>OY292452.1:10020000-14820000 GCA_958496255.1 Camptogramma bilineatum
TTAGTACCTTGGGATAAGAAACAGAGCTCTCATGGGGTGAAGATCACAGAGAGGTGGTTGACTCTCAGCCATCTCGAGTGCAGTGATGCCGAGTGACCACAAGTCAGAGCGGTTGTCATACGTCGCATCAGGGTTCTCATCACACGCAATGACCTCGGGCGCCATCCAGTATGGAGTTCCAATGAAAGTGTTTCTCCTACCAATGGTTCGGTCCAACTGTGCGGACACTCCAAAATCAACTGTAAAATAAAAGAATAGAATAAAGTGTATCATCCTTTAGAATCAAGCAAACTATTTTCCAAAATCAACTGTAAAATAAAAGAATAGAATAATGTGTATCATCTTTTAGAATCAAGAAAACTATTTTCATTGAAATGCTTTCTTACCAAGTTTAACTTCAGCATTGTCAGTAAGCAAGACATTTTGTCCTTTGATATCCCGATGTATCACTTTGTTGGAGTGTAAGTAACTGAGACCACGTAGGATCTCCCTGCAAATGTATGATATCCATTCCTCTTTCAGGGACTGTCCTTTAGTAGATTTTACTAAATCAGTCACAGATCCTGTAACAAAATGATTAACTCAAGTCTTGTACGCAATTATTGTTTTGATAATTATAGCTATTTGTAAAACAAGCTTTTCCACACAAAAAAAAATTAAGTAAGTATATCAAGACACACACCAGCACCACAATACTCCATAACCAACCAAAGTTGATCATCTTTCCCAGGTGGGCTCTTTTTGATAAAAGCACCATAGTATGTTGCAATATTACGATGATTTGAATACTTTTTTAGCACATTGATTTCAAGTTTTATCTCTTCCTCTTCATCCTGTGTAACATCCATAACTTTGATGGCAGCAAGCTGGCCTGTTTTTGTGTGGCGACCCTAAAATTGATAAGTGCTTTGATAAATAATTCCGCTAAATGGAAAGGAGAGTTGTATTGATAAGAATGACTAACTAGGCTATACAAACAAATTACTGAACATTCCTAAGCGATATTGACACATTTTTTTATATGTAGTGCTTTGTATTGTTTGTTATTATTAAACAAGGAGTTATAAAGTTCCACCCCATATTCAATGCTTAAGTGTCAAAAACATGAGTAATACAGTTTTCTGTAGTCATGTTTTAGAAAAGAAAATTTACAGCTAAATTAAACAAGATACAAAGTAATAGAAAATAGCATGGTTATGGTTAACTATTTTTTACTACAACAATGTTATGAGGTAGGTAAGTACAGTTCAGTTCAGTATCTGCCAGGCTGTTCATGAATAATCTTATTGTTATATCAAAATACAGAGAGAAAGAACAAAGTTCATTGACATTGTTCCCTCTGCACTCTAATTGATATGTTTTTATTGAAGCTTATTAGGCTTAATTTCTAGTCATGGGGAGGCACAGCCAATTATATCCAAGTCAAACTTAATTTTCCACCCACATAATACCAGTTCAGAAGTTAGAATAGACAAGAGGACAGCTAATGTGTCCAATAATTTAGTAGGTAGGTACAGATAATTGACACATTCATGCAGTAATTTTGATCCTAATGTACGTACCTTGTACACCTGTCCATAGGTGCCATTTCCGACTACTTCAATCAGTTCAAATATACCAGCAGGGTCCTGAAAATTACAATAATTTATCTGAAATAGAAACTATGATGCAAAAGTGAACCTTCACTATGATTCACTCACGCCCTGTGAGATCATTGCCCTTTCGTCACCTCACATAGCTCTGTAAGCTTCAAGTGTAAGGAATCTTATAGATAAACATAAATGATAAATAGAATAATTCAAAAGTTTACCTTTAGAGCACTGAGGTCAATGTCGTCTAATGAACAATTTACAGACGGTGCTAGTTGATGCGCCATTTTGAGTATTGTCACACACGAAGACAAAGCACGAGAACCTCACATCAATATAAATAGCTTCTAAAACACCTAAATTACAACATTAGAGAAAAGATTATGAATTGTTTTATGATTTTACCACTTTATATTTAAAAAAACTCATTGTTTACACTAAATTTTAGTAAATTACAAAATACACAAATTGTACGTAGCTCAGCACACACCCGGCAGGGATGCCAGTTTGAAAATAAAAACGAATAGCTAGGGATGCGTCGATCCGATCCGATCTTCTAAAAGATCGCTTACATACGATCAAGCGATTTTTCGGTTCGTATGAAAAGCCATTCGATTTTCTCGCGAATCGATTGAACTACACCAGAAATCGGATCGGATTGCAAAGATCGAATGAATCAACTAAACCTGGAGTGTAGACGGTGTATTTTGTAAGTATCAAAGTAAACACATCACTTTAGCCGTCCTATCTGTATTCTGTGCTTTAGCTACAAGTTGCTATGTGCTTTAGCAAAAATGTCAACAGCATCAACATCAAGAGGTGCAAGAAACAAAATTATTCCTTTGTTTAAAAATTTTAAAACATTACCTCTCACTCTGTGTCAGGGTCTCAGAGCCATTACTAGATCGCAAACTTCGCAAAGGGTAAAGTAGTGGTCTGAAAGAAAATTGGTTTAGGGATCGGCGTAGGTAGTGCTGGTATAAAGAAACTGAATTTTCTGCTTTTACATCTCATTATGCACCATATTTTGTTGTGATCAATACAATATGTACCTGTTACAATTTGATAAATCCGGTCACTATGCATGCATAATGACCGGTCCGTATGCATAATGACCGTGTCAATTGGGCAATGTGATAAAAACTGCATGATTAATCACTTTGCCCAGTCATTATGAATAATGACCACCCTATCTTGGGCAATGTAATAAATTAGATGAATTGAAGTATTTTAATTGATTTACTATATTTCTGGCGCTTCAGCGGCCGCTACCGCGGCACGCTACGCTCACCTCGCGCGTAGTTTTTTACTAACTTAACTTATCCTAACCTACAGATTTTAATCCAATTTATCACATTGCCCGGCTAGAAGTAGGGCACTATTCATACTGCCCGGTCTAAGTGATAAATTAAATGAATGAAAATTAAATAAAGCCTTGATTTATTAAATGGACCACGGGCCGTCGGGCATTATGAATATGGACCGGTCAAAGTAATAAATTTATCAAATTACCCGACGCTCTTGGTCATTATTCATAATGACCGGTCCATATGAATACTGCCCGATTAATCAAGTTGCCCGTAACATAGGTACCTATTTGCATAAAGCTGAATAGGTACCTTACCTACCACAGAATTGAGAATAAGAGTAGGTACTTTTACTTGCGTAAGCGAGCGTTTTTTCTGTTCTGTGTTACCTACTATGTAAAATACGAACTCCTTACGATCCATTTAGATCCTAAAAATCGGATCAAAATGAAAAGATCGCACATCCCTACGAATAGCACAGCTAGAGACAAGACTGCACAGACTTTACAAATCTATAAAATTGCCAGGTTATTTTTTTTTACCAAATTCGAAGTGCTTTGTTTATTATATTTAGATGTATTTTAGAGTTTATTTTAATTAATAAAAAACTATTTAAACATATTTCAATATATTTAGGAGTACAATATCTATTAACGTTCATTATAACATTTTGGACATTATTGTCCATTTTCCGCAAGTAACGCCATCTAGATCTATGTGGCGTATTTTACCAGTAAAGTAAAGTTTGTTTGTGTTGTGTTGTGACTGAGACAGGTGGCTGGCATGGCAACTCAAAATAAATTCTAGCCCCTCCAGACTCTCGAGAGAAGGCTCGGCGAGAAGTCTCGCCGAGACTTCTCGAAGAACAAACAAGCTATCCACACTCTCAATTTTTCTCAGTCGTGATCTGTTTCTTATCCGATATGGACGTCGATATTGAAACTGCAGCCGGTTTGGCTTTGTGTGCCATTGCATAATGTAACTTTGTGAATGTTGTAACTAAAAATAATGTTAAAAAAAAATACCTAAAATACTTAGTAGGTACCTAATGTAAAAAACTTTTATCTTAGTACATAGTTTCGATGTTAAGCAACCCATAAAATAGGCTCACATTGAAAAAAATCGATAATTTTCAACTCTATTCATCAATCCACATTTTTACGAAAGAAAATTCTCGAAAAAAACAAACAAATATGGATGTCTGCCCGCCGCCGCTCATTAATCTGCAATGAGACAAAACGTAAGTGTAGGAGTCTTCTCTCTTCTCGCCCGAGAAATCCTTTGGCTCGGCCAAAAATACCGACACGACACCGATCGGAGAACAGGCGAGCCCGAGAACGAGAAGGCGAGAAGCTCCTCACACTCAAGCTTCTCAGGTGTTCTCGGGGGTTCTCGTCGAGAGTCTGGAGGCCCTATAACAATAATTCTCTACCACAGAATAATAGTACTCAAACTCAAACTCAGCTTCTCTACCCTGTTCTCTACCAAGAGCACAGAATAATCAGTGGCCGGAGTGGCCCTACTCTCAGAAAAATCTGCCGCCTCGCAAGCGGACGGAGAGGTATTTCCTTCGAGCTTATAGACGGTATTTCATTAGAAGCGTATCAACCATTGTAAGCTAAAAAATAAATTCTCTTCTTTCTTTAAAAAACAATGCTAGGTCGAGTCTTTTACATGATCATTCTACTAGTTAACTGAGCTTTATCCCGTAGCTTAATAGATAGATAAGCACATACTTTTATATAGGTACCTACCTACTTGTATGTATGTATGGGGACTCCCTTTTAGACTCAAAGGTGGTACTTTTTGCGTGGGGGTGACCTGGCTCACTAAATGTGGAGCCAGCCTAGCTCCTCCCAGATGCGCAGAAGATTCCTGGGGTCTTCACAGGCTTCGAGGAGCGACCTCGGATTGTTGAGGATTTGCTGCCGTTGTGCTGCTACGCCCACACATTCCAGGACTACGTGGGCTGCTGATTCTTCTTCGGTTAGACATCCCCAGCAGAGCGGGCTGTCCGTGACGCCGATGTTGTAGAGATGTTTGTTGAGGGGACTGTGTCCTGTCAGTGTCCCTACGATTATTCTGAGGTCTTTCCTTTGTAGGTTCAGCAGACGACGTGTCAATCTTGGTGTGGCAGCTGGTATCGCTGCTCTGGACTGTCTGCAGTCCATCGTCCGTGTCCATCGTTCGTTGTGGAGGTTTTGGGTGTGTTGCCGTATCCAGGTGCGTAGCTGGGAGAAGGGCAGGGGCAGAAATGGAGCTGGGCCTTCCATTTGTGTTCCTGATCCCCTTCTGGCTAGCTCGTCTGCGGCATCGTTGCCCAGTGATCCGCTATGTCCCTTAATCCATTGTAGAGTTACACTGTTCTTTGTGGCAATGCTCTCAAGGGCAAGGTGGCATTCGTAAATGAGCTTGGAGTTGCACTTATGGCTCTCCAGTGCTCTGAATGTTGCTGTACTGTCAGAGAGTATTCGTACCTATGCTATAGTCTACTATCCCTCTCCGTTTGATAGCAGTCGCAGCTTCGGTTATAGCCGCACATTCGCATTGAAATATGGAACTGTGTGGGCCTAGTGTCATTGATATGTTGATGTTGAGGTCCAGTGAGTGTACTCCGGCGCCTGTTCCTTGGTTGGTCTTCGATCCGTCAGTGTAAATCCGGACTTCGCTTTTTCCTGACTGATCTCTTTGGTTTTCGTGTGTTGTAGTGTTTCCGAGATATTGTTTGTCTGGGGATCTTATCACACGGAGCGTATATTAGCGGTAGGTAGGTACATGTGAGATTGCTCTGTCGAGAATACATGCGTGAGTGCTCCTGGTGTTCCCCCATAGATTCGAGTGTTTGAGTCTGATAGCGGCTAGGGTGGCTTCCTGTTGTATATAGAGGTCGAGCGGAATAAGACCCAAAATTACCTCCGTAGCAGCGGTCGGTGTTGTTCTCATGCAACCAGTAATTGCAGAGCATGCTAGTCTCTGAAAGCGTTGCAGTTTGGTGATTGTAGTGTTGAGTTCTGTTCTTTTCCACCAGACAATAGCACCATATGTCAGTGTTGGTCTTATTACGGCTGTATATAGCCATAAGGTTATTTTTGGTGTTAGGCCCCACGTTTTTCCGAGCATTCTGCTGCATTGGAAGAAGATTGTGCATGCTCTTTGTAGTTTGTGGTCAAGGTGCTTGTTCCATAGCAATTTACTGTCCAGTAGGACTCCAAGGTACTTGACTTCATTGGTTAATTTGAGCTCGGTGTTGAGAAGTTTGGGGAGTCTTAAATTGCCCAGATTTTTTTTTTTTTTTTTTTTTATTCTAGATAGACCTTTGTTTAGCCACAATCTCACCTGATGGTAAGCGACGATGTGGCTGACGATGGATCACAAAGGTCTAGAAGACACTTATTCACTCTCTACTTGAAGAGACCCAAGTTATAGTTTCTCTTTTGCGTGAACATTTATGAGTTCAGTTTTTGCTGGGTTGACTGATAGTGATAAATAACCCATGGCTAGTACACCAGGTTTAGTTTGCCATACCTACTTATACTTATACTATGCTATTTTATCCCCGCTTAATGATGGACTTTTTGAGCAAGAGGAGTGAACTAAGTAGTTGGGCATTTTTTTGTTGTCTTTTGCGTTTTTACGGTGTCCTACGGCTCTTGTTGGATTCTTAAAAAAATCAGATTGTTCGTACCTACCTACCTACACCTACTTAATTACCTAGGTACTTAAGAAGGTACATTTAAATGTGAAACTAAACAATTTGAAATTCTTGTGGGGTGATTCTGACATTACTCTTTAGTCCCCCATACACGCTAGTGTTGGGACACTGTCTATCGTGAGGTTGCGGCTGCAGTCTGGGACTCTTGGAGAGGTGACTAAACGTGGTAGCGAAGAAGTTGCTTAAAAGGTTTCGCCATCATACATACTGGCTTTCTGCTAAATGTTAAAGACTAATTTCATGCAGTTCAATCTAGCTGGCCATTATTGTGAACCTTTGTGCGTATCCCTGGGTGGCATGGTAATAAACCAAGTCAGGATCACACTCTTTCTGTTGGTTGCTTTCTCTAACTGGATGAAGGGCTCACTTGGTAATCCAAATGAGCCCTTCATCATCTTCACGTCCACGAACTATGCGAGCGGATAAGTCGCGCTTGTTTCGCGCTGGCGGCGCTGCGCTGTGGCGCCTCTCGGCAACACTGGAAAGTGTCATGACAATGAGTTGCTTTTTTGCTTCAGTTCAGTCGCCGTGAATCAGCGAGTGAACTGAAGCAAAATAGCAACTCATTACGGCGGCGTCGAGCTCTGGGGCAGAGCCGTTGACTGAGAGCGAGTGTTCCTATTGCAGAAAAGGGCAGTACGTTCAGTACAGTAGGTAAACTTGCTTGGGATTCACCAGGCCGTCCAATCTTTCGCTTTCTAAAGATAGCGACAGTGCCATCCCTTGTCATTTTCCAATTCGTTTTTAATTCATGTTATGACGCATTCTTTTTGTCGTACCAGTTCAAAATTTAAAGAAAACTTAGGTGAGTTTCCTCTTAATTAGTCCAACATGTTTAGGCAAAGACCTTTTACTTTGTGTTTAGGTTTAAAGAAGTTCGTTACATTTTTAAATGATATTGTCGGCAGCCCGAGCCACAGAGAAATTAATACTACGTTTTAGCCCGAGCATGCCCGATAAGAAGGTAGGTACCTACCTACTGCAAACTGCAAGAACGATTTATCCCAAAGAAGGTTGTGTTAAAAATGGGTATTGTAAGAAAATATATTACTAGGTAATTCTATTCTAGACTTAACACTATATGCGTTGTATTTTCCGAAAGTACCGAAATTCCCGGGAATTCTCATGTAAGTGACTTTGTCTTTTTGGAGAATAAATTCTTTAAACCTAAACCTACATTTACAAACCTAACCTACTGTAGGTAGTAGGTAGGTATTTTTGTTCCAAAAAAAGAAACCATAATTTTATGGTGAGTTCGTGTATAATTTATAATAGAACCATAATAACTTGGCTTCACCTAAACTAATATTTCCAGAGTGAAGATACATTTTGCGGCAGTAGGTACTTTATACCGGTTCCTAACCTAGATAGTTCGCTCGGCACGACGTGTGTTGTTGCACAAACCCAAACTAAAATTATTGAGTAGACATTATAGAAGTAAGGTATAGCCACAGCGCTACGTGCGGCCGCGCGGCCGTGCATACCGAATCGTAAGATCAAAGCACGCATAGGTAGTTACTTTACCTACTCCAACACCCACACTTGTGTCGGACACGGTATGCTCTACGTCTGTGTGCCGAAGAGACTGCACACATCCGCAGGTCCAACGCCACACTAACAAGAGCTTAATAATGTTAGCAAGACATAAGCACGGCGTACGGTACTATCCGTTCGGGAGGGAGGTTCGAGGCACTCATACAAGCGAGGGAGAGGCTGTGTTGGCGCTACCAGCCAGTTTACCGTTGCGAGGCGCGTAGTGCGGCCGGACGCTGGACCGCCACCCGCGCGCCGCCGGCACCCGAAGCTCTCAGCTGCCACCACTCACCCCCTGGAGTACACCCCGCGCCACAACACACCAACGACTCCTGGACTCCCTGTGCCACACGGCTCTTTACCCCTCCAAACTTGTTCTTGGACTCAGAGACAAAGTGCTCGTGCTTATTTTACTGCAGTGTTAATCCGATATCTGACTTTTTATTGGATCGCTTCTTCATCGACGGAGGTGAGTACAAATAATTTCACCCATAAACTATAATGTTTATTAACTACCCCAAATCTCTACCACTATATGAAACAAGAATCAATTCTAGTATTTCTTGTTCTAATGTAAAAACTTTATAGTAAGATTTATTATTTGTTTTCAGGACTGCTTATAAGTACTTACAAAATACGCTACCTACCTTATAAGAATAGGATGTTTGTTCGTTTTTAAAATTAGATCAATAAGCGTTTTCAGTCGTTCTTATAAGATTTCTGGTAGAGCATGGTTTATGATAGGTATTGGTTTGCCAACAACTTGTTAGATTCACTCAATTTCAGTTACAGAATCTTATAAGAAGTACCCATGGACATATAAAGTTACTCGTACCATAAACTAAAGCTAAAGCTTGTTATTTTAGTCTAAGCGTAAATGTCAAGAAAATTTAGTTAACAAGCATACTTAATATATTTAAGTAAGTATAGTCAACTGCCATACCACGTGGTAAAGCTCTCTATCCCAGAACTAATATTACCCACCTTTAGGTCGGGTACAGTATGAGTTAGTAGCTCAACAAAGCGTGCAAGTACGACTTATATGATTGCCTCACTGTAATAGCTATATTTGAGCCGAATATTTGGGCGCCTTTAAGCCATATTTAACCTTATGCTCTTGCTTGAAGGTTCAAAAATGTTAGTGTCATAAATCTTATACATAACTAGTTATTATTTTTTCGCAATAGGCAATATGCATCAATTTTTTTTATGGTTTTAAACGATAGGTTATATCGTCAATTAACCGTAACAAAAATTCCAGCGCCGAAAAACTAAAATTTTATAACAAAAATAATTTTTAAAATTTATCAACATTTTCATGCACTTGAAACGGACGTGACGTCACAAGTCACCAAAATTACACGCGCTTGTAGGTAGAAAAAAAAAACTTTCTGTCGAGTTTGAAGGAGTGTGACGTCACAGCATACGTGACAAATAGCGTTGCGTTTCAAGTCTTATGAAATTCCCACTATATTTTTGCACTTTTTAATTATTAATTTCTAAGCGAAAATGAAATAATATTAAAAAATAATTACACACACATAATTCTAAAGCCATAATGTTCATAGAAAAATACGTTTAACCCGGTTTTGAATCAGACGCATATTGCCTATTGAAAAGTCTAGATACGTCGAACTTTGAAACTCAGTGCGGGCTGACACAGATACCAGACAGGTAGAGGCATGTTAAATTCAATGTTAACTAATGAGCTTTTGTAGCTAGGTACGAGTATGGGATACAATTTTCGTCCGAATATAAAGTGAAATCCTATCCTATTCTATTAAACGAGCGATATTTGTTTGTTTGTCTGTTCTCACGTTCTCGAAAACGGCTCTAACGATTTCGATGAAATTTGCGGTAGGTACGGCGGTTTAAGGGGGCGAAAAATCGATCTAGGTCTCATAACTGTGAAAATTTGTTTTCTCGGCATTTTCACACAAGAAGATTTACCAGTGCAATGTGGTTCGTAATTTCACAAAATTTGTGGCCGAGTGGATTGGGTGTCCGCATTTCAGCCGAAGGCTTCGAGTTTGAATCTCAGCCAGTGAAAGTTTATGTTTTGTAAGTTTGTTTTTTTTCTTTTGTTTTAATTTTTTTCTATTTGCACCCGAGCATAGTTCGGTCGCCCAGATATTACATACTAAAGTTTTATATATTTTGTGTAGATGCATTGATATAATTATACCCACAAGTAATGTATTTACTTATTCATGACAGAATATTATAAGTACCTACCTGTAAAATTACTGGCACAAGTTGAATGCAGGTAGCGTAAGAATAGCCCATCTATATAAATGTGTGGGATGAAAGTATGCATGATTGTCCTACTAAAACATATACCTACTTAATACAAATATAGGTATAAACACATACTTACAAAGTTGGTTGTAACAAAATGAATAATAAACGCGTATCGAGAGATCTACGAATTTTTTTTATTAAAATTAAAAATTAAGCATAGAATGAAAAAAAAAAAAAAATAACGTATTGTTAAAACAAGCGATCGATAATAGTGTACTAATACCAGAACACTCAGTCTTCAAAGATTCTTTTTACAAGAAAAACTAGAAAACATTATATTTATAAGAAACATAGGTATCCTCTATTATAGCGTGTCAGATAGATAGAATTTTGATTTCCAAATCTGCATTGCCCCCACCAACATGCAAAACGAGACTTAACGGAAGAAAAACCTGATGACGTACTGTTACAAACCAAACCGGGCTTATTTAATTAGCTTATGATTAAGTATCCGGTTGCAATATCCATTTTAAAACAGCTTTTGTTTTACTGTCAAATATGTTTGGGTTGCTACCACATCAGCAGTGCGGTTCAGACCTTCTCGGAATGTATTCCGATTTCGGATCCCTCGGAATTCGGATCATGAAATACTTATATGAAAAAAGTTAACTTACTTATTTGCAATCATAGCACCGAAATCCATTATTCGAATCAAAATGCGAAAATGTGTCAATGTTTTAATGCTTAATCTATATTTAATTAAAACAATGATAATTTTTCTTATATCAACGCATAGACAACTACTGAAACTAGTAAAATATAAGCATCTAAAATACGTGTGCTGCAGTCACGAATAATTCACGTGAGTTTAGGTCTCTTTGATAGAGATAGCTCAACAGAGAAGGATGTGGTTAGAGGTGTTTCGAGTATTGTTCTGAACAAAGGAAGCTATAACATTTCATGGCTCGAGCTGGTATTATTCTTTGTCTAGAAACCTAGTTATTTAGGCCTCTACGGGCTATACAGGGTGTGGCAAATTCTTGGTCACTAAAGGGTAGCTACCTTTTCTCTTGTAGTTAGAAAGTTTTGTTCTTAGGAAACTTCAGTTTTATTTCGAAGAAAAACATAATTGCATTTCCCAAAGTAACTTATCAAATCAAATCGTATGTTTTTGCAATAATTCAAAAAAACACATCTCATACATTTTCTATGAAATTAGTAGTTGTAAACATTATAGTGCCACTTATTCGATCGTTCTTAATTTAATTTCATAACTGCTTCGGCATGCTGGGAGGCTATGGTAAAGCCTTAGGCGCCTAAGATAGAGCCGCAAGAGAGAATGGTATGCATGGAGCATACCATTAGTACATCTGCAGGGAAGCACTTTGTTCTAAATTTAAATACGCGCTTTACAATAGCCTCCCAGCTTGCCGGAGCAGTTATGAAATTAAATTAAGAACGATCGAAAAAGCGGCACTATAAAGTTTACTACTAATTTCATAGAAAATGTATGAGATGTGTGTTTTTGAATTATTGCAAAAACTTACGATTTGATTTGATAAGTTACTTTAGGAGAAGTGTTCCTGGTGGGAAATAGAATCGATTAAGACCAACTTGTTTTTTTTTTGTAAATGTAATTTTTTAGGCTAACTGTACCTTTTTTCAAAAATCTGAAAATGCAATTATTTTTTTCTTTAAAATAAAACCGAAGTTTTCTAAGAACAAAGCTTTCTAACTACAAGAGAAAAGGTAGCTACCCTTCAGTGACCAAGAATTTGCCACACCCTGTATAGTAGGTTTGCCATGTCTGGTGTACAAACTAACAAATATAATATATGATTTTGCACTGTAAAGTAGTTAAATAGACACCAGTTAAAACCTACAGGACTCAACTTTTTTCATCTACAAAATTTATTTCATTGTATACTTAATAGAAGCAAATAAGTAAATGGAATTTTAACTACTTAAGTAGGTACTTATAGCACAATTTTTGCATAGAAAGTGTAGATGTAGGTACTTACTTTTAATTACTCCTACATCTTCAAAGGATCTTAAATGGCTGAAGCTATGAGAAAATTTCTACCGTACCTCAGGGATACGGTTCACGGACAATGGTTATGTATATTTTGTTAGACTGAATATTTCAACATAGACATAGGTACTAAAAACACATGCATTATTGCAGCAAATGCTCATCTACGCGCCAGAAAATCATCTACAGACAAAATAAGTACTTAATTCGAATCTTCGTCGGCCACAATTCGTCAAGGCACAGTTAGTTTACTATTCAATTGTCTTGGAGTATGATGATGGCGCGACCGCCATTACAGCCGTGATCTGTCACATTACGCAAGCCGCACTCACACGCTAGCATCAATGCAATATCTCTACTCCATGAAACGTCACGATTTGTCCTTTTTAATTGTGTTCCAATTCCAATGAAAGATAACATCCAAATCGGCATTAATCGCTATTGCATGCAATCGCTGTGTAAAGTGTTATTGAGATCTGTGTTAATTGAGATAACGAAAATTGTGTCATTGTTAGTAGGTATTTTGGTTTACCAAGTAGAGCATTTTAATATTATGTTGCAACTGAAATTGGGTACAAATATATTCATTAGATGAATAAGTACATAAATGAATAATTACAAGAGTCTGAACATAATGTAGCTCTACATTATTTTTACAATGGCCAGTATGGGCAATTTTCTAAAATCCAGTTTTAATAATACTCGTACTTAAATAAGTTTTCTGTTAAAAATGTTTTTACCACAAGCTTTTATGGGGTAGGGGTGAACTGATTCAAATGAGCCCAAAAACGGATGTTCTACTGTTATTCACTGAGAAGTTACATTGAACAGCTTGAGGTTCCATCATTAAATCAGCTCGCTGTCACCATATTATTAGATTGTAGTCGGAACTTGACAGATATGCTGAGTTTCAACTCAATTAGCCTATTTACTGAGGAGTTCTGTTGAACAGCTCCTGATTCTATCCTCAGATCAACTTGTTGTTACCATTATATTGCATTGTCATCGAGAATCTATAAGTGTGGCAAACAGCCCAATCGGACCCTGGCAAGTGGATCAAATTAACATCAAAAATTTGACACTAACTAACATACCTACTATAACACGGCAAGTTAAATAAAAGATTGTAAATATACAAAAATACCTTGACATCCAAATAATATACTACCTGCTTCCTTATTTTATATACAAGATTCTCATATAATGCAGAAAAGCAAATTATGAATGATGTACGTAGTTATATCTATTATAAAAGTGACACATACAAAGCGTAGCGCCACGTAGACGGTAGCGCGTTGAAGTCTTTTGTTCAACGCATGGAATGTACCGCTACAAAATTGGTTTTAGTTATAGTTTTATGTTGTTTTATTAGCTTGTTGACTAAGTATATTTTTATAGAAATTACAGTACCATAATATTTAAGTTTGTGTGTACGTATACGTACTTACATATAAAATGTGTTAAGTAGGTACCTACTAATCTGATAAAATCTAATAAAATATTTTATAAACATGTGAATTATGAGCAAGTGTTACTGTTTTTGACAGATAAATAATGGTGTAACTAAACTCTAGCACTTTTTTAAATTCCATACTTATTTTGTTAATTAGATGAACGGGAAAATACTTCAAAATATCCTAAAATCATACACCACATGTACACGAAGCACGTGAAGTATTTTGTTTATGTGGTCCTAAGTCAGTTGTTAAGGCCATAGCTGACCACGTCAACCCCGCATCGCCTCGCCTTGTGCGGTTCAGTATTCTTTGTATGGAATTCTATGGACCAACGTTCACTACATCAACTCCGTAGCGTCGCCGGATGAAAAGAAATGAAAGGCGATGCGGTAGGTTGGGGTGCGGAGTTGACGTGGTCAGTTATGACCTTTATCCAACCGCATATCCGAAAAATATTTTAAAAAATACCTAGTACTCTTGAATTATGGTTACACTAGTATCCGCCCGCGGCTTCGCTCGCGTGGTACTTTACTTACCCGGATAATAAGTAGCCTCTATGTGTTATTCCAGCAGTAAGTAAGTAAGTTCGTGTGAGCTAGTGGCTAACTCTGGTGACGCAGTTTTTAGGCCGCCTAAAGGCCTCCGTCTTGGCCTAAACTTAAAAGCCGGGACGGAAAATTTAACGTGCTCTCCGAAGCACGGAAGCGCTCAGCTCGTAATGCCACCGTAGGGCGTCCCCCCCCCCTCCCTTTAAAAACTAAACTACGGGCTTGAAAAATCTAGAAAAATTCATAATAATAGTGCATTTCATGAACTTTAAAGGAAAATTATAGCGATTAAGATACTTAACTTTATTAGTTTAGCAGTAATAGTCGTTTAACTTGGGTGTTGGATAATTTTGTACCAAATACAAAATCCTTCGAATAAATCCTTTGTTGATTCGACCAAAAGTCATCGTACTCCAGAGTAACTAGCCGACATAATTTGAAATACCATTGGCTGAAAAGCGCAACCAAAAATTATTATGTGCATAGAAATTATCCTGGTTAACAAGGTGTCAACTTTACAATATCAAAATATTCAAATAACAGTAGGTAGTTTACTCTCGAGTAAAAACTTAATCCAGTTTGGTCGAATCCAGCCTAAGATGAATTAGTTGCTTGTTGTAACGGGCTACTATGGAACCCTACACTGCGCGTGGCCCGACACGCACTTGGCCGGTTGTTTACTATAATAAAGACTCAGTTTTTATTCCATTGAAACTATTACTGCTTGCCTACAGCATTTATATATTAAAATAAACTGTCCATAATTAATTTTACAACAAACCACATTCCTGTGTAATTATCCAACTCTTATACTCTACTTTAAAACGAGCATTTAACAAACCTATTACATTTAAAAGCTTTATTTAAATCGCACCAAACTCGGCACACAATTGCGCAAGAGCACAATTGGGTTTTTGTAACGACAAATACCTTCTCATTATAAAGTAATTACAGCAGGTCTTTTAGGCCACGTTTGCGTAGAAAACAGTTTGTCGGCGTTCACCCTAACTCGTACAGTTAGCCACAAATTTAGATGGCTATACATAAGTTTTAGAAAATTAGCAAATGAATTACTTAACTACCTATTTTATTTTTGCACTCTGTACTGTATGATAGAGCTTCATAAAATGGAACCGATATTCTCTTCATCTTTTGTTGATTGTGCATAATCTTACAGAGCAAATAGATAACTAGATAGCGTACAACTATATTCATAACCAAAAGTGACAAATATACAAAGGATCCTCTGCGAGACTTCTTCATCAAGCATCAACACTCACCAAACATGATCCTATTAACTGTCGTCTTATGTAAATCTGAGTATCGTCTTCATACAGTGAACTGTTAGAAAAGAATCACTATGTTATAAGTTTTGTCACATTATCTTTGTCTTAAACGAAGTGCCCTATCTTACTAGGACACCATTAGTGGCGACAACTCGGTGTCTTAGTGAGCATGATTTAGTAATTCATTTTTACGTCCACATGTGGTTAAATACCTCAGCTAATTAATTTTATCAATAAACTAATTTATGTATATGCCTACTAGTTGTGCTCAACGATGTCATGAAATAGCAAATGTTAATGTGATTTATTTCCATACTAGCTGTACACGTCAGTTTCACCCACCATTTAAATAGCCTATAAATTTCCTCAAAAAGTTTGATATCAATGCAGAAAAAATAAATTCAAATCCGACTGGTAGTTCTAGAGATTAGCGCTTTTAAAGTCAAACAAACAAACTATTCCGCATTATTATATAGACATAATGCCGTGTAAAAGACAGTTAGAAGCCCGCTTGGTGTGCCAGTGCGCCCTATGGACAAATAAATTGGTTCGGAATGGGCATCGTGGCGCCTTGACCCCTCGCGTGAGGCTCGGCGTCTATGCGGAAGGCTGGGGCGCGCTCGACCGAGACGCACTCCTGCGCAGAAAGTGCTTGTCCTTGCGACATTGCCACCGTAACCTTTGCCCCTGAAAAACAAACAATTTACAACATTGTTTTTGTCGGGAGAGTGATGGAGAAAAACATGTAAAAAAAATTAATTGGAATAATCACTTTTAGACTGCTTTTGTTTTATTAATTAGAAGTTTTTGTTGAGGTAGATTTCATTTAAATTACGAATAAAATAATGTACATTATTATACACGCAGTTATTACCCGACTACGGCGAAGCAAAAAGGAGGGTTAAGAATGTATGAAACATATATACTTAATTGCATTCATGAAATAAATAAAATAATGTACATTATTATACACGCAGTTATTTATTTCATGAATGCAATTATATATGTTTCAGACATTCTTGTAAACTAGTAAAAGATTATAATAATGGTTCTCTGATTAGAGTTACTTATCTAAAATATTATCATTTTATGTGTTAATATTCGTCACAGACAGGTATGCGATGCGGGTTTGCTTTTTTAAAGGCCGAGGCGTGACTAATCCGTACATTAAGCTTAATATGTCGAAATACACTCAAAGTAAACATACGTGGAGATTTGTGTTGGCGCATACGTACTGACACACACACGACGGGTGTTTTTGTCGAATATTATAGTCGCGGAGGAAACCGCCGAATACCGCTAGCGGTGCCGCCGGTTATTGCTCTCGGATTCCGCAACAAATTAACATGTATTCGGTACGGCTACATTTTGATACCTAGCAATTTTACTTTACATAAATTTCTTTATTTTTCACTATGAAGATTATTTATAGAACGGAACTAAAACTTCTTTGAATGTTAATGCTAAAAACATGTAAGAAAGTTCATGAAATGATTGCTATTCCATAAACTAGGGTCTTATTGCAAAACGAACACATGCAAACGGCCAAAGAACTTATTAGAATCCTTACATTACAAAGTAGATGACACACCTTGATATTAGTTGTTTTGCATTACTTATAAACAAAATACTTATTCGTATAAATACGTATTCGTAAATCGTATAATCAATTCGTACAATTCATATACTTACTTAAAATATTTAGTTTAAGTAAGTATACTTATGTATAAATCGTGACTAGATTATCTTTGTCATCAAGTATCATGTCAACAAAGTGCATTTTTATTTCCCCCATTTATCAAGTAAACTTTTACCAATTGAAACTGTCACGAACAAAAGAACATCCAACATTACAAGCTTTAATTTTTTTAAAGTACTTATAACATAATAATTGATTCTTGTTGTTCTCTCGAAAGTATAAAGTACGAGTGTCCGCGCTCAAATCCTCAGCGTAGCGTAGTAGTTAAGTAAAAGTTTTCATAAGATCTAATGCTTATATATTTAGTATTTTTTAAAAGCTTTTATTTTTTTATAAGTACTATACATTTTCTTTAGTAACATACTTTTTTCTCAACATGTAAACTATACTTAATTACTTAAGAAAGTACTTAAATAATTAGTGGGAGGTTAAAATCCTAATCAAATAACATGCATTGGGTTTAAAACTAAACCCATTAGAGAAATATTGTTTATGTAACAGTTATTTGGTGTTTTCTATCTGCAAAATTGAAATTTATTACTAAGCTGTCAGTTATTTTAATTAAATTGGAATCAAACTCTGGTAGCGTATCTCGGTGTGATAAGCAAATTAATGCTAGCCAGCCGCGAAAAGATTTGTAAAAAGAAATTCTAACTACTTAGCGAGGCGAGGTAGTCTCAAAAAGCGAGAACTGGTTTGTTGTTGGAATATCCGATGATAGAGTGCAAGTGAAAGTCATGATCGACGTACACATAAACAGTTCCGGTTTATCTTAGAATTTAACGTTAATTAGCTATTTTTTTTTTGATTGCACAAAATGCGGTAGGTGATTATTATTTAATTTAATAACTTATAATCATTTTCAATTATTATTTCATTCTTTTCTGGAAATAGGTGTGGGTGTTACGTGTTGCAAACGTTTTAAATGCATTGGAAATTCAGTCAAATATAGGAACCAGCTTAAGTGGACACTCGTTTTATTTGTAGAGTCTTTATTAAGTACGAACTTGTTGAGACCTACGAACTATCAAGTAGTTGGCAAACTAACCCAGCTATATACCGACTCTTTCTTAGAAGAGTTTGTACTTCGCTGTCTTACCTGTTCCATACAGTCGTTTGGTAGACAAAAATTTACAGTAATGTTTAATTTTATTGTAGAAACCATTTATTATTTTTGAAATAAAATCCTGAATCGATACTATAAACACGAACTAATTACAAAAGTCCTTCAGAGACTGCGATGCGGAAATTAAATGGTCAAATTACTACCTTTATTCGGCTCAACCGGCCAAACTGTAACACAACACAATTGTACCTACTATTTATATGTATAGGCATTTATTAATTATACTTACTACCATATCAGAGTTGGCCGTACCTCATAAGAACGATTTCAACTTCAGATTTATAGGATACTAACACAAATGTGGAACATCAAATCAATTTTATCACTTTTATCAATTTTTCAATTTTATCAATTTTACCACTTTTAAAATTCTGAACTACGTAGCGGTCCATCTGTCGTGTCTAAATCAGACACACTCACTATCAAAACATAATAAACAACTAGAGGTGAGTGATAAATAACGTCACGGTGAAAAAATCACAGTGATCTGAAGTCACATGATATCACTGTGACTCGTCGTAAAGGAACAACGTTCCACCAAGGAACGTCATTCATTCATTTACGCTCCGTTCTACCGTTCGGAACGATATCAAATCACATGTAAGTATCCATACCACCCATATTATAAATGTGAAAGTGTACTTATTTGTTTGTTTGTTTATTGGTCCTGCTTTCACGCAAAAACTACTAAACTGATTTGGCTGAAATTTAGAATATACATAGTTTATGACCTGAAATAACACATAGGCTACTTTTTATCCCAAAAAATGCATATTTCTCGTGGGTAAAAAAGTAGTAGGTAGTTCACAAGGGCGAAGCCGCGGGTGTCCGCTAGTATTACAATAAAGCTTTAAAATTAAATTAAAAAAGTGCTCGCAAGAAATAATTAGGTTTTTTTTATTTAATAACGTACCGTAGAACCCCCGAACTTTGCCTAGTGTAGGTAACTTTGCCTAAATTATAAAAAGTACGATATTTATTTTCCTATCACGACAACACTTATTTTTGTTCGTTGGTAGAAACCCAAATCATAAACAGCCAATACTGCACTATTTAACTTTAAAATAACGGCAGCCATTTCATAGTAGTTGCAAAAAGTTTTCAGTGGAAATCGCGCAATTTTTTGACTTGTCCCACAAAATTATGTCATTGTGAGGAACTGGTTTGAGGTACGTCTTTCATATCTTTACAGTAGTTGGCAAATATGATCGGCTTTCGAAACACAATTATCTCATCTAAATACTATGATTATTGACAGAAATATCTGAGAAGGCAAAGTTAGGCGCAATTTTTTGAATAAAGTTTTCCAAACTTTGCCTACCCTAGGGTTGTCAGTTTTAGATTTAACCAACAGAACAAAATGAGGGTTATGAATTTCAAACCACTCCCGTCTGTTTTCTTTTGGTATTTTTAACTAAGACATTGCTACTTTAGCACCAATAAAAGCGGTTAGATGTTCGTTACTTTTTTTCAATATTTTACTATCCATCTATGTACCTACTTTTATTGTTACGACTTGAAAAAAGTAGTGTAGGACACCCTCTGGCTAGGTGGAGTGATGATTTTCCAAAGGTCGCCGCGCCGTGGATGCAACAAGCCATGGACAGGATAAAATGGCGCAGATTGGAGGAGGGCTATGTCCAGCAATGGACTGTATAGGCTGATGATGATGATTACTTTTTTGTGACAGCCCTGACTTTTGGCGCATTTTGTCGGTAAATGATGCCCTAACTTTGCCTGCCATCATATAAAGTTAAATATAATTATTTGGAGTAGTATTGAGAATATAATCTATAAATGGTTCAATATATGATTAAACTGCATTAAAATCTATATGATTTACCAAGTTTTACAGAAAATATGGACCTCAGGCAAAGTTAGGCTCGTTGCCCTAACTTTGCCTACTTTTTTGAAAGCCTCTACTGTCAAGGTTTTCAATGCTGTGAGCCTAGCACACACACACATTGAAAGCCCTTTAGTAATTGGTTGACTTCAGCATGACAGAACCGATTATTTATGATCAGTTTGGCGCAAAATTTAAAAAAACTCGAAAAAGTAGGCAAAGTTCGGGGGTTCCACGGTAGGTATTTAGTTACCTAGTATTTACTTATAGAAATAGTTAACTCGAATAAAAAAGTGCTGATATTTTTGCGCACTGTTAATTTGGATCAAAAGACATTTCGTTTCACGATTACGCGTAAGGTAACCTATGTTACATATAGGAACGCCTAGTGCGAAATTGTGATCGACGTGACAAAGTAACGGCGATTTTTCACTGTGACTTTCTTGGAACCGGAACGACAGTCACCGCGATACGAAAGTAACGCTTTTCCCCACCTCTATAAACAACACAGAAAGTGAACATATTGATTGAAATACTCGATCTTTGTGTGTATTCACACTTGACCGGTCTTGTTTATGCAGGAGCCACACTACGGGGATATGGCAAATTATTTGCCGGATTCCTTACGAAAAATAATTTCACAGATATCCGGCAAATAATTTGTCTTTTACTCCTTTTGGTTACCTACCTTCCAAAATGGGTTCTCGTTGTAACGTGGTTACATGAGGTAATGTCTATTTTGACCGCCTCATCTGCCTTCGTATATTTTCAAAAACCTAGGCTCCTACGTGACTTGAATTATAAGTTAGGTATATTAAGGCATGCAGGTAACGTCGCAGACGTCCTTGAGACTACTTCCTTTATTATACTTGTATTTTTGCTTATATATTTTGGTTGAGATAAAGAACGAATGAGTCAAATAGGCTTTTGAATTTTCAATAGTGATCTAATTATTGTTCTTTTTACCCGACAGTCCCGACTGCGCGACGCAAAAGAAGTGTAATGTGTTTGTTTAGTTTCGTTTATTAAAAAAAAGCCCGCAACTTTATCTGTTTATGCATCTTAATAAATTATAGCATGTTATTCTGATACCCTCTCAAACTTTCGCGTTTATAATAAAAGTAGGATTGTGCTAAGTTGGTAACAATACATGAATGGTAGCAGCAGTGGCAAAACGCTTACAAAAACTCCAATAATGTCATTTAACCAAGCTCTCGAGCGTGGGATTACGAGAAAAGTTTTAGGTATGAATTAAATCTTAATTTATCTTGTACTTTTCCAGTGGTCAGCCTTCAGGCTTACTGATAAAATCAGAGCATTTGTCACGGAGGTACTTATTCACTTCTCTGTACTTACCAACTTGGCATAAGAAATAAGTACAAATGTTTTTTGTATTGTTGGAATTAAAAAATAAAATATACTTAGCTGCTACAGTTCATGTTATCAGTTCATCAACAAGAATTCACTGCGCGCTTGGTTTATTGGTAGTAACCAAGCGCGCAAGGAATTCAGATTTCACTTGCGAATAAAACTTCTAATATTGATTAGAATTCCATTAAACTTCCAAAAACAAGTCCCGGCCCAGATGAATCTGCAAAATGAATAAAAAAGCAACAGTGGTATCCAATTAAGTGGATTGCTAATAAAAGTGAAATCGAGTGCAGTGGCCGCGCGGCGGGCGGCAGCCGGCCGACGACCACGCCGATACACACTCGTCTCTTGCCTTGTGTGTCTTTGTCTCTGCATTTTACTTAGAACCTCAAGGTAACCGAAGCGCTCATGGCATGTGCTTAGGGCTAATTTAACTGTTCACTGCCAAAACCTAGCTAGATCAACAAAACTAAGTTCAGCTGAGATTCAGCTTAATCAAGTTGTCAATTTTTCGTAGCAATTAAGACACCGACAGCTCTAGAACGCGTTTTAGACGCGCTGATCGCTATCAGGTTTCGTTTGCGATGAAGATTGTTGAAGTTAAGCGTCTTTCTGAGCTGTCATAATCTGGATGGGTGAATTTTCCGTCCTTTGGAGGGCATATTTTTGTCGGGAGGCCTTCTGATCGCCTAAAAACTCTGATTTTATATAGTGTTAGTTACTTGTTCATACTCGTACGAACATACTTTTACTTTGGGCCATGTTTATTATAATCCTACTAATATTATAAAGGCGAAAGTCCGTGTGTGTGTGTGTGTGAATGTTTGTTGCCACGTATCTCCATAACTACTAAACCGATTTTGATGAAATTTGGAACGTAGCTAGATAATAACCGGGAATAGGACGTAGGCTACTTTTTATCAGGAATATTGCAGGGTTCCCGTGGGATAAGAAAAATAGTAGTCCACGCGGGCGAAGCCGCGGGCGTCCGCTAGTCATATATAAAGTAATGTCCTACTACTACAAAGTGAATACTACCTATAGCTATAGCTATACTATACTACCTATAGCTATAGCTATAGGTTTATTAAGATTATAGCTAATTTATGAAAACAAATGTCGTAATCGAGCTAAGCGACAGCTTAATGCATTGGTTAGTTTTTTTCTGTTATAGATTTAAAACTTTTTAAAAGTAACAAAACGAATTGAAACCATGTTTATGTGATCTGTCTTGGGCGTATTTCTAGCTTTACCACTTCCATTTTATTTCCAAACGTATGTCATCGTATTTACTACTGTATTTGTAAATCAAATGCCGGTCTTCTTTCTCTACTTAGTCAGTCTCAGTAGTAAACAGCATGCAAGCATGCCTATGACTAGTGTTACCAGGTGTCCCGAATTTCGCGGGACGTCCCGCTTTTCAGGGGTCTAGGGACGCGTCCCGCGCGACCCTTGCGCGGGACGCCAAATGTCCCGCTTTTTGGGAATCAAAAAATCACCGAACTAGTTTACACGTTTGAACACAGTACAAGCAGTACGCAGAGTTATAATACGAGACAAACAAGTTGTTCGTTACGTATGGCTCTATCTCGCTCTTTGGCCTATGAATTGCGTATTGAGCATCCTTTTCACGTGGTTCGCTAAGAGGACAACTTGTTTCTTGAGTACTATATGTCGCAGTCACAGGGCGATAGAGAGAGAGCTATAAAGCTGTCCTGTTTCACGCTCGCTCACTTGCTTTGCCATGCCAGTTTCTTCTCAGAAATTGATCCTTATTATCCACACTATATGGATGGTATAATAAAACAGATTTTTTTAAGCATATTTTTATTAAGCAAATTAATTTACTGTTAGGAACCGACAACCATCCATCTTTTTCTTAGAGCACCGTTACGTTAGCAAAATAAAGTGTCACGTGTTAAATTTGTCTAAAAAAATCCACTCGCTTCACTTGCATATTACTTTCATAAGTATTTTACGAGTAAATTAATTTACTATTATGAACCGACAACCATCCATCTTTTTCTTATAGCACCGTTAGCAAAATCAAGTGTCACGTGTTAAATTTGTCTAAAAAATTTCCGCTCGCTTCGCTCGCGTATTACTTTCATGAATATTTTACGAGCAAATTAATTTACTGTTAGGAACCGACAACCATCCATCTTTTTCTTAGAGCACCGTTAGCAAAATCAAGTGTCACGTGTTAAATTTGTCTAAAAAAATTGCACTCACTTCGCGAGCAGGGGAAACTCGCTTCGCTCGCATATTTCTTTCATGAGTATTTTGCGAGCAAAATAATTCAATGTTAGGAACCGACAACCATCTATCTTTTTCTTAGAGCACCGTTAGCAAAATCAAGTGTCACATGTTAAATTTGTCTAAAACATTTCCGCTCGCTTCACTTGCATATTACTTTTATAAGTATTTTACGAGTAAATTAATTTACTATTATGAACCGACAACCATCCATCTTTTTCTTATAGCACCGTTAGCAAAATCAAGTGTCACGTGTTAAATTTGTCTAAAAAATGTTCGTTCGCTTCATTTGCATATTACTTTCATGAGTATTTTACGAGTAAATTAATTTACTGTTATGAACCGGCAACCATCTATCTTTTTCTTAGAGCACCGTTAGCAAAATCAAGTGTTACGTGTTAAATTTGTCTGAAAATTTTGCGCTCGCTTCGCTCGCGTATTACTTTCATGAATATTTTACGAGCAAAATAATTCAATGTTAGGAACCGACAACCATCTATCTTTTTCTTAGAGCACCGTTAGCAAAATCAAGTGTCACATGTTAAATTTGTCTAAAACATTTCCGCTCGCTTCACTTGCATATTACTTTCATAAGTATTTTACGAGTAAATTAATTTACTATTATGAACCGACAACCATCCATCTTTTTCTTATAGCACCGTTAGCAAAATCAAGTGTCACGTGTTAAATTTGTCTAAAAAATGTTCGTTCGCTTCATTTGCATATTACTTTCATGAGTATTTTACGAGTAAATTAATTTACTGTTATGAACCGACAACCATCTATCTTTTTCTTAGAGCACCGTTAGCAAAATCAAGTGTTACGTGTTAAATTTGTCTGAAAATTTTCCGCTCGCTTCGCTCGCGTATTACTTTCATGAATATTTTACGAGCAAATTAATTTACTGTTAGGAACCGACAACCATCCATCTTTTTCTTAGAGCACCGTTAGCAAAATCAAGTGTCACGTGTTAAATTTGTCTAAAAAAATTCCACTCGCTTCGCGAGCAGGGGAAACTCGCTTCGCCCGCATATTACTTTCATGAGTATTTTGCGAGCAAAATAATTCAATGTTAGGAATCGACAACCATCTATCTTTTTCTTAGAGCACCGTTAGCAAAATCAAGTGTCACATGTTAAATTTGTCTAAAACATTTCCGCTAGCTTCACTTGCATATTACTTTCATGAGTATTTTACGAGTAAATTAATTTACTGTTATGAACCGACAACCATCCATCTTTTTCTTAGAGCACCGTTAGCAAAATCAAGTGTCACGTGTTAAATTTGTCTGAAAATTTCCGCTCGCTTCGCTCGCGTATTACTTTCATGAATGTTTTACGAGCAAATTAATTTACTGTTAGGAACCGACAACCATCCATCTTTTTCTTAGAGAACCGTTAGCAAAATCAAGTGTCACGTGTTAAATTTGTCTGAAAAATTTCCGCTCGCTTCGCTCGCATATTACTTGCATGAGTATTTTGCGAGAAAAATAATTTAATGTTAGGAACCGACAAACATCCATCTTTTTCTTAGAGCACCGTTATCAAAACCAAGTGTCGCATGTTGCATTTCTCAAAAAAAAAATCAGCTCCCACCGCGGGTAACACCGCGGGGCACAGCTAGTAAACCAATAATTTCTTAGGAACAAAACTTTCTAACTACAAGAAAAAAGGTAGCTACCCTGAAATGCCCAAAAATTTGTTACACCCTTTATAATTTTCCAGATAGGTAGGTACTTATTACATAAATATTAAACTTTGATTATACAACGCTTGTTTTTTTTTTGTCGTCCCGAATTATAGCACAAAGTCCCGCTTTTTGGAACCTGCTGTCCCGAAATATGACATAACACACCTGGCAACACTACCTATGACTCATGTGTGTGAAGCTAAATGCATTTTAGTCGTTATTTAATTTCTTTTTCGTGTAAGTTAAATTACAAACCAACGATCTCCCTCTCTTTCTCTCTTCCCGGCTATTCATCCCACATGGTGGTGGGGTCAGCCTTCTTCACATTCTTCTTCCACTTCACCTTATCCATGACGTCGTCTTCGGAAACGTTGGATGTCTTTAGATCTCGGTCCAACACAACCAACGATCTCCATAAAGGCAAATATTCTGATCTGGTCATTAAGCTACTTTTTGCATGCTTACATTTTATTAAACTTGAACATTTCTAGTACCTACCAAAATGTTTTGGGCTCTACATGAGTAGCTGGATAGAAATCCAGAAAATAAAATTAAATCATTGTGAATAACACTCTTAAGTATTTGCCATTTCGAACTCGTGGAAGTGAAACAATATCAAATTGAGCCACGATATTCGTACAATAGATATTCTAAAGGTCGATATCATGCTGAATTCGAGCCGTATATTTTTTCCATCTGATCGGTTATAATAGCGTTTCTATGACCGATGGATCGAAAGTCTCACTGCCACATTCTTGGGCTGGTTCAGCCGAAACACCGTTTATTCAATTGTACCTGAAAATAGGCTAACTGAGTAAGATGATGTCTGAGCCGTGAGTAGACTGCAAGGGGTGTGGGGGGCGAGGCAGGTTCGTTCGCAGCATGATTTATCTGTAGCTTAGATCCGGTTCGCGCAAGCACAGCGCCGCGGTTGCGCCCACGCCTTATTTTGTTCTATTATCGTGCTAAAATGATCACTTGACACACTGTAGCATTTTATTATTCATTGGTCAACAAGTTGAACCAGTAATTTGAAATTAAAAAAGTTTTAGACCTTGACACAAAGTTAAAGTTTGCTAAACTTAACTTCGTTACAGAATATGGAAAAAATATCACCACGGCTCATCGCATGTCTTGATGTTCACTCAATTTGAATGCCAACCACGATTATTTACATACTTTTGGTTTCGATTTTGATATTTGCGATTCAGAAACGTTCGCGAACCACGTGATCGTAGCCGACCAAACAAGTCGGAAAGTAGGTAGGTCAACGGCGCTATTGAGAAGATCTCATTGTGAGAATGAACGTGCTTTGTTGTGGCTGTAGGATTTTTGGCATGTTGTTCACAGTAGGTATCTACTTACTACGTAATTAAATTGAAAGCTCTTAGAAATACCTACTGGCTAAAAATATACCTATTGTTTCAGTCATCGAAGACCAAGTAGATTAAAAGATCGACCGAATATCATGAAAAAAACACTTTTTTAAAAATTAAGTACTTCAGTAAATTATAACAAAATTAGCATTATGTAGGTACTTATATGAAACTAGAGTAGGTAAAACTAGGATATTTTTGTGAAGAAAATGAACTTTAAGTTATATTATTGATCAATAATAATAATGAATTTAATAAAGAAAAATTGAATGATCATAATTTAGCAATGAATAAAAAATCATATACTTACTTTAATACAGGGTGGAAAAAATGAATGGGCCCTGGAGGGAAACTACTTTAAATCCTTAAGATACATTATTTTACTTAAAGGAAACATTCCTTTATTTTTAAAAAGAAGCATAACTGCATTCAAAGATTTTCCAAAATTCACTTGCTTCACCCAGGAATCGAACTAGCTAAAAATCCAAAAATTAAACACTCCCTATTTTATTCCACTAGTCGATACATCAATATCAATATATATCAATCAATCAATCAATACTTATAATAAAACTGTAACGGGTCAAATTCTGTACATTGAAGATATTTTGAAAATTTTTTTTGGAGGGCACTCTATAATAGATACGGAAGCCAAAACTGTAATTTTTTTCATTCTTGTCTGTCTGTCTGTCTGTCTGTCTGTCTGTATCTTGGCCGCGCATCACGTCGAAACTACTGGATGGATTTAAATGAAACTTGGTATTATTAGAGTGCATACTACGAGGTCAAGTATAGGATACTTTTTATCCTGAAATTTAGCACGGTTCCTTAGGGAGAGGGGATGAAAGTCAAAATGAGTATCTGGTTGTAATTCATTAACGCGTAGTCGGATTTCATTGATTCTTTTTTTATTAGAAAGTAGGTACTTTAAATAATGTCCTGTAAAAATTTCAAGGTCATGATCTGATGGAGTCAGGAGCTGTTCAACAGAACTCTTCAAAAAAAAAGGCCGATTGAGTTGAAACTAGGAACTAAGCATATCTGTAAAGTTTCGACTATAATGTAATAATATGGTGACAGCAAGCTGACCTGATGATGGAGTCAGGACCTGTTCCATAGAACTTTTTATTGATATTGGTATCAAATGAAAGAGCTTGATGAGTGAAATACAATGCTGATATGATGATGGAGTCAGGACCTTCATGGAACTTTTTGGTGATATGGATATGAGTATGGGTTTTCTCTCTTCCATGCTTCCCTGCTTCTCTCCTTCCAAGCTTCTCTGATTCTCTTTATACATGCTTCTCTCCATTTAGGTACCTATGCTTGAAGCAATACGAAGTTTGCCAGGTCAGCTAGTTCAATACTAAAGATAAAATTTCTCAAAGAAACATGAGGTCCTACACTCGTCTGTCGTACAAGATATCCAAGAAATCTAATAAGGGCTTTAATTGCAAATTAGTTCCACAGTGGAATGATGAGAAGTATCCAGTAGTGCGATTCAGACCTTCTCGGAATGTATTCTGAATTCGGAAAAGAAAGTTTTTTCGCTGAAAAATGTCAACTTTTCGAAGAAAATCATCGAATCGGATGCATTTTTGGAAGTCTGAATCTCACCTCAGATAGACAAATCCCGTCTAGAAAAGTTTTGTAGCAAATGGTGAAATAATAAAAATTAATGAAAAAAATCGTGAAAATTAATGTTAGATTTCATGAGCTTTTTTATTTCTAAAACCAAACGTGTGTTATAAAGATTGTATCCTGACATTAATCCTATCGATTAGTAGTATTAAATAGAGCGAGGTTTGTTTTTTAATTTTTAGCTGGTTCGATTCCGGGTGAGGCAGGCGAATTTTAGAAAATCTATGAATGCAGTTTTGTTTCTTTTTAAAAATAAAGGAATGTTTCCTTTAAGTAAAATACTGTATCTTAAGGATTTAAAGTAGTTTCCCTCCGGGGCCCATTCATTTTTTCCACCCTGTATATAATTTAATATAATTTAATTTAATATCATAATATTTTATAAATCCAAAGAAAATAATATTCTTCAATTTTTATTAATTCCAAATTATTTTAGTTTTATTTATTTCATTTTTTTTATTTTTTTTTAAAACAAAAAGTTTTACAGACAAATTATAAAACAATTGAGGTTAAATAGAAACCAATTACTTAAGTAATATATTTTTTTTCGCATATGATGGATTCTTTACAAAATTGAGTTTTTACATGCTCTCACGCCTGAAGTGGATTCTTTAACGGTAATGTCTCATTCAATGTAGTGAGACGAGGGATGGCGTTCTTGCAGTATGGCCACGGGGCAGACAGCCGGCACACAGCGGTTGAAGAATTCAAATTATAAGTAACTAGCTTCCGCCCGCGGCTTCGCTCGTGTGGTACCCGGATAAAAAGTAGCCTATGTTACTCTCTAGTCCTTCAACTATCTTCACACAAAAAATCACGTCAATCCGTCGCTCTGTTTCGACGTGAAAGTAGGACAAATAAACAAACAAATAAACACACTTTTACATTTATAATATGGGTACGGATATTGCCGTTTTCTTGCAATCACAATCGTAGGTACAATACAGAAGTAAATAATAGGAAGGAAATTAGTTTATTGATAATAAATTAATAATACACATTGCTTAAAATAACTTCATTTTAAAGGCCAAGGGAATTTGGATCAAAAATCCATGAAATGTTTCATAAAGACATCGAGTCGTCAAATATTAATTAATTAAATGTAAATGTGATTAATTAGGTATGATGACTGGTAACAACACTATTGAATTAGGACATAACCTGTAATAATAGTTGTAACGTTTAAATAAATAAACAAATAAAGTAGCAATGATCTGTATCACTATATAAAGACGTAAAAGCTACTAAGATTTGTAGAAGCAATTTTCAGCAGCTTAGTATTTCATATTCTACTGTTCATGTAAAATAGAAGCTCCACTAGGCTTTAATAAATCCAACCAATTAATTTTATGAACGAACTAAGAGTTATTTATATGCATTGATCTAGCTTTTCTCATCTGGCGATCGCATGCTTATCTTGATAGCAGGTACAAATGGAGTGCTCCTATTCACATATAGGTAGTTGCTTACGATTGCAATGTCGTGCTCGCATTTTTCTCAATAAAAAGTTACAACTTACAACTATGCATGATGTTTAGATATTGACATTTTGGCTTACTCTAACTTTTTGACTAAGTATAACCATTATCATAGAAAAAAATACTCTCTACTCTAGGAAACTATTCTTAGAGCGGTTTTTGATACTAAATAAAAAGTTATTGATTTAAGTATATTTTTTTTATTTAAGTATAAATAGAGACCGGATTATATGCAATTTGTGCAAATGCATTTGCATATTTAGCCCATTTTCATCAGTTAATGCATATTTTGTCTAAAATGTTGTGATGATGCATATTTTTGCTTTATTTGCAATGTTTCTTGGTAGGATCTAGGACATTTTATGTTATAGCTGACAAAGTTTTGATAAAATTTTTAGCAACAACCTATGTTTTGAAGCTTTTTGTCAAATTGAAAGTTTCAGTTGAGGCGAGTGAACTTTTGCTAGAAACAAAAAGTGCTAACATAGTACCTACTTACGCAAATTAAATTATGACTCAAATTCCTATTTTTTTTATAAAATAGGTACTTAGGTAAATTTTTATAAAATACTTACCTAGTTTTTTTCCACTTAACTTACGAACGTCTGGGGAACAGTTCGAGAGTACAAGATGTTACTTAAGTAATTTTTAATTTGCTAATGATAAAAATTGAAATTACTACTTATGTACTTTTTTCTGTCGATTCAATGTTGCATATTTTGACTGTTTTTGTCAGTTTTCATGCATTTTTAGCCATTTTACTTGCAGCATTCATATTTCAAGCTTTTTACGTTGCATATAATCCGGTCTCTATTTATAAATTAATGCATACTATTAAGTGACTTAAGAAATACGTTTAAGTACCTGAGAAGGCTTATTGTTGTAGCTTATATCTAATACTTGTAGTGCCATAAGGCAAAGCTAAATTGGTATTTAGAGATAGTTAATATCCAATAACGTTAGGAAAGATTTCCCTTTGCTGGCAATGTGGGAAACCAAGCAAAGACAGCTTTCATCGTCATAAAATACCTTCTGCTAGAGTTCCTATTGCATTGTTTAATCATGAATGATGACTCTATAGGTATTATGTTCCTACGCTATCGTTGCATAAATGTTTATAATAATTTACATAAAGCAGTATCAATGCGGTGGTAACTCATGTAGCTTACGAGTTAGCTTACAGGTCTTCAAAATGTATGTTAATTTGTGTATGATCCTTAATTATGTCTGCAAGTAAATTTCGTCAAAACATGCCTAGAAAAGAAGTATAACTAACGTTCTCTGAAGTATTTTAAAAGATTTGAATAATGTAGGTACACTGATCCTACTGGACTGTATGTCGACAAATATATAACGCAATTAGTTTGAAATTCTCATTTGTCTATGCTTGTTGTATTAACGTAATAACATCGTTTGTTGGCAACTAATGATCCCCAGTTTGTAGTAATATTGTGCAGAAGGAGGTCGCCGGTACATACCGTGCTATTGGCATCAGAACGACGGTATCTAACCTACACTTCAATTACCTTGCCGAAAAGAAAAAGTGTACCAATTGAGCTGTGTAAGAGCCAGACGTAAATCAAATTGAAGATGCCCGATAAAGTGGATAATAATTAGTGGAAGACGTGAAAGCGTTGGGAGAAAAATTCGTGAGAGTTTGTGTTAGTGTGATTGTGCATTTGGCGAGGGACATCCGGTTGTGGTCGGACGATGCCGCTGGATTAACTAGTTGCATTTCTTGGTATGTTTTTCCTTATACGGTTTGTATTTAGAAAATATTATTTTAGGGCTACGTATTTCAAAAGTTTGTGTGTGTATGTGTGAATGTTTGTTACCATAACTACAAAACCAATTTCAATGAAATTTAGAATGTAGATAGTTTTGGTTCTGGAATAACACATAGGCTACTTTTTACCCCGGAAAAATGTATGGTTCCCGTGGGATACAAAAGTAGTAGTCCACGTGTTTGAAGCCGCGGGCGTTCGCTAGTAATAAATATGTTTATGTTATTAATCTACAGAACTTTCTAACTTCGTTTTTCTTTTGTAAGTTTTACAAACCACAAGGAGATCATTGTAGCACGGAAGTTATTCACTTAATTAACACATTTTAAACTACCTATCACGACTTGAACAAATTTTTAAAATATTAAAATCGCGTAGGTACCTACTGAAATCATTATATTTACCTCAACGTTATGTGAGTGGGCACCGGCCATCAGTCTACTCGTGACCACGGTGACTGTAACGTTATCCGAAACATCGAGTTGGCGCTGGCGGGTGAAACCGCCGGGCACAGCAAGAAATAATAAATTTTTAGACTTCAATAGGCAAAGTTTCCTGTTTATAAAGCGTTGCTATCTCAACACGTATATAATCCGCTGCCTACGCACGTACCGCCTTTGTCATCCACTTGTGGTTAGCATCGTTCTATAATTTCATACTGAATCACCGAGCTCGTAGATGAAGATGATTGAAAGAAAAATCGGAGTATTAAGCTGCATCCACACCGCTGTTATTTTTTGTTGATGACATTTTTGATGTCATTTTTGCTGTAGAAGGGCTAAAATGAAGAACGAACATTTTGGCATACTTACTCTTCCGCCATTTTGAAAAAACCTCGATCTTGCAGCAGGTGATGAAACATGTGTCAATCGATAGGGGAAGTGATTACAAACAAAATATATTCAGTAATAAAATCTCGTAATCTTTATACTTTTTATATATTTGAGTTTGAAAATGTAAAAATTAAAACTTGAAAATGCTAATTAAGCTGCCAATAATAACCGGTAGGTATTTGAATATGTCTACTGTGACTGGGGATAAAATCGTGAGCCAATTTCGTTTAATTTTTAGTTAAAAATTTTTTTTTTACATTATACAGGGTGAATTTTTGAGACGGGGCAGTAAGGGCAGCTACCTTAACCGTTGTAGCTACAGGAAAACGTTCTCAAGAGACTATCCTTAACTTTTGAAGATATTTCGACCTGCATTCACAAATTTTTAAAAAAATGTACAGTCAGCGAGAAAATGGCCAGTTTACACAAAAACTTTTTTTGATGCCAATCGATCCTATTTCACATAAGGATTAAAAGGCTCTAGCGGACCAACTGAGATTAGAGTATTAGAAAAGTCAGATAACGCTAAAATGTATTTTTGGGACGGGGTAGTAAGGGCTAGGTACCTTAACCGTTGTAGTTACAGGAAAACGTTCTCAAGAGACTATCCTTAACTTTTGAAGATATTTTGACTTGCATTCACAGATTTTGGAAAAAATGTACTTACAGTCACCGAAAAAAATGGGTATTCTACACAAAAACTTTTTTTGATGCCAAACGATCCTGTTAAAAATAAGGATTAAATGACTCTATGTGACCAACTGAGGTTAGAGTACTAGAAAAGTCAGAAATTGTTAAAATGCATTTTTGAGAAGGAACAGTAAGGGCAGCTACCTTAACCGTTGTAGCTTCAGAAAAACGTTCTTACGAGACTATCCTTAACTTTTGAAGATATTTCGACAATAGATGAAAAATGATGACAAATGACAAAATGATTTTTACGAAATGTTTAGTCAAAGTTTTTTGCAATTTCTGTCTTTTCTAGTACTCTAACCTTAGTTGTTCCGATAAAGCTTTTTAATCCTTATATGAAACAATCGATTGGCATCAAAAAAAGTTTTTGTGTAGATTACCCATTTTTTTCGGTGACTGTACATTTATTCCAAAATCTGTGAATGCAAGTCGAAATATCTTCAAAAGTTAAGGATAATCTTCTAAGAACGTTTTCCTGTAACTGTCGAAGTTATGACTCTATCAAAGGTTTTTGTGCAAAGTTTTTATCACCATCTTTACAAATATAACTATGTACGTTCAAAATCGCTAAGACCTAGATTTTATGTAGCATTGTACTGATGATGTATTTAGATAGTTCTTTTGTTAAACCTTTTTCAAAAATAAATAAATATCTTATCTTATCTTATCTGTAGCTACAACGGATAAGGCCCTTACTGCCCCGTCTCAAAAATTCACCCTGTATTTTTTGAACACAGTTTATTTCATCATTTATTTTCTACCTAGGTACTATTTAGCACAAAATGATGAAATAAACTGTGTTCAAAAAATATAATTTCAAATAAAAAAAAAAAAATTACCTAAAAAATAAACGAAATTGGCTCACGATTTTATCCCCAGTCACAGTAGACATATTCAAATACCTACCGGTTATTATTGGCAGCATAATTAGCATTTTCAAGTTTTAATTTTTACATTTTCAAACTCAAATATCTCGGAAAGTATAAAGATTACGAGATTTTATTACTGCATATATTTTGTTTGTAATCACTTCCCCTATCGATTGACACATGTTTCATCACTGGCAGCAAAATCGAGTTTTTTTCAAAATGGCCGACAGTAGGTATGCCAGGCTCCATACAAAAATGTTCGTACCCCTTTGATTGCATTTTTTTTTTGGGACAAAAGTGTACTTAACAGGAACCTAGATAAATACTGCCATAATCTAAATAACAATATAAAGTGATAAAAATATGCTTTTAAACGATTTTCACCTGTCACCGGCCTTTTAACGCTGATATATTAATTATTTAAAAACCTTAGAACGCAGAACGAGCGCGTTGAAGTCTTTTATACGGAAACAAGCTACAAGACTCGGAAATCACTACAATTAGTCTCGATAACAAGGCAAAGTTTAAATGTTGTTTCATAAAACGCTATATGTCCCCCATGCACGAGAATTATTACTCACGAATAGGTGCTAAATTTTATAGATAAGACACCGGTTCTACTTGCCAAAAAATAACGTTTCATCGTCGTATGTGCAAAACAACACAAACGAGGAAGTTATTCTAGTAGAGCCATTGAAGAAAAAAAATTGACTTCATCTTGAATGTCAATAGTCTGTACCTACCAAATTTTTTAAGTACCTACAAAAATGATTAAGTATAGGCGTAACTTAACTTAACTTCAAAAGTACTTTTCAATCATTGATATAAATGAATTAAGTATCTATATTCAAATAATTGACAGTATTTTATTTTATTTCCTACTATCTAGCATAGTACATATATTTTATTTACAAAGCTGTGCCTGAAGTTAATTTTATCAAAGGATGTAGTTGTGGTGGCAGATAGAATTACAAATTATCATTTGTATTCCTAACTGTCACAATTTGGCTAACGTGGGTGCCGATAGCCAAATAAAACCGTCTGCCACTGCAAAGGTTGATACTGGGGGCAGACAGTATACCATTCTGGAACACTAGTCAACCATCCCTACGGGAGCCGATAGCCAGTGTTACGTCTGCCACTGCGTGGGGATCGTTTGTGGAAGCAGGCGGTAATAAATCAATTTAATTTTATCAAATATTTTGCGGTTCAAACTCCAGTTATTGTCGTATTTGTTGTCCTGTATTAATTGTGAGTCTTAGACACATGCCGCACAAGATGTAATACACGTTTCAAAGATGGCGATGCCATGCATAAGGTGATTGGGCCCAATTCACTTTTTGCGGATGCATTCATGAATATTCCATTAAAGCATCTACATCGTGTCAAAACACAGGTGCAGATGCATTCAATTACTCACTTTATTCGATTCATATTTAGTAGAATCGTGAATGAAGAAGGCATTTATCAAAATATTTTACCAAATAGGACCTTATTGATCACCACTAGTCCTTCGGTTTCAAGATAAATACGTATATACATAACGCGTTGAGTGTCTGTAACGCACATGAAGTGCTTAACCTTGGAGGTCACCGCGGAGGCTTAGCAGTGAGCGAGTTAACAGGGTCGATAAGGTTAAGTTATTGGTCGTAAACGGGCAGGTTCAACAAAAACATTCACAAGTATTGAGCTAATGATATTGATGTCGAACAGATCAAGCACCTGTTGGTGGTGTGAAGGACCTAAAAGGTGAATAAACCTGCGAAGTTAACGACACCTGATTCATGAGGGTTACGGGATAACATGCGCAGGTATGAAGATATTATTACATATGCACGTATAAATAAAACTTATTGTTTTCATATTGTTTTAGTTAAGCATTTTATTCTTTTTGCCATCGCCAAAATTAATAACTTATGAGAAGCCGGTAAGTATTTCACACCTACTCACATTACTCTTGTGACTCGCGTATTGATTTCAACTCGACTGTTTGTTAAATACTTATATAAGTATACAAAAATACAATCGTAAGCCAAATCACAACAGAACGTTGGTTTTATGCTTAGCAAAGAAATTGCGGGATGTAGAGATTTCAATAAAAACAATTCTACTCTACAAAATATATTAAAAAAAATATATATTTCCTTGTGTCTGTCAGTTTAAACATTAAACCACCAGAGAAGAATGCTTACAGTCTTTCTTACGTACCTATATCTTAATTAATGAATTGTTACGACTGCCAGACTATTACCTGACGTCTAGAAAGCTAATTGATTCAAATAAAAAAAACAACTTTGTATCTCTCAATTCAATTAACATAAATTTAATTCAGAGTTCTTGAGTGAGCAAGTGAAATTCACCAAGAAGCCAACATAGAGGTTGATACAAAATGTAAATACTTAGATATCAATAAAATGAACAATTCTTAATGATATTAAATAATAATTGGCAGTTAAGTATGTTATTATATCACTTAGGTAATAATGAATGAACTTAGTTAAGTATGTTGTACATTTCCAAATTAAAATTTCTTATAAATGAATATTAGCTTACAAATCAAAATTTAAAATTTCTATCTTATAAAATTAGCTTATTTGTACCACGGAGTATGTGCTACTTATATTGTTATTTTAAGAACTTTTCGGTACTACCATACTTCACGCAAATAAATTATTTCTATTTCTATTTATAATATATTTATACACAGGTATTTTAAAAGATCAAAAAACAATTAGGTCCAGGAAACAGCGTATTTTAGTATTGGCCGACTTAAAATCACTTTAAGTCAATTTAGCACACCTCTGACATCAAAATGTAAATTAACTATTTGTTATTGTGTTGAAATGGCTTTCTTTTCACAACGAACGACCACCGCGTATTCAGAAACCAGAACTTCAATTTGTAAAAATAAAACAACATCGACTAGCCGTAGCACTCACGGCTACTCTCACTTACAATGGAATTTACCATTGCAGTCCACATCGATATGCAAAGAAACGAGCGGGCCGGTCAGGCGCCCACACGCGACTTGTGTCGTTTGTGTGTTCTTATAAGAAAGCATTGCCAATAAATCATACTTATGAACAGACACGTTCGGTTTCCTTGTCAATTAAAAAGTTTTCATCTATGTGAATTGAAAATCTATTCATAGAAATAAATTCAGTAAGTAAGTACTTACTTACTTAGTACTTTTACTTTTATCACATCATTCATATTGAAATGAAAATTTATTTTATTTAGCAAGGCTTTCGAAAAATGTGTTTTTCTTGTCACTCTAAGGTTAATGAAAAGAGGTGGCGCCAGATTTAGCAGCATCTGAGCACTAGAAAACCTACAAGTTTATTATGAACTAGCTGACCCGGCAAACTTCGTATTGCTTCAAGCATAAATGAAACAGAGAAGCATATAAGGAGGAGAGAAGCAGAGAAGCAATCATTGAAAATATCCCTTTCGATGCCACAGTCGGACTACGCGTTGATGAATTATAACCAGATACTTAAGTACTCATTTTGACTTTCAACCCCTCTCCCAAGGGAACGGTCCTGAAATTCGGGATAAAAAGTATCCTATATTATACCTCGTAGTATGTACTCAAATCATGCCAAGTTTCATTTAAATCCATTCAGTAGTTTCGACGTGATGCGCGACCAAGATACAAACAGACAGACAGAGAAACTAAAGTCACAGATTACCCATCATATCCAACAGTTACTATGAACCACAGCGCTCTAGAACTCGCAAGCGAAGTTTTTCGACTTGCTGCGTTAATATAAACCAAAAACTGACATCATTTAATTACATTCTTGTAGTTTGTACTCAAACTACTGTCTTATTATAAGTACCTCTAGATAACATGATTATGCTTTACAAACCAAATGTTGACCGTGAAAGAAAATATTGCTCGAGGGAAGATGATTCATGGTACAGAATATTACGTGTCATTGTGCTCAAACAAGATTTTTTTTTAATTAAAACCAAATCACCCGACTGCGGGGTTTGAAAGATTAAACACAAAAAAAAAATTCTATGACTAAGTATAAAAATATCATCAAAATAGTGAGGGGGTCACTATTTTGATGAAATTTTATAGTCTATGACACTTTCACAATCAAGCCAAATCAAATGACAGCCATAATGGGCCTCTCAACTTGAACACTGGTTAAACAATGTCCTGTCTCTATTTGTCAGTATCTAACAAAAATCAAATCAAATCAAATCAAATCATTTATTTATTTCTCTCACAAACAATATTATAAATAGTAAAATAAATATACAGAATAATTAATATTAAAAACGTTGTATTATAAAAACCTGTTTTGTGAGAGACTGGTGCCTGAAATAGGTATAGAAAAACCTGTGCTACAGGTCACCAGTGCCCTACTCCACTGATTTATATAAGGTGGAGTGCCGTAATTGCAACTGTCCGGTAATTGCAACTGGAGTCAATAACTCCCTCTAGGATCACTTTTTTGAACATCGATAGATGTGGTATTGAACTTCTTCTAAAAGTCTCAGTCTAAAAATATAGATGGTGTTGATAGGACCAAAACTAAGCAAATGACAGGCCTTTCTGTAAAACTGACAATTTTTCGGAAGTGATGCCGCTCGGACGCTCTTCGTAATTTATTGAAAAACATTGTTTTTCGTGGTTTTTCGCCGGTGTGTTCACAGTGAGAGTGATTATAAGACACAGTAAGTTGTTTTTTATGTGTTTGTTGTGTTCTACGATAAATCTACTCAGAGTTATGGATGTAGTTACATTTGCCAGACAAAAAGTGCATAGTCTTGTAATTGTAACTATTTTGTTTCTTTTTTGACAGTTGCAATTTAACGACCGGTTTTGTATGAAGTTTGTAAAACCCAGTGATGTAACAATGACGATGACTATGTCGAAACGTAATATTTTATTGAAAGGGATACTATCTACTTCCATACTATGCTATGATTTCTTAGCAATTAGTTTGAGTGATTGAGTCCCTTCATTATGTTGGCGCTAGCGGAGCCGTTTCCAAAACCGTTCAATATGTGAAACGAATAAAAAAAGGCTTTTTAACTTCTAAAATATTACTTATTGCGATTGAAATAAAGTTAGAAACAATAATTAGTAAAAGATAATTGAATACTTTAAAGATAAGAGTAAAAGAGGCTGTTTCATAACTAAAAGATTACTGTGATTAAAATAAACATCGAGTCGATAAAAATCACGATAAGGTTCCCATCACTATTTGTAGTAAAATAGTTGCAATTACCGGATTCTTTGCTGAAAAGTGTTTTCGCGCAAAAGAATCTGGCCGGATCCTGCCCCAGAGCCGAATATCGAATTAGACTATGCGTCTGAATAATATTATTCAAATAAAATATCACAAAATTAACTGGTACATACAGAATACTTAGATATCTCGTGCCCTGTGGGAATATAATTATGTTATTTTATTAGTAACTTTAGTCACTTCCGGTACTACAGTCCGTAATGCCTCTCCAGACTCACGGCGAGAAGTTTCACCGAGACTTCTCGAAGAACAAACAAATTATCCACACTCTCAATTTTCTCACTCGTGATCTGTTTGAAATCCTTTGTCTCGGCCAAAAATAGGTACCGACACCGAAGCGCGAGAACAAGAAGGCGAGAAACTCCTCACATTCACGCTTCTCGGGTGTTGTCGGGGTTTCTTGCCGAGAGTCTGGAGGGGCTATTAGGTATCACAGAGAATATTTTTATCAGATAGACCTACCTTCTTTTTCGCGGTTGACATGACACTCAAATAGTAAACAAAACAGACGGACAAGAATTTGACAGATGTAAAAGGAATTTCGTTGAGTTTCAGTTGTGTGATTGTGTTGTGATGAGTGATTTATGAGGATTTACCATATTTTATTTAAAATTACAAAAAGTACTGACGCCTTGGGATATGCATACAGACTAAAATGGAAGTGGGCTGGACATGTAGCCCGTCTACAAGATGGAAGATGGACTAGGAGAGTGACAAATTGGGAGGGTCCAAGAGGTCGACGCTGCATAGGAAGACTATACGCTCGCTGGGACGACGACATCAAGAAAACTGCTGGACCAAACTGGCTCCAAGTAGCACAAGACAGGGTCAGATGGCTGGCTTTGGAGGAGGCCTTCACCTTAGGGGTTCTCTAGTACCTACTTAGATTATAAGCATTAGTGATAAGAAAAAAATGTTAATTATAGAGAAATAAAAGGCTTTTTATTTTATTTTTTTATATCATATTTTATTTTAGGCTGTAAGTACAGAATCACTGCACACGAGTGTAGATAATTTTATTGATGAAATTCCCAATTTTTCCTAAGTACTTTTCTTTTTTACTTGAAATTGTAGGTACTGGGAGCACTTGTGTGCGTCATTTATTTTCTATACCTACTTCACTTAAAATTCTGCTAGTCCTAATTATAATAATGAAAAAGTAAATGTTCACACAGTGCCATCTATCCCCAACGTAAGCAAAGCTTTTACTATATGAACCTTAAAAATATAGTTTCCTAGGTTCTCCGTTCATGCTGGGCGTCATAGCCTGCTGCTTTATATTAGAATAACTTTTAAATCCCACTTTTTAGAGGAAGAAGATGAATGGACTCTCATTATAAAATAAAAAAACAAACCCAAAAATCCCAATTTGGTCATGACGCAAGCATTCTTTCCTGTTGGCATCTGTGGGGCAAATTTATTCAAGGAATCGGCCATCTCTTTTGACATTAGTAGCAAGGGCATAGCTATATAAATCGAAAGAACGATACTTAAGGCATGTGTTCTGTATTTTCTAGTAGTAAGCGCCATAGAAAAATAAGAAGTAAAAACAAGTAGTTGCAATTACCCGCAAAAACGGGTAATTGCAACTATTGCTCCCTCTGTCATGAATTTATGCAGTAGAATTTTATTCTTTATCGCTTTACTTTATTCATAACAATGATATGAATCTACATAAAATTTACTATAGAACAGATCTTTCAAAAAATACATTTCTGATACAAAATATAGAATTATCAAGCGATGAAGTTAGGACTCCACTTTTTTTAGTTGCAATTACGGCACTCCACCTTAGGTAAATACCTAAACTATAAAATTTTGAAAAACATATAAAAAGGGAAAGGAAGAACTTAATATTAAAGATGGTTACAGTGCCACAAGTATAAGTTGGCGGTGGCGATTTGAGGAACTAAAACGGAAAAACGGAGAAAGAGTACTAAGATGCGAAATATCAATAAACTATCCTAAACAAATACGCAAATGATTAAATCTTTCTTACATATTTTCCCAAATTTCGTGGTATTTTCTGTACAATTAATTATATTTTTTGAACACAGTGGCGCTCAGCCGCGCCAAGTTATACTTGTGGCACTGTAGGGATTTTTTTATTCGGTTGTGCTTCCCTGTAGCGACGGTAGACGATTCCGGCTGTCCAAAAGTCGGGAAAAAGGTTGGCAATAGTTTAAACGTTGTTTCAATTAGAGCGGAGTTTATAAGTAGCGCGGAATATGTTTAAATCCATCGAGCCTAGGGTGCAAAGCAGTACAAAGAAATAAATGAAGGTAAGTAGGTAGGTACATAAAAACCACAATTTTCCTCATTTAAAAAAAAAACAAACACAGGCAAATTGCTTTTAGTAGGTACCTACATAATTATGTTCGATTCTTGCTCACATAGATGTGGTTTCTTTATTACGTGTAAAATTTACACCCATAGTGCCTACTAAAGGTGTAAATTATAGTTTGAAATATGCTTAGCTAAACGATTGATCAGAATTCTAGTCTAATAAATTTCAAACGATTGCTTATATTGAATTATTTGTGAATCATTATAATATAGCAATCCCTAGATTCTCAAAGTTACTTTAGCTAAGTATACCTAAGATTGCACTAAGATAGTTACTAAAGCTAGATAAATAAAGTACCTACAGCTTTGTACCTCTGTGTAGGAACTGAGTGGGTGCTCCATTTTGCGCTCTCTTGACCTTATAATAGACGAGCAATTATTATTTAATCCACGGCAGTGCTAGTACGTAACGCTCGCGTTGTTGTGGCAGGTACTAACTGCAGCTATTGACGACGCGGACGGATTATGCAAGAAGCCGGACGCTACAAGCTAAAGTGCATTTTATTTGTATCTCAAACCGCAGGTTCGTGACCAGTCCGATCCTGATACCTGGTCCTTGTCTGTGCCATGATATACGGCAGCCAACCTGCTTTTAAATATCACTTCACATTGTTGTAATAACTGGATAATTACTTGGAATTACGATACGCTGTAATCACTTCTAAATCTAATACAAAGAATCCTACATAGATTTTTTTTATCGTAAGTACTTATTCAAAATTTTATTGCTTTGTTTTGATAAAATGTGCTAAAGTACAAACCATAAACTTTCTGTTGAAAGTTCTATAGGTTATGTTGTTACATAACCTATAGAAGCCTTTAAAATTTATTATTTATGCATGTTGATATGAAATCAAAAAAATTGGTAGGCCCCTAAGAGAATTCTGAAAAGCAGTCAGAACATCATGTTCTAAATTGTAACAAAATATATTACCTAGGTACGTACTAATTTATATTGTTATTTATGGTAAAATCACTTGGTGATAGGCCTGCTAGTAAAAAAAGACTACTGCTAGTACTACGCTTTTTCCTAATTTTTATAATTGTCGATTGTCTTATTTATTTAATTTAAAATCTCTAAATTATGTGCAGATTAGTGTCATCTGTAGAAACATAAAAGGATTTTATTAGGACTTGTAAATATCAACTCTAAAGGACTGTTTACGTGCCAGACACGAGCCATGGCAGACATGTAGCATGCCATGTCAGACATCGACAGACAACCACAGACACCGTCCGTCGGTCGCGGCCACTCTCAAACAAAAGACAGACAGAAGAAGCACTGCATAGTTCCGTTACGTTACGATTCTTTATTTACATTCTTTTCTTAAATAGGTACTGTGTCTGTGCGTGTCTGTGCGGCCCTGTTACCACAGAATATATGATAAGACGTTACGTTAGATATGAATGCGTTAATACAAAACAAACTGTATAGTAAAGTAGAATATTATTTTGATGGCACGTGTCTAGCATGCTCAGTGTCTGTAGATATAATCGGTGGTCTTAAAATTGTCTGCAAATGAGAGATTCCACATCAATTAATAGTGAAAGTAGATTGAGGTTAAACCCACAAAACTCCAGAATTAAAAAATTACAATGCTATCTGAAGCTGTATTTCTTTTATAAGAGCTTGGAAAACCCACAGCCGAATGAATAGTAGGTATCACCTGTATGTAGCAGCACCTACCGCCAACCTATTTTTTACCGTCCTTGTAGATATCCTTGTGACATTAAGCCGAGTTCCGGGAAAACCCCACAATACGGAACTGTGCATAACTGTACCCACTGTTCATTTTACCACTTTGTGTCTTGTTCACACTTTATTAACTTTCGATTAAGATGCTTTCGTTGTGGAAGTGCCGAATCTAAGTCAATATATTGACGTAGTAGTGCTTCCAATGTTTCCCGTTCCCGAATCGTATTTGTCTCTTTCAGAAGAGTTTTGAAATAGCCTTCCTTGTTTTGTGTGACTGAAAAGAACCATGTCCAGCAGTCTCTATTTTGCTCTGTCTACGGTAATTGTATAAACAAAAAAATACAAATACTTACAAGTATTTTTTTCTGTGACTTAAACAAACTAAAAATACTAAAATACATTGCATGGGTTTGGGACCCTCTTTTAAGTATGAAAATACCTGCGTTAGAGGATCTCGCTCTTCCGTTAAGTGTTAAACCATTCCATAAACATTCCATTTTTCCGTTTTACTCTGTCACAATGCATAAGCTCATAATAATGTTGAACGTCGCGGCTACCGCTACCGTCGGTCGTCAATATTGTGGATATTACTGGTAGCTTTACACCTGTGTCGATATTTTCTTGTTACGTTAAGCAAATATTGGTCTACAAAGAAGAACGAACATTTTGGCATACTTACTCTTCCGCCATTTTGAAAAAACCTCGATCTTGCAGCAGGTGATGAAACATGTGTCAATCGATAGGGGAAGTGATTACAAACAAAATGTATTCAGTACTAAAATCTCGTAATCTTTATACTTTCCGAGATATTTGAGTTTGAAAATGTAAAAATTAAAACTTGAAAATGCTAATTATGCTGCCAATAATAACCGGTAGGTATTTGAATATGTCTACTGTGACTGGGGATAAAATCGTGAGCCAATTTCGTTTAATTTTTGCGTAATTTTTTTTTTTAAATTAAGTATACAGGGTGAATTTTTGAGACGGGGCAGTAAGGGCAGCTACCTTAACCGTTGTAGCTACAAGAAAACGTTCTTATGAGACTATCCTTAACTTTTGAAGATATTTAGACCCGCATTCACAGATTTTGAAAAAAATGTACAGTCAGCGAGAAAATGGCCAGTTTACACAAAAAACTTTTTTTGATGCCAATCGATCCTATAGCAGCACTTACATTACACGCAGAGATTGGCCCGCGGGAAATAGCACGCGCCATTCCAACCTTTGACAGTTTTATCCGCGGTTATCTGAACAGATATCTGTACAGTCCAGATCCGTGGTAAAAACTCTACCGTGTAAAGGCCGCTAATTTCACATAAGGATTAAAAGGCTCTAGCGGACCAACTGAGTTTAGAGTACTAGAAAAGTCAGAAAACGCTAAAATGTATTTTTGGGACGGGGTGGTAAGGGCTACCTTAACCGTTGTAGTTATAGGAAAACGTTCTCAAGAGACTATCCTTAACTTTTGAAGATATTTTGACTTGCATTCAATGATTTTGGGAAAAATGTACAGTCACCGAAAAAAATGGGTAATCTACACAAAAACTTTTTTGATGCCAAACGATCCTGTTTCAAATAAGGATTACAAGACTCTATCTGACCAACTGAGGTTAGAGTACTAGAAAAGTCAGAAATTGTTAAAATGCATTTTTGAGAAGGAATAGAATAGAATAGAATAGAATATAGTTTATTGACAACACACAGAAGACAGAGGACAGAGCATAATAAAACAATACAATTAGTAGGTACCTACATAGAATTAGATACAAAAGCGTGGAATAAAACAATTTAGGTAAGTACCTACCTACCTACTTTACAAGTTACCTACCCACCTAGGTACATAGGTAGATAGATAGGAACAGTAAGGGCAGCTACCTTAACCGTTGTAGCTACAGGAAAACGTTCTTACGAGACTATCCTTAACTCCCTTAACCTAACCTTTGTAGCTACAGGATAGTTCTTACGAGACTATCCTGTAGCTACAACGGTTAAGGTAGCCCTTACTAACCCGTCTCAAAAATACATATTAGCGTTTTCTGACTTCTCTAGTACTCTAACCTCAGTTGGTCCGATAGAGCCTTTTAATCCTTATGTGAAACAGGATCGATTGGCATCAAAAAAGTTTTTTGTGTAAACTGGCCATTTTCTCGCTGACTGTACATTTTTTTCAAAATCTGTGAATGCAGGTCAAAATATCTTCAGAATATCGTCAAAATATAGGTATATAAGTTAAGGATAATCTTCTAAGAACGTTTTCCTGTAGCTACAACGGATAAGGTAGGTGCCCTTACTGCCCCGTCTCAAAAATTCACCCTGTATTTTTTGAACACAGTTTGAAATCATCATTCATTTTCTACCTATTTAGCACAAAATGATAAAATAAACTTTGTTCAAAAATATAATTTCAAATAAAAAAATAAAATATTTAAAAAATAAACGAAATTGGCTCACGATTTTATCCCCAGTCACAGTAGACATATTCAAATACCTACCGGTTATTATTGGCAGCATAATTAGCATTTTCAAGTTTTAATTTTTACATTTTCAAACTCAAATATCTCTGAAAGTATAAAGATTACGAGATTTTATTACTGAATATATTTTGTTTGTAATCACTTCCCCTATCGATTGACACATGTTTCATCACTGGCAGCAAAATCGAGGTTTTTTCAAAATGGCCGACAGTAGGTATGCCAGGCTCCATACAAAAATGTTCGTACCCTTTTGAATTTCCATGTGAAACAGACACTTTGTTGCATATTTGCAATTTCTAACATCTACATAGAACCTACATTTGTTTTAGTTGTGTACTAAGCTTTTGTAGTGCCATAAAACAGAAATTGGTGTTCTAGTGAGTCAGTTAAATGGAAGTGAAATAAAACTTTAAAACATAATATTACGAGTATATAAATGCAATCCAACGGGGTAACGCTGCCAGCGTTTTGGGCACTTTACCTGCGGTCGGTGATCTGAACTCTGTTCGCACCCTCGGAAAGACAAGGTCCGAACTAGCCAAATATTCAAAAATGAGTTAAATATGCAGAAGTGCTTTAAAAGGTTTCTAAAGCATTTCTGCATATTTAACTCAATTTTGAAAATTTGGCTAGTTCGGACCTTGTCTTTCCGAGGGTGCGAATAGATAGAAAACAGAGTTCATTTTAATTTAGTTGCTTAGGTTGTTAGGTTTTAAGAAGTGTTACTATTAACTGAGTGTTTTTTCTTTGTTTCTTAAATGTAAATAAATGCCCTTCTGATCAGAAGGTCTAAGTACCTAGCTAAATGTCCAACAGCGCGAAACGTCTAATGAGCAGTCAGCCTAAGTCTTATGAGAGTGGAAAAAATATTCTGTTTGTTTATCTCTGCTTGTAGTTATTGACGTCGAAATGTAGGTCAGTCAAAACAGATTGCTAAATCAAGTAATTAACAATTTATTACTTCAATAAAAGCATTTGCAAACGTTTGACATACTTAAATACAGCATTATATTTCTTTGTCTGAAATATTTTTATGAACCATTAACATTATGTTATTAAGCTCGCTCTCATCTCAGTAACTCATAAAATTAATACAAAATTAAGAACTAGAAAGGACCGACACGTCGTTATTAAAGCGAAAGGCGTGATTTTTCAGATTTTCATTAATTCCGCGCAAGTAATTGACGTGCGCTTTGGAAATATTATGTTGCGACTGTTCGCTGCACTGCTATAACTATAACCCGCTAATGGAGAGCCCATCAAAATTCATAAATGATTAAGTATGACTGAAATGATCATGATGATGATGATGATGATAATTATGCATTTTAATAAAATGGATTGAAAACACTTCGTGAATTTGATTCAGCCGGACGGCGGAATGCCGTGTATGGTGCTATTTACATAGCAAATGCGCGTGCGGATAACGTGACTCGTGACTATGATTATAGAGTTGCATTGTATCGTGCGCTTAATGCAACGCTAAGCTGCGTAATGTTCAGACAATGGCTCGCTTCTTATAGTGAAAACACTCATCGTAATGCGGAAAAGAAAATCTATTTAGATAAAAAGGACTTCGGCTATAAATGGTTCAGTACACAACACGTTGAAAACGTTATTTCATATGGTTAGTCTTTAGCGATCGAAAGTAAATGCGAGTGGTTGTGCGAGGTGCATGGCGCGGAGGCTATTGCGGTCGGTTTCACCTCGCACTTGTATCTCGCGTTCCGTCGCAGGGGGCGTTTCGCATGCCTTTTTTGGAATAACTCGAGCAAATTTCGTTGGCAACTTTTATTTCGCTGCGCGGGCTGCTTCACTCGAAAATCGGATTTTTATTTTAATGAGCCCGTTTTGCAGCTACCTCTCGCTCGCACCCGCCGCTGCACTGAATAAATAAATGACTTGCTCTACTTTCTATGAGATTATTTTTTTGGTCGGGCCGAAAATACTCGTTGCAGCACGCCTGTGACGTGAATGACTCTACATGTATGCACTCACGCGACCACGTAACTGCCCAGGTACCTACTTACTTTACTTATTGGTGCCCTATATACGTTATTATAGAATTGCTATTGAAGCCATTCGTATAATTAACAAGTAATCTACGTTGACTGTTTTATAGGCTCCTTTAATTATACTAGGCACATAAAGCAGCAAGTCTGAGTAGTTTTCGCACGTAGGTAAATATTGTGTGTTACCTACCGGACATGGAAAGGACTTGTTATTATTAGTGCAATGCACTTGCATGCGTCATCGGGCGAAGGACACGCTTTGTCTGGATCAGGTGGTCGGTGGGTGGGGGGCGAGGGGGCGAGGAGGGTGGCCGAGGCCGCTTCCTGCCGCAGGACTGGTTCTGTGGTTTGAACTACTTTGTTTTGCAGTTTGCACCAGTTTCCAAGCATGCAAAACGAGCAACCTTATTACTTGACGCACTCGTTTACACACAACAGATTTTTATATTTATAAAATTAATTCCGCCTTCTTGGCTTTTAAGTTTTACATATAACATTGTAATGCTGATGATCAACATCACGAGGTGCAACAGTACAGTTTTGGCTTCAGTATCGATTATAGAGTGCCGTCCAAAAAAAATTTCAAAATATCTTCAATGTACAGAATTTGACCTGTTACAGTTTTATTATAAGTATTGATATTGATTGATTGATATCTACCAAGTTACTAGGTAAAAGAGATTTAAACTCCCATTCGTACATCGTATACAGTACCCATGGGAAAAGCCAAAAAAATAGCTAGGTTTATTTTTTTAATTTTTAGCTGGTTCGATTCCCGGGTGAGGCAACCGGATCTTATAAAATCTTTGAATGCAGTTTTGATTCTTTTTAAACATAAAGGAATTTTTTTTAATGTAAAATAGTCTATCTGAAGGATTTAAAGTGGTTTCCCTGCACGACACATTAAATTTTTCCACCCTGTATAATTGAATTACTTGGTTGCTAAAATTTCTTTCATGCTAGTGAAAAAAATATCCTAATACTTAACAATCTTTTCAGCAATTGACGGAATACTTATAACTTTTTTTTAACCATATTTTTAATAGTTTTATTTTTTGTTACAGAATTTACAGAAGAAGAAAAGTTTGTTCCATCCTAAAAATCGCAAGGCGTCATATTAAGGTAAGACCTGAATCATATTTTTATAGTTCCTAGGCATGCGTATAGAATAGAGAGCAGAGATCAAATTGCACAGTTTGCACACACAATAATGACGCGAGCATTGCATGGTTTTGCACCGAAGCGAAGGTGAAAGTCACTTGCGGCAAGACATCTCGTCTGTATGCACCCTTTGCTTCCGGTACTACTGTTCAATGGAATCTTCAATAAATTGAATTAATGAATAGAGTAAATGGATTATTAACGCGAAATCGTCAGGCTTTCAACAGTCCTGTGCGCTGTCAACCACAATAAACCATGTAGAAACCATGCAAAATTTATTGCTATGGCTTTGCGGTTTTTAACTCACTGAACAACATAACTTATTGTTTTTTTTATAATTCCACATCTCAATATACTTACTCAAGTTACAATTTCATAAGCCAAAATAATATAAGTACCTCCAGACCTTAAACAATGTGCAGGTAAAATATTTACTAGAATCAACATTAAAATCAATAGATAATATCAATGATAAATCTAGGTGTGTCGAAAGATGCATATAAAACAGCTTTTTCTTAAAAATAAGGAATTAAGTTTTCACTTGTCACCATAAATTAAATTAAAACGACATTAACCGCATTCGTTATTTAAGATGCACCTCGACATGACAAACATTCCTTTTGAAGCTTTAGATAAATATCTTGAGTAGTATTTATCGTATTATTCGGGCGTGACATTCTTGCAAAAGTCAAGAGCAGGACGTCAGATGTCGGCAAAATCAAAGACTTTAAATAGACGGACCATGGCATGCAAGTATAGTTAACCTTTAGATAGGTTAGTTATCAAAAGCAAGCAGTTTTTTTTTGGAAATTATATACGTGTACTAGTTCAATGATCATCTGATTAATGTGTGAGACTTGCTACACAATTTAAGCACAACAACAAACTAAACGTTTGAAAAGTTGGATGACATGATACATACGATGAGGATGTAAATATTTAAGAGAAGGTACAAGTTATTGGAAGGGTTTGACAGTGACATATCAGTCGCACTGGACGGACATATTGATTACTTATCTTATTTCTTGAAAATGGGTAAATTATATATTTATGAAGTCTGCAGTTAAAAGATAAATATTCTTAAAGTTTTTATATAATTAATGAAATTAATTAAGAACCTCACATTTTAGCAATAATTAACATACATAACGAAACAACACTGCGGTATTTCAGATGTTAGTTTTGCTCCTTTGCATAATTATGCTATTGTTATGTTAAACTTTCTTTTAAAATGGCCTGTGATTATAATATCAAGATGTACAATTTTATTACTCGATAAAAACAACTTAAGAGAATGAATGCGCATATCCTGCTCGCCATTTATGGGAGGTAGTAAGTAATAGTAAGTAACATTTATAATCTGTGGAGAGAAGCAGAGTATTTCAAACGTGAGTCATTAATATTTCTTGACCTAAGAAAATGTTATTTTTATGGACATAGCCGATCGATCAATATGCGCTATAATAAAAAACATAAAACTTTGTCTGCTGATATGAACTACAGGCATGTTGTAAAACCAGTTATAGTTTACGAGACAGTGTTGTACATACCCGGCACTATATTTAGCTTAACATTTTGTATAAAGCGTTAGAAAACCACACGTAGGTATATTATAAAGCTCAGGTTTTGCACAATTTATTGCTATCTGAACTTTAACTTTGTTATTTTTTTTAACGTTAAGTATCGTAATTTAATAAATCAAGCGTACGGCAAAATGAGTTTCACTCGAAAATAGAAAATCAAACATAGCTACAGGATTACATTAAATTATCATTAAAAATATCAGGTTTCCAGCCAGTATAATCTTAAATTAATTTTACGATTTGGTGTTATATTATCGAACAATGTAGCCGTTTTGTATGCAAATTGTTCGACACAGAATACAATCAAAATGAGCCATCATTGGTTTTGTTACGTAATAGTCTCTAATGAAACTGATTACATGCCGTCTTCCTTATTACCTTCGTAAAATACTACATCGATAAATTAATTACTTTACTCTCGGAAAATTGAAGTTATTTATACCGGTATACCAAGTATCGAAGACTTAAAATATTAATGGAATTGCCGATCAATTAGAGAAATGCTCGTTACTTTGTTCTCATTACTTCTTACTATTTCTATGTAATATTATTATTATTATTTTTTCTATGTTATAACTTAGTTAATTAAAAAAAGAGATTTCTCATGATATAGCATCTATTGCAGGGAACCACAAAATGTAGGTATCTAAGTATAAACCCTTACGTGATAAGTTAAACGTGCCCTCTAATTAGTAGTTATTTGCATGTTGAGTACACTATAATGGCAGACATACTTAAGAGAGACTACTACACCATAAAATCCTACACAAAATCATATAAATCTACTGTGAATTTACATTTCAATAACCAACTTTAAAATCATAAAACTATTATATGCATCTTGCAAAACCATTAGTACTTTGAATAAATAATTTGGGAGCTAGAATCTTCTGATAGTTTAGCTGATTCAGATCAGTACTAGTTTAAAGTTTATTTTAATCTATCAATAGAATGTAATTCTAGTAGTTTACAAAATTCTATATGTAAGTATGTCTTTTAGTTTTAAATACTTAATACAGAATCTAATTACAGTAGGTATTACTTATAGCCAAATTTTACATAAGTAGTTACATACGAGTAATATACTCGTAGTAAGCTAGCATAATGGTCCAACAGAGGATCACTCGCGTGGAGAATTTCACGAAAAATACATACTGTTTAGAGATAAAATTAGGTTTCGTCACTTATTTTATAGCATTTTAAAAGCAAAACAATTGTTTCAGACATCTAAACGTACAAAATTAATAATATCAGTTTGATTCTCACTATTCTGTTTTACTAGTCTTCAAATCATCAAATATTATTAAATCAAATTATATATTTTCAAATTTATTGTATATACTGTATGTCAAAACCTATATAAAGTAAAAAGTAAGCATATATAGGCACAGTAGACATGAATAAAAGATAAACATAAAACTGAGCCCACAAGCCGCGCGCGCGCGTTGAAATCTTTTGCACTGAAAACAACGCTAGACCCACACTGACTATGCATGCATTGAAAGTAAAACTTCGTATTGATCTCAAATTAGTGTCTCACTCTTGAGTGTCATATTAACAAGATATTTTTTGAAAAAACTAAGAACTGACTTCACTTTCTTGATATTGGACAATTATGGGACCATAAGTACCTAGGTACCAAAGTATACAATTCCTAACAAAAAAAATAATTCTAAAACCTGTCCGCAATTGACGGAGAAATCGGTGAACATACATACAAAAACATATTATATAGTCTAACATAAGATCATCTCCTTGTTTTGAAGTCTGTTAAAAAGTAAAGTAGTCATCCAGGTACAAAACTTACTATAAAAAAAAACAATGTTTAACACCGAGATGTGTTTTGTAAATATGTTATGCTTAAGTACGTCAACCTTCTTAGTTTATTTTATTGAACATAAATATTTGCTAGTGCATCTTGTAAACCAGTTAATTAATCCTGTAGCTTGGCATTTAATTTATCTCAACAGTTTTGGAAGTTCTTTGTGCTGTTACCTGACATTTATTTTAATAACAAGGCATAATGATTGTGTTATAACTACAAACCGTTTTACGACTCCAAGGAGTTATTGCTGCACTAAAGTTTTATAAAGCGCGCCCTCAAAAGAGATATCGGCTGCAAATTACAAAACGTCGATAAATATTTTATTTATAATGTGTTGACCTAAATTTTTATACTTGGTATAAATGTAATGTGCCCATAACCAAAACTACACTGACATACTTTGTTTAGAAAACGGAACGCATAAACATCGAGTATTTTCAACATTAAATAAGACCATCAAAATTTTCAACAGTGTAGCCCACATAAATTGTATTCTTAAGAACCTTTAGCATTAATAAATGCAATATTTTTTATAATACATAAACTCTGTATGTATTTGGTTTGCATTTCCTAACGCGTTCCGTAGAGCTATAAAAATAAGGACACATAAAAAAAGGTTTACTCGGAAACTCCATTGGAACAATAATAATATAGTGTCAGTGGTAAAGTGGAACAAGGAACTCGCGTAGTGGTGACTGGTACGTTGAACCTCAGATCTTTGCGTGTGAGTAAACGCACACTTACAAATCACCTCAGTTACGCACACTGCCTTAAGGCAAGACACTGTAAGTACACAAGATATCGTCGTGTGCGCCTAATAAATGTGTATTCGTACATTAATCTGATTCATGGTGCGATAGGTAGGTAAGGCGCAGGTTTTGTGCTGCTTACTTTATCATATTTCGGTACAGATTTATTTATTGCCTCCTATATTTGTTCTAGTTTTTGGAGATAAAATATAGTGAGACAGATTTACATAGTTTTCTACATTTGTATATTATATAATAAATACATGTAGGTACTTACCTTTATTAGAATGAAAAATGAAAAAAAAAACACAAATATATTTTTGGAAATAATGAAAAGTTATTGGCATACGCTCTATAAAATTATGTCCATAGACATGGCTCCAACTACTCCTCTATATTTTCTGTGTGTACATTTTCAAGGGCTTATATTGAATACCAGACGATCTGATAGAATATCTAACATTAATTACGTTCGTTTTACAAATTCATGTAGCAAAATTGTTCAAATGTTCGTTAATAATACGATTCTCATAATTGACGAGTGCCTTGTATTTTGAATCCCGACATTACAAACATATTTTCAGTAGGTATTGTAAGTGACACACAAGTATGTCGCTATTATTGGTGATTCTTGATGAGAGCCATTATCAGTGCACATAGGCAATGGTTGCGGCATCTCGCGTGGTGCCGGTGCAGGCGCGTCCTTGCCGCCGCTTGCCCAACACATACCTACCTCTGCAATGCCCACATTAGCTTCATCGCATTAAAAGCTTTTTTTTTATAGTGCACGTATAAAACTGAAAATAAAAAGTATAATTAAAGACTGTTGTAATCTCAGAGCAATAAGCAAGCTAAATGCAAGCAAACCATTTCTGTCGTTAACATATTTTATAGTTCTTAGACATACTTGTTCATACGCATGAGCTTCCATTACAAAAAGTGCTTATTACCAAGATGTAGTTCGTACTTGCTCTTTCTTAATAAGATGATTCTATAGCTGGTTCTTTTGCTCTGAGATGTAATGGTTTCGAGTAAGTTTGACCACGAAAGCCTCTAGCACTGATTGCTGACCTTTGACAATTAAATTTCGAAATTGATTGTACGAGATGAGTACATACGATACAATGAGTAGTGTGTACCAACGATGATAACAATAACGTCAATAACAAACATGTGGATATTCAATAGTCAAGGTTTGTGTGGATGGGTGCGTTACACAACAGATAATGTTAGTATTTTTCCTAAAAAAAAGCTGTTCGAGACGTTATTTCCTAGAAAAAATAAAAATTGAACACACAATATTTTTACAGATAAGTTTTTTGTAATTTTTTTAACTTTGTCGACATTTCTAGGCTGTAAACAAAACTGCAAATGCTAACACCTTCTTACACATTTACCTTTATTTCTTCCTATTTTTTATAAATTACATAGGTTAGTACCTAGTTTTATACCAAAAAATTTACGTAATTAAGTAGGTACCTACTAACGTATTTATTAATGTTTCATTTCATTTTGTTTTGATAGAATTCATCAACAATGTCACAAGAGTCACAGGCTATTCTACTAAAATATATACATAGATAGGACGGCACAATACATTTACTTACTACTTTTACATGCTATTAATTTTTTTACTTTAAATTAAAACCAATCATGCGTAAATAAAATTTAATTATTTTATTTTTCTTCTTACCGCGTTAAAACTATTATTTTAAAATTAAAAAAATACTATGCAGCTTTATTATGGGGACAACCACACGTGAAATTGAGAATGGTCGTTGTCCCCGGTGGTCGTATCTGCTTACCGGGGATAACGGGAATGAATCTAAATAACGTCCCGTTGTACCCGGGCCATGACCGCCGGGGACAACGGAAATACATCTATCTAAGACTGAAAACTAGGGGAGTACTTTGGTTGCAACTTTTCTCCGCTATATCTCAATAAGACTAGTAGTTCGCCCCGAACTGAGATCTCGCGCACCGTAGATGGCTTACATTTGGACTTTCTTCTGACTACCCCTATAATTTCAAGTTCTACTACTGATACTGCTGAGTATGCCTATTGCGCTATCTCTTCATGGTAAAAAAATACTGGCATGCAATACATAATGTCGTGTCTAATTTTTCATTTATTTCATATTTATGAATTCTCGTCGTATTTCTAAAAGTATACGTCCTAGAATAAAAATAATAACTATTTTGGAATGTACAAATAAAGACCTTTCATTTGACACCCCACTCAATATATTTGTTTACTTAACTTTTTTTACCCCAATTATTTTCTTTCTTTATCAAAATTTTTTTTATCATGAAAATAAATCAAGTAGCATCTAAAATCATTGCAAACCAAACCGCAACGATGCCACTCTCTTTTTAAGACCGACCAGTCAATGAGCTACGAAGACATCGAAACTCTATGAAACGGGAGCTCTTGCAGCTCTGGTTTCGTAGTTTTTGTTCTTTGGTCGTATTTCAAAAACTATACATCCTAGATTAAAAATAAAAACCATTTTGGAATGTACAAAATAAGCCCTTTCGTATGACACCCCACTCAATATATTTGTGTAACTTTCATAATTTTTTACCCACTTGGGAACCCAATATCTTCACAACCCCTTCATCGATTAAGCTCATATGCTCCACCGTAAATTTCCTTACCACAACCTATTGACCTACCAAGTTTCATGCAGATTGGATGAACGGTTCGACAGTTATGCGCGGACAACAATTCGTGAAACATACATACAAACATACAAACATACAAACATACAAAGCAAAATCGCCCAACTTACCACTAAGATCTTCGCTCGCTTCGCTCGCTCGATCGATAACACGATTATAGTTTGATTATTTTCAACAAATCTCTGAATTAAGCGCCGTTTACATGGTGCGCTTTTTTTGTCTCGAAGATGTGAAAAACTCGCTCCATGACAATTCAGTGACAAGCGATTATCGACCTTCCACGTACGATTTCAATGTTTACACTGTCATATTTTGACATTTACTTTTGATAGTAATAATAATAATGATGGACATTACACACAGCATCATGTAATTCTTTGAATTAACCCAGAAAGATTACATTCATGATATTGTTTCAATATATGTTATGGCGTTATAGACATTTTATTGAATATCAGATATCGCAATTGCCGATAGCACGCATATAAATCTAACAAACAATAATGAATGTCATTGTTCAACTTAAATTGCGCAAGGTCACAAACACAATTTACTTGTACTTAGATAAATGCTGCCATTGACGTAACAAAATCACGATTATAATTCGATTATTTAATCGATTCAGTTTCTCCGAGTACTTATGTACGTGATAAAAACGCCTAGACTATGGCAGACATGTTATTAGGTCCTGGTTATGTTGTTGGCAATGCTTGTTTGATATTTGATGAATCACGACATGATTAGAGAAAAACGTTAACAATCGACATGGTATTATTATGCAGACTATACATTTAGTAAACAATTACTTAAATACCAATATCATACAAAAAAAATAGGTATCGCACATTCAAGTGTTTTAATTGGTCTATAAAACGGATTAAATTTCTAGTTACTCTAAGTAGGATCAGACGTGTCAAATCGCAAATCATTTGTACTTCATAATTGCTTCCTTAATGATAAATGATTCTGATTACTGATTAGGGAAACGCTGTAGATAATCACTGTCATATTTATGCAATGACAACTTTGATCACTATAACGAACTGCATTAAAATATTTTTAATACAGTTGCTCAAAAAGTGGCGTATTGCAGGGACGTATAGCGTTCGGGAAGTGGGCTATTACACACTCGTGCTTTTTTTTACCTTTCCCGCACTCGTGCGTTCTCTTTCCCGACTGTCAAAATAATGTCTATTAAAAAGAAAAACCAACCATGAAGTTTTTACTAAAAAAAAATCATAGACGTTTTTATGATTCATGCAAATACGTATATTTCTAAAAAGAAGCTACTAATTTGTTTCTATATCAGATTTAATGATTTGATTGAATGAGTTAGGTTAGCACGGGCGTAGCTATAGCTTTGTCAAGGGGGGGGTCCAAAGGTTCCAAAATACAAAGATCTTTGTTAAGGGGGGGGTCCAAGGGTTCCAAAATACAAAAATTGACTAGGTTTCCTCTGAACTTAATGGGCTAAGGGGGGGGGGGGGGGTCCAGACCCCCTAAACCCCCCCCTTATATTCGTCCATGTAGGTTAGGTTTCATTTCATTTCATCTCATTAAATTTCATTTTCGTTTCATATCAATAAAAAATTCTACTGAAGACTTGGCTGTATGGGCATAGTTCCCTTTGCTTACCAAAATCGGTGAAAAAAAAATTTCTTATATTCTACGGTTGGCGCCATTTTCTAGATTAAATTGCTTCATTTTTTCGCAACTGTATTAAAAATAGTCGTTCAGTACACGTTCGGAACCGTCATTGCAACTTGTTCCGACTGTCAACCCTCGCCTTCGGCTGCGCCTCGGCTCGGGTAGACATTTGTCGGAACTCTTTGCAATGACAGCCTTTCCGAACTTGTACTGAAATATACTATTCTAAGATTATTTTACACCGATACGACGCCGTCGGTGGCCAAGTAATTTCTTATTGCCACTTGAATTTAAAGCATTTATCTAACATTCCGTAATATCCGTTAGGACTAATCCAATGCACACATTACTGCCGCACACATGTGATACGTAGTAAAGTAGTAGGCATAAAGAGTGCACACATAGAGCTAACAGAAGGAGGCACACGTGCGCATGGTACCGACACGATAGCGCGGGCGCGGAACGAGTTCGGAGCGACCTGCTGCGCCCGCAAGAAAGAACTCAGCCAAGGACGCCGGCGTAACGGTGCGGTCCCGCTACCCGCGTCACCGCCGCGCGGGACCCGGGATATCCCCAGTATGCCACATACCGATCTATTTTTAACCCCAACTAACTAAGTTATACCATGGACCAAATAAGGTTATACTATGTATCTGCTCGGTTCACTTGTTACCTTACTTATTCCGTTGCTGTGCACTAGCAAATTATCAAAGTATGTCATCGCTCGGTAGGTATTCAAAATATTTAAATGTAAATTAATCAAAATTTCCTAGGTCTTCATATCATCTTTATGCAAAAAAACGAGAAGATAATTAATTAACACCTTACACAGTCCTGATCTCACATTAGAAAACTTTTGAATATCGGTCATACCACCCAAACCCATAACAACAACCCTGCTGCTACTTAGTGCAATTTAGTTTATGTGAAGTATGATAATAATACAAAGTAGAGGCATCAGACCACACGTCAATATTACGTGATTATGATAGACATGCCCTAAATGAAACATAATTTTAAAGAAAATCCAATTTTAAGCTCCTTCACTCGGCCATCGACCCTATAAACCTTATTTTGTTTCTCGCTTATTCTCCTTTAGTAGCGTAATTTTGTCTCACAGTCACGAAAACCGCTGTTCTGTCTTTATTTTGTTCCATTACGGCCAAGAACAATGAGTATACGTCGATAGCAGAGCGTTCCTATATCTGTTCTTTTCTTACACAGTTGAGATCATGAAGTCTTGAGCGAGACGAGTAGCATTTCCAAGCGCACGACCGCTGCTAAATGTTTCGAATTCCTATTGGAGCGTTTGTGCTGAGAGCTTAAAGATGGCCACTCGAAGACTGTTTTCTCGTTACGATAACCTAATTTTATTCCATTACCTCGGTAGTTGTTCTGCTTAAATTTCAATAAAGCTACTCCATTAAGTTCGAATGTCAGGAGGTAAAGAGAGTAAAAAGACACCGACCTCGCAAGCGCATGTTCGCACGCTGAGCCCCCCTCGCCCCGCGCCCCTCGCCCCGCTCCCCCTCTACTGCACACGCGGGTGATTCAACTGTGTTTGTTCGGAAATATTGAAGGTTTGCCGGACGTCTACTGACACGGAACTACCTTCAGCTCATGCGTATTTCCAGGTATTATTTTAATAGGTGTAATACGAGTACTTTTACGCATATAGAGCACATTTACATTGGTTTATTTTTATACTCTTACATAGGTACAACATTGCTGCTTGTAAACCTAAGTTTTATTTCCATTGTTATTTCTAATTTTTCTTATTGTTATTAAGACTAGAGCAATATTTTATGAAATAAGTACCTTTTTACATGTAAATACTAAAAATTCGTTTCCGAAAGTCGTAGGTAGGTCTTAGGTTAGGCGCCTCTATCTTTTTCATACAAAAGACTTCAACGCGCTGCTGTTCCATTTCATGGTTACTTTTTGAATATTTGTAGGTTCTTATTATTCATAGTACCTAATTATTAGTACGATTTTAGAAAACCACAGAAATATTTGTTTTTATACCATAAATATAAAAATGAAAAATCATCAAAGAAAAAAAATTCACAAAAAAATACAAATATCTAAGTAAGTACTTATATTACTTACATAATAAAAAAAGGCAAGTAATTCTTGAAAATACACAATAACTTGTACTTGTAAACCTATTTTTTTTTAATATTCATAATAGTGTGAAGAAATTGAAAATGTTTTATTTTAGTAGATAAGTATTGGATTTTAGTACTTTTGTTGTTATATTCATCATTATCATGGTTTTAGCCCAGTTCCACTCACTAAAACTGAAAAAACTTTTATGAATAAAATATATAAATTAGAAAGTTTGTGTGTGAGTATGTAAGTGGATGTTGAGTATGTTTATATTTTTTTCAATCTGAATGGATGAAACCTGAAATGGATATAACTTGGGCTACTTTTTTCCCGTAACTTTGGGAACTCGTGGGATAGCAAAAAGCCCTACGGTGTTACTTGCGGTAGACTTATATGAAACTGTTGTTTCAGAAATTCACTGTATAACTATTTGCAGCTTCATTAGTTACCAAAACATGTTGGGAATATACATCACAGTGAGTTATATGAACAGCATGAGTATGTTATTTAGATTGTTCAAAAATAACCAACCGGCTTTAATCATTTATCGTGAAGTGAGCCCGGAAGTCAAAGTTTGTCACCAACGTCCTCTGTAGACCGACCGAGAATGATAATGCATATCTCAATCTACTCGTACGTTAATTTGACTTGCTGACGTTTCGGACAAAATATCTTAGGACACAGTGTCCCAAATGACACTTTTGATTTTTATATTTTTGTTACTGTCGATTCGGACACCATTAAAAATAGCTGCATTGCACAGGTCGAATAACATTGTGAACGTGGTCGGGAATCAAAGGAAGTGACTCACTAGGGATTGATGATAATGGCGTAATAGGCACGAGACTACCCAACAGTGAGTGGAATTGGGCTGAAACGATGATGATGATGCATATAACAACAAAAGTACAAATTTTACGGCGATAGATATTCTTTGCCTACACTTAACGGGACACTGTAGTGCGTGGGACAATGTTCAGATGGAGTAGGCTTGCCCAGCACCTAAAATTTAGGTCCTAAACCACCCGGCCATATCCACAGGAAAGACCATGGTCATTAAGTGTGGGGCTCTGGTATATTAAAATCTGTGACATGGTTTTTCATTATATGTGACTGTCAACAAAACATGCCGTCCTCTTTTTCTCCCACGTAAATTGCGACATTACTTTCAAAAGAAAGTAATAAAAATAAATATATTACCACGCTTTTATTAAGTCACTTTCTTGTTTGTTTGTCTGTCTGTCTGTCGTTCCGGGTGGAATTTTGCAACTCAATTTAGAGCATTTTCCAATTAGCTATCCGGCTGAAACTTTCAGGGTAGCTCACAACTCGATGACAATGAAAAAACGTGATCTTTGATTAATTTTTTGAACGAGCTCACTCTTTTACGGTGAAAAGATTTCCACGGCGGGCGTTCAAAGCCAAGGGCACATATAGTGATTTATAATCAACATTTGTGGTTAGTTTCGACGCGTGCTTATGTCTTTGACATTTGAAGTATTAATTCGTTTGCAGATTATGCTAAAAATATTTTAAATTTTGTTCTATTTCTAATTTAATGCATCTACTGGTTTGACAACTGCAGCTATGTCTCAAAACCAACTCAAAACTCTCAAAAGCTCGTCCAAGCTTATAAGGAAATGGACATTCAAATATAGGTATTTAGGATAGGCCAATTTTGTACTTATAGAAAGATATTTCAAATGGTTATCTGATTTCCTCCTTTAATAAAATTATAAATATGAAACGGTATGTTAATGCTCAGTGGTCTTATGCATAAAAACATAGTGCGCCGACCAGGCTCGCTAGAGCGCTCTTTTGTTTTTGGAAACAACGCTCTATAAGTGAGCTTACACTACATAGCTTCTTGTTGTGTAGTATTTGTTATTATTACTATTGAATTTTAAATTATTATAAAGCTAGGCTGTGAACATGAACCAAGCAAATATTACTTTTTACGAATCTCGCCAGAAATCTTCTTTAAATTCGGTAATTTTTTGTTTGATAAACAAAAAAAAATTAGAACATAGAAAACAATTTAACATTACACATTATTGTTAAGAAATACAAAGATTTGAGTCTTTACTGTAAATCAAAACGATATTGTACTTCATTAAATGAATCCTACACTGAATAATTTTTTCCAAGTTTAATATTTGTATCCAAAATATCTTAGTTCTTTTATTACTGTTGCAAAATGTATTTTGCACTTTCAATTTCTCAAAGAGAAATCAAACTGGACATTATAAATAAGTTTGAAGATCAAACTTACGTATTGATTTAAATCATTGCGGTTTTTTCAATCAACACACTCAGACGTTTATGAAAGACGTTCTGAGTTCAATCAACAGGTCAAGTACTGTTTGGATTTTCTAATCGAAGTTATACATCAACGCTGCACATTGAAGTGGGCGGGGCTATCAAGAAAAAGTGATTTTACATCCGTCGAACTACTGCTAATCATAATCGATGCAATATAGTAATCTATATCTATAAGTACTAATTATATAAAGCGGAAGAGTTTTTTTGTCTGAACGCGCTAATCCCAAGAACTACCAGTCCGATTTGAAAAACTATTTCTGCATTTGACAGCTTAAATCTTGAGGAAGGTTATAGGCTATGTGAACGCGAATTTGACTATACTGAGACATTTTCAAAGTGTATTGGTCTGACGAATATCTGAGCTGCCATGTCTACTATCCTCGAGATTATATTGATGTAAAGTAATAATTATTATCTCATATTTTTTTCCAAGGCTGTTCATGTTCATGCGATACAAAATCTCGATAAAAAGTGGTCAGTTTATTTTATCAAAGTTAGATCAATGTTCTGATACGGGGCGTTAGAGACACTAAATGAGAGCGAACTCACAAACATGCTCAATCTTTGTCATTGTAACGAACTAAAATCCATACTTAAGTGAAACGCTTAATAAGCGATTATTTTAAACTCGAGTTGAAAGTGAATGATGGGCACAGATTAGGTAGAGATACTACGTATGATGGGACCCTATTTATACCGATGAAGTGACCACATTTCTGTGATGAGAGATACAATGTTGCAAAATTAACTTAGAGCGCTTGTAGACGTCCGTTTTTTTCGCCGGACAACGGACCGTCAATCAACGGATATTCTTCTAAACGGCATAAATTGTTCGCCGGACCGATATCCGGCGCGTGTACCTACACACATTCATTACGCGCCATACATACGCGAATCTGGTGAAAAACACGGTCCGTTGCCCGGCGAAAAAAACGGACGTCGACAAGCGCTCAGTCTCCGTTTAAAAGGTCGTTCGTTATACAAACCTTTATATATTTCAAAAGCATCTGTAAGGTTCAACTAGAATGGAATTTGGGTAAATAATTTGATAACATACTGTACTTACGCAAAAGTATCTTTTACGCATCGTAAACTATATTTTATTTCAACTAATTACCATATAAACTAATTGCTGTAAATCGCTAATGTTACTATGCGTCAGACAAACGTCTCGTTCAACTTAACCATCTCATTACCTTACTTATGGACTTTTCGGTCAGACAATCTTTACAGACAAACTTTATATTCATTTTTATTACACATCATGACACAAAATGCAGTATGCATGATTTCCAGGTTTATGAAGCCACTAGCTAGCTGGCGCCCGTGGCTTCACCCGCGAGGACTACTATTTTGTTTATCCCACGGGAACCGTGCATGTTTTCGGAATACAAAGTAGCTTATGTCCTATTTCTGGTCATTATCTATCTATGTTTTAAATTTCAGCCAAATCGGTTTAGTGGTTGTCGAGTTATAGAGGAACAAACATACATCCAAACATCCATCCAAACATCCATCCAAACATCCAAACTTTCGCATTTATAATATTAGTGTGATTAGTGTGATGTGAAGTGTGATTAGTGTGATGTGATGTGATGATATTAGTGTGATATCAGTGTGATATTAGTGTGATATTAGTGTGATCGTGTTAGTACTCGTACCTTCTTACTGCATATTGTGTCGGATACCTGGCTAAACATGTCTGTGTATTGTATGCAGTTTTATGTGGCAGTATTTTAGCTAACATATTTTCTCAAGTCTAATCCATTAAGGATTTACGAGGGAACTGGCAGAGTTTCGCAAAATTGATTGCTGTACAGAGCTTCGAGATTAGTTCGCGAGTAAGCCGTGTCTAATTTATCAGAAATGTGCATCGGTTTATATGCTTTAAGTTCTAAGTAAAATAAATGATATGAATGTAGGTACTGGAGGCCAAAGATGTTGTGGCTCGGGATAAGGTTGCAGGTTTCATTCCCTCCCATAAATAACTGAACTCACTTTAGGATTATGTTCATATCGTCAGTGGAAAGGAAGAAACGCTAAAGCGCCAAAATGCGATTTGTGGGAAATCAACTTTAATTTTTTTTACTTTAAAGTTGATTTTCCACGAATCGCATTTTGGCGCTTTAGCGTTTCTTTATTTCCACTGACGATATCATAAACAAAGTTTAGTGCACTTTCAATACAAAAATATATAAATTGGGTACCTAATTATTAAAATCTTGTCAAAGAATCAAGGTTTTTTATGAGAGTAATTTGGTTGCAACATTTTCATTATTACGATAGTTAAACTAGTCATTCTGTGTCGTACGATGTACCCCAAAGGAACAACGCGGCACCCCGCGTCTAAGCAGTAGAGTATGGTCGAAATTGCTCATTGTACGAACTAAAAATATATGAAAAATGACATTTTGATCGCTTCCAACTAAAATCCATCACGCACAGCTTGGGACTTACATAATTCTGAGGGTTATTTTATATTAAACATTTAAACACTACAGTGTATGTTCTGCTTTTCAAATGTACACAATACAAGCAGCTTCCCTAATCTGTCACTTTCAGTGTGTACATGGGCTAAATAGCATCGTGAACGGTGCATATATGTATTATAACGTACATTACCGGCAGTGCACACACGACCCGGCACGAAGCCCATCGAACATCCATTACGATTGCTAGTTAAGTGAGAGTGTACATTATGGTAAATCGTTTGGTGATCTCGACAACATGGTATCCTTGTAAAGATGTAAAATTTGTAAAAGACAAGGCTTGAAATAAATATTTTTATTATTATATCACTTATTTCAGACAGTGTCCATAATTATTACACAGATTATTTCTTTAACTATTTTTTTTTTAATAAAAATGCAAGTTGGTAGGTTATGCTGGTTGGTATAATAGGGAGATCAACAAAAAAATACATGACAGAATAAGCTGCCAACTTTGACACTAAGCAAGGATGTTGATTGAATTTATTTAAGCTAAATCTTTATTCAGGAAGGGGAAATAAATGTTTGTCCTCTGCCTTTAACGTATTTCATTTTGTACTTATAATTATGTTTGTTGTACCAACCCATGATAAACAGTTTCATTGCATGTATACCTACATATATTACTTAGGTATGCTTTCCTATATTTTTAACATCCACAATTTCACTTAAATGTGCTCGATAAATGTCAATATATAGAGCAATATTAATGGAAAGTAATCAAAATAAAATGGTTTTCACTTTAAACCAGCCCCAAATTACCTTGATAAACGACTCGAGGAATGAACCCTTCAATTAAAACGTACGATTCCGGTTTGTCCACAGCCGTATAGGTGGACTTGTATTTCTTATGAATGTAATATGGCTATATACATTACGAAAGCCGCTTCATAAGTGTCACATACAAAATAACAATTGACACGCCGTTTTAAATCTGCTTTTACTACCATCATGCGGAAATAATTTGCGTCTGGCTGGACAGACGTACCTACGTGTGGTCCGTTGACTTTGATGATCATCCACTGCCCGGCATGCATACCTACACCTTGCACGGCAAATATAGGCACCTTAAACACGAGATAATTGACCAGTTATTCAGAATAAGAGCATTTTATTACAGCAACAATTTAACGCTGCCGGTTTTGTGTACAATCTGATTTCAATACTATTCAATAAATATTAAGTTTCAAATTTTTTTTAATTATTTATATAGTCAAAAGTACCTATATAATCAATAAAGAGGTAGATGTTTGTGATTGCAAATATATTAACGATTAATGTAACCAAATGCACTTAAACTAAACTGGTTTACCATCCACAATCTTCATTGCTAGATAAATTTAGCTTTTACCATACATTTAAAACAGCAATAGATAAGCCTACAGTCCAAAAGAAGAGTATTGTAACCAATTAAAGAGAAGCCGTAATCGACGGAATAACGATCTCGTTGGCTGATTTAAATTGCAAAACAGCTCGTCAGTCACATCCCCGGCCGGATTCGGCGTCTTCGTTACTTGACGAGGCTTAATTGGCGAGAATGTCCGGCGTTTTTCGACGGCTAGCGGCCTGAGACCGACTTAACATTTGCTCTCTCAAATATGCCTCACAATAGGCTCAGGTTATAAACAGATGGGTACTAAATCTTCCAGTACAGATCTATGTTAATCGATAGAACATTACACTGCATCGGTAATGGTCAGTCCTGGGACGGTGCTCAAGGCTGCGCAGTGAAAGGATCGTCGCGAATCTGGATCATCCCAGCATCCGCGACCTATTGCATTTATTGCCATCGGCTTCATATTCGATAACATTACGGTAAAAGCGTAAGTTTTATTGATTTTATGTACTATTTGTTCAATTAATGATACCTACAACTTTTTTAAGACCTGTTCATCAACACTTAGTTCAGATGAAAGTTGCATTGTTTCATCTGATAAATTGGCTAGCGTTTTCTTTAGTAGGTCTCATGGTATCAATTACCAAAATAATGATATTGAGTAGGTACCTACATAATTACGTTACTTGGTGAGAATATGCTCATTATCTGACCGCGGAGGATATCTCGAGTTTTATTACGATAATATTAAGCACACTGTCTGAAATAGAAAAGGTTGCTGGTTCGATTCCCGCAGCGAGGCAAATGTTTGTATGATCTGCAAATATGTTTCGTGTATCAGGGTGTTTTTCAATGCGTAGGTTAATATGTGTATACATATTTACAAAAAAAGTATTTAAATAGTAGGTATATCAGTCCTGTAGTTTCCATTACACAAGCTCTGCTTATTTTGGGGCTATATGATGTTTTGTGAAATATCTACTCAAACCAGCTCAAATTGTGAGCGAATATCGTCAGTATTGGACTAACTGTTTTCACGCAGTAGCTAACTGTTACAAATACCTACTTAGCTAAAATGATTTCTGTGAATATATACGGCGAGCGTTCGATGTACGACACGGATCGCATCGACAGTGCAGCACAGACTATGCAAATGATGCTAAAATGCAAGTAGAACGTTACGAAACCCGCCGATAGACGAGATAATACCTATAAATAAGGACAAACTATTAACGGTGAAATAAATTGATGTGAGATCACGACTTGAAAATTATTAACCTGAAGTCATTTACGCTGTGAAAACCAAAGTGGCCGGTAAATGTGTGAAACTTGCTCGCTTGTTTACTTATCGGCATGTGCTGTTCTAGGGCTGGCGATTGCGCTATGACGCAAGTTTTGTTTAGTTATGGATCTTGTACTTTGATTAAAAGCCTTTTGAAGTAGGTACTAATTACCTACAAAAATTGTTTCCTGAAATACTTACAAGAGAAACAACTTAAGTACCTGTTTACTAAGAAAAATTAGATCAAAATTAAATTGAGAAGATACAAAAGTACCTACATCAAGTACCTTTACAGTTCAGATATCCTCAAAACTAGTGATCGTGTATACTTACACCAGAAAACACGATTAAGTTATGCATAAGCAAAGCAAACAGACATAATCTTACATCCCTCGCGTCTCACGTGCCGGCTTTACGCTTAGCTAATTGCCTGAAACTCTAATAAACAGCTCTACGTACCGACCGGTGCCTATGGTTGCCCTTACTTGTTTGATTATTATGAACTATCTCATGAATAATGATAGGAATACTGGAAACCATAAAATATACCTATAACAAGACAAATGTACTCTATACTACAAGCTAAAGCTTGTTGAAGTTGTCTAACCGGTGCCGGTGAATCAAATATGTATATGTGATAATTAAAATAATTAAAACACTTTTCAATAAGCTTATACAACTAAATTAAAAAAACTCTGTTTTCTATCTTTGATTGGCTGAAAGATAGAAGACAGAGTTCATCGACCGCATCACCGACCCCGCAGGTAAAGTGCCCAAAAGGCTGGCAGCGTTACCCTATTGGATTGCTGGTAAGCACCAGCTCTTAGTCATTGGTCTCATCCATCAATCTCTTGGAAATTTCTCTGTAAAGGAGCCACGCATCTGGATTCCATGGTACTTTTTTACACCATACAGCAGAAATATATGGAAATATATATAAAATATATATTTGTATATTATATTTCCGCCTTTTTAAGTTTTCTGCTGCTGCCACCACCGCACCTGCCATCGGAAGTTGAAAGCGATAGCGTGTCCGCGCAAGTAGCGTCCCATAACGGCGGCCTTCCCCGACTCAAAGACATACCACCAGCATTTTGCCATCATCACGTGCGATACCGTTCGGCTCTAAAATGGACTTGCTGACTTTTCGGACAAAATATTTTGGGCCACAGTGTCCCAAATGACACTTTTGTTTTTAATATTTTTGTTACTGTCGATTCGGACACCATCAAATTATTGAAGCTGTTGAGTACAGTCGTCGTTGACGGTGGCGAGGGCCCGACGAGTGATGTCGTTGAGGCAGAATGCATATAGCATTCAATCCTTGAATCATAGAATCACTCACATTCAAATTAGATTTTTGCATCTTTGAAATTTTTTTAAGTAAGTAAGTAGGTACTTACTAACAAAGGACTAAGAGAGAACGCGAGTCTTTGCAAAATAATACCGAGGCATGTGCCAGCGCAGTTTTACTAGAACATTAGTATTTATGCATGCCATAATTTTACTTCCCGAATGGCAACTTAGCATGCCGCAATATCTTGGAATATTTATTTATGATAGATTTAATACTGAACGAATAATTACATTGACTTTTGTATTTAGCTATTTTATGTTTTGCTTTAATTGCTGCAAAATACACAGTGAATCGTTTTATATTGGCATTATTTCATTGGCTTTCTGTGCTCTACCTTCATAAAACATGTTATTTATCGGTTAACTAGCCAGAGTATCCTATGCGCCATTTACATGGTGCGGTACATGGCGCTCAATGTAAATGGCGCCAATTCAAAGTGCAATCAGCATAGAATTATGTGAGAATATATTTTTATACAATGCGTTGTAAAACGGTACAAATCATTTTACAAAACGTTTTACTCATCATTAAAACTGCGAAGTTCCGTTTCATTTTACTTGTCTAATCCCAAAAATGTTACCCATCAAAATATTGATGGCCAATTTACTTTTTACTAACATGAACTAACAGCAGCCACTTCAATTAATACACTCAGCACATCGTAATCAGTCTTGTTAGTGCAATTACTATCTTCATCTCGTAAGTCTTTTATTAAGCTAATGTAAATGTTCTTGAATGAAACGAAAATCTATTCAATGTTTAAGGGAGTGGCCACATTGCGTTTTCTACAGCGCGTTTTTGAGCTGCACGTTTGTATCGATACAAACACGCGTTCGCAGCGCATATCTGCATTTGTATCGCGTTTGTTTGGATACAATACCTATTTATTCTGTAGAAAGGGAGCTGTCTGCGCATTTGTAGCACGTTTATTACAGCGCGTTTGTATGGATACAAACGTGCAGCTCAAAAACGCGCTGCAGAAAACGCAGTGTGGCCACTCCCTAATTTGACTCGGGCGATGATGCCGCACTTTTCAAAGAGTTTAACTCGTTTAACTGTATTTCAAATGTCAAATTACTCAATACTCAATTGTTTAACTGTCACTACTGTTTGTATTTGTAGTGTTTTGCACAGATAAATTAATACTTACTTTGCTCAATGATCTTCAAAATATTTTGTTCGTGTTAAAGATGTTAAAGATTATAATTTTTGTGCACGCTCTCTTTAATTATTATTCGAAGCTTTTATCTAACTTGCAATGTCTGTTTGTTTGGGTCAAATCTTGCAAGTTAAAGACCCACTTTCCAGTGTCCGATTGAGCCGAAAAATGTTTCATGGTTCTATGGAGCCTCCTAGGCTAGGTCGGTGTCCAATTGTATAAAATAGCATGATAAACTCGTTTTTATGTAAAACCTTTTCCCACTGTCATTTTTATAATATTCTGCTTTGTTTAGTGCATGTTTCTAAAATAGCTTTCTCACGTAGAGCACCACAAAACATACAACAATATGGTGGAATTGAGCTAGAGTCGGCGTCAGCACTGAAGTCCGATAGACGCAGCTCTGCTATCGCAGAACTAGGTTAGGTAAATTATTACTAATTGTCCAAATAAGGCTTAAAGGCATCTCTTTTGGCACACTTATAGATTCTCGGTGACAATGCTATATTATGGTAACAGTGAGCTGATCTGATGATGGAGTCAGGAGCTATTCAACAGAACTCCTCAGTGAATAACAGTAGAATATCTGTGTTTAGCTTATCTGAATCAACTCACTTTTACGCAATAAAAGCCAACAGAAAACTTATTTTTGTTTGAAGTCGATGTTAACTGTTATTAACTTAGTAAAAAATTAATAAAAACTTAAAATGTTGAAACGTTGCATGTGTAACAGCTTTATGCGTGCAACGATGTGAGAGGACTGTGCGTGCAGTGGCGGCCGGCGTAGCGACGGCGGACCGCGGACCACAGCTCGACGGAAGCCGTTGAACAATATTTGCTTGACAATGTCAACTTTATCGCGATGAAGCTTGTTAAAGCACTTAAAATAACTGTAATTAAAACACCATGTCAGTGAAGGTTGGCTCACACGAAACGAGATCGAACCGGATCCAAATCGGAGGGAGCGCTCCGTAACTGGAGCAGGCGGTCGTCTCGAATATCGCCCCTTATGTCGATAATAAGATTTTCTTTCGAACACCGCAACACCGCAGTTTCTCTTTTTTGTGAATGCACCTGCGATGTAGGGCAATCTTGGCTTATTTCGAAACGAAATCGTGATTGACGCATATCGGGCAAATTATTGTGTTACCTGAGTGATAATTTGCACATGCTTTACATACCGCGCCTTCGCAAAAACATAAAATGAAAAGAACTGCCTCACATGTTTTTCGTTTCAATGACGGATCAACTATGGAAAAACGAGTTGTTTTTCTAACTTTATAATATTGTATACACTACTTATATTAGCTCAATTCGCTGTTTGTGTTTGGTGAGTATCTAGGACTGTTGATGTCTACAGTCATTGAGCGTAACAGACACGTAGCGTGCAAAACATCGATAGACAACGACAGACATTGTCGGTTGGACGCTCTTGAACAAAAGACAGAGAGAAGAAGCACTGCACGGTCCCGTTACGATTATCTATTTACATTGAACGGCAGCTAGCGTAACGTAGCCGCACATACACGGACAGACACGCACCGCGCAGTCAAAATTCTTTGCGCGAATACTGTCTGTCCGTGTCTGTGCGGCTACGTTATGCCAGCCATACACGATCAAGTTCACCGTCAAGTTTGCAGCGGACTTGATGCTGCGTCCAGTAAACTTGATGGTGTATGGCTATGGGTGTGCATGACAAGTCTACTGGAAGTGAAAAGAATTGACCGTGTGTGTTCTATATGGACGAAGTGCAAACTGGATGCCGCATCAAGTCCGCTGCAAACTTGACGGTGAACTTGATCGTGTATGGCTGGCATTACGTTAGATATGAATACGTTCTCCAAAGACGTTCTCATACAAACTGTATAAAATAATATTATTTTGTCTGCCACGCTACGTGTCTGTTACGCTCAATGTCTGTAGATATAAAAAGTCCTTCTATCGTAGAAATATTTTCCCGTTTTAAGTCAAGTATTAAGTCTACCGCAGTTTAATAAAGCACCTATCAGCGACTAGGTAAGATAGGTACTTATATCGTTCCCTGTGTATGATTCGCCGGTAGGTCATTTCGAGGTACCTATTTACCATACGTGCATGATCCACGGGTGGGGCACAAGTCCTAACAATTGAAAGGCTTGTAAAAAAAAACAACACGCGCGAGTTCATCTACTTTTATTGATAGTAAGTAGGTACACGTGTGAGTAATTAACAAAAAAAACTGGATGACTTTTCAATGGCTGCCACTGTCCTGCCATCAAAATAGCGGGAATATAATATCCACAATTTACATTTGCACGTAACGAATGATCTTCGTAATCTTAGCTACACAGGGAACGTGTTAAACTATGACTCTGCTTTACTAAGAGCTCTGAAATATTTGCACAAGACTTTCCAATTATGTTTAACCACAATGATTAAGACCTTTCAAAAGATTTTGTCGTTAACTAACTATTCCGCTACACTTATTTAATGGTCAATTTGTTAAATTGATTTTCGATTGAATAGTAGGTAGAGATTCGGCTTACGTAATCTATCTAATGATGTCCAATTAGATGATCCGAAGTATTTTTAAATAGGACGAGGCGGTCATAGTCGTATAATCTGCGACTAGCCAAGTCTGTCAAACCTGTGCAACAGGTACCTTACCACGCCCGACCGTAAAATCATCACCTTTCTCATTCATGCAATTTTGTATGATAGTAAGAGTTTTCCTTGTGACTGTTCTGTTTACTTAACAAAACACAAAAATAGCCACATCAAATCCAGTTTAGTTCAGTAAGTGCCTTTTCACACGTGCCTGTTTAGCCGGGGTTTAGGTAGTCGGCACTGGCTACCCGGACGTCGGCGTTTGTATGCAAATTACTCCAGTAAGTGTAAAAGCTCGGTAGCTTTACATGTCCATACACTTCGCCGCCGACCGGCTACCGGGACGTATGAAAAGGCACTAATTGATATGCGTTGTTTCATTAGAAAATTGCTACTAACTTGATTAATTAGATGCCTCTGTAAATATTTGATCTACATATTTAAACTCGTGCCTGTAGCGAATATTTTCACGACTCATTAGACAAAAATTTTGCGAGAGTTTAATATCTTTAGGAATCTCACTCCAAATTAAATGAGTTGAATTGATCTTTCTTTCAGTTTTATTAAAGTATGCCTAACACTTAGAATATTCAATGTAATTACTGTATACCATTCATTTTGGATAGGTGTCTGTAGGTAATTTGTTTGATGCCAGCTTGCTTTATGCTCTGTTAGTAAATGGCACATTAAACTACTTTTTAATTTCTTTAAACTAAATATTAAAATAATAATAATAAATATAGACACGTACTTACTTAAATAAGTTTCGAGTGTTCTACACCCCACACTAGGATTCTATGTGTCGTGGGTTGTGGGTTACTTTGCGTTGCGTTGAGTGGGTTACGTTACGCTGTATTACCTAATTTGAAAAGGACTGCTATATTTTTATTACTAATAAACTGTAACATAATAGATTGTAATTCTGTGGGACACTAAAGCACACAGAAATGTTCAAATTTGCATAGGCATTATTCGCAACGTCTGACGGCTCAGAGCGGCGGCGATGTAGCTTCGTGGGAAACTGCTATCGACTGTGTTTGTTCTATAATAAACATCCATGTGCAATGAATTATATTATACCAGAATTCGATGCGGCCTAGCTAAGTAAGTAGGTAATCTATATGTCACGAGTAGATTGTGCATCCTTGCAGCCACAGCGCTTAGTGCCATAAATCTGCCTCAACCGACCGGCATAGCCATTATATCGGCATCGGCACACTACTACCGCTTTAGAATATATCCTCTTAATTTCATGAACCAGATTTCGTATTAATTGAACCCACTCGGTGATTAAATTGCAAATGTAATTGCATCAAATCTACGAAGATACTAAGATAAAATGTTTTATGGGCTAGCTGCTGCACATTAGTATCGATTTTCATCCATTACACATAAACACATCAATCATTCAACAGTGCTCAGGTTCTTATTATTAGGTACATTTAAGTCATGTTAAGTTACGATGATCTTACGTTCTGAGGTAGAAGCATTAATATTAGTTATATTTACGATTTCCCCGAGATTCTTCTCGGTGAGCCCTTTAATTGCGTTAACCGCAATTAACCGCATGTCATTCGAGATATCCGAGAGACGGCTGGCGGTCTAAACTAATAAACGTTATTATAATTTTCACTTTTACTGCTATTTATCTTGTGTGCATAATAATCTGGCATAAAATTGCATCAGTCAGGTGTATGAGAGAGATCAAAGGCTGAACGCAGCAAACGGTCATCTTCAGAGAAATGTCAGAGGTGAGCTCAAGGCAGCGCGCGGACGTGGTCTGGTATGCGCCGCCAGTCGCCTTTTACGGCAGCCGAGCGGATTCCGATCGATATGAAACAGATCACCAATTACTGTACATGTTGCTTTTGTATCTCCAGTGTAGGCTAGTGAAGCTCGTGCTAATTAGCGAAGCATGTAGAGGCATGTCTGTGCGGTGCGGGCCTCCGAGTTCAAATGTCGTATTGTTCTGCCTTCGGCACCTGTCTGTCTAGTCACTATCCGCATTATTTCCCATTGCTTGTTCCGTAACGACACGATCGTACATAAGTCATAGTAATTTTGTGTTTATTATTCTACTTACTGCTTACATTACAACATGCTGGTCATTAATATAGTTGGAATTGATCGATCTTGTGGAAATTTACCAGATAAAAGGCCAGCTTAAACACATTGTTTCATTCTTTATTATTTTAAGCTACACACGTTTTGAAAGTATTAATATGACACATGCCAATTAAAGCCCTCGTTCAGCCATCGCAGATCTGATCGGCACCCCCTTGGCAGTATTGGCTTCTTACCTCTATCACCCGTTTGTTAATCTGTTTATTTTTGTTGTTAATAAGTAAAACTCAATTAGTAGATCATTCGATGGTTCTCAAAGATAAAGTCGGCTATTGTAGTTGCAATATTGAGTCCGTTTACTTCACGTTAATTAAAGATAACGAGCTTAATCTATAGACTCCACATTGATAGAGTAAGATATTTTATTTCGTAGATCATAATGGAGATGAAACTTTCTTAAAGAGAGGGTTGTTATTGACGAGTGTTTATAATCTATTCCTACTTTTTACATTTTGACGTATAAAAAAAACTTAGGCCTTTTACATCATTACTAAATAATTTACACTGTGTCAGGAGGCAATCATTGCCTACACTTAAAGGGACACTGTAGTGCCTGAGACATTGTTTGTTTGAGATGGAGTAGCCTTGCCCAGCACCTTAACCATACTCTAAGCTTAACCGGCCATATCCACAGGAAAGAAATGGTATGGTCAATACGTGTGGGGCTGGCTAAGCCGCGGGTTTCCTCAGGATGTTTTCCTTCACCGTTTAGAGCTCGTGTTAATGCGCATATAATTTTTTTGAAATCCATTGATGCCCGTGACTAAGTATAAATCAATGAATTATTACAAGATCACGACTGTATCCCCAAGGCGCGGTAGAGATTATCTCAGATTTTTAGTCATTTAAGATCCTTTGAAGGCATCTAAGGGGGTAGTCAGAGATTTGTCCAAAATTCATACTTGGTTCACGCCTTCCTTATTTTGCAGAAGATAGCATTCCATACATGACGGGTTGCTTGCCCATCGCAGCTATTAGAATGCTTACACTCGCGATGTTTTACTTCACTGTTTAGGAACGTAAAGATATTGAGATTAGATAGATTAGATTAGATAAATAGATTAGATTAGATTAGATTTAAAATGCAAGGAACGTAAAGATATTGTTAATCTCACTATTGAGAGGACTATTGAGCTGTCGTGCGCTGAGCTGGAGCGACATATCGTTGTGTGTGTTTACCGGCCCCCTGACTCTGATTACAGGCTGTATGAGTCCATTATGGAAGAAGTTTTGCTCAAGATTTATACAAGTAGTAAAGTAGTAATAATATGTGGTGACTTTAATGTAGATATTATACTAGATTCGCTGTCTGAAAGGTTTATTGATCTGTTCAAATGTTATAATTTAAGACATAACTTTAATGAACCGACTAGGGTGACTTCGACAACAGCCACATGTCTAGATAATGTTTTTAGTAGTTGTGAACCAGTTAGCAAAGACTTAATTAAAAATTTTGGTTCTGATCATTATGGTCATAGTGTCAAATTTACTAATGATTGCATACTAAATAAACCCCATGAATTTACTTACCGTCCCATCACAGAGAGTCGGATTATTAAGTTTCAGGGTTGTGTAGAACACAAAATGTCACTTTTACCTTGTTTGGAAGACCCGAATGACCTCTTCACTAGTTTGTCTAATGTAGTTATTGAGGAGCATAAGAAAATATTTAAATTAAAGACATGCAAATCAAAGCCTTGCGCTAGTTTTGCAAACTGGGCAACACCAGGTATTTATAGAAGTAGGAATAAACTTTATGAACTTTATGCTACTAGAGAACTAATGCTTCACGACCCTTCACATAGCCTTTACATAAAGAATTATTCAAAAATATTCAAAAAAGTATGTCAGGCAGCTAAATCAATGTATTTAAAGAACAAAATTGAAACGGCACCTAATATAATTAAAGCCACTTGGAAAATGATTAGTAATGAGACAGGCAAATCAAGAACTGGCCCCAAACAGATAAATTTAAATGTTAATGATAATTTATTAACTAAAAGTAATGAGGTTGCCAATGCATTTGATAGTTTTTTCTCTAATATACCTCATGTTGTGACCCAGTCACTAGATTCTTCCGTCTCTAGCGCACTCACTCTTTTAGAATCTAGTGTTGATCGGTGTGAGTGTGAATTTAAGTTTAATTATATTAACGCAGACGATATTGTCAAAACATTTAAAACTCTTAATATAAAGAATACTGAGGATTTGTGGGGGATATCAACAAAGATATTAGCTTCTATTGTTTGTGATATCGCCCCATGTCTAGCATATATCTTTAACAGATGTGTTGACGAGGGAGTGTTTCCTGATCTAATGAAGTTTAGTAAACTTATTCCTTTGTATAAATCTGGCAATAAAACCGATCCCGCTAATTATAGACCAATTTCAGTTCTGCCCGCGCTAAGTAAAATTTTTGAAAAAGTAATCCTTAATCAAATGCTTTCCTATTTTAATCTTAACGGACTTTTTCATATGCATCAATTTGGATTTACCAAAGGTCGATCAACAACCGATGCCGGTACATTGCTTCTAAAGCACATTTATGATGCCTTTGAAAAATCACAAGATGTTATCGGAGTATTCTGCGATCTGTCGAAAGCGTTTGACTGCGTATGTCATGCGACTTTGATTTCAAAGTTAAAATATTATGGCGTCAACAATCGAGCTATTGACCTTGTTCAATCTTATCTTTCCAATAGAGTCCTTAAAGTTGAAGTAGGAGGTGAAAGGTCGTCAGGGTCTATCATTGATATGGGTGTGCCTCAGGGCTCGATATTAGGCCCTTTCTTATTTCTAGTATATATTAATGATCTCCCTTATTTCGTAAATGAAATGTGCGACATTGTTCTTTTTGCTGATGATACCTCTTTGGTTTTTAAAGTTAATAGGTCCAAAGATAACTATGATGATGTTAATGCGTCTCTATCCTTAGTCTTAAACTGGTTCACTTCTAATAATCTTTTGCTTAACGCGAAAAAAACTAAATGTATTAAATTCACATTGCCTAATGTAGTTCAGAGACCTACAAAAATTGAATTAAATGGAGTTGCACTTAATCTTGTAGATTCAACTATTTTCTTAGGTCTAACAATTGATTCCAAAGTGCAATGGGGTCCTCATATTGATACACTTGCAGATAGACTTAGCTCCGCTGCTTACGCTGTTCGAACGATCAGGCGACTGACTGATGAAGCAACGGCTAAGTTAGTATATTTTAGTTACTTCCATAGTGTGATGTCATATGGTATCTTTCTTTGGGGACAAGCAGCAGATATTCAAACTGTTTTTGTTTTGCAAAAGAGAGCGATCCGTGCTATTTACAAATTAAAACCACGGGACTCGCTGAGAGAACGTTTTAAAGAAATTAATATTCTCACAGTCTTTTCGCAATATATTTATGAAAACTTATTGCACACTCACAAATATATAACCAACTTCAAGAAAAAAAGAGAAGTGCATAATATTAACACTAGAAATAAGAATAAACTATGTGTGCCTAAATTTAGACTAGAAAAAGTAAATGGTTCTTTTATGGGAAATACTGTACTCTTTTATAATAAACTTCCAGAAAACGCAACAAAACTTCCCATTCGCAGATTTAAAACATACATAAAGAATAATCTTGTTAAGAAAGCGTACTATTCTCTTGATAATTATATTAATGATAAAGTCGCGTGGCCTGATGTCGCTCTGCCCCTCGACAGCTGATGTGTACTGTGCAATGTCTTTACTATCTTGCTTAGTTTTATAATTATTTTCAAGTAGGTAACTGCTAGGTACCACCTAAGTTAGCCAAGTGTAGCGTGTGATGCCGGGCGAATTTTTGTTGATGTATTAATCCTCCTTTTTTTCTTTTGACGACTTTGACGAGACTCACATTGTTCGACTGGCTCCACACTGGAACTTGACTATTTAGATTTTAAGCGGATGGATCACCGAAAAGAAAGCTAGGCCCCATACCGTGTTTGTTGCCCTGATTCTTCACGGTGTTGGTCGCGAAAGAACAGGAGTAGAATCACCTAGCTCTTAAGACGATTCAAAGTGGTCATAACGGTCCTACTGAATAAATGATATTTGATTTTGATTTTGATTTTGATTTTGATTTTTAGGACTAGTGAAAATGCGAATATAATTTTTTTATTGAAAAATTCACTAATGCCCGTGATTCGAACCTTCGGATCGAAAGTCGAGACACTATCACACTGGGCCAATATGGTTTTTTTAAACATATGATATTTTGATGTTGATTTTAAAAAATAGTTTTGTTCCATGCTAAAAAAAAAATATTGTAATATTTAAATTTAAATTTATACATATGTATCAAAGTTACAAAGAAGCAAGAAGCAAAGTAATAGTGATCATGACACAGTCGTGATCTAATTGGTGAATCGGCAATATGTGCGGCGGCGGCGGCGGCGCACTCAGCGGCGCGGCCGGTGGCGGCGGCGGCGGCGTGGCGCAACCGCTCGTTAACCCACATGCGCCCGCGCAGCCACGACGCTACCGTGATGCTTCGATGAAAAGCCTTGAATTCTTTCAATATCTATTACAAGCCACGATGCGAAGACGCTACGGTCCAACTCAACGTCACATTGCTGCCGACGAATTCAACACAATCAAACTCACAAAAAATCTACAACATTATTTCCTTTTAACTTCTTTAGAAAGAACAAATGATATTGAACGATGTTACCCACTACTTTATTTAGGTATTTTTATATCGACCTTTGTGGTCGGTAATCGCTTCGTAGAACAACCAATTTAACCACAATAAATTAAATATATATAGGAAAGGTTTTTTTGGAAAGGTTTTAGCGTTTTGATTGCAACAAAAAAACGAACCAACTGCAACAGTTAATCGGCAATTATCGAAGTAATGTCTTATGAAGGTATTATGGACCTTGTACTCAGAAAAACCACAGCGACCTCACCAGGATACGCGTGGTAATGAACATACTAAGAGATAAGCAAAATCTGTATATAACTGTATATATCTGTGCTTCCAAACGTGGTTCGCGTTGTTTTTACGGCATGGTTAACGCGTTAAGTGAAAACATCATCTGAAACATTGTATTTATAAGTACTGCTAGCTTCTACTTGCACTGACGGTTGCTGCATATACCCGAAAACATATACCTAAGTATTAATATATTCTACTCGATGAAATCAACAAAATCTGTGCCAAATGAACTATCAGTCGATACAATCACAAAGTTATATCTACACATTTACCTACATATTAAACGTTTTCGTGCAAACGGTGCCTGTAAATTAATTAACGATGTTTACGTACTGATATAAATTCAGTACTAAACGGCTTCGTATGATGCAATGGCTGTAAAGCACTGATTGAATTTAGTATTTTATGAGCGAAAATGTATAGGTAAGCCTATAAGATCCTCTGACATTCTCACACAACTTTGTTTAGTTCGCGTTACTTAACTTTAAACACCTTAGTATAATTAACTTTTATAAACCTATTTTACTTCATGAACATTTTATTAGGTACTTCCTAGGTAAGTCCTTAAATTTGAATTGAAAGAAAATTTATAGCATCACAAATGTTACATCGGGTAAGAGAAGTGAGTAAATGAAAATGATAAGGAAATAAAGAAGTAACATTACACAAGCAACAGGAGTAGTTTAATCAAAAAACTGACACTACCTACCTCGGTAAAAAAATGCAATAGTTGCTAGCTGCGCCCTTGCGGGGCGTCCACAGAACAGAACTATGACTCACAATGTTACCTGCGTAGTGATGGTATATGGTGATAATGATGAAAAATAGCCTATAACTTTCCTCGAGAATTAAACTATCAACTGCAGAATTAATTTTTCAAATCCGACAGCTAGTTCCTGAGATTTGCGCGTTCAAACAAACAATCAAAAAAACAAATCGCTCTTCGATTTTCGATCGACGCTCGATCGATTTTTTAGTGACAGAACTACCATTCTGAGGACGAAGTTACAAGTATTATTTAAGGAATAAACCACATATTATCTTGACAACAAAGTTTTTATTAATGAATTAACTACGACTTTAATAATCCATCTCTTATTTTTAACCAACTTCAAAAAAAGGAGGAGGTTCTCAATCCGACGGAATCTTTTTTTTTTGGGCTTTATTTTATGTACTTATCTCCTTACCAATTTATTTTTTGATTACTCCTTCACCGATTACTCAAAGACGCCTGGCTGGACCGATTTGAAAAATTCTTTTTTTGTTTGAAATTATTACTTTCCGGTTGGTGCCATAAAATTTGGTGAGGATCTGTTGAGGATCTTCGGAGTTATGAACAGAAATAAACCTCAAGAGTGCAGAAAATTGCTGAAAACATTGAAGTCAGTTGTAATTGTAATGTTAATAGCGGCCTTTACACGTAAAGTTTAACCGCGGGAAATAGCACGCGCCATTCCATCCTTCGCTCCAAAACTTTACGTGTAGATGCGCGAGGCCTGACAGTTCGATCTGGCATGTCGACAGACAGTTTTTGTGAGAGTTTTTTTGCACGCATCACCGTTCATAATCGTACCACGCGCCAGTCTAAACTGTGACAGTAATTAGCACGACAGTTTTATCCGCGGTTAAAACTGCACAGATTTATCCGCGGTTCGGAACGCAGTCCAGATGCGCGGTAAAAACTCTACTGTGTAAAGGCCGCTATTATGTTCGCGCATCTACTGCGCTTCTCGCTCGTGCAACTGTTCCCAGTAGTAAGTACGTTCGAACATGCAACGTGCAACAAACGTGCAACGTTCGTGAATATAATGAGTACCAACCTTTAGATATTTATTTCAGCTCTTTTGAGTAGTCAACTATAATTATGTAAATAATCCTGTTTGGGTGGACTTGACAAACCTGTAAAGTGCATTAAGCGTTAAAAAATTACCTATAACAAAAATTTATGTAAGTATAGGCAGTAACATAGTCTAAAGTAAGTAGATATATAATATTTCGTGAAATATCAACGAGATACAATTGTATCAGCTGTCAGGTGTAGGTAACATAATACCATGTTTCGGTCCCTCGCGCTTGCTCCAATTCATCGTGTCGTTTGACAGACCTTTCTCATTTTACATTATGCATACGTGTACCAAACACATTGAAAATTTGCTCTACGGTAAACTCAAAAATTAAGTGCATGAATTTTCAAATACTTACTTGCTTAGTAAAAACATAATGTAGAAAGTAAATAATCCTGCTTCGTGACGTGAAATACCTACTAGAATTCTTAAAGCATGGGATGAAATTCGTTTTTGCTTTCATCTCATAAAAGTTGTTTTTATGTGTTGGCTAACCGTGCCATGGTAGAAAAAACCGAACAAGTATTCTTGACTGAGCTGCGGGCCGCGAATGGCTCGAAGTTGTGGTGGGCAGGCGGCGCGCGGCGCGGACGCAGGCCGCGATGTCTGATAGGCACGACGCGTGACTCGTTCGCCCTGGTTTCATACAGGATCTTAAGGCACGACCGAACTGCACTTATTAATTAAACATACAGCTAAAGACAACATTATAAACAAAGCAACAAAGTGTTATTCAAAACTACCGCGTTTGTTTGAATAAAATAAAGCTGATCTCTTTTTCCACTGCACAAAACATTTTAAATGTACCTAACTCTTAGATAATATAGGTATTGAACTGAAAAATGTTTTTCTTCTATTTCAGATACTGCTGATTGTCACACTCGTCAACACGACATGGAACATTTCACCAATTTCATCGCTTACCTTGGCAGGAGCCACGAGATTTAAGTTCTTCAAGAGCACGGTTTCGGGTTGGCGTGAATAATGGGAAAAAGGCACGTACGGATCAAATTCGCAAATTGGATTGGTCCGCCCGTAAACTCTCGCACGCCGGGCGCGTCCGAGTAGCCCCCCAGCCCACGCCCCCACGCTGCAATATATCAGTTACCGACGCTCTAGCGACTGCCAATAAAGTACAAGTCATATCGGGTTATCCATATTAAACTAAGATAATATTTATACATTAGTACAAACAAACAACACAAACACGACGAGCTTTATGAAGTAAACTTGACGGGAGAGGTAGCCGAGTAGTCGTCCTCGGTTGAAGTTAACACGGTAGTCATGACGGCCACTGCCCCAGAACTGTCAAAGTCGGATTTCTTTGATTTCGTTACGTCGAACGAGGTTACCGATGCTCAGTACAAACAGCAGATGCGTTCAGTGAACGTGTTCATGGAATCCCCCGACTCGCGGTCGAATCCTTTGCTCTCGGAGGAACCCAAGGAACAGAACAACAACAGCCTGTTGAGCGTGTCGGGTGGGCAGTCGGCGTGCGTCAGTGGCATGGCCGCCACCGCCAGCGCACCCACCGCGCTCGAGAGCTTCGACTCCATATGGAACGTGGACCGCGACCGCGAGCGCCTTGACTCCGGCATGCTGGAGGATCTCAACAAATATTACTGGAACCAAGACACTGAAATCAACGGCACTCACGCGTGCGCGGACACCACTATATCGAATAAGCTCATCAACAACACGGACGGACAAATATACACGCTAACCGTTCTCAATCCTGACATCAATGAGACGAGTTCGAGCCGATATTGGGTTAAAGAAGAAGACGTCTCCATCTCTAGCCCAGCGGACATAGAACCGCCATCTTTAGACCTCGAGTCCATATTAAATATGAATGGCTTCCCCAATGAGTTCAGTCAAGATTTACCAAAAATAGAAGCCATAATATACGATGAGGCCGAATCAGAAAGTCAAAACACAGATCTGAGTACAAGTAATCTAGTAAAAGTGGAACCATTCACATACGACGACAGCGAATTTCAGAACGATAAAAAAGACGATCCCCACAGTCCGCCTCTCATCACCGCTCCCACTTTATTAGAAAGTCAAGTTGAATTCAATAATAACAATAATGACTGGAAGATAACAGATCAAAATACTGAATCAAATGAATCATTACTAAGAAGTGCGCTACAAGGAAAAGCTTTTATTAGATATAGTACTATTCAAAAAGCTAAAACGGACTCTAACACTGAATTAAAAAGGGTAATTATAAACAATAACAATAAGGCGGACGTTCCTTCAATGTATCAAGATGGCAAAGAAGTAAGTCAAGAACTGTTGATGGCCATATCACCACAAACCGGGAATGTGAACATTTCGATATTATTGGACAATCAAAACGCGACCGTAATCGCAAACGGGGAGAACTCGACGTCGACGCAGAGCGTTGACGACATACTATCAAACTACCCTGATGACTACGAGAAGCTGAAGCGAATAACATCGGAGCTCGGCGAGTCAATGCAGCCGTACTGTACGGTGGAGGCCCTGGAGCCGTCGCGGAGCGTCTACAACATCCACCACGTGAACGGCGAGCTGGTGACCATGATTCCCGCTGGGGACGTGCAGCTGAACCAGCACTTACAGATCATGACAGCGTCACCCACCGTCACGAGCACAAAAACGGTGAGCAAAAAATACAAAAGAATACAGAACAAAAATTCGCCCCCGTCGAGTTCGAGTCAGTCCGGCACCAACATTCAGGCGGCCACCTCGACGTCGAACGGCGTGCGGAAGGAGAGATCTCTGCATTACTGCTCCATCTGCTCGAAGGGCTTCAAGGACAAGTACTCGGTGAACGTGCACGTGCGGACGCACACGGGCGAGAAGCCGTTCGCGTGCTCGCTGTGTGGCAAGAGCTTCCGCCAGAAGGCGCACCTCGCCAAGCACTACCAGACGCACATCGCGCAGAAGAGCGCCGCCGCCAACGGCGCCGTCAAGCCCAACAAGAGGTAACCGCGCTCGTGCGCTCATAGTCATCGCCACCTGTGTCTTTCGCTATCAAATAAACTTATAGTCAAATAAACTTCGTCATGGTGATAAGTTATTTCAAAGTAAGGCTGAAACATCACAGATGAATTTGGTAAGGTGCTAATTTAATAAGTGGTATTGTAGGAAAGTAAGGACGTTACAAATGAATAATGTGAAAGTTCTCAGCCGAATCTTATTTTGTTAATTTGTCTATAATTCCACCCGTTACCGTACTTTTTATTAGCGTATTAAGCTATTATGATGCTTTTGTTTTAGTACAATACTCAATACCCCATATTCATTAGTCGTTAATTTTGTGTAAATATTACTGTTATTACATGTATTTACATGCATTTTGTACCTGCGAGTAGGTATTTTTGGTTCCTTATATAATTTCAAAAATATCGGATATCTCTCGTTTACTTTTAAAGTCCACAATTTTGTCAATTTTTAATTATTTATACGTTTCAGTATAAAACTGAATGGGAATGTGAAAAAGAAATTGACATTGTATACCTTCATATTACCATCTAATATTTTAATAGTTATACCGATCATGAGATTAAATAGCCAACAATGATGAGCAGCGCTGGGATTACAGCTCGCCGCCGTAATTTCTCCCGCAGCGCGACCGACTAAACTTTCTAAAAATAATAAAAAAAAACAGAGTAAAAGAACGACCATTCAGCGCCACCATCTTTCACCGCTCGGCTATGGAAGTCTTCCTCTTGTTACTGTTTAGTATACGAACAATTTTCATAGGAACATACATACTTAAGTACATCATTACGTTTAACTTTAGATCTGATGTTATTAGGTAGGACATGTTTTTTTTAAAAAGTAAGCCACTGCCATTATGTTTGCTTACTAGAAATTTCAGTGTAGGTAATAACTTGTTTGTAGTAACCACCTCCATTATTTGACCATCCATATCAGACAACAGTGAACGGTTTCTCATTCCCAATATTACATCTTTCGCCTGGTACAGGGAGAGGCCTGATTGCCCTCAGATTGCTATAAATTAGAAATACAAGTGGTGTTCCAATGGCGGTCTTTAAAATTGTGCTCCCTTTCTCGTCTTACAGATTGGCCTTTCTTTGTGTTTATAACGCGGGGCCTCGCCCAGCTATTCAGTTTTATGGACATATACCCGTACTTAAACAATGGTACCTACAACTTCCAATAATTTTTCTAAGTACCTATTCATTCGTGACTCGTATTGGATTTATGTACTTAATGGTAATTCATGTTCAAACTAATCCTTTCAAAATGTCTCTGAAATTTCGGTGTACTTACATATTCGTTAATGTTACTCAAACTAGGAAAATTATGTGCATGTTAATATTGTTAGCTGTAGCACAGCCTGTAGGTAATTATATGGCCGCGAAATAGTGCAGGTACCTAATACAAACGTAGAAGAAACAACTAAAAATAAGAAGAGATCCAGGTATTTTATGTTAAATTGTCTCATTGCTAATGTTAACACTTCTGTTTTATCCGCTACAAAAAGTAGGTACCTACTTACCTACCATATTTGTGTCTGCAATGTTACTTACTTAAGGCCCTACATTGTGAGCGTGGGAACTTCTCATTCTACGCACACTTTGAAATTTTACACTCACACATCTGCAACTCGTAGCGTAGTACGCATGCACATTAACGTTTATTTCTCATTGCGCGTCATCGCTGTAGCATTTGTAAGCATGTCCTAGAAAATGCGCAATGTATGCCGCCGGCGTAAATGTGTTTGTTGCCTAAGGGTGGAGCCATAGTGTAAACTGGTTGACTATCCAATCCAAGTCGGTTGCACGGTTCGAATTGAGTACAATATTCGAACAGAACTACTATGTACCTATATAAATTGTAGCCGTACATTCGATATCTGTACCTACATTCAATCAATTTTGATTTATTAAACGATAGAATTATTATTAACTTAATGTACCTACCTACCTACCTACCTACGGGTTCGATTCCCACTCACGACAAACATTTGTGTGATGAACATAGATGTTTGTTCTGCGTCTGGGTGTTATAAAGTACACTGGCCTGCAAAACTAAGTACTTACTACAATTTTAAATTATTATTTTTTTCCAAAATATAGAAGTTACAGATTTAAAATAAAAAACGTTTCATAGCAAATTTAATCAGCTTTCTTTGAAACCATTGTACAAAATTAAACTCTTTCGATTCCTTTTTATTTCGAAAGTATATCTTGTGTATGTAGGTACATAAAAAGTTATTGCAATTTTAAAAGTGTGATACCTACTTAGTTTTGCAGGCCAGTGTATTCTATGTAGGTATGTATTTACAAAAAAAAGGTAAGTATATGAGTATTCTATCAGTATCTGGTTCCCATATTACAAGCTTTGCTTAGTTTGGGGCTAGATGGCGCTGTGTGAAATGTCCAGCAATATTACTTATTTATTACTTACCTACTTAGGTAGGTAAAAAATAAAAATCGGTCTAGCCGTAGGTACGTACTTGAGATATCGATCCGATTTTGATTTCGATCCTTAATTTCTATCCTTCATTTCGATTTTCTGAATTGTGAATTGTGAATGTGAATTGTGAATTGTGTATGTGAATTGTGAATGTGATTTGTGAATTATGAATGTGAATTGTGAATGTGAATGGTGAATTGTGAATTGTGAATTGTGAATTGTGAATTGTGAATGTGAATTGTGAATTGTGAATTGTGAATGTGAATATGAATTGTGAATTGTGAATTGTGAATGTGAATATGAATTGTGAATTGTGAATGGTGAATTGTGAATTGTGAATTGTGAATGTGAATTGTAAATGTGAATTGTGAATGTGAATTGTGAATGTGAATTGTGAATGGTGAATTGTGAATTGTGAATTGTGAATTGTGAATTGTGAATTCTGAATGTGAATTGTAAATGTGAATTGTGAATGTGAATTGTGAATTGTGAATGTGAATTGTGAATGGTGAATTGTGAATGTGAATTGTAAATGTGAATTGTGAATGTGAATTGTGAATTGTGAATGTGAATTGTGAATGGTGAATTGTGAATTGTGAATTGTGAATGTGAATTGTGAATGGTGAATTGTGAATGTGAATTGTAAATGTGAATTGTGAATGTGAATTGTGAATTGTGAATGTGAATTGTGAATGGTGAATTGTGAATTGTGAATTGTGAATTGTGAATTCTGAATGTGAATTGTAAATGTGAATTGTGAATGTGAATTGTGAATGTGAATTGTGAATGGTGAATTGTGAATGTGAATTGTAAATGTGAATTGTGAATGTGAATTGTGAATGTGAATTGTGAATGGTGAATTGTGAATTGTGAATTGTGAATGTGAATTGTGAATTGTGAATTGTGAATTGTGAATGTGAATGTGAATATGAATTGTGAATTGTGAATGGTGAATTGTGAATTGTGAATTGTGAATGTGAATTGTGAATTGTGAATTGTGAATTGTGAATTGTGAATTGTGAATGTGAATTGTGAATTGTGAATTGTGAATGTAAATGTGAATTGTGAATTGTGAATATGAATTGTGAATGTAAATGTGAATTGAGAATATGAATTGTGAATTGTGAATGTGAATATGAATTGTTAATTGTGAATTGTGAATTGTGAATTGTGAATTGTGAATGTGAATTGTAAATGTGAATTGTGAATGTGAATTGTGAATTGTGAATTGTGAATTGTGAATGTGAATTGTGAATGGTGAATTGTGAATGTGAATTGTAAATGTGAATTGTGAATTGTGAATGTGAATATGAATTGTGAATTGTGAATGTAAATGTGAATTGTGAATTGTGAATGTGAATATGAATTGTGAATTGTGAATGTGAATTGTGAATTGTGAATGTGATTTGTGAATTATGAATGTGAATTGTGAATTGTGAATGGTGAATTGTGAATTGTGAATTGTGAATTGTGAATTGTGAATTGTGAATTCTGAATGTGAATTGTAAATGTGAATTGTGAATGTGAATTGTGAATGTGAATTGTGAATGGTGAATTGTGAATTGTGAATTGTGAATTGTGAACTGTGAATTGTGAATTGTGAATTTTGAATTGTGAATTCACATTCACAATTCACATTCATAATTCACAATTCATATTCACATTCACAATTCACAATTCACATTTACATTCACAATTCACAATTCATATTCACATTCACAATTCACAATTCACAACTCACATTCACAATTCACAATTCAGATTGACAATTCACATTCACAATTCACCATTCACAATTCACAATTCATATTCACATTCACAATTCACAATTCACATTTACATTCACAATTCATATTCACAATTCACAGTTCAGATTCACAATTCACAGTTCATATTCACAATTCACATTCACAATTCACAATTCACAATTCACAATTTACAATTCACCATTCACAATTCACATTCACAATTCACATTCATAATTCACAAATCACATTCACAATTCACAATTCACAATTCACCATTTACAATTCACATTCACAATTCACATTCATAATTCACAAATCACATTCACAATTTACAATTCACATTCACAATTCACAATTCATATTCACATTCACAATTCACATTTACATTCACAATTCACAATTCATATTCACATTCACAATTCACAATTCACAATTCACAATTCACAATTCACAATTCACCATTCACATTCACAATTCACAATTCACAATTCACAATTCACAATTCACAATTCACAATTCACAATTCACAATTCACCATTCACAATTCACAATTCATATGCACATTCACAATTCACAATTCACATTCACAATTCACAATTCACAATTCACAATTCACATTCACAATTCACAATTCACAATTCACAATTCACAATTCACATTCAAATTCACAATTCACATTCACAATTCACAATTCACAATTCACCATTCACAATTCACAATTCACATTCAAATTCACAATTCACATTCACAATTCACAATTCACAATTCACCATTCACAATTCACAATTCACAATTCACAATTCACCATTCACAATTCACATTCATAATTCACAAATCACATTCACAATTCACAATTCATATTCACATTCACAATTCACATTTACATTCACAATTCACAATTCATATTCACATTCACAATTCACAATTCACAATTCACAATTCACATTCACAATTCACAATTCACAATTCACAATTCACCATTCACAATTCACAATTCATATTCACATTCACAATTCACAATTCACAATTCACAATTCACAATTCACAATTCACAATTCACAATTCACCATTCACAATTCACATTCACAATTCACAATTCACATTCACAATTCACAATTCACAATTCACAATTCACCATTCACAATTCACATTCATAATTCACAAATCACATTCACAATTCACATACACAATTCACAATTCACATTCACAATTCACAATTCACAATTCACAATTCACATTTACATTCACAATTCACAATTATATTCACAATTCACAATTCACATTCACAATTCACAATTCACAATTCACAATTCACAATTCACATTCACATTCACATTCACAATTCACATTCACATTCAGTAAATGTAAATGTAAGTTACCCATATCATTAAAAAGTTCCATGGAACAGGTCCTGACTCTATGATCAGATCAGCTAGCCGTCATCTTATTATTACATTGTGGTCGGAACTTCACAGATATGCTGAGTTCCGAGTTTCAACTCAATCGGCCTATTTACTGAGGAGTTCCGTTGAACAGCTCCTAACTCCATCATCAGATCAGCTCGATGTCACCATATTATTACATTGTAGTTGGAACTTGACAGATATGCCGAGTTTTAACTCAATCGACCTATTTACTGAGGAGTTCCGTTGAACAGCTCCTGACTCCATGATCAGATCAGCTCGCTGATACCATAATATTAAATTGTCTCCGAGAATATAAAAATGTGCAAAATTTTAGCTCAATCGGACATTTCACATCGGAAGTGGGTCAAAAACCCGCAAGATTTGACCCGAACAAACATTCATACATACATACTTACATTGCAAGTTAAATAAAAGCTTTTAAAATAGGTAAGTATTTCATAAAACTAAAAATACATCATACAAATTTGTGATTTTTGCGGAGACAGTCACGCCTCGCCCTAAAATGTGCGTGCGTATCCGCTCAGGATGGAAAACGGACATCCTCCCACCTCGGTATCCCCGACGACACTGATTTTATTCGCAAGTCAACATCCAATTTATACAGCGCAGAAAGCGGCTTTCGGTCCGTATCTACTTCATAGTAAAATGTATTGACGCAGGCGAACGATTTGCGTCGAAAAATAAATAGTTCTCAGACGTAGATTTCAACTTTACGATGAGATTTAATCAAAATCTAGCGCGGTGTTGCTCTTGTTCATACTTTTGTGTCTATCGTGAACAATAAAGATTTTTATAAACTCCAATGGGGATTTGTGAAAATTGGAACAAAAAAAGGTCGATTTCGGGATTTTTGAGAGAGTTTATCTATTGTTTTCTCGGAAATAAGTAACTATTTTGCAATTATCTCGCGGTGTTATTGTAGGCACATCTATTGAGCTACTACCTTTTTGTTTTTATGTAATACTATTCAGCCAAACTCTTAAACTTTTGGATCTTGCAAGTGCCTTTTGGTGCATTGTCAGGGTATTCTCCCTTAAATGTACTAGAGATTCCTTGTCCTGTCTTTATTTGTGAATAGTGACAATCAGAGACAGGACGTTGTTTAACTAGTGTTCAACACATCTTTCATGTGTCTGATGTGTACATACAGGCATATCAAATTTTTTTTTTTTTTTTTTAATATACTTACCTACTGATTGACAACCTTTTGATAACATAAGTCGAGCAATATATAGGTGGTATATTATAGCAGCAACAATTTAATTGGATTTTTTGATTGAAATCAAAGCAGCATCTAGTGCATCAAGGTCGGTGATTCGGCCTCCGCACGTCAAACGCGTATTGATCTCACATCTAAAGCAATGTCGTTTCAGAATGATTCACTAAATACGATTTCGATTGTATTGTTTTGGACTATCTATTTAAAAAATATTGTTTTTTTATGCATCTATAATTCTAATAAGTACATAAAAACGCGCTACTTATATTACCGCAAATCGTTTAGATAGGTATTTACTTTAATAAGTATTATATTGGCTAATAGGTATACCTGCACTCTGTTGCAATAATAACGGTGCGATAAAAATTAAGTAAATATCACGAAAACACATTTCTATAACATGAACAATGTACATATACATGCAGTAACGCACTTGTTACTGCAAACTGCTACTGGAATATTTAGCTCTATCATAGAGCTAAACATTCCCAAATATCATTTTTTATTTTATGAGAACCAATGGTACTAACTAAAATTTTATGCATAGGTATGAGTAGTGTTTTACGAGAGCCGTTTTGGCCGAGGTTGTGGGTTCGAATCCTGGCCTTGCATCAATGGGTGAAGGAAAACATCGTGAGGAAACCTTCGTGCTTAGTTAGCCCCACACGAATTTACAATGTCTTTCCTGCTGGGCAAGCTTACTCCATCTCAACATTGTCCCAGGCACTACAGTGTCCCGTTAAGTGTAAGCAAAGATTGCCTCCTGACACTGTATAAATCATCTAGTAAAATATGTAAAGGCCTTAGTATTTAACAAGGCCAGTTACACAACAGAAAGTAACTATGAAGAAGCAATTTATAGTAAGAGCGGAAGAATGCACCTTTTTACACTCAATTTTAAACTGGAGCGGACCTTATTCTTTTGTTTAACTTATTTAACAGCAAAGATAAAAATCACTTGATCAAAACTCGGAAATAGAAAGCTAAACCTGTCTGAGCTTTTTACTTTTGCTTCCAATAATCGACGAGCAAGATTATTTTGTTGTTTTACGAAAGCTGTAGTCCTATCGAAAATACTAGAAAGCTTAGATATTAAGTACCTCCTCTAATTGTTGTTTACAATCCGAAACATGTTCGATGATGGATACTCTCATACATACAAATGAAGCTTTGAGATTCGTAGCATTTCTTTAACTGACAAGAGTAATCGCTCGGAACATTATAATTTATCTCTTGCTACCTGTTATAAGTAACAACTTTGCCGACTTCAGTCTATCTTGCCAGAGATTTACACTGTAAGATAGCATAACCTAATCTTACTGTTCTCTTAACGTTACCTTAATATAGATTATAGAATCATTACAAATAAAGACGATTCCGCATACAAGTTGTATTCAAAAGCGTGTAAGTAGGTAATATACTTATTTATTACCATTTTTTTTAACTTACTCAAAAAATACTCTTTTTACATGTCAATCTAAAAAGTAGAGTACTTTTTAGTTTTACTTTTAGTATTTTTAGGGACTACAAAACTTCCCCGTACTCATACTTTGTACAGATAGTTTTAAAGTCTGAAGTTTTTGATGACAATACTCATTAATTGTAAATATTGTGTCTATAAGTATACAGATTTTTATGACAAGAATAAAAATAATTTGAGAAATTTTATACTCTACCACTTGAATCTCATTAGATGGTATTTTATTTAAAAGTTAGCGAATTTATAGAATGTTAAGTACCTACTTGATAAGAATAGTCTTTGAGAGATTGTACCAGTTTACTATTTAAGGTGTTATGGCTACCTTGATAAGTTATTGTGAGTACGTAAATGGTTGTTAATATATTAACAAATATAATATGTCGAAATATAAAAATACGTTTGGTTATTGAGGTCCATATTCAAAAAAGATGTGTTACTCAAAAAGTTATGTAGTATATTGAACGATTTTTAATGCATTTGTTCCTGAGTTAATTAATAGATATATTGATAAATGTATTTTTAAGATTTTACAATTAAAATACTTCGTTTTGTGTAATTTAATTCCGAATAGTAGATAACGTTAAGACCCTAGGACCATCGAATTGACACAAAAGACCGAGACGGTTTTATTTACCGGTACAAAGTGTTTTACTTGGTTACACCTATTGCATAGTCGACAACACAATCCATATTCATTTATGCCTAACGGGCTCTTCTTTGCATTGATTCTCCTAATTAATAATACCAAATTGTCGATAAGCTTCTGTGTCAACTCGAAACCAAGGGCCTATAAGGACATGGTGGACGATTTTGATACTACAAAATTCAACATTTAATGACGTAACTGAACGATTTGATCATGGAGTTAGATACTTCAAAATCGCATATAAAAACCGTCCTCTTTTATCCTTATCTTGAAAACCGTCCTGTACACTAAGTACATTTTCTTCCATTATTTATTATAGAAAACTTATTTTAAGATGACGAGGAAAACAAAAATATTTTATTTTGATTAACCGGAGCTGTGATTTTTGTATTCTGTGTAACTGTAAAACGGTGTCACACCTAATCACACTATTGTTTATTTGACCTCTGGGCAAATAGGTACATATTGGTCGACTGTGCCACTGATACATTTCTAAGGTTTTAAAGTCAGAGTATTTAGACTGGTGCTTGTTAAAATGAATATTGGAATTCACAAGAAATGTTAAGAACATTCATGTTTCCCATAACTTTAAATATTTTATGTGTTAATTTTGTTTGACTAGTAAGATATCCATAAAACTAAAACAGGCACATCTATGCCATAAAGTGTATCAGTAACTCGATGCAAAAGCGCCGCTATCTGACAAAGCCTTGGATCGTGTGCCGGGACGAGACGTGAACTACTCTTGGTGGGCGTATTCACTTTGCATAGACCGTAATATTTCGTTTCTGTATGGCAAGAGCTCATAGCTTTTCTTTACTTTATAGTACATATATTAACCGTCATGCTTTATATGCACTGTATGTGATATTATTATGTATTACCTGCTATCCATGTACATATCAGTAGCCGTACCATGAACTCTTAGAGCAACGTTAAAACAAGCTTGAAACGTGACAACGAATGTCATTTCTAAAGCAGTAGGACTGTTTTAAGCTTGTTTTAACATATTGCTCTAAGAGTTCATGGTATGGCCCCTGGACCTGTAATACCACTCAGTTTTCTTACTTTTATTTTGAGGAAACTATAAAATATATATGTAGTAAAATTATGAAATGAGGTAGGTACATCCCCAGGAGTAGAGTATTGTGTTTTATTGTCTCGTTCCTTAAATAAAAAACAGAATGTTTCAGAGTGTCTGGTCACCTTAGTTCAGTATCAAATTGAAAGGTATGTACAGTAGAATACCTATAGCTACCATAGTTTTATAAAGATTTACAGTTTTATAATGAATTTCTTATATTTTTACTTTCCTATGTTAGATCGCTAATTAAATGTTTTGAATATAACGTGGTTCTCTTTTATTTATAGTTCGACCCATTATTTACACAAACAGTTGTACTAGCTAGTCTTTGAGAAATAGTAAAATAATAAGAAAAGTCAACTAAGTAAAATTAAGCCCTAGGCAACATTATCACTCTCGGAATAGATTAGACATGTCTATCTGTGCAACTACTTGTAGATTCAATAAAGTTAAAAATAATTATGATTAATTAAAAAAAAATAACTAAAAACAAGCAAAATACTGTATTAACCATTAAAAAAATGTAAATCAGATATTATGAAGTCAGCAACCAAATGAAATGAAATGAAATGAAATGAAATGAAATATTTATTTTGCCAGAAGCATGGTCATAGGGTAAGTAAAATAAGTCTTTGTGTCACATACTTCAGCGTTAAAAACAGCATGCAAATAAAATTAGGTACATTTTATCATTAAAAAGCCAAGCGTCAATGAAAATCACGATACGTTCTTGGAAATATAAGCGATCTTCATAAGGTTAGATAGGTAGATACCTACAATAACTCTGATAGTCTGAATAGCAAGATGAACAAAGGCACACTTCTCAGCCTGACCACGAGCCGTCCACGGGGCGGCTATTGTCTTGCAGTTCCGGCGCACCAATCTGCTGGTAATTAGTTCCATTGTGGACTGAAGATCCTATCGCAAACACAAATACTTCCGATGGATTTACGTACCTGCTTTCCACTCATTGTTTGCAGGCTGTATTAGTCGCTTTGTGATTGACCTATGTCTACGTTCATTTCTTAAAGTTAAACTTTTCCACTGAAAATAAATTGACATAAGTAATTTAGCTGTAGATTTATAATAAAATTACTTACGAGTAAAAAAACTATTTTTCATCAGAAAATATCTAGATAGATAGCTATAGAACCTACTTAATTAAGAAATAAGTTTGTCATCATAAGTTATTATATTACCTACGTCCCTATAGGACAGACCTGTGGCCGCATTAATATAAGTATTTCAAACAATGAGCCTCATGCAGTCTGCTATATAGTCACAATGTATAATTATAGGTAAGAGTATTGTTTATGGACATGTAAAGCGGCCGACCTCCACTACTATTAATTCCTAAGGCCTCGGTCTCGAATTTTGCGGGCAGCGGGGCGGCGGCGGCGGCGGCTCTGGCGCGGTGCGGGGGCGAGCTGTCACCGCTTGACTTTAGTGCCCGCCCCCGCACCGCTCCAGAGCCGCCGCCGCCGCCCCGCTCCGCTACCGCCCCGCTACCCGCTAAATTCGAGACCGAGGCCTAAAAGAGTCATACTAATTCAAAACTAGAGATATGATCATAAGAAAGCTCGCGGAATGCGGGCTGCGAGCTACTGACAAACGGAAGTGTAGCGGCTGACCTTAACCTTCGATAATGCACTCCGCAACTAGCTAAGAAAAGAAAAATGTTTATTCCATAACTTCAATAGGTACCTAACTATTTACCTACGAGTACATACATCAAACCTGATTGCTTGATATTAAAAGAAAACATGCAAGTTCTTGTAGCATGCTTAATGTAAACAGACATGTGAATATTGTGAGGCACTTTAAACTTTCTCCCTCTGATGGGCCGTCAATCATCATAAATTAGAGACGATTTTCCAGTTATCACTTGGCAACATTCAAAGCTAATATTTCATTGTAGCCTATTACATTCAAGTTTACAAACCTACGATTCCTATCATAAACTTACCAATCACTATTCCTACTCATATTTACATAATTTGTTTTTAATTTTAATCATCTGTGAATTGTGTTGAGGTGATTTATATCGTCATTGGAAAATTTCTAACGAAAATATAAGGTTGCTTTTTATTTTTAACTTTATGGAACATTTAAGCAAATGATGAATGATAGCTGAAGAGAAAACAACGGGCTAAGTGTGCGACGACGTAACCAGACATCATTAGCTGAGCTATAGCTACAGGAAATGTAGAACATTATGAGTGAAAACTAGGCATTCTGCCTCTGCGGATGAATGGTGGTGCGACTCATGTCAATGCAATTAAAACAATGCCTTCTGTGTTGACACATTCGGGAAATACTTTGAACAAGAAAAGTTTATGTATAATGGATATATATTCGTTGTTTTGTGATAGAGTGTTGTGTTCACATTTATTGACCATCATGTTTCCATCAGTGAAAACCTATAATTGGCTCTCTGTTATCTATTCTAGCTGCTATCTTATATATTTAGCTGTTGGTTTTCCAAATATAAATAAATAAAACAAATGACTGACTGCTTTCTCGTCAAAAGCAGATTCCAAACGTCTTTATGCAAAGATCTTTTGAATCACATTTTAATTTTCTTTCAGTTCCACTTAGTACCTACTAGGTACTGACTGCGTTATGTGAGCCTAATCCCATATTTCCATTTATTAACAACAAATTGTTATAAATGTATTGTTTAATAATTTGTTAAGCTTTCGCGATTTGTTAACTAATGATAACTATTTGTTAAATCGCTTATATTATAGCTATGTAATCAAATCTTGAAGTCAATTTTAACCTACTTCTGTTACAGTTAAATAAAACAGTTTATAGTTTGCCTTCATAATACTGTGTTATGTAGTTATACTCGTAGAACCTTTAATTGGCTTCCTATAGCTAATTCGCTGTTAACTCCTAGTGTAAGAAAGCTGTTGGATCTCCAATAAATAAAATAAATAAATAAAAATTAGTAGGTAGGTATACATATTATACATAATGTAGTTTGGATGACAATACACCAATTTGGTACAATCGAGCTGATCTGATGATGGAGCCAGATAGAAGGTGTATAATGGAACTTTTTAGTAGCAAATAGTTAACAACTCGAGCTTGGGCTCATACGAGTATGAATCGTATTGACGAGTCCAACAGATATGACGAGGATCTGATAATGAAACCAGGAGGTGAATAGTGGAACTCTAAAGTGACTACTAGTAAACAGCTTTTTATACTACGAGTACCTACATAAAATTATTATTAAATATCCTGCGCTCAATATTTTAAATACGTCACTCGGTAGCTGGTGCTTCATAAAGTTCTTAAGAGGCCTGCGACAGGCAAATTTCTATAAAAACGTAATACCGAAATCATTTAAAATTTAAGCATATTTTTATCAGTTTATGTTGTTAGATTAAGAGAGTAGGTATTTATCTAGGTTCCTGTTACACTTTTGTTCCAAAATACTTACTATAGATCTATAGTAAGTATTTTGGAACAAAAGTGTAACAGGAACCTAGATAAATACTGCCTTTATCCAAATAATAACATAAAGTGATAAAAATATGCTCCAATTTTAAATTATTTTGGTATTACGTTCCTAGGTACGTAGATACGTTCGCCGAGCCCTTAATAAGTTGATACTTAATAGTAGTCCCGTCTATAGATGTAAGGACGGTTTAAAACCAATTAAACCAATCCGTTTAAAACGAAAAAACCCGTTTAAACCCTTGAAACCAATACCGGTAAAATCAAGAAAATGTAGTTATAAGAAATAATAGAAAATAAATATTATTATCAACGGGATATTGAGATTGAGATACCATGATTATTGAGTTTTCTTGCTTCCCGATATTTCGACGCAGTTGCATGCGCCATGATCACGGGTAACTGAAGTCTTTGCGAGGTACAGTCAGCGTCATCAATCGGTATCCCCCTATTGATTTGAACAAAGACCCTTTTCATTTCAACCTTGGATTTCAGTCGGGTATTATAACAGCTATTGAATCGGCTCGTTTAGGAACTCGAGCGAAATTAGATATCCATAAGTGAGCAAGGAAGTTTTTACAAAAGTTGAGATCAACGGCTTGCAAACCGACCTCTTACTAGGGGGATACCAATTAATGACGCTTTCTGTACCTCGGGAAGCAAGAAAACTCAATAATCATGGTAATTATCCCGTTGATAATAATATTTATGTTCGTAACCATGATAGTTTCAAAAGTAATAGAAAATGTAGTTAAGTATAAGAAATAATAAAGAAAGTATGAGATGTTTTTTTGAATTATTTCAAAAACTTACGATTTGGTTTGGTAAGTTACTTTGGGAAAAGTGTTCCGGATGAGAAATAGAGTCGATTAAGACCAAGTTGTTGTTTTGACAAATGTATTTTTTTAGAATAACACTATTTAGCAGTAAGTACCTACACGTTTTCAAAAATCTAAAAGAGCAATAACTTTTTTCTTCAAAATAAAACAATAGTTTCTAAGGACAAAACTTTCTAACTACAAGAGAAAAGGTAGCTTCCCTGAAGTGCCCAAAAATTTGCCACACCCTGTATATGATCGCAGTTTCATGAAAGCAGCTAGCAGAAGTGATCTCATCATCAGTATCAAACATACAGGCCTCACCAAACATCACCTCTTTTCTGACCTACACAAGCTATTATCTACACAAGGGTGAAAAAACAAAAACAACTAAAGAAAATACTGTTTTATAATAACTTATTGTCAGTAACTATAACAAAGATCTTTTCGTAACATAACGCAAGATATGTGTCAAATTAATAGTTCTTGCAGAATGTTTAAGTTTCACAACATTTTTATTGGTCATAACTTGCTACGTTAGCACTTACCTACATGATTCCAAGATAATTTTGCTAATGGAATTTCTTTGTGAACCTACATATTTGAGATAATTTTGTAATTACAAGTAGGCACTTACCTACTTCATTATTGAAAACTATGAGTAATATTTCATCACATTTCAATAATCTAAATTTAAAGCTAACTTAGGCTTAACCAGAATACCTCGTTAATAAATAAGTATAATTTTTTTAACTTTTTAAAAGTTTTACACAGAAAAATAATTTTACAAATCGGTTTGGGAGTCTTCGAGTAATCGGTGAATAAAACACATAAAAAGAAGCACAAAAAAAAGATTCCTACGAATCGAGAACCTCCTCCTTTTTTTGAAGTCGGTTAAAAATAATGCTGCCACGATATTAAAAGAAATAAGTATGTACGCGTAACTCAGTAAAACCTGCCTTATTTTTTTTTTCTTTGAAAATCCTTGAAAGTAAACTTAAAAGGTATCGAATTGGGCTCAGAGTTCGTGCATACCTAAAATACAAACATTTCACACTTAAAAAAATATCTTCTTTTAGTTTTGTCTAATTCTAATAAGTTAATTGTATGGATCCAAATGGGCTCTACTTTTAACAAATCATTTTATTTGATTAGATTCCAGTAGGTAGGTATGCCATTACTTATGAGGCTTTAATAGGTTATTTACTACTTAGAATCCAATCAAGTCAGATCAACTTTATTAATTGTAAAAAAAAAATGTAAAAAAATAAACTTAAAAACGTCAGGCATTATTTTAAATAGCGTTTATAAATAAAGGCCTTAGTAAGTAATATTCTTGTTAAATATCCAGTTTGCTAATCTAGTAATTTGTTTGGATCATATTTTATTATATTCTATTACGAGCTTTTCACGCCTTGACGCGATGTTTAGAAGTGGTAGCAGATAGGTAATGCTTCAACATAATTATGTCAAATTGATAAGTAATCATTTTAATTTCAGAAACACTTGTTGCTAGAATCGCAATAAAAAAAGTTGATATCCCCCGCAATGTTTGCTTTTATAAATCTAGGTACTCTACAAAATTGTCGCACACAAAACAAACAAAAACAAAGTGACTGGAAAAAATACTGTAGTTTACAGATAAGTTAGATACTTTTTAGAACTCCAGTCTTCTCTTACTTCTATTTTTACAAACTAATTTCCTTGCTCAGATGCTTATCTCTTTATGTAATAACTAAATTAGGGTCCCTGTCAGTTTTTCATCAAACAAATTCAGTTATGTTTTCAGGTCCCTTGACAACAATCTATTCCTAGAATCCCTGTTTACTTCTAAGATATAATTTACTTCTTGGGATCCCTGTAGACGCCCATGAAGAGGATCGAGCTGGTGGGGCGTTCATAAATAACGTACACGAATGGGAAGTTGGCGATAAACCTGGTGGGCTCTGAAGGCCGGGAGGAACGGAATCCGAAGATAGCAGTGGAAGCTGCCGCAACGGTACCTGCGAAAATAATAAATCTTGGTAAGCCTTGCTCATAATTATAACAAGTAAGATAGTTCGAGCTAGTAGCTAATCGAGAATGTTGCACATGTTAGGCCGGCAGGGCAGGCTGGAAATATGGCGGGAGAGACTGGAGAACGTCGGCTTAAAGATCAGTAGGACCAAAACTGAGCAACTATTTTGTGACTTTGGTGTTCTTCCGTTTCTCTCCTATCGCCTTAGATGGTGTTCCCCTGCCAGTCTACTCCGATTTTCGGTACCTCGGTTCGTTTATCCAGAACGACGGCGAGATCGACCGAGACATCAAAAATAGAATTAATGCGGGATGGATGAAATGGTGGCAGGTCTCTAGAACTGTTTGTGATCGGAGGATGCCCCTTAAGTTTTAAAGGGAAAATATATAAAACGATCATCAGGCCTGTCGTTATTATTATTATTTATGGTTTTTTGTTTGTAATCTCTCGCCTGTAGGCGAGGGGCTTACGTTCTTCGCGGGTTATTATTATTATTATTATTATTGTATGGATCGGAGAGTTGGGTGACCATGCGAGACGGATGAAAGAAGAGTACATGTGTCGAAAATAGATAGAATAAAAAATGAGTATATCAGGGGAAGTCTGAAAATTGCGCCAGGGACTGATAAGTTGAGGAGTAAAAGGTTAGCGTGGTATGGGCGGATATGTCATGAGGAGAAATGATAGCCACGTTACACGCAGAGCGATAATAATTTATCAACGTGGATGAATACACCAGCAGGGGTAGGGCTAAGAAAAGATGGATGGACTGTGTGAAAGGAGTGAGCACTGAGATGACGAGTGATGGAATGAAGTGGAAGAAGGAAACATGTTGTTCCGACCTCACCTAGTGGGAGAAGGGTAGGGAGATGATGACTTAATAGTACAATACAGCAAAAGATCGAGATGAAAGCTACTGTGGGGAATACCTTTGCCCAATAGTGGAAAAATATAGATAAGTGTTATCGTACCTTCTTCATCAACTTGTATCTTGGCCTTATGCACCGCGTCATCGAACTGGATGCCTTGCTGCGCTGTAAGCGTGCTGAAATCTGCAGACACATTGAAGAGATCCCCTACGCCGAGTTTTTCCAATACCTGCAAGTATCATACAATAAATTCCCGCTCTTAAAGACAAAGACTAACTGCTTAGATAGGTACTTCACAGTTAAAGTGTGCGGTAGCGTGGTAGCCCTACCAAAGAGTTTGCAAATTGTACAATCATAAACGTTACAATCATTTCATCCACATCAACTATATTCTGGGTCAAAAAAATTTAATAAGTGTCATCATAAATTATATAAGTAGACAGAATTTGAATCCGCAACCTCGGCCTAACCGTAGCCGTACTCTAGTGGTCGGAGTCCAGTCCAAAGAGCTACTGGGTAATCAATGTCATAGGGGAAATTTTATGGGAGTAAACACTTCAAAGCTTTCGCCGTATGGGTCCTAAACATATTAGAGTTGTTCAACTAACGACATCAAGGAACAGTTGTATTAAAATTATAATAAAACAGCTAATACATTTTTGTCAATATGGACCTTTCAGCAAAGTCCTTTCAACTTACACCTCTGAGGGGCAACGACCTCTCGATGGTGAACTTGGGTATTTCGACGACGACCTCACGGCCCATGTAGCTCTCTTCCACGACTGCTGCGAGCCGTTCCGGCGTCAGGTTCGCGATAATGTTCTTCACACCTGAAATATTACATCGCCATGAGCACTTTATTTCTGTCTTTGTTCGATGGTAAAATATTGTAATTGACAGCCGAAAGAAGTGGAATTGTCACAGATATTAGCAGGACACGCTTACATTCCTACTAGGAGGCACACGAATAGCAATTTTAAAAACGTCGTGTTTCGTACCTAAACTGGATAGCAATAATGTAAATCTAGCGTATTCTACAAATTGGCTGTGATACAATCATTTCGTGGCAATTTACAATACAAAAAATGACCTTCGCCAAAATCTTATGTTAAAAGTTAGTATTAGAGACGGTAATGAAATAGGAATTTACTGAACAAAATTATATTTCTAACATAAGTGTAGGTAGATTATCAGAAATTATGGATAACGTTAAATAATTATTTACCTTCTTTCATGGAGTAAGGGGGCAGCAAAATGTACATGCTGATGTCTTCACCTTTGTACGGCAGTTCCAAAATCTGTGCTCCAAGCTCATCGCTGGCCACTGGAAACACAAGATTACACTGTATTTTTATGCAGAGTGTTATATGTATACTGGACTACTCTCATATTCAGACCATGAATAAAAACATATATTCAGACCATCAAGAGCCGTGCTGGCCGAGGGGGAAAGTACCTCGCCTTTCGATCCGAAAGTCGTGGGTTCGAATCCTGGCAACAACACAACAATGGATGACTGAATCCAAATCTGTTAAGCCGTTTCTGAGCTTAGCGCGAACAACGCACAGACAAGCAGAAAAACAATGCCCCTAAAAATAGTTTTACCTCCCTACTCAAATATCTTTCAAAAACATAATTCGATAAGCTACAGTTTTATTATAGGTATACATATACCTACTTACCTATAGATTAGTGTGTACTTCCTACGAGTGTTTAGGTCGAAGCCCTCGTGGCGTAGCTTGCTTATCGTTGACCATTTGGATGGCTAACCGCTCAGCCGAGCGCTTCCGTGCTTCGGTGGGCACGTTAAATTGTTTTTTTTTTTTCAATACCCTATTAAAACATTAACTTATGTAACCAATAAACTCACTGTAATGGAATGTTCCCTTCTGCTTCATGAACGGCACCAGGGTCTGGCGGGTTTCGGAAACAAAGAACGGCTCCTTCTTCGTTCTCTCAGCAGGGAACTTGGAGGCCCACACGCCTTTGAAGTAAGCTGCGTTGGCGAGCACTAGTTTTGTCGCCTGGCTCACCCCATCTTCTGGCAGTAGGTCCTTGATGTGGTTCTTAGTGATACGTGAAACCCAACTGTTGATGTATTCGCGAGCTGCCTCAGGATTTTCCCGGTAATTCTGTCATCAAATTTGAATGTGAGTGATGGGTTTTTTTTTACAATAGTCTATTGTGTACAGTCGATACCTAATCGTAAAAGTGTGTCATCCTATTTGACATCAACAAGCACTGCTTATTACACCAACCTCACCTAACTTATTCATGACCTAAGGTATTATGTAACATTATATCAAATTTTAAGTGAATGTAGTAACTAATAATGGCATTAATATTACGCACAAAATAGTTTTTGAGTCGTAATAAAACCAAAAGATAAAGGGACCCGTCTCTAATTTACACTTCTCAAGCCATCAGCTCTTAGGTCTCACCAGTGCCTCGATGTCTTCGCCGAAGATATCCAGCATGCATTGGCGAACTTCCAGCTCTTTGGCCACGAACATCTTGTTGGCGCTGGTAAACTCGTAGCTGGCGCTGTTGTTGTTGGTGGCGCGAGCCCGCTTGTCCACTTTGTATGCTGTCATGAGGTTCACCTTGTCCTGGAAATGCAGAGTATGAAAATATGAATTCATATAATAACGACAGATTTTTTTATCACAATAATAAAGAGTCCTAAGGCTTCTTCTCTTCCACACATTTTTTTTTTCGGGCTTTGTAGCCTTGCACATATCGATTCAATAATTGAAGGTTTATCTCAGAAGAAAATACGTAGGTACGTAAATAAGTGCTCACCGTATGCTCCCCAATTTCTAGAGACCTCTTCAGCGACTTTTCAGTTTGTTCCCCAGCTGCGAAGTATGCCAACAGCAACGCGTGATACACGGAAAAGGGAGAAAAGAATATGTTGTCATCTGGCACTGCTTCATTAATTGAATCGAAAAGATTCAGGGTAAACGTCAACTGCCCCCGGTATAATGCGGTCCGCGCCTCGGGGTCCAGTTTCTTTGAAGAGTCATCTTTGTAGAAGCACTGACTGCTCACGGTCGATAGCACAAGAAACACCACCCCGGCGAATTTCAGCATATTGGATGCTGGAAAGAGAGTAAAAATACAGAGGTTACAATATCGCATAAACCAAATAAAATATAAAGGTAGTGACTGCTATTTATCTCAACGCCCACGCCCCAGTACAAAAAAAAAACATACACTCGGGCACCAACGGGACTGAGCCAGGGTTTCGCTACTGCACAATTAACAAAAGATATCATACTTAAGTAGGTACTACAAAAAGAGAAAAATAGAAGGAGCTTTGTAGATCTTCCTTTTTTGAAGTCGGTTTGTCATAGCATCATGCAGTTTATAATTTAGAAACGCGGGGGCTGTGTGATACCGTGATTGATACCAGCTTCGTGTTGTTGTTATGTGCAGCAATGACAGTAGGTATATTATAGTGTATTAGGTATCTAAGGCAATGATGGCGCGGCCTGCTAATGGAAGAACGTGGGCGTGCCAGTTTTCTAATTTAAAATCGCTGTACTGTGTGCACGCTGCACACGTTGCAATTTTGCTGTGTGGGACCATTGCGATCGTGCATATCTGAGCAGGCCACGCGGGTAAAAATGACGTCACCAACCACGTATTCGTGCGTAACGTGTTTGTAGGTAGCAGTTGGACGTTATCACATTTTTCTTACAATGCAAAGCTAAGTCAAAGTGCGTAGAGTTACCGCGCACCACAGTGGGGCATTGCCTTGATGTGGTGCAGTTTTGCGTGGCCTGCGCGTTTGCAAACTTTTGCAAACATGCTTGTGTGGTTAGTATTTTTAGGACATTTGTCTTTTTTTTTTTCAGTCGTCAAAGTATTTGCGGTGGCCACGATACGACCGAGAATACGGTTTTAAATCCCGTCTGTGGGGCTAAAAATGCCAGTAAGTATACCTAGCAGAGTCACAATAGGAATTGCAATAGGTATAGAAATAGAAATAAAAAAAAGTTTTATTTTCACCACTACGATACCTACATACAACACAAATCAGAAATGCTACATTACAGTGACAAGAAAATAAAGCTACCCCTTAGCATTTGCTCCAGCAACACCATGGCTGTTAGAGCGCTGGGTGGCTGTGGCGCTGGGTGTTAGAGCGCTATGGGTATGCCGTTCTTGTCACTCTCGTTCACGTTCAATTCCTATTGTGATTGTTATACCTAACGGCCTTTTTAACCCCGCTGGGTGAATTTGAAAATCGGTTACCCAACCATGCACACGTTCACGTACGATTTTTCATTTGAGAAATAATGTTTACTTACCGTCAATTTGATTAGATATACCTACTTAGTAAGTATAGAAAAATTCGGAGTAGTATTACTTTTGTAAATGTATAGAACCCATTTACATAAATTAAGAGAAGTACATAGGTAGGGTACGAGGTCACCAGCATGTCTAACGTTCAATGGCAAATGGTCAGACAACTCCGACACAAACCTCGGGCACTTTCTCCGCTCGTAGACTGGCCACTGACCTGAGTTTAGACTTCACAATTAGTATTTCTTCCAAACCTTTCTTAGATAGTCACAAAAAATGATCTAACTTTCTAAGCGTATTTTTTAAATTTTCGAAATTTCTAAGCGTAGGTCGGTACTCAGGCAAATAGTCTGTTTATGAAATTAGCTATTTTATTGACTGTTTCTCTTTTATATTAGGTACCTAATGTGTTTTACTTACCTATTTATGTTTTGCTACAAATGATTTTTGACATTATGATTTTACTAGTGAACGCCCGCGGCTCCGCCCGCGTGGTCTACTTTTTTGTTATCCCACGGGAACCATACATTTTTCCGGGATAAAAAGTAGCCTATGTGTTATTCCAGAACCTGAACTATCTAAATTCCAAATTTCATCAAAATCGGTTTAGTAGTTATGGAGATACGTGTAAAAAAACATTCACATTCTCACACACACACACACACACACACACGGACTTTCGCCTTTATAACATTAGTAGGATGCGAGGTAGGTAAGGTACTGTAGCGCACAGTGTGGGATTTGACGTGATTTTCGGACATGGTCTTTTTATTGCAGAATTCGTTAGTATTAACGATTTAAAACGTTAGAGTAGAACTCCCGTGTTTCAGTTAAGTTTAGTTTCAGAGATGTGAATTTTTGAAAATACCTACCTATATTTTTTGTGCCAAAAAATTTTAAAGTGTTGGTGCGCCTACATTATAGAATTATTTATTAATTTGATTTCTGTATACCTAAGGATGTCTCAAGCTGCAATTTTAGAAATTATTTTGAATCTTCTATATGCTGTAAAACGCGAGTAATTAATTATTTTATGTTTTTGGTTTTTATTTTTTTACTCCGAATTTAGGTCGCAGTAGCACATAATTTCTTCATAACACATAGCCCCAGATCGTAAGCAACAATGTGGTAAAAAAACGGAAAGCTAATCTCGCGTGGATTGGAAGTTATTAAATAATAACGTTTTTGCCGAAAACTTTACAGTCGGGGTTGTCACTTTTTAAATCATAATTTTTTTGCCAAAAATAAAGGAACTTATTTTTTTTTTAATTTTCCTTAAGATCGTTTACAACGATCCTTAGATTATACTATTCTCAATTACATTATATTATTGTGCATATTATTGAGGATAACACTTTTTTTACATTTAGAATCGCTATATCTCAGAAATGGTGAATCTTAGGAAAAAGAATAAACGGCAAATTTTGTGGAAAATAGCATGATCTACATTTATATTAATAAATAAATCTGTTTTTCATAAATACCTCGTTTCGTTCTATTACCCAAAAAAAAAAAAAAATTACCCTGCGGGGGTAAATAAATATCCACAGGCACGGTATCACTGAGATTTTCAGCTCTATCAATTTTTTTAAATTTTCGGCCAAAAACGTTCAAAATTTGACCAAATATTTGTGACAACCATAACGAAAAAACTTAAGTCACTGTAACTTCCAATCCACGCGAGATTAGCTTTCCGTTTTTTTACCACATTGTTGCTTACAATCTGGGGCTATGTGTTATGAAGAAATTATGTGCTACTGCGACCTAAATTCGGAGTAATAAAATAAAAACCAAAAACATAAAATAATTAATTACTCGCGTTTTACAGCATTTAGACGATTCAAAATAATTTCTAAAATTGCAGCTTAAAATATCCATAAGTATACAGAAATCAAATTATTAAATAATCCTATAATGTAGGCACACCAACACTTCAAAATTTTTTGGCACAAAAAATATAGGTATTTTCAAAAATTCACATCTCTGAAACTAAACTTAACTGAAACACGGGAGTTTTACTCTAACGTTTTAAATTGTTAATACTAACGAATTCTGCAATAAAAAGACCATGTCCGAAATTCAGGTCAAATCCCACACTGTGTAGCGGTCTGTGAACAGTGGCACCGCAATGCGGGTAGGTGTCACACATGCATGCAGTCATAATGAGGTCTAACTGTCCGTTATTCAACTTTCCTTGCATCATCGTCACAGTTGGATAAAATTCTTCTGAACTAAACAAACGAATGATACTAAAAGCGTTTCATCATGTGCGTGTAAGCTGATGGCTCCACCAAGGTTGGTAGAGTCATCACCATCAGCTTACGAAGTTGAAAATTACTAAACACAATCGTGTAGGGAAACCCCACAACTGTTGTCCTTGCTCATTGTTCGCATATGACATTTTAGTAATAATGAACAAAATGATCTATAACAGATAGCCTCATTTAGTGCTGATTAAATCACGTGGAAAATCCGTATCAAAGTAAGTAAGTACAGGTATTTCACTTCCACAACCTACTGGCAGTATCAGTTATTTTGTTCTGTGATATATTTTTCTCTCGAACTCTTGATATGTAAATCTAAATATGATAAGAAGTAAGTACCTAATTTTCGTAGACGAAGCGACTGGCACTCTGAAAATTTTAAGCAATTTCAAACAAACTGAATAATTATGTCATTATATTAGTCTTCGTTGTCTAGCAAATATATTAATTTCGATCATATAACACAAACAATTCGCGATGGTGATTATTACACGAAATAAATTATTGTTCTTGATACATTTGGACGCAGATACCGAACCGGTCTTTAATAAATGCACATAATACAGCTAGCAGCCATAAAATCTTCCAGCGATTTAAGTGGAATAACAGTGCGGATCTCGTGCGTCATAGGGAAACCCTGGCTTTATACTGTGACCCTCATCTCTGTATTGAAGTTTCCCTTGGAAGGCATATTGTGCGTGGGGCGGCGAAAGCCAGCACGTCATCCTCGACACAATTATTACACAACAGCCGGACTAAAAGCATGTCAATAACGATTGCTGGGGGTTCAGACCAGTCGCACCGGTAGAGCTGATTTTATGCTATTGGGTCTCAACAAATCTTCAATTCTAGGAAGTCATTAGCCAATTGAGTCGTCCCTTACATTTCATGATTGTGCACCACGGAACGACTAGTGAGTAGCAGATATAGTGCAAGCTAGTGTGCGTGTTTTTAGCACGCCTGAAGGCTTATAGGCCTAATAGCTGGGGCGAATAATTTAATGTTTCCTTCGAAGCACGGTTCCAAAATTAAATACATGAAGCGTTTACAATTTTCAGTAAAGTTATCAATTGTTACTGAAAATCCTCTTTTGCTTGCGAGCCGGTGTTCACATCACATCACACAACCGGATGCCGCCTGCAATGCTTACCAAATTGCTTAACTGCGACGGCATAACGGTAGGTACCTACATACACGATACACGTAAATATCACACATACAGTCCGCTGACACGCCAATTGAGGATACAACAAAGAACATAGGTATTTCACAAAAAATCAGCTGAGTTTATTTAAAAACGCTCCGTATTGATTTGACCGAATTTTCAATGACCTCGTTCGCAGTTGGTCCGTTTTTCAGAAGCATCGAGGCTATTGAGGACAAAGAATTGGATACCGACGTAACGTTTGCATAAGAGCCTTGCTGACGCCTCACTGGAATACGAAATTGTGAACACAACGGTTGAAAACAACACCGGCAAGTTTTGTATCTGCTTGGAATGGTAAGTATTAAATATTGCTTAGGAGGGCCGTGTTAGCTTTGCTGGGATGCTCGCTTAACTATCTGGAATTATGGATCCCGTACTCAATATATATTTGTAAGTATAAGTTTTATTAATTTTTATCCCCTTGGGAACCCAATATCTTTACAACCCCTTCATCAATATTGCTCATTATGTAAATTTCCATAGCACAATCTATTGATCTACCAAGTTTCAAGCAGATTAGATTAGATACATAATACGGTTCGATAGATTATAAGCTTGAACAAAAATTCGTGAAACATACAACTCAAAATCGCCGAAGTTGCCACTAAGATCTTAGCTTGCTTCGCTCGCTCGATCGATTACCTTGTCACAGACAGGCGTACCTACACTTAAACAAATAGGTAAGCAATCAGGAAAGGCTCAGATAATTGTCAACTTTGAAGTAATTTTCTTTAGTTTTCCGAAGATAACATTTTAAGTGTAATTTAAGATAAGATTAGAAAATTATAAGTAATACCTACCTAGGTACTTTCTAATCTTATCTATAAGTAATCTACAAATATCTAAAAGTAGGTCACATACGTTCACAGGATCACAGGAGGATTTGTATGAAAAAATTGCACTGCGCATCGAAACGGCTAACTCCACGAATGCCAAGATCTTTTTCAGATTTTAGATTTTTCGAGATTACTCTAAGATGCCTGAACCAATTTGAAAACCGATATTTTTTGGAAGTGTAGGTATACTTCCGATTAGTGCCATAAACATTTGGTGAGGCTCTGTTGAGGATCTTCGGAGTTATGAACAGAAATGCACATCGAGAGTGCAGAAAATTGCTCGGCTTGTATAACATTGAAGTCGGTTTTTTTAACACGTTCACTGCGTGATCTAAAAACACGTCTTGCATTCAAGTGCGTTACGGGACATATTGCGCCCCGTAATGAGCAACTCCATTGTGCGTTACGGGGTCTAAAGTGCCCCGTACGCCCTGATTAGTTAAAACACCTATTAATTTCTGAAATTTAACTTTTTCGTGATTATTATTTTTTTATTTGAAAGATTACTAAATGTGCTATGTAATAGTCTTTTCGCATGTAGATACAGCTAAAACTGATGAAATTATAAAGAAAAGAAAAGTACGAGGTGTTTTTGACCCCGTATCGCACTATAAATGATAAAATACGGGGTTTGAAGTGCCCCGTAACGCACATAATTATTTTTTATCGATGAAATAATAGTGATGGAAACGAATGGAAACGATGATTTTTAAAGAAAATATTTATTTCGGAAAAATAGCAACAAATAACAAACTATCTTATTTAGGCATTGAAAATAAAAACTATCCATTTAAATTGAACACTGCAGCAACTAGGTAAAAAATAGAAACATAAAATATTCAAAAACAACAATTAAAAATATACAACATTATTTGGTTTATTTATATTTTAAGGAACTTACTATACAGGTTGTGTCAAATTTTTGGGCACTTTAGGATAGCTTTCCTCTTAAAGTTAGAACGTTTTGTTCTTAGGAAACTATTGGTTTATTTTAAAGAAAAAAATAATTGAATTTTTAGATTTTTTTAGAAAAGGTCGCTTTTTTTCTATAAATTTATCGATACTTTGTGCGCTATTGACAACACTAACGTAAATGCGCTCATAACCCCGTACGGGATGTGCAAAAAAATATACGGGGTTTTTTGGATCCCGTATCGCACCTAAAGGTAATTTTTGCTTTCTGGTCGTTACGGGGTTCATTAAGCCTCGTATGTTTTTAAAATATATTTTGAATGTATATTCGACACTGATCACAAATATATAGTCATCTCTGTCATGCGATAATTAACGGCAGAGATATAGCTTTCGCACCAGAGGGTAGACACTAATTTTCTACTCCGCACTGAATGAAAGGAGCGTACGGGGTTGAAAAGGCCCCGTAACGCAGTGAACGTGTTAAACTTTTAATTTAGCCACTTGTCAGGTAGGTACCTAAACATTTTTCTTTCAAACATTAGATGAGCAATTCTATAAAAATTTCGAGATATCGCCTTCGCATCGCATCGGCCCACGTAGTCCTGGAATGCGTGGGCGTAGCAGCACAACGGCAGCAAATCCTCAACAATCCGAGGTCGCTCCTCGAAGCCTGCGAAGACCCCAGGAATCTTCTGCGCTTCTGGGAGGAGCTAGGCTGGCTCCACATTTAGTGAGCCAGGTCACCCCCACGCAAAAAGGACCACTTTTGAGTCTAATTGCGGAAAAGGGAGTCCCCATACATACATACATACGCATCGGCACATAGCCGCCGAAACATGGCTTCATGGCGAACTCTTTTAAAAGCTTTTTTTAGACTGGACTCTTAGGCCTTTACATCTTTACTAGATGATGTATACCTACAGTGTCAGGAACTTCAGGAAGCAATCTTTGCCTACACTCATCGGGACACTGTAGTGCCTGGGACATTGTTGAGATGGAGTAGGCTTGCCCAGCACCTACACCATCCTCTCAGCTTAACCGGCCATATCCACAGGAAAGACATGATTAATACGTGTGGGGCTGACTAAGCGAAACAAAAAATCCATTGATGCACGGCCAGGATTCGGATCGAAAGTCGAGGTACTATACCTACCCCTCAGCCAACACGGCTCTCAGACTGGACTAGTGTTTCATAATAACACGGAACTACCAAACACATACGAAATAAAAATACGACAACTAGGTACCTAAGCACCTAACGTATGTGCGAGCGCTGCGTAACGAATCCATCCTAATCAAGATCACATGTAAATGCCCTATACTTAGGTAATCATGATTTGATTTTATCCAGATTTATCAAGCCAGTAGTTTAGCTTTTAGAGGGGGGGAGGGGGGGTATATCTTCTGTGCATTTTCGTCAGCGCGATCTAGCGTTGGACGTTTTTTCACTTGTTGGCGTCGTCGGTCGCCGGCGCCGCCGGTGCCCGTTGCCGTTGCCGTTACCGTGCCGTGCCCATTGGACATATTTTTCTCGTTTGCGACAAGCAATGACGTTGGTTGGGGGTTGGGGGGTACCTACATTCCTACGCGAAAAGAATCGCGCTACGGTCCACATTATTTTTGAAATTGTTTATTTTATGCACAATGGTTAGTACCTAAACTGGGTAACTGGGTAAAGTCAGTTAACTGACTCCATATTTCTGTTTTTTTTTTTTTTTGGATAAGTAGATTCTAAATATTTAATGTACCTACCTACTCAATTACAATAAGCACGTCATACCTACCAAAAACATGGGTCATCTCAATATCCATTGTTTAGTAAATAAAATAATAGACTATTCATAGAAAGTAATCTAACTTTACTTTTTTGTATGATTTCCATAATCAGAACTAGACATTTTCAAAAAGAGTGGCTGAAGAACATAAAGAGAATCTCTAATTCGAATTATTAATTAATTTAATTAAGTACCTATGTAAGATATAGAATTGCTTATTAATTACTTACCTACTTAAATAAAAAATAATATTTAGAATGCATTTAGGTATTAGGTGCCTTCACAGGTGCAACGAATCGAAACGATAAAACCGCGTAAGTTACTCTAGTTGTTGCGAAAATTAGTCATAGAAAATTAGAAAGTAAGCGTTTGTGAGCGATGACAATTTTGTGGCTCTCAAAACGTTATCCAACAAAAGATACTGACTTACCACATTTAGGTACCTACCTACATATAGTTATACTCAAGCTCTTTGTGTACTTCGTTGATTGAAAGCGGAGTCTCAGGTAGAGAAATCGTCGTCCCGAGCTAGACCATACATCGCAAGCAAAAATAAGTTTTGTGCTTGAGGTAATAACGATCATCCACCGGCACTTAAATTTTGAAACAGATGTTTTAAACAAAACAAACTACTTACAGTTATCAGTACTGATACAAAATCCTTTTCAGCTTTGTTTGTTTTTTCCTGGTAGTACGAATAATCACTGTTTTAAAGTAAAGCACGGTTGAAATTGACGTGACGTGAGGTCCGTTGTAGTGACTCTCACGAACTGACTGAACGACGACCGGTCTCACAACTCCCTTTATGTTCCACTTTATTGGCCGAATAGGATGCTACGACTTTCGATCCGAATGTCGTGGGTTCGAATCAAATAATTTTTGGTTTCAAAAATGTCTAATACGAATTAACACGAGCTCTAAAGAAGAAAAGCATCGTGAGGAAACGCACTCCATTTTTAAGCTTGCATTTTGGCCAGCGCAGACTTGTGAGACGAAATGGTAGATAGAGCATTTTAAATTTTATCAATTCATGTTTTAATTTTAAACTATGTATAAAAGATGGCGGAGGAAAAGTTTTGACGGATGATGAAAGAATAAAACAACGTTGGAAGGAATACTTTGAAAAGTTAATGAATGAAGAGAATGATTGGAGCGGTGTGGTCGAAAATTTACCAACAAACATTGGTTTGGTGAAAGAGGTGAGTATAGATGAAGTCAAGAAAGCTGTGCAAGATATGAAGAATGGGAAGGCGCCTGGACCAGATGGAATACCAGTAGAAGTATGGAAATGTCTGAAAGTGGACGGATGGAAGTGGATGACTTTATTCTTTTCTTTAACAAGTTGCTACAGGAAGAGGCGATCCCGGATGAATGGTGCAACAGTTCTCTGGTGCCCATCTTTAAAAATAAGGGTGATGTACAAGTCTGTAACAACTACAGAGGAATAAAGCTAATGTCACATACCTAGTATGAAAGTTTGGGAGAAAATAATAGCGAGACGTATGAGAGAAGAATGTGAGGTGTCACAGAACCAGTTTGGGTTTATGCCTGAGCGCGGAACCACGGATGCCATATTTGCGCTTCGTCAACTCTGTGAGAAATACAGACGTGCGCACCGAAATTTACATGTGGTGTTCGTGGATCTCGAGAAAGCGTATGATAGGGTGCATCGCAAGGTTCTGTGGTGGGCAATGAAAGAAAAAGGAGTGCCTGAGAAGTACATACAGCTCGTCCGAGCTATGTACCTACAGTCGAGCGAGTAGATACTCATGTTCGGTCTGAAGCTGGAATCACGGACAATTTCAATGTGGCGATAAGCTTGCAACAGGGATCGGCTTATTTGTTCCTCCTGGTAATGGATGCACTGACATCAGACATACAGGAAGAGGCACCCTGGTGCATGCTATTTGCGGATGATATTGTTCTGATTGGAGAAGATGCACTTGAGGTCCAGGGCAGGCTGGAAAAATGGCGGGAGAGACTGGAGAACGTCGGCTTAAAGATCAGTAGGACCAAAACCGAGCAACTATTTTGTGACTTTGGTGGTTCTTCCAGTTTCTCTCCTATCGCCTTAGATGGTGTACCCCTACCAGTCTGCTCCGATTTTCGGTACCTCGGTTCTCTTATCCAGCACGACGGCGAGATTGACTCTCGGTCAATCAAAAATAGAATGAATGCCGGATGGATGAAATGGCGGCAGGTCTCTGGAACTGTTTGTGATCGGAAGATGCCCCTTAAGCTTAAGGGGAAAATATACAAAACGATCATCAGGCCTGTCGTATTGTATGGATAGGAGTGTTGGGCGACCAAAGCGACGGATGAAAGAAGAGTACATGTGACTGAGATGCGAATGTTGAGATGGATGTGTGGAGTGACGAAAATAGATAGGATAAAGAATGTGTATATCAGGGGAAGTTTGAAAGTAGCGCCAGTGACTGATAAGTTGAGGAGTAAAAGGTTAGCGTGGTATGAGCATGTCATGAGGAGGAATGATAGCCACGTTACACGGAGAGCAATGAATATGAATGTGGATGGATACACCGGCAGGGGTAGGCCTAAGAAAAGATGGATGGACTGTGTGAATGCAGATATGTGTGTGAAAGGAGTGAGCACTGAGATGACGAGTGACAGATTGAAGTGGAAGAGGGAAACATGTTGTGTCGACCCCACATAGTGGGATAAGGGCAGGGATCTCCCTGCCGATGCTGTTTTAATTTTAAACTAATCCAATCGAAATGAGGTGTAGGTATGTACTACAGAGTGGACCAAACCACAGAACACTATGGACCAAACCAATGCCACCTGGAATATGGATGAATAATGGTAATAATAATACTTACCTACCTACTTACGTAGTTTGAATAATATTGATTAGGTATTTGATAAATATTTATCAAATAATCAATATCATTCAAACTAAAGGCCATTGATGCGATAGACTTTTAGGTCGGTATAGGTACGTTATTGTATAACAGAACGCTACTCAAACATAAAATAAATAAAAATAAAGGGACAGATCAAGGTGGAAATCATTAGAGGAGGCCTTTGTCGGAGGACAAGCTGTTGCAGAAGATTAACCGTTTGCCGATAGAATAGAAATAGTATTAAGTATTAGAATAAGTTTTCAAAACCTAATAATAGGCATATTTTATTTTTTAATTTACAAGTGTTCAAACTAGCAGCAATAAAGGCTTATTTTATTTATTTACTTTGTAGATTGAGGATGCAAAATTTACCTAAAATATTAACGAAGTGTTCAATTGTATAAGAAAGAATACCCTCTGGGCTATACCGAGATGACGAATTTCTGTTGAAGTATTTGTGAAGGGAACACCCAATAACCGACTGATTTTAGCAAACAGTATTGGGATCAGTATATGAGAAATCCCCATTGATTGTTTCGATAATAATTATAATAATATGTAAGTAGGTAAAGTACTTACATTTATTTTTAAATAGAGGTGGATAGTGAAAGCAGAACAATGCATGTAGATGTAGGTACGTACCAGTTTAATAAGTATAAAATATCGTTATGGCCATTTGGGTCTGCGTTATCTCTACCTAATCTGTGGTCTGCGTTGTTGACCTACTGAATCTCATGCTGATTGATCATCAGTTGCCCCGTCCATTCTTTATCTGATCGCTAAACAATGTTAGTAAATTTATTTTACTTGTTCTTTTTCAATTTATTCTAATGACATTGTGTTTAGAATGTAGGTACGTATAATACGTATTTGATTGCAGCAGTGGATAAGCAGGTTTAACAATTAAATTAAAAATTTAACGAAAAACCCCCAACAATCCCTTCGTAAACTTCAAACGGCTGAACAGATTTTCATGAAACATAGCTAAGAACACTCTCGACAAAGACACCTTTCTTACAAAAAAATAATAATTGAAATCGATTCATCCGTTCAGGAGTAGGGCTTGCATTCGAATATTCGAATATTCGAATAATTCGAATATTAAATTCGTTCGAATATTCGAATACTGAATTCCAATATTCGAATATTCGATTAAAATTAATAACACCAAACTTAGAACTCTGATGTGCATAAAATGCCACTTTTATAGGATACGGAAACACTCGAGAGTGCCGCGCGTGATTGCGTAGTGCTTTCGCGTATTTGTCGGCAACCCAGTGGAGGTGCTTTGTCAGGAAAATGCAAATCTACACAAAAAAATTTTTTTAATCTACATGTTTGATTCCTGGCCAGGAGAATTATTATTTTAAAATCTAATGATACAGTTTTACCTTTTTATCAAAATTGGTTACCCAAGACTCTTTTGAGTGTTTTGTCGCTATTGCCACCTGCCATCACCTCGTCTAACCGAGTGTCCAGCCCAATTCCATTTAAGATTCGTAACCCTAACTCTGACGTCCTGGACTTTAGTCCGGCGCCGGATCTCGGTGTTACGAATTCGTTCTTGGAGTTTAATGCCGAGCATGGCCCGCTCCATGGCTCTCTGTGTAGCTTCTACTTTGAACACAGTCTCCTTAGTAAGCGTCCACGTCGAGTCAAAGTTGGGAAGACACATTGGTTAAAGAGACGGGTTTTCAGGCACTGTGGAACTTTCTTCGACTGAAGCACATCTGCCAGTTTTCTGAACGCGGCCCAGCCGAGTTGTATCCTTCTGGAGATCTCCTTACTCTGATGCTCTTTACCAAAAGATAGAATATGCCCAAGATAAAGATATTTGTCAACTACCTCCAGTCTCTCGTTTCACCGTTACGGTAAAATTCGAGGTTCCAGAAGCATTCGCCATAATCTTCGTCTTGGACATATTCATGTTATGGCCAACGTCTAAAGAGGCATCAAGAAGTTGTTGGATCATGAGTTGGAGATCTTCCCGGTTGTGGGCAAACAATACGAGGTCATCGGCAAACTTGAGATGTGACAGGAAGGCACTGTTGATGTTTATTCCGCAAGATCCCATGCAAGCATCTTCATAACGTCTTCAAGAGCCGCCGTGAAGAGCTTGGGTGATATTGTGTCTTCCTGCCGCACTCTCCCCTCTTGATGTTAATAGGGTTGGTAGTGTCGTGAAGGCGAACTTGCATGGTTGCCGTGCCGTATAACTCCCGCAGCACATCCACGTATCGTGCGTCAATCTGGCAGCGATAGAGAGCGTTAAACACAGCCCAGTGCTCGACGCTGTCGAATGCTTTCTCGTAATCGGCGAAAGCTAAGCACATTGGCCGGTTATATTCTGAACTCTTCTCCATCAGCTGCTTCATGGTGTGGATGTGGTCGATCGTAGAATAACCACTACGGAAGCCGGCTTGCTCGACGGGCTGGTACTCATCTAACTGGCGAGTGAGCTGATTGCATACCATCTTGGCAAATAGCTTGTACACCTGAGATAAGAGACTTATGGGCCTGTAATTGCTCAGTTTCGAGCAGTCTCCCTTTTTGTGCAAAATGGTGACAATTGCATTCTTCCAAGCATCAGGTGATTTTTGTTTGGTTGATGACTGCGCGAAAAAAAAGGCACCAACCTTTTATACAAAATCAGGATAGTCATTTTATCGTAGACTAGCTTCCGGCCGGCTTTGCCCGCTAGGTACCTACATAACTTAATAGATTTTGTTCATCCTGAAAGTTCATTTTTGAAATCGGATGAGTAGTTTCGGAGATTACCTCCTACATACAAACAAATTTTACCTCTTTCACTTTCAAAACTTTCGTGAGTTGTACTAGACATTATTTAACACACGGGAATTACTCACGTAAAAATATCGTCGATTTAGATACCGACAATGTTTCGATTCATCCAGTGTGAGACGCGACCGTGAGGAGTAACCTTGCCGCAACCCCCTCCTTACCCAGATGAAGATTCTCCGGATGAATCGAAACATTGTCGGTATCTAAATCGACGATATTTTTACGTGAGTAATTCCCGTGTGTTAAATAAAATTTTACCTCTTTATAATATATTGTTAACTGATTTTACTGAGAATTTGTGGTTGATTGTGCGTGTAATAATCGCCAATGTCTCGTTACGGCGACACAATCTTTGGTTTATGCAAATAACACTTGAAAGAATAAAAGAAGATGTGATTTTAGTAAAAACAAAGATTTTTGTCTATTATTCGAATAATATTCGAATAATTCGAATATTACCCGAAAAAAAATCGAATATTCGAATATCAAAATTTTCGAATATTTGCAAGCCCTATTCAGGAGCTGTAATGCCACAGTTAGACACACAGATACATCAGACACACACTACAACCTTGTAATACCCCTCTTTTTCTTCGGGGGTTAATAATAAAAAATGAGTAGGTACCTACTCAAATCAGTGTAGATTAAGATATATTATTTGTAGCGCGTTTATTTATAAACATCAACTAGGTCCATCCTGAAAGTTTATTCTAAGTACCTACCTACCGGTGAAAGAATTTTTGAAATCGGATGAAAAGTTTCGGAGATTACCTCCTACATACAAAACTAACTTTACCTCTTAATAATATTAGTATAGAATAGCAGTAATGTAAATAAAATAATGAATTCATACAGATAAGAAATGCTTAGTTTGTCGTTAGCTTCCAAAGAAGTCGATATCTTGTTATAGGATGTCCAGGGGCTCGATTCCGGTACCGAACTTTTTATCAACCTCAACCAAAACCTCAACTAAAGCGACTGTTTCCATGACTACTAATAACAAACGACTCAGTTGTGGTGAGGTTTTGAACTTTGGCAGTACAAATTTTTGAAAAGCTATTCTACTATTCACCAAATGGCTGACATTTAAGAGTTCGAACCAAAACCAAAGCGGTTGTCATTTAATAGAATACAGGCCCAGGGATAAAATGAAAAGAAAACATGTTTTAACCCATTTTTAATGCTTAAAAATAAAACAGTATAATTTTAAACGAATTTAACATAAAACAAAAATGAATACTTACTTGTTTAAATGAAATACTAAATTTTAGCTTATGTATTATGCAGCTCAAACCTACGAAAAGGCAGGATAATTCAGAATGCATTCATATTAAGCTCGTATCAGTCGAAATTATTTAACTCAAAACGAAAAACAAATAAGTAAAAATAAGGCACCTTTAGGTAATATTATGATATTATTATGCACAGAATATAGTTGTACTTAAATAACGAGGTAATAAAGGAATGTTCCTTCAAATTCTACAGATTTTTATGATAGAAGTGACCTATTCGTTGAGCATTGATTCGACTTTCTACTCCGCCCTAGTCGTCTAAGGAAGCTTGGAAACTTCTAACATGTAAGCAGCGAACAGCTTGATCTGAAAATAAAACAAAACCCTTTTCATTTTCATATACATATCACTTAAAAACTTGTAAAAGTAGTCTCTTTTTAAGTTGTCCAAATAATATTTTAAATAATTTTCGAGAGATAACTACAAAAAGTTATTATTCGTTTTAAAATATGATACTTGGGTACTAAGCTAAAATCGTCATCTACAAAACATCGCTCTTCACCGCAAAACAACGTCATAAAAATCAAAGAAACTGCACATTAGTAACGTAGTGACCTCACTAAAAAAGAAATATAAAAAAATAAGAAATATCGCAAGAAGCTTGCGTGAATAAATGCACGTTCACATAATGGGTGTAATTTGGTTGAAAACGACACCACAACAGCTCCCTGATTGTCTTTCTTTGATAGCGACCAAAATCGGTCTGAAACTCTCAAATATGACAGTTCAGTGACCACGCAAGTAGCTCTGTCACTCTCATCTCAATGAGACCGAAAGCGACAAAAAATACCTACGCGATCGTTTTGACACTTTGTGACCAATTTAAGGTTTGAAAGACAATCAGCCTGCTGAGTCATTGTCATTATTAGAATAGAAAACAAAACTAAATCTAAGGTTTAGTTGACGTTTTGCTTGAGGTTGATAAACAGTTTGTTAGTAGAATCGGCACTCTGTTCATTTATTTATTTATTTATTTCACTTTAAAAAACTACTTAAGATCTATTATAATATTGTGCCTTTAAACCCTGTTGGGTTTGTTAGGGTGAATTTTCAGACTGGAACTCTTTACAAATGAGAGTATGATAAAGTTGTATCTTGGTCTTCCTGTCTCATTCTGATTAGCTTACGGAGCATCAGCAGCCTGAATCGGAGTCCGGAGTTGTTCAAAGGATCATCTACAGTTCGGCCGACGGATCTAGGCGTACGTGAAGTCAGGCTCTTCGCTGCGCAGTAGAAAATTTTGTATGAAAAAGTTGCACTGCGCGTCGAAACGGCTAACTTCACGTACGCCGAGATCCGTTGGCCCTACTGTAAGTTATTATTTACCCTCATTTCGTGTTTCATAATATTAGTTCGCTTTGGAACATATTTTGCAACTAAAAAGTTTTATTAGAGCATTGACGTAAGTACAATCGCTTACAAAAGAGAGGAGAGGGAGAGGCCTTTGCCTTGCTGGGTCCACACTTGTGTTTTATGATATAAAAAGACAAGTTCATCGTTTAAATCGGCGCTAGTTAAACGATTTTTACGATTGAAATAAACAAGCGTCATAAATTGTAGTATTACCATGTATTACGGAATGTCACGTACTTTAAAAAAAACACCACATATTATTCACGAAAAATTCCACGAAAGTTTTTAAAAAGGAAATAAAAAATCCAAACGCATAAGATCCAGGCCGTACAAATACAGTCATGCATTATTCAAGAGGCCAAGGTGTGTTTGAAATAAGCTTGTGTTTACACGAGGTTTTAAGAATAACTTTGGTCCTTCTATTTTTTTTATTATTTACCATGTTTAATGGCATGATGCTGTAATCTTATAAAAGGAAAAGCTTAATTACAGGATAAAGAAATTGAAGGCGGACTAAAGGAATCTTAAAAGCCAAAAAACATATTTTAGAATGCTTTTATTGCAATGGTTTTGTTAAACTAATAAACGTAAATCAACAAACGAAAGAAACATTGATTTCATTTCACAAATGTTTGCCTCGGAAGGGAATTGAAACCACATCCTACAGCGCAAAAGGCAGAGCTACAGCCAACTAAACTGTGAGGATGGTCAACCTGTGAAACGTTAAAAAAACTTAGGCCTTTACATCTTTACTAGATGATTTATACAGTGTCAGGAGGCAATCTTTGCATACACTCATCGGGACACTGTAGTAAAACGTAAGTCTTAAGTAATTGTTTATTTAAATTGTTAGTGTTCATCGTGTTGGTATTGTAACGGATCTGTACTAATATTATCAAGAGAGAAAGCGGATTAAGCGGGATTGTGAGTATGTGGAAGAATAAGGTGTATAATACAATGAAGTTATGTTATAGCTAAAACACTCGACAAAGACACCTCTCAAACAAAAAAATACTAATTAAAATCAGTTCATCCGTTCAGAAGCTATGATGCCACAGACAAATACACAGATGGGCGGATTTTTTAAAATTTGTACCATTCTGAAAATGTTGTAAAAATTTTTTTTCTTCAAATATCTATTTCTGGGTATAATGATCTTATAGCAAGATATGTAAAGTTTCATGAAAACCCAAAAGTCATGTAATTTACTGAAGAAAACTTGATTTATTGGTATTTTAATACTGATACTGTGGTCAAAATTGTCCAATGAGTAACGAAATTGTTTTCTGGATAAATGAAAAAATAAAACACGTATAATCGTAAAAAGCCTTTTATTTGAATCCAATTTAAAATCACAATAGAATAATCAGTGCATATTCTTTGAATATTAACTAGAAATATTAAATATTTCAACTTTTATGTCAGGTGACTAACTTTTGGTCAAATTTGTCTCAGTCTTTTTAGTGTTTCTTAGAATTTAGAACCCGTACAAAATCAAGTAAATTACACATAATACTATTTAATATTATCTCACCAAGGAACACAAAAGTTTGTTAAAAAACAGTGTGCTTAATATCTAAAATACGATTTCAAAAAACTTTTTCAAGAGGACAGTTAGTCAGTGGACCGTCGATGTTAGTCAGAGGACAAGTAAGGCTTGTGTTTACAATGGCAAGATATTCTGACTTTTACAACTATAGAGTGAGCGTTTTATTAATAAAATACGTCTATTTTGCATAGTGCTTTGAACTACCTCTCAACCGTGAAGTCACTGATGATGCCCGGGACTGCCCCACGGTACCACATTTATTTAACAATTATGACACATTTTTACTTAAATTTAAGATTTATTCTATCTTATTTATGGGATCCGGTAACTTTTATAACAAAAACTTGAAAAAAAATAACTTAAATACCACTTAATCGGTACTTATTAGATAATAAAATAGAATAGAAAAGAGTTTTATTTTCGCCACTATACGGTACATGCACACAAATCAAAAATGTTATAGTAGGTACAGTGACAAGAAAATAAGGCTACCCCTCAGCATTTGATCCAGCAGGTACATTTAGGTACATACATTGCAAGTTAAATAAAAGCTTTTAATTTTAAAAAAACAGTCAACTTGAGAACCTCCTCCTTTTTTAAGTCGGTTAAAAATACAAAAATTCCGCAATATGCACTTGACTTTACAGGTCAGATGACTAACAATTTGTTCGGATGACTAACGTTTTTGCAAATGTTCCTCAGCTGACAGTAACGAAACCGTGGCAAGGAAAATGTTTTTAATTTTTCTGCCGAATGTAATAACATAATCCTGTGGAACTGCTATTATTTCATGCAACCGGAAGTTAAACTATTCATTACGAACTAGTAATATGCCAAAAAGTTGTTTCTTACCTTCAAAAAACAGCAGTTCATCAGCGGACCTCGGACAGGACTTCACCTACCTACACACTTCACTGACTCATAAAACAGTCTGATTACATCAATACATCAGAGTGGCAGTCGGAATGCCAGCAAGAGTACCAGTTTATTCAAAAAAATACCACATTAGTAGGATTGCAATAATCCAAGTAGCAATAACCCGTTAGTCAGCCGAACATGTCCAAAAATGCCAAAAATCTGGACTGAGGTTTAAAGCTAAATATCTAATAATTTAATTAACTTACATGGTTTTGCTGTCCATTATTCGAAAAACAGTGAATTTATCATGATAATAGACTAGAAAATGTGTCTCAAAACTCGATCTATTGAGTTGTAATGACACGATGAAAGTTGCAAACTGACGAGGGGACATGGTAAAAATGCAGTAAAGTATTACTTATTTTGCTTTATTTTAATTAAAATTATATGGTACCCTATATATGTTTACGTTGAAAATGGATAAAAGATTGTTAATCTATCCGAAAAACACCATACCCGTACCACAAATCTATTAGAAGTATTAAAATAATGCACTGGAAGTCGATGGACACGCTGAAAATGCAATGTACAAATTTTAAAAAATCCGCCCAGATACTGTATCTGTGTCTGTGTATCTGTGAAAGAGGGGTCTTATAAGCAACTTATAACACCCCTCTTTTTTGACGGTGGCGGTTAAAAATATGTTCACTTATGTACAAATATGTTGACTGGCCTCTCAGCTCAGTTGGTAGTAGCTCTGCCTTCTGCGCTGTAGGTCGTGGGTTCGATTCCCATCCAGGACAAACATTTCTGTGATAAACATAGATGTTTGTTCTGTGTCTGGGTGTTATAAAGTATTATAAGCATGTATTTACAAAAAAAGTATATAAGTATTCTATCAGTTATCTGGTTCCCATAGTACAAGCTTTGCTTAGTTTGGGGCTAGATGGTGCTGTGTAAAATGTCCAGCAATATTTTATTTATATTTACTTACGCCGTCAATATAATTGCGAACGTTGAGTTTCTCGTTCTGTGAGTGCGCCATGTCGTCTCCGGCGCCCATGGGCAGAAGCAGGACGTTTCTCTCCGACGCTTCCTGCAGCGTGATAGTCACCGGGATGGAGCCGCCTTCACGGGTCATGTCCGGGTCAGTCTGTCAACAAACGATACATAAATAAATAAAATTACTTATTAAAAAAAAATACAAATCATGTTTTCAACATCTAACAACCCCCTTTACACATTTTCATCTAAAACGCCTTAGGCCGCTGCCTCGAATTTAGCGGGGAGCGGGGCGGTAGCGGAGCGGTGGCGGCGGCGGCTCTGGCGCGGCGCGGTGGCGGGTACTCCAGTCAAGCGGTGATAGCCCGCCCCCGCACCGCGCCAGAGCCACCGCCGCCGCCGCTCCGCTACCCGCTAAATTCGAGGCAGCGGCCTAAGGATCTAAAAGAAAATGTCTAGCGCACCTTGGGAATACAGTCGTAATCATAATTTCATTTTAAGATTAAGACTCGGGCACGGTGCCTGGTGTCACCATTTACGATTTTTCGATTATGTTTTTTAATAGAACTCATTAGTTAGAGCAATGAACGTGACCGAGTATATACTACGAATAATATACTAGGCTATAAATTAAGATGTGAAACAAGGATCTAAGTTTTATTACTTCTCGCATAATTCTTTTGAACTGTTTTCCTGTAACAAGATTAAATGGTGCTGTGAATTGGTCACGTTTTTTACCGAACTTAGGAAGTGGGCACACTTCGTTTTTCACAGCGCGTTTGTATTGATACAAACGCGCAACGAAGAACGCGCTGCTCTAAAACGCGCTACGAAAAACGCAGTGTACCCACTCCCTTATGGAATGGAAATTTATTTATAGTCAGACATTGTGGTCGATACGATAATACATTATACGAATCCAAGTTATTTAGCAATAGAATGATAATAATAATTAGCTTGTAATAGTAAAATACAGGTTTACCTAATATTTTGCCTCCTATCCTAATATAATAAGTAGGTAGTATTAAGAAGTTTTCTGTTCCTCTCGAATCGTGATGAATTAATCATTTGTTCATCTTAATGTGTGTAAAAACATACATTACTTTTTATCCCCTATGTACAGAACAAACTTCACACTAATTTGTCCTTTGAGAGTCGAACCGACAACGGCATAGCTACTACCAACTGACTGACCTGTAAAGCTCTGCCAAAATTAACAAATAGGGCAACAGTCAAGGCGGCACAAGGCTTAGCTTTCATTTCGTCGCTCTCGCGACGTTACCCGCGTAGTGATGGTATAAGGTGATGATGATTATTACGTAAAGTAGCCTCAAGAAATAAGCTATTAAACGCAGAAAACATTTTTCACATCCGACAGGTAATTTCAGAGATTAGCGCGTTCAAACAAACTCGTCCGCTCTATTTTATTGGTATAAATAGTGAAGCGATAGTGTGGTGTCAAGTAAAAGCGCACAACAATAAAGATGATAGTCCTTACATGGTAGACGAGTTTGATAGCGCGCGCTGCGGCTTGGTAGTGCGGGTGGTCCGGGTTCTCGGTCCAACTGCGACCGCTCTGAGCGCTCACTTTCAACTTGTTCGGAGACCCGCGCTCTGCCCACTGGAACATTAAGAAGTATTAGGGTACTTTTCCACCAGAGATGTCAAAGACAAAGAAAACTATAGACTGCTGGATTGTCCTTTCTCACTCACACAAAAACAAAGAAAGATATATACAAAATTTTTGTGAAAAAATGAGACGGAGCATAATATCTTTTCTCCCTCATCGTGTGCTGGCTATTTGTAAGTAGAGAACATCTATGTTCTAAAATTCTATACTAATATGGACCTTATGTGTACTACGAAACAATGGATCCCCTTAAGTTTTGTCCCTTTCGGCGGCACGCTATCAGTGAATCTATACATCTATGAGAGATGTGCTATGCAGCTGTGCTGCGAGTGAAATGTGAGCTAAGCGATGTGAAAGCTAAGCTACGAAACTATGTGATCGTTTCCACTGATACTAAGCTATGTAGCGGGGCGATTAAGATGATGATTTCCTATCTTATAGTTATCTATATCTTATTACGCGACTCAGTACGTAAGCCCCGCCCGCCGCAGCTCAGTTTACGTTGGGTAATTTTCTAGCAATAGAGATGCTAACATGTTTTATTTGCTTGCATTCGTTATTAGACGACTACTATTGTCTTCTGTTTCGTGACAGTCGTGCGTTTTCTTTAAGTAAAATAAATAGTCTCAAAAACGAACCTTCTTATTCAAGAAGTCAATAGTGAGTTTTTCGACTTCCTCAGGCGTTTGGTTCGGGACGATACGAATCGAGAACTTTCCAATTACTTTTCCGGGAATAACTGTTTTCGCTCCCGGCTGGAACGCAGCACCTAAACAAATAAATACACACTTGTATTTTTTACTAATGGCAGCCTAGAGGCGAATATAGGATATTGTATTATGATTACGTGATTGAATACGTAAATGTATGATATATTTATAACGAAAACCTAAAAAACGTTAGGCAGGTGGTTTATCGAAGAAGTTTTTTTTTAATCTCTATAATAGAGACAAGCACGTTGAGCCCGCACATGTGGTACTTGTTGCGACTAGGCTAGGGCACCGGCAGTAGTTTGGCAAGGAACGTGTTAAATTAAAACGCAAACAATGTTATTGAATAAAGCTATTGAATTTATATAGGTATCTATGTCTTTTGTGCTGTATGTTTGAATTTAACGCATTATTGTAAATTGCCTTTTCGCACTAGCTTATAGGTACCTTCAATTCCATGAAGCGACAGGCTAGGATATCTCCATCTGTGCATAAGAATCTGTTGCTTGTCACCGTTGTGCGCCAATTGGGTAGCGCCAATTCCATCTCTGTAAAAAAAAAACGTTATAGCACGAATTTTAGTATTATTATGTACAGGAAGTAGCAATTTCATATTCAAAAATATAAACAGCGCATTTGGACCAGAATCCTGTAAGCCCGAGATTATAAAAACGCCGAAGCTAGCATAATAACATGTTAGACCTTAATGAAATACAACGTAGTACCTACTTTCAAGAGCGTGATTTAAATGCTTCCGAGAAAGTGAATTTTCGTTGGTAATCCATCAAGAACCATGGTCCGGACTCCCGTTTGAGGTTTCGTTACTAGCCCAATCACTCAGTATTATGTAATATGTAGTTGAATTTAATTTAAAGTATGAATGATTTTTTTACATACATACATAAAATCACGCCTCTTTCCCACAGGAGTAGGCAGAGACTACGGATTTCCACTTGCTACGATCCTGACAAACCTCTTTCGCCTCATTCACCCTCATCACATTTTTCATACAAGCTCGCTGGTTTAGGGTACTTTTGACCTGGCCTTTCTCCAAAACATCACCAATCTGATCCAGGTATGTTCGCCTAGGTCTTCCCCTTCCAGCTGTTCCATTCACACTCGCCTCATACACTTGTTTAGTTAAACGACTTTCATTCATGCCCATCTCTCTACATGCCCAAACCATCTTAACATGCCTTTCTCAATTCTTATCACTATATCTTCTTTCACCCCACACTGTTTCTGAATGATTTTTTAGCAGTGTAATATACCTGTATGCAGCTGTATCAAAGTCTATAGAAGTGTAAAGATGTTTTTCCTTCTCAGTGACATCCGGCACCGACTTGTAGATATCGGGTATGAGGATACGGCCATTCTTATCCACCAACTGGTCCATGAGGTAGATCAAATCTGACATGGCTGTAACAAAGAAATAACTTATATTACAATAATACGAGTTATTTACTTCAACAGAGCCGTGTTGGCCGAGGAGTATAGTACCTCGACTTTCGCTCCGAAGGTCGTGGGTTCGAATCCTGGCCGTCCATCAATGGATTTTTCGTTTCGAAAAATGTATATGCACACATTAACACGAGCTCTAAACGGTGAAGGAAAACATCGTGAGGAAACCCGCGGCTTAGTCAGCCCCACACGTATTGACCATGTCTTTCCTGTGGATATGGCCGGTTAAGCTGAGAGGATGGCGTAGGTGCTGGGCAAGCCTACTCCATCTCAACATTGTCCCAGGCATCCCAGTTCAGTATCCTGTTGAGTGTAGGCAAAAGATTGCCTCCTGACACTGTATAAATCATCTAGTAAAGATGTAAAGGCCTAAGTTTACTTCAACAAAACAGTATCATTCTTATTTTCACCCATGTCAATTGCAACCTTTCTTTTCATCACGGCTTTCACGTGATCATTTTATTGTTAAGTAAATAAGTGACTTGCTTCTAACAACGTAAAATACATAGCAACCAACTACATTGGCTTCAGAACAATAATCGTCGTTAAATTACCTGTTTTCATGGTCAAATCCATTGAGGTTTATTGATCATAACATGACAGAGAAGTAGGTATCCTGTAGTACAATCTTTTTTTGTTAATAATGATAATGAACATCTACTGTCATGAAGAGGTCATGAACAATAAAATATGATTCATAGACAACCTCTGTGGCGCAGTGGGCGAATGTCTACCTGAAACACAGGAGGTTGGGGGTTCGATTCCCGCCGCGAGGCAAATGTTTGTTTGATCTGCAAATATTTGTCTCGTGTCTGGGTGTTTTTCTATGTATAATCATAAGCACTTGTATATGTCATAAGCACGCTACGTAACACACTAAAAAGGTTGCTAGTTTGCTACTACGTAGCGTGCTTATAACAACAGCATAAGCATATTCTTTCCGTATGTCTACACATGCTAATTGTATGCTACTGCTCGAAACTAGCTTGCTTATGTCACATAATAGTGTACTTTATGTGCTACTACTGTGCTGTGCATAATTGTGTTCTTGAGATTACTATGACTAGTTTCACTCTAATAGTTTTTTCGATACCTTATAATTCCTAATAACCACCAATTTCAATTTCAATTTATTTATTTATTTCAGTAACCTTATATTGAATTGAAACCATGAAAATAAAGATTGACGTAATTAGTTTTTACTCTTTAGATTTAATTGATACAATGCAGAACCAATAAATTACAAATAAATTATAATATAAAATCAAAGTTATATCAATTGGTAACAACAAATGCATACAAAGCAATCTGTTTCGTGCCTTATCATGGTAGTGGAATGTAGATATTATGTATTTAGATAGGTGTAATGAGATAAGTGAGTCAATGTTCGTATTACAACGTTATTATCGTCTATTTATATTTTCTGGAATAAAATGAGAAGGTAGCTAACATAAATCATTAGAAATACATTATACATGCATTACAAGGTTGTTGGTTTGGTTTCAGTCAAGCATACCTGCACTGCATCAATCAAAATAAACAAATACAGCACACCCAAAGCAATATAATATTTAAATCATACATAATTATAAACCTTTTTGGTGTGTTTGGCAGCTTGGCTAAAGAGTTTAAGGAAGCCTTTGTCCAGTAGATCAGTTGAACAAAAAGAAAAACCGGCCAAGTGCGTGTCGGACCACGCGCAGTGTAGGGTTCCGTAATATAAGTCAACAACAAAGCAACTACTTCATCTTAGTCACTTTAAAGGATTTATGCTAAGGATTTTGTATTTGGTACAAAATTATCAAACACCCAAGTTTAACAACTATAACTACACTGCTAAATGAATAAAGTTATAACCCCTATAATTTTCCTTTAAAGTTCATGAAATGCACTATCATCATGAATTTTTCCAGATTTTTCAAGCCAGCAGTTTAGCTTTTAGAGGGGGAGTTTATTTTACCACTTTGTCAGCATAATTGATTTACACACACCCTGACAAAATTACAGCTTTCTAGTACTAATGGTCTCTTAGCAAAACCTCGGACAGATGGACATGACGAAACTATATGGGTTCCTTGTCAGGACTACAGAACCCAAAAAAAGATTTAGGTATTAAATAATTTACCTTCATGAACAGTGCCTCCATAGACACCACTGTGAAGGTCCATTGTGGCGCATTCAACCTCCACAAAGTAATAGCTGATCCCTCTCAATCCATATGTCAGGCAGGGCTTTGTAGTACCCAACCAGTAGTTATCAGAAATGCACACATAGTCTACATTCTTGAAGAAACCTTCCGGCTTTAGGTGCTCAAGGAGTAGGGCATCAAGACCTTCGGAACCAGATTCCTCCATGCATTCAAAGACAAACTTCAAGTTTACTGGTAGCTGTAATAAGAGTAAGAGTAATCTTAATCAGTTAAAGATTGTACAGTCAATAAACCTTATCTCTAGTGCCAGTTTCAATATTCTATCTCAGACTTTGCTGTGGCGAGATATTTGACTTTACTCATATACTAAAAAGGGGTATATGCATTTCTTTGTTTGTGTCACTCATCTATCTCAGTCTGCACTTTATTACTAAGAGCCTGTATTATCCCACTACAGGACAAAGGCCTTTCTTTAATTCTACTCCTCTGTTGAGTTATTGATAAGATAGAAGACACACACGCAAAAAACTACAATTCAGAAAAAGGAGAAACAAAAGCAGGAAAATCTTAACAAATAGGTAGGAACAAAAAATCAACAAAAAAATCAAAAGAACAAATCAAGACAAATAACAGTTTACCAAGTACAGCTATAGATTAGCCTTCCTACAAACCAGACAGCATTGCCTTGTGGCCAAAATGGCTCAATCTCAGCTGGATGCTAATTTCAATTTCATTTTCAATCAAATGGTAAGCAAGTAGAGATGGTTTTCAGATTAAACAGTTGAAATAAGTGATTTATTGTGGTCTTTTTGGTGATTTTAAGTCTAGCGCATTATATACTGTACTTCAGTATACCTATCTCAGTCAGTGTGAAATTAAACATGAAAACCAGCCACTTTTGTTACATTGGTGAGCAAAAATTAAAAAAAACCCTTATTCCTGTCACATTCATATTTGGGCATCTGATAAAACTTATTACTCACCTCAGCACCAACGCCCTTGAAAGCATTGATGGCATTCAGCCAGCCGAGCACTGGTCCCTTGTCATCAGTTGATCCACGACCAAACAGCTTCCCATCCCGCTCAACAAGTTCAAAAGGCTCTGTGGCCCAGCCATCTGATTTCAGAGCAGGCTGGACGTCCAAGTGACCGTAGATACAGATAGTCTTCTTGGAAGTATCCTAAAAGCAAAAACAAGGTGAGATCGAAGCTCTATTTTATAATACCTAAATTGTTAATTTTTTTCAATGAACAGCTGGGATATACAGGGTGGAAAAAATGAAAGGGCCCCGGAGGGAAACTACTTTAAATTCTTAAGATACAATATTTTACTTAAAGGAAACATTCCTTTATTTTTAAAAAGAAACAAAACTGCATTCATAGATTTTCTAAAATTCGCTTACCTCACCCGGAATCGAACCAGCTAAAAATTAAAAAACAAACCTCGCTCTATTTAATACCACTAATCGATAGGATTAATGTCAGGGATAAATCTTTATAATACACATTTGGTTTTAGAAATAAAAAAGACCATAAAATCTAACATTAATTATCACAGTTTTTTTTTTTTCATTAATTTTTATTATTTCACCATTCGCGTCAAAACTTTTCTAGACGGTATTTGTCTATTTGAGGTGAGATTCAGACTTCCGAAAATGCATCCGATTCGATAATTTTCTTTGAAAAGTTGACGGTTTTTCTGCGAAGAAAGGTTATTTTCCAAATTCGGAATACATTCCGAGAAGGTCTGAATCACACTACTGGATACCACTCACCATTCCACTGTAGAGCTAAATTGCAATTAAAGCCCTTATTTACTAAATATTAGATTTCATGGATTTTTTGTACGACAGACTAGTGTAAGACCTCATGTTTCTTTGAGAAGTTTTATCTTTAGTATTGAATGTTTCGACTAGTGGAATAAAATAGGGAATGTTTAATTTTTGTATTTTTAGCTGGTTCGATTCTTGGGTGAAGCACGCGAATTTTAGAAAATCTTTGAATGCAGTTATGTTTCTTTTTAAAAATAAAGGAATGTTTCCTTTAAGTAAAATACTGTATCTTAAGGATTTAAAGTAGTTTCCCTCCAGGGCCCATTCATTTTTTCCACCCTGTATTGTTTCACATGTAAAGTCGCTAACTCAGATTCGTCCTAACAAATCGATTTTTTGACAAACAACATCAAAATTATTTAGTGCAAAATCACTTTACATAATTTACACAACAAACATGTCTAAGTATCTCTTTTTTTAACCATCTTCTACCATTTCAAAGTATTCATCGGAAAAAAACATTTTTTGTTGGAACAAATGCGAGTTAGCTACTTTACATAAGAAACAAAATATCCCAGCAGGTCTTAATAAATAAATCACACTTACATTTCCAAGAACTCCAACCAAAACAGGAGGCAGTTTCACTTGTACTCCATCAATAGTTTGGAAGCCAACCTCTCTGAGCTCAGTAGTGGCCCCAATCTCCTTTAGTTTCTCCTGAGTCCAATGTACCATCCGGACGCAATCATCGCGGTATTTTATATCACAGGACACCGATGGAATAGCCACTGCCTCTTTCAAGAGTTCCTTGTAAGCGTTCTTATTCTGATCCACATACTTGAAAACATCAGGTAGTGCTGTCATCTTCTTGGGTGCTGTTATCGGAGTGACTGAATAACTACGATACAATGACGGTCGGTGGATGTATTTTTTATTTGCTCCGAGATCTGTCGTTGCCGCTAGTCGCGAAGCTTTACAACCTAAACAATAGCGAACACCACCGGCTATCAAGGGCAATGAACGATTCATGGTGATTGACATTTTGACTTTTTTGACAACAAGACAGGCAGGCAGGTTATGATCAAAGAAATTTCATACATAGTAGAATGCTGACTGACATTTAATGTACAAAGGATTTTGAACCTTATCACGACTACACAACGATCTATTATCATTTAATCTTGGTTATAAGGATTGTTGGTCTTGTTGAGAGGCTTTCTTGGGTGCTTTGTCTCTTTCACACAGTTGCAAAAAGAAAGAGACACAGCGCCCAAGTTTTATTTCAAGCGGACCGCGTTTTCTGTATCAGTGCGCGTTCCAGTTACGTTAGTATAAAAATTCCTTGGTTATGATATTGATAGTGATGTACAGTGAGATGCACTTCCTCCGATTTTTATTCTCACCAGTTCAATCCATTCGATTATTATTTTAGTATGATATATTTTACAGAGAACACAATGCCAAAATCTCAGAACGGTTTGTGCCTAATCTGAGGCCAAAATAAACTAAGCAAATAGCCATAATGAAAAAAGAGATCAGCTGATATTTAACTATTATTGAATAGCATAGAGCAGCGGTCGTCAAAGTGCGGCCCGCGGGCCGCATGCGGCCCGCGGGCGATATTGGTGCGGCCCGCGGACGATATTGGCCCGCGACCAAGTAAACAATTTCAGTAGATAATGATTCTACCACGTTAGAGGAGAACATACGTACCAACCTAGTAGGAAAAGGGCAAGGATATTATGATAATGAATGATGCTACCTACGTTGCTACAATAATAATTGTAATTGACTTAAAAAACTTCGAGATAAGGAAGCTTGCTTTGTTTGCTTGGTTTGGAGCTCGCTTTGCTCGCATTTTAGTTTCATGAGTTGAGTAGGTATAATGAGAGCAAAGTGATTTATGTCTGACCACAATATAGAAACCGACAAGCAGCGAGTCTTTTGTTCTATGAGTAGGTACCGCAAACAAAATCAAGTGTAACATGTCGTAGTTGTCTTAAAAATTTGGCTCGCTTTGCTCGCATTTATCTTCATAAGTAAGGTATATTGCGAATAAAGTGAGTTAAGTCTAACCACAAAATAAGAACCGATACGCAGCGAGTTTTTTCTTTGAACGAAGACAAGAGAAACAAACAAAATCAAGTGTCACATGTCATGTGTCATTTGTCTTAAAAAATTCGGCTCGCTTCGCTCGCATTTAACTTCATGAGTATGGTATATATTGCGAATAAAGGGAGTAAAGTCTAACCACAAAATAAGAACCGATAAGCAGCGAGTTTGTTCTTTGATCATCGCAAACAAAATCAAGTGTCACAATATTGTATTTGTCTTAAAAAATTCGGCTCGCTTCGCTCGCATATAACTTCATGAATAAGATATTTTGCGAGAAAAGTTAGTAAAGTATAAGAACCTATAAGCAGCGAGTTTTTTCTTTGATCACCGCAAACAAAATCAAGCGTCACATGTTGCATTTGTCTTAAAAAATTCGGCTCGCTTCGCTCGCATTTAACTTCATGAGTAAAGTATATTGCGAGTAAAGTGAGTAGTTTAACCACAAAATAAGAACCTATAAGCAGCGAGTTTTTTCTTTGATCACCGCAAACAAAATCAAGCGTCACATGTTGCATTTGTCTTAAAAAATTCGGCTCGCTTCGCTCGCATTTGACTTCGTGAGAAAGATATTTTGCGAGTAAAGTGAGAAAAGTCTAACCACAAAATAAGAACCGATAAGCAACGAGTTTGTTCTTTGATCATCGCAAACAAAATCAAGTGTCACAATATTGCATTTGTCTTAAAAAATTCGGCTCGCTAAGTACTTACTAGGATTTTACCCCATAAGTAGGTATAGGAATTTCGAAAAATCGTCAAATAAACAATTCAAGAATGTGCGGCCCGCAGTGATACCTCACATTGTCCTATGCGGCCCTTGGCCAGAAAAGTGTGACGACCACTGGCATAGAGAGACAGCTTGTCCCTTTTGTATCTAATAATCAGTGATCGGAATAAGGCGGGCTTAAATACCTAAAGTTTAAAGAACAGAGGCAAAAAAGGGGAGAATTTTATTCTTGTAGTAAGTAAGAATTTTATTGAAAGTTGGCACAATTTTCACAGTGAGTAAGTACATTTAAAATTAATGTTAATAATATTGTGAACTAATTCAAATAGTTTTTCTATTTGACCGACGGAAAAAAGTTTTTTATCCTTAAAATTTACATGTTAGTTTTTGTTATTAACTCAGGTAAAAAATTGATTCACCTTAATGTTAGATGTTCTTTATTAATGTCCCGGAAACGGAAATAATTGGGTCGAAAAATATTTAGTCCTAAAGAGTCTCCATTTGTCTCTGTTATTTTTCGAACTTTAGGTATTTTAGCCCGCCTCATTCCGATCACTGCTAATAATTATTCGAATAATACTCACTCACATAACCTACAGTAGAGTAGGATTCAGCACTCAAGTCCTACGGCAAAAGCGGGAACTAATTGTTTTATTTACTGTATTATTCTCTTTTAGTCAAGGTCGTTCAGATGTTTTGTTTTGTAGAGCTAACGAACGTACAAAGTTACAAACTAGCATAATTATTATCGTTCAAGCCTTATTTGGACAATTAGTAATTTTTTACATAACCTATTCTGCGATAGCAGCGCTGCGTCTGTGCTGAATCCGACTCTAACTGCTTTTTAAGTTGGCAACTCTGTGTCTTTACGTCAATGACAGTAACACTAATTTCATTTAAAAATTATTTAAAAATTATTTTAGTTCTTGATGTAATAAAAATCATGTCTATTGATTAGTACATAACTAGTAATGTACCTACATAATAATATGATGACTGAAGTAGATAGACCAATTTTTTTTCGTATCGCACCAATTTATCAATTATTTTTAAATAAAATTATCGATATTGATATTTACAAAAATATCGATATCGGTATATATCGATATCGATACTTTATTTTATTTCTGACATCCCTACTCAGGCACCTTCTATCAAACAAGTGTCAAAAATGACAGACTGAATTAAAAAAAGAACGTATAGATACCTATTTCCGTTTCCGTCGAGAGCAAAGTTAGCGCGCTAAAAATAATGAATGAAGTCGGTTAAAAAGGGTCCACGACAGTCCACGACCCCATAATTTTCCTACACTAGGGTTTTCCATCTTGTCCGATCCGTTGTGCTAATCTCAGGACTACCATTCGGATTGATTGGATTAAAACAATTTTGAGGAATAGCATAGAATAGGCTACGTTTCACTAACATCATCATCATCACCATTACCATCACTACCGGGGGCAATGCCGCGTGGACTTTGCTAGTTTATTCGGTGAAGAGTTGTGTATGTGTAGGTACCTACTATTGGGTTCCCCAAGGGTGTTAAAAAAATAAAGAGTGGGGCGGGGCTGTGTGTGCGCTGGGTGGGAATGAATGCAACCTTAATTCTAGAAGCAGAGAGAACCTCAAACACGGAAAATCAAACTGCAAAGTTTAAAATATCGCTGACATTGTCACACATTTCTGTGAATTGACGTGGCCATGCCCAGCCATGCCATTCAAAATTCATAGTTTGGTCCTGTGGTTTGGTCTTTCATAAACTTTAAAAAGCTTTAAAAATGTATGGGTTTCGGAACGGAAAAGTATCGAACATGTGATTAGGTACAGAAGATAAATATTCTCTGACATCATCACAACAGTAGGTATGTATTACCTACCTACACTAAAATACTTGCCAATTCTGTAAATGTAAGTAACCTACTTAGGTAGGTAGGTACTCCGTAAGAGAACATACTTAGGTACTCACTCCGTAGTACTACCACAGAATACTAGGTAGGTAGGTACTTACTATTATTTTATGGTAGGTAGTCCCCTTACGGTTGGTTTGGACTGAATGTCAAAATGTACTGATCTGCATAATGTATTTATTCCAAAAAGAACTTTTCCCAAAATGACTGATTTTCTATAGGTCTTCATTATAAAATGTCGGAAATGAAACTGTCAAATGTATGTACAGTCGGCATTAGTCACTCTCTTTATTTTTAAAATAAGTAATAAAATAAAATCACATTCTATAGATAATAGGCAAAAATGGAAAACGCGGTCCGCTTGAGAGATAAAACTTGGGCGGTGTGTCTCTTTCTAAAGGGTGACCATAATTTATAAACTAAACATTCCTAGTCCATAGGGGGTCTTTTACATCATTTTCTGATTTACATGACACGTGATTTCAGGGCATGATTTTTCAATTAAAATACTGATGCAATTTTGATCCTTGATTTTGATCCTTGGTTTCGATCCTTGAATTCGATCCTTGATTTCGATCCTTGATTTCGATCCTCGGTTTCGATCCTTGATTTCGATCCTTGATTCTTGAATCTTGAATCTGAAAACTAAAGTCTTGAATATTTGAAGTGACAGCTGTCAAACTTCAAACGGCCATATCTCGGGAACTACTCGTCCTAGACTCCCCGTTCCCAGTTCAAATGAAAGCTATGGCCAAGATCTTCATTTGAAGTGACAGCTGTCAAACTTCAAACGGCCATATCTCGGAAACTACTCGTCCTAGACTCCCCGTTCCCAGTTCAAATGAAAGCTATGGCCAAGATCTTCATTTGAAGTGACAGCTGTCAAACTTCAAACAGCCATATCTCGGAAACTACTCGTCCTAGACTCCCCGTTCTCAGTTCAAATGAAAGCTATGACCAAGATCTACATTTCAGATGACAGATGTCATTTTGACAGCTGTCACTTTAAATGTAGATCTTAGTCATAGCTTTCATTTGAGCTAAAAAGGAAGAGTCTAGGACGAGTAGTTCCCGAGATATGGCCGTTTGAAGTTTGACAGCTGTCACTTCAAATGAAGATCTTGGCCATAGCTTTCATTTGAACTGGGAACGGGGAGTCTAGGACGAGTAGTTTCCGAGATATGGCTGTTTTAAGTTTGACAGCTGTCACTTCAAATGAAGATCTTGGCCATAGCTTTCATTTGAACTGGGAACGGGGAGTCTAGGACAAGTAGTTCCCGAGATATGGCCGTTTGAAGTTTGACAGCTGTCACTTCAAATGAAGATCTTGGCCATAGCTTTCATTAGAACTGAGAACGGGGAGTCTAGGACGAGTAGTTTCCGAGATATGGCCGTTTGAAGTTTGACAGCTGTCACTTCAAATGAAGATCTTGGCCATAGCTTTCATTTGAACTGAGAACGGGGAGTCTAGGACGAGTAGTTCCCGAGATATGGCCGTTTGAAGTTTGACAGCTGTCACTTTAAATGTCAATTTGACATAATCTGTCATTTTGACATGATCTGTCAATTTGACAGCTGCTTTTATTTATTATTTATTTATTTATACAGAAATTTTGATTGTATAATTTTTTTTTTATTTTGTACTTAATTGCACTAAGGTCACGGTAGGAGCATAAGGACATATTGGTCCTCGTGCTCCTACCAGTAGGAGAACCAAGTAGGAGTAAGAGGAAACGTATGATCGTTGTAATGTAGCTGAATGTACCTTTTGTGTCAGACTTTACGGATTTCCGACATTTCAAAATGAAGGCATAGAGAAAATCAGTCATTTTGGGAAAAGTTCTTTTTGGAATAAATACATTATGCAGATCAGTACATTTTGACATTCAGTCCAAACCAACCGTAAGGGGTAGTCCTTACTCATCCTTTTGCTCTATGAAGTTGTTACCATCTTGCTGCTAGGGATAGTTTATCTACTTATCTATCCTAGAAACCCTAGTTTTTTTTTTTTCATTAATAACAAATTAATGCGAGGGTCACAGAGTCACAGAACCACAGGCAGACCACGGTCTGATGATATTGAAGCATTGGATTCGACTGGCAAAGGTATAATTCAGAAGTGGGTGGATGTGGGCTTATTAGATAAGTAGTTAATAAATAGGTTGATAACATATTATGTGTAGGAGCTGTAGAAATTCTCTCAGATCTCCAAAAAGTGATTTGTGAACTTGTTTTATTTATTTCAGGACGCGTACATACTTGCCTGTTGTATGCCTCCCTCTGTTCGTAGACGCGTGTATACTTTAAAACGTCGAGATGAAATCATGCCACTTTCATACAACCTCCAACAAATATTCTAAGCGCAATAAACGAAGAAGATATAATGCGTTGAAAAGTGCATTTACAGTGACCAGAGACAGAATACCCCCACAAATATACTGCGCTCACAACAGAATAAAAAACTCTGAAAATATAAAACTTACACCTAGTAAACAATACTACCAGATTGTTGGTTCAAATACTAGGTTGAAAACGAACTACCCAAAAGATTTCAATCCAGTTTACTTTTCAACTCAGCATCAACAAGCGAAACTGCTCGACGTTAAACTTTGTTTCGAAACTATGACATTCCTGCCATTTATTAAAAATCAGCGAGGCCAAAATGCAATAGACAAACAACATTTTGGAGATAAATCTGAATCATTGGCACGGCTCACGATGAGTGCGCTTGCCGCATCTGAAACTGACATCAATTCTATACTCGAGCTGGTGGAAACAATGTACCGCTCTATACATGATATGTTACGGGATATAAAACAAAAACAGAAAATGTATAACCCACCTGAAACTATACAGCCTGAACATACAGAAAAACCCAAATACGTAATTAAGATCCATCTTAAAAAGTTCATGAATTATCTCAATGAACAGTGCATTCGATTAAATTCAAATGTGCCTCATAATCAAATAACGAATGGTAGTCAAGGCCTTCCCGGACCCATACCTTACTGCAAGCAACCTAGCATGACGAGTTACCTCAACAATCAATGCAAATCGTTCAACATCTTACTACAACCTAAGCGTATGAGTTTCAACATAACAGTGTGTAAATTCAATTCATGTTCAATGGACTTCTTCCAAAGACTAGCGGCGTTCTACAACTGGTGCAATTTGACGTACAGCAATACAAGACGAAAACCGGTACCATCTGTTTTCATTCGAGATTGGCATTTCAGAAACGCATCACAGGGCTACTTGTTGTCTGTATTATTGAAACACAATAATGTGATGTCATTGAATGTTATGAGAAAGCTATACTTCGTTATAATCACGAGCGCTACTCCCAACCTGACTATAGAAATAAACTTCAAGTTGGTGAATGGAATATTCATGGCATACGATTCACCGCTCTATGAAAAGTTGCCTTTTGAGGTCATCCACTTTAATGATAGACATCGAAATATATTAGAGAGTTCTTCAAAATTATGCAGACCGAATATTACGTACAATATTCCGCATAGAGCTGCTGATTTGAACAACGACCTTTTGCGAGAAACAAAGTCAGGTAGTACGTTACAAACCAACAGTTCCTCTGATTCCAGTTCAACTCTCAAGTACGAATCCTCATCAGAGCATGAAGTTTCGGATTACTTTATCAAAAGCACTTCCTATTCACAAACTGGCTTTTTGGATCTCAAGAATGCAGAGAGTAGTACAAACCTGACAATAAGAGAGAGCGTCAAAACATTGACCTTGTCAATCGATGACATGCTGAGCTATAATGTTTTGCTGAACACCAGAAAAGATTGTGGCGACATGAATTTTGCAACAACGTTCCAGGAACAATACAATTACAATTCTAGAACACAGCAGAGTAGGACATGGATGAGCAAAGTGTACAGAGAGTCGTCTACCTTAAATGCCGAATTATTTATGCCCTATTTTAATTCTGTAATGAATGAAACAGTTTTCGACAGAGTATCCATCGGCGAGTATTGCGTCAGTACTCTCAATCAATATTGGTCACAAATTCGATCTCAAACGTTTTGTAAAACATTTCTTAAAGATTTAGGAAATTATTTACTCAGTTCACTCTTAATTTCTGTTGTATACCCTAGCTGAATAAAACTTTACTGTAGCATTATAGTAGTTTAATTTTATTAATAATTGCATTAATTCTAAGACCTAAATCAGTTAATAATTTAAAACAGCTTAGTCTCTAATTCTAATTCTATTTTGCTCAAGATTATTTACATGATCCGTACTTTTATGTGAAATACCACATGCTAAGTTTTGTGGGTGATATTCAAATTAAGAATCACGGAATGATTATTTATTTACGCTGCAATCTGCTACCAGTCTTTTTATATAACTCCAACAAGCTCAACAGTTGACTGTCCTTAGAATGCTGAAATAGAAAGAAAACTTAGGTCATAAGAGGTAAATACTAAAATCTATCTGAAGCAAATAGCTTGGTAGGCGTTTCGACACTCAATAGTATGTATCTCGTCTAACAAAATGTTACGTAACTAATGTAATGACCAGTGATCGGAATAAGGCGGGCTAAAATACCTAAAGTTCAAAGAACAGAGGCAAAAAAGGGGAGACTTCCTTACTACAAGAATTTTATTCTTGTAGTAAGTAAGAATTTTATTGAAAGTTGGCACAATTTTCACAGTAAGTACATTTAAAATTAATGTTAATAAAATTGTGAACTAATTCAAATAATTTTTCTATTTGACCGACGGAAAAAAGTTTTTTATCCTTATAATTTACATTTTAGTTTTTGTTATTAACTCAGGTAAAAAATTGATTCACCTTAATGTTAGATGTTTTTTATTAATGTCCCGGAAACGGAAATAATTGGGTCGAAAAATATTTAGTCCTAAGGCGTCTCCATTTGTCTCTGTTATTTTTCGAACTTAAGGTATTTTAGCCCGCCTCATTCCGATCACTGGTAATGACCCATCCATACAATATTTCCGGCTATTTTGTGTTCACTAATTAATTTCTTGGTTTAACCGCCCAGGTCAGTAATTATATTCCAGACCATCTTAAACCAAGAAAAACAGGGCAGACCAAGGCCAGTAAGTACAATGTGAGCGAAGTTTTTTATAACTTACCCAGACGTAGCATCATCCGTGGTAGCCAAATTCCCCGTATTCACAAATACGACGTCCTTATGCTTCTTCATCCAGAAGGTTAGGAAGATAGCTACAATAGTCACGCTGACGCCACTGGCCGCCGCCGCAGTTGCGCCCGCGCCGCCCGCTTTTACAAACAAACGCGCCGACATGCCTCGCCATACGGATTCCGTCCATGTAGAATACATGTTCGATTTAAGATCGTAACCTGGAATATACCAAAAGTTTTATAATTATGTGCTCTAGGCTAGTAAAGTTTCCGAATTCTCAAATTTGATCAAACTATCAGCGGGCCTATAAAGGTCGCTATTGCAGAATCGCATTAAAGGAATTGAACTATTGCCATCTCTTTTCATTGACTGAGAGTGATAAGAGACGGCACTATAGTTCATTTCATATTGCGAATCTGCAATAGCGACCTTTTTAGCTCCGCAGATTTGAATAAAATATCCAAGAAACAAAACACAAAATTCGTGCCTGGCGTGTCGTGTGTCAAAGCACTTATGCCTATTCAGTATTTTTGAATAGAAGTGAACCAGTTTTTTTTAAACTGGACTAATTTTGGTTGATCTACAATAAATCACTTTATGAATCTTGTATAACATTGTATAAAATAAATATAGGTACCTTCTATGTCAAACGCAGGACTAATAGCGTCGCTCATGTTCATTGTAGTCTGGAAACAAGCACCGGTGTGATTCCATCCCTTCAGCCAGTAATAATCGTATCCCTGAAGAAGATAATACATTTTATCAGAACGCGAACAAGTCTATCTATACTTATAATAAGAATGAAGTCTGAGTACAAACTTATAAGTTTTCAATTAAGTGAAGTCAGTTTTTGATCTATATAACCCTAGAGCACCAAAACACTTCGATAGCGCGTTCTAGAATGCAAAAAGTGCATAGTATGACTTTATTTCTCTGTTCGCTGTTCGCGCTAATCTCAGAAATGGCTAAACCGAATTAGATGCAGTTTTCACTGATGTATGGTGGTAAGTCTGGACCTTTTATTAGTGTTAGTTTCATCAGAATCCGTTCACAAATAAAAAAGATATGTCCATTTAAAGAATGTACTGTGACTTTAGTAAAAAATAATATAAAAAAGGATGTATCTTTTTTATTTGTGAACGGATTTTGATGAAACTAACACTAAAAAATGACCCAGGCTTACCACAATACAACAGTGAAAACTGCATAAAAATCGGTAAAGCCATTTCTGAGATTTACCCAGCAAAGTTCTGTTCTGAACTAAAGTCCCACAGTTACCCAGCATATCCAAGTTACAATGAACTTATTGCATGATTTTCATTATTATTAAAAAAACTCTTATCATAAGTAATTAAATACGACAACTTCACTCATTAAATTTAAAGTTTTTTCAAGAACAATTAGGACATAGAGACTTTAGAGACATCTATTGGAGCTAGCTGAAACCAGATTGTGATATCTGGTTCTCATAGGAGTTACAAGCTTTGCTTAGTTTAGGGCTAGATGGCGCTGTGTGTCTCCAAAAACAAATAATAAAAAATTAAAAAACCCGGTGATCTGAAAAGTTGGAAATAATCTATACTTATCTTTATCTATACTCTATACTATACTAATATAATAAAGCGGAAGAGTTTCTTTGATTGTTTGATCGCGCTAATCTGGAAGTACCAGGGCCTGAATTCTACTAGATGACAACCGCTTTGGTTTTGGTTCGATCTCTTGAATGTCAGCCATTTGGTGAAATAGTAGAATAGCTTTTCAAAAATTTGTTCTGCGAAAGTTCAAAACCTCACCACAACTGAGTCGTTTGTTATTAGTAGTCATGGAAACAGTCGCTTTAGTTGAGGTTTTGGTTGAGGTTGATAAAAAGTTCGGTACCAGAATCGACGCCCAGTTGGATTTGAAAAATTATTTCTGGTTTTGGATAGCTAATTTTTTGAGGAAGGTTTTAAGCTATTCATCATCACGAAAAGGCAAAAGCCGAGCAAAACGAAAGAAAGCCAGATAAACGCTTGGTTTTCCGTAATCAAAACTAGATGGCGGGACTAAAAATGACCATTTTCTGAATCGCGCTGATGAAAACACGCGGCAGTCACTTATGAGTCTACGCGTGATTTAAAATACTTTTTAGTAAACCGACTTCAAAATAAAGGAGGTACTCGATTATTTATTACCCGAAGATGCCTGGACCGATTTGGAACATTATTTTTTTGATTGAAAGGTGGTGTCTTGGTCAGATCAGGTCAGGATCTGATAATGGAATCCTGGAGCTGTTCAACAGAACTCCTCAGTAAATAGGCCGATTGAGTTGAAACTCGGCAAACCTGTCAAGTTTCAACTACAATGTAATAATATGGTGACAGTGAGCTGATCTGAGGATGGAGTCAGGAGCTGTTCAACATAACTCCTCAGTAAATATGCCGATTGATTTGAAACTCGGAACTCAGCATATCTGTCAAGTTTCCAATATAATGTAATGATATGGTGACATCGAGCTGAAGGGGAAGGGGGAGAGGGGGAGGAGGAGATGGGGACGGGGACGGGGACGGGGATGGGGACGGGACGGGACGGGACGGGACGGGACGGGACGGGACGGGACGGGACGGGACGGGACGGGACGGGGATGGGGACGGGAATACATGACACACAAACTTATTTAATTTAAAATCCAAAAAAATCTGTTTATGTAGGTACAGAATATAAAACCAAACACTTTTTTACTTCACGTCACGTGGCATTGCAACGCATGCCGGGTACAGCTAGTTTTAAATAAGAGCTTGAATTTGTTTAGATGAGTGTGTTTTGCGCGTCACTGTCTCTTTTGTGTATTTGAGCGTCTCCCTCCCAAATGTGTTTTTGCAGAAACCAAGGATGGATGTTTGATCCACTCTGGAAGCAGTTACCTTCTTGAAAAAGAACGAAACTTTATTATACTTGTCTGTCTGTACCTACATTACCACAGAGTAGACTACTCTCTGACTCTCTCTACTCTGTGACATTACTCAGGTTCAGATGCACTGTGCACACAACAAAATGTACCGTTAGCACAGCCATGCATGCTTGACTGTGTATGTGTGAGCGTCTACCTCACTCTTTTTCTGTGTTTATGCAGCATCGACCAGTAGAAGTCTGCGATTCGGACCACGGGCAATAAACGGCGAGTAATAAACATTCCTCAAAAAGACGAAACTAGATACAATGAAATCATTACTCCTTACTAACTTATCTAGCGCCTTGCAGGCTGATTTATCCCAGCCGGCCTAACATGTGCTACATCGAGAGAGATATCTCGATCGGATGAACTGCTCTAATGTATACGTTAGAGCAGTTTAACCGATCGAGAAATCTTGTTTCTCGACTCTCGATGTTGCACATGAGGCCTACAGGTGCATATCTGTGCCGTTGAGCGTAGACCACAGATGTACCGTGAACAAGGCCGGATTGCTAGCGTAATGCGCCACACTAGCGTACAAGTACGGCGCCGAAGGCGAGACGTTACCTTAGCTGCTAGAGTGTGTTTCCTCTTTCTCTCTTTATCGCTCTCTCTCTCTGTACCTGGTATCTATGTGTGAGCGTGGTGTGTTTCTATCTACGTATGTATTTGTGAAGCGAGTGGTTGGATGAACAGAATTTGAACAACTTAGAAGTAGGTAATAGGTACCTTCTTGAGGCAGAAAGACGTAACTTTATGAAAAGACACAATTTTATACATTACTTACAGGTTTCTCTTGCGCCTTGCAGGTTGATTTATCCAGGGGCATATCTGTGCCGGTGAGCGCACACAACAGATGTGCCGTGAACACGGCCGGGTTGTTGGCGTAGTTCGCGACACTAGCGTACATGTACGGCGCCGACGGAGACAGGTTGTCAGCACTATTGCTACCGAAGTCTACTGCTTGCATTAATGGACACGCTTGGCTTTGGGTGTAGCAGTAGAGCATTTCGTCTACCTGTGAATCAATGGCTCGTATTTATTCACCACTCGTGCTACCGTTTTCTCCGTATTAGCTTAGCATTTGTTGACCCATTGTTGGTAAAACAGTACTATTATTTATTCTGTGGTAAAACTTGAAAGAAAATATATTCTTCAGTGTTTTGCAAAAGTCAGTTTTGGTATTTCCTTAAAACATTTTAAGGTAGGTAAGTAAAATAAAAAGTAGAAGTGAATGTTAACTTATTTGTAAATGTTTAACAATTCTAAGTTAAGACGGCATTCAAATTTATAATGTTCTATGGACACACAGGCATGTAAAATAGAATAACATAAGATAAAATGATGAAAGGCGATGCCTATAATCCGTACCCATATTATAAATGTGAAAGTGTGTTTATTTGTTTGTTTATTTGTCCTGCTTTCACACCAAAACAGAGCGACGGATTGACGTGATTTTTTGTGTGGAGATAGTTGGAGGGCTGGAGAGTAACATAGGCTACTTTTTATCTGGGTACCACGCGAGCGAAGCCGCGGGCAAAAGCTAGTACAACAATAATTTTATAAAAATCTATAAAAAGAATAGTACCAAATGAGCGGAAGCTGTAAGATTCCCGATGTATTCGGCGTCAGTAACTCTCTTGTAGAGTGTGAGCGCCAGTGCAGTTGCAAGCCGGGATATTTTCACTTGCATGTCCGTCTCGACCATTGTACCTGCTGCTATCAGCTCTTCCGTTGATAAGACTGTAACAAAACATAAGTATAATATGCTGTAAATCTATGTAGAAAAGATGTATACTTATTACATTATACATAGGTACTGCGGGCTTAAAAAGGTCGCTATTGCAGAATCACAAAATGAAATGAACTATAATGCCGTCTCTTTTCACTCTTAGTCAATGAACAGCGTAGCTAAAATGGTCGCTAATGCAGATTCACAAATGATTTGCGTCGAGATTCTCGTATTAGAAATCACAAAGTTGACCATTCCGTACCGACAATATCATCTTATTGTTTGACAGTTTTGTGGAGAATCGTAAAATAAAATGGCCACCTATGAATTGGAATTGCACTAAGTGTCAATCAAATATTATTTATATTAATAAAACATACTAAATACTTACTTAAAAACCAAATACTTATTTACAGAGTATTAGTAGTAATAATACGATGCAATATTAAATGAAAACCAACCGGGTTATTTTTTTTCGTGTGGTAATTTAAGGCCTAGCATGTGATTCTGCTGTGAATTGAATTGCGTACAATTCAGCTAACATTTGACGGTAATTAAAGATGAAATGCTTTAGCAATATCAATACAAATCACCCGTGAATCATATTATTGTGAATCTGCATTAGCGACCATTTTAGCTCTGCAGAGATGGAATAGTTCGATTCCTTTTGCGATTCTGCAATAGCGACCTTTTTAAGCCCGCTGATCATTAAACTCTATTCAACAATAGGCAATAGTCTTGAAGCAACATGTTAAAAGCAACACTATTGCCGTTTGTTGAACGAGTCTTGCAACAGTACGACTTTTCGGTCGACGCTCTGCTCTCACAAAAAATATTGAAAAATAACGCCTTCAGTAAAACTATCTCAGTTTCAGTTGGGGAGTGGACACATTGCGTTTTCTGCAGCGCGTTTTTGAGCTGCACGTTTGTATCGATACAAACGCGCGTTCGCAACGCGTTTTTTTCCATACAAAAGCGAACCGGGCGTTCGCATCGCGTTTGTATCGATACAAACGCGCTGCAAAAAACGCAATGTGTCCACTCCCTTAAGAGGTTGTCTGCATCAAGGTTGTTATTCTGTCTACTGCTGGACAAAGGTTTTCAAGGGTAAAGATGATCTTAAAAGTATCTTAAAATAAATACTTACATGTCCCGTTATTTCCAATACTAATGTTCTTATAACCATAACCAAGTTGATAGTATTCGTCTAAAGCTGAGTTGTAGTACATATTCGTGAATGTTTCCTCATGATCCACTAACAAGAGCTCCGGTAGAGTTGAATCGGTGTAGTTCTTGAGGATCCGTCGGAAGGAGTGGAGCGACGACGGCGGAATGTTAGAAGTGAATTTTGGAAGAACACTCTCATTGAAACGGTTGTAGTATGTTGAAATTGTGTTTATAAATTGTGTTACCTGGAAATAGAGGTGAGAGTTACTTGACAGATTTCATATAAGTTGCAGCAGTGAGATTTAGGTAAACTATCATTGAAATACATAGTGCAAGTAGAGTATTTTTTTTTAATTTATAGGATATAAAAAAAAAATATTTTAAAAAAACAAAAACCCGACTGCGTCAAAACTTAAAAGAAAAAAACAAGCCTGCAAAGAATTACTCACAGTCGGAACCCATTCATTTTATTACCAATCAAATCTTCCCAATGTTATGGGTCCCGACTGTGAGTAATTATTTGCAGGCTTGTTTTTTTCTTTTAAGTTTTGACGCAGTCGGGTTTTTGTTTTTTTAAAATATTTTTTTATTTAACACTTTTTAGTTATGATAAAGTTGATTTTAAAATACCTATTCAACGATACCCCACTTGATATAGTGTAACGCCGGCTCCATACGTTGGGACCAACGTTGGTCCCAACGTTGGGGCCAAGATTTCGTGAACCATCCACACGTTGGCGATACACCAGTCTTGTTCCGTCAGAGCCAACGTGCAGACGTCCGATGTCTGCGCGTCCGATACAGAAATTGAAATTTCTCTAAGTGATTTTACATTACTGAATACCAATTTTATCACAATCACATCACATCATGTCACTATCACACTTCACACAACACACTATATTATAAATGCGAAAGTTTGGATGTTTGGATGTATGTTTGTTCCTCTCTAACACGATAACCACTTAACCGATAGGGGTGAAATTTAAAATATAGATAGATAATAACCGGAAATAGGACATAGGCTACTTTTTATCTCAAAAAATTGCACGGTACCCGTAACATAAAAAAAATACTAGACTCCATCATCAGATCAGCTTGCTGTTACCATATTATTACATTGTAGTCAGAACTTGACAAATATGCCGAGTTTCAACTCAATCGGCCTATTTACTGAGGAGTTCTGTTGAACAGCTCTTGACTCCATCGTCAGATCAGCTTGTTGATACCATAATATTTAATTGTCACCGAGAATCTATAAGTGTGCAAAATTTCAGCCCGATAGTTCTACAAACACAATAAATAAGGAATACGATGACATTCTCGCTCGTCAGTCGACACGTGCGCTCACGATGCGCATCGAAACGGGACTGAGCATAGCGCCAACGTGTGGACGGATCCCCAACGTTGGCGCGCCAACTTCCTTTGATAAAACCGACACGGCACGGCCAAGCCCCAACGTTGGCCCCAACGTTGGCGCCAAGCTATTTTGTCAGCACCACACGTTGGTGAGAGGCATTGGGACCAACGTTGGCCCCAACGTGTGGATGCGGGGTGACGATTTTGATTCTTTTAATTTTGACAATATGGCGTCTGGTTGTAGCCCAGCCGGCCTAACATGTGCAACATCGAGAAAGATATCTCGATCGGACGAACTGCTCTAACGCATACGTCAGAGCAGTTTAACCGATCGAGAAGTCTCGTTTCTCGACTCTCGATGTTGCACATGTTAGGCCTACTGGTGAATTTTGATTACTGTCATATCTTTAGTGACACTCCCAAGGTTGAGACAAATCGATTGACGTAAGAATCATCAAAATCGGTCCACGCGTTTGGCCTCTAGAGTGCCACATAGAAACATCCATAGCGAGAATTATTATTAATCAACTTTAAACCGTTATTTTTTCTAAACTATTACTTAAAATGAAAAATGGTAAAAGAAACCTAAAGTTGATTTTGAAATACCTATTCAACGATACCCCACTTGATATAGTGTGACGGTTTTGGTTTTTTTAATTTTGACAATATGGCGTCTGGTTGTGGCACTGGTGAATTTTGTTTACTGTCATGTCTTTAGTAGCACTCCCAAGGTTGAGACGAATCGATTGACGTAAGAATTATCAAAATCGGTCCACGCGTTTGGCCTCTAGAGTGCCACATAGAAACATCCAAACATACATAGACTGATAAACACATTACCCTTCCTTTGCTTTGCGCAGTCGGGTAAAAAGGTACTTAGACATGTATATTTGTTTGATTGTTTTTCTCCTATTGATCGTTATCCTTTATTATTTATCTAATTAAGACAACATTTAAGTGTAAAGATTATTTATTTAAATACTTACCTCCTCACTCAAATCACTGTACTTCGGGTCGGTTTGGTTGAAGGGCGTGAAAGCGTACATCGGCCACTCTTTATTAGGTTTCCCGCTGGCTTGGTCTTGCAAGGACCCTCCTATTTGGCCGACTTCAACGTGTAACTTAATAGTCTCAGGTTTCAAGGGGTTTTGGGTGGGCCACGCCCCTCTACTGATGTCGTAGGCTACGCGCTGAGAGCCGATATAGTCGAACGCTTCACCGTTGAAAAATGTGAATAGGATGTTGTGATCTGAAAGGATTGCTTATATTAGAAAAACTACCAAGATTTACAGTAATTAAGTCCAGGAATACAATGTTTAAAATATAGTTTTAATTATATAGGGGTGCTAGGGTCTAGGTGGTGCGTGTTACTAGTCTAAACCGATAGTGGTGCGCACAACTTAGCAAATTATCGTTAATTCAATTGCATGATGATTTGCAGTTAAGTTAGTGAAACAAACACACCCTGTAACAATTTACAGGCTGTGTTTGTTTCATTAACTTGGTTTATAATTTAAATAGACAGAATAAACTAGTAAGTAATATGAATGAGTCTGCAATACAGACAAATGAAGCCACAGGTGGAAGAATATTCGAAACATTTCCTTTTTTCCTAAAATCAGGGTACATGGGTACATCAACAAACCGTATTTATCAGCATCTGTTTCTGGAATCATCTTTGCCAATAAAGCTGCTGTCGAAACCAACGTGACCATTCCTACCACAGAGCTAGCTGCGCCTGGAGAGATATCTGAAAGACAATTCAAAAAGTTTAACAAATGAACGATACATAGACTCTTATGTAGAGTCCACACTGAGACATGAGTTTAATACTTTTTCAATCTTCTCTCCGAAAGGTAAGACAAAAAAAAATGTACATTACAAAATCATTGCTATAAATAATGGTCCAAGTTATTACATTTCAATTACAACGAAGCCATTTTTTTATTGTATGGTCGTACTGGTAAGGGAAGATTTGGTATCATTTTCTTCGTAAGTACTCCCGTGCGAAGCCGGGGCGGGCAACTAGTAGTAAACATAAATTTCTTACTGTCAAATAACGACGCCGCATCAACTCTGGCGGTTACCATTGTTACATTCTTCGTGTTTTTTTCATTCTGCAAAAATATAAAAAGGTAAGTATTTACTTACGTATTATTAAGTCTATATTAAAATGAGGGTGTGTTTTGTTTACTATATTAAAAATGAGTGAAAATTTTTAGTAACAGTTTGAGAGCCTGTATAAAATAATCTCCGGAATCGAATGCTTGCAAAAAAGATAAACAAAAATTACGTAATCGCCTAATTATACCTACAGACGAAATTAGTGTTAGAAAGCTATAAGTTTATCAGTAAAAAATAACCTATCATAATACCACACAAGGTACAAGGTAAATAGGTAGCTTGTGTATCTTGTTAGTAGTAATAAAATACTATTTCGTACAAACATTAAAAAAGTTTGCGATCAGTTTAAAAACAGAATACTTAAGTATACATATTTTTAAAATTAAGTTATACTTACTTAATATTACTAGCTTCCGCAGCTTCGCTCGCGTGGTACCCGAATAAAAAGCCTATGTTCTATTCCCGGTCATTTACTATCTATATTTTAAACAGCCAAATCGGTTCAGTGGTTGTCGAGTTATAGAGGAAACAAAACAAAACAAACATACATCCATCCATCCAAACATCCAAACTTTCGCATTTATAATATTAGTATGATTAAAAAATATATACCGAATGGTTTCCTATAAAACTAACCTCAACACGTGGAAACAATGGGTAGTATACATTGTAGTCACCAATAGGATCGCACACTTTGGTGGGCGTCAACAACGACGTAGACGCTGATCTGAAAAAGTAAATTATTAATATATTGAAGCTATCTACACAATGATCACTACTGTATGCCCACGTGGCAGACGTTCTCCCAGATCTTTAGGCATTCAACACCCTTTATAGAAGCCTAAGGTGGTAGTCAGAGGTATGTCCAAACACATATTAGGTATGTAAGTATGTCAACATTTTAAAGAAGTTAGCATACGTGACAAGTTGCAAGCCCACCGCGCCGGCCGGTACATTATATTGATTTATTTATATAACTAACTAACAAATACTTAGATACTAATAAATTAATTTATATTTAAAGCTAAAATTTATATTTAATTAGGTACATACTGTAAGAGCTAAACGCATTAGGATCAATATAAATTTTACCTATAACTATAAATATAATACAATATAGGGTGTTACCATGCGAGCCTAGCCATTGGAACCTAGTATAAAATATAACTGATGTGATCCTATTTTTAAAACTTACATAATGTCCTTCCTTTTCCCAGCAGTGGGATGATATAGGAAGCAGAAGAAATGAGATTAAAACTATTGTAAATTGAAAATACTGGTAGTGTTTAATCTTTTGTAGTATTTTCTATCTTTTTGACATTTAGTTGCCATGATCAATTTAATTTAAGTAAACCTATGTAATCAATTAATATTTTTTTTAATACAGTTGCTCAGAAAGTGGCGTATTGCAGGGACGTATAGCGTTCGGGAAGTGGGCTATTACACACTCGTGCTTTTTTTTTACCTTTCCCGCACTCGTGCGTTCTCTTTCCCAACTGTCAAAATAATGTATAATAAAAAGAAAAACCAACCATGAAGTTTTTACTAAAAAAAAATCATAGGAGTTTTTATGATTCATGCAAATACGTATATTTCTAAAAAGAAGCTACTAATTTGTTTATATATCAGATTTAATGATTTGATTGAATGAGTTAGGTTAGGTTTCATTTCATTTTCATTTCATATCAATAAAAAAATTCTACTGAAGACTTGGCTGTATGGGCATAGTTCCCTTTGCCTACCAGAATCGGTGAAAAATAAAATCTCTTCTTATATTCTACGGTTGGCGCCATTTTCTAGATTAAATTGCTTCATTTTTTTGCAACTGTATTAAAAATAGTCGTTCAGTACACGTTCGGAACCGTCATTGCAACTTGTTCCGACTGTCAACCCTCGCCTTCGGCTGCGCCTCGGCTCGGGTAGACATTTGTCGGAACTCTTTGCAATGACAGCCTTTCCGAACTTGTACTGAAATATACTATTTCACCTCAGCAGCTCGAAATGGTATCCTTTGCTGCGAGAAACCAGTGTGCAAAATCGCATTTTGCACACTGGTTTCAGTGAGGAAAAGTGATTTGAAATTCGAATGTCGTCGACTGACACGTGATAGTGCATGGCGGTCAATCGCTAGCCTGTCTATGAAAAAAAAAACAAATAACGCACCTTTTAAAAATAAAATAGCGGGAATTTGTTTCTGTTACGCTACTTATTTGTTGAAAATTCATAAAACAATAAAGATAAGTGAAACCAGTGGCGAATGCACTAATTTATCTCCAGAGAGAAGAGTTGAGACAAAAAGTAATTGTGATGAACAAAGTTCCCTTCCTGAGAAGCACTTAGGTAAGTTCTGAACAAAACAGAAACTTTTAATTTCCAAAACTACAATAACTGTTATAAATATGTTTTTTTTAATTTCTGAAAAAATGCGTTATTTTTAAATAGATTTAAATGAATACCTATTATGGATTAGTTGCTTCACTATGTACAAAGTTGTATCTTTTATTTGTAGGTTAATGTTCTCGCTACTGAGGTGAAAAATTTTGTGTGCTACACGAGACCAAAGTTTTTCACATCTCGTGCCTTTGAATTCCTCGCTAGACTCGGGATTCTAACGTAGAATCACTCGCTACGCTCGTGATTCAATTCTTAGAATCCCTCGTTCGCTCGGGATTCAAAATCAGCACTCGAAGAAAACATCAACTTTGCTCTCTTGTTGCACAAATAACTATAGTAGAATCATACAAAGCTTCAGTTGATTAGCATGAAACAAAGTCAACTTTAAAAACTACGCTTGTCTGAAGGATTATTAATGCGGCTTGACTTATTATTAATCATTATTAATAAAAAATAATATGAATCCATCCATACCCATATTATAAATGTGAAAGTGTGTTTATTTGTTTGTCCTGCTTTTACGTTAAAGAGCGACGGATTGACGTGATTTTTTTATGTGGAGATTGTATGTGATGTTGTTGGAGGGCTGGAGTGCAACATAGGCTCCTTTTTATCCAGGTATAACGCGAGCGAAGCCGCGGGCGGAAGCTAGTACTTTTATAAATTAACGAAATAACTAACCTTCTCATGCAAAGTTCAGTGCTTACAGCAGCAAACATGAATGCATTCATTTGTACAGAACACAATGGTTTACCTCTCTGGTTACCTCTGTCTTTGTTGTACCTGCAAAATAATGTTTTATGAAAATAATTATGGGGATTACTTACAAAACACTTCAATAACATTACATAAAGGGTCTGACCTCAGTTCCAAATCGTGATCAGATCAGTGAGTGATCAGAGCAAATAGATTGATTTATGTTCTTGCATTTTTGAAAAATTGTCACCAAAACTTTTCAGGATTGAAATACATTTTATATGTATTTATATAAAGGGATAAAACACTTATGCCATAACATAAAAACCATAAAAAATAATGTTGAAATTTCTAAATCCCGAGGCATGTCCATGTTAATATGTATGTAGGTAAATATAATAATGATTTAGTTATTAGATCATTGACCCTGAATAAATCTATCTACTATGATTGTTGATTTTAATATTTATAGAAGGAGTTATAACATTTATGCCATAACATAAAAACCATAAAAATAATGTGGAAATATCTAAATCCCGGAGGCATGTCCATGTTAACATGTAGGTACTATAATAATGATTTAGTTATTAGATCATTGACCCTGAATCAATCTATCTACTATGATTGTTGATTATGACTGTTACAGTATCTATAGTTAAATTACCTTTCGTAACATTCTTCGATCTTATCAATATCTTCACTGTGTTCTGCTGAAGAGAATATTATAGGAAAGGGTATGTCTCTTCGCAGAAGCCCAGTGCCTTTCGCATTCCACATTGGTGCACTAGGCTGCGTTGAAGAGCATTGAGAACTTTCTGGATCAGATGCATACTCATTTGGGCATTGTGATTCCAAAGAAAATGATTTTGCTCTGAAAGAAAAAAGTTAGATCGCATTTTTTTTATTACATTAATTAGGTACCTATAATAAATTGGAAAACTTTCGAATAGATTAAACTTAATTAGTAAAATAACAAATAGTATCTCTGTAAATAAGCATGATAGAAGTCATCTCAGATTTTCAAAATATGCAATGTCAGATAGTAAATAATGTTATTCACCTATTCCCACTATCTTTTTGATCATAGATGAGGACTCCAGCAATATTTTCAGGTTTTTCCATAAACAGCTCAATAATGTTGTTGAATAGAGATGTGTTTACGATGGCCATGTATGGACCAGCATCTGCAGCTTCCGTTACAAGCCACTTGGCATCATCTACCCCTTTTATCATCTGCACCACTCCAACAGCGCCATTCTGAGGAGCTGTAAAAAAGGTCATAAAAAACAAAAGGCAATATCATTGGAGTTTTTCCTACATTATGTAGGCTATAGATATTATGTTCTGACTGGTATCATATAAATAAATCAATTACCTAGGTACTTTAGCAAGATTTTATGAAGATTATTCAGAGAAAAAACCCTAACCAAACTTATGTCATCTTAATTACAAATTTTACATCTTTAGATTGTCGATCGAGCGAGCGAAGCAAGCGAAGATCTTAGTGGTAAGTTGGGCGATTTTGCTTTGTATGTTTGTATGTTTGTATGTTTCACGAATTGTTGTTCGAGCATAACTGTCGAACCGTTCATCCAATCTGCATAAAACTTGGTAGGTCAATAGGTTGTGCTAAGGAAATTTACGGTGGAGCATATGAGCTTAATCGATGAAGGGGTTGTGAAGATATTGGGTTCCCAAGGGGGTAAAAAATTATGAAAGTTACACAAATATATTGAGTGGGGTGTCATACGAAAGGGCTTATTTTGTACATTCCAAAATGGTTTTTATTTTTAATCTAGGATGTATAGTTTTTGAAATACGACCAAAGACCAAAAACTAGTCAGCCACATCGTCACTTACCATCAGGTGAGATTGTGGCTAAACAAAGGTCTATCTACATTAAAAAAAAAAAAAAAAAAAAAAACTACGAAACCAGAGCTGCAAGAGCTCCCGTTTCATAGAGTTTCGATGTCTTCGTAGCTCATTGACTGGTCGGTCTTAAAAAGAGAGTGGCATCGTTGCGGTTTGGTTTGCAATGATTTTAGATGCTACTTGATTTATTTTCATGATAAAAAAAATTTTGATAAAAAATGAAAATAATTGGGGTAAAAAAAGTTAAGTAAACAAATATATTGAGTGCGGTGTCAAATGAAAGGTCTTTATTTGTACATTCTAAAATAGTTATTATTTTTATTCTAGGACGTATACTTTTAAAAATACGACGAGAATTCATAAATATGAAATAAATGAAAAATTAGACACGACATTATGTATTGCATGCATGCTAGTATTTTTTACCATGAAGAGCTAGCGCAATAGGCATACCCGGCAGTAGTAGCACTTGAAATTATAGGGGTAGTCAGAAGAAAGTCCAAATGTTGGCCATCTACGGTGCGCGAGATCTCAGTTCGGGGCGAACTACTAGTAATTTTAGAGTAATACCATTTTTGGTATTATAAAATACTCACTTGAACACCCTGCTTGGTGTGTACCATTCAGTCGCCTGAAACAAGCATTGCTTCCGCTAATTGATGAGTAGATCTGTTCATGGAGTCTTTCACCGTTGGTTGCTGAAATAAATTAAGAACAAAATATTGATTGTTACCAAAACAACCACAAGCACAAGCAGTCTCTAGGGGAAAAGCACAGAAGTAGGAATAAACTCAACTAGGAATTTATTCCTACTTCTGTGGGGAAAAGTTATACTCACGAGAAAACCCGAAGAATAATATTGAGACATAAAATAGGAAAATCATTTTATGACTATTTTGGAGACAAATGTTTTTATGAATCACTACTTGAACCTCAATTCAGCAGAGGAGCTTTTGCAACCAAAATGAATTCATCACTCCACTCAACCAACCGAAAAAAAAACACTTTACAAAACAGAAAGAAAAACAGCTGTGCAGTTCAGGCTTCGGGCAGATGCTCAAGCAGATGCTGGCCTAGCTGACAGAGTGAATGAGTGAGATGTGCGATGAACAGATTGAGCAGAGAGAAAGAGAGAGAGATGAGTGTGGAGTGAGTCAGACGCTCAGAAGGAACGATACATCAGTCAAGTACACACCAGTGCTGCCAGATGGCTAAGTGAATTTACCCCGAAACTTACTAGGAAATCTCCCAAAAAAACACTTTAGTCGGAAAAAAACCCCCAACCAAGCTTATGTCATTTAAGTTACAAATTTTATATCTATAGAATAATTGCAACAGTCTATAGAGCCTTCTTTTTCATTTTGTATTTTGTAAATACATAGACGGTACAGTGCTACTTTTATTAATAGACATAAATGGGGGCGCCACTGTGCAAGCTATATGGTAACCCCAAAATATGCAGCTAAATGATTTTGATACTTGATCACTTAATTTTTTTATTGCTCATAATCAGTACCTACTTAACAACCTACAAATGCGTACAACCTACCTGTGTGTAACAGCTTTATGTTACACCTTTTGACTATTATATAAAACAATTGTTTTTGTAAAAAAAAATATTTATATTGTTTTACTATACTAGCGACCCTATTATCAGTGTTTCTCTACTATAATATGGCATGTATTATACATATAAACCTTCCTCTTGAATTACTCTAGCTACTAGAAAAACCGCATCAAAATCCGTTGCGTAGTTTTAAAGATCTAAGCAATCATACGGACAGACAGCGGGAAGCGACTTTGTCTTATATTATGTAGTGAAGTGATAGTGATACCTCCACCTATGTGGATAAACAAAACGAAATAACAACAAAAAAAAACCAATACAATAAAAATTTAATAATTGGAAACAAATTACAATCGTACAAATCTAGACACAAAACTAGATGACACTTATTTATTTAAGTAGGTACCTACCTACACACATGTCTAATTTATTTTAACACTGAATAAAATAGAAAAACATACCTACAATAAAGAAATAAAATAAGATGAAATGATGATGTTAGCGTACAGAATAACAAAAATAATCTTATAAATTAAAACATTTATAACTATAGTCGTATTGCACATTATAAGGACTAAAAACATATCAAAATTGAAGGAAAAATGTCATTTTTTCCTTCAATTTTAGTCCGTATAATGAGCAATCCGACTATAGGTTAAATATATATATTTATTTTCTCTCAAAAAAATAGGTTGGCTCTAAAGGTAGTTTTTGGACGACTGGCTCTGTTTCCCGGGCGAAGAGAACTTTCCGTTATCTTATATGCCTTCATTCACAATTCTTCTGACTGAGCTTATAGATTTCCCTGCAAATATAAATGAGACCATTAACATTTGCGACCAAATGGGAACTTTTGTTTGAAATCGTAAAAAAGTATCAAAATTGCCTTGTTGCTCTATAGTACAATGTAAACATAACCAACAAATCATCGTTTTATAATTTCTCAATTTAGGGCCAAATAAAGGTAAATAACCAGTATTATATAATAAGAGTAGTCAAATGTTACTGATAAAATAATTGGATCTAATCAAATACCTCTTAATTCGACGGTACGACGAAAAACTTGTGTGTCTGTGATGAATTTTTTCCGGCTTCTAATTCCAACGAGCATCGCATATAAACATTGAAAATCACTTCTCTGGTGCCACACCGTAATGTTTCACGTTGGTTATTGTCACTTTTACTCGCACTAAATACGCGAAATAGATAAATTCTCTTTTAGAAGGAAATTATTACTTCTGACTGACGTCTTCGGTACTTGTACCATAGACAAGAAACCTGTACTTTAGAGTTGCCGTTGTAATAAATGAATGAATGAAATTTTAGTTCCGTTTCATGTAATAAAAGTAGCACTGTAGACCTATTTATTTAGCCTCCCCCCTTCCCCCTTGGTGTGATGTCGTGAGATTTGGCTAGACCTAAATTCAGTCCACGGGGACTTCTGTGTGGTCTCAAGAGTGATTACTAGAACCAAGACCAACATGTCCATGTGATTGTAGGTAAATCATCCGCATTTCACGTTTCATGTGGGAAAAAAAATTACCTACCTACCGGATATTTGCCAAGACCCCACCCCTCTCTCCCCCATGTAAGATTGGATGAGACTTGGCTCGACCCCCTCCCCCCTAAAAGCCTTACGTAATTTATGATGAGGTAAGGGGACATCCATTATTATTTTATTAGTCGAAAGTTTATTTGTGTAAGTAATAAAAATTCAACAAAAAGAGACACTATCCTAGAGAGAAATAAATAAACTTCTTATTTCCCATTTATAATTTTTCCCAACGAAAATCCCTCCAAAGGATTTGGCCCCCAAAATTCCTCTCGAAGCTCCAGAAATACCCCCGAATTTGCAGGGAATCTCCCCCATCTGGCATCACTAGTTCACAAAAACACGAGTCAGTAATGTCAAAGTCAATATTTTTGACTTTGACTTTTCGAATTGTTGACTTCCACAATCCGACAATCGATCGAAGATTTGATTCGATTCGATGTCAATGAACAGACACGGTTTACAGAGGTTGTCAAAAAAGGTGTTTTGTGATAGTACAATAATATTAAAAACTCGAATGTTTGGATGTATGTTTGTTCTTACAAAACTCGACAACCACTGAACCGATTTGCCTGTTTAAACATAGATAGATAATGACCGGAAATAATACCTATGCCACCTTTTAACCGGGTAACTTGCAAGTCAAAACAATTCGTTATCAAAAGAATTTGATACGATACTTTCGTTCCGATTTAGTGCATGTGTTCGGCGCGGCGTATCGATCGATATCGATAACGATATATCAAACGGGTGTATCGTATCGTATGCCATTGTATCGATACACGAAAATATCGTATCGTATCGGACATCCCTACCTACTAAAATGAAAATCAAACATGGCTGACAGCGAGCTACGCTTTTCATTCGTGTTCGTGTGACGCCATTTGTTTCTTCACCAGCTGTGCTAATTTTGTTACGTGTGTGGATTGTACTTTTATTAATTTCATTGTAATCAACATAACCCTCTAAAATTTTCCCCGATGACGGAAAAAGGTTTAAAAACCAAGGTATGTCTAATCTTGAGACCAACGAAAATTAAGAATTTTTGTCTCTTCCATTGTTCTGTGTTGCAAAACTCAATCGATAATTTATAAATTACAGAAACAATTTTCGTAATTCCAAACGTCTGACTAACAAAAAAAATGTATTGAATGCAAATTTTACTTTTAGTTTTAAACGTACCTACAAAGTTTGGGAAGCCTAGGCCTCCATTTTATTTGCGTTTATTTCACAACTGGTAGTGGCAGGTAGTTCCAAACGGTTTTATTTTTGAAGCCAAGAAATATCAACGGAAAAAATCTAAGTGTACCTACCAAGATCCCAACATCAACGTGTTTAAAAAGTAGGTACATATCTTGAAAAATAACACGCCGTGTTTTTATTTTATGGTAGGTAACCTTAACATGGATCAATCAGCTGACTGAGGCTGATTTGCACCCTCACTCAGCGTAAATCATCCACGTGTTTTCATTTCTATATCTTCGTTTGAAGCATAGAAATATCTGAATACTAAGACAGGTGTAATTTGCAGGCCTAGAAACTTGATTGCTAATCTATGATTTCACAATAGGTAGTGATGACTGATGACCAAAGCAAATCATGATGAGTTGATACTTGAACACAGCAAAGATCGACTACTATCACAATGACAACACACTCATAAAAACTGTCCAGAATTTTTAGATATTCAATTGTTGTCGATAAGGACAGTTTGTGAGGAACGAGAGTGTTAATTATCCTGTTTTCTGATACATCTCAGACTGTTTCTTGTGTTGTACTGAGATACCTGTTCATGTTCACCTAAACATATTATGTATGATATTGTAGGCGGAGCCCTTGCCTGATCTAGATGACCTGCTGCAATGTCCTGTATGCTATGAAATACCCACGGGTCAGATCTTTCAATGCAATGAGGGGCATCATGTGTGCGGTCGATGCAAGTTACGCCTCGACGTCTGCCCTGTGTGCCGAGCATTCTTTTTTGGAACCAGAAATTATGCAATGGAAGAGCTCATTGCTAATATTCGTAAACTGCGTGCTTTTGTAAGTAAATATTAATTAACTTCTGTGTAAGACTCCTTTGCTTTTTTTTATTATGTATGTCATTGATTTAAAATGAGTGATTACTAGTAATAGAAAGCTTAGGCAGCTGGACTGATTAGAAAGACATGTTAATTGGTTTAAATGTAATGTAATTAATTAATGGAATTATGATACAAAATCAATGAGGTCATTATAAATTACAGAAATTAGGTGGTAAAGTTACCACAGGAAACACAACACCGGAACTACAAAGTGATGCAAAAGAATCTGCAAGCACCTCTGAAGAAAATGATTCTGCCAATAATGATGAAGAAGATGAACTTTCAAGAGGTAGTGTTAATGTGAGTACATCATTGATTTGAATACAAAAAATACAATATTAATTTTTTCCAGCATGTAATGTTAAGTATAAACAAATTCATCTATAAATTATTATCTAGCTTGATTTTAATGTTTTACTTAATATTGTATCGTCATGTGCCTGTCTGTTAGTCATCCTATCTAGACCATCCACTAAAAAGAAAACATAATACAAAGTTAAAACAAAGCCTATGTAATGCAGCTTTTCAACAGTTTTCAGAATTAGAAGATTCGATGATTACTAGGATTCCATCTTTCATTAATTTAGTTTAGATGTTATGCAGTGATTTTAGTGAATAACAAGTTGGCTGTATTCCAAATTGCAAGACTGATTATATTGATGGTAGAATATTTTGACTTTGTCTAAAAGTTTTTGCTTTTGTACAGTTTCAATACTTTTCAGAACTTTGCATGTAATGCTGAAGAAAGAATAGTTGAAGTTGAAAGAAATTGATAATTAATCCAATTTATATCTGTAGAGAACCTTTGTGGAGCCACCAAGACCATGCAGTGGGCTGTTCCGCTGCCTATGCTGCAAAACTAACCCTGAAAGGTTGCCATCTGCTCGTTTGCTCAACCACCTACGGTACTTCCACTCTCCTGACCTGATTGAGGTGAAACTTCTTTTAATAGCATTTGTAATTACATCTTTCTAGCAATTTATATGCCTACCGCATATTTCTGTTTGTAAAAAAAAATCTTAACAGTGAAATATACCTAATTTAGTAAAAGTTAAGCTAGAATTAGGTAAGTATACTAATGTAAGTTTTTTGCTCAATAACGTTATTCTCATTCGTAATTTTTATTTAATTTAGCAATTTCGAAGGTGATCATCAATCATGACGACCTCTGTGGCGCAGTGGGTGAAGGCCCGCTTGTGACGCAAGAGGTTGCGGGTTCGATCCCCGCGACAAATATTTGTATGATATTTAAATATTTGTCTTGGGTCTGGGTGTAATGTATAAAATGTATAATTTGTATGTATTTACAAAAAAAAAGTATATTAAGTAGTATATCAGTCATGTGGTTCCCATAACACAAGCTCTGCTTAGCTTGGGGCTACATGATGCTGTGTGAGTGTGAAATGTCCAGCATTATTTATTTATTTATTTATTTTATGTTGAAAAATGGATGAACAAGTTCTTAGCTGAAATTATGAATGAAATAATCATCAATAACAATGGCTTTTTTTCCCAGGGTCATTCAGATGAAAATGGAGAATACATTCAAGCATGGCAGTTTTCCACAGACATTGGCAGAATCGTAACTGCAGTTCGAATCGGAGATATGGGCTTGTTCTTCCTAGTAATTGAGATAACCCGTAAGATAACACACTTTTTGGAGTTGATGAATGTACAATATTTTTCAGATAAAATAATCTATACAATGTTACATAAACACAACAAAGAACATCCTTTGAGCTTGGGATGTTGATTATTAATTTTATTATGATTTGTATCGCCATAAAGATAAATTACAATGTGGTTTACTAATTTAATTTAGCAAATTTATTTACAGATGATTCTGTATACTCATGGCTTGTGATGGCGGCATCACCGCAGGTGGCTGAAGAATTTTGTTACACCTACACATTATCAGGAAATGACCGTGAAGCCATATTTTCCGACGTCGTAAGTATAAGATTTAATGATAAAAACCACTTTTCCAAGGTCTAAATAAGTACTTACTTTTATGTAGGTCATTAACTAAGTTTATGAATCAACCTGAATTATGAATTCTCTTACAGGTGTGGTCGGTGCGTACGTGCGAGGGTTTCCTAAAGAAGCGCATGCGTTGCCTGTCGGTGACCGGCGGAGACGCGCGCGCGCTGCTGGCGCCGAGCACGATGAGCGCGAAGCTGCGCCTGCGCCGCACGCCGCTGGACGTGGCGCCGCACCAGACGCAGCCGCGCGCCGTGCTGCGCGTCGCCAACCGCAGCGAGGCGGCGCCGCCCGCGCCCGACGCCGTCTCGCAGGAGCTCGAGCCCTTCCTGCAGGACCTGCAGAACGACGTCGCGCGTCTCTCGCGCGCCTTCGCCACGCTCGGCCGCGAGGCCAACGCCCTCGTGCGCTCCGAGGCGGAGATGCGAGCGCGCCTCGAGACCGCGCACCGCCCCGACCCGCCCGCCTCCGCTCCGCTCACCCCGCCGCCGCCGCAGCCCCGACCGGAACCCGCGCCCCTGTCGCGCAACGCGCGCCGCCGCATGCGACAGCGCCTGCGACAAGCGTTCAGGGAGACCCAGACTCTGGACGAGCCCGCGCCTTCACCCGATCCCGCGAGACAGACCGACGGCCGAACTCCGAACTCCGTTCGGAACAACAACAGTAGAGTTCAGAACGAACAGATGGCGCGAGCCGACCAAACGGTGGCGCAGCACACCGGTAGCTCCGTTCGCAATACGGTCGATGCACCTAGATCTCAAAACAATCAGAATGATCGGGCTAATAACAACAACCAGCAGAGAGAGAACAGTGCGCGGGCTAACGCGAGATCCCACAGCCCGGTGCACGCCGTGTTCAGCGGCTTCGCGGTGGTGATGGAGCCGGCGAGCGTGGCCCCGCCGCCCGTGCCGCCCCCCGCCCCCGCCGCCGCCGCCGGACATGCCAACGGGAACGGCGGACGAAACAAGAAGAAGCGCCGCCAACGCAGATAATACTGCGGACTAACATGTAGACTAGTTATTAAAATAAAATAAGGCAATATGACTTTAATAGCTGATGTGTACCAAGTTGTCCAGGTTATTATTACCATGTATGTGAGTGAATTTTACTTTGTACATAATTTTCGTCTTTTGACAAGCAGTTTTATTATGAAGTGCTGTGATAATAACACATTGCATAGTTGATGCAGTTTGTATGCTTGAATACAAACAAGTAATATTAACAATGACATGCCCAGATACGTTTGTGGTTGTTATGAAATTTAACATTACAAAATGTAGGTAATAAATTTGTTAAGTTTTCATTATGATACGCATTTTTGGATTTAAATTGTATAATTATGCGGAATTAGTATCTATGACATGCAGCAAAATCAATTTAACAAAGTATTTTTTAAATATGCTTGATTTTAATGTAATCGTGGATTCTGTTGTAGATCTATAATTGTTTAATTAAGATTACTGTAATCTTTGATGATAGTTGTATGAATAAACTATGCAATCTCATGTTTTTGTTAGTCTTTCTACTGATGGATGAAAATAGTATAAATACAATTATATCAAGTAACATATAACCTGAACTATTATAGGACGGTATTTAAATTGCGTTAGTAAGTATAAGTTCTAGTTATCACTCAAAACAACTTTAAGTTCCAATATATTTTGCACTGAAGACACATTTTTCTCAGGTGTGCCTTATTTGTTTAGTACCAAAGTTCGCACAGTTATTCGTATTATTTATAACTTTTTTTCGGTGGTCCTATTTCTTTGTAATAGTAATCAGACAAAGGTTGATACCATCTGCGCCCACTCAAAAATATTCTTCCACTTTAGTTCCACTGATGTGAACTCAGACATTTTTGCCAGGCGTTCGCCGCGCGCTGCTGACCACAGTGTAATCTGTGCCACAGTATAGTTTTATTACAGTTGGCCGACCGACCGACGGATCTAGGCGTTCGTGAAGTTAGGCTTTTCGCTGCGTAGTAGAAAATTTTGTATGAAAAAGTTGCACTGCGCATCGAAACGGCTAACTTCACGAGCGCCGAGATCCGTTGGCTGGCCCTACTGTATTCTACGGGTGCATAACGTCATCTAGTGGTTCAATTACGAACCACATTGCACTTGTAAATCTTTTTGCGTGAAAATGCCTAGAAAACGCCTTTTCCCAGTTATGAGACCTAGCTAGATCCATTTTTCGCCCCCGTAAACACCCGTACTGCAAATTTCATCGAAATCGTTAGAGCTGTTTTCGAGAACCTCAGTACATACAAACAAGCATCAAACAAATATTGCTCGTATCATATAATAGGATTCTACAGTGCCACAAGTATAACTTGGCTGAGCGCCACTGTGTTCAAAAAATATAATTAATTGTACAGAAAATACCACGAAATTTGGGAAAATATGTAAGAAAGATCTAATCATTTGCGTATTTGTCTAAGATAGTATAGTGATATTTCGCATCATAGTACTCTTTTTCCGTTTTTCCGTTTTAGTTCCTCAAATCGCCACCGCCAACTTATACTTGTGGCACTGTATGTCACACGTGACCGCACAGCGCGCTATAATTCACCGTCTTCAAACAAAAGGAGGTGGTTCTCAATTCGTCTTTAGTATGTATTCCCTCTGTATTCCCTTGGTATTCCCCGATTACTCGACGACGCGACTAATTTGGAAAATTCTTTTTTTGATTGAAAGAAGATATACCTACTTCCCAGGTGGTGCATGATCATCAGGTCATGATCTGATGATGGAATCCTGGAGCTTTTATTTTCAACAGAACTCCTCAGTAAATATCTAGGCCGATTGAGTTGAAACTCGGATCTCAGCATATCTGTGAAGTTCCGACTACAATGTAATAATATGGTGACAGCGAGCTGATCTGATGATGGAGTCAAGATCTGTTCCATGGAAAGTTTTGGTGATTTTGGGGATCAAATGAAAGTGAGCAAAACACAATGCTGATCTGATGATGGTGATGGAGTCAAGGCCTGTTCCATGGAACTTGATAATGAAGATGTGATGATGATGAAGACGAAGACCACGATGACGATGATGATGATGATCATTAAAGTCATTAAAAAGTTCCAAGAACAGGTCCTGACTCCATCATCAGATCAGCTCGCTGTCACCATATTATTACATTGTAGTCGGAACTTCACAGTTCTGAGTTTCAACTCAATCGGCCTATTTTTACCGATCGAGTTCTGTTTCATTTGAACAGAACAGCGCCACCTAACGCCGGAGTTCGTCAATTCCGGCCGCCAAACGCTCTAAGCCTGTCTCTATAGTCGGTGTCACAATCACAGAACAGAGCTAGATGGCACTGTTAGCATTAGCAAAAAATTAAAATTTGTGACCACAGAATTGAGAGCGAGCGTTTTAGGAAACGCTAACAGTGCCATCTAGGTAAACATTATCGAGGTTCCTATTGTAGTGTCTAAGAGCCATCTCTGTCTTTGTTATTGGAAACAAACATTTCTTATCGTAGTTATGCTACTCCCCGCTAGATTGCGTAAGTACATAGAACATTCTAGAACATTTTATGTTCCATATCCGGTTTTCACCTAACTAACTATGTTTTATAATAAGAAATCACAGTTTACTTATGTGTTTGAATCGTTATGTTATTTCACCAATAAAATATAGATATTATTTATAAAGCATTTACGTCAAGCTTATTCAGATAAGTTTTAAAAAGTAAAGAAATGAGATGGTATTTTTGCAAAGCTTCTATTGCGTCAAGTTTGGTTACTGGCGCACTAGTATCGTAGTAAAGTTCGGTCATAGAGGGCGCTGTTACAAAAGCTTATGCCGGAAAGTGGTACCTTTTTTATATCGCGCGGCCATCAACCACACACCAAATTATAAACTCTTATGAGTAGGTACTTAAAACAATAGTAAATTGTATTATAAGGGGGCAAAATAATATTTTTACGGCGAGGGCGCTTTTTTAAATCCAGAGCGAAGTAAGGGATTCTAGAGTAGAATTCTTTAGTAGAATCCTGAACGTAGCGAGGGAAAAGTGCAAAGTACGTCGCCCGAGCCAAAAATATATTTTTCATTCCATCTATTCGAAAAGGACGACTTTGTTCGCCTTTAAGTGCGCCCAAAGTAGATGATTCCTCTTCAAGGAACTTTTAGCGGGCAGTAATGAGTCTTTAATCCTCTTTATAAGTTTAGCGGGCAGTAATGAGTTTTTAATCCCCTTTAAGTACGCCGAAATTATCTTTGCCGCGCACCTATGAGGTACAACTACTTTGCAGTGCAAAGTAGTTGTACCTCATAGGTGCAAAGATTCCACATTCAAGTCTCGAATCTAGCTAGATGAATGAGGACTCTTCCAAAAACACCACAATTGTAATCACATTTAGAGATTTATTACTCTGCTGTTTTAGCATAGCTGTAGATAGCTAGCTATCCATACAAAAATTGTAAGTCCAACCTCATAAAATCCTGTGCGTTTTCGTCAGCGCGATCTAGAAAACGATTTACTACCGCCATCTAGTTTGTTTTCGTGGAACTATTGATGGCTGTTCTAGAGTTTTTTTGTTCGAACGCGCTAATCTCAGGAACTACCAGTCCGATTTGAAAAAATATTTCTGTATTTGATAGCTAAACTCTTGAGGAAGGTTATAGGCTACTTTGCATCATCATCATCATCACCATAAACCATCAGATAAACATACCGCCCACCATTCAGCCGGCGCGCGGCCGCCGTCTGAATAAAAATTTTATCCCCGATTACTCTTCTCAAGTGGAACTTCGTCGATTTAACACATTCTTTTCTCTTCCTTTTTATTTTCTCATAGATTGTAATGAAAAGTAGAGTGTATCACTCGGGCGCAAAATATATTTTTGGCTCGGGCGACGTACTTTAAATCCCTCGCTACGTTCAGGATTCTACCAAAGAATCCCTCGCTACGCTCGGGATTCTACTCTAGAATCCTTCACTTCGCTCTGGATTAAAAAAAGCGCCCTCGCCGTCAAAATATTATTTTGCCCCCTTATAATACAATCTACTATTTCATTCCATCTATTCGAAAAGGACGACTTGGTTCGCCTTTAAGTGCACCCAAAGGAGATGTTTCTCTATAGGAAACTTTTAGCGGGCAGTAATGAGTTTTTAATCCTCTTTATAAGTTTAGCGGGAAGTAATGAGTTTTTAATCCTCTTTAAAAGTGCGCCGGAATTATCTTTTCATTCCATCTATTCGAAAAGGACGACTTTGTTCGCCTTTAAGTGCGCCCAAAGTAGATGATTCCTCTTCTAGGAACTTTTAGCGGGCAGTAATGTGTTTTTAATCCTCTTTATAAGTTTAGCGGGCAGTAATGAGTTTTTAATCCCCTTTAAGTACGCCGAAATTATTTTTGCCGCGCACCTATGAGGTACAACTACTTTGCAGTGCAAAGTAGTTGTACCTCATAGGTGCAAAGATTCCACATTCAAGTCTCGAATCTAGCTAGATGAATGAGGACTCTTCCAAAAACACCACAATTGTAATCACATTTAGAGATTTATTACTCTGCTGTTTTAGCATAGCTGTAGATAGCTAGCTATCCATACAAAAATTGTAAGTCCAACCTCATAAAATCCTGTGCGTTTTCGTCAGCGCGATCTAGAAAACGATTTACTACCGCCATCTAGTTTGTTTTCGTGGAACTATTGATGGCTGTTCTAGAGTTTTTTTGTTCGAACGCGCTAATCTCAGGAACTACCAGTCCGATTTGAAAAAATATTTCTGTATTTGATAGCTAAACTCTTGAGGAAGGTTATAGGCTACTTTGCATCATCATCATCATCACCATAAACCATCAGATAAACATACCGCCCACCATTCAGCCGGCGCGCGGCCGCCGTCTGAATAAAATTTTTATCCCCGATTACTCTTCTCAAGTGGAACTTCGTCGATTTAACACATTCTTTTCTCTTCCTTTTTATTTTCTCATAGATTGTAATGAAAAGTAGAGTGTATCACTCGGGCGCAAAATATATTTTTGGCTCGGGCGACGTACTTTAAATCCCTCGCTACGTTCAGGATTCTACCAAAGAATCCCTCGCTACGCTCGGGATTCTACTCTAGAATCCTTCACTTCGCTCTGGATTAAAAAAAGCGCCCTCGCCGTCAAAATATTATTTTGCCCCCTTATAATACAATCTACTATTTCATTCCATCTATTCGAAAAGGACGACTTGGTTCGCCTTTAAGTGCACCCAAAGGAGATGTTTCTCTATAGGAAACTTTTAGCGGGCAGTAATGAGTTTTTAATCCTCTTTATAAGTTTAGCGGGAAGTAATGAGTTTTTAATCCTCTTTAAAAGTGCGCCGGAATTATCTTTTCATTCCATCTATTCGAAAAGGACGACTTTGTTCGCCTTTAAGTGCGCCCAAAGTAGATGATTCCTCTTCTAGGAACTTTTAGCGGGCAGTAATGTGTTTTTAATCCTCTTTATAAGTTTAGCGGGCAGTAATGAGTTTTTAATCCCCTTTAAGTGCGCCGGAATTATCTTTGCCGCGCACTTTTGAGGTACAACTACTTTCCACATTCATCTCGAATCTACCAAGATGAATGAGGGAGGAGACTCTTCCAAAAACACCACAGTTGTAGTCACATTTAGAGATTTATTACTCTGCAGTTTTAGCATAGTAGCTAGCTATCCATACATAATTGTAATTCCAACCTGATAAAATCCTGTGCGTTTTCGTCAGCGTGATCCAGAACTACGGTCTACTGGCGCCATCTAGTTTGTTTTCGTGGAACTATTGAGCAATTCTAGCGGAAGAGATTTTTTGTTTGAACGCGCTAATCTCACAAAACAGGTTTTTATAATAGCTACCTACAACGTTTTTAATATTCATTATTCTGTATATTTATTTAGCTATTTATTTATATTTATATTGTTTGTGAGAGAAATAAATAAATAAATGAAATGAAATGAAATCTCAGGAACTACCAGTCGGATTTGAAAAATTATTTCTGTATTTGATAACTAAACTCTTGAGGAAGGTTATAGGCTACTTTTCATCATCATCATCATCATCATCACCATAAACCATCACTACGGGGGCAACGCCGCAAGGGCGCTGCTAGTATCGGATAAACATACCGCCCACCATTCAGCCGGCGCGCGGCCGCCGTCTGAATAAAAAAAATTTAATCCCCGATTACTCTTCTCAAGTGGAACTTCGTTGATTTAACACATTCTTTTCTCCTCCCTTTTATTTTCTCATAGATTGTAATGAAAAGTAGAGTGTATCACTCGGGCGCAAAATATATTTTTGGCTCGGGCGACGTACTTTAAATCCCTCGCTTCGTTCAGGATTCTACTAAAGAATCCCTCGCTACGCTCGGGATTCTACTCTAGAATCCTTCACTTCGCTCTGGATTCAAAAAAGCGCCCTCGCCGTAAAAATATTATTTTCCCCCCTTATAATACAATCTACTATTGCCGCACACTTTAATCTATTACCTGCAAAATCGCGGGAGAACTATATGAAAGCCGGTATGGGGGATTTAATACGATAGAAGAAGAGGAAGAGGATGAAGAGGATGATGAAGAGGATGATGAGGAGGATGAAGAGGACGATGAGGAGGATGAAGAGGATGATGAAGAGGATGAAGAGGATGATGAAGAGGATGATGATGAAGAAGGTGATGAAGAGGATGAAGATGATGAAGAGGATGATGGAGAGGATAAAGAGGGTGATGAAGAGGATGATGAAGAAGATGATGAAGAGGATGAAGAGGATGATGAGGAGGATGAAGAGGATGAAGAGGACGAAGAGGGTGATGAAGAGGATGAAGAGGATGATGAAGAAGATGATGAAGAGGATGAAAATGAAGATGATGAAGAGGATGAAGATGATGAAGATGATGAAAATGAAGATTTTCTATTTTCTCATAGAGGGTAATGAAAAGTAGAGTGTATCACTCGGGCGCAAAATATATTTTTGGCTCGGGTGACGTACCTTGAATCCCTCGCTACATTCAGGATTCTACTAAAGAATCCCTTGCTACGCTCGATATTCTTCTAGGATGAAGAGGATGATGAAGAGGGTGATGAAGAGTATGATGAAGAGGATGATGAAGAAGATGATGGAAGAGGATGAAGAGGATGATGAAGAGGGTGATGAAGAGGATGATGAAGATGATGAAGAGGATGATGAAAAAGATGAAGAGGAGGATGAAGCGGATGAAGAGGATGAATATGATGAAGCGGATGAAGATGATGAAAATGAAGATTTTTTATTTTCTCATAGAGGGTAATGAAAAGTAGAGTGTACCTAAATACAATCTACTAATGGGCATAAGTTGACCGGAGGCCTGAGAAGACGTCTCGCTGTATGAAATTTTTACTTTCGGCCACTAGATGGCTGAAAATGAATGAAAATTCTTTATTGCACACCTTAGAATAAGCAAAATACATTAATGACAGAATAATGTAACAATGTACAACGGGCGGCCTTATCGCTAGGAAGCGATCTCTACCAGGTAACCTTTGGATGGAGAAGAATCTAAATAATGGAAGATTGGCCGGCTAGATGTCATTGTTGTAGAAATATCGCATTTCAATGACGTCTAGAAATCAAAGTTCATAACAGCGCCATCTATTAGCCTTCGTACCACATTTGTCGATGGAGTGTGAGAAACAACTTCCGGTAATTGTGTTCTGTGCTTCCGCTACTCTCCACTAGGGTGCGAGGCGAGAATGAAACTTCTCTCGTTTCCAATTTTCATACACCCTATTTATTTCACCACACCACCTTGGAGTAGGAGTAATAGGTGCCCACGCACGTTCGATTACCTACAGTTCCTTTCCGGCTCTTTACAAAAATGAAATGTTGTTATTTGCAGCTGATCTGTGTATTGAACCAATAAGTTATAAAAAACTATCGTTTACTGTGTGAGCGACCTGTGAAATAACAGCTGATTATGGTAAATCAGCAGGAAAGTAAATAAAAGAGGTAAGAATTCGTTTTTGTACTTGACTGTCTTTTGGAATCGTGTTTCAACTTAATCGATTCGAAGCAGGTGAGTGATTCAAAGGAAGATTCGAAGTTGGGAAACTCTGTTACCAAATCCACAACAAATTTGTTTATAGTGTACTTATATACCTACTTACTTTAAAAAATAATCAAAGGCTTAGCTTTTTTGTACGTACGTCTAAAGCAGAAATTCTAGAAAAGCTTATTATATTATAAAAAGTTTTGAAACGAACGATTACCAAGGCTTGGCGGGAATTATGAAATTCCTGATAGGAAACCCAGTGTAAAATAAAAAAAACGGCACCAATTAAATGCAAGAACAAAGTAAAAAAACTACAAAATAAGCTGGCTAATTTAAAAACAAAATGTTAGTTCTTAGCTTCAATATTCTGCTGGGCAAGATGTCAACAATCTAGTGTGAACATTTCTGTTCTGTGCCTGTGCAACATGTAGTCCAATCCAAGTTGAAGTTTCTTTATCCAAGCTTTACTTATTTATAGGTACTTATCATATTAAGTACTTACCTACCTATGTTTTTTACAGATCCAGCAAGATGACCATGGTAGAAGTTGATCCAAAACTCTTTATAAAATGTCGGCTATGTCTGGAGGAGTCTGGGACTTATCAGATTGTTCCCTCAGTCCGGGATCAGATTTCTTATTGTTTTGAGATAAATGTAAGTAACCAGATTTGTTATTTTCATTAGGTATAAAGAGTTTATGACTTTATTACCTACTTAATCTTTTCCTATACCTACTTAGGTGCTATTCTTTTCCAATAGGTGCTGTTACTAGGTAGGTATCTTCCTACCACCTTATAATTGTACCTATTTATTTCTATTCTTAGACAGAATCTTGGTTGACTATGCTATCTTAATGACATCTTCATCCTTTCTACTAATAAGTATTATAATATTTATAATATCCTACCTAAGATGTCATAAGACATCCTGGGCAAAAACGCGCAAATCTGTACACTTTCTCAAAATTGTGGTTAGATTTTTTTTTGTGGAATTTCATTGAAATGTTTATTTATATGCTATCTATAATTATTATTCTATCTAAAAACGAAAAAGTTTTCTTGTAAAATTGTTATTTTAGGAGAAATTAGCAAGTTTAGTACTGTAGGGAGAAATTTTAATCCAATTCGTTACCGCTGGTTTTTGGTTTTTTGTGATAGTAAAACTCAAAATTATTTTATTAATTTATTTAGTAAAGAAAGAGGATATGTTTTTAATTATTAAATATATAAAATCAGTTTGTTATCTTAGAAATACACGAGTTTTATCTACTTTTCCTTTCCAGTGCGTTACCTATGCTCTAAAATGGCCTTTAAAGTTTTAATAAAATTCCCAAAATTGACTATTTTCTTAATTAACTATTTAAATTTTGAGTATTTTGAGAAACCACATCATTTTGCTAAACAATGTCTACACTTATTTTAAACTTTTTAATACAAACTTAACATTTTTGTAACTTGGATTTGGGGGACAGACATCTAAGGTTAGGTTTACATAGCGCTAAATTCTAAATCTTTTTGAATTTTTATTTACTAGCTATGAAATCGTTGAAATTAATAATTTTAGAAGTAAACTAGAACTTGTGAAAATTAGTCTTAACTAAGTAAAGTAACTAAGCTTAATAATTTGTTTCGTCACAAAAAAAAATATTTTTGAACAGTGGTACCTACTGATATTTAACCACTTTTTCTACGGAACATAGGTCTAAAACGAATAATTTTGATACCTATGGTGGCCGTAGGTTTACCAAAATAATTCATATTTTGACCTCTTTTCAAAAAAAAAGTCGTTTAATATCAAACACTAAGTAGGTAGATACGTATCCGAAAAAAAAAACAAATTTTGCTCATTTTATTTAACTTGATAACTCATTATCAAAATCAGTTTAGTAGATAGATCAATATATGAATGAGATACAATGAAAGATTTCGCTTACAATTTACCTACCTACATGCACACAGTACAATATCTGCTAAAAACAATACCTTCTTTTGCCTTCGCACAGTAGGGTTATAATGGGTAAATAATAATAGATAAAATAAAGTGTACGCTATGTAAACCTTGCTTTACGTGATTACCAGCTCTATAGTATCGAATCGGAAGTAACGAACTTAGGTACTTGTTCACAAAAATATGAATTATCTCAACTTGCTGATATTTATCACACGATTTTTCACACTAAGTTAATCTTGGATAGTTTATTTCAGTTCTGAAATAAAAATATGCATTGGAAATACGTTTTTAACATTAAAAAAAAATTGAATACCCACCGGACAGTGCCCGAAAAAACGCAACCTCTCACTGACGCCGAAAATCAAACAATTATTTTGAATATTTTGACTTAAAAACTATAGACATCCCCTTTACTTTTACGTCTGTCTCGTTGCAATGTTGTTGTTTAAGTAAAAAAATAACTACCCCTTGGAACAAAAAAACTGTAAAATCATTCGAAAACGCGGTAACGGAATCCGGACATGTCCAGTTGGCCCAAATCCCGGGGACAGGCTTAAATATTACTTATTTAGTAGAAATTCTGGCTTTTGCAGCAAATTGTACATTTAGAACCCTAGGTAACCCACTAAACTTCAAATGTATAGCCAAAAGTTTGCCAGTCTAGTGGAATTATTTTTAACCAAACGCTGCTAAAGGTCGGATTTTGATTAGGGGACAGTACTACAGGCTAAAATTGCGATTTTTTAAACTTAATTTTCTATATCATAATGTTGTTTTAAGCGTTACATTTTAATAAATATGGCATGCCAATTTCACCATGAATCAGATAATGTGGTTACAACTCCTGTAAAACTTATACAGAGCTGCGTAGCAGTCAATTTTACCTGGGGACACCTCGAAAATGCCAATGTACAGATTCTCGCGTTTTTGCCCTCCTACCTAATATTATAATATAGTAGAAAGGATGAAGATGTCATTAAGATAGCATTTGCGTGAAAGAGTATCTCACAAACATCCATCAATACTCCTCACTAACTTTCACATTTATACCTAGGTAATTCTTAGACAGAATCTTGGTTGACTATAGTAAAAAACTACTGAACGGATAATGAAACTTGGAATATAAGGACATAGTGTATGATCTGGAATAACACTAGGATACTTTATATCCTGGTCGGTACCACGCGAGCGAAGCGCGGGCGGAAGCTAGTTCAAGATTCATAAATTTCAAAAACAAAAGTTCTTCATATTCCTACTCTTTCACCTGTATTGTAGGCTGTAATAATACAACCTGTGCAATAACTGCATTTTTGTATCATCATACAATACTTACAGGTTTTAAATACATTGAGTTCTCTGCAGGGGTCGACTGGTAGGGACTGGAGAGCCTGTACTGTTTCCGACTGATGCAAAAAAGCCATTGAAAGTGTTTGCAATTATTTCTGGATCCTCTAATATTTTGTTATTTATTTTTAATTTATATTTAGTTTACTTTTTTAAGGTACCTAATTTATTTGTTTGTTTTTTAACTATAGGTATGCCACGTAGTTCCTGTTTGACATAGATTAAAAAAGTTAGTAAATACCTACCTATAATAATAACATTAATAAATTATTATTTGTTTTTCAGGTAGAGCCTTTTGATGGTTTACCACAGCTTATTTGCAAGAAATGTCAAATGATCCTTAGCGACTATTCAAAATTAAAGAAGTCTTTTATAGAAAAACAGGATGTGTTGAAAAAACGGACTATGGTAAATAACGTAAGTATTTTATTAAGCTACTCTACAATAGACCCAGTATCGTCTATCAATAACCACCAGCCTAAGTTGATTTCTTGATTAACTTATTAATTAAATTAAGGTATGTGTTGCACAGAGAGCCATGAAGCGTGCCATGCTTGGCATCAATCTGCTAGCTCGAGTTTCTAATATCGAAATCCATTGTCAGACTAAAGTCCAAGACGTCAGAAACAGGGTAATGGAACTCAAATAGAGTTGGGCACGATACTGGGCAAGACAAAGTGATGGCAGGCAGGTGGAGTAAGGCTTTGACGGAAGCCAAGAACCGGGCATAGAAATCGAGGTCGACCAACTGCGCGATGGGTCGATGAAATAAAAAAATACTATAGATACTGGATGCAAGAGGCATAGGATCGGAGCGATTGGCTTAAACAAAGGGAGGCCTACATCCAGCCGTGGGATTATGGAGGGATATTTATATATTTATTTATATTATTGGCTGTGGATGATGATGATGATCCCAAATACTTAAATAAAAATTGTTGTTTTTAGGCTCTTCAAGAAACAGAACAGGAGAAACTGGCATCGGCTCTTAAACGTGAAAACTCTAACGAAGTTGCTTCATACGATAATAAAAGGCGGAAAACCTCGACTGCCTCTAGTCACTTGGAACACGACCGTGAGTCTAACAATCCACCTCCAACGGAAGTAGAATGCAAGAATCAACACTGGGCTCAGGAGTATCAAAAGTTATTTTCGTGCAGATTGTGTAACTCACAGTGGGTTACAAAGAAATCCGTTTTAGACCACAGTTTGAAGCATTCAGTTCTCAAATCTAAACATGCTAATATTTTTAAAAGATATTGCGTAGTTAAACTACAAAAGATTGACACGAAACAGAACGTGACTGGATCTATTGATCAAGTTGTCTACAGCAAGAGCAAAATAATCTCAAACGGCAATACAGATTATTATGTTTCATACAAATACACAGGAAGAAATAGCAACAGTGATACAGATAATGAAAGTAACAAGAATGGCGGAAATTGTACCTTGGACGAAAGTTCTGATTCATTACCAAGAGTGAATGAAATGAGGGAGAGACGCCGCAAACGGAGACGACGGATATGTTCCAGCAGGAGCTCCAACGAAACTGTCGTGCTTGAGAATCACAAAAAGAAATCTCAACAAACTGACTTCATAAACTTAGATGACACGGATAGTGATGATGACAAACATAAAGTAGATAAAGCAAACAATAAGCACCTCTCAAATGCAAAAATGCATGCAGTTAACAAACTAATCACTGCAACATACAATAAATACCATAAGAGACATGAAAAACCAGAAAAACCATCCATAGATCAACTAAACCGCAAAATAATAAGCATTGGTCGACAAATTATCAACAAACGCGGTTTCAACTGCACTCGCCTGATGAAGTACCTGGAACACTTGAATCTTAATGTCATATGGTTGACAAGGCAACCTGCTAATGTTACATTTAATTCTAATTTTTTAAAAATTATTCCTAGGTATAGATATGCCACTGAGAAAAAGATGAATGAGTTTGAGGGATACAAAAAATATGACAAACCAATAGAAAATAGAATGGAAACAACTACAAAGACAACACAAGAGACAGACTTAAAAAATGCAAAAGTAAACGAGATGGGTTCAATAATAGCGTCAAATGAAGGAGAAACTTCGCAAAGCATAGAACACCAGCTGTTCTGGGATACTACACTAGAACCAACAATTGCTAATGGCAAATCGGTGTCAAATATTTCAGCAGATTTTAATATTGCATACCATGACACGAAAAAGCTTTTGAATGCAAATCCTGTTGCCAATCCTAGAAAACTTCCAAAGAAGTTCATTAATGAAACAAAAAAAGATAAAGCTAAACCCGCAAAGAGCCTGCCTATACTAGAGACTGACGAAGTTCCAGAGGTAAATTCGTCAGGATATGAGAATAACTTTCAAATGCCTATTATAACATTTACTACATCATTAGCTCCTGAATTTTCAAATGAAGTGTCTAGTAATAACTTCGGTGGTAACATCGGATGCAACACCAACAATGAGAACCCAAAGCCAGCCCCGAGAATAAAAGTGAAATCTGTAACAGAACTAATGTCTAAAGAGACTCTCACTCGTATGCAAGAATCAAAGTCTGTTCAACAAACGCAGCAACACCAAATGCCGCAGAATGGTGCAAAATTCGTTTCCTACGGGGGGCACGAAATACAAAACACAATGCCGCCAATCCAGAATCTTCAAAGTACAAGCTCCAGTCATATTTCCGACGACTATGTTATACTAGACACGGTAGATTTCCCAAATACCAAAACAAAGTCACCATTCCAATACTTTAGAACGCTACTTCAAGTGCACAACCTGACTCTACTGGAAACGGACTCAGTTTTAACAGCCGATTTTAACATTCTCCTAAAATTTAAAGTACTCTACAAACAAGAAACAAAAGAAGAACCTGTCATACTGTGTTTGTCACTATTTTGTGCAGACAAACAATTCTGCTTGAAAATAAAAGATAGGAATGAAATCAACATCAACATGTCGAAAATATCTGCAAACTGGCAATGGGAGATACTAAAGATTTATCGCGGCGATGTTGTAACTAAAGTCTTACAAAATGCTCAAAAAATTAGTCAAGAAGTTTATGATAACACAAATAGTTTTTTGTGTTTATTAAAGTCTATAAATTTCATTGCAGCGTAACCAAGTAAGTTTTAACTATACCTGTCAAGTCGCCACAACTCAGTTTAATGAGGAGCCGCCACCGTCGGTCGTAGACCCTAGTCCTTCACTAGTGCACCATCTACAGTTTGTAGAAACTTTCCAATTAGTAACCTGAGTTTTTCATTTATTGTTATTAAGTTTTTTTTTTTGTGACACTTGTTTAGTACGCTAGGGTTTATGTTATTCAATATGTACTTTGTTCCACTGTCGAACTGCGTGTCAATTTGCTTATGTAAAATGCTTGGCAAATAAGAGGAATAGTCTCAAACGTTGTTAACTACATGTACTAACAACATTTTGTGTTTGAATTACTTACCGTTGTTTTTTTTTTCATGTAACTATTACGTTATTCGCTACCACTGTACCAAAAACCGAGTCAACGGCTCCTCTATTTTGTAACACACGGTAACTCGCTAACTCGGATTCGCTAAAACAAATTGATTTTTTACGAACAACATTAAAGTTATTTATTGCAAAATTACTTTACATATTTTACACAACAAACATGTCTATCACTTTTTTCACTCATCTTCTACCATTCCAAAGTATTCATCGTAAAAAAACAATTTTTATTTGAACGAATCCGAGTTACCGACTTACCGTGTGTTACAAAATAGGGGTGCTGGAGTACACAAATAAAATATGGAGCATTTCTAGATAGAAAATAAATCAAAATGAGCCGCAGTGGGCGGCGCTTACCAACTGAGCCGCGAACGGAGAACCCAAATTCCCAGAAAATAAGATTGATTTGTAAATGTATACAAATAAGACATGGAGCATTTCTATCGCTAGAAAATAACGCAAACTGAGCCGTGGTGGGCGGCGCTTACCAACTGAGCCGCCGGAACCCAAATTCCCAGAAAATAAGATTGATTTGTGAACTGTGCGTAACAATCGCCATAAACTGTTGGCAAATAATCGATTGTATACCAACATGCGTCAAATTCACTGGTAAATCATATAACCTAGGCGGAAGCTTTGACACCTAAAAAGTTTGTACCTTGCCGTCCAGTGGAAACTATTTCGGAACTATATGAACGGTTTCTTTCTAGCCACGGAACTCTGTACAAATACCCGTCAGATTACCGCGCTGGTATCTTTCGCTAGCCACGTAGTCATTAGAATAGGCTATAATATCCACCTACATATTTTTTATAAAAAACTTTACTGTACACTCATGAACACTCCTAACCATAATAGTTAAACGTTTAGTTTTAATAGGTATCTTTATGTTATTATCATGTAAGAATACTAAGAGAAGGTTAAAAGAACTATGTTGTATGTTGTAAAGTTCATTTTATTTCTATTCTAGAATAAATATTGTTATCCAAGTGTCCATATTGTTTTAATATCTGATAGAACTTCTTCGGTGGGCGTGTGTTTGTGGAACATGAAGTATCCTTGTATCTGTGCAGGGCTGACAGGTTTCTTCTCTTCTAAAACCCTGGAAACAAGAAATTACATTAAAATTTAATGAAAACACCCGACACATCCCACACTTCATCAACTAAAAGAAGCTGTTGATCTTCAAACGCCTGAAAAGCAGGGCTATTTAGATTCACACGTAAATTCGCTAACTCGGATTACTTCCTACAAATTGATTTTTTACGAACAATAATAAAGTTATAGAATGCAAAATTACTTTACTTACATATTTTACACAATAAAAATGCCTATCAAATTTTTCAACCATCTACCATTTCAAAGTGTTATCGCAAAAAAACATTTGCAGGAAGTAATCCGAGTTAGCGACTTTACGTGTGAATCCAAATAGCCCTGCTGATCTTCATAAATTATCTAAGATCTCGATCACTTCAGTTTTCAAACAAATAAAAACTGCATTAAAATCGGTTAATCCGTACAGGAGACAGACAGCCAGACACATAAACACCCTCTTTTTCGTCGGGTGTTAAAAATGAAATTGTTTCAAGGACCGCACAACTTATAAGTAGAAGCAGTTCGTAACTTGGTCTCTTTATTAATTTGATACCAGTTGCATACCAATAAGTTTAATTCCATCTTCGAGTTAATTTTTGATTAGTTAAAACCCCTAAATACCTAACATAGGTAACTTGGGAAGTAAAAGTAATCAACAGCATAGAATGTCGGGCTAGTCCTACTTCGTGTACTTTTCACTTTAATTTAACTTACAGTATGAGTTGTATGTACTTGACATTATAATAACACACGAGAATTACTCACGTAAACCTAATTTTACTATAAGTACCTATTATTACATGTAGGTACGCTTAGGTACTCTACTAAAAACTTACTCGTTGGTGCTTGTTTTTTCACCATCTCAGAGTCCTTACTCGGATATAATCTAGTGAACACACATCCGTCTCCCATTCTACGTAGGTAGCCTTATAGCTGACACGTCAACACCGCATCGCCTTGTGCGGTTTTAGGTATTCTTTGTATGGAATTCTATGGATCAACGCTCACTACATCAACTCCTTACCTTACCACTACCAACTCCGCATCGCAAGCTGTCAAAGCGCGGACGGTCGTCGTTGACAACCAGTCGACAATGTCGACGATTAAACACCGAAAGGCGATGCGGTGCGTTTCGCTTGAGGAGTTGACATGTCAGCTATTTTTAAACCTTAATTTTAAATACCTACAGTTGGGCCGACGGATCTAGGCGTTCGTGAAGTCAGGCTTTTCGCTGCGCAGTAGAAAATTTTGTATGAAAAAGTTGCACTGCGCATCGAAACGGCTAACTTCACGAACGCCGAGATCCGTTGGCCGTACTGTATATAAGTAGATATTTGTTAATGTATATTTTTAAATACACAGACTCAAAAATACAAATATTATTGAATTAACTCGTATCATTGCAGTTTCTTACCTTCTTGCAAAGATTTTCGCATGATCACTGGCCTCATCTCCTTTATAAAATCTCAAAAACATAAGTTCAACTTGTTCTTCATCACAGTATCCAACATATTCTTTCATATCTACTCGACCCGGCCTTATTAATGCTGGGTCCAACCTGGAAAGATTTTAGTTTTAAATGTTTGTACCTGGGCAGTTAATACAATTCCTAAGTCAAGATTCAAGTCACGACAGAAAATATTATAGCGCTTAAAGCTTGTCTTTATAGCCTTGACTCAGTCAAATATAAACGTTGCTGAACAAAAATATAAGTAGTTCCTAAATAAATTACCTTTCTAAATAGTTAGTAGTCATGAACACTATCCTGGCTTCGGTAGATGCAACTCCATCCAGACAATTGAGCAATCCACTGAACGTGACTCGGTTGAGCCCTTCATAGGCAGCCTTCTGTGAGGGCGAGTCTTCTCTTGAAAGAAAAGCAGCATCTATGTCTTCTAACAAGATTATCGATTGTTGAGGCGCAACACTGAAAAGTATGAAAAACATTTATTTAATTAGTCTATTCAGTCATTAGATAAATAGATATCACTTTTTTGTTTACCACAAAGAAACCTTAAGTATAAATTATCTAAACATAGGTAAAAACAATTGGCGGCCTTATCGCTTAAAGCGATCTCTTCCAGGCAACTTAGGATGGATTGGATAGAACAGAAGAAATGAACATTAGAATGCTCAGATTGAACATTAGAATGCATCAGAATGTCAGAGTCATGAGCATGTTTCATAGTAATAAGATTTGTTCATTACCTTTTTACATCTATGTTTGTACCTATGTTCAATTTTTTTGTGTAGCTACAATAAAGAATTTAAGAATACTAAAGTAAAGAATACTAACATAATAAACTAAAGTATCATCCTTTTATACCTACCTATGGTATATAGTAGCTTTATGATGATCTATTTCATCTAGTTCTAAAATGTTGCCTCAATATATTTTGTATAATGAATGCAATTCTTATGAATGGGCAAGATACTTCTTGATGTAATGTTGAGTTTACAGCTCTATGATGGTGACTCTACATTATTAATAGTACAAACCTAAGGAGATGATTGAGTCTGTCATCTGTAAGTCCTCTTTCTGATAGATTAAGGACACAGATATTATACTCCAATTCACCAGCCAGAGCCATGATGAAGGATGATTTACCACAGCCAGGGGGACCATACAGTAAATAACCTGAAAATATCAACATTACAATTTTTTTATTTTATCTAGCTAGATAAATATTTAGGTACCTACTTATATTTTGAATAGCATGGTTTTTTATAGGAAGTTTTGTATGGAAGTGGATTCTTAAAGAATCCACTTCCATACACCAGCCTGTCAACAAAACCATGCACAGTAAAAGTTACTAAGAATTTCTTAGTAACTTTTACTGTGCATCTGTAAGCAGTGAAACTAAACTTCATAAATTATAATAGGATGTAATACCTCTTCGATAAGGTATCCCTCGTTCAGTATACCACTGAGGATTATTAATAAAATCGAGGCAATCTGTTCGTATTTTATCTGTGAGGCCAGAGCGAAGGACTACACTTTCAAGTGGCCTGCGTTTTCGAGGGTGTCCAAACTGCCGCCAATCAGAGCCCATGGCTGTGTACATGAGAGTCATTCCTTCGTGCTGCTTTAGTGCCATGGTTCTAGCTGAAATGTATTTAATTTTTATTAATAGAATATTAACAGTAAAAATATAATTTCATACAATGTAGTAGGTCCCTACCTAAGTATTTTTAGGCTATTATTTTTAGTAGTGAGCACTTATCTACTTTCTTATTATAATTTTTAAGTTATGGATAGAGAAGATAGTTATTAAGATTGAGCCATGAGAAGAGTAATTATAAATTATGAATCTATGCAAGTCTTACCTAATAATTTTTAAACAATTTGTGACTGATCTTAAAATAAACATTTAGGTACTTACCATCTTCAAGGATATCATAATACAGTTGCTTGTTTCTTCCAAATGAGGTGAGCGTGACAGTCTCCCAAGGGACTCCCATGTGCAAATCCAAGGTGTGTTGCTCTCTTATTCGGTCTACCTTTATCCAACTTCCAGCATAACTGAAACCAGTTAAATGTGGAGATAAACATCAATTACAAGTACAAATATATGACTAAGTATACTAATTTCGGTTATAAATAATCACACCTGAAAAAATGCTGACCAACACTAGGAATGAAGTCATATTTAGTTTTAATTTGCCCTGTATCTTTTTGAAGAAATGATGTTTCTACGCTAAGATGCTGTGTGTGTTTTGCACCCTTCTGAGTAATCCATTGCAACAGCCACTGGTATGATTTATCTCGGCAAGGAACTTCAAGTGTGATCATGCAATGTCGTCTGAAAAGAAGTACTGAGGTTTGAACTCCTTTACGGAGTATAGCAGCCCCGGCTCCTATGCCAAAGAGACCGAAACCAGCTCCGAAGTATGGATTTTCTGCCAGCGATGCGACATAGTCCGTAATAGGCATGCTTTGTTATTTCAATAAAGTAATTTCTTTCACAATTTTCACATGTTCATGTTCCCTTCTTTTCCGCCCGATCAGCTGTACGATACGAATGTCAACACAGAAATGTCAATGTCACTAAAATCAGCTGATGAGTTGAAAGCAAGAAGATTCTAAACCAAGAAGATTCTAAACTACGTAACTGGAGTGCTGACTGACATTTAATGTACAAAGGATTTTGAACCTTATCACGACTACACAACGATCTATTATCATTTAATCTTGGTTATAAGGATTGTTGGTCTTGTTGAGAGGCTTTCTTGGGTGCTTTGTCTCTTTCACACTCGTTGTTGGATTAGTAGTGTGCCCATGTCATTTAAATTTCAGGATATTTTTACCTTATCGCGCTCGACAAAATCAGCGCTTGATTTCGATCCATGGTTTCGATCCTTGAATTAGATCCTTGAATTAGATCCTTGATTTTGATCCTTGATTTTGATTTCGATCCTTGGTTTCGATCTTGGATTTCGATCCTTGATTCTTGAATTTTGAACCTTGAATCTGAAATCTTGAATCTTGAATCTTTGAAGTGACAGCTGTCAAACTTCAAATGACCATATCTCGGGAACTACTCGTCCTAGACTCCCCGTTCCCAGTTCAAATGAAAGCTATGACCAAGATCTTCATTTGAAGTGACAGCTGTCAAACTTCAAACGGCCATATCTTGGAAACTACTCGTCCTAGACTCCCCGTTCCCAGTTCAAATGAAAGCTAAGACCAAGATCTTCATTTGAAGTGACAGCTGTCAAACTTCAAACGGCCATATCTTGGAAACTACTCGTCCTAGACTCCCCGTTCCCAGTTCAAATGAAAGCTATGACCAAGATCTTCATTTGAAGTGACAGCTGTCAAACTTCAAATGGCCATATCTCGGGAACTACTCGTCCTAGACTCCCCGTTCTCAGTTCAAATGAAAGCTATGACCAAGATCTTCATTTGGAGTGACAGCTGTCAAACTTCAAACGGCCATATCTTGGAAACTACTCGTCCTAGACTCCCCGTTCCCAGTTCAAATGAAAGCTATGACCAAGATCTTCCTTTGAAGTGACAGCTGTCAAACTTCAAATGGCCATATCTCGGGAACTACTCGTCCTAGACTCCCCGTTCTCAGTTCAAATTAAAGCTATGACCAAGATCTTCATTTGAAGTGACAGCTGTCAAACTTCGAACGGCCATATCTTGGAAACTACTCGTCCTAGACTCCCCGTTCCCAGTTCAAATGAAAGCTAAGACCAAGATCTTCATTTGAAGTGACAGCTGTCAAACTTCAAACGGCCATATCTTGGAAACTACTCGTCCTAGACTCCCCGTTCTCAGTTCAAATGAAAGCTATGACCAAGATCTTCATTTGAAGTGACAGCTGTCAAACTTCAAACGGCCATATCTTGGAAACTACTCGTCCTAGACTCCCCGTTCCCAGTTCAAATGAAAGCTAAGACCAAGATCTTCATTTGAAGTGACAGCTGTCAAACTTCAAACGGCCATATCTTGGAAACTACTCGTCCTAGACTCCCCGTTCCCAGTTCAAATGAAAGCTATGACCAAGATCTTCCTTTGAAGTGACAGCTGTCAAACTTCAAATGGCCATATCTCGGGAACTACTCGTCCTAGACTCCCCGTTCTCAGTTCAAATTAAAGCTATGACCAAGATCTTCATTTGAAGTGACAGCTGTCAAACTTCGAACGGCCATATCTTGGAAACTACTTGTCCTAGACTCCCCGTTCCCAGTTCAAATGAAAGCTAAGACCAAGATCTTCATTTGAAGTGACAGCTGTCAAACTTCAAACGGCCATATCTTGGAAACTACTCGTCCTAGACTCCCCGTTCCCAGTTCAAATGAAAGCTATGACCAAGATCTTCATTTGAAGTGACAGCTGTCAAACTTCAAATGGCCATATCTCGGGAACTACTCGTCCTAGACTCCCCGTTCTCAGTTCAAATGAAAGCTATGACCAAGACCTACATTTCAGATGACAGATGTCATTTTGACAGCTGTTATTGAAAATGTAGATCTTGGTCATAGCTTTCATTTGAGCTAAAAAGGAAGAGTCTAGGATGAGTAGTTCCCGAGATATGGCCATTTGAAGTTTGACAGCTGTCACTTCAAATGAAGATCTTGGTCATAGCTTTCATTTGAACTGGGAACGGGGAGTCTAGGACGAGTAGTTTCCAAGATATGGCCGTTTGAAGTTTGACAGCTGTCACTTCAAATGAAGATCTTGGTCATAGCTTTCATTTGAACTGAGAACGGGGAGTCTAGGATGAGTAGTTCCCGAGATATGGCCATTTGAAGTTTGACAGCTGTCACTTCAAATGAAGATCTTGGTCATAGCTTTCATTTGAACTGGGAACGGGGAGTCTAGGACGAGTAGTTCCCGAGATATGGCCATTTGAAGTTTGACAGCTGTCACTTCAAATGAAGATCTTGGTTATAGCTTTCATTTAAACTTTGAACGGGGAGTCTAGGACGAGTAGTTTCCAAGATATGGCCGTTTGAAGTTTGACAGCTGTCACTTCAAATGAAGATCTTGGTCATAGCTTTCATTTAAACTTTGAACGGGGAGTCTAGGACGAGTAGTTTCCAAGATATGGCCGTTTGAAGTTTGACAGCTGTCACTTCAAATGAAGATCTTGGTCATAGCTTTCATTTAAACTTTGAATGGGGAGTCTAGGACGAGTAGTTTCCAAGATATGGCCGTTTGAAGTTTGACAGCTGTCACTTCAAATGAAGATCTTGGTCATAGCTTTCATTTGAACTGAGAACGGGGAGTCTAGGACGAGTAGTTCCCGAGATATGGCCATTTGAAGTTTGACAGCTGTCACTTCAAATGAAGATCTTGGTCTTAGCTTTCATTTGAACTGAGAACGGGGAGTCTAGGACGAGTAGTTCCCGAGATATGGCGGTTTTAAGTTTGACAGCTGTCACTTCAAAGATTCAAGATTCAAAATTTCAGTTTTCAGATTCAAGAATCAAGATTCAAGATTCAAGAATCAAAATGAAGGATCAAAATTGTATCAGTATTTTAATTCAAAAATCATGCCCTGAAACATCACGTAAATCAGAAAATGATGGAAAAGGCCCCTTAGGGACTAGGAATGTTTAGTTTATGGTCACCCTTTAGAAAGAGACACACCGCCCAAGTTTTCTTTCTCAAGCGGACCTTGTTTTCTGTCTCAGTCAGTGTTCCAGAATTTCTATACTACGTACCTGGAGTGCTGACTGACATTTAATGTACAAAGGATTTTGAACCTTATCACGACTACACAACGATCTATTATCATTTAATCTTGGTTATAAGGATTGTTGGTCTTGTTGAGAGGCTTTCTTGGGTGCTTTGTCTCTTTCACACTCGTTGTTGGATTAGTAGTGTGCCCATGTCATTTAAATTTCAGGATATTTTTACCTTATCGCGCTCGACAAAATCAGCGCTTGATTTCGATCCATGGTTTCGATCCTTGAATTAGATCCTTGAATTAGATCCTTGATTTTGATCCTTGATTTTGATTTCGATCCTTGGTTTCGATCTTGGATTTCGATCCTGGATTTCGATCCTTGATTCTTGAATTTTGAACCTTGAATCTGAAATCTTGAATCTTGAATCTTTGAAGTGACAGCTGTCAAACTTCAAATGACCATATCTCGGGAACTACTCGTCCTAGACTCCCCGTTCCCAGTTCAAATGAAAGCTATGACCAAGATCTTCATTTGAAGTGACAGCTGTCAAACTTCAAACGGCCATATCTTGGAAACTACTCATCCTAGACTCCCCGTTCTCAGTTCAAATGAAAGCTATGACCAAGATCTTCATTTGAAGTGACAGCTGTCAAACTTCAAACGGCCATATCTTGGAAACTACTCATCCTAGACTCCCCGTTCCCAGTTCAAATGAAAGCTAAGACCAAGATCTTCATTTGAAGTGACAGCTGTCAAACTTCAAACGGCCATATCTTGGAAACTACTTGTCCTAGACTCCCCGTTCCCAGTTCAAATGAAAGCTATGACCAAGATCTTCATTTGAAGTGACAGCTGTCAAACTTCAAACGGCCATATCTTGGAAACTACTCATCCTAGACTCCCCGTTCCCAGTTCAAATGAAAGCTAAGACCAATATCTTCATTTGAAGTGACAGCTGTCAAACTTCAAACGGCCATATCTTGGAAACTACTCGTCCTAGACTCCCCGTTCCCAGTTCAAATGAAAGCTAAGACCAAGATCTTAATTTGAAGTGACAGCTGTCAAACTTCAAATGGCCATATCTCGGGAACTACTCGTCCTAGACTCCCCGCTCAAAGTTCAAATGAAAGCTATGACCAAGATCTTCATTTGAAGTGACAGCTGTCAAACTTCAAACGGCCATATCTTGGAAACTACTCGTCCTAGACTCCCCGTTCCCAGTTCAAATGAAAGCTAAGACCAAGATCTTCATTTGAAGTGACAGCTGTCAAACTTCAAACGGCCATATCTTGGAAACTACTCGTCCTAGACTCCCCGTTCTCAGTTCAAATGAAAGCTATGACCAAGACCTACATTTCAGATGACAGATGTCATTTTGACAGCTGTTATTGAAAATGTAGATCTTGGTCATAGCTTTCATTTGAGCTAAAAAGGAAGAATCTAGGATGAGTAGTTCCCGAGATATGGCCATTTGAAGTTTGACAGCTGTCACTTCAAATGAAGATCTTGGTCTTAGCTTTCATTTGAACTGGGAACGGGGAGTCTAGGACGAGTAGTTTCCAAGATATGGCCGTTTGAAGTTTGACAGCTGTCACTTCAAATGAAGATCTTGGTCATAGCTTTCATTTGAACTGAGAACGGGGAGTCTAGGATGAGTAGTTCCCGAGATATGGCCATTTGAAGTTTGACAGCTGTCACTTCAAATGAAGATCTTGGTCATGACTTTCATTTGAACTGAGAACGGGGAGTCTAGGACGAGTAGTTCCCGAGATATGGCCATTTGAAGTTTGACAGCTGTCACTTCAAATGAAGATCTTGGTCATAGCTTTCATTTAAACTTTGAACGGGGAGTCTAGGACGAGTAGTTTCCAAGATATGGCCGTTTGAAGTTTGACAGCTGTCACTTCAAATGAAGATCTTGGTCATAGCTTTCATTTGAACTGAGAACGGGGAATCTAGGACGAGTAGTTCCCAAGGAATTTATATACTACGTACCTGGAACACTGACTGAGACAGAAAACAAGGTCCGCTTGAAATAAAACTTGGGCGGTAAGTCTCTTTCTTTTTGCAACTATGTGAAAGAGACAAAGCACCCAAGAAAGCCTCTCAACAAGACCAACAATCCTTATAACCAAGATTAAATGATAATAGATCGTTGTTCAGTCGCGATAAGGTTCAAAATCCTTTGTACATTAAATGTCAGTTCGCACTCCAGTTACGTAGTTTAGAATCTTCTTGGTAGTTCCCGAGATATGCCCATTTGAAGTTTGACAGCTGTCACTTCAAATGAAGATCTTGGTCTTAGCTTTCATTTGAACTGAGAACGGGGAGTCTAGGACGAGTAGTTCCCGAGATATGGCGGTTTTAAGTTTGACAGCTGTCACTTCAAAGATTCAAGATTCAAAATTTCAGTTTTCAGATTCAAGAATCAAGATTCAAGATTCAAGAATCAAAATGAAGGATCAAAATTGTATCAGTATTTTAATTCAAAAATCATGCCCTGAAACATCACGTAAATCAGAAAATGATGGAAAAGGCCCCTTAGGCTTGTTTCACGCCGGCTCCATACGTTGGGACCAACGTTGGTCCCAACGTTGGGGCCAAGATTTCGTGAACCATCCACACGTTGGCGATACACCAGTCTTGTTCCGTCAGAGCCAACGTGCGGACGTCCGATGTCTGCGCGTTCGATACAGAAATTGAAATTTCTCTAAGTGATTTTACATTACTGAATACCAATTTTATCACAATCACATCACATCATGTCACTATCACACTTCACACAACACACTATATTATAAATGCGAAAGTTTGGATGTTTGGAAGTATGTTTGTTCCTCTATAACACGACAACCACTTAACCGATATGGGTGATATTTAAAATATAGATAGATAATAACCGGAAATAGGACATAGGCTACTTTTTATCCCAAAAAATTGCACGGTTCCCGTCACATAAAAAAAAATAGTAGACTCCATCATCAGATCAGCTCGCTGTCACAATATTATTACATTGTAGTCAGAACTTGACAAATATGCCGAGGTTCAACTCAATCGGCCTATTTACTGAGGAGTTCTGTTGAACAGCTCTTGACTCCATCATCAGATCAGCTTGTTGATACCATAATATTTCATTGTCACCGAGAATCTATATGTGTGCAAAATTTCAGCCCGATAGTTCTACAAACACAATAAATAAGGAATACGATAACATTCTCGCTCGTCAGCAAGGGCGGATCCAGGGGGGGGGTCATGGGGGTCATGACCCCCCCCTGGGCCGGGTTGGGCCAGGATCCAGGACCTAGGCGGACCACTAATTAAAATTATTCTATTGAACATGTACTTACTTCAGGATTTTGAAAACTACCCCCAAACGCGGTGCTAGGATTGTAAAAGTTGGTATTGGAACTTTATAACGCGTGTTGTGATTTGCTTGAAACTCTGTTAAAATACTGTGAATGCAAAATAATGGACACGTGTTTCAGGATTTTCTTAAGAACATTAAAAAATTCGTTTCGCTTCATAAGTATTTTGCGAACAAAGTGAGTTATATAGGTCTAACCAAAGAATAAGAACCGACAAGCAGACAGCCTTTTCATTGAGCACCGTTAGCAAAATCAATTGTCACATGTTTAGTTTGTCTACAAAAATTGCCAGAGAATTGGAAGCGACAAGCAGCCAGCCTTTTCTTTAACGCCGGCTCCATACGTTGGGGCCAACGTTGGTCCCAACGTTGGGACCAAGATTTCGTGAACCATCCACACGTTGGCGATACACCAGTCTTGTTCCGTCAGAGCCAACGTGCAGACGTCCGATGTCTGCGCGTCCGATACAGAAATTGAAATTTCTCTAAGTGATTTTACATTACTGAATACCAATTTTATCACAATCACATCACATCATGTCACTATCACACTTCACACTTCACACAACACACTATTATTATAAAAGCAAAAGTTTGGATGTTTGGATGTATGTTTGTTCCTCTCTAACACGACAACCACTTAACCGATATGAATGATATTTAAAATTTAGATAGATAATAACCGGAAATAGGACATAGGCTACTTTTTATCCCAAAAAATTGCACGGTTCACGTAACATAAAAAAAAAATAGTAGACTCCATCATCAGATCAGCTCGCTGTCACCATATTATTACATTGTAGTCAGAACTTGACAAATATGCCGAGTTTCAACTCAATCGGCTTATTTACTGAGGAGTTCTGTTGAACAGCTCTTGACTCCATCATCAGATCAGCTTGTTGATACCATAATATTTCATTGTCACCGAGAATCTATAAGTGTGCAAAATTTCAGCCCGATAGTCCTACAAACACAATAAATAAGGAATACGATGACATTCTCGCTCGTCAGTCGACACGTGCGCTCACGATGCGCGTCGAAACGGGACTGAGCATAGCGCCAACGTGTGGACGGATCCCCAACGTTGGCGCGCCAACTTCCTTTGATAAAACCGACACGGCACGGCCAAGCCCCAACGTTGGCCCCAACGTTGGCGCCAAGCTATTTTGTCAGCACCACACGTTGGTGAGAGGCATTGGGACCAACGTTGGCCCCAACGTGTGGATGCGGGGTAAGACCCGTAATAGCAAAATCAAGTGTCACATGTATTTGTTACTGTCTACCTACTAAAAATCAGCTCGCTTCGCTCGCTTTTTAGCTTCATGAGAATTAAATGCGCAAAGTGAGCTATGTCTGACCTTTTCGTTGGACACCATAATAGCAAAATCAAGTATCACAACATTGTATTTGTCTAAAAAAATCGGCCGGCTTCGCTCGCTTTTTAGCTTCATGTGTATTTAATGCGCAAAGTGAGTTATGTCAGACCAGAGAATTGGAACCGACAAACAGCCAGCCTTTTCGTTGAGCACCGTAATAGCAAAATCAAGTGTCAATGTTGTATTTGTCTAAAAAAAAATCGGCTCGCTTTGCTCGCTTTTTAGCTTCATGACTGAGTATTTAATGCGTAAAGTGAGTTATGTCTGACCAGAGAATTGGAACCGACAAGCAGCCAGCCTTTTCGTTGAGCACGGTAATAGAAAAATCAAGTGTCAATGTTGTATTTGTCTAAAAAAAATCGGCTCGCTTCGCTCGCTTTTTAGCTTCACGAGTATTTAATGTGTGAGTTATGTCTGACCAGAGAATTGGAACCGACAAGCAGCCAGCCTTTTCGTTGAGCACCGTAATAGCAAAATCAAGTGTCAATGTTGTATTTGTCTAAAAAAAATCGGCTCGCTTCGCTCGCTTTTTAGCTTCACGAGTATTTAATACGTAAAGTGAGTTATGTCTGACCAGAGAATTGGAACCGACAAGCAGCCAGCCTTTTCGTTGAGCACCGTAATAGCCAAATCAAGTGTCAATGTTGTATTTGTCTAAAAAAAATCGGCTCGCTTCGCTCGCTTTTTAGCTTCATAAGTATTTAATGCGTAAAGTGAGTAATGTCTGACCAGAAAATTGGAACCGACAAACAGCCAGCCTTTTCGTTGAGCACCGTAATAGCAAAATCATCAATGTTGTATTTCTCTAAAAAAAATCGGCTCGCTTCGCTCGCTTTTTAGCTTCATGAGTATTTAATGCGTAAAGTGAGTTATGTCTGACCAGAGAATTGGAACTGACATGCAGCCAGCCTTTTCTTTGAGCACCGTTAGCAACATCAAGTGTCACACAGTGTTACATGCATTTGTTTTAAAAAAAACGGCTGGCTTCTCCAAAATAGTTACTTACTGCAATACGTAGGTACTTACTTATGAAAGTAATCTAATACGTACGAAGTCGCGGGTAGCGGCTAGTTAAATTATAACTTCTTGTGACTTGACCACGACTATGTGACCCCCCCCTGGCACCAAAGCTGGATCCGCCCTTGCTCGTCAGTCGACACGTGCGCTCACGATGCGCGTCGAAACGGGACTGAGCATAGCGCCAACGTGTGGACGGATCCCCAACGTTGGCGCGCCAACTTCCTTTGATAAAACCGACACGGCACGGCCAAGCCCCAACGTTGGCCCCAACGTTGGCGCCAAGCTATTTTGTCAGCACCACACGTTGGTGAGAGGCATTGGCCCCAACGTTGGCCCCAACGTGTGGATGCGGGGTCACTCTTCAGCGTGTCGCCGGTCGCGTTCGCGAGTTGACCATTCACAGCACAGAGAATTTTGAATTTTCGAATTTCTCTGTGCTGTGAATGGTCAACTCGCGGACGCGACCGGCGACACGCTGAAGAGTGAAAGGCCCCTTAGGGACTAGGAATGTTTAGTTTATGGTCACCCTTTAGAAAGAGACACACCGCCCAAGTTTTCTTTCTCAAGCGGACCTTGTTTTCTGTCTCAGTCAGTGTTCCAGGTACGTAGTATAGAAATTCCTTGGTTGAAAGATCATGGACCTAGAGTCCGCGCCAGCACTCAAGTCCTACGGCAAAAGCGGGAACTAATTAGATTATTTACTATAATAAAAAAAGCTCATAAAATCAAGGTCGTTCAGTTGTTCTGGTGAAAGGTGTGTAGAACTAGCGAACGTACAAAATTGCATAATTATTAAATACTGTTCAAGCCATAGTAGTAATTTTTTAATAACCTAGTTCTGCGATAGCAGCGCCGCGTCTATCGGACTTCAGTAGTGGCGCGTACTCTAGCGCCATTCTTTCTATGGTTCCAGTATTTTTACAATAGATGTCGCTGTTCAAAGTTAACCTGAGGAGAACGATTTCTATTGAGAGATGCTGTCTGGCTACGCCTTCGGCTACGTAGACACGGAAGCGAAATATTACTAAAGTTTTACCTATGATGTCATTGAATGAAGCTCTAACATCGCCTGAGATACAGGAGGTTACGGGTTCGATTCCCGCCGCGAGACAAAATGTTTGTTTGATCTAGGTAGTATGTAGGTACAAATATTTGTCTCTGGTCTTGGTGATTCTACCATTGATTAAAATATGAAAACACATTACCCTTCCTTTGCTTTGCGCAGTCGGGTAAAAATATCCCCTTCTATTAAAGTACCTACAGTTTTTGTAGGTAACCCCGCATCCACACGTTGGGGCCAACGTTGGTCCCAATGCCTCTCACCAACGTGTGGTGCTGACAAAATAGCTTGGCGCCAACGTTGGGGCCAACGTTGGGGCTTGGCCGTGCCGTGTCGGTTTTATCAAAGGAAGTTGGCGCGCCAACGTTGGGGATCCGTCCACACGTTGGCGCTATGCTCAGTCCCGTTTCGACGCGCATCGTGAGCGCACGTGTCGACTGACGAGCGAGAATGTCATCGTATTCCTTATTTATTGTGTTTGTAGGACTATCGGGCTGAAATTTTGCACACTTATAGATTCTCGGTGACAATGAAATATTATGGTATCAACAAGCTGATCTGATGATGGAGTCAAGAGCTGTTCAACAGAACTCCTCAGTAAATAAGCCGATTGAGTTGAAACTCGGCATATTTGTCAAGTTCTGACTACAATGTAATAATATGGTGACAGCGAGCTGATCTGATGATGGAGTCTACTATTTTTTTTTATGTTACGGGAACCGTGCAAGTTTTTGGGATAAAAAGTAGCCTATGTCCTATTTCCGGTTATTATCTATCTATATTTTAAATATCACCCATATCGGTTAAGTGGTTGTCGTGTTAGAGAGGAACAAACATACATCCAAACATCCAAACTTTCGCTTTTATAATTCATGAGAAGCTCGGGTAGAAGTCGTGCTGCGGGTCACGCGACCCCTATCATTGACCCTCTTCAATACCCGCTGCTCTACATCATTTCTGATGTCTCGCACATTACCTACTTTACATTTATGATAGGTAGGTACCTACGTAAAATTTTATTGCAATTGGTGAGTCTGTTGAGCTAAAATTTAAGTCTGAAACTCTACAGAACGTAGGTAGGTATACTTACCTAGGTAGGACCTACAGAATTAAATCTGTAAAAATGTCATTACTACCAGTTACCTACCTACTACATTCACGTCAATTTTATAGCATTCAAGTTGCTTTGTAAATTGCAGATCAATTTTAATTCCTACTCAGTGAAAATGTATGGCTTACAAAATGCAAGCGGATACTTTCTCCAACACATAAGGTTCATCCCAGCTATTAAACATAGATCTTCCTACCTACTTATTACCGAACTAGATGGCCATGATAAAATGTCTACAGAAACAAAAAATATGATATTTCTCAATTTCCTTTTAGTTATAGCAACTTTGAGTCAAGACGTTCTTTCAGTTGATCTTAGGAAGCTCTACTATGAGAAAAATCTATCGGAGTACTGCAAAAGGAGAGTGATACCGTCCATCTTCCTCGGAAGACATGTGGTAGAAGCAAGTGCTTTTATACTGCACTTTACAAAGCTAAATCTCCCGTACAGTTGCTATATAAGTATCAGGTTTGTTTGTTGCTATAAGTATCACTAAATCCAACCTCCGTGGCTCAGAGGGCGATATTCGATTCCCGCCGCGAGGAAAAGTTTGAATGATCTGAAAATATTTGCCTGTATGTTTTTCTGTACATATCGTATGTACTTATACCTAACCATAGGTAGGTTCACATACAGGGGCGGCTCTAGCATATGTAGCGCCCGGGTGCAATCTTTCCCCTGGCGCCTTCTTGTATCAAAATGCGCGGTCAAAATGAATAAGGTAGGTATAGTAGGTACTTACATGCAACACGATCGACTAAACTTTATAATATTCGAATAAGGTCGAGTTCACAATACAAACGGTTACGCGGCCCCATGGGCGTAGATCTATAACTTTTTTCAAGGGTTCCAAAATGTATTATAAGGACTCCAAAATGTACAAAGATTTATTCATGATCTGCAAATATTTGTCTCGGGCTTGAAACTTGGTTAGCGTGGTGGCAAAATATTAATGAAGCTTTCATGCGAGCGAAGCGAGCCGATTTTTTTAAGACAAATGCAACAAGTGACACTTGATTTTGCTTATGTGCATAAAGAAAAGGCTGACTATTTGTCGGTGCCTATTCTGCAGTGAGATATAACTCACGTTACTCGCAAACCCTTATGCGAGCGAAGCGAGCCGAATTTTTTACAACAAATGCAACATGTGACGGTTGATTTTTTTAAAGGTGCTCAATGAAAAGGCTGGCTACTTGTCGGTACCTATTCTTTAGGCGAGCAAAGCGAGCTGAATTTTTTAAGACAAATGCAACAAGTGACACTTGATTTTGCTTACGTGCTTAAAGAAAAGGCTGACTATTTGTCGGTTCCTATTCTGCAGTGAGAATAACTCACGTTGCTTGCAAAACCCTTATGCGAGCGAAGCGAGCCGAATTTTTTACAACAAATGCAACATGTGACGGTTGATTATTTTAAAGGTGCTCAATGAAAAGGCTGGCTACTTGTCGGTACCTATTCTTTAGGCGAGCGAAGCGAGCCGAATTTTTTATAACAAATGCAATGATTTTGCTTACGTGCTCAAAGAAAAGGCTGGCTATCTGCAGGTTCGTTATGCGAGTGAAGCGAGCCGAGTTGTTTTTAAACGAATGCTATAAGTGACACTTGATTTTGCTTACGTGCTCAAAAAAAGGCTGGCTATTAGTCGGTTCCTATTCTGCAGTCAGATATAACTCACATTGCTCGCAAAACCCTTATGCGAGCGAAGCGAGCCGAATTTTTTTAAGGCACAAGATGTGACACTAAGCAAATGTTTGCCTAATATCGCCTTATTCCCTAAATCCAATTTATTGTAACAGAAACCATGGCATATGGTTTTTTTAGATTGAATGAAAATGAGTCATGTTGACTGTACAAGTAAGATTATTTTACAAGAAAAACTCCTAAAAAAGACCTCCCAATTTTTGGAGGAGAACCTGGGAGCTCATGAACCACCTGCATGGATACCCCATGTCGGATACAAATTGTAAATACCTATTCCGCGGATCTTTTTTTTCTTTTGCTAAGGGGGGTGTCCGGACAACCGTAAATCAGTTTTTATAGAACCCCGCTACGCACCCCCTCCGTTTTTCCACTCGCTGAGTGCACTGCGCCAGCGCCCCGCCGCCGCCGAGCGCCCGCTCCGTGCGGAGCGCTATAGCGGAGGTTCTTTATGTCGGTCGCGAGCGCTCTAGGCGCCCCTTTACACCCGGCGCCCGGGTGCACTGCACCCCCTGCACTATAGGTTAAGCCGCCCCTGTTCACATATTGTATGTACCTATTTATGTAGGTACCTACTTATAAACAATAATATGGGTATGGCGCGGCTACGTCATTCAGAACACTATAATAGTAGCTCGTTTAGAAACTAATGTAGAATCACCATCATCCCCATTATTGTAGACAGTATAGTATAGGTAGGTACTCCCGAGTAAAACATGGAGTAGGTAAGATGATATGTTTAAAATAATGGGATCCATGTTGTGACTTAGTAGGTATCTATAGGTAATCTATACTTATTATAATAAAGCGGAAGAGTTTGTTTGTTTGTTTGAACGCGCTAATCTCTGAAAGTAGGTACCAGTCGGATTTGAAAAATTCTTTCGGTATTGGATAGCTAATTTATTGAGGAAGGCTATAGACTACTTTTCATCATCATCATCATCATCACCATAAACCATCACTACGGGGGCAACGCCGCGAGGGCGCTGCTAGTAATTATATAAAGCGGAAGAGTTTTTTCTTTGAACGCGCTAATCTTAGGAACCACCATTCCGATTTAAAAAATTATAAGTACCTACTTACCTACTTACTTATATGCATTTGCTAGCTAAAATTTTGAGGAAGGTTAGGTATAGGCTACTTTTCTTCATCATCATCATGACCATTATCACCATATAAGTACCATCACTACGGGGGCAACGCCGCGAGGGCGCTGCTAGTTTTCCATGAAATTATACTTAGATAATAATCTTTTTTTTGAAGGTCGGAATCAGGAAGTAACTTGATCATGGCGTTGACGCTGCACAATGATGTTGCCCTTGAGGAGTCTTGCTCGTTGAACAGCCCCCAACTGTTAGTATATGAGATTGGAGAGACCTTCGGCGGGTATTGGGGTATGCTGCCAGAAGTTATGATGAAGCATCATCCACCTCAGAAAGCGAAGTATTACACGCTGAAAACCACTCAGGCTACTACCACAGCAACTGAACCGACGACGTAAGTAGAATAGCCCGTTGAATATGCATTGCTGGTGTCACCAGCTGGTAGTAGAAGTGATTATTATATTACATTTTACAAGTGGCTAAATTAAAAATTTAAAAAAACCGACTTCAATACGAACTTATAATGGGTAAGGCTAAGGGTGAGCTAATTAAAATTAGCCCAAACATGGATGTTCCACTGTTATTCACTGAGAAGTTACATTGGACAGGTCCTGACTCCATCATCAGATCAGCTAGCTGTCACCATATTATTACATTGTAGTTGGAACTTGACCGACATGCTGAGTTCCAAGTTTCAACTCAATCAGACTATTTACTGAGGAGTTCTGTTGAACAGCTCCTGACTCCATCCTCAGATCAGCTCGTTGTGACCATATTATTACATTGTAGTTGGAACTTGACATACGTGCCGAATTTCAACTCAATCGGCTTATTTACTGAGGAGTTCCGTTGAACAGCTCCTGACTCCATCATCAGATCAGCTCAATGTTACCATAATATTGCATTGTCACCGATAACCTATAAAGCTTTTAAAAAATACCCTAATCGCTTCAAGTGTGCCTATAAAATTTGAAGAGTTACCTCGATTTCTCCAAGATCCCATCATCAGATCCTGACCTGATGACCAAAAGGACCAATTGGAAAGTGTACCCTTTCAAACAAAAAAAGAATTTTTGAAATCGGTCGAGGCGTCTTCGAGTAATCGGTGAACATACATAAAAAAAAAAAGCACAAAAAAAAAGATTCCGACGAACTGAGAACCTCCTCCTTTTTTCGAAGTCGGTTAAAAAGACAAAACTTAAGTACCTAATAGTGAGTGTATAAATAAAACATTGTAGACTATAGTAAAGGTACTTATCTTATAGCACCGAAGAACCTACCACTCACAAAGCAACATTGAAGGTAGAGGAAGATACCAAAGAGTCTCAAGAGTTCATAGAAGTGGAAGTGCCACTCGTGGATGTTTCTGGGCACCTCGAGCCTGGTTCTGAGCAGCCGACTTCACCTTTCGATGTAGCAGCAGCCTTCGATTACCTTTATGATGTAACACCGATGTTGGTATAGCTGAAATTGGTTGTTGGTTGTTGCGATGTTGGTATTAAAAAAGCGTGGTGCGCTTTTTATGATATTTTCAAAATGCCTCTACTTTTACCAATATTCTGTCAATAAAATACAGTTGAGTACCCCACGTTTTTTTTACTACAGAATGAATTGTTTTGTTACTCACTCTATACTTATTACGAGTATAAACATAAAAACTTATTTTCTATAAGTACTTATTTTAGTTGGTTTTCTATCAAAGCGTGATTTTTAGTTTTTAAAACTATTATCTATTTATTTGAAGTCGATTAAAAGTAATGGGATACAGTCGTAATCATATTTCATTTCATTTTTTTTTCAAATAAGTTTAGCACCATCCTGTATAGTTGTGGCTTAGTGCAACATGTTTATGGCTTGTCATTTTGGTTTAATCTCTAGATTTAACCTGGCTTAGCTACAAGCATTATATTTAGTCTTCGTTTTATATAAAGCTTGAAATGTTCTTTTCGTATTCCCATTAAATCACAATTTGTTCAACCTTCTTTAAAATACTCATAACTAGGAGTTTATCTAACAATAAAGCTTGGTTTCGCATGCTTTAAAAATACTTCTAACCTTAAACATACTCACCAGGTTGTTACAATCGATTTTTTTCTTCGTTATTTTAGACCAGGAGTGAAGTACCATACCAGCATTCTGCCTCTAGTACAGTTGTCTGTGAGAAAGCAGACAGATAGTGGGCGAAGGGACGATAGCCAAGGCCCTCGGTATGAACTGGATGTTATAGAAGAATTCACACCTGATCCTAGGTAAGAAACCCTTTGAAGTTTTTGATTGAAAATGATATTCAAGAATGGCCTATAAATTGCCAGCAGTGGGTAGTCAGGCTGTGTCAATAAAGCTTAGTAGGTACTTAGCACGAGTTCCACCATCTTACTTAGATAGATTAGATGCAGGACCTTTACTCTAGAATAGATATATCTGGCGATTAATGGCTCCGCTCATATTGGTGGAAACTGACCTCAGAACATTTCACCAACAACGGCGATATTTTACATAAGTAGGTAATTCCCATTACCGTGTGTTAAAATGACTACTTAGTGTAACTTACAAACGTTCTGTAAGTAAAATAACAATTGAGAAACAAACAATATAAGTAATATAAGATTTTCTGATTGCACTTTATTTCCTTTTGAACATTTTACAGTTATTTTCACAACATATTTATACTTAACTAATTACTTACCTACTTATATTTAAAATTTTAGATTAGCTTTACCACAATTCACACCAAGTAAAAAAACTAAAAAATATAAAGCTAATGAAAACAGGCTTATGAGTTTTGGAAGAAAAGGAGTAACGAAGAATAAAAGACGCAAGTAAGTACGTTAAACTTAGGCCTTTAGGTACATCTTTACTAGATGATTTATACAGTGTCAGGAGGCAATCTTTGCCTACACTTAACGGGACACTGTAGTGCCTGGGACATTGTTAAGATGGAGTAGGCTTGAAGTACGTTAGTACAGCAACAAAACGGCTTACGTGCATGTAGGTGCTTAGGTGTTTTCGAAACGAAACAAATTATTTGTAAACAGTTAAATTAAACTAAGTTAAGTTAAATTAAAGACGTCGGAATAAGGGCATAGGAACTCAAATGGAATTGGGAAGGACACTTGGCAAGACAAAGTGACGGCAGGTGGAGTAAGGTCGTCCGACTGCGCGATGGGTCGACGACATCAAAAGGGACCATACATTTTGTATGCGTGAGGCACAGGACCGAAATGAATGGCGCAAACAAAGGGAGGCCTACACCCAGCAGTGGGATATTATTGGCTGTGGGTGATGATGATGAGTTGAATTAAAAGTAAGTTCCTATAATGAAGAACCCCCGACATATTCGCATCAAAATCGGTCCATCCGTATGATGCCACAGATAGAATAAACAGATACACACTACAAACTTATACCCCTCTTTTTCGTAAAGGATTAAAAACAAATAAACTATTTTGTAATATCAGGAACAAAAGTGAATTAAAATACAGGGCAATCCAACACTTCTCGCAATGTATTCCGAATTCGAAAAGTGAAATATTCGCTGAAAAACGTCAGCTTTCCGAAGAAAATTTCGAATCGGATGCATTCCGAGTAGTGTGAACGCACTGCTGGTATAAAAAACCAGAATGTTAATCCACTACTTTGCTGATTTATCAAAATAGTTTACCTTAGTGTTTGAACATTATTTTTTGAGCATTGTGTGCATAAAACAACTTAAAAAGTTTATTTTCTAAGAAATTTCCGGATAACTACAACAAAACACAGTAGATATACTAAATACGTTTTCCCTACAACAACAATGAAAAGCCATAAATTGACTGGTGGTAACTCCTGGGAGATAATCGATACATTAATGGAAAAACTGAGACACAGTAAAGATGCTCAAAATAAACAAGATAATATTGAGAAAGACCAACTTAAAGACGACATGTACAATAAATCGGAGTTTGCAGAAAACATTTCAAACATGAAACATAACTATAGCAGTAAGTTTTAGGTTTTTTAAGTCCTTTTTGCAGATTCAACATCATTGTCATCAAAAGGGGACACTAAAAAACATTCGTAAAATAAAATAAAGTTAAGTAATAATCATTTTTAGATATTTCATTACGATGTATGCTTTATTATTATATTAATTACAATTTACAATTTACAGTATATCTACAGCCCAACTTATCAGTATACAATGTGGCAAAAACTGAAATTAAATCACCATTTACAACAAAAAAGAAGATCGTTTCATTACCTATAAGAAGCACAGAACATCCTGCCAAGTTAGTGAAATAAATAATTTTACTTAAGTACCTAATCTATTAACATCGTAACATCGACATTAATTTACTCCATAAACATTTTTAATGATTGCAGAAAACTTACTCTTATACATAAGGATATTAAATCTATGACAGCGGATCAAAAAGTATCACAAAATACTTATCCCAGTTCTCAAAACATTCATTCCAAAAATACAATGGTAAAAATAGCTGTATCAAGTCAAGTTACCACACCATTTACAAATCACGAAACATCTTCAATCGGTAATTCTTATTTATCTACCTAGTAGTAAATTATTTCACAATTTATATAGGTAGGTACTTAATGTTTTTTAAAATATAATTTCAGAAAGCTTCAAACAAAAACCACATGCGATGCAAATGGAATCACAAAATAATGTTATAAGCCAAACAGAGACAAGTGAATTTAACTTTATTGGTCTTTCCAAGTAAGTGAATGAACAATTGAACATGATATTATTTTTATCACAAAATCATAATAAGTATAAGTAGGTACCTACATATTATGTTGACTAAAATGTGCTTAAATAGGGTTTACAACTGTCTCTTTACGGGCGTTAGAAACTCTCTAGTCTAGAATCCTCTAGAATACAACACAATCATGAGAATATTTCAGAGAGAACATCAATTTATTAATAGTAATATTATTTTAAATGTAGGAATGACATTAATTTAAGTGTAGATTGCTTGAAGCGCGTTTATGTCTTTTATATGAAAAAACAATATTTTATCTCTCATTTTTTTTTTACAGCAGAACTATGCCACCAGTTTCTTTGCTGGACCATGAGTCTTGGGCGAACATATTACAAGCTGCACCGAGTATGGCTATACTTCTGAACCAAACTGTGTCATACAATGTAAACAGCGACGAACCATCATCGCTAAATGAAACACATAGGAAGCTGTGAGTACTCAGATGAGTAATATTTCATGGAGCAGCAAAAGTACTGGTGGGAATTGTTGGAAGAACTTCGAGGTTCTGCACGAAATCATATAAGTAGCTTAAGCCTACGGCTTCGCTCGCGTGATACTAACATTTTAGGGAGTGTCCACATTGCGTTTTCTGAAGCGCGTTTTTGCTACGCGTTGCGAACGCGCGTTTGTATCGATACAAACGCGCGTTCGCAACGCGTATTTTTCCATACAAAAGCGAACCGGGAGGGGCTGCGCGGGGGGCTGCGCGTTCGCATCGCGTTCGAATCGCGTTTGTATCGATACAAACGCGCTGCAAAAAACGCAATGTGGACACTCCCTTAACCAGTCAAATTATGCTGTACGCTACAGGCTACGACCTAGGTATATTTATTTTAAGTTTCATCCAAATCGATTCACTGGTTATGGTGTAATAGAAACACAATCATGCTCAGAAACTTTCAGGATTTATAATAGTACAATACCTTTAAATTTTTTTCACAAAAAAAATACTTTTTTGGGTTACACTTGTATAATTCTATCCCCGTTTAGTGTCAGGTTGTTTTTTTTATTTTTAAGGACTAGGTTCCTATATACTTTTTTGTTAAATTAGATTTTGTTGTTCAACAAGGTCGAAATGAGAAAGTAAATAATCATAAAAAATGTTTTTATTAATTTAGTTTAAAACGAAGGAAAAGAACAATCCAGGCGATAGCGATAGAGAACGGACGGCCACACAATATGTCTACATGGTCACAGACTTCAATGACTACAAAGAGAGCTTTCAACGTGGTCGATATGCAGGACTTTGCAGAGATGGTCGAACTGAAAGATGATGAGGTAGTTTTCACCAAGTGAAGTTCCTTAAAACTTACTACCATGTTAATAATAGGCAATACAAGAAAGGCTACTTATAGTAGGTATTGGTATATTTATATCATACCATGACCGTGCCAGGCAAAAACATATTCTTTGTATTGGATAATAATGAGACGAGACCCACTAGACCGTTTCGTCACCGACCAACACCGTAGCGTTTTTGTTTTCGTGTTTCATTCCGCACCTGATACGATCATGGTATTATACGTGGTAGTCTGCAAAGAGCTTTTATATTTGTTTAGTACATTCTCATTATTAGGTATGCAGTACCTATGCACATAAGTTAGCATTGCATGCGTTGCAGGTTGCAAGCCCATCGTCGCCTATTATAATACTAACGAATTTGTTTCTAAGTTCTACTATTTTCAGGATTATTTATTTTAATCAACATATTTAAAAAATAATTTTATAAACGATTCTGTGTTATATACTTCCGAGTTGACTGTATGCAGAGGATATCTTTCTCTAGAACCTGAATTTTAAAACACGTCTTTGAGTTTTAGCCAACAATGTGTATTTTGATTGAGTACTTCCCTATAGATACACGGCCGCCTAGCCCTACGCTATCTGAAGCAGTACGTAGGACCAGCGATCTACAACATCTGCGGTGACCCGCAGCATCACAACCGACGCACAACTGTCTACCTGTTTAACTCCTCTCGGATAGTGCTGTCTCTGCAGAACTTTTCTGTGAGTAGGTAAATTACTTGTATACCGTAACTTTCTATATTACATGGTAATTAGGGGTAGATTCACATCTGACGGAATATATGTTGGGCGTAGAGTTTTGTATACGCGCTACGTTGATGTCAAATCGGTCGTGTCTGTATAACGTCCAAAACTTTCAATCGATACGGGATAGGTACATATGGGCATAGAACGCTGTTGATCCGATGCAGCCTAGGCCCTCAGACATTATTTCTTATAAACTAATTTACTGAGGTGTTTAACTAAGAAGTACAAACGGAATCTTTACACATAAGTAAGTATCTTCATTTTAACAAGATTAAACCGATTTTTTTTAGGTTATATCTGAGGGCCCAAGATGCTGTAACTCTGAAACCTCTTATCGCACAAGTTTTTATTTTATTTTTTTATCTGTTTTTTAAAGAACTTTGCGTCGCATTGCGGCGATGTCAGTTCCATCGTATCTAGTTTTTAACTAATTTTCCTGAAAGTTTCAGTTTAAACGGCAGAGATTAAAATATTAAGTTCCTTCTCAATTGAGATCCACACACAAATGATGGTAAAATTGCGTCTATTCGTTCTACTTGTCTCGGACATTGCTGCGTGTTTACTGAGTTTCAAAACAACACGAAGTACTTTTACTGTAACCATTATTATGACTAATGATGCTTTGAGGTATTGATATAAATGATTCTAACTGATACTTACGAAGAACCTGATAGAAAATGTCTACTTTATATTAATAAGTAGCGATTACTTGTAAAATTATTCCGTAACAAAAAACGATAATGCCTGATTTATAATATTCGATCCTAACTTATTTATAAATGCGAATGTGAGTTTGTTAGTTTGTTACACTTTCACGCCTTAACTACTCAACCGATTATCATGAAATCTTGCATACACGTTGTTAGGGGTACAGAAAACGATATGTTTCTGAGGGGTAGAAAAATAACAAAAGCGCGGACAACAGCTAGATACCTATAATACATATTATAGCATAAAGTTTTATGGAAAGTTCTTCAGTTATTTGATTAAAATGTGTAATGTTCAGTTGAGCAGCTTATCAGTGGTGCTCACGGGTGCCAGGACCCTGCTGAGCAGTGAGATGAGGTGCTCGAGCACGCAGCTGGAGTGCCAGGTATCCGGGGCTCGTGTCTGCGTTGACGCTTTGGCGGCGTGCGATGGAGTACCTAACTGTGGCTCTTATGGTAATGCTAAAGTATGATAAAGTACGAGTATGATCCCCAACTATTCATAGGTCTTTAAGTCTTCTCAAGTCTCTTTTGTTATGTTGTTTTTTTGTGTAGGTACTTGAACAAGTAAATGGATTGTTAGATAAGCCATAATTATCGTGCCGCTGAAACACGGAAGCATATAGTGATGTCAATCATCAAATTACGGACAGTCAAAAACAATCTTACAAAAAACAAATTCTACTGCAGCAACGTACAAAGATTCCGATTATTACATTCGAGAGACCGAAGGCTTAGAAAAAATATGCTTTTCCCTAAAAGCAACAAGATGACTAGACTTTTAAATACGTTACGTAGGAACAAATTAGAAACATATGAATAGACTTGAAATTAAAATTTCAGTACAATGGTAAAACCCACTGTTGTGTAGAAACTTCTCATTTCTTTTGCCAGCCTCCTCTGAGAAATTCGTGTTTAAATATTCTCTTTGAACAAACAGGTTTTTTTTCTCAAACTTTCGCAATTACAAAGTTCATATTAACCCATTATTCATTTTCAAAAATAAAACGGAGAATATTTTTTTCTTGTCACTCTTCAATCAAAAGAGATGACAACAGATTGAGCAGCCATCAGAGCTTTAGGGAGCTTGTAAGTCCATTATGAATAACGGACGGCTCGGCTTAAAAAACTTAATTTTTCAGAAATCTACGACGAAGATCGGCTGATGTGTGGGGCAGCTCTAGGTCTCCAACGCAACGTGTATTTAGCCGCGTTCACTTTCCTAGCCCTTCTGCTGACATTGTGCTACGCGGTACACTACTGGTTGAAGCGATGTGTGCCTCATGTAGCTGAAGCATTCTTTGTGTATACGAATGGGGTTGAAAACATGTTAGAAACTTTTTTGTCATACTAACTTTGCATGTACGAATCATCCCTGATCCCTAGAGTCGGGTACTTAATTATGTTATACTTATTTCAAAAAGCAAAATGAAGTGACTAAAGGCTAAAGCTTACGCAAATATACCTACACCCTATTCATACGAGTACGTTCGCCTTTGCGCATGTATTATCATAAGCGTTGTTAGTCGATTTCGGTTGCTACAATAGGCGATTTTGTTGACTAAAGAAAAATGGTAGGTACTTTGCAACGGCTATAATATATAATATGCATGAAAAACCCTAAGGTAATCTAGATACAATTTAATAAGGTAAATTAATAATTAATAAGCTTTAAAAATAATGTCCTCGCTTAGAAAAATGACTTCATGTTGTTGTAGACTTGGTTTAATTTTTGAAAGTATTGCTCAAATGTAACAACTCAAGTTTGTGCATGAGTGGAAGAAGTGAAAACATGCGTGGAAGCACTGAGTGCTTACACGTCTGAAAAGTTCTGTAGGATGGTTAAATATAGTTAAGTACTTTTAATATAACATATTGTTTGGTTTCAGCCTTTATTTGGATTCAATAATGCGCGCACCAGGAGATTTGGAAAGTGACTCAAGAATGTTCTATCGAGGAAGCATGTTTCGTTCCAAGAATCTAAGCACAGAATTAAGAGAAGAACCCAAAGAGATCTTACGTTCAAGTCGCACCTACTTACAATTCTTTAGGAATATGTTTAGTTTTTTCCAAAAGAAGAAAACTAAGGAAGAGTTGGTCAATGAGCATGAGATGTTTTCGTTAGGAAGTAAGAAAACTTTTTCATTTACGCAAATGGAGCTGACTAATATATCCCAAGCAGTCAGACCTACAGCAGATACTTCGGTGCAAACTGGAGAGAGCTTGGAGATGGTAATATTTGAAAAACAACGTGAACTTATGAGAAACACGAAAACAGATAATGAGGTGAATGACCAAAGTAACGATTCGAGCCTACCAATAATGATCAATGATTCTCTCATAACATTAGACGAACCTCTACCTGAAGATGAGTTAAGTCTGATGAAGTTCTTTAGAGATTCTAGATCCGATTCTAATGACTCTGTTAAAAGAAGATGCAAAGAAGCTAACAAGATGGATTTCAGTACTGCGGCAGCACCAAGCGAGGAGATAGAAATATCGAGTATCGTATACGATGGATTACTAACTAGACCTGGACCGTCTGGGGTGAAAATAAAACCAAAGGTTCAGGCCAAGACCGGTCAATCTCGCAAACAGCTTAGATTTGATGATAATACAACAACGATTCCAACAGCTATCCTATCTGACGAAGAAGATGAGGAAGACGATTTTAGACGTGGAAAAAAAGCTGTTGGATCATGGAGTCAAAACCGATCTTGGCGGTCTCAACATTTGAGCCCGATCAGAGAGGATGACGAGCCTGCTGCCAAACACAAACACTTTTGGGAAAGTAAGGGGAAGAAGTCAAAGAAGACGAACGTTTCTTTGCGATAGATCGGTTGACAACAGCGCCAGTTGATTCAATTATGAGCATTGCGCGAGCGAATTATGAAACTTTATTTTCGTGATTGTAATCTAAATGAGACGGTCATAGCAGGTCCCCGCACCGCGCCGCTATTTCCTAATTAAGTCCAATTGTACACCGGATAGGACACGTGCCAAAATGTGTCGTGTCTCTTAACAAGCGTTCCGTCATTGTGTACGTTTTCAATCAGGATAAATTGCTTTATTTTTGAATTACGAGTTTTATTGTCTTTTGCTTGGAGTGCCTAAAGTGCTTAATTTATCGAGTAGTTCTTGCGTTTGCATCTTACAACCATAACCGTTTATTTCACCTACCGAAGACAAAGAAGAGATGCTATGGAATTATTGTTAGAATATTGAGAATCGACGTTACACCAATTTACCTAAGTATAGTTAACTGTTTATTGAATACTCCAACAAATCACTATCCAACTATACTTTTATACTATTATAATATAACCGATGCAATATCACATTAAAAATGTAAATTCCTTTTTTTTTTAATTTAACTCCTATCCTAACATTTGTTATTGATTCTCATAGATACAAGAGGATATATAGGTACAAACAACAGTGGGTAGTTTTATTAGTAGCAATGAAATTTATGTTTGCCTTTATGTCAGCTCCAAAAAAGATAGATGTAAAAGTGTCAGGCTAGAGCGGGAGCTCGGCCGGTGCGCGAGGTCATTTCAATTGAAATCAATTAAAGGCAATTGAGATCAATTGAGCGGGCGGCAGATTCTACGTCGCGCTGCCGACGCCAGAGAGATTTTATGTGAAGCGCCTACGCGGGTTGTCACATGACTCACTGCACACATGTAAGTACTTTTATGACTACATAAAAGTTGTTTCAAATTCATGGAAGGAATGTGACCAGTAGGTACATGGTTGTGTCACATGACTATTGGTCAAGGTTTGAACTGACTGAACAATTTTCTACTGAATAAAGAACCAACATCAATATTCAATTCATAAATGACAGCGCCGAAGTTGGAGCTTCTGCCGACTTGAGATGTGAAGCCAGTGAATGAATTTATCCGAATGGATTGTATGGTTGACGAATTTTCAATTTCTATTTTATCACAACAAAACGTCTTTATTTAGTTAGATAATTATCTGGGTGACTGAGCTCTGATCGTGTGAAAATAAAGAAACCGAATTTGCCTAAGAATATTGCAAATTTCATCGAAATCGTTAGAGCCGTTTTCGAGAACGTAAGTACAAATAAACAAATATTATACAAATATTGCTCGTTTAATAGTACAGGATAAGATAAGAATGAAAATTAGTTACAGTTGATTGAGACTCGTAGGTGTAGTAGGTATGAAGTTTCAAAAAGTCTAAAGCTGGCTTCCCAGGTACGCGCGATGTTGCGGACGGACGTGGACCAGCCCGCACTAACGCACTATGGGAAGGGTATCGTCTGTTATAGACACGCAGACACGTCGGTCGCGGTGCATTAGATCCGCAGCGAGTCGGTAGCTTCAAAAGTGCGGTGCGGGCTCTGAACATGAATTTCTTTTGGAATAACAACTATGGCTTCAAAACTCAAGACACACATAGTGCCAGTCGCACGCACCGTTGGAAGAGCCTCGTGCGCGATGCGTGTCTGTCCGTGGTCGTCGGCCGTGCGTGATAATCCGCAGATTCACGCACCGTTGGGAAGCAAGCTTAAGACGCTGTGTAAGCGTGGATTCTTTTTGATGAATATGATCCGTACCGTATAACCGTAACAAAAATTATTATTTTACTAGATACTTGAACTGTCCATAATTTTTATATTCATTCGAAATCTAACTGATACAACATTGCTAGCTAACAAAATATGGGCATTGACTAATATGAACCCTATATACCAGCGTTTCACAATGTATGGAGTAGGTATACTAACGGTATATAATATGATACCGAGCTGAGACGACCAGTGGAAGGCCGAGGAAGTGTTGGCATGGTGCGTATCGCTCGCTAATATTTCAGTTAACCTCCAGCTTTTTAAAGTTTCTATTATTTTGTGACAAAATTTTGTGTGACTATCGGTTCTTGTATTTCTTAATCTAATAATCTGAATACCTGTTTTGTAAGGTTTATAAAAGTATGACTATTCAAGCTTCCACCTGTGGCTTTGCTCAAGTGGTACCTTTATACTATTCCAGTTATTTTTCCAGGCATCTATTACAAGTTTCATTTAAATAATACAGGTTAAGGCGCGATTGAAACGAACATTCATCTAAACATCCAAAAATATTCCAAAACTTTCATGCCATGGCAATCACATCATTACACTAGTGTAAGTATTATCAATAACACAAAATATACCTACTAAAATAACTTGACATTGTGTCTGACAAATGACGAGAGCCATGCGAGTTTCGAGTAGGTACAGTTTTCTAGTCATGAAACTGTTTCAGTATACTTTCTGATACAACAATAAATGTCACATTCAATAGAGCTTTGTTTACAAAGGTTTACAATAGCAATTAATTTTAATATTCGTTTCTGGTTGACTATGGACATGCTAGGAACTTACATGACTACATACGAGCTATACAAGCATAGCTGCGAGTGGCTGTGTCCCAAGGTAACGCTTGCCGCACGCGAGCTTCCAAATATTCACACGCACGACAAACCCACGGACCACTGCTCAAAACGATTCATTCTCGCATCACTTCCACTAAAGAACTCTAAAGTAGATCATAGGAAATTTCACGTCACAATCTCACTAAAAACACTAAAAATCCAGGTCGAGTAGTTTCCCGTAAGAGTATGGTTTGCGTGTGCATTTCGCAAATCGCCCCGCAAAGGGCAAATGCGACTTGAAGTGCATCAAACGAGTGCAATTCGTGCTGTCTGAAAGTCTCCAATAAGCCCAATGAAGCAGGATCCCGCTGGCGAGCGCCAGCACCAACCTAAATAGACTCTGATCATCTAAATTGACTTCAATTAAATAACAACCGAAATTGTTGAAATGCGCCATACTCCCTCGACGCTAATCTAAGTGCCAATAGTCAGGGCGAATGTTTTATTAATAATCCGGGCAATAACTGTTAATTAATAATTAAGTGATCGTTGCGTCGATCGGCGGCGGCAGTGCGCCTGCGCAGCTCCGCCGACCACGAGCTGCGCCGCATCACACTCAGCTGTTTCATTTTCTGCCCTTTATTGATGGTATTTGCAAATTTATTGATCGTTGCATAAAGTGTACGATGGGGAGATGTTTCTGGTGCAGTTTCGGAGATAAAAGGCAAAAGACAGAGCAGAATCTGGGTGATCTATCAACGACGACAGAAGATGTTCTTCAGGGTTTGTCATTTGGTGGGAGCATTAATATTCAATAGGTATAAGTTTTTGGCAGGATCATTCCCACGGCTATAAATCATGGAACAGACATTTGAGTGGTGTTGATACGGATTTACAATAAAGCGTTATGGACTTTTGCTATAATGATGTGGGCGGTGGGGCCATACAATACTATCGAGACAAACAAAATATCGGGTAGATTTGTGGGAATCCCGCATGTCGCCGCCGCGGGCTGCAGCGCCGAGGGGCGCCGCGAGGCGTGGCCGCCGCCACCGCGCCATTGGCCGGCCCGCACCGCGCGCCAACGGCCTAAGCGCCAGCCTCGCTCCATCCATATTCTCTCCTCCGCGCGCCGACTACAACACAAAATGCCACTCGCGATCCCACTCCCGGCGCAATCGGACACGCAGCCCATTGGCTCGAGCACCGTGCCTCGCGATGTATTATGGAAATATAAATTGACCAACCGCGGGGTAAATTCTGTTAGTTCGTTAAAGCTGATTAAAGCCATTTAACCGGGACACGAGGATCCGAACGAGCGCGATCGTCGATCCCGAGGGCCCCAAACGAAGTATCTAAGTGGATAAATTGAGATAAGGGAGCGGTGCGAGGAGGTGAGCAGAGGCTGCGTCAGCGGGAGCCGAGACGGAGCCGAGCGAGGGCGAGGTCGCGGGCGCGCACCCGCCGCCCGCCGGCTTCATGTACGTGTGCGGGGAGCAGGCCGGCGCCGGCGCCGGGCCCGCCGCGCGCTACGAGTGCGCCTTCGAGCCCGCAGCGCCCATGGACCAGCCGCCCTACGACGACCACATGTTCGGCGACTTCGCCAAGGATCGTCACGTGCAGGTCGTCGTCGGCTCCGTTGGCGAGCTGCAGTTCCGGGACGAGCTGCCCGTCTTCACCGATAAGAGGAAAGACGAGCCCCTGCTGCTGCAGTCCGTGGACGCCCCCGCACATCCCCCGCCACCCCCGCCGCCCACTACCAAGAAGAGCGAGAAGAAGAAGAGCGATAACAATGGCATCAAGAAGAAGAAAACCAGGTTAGTTCGTTGTTTATTACCCAGTAAACCCGCATGAGTGACCAAGTTGTATCACCATTAGTCAGGCTCAATTATTTTCTACACAAAATTGACTCTACTGACTTAATTTTTTTTATCCTCTGTATGAGATGCAAAATCTGATAATGACAAAGATTTTTGAGCATGAATAAACGTAAGTTAAACTAATACTGCAACATGATAAGTTTCCTACCAAGAAAATAAAAATCGTAAGCATGCTACGCGACTACGAAAACTGTAGCAGAGCGTTTCTTCGTAGAGCGTCTACGTAGCACCGACCGTAGCTGTAGAAAGACGGCACGAAGGCGTAGCTTTTGCGTAGCTAACTCTTCTTTTCATTTCCGAAACTAAACCTGATATATTTCATTTCTAAATATGTAGTAAATACCATAAGAATGACTATTATGCAGCGTTTACCATGCATGTTGTGAATGAAATTTCTGTAAAACATTAAAAAAAAAAAATTAACGAAATGTAAATTTATTTAAGTAAATTTTTAGCAAACCTTTAGTAAAATAACCTATTATTATAACACGAATAGCCACGTGCCAGTACTTGATAGAATGCCGACAGCACAGGTGTGGGATAGGGGCGCGCACCCTTATTCATAAATACAGGAATATCGGAGCACCCCTTGTTATTTGCATAACTAATACGATGACATTTTAAATGTTATAACAACATATGGAGTGTGAACATTTAGCGTGATGATTTTAATGTTAATAAGTTGGTATTTTGTATTGATTAAGATGATATTGAATAAATGATACTAGCCAAAACAAAAAAGTAATAGGATCACGCACGAGTATATCCCCATATAAACTCAAACCTTCAGGTATTGAAGATTCTTTCTTTGTCTATTGGGGCATGTCCATCTTTGTAGATAGGTACGTGAATTAATCCCTCCGTCTATAAGATTACTAACTTGTTTAAGCTGAGAAAAAAGCCTAAATGATAATTGCCAGGTATTTAGAAGTGTATTCGTAAATCTGAGGAAAATTATTAATGTTAAATCAATTCTATCGAACAGATATCTTAAAAGCAAAGACTACAAGACACAAAGCTAATCAGTTAAGTATTTAAAAAAAATATTTAACTGTAAATAAATCCAACCCGTATGTCGTTTTTCTTTGGTAATAATTTTGGGTAAAAACTCTTTCGCAACGGCTTTAATAGAATCCATCTTAGTCTTACACACTGTTCTGCTTCTTATAGCAAGATACGAATCTTGTACTTTAAAAAATCATTTTAAAAATAAGTCTTAGACCCCTGTATTAAGAGGCAGTTGAACCCAGCAGGGAAGCCAAGTTACTAAACACTTGATGCAGGCGCCTCCAGTTATTGTACATTATACATTCGCTTAGATTAATTACCCGTATGTCTACAGGGAGTCAATTGGTTTATCGCCGGTTCCATCTTCGTGCGCTGACCGCGGCACAGATTAAATAATAATTTGTAAGGGTCCTGGAGGGTACTTCATAATTATTGGGCTTTGTGATCGCGCCGAGGTAATTCATTGTAAAACTTAAAGATCAGAAAAATAGTCCTTATTAGTTTAAGCTCCTTAGTTTAAGTGGTGCTTATCCTTGACACTAACTGTCATTTTGTATACGATTTTGAAGTGTAAGACCGTCTCAAATTTTTGAGTAACGTTTCAGTATTCAGGCATTAGATCTATAAAAGCGTGTAGATACCTGAAAATCGGAAGCGGTACCATTTAAGGCCGTAAGCCTGTCCCATTAAATTTTTGCAATTAAAAAAATGTGGTATAACAATTAAGATTCCCGCACTATGCCGTGGATTGGCAGGCAATTAGAGGTGAACACCAGGGGTGAATTTAGTTTCACGCTCAATCAATTTCAGCGCGCGCCCCGCACTCGACTCGAAGCATACTGCACGCGTCAGATGGCACTCGTCTTCATATGAATACTGCTTATCAGCTACATCTTCAACTTATAAATCAAGTGACAAAAGATTCCCGGGTTTAAGTTTCAGAATTAGGTACCCCATTAAACTTTGTTTGACTGGTGGAATTAGACTTTTTACATGTTAAACCGCAAACCGTAGGTGATTCCTCCTACTATGACCATTCTATGTGATTCCAGAGTGGTCCTACTCAATACTTGCTTAGTTACTTGACTTGAAATGAATAACACCTTTCAAGTCTAGGATTCTAACCATTTATTTTGGGTGGTCCGAGTGACGTTTTCTTTAATAATTGAATGAACGTGATAAAACAGCATTACTACTGTATTCTAAAGGACGGAAGACATATAACTAAGACCTAAATTTTAAATGATCTACATTTTCGGGTGAGAGGTCCCGATTATAACCAAATAACTTACATAGAGGTAGTAGGTATTTACCAGCGAAGTATTCACGATCAAAATGGAAATTCCACTATCATATCAAGTGAAAGTGGTTGTAATGGGGTGAATTTAGTTTCACGCTCAATCAATTTTAGCGCGTGCCCGCAGCCATATTGCACGTCAGATGGCGCTTGCGTGCGCATCTGATAACGATGGACTTTTGAATGTGTAATTCGGAATATCAATTGAATAACTTATGCAAAATGCAGTCAAATATGTGGTATGAAATACTAGTTTTTGACATCTAATTCTACAGAAAGACGCGATGACTAGGCCGCATGTTTTCACACGATGTTTTCCTAATGCACGCGTAAGAAAAATAAGGTTTTGATACAAAAAATATTCGGTATCGATATCATGGGTAATTTTCTTGTTTATAAATTTAAAATCAAATATTATGGTACATTGATTGCAATGGTACGTCTTTATAGTCTAGCTAGATATAAATATGGGCATTGGACACTCTACAAAAGGTTTAAAAGTAAATTATTTTCTTTGTTCTCAGAACGACATTTACGGCATACCAACTGGAAGAGTTAGAGCGAGCGTTCGAGCGCGCGCCTTATCCCGACGTGTTCGCCAGAGAAGAACTAGCTCTCAAGCTCAACTTGTCAGAATCACGAGTACAAGTACGTACATATTTTATAAGTTGATGAGTGAATGAGTAGATCAACGCGCAAACCTTTGTTTTTAAATCTCAACTAACATTTAATTTGGCTAAAATTAACATTTGGCTCACGGCTACTTGGAAACCCAAGATAAATACAAACTAGGTACTCGTATTACTTGTAATTTACCCCCATAAAAGTTTTAAAATCCAGTTTTGCTGCCCTTGCGATAAAAAATTGTTTAGAAATTTTGCAATTGTGATAAACGATTAAACTTTATATTTTTATCGTAGGTGTGGTTTCAAAACAGACGAGCAAAATGGCGCAAACGCGAACCTCCTCGGAAAACAGGCTACATCGGTTCCAGCTCTCCAAGTTCCACTACATTAGCCGGCGGCTTCTCCGGCATCGGCGGCAACCTCCCCGCGTTCCCGCAAAACGGACTGCCCGCACCAGCCGATTCCTGGTCTTACCAACATTCGTACGAACTATCCTCTCATCATTTGCTGTCATCTAGCACACCAGGGGGGTACCCAGGATTCAATGCGCAGCCGGCTTACTCCTACACAACTGTATTGAACGGGCATGATGGTCAAATGTTCGCGCCGAGGCATTCCTACGAGTACGGCGAAGGAAGCCCGCCGCCACTTGGAGTTAGAGATTACCCGATGATGGCCGCACATTCACCACAGATGGAAGCCCACGCGCATGATGATAAACTGGAGTACAGACACGAGCATGAGGACAAATACTCTGCTTGTGCGCTGCAAGAGGAGCCTCCGAGATACTCCGCGCCTCCCGAGGACTACGAGAAATGCGCAATGGTCTCCCACGAGAAACATTATGAGATGGAAAGACACCCCGACGGGCTGAATCAACCGGTCGTTGTCAAAATGGAACCGAGCACTGGACAAGCTTACACGACTCTGCCCCCTTTTTTGAATTGAAATACTCCTTTTCGAAATTACCTTAGAGGGTAAAATAAGTAGAGGGTAATTTCGAAAAGGAGTATTATCATCGTGTCTTTCGCATTTTGAGCGAAAATGTAGTTTCAAGATTTTTAATGTTACATAGATTTTATAGCAATAAGTTTGTTAAGGAATGTTTTTGTTGTGAATGTTTTATTCACACTCTATGCAATAACATGTAAATAATGTAATTCGTATAAAATTATTTAGATACTTATTCGAAATATTTAAACTAGTTAATCGGTACTTTTAATACTCAGCATTTTATTAATATTTAGTTTTTTTTATACAAACTTGTATTTAATATAAAATGTTTGTTTTAAGAGAGCTCTTGCTTCTCGTGCATTCCTTGTGCCTTATAATTATTAAAAATACCCTAGTTTAGCTTAATTTACACGATATTTAATCAAATAATTTATACCTATAGGGTAGTGTTTTGTACGAGTTTTAATAATTAAGTGTTAATATGTAGGTAATGCATAAGAGTATTTCATTCATAATTTATTGTATACGTAAAAACCTATAAGTCTAGTTAATTGAGTATGCAAACGATGTTTATTCTTAAATATACGTTTCAAGCAATAGCTACGACCTATACCTATATCTATAGAAATACATTGAATGAATTCCACCGATTTGCTTGAAATTGAAATAACTAACTTTTTTATTCGATCTTATAAATTGATTTGAAACGATTACTTTGAAATACTCTTATATATTATTGAATAAGTAAGATTAACTACAGTAACATGATGTAAATATACAAAGTGAAGCTATGTGCCAAATATTACCTTAAATTATAAGTCTACAAAAGCCTCTATTGAGGGTGAGTGTAATTTCGAAGTATGTATAAGTGCCTATTGTATATTTTATGTGGGTGTCATGATCAAATACACGGTGTTTTTTTAGTCAGTTTAGAAGAGCCCACGATTTTTATAACTTAATAAGAAGTACAGTAAAACCAGGAAAAGTAAGTTATCAAAGTAATCAAGGTGCTCCTTTTTGCAAGTTTCAAAACGGAGAACTTTGATTTACTATATTTTTTTAAGTAAGATTATATTATTATCTATTCTATGGTAAGGTGACGGGCTTAAACTACGTGAAATTCGGCTTTAAATTGACTAAAAATACGCTGCATATAGTAAATTTACTATGTATAATACCTACTTCGAATTAATTTTTACATATTTTATCTTAAATTTTGATATTTTTAAACTTATTATTTTTGTTAATCTTTGTAAAATCTTTGTAAATTATACATAGATTTAAGTTTAACATTCACAAAGGTTAGTATAACATTACCTTATAAATGAATTTCTCTAAATATCTAAGTACATACAGAGTATTTTTGTATTTTGTACAGCGAAGTTCTACATTATGAGAAGAAATTATTTTTTCTTATTTTTTTGCATGTTTGTATAAGTTTAATATCTTTTGCGTTAAGTTTCGGAAGCAATAAGCTGGATATTTCATAAAATACTAGAAGTTAGAGGAAAAATTAAACAATGTGCTTAAATTTGGCTTTTTTTTATTTTGTTTCCTATTTCTAATATTTACAATTGTAATAAATAGGTAGCACCACATTCACTTTAACAGAGTCTTGGAGTTTTTATATTACCAAGTCACATTTATTTGGTATCATCTCTTATTTCCGATGACGAAAACACACTTAAGGTAAGGTAACAGTGATTCGAAAATGTAAAGCACACAATAACAACGTATCTTTTAAATATCGTCCTGGGATATTTTTTATAACAACTTTTTCTTATGAAATAACAAGTAAAAGAGCTCTGAAAGATTTAAGGTTTGTTATATCATCTCTGATTAAAGTTTTGATTAGTTACCTACTTCCCAAATAACATTTCCAAGAAAGTAAAAGAAACTAATAACTGCTGGACCGGTTTAGACGGAACTTTAGTAGTACGTAGTTATTTAGGCTACTTTAATTTTAGAAAAAGTAATAAGGTTTCCGCGCAAAACTATAAAACATAAAATAAGACGAAATTGACGCGGACGAAGTCGAAAAAAGTGACTGCAATTGTTGATATCGTGTTCTATTCTATGTGACTAACCAAGAAATCGCGGTAAATATTTTTCTCAGGTAACTTACCATAGTCCCAGCACTTTTAATTCGTCGAAAGACTGTCTACTTTGCTGCCGTCTATCTTAGCCCATATTCCATCTCCACTGAAATGGTACTTCTTCTCAATCTCATACAACACAAGGCTCATTATCTGGTTGTCGGTGAACGCTATGTGATTCAAATTATGATAGATGACGTCCATTTTTGTGTCGAGTTTGTTATGTCTGCGCATTTTTAGGAAGATATTTACGTAGTGATCGATTTCCGTTCTGGAAAGAAAGATTTGAATGTATATTCCTGATAATCTACATACAAGTCTACTGAGTTAGAACGAAGAACTCATCGCGGAAACTAACTAGGTATTAAGGCTTTTCCATTTTAGCTATTTAATGGCATAAGCACAGAATAATAGGACTACGTACAGAAGGCTCACTTCGCGAAAAAAAATATATAAATTGCGACTCTTGCTGCGACGCAACAAAGCCGCATAAGGGCTTAATGTTTCTAACGCATAATCTAGTCTAGAATAATATGCTCTTATTCATATTGTGATTTTTTATCAAATAGATATAGTTACCCACAGATTCGCCACTATTACAATTGACTCAATAAAGTCGCACTCTTCTTTCCCAATATTTAGAACTAGCGGACGCCCACGGCTTCGCCCGCGTCGACTACATTTTTTTATTCCACGGGAACCGTGCATTTTTCCGGGATAAAAAGCAGCCTCTGTCCCATTCCCGGTCATTATCTATCTATACTTTAAATTTCAGGCAAATCGGTTTAGTGGTTGTCGAGTTATAGAGGAACAAACATTCATCCAAACATCCATACATCCAAAATTTCGCATTTATAATATTAGAGTGATAGAGTGATTACTTCGTAAAACTTTACTCCAAAAGTAAACCATATGAACTTACACAGGATACAGTAGCAGTTGTGTGTTGTTGAAAATGACTGCATCATCAAAGTACTGTTTCAGATACTGTATGTTTTCGTCAACAGCGTTCAGTGATACATGCAGCCAGTACTTATGCTTCCTCAGTTGTCTTAGGATCGTTTTATAAGCTGTTCCGTCGTCCGATTGGTTGAGCGAGGAGTTGATGAGTATTCCTATATCACGACCGCAAGCTTTGCTTCCGAAACTGCTGATGTAGCTAATATGAAAAAGACGATATTTATATCTAAAAGTCATGTTGGATGTGTGAAATTGTGCCTCAACGTTCGATCGTCATGATTACGAATCTCGGTCATGTATCAATTGATTTTTCGCTTCGGAAAATTTATGCGCATTGACTCGAGCTCCAAGCGGAAAATTAAGGGAGTGTCCACATTGCGTTTTCTGCAGCGCGTTTTTGAGCTGCGCGTTTGTATCGATACAAATGCGCGTTCGCAACGCGTATTTTTCCATACAAAAGCGAACCGGGAGGGGCTGCGCGGGGGGCTGCGCGTTCGCATCGCGTTCGAATCGCGTTTGTATCGATACAAACGCGCTGCAAAAAACGCAATGTGGACACTCCCTAAAACATTGAAAACATTTTGTTTGACTAAGGTCTTTAAACACAATATGTTAAGAAAATATTATAGACAAGTTAAGAGTACCAATGGTCCTATAACACTGATTCTTCGAACAAACTTTGACAGAGTGGGTAAGCTACTTACTTGTTGAACACTTTGCTAGAAGATATAAGATGGTTCAGACTGTAACATTGCTTTTTCGCCGTTTGTATTTTATCTATCCGGTTCATTATTTTCTTCTTGTGAATAACTAGTGATAGAACCTGAAAAAATATTATGTTATACTTCATTGTACGAATGTTTGAGAAAATGTTTATCTATATGTTTGTTCTTTTTTTGTTTGAAAGAATATATACTTTCCGATTGATGCAACAAAATTTGGTGAGGATCTGTTGAGGATCTTCAGAGTTATGAACATAAATGCACCTCAAAAACGCAGAAAATTGCTCAGCGCACATAGAAGTCGGATTTTTTAAATTTTTAGTTTAGCCACTTGTTAACTATCACGATCGATGTTTCTGTCACATAATATATTAAAATGTATGTTCTTTATGCAATTCATAAACTTTTTTCAAATGGGATAGGCACGTACGGGTCCGCTTACGATTGTTTTAATAATTTTTTTTATCAGTTACCTATTAGGTACTTACATCTTCATTGACAAGTGATTGAGGCAATTGAAAAGGAATCTTTTTCAATCAATTATCCACTCAAAACTGAATAACTGTTTATTGCACGACGACGGGTAAGATTATGTAATGTCTATTCTATAGTACTTCAAATTCTTTTACATTTCGTAAGTATACCTTCCAAAATTTTAAGGTAGGTATATAGTCAATTAGATCTCACTAAGTATCAACAATTTTACACAGGCGACATATGTGACATAGGTATACGCAAAACATGGTTTATGTATTTGTAATAAAGATCAGGCACTAATTCTGTCCTCCTAACGAAGAGTACAGTAACTCGGTTTTTGCCGAAAATCGAGTTACTGCACCTACTCTTCGTTAGGAGGGCAGAATTAATACCTACATATTTATTCTATCCCCAATCCATATCAGAAGGACAATCTAGCATAACGCCCTTGTAAATTGTAAACTCGTAAATCCAGTTCATCCTAAGGTTGTCTGAAATAAATCGCTCATAGCGTTAAGACCGCCTATTGTACTTCGCTCCGTATGTTCTGTGTGTCTGGAATTTGTTTTAATGTTCATTTGTGGTGTACAATAAAGTGTTAATCTACCTATCTTGTGAAGAGTCGTGGTTATGATCATGTTTCGTTTTAAAATCTTATTTAAACTTACTTACCCTAGGATTAGAAGACAGTACTTTATATTCCCTCATATTCTTCAGTTCATCGAGTCGCTCCCTCACTGTGTCTGGACGCATACAGTACACTCGTAAGCTGCGAGATTGAAATTCTTCTGGTATTCTGTACTCCTTAAACAAACATAATAAAACATAGCTACCAGCTATGGGACTAGTCCCATGGCTCCTCTAAAGGAGCGCGAATTCGTTTCAGTGAATTTATTTTATAAAATTATTGTACTTTTTAGGGACTGAACAGAAAGAGGCAGCCTCCCAAAACTAAAAACGATACATCGTGCCAATTTTTATGGTTCAGCTTCGAGCTGTGTGTTGGTGGAAACTGAATTTGGAAAATTTGAACAACGTAATGCTGAACTACGAAAATCAGCACGATAATCGTTTTTAGTTTTGGGAGAAGGGGGATTCAGGACTATCATAAGTAACGGTAGACATTCGGCTCAGACAGAACTTTAGATTGTAAGAACATAGCAGGGGATAAATGGATGAGCGTTGCCACAAATCGCGAATAATTGTTCGCGAGGAGGCCTTTACTTAAGAGGGACTTAACCAACAACAAATAAATTGCACCTGTAATTTATCATTTTTTTTTGTGTAAAGTAATTTAAGTGTGCAGATGAATAAACCATTTGAACTTTGAACTTGAACCGCCCTTGACTAGGTATTTTTAAGTAACTCGAATGTCTGAAGGAAGACCATCAATAAGCCTGTTTACATATAAAAAAAAACCCTTATCCCTTTCCTTACCAAAAATAATATAAAAGCTAATTACCTCCAACAAGCTCCTTATTTCAAGCAGAGCATTGTAGTTATTCTTCAAAATGGCCGGCTCTACTCTCATTGCTTCTCTGACATCTAAACCAGCTATTGTACTGACATTTTCTAAAATCAATTTAGTATTCACAGGGTCTGCGGCAACAATAAAACCATTTCTTCTAATGGTTTTCATATCGAATTTGATATCTTTTTCTGCTAGGTCTAATGATTCTTGTATATCAGCCATGGGCCTGTGGCGTAGGGGTAAGTAGTTGCGACAGTATTTTTCAAATTCCTCTGTGGTGATTGAAAGTCTCCATTTAAGGTATCTTTCAAGAACACTGGTTCGTATTGTCACTGAAAAATTTAATTAAGTGTTGGGTTTATTAGTTTTTCCCTGTTTAATAAGGATGCAATTGATGAAACAATTTTCTTCAGAATTAAAAATGTTGCATGTTAACCTTTTGTTACCCTTTTACATAAACATGTTGTTTTCACATTAATTATAACACATTTCCTATCCAGACACCATTGTATTCTAATCCATTTTGAAAATATAAATACGAATGTAATAATGTAATGTAATATAAATGTAAACAGGCTCACAACTTTAGTCAAATATATGGTAGGATAAATTCTCTGACTTTCTACTTTCAAGCATTTAACATCCTTTGTTGATGTATGTCTACTAAGACAGTCACAGGCATGTCTCAGTAGATAATAGGGCACTTACAAATAGAAGAAGTTGATTCGGGAAAGCCTAAAAGTTTTTTACTTTCAGCAGGCCATTCCCTAAAGGAATCAAGTAAAGCTTTTTCCAGTTCTATGTCGTCTCTGATTACACCTTGTTTCTTAAGGCTAGCAATAGTGCCGTGTTTGGCAACAGTGTGATATCTGAAACAAATACATATTTTTTAGTTATCCTGTACCTATTGAATAAAAAAAAGAATGGTCTTAGGTAGATGAACTCCATCAGGAGTTCCAAGGCAAATAACATGAAAAAATATAATAAAATACCTTCTTTTTTTAAGTTAAAAATAAATTTTACCAGTAATATTTAAACAGAGATAATAATATTGAATTATATTGGGTATATTATTCCAGATAGACAAAGATTTTATAAACATAGTATTATATAAACATACTTTATGATATGCTGTGGAGTGATATTGATGAATCCACATTCTTTCAGTATTTCTCCATAGTTATCCACAGTGATAGGGTTCATACTGAACACATGGAGGTTATGGCAAGCCTGGAGTGGGGTGATGCCGAACTTCTGCAGGATCTGAAGTGAACATTGCAGCCTCTGATGGTCTACTTTATCAATATTTGGATGTTTCTTCCTCAGCAAAGGTACTTCACTTTCTGGAATACGATGACCTGAAAAAAGGAAAAATTAGTTGTTTTATGCATTATTTTACTACTTCAAACCAACTATAAAATAATAAACAATTCGTCAAATTACCTGTTGTGCGATGGTAGAAATCAAAAATAGTTAGCTGATGGCTATAACAACTTCGAACCAACGTAAGAGCTGGCATATAAATACGACTGTCGTTTATCAGCCATAACGGTTTAATTATACCCATTTTTACAGTTTCTTAATTAAAGTGAAAATCCATTGCCGTAAAAACAAATAACCTCAACTCAAAACCAACCAAAACATTATCAAATGTTTTTGACAATTTGCAGTTTGCAATTTCAGTATGTCAATGTCTTTAGGAAAATGTCTCTACGAAGTCATGCAACTCTTGTTGTACATTGTCAAAAAAATGTTAACTGTCAACGTCAAATGTCAACTTTAAGTAACGTCACGTCACGAAAAAAAACAAGTACTTTCAAAGTTTAACACTTTCATTGCCACCATGATTTTCTAGTAGTTCCCAGCGATGCCGCCATACAAAAGAACGCGATAACGCCAGGCGCGCTCTCGGCACTGCAAGATGAAATTGCATGATTGACAGCAATTTTCGTAAATTGATCAGAGAATCTCAACCTTTTGTTAGGTTTCTGTTAGGGAACTTTTTCTCAAACATGCTACGATAAACGACCGTAATATCTTACACATCCTTCTTTGGGATAAATCGTTCTTGCACTAGTGGGTCCAAAAATGTCCAGCAATTTCTTATCTGGTGTGCTCGACTGCCGCTCGAGCAGACCAGATAAGAAATTGCTGGACACTCTCTTGAATGTTGATTTTTTTGTTGTTTTTGCTGTTTGTTTTTTGTTGTTGTATTTCCTATTTTTTTATTTGGTTTTTTGTTTGATGTTATTTTTTTTTAGTTGGTTTTGTTTTTTGTTTTTTTTTGTTAGTTTTTCTTTTTTAATTGCATGTTTGAGACTTTTAAACATGTATTTATTGTCGTTGTCGTTGTTTTTTTTTGTAGTTTTTTGTTTCCGAGGTATTTATTGTTTTTGTTTGGGTTTTTTTGGATTTTTGTTCTTTTTTGTGGTTTTAGTTTTTTGCAAGTTCTTTTTTTATGTAGTTTATGGTTTTAGTTGTTTTTTTTGTAGTTTTTGGTTTTTATGGATTTTTTTTTGTTTTTGTTTTTTTATTTGCTTATTTTGTTGTATTTTGTTTTTAAGGTAGTTTTTAAATGAGTTATTTTGGTTTTTTGTTTTTTTTTTTGTGTGCTTTTAGTCTGTTTGTTATTTTTTTTTTTTTCATGTAGTTTTTTAGTTGTTTTCCTTGTTTTTTTTTTTGTTTTTTTTTTGGTATTTTTTGGTTTTTATTTTTTTGTGTTTTAAGTCTTTTTGTTTTTTTTTTATGTAGGTTTTGGTTGTTAGTTGTTTTTGGTTTTTATGATAGTTTTTGTTTTTGTCTTTTTTTTGTTTTTTTTTTATTTCTTTGTTGTTTTTTTTGTAGGTTTGTTTGTTTTTTTTACCCGGCTGACTGTCAAGTCACAGGGTTATGTAGATCGCGCGTTTCTATGTATGTGGGTTCGTTCGTATGTAAGTAATATTATTTATTACCACGTTTCTCCTAAACGGCTGGATGGATTTTGATGAATGAGGTATCGTTAGAATCGTCTCTATCTCGATTGTGCTCTAGGGTACTTTTTATTTCGATAAATCTAATAGTGCGGCTAGAAAATGCAACAATGTGTGAATTTTCAAAATAAAAATCACGCCATCATATCAAAATTCATGTAAAAATCAAGAGGTTGGTGGACTGATATCAAATATAATTTTTTTAAAAATCTAACATGACGTCTTCGAAGACTAAATCGTCTTCCAAAATTTTTGAAAAATTATTTTTCGCCCTAAATGTTATTGCTAAACAAAACGCATACTAAAACTTTCTATTTAGTCACAGGCAACGTTTAGAACAAACTGCATCGAAATTGGTTCAGCCATTTAGGAGATATCTCATATTTAAGAAATATCGCACGCATTTAATTTTCATACCTACAGAGCCATCTGTGTGTCAACTGTGACAACAAAGTTTAGGAAAAAGCGCACGGCATCGAACCCTAGATACCTACATAATAATAAAATTGTAATTTAATTTTGTGATTTCTATGAATGCTGTTTCCAACTTTTCAGTTCAGCCGGGTTTTTTTATTTTTGAATGAATTGCTTGTTGTTGTTTTGGTTTTTTAGTTTCTTTGTTGTTTTTGTGGTTTTGTTTTTTGTTGTTTTATTTTTTTTTGTTTTTTGTTATTTTTGGTTTTTGTGTTTGTGTTGTTTTGGTTTTTGTTTTTTTTTTTTGTGGTTTTAGTTTTTTTGTTAGTCCTTTTTGTTTTTTTTAATGAAGTTTTTGGTTTTTAGTTGTTTTTATTGTAATTTTTGGTTTAAATTGTATTTTTTGTTTTTTATTAGTTTTTGTATTTTGTTTTCGAGGTGTTTTGTTTGTGTTTCTTTGATTTTTGTTGTTTTTTCGTGGTTTTAGTTTTTTGTTGGTTCTTTTTAGTTTTTTTTGTTTGTTATTTTTTTTTTAGAGGTATTTTCTGTTTTTTTTGGTTATTATATGGTATTTGTTTTGTTTTTTTGGTTATTTTTTTTTTCATTTTTTTGTAGTTTTTGTTTTTGTTTTTTCGTAGTTTTAGTTTTTTTGTTAGGTTTGTTTTGTTTTCTGTTTTTGAGGTCGTTTTTTGATTTTGTGTTTTTTTTTTATTATTTTTGTGGTTTTATTATTTTGTCTTTTTTTGTTTTTTTTTTGTTTTTGAGGTATTTGTTGTTTCAGTTGTTTTTTTTTTGTTGGTTCTTTTTAGTTTTTGTTTTTGAGGTTTTTTGTATTGTTATAATGGTATTTTTTTTTGTTTTTTTTTTAGTTTCTTGTTGTTTTTTGTTTTTGTTTTTTTACTAGTTTTAGTTTTTTTTTGTTGTTTTTGTTTTTTGTTAGGTTTGTTTTTGTTTTCGGTTTTTGGGGTAGTTTTTTGATTGTGTTTTTTTTTTTATTTATTTTTTTTTTGTTTTTTTTGAGGCACCTATTTCTTTGTTTCGTGTTTTTGTTTTTTTTTTTGTGGTTTTAGTAATTTTGTTAATTCTTGTTCGTTTTTTTATTGTGTTTTTTGTTTGTTTTTGAGGTTTTTTTTTGTTTTTAGTTTTTTTTTTGTTTTTACGGTTTTTTTTTTGTTTTATTAGTTATTGTTTTTTATTTTCATTTTTTTCATTTTTTTTTGTAAGTTTTTGTTTTTTTAGTGGTTGAAGTTTTTTTTTGTTTTTTTATGTAGTTTTTAGTTGTTTTTTTGTATTAAGAAAACAAAACACCTCAAAAACAAAAAACTAATAAAAAATAAAAACAAAAAAATACAATCAAAACCAAACATCACAAAAAAAAACAACTAAAAACCAAAAACTACATAAAAAAAACTAACAAAAAAACTAAAACCACAAAAAAAAAAAAAAAAAAACCAAAACAACAAAGAAAAACAAAAACGACACAAAAAACAAAAAAACAAAAATACTAACAAAAGCAAATACAAACAAAAACACCAAAAAAAACAAAAACAAAAAATATAACAAATCAAACACAAAACCAAATAAAAAAAATAGAAAAACAACAAAAAAACGAAACCCACAAAAATAAACAAACAACAAAAACAACATAAAAACAAAAAACCTAAAAACAACAAAAAAAAATAAAAACTACAAAAAAAAACGAAACGACAACAACAAAAAACAACATGTTCGTGTTTGAAAAGTTCGTTTCATTTCTAAATTCATTGCGGTAGGTATTCATTTTGGTAGGTACGGAACCCTCGGCGCACGAGTTCGACTCGCACTTAACGTCTTATTCACACGTAACTTTTTTTTTACGTCTCGTGTCATTTTGGACATCTGCTGTCATTCATCATCATTGAACTTAAATATTTTATGAAGTTTGTAATTTTTTCGTACTGTATGTTCTTGCCATTGACCGTACCTACCCTACCCACCTATAACAAAAAAAAAAATATTTTGTGTATGTTTGGCCGGCACGCTCCCTGGGAATCTACTAGGTACTCCATAAATGTTGACAACCCCTGGTAGTTGAACTCGCCTGGCATGTTCGCGGCATTACATAATTACTTTTTTTTGATAACATAAAAAAATTGCTAGAACTTGCGGGCCACTTCAAAACTCATTAGCTTAGGGCATGAGGATTATGCTCTCCGCTTTCTGATGGAAAATATACCCAAATCATTGAATTATCCATGAAAAACCGAGAACGCGCCTGGCGAGTTCGCGGCATGGCGATATGGAATCGTGAGAACGCGCCCGGCGAGTCGTCGGCAACGAAAGTGTTAAACCACGGGTAGAAATGTTCCTAGTCAGAAGCTTGGACTTGTATATAATCTGTGCTTTGATTGAAAATTGATTGGAAAACGATGTATGACATTTCGTTCTCCGCTCCTCAACTCTTCCGATTCCGAATGAGTTGCTATTTTGATGACAATGTCAATGTCAATAAATGATTGAGATCTTTGAGGGTAGGTATCTCTGTAGATGTGGGTAGTCTGTGCTCTGCGGTCTAATGTCTAACGATCATTGTGTATTTAGTTTGTTGATTTTCCCCGCCTATTTCTGTTCCTTATTAGCTGCAAACGGTTTGTACCTTCAGTACCTACGATGTATTTTATGTGTTGTGTTAACTTGTGTTGTACCAGGTTGTACAAATTTGCGAAAGGCCGCTGTATTCCATATTCCCATTGCGTAGTGTAATCAGACTCAAAAAGTGGCTCGATTGTTTATGCAGTGATTTGTTGAGAAACGTGAGTTTGAACGAGATTTCGAGAACGAGAACGAGACGCACTGGTCACATCACACATCACAGAAACCTAAGATTTATCAGTGTTTCTCTAGGTACTATATTATGCATGTATTATACATATAAACCTTCCTGTTGAATCACTCTATCTATTAAAAAAACCGCATCAAAATCTGTTGCGTAGTTTTAAAGATCTAAGCATTGCTTAAATCTTTAAAACTACGCAACGGATTTTGATGATGTTTTTTTTTTACATAGGGACAGACAGCGGGAAGCAACTTTGTTTATTATACAATACCTATACCTACTATGTAGTGTTAAGAAAAAATTTAAAAAATAATAATAAATTATTAACTATGTTTCGTTGTTTTCTATCAACAACACCTTCTTTCCCTTAGGCCACTGACCTCTACTATGGCATTGATCTCAATAGTACACATTGAGATCAATGCCTTAGAAATATTGAATGAAAAAAGCAATCCTACCAAATTAATTTGTTTGGTAGAATGACAATTCTGCTCGGTGCCGGTGTAGCAGAAAAAAAAAAAGAAACGTCATACATCGTTTTCTGATAGCCAATCAGGAGCGAGTAACATCTATATAATCTGTGAACACAAGTCCACACTAAAATGTTCCCGACATTTCCATCTGATACGTAGTATCTCTACCGTAGTATCTCTACCTAATCTGTGGTTCAAACCAAGGTTCAAACAAATTAAACTCTGTGCCTGCTTCAAGCCTTCAAATGATTCAATGATTCTTTCAAGATTCTTCACTTCAACTCTCTTCAATTCAACAAGTGCTCCGGAGCGGAGTATCCGATCCGGCCGGAGTGGAGTCTGGTCTGGTGGGTGGACTTGTGGTGTAGTGCGGAGCGGAGTCCGGTGAGGTTTGTGAATTTGGATATCAACTTCAACTAAAAAATATTTTAACGTGTACCTATTATTATGGTAAAATGATATTCACGTTAAAATCTGTATAAATATATTTATTCATTCACACTGTTCGACACACTTCAATTCAACACAGGGAAGGTAAGTTTCTCAAGTTCTACTGACATCGCCTTATGTTCGCATAATTATATTCTTCTGGTCCTTGTCTGATGGTTTCAGATGGATTGGGCTGCTGTAAGAAATCAGTTCAAACAGACGTGGTTGACTACGCTTCTCAGTTTGGTCCTGTTTTCTGGAGTAACATATTTCCTCTTATGGGCCGAGGTGTGTGAAAAGTACAGGGATTTTCCTGTCGAATTCCTGAACGTGAATGTAGTTTAATGCGAGTGGCGGTTAAAACTCAAATAATACGTTTTTCAGGGTAAAACTATAGAAAGCCACCTGATGTTAGAAGAATTAGTATCAGCAGCTGAAAGTATTGATGTTCGTACTGGTGATGAGGCGGCGAGGTATGAAGGTAGAGTAGTGCATATTGTGGGCCCTCTCAGAATACTGGAACCAATTTCCGAACCGGACTACAATATACATGTACAAGCTGTCAAGCTGAGAAAACGAGTGCAGATGTATCAATGGATAGAAGAGACCACGTACGTAAGCTTATTAGATACTAACTTCCACCTGCGGCTTCACTAGCGTGGTACCTACCTGGATAAAAAGTAGCCCGTGTTATTCCTAGTCATAAAATATGTAGGTTTATCCAAGTTAAGTTAAAATCCGTTAAGTAGTTTTTGCATGAAAGAGTTATAAACATCCATACATCTATACATCCAGACATCCATACGTCCTCACAAACTGCATTTATTAGTAGGTTAGGATGAATTATATTGTCTTTTTTATTGTCCGTGCCAAATTGCTGAATAAACATGTTTTCTTTCTTTCTTTCTTTCTTTACTTGCCTAAAAGTTCCTGCCTTTCACAAAATCATGCTTAGATATCAATTTATGTATTTTGAATTTGTACATTTGCAGTGAACAAGAAAACTTCCTCAGTGAGCCGTCAGAGGAATCTCAAAAGACTTATTGGTACCATAAAGACTGGAGAGATATTGTGGTAGACTCAGCACTGTTTTACATCACTCCGGGACATCAAAACCCTTCTTCCATGCCTATGTTCAGCGAAACACATATTGCTGAGAGTGTCAAAATTGGATGGATGCATTTAGGTAAACTTTGAATTAATTAAATAAAAGTCTTGATTGGAAGGGAGTTTGTTAGGAACCCATTGGGCGTTTTTCCACTTGACAACACGGCAACGGCAACGGCAACGGCGACGGCACGGCAATCTGGGACGCAAAAATGTATGAAAATGTACGGCTCGCCTTTCCACTTACCGGCGCCGGCACCGGCATGGCGTTATGACATTTTCATACATTTTTTCATCCCCACCACCGGCCCATCACCGTTGCCGTTGCCGTGCCGTGCCGTCAAGTGGAAAAACGCCCATTCCTTGCCCCGACTCTACAGTGCTCTCCGAAGGAGAGGGCCGCAGGAAGTCTGATGCCTGGAGCACAATGTGCCATGGATACTGAATGCATTAATGTGGTTTAATTCAAAATATTCTTCGCGCTATCGTGGGTTCGATTCCATTATGAATAAATTAGTGCTCTAATCTAAGTATAGCTGTCTCCAAGTATTGACTATTTTCCGAAATGTTTAAGTACCTACCTACTTGTCCCATAAAAGTAACCTATCACACAAGAATACAGAGGTACAGATACCTACTGGTACTAATCTAAAGACACTTGAAATCACACTCGGATTATTTGTTAGGTTAACTTTGGAAAAGAGGTGTGATTTTATGTCTATGTATTTATTCTGAAAGGAAAATGTAAAACTATGATTTTGGTTCACAGGTTTAGATGTCAAACGGAAAGTAAATGATTACTATGAGATATGGTCAGATTCAAGACCAGAGAGAAATGATATAAAACTACATTCTGGTTTCTATTATCATGGAGAAAGTGCTTTACAACACAAAATTGGTGACCTGAGGGTTCACTTTTCATATGCAGGCAGAGAAGATGACATTGTAAGTAGTTTGTTAACATAATGATTTTGATAACTCTTTACCTTTAGTATGCATAAGTCAAATATGAATAAGTCACTAGGTAGAGTATTTACTTAACATGCTATACCAATAATGTACTTATTATAAAGCGGAAGAGTTTGTTTGTTTGTGTACTGGAACTGGTAGTTCCTGAGATTAGCGCGTTCAAACAAACAAACAAACAAACTCTTTCACAAGTTTATATTAGTATACATAGATGTTTCATGCTTTTCATTGTTGATAAAAGGATGATAGATAGGCACAGCTTTTTTGAATTTGAAAGGTTTAAAGTAATTTTTTTATTTTTTCTAGTACACTGCAGTGGGCATAGTAGAATCAGGCATACTTCAGTCTTACAGCCCCCAATACTTTCCCACTGCTGACCCGATATCTCTGTTCCGCAAAGGGTCCTACAGTCTAAAACAGCTGTATGAGTTGGAGAAACGAGACGCCAATATACACACTTGGAAGTATAGATTGCTTGGTTTTGTCCAGGTCTTTGCATCAGCAATGACTTTGCACCCTGAGTGGGTTACTCTGTGTAAGTTGAGATTTAACACACTAATCATTTGATAAATTGTATTTGGCTGTAATTTTTATTTTTTACAACCTGTCTTACCATTAAATGTTACCATCTACCTAAGTATTTTGTACCAAATCCCTTAGACATCTTCAAAGGAGTATTAATGTCAGTGAAAAAGTCTTCTTACACGCGAATACTGAAACGCTACTTAGTTTAAGGGGTTCTTATTATCATCGACATTAACGGTCATTTTTGTCTACGATTCTGAAGAGTAAGAACGTCCGCCTCAAAGATTTAAGTAGCGTTTCAGAATTTTTTTAATTTTCATTGAACCTGCTGTTAAATTAAAAGTTATTGACTATGAATGCCGTTCGTGAAACATCATTTTTCACTAAGATTTACCATAACTTTATATTTGCTTACAGTTCTCCAATTCCAATGGGTTTCAAGCAGTTTGCGAAGATGCACAAGAGTATGGGTTAACTTTGTACTAGCATTCTCATATACATTGTTAGTGATGTCTATTCCATGGTAAGCTTTCATAATTAAATGTAATGAGTTTTGTTTCTCTAATTCAGATTTGCTACAAAAGAGGCGTAAAACCGTAAAACTCTTTTTCTAACGTATAAGCTCGCTGTTTTCACGGTGAAACACTGAAAGCTAACAGCGCGGCGTATTCGTGTAATTTTGATATATGAAACCTCTTTCAGGCTGGTCCACAAGCCAACATTCGGCGCATTGATCCTCGGCATTGGATTACTTCCCGTACTTCACTATTCAACTCTTCTCGCCCGTCGGGAGTCATCACCTGAGCCGCCGCCATACACGAGATGGAACGATCGTGACCGCTGAACGAATTGCCAGACCTACTGGCTTACCCTACCCTATCCTTGATCCTTGAGGTGACCCAATTTCTTTATTCTATCACTCTTACACACACTTTTAGCCTGGCCGCACACGGGCCACCCACCACAACCACAAAACGCCGCCACCTACATATTCCTGTAGTTTTCATACATTTTATATGGACTCGTCGCACACGGTTGACGCGGGCGGTCGCCACACCTTTGTAGCTTCTAGCTTCAGGTGGTGGCGTTTGTGGCTGTGTGCTTCGATCCTTATTTATCGTAACCTACGCATTCATGTACAAAACACCGATTGTTAAATTTTATGTACGCCACTAATCGGATGTTCACTAATCTTCGTAACATGTGTCACACACATCATAGGCAAAGTTACACATATCTTAGTATCAAGGTACTCCTAGTTTCTGATACCCAACTACACTGGGAATCCTAGTGTGGGTTTCTGACGAGCTTAATGCGGGTTTGTGACTTTTGTGTGATAATATCTTTATATTACTAAGTATTTTCCAAAATTTATGAATGTTGTTTTATGTTACGTTGGTATAACGCGGGTAGAGCCGCGGGCGGTTATAATATTATTTTCAAAGATCCATGTCTCCGTGACTTTTAACACAACATGAATTTCATTCAGCTGGGTAAAAAGTCGTTTTACCCAGTTCTTCCAAATGTCTTTTAACAACACTAAAATTATCCTTCTCAAGAATAAATGTTAGAGTATGGAGTGGTAATCTCGTTTTTACAAGCGAGATGATTCCGCATTTTTATAGTTAGCATAAACTACATAATATAACCTAGTCATTAGTGTGTAAGGTTTAATTAAACGGTCTAACTATTAAAACAACATTATTGATTATAATAATAAATAACATAAACATTAAATACTTGTAATAAGAATAAATCAAGTACCTAATATAAAAAAAATATAAAAATAACACTAAATACATACATACAAAGACCGATAAACACATTACCCTTCCTTTGCGTCACGCAGTCGGGTAAAAATCTAAGGGACTGGGCACACTGCGTTTTTTGCAGCGTTGTTTATTATGGTAATTTTACTCAAAAAATGTTCCCTTGGTATGTTCCTCATAGCTAAGAGAAATAAAAAGCGGTCAAAATATAAATCTATGCATATTTCTTTATCAAGTTAAATTAAGCTAAGGTGGAAAGAAATATTTTCTTTCAACTTTAAAATAGACAAATCACAGTCCTGACTGAAAATCACGCACGTTTATCCTGTTAAAAATATCATTCCATAAGTACCTCAAGGTACACAAATGAACCAAATAGAATATGAATAATATAAATAGAAATGCTTGTTTTTATAAGTTCTAGTTCTTATTTTCCCTGGTTGTGAAAATTTACTAATAGTTTTTTTAATAAAATGTAGTACTTAATTTATTTGAGCATCATTTTTACATCCAACGTTTTACCTTTTACTATAAGTAACATAAATATTTTTGATAAATTATACCAAATTTAGTCGTTAAATAGTACTAAAAAAACCAAAGTACCTACTCATAGTTAATAGTACTTTTTAACGTCTTATAATCCTACTAAAGTCGGCGATAGCAGAGCACCTAGTGGATTCCGGGCCTAATCACTGGATTGAACTTCACGATCCCAAGATTCTTGCCAACGAGCGCCAGTATTACAAGCGAATAATTCGTGAGGCAATTGAAATCAAGAAATATCCGAATTTCAATCGCGAGGATGGATTCAGGCTCCCGTCATCATGGAATCCTGTTATTAGTAAATGCAGTGCACGTCGTAATGTGACTTTCCGGTGTCAAGATACGGTTAGTGTAGTGTGTTGCGGTGTAAATGCAGCCGATCCGGAATCTGAAGATCAGTGAGGGTAGTTTTGGATACTACCGCCGATTCACAATGGACCTTGAAAACATACTCCAGTCTGCCCGCGACCACGGCTATTGCAACATAGCCGAAACGTCGGGAAAAATAAGGTAAATTACGCGATAAAATCCCGTGTCCATAGACCTTTTCAATATTTATTTATTTTTTATTTATTTATTTATTGGAGATCCAACAGCTTTCTTACACTAGGAAATAACATCGAATTAGCTATAGGAAGCCAATTAAAGGTTCTCGCGAGTATATATATCCTACTAATGGTAAATAAAGTAAAGTAAGTATTAAAAAAAAAGGATTCAAATAGATTTTTTTCTAGTTACGACGACCTTCTTGTGACGTTCGAATAGGATGATACTGAATACAAATATAAACTTGAATTGTATGATAAATAGTTTTTGAAATACAAATAGAATTTAAATTGTCTGATAACCAGATAACTAAGTAGGTACTGATAAGGTAACACAGGAACTAGAATTTTCTGATATGGTACCTGAATTATAAGAGGTACCTACGAACCGGAATTTCTATCGTTTTTTTATTTTAATCTAATGCAAATAAAAAATTATTATAAAAAAAAATAAGATGACTTTTCCCAATTTGTATTTCACTCGTTGGTAGGTAGGTATCTTACCTACCTACCTACTACAGAAATTGAAACGGCAACACGACGCTCGGTCATTGATTCGTTTTACACAAGTTGTGTACCAAAACCAAAGTGTCGTGGTTTTGCGGTTTTGCAGCATCTTTCGCGCAGGCGCACTAAGAACCAACTGTCAGCTGATCACACTCCGCCCGAACTTCTCATCTCAATATTAGCTACATTTTTACGGTTGTGATTTTTATATTCGTAATTTTTCCAAAGAAGTCTGTCCAAAAATTGTGTTCCTGACAAATTGAGTGTGAAAGATACGGATTTCGTAATGAAGGCCGCCGCGATGTCTGTTTGGGTATTCATTAACCTTCTGTGTTTCGGAATGTGTGGATATCTCTACCTTATCTGGTCTCAATACTGGATGTATATTGAAAAACAAAGACTGTTCAACACTAATAGTCCAACGGAGTCGCTCCATAGAACTGCAACCTTCCAAGAAGGGGATAGATACTCCAAGTCTCCTTACAATTCGACACTTTTTATTCATAAAAACAGAAGATCAGCTGTTGGGGCAGCTTGGAGTGGATCGGGACAAGCCAGCAAAACATCAGGTTCCTTTCATCCATCCTCTAATGTCATAGTGCGGCACAATCACGGAGGCCCCAGGTTCCCAAACATACATAAACCGTTGTTGGAATTTGATACTGAAAAATACATTTGCGACGATTTGATTACCACAGAATGCGAAGAGAAGAACAACGAATTTAGAGAGCTGCTGATTAAAGAGTTTCATAGAGTGTTAATGGGTGACAGTAAAGTGTTCCGCTCTGGATTGGACTCTCAAAACATTTACGATGTTAAATATGAGAGTGGTAATAAAGTAGATGCGTCTAAGAAAGAAGTAATGTGTGCGCTCAAACAAGTGCCGTTTAAGACAGTCACGGCTGATGACGAGCCGTTTAGAAGACTTGGCTTCAGGATACCAGAAGCGCCTTTACAAGAGCATCGTGTTTTCAACACCTGTGCCGTTGTCACCAGTGCTGGGGCGCTGTTGGGATCCAGACTCGGAGATTTTATAGGTGATTTTTTTGTTTACTTTACTTATTAGGTTAATTTTGACTGGGACTTTTTGCAAAATGATCAAAAATACCCATGAGTCAACAGTGTCTTTTCACTGAATGGGATATAAAAATATGTAGCATAGTTTGGGATTTTTGAAGAAGCTTATTGTTACCGGATCACAATGTACATTGATTCTTAACAAAGTTATTGGAGATTACTGTACAATCTATCATGTGCGCATCTTTACCCACTGTAGGTAAAATCACTTAAAAGGTAATTATATGATTGTTACAATTTTTTGCGCAAAACCACGACCACGACCACAAGACACGATAAAAGACTCCACGAGTGTAAAATGATTCACTTGCAATGAGCTGGCTTTACACTCACACGACCACATTTTTTCGAAGCAAGTACCCAATTCTCTTTACAGTTATCGTTCTAAATGTTATTAGTTACTAAGCTTTATTTATTTTTGTTCAGTTTGGTGTCATAGGCCAACAACCGGTAACGAGTGCGTTGCTGACATACTTTTGAAACCTAGTCGAAATGTGGGCGAAAGTAGTTTTCAATAACAATAATAAAAAAAACCGGTCAAGTGCGAGTCGAACTCGTGCGCTTAGGGGTTCCGGGCCTACCCATTATACTGCCATAATTAAGCTAGTCCAAATTGTATGAGCGCCCATATAACTCGGAGGACTATCTTAACTCTCAACTACTTATGTACCTATGTATTAGTAGGATGGGGACACCCTTTAATTTTCAATTTATTTTATTTTTAGAATTTTTCCTTTATTTGTGCTGTAAGGCCTTGCTTTTTGTCAAATTTCGTGATTGTAGGTCAACGGGAACTACCATAATAAGGGTGAATGAAAACATCGTGACGAAACAACATTTTAATAGGCGGCGATGTAACGTGTTGATTGTTGACTTGATTTGACTTTGACTTCTTTAAAAAATGGGAATTTACCAACGATATATTCGGTCGTGCCTCTGACTACCCTTTATTTCATCTTAGGTCCTCAGACTGAAAACTATTTGGTAAAAGGTTGGCATGCATTCGTCACGAATCAGCTTGTGTTCTAATGAATGCTTATAAGAAAACCCCGATTCATCCAATAATCCTTTGTTTGTATCAAAAAACCCTGACTGAGTAAAATGTTCCAGGGATAGTAATAGATAGGAAAGTATCACGTTTCCTTCATAATACGAGTATTTATTGACTAGGCCAGCCTGGATGTCCTGGCCTGTTACAATTTTTTTGGAAGAAAAAAACATTGGTTGCTTCGATTGTAAGAACTTGAGTTCTCGGACGCTACATTTCTTTTTGTGTAAGTGACCCTGATTACTCATCTCAAAATGAGTTCCATATTTGCTTTACCGTTTTGATTTTAACCGACGATGCACCAAGTTATTGAACCCATTGAATAATAATCAGCGTCCTCTTGTTAATAATTTATGGAAGGGCAATAAACAAAAATTCTCCTCACCTCTAGACAAAATGTAGAAGGAATAGGTAGGACATTCCGAGAAGTGTGAATCGCCCTTATGTTCTTTTACACACAACAATATCGTAAATAGTCAACAAACACGGTTTGGAGCCTAGCTTTCTTTCGATGATCAATCTTTTTAAATCTAAATAGTCAAGCACAAGTGAGGTGCCAATCGAATAGAGGCTCGTAAAAGTAAAAGTCATGCATGACTCATGACTTTAACGAAAGAATCGATAAAGCTTCCTGAAAAATGTGTGAACAGTTACATTTATTACATATTCGATTGTAATAAAGGCTGCTGGGTATGCTGTAACTTACAATAACAAGTTATGGGCAGTGGATGCGGGTGATCGACCGGCTATTGTGACATTATCGCATCGGATCTCAGCTTTGTACGCGCATTGACATGCGCAAGCCGCCCTCTTCGGCGAACGGCCCAAATCGAATGCGAATTGAACGAAATCGCTTAGTTTATTGTACAGTTCTGACAATATGAGTAAATGGTTGTCCAATTATATAGTAGATTGTATTATATGGGGGGAAAATAATATTTTTACGGCGAGGGCGCTTTTTTGAATCCAGAGCGAAGTGAAGGATTCTAGAGTAGAATCCCGAGCGTAGCGAGGGATTCTTTAGTAGAATCCTGAACGAAGCGAGGGATTTAAAGTACGTCGCCCGAGCCAAAAATATATTTTGCGCCCGAGTGATACACTCTACTTTTCATTACAATCTATGAGAAAATAAAAGGGAGGAGAAAGGAATGTGTTAAATCAACGAAGTTCCACTTGAGAAGAGTAATCGGGGATTAATTTTTTTTTATTCAGACGGTGGCCGCGCGCCGGCTGAATGGTGGGCGGTATGTTTATCCGATACTAGCAGTGCCCTCGCGGCGTTGCCCCCGTAGTGATGGTTTATGGTGATGATGATGATGAAAAGTAGCCTATAACCTTCCTCAAGAGTTTAGCTATCAAATACAGAAATAATTTTTCAAATCCGACTGGTAGTTCCTGAGATTTCATTTCATTTCATTTATTTATTTATTTCTCTCACAAACAATATAAATATAAATAAATAGCTAAATAAATATACAGAATAATGAATATTAAAAACGTTGTAGGTAGCTATTATAAAAACCTGTTTTGTGAGATTAGCGCGTTCAAACAAAAAATCTCTTCCGCTAGAATTGCTCAATAGTTCCACGAAAACAAACTAGATGGCGCCAGTAGACCGTCTTTCTAGATCGCGCTGACGAAAACGCACAGGATTTTATCAGGTTGGAATTACAATTACGTATGGATAGAAAGCTGCAGAGTAATAAATCTCTAAATGTGATTACAACTCACAGTGTGGGATTTGACGTGATTTTCGGACATGGTCTTTTTATTGCAGAATTCGTTAGTATTAACGATTTAAAACGTTAGAGTAGAACTCCCGTGTTTCAGTTAAGTTTATTTTCAGAGATATGAATTTTTGAAAATACCTATATTTTTAGTGCCAAAAAATTTTAAAGTGTTGGTGCGCCTACATTATAGGATTATTTAATAATTTGATTTCTGTATACCTAAGAATGTCTCAAGTTGCAATGTTAGAAATTATTTTGAATCTTCTATATGCTGTAAAACGCGAGTAATTAATTATTTTATATTTTTGGTTTTTATTTTTTTACTTTGAATTTAGGTCGCAGTAGCACATAATTTCTTCACAACACATAGCCCCAGATCGTAAGCAACAATGTGGTAAAAACACGGAAAGCTAATCTCGCGTGGATTGGAAGTTATTAAATAATAACGTTTTTGCCGAAAACTTTACAGTCGGGGTTGTCACTTTTTAAATCATAATTTTTTTTGCCAAAAATGAAGGAATTTATTCTTTTTTTACTTTCCTTTAGATCGTTTACAACGATCCTTAGATTATGCTATCCTCAATTACTTTATATTATTGTGCATATTATTGAGGATAACACTTTTTTTACATTTAGAATCGCTATATCTCAGAAATGGTGAATCTTAGGAAAAAGAATAAACGGCAAATTTTGTGGAAAATAGCATGATCTACATTTATATTAAAAAATAAATCTGTTTTTCATAAATACCTCGTTTCGTTCTATTACCCCAAAAAAATAAAAATTACCCTGCAGGGGTAAATAAATATTCACAGACACGGTATCACTGAGATTTTCAGCTCTATCAATTTTTTTAAATTTACGGCCAAAAGCGTTCAAAATTTGACCAAATATTTGTGACAACCATAACGGAAAAACTTAAATCACTGTAACTTCCAATCCACGCGAGATTAGCTTTCCGTGTTTTTACCACATTGTTGCTTACGATCTGGGGCTATGTGTTGTGAAGAAATTATGTGCTACTGCGACCTAAATTCGGAGTAAAAAAATAAAAACAAAAAATATAAAATAATTAATTACTCGCGTTTTACAGCATATAGAAGATTCAAAATAATTTTTCAAATTGCAACTTGAGACATTCTTAGGTATACTGAAATCAAATTATTAAATAATCCTATAATGTAGGCGAACCAACACTTTAAAATTTTTTGGCACTAAAAATATAGGTATTTTCAAAAATTCATATCTCTGAAAATAAACTTAACTGAAACACGGGAGTTCTACTCTAACGTTTTAAATCGTTAATACTAACGAATTTTGCAATAAAAAGACCATGTCCGAAAATCACGTCAAATCCCACACTGTGCAACTGTGGTGTTTTTGGAAGAGTCCTCCCTCATTCATCTTGGTAGATTTGAGATGAATGTGGAAAGTAGTTGTACCTCAAAAGTGCGCGGCAAAGATAATTCATAGATAATTCCGGCGCACTTAAAGGGGATTAAAAACTCATTACTGCTAGAGGTGGGGAAAAGCGTTACTTTCGTATCGCGGTGACTGTCGTTCCGGTTCCAAGAAAGTCACAGTGAAAAATCACCGTGACTTTGTCACGTCGATCACAATCAGTGGTCTCGAACCTACCGATTTTTCGGTATTTCTACCGAAATGGGGTCTGTCCTACCGAAATACCGAAACGCAACGATTTTCTACCGATTTCAAAGTACATGGAAAATTTCCCGACATTTTACCAATTTTACAGTTTTAAGATGGCAACCCTTCTCATTTATGTTTTACGGTACGGGGAATCCCCTAGGGGTCTTCAATACCTACTAATAGTTTAGCGATATATTTCGGGGAGTACCCTTGTGTCATGCAACTCGATGTTTTCGGGGATTCCCACGGGTAGAAATGTTCCTAGTCAGAAGCTTGGACTTGTATTTAATCTGTGCTTTGATTAGAAAACGATGTATGACATTTCGTTCTCCGCTCCTCAACTCTTCCGATTCCGAATGAGTTGCTATTTTGATGATAATGTCAATGTCAATGAATGATTGAGATCTTTGAGGGTAGGTATCTCTGTGGATGTGGGTAGTCTGTGCTCTGCGGTCTAATGTCTAACGATCATTGTGTATTTAGTTTGTTGATTTTCCCCGCCTATTTCTGTTCCTTATTAGCTGCAAACGGTTTGTACCTTCAGTACCTACGATGTATTTTATGCTGATTTTATGTGTTGTTAGCTCAAAGTTCGTTAGCTCTACACACCAGAACAACTGAACGACCTTGACTAAAAGAGCATTTTTTTAAAGTAAATAAAACAATTAGTTCCCAATTTTTCCGTAGGACTTGAGTGCTGAATGCCTACTCTAGAGTAAGATTCAGCACTCAAGTCCTACGGCAAAAGCGGGAAATAATTGTTTTATTCACTTTATTAAGCTCTTTTAGTCATGGTCGTTCAGTTGTTCTGGTGTGTAGAGTTATCGAACGTACAAACTAGCATAATTAATATTGTTCAAGCCCTATTTTGATTTTTTACATAACCTAGTTCTGTGATAACATCGCTGCGTCTATCGGACTTCAGTGCTGAATCCGACTCTAACTAAATATTCCAAATATTTAGTTGGTGTTGTAAAAAAGGAGAGTTATTTTATCAGAAGCTTTCTCATTTTCCCGTTGCTTCGATAAAAAATCAGAAGTTAGGTTCTGTGGCTAAAAAAACATTCTGCAGCTTGTCTCATTAGTCCCCAAAAATAATTATATTTAGGTAGGTAGTAAGTATAATATACCTTTATTTGTGTTTGATTTATGTAAGTGAACCTGTAGTATGTACCTACTGTACGTTTTTTCTTATTAATATAATAAAATACTTATTTGATTCAATATCGTTTTTTTTTTTCATCTACCGATTTTAGGTCCAAATATACCGATTTTTGGAGGCAAATCTACCGATTTGGCTCATTTCCGTTCGAGAACACTGATCACAATGTCGCACTAGGCGTTCCTATGTAACTACATAGGTTACCTTACTCGTAATCGTGAAACGAGATGTCTTTTTATCCAAATTAACAGTGCGCAAAAATATCAGCACTTTTTTATTCGAGTTAACTATTTCTATAAGTAAATACTAGGTAACTAAATACCTAGGTACGTTAAAAATAATAAAGTTTTTTTTTATTTAATAAAAAAAACCTAATTATTTTTTAATTTAATTTTAAAGCTTTATCGTAATACTAGCGGACGCCCGCGGCTTCGCCCTCGAACTACCTACTACTTTTTTACCCACGGGAAATATGCATTTTTTCAGGATAAAAAGTAGCCTAATGTGTTATTCCAGGTCATAAACTATGTATAAGTTTTTTATTCTAAGTTTCAGCCAAATCAGTTTAGTAGTTTTTGCGTGAAAGCAGGACCAATAAACAAACAAACAAACACACTTTCACATTTATAATATGGGTATGGATACCTACATGCGATTGGAAATCGTTCCGAACGGTAGAACGGAGCGTAAATGAATGAATGACGTTCCTTGGTGGAACGTTGTTCCTTTACGACGAGTCACAGCGATATCATTTGACTTCAGATCACTGTGATTTTTTCACCGTGACGTTATTTATCACTCACCTCTAATTACTGCCCGCTAAACTTATAAAGAGGATTAAAAACTCATTACTGCCCGCTAAAAGTTCCTTGAAGAGGAATCATCTACTTTGGGCGCACTTAAAGGCGAACAAAGTCGTCCTTTTCGAATAGATGGAATGAAAATATAATTTACTGCATCCACAGTTTATTTCATCCACAGTTCTAAATGTTGGTGTGGTGCTTAGGTACCTACTTAGCTTAACTCACTCAGTTATGTAATAATGATGGTTTTAATAACATCATGACGACAACTTTGCTGAAAAAAACATGAAATTATGACTCTCTACAATAGGTGTCTGTCCATACATTTAGAATGTATTGACATGAATTTATCGCGTTTTTACTTATTTTAAAAGTGTGTGTTCTGCTCTTTCTGCTGTGTTACAACAACAACCTTGATAAGGTAAAGTAAATAATGTTTTCATTCCATCTATTCGAAAAGGACGACTTTGTTCGCCTTTAAGTGCGCCCAAAGTAGATGATTCCTCTTCAAGGAACTTTTAGCGGGCAGTAATGAGTTTTTAATCCTCTTTATAAGTTTAGCGGGCAGTAATGAGTTTTTAATCCCCTTTAAGTGCGCCGGAATTATCTATGAATTATCTTTGCCGCGCACTTTTGAGGTACAACTACTTTCCACATTCATCTCAAATCTACCAAGATGAATGAGGGAGGACTCTTCCAAAAACACCACAGTTGTAATCACATTTAGAGATTTATTACTCTGCAGTTTTCTATCCATACATAATTGTAATTCCAACCTGATAAAATCCTGTGCGTTTTCGTCAGCGCGATCTAGAAAGACGGTCTACTGGCGCCATCTAGTTTGTTTTCGTGGAACTATTGAGCAATTCTAGCGGAAGAGATTTTTTGTTTGAACGCGCTAATCTCACAAAACAGGTTTTTATAATAGCTACCTACAACGTTTTTAATATTCATTATTCTGTATATTTATTTAGCTATTTATTTATATTTATATTGTTTGTGAGAGAAATAAATAAATAAATGAAATGAAATGAAATCTCAGGAACTACCAGTCGGATTTGAAAAATTATTTCTGTATTTGATAGCTAAACTCTTGAGGAAGGTTATAGGCTACTTTTCATCATCATCATCATCATCACCATAAACCATCACTACGGGGGCAACGCCGCGAGGGCGCTGCTAGTATCGGATAAACATACCGCCCACCATTCAGCAGGCGCGCGGCCACCGTCTGAATAAAAAAAATTTAATCCCCGATTACTCTTCTCAAGTGGAACTTCGTTGATTTAACACATTCCTTTCTCCTCCCTTTTATTTTCTCATAGATTGTAATGAAAAGTAGAGTGTATCACTCGGGCGCAAAATATATTTTTGGCTCGGGCGACGTACTTTAAATCCCTCGCTTCGTTCAGGATTCTACTAAAGAATCCCTCGCTACGCTCGGGATTCTACTCTAGAATCCTTCACTTCGCTCTGGATTCAAAAAAGCGCCCTCGCCGTAAAAATATTATTTTCCCCCCATATAATACAATCTACTATTTACATTCTCTTAACAATGTATTTCTATATCCTATTCTATTAAACGAGCATTATTTGTTTGTTTGTTTATTTGTACTCATGTTCTCGAAAACGGCTCTAACGATTTCGATGTAACTTGCGATACGTGGGTTTACGGGGCCGAAGAATCGGTCTTGCTAGGTCTCATATCTGGAAAAATTCGTTTTCTCGGCATTTTCAAAAAGATTTACCAGTGCAATGTGGTTCGTAATTTCACGGAGTTTGTTGAAAATAGAGTGGCTAAGTGGTAAGGTGTCTGCCTTCTACACCGAAGGCTGCGAGTTCGGATGAACGTTTGCCAATGAAAGTTTATTTTACTGCAGGTAAGTTTTTTTTGTTCTTTTTTCTTTTTTATCTTTTCTCTATTTGCACTCGAGCAGAGCTCGGTCGCCCAGATATTATGAGTTTTAAACCAAACACTAGCTGACAGTACCAAATTAACCAAATAGACACATTTTGTTCATTCCACGTTGGAAATGTATTGATTTATTCATGTCTAGTTGAATAAAGCTCAGTTTACTCAGAAACGCAACGTTTTGATATGCTGATATGGGTAATGGCGACGACAAATGCAGCAGGCCTGGAGCGGAGACTGATTGGAGGGGCTATTTGTGAGTCTGTTTTCAAAGAACTTGCCAACGATATTGACTCAAGAAGTCAACATTGATATTTTGTACGAGCTTTTTGTGAAAAAGTAAAGTAAGGTTTGTGTAAAGCGTCCGTTTCTCTCATAGTGGTGTTGACGTAGTGGAATGTTCCGCGACTTTCGTTCCGTAGAATTCGAATCCCGTGCATCAATGGATTTTTCGCTTTAGAATATTTACTTACATCTTCAAAAGGGCTATAGACAGTGGCTATAGACAATCTTGTGAGAAATCCCGTGGCTTGACTGGATTTTCTGAGGATACGGTCCAATTATTCGAGTTGATGGTTTGGTTCAGGTACCTAGGTACCTACTGGGCAATATATTCAATCTTAACAATATCTCGCACTGCACAGCGGTCCGTTGAGTACCTACGTACCTATATGTCCTAACGCTAAATATCTCCAGATGATGCAAATATTTTGTATCTCCAGCAAATGTAAAGGCCTAACCTTTCAAAGGTAAAATATTTGTATTCTGTCTCATCATTCCTTCTTAGCCTGTCCCTGGTGCAGGTGATAATGTGGCGCCGGTCACTAGCGACGCTTCTCTGTAAAACATGCGCGTGTCCTTCATAAAATACGATAGTGTTTATCTATGCTAATGAATAATGATATATTGCTCAATAAAAGTCCGTATTTATATGTTACAACTTTCTATTACTCACGCTATCATATTAAATACTAGCCCTGCTCGCCAGTTATCCTGACAAAGCTGTCAAAAATGAAGAAATAAATCTGGGTTTCGATAATCGTGAAAAATACGCTTCTTTAAAGGTCTTCACCCTTCCCTTTACAGCTGTGTCATACACACCTTATACACCGTGATTGGTTAACTTTTATTTATCCTCTCTACATGTTCAAACCATTTAGTTAGACTGAACTTAATAGACATTGATTCACCTACTAAGTAGTTAGGGCACTTTGTAGGCAAGCATGGTGGAGACTATTATAGGTAATCAAAGTGATATGTGTATTTGTATGCCCATCTATGGTCATCACAATTTAACATCTAAAATGAAAAATGCATATGTATGATTCACTTTGAACAATCATTATTATTATTTTATAGCCACTATGTTAGTCATTCTATAACCACAGGACATGTCTTTGTCCTTTCTCGAAATGTTGATAAGTTTATAGCCCAGACGTGGAACAGACATGACACATGCTTCCGGAGGAGGTAAGGACATCTTTTATTTGAATGCCTATGCTTTTTTTGCGATGTTTTTCTGTGATTTATCATCACTTTTACAGTAGTCAAATGTGATTTGTATTTGTTTTTGTGCAATGAATCTTCTTCCTTTAAAAATATATTATCCTTAGTTTATTTGTACTTTGGAAAGTTTTGCTTGACTCAGAATTATAGCCTGAATCACGAGTAAAATACCTTATTTGTAGGACTTCGACAGGAAGAGATTTGCCCAAAATCTGAGATATAACGTGGTCAGAGCTTATTCAGTAAACCGATAAAATATGCTCTCACGCACATTCTTCTACAAGTGCGTAGGCTTTTAACCTGCAGAAGTACCTACTAAAGTTTATTATCGTCAAAACTTGTCCTTACATCATAAAGCGGCTTCTTTATTGTTAAATAAATTCCCAGTAATCAAAAACAAGTTATCTCCTTTACACTTAAAACAACGGTACTGACGAAGATGAAAATCATTTTCACGCGATCTCCGTTTAGTGCGAAAAGATTGCGACGCACGAGCGCGAGTGAGTAGGTAAAGAATGGAATAAAAGTATCAACATAAATACATATTTATGGTAATTGAGCGAGGTTCCGCAGGAGTCGAGTATTGTTTGCCGAGCAGGCTGCGACGGCAGTGTCAACAACCGGCATCTAAGGGTTCCGTGCATAATTCATGCCCCATTGTGCGTATTGGGACGCATGCTACAATGCAATGCTTGTAGTGAACACGACCAAATATTTTGATATCCACTTACAGAAATACACTCGGAATTCTACAGACTCGTGTTTGTAGAAGGAAGAACCTGCATTTGATTGTTTTCGAGCTCTTTTTGTATTGTTATCATAATGTTTAGTTGTCTTGTAATATTTAACGTTACTTTTAGACAGTTTTTCTTTTGCGTTCTAAACTGACTTTAAACATGTTACGGAATTAAAAAAAGGAATAGGATCACAATTGCGCAGTATACATTCCCTTAGATCTTTAGGTAGATAAGTATTCAAGATCATTTGAAGATATCATCGCCGCTTAGAATACTTACTGGATGAAGAGAGTTTTTATGTAAAAAATAGTGTTTGTAGAACAGCCTACATAACTACATGTAGTTGTTCAACAGCTTAGGTTCGATAGATAAATCCTTTATCCTTGTAATCTAAAGTAATGTATATGATTAAAGAAAAAAACAAGTGACGTTAGATTATGTAAGTGGTTGCTAATAGTCGCAAACAATAGGGTGAAGTGAACTTCCACGCGTTTGATACAGAACATTTTCCGTTGCATTGAGTCGTCTAGTATTTTTTTATGTTTTAAACTCGGTTCTAAGTGTTATAATGAAAGTATTTATGGATATACAACTGTCTGATTACTGAAACTCAACTAAGAATTTTAATATTTTTATTAATTGTTGGAAAAAAAAACGTGTTTTGGTTTTAATAGGTTTCTATGGTATTTAATTCATTTACTCGTATCTAAGTACGACTTATGTTTTATTGTTTTATTTGTGCATCGGATTATAATTATACAATTATTTACTTATTAATTTAATTCATTTAGTTCAATTGTATTGTTTATTGCAGAAATGGTTATTTAGATTAAGCCACAAGTAAGTAATTATAATACGCAGTAGAAAAATAACTAATTTATACCACCTGTGGCACGGTTCGCACACGTAAACACGTGAAACACATTGTTGTGTATTAGAAAAAATATAATACTTACATACCTATGTATTACAGAATCATCACAATTTACGAACAGGTTAATGGTAATAAATAAAAGCATTTAAAGTGATTCCAAGCTGTGCCCCAAGTCCATAAATCGATATAGAGATATAAAAACTAAACGTTTACTCTATAGTAAGTAGAAGTCGTAATTATCGAGGCTTTTAAGTGTAATCATGTAGTTGACTACCATTGTTTCGCTTTCTTGCCTGAGCCACAGATTATCAAATAGTAGACTCACGAACCACAGGTTAAGCAATAGCTACTGCGGCACTTGACTCACAGTCTCGTGCGGAAGATTGTCCTCAGACCTTTTCCTCTCGATCGATGGCTTAATTATCCACGTTATGTCATGATTAATCTGTATAATTAAATTAACACCTGTGTAGGTATTCTCACTTTCTTGGAACGTGTTTCACTATTTATTGATATCTAAAATAGCTAACACCGCTGCCTGCTTTAATTAATTTAGCATAAATAATGCCTATTTCTATGTAAAGATGCAATGGAAATGTAAAGTATTAAAGACGTGTAAACTTATATTATGTAAATACCTACAATATTATGTTAAGCGAGTAACCTTAAGAAAAAAAACACCCTCATTATTTAATTAAAATTAAAATAAGTAATTTTTTTTCCAATTATGGTCAGTCCGGCGTTAAGTGGAAACAAACAAAAATCAAACGTATGAAAGTTGAAAGTATTTAAAATATTAGTGTGAATTTACTGAATTTCTTACAAACGAAACATGCTACAACTCTATCTCTATATGCGCATTGTAATGCCTTACGTTTCAACCGGCATTCTCTCCTTTCTGATAATAATGTAGAAATAAAATAATGATTTATTCGTTTGTGTGGTTTGATCAACTTTACGTGGAGTCACGCATTCTTGCGGTATGCTCCTTTCAAATGACAATACGAGAAAATTGAATTAATCTACTGGAATCTCAATCACTGTTTCTTTCTTTCTAAATTATTTAAATAGAGCGGAAAAATTTTCAAGGCCATATAATTTTAAACGAACTTTGCAATAGATATTGTTCCTAGCTAGTCGCAGGGGCCTTGTACGAATTATGACTGTTATGGCAATGATCGGATCGTCACGACCACAGATGTCGAAGCCACAGATTTTCTAACATTATTTTGCCATCAGTAAAATGAAACAGCGTTGGGCGTATGGGCGTTGAATTATGGCAAAAAAGCGAAAATCTGATTCTAAATTTCGAATCACCTTCAAGTTGCCTTTAAGTGTAGGTATGTTTAATACGTCATGTCATTTGTTCTGATTTTAACGTCCTTGATTAGGCCAATGAACTAACTGATATAGGCTTCAAAATATTCAAATGCACTTTTCGATTTAAAAAATGTAGAAAACAGAAATAACCCATTTTGATTTTTATTTACGTTAGGCACATAAATGGCCTGACTTTATATAATTACAACTGGACTTTTGATCTTATTGACGCTATTTATGTTTCTTTGACCTTGCCGGTTTTTTGTTACAGATTCTCACGATATGGTGCTAAGGTTCAACAATGCCCCAACTGAAAACTATACCGAGGACGTTGGATCAAAGACTACCATCCGTATTTTAAATTCACAGGTACATAATGAGCTTGATTGGGTATTTATTTGGTTAATTTGTGTATATAAGTCCTATTTATTTTGTCCATAAGAATGTCATTGTACTCTTTCTTTGTAGATGGAGATATATAAATATAAAATAAGTATATAATAATCATTCCATTTGAAAATACTTGAAAATCCACAGTGGACTCCTATAGTTTGAAAAAAAAAAGATGATTTATTTTGTAGAGTTTTACTTCAAATGTTTTGTGCGTAACGCTGCAAACTGCGTACAGTGAGCGCAAAACAAGCAAACTGTGGACACTCCATTTCAAATATATGGAAGAGCGTACTAAACCGATACGCCGCAAACTCAGTTGGCCGCTCACAGTTTGCCTACTGGGGACACAGCCTTAGTTAAATCTGAGATGCTGGCTACTAAAGATGCATTTATTTCAGGTGGTAACTAAGCCTGAATTCAAGTTTTTGGAAAATCCTTTATTCAAAGCGGTATCTATTCTGATATGGGATCCAGCGAACTACTCATCAACGCTAGAAGACTGGTACGATCACCCGGACTATCCACTGTTCCCGGTTTATAAAACGTAAATATATAGATAAGCTACTAACCTTTTTTAAATATATCCCAATAACTCGGAACCTCTGTTTCTGTGCTCTACCCAATTCAACTACCGAACAATCGCCGCTATGAGCTGTCAGCTTTTTGGTATTAGTTATGATGACATAGTCATCTTCTACTGTTGATTGTACAGCGTTTTTTGATAGATGATGATATACAGCACGTTCGGAGACCCCTCTAAGAATAATCATCCAGTTTTCCGGATCACGCAAACTACATTGCTGCCGGACACACTGCTGACGCGGAAGCTTTCATACTTTCACACAAATTCTATCTATACACTAGGCCCACTAGCTCATTGAACTTACAGTAAGACTGTACAGATGTACATTATCTCATGTTGTACTTATCAGTTGTATCCTGTAGGTATGCCGGAATTGAAATTGACACATGCAAGTTTCCGTCCTACGTGTCTTGAGTGACGAACAGAATACACATCTATATTTAGGCCAATTTGGATGAGTAGCTGTATTTGTTCAATATAAAGTCACCGAGTTTATCACACTCTTTAATACGTGAGGTAGTAGTTAGTCCTTGTTAGACATTAATGAGTACCTAACCTTGAACGATAGGGTCAATGGCATCGATGTCAATATTGTATTTGAAATTTGCACTTAATAAACCATAACTCCTCAAACCTTACAACAATTTCGTTGTTCATTGACAAAATTGGTCTCCTCAGAAAAATAAGCATAGTACTGACGTATCACCACCAGACAGATAAAGTATAGGGAGCAAATCTGAATGAGATTCGCTCGTAATAGGAACGAATGGCATACAATTGCGAAAGCCTATGCCCAACGATACAATCCGAGCATGACAATAATGAAATCATACAAAGCTGTATAATAATCTTATACAAAGACTACCTACTTTTATAAGTATACAAAGAAAATGATATAGCTACTACGTCCGACAATGTTTCGATTCATTTGGCTTTTAATCTGGGTAGGTAAGCGGTAAAACTCACGAAAGTTTTGAAAGAAGAACTTAAGTTTCTGAAACTTTGTTTTTAACGCTACCCTTTAATACTTTGACTAAAACAAACTTTTGCAGGTTGTAATAAAGTACATTTTTCACAGGTTATTGGAGCGAAGACCTGATTCAGACGTGCATTTACTAAATCCTCAAGTCCTGTGGGGGCTTTGGGCGTTGCTTCAGGACACTTCACCTTATCGCCTTCGCAGGAATCCTCCATCATCGGGCTTCTTAGGTATACTAAACTGTATTTAGGCGGCCTATTCTGCTATCTTTTTCTACTACTATTTTGTTAAAAGGTAGTAGGTAATGCTTCTATTATAAGTATTTTATATTATCTAATTTAGATTTCACTGCACTTATACAAATCGTAATAGTCTGGACTATTACTATTTCTAAATAGTAGTCAAAAAAAAAAAACACATTCACCCATGAAAAAATTCCCAGAAAGCTGAAAATTGGTAGGAATATTAGGAACACCATTGTCAATAAACTTTGAAAAGTCCCCATTGATCCCATCTTTGGAAAAGTTTTTGTTCAAGTTCAAAGTTGTCAAAAATAAGTTTTTAGTTTTATTATAAAACCATCATAGACTGAAATGTAGATCACGCTATTTTTCACAAAACTTGCCCTTTCTTTTTCCTAAGATACACCATTTTATTTCTGAGATAGCGATTTTAAATGTTTAAAAGTGTTATTTTAGTAGTATGCAAACATTTCCAGAAAGCTGAAAATTGGCATGAATGTTAGGAACCCCATTGTTAACCAATTGTGAAAACACTCCTTCGATCCCATGTATTTGTCCATCTTTTGACTAACCCAAATTATCCGGGGCGACCGTGTCTACACAGTAAGACGGTTTTGTGGGCTGAGCCGTTCCATCACACCCCTTGTGTTGGTCAGTGAGCTTCGTACAAAAGCTACTGCAACTGTTTCCGCGGTGCTTCCGTGGACCTCGGACTGGTGACCTGAGGCCATTGGTCTATGAAGTCGTCCCTAGTGACGTAATATCGTCCATCTGATGGGCAAAGGTCTACCTGTTATCTCTCCAACCATTTCTGCCCTTCGAGATTTTCCACCAATCTCTCTTATGCTTATGCTGCGATTACACGCTGGGCCAGCCTAGGCCAGCTTCGCATTGCCTTTATCGCTCTCGCCTTCGCCTTCTCGTTCGCACTCGCATAAGCTGGCCTAGGCTGGCCCAACATGAATTAGCGCCTTTATAATGCGTCGAGGTCCCCCCTCCGACCACGACCTCGAATCCCGTCAGGCTGTTAAAAGTAACAGCATTCGACCAATCAAAATATTTTCAATTTTATTTTTCAGGACTATGGTTTTCGCTTCACCGTTGCAAGCGCGTCCGTGTTTTTGAATACGTACCATCAGCGCACGCCAGTCGAAGATGCCATTACTTTATCAACAGGGACGATACCGCCTGCACTCTTGGAGCTTGGCATCCCTTGGCTCAGGAGAAGGCACTGGCAGAGAGACTACGGGACAATTCGAACGTGGACGTATTTCAGAGAGGATTCATCGACGTGCCTGGGTTCGTAAATGTTAACTGTTAATTTCGTAAGGTCAGTTTTGTATACTTGTTGGTGTAGCCATAAGCCATCGATGTTTCTGTTAAGAATGTAATAAGATTTCAGCTGAATTCAAATTCAAGTAAGGAAAAGCCCGAATGCCCGATAGTTACGCGAGCACTTTGCAACAAAAACTACGTCGTTATTTTAATATAAATTTATTAATCTATCAAAAATGTAAACGCACAAATTAAATAAATAGTTTTACACACCGAAATATTGTGCTGATCCTCGTAAAACTGATATTAAAAAAAATATTCTTTAGGGATTTTTTTACCAATAGTCTTTACAAAGCAATGATAAAAGTGAAGTTTCATGTTCTCAAAATATTAAAGACATTTTAAAACTGAGAGAAGACTGACACTGTCGATTATTGTCGTCCCTAAGCACAAGAAAAAAAAACGGAACATTGGAGAATAGAGAATTGGAACATAAAACTTGTTTCATGCTAAAACCTTTTCCCAAAAATTTGGCAACAACTTGACTCACAGCTTATAACTATGATTGCTGAGATAGGTATTTGAGTTATGAGATTTTAGTTGTTTATCAAAAATGTTTGAATAAGGAAGAAGAGATTGAAAACCAGGGCCTTGAATCTACAAATTGACAGTCGATATATCGGGCCAATTATCGTGGCTCCGCTTATGTTGGTGGAGACTGAACTAAGAACATTTCACCGACAGAAGCTGAACTACGAATATTGGCACGATATATCGTTTTTACCCGACTGCGCAAAGCAAAGGAAGGGTAATGTGTTTATCAGTCTATGTATGTTTGTATGTTTGGATGTTTCTATGTGGCACTCTAGAGGCCAAACGCGTGAACCGATTTTGATGATTCTTACGTCAATCGATTTGTTTCAACCTTGGAAGTGTCACTAAGGACATGACAGTAATCAAAATTCACCAGTGTCACAACCAGACGCCATATTGTCAAAATTAAAAAAATCAAAATCGTCACACTATATCAAGTGGGGTATCGTTGAATAGGTATTTCAAAATCAACTTTAGGTTTTTTTTACCATTTTTCATTTTAAGTAATAGTTTAGGAAAAATAACGGTTTAAAGTTGATTAATAATGATTCTCGCTATGGATGTTTCTATGTGGCACTCTAGAGGCCAAACGCGTGGACCGATTTTGATGATTCTTACGTCAATCGATTTGTCTCAACCTTGGGAGTGTCACTAAAGACATGAAAGTAATCAAAATTTACCAGTGTTACAACCAGACGCCATATTGTCAAAATTAAAAAAATCAAAAATGACGAACTATGTCAAATGGGGTAATCGAAACAAAGAAAAAATAAATTAATCATAATAATCATCACCACCTAGTAAATCATAACTAAAAAGTGTAAAATAAAAAAAATATTTAAAAAAACAAAAACCCGACTGCATTAAAACTAAAAAGAAAAAAACAAGCTTGCAAAGAATTACTCACAGTCGGGACCCATAACATTGGGAAGATTTGATTGGTAATAAAATGAATGGGTACCGACTGTGAGTCATTCTTTGCAAGCTTGTTTTTTTCTTTTTAGTTTTAACGCAGTCGGGTTTTTGTTTTTTTAATTTTTTTTTTATTAATAAGAGTCCCTGATAACTATGGCCTACGAGTTTGTATGCCTCACATCACATCACAATATGTAATTGTAAATGTAATGCTTGCAATATGAATGCTTTAAATAATATAGACTGCTATTTAACTATAAATAATTTGTAACTTTAGGTAGGTGGTTTTTATACGTATAGATTATGAAATAGTTATTAGTGTAGTCTTACTAATATTACAAATGTGAAAGTTTGGATTTTGTGTTGAAAGAATGGTAGGATGGATGTTCGTTACTCTTTCATGCAAAAACTACTTCGATTTTAACGAAACTGGAATATGACTATAGTTTATTATAACTGATAGTTTATGACCTGGAATAACACATAGGCTTCTTTTTAACTAGGAAAGTACCACGCGAGCGAAGCCGCAGGCGGAACTAGTGTAGTATATACGAGGTAGATCAATATAATGAACAATGGTAGTTTTAAATAATTTATTAAGTATTTAACGTAACTGGGGATGATTCTAAATTATATTAAACTTGTATGTACGTATTTATGAAGTTATGTAGTTTTATATATAATCGTTTTGTAGATTATATTCATGTAATTGTAGATACTTTACAAATGAATGTCTTCCTTACATAACAGATTCTTCGTTGAAGACCAACTGTATTTACTTATGTATTGATGGCTTGAAAAAAAGGGTTGTAATAACGATCTATCTATCTGTGATTTTGCTTACTGTGGTTAGACAAGTGACACTTACTTCTACAAGTACTTAGGTAAGTACTAAAAATGACAAATATCCTACCACAGTAAGCAAAACCACAGATAGATAGAGTATTGAAACTGGCCGCTAGAACCTTACGGAGGTGGTGGAACAAGGGGCTTAGAGTACTTTATTAGTTTTTTTGGAGTAAATTATTATGTACTTACTATGTATTAAATTTGTGCAATAAACAATAATATACTTAGTATTTTCTGTCTGTTACTTTAGCAGGTGATTAGTTTAAACTATTATATACCTACTATTATACTAACTATTATATACTTGCTATCACATAAATAATAATACAAACGTTTTGTTATTTATGTCTGTAAAGGCATAAACAAAAACCGTTTCAATGTGAGACGTAAAAATTTGTTTGAGATAAAGGTATTTTTTTACGGAAAAAGTGTCTGTTAGATATGTTGCAAAATCTTTTTTGCTAACGATTCAGATTCAGTTAAGTTTATTTGCGACAAATTAAATCCTTGAAAAATACCATAATTCGACCGACTTCATCCAAATCAAATTAAGTAGACTTCTCTAAACTCTGTAGGCATATTCCGCACATTTCACTTTATTTGAGGGAAAATACAAAAACACATCGGTACTGCCGTGCTCTCGGAAGGAGTGGGCCGCAGTAGGAACTGCCCCTGGAGCATAATTAAACAATTATTGTACAATTATAAACTACAAATAAGTAAGTATATATTTTATAACATATTACAATTATTATAATGTATCCAAACGCGATAATGTAATAAGTAAGAACCATGCAGATGGCACAATAAATATAAAAGAAAACGAAAACACGCACACTGGAATTTCATATAGGATGAATTACATACAGACTGAGATACTTGTTGTGTCCAGTTTCATTCACAAAAGACAAAACAAATGGTACTTGATTAATAAAACTCCTTTGTAGATATCGGTCTATTTTTATATGTAAATTGCTAACTATCTTACCTGGCATCGTCTTCAGTCTCAACAGTTTTATGTCTGTGCTTAGAACTTGAACGAAAATGGTAAAGGAGTTGCTACGTCACTAGACAAATGACAATAAACATGTAAAACGTACGAAGATTTAATTATTGACCGTGGTAATCGGAAACGACAAACGCTATCGCTATCCAATATTTGGAATGTCTTTGATGCGGCTAGTCAAAGTCAAGCAGCATTTTTTACGACTTCTGTGGCGCAGTGGGCGATGGCCTGCCTGAAACACGCAAGGTTGCGGGTTTGATTCCCGCCGCGAAGCAAAATTTTGTATGATCTGCAAAAAAGTTGGTGTTTATCACGAGTTAAGTGTAGGATATTAGTCATATACCTAGTTTAACAAGCTTTGCTTACTGACATGACATAGGTACGTGTGTTTCCAGCATTATGTAATTATATTTATTCAGAAGGGCCTTAGATCGCATTGAACAGTACGATAGTCTGCTTGCGATTGGCTTGTCAGTACCTGTAATCTATGATACACTTAACGATTAGGTAATAAAAAAAAAAATAAGCCGCAATTGTGCCTTGGCTGATAGCGCGAAAAATACGCGGACATTTTGGTAATAATTTACGACACGAACTGTTATTATTTGTGACCTCATTTTTATTTTGTTTAGTATTATTAAATGATCGCTAATTTCTGTGTTTCGTTCATGTAGTTTATTGAGGAACATCTAGTTTATTGAGGAGGATCTCATTTACGGGACAGTTCCTTCAGGAAGTGAGTACAATAGCGATTTACCAGTTTTATGTGATTCAGGTAAGGTCATGTTGGCCATGTTGTGCCCTTGTCATGTATTTTTAGCTTTTTGCTGGCACATAACCGCTTGCTGGCGGAATACTGATATTGTCGGTACGGTACCTTACCTGTACTATCAGCGACAAAAGTATATTTAGGTAGGTACATGTGATTGATAGCATTCAGCGACAGCACAATGTTTTCGAGTGAAATTTTGTTTCGTCGTAGGTTACAATCTGTTAGAATATAAAAAAAACTGTTTTTGACATAAACATCTAGATTCATCTATATTCATTCTATTGCCCCCCAAAAAAGCTAATATAGCTTGTTTTTTTTGTACCCCACACGGGAGTAAAATAGCTCCCACAGGTTCGGAAACACTGCTTGAGAGCGTTTACACAAGATTTGTGCAGCAAAAATTGACAAGCACCAACGAATATGAAATAGACTTGTCAGACTAATTAAAGCGGTTTCTATATACCATCAGACGCTCTAACTCTGCAGCTAACTTTGCCATCAAGCCATAGTTTACTAGGTTTAATGCACTATTAGTAAAACCTTTATAGACGAAATTACGAGTGATGAAAGAAAATGGTAAAATGACGAGTGATGAAAGTAAACACCGACTGTGCCGACCTCACTTAGTGGGATTAAGGTAAGGAAATGATGAACCTTTACAGACGAAACTCGTTTCCATCTTTCAGTTTAATATACAATTTCATGTGCAAAGTTTTTAACGATGACTGTATAAGTGTCGATTAGTTATTCCGTGCGAGTGTGCGGAATTAGCACGATATCCGAGACACTGCGCAGCCGAGCCTATTGACCACAGAATATATCATAGTTTGCTTTGTGATTCTAGTTCTGTCTTCGTCATGTGGTGATTTTTAATAGACTTAATTAAAAAGTAGATGAGAGGCATAATTTTTTTTTCTGGACATGTGTGTATAAGTCGCGTCATGTAAAAAGAACGGAAGAAAGTGGAGGGGTGTGTTTTGTCTCATGTTTGCGAATAGGTAACCCATGCGCAAACATGAGACAAAACACACCCCCTCCACTTTCTTCCAGCGTTCTTTTTACATGACGCGAACTATACCATGATAGAAAGGTAATCTATCTCTGAAATAAATTTCAGAGTTTTAAGTGTATTTACACCTAAAGCTTAAAAAATTGGTCTCTGAAAACGGTTTATGGTTTTTAAAATAAAATTTTACGTGAAAACCGATGGTGAAAGTTGAAAAGATCTTTTAATTCGTTTGTAGGAGATATTTCCATTTTCCCTTACCTCGAGAATAACGCGTACGTCTATGAACGGCCGGTGCATTGACCACGGTGCACCGGCTCACGATTTGGTCATCTGTCTGTGTTTTTATGTGCCGCACGTGTTCGCTTCCTACTTCTTTGTATCTCCCATAGGTGCGACTTTAAGGCTATCAGAGTAAGATTGGTATTTCCCGCACGTTTTATACCAATTGGCGCAAATTTGAATTTGCGCGAGTACTTACTACACAAGTTCTATTGAAGGTTGGCTGTTATGGCACATTGCTGCCTAAACCATATGAAAAGACATAGGTAATACCAATTATGTATTTCGATATGCGTTACATGAATATTGTGAGTTTAGTTCTTTGTTCAGCTGTGGACATTCTGTAGTTAGTAGTTCGTATCGTGGTGATAATAACTTAATAAGAACCTACGAAACATCATTCGCGTAGTACCTAGGTACCATCATTTTAATTACGCTATCCAAATCGGTTCTGCCACTGCTAGAAATATTCAGATTTATAATATTAAAGTAAGAAAGGCTATTTTTTCTACATAAACAAACAGGAATAACCCGTTTGTGGATTGTTGAGTACAATAGGCCCCCGCTTTTACGCAATTTTTTGTATAGCATAATTGTATGAAAATATATTTCTATAAAAGTAATGTTGGTGCCATATCAACAGCCGAACACTGGACTCTTGGTCACAGATAACATAATACTATACCGTACATATCACGGGTATTCTTTGCCTAATTAAAATTATGTCGACGCGAGCGGAACTCGGTTTCCTCATGGACTTTGTTTTTGATCTTCTGAATAAGCGGGGTCGATGTCACTTGCGTTATTTCGTGGAATAGTGCAACAAAGCACGTGCAAAAGTCAAAAGTCAAAAGTCAAATTCGTTTATTCAATAAGATCACAAGTGTACCACTTTGAAACGTCTTAAGAGCTAGGTGATTCTACTCCTGTTCCTTCGCGACCAAGACCGTGAAGAACCAGGGCAACAAACACGGTTTGGGGCCTAACACTCTTTTCGGTGACACACTTTTTGTTTGTAATTTTTTTTTTATAAATTTTTTTATGTACCTAAGCAATTATTACAAATGTTATCTAATTTTTACAAGTATTCTTTATGTATATAATAATAACTGAATTGGAGCATATTCTTGATCACTTTGACACGTCAATGATAGTTATGATTATTATTTGTTACAATATTTTTATGATTTAATAATAACGGAGTTGGAGCATATTCAGTCCCAGGCGTTTTTGTCATCCAAGTAATCTGATATTTTATAATACGCTTTTTTATAGAGATGACGTTTAATTGATTTCTTAAATTTGTTGATTGATAAGTTTTGCAATTCGCCTGGGACTTTGTTGTAGAAGCGTACACATTGCCCTATAAATGATTTACTAACTTTCTTAAGCCTAATTGTGGGAACAGCGAGTTTATCTTTGTTTCTGGTATTTACATTGTGATTATCACTTTTTTTCTTAAATAGTTTAATATTTTTTCGAACATACATTAGATTTTCATAGATAAACTGGCAAGGCATAGTCATTATAAATATTTCTTTAAACTTATTTTTAAGTGACTCCCTGGGACCCATACAATAAATTGCTCGAACAGCCCTCTTCTGCAGCACAAACACGGTGTTAATATCTGCAGCACTCCCCCACAACAGAATGCCATAAGACATGATGCTGTGAAAGTAGCTGAAGTAGACTAGCCTAGCAGTATCTACGTCCGTGTATAGACGTATTTTTTTGACTGCGTATGCTGCAGAACTAAGTCTCTTCGACAATCCATCTATGTGCGGACCCCATTGAAGCTTATTATCTAAGGTTATGCCTAAAAATGTAGTGGTGTCCACGAGATTTATTTGTTCGTCTTTTATTGTGACTTTGCATTTTACTTCTTTAACATTTGGTAAAATAAATCGTATACATTTAGTTTTTTTCTCGTTAAGTAATAAATTGTTCACATTGAACCATTCTACAACCATAGAGATAGCATTGTTTACTTCATCAAGGTTAACCTGTTGTCTTTTCAACTTGAATAAAAGTGAAGTGTCATCTGCAAACAGTACAATCTCATGGTCATTTTTAACTATTTTAGGTAAATCATTTATATAAATTAAAAAGAGAAATGGACCTAGTATTGATCCCTGTGGCACACCCATTGTTACCAACGACCCCGGAGAACATTTTCCATTTACGTCAACTCTTTGTATTCTGTCACTTAAGTAAGAAGTGAGAAGGTTAAGAGCAACACCCTTAACACCATAGTGGTGGAGTTTCCTTATTAATGTTTCATGATGAACGCAATCAAATGCTTTTGATAGATCACAAAAAATACCAAGCGCATCATGAGATTTTTCCCAAGAATTAAAAATATGTGATATTAGCTCAACACCGGCATCAGTGGTTGAGCGACCTCTTGTGAACCCAAATTGTTTGTTGTCAAGTAGGTTATTTTGATCAAAATGTCTTTGAAGTTGTATGAGGATTAGCTTTTCGAATATTTTACTAAACGTTGGTAAGACTGATATAGGTCTAAAATTGCTGGGGTCAGAATGACTACCTGATTTGAAAAGGGGTGATATTTTACTATGTTTCATTAAATCCGGAAACATACCACTATCAATGCATTGGTTGAATATTAAAGCTAGGTCAGGTGCAATGATGTCAATCAATGGTTTTACAACGCTAACGGAAATCCCCCAGAGGTCTTTGGTTTTTTGACATTGATTAATTTAAAGGCTTTTATGATATCTTGTTTATCCACATAATCGAAAGTGAATTGAATGTTACATTCTGGTAAATTATCTTTTAACAAGGACTCCGCGATTATGTGGGATGACTTCAAGGATTTAGTAGTAGAGACTGGAATGTCAGTGAAAAATGCTTCAAATGCTTTGGCTACCTCATCATCTTGGTTAATGATGGAATCACCAATTTTAAGATGGTATGTATTACAGTGATCTTTGACTTTTCCAGTCTCACTATTAATCACACTCCAAGTTGCCTTTATTTTATCTTGGCTGTTTTTTATTTTATTACTTATAAACAATGATTTTGCTGTGCGGCAAACATTTTTAAAAACTTTTGAATATTTCTTAACTTTATCTTTAAACTCTTCACTAAAATTATATTGTTTTTCATCATAAAGTTCATATAAAGTTTGTCTGCTTTTATGAATTCCTGCTGTTGCCCACTCACAAAAAGTTAAACCTTCTGTAACCATAATCGATTTGGATGTATATATTGCATTAAATTGCTTGTTAAATTCATTGAAAAATGTATTGTATAAGGAATTTAGATTATCATTATTATAAATAAGGTTTGGTAAAGTATTTATGAGTTTTGATTTAAATTTCTCCAATCGATCAATGGTCATTGGTACATAAGTAATTTTTCTTCTTACATTTTGTCTTGGTTTTGTTTTAATTTTAATTAACTGACCAAGATGGTCTGATTGAACAAAACTTATGGTACTTTTATATATTACATTTACATTTGTAAAAATGTTATCTATACAAGTGGCAGTAGTAGCTGTGATTCTTGTCGGTTCCATAAAAGATGGTTCTAGATTAAATGATTTAAATAAACTAATTAATCTGGTACTTGAGGAGTCTCTTTCTAACAGATTTACATTAAAATCGCCACATACTATAATTTGTTTCTTAGATTTACATATTTTATACAAAACTTCTTCCATAGCTTTTTCAAAAATATTAAATGTGGCAGAAGGCGGGCTATAAACGCTTACAACGATGAACTGCTCCAACTCTACGCATGCAATTTCAATGTGTCTTTGTACAGAGTGGTGGACAATATCTTTGCGTTCTTTAAATTTAATTTTCTTGTTTATTAAAATTAGTGAGCCACCTCGGATACAATTAACTCTGCAGAAAGCACTACCAACCTGGTGACCACTGAAGTTAAACATAACCTCATGGCTTTGCAGCCAGTGTTCAGTAATACATACAATGTCTATATTATTCGAGGTCATGTATAAGTCCAGCTGTAATTCTTTACCGCGTAAACCTTCGAAATTCTGGTGCACCAGATTAGTATGATTTACATTTGATTTTATTATTTTTTTCTTAGTTTGACTCTTTTTTGTATTATCACTATTATTTGACTTTTGAAAGCTAGAGGATTTTAAATTTGATTTTATTATTTTTGTATTAGTTTGACTGTTTTTTGTGTTGTTATTATTATCATTCATTTGAATGCTAGAGAATTTTCTCTCTGTTGTCTTAAAATTTAATTTAAATGACTTGGATAAAGTTCCAGAGTCATGTTTGGAATGTCATTTTGCTGCTCAATAGAAGCAGTTGTTTTAGTAGCCAAGTTTTTGGCTGTTATACTAAAATAATAAGATAGCGAAACAGCTACCTGTCGTTTGTCAAAATTCGATAGATAATAGCTACCTTTTGTCAAATAATATTTTTTACCAACAATATTGTTAGAGTCAATTACATGTATTAAATTATTATTGCATGATATTGTATGCAATGTCATATTTAACTTATATCTAATTTCATTTTCTGCTTGCGACAAGCTGTTACTGTAGGGGAATGTAAACATTACAATTTTATTTACTTGTAATGTGCAAAGAGTTTCAAAATATTTAATCAGTTCAGATTTGTTTACATTGGCCCTATTTCCAAGCCAGATTACTATATTTGAATTATTGTTGAATTTACATTTTGTTAATAAGCGCATAATATCATGCAGGTTTGATCCAGGCAAACAATTATTTATAACGGAGTGTCCCAATCTTGTATTTAATAGTTGGCCCATATTTATTCCTATTTCATCGCTGTACATAAATGTTTTTTGTACTTTTTCACATAATTTATGTGAACTGACACTGACATTCAGCGGGGAGGCTGACTTGGTAGCACTCACCGGCTCTGGAGTTTCAGAGCGCTGGCAATCACATGAGTGATTGGCCACAAAAGAGTCATAGCGCTCTTTGTTGTTATAAGACAATTTGAGTAGCTCATCCATGGCCAGTGAGTACTCTTTTATAGCCTCCTGAGACTTCTCATAGCGAGATGTGATTGATCTCAATGATGCTTCAACACCGGCTAGTTCAGTCTGAAGCCGCTGAATGTCAGATTCATACTCTAATTTTCTATTTTGCAGTTGCAGTGTACATACTTCTAATTTATCAAATAATTCTAGTTTTTGTATCTTATTTCTAATCTTGTGAACTGCACCTTTTTGATTTTTTAACAGTTTTTTAGTTTTATTTATGTATTTGTTTATGCTAACATATTTTTTAAGTTTTTTCTTGCTCAGTGTATTTCTAGTGCATGCTGTAGCAACCCTTACTGAGTCATCATTTGTCAAGTCAATTTTTTCAGCCGGGGTAGCACAGCATGAACCAGAGATTTGGCCATGAACCCTATCAGCTGATATTAACTCATCAAATAAGTTTTGGGTTTTCAGTGTGGCAGAGCATTGGGCCGCCTCTTCCAGCTGTGTGATTTGTTGGTGGGCATCACACAACTCCTTCTCTAGGACAGATGTACGCTTCAGAGCCTGTTCATACTCTGTGCCACACTGGTCGAACCCATCAATTATTATTTGTAACCTATCCCGTTCTTCAATAGCACAAGAGAATTGAGAGTATAACATAGATAACTCATTTTTTAACTTCTTATTACTGTCTAATGTATCTAGTAAAATCTTTTCATTGTCCTCTCTCTCTAAAGTCAACTGGTTGCACAGATCCTTAGAAGTCTTTAATTCTTGTAAGGCCCTTTGGAGCTTGCACTCCTCCTGGCGAGACAAGGCTCTGCGAGTCATCATAGTGAAAGAAAAACGTGTATTCTTCAAATAAATACGAAGAATACCCCGAGTAACAACCAAGGAACTGCAAACACAAGTTGAGGTTATAAGTTTGGAATGTTTGTACTTACGTGATTGTATCTATACTTTTATCCAGTAAAACTTGTATTCCAATGTATTTAAATCACATCACAAGGCAGCAAACACTTCCAAACCGAGAAAACAAGGTTAACATTCAAATTTTCTAACCGAAAACGAGCAAGTTTATTTATGGCCAAATCACTTGAACAATAAGTTTTCACGAATAATTATCAATTGTACACTTTTGTAATTTAGCGATGAAATAGAAATAGGCTAATAATAACACGTAAAAATAATTAAAATCGTAAATAAAGAACGGGACAATTTTCAACAGCTGTTTGTCACAGGGTTGCCACAAGCAAAAAAAAAAAAAAAAAAAGGTATCAGTGCATACGCTGAGGTACCGCTAACTCGACTCGCACATGAACGTAATGTTTTCAGTCAGATTTTCAGACATCCAAGATCCATGGAAAATCTCCAAGGGGATAGGCCAAAGATCATTCCAAATATGCATTTATGACTTGCTTGTTTCGAATAGAATCTGAATCAGTATTCCATTCCACGGGGCAGGTTGCAATTCCATTGCTAAGTATACAAGATTAAGTATTATTATATTACTATTACTGACTAGTACCTGGTTTGCTTACGATGTTTTCCTCCACCGTGCTTGTATCAACGCGCTTATAAGTTTTCCGGTATGAAAAAAACCACTCATAAACTGCTGAGATACGGAATCACGCAATTGCTGATACTCTTTTTTAACCGACTTCAAAAAAGGAGGAGGTTCTCAAACCATCGGAATCTTTTATTTTTGTACTTATGTTCAATTGTGGACCGATTTCTCCGTCAATTGTGGACCGATTTTATTAATTCTTTCTTTTGTTTGAAATGGTGTCCCATGAAAATTTGGTGGGGATCTGTTGAGGATCTTCAGTGTATGAACAGAAATGTACCTCGAGAGTGCAAAAAATTGCTCAGCACATTGAAATCATTGAAATCAGTTTAAAAAAAAAATATTTAGCTACTGGTCTATAACTAGATTGAATGATTTACAAAGGAGCTTCAGGTATGAGCACGTTATTATGTGATGAATTGCTTGTCAGTATATTATTTTACTTTTTTGTACAATTTTAACTACCTAACTTTGTTTATTTGGTAAGGATTCTGCTGAAGTTATTAAGAATTAGGCCCTTATGCAAGCAACAATGCTATCTACCCACATAACCTAACTGTATCATGGCACTAGGTATTCAGTAAACAGAAGTAATGCAGTCAGTGTACTAGGAAGCGCTGGATGCTTGCCTATTGTACCCCATTCCTGGCTAGTGTCCAGATAATAAATACCTTTATAGATGATCAGATTTATCTGTGCATATGGCGGCAGCATTGGTTTTAACTCTTACATACATTTCTAATACCTACTATAATTTGTTTTGTAGTAGGTACTTAGATGATCCTACAAGTAGAGTGCGCAGCAAACTTAATGGCGGCTGAAGTGCGCGGAAAATTCGACTTAGCGCTGGTACAGTCAACGGAATAAAATACAGTAAACTTTATCTACATAGCCCGCCTAGCCCCGCCCCTCACCACCTTCACTTCCCCGCAATAGGCAATATGCGTCTGATTCAAAAGCGGGTTAAACGTATTTTTCTATGAACATTATGGCTTTAGAATTATGTGTGTGTAATTATTTTTTAATATTATTTCATTTTCGCTTAGAAATTAATAATTAAAAAGTGCAAAAATATAGTGGGAATTTCATAAGACTTGAAACGCAACGCTATTTGTCACGTATGCTGTGACGTCACACTCCTTCAAACTCGACAGAAAGTTTTTTTTTCTACCTACAAGCGCGTGTAATTTTGGTGACTTGTGACGTCACGTCCGTTTCAAGTGCATGAAAATGTTGGTAAATTTTAAAAATTATTTTTGTTATAAAATTTTAGTTTTTCGGCGCTGGAATTTTTGTTACGGTTATTTGACGATATAACCTATCGTATAAAATCATAAAAAAAAATTGTGGGAGTTCCCTATTGCGTTGACTGTACCTGCGCAAAGTCGAATCTGCCGCGCACTTCAGCCGCCATTAAGTTTGCGGCGCACTCTAGCTAGGCGTGGCTTACGTAGCTCGTATTTACCTTTTTCTAACCTCAGCTAATTGAGCTCCTTATAGCTGTGGTAGCACATGTACCTGTGGCATCTTTTCTTACTTCTAAGCATATTAAATAAAACGGCTTAAAATCTCCGTCGCCAGAGCTGACCACTAGCTAATACGAACTTATTTTTAGAACATTTGCTCACGGTGTGAACTTTCAGATTTAATAGCTTAACTTTGCCTTCATTGGTTGCACAGCTGTAAGCTCAGGGCCCCAATGCTTATTTACTATGTCAACCATTCCTAATATCATTATCGCTGCGTTTTGTTTCGTTCTCTAAAATGACAGTAATTTGTTTGAAAACGTCACCACAACAGTCCAACAGAGTAACATAACCTCATTGATCATTAGTAGATTAGGAAACAAAACGAAGTCGAAGACGTTTTGCTATGGTTGATAAAAATATTGTTAGAAGGATTGGGGCCCTGTTAGGTCGAGGAGCAGCCTGCGCTTTTAAAGCGCTGGTTAACGTACGTAAATAATTTATCGATGAATCGGTTTTCCTGAAGTTTAAGAAAAAATAAAGTCTGCTTAACAATGATTAATTGATTTATTCAATGGATTAGTGTGATTAAATCCAGTGACTGAAATGTACTCTGAATAGATTTTGCGGTTTGTTTGTCATTGTATTGATAGGTAGGTAGGTACCTAAATGGATTCGACATGTTAGCTTCTTTTTGTAGGTAAAACCGGGGAGGTAACAGTCAATAATCATTTTATACAATTGCCGATGCACTGCAGGCTGCGGAAATAACATTAATTATAATAAAGTAGGTGGGTCAAAATCAGAGAGGTGGGCCTTTTACGTTTTCAAATATCTGAAAAATTAAGTTCACTTCTGATAGAGTTTAACAAAAGATGTTTATAGCGCCAAATGTTATGAAACTCTCCTGAGAAGGGCCACGCAAAAAAACACGTATTTCCAAAGTTGTGGCGGTTAATGCAAATTATGGGCTAGTCGGACGTCATTTTGGGAACGATTTTTAAATTAATTTAAAAAAATATGTAAGCAATATAATAAACAATTGTTTTTTAAAACCTGTAATGAGCAAGTTTCTGAATCATAAAATATTGTGATTCACTAAATTTTTATTCATAAGACATTACTTTTTTAAAATACCCTTCATTATTTTGTATTTGGTCTAAATTCTGACACAAAGTATAATTTTTTTGTTTTGACAGCTGGGCTATGCGGTTACTAATAATATAACTATATAAGTATAAAAGACATTTGATTCTGTGTATGCAAACATTTTACGATAAATCATTATTTATTGATTTATTTGCAGTTTTAGTGACGTTCCCGGAAATGACGATAACGTTCTCAAAATGACAGTGTAGTTTCCTAAATGATCATAGCGTTTTCTAAATGATCGGAACGCACCATCTATCCATCTATGGCAATATTTTTATTTGTTTGTTTGAACAGTTTGTTTTAAAAGTTCAGGGTGTCAATTCTAGTACCGAACTTTTTATCAACCTCAAGCAAAACCTCAACTAAACCTTAGATTTTCGACTGTTTCCTGTTCTACTAATGACAACCAAATCAGTGGTGGTGAGGTTTTTGCTAAGGTTTGGACTTTGGCAGAACAAATTTTTTAAAAGCTATTCTACTATTCACCAAATGGCTGACATTTATGAGATCAAACCAAAACGCAGCGGAATGATTGACGTTGTCATCTAGAAGAATTGGGGGGCTGATAGATCAAGATAGCGCCTTAAGACCGTACCCTGAGCTAAAATTAGCACATCGATGAGTACAACTTCAAATATTTGTCTTAGCTTCGTTAAAATATAGATGAATTTAGATTGCGTTTGGCCGCGGCGCTTACGACACCAGCTCGCTCCGAAACACGAGAAAAATGCAGTTATTTGGAGATTTCTCATCACTTTATCAACCAATCGGAAAAAGTAATCGGCAATTATGTCAATTATTAAATGACCTATCCAATGGTGCAATCTAAAAACATAAATAACATCAACTTTAGAAGAAGATGAAGATTTTATTTTAACTCACGGGAATTACTCACGTGAAAGTTTTGAAAGTGAAAAAGATGAAGTATTATCTTATTTTTAGTGATTTTTTCGTTGATTTATGATCAAGCAAATATGAAGTTAAATAACAATATTAAACGGAGAATTAGAAGAAAAAATGTTAAAGATACATGTTAGCTTTTCAGTTACTTTCCACTTACTTTATTTATCGAGGGTATACAGGGTGAATTTTTGAGACAAGGCAGTAAGGGCTACCTTAACCGTTGTAGCTACAGGAAAACGTTCTTAGAAGACTTTCCTAAGCTTTTGAAGATATTTCGACCTGCGTTCACAGATTTTGAAAAAAATGTACAGTCAGCGAGAAAATGGGCAATTTACACAAAAACTTTTTTGATGCCAATCGATCCTGTTTCATCTAAGGATTAAAAGACTCTAAAGGACCAACTGAGGCAAGAGTACTAGAAAAATCAGAAAAACCAAAAAACTTTGATTATACATTTCGTACGTTGTCATTATTCATCATTTTGTCGAAATATCTTTAAAAGTAAGGGTAGTCTCCTAAGAACATTTTCCTGTAGCTACAACGGCTAAGGTAGCTGCCCTTACTACTCCGTTTCAAAAATAAATTTTAGCCATTTCTGACTTTTTTGGTACTCTTACCTCAGTTGGTCCGATAGAGCTTTTTAATCCTTAGATGAAACGGGATCGATTGGCATCAAAAAAAGTTTTTGTGTAAATTGCCCATTTTCTCGCAGATTGTACATTTTTCTCAAAGTCTGTGAATGCAGGTTGAAATATCTTCAAAAGTGAAGGATAGTCTCCTAAGAACGTTTTCCTGTAGCCACAACGGTTAAGGTAGCCCTTACTGTCTTGTCTCAGAAATAAATTTTAGCGTTTTCTGACTTTTCTAGTACTCTAACATCAGTTGGTCCGATAGAGCCTTTTAATCCTTAGATCATAGATTCTCAACCTTATTTTCCCCACCGCCCACTTTGAAAAGATTTTTTTTTCTAGAGCCCCCTTCCCCCCTATCTTACCTACTTTTTATTTTTCTTACCATCCATCTGTCGCGAATTTTAAACACCTTTTTGGAGCACAGTGGCTATTACTTCTTTAACTGCTGTTAAAATTAAATCATCCACAACAGTATGTGACTTTTTTTTAACTTTAGGTACTTACCTACTTTAGTGATAGTGATTAGGACATGGTCGTCACACTTTTCTGGTCAAGGGCCGCATAGGACATTGTGAGGTATCACTGCGGGCCGCACATTCTTGAATTATTTAGTTGACGATTTTCCGAAATTCCTAAAGGGGTTAAAATCCTAGTAGGTACTAACGAACTTAAAACTTATCATAAGTTTACGGGTCTCGAAGACTCGCTGCTTATCAGTTCCTATTCTGCGGTCTGACATAACTCGCTTTGCTCGCAATATAACTACTCATGAAGTTAAAATGCGAGTGAATTGAGCTTCAAACCAAGCGAGCGAAGCAAGCCGCATTTTTGTAAGTCAAATACAATATGTGACACTTGATTTTTTCTTGCAGTTTTCAAAGAAAAGCTAGCTTATCGGTTCATATTCTGTGGTTAGACTTTACTCACTTTACTCCAATATACTTTACTTATGAAGTGAAATGCGAGCGAAGCGAGCCCTATTTTTTAACACAAATGCAACGTTGTGACACTTGATTTTGTTTGCGGTGATCAAAAAAAAACTAGCTGCTTATCGGTTCTTATTCTGTGGTTAGACTTTACTCACTTTACTCACAATATACCTTACCCATGAAATTAAATGCGCGCGAAGCGAGCCGAATTTTTTAAGACAAATGCAACATTGTGACACTTGATTTTGTTTGCTTTGATCAAAGAAAAAAATCGCTGCTTATTGATTCTTAGTCTGTGGTTAGACTTTACGCTCATTACTCGCAATATACTTTACCTACTCCTGAAGTTAAATGCGAGCGAAGCGAGCTGAATTTTTTAAGACAAATGCAACACGTAACACTTGGTTTTGTTTGCGGTGTTCAAAGGAAAAACTCGCTGCAATGCGAGCGCAGCGAGCCAAATTTTTTAAGACAAATATGTGACACTTGATTTTGTTTGCGGTGCTCATAGAAAGGCTCGCTGCTTGTCGGATTCTATTCTGTGATCAGACATAACTCACTTTGCTCGTATTATACCTACTCATGAAGCTAGATGCGAGAAAACCGAGCTCCAAACCAAGCAAACAAAGCGAGCTTCCCTATCTCGAAGTTTTGTAATCAATTATAATTATTATTGTAGCAACGTAGGTAGTATCATTCATCATCATCATTTCCTTGCCCTTTTCCAACTAGGTTGGGTCGGCACAACATTTTCTCTAAGGTGGTAGCATCATTATCTATTTCTATCAAAATTGTGTGCTTGGCCGCGGGCTGCACCAATACCGTCCGCGGGGCAAACTTTGACGACCACTGGATTAGGGTGTTTTTTTGCCTATTTTAGACTACATTATCGCCCCCTCTGCTTCATCTCAACGCCCCCCAATTTTCTCTGGGTCTTCTACTGCCCCCCTGAAAGTCTCAAACGCCCACAAGGGGGCGTTATCGCCCACGTTGAGAACCTATGCCTTAGATGAAACAGGATTGATTGGCATCAAATAAAGTTTTTGTGCAAATCGCCCATTTTCTCGCTGACTGTACTTTTTTTTTTCAAGATCTGTGAACGCAGGTCCAAATATCTTCAAGAATTAAGGATAGTCTCCTAAGAACTTTTTCCTGTAGCTACAACGGTTAAGGTAGCTGTTCTTACTGCCCCGTCTCAAAAATTCACCCTGTAGACAGGAAAATACAGTGTTTGGTTCAGGGTAGGCCTTTATGCTACGTTGTGCGCGGTCACAATTTGGATGGGTGACCACAAGTGGCGTTACAAGCTGAGCCCTTCCGTGCTTCGGGGGCACGTTAAACTGTCCGTCTTGGCTTTTAAGTCGTTGAGCCATGACGGAGGCTTTTAGGTGGCCTAAAAACTCCGTCACCAGAGTTGGCCACTAGCTCATACGAACTTACTAATAAACTATTGATTATGCAGTAACGTTGAATTTCATACACAAATTGTCATTTTGGGAACGCTTGTCATAGACGGGAACGTTCCCAAAATGACCGTTCCCGGAATGACTTTACGACAGATTTTTTCACGTCACGCATCATGACGCTATTTTTTATGCCGGTTTTAGAGGTTAATAACAAGTGAGCCGTAATGTTTGTCAGAATTGCACAAAAACATAATCTTATTTCAAAAAACGAATTAGCAAACAGCGTTCCCGTAATGACAGGGAATTAAGGTACGCTAGACTTTTATCAAATTAACGGTACTTAGCAGCAAAATAAAGTATTTATTTCCGAAAAAACATTGAACATTGTTTACTTTGACTTGTGGACTTCACATTTTCGTTTTTGCGACATCTGCGCAATGCTTTGTTTTAATTCTATAAAACAATATTGACTATGTTCACTGAATGATTTTATAAATGTCAGACAGCATTTCAATAGCCAAAGCATGAAAAATTTAAATGTTTTGAATTCATTTAACGATAATTCTAATATTTTAAAGTAATTTTAAGCTAATATTACAGACATTCGATTGATATTATAACTTCGTTTTCTTTTTTAACTAATCTGAATTACGTAACATGGTATATGGACGCGTTCCCAAAATGACGATTTAGACATATTTTTGTTCAAAAATCAATCAAAACATTATTATTTAAAATAAACACGCGAAGTGCAGATACTTTGAGATGATATCAGTGTATTTAAGCGCGTATGTTACTGTTTTCATGTTATTTTTACACAAAAACGTTATCAGAAGCAAAATGTTCACCTCTCTGATTTTGACCCGTATACCGTTAGTTCCATCTGCCCTTGCCAATATGTGAAGGTCCTGAGGTAGCTCGCAAGCTTTGTTATGCCAAAGCATCTTATTATAATAATCAGCAATCACAATCTACTTATGAATATAAAAATGCGTCATATCAATAAAAATCTGAAGATGGTAGTCAATTTCAATGTTTGACCATAATCTTATTTGGAGGCCAATTAGGGACAAAGTATGTTTAGGTAGGTATCTTTGTTTATTTTTTTAAATCATGAACTTTTGTGTCAGATAAACATTATACTCAGACAAAACAAAACAAGCAAGTTTTCCATCAGTACTACCTCCTTGCCCATATGAATCAGAAATTCAATAAAATACTCTGATTCATTTATTTATTACTTTCGTATTGACGCAAGTGTCGTACTTTACAGTTCAATTATTGTTCTCTATAGCGGTTGCTGGTGAGATTTGACCTACAAATCAGCCGTCATTTAGTATTTCGACTTAAAACCACGCATTGTGAATAAAATTAACATCTATTCATCACTTTTCATTACTAATTTATTTAATTTTTCCTCAAATAACAATGCGTTTTGTGATGTCCCTTCAAATGTCTGACAATGTAGTACGTAAGCGAGTTACTTCCTCCTACCTGTAGGAACACAATGTGTGTTCTACTATTATGCCAGCTTCGGTACGTTTTTCCCACAACCACAAACCGCAATGACCACGCGCCTACAAACTTGTCACTGATTGACCCGAGAAACCATTCATATAAGTATGTTATACATATAAGTTGCAGGGGTTGTACCATATGGATATTTAGGATTATTACGAAAAATCCTGTCACCATCTGAAAGTAAATTTCAAAATAGAGCGTAACTTTTATTCCAGGCTAACTGTATTTACCCGTTATCATATTTACGTAATGTGTATGGAAGGTATGAGTAATGCTCTGCTCCGTTGCTTGTTGTCTTAGTGGCATCTGATATAAATACCCAATTTGGCGCTCCTGGAATAGGCACTTAGATGAGATCCTGACAAGAAGAACGGTCGTGACTCATCGTGAGAGTAATAGGAAGAGATGACTCTTTGACGCCATAAAATTATCGTTTGCTTTGGACTTGTTGTTTTATTGTTTCATGGTATTCTTCTGGTATTTTGTTACAAAATTTGCCTAAAAAGGCAATTATTAAATTTTATCATTTGTTTATTGACAGTTTAAAATGACTAATAACCGCAAACATGCTTACTCGAACTAGTATCGTAGAGAGAAAACCGCGAATGAAACAATTAAGATAAGCTTCTGGTCAGCGAGTTCTGGATTTGTTTCAGTAAACTAAACTATGTCGCTCAAAATTTAGGACAGCTAGTGAATCATTCTTATAAGAATTGGGTGGGTGGGAAGAACATGTGGATTCTCATACAGCTTGTGGTTTTGATGAAAATGACTCAGCCCGGTAGCCCACATACTGAATACTACTTAATATTTACTAATATTTTGAATACTCAGACTTAAAAAATCATAATCGATCTACAATAATACACCGTAGGTACTCTCATCACTTCTGAGGTAGATAAAGAACTTGCTGATACGATATGAGAAATATTGGCTTATTCCATTATGCTCCCACCCTCGTGGATCCCGTGGGATCCCGTGGATCTCGTGGGAGTGGGAGCATAATGGAATAAGCCGAAATATTGTGCTAGTATCTATACATATAATAAGAATGAAGTGTAAGCTCAAACTTATAAGTATTCAATTAAGTGAAGTCAGTTTTTGATCCATATAAGCTTCTCACGTCCAAAAATGTCATAAGCGCGTTCTACGATGACCTTGAACGCAAACACTTCATAGTAACTGTTGGTAATCTGTGACTTTGAAATTTTCGTTTCTGTGTGTTTGAGCACTAAGATCTCTGAAACTACTGAACTGATTTGGATGCAGTTTTCATTGTTGTATTACGGTAAGCCGGGATTAAAAGATAGGGGTTGTTTTATCAAAATCCGTTCACAAATAAAAAAGATATGTACATTTAAAGAATTCAATCTAAATTTCTAAACACTTGCTTTTCTAAAGAAAAGATTACGATAAAATTTGGCATGGATATAGATTACATCCCAGGAAAGGACGTAGGCTACTTTTTTCAAATGTTATCATGGTTGAGATAAAAAAATAAGGGTTGCAAGTTTGTATGGGGAACAAAATGTTAGGTGACTCCGCCTCTTTTTGCACTCATGAAAATTTTTACACATTTTTTATTACGAATGATTAACGATTTCAAAATTAATGATAATGATGTAATGTAAACCTATTCTAATAAACGAGCAATATTTGTCTTATATTTATGTGGGAAAATCCGTTTTCTCTTGCAATGTGGTTCGTAATTGAACCACTAGAGCCATCTAGTGGCAAGAGGCAAGTTAGCTTAGGCCAAGATGTTTAAAAATAGATAAAATTGTCAGTCATGTCACACTAGATGGCGTTCGTTTAACGATTATTTTTTCTCTATTTTTACACGAGCAGAGCTCGGTCGCCCAATATTTAGGTATTGAAATAGGTACCATTCAATACATCCAAAATTCATTATGTAGGTAGGTATTTTTAATCTTTTATCTTACAACGACACAAATAATTTGTTGTAGAGTACGCGCCACCACTGAAGTCCGATAGAAGCGGCGGCGCTGCTATCTAATCGCAGAAAAAAAAATTAAAGAAATGAAGAAGCAATTCATTCAAAAATTAAAAAACCCGGCTGAACTGAAAAGTTGGAAACAATCCACCAACCTCTTGATTTTGACATGGATTTTGATATGATGGCATGATTTTTATTTTCTAAATTCACACATTGTTGCATTTTCTAGGCGCACTATTTGATTTATCGAAATAAAAAGTATCCTAGAGCACAATCGACATAGAGACGATTCTAACGATACCTCATTCATCAAAATCCATTGAGCCGTTTAGGAGAAACGTGGTAATAAAGAATATTACTTACATACCCACCCACCCACATACATAGAAACGCGCGATCTACATAACCCTGTGACTTGACAGTCAGCCGGGTAATTAGGCACGTAAATTACGTGATACCGGGTACTGTGTGAAGTGTTTTAGGTAGAGTGCGCAGCAAACTTAATGGCGGCTGAAGTGCGCAGCAAATTCGACTTTGCGCAGGTACAGTCAACGCAATTGCGGGGAAGTGAAGGTGGTGAGACCGGGGCTAGGCGGGCTATGTAGATAAAGTTTACTGTATTCTATTGCGTTGACTGTACCTGCGCAAAGTCGAATTTGCTGCGCACTTCAGCCGCCATAAGTTTGCGGCGCACTCTACGTGACGCAAAGTAAAAAAGTGATCTAGGTTTTAGAGATCTTTTGGACCAAATACCTAGGTAAGTACCTACCATCGCGGGCGTTTTCAGAAGATCAGCACCACAGTTTCATCACAATCTGGTCAATGGTTTAGGAACGCATAGCGGACAAACATACTTAGGTAGGTACATTTTTATTTAGATATGTACCTACCTACCTACATAAGCATTGTCCCATTAATTTCTTCACCTGAAACGTCATGCATGACCATCCAATTCAAAAACCTAATACTTACTTAGTACCTATTAGGTAGGTACGTTAATAAGGAATACCTTCCTACAACCAATTTGTGTCATTGCAAGTAAAAAGATCAAAATACCTAAGTAGCTAAGTACTTATATGAATTTCGGATGTATTGAAAAGTAGGTAGGTAGGTACTTACCTATTTCAAAAAAGTGATAAGAGTATTATGAGTAAGTAGGTACCTATGTAGATATGTATTTACAAAAAATATAGGTACCTACCTATGTAGACACCTAAAAGTATTCTATCAGTTAGGTAGCTGGTTCCATTGTACAAGCTTTGCTTAGTTTGGATCTATTCTATTCTATGGTTTGGGGCTAGATGGAGCTGTGTGAAAAATGTCCACCAATATTTATTTGTTTATTTATCCTATTCTAATAAACGAGCAATAATTGTTTGATGTTTTAAGTTTGAAGTTTGTTTGTATGTAGGTACCTACTGAGGTTCTCGAAAACGGCTCTAACAATTTCGATCACCACCAATTACATTATAAGAACGCATAGCGGCCAAACATACCTACCTACATACATTTTTATACCTATATAATAGACAACCAATTTGTGTCGTTGGAATTATAAAGATCAAAATAGGTAAGTACCTACTTATTTAAGTACCTACCTGTATGAATTTCAGATGTAAGTACCTACTTACCTATTGAAAAGTAGGTAGGTAGGTACCTATTTCAATAAAGTGTTATCCTATCCTATTCTATTAAACGAGCAATATTTGTTTGTCTGTACCTACTAACGTTCTCGAAAACGGCTCTACCTAATGATTTCGATAAAATTTGCGGTACATAAAATTTGCGGTACAGGGGTTTAAGGGGACGAAAAATCGATCTAGCTAGGCTAGGTCTCATAACTGGGAAAATTCGTTTTCTCGACATTTTCACGCAAAAAGGTTTACCAGTGCAATGTGGTTCGTAATTTCACAATTTCTGATGAGACTAAAGTGGCCAAGTGAAATAGGTGTCCGCCTCTCAACCGAAGGCTTCGAGTTCGAATCTCAGCCAGTAAAAGTTTACTTTTTGTAAGTTTTATTTCTTTTTCTTTTTTAATTTTTATCTATTTGCACCCGAGCATAGTTCGGTCGCCCAGATATTAAAGTATTAAGTACCTACCTAAAGTATTTACAAAAAAATATAGAAGTAGGTACCTATTCTATCAGTTATCTGGTTCCCATAGTACAAGCTATGCTTAGCTATGCGATTTTGATGAAATTTGCGGTAGGTACGGGGGCTTACGGAGGCGAAAAACCGATCTAGCTAGGTCTCTTATCTGGGAAAATTCGTTTTCTCGGCATTTTCATGCAAAAAGATTTACCAGTGCAATACCTAATGAGTTTTAAAAAAATTGAATAAAAAGAACCTAGCCCATGTGTTATTTCAGGTCATAATCTATGTAGGTAATATATTCCAAGTTTCAATAAAATCCGTTTAGTAGTTTTGGCGTGAAAGAGTAACAAACATCCATCAATACATCCATCCTCACAAACTTTCACATTTCTCATATTAGTAGAATTAGCATACGCGAACGAAGTCGCGGGCACAGCTAGTAGTAAGTATAAGCTGAGCTGTCAAGTGATGTTAGTGAAGAAGTGCTTCGCACTGTGTGGATCTAAGTCGCCAATTGAATATTATATTAGTGGGTTACGCTTGATGCTACGAGACTTGCATCTATATGCATTTAAATGTCTTGAAGAAAACATAAAAGTCCTGAAGATTGTAATTTTTCCTTCTTATGTTCTCGGAAAGAATGATGAGCTTTTAAGGAAAATTTTATAACCTATCCACCATGGTTCTCCAAAAAGCCGAATGACAAAAGTGCAAAGTACACTACTCATTGCGGAAGATTTAATGCTAGCACACCGTAACAAATGTCTTATCATGTACTATTCTAAACAAGGGAATAACCTACAAGTATTATTATTTCTGAAATTTAATTAGTTTATTATACAGGGTGTGGCAAATTCTTGGTCACTGAAGGGTAGCTACCTTTTCTCTTGTAGTTAGAAAGTTTTGTTCTTAGGAAACTTCGGTTTTATTTTGAAGAAAAAAATAATTGCATTTTTAGATTTTTGAAAAAAAGTACAGTTAGCCTAAAAAATTACATTTGTCAAAAAAAACAAGTTGGTCTTAATCGACTCTATTTCCCACCAGGAACACTTCTCCCAAAGTAACTTATCAAATCAAATCGTAAGTTTTTGCAATAATTCAAAAAAACACATCCCATACATTTTCTATGAAATTAGTAGTTGTAAACATTATAGTGACACTTATTCGATGGTTATTAATTTAAATTCGTAACTGCTTGGGCATGCTGGGAGGCTATTGTAAAGACTTAGGCGCCTCAGACAGAGCCGCAAGAGAAAATGGTATGCATGGAGCATACCATTTGTACATCTGCAGGCGAGCACTTTGTTCTAAACTTAAATACGCGCTTTACAATAGCCTCCCAGCTTCCCGGAGCAGTTATGAAATTAAATTACGAACGATAGAATAAGTGGCATTGTAATGTTTACAACTCCTAATTTCATAGAAAATGTATGGGATGTGTTTTTTTTAAATTATTGCAAAAACTTACGATTTGATTTGATAAGTTACTTTGGGAGAAGTGTTCCTGGTGGGAAATAGAGTCGATTAAGACCAACTTGTTTTTTTTGACAGATGTAATTTTTTAGGCTAACTGTACTTTTTTTCAAAAATCTAAAATTGCAATTATATTTTTCTTCAAAATAAAACCGAAGTTTCCTAAGAACAAAACTTTCTAACTACAAGAGAAAAGGTAGCTACCCTTCAGTGACCAAGAATTTGCCACACCCTGTATATTGCTGTACCTATAAGTATCGTAAATATAATATTTTTATTTCCCCTAACAGTAGGTTTCAGGTTAGGTGAAATAAAAAGTTCTAAACAGCAGTTTAGAAAGTCGGCTAAGGCTGGATTCGACCAAACTGGATTAAGATTTATCTGGAGAGTAAACTGCTGTTTGTTTAAATATTTTGACATTATAAGTTGACACCTTATAACCAGGATAATATATGTCTGCACATAATAATGTTCGGTTGCGCTTTCTAAACAATTGTATTTCGAATTAAGTCGGAAAGCTAGAATAACTACTCTGGGAGTAAGATGAATTTTGGTCGAATCCAGCCTTAGATGAAGTAGTTGCTTGTTGTAACAGCTACTACGGAACTCTACACTGCGCGTGGCCCGACACGCACTTGGCCGGTATTATTCACTATAAGGGAAATTATAGGTAGGTACTCACTACCAATAATTTCATAAATGTAAAATACAGTGATGCATGGGCAAGATTTATGAGTCATGAATGTTGGAAATCATTTACCAGAAAGTATTTTACATTTAGGAAAATTATAGGTAGGTACTAATAAATTAATAATAAATTAATCACACTATCACATCACACTAATATTATAAATGCGAAAGTTTGGATGTTTGGATGTTAGGATGTTTAGATGTTTGGATGTATGTTTGTTCCTCCATAACTCGACAACCACTGAACCGATGGCTACTTTTTATCCCGAAAAAATGCACGGTTGCATCGTGGGATTAACAAAATAGTAGTCCACGCGGGCGAAGCCGCGGGCGTCAGCTAGTATTCCCATAACTTTAAGAAAAATCAGATAAAAAAAAGTAGTGGAAATATTTCTGAAACTGAGCTATGGAAATTTATGGAGCAAGAGATGTGGGTGTGATGACGATGTGAGGCTGGTTTTGCCGTGACGTGAGCTCGAATCTTGAAGAATCCAGAAATACAAAGCTATGTCCTTAAAACAAAAACAGGAAAATACAATTTTACTTTATTTAATTCCTTATGCGCATGTATTTTCATTAGCAAGTTCTGTAAGTTACAAGTTTTGTTTGTTGGCTTTACAGTTTAAACCTACCTTAGTCCCTCTCATTATTATGTCTTACTTATTTCAATGAGTCATGAATTCAATGCACGCATTTATTTAAGAGCATCAAATAAACTTTCTCTCAAGTCAACTGTCAACGTACTTCGTAGGTGTTTCTACTAACGGCCTGATATGATTCACCGGGTAGATAGCCAAAACTAGCTAAACACCTTAATTCAAACTTCAAAGATTTATGTACTTAATGCAACTGTTACTAAAACAGCTACTACTTTTCAAAGTGTAAGTACTGATTCCATTGTTTCAAGCGCATGAACAACATTCTAAAAACAACGTTGCATTGAACATATTATATTTATATTGAAGTGGAAGTTGAAAGCCAAGCTTCATCTAAAAATCGTGGTTTGGAAGTTTAGATCAAAATTCGACGAAATCTGAATACCTCATTTACCGTACATCCACGTCGTAAAAAATCGCTTGACATAGAATATGATTCACTCCAAGCATCTACTTATCCTAAGTACTTGATAGTAGCTAAACACACGTGGTCTAAGAAAAAATGAAGTGATTGTTTTTATTTGTAAACAACAGATTAGTTGACACACCTACACGTTTGTAGGTATTTATCTTTTTTTATGAACGTGGATTTTTCTAGCCTCGTGGATAGTAGTTGCGACTCTACCGACTCCGGAAATGAGAGTAAACAGGTTATTATAGTTGAAAGCATATTATTTGTAGATATTTTTTACTACGTAAATAAGAACCTGTGGTTTTGAATGAAACATTTTAAAAAGAAGCTTTTTACTTTTGATATAAAAGTCACAATTTGAATGGGTGACCGCAAGTGGTATTACAAGCAGAGCGCTTCCGTGCTTCGGAGGGCACGTTCAGTTGTCAGTCCCGGCTTTAAAGTCGATAAGCCTTGACGGAGGCCTTTAGGCGGCCTAAAAACTCCGTCACCAGAGTTGGCCACTTGCTCATATGATCTTACTTACTCTTGATAATTGTCATTGTAGGTAAATTAAACTGTCTCATCTACGGTATCTTTATTAAAATCCCAGGTTGTAGACAAATTATACAAAATCCCAGTATTTCAAGAATTCACATCGAACCCGATTAGAATTCATATCGTAAGTCGCTGCATTTACTATCGTTGACCGCATATGCAACAAAACACACTTACATTCGGAAAACAAATGGAATGTGCGCACGTGAGATATTTCAATAAAATATTATCAATCAGCTAAAATATAATATTATACTACTACTATTATATATATATATACTACTATTATACTGTTGGGATTTCATCCAGCCAACTTCAGAGTAGGGTACAGCCCTAAAATGACTTGAATTTGCTTTGGTTGATAAAAAGTTTTTTAGTAGAATCGAGGGGCTTGGTGCCGATTCTACTAACTTTTTAAAAACCACAAGCAAACTTCACTAAGCCTGGCCGCATATGAGCCACAAAACGCCGCTACCGAACTATTTCCTGTAGTTTTTATATATTGTGTATAGACGCACCGCACACGTGTAGCCGGTGGCGGCCACTCGCTACAGCTATAAAATACCTACCTATATGAAAAGTCGCTGTCGCTGGCGTTTTGTGGCTGTGGTCGGTGGCTCGTTTGCCCAGAGCTTAAACCTCAAATTTTCGTCTGTTTCCTATTCTGCTAATGACCAACAACTCTGACATGACGATGACTGCCGATTTTGGAGAACGAAACAAAACGCCTGCTGAGCGGCTACGGCTGTCTTCTGACTGATAGGTACATTTTGGAGCCTGTTTCATTTGATCAGTTGGTGTTTAGTGGGTGCAGCCCCGGGGTCGCTTCATGCTGGAATTCGGCAGTTTTAATTTTATTGGCTGATCAATATCAACGTATGTATCTTGATTTATAGGCTGTTACTTTTGGAATGTATCAATACATGCTTTTATTTTACTTCACATTTGTATTTATGTGCATGAATGGAATGATTAATTCAAATCATGCAAGCTTGATTTTAAGCACTTCACAGTGTTCATTTGAGCTGATATTTGGCGCAATTATTGATTTATAATGACGATGCAATAATAAATGAAATTAATGGAAATTGTGAGCCGATCTGATGATTAAAATAATCAGAAGCTATTCAACGGAACTTCTTAGAAAATTTTCAAATGAGTCAAAACTTGCAACCCTCTCAAGTTCCGATGACAACTGTAACTTTATTAGGACAAAAAGCTGACCTAATGATGGAGACAAAAGCTGTTCTGAACTTCCAATGAATAAAAATAAAATACCCATGTAGAGGCTTATTTGAATCAGTTCACAGTTATCCACAATGTATTAAAATACTTTTTTTTTAAATATTTTTTGAACAAAAACTTATTTTCTTTACTCAAATTAAACAAAGGTGGGACAAGAAGGAAAGGTACATAAGAAAATATTTGAATATTAGATTTGAAATTGTTTTTTTTACATCAATGACTACTTTACTCAGAAGGTTGCTTGTTAAATATTGATAAGTAGGACACTTAAAGTTCACAATACAAAGGCACTTAATCACATCACCAGCTCGTTCATTGATCTAAGGTCAACCGAATTGCACCACCAGATCAATAAATTCATTAAGTAGGTAAGCACGAGTATATGAAAACTGTATTAAATTTACGTTACGATCTGTAAAATTGTGTTATTAATGGCATAACATCTTCAACTAAAAATTATAGCAGCTGCATCTTTTAAAACAAAAACCTTGCCCTGTTTAACATTTGTGAAAACTGTGAAACTGACAATTTTTAATTTTATAGTGTTAATCCCCACGTAGGTAATATTTCATTGAAAATGAAGTCTAAAGGCCCGACTTAAAAGCCGGGATCGACCATTTAATGTGCCCTCCGAAGCTCGGAAGCGCTCAGTTCGAAATACCACTTGCCATCCAAATCGTGACTGCGTACAATAACTTCAACGATCAATCAAGAACGTCTAAGCAAGCTATGCCACAAGCTAAGTAGACCGATGATGGGTTGTTTATAGCTAACATTTGACATGATAATGCAAATGATTTTTAACAATTTAACAATTAACATTATTTGATTAGGAAATTTACTTCTCGCACTGTGATTTAAAAAAATACGGAAGATTTACGTTTACAACGAAGTTGCACCTGCAAGAGTTTCAGGATATATACCTACCGGTTAATAATGATGATTACTACTTACGTTTTTTATAATTCTAGCGCTGTTATAAAACCATTAGGAGGCGGGTAAATTGTGTTTTAATTCAATAAAACTGCAATTGTCCTAGTCAGTTGCAAAACCATGATTATTTGATCATGGTTTTTCTTGAGGTTTCCTTTCATTGAAAGGGGATGTTCGAATAGAGTCATGCCTTTTGTCGATCTACTTTGTCATTAAATACTATTATCAACGGGATAATTACTATGATTAATGACATCCCGTTATTCCGTTGATAATATAGTAAGCAATTATGTTTTTAACCATGATAGTTTAAAAAGTTGTTTACATTGTCATTATCGACAAAAGTTAACATGAGGAATGATGAGTGTTTATTCAGATCGGGACATTTAATTTAACTAGTTCTTTTTGTTGTATTAAAAATTTGTTGTTGGGCCAAAATACTTTACGGGCTTTGTGGGCCAACGCTAAGTTATTTCATAATAATTAGAGAAAATCTTGGCTTCTCTGCTCACGTGATTCATGGCATATCCTATTAATTTCATAAGATACAATTTTAATGAGCGTCCATGCTTTAATAAATTATAAACTAAATTGAAATAAAAAAATGTGAGCTTCTATTTATTACATTATTTTGTGTTTAAAAAGATGGACTGAATTTCTAGCATATTGATTCAAAGGAGTTCATTCAAGTCTCTTACATGTTTGGGCCCAAAAGCAGGTGCCAGCCAACAAAAACAAAAAGGCGTGATCACGTGAGTGGTCTTAACTTTTTTTTTACCGGCACTTGCCTTTTGGGCCCAATCTGAATGATATTCTTTAAAGTAATGGTTGGTTATCGAATAGTTTCATATCAGACCATTTTCTGAGTAATCATTCGATAGGAAGGAACGTGTAATAAAATATAGGGGTGGATTGAATCACCGACCTTCACCTACATGGTAGGTCGATGGTGCGCGTGCTATGTTAGGTTTCGGAGAAAAGTCGCTATGAAATCTACTTATTCTAAATACTTTCATGAATTTCATGATTGTTTGTATTAGTCATGGCAATAATTTCCCTTGAATTCGATAGATATCAATCAGCAGTTCCAATGGGCATTTAAAGTTTCGATTCGTACTTGTAGGATTTTTTATATGAATGAAGTTGAATGAACTTGAATGTTTAAACACTAGGCATGCATGATGGAAATAGGAAGTAGTTTTCACAATAAGAAAGTTCTGTGTTTCATACAGTTTAACATCTTTACTTCATTTCCTTACTGTAATATTCACTAGGAAGACTTTATCTTCAAAGAGCATGCTAAGAAAGTTGGCATGTCTTCAAGTCAGCACATGGCTAACGAAGGGCAGACGAATCATAAGCATAACACAGCTGACCTTGACCTCGTGGTGACCTCACCACCACCAGCTCATGCTACTATCACCCACCTCTGTACAGTTGCCAACTAGTCCTTGTTTTATTAGATTTGTCATTTTTTATAATTAACTAGGTACGGGAAGGCAAAATGCTTTTTAGGATTGGACTTCTCTAAACATTTATTATTTCTCTACCATCTTATTTTATAAATAAGCATAAATGGTAAATAAGGAGTATGAATAATAAACTTTATGCACTTAGTAATGTCAACTTCCAGAATCAAACTCCTTTCGGACACTTTGGTATTAATAGTTAAAGCCCTTGTTTGGTATAATGATTGGTATATTTGATTGATAAACTGATATTATAAGCGAAAGGTAGCTGTAAGCTGTAAGTCATATAAAATATGTGTTCGTCCAACTTTTGGTTCGGAAAACTAGTGAGTAACGACTGATGTAGCTGGCAACACCGGCCCTGCGGTGTTCGGCAAGTCAGAAAAGCCACCCTGAGCTTTAGTCACCGGAACCACAGCACTACAGACAATGGCTTTGTCACCTGTTTCTACGAAGGTTAGCATTGGTTTACAATGACGGTAGGTACCTACTACCACATGTCTGTAAATATGCATGGCCGATTGATAGCGGAAAATGAATAAATAAGCTGGTTTTTTTTTTATTTTTTTTTAAATGAAGTGTATAAAAGTTTTCTGGTTGAAACTATGATGGTTGAAATTGTTCGTTCTAATTTCGATTCATATTTGCTTTATCGTCTTTTTCAGTAGTAAAAACCTTTTTTTTGTAGTCTAGTAAAGTACCTACTTACGAAAATTTTAAGTTTAAAGAAATAGTATAGGTTTGCCACTTATCCTAACAGGAAATAATATTATTTTACTATAGGCACCAACTAGATTAGATGTACGCAATACCAAGAAGCAAGAATGTGGCATGATGCACTTAGAGCACCCACCAACATAACATAAATAATGGGTTAGATAGAAGATTGCTTGAAATTAAGTATTAAGTTAATAACGATTTTCAGAAAATCATTACAAGCAATTTAGACGCCCATTTGCCAATAGGTTTCTTGTTTGTCATATTGAAATTCATAGAACTTTATGGTGGAAATACCTAGGTTAATGAAATGTTTCCGCTACTTTAATACTTACCTACCTAAACATACTACATAGCATAATCAAAAGCCACGCTCGAAGTCCAATAATAAATAATTTCCATATGCTTGATGCCTCGAACAAATACAAGTAGTTACCTATGTACTTACAACAAACAGACGATACATCGTAAAATCAATCACATACTTTATATTATCATATCAATCAATCACACGTGTAATGTAGGTCTGTAGCCTATAACAAATATCTAGGTAGGTATATCTAATAACACTACCGTGTGGTGTAGGAATATTATTTTTGTATCAAAAGCTCAACTACGAACATAGAAAGTAGAGCAGATAATGTAAATAGTGAAAAAGAATGTATTCGTTAAGATTTTCAAATTGACATAATATGAATGTGGATAAATTCACATTAAATTCAGCTTCGGCTGATTGAAATTTGAAAAAATAAAAGTTGTGAAGTTGACGAAAGCGCGTAAAGTTTGGGATGGAGAATACGTGTGTCGGGGCGGGCGGAGGCTTCTCGGGTTGGGCGCTGGGGCGGCGGGGGTGGGGCGGGCGGGGGGACAATGCCACGCGTTATAAGCGGCGACGGCCGGCGCGGCGCACACTCATCCAAAGACGCGCACTGCGATAGGTCGCGCCACTCGAGGGCGCAACGATCGCAGTCCCTTCCCGCCACGCGATCTAACACATTTCTTTGAAATTTCGTGCAATTGCAAAGAAAAGTGAAAACGCGGGACAATCGGTGACTGAAAGTGTCTGTGATTTACCAATCTTTTACACATTGGACTCTATATTTCGTCGTTCAAATTTCGGTAGTTATAGATCCTCTTCGTGTTCCACTAGTGAGGCGTAAACGGCGCTTCAATTTGTGAGGATTGCGTAAATTATCAACTGGAATACTTGACAGGTGAGTGCTTTCAGATAGAAGAAACATCACACCTCCCTAACCAAACAGGTAGGCCTCTCTACAAAGAACATCTATTCATCTAGAATTGAATCTCTAGGCCATATCAACAGAAAATGGAAATCTAAACAAATAATAACTTCTGACGTATACTCGTGTCATTGATAAGACAAAATACAGGCACATCCACATGGTACTTGAACGTACCTTTATCTCAAAAACAAGGGTAAGTGGTTGACCAGTTCAGGCATTACGTGACGATAAACTTTATTTATTTTCATTACATTGTTGCGAAGATTTTCCTTCATTGTCTTCCGATACAGGAAAATTGCATGTAGGCAATTTATGTACTTCCACATCTATAATAACGTTTCAATAAAAACAACATTTGATTATAATGCAACTTGATGTATCACGAGTAGCTTTTTCTCTGCCTTGTATATTTTGTATGTATAATATACATTAGTAATACTGATAACAACTTTACAATTGAAAATTGAGTAAACTAATATCCAAAGTTGAATTACATTGGAAAATCTGTGCAATAATCGAAATCTGTTCAGCTCATTGCTGTTTTGGTGTCACGGTCACCGTATTCTGACATTGTCGTAACCTGCCACGGTAGACTAGTTCTGCGTACTATTTGGGCAAAGTACACGATAGAAAAATCACATTGACCTAAGCAACATCTAGACACAAAGAACACACTGAAACAAAAGTAAAAGATATTAAAGACAAAACTTTGAAAAATGCCTTATCTGTCCTAACGTTCAAACTAGAACAAAACGAAACTATTGTATTTTAAAAGAAAGCTGTCAACGCGTCGTACACACTGTTATCAGATAAAGTCGGATAAGAGCGTTTATCTCACTGATAACAATGATCTATGTGAACTCATTCTTTGTGAATTCGTTCATTTAACGCGATAGTTTATGTGCAATTAGGTCTTTCGCGAGTAAAATTGTGTACTTAAGTAAATCAATATTCCTGTGAATAGTTAGTGAATAGTGAATAGTGATGTGATCTTAACTTTAGATCACATTATTAAATTTAACATATCGTAAAGTAAAGCCTCGAAAACAGGCTTTGATAACAAGTTTTTGGAATTCGCGCGTGCTTGTGAAACCTCTATCGATGTCTATTATTCAAAAATATTTGATTTAGTCTAAGACACTCGTTGTGTAGACATCGACTAGAAAAAAATAATGGAAATATATCAGCAATAAAATTCCTTGGCCGTACGCTTTTTCAAGGTAAGGGTAATCGTATGTAGATCTTTAGTGGTTGATTTGAAATGCTAATATCGGTTATCATGTCATAAGTAATAACGTAAACAAACAGTGGTGTGCTTCGACCACCAAGTTGTGAGTCACCGAAGTGCCGTATCTAACGCGGAGCCCGAACTTGAAATTGTTTAAACCATTGTTTGCACATATACGGTTGTGAATAGCATGTGGACAGGTATTGGGTACATTCATTGTTATTATTTGTAACGATAGCTGTGATTTGTCCAATACAAACTATAATAATTCCAAAAACACAGTAAACACGTTTAAATCAGCGTCTTATTTAATTAGTAATAAATGACTACTACACACCATGCCTACAAAGTGCATTACTAATAAACTAATAATCTCTGACGGCAACTTACCGCACAATTCATGGAATAGTATTAGAATATATCGTGGTATGCAAAAATAATGGATGAAGCATACCTAAGGCATCATCAATGGTCATTATGTGGTAGACAAGTTGTTTAGTATTGCTCCCGCGGATCCGGAAGCAGGAAGACGGTCCAGGGTCGCAGGCTGCGAAACAGTCTGCACACGTAACCCTCGCGAGAGCAGACGCTTCATTTGGATGCGTATCAGTCCCGAGCTCGACGACAGCATGGACAATGAACGTATGATGTAAATCTCCAAGTTTAAGGGCAGTCGTGGCCTTATGTAATGAATCCTGCTTCAAACAAAAAACTAATACGAATTTGAGCTTTTTTATCACGAATGGATTTATTCAGGCGCCACATGGCGTCACGCGTCCTGTCTTACCGCCAGTTTCAATATTATATTGATTGTTTACTGTGGTTAGTTATTTGTTATTTTTTGTGTAGAAGTAACTTACCACAGGATGGAGTATTTCAATATTCAATATTGGCATGGTAGGAGCGAGCGCACGTAATTTTAATTGGGGGATTTTTAGCTGGCGCTAAGTTGTAGAGATTTGGTGATGACGTCGCACTGCCTTACGCTACTGCCTAACCTGTTTTTAAAAGGTTTCTAATCGATTGAAGATTAATTTATTTTTTTATTCTAAAAATAGATACATCAAGATATACTAATGTTTCCGAATGGTTAAGGAAAATATCAAGATATTTCTACAAGCGTTGTTTAATAAACTCGCAACTTGTACACAATGTATTTTTTTTTAATGTGGCTATTAAAATAAAATCTTTTAATCGTTTTTAGATGCTTAAATAAGTTTTTCAAACTTGGGAATACACTCATGATTAATTAGATTTCAAATTAAAATGGATGATCAACGGTATTTTTTATTATTGGAATTTTAATAATGACCCTCTGTAACTCTAATTTGACATAACTAATGAACCATAATAATTATAATATTTTCTTATACCTATTTGATTTGCTGTTCATTTTATAATGTCAAGGGCAATTACTTACATAAAAACCAATAACCAACTAGATTCCACCTAGGTAGTATTTTTTGTGCTGAAATTGGTTTCTAAACTGATCAATCCATTCGCTAAAATATTCCGTGATGTACCTAGTTTACAAAACATAAATCCGTACACGTATGAATATAACTTTATTGGAATATATAAGCTTTAAAGAAGTCATCTTTATAATTTACCTATTAAGAACAAGGGGAGTTCACTTAGGTAAGTATATGAACTCTATGTAACTTTTTTCTCTTCAATTCCGCTCTTTCAACCAGTATATCAATATTACCTCTTTTGTGCTCATAATGGAAATAAAGACTGCGATTAAAAAATACTCCGTTTGTAGAAGCCGACCACTGAAACTAAAATACGTGCGAGAACCTCGCTACGCTTCGAAGAGCATAAAATTGCTGGCGGAACATTGTTTGACTTGCACTTTGGTAGTAACGTGGTGGTTTTGCGAAGATTGGGTTTCACACAAAAACAAAATACTAACACTAAATAATTTGTTTAAGTGTACAAAAAGTTATTAATTGAGGACTAAAAACAAAACGCTCAATACTAGTTTTACGACAAAAACGATTTGCATTTTGTTTCGGATCAATTAATTACCTACATAAAATAAAAGGGTACCTATACATCGTTCGTTACCTCTAATTTATATTTAGTTTTGGTCCTCAAACTTTAGGTTTCCATAAAAATAAAGGAGGGAGGAATAAGAAGAAGATAAGATGCAATTTGTCTAGCTAGAAAATAATAATCTGATCAAATTGTAGCTGAGATACCGAACAACCGAAAAAAAAATATTTTTTTTACTACCATAATATTTTTAGCCATATTTTTAGTAGAAACAATTCATATATAGTGATAGCGAGTATCGACAACGCGCACCTCACTCGGTAAATATGTAGGTCACCTTAATGCTTGACAATGAACACTTGTTTGAAAGACAATTTTAATTTACTAAATAGGTTTTTGGTACAAATCTATAAACAACTCATAAAAACTGCCTAAATGCAGTATAAATGTGCTATTCTTTGTTGGTAATAAAAGTAATTGAAAAATCTGACTCATCTTAAAGGTATCGTTGAATTAAATTTAGTTTATTTAGAGTGACCCAAGATATGTTATTTAAATCAAATATGAAGCCGGAATCTTAATCGAAGAGCAAATGAATCTGCGGATGATTCATCCAAACAAAGATAAAACGGATATAAGATGACGTGTCGATGGTGACCCCTCACATGTAAACCTGAATGAGTTTTATATATGGTGCAAAGATGCAAATTCTATTGTCATTGATACGGCGCATACAATAGATGCAAAATTTTTTTGACATGTGTTATTGATATGTCATCTTGTTACTTAATCTCTTGATGGCCTTATTTTGAAACTTTAAGTATTTGGAGATATGCAATCTTTATTCATAGATTAGGTAATTGTCCATATTTAAGTAAGGCTATAGGTATCTGACGTAGTGTATTCATTCACATTCACATTTTAAAATGCCTCTTTTGTTTCAGATTTTGTATCTTCGTGGGTTGTGCTCGAACATATCATAGAAATCAATGTTCATTCATCAAGACTGCATCGGACTTGGTTAAGAAACAGTAGACTAAGCTTAGAGTAATGGTTATTCCGTCCTTAAGATATTTTTGATATAAATATTTGGGATCATCAATGAGCTTAGTAAGGAGAACAGTATTATCATCAAGAAGCATGGCGTTCGTTAATTTTAGAAGTACCTTAAGGATATTATGGACGGTGGTGGCTGCGTTAGTTCTTCTGACGAGGAGCAGCGCCGCGCCTACCTTTGGTGGCACCGACAAAGCAATGGTGAGTGCACTTTATCTATCACTATCGTATACTAAATATTTGTAATGGATAGCTAACATTAATAAGTAAAAAGTGCATTAAAAATTACATTGAGATGGATTCTTTATAATATCGGGTGTTTGTTGTGTGACAAATCATAGACATATCAGTAACTCGATTGATCAACACTAGATCACAAGAATCGGATATGCCTTGTTCGCGTAATAGTCCAAGAGCTGAGTCAATATTTCCGAGAACAGACGGGCGTAGAGCGGAACCGAATTAAATACGTATCCGTGTGAGGTTGTAAACTGGTCTGCTAGTAACATTCATTCATAAACCCACCTCTTATCCAACCAAGATAAGTTACACTCTTTTCGCAACAACACATGAGCATTTTATTTACCTTCTCGTTTAGTTTGCGTAACACATGAATCACAATTTATGAACATAATACAGTGTAGGTAAGGTATTGGTCATTAGGCTCAATGGGCGTTACGTCATTTTTATAGTATTTATTGATAACCTGCGATAAATTCTAGAATGTCGAGTGGATTTTGTGCAATCGATTTGTTGATAAAAAAAATACCTCCGATATCCTGTTTAGTTAAGGGGCCGGCGACTGACGAATTGTCCATATAAACGTAATACCAAAATAATTTAAAATTTGAACAAATTTTTCTCAATTTATGTTATAGTTTGGATTAAGGCAGTACCTATTTATCTAGGTTCCTGTTACTACTACAGAACAAATGAAGAGAAAATGTCGTTTTTGCTGTAGGTTAAAAGGTTTCAATTCAATTTGTTTACATTTCGTTTTAAGTAAGTCTTTTGGAACAAAAGTGTAACCGGAGCCTAGACAAATACTGCCTTAATGTAAATAATAAAATAAACTGATAAAATATGCTAACTAACTTCAAATGATTTTGGTATAAGGTACGTTTGTATGGACATTCGTCCGTCGCAGGCTCCTTAATATCCGGAAACGGAATCCTTAAGAGGCTGGCGTAAGGTTAAAATTATTGATATCAAGAATGTTTAGTGAACGTAGGTAGGCAACATGAGTCAAACAAATCGTCTCCGAGGGAGTTTCGAGCTCGAAAAACACATTGTTTCTCGGAATCCAACGGTGATTCACAAACCAGTCTGCAGGCTTCGCTTGCAAGTTCTAGGTCATAGAGTACCAAGAGATGCGAGGCGAACTACTCATGCGATAAATGTCGTGTTAATTGAACCCAGGTGTAGTATAAACATGATTTAATATTTTTGGTTAAAAACTTGAAATAAAGATGAATTACTTATGGAAATTTTTGATCTAAGTACGTGTTTTTTAAAATTCCATCTTAATGTTGGATACGAATACACAATTAGCTGCTTCGGTGTTAAACATTAAACACACAGTTTTTTTCAAGGAAATACTGTCCATGTATCTGCTGCGTAATCATAAGGTAAATACCGTCCTTAAAAATTTACTTTACAACTTACAACCAGTTTTACAAACCATTTTCGTAATACTTAAACTTCATTTTCAGTTAATAAAATCATGGCACATATGAAGCAAAAAAATATATGCACAAAAGTAAAAATAAGCATACCTAATAGTAATAGTAAACATTCGTTCAATGGGTCCCAGTAAACACAAAAACCTATTCTAATCAGCGGCATAATACTGTTCTTCAGAATACCACAAGCAGAGTACCATCCACTTGCTTATGAACTTTGTATTTAATTAACCTTTGCCTGTCTTAATAATCAATGATAAAAAACAAAAACCGGTAGGCTTGGGATTACCACCAGCGCAAACACCGGTTCAAACCTATGATTAGGAAATGAATGGTGACGAGATTTAATCGATAGAAAATAACAACTACCTACATAAAACAGGGAAAAACCTCTGATATCCTAGTAGAAACAAGATAAAAACTAGCATCACTTGTTGAATAAAATTGAGACATTTCATGTAGCAACTCGACTAATCGACATAATGTGAGTCAGTGTGGAATCCAGCAGTGCGATTCACACTTCTCGGAATGCATCCGATTCGAAGACTTTCTTCAGAAAATTGACGTTTTTTCAGCGACGAAACGTCACTTTCCAAATTCGGAATACATTCCGAGAAGTTGTGAATCGTCCTGCAGGTTCCGAAATTAAGCATAATATCGTAAAATGCTACCGAAGTATTGATATGCTGAAATCGTTACTAGGCTACGCTTGTAAACGATTGTCGTGCGATGCGACGCGTGCACGAAATCATTTTTGTGCCTGCAACGGGATTGGGCTATATGTATACAAAACAAGTTTGTTGATACAGATTTATTTTTGGGTCATTGTCCCTGCGAGTCACGTGACAATCATGTATACAGTATTGTCACCAGGCACTTCCTGCATTGGGAACAGCCACGAAACCTTATATGGGGGTCATTCTCCTCAAATATATCCGAAGAACAATAGACAGACAGAAAGCGCCGATAAGCTCTTTGTGTTCATAAAACCCTGTCGTATTGATAATAACGTTATAAAAATTCGCAGCATGTCCCATCCATCGTTGGGATATCTCACGTAAAATTTTCTCTGACTGTTTAGAACAATGAACCCGTGATGTACTAGGCCTCCGGGTATTCACCCTCCATTACACCTGCAAATAAATCAACTATAGAACTCCCTTTAGATCCACATGTGTACTTATACCTAGGCTGTTTTTGATTTTCCACTTGTTTATACCTACTTGAAAATTGTAGGTTCATTTGTTCGTATAGGGTAGTGGCCAACTCTGGTGACGCAGTTTGTAAGGCGCCTAAAGTAAACTCGTATCTGTCAACAAGAGTGTAGGTGCAATTAAGATACTTACTCATATCTTCTGTTCGCGGTCTTAAGTGTCTGAGATGGACATAAACAAAATATTTTAGCGAACCACGAACCGCTAAAATATTTCGGTGGCATTCCACCGAAATGTCTTTAACACTAGTCACGACTTGCGATACCGGGAAATAAATGTTTTCGCAAAGTTTTGGAGATAACAACTCCTGGTCCACTGTAAGCGTAAATCTTTGATTGTATCTACCTATGACAATGTTACGCGTGTGCACAATTACAAGTAGTTGAGCTATCTCTACCTAGAAAATCTACGTCTTCAACTTTATGAAACAGTAAACGACTTGATTCTGCGGCGTAAATGATAGAGTAGCAACCGAAGGGCTCGGCAGGTGATCTGAGGAGTTGGAAACGGTGTGAATGGTCTGATTGTTCCCACGTCAGTATGGTGTTGACGATGGTGAGCACATTGCGCGTCGCATGCTCGTCACGCACGCAGGAAGCACTTGCGACCTTCAGCTCGTGCGCCACGGCCGTCGTCCTCTCATCGTCGCTGCTTATTGTTCACCACTGCGTCGCGATCAGCATACTCGTGTGCTGATCGTCTGAACTAATGGTAATATTACACGATTCACTTCTGTTCTTCAATTTGTTTAAGGACAACATTTTGATCCATATAAACATAAAAAATATTTAGATATCTGCTGCATGTCCTTTCTTGACTAATTTTAATTCTATTGACCGTGTTTATAAATAAAACCACATTTTGTAAGAATGGAACTGTGGAGCTCACATTGCATCGTTTTAGCTGTGACAATTTAAATTAGTCAGGCTATGGGCGCAGTATATTTTTTACTGGTTTAGCAGTAAAGCATGTCTAGTTTTACCAACGTTTGAACAATTTTCAATTAGTTGAATGTAAGGCATGATTAAGGCAAAGAATATAAGAATATGTTTGATTTTCCTGTTTTATAAGAACGATAAAATGTTTTATGCATCTTTTTCCGACAATATAATAAAATCTTCAATGATCAATCTCCACAACACGTGTAGACTGTAGATCCATAGTTGATTGGCAAGCAATCAGCAGGTCAAAGTCGATTATATCTGAAAGTCGAGACAATGTGCTGCGGTACACGTGACAAACGTGAGTGACTGACAAAGGGCCAGCTCCACTCCAGATACGGCAAAAAACATTTTCTACATTCTACCGCGGAAAAGTGGTGTTTCACACGCGATAGGTTCTATTTTAATCTTTTGACAATCACAATATAATTGAAACTAATTATGGGAGCAATTATCTTATTGCTCGCAAGTCCGTCATCCGCCGCCAACGCCTCGCTGCGTTTAGCGGCTTATCTTTGCGGAGATTTATTTAATCCAAAGGCATAAAAATAGGTGAAGAACTAGATGAGATGATAAACAAAATTATCACTACAAGTGCCTCAAGTAAATTCTCATGAATTTAATAAAAAAATGCAAGACCCCCACTTAAATGCAGACAATTTGCATAAAAAGATGGCACTAACAGCCAGACAAGCACGTCAATATTAATTAATAGACGCCAGTATCAATTAAATATTCATTTTGAGTTCATAATGGGACAATTTATGGGCATAGGTTTATTTTTATAATAGGGAGGCAGAGGTGTCTTTATGTCGTGCTGCTTCGCATTCCTGAAACGTGTCACGTTCCGAGGTAAACAAACATCGATGTAATTATCATGGCGACGACCGACGGCACGGGGACAAGGGCCTATTACTACACTCATACATTATTTAGACACTTCATTTAAAAAATACCAAAAAGAATATATTTGAAGACTTTAAGCTTATTCGATTTAATTTAGAATTATTTATTCACTTTTCTCAAATTTGTAGAGATCATCACAAAAAGCTTTCTTTGTATAATATATAAATTGGTATTTAATCTGTAGCAAGACTAAAGAAATAAAAACAACAAATAACTAATGCTTGAGGTACACGGGTAAAGTAAACAGTAGAGTCAACTAGCATACCTACTACTGAACCAGTTTCAGAAAAAAATCTGACTGTTTACTCTTCTGTTATACTATGCCGTAAACTCTACCCGTGTATCTCAGGTATAATAACAACAAGAATAGAATAGCGTAAAATGATAATTAAAATAATTTAATGAAATTAGTTGAGATATTGTTTACAAAAACATTGATCTCATTTATTTGCCATCCACGTTTTATGCATAGTCAATGAACCAATTAAATTTTGATGTGCGCAGTACAATCGCACGATTCCCATGCAGGTTACCGCAGATAGTTTATATGTAAACAATGTGTTCTAATTATATAGAAACTCCAGTAAAATCGTAATCTAGTCCACGAGTGGCTAGTGGCGCAGCGAAAGGTGTATACTACTTATCTTAAGAGTAATTTTATTGGTATGCCCCTGCGTATTATAACGTGCTAATAATTTATCGTGTTATATGCAACTGCGTGATACAAATACCACCAACACACATGCTGTAATACAATTAAACCACGTTATGTAATGAACAATCCAGAAGATGAATTTATAGTGTGGGCTTAAACAAAAACACTTTGAATATACCTAAGGTTATCTTAATATTTTATTATTACCAACATTGAAAGCTTTTGCAAGTGATCATCAGCAATGCATGTATTTTAGGTGTCTTGATCGTTGGATTCAAACATTTTTGATTACTGCCAAATATATACATTGCAAGCACTGGTGGTATTTCGTTCTAAATACTTACATCAAAAATATTTTTCGACAGCGTAAATAATATCCTTAAATCTAAATAAATGGTATTTTGATTCTACTTTTAGTTAAATTCTTTCACTAAAAAGAGAAAAAGAGAGAATTACTGGCTTGCTGTGTTCATCAGATACCTTGAAATTGCAACAGTCGCGTGGGTTAGCACGGAGCCGGAGGGTCGTTAGTATTGTAACTAGCTTCGTGGACCATAATTTATTTCCCATACCTACCTAGCTTCTTGATACACAATGCAGAAGTAATCTTTCTGAAATTAATATACAATTTTCATACTTACACGTGTCACTTTTCCTCGTATAACCTAGAACATTTCTTTCGAGAACACGGCTGTTAAAACTGCATGAAAATTCTTAGGTAAATAACGCTAAGTATAAATACTTCCGTTATACAGTACAATATCAAAATATGAGTTCTGAACGCGTGAAAGACTGCTTAGGAAACAAAATGCGAAAGGGATCATAATGACTATTGACTGGATCCGGTAGAAGGTATACCTTGACTATAGTCAAAAATGATTCTGCTATTTTAAGCCATGTTTATGAACACTTGCACGTGATTCCTAGTATGCATATCGGTGGAATCGAGGACAGATGCACTTCCTAGAAGCTAGCGTGACATCGCTCCAAACGTACTTCAAGACCTATTATGCACTCAACTGATATGCTCACTGCTCAGCTGTAGTAGTGGTGCATGATAGAGACAGGTACTACTGCAGGCTACTGATAAATTTGCTTCTGAATAGTAAACCTGCTACATTGATATTTTACTTGCAATAATAGTCTTATTATTCTGCAGAATTTTCAATTCAGGAACCTATGCGAGTTTGGTCAATAAACTATGTCTGCAAATACAACTATTAGAATACTATTAAAGTGTGACCGGAAGGCAATATCAGATTATGATTTCCAGGTAAACGATACAATGTCAGTTATTCAACAATGATGGTGAGCAATGTACCAACGCAATCATTCTAAGCTGCTATTAAATGGCTGCATGGCTTGCATGTAATAGCTTAACTATTGATAATCGCCCCGCCGGGTATTATGGTATTATGCTACACATGTGAGCTTATTGCGCATTTTTTGCTACGCGTGGATGAATACCTAATAAGTAGGTAAGTTAAATTACAACCATAAAAATGAAGGTTGTATATCATGCAATGATCTGAAATGCGGTATGCAAATCAGAAGAGGGTGCGTCATTGGATTAGGATTGATGTTCAATTGTTACGATTAAACCAATATTATACGTAATGATTAGTAATGATAGATATTGTAGAATCATATTGGCATAATCGTCATTAAAGTGTAACTTAGGTACCTTGTACAATTTTGAACTTTAGGAAAATTAAAGCTGTGTGACCAATGCCTTTTGTTAAGTAGTCTATAAATAATGACTCTACCATTATTTATCATTCATTAGCGACGAATTTGCATATACCTACACGCCTTATACCTGAAGTGCAAATACAGTATGTATCATTGTCCGCATGTACTTAGAAAATGAATCAAGTTTGGCCCTGAAATCCCAGTGGGTAGGTCATTGACAGGTATTGCCGTTACTTCGACGTGATAAGTGCGAAGTACCTAAGTTTTGATTCAGCGCTTACGCATGTAAACTACATAAAGGCTTGGTATTAAGGTAACTACATAAAGGCTTTGCCAAGGTAACCCTGACTCTATGTGCGATAAAAAAGCCGTGTTGTTGGCCGCGAGTGGGATTGTGCTTCAACATTCTTTCGAAAGTTACGAGTTCGGATCCCGGTCATGCATCAATGGATTTTTCGTTTCCAAAAATGTCAATGCACTTTATGAGCTTTAAAAACGGTGAAGAAAAACATCGTGAGGAAACCCGCGGCTTAATCGGCCCACACGTATCGACCATGTCTTTTCCGTGGATATGACCGATTTAGCTGATGAAAAGATGGTTTAGATGCTGGGCAAGCCTACTCTTTATCAACAAGGTCCCAGACACTACAGTGTCCCATTAAGTGTAGGCATATAGTGCCTTCTGAGTCCAGGACGCCTGTATAAATCATCTTGCAAAGATATACCTAATGTTTTATGTGCGATACCTAGTCTACCATACACATTTAGAAGTATAATTTATTACAAAGATTTAAAGAATTAATAAAGAATTAACTAGTAACTTTTATTATACTACGACTCGTAAATAGACATAGCTGGTATTTTTAGAGGTTTGCTTTGTTATTTTATTCCAACATTAGCATTTTAGATACTACAAATAGGTCGAAGCTTTTTTCGTTCATGAAAATAGGGCAAAAGGTGATTTTATTTTTACGACTATACGATACATTATCATACGTAAACTGATTTCACCCATCCTATTTTTGTATTATTTCTCGGTCGTTTGCAAGATTTTGTTACAATGGCTTCTCACTTGGTCTGATTTGAAGTTACTCTGTAATAATATAGTATTAAAGCAGTTTAATTTTACTAACACATATTGCTTGTTTAAGGATGATTCCAAAAAAATGAAATACTTTAGTACGGACAGTATGTGATGGTTGTTCACACATCGATACCTTGCAAGGCAAACTATTCAAAGCTCGTTACTATTTGTGTCACGCTGACTCACTCACCACGTGTGTTTTGACCATTTTCATTATCTGCATGACAATTACGAGATTCTCTTTATTGACCATCCTAGTTTAATAGGTACATTTGTGATAAACCCAAAGAATAGCTAACTAAATGCTGAACTCGAGATCGAGATCGAGATTAATTTATTTGAGTGAACCATGTAGGTACCCAGACAGAAAAAGAAATTACAACTTCGTAAACAGTAGAGTTTTAAATATTTACCGATGTAGGTAAACTCGCAGTGCAAGGGTATTTTTCCAATTAGCTTTGTTATTTTAGCAATGATGCGTGATAATCTGTGTCGCTGGTTGTCTCGAGGCGGTCAAATTTGCATGAAAAGTGGGTCTGTGGAGCAAGCATCATCTCGCGCCCGGCCGCGGCCCGCTCCGTCGTCGGCGACAGACGCCCGTTACTCATGGGGCACACTGACCCCGATACGCCTGTACGAATTTATTACTTATCGCCCACCATAGTTCACAATTTGCCTTCGTTTCGCTTTGCGAGACGATTTCGCTCATTATCTTGCACTATAACACGTCCCACTTTACCGCACCTTTGTCCGAGACTTGCTAAATTTCGCGGTTGCTAAGTTTAGGTACACTTTAAGTGCCCTTAACTGACAATTCTGAGGAATTCTCACCAACATGAGGTAACTGATTTAAGCCGGAGACATCGAGACTAGCTTACGCCCGTACCATGCTGGCATACTAAATTCTTCCGGGGTCGTCTCATTTTGGCATAGGTTTGCCAAACAATGGCAAAGTCAATGTCCGACTGTTGGCTTATTGTGGGTCCCAGCACACCTCAGAACCGATTCTCATGCGATTAGTCATTGAGAGCTTTGTTTATTTGTATTCATGTAACGTTAAATGCAGGTATAACACGCACATTCTTCGGTTAAATGCCCATTTTGGTGTTAACGGCATTTTGATTGACGTAAAGTGGCGTTATTTCAAAAAACAAATATTATTTTATTTGCTGCATTGTTGATTCAACTTTGCTGGTTAGTGAAGAAAAATAAAACAAAAAGTTTTTTAAATTCGAGGGCAGTCAACTGCACATTTCCGTGCAAATAGACAAATATTATTTGTTTAGTATTCATCATAGTAAGGTACCTAAATGAAACAACAAATATAGGCATTCGGGGATACAGACTGCAGCCTGTAGGCATGGCGATTGTATTGTTGTTGAATTCCCCTAGTGTTGCTCGGCGATAGGAAACAAAGGAGAAGCTCCCGCGTAGTGTCGGTACCAGGCGGAGATTTGCGCTCGCGCATATTAATGCAAAGCACGTCACCCGGTGTTGCCACTTCCCAAGGTTAACCATATCTTCGTAAACCACCGTCATCCTTAGCTATATTACCACTGTTCTTACTTTAACCGCTTTAACGGTAATACCTTGTCGTGACACTGTGTCCTTAAAACACATTTGACTTGTAAAGTCATTGCAATCTTCGGTGAACTTTAGGTATCTTTTTTGCACCATTTGCAAACATAGACAGACGTACTTACAGCTAATATTGAATTACCGAATCAACTTTTAGATAGTTTTGTGACTTGGATAAGACTTTGTAGATATGATTCTTTGGCCCAGGTCTTATATCTTTATCAGGCACGTTGACAATAAACAATGGGTGGCTAACCTTGCAGTCATACGAGATAATACTCGTGATGCTAGCTGTATAAATGAGATTAATTAGAGCTTTGTAAACACGACCTGATAGCCAGTCGTTAATTCAATAGGATTATGTATCTTACGGCGAACCTATTAAGAAAACGCTGTAGGAGATCTTATAAACTGAGATGTCGTGCGTAAGTAATTAGTATGTATAAAATGCATTCCATCTCAATGTTTTTTTTTTTTCCAATAATTAACAATTTACATATAACGTATAGGCAACTAACTCACTAGATACCTGTTGTATGTAGAAAGTATTGTAGACGCACCATAATAACAAACATATTCAGTTCTGAACTGTTGATCTGTAGTCAGCACCGGATAATGCAGCACTTAGCGCTACAATACATTCATGATACGACAGGTGCCTATGTCCTCGTGGATACGGCAGGCTGATTACGACGTACGCTTCCAGATGTACCTGGCCCAATATGGATACCTGAGTCCTTCAGTACGAAACCCTTCCAGTGGACATATCATGGATGAGAGCTCGTGGAGGCGAGCGATCGCCGAGTTCCAAAGCTTCGCTGGTCTAAATGCTACAGGTAAGCTTTAGAACTCTATATAATGTTAATTAAAGTATAAGTGACTGTGCATAATCCTACTACTATAGTATAGTATTATAAAGGCGAAAAGCCGTGTTTGTGTGTGTGAATAGTGTTACCACGTATCCCCATAGCTACTTAACCGATTTTGATGAAATTTGGAATGTAGATAGTTTAGATTCTGGAATAACACATAGGGTAGTTTTTATTCCGGAAAAATGTATGGTTCCCGTGGGATAAAAAAATAATAGTCCACGCGGGCGAAGCGGCGGGAGTTCGCTCGTGTAAGTTTAATAAAAAGCAGTATTCAGCATAATTATCGTTGTCATTGTTCAACTCTCCAACCGATACAAAAATACGAGAATTTAGTTTTGAGAATGGTAACGGTTAGGTTGTAGTAGGTTCGTTGCTTTCCGGCTATTTTAAGTCTCAATTTGTCTCTAGGGTTATATTTTATCGATCACAATATATGGTTATTATTTTGCTTACATTATTTTACTTACATCAGATATCCGTTTGCAGTATTTTCTTGTTGTAAATCTGATAAATTTGTTGTGCTACCTTTAAAAATATCGTTTATAATATTTGCGATAAGTACTAAAGATATGAATTAGGCAGTTTCTATATAAATGTAAACGCCTTGTTTAGTGGCCTAAACGGTAAGTGAAGAATCAGACAGTTCCGGGGAAAATTAGTTGCGGTAAGTGAAAGTGGCGATTTCGTGGTTGATATTATTTCGTAACAACAGGGTTGGATTAAAATAAGGTTATTTGATAGTAAATCTGGTAAAATGATTTCAAACATTTCACATCTTATTAGCATGTCAGGCCCGTATAATGCATGTAAATCAAGTTCAACATAATTAACCACATAGTAGAGAAACCTTCGCAATGCCTCAATTGAAATGATGGTGCATTTCTGGGATTACGTTGGTTGACGTAATTAACACTACGATTGCCACATCCATCCGGTCGAATGTGACCTTGTTGGTCCAACGATAATCCCGTGAAGACAACTCTAGACATTTTATTTAAGTACTTATTTTTTACATGTTTTATACTAAAATGCTATTATAGAAATGAACAACACGCGATATATTATTTCCACAATCTGAAAATGAATCAACTTCCGTTGTCGCGTACCTATCTACCTATGTCCGGCTTATTATCTTGTATAGGTGATCTAACTCTGTCGTCAAGCCTTATCCGAATGATTAAATATCATTGAACATCTTGGTTTAGATTATGAGTCAATATTGCAGTGTGTTTAATAAAACGACCCAGTGACCGATCACTAGTACCTCGCTCCGCAATTCAGTAGCCTTGATGCGCTCTCATCACTGCCATTATGAAGCACACATCGACAAAACAATTTATAAGGTTCCACGATCACAGCCAACTATTTAAACGCTGTAGAATTATGTGGGCAGAGCCTGAACCGTCTTCGTACACGTACGTGCCTTGACACGAGAAGTAGTTTATTGGACTCTGCTATTACTGAACGCAGTTATTATGTAAGCAAATAACGCATCGTGCTGTTCACATTTATACATAATTCATTATCGGTCAGTGCACGAGTTGAAGCGAGATTGTTGGGCATCATACGACTTGATTAAGGCTCTAATGCCGGCTTTATCGCTACTTAAATTTTCGTCACGTTTCCATGTCTGCAGTATGGCTACAGATAAAGTGGAAAAGTTTCTCACAGCTGTTCTTTATTTCTTCCTCCACGAGACAAAGAGTTTCATAATTGTCATGTTTCCCTCATTGTTGCCGACTTTATAGATTCCTTTGCATTTTAATATTGTTGCATCTGTTTCGCCCCATGCATGATAATGTGGTTTCAGTAGCCACCGCTTTATGCACTGCGGGCCGACCGCTGGTTTGGTGCTGCGGTTGGATTTGATTGTTTGGAGTTTTCCGCGTGCGGTTTAGTTGTCGTGATTTTGTAATTACTTCCTTGTCACCATTTGATACAAAAAACGTTGTCTATTGAATCTCAATGGTATTTGCTTAGCATGACAAACAAAACGCGATTTGGTGAAACAAATACAGTTTAAAAGATGTCAACTGGTTAAGCTGAGATATTGGCCAAATTCTAAAATTATTGAAACTAACACGATATGTCTTGCAGGTGAATTGGATGACGAAACAACAAAAATGATGTCACTGCCAAGATGCGGAGTAAGAGACAAAGTTGGCTTCGGAGAAAGCCGTGCCAAAAGATACGCTCTCCAGGGTAAGTTAAACCATTCATTTTATTTACTTGTTGAAATTGGATATCTGCTTCTTTGTGTTCTCCATATTTTTAAAAGTAGTAAGTCAGTTGGCTGAAAAATTAAAATATTGTTTAGCGTGCCACATAGTAATAACAGTTATTCAGAAAATCTCGTGCATTGCGGCTACTCCTACATGGCTCTATTTCAGCTAACCGAGATTCACGCTGGTGCATTTTTCAAAGTTTTTATTTTTAAAACCTTTCATGCTCGTACTTTCTAACCTTCCAAAGTTCAACATAAAATCTTATGTGAAACACTATAAGCGAGCTAAAATAACCTTTAACTCTTGCTGTGTAGGTTCTAGATGGCGTGTCAAGAACCTTACTTATAAGATCTCCAAGTATCCCTCAAGACTGGTCGCCGCCGAGGTGGACAACGAGCTTGCCAAAGCATTCAACGTGTGGAGCGATTACACAGACCTAACGTTTACTCAGAAGAGGTCCGGACAGGTTCACATCGAAATCAGGTAAATGTTTTGACAAAATGCTCGTATGTACCTTCTTTTTGAATCCAAGTTTTTGTTTACTTGTGCTTTATAACGAAAAAGATTGTTTTACTTATCATTACATCATAGAGGTAAACTAGGTACAATACAAAGTCAACTGTATAAATCACTCGAGAGTTCTACCACTACGAGTAGGTATAATAAATAAAACAAGATTTTCCTTAATTCAAAAAGCATTTCCATTCTGTTGCGTAACACGATATTATTAAAGTAGGTAGTTTTTGTAAATTGAAATTTAGATTCATACAAAAGATTAATAAAATATACCTACGTAATCATAGCACACCAAAATCATTTGTGATTTGTTCCAACAATGGCTTCCGTCACAATCCACGGGCAATCTGTGTTGCGTAACTGAACGGTTGTCATTGAGCGATTGTTCATGAAGCTACTTTTGGTGGGCACTTTGTAGAATATTTATTGCAATAGCCTATGTTTAGTTTCATGAAACATGTTGCTCTACAATACTGGTAATGTCAATCACATTGATATCGACACATGAACATTGATAAACGATGTTGGCTAGCCCCCCAACCGAATGAAAAAATTTACGAGTATCTTAATAAGACAGCTCAAAAACCTTTGTGTTATAAGTATTTTAAGGAGGCTTTTGTCCAGCTGTGGACTTCTATGATCTGATACTGGTAGGTATTTTGCATCAACTGCAATGATAACTTCCTCATGCGGAGAACATAGTAATAAGATCTCTGGTTTACTTTTAAATAGACATTTGTTTTAACTTAAATGAAATGATTTAAGCTTAATGTTCTTGTAGGTTTGAAAAAGGAGAGCACGGAGACGGTGATCCTTTTGACGGACCTGGTGGCACCCTTGCTCACGCCTACTTCCCTGTAAGTATTACTTAGAATTAATGGCCTCCTACATGTCACAGAAATATTGCAATGAAGATGACTGATACATTATTTCAAAACTAGCTGACGCACCAGATGTTATCCTGTCCAAATTTGGACTACATTCTGTTCCATTTTCCCCCTTATAAACTTACTGTAGCTATGAAGAACATAAAATAAATTAGCCAAATCAGTCCAGTCTAACCTAACCTAATCTTTATTTGTCTAATTTATTTGACTGTACTTTTTAACATACATTAATAAGTATTTATCTATCAAATTAATTGTAGGATATTGTAAAAAACACGGAAAATAAGCGGATGCAGACTTTTGTCACCTAAATAGTGAAAGTATGGTAATACGATAATCGCACATTTCATTGTTGTATGGAATATTATAATTTAGTTCCATGCATCCAGTTTCGCACCGTTCAAAGCGAGTTACAAATAATGGTTAGGTACCTTTGAAGCCAGGCTATACTTTATTTTTTATATTATGGTCTGTGTTGTGGTTCGACACGCGATCTTGACGTGAATATTATTTTATTGTTATTGAACGCAGGGGACATTTTGTTTCCCTTGCGATTTGATTAAAAATGTTTTGGTATCTAGCAAGTATCTAGTACCTAATTAATTAGTTTGGTCTAGTAAAACAAAAACTATGGGAAACTAAGTATGGAAAACAAGTTTTGCGTCCATGGTTTTTAGTTTTAATTTTTTAGCAGAATGTATCATTTGGTCGTGCCTTTGACTGTCCTCTTAGAAATCTTCAAAGGATCTTGACTTGATGTCTCTTCAGATAGATCTTCGCTAAGATCTTTATCTGAGTGAACTTCTGTCTCTGGGATACAGTCGTTTTACAAATTTAATTACAAATTACATCACATTTATTAGAAAGACCACTGAAAAAGTACCTATTGGAATTGAAAACTAAATACCATTTATAATTTATGTGCAAATTCAACTTTGCTATTGGCCAATGTTTTCAATTTGTTTTGCAAGCTACCCGAGACTAATATAAGGTGATTATTGGAAACTTTCAGGTTTATGGCGGAGACGCTCACTTTGACGATGCCGAGGTCTGGTCCATCAACTCAAGGAGGGGAACCAATCTTTTCCAAGTAAATATACTTTATCAAATTCTACTTATCTAATCAACTAAGGCTGTGTCCCCAGTAGGCAAACTGTGAGCGGCTGACTAAGTTTGCGGCGTATCGGTTTAGTACGCTCTTCCATATATTTGAAATGGAGTGTCCACAGTTAGCTAGTTTTACGCGTAACGCTGCAAACTGCGTACAGAGAGCGCAAAACTAGCAAACTGTGGACACTCCATTTCAAATATGGAAGAGCGTACTAAACCGATACGCCGCAAACTCAGTCGGCCGCTCACAGTTTGCCTACTGGGGACACAGCCTAATATATTAAGGGTTACTTAGTTCATTATTTTGCAACGGAACTACATTTTGAATGACTATAGGATTACTATAATGTCTTCTTCTTTTTATTTAAGGGGTAGCCCCTTGTCGGCATAACTGATGTTTCTTTCTCCACGAAGCTCTTTCCAGGGCAGCCTCCTTGACTTCCCTATACGACATGACAGCAACCTTCTCTTTCACTTGGCTCATGTAGCCTATCCTCGGTCTTCCTCTTCCTCTCTTTCCTTCCACTTTTCCTTCAATGATGTTCTTAATGAAGCTGTCATGTCGTATAAGATGGCCAATCATCTTCCCTCTTCTGTTCTCGACAACTTGCAACAACGATCTTTCCTCCTCTACTCTGTGCAACACCTCAATGTTGGTGACTCTTTCCTTCCAGCTGATCCTCTCCATTCTACGCCAACACCACATCTCAAAAGCTTCCAATATTTCTTTGTCCCTTTTAGTCATTGTCCACGTCTCACACCCATACAGAGCTATACTCCAAACGTATGTTTTGATAAATTTCTTTTTGATCCTTTTAGATATTTTAGATGTGAAAATGTTTCTTTTGTTATTAAATGCTTGCTTAGCTATTGCAATTCTTGATTTTATATCTGGTGTACATCTTGAATTTGAAGTTATAAGGCTGCCTAAATATCTGAACTTCTTTACTCTTTCTAAATTGGTGTTATCTAAAGTTATTGTGTTAAATACTGAATTGTCTGTTTTGGATGCTGTTAGTATTTTGGTTTTGCTGATATTTATTTTGAGAGAAAATTCTTTGAAAATATTATTCATGGTATCGAGTAGAGACTGTAGACCATTTTCTGTTTCTGCTAAAGCTGCTATGTCGTCTGCAAATCTTATAAATTTTATTTTTTCTCCGTTGAATTTTACCCCTTCGTTCGATTTTTCTAAGATTTTCTTAATGGCTGATTCTATAAAAATGTTAAAGATGAGTGGTGAGAGTGAGCATCCCTGTCTTACGCCTTGTCTAATTTTGGCTTCTCTTTTTTCATCTCCTATTTCTAATATTGTTGTTTGGTTTTTATATAGTTGATATATTATTTTTCTGTCTCTAAAATCTAAACCAACTTCCTTAAGAGTCTTCATCATTTTTTTCCAATTCACTTTATCAAACGCTTTTTCCAGGTCTATGAATGCAATGTGAGTATTAAGTCCTAAATCCATCCTTCTGTCAATTATTAGACGCAAAGCAACTATCGCCTCTCTTGTACCTTTGTTTCTTCTAAATCCGTATTGATCCTCGCTTAGGTTTTCTTCAATTTTATTTCTTATTCTGTTTTGTATTATTTTTAATAGTATTTTAGAGGCTTGGGATATTAGGCTTATAGTACGGTGTTCTTCACATTTAAGGGTGTTGGCTTTTTTTGGCAGTGTTATTGTTTTAGTTGTTTTAAAATCATTTGGTATCTCTCCTGTTTCATACATTTTTTGGGTCAGTTTAAAAATTCTATTTATTAAATTATTATTAGCGTATTTTATTAATTCAATATAAATTTTATCCGTTCCTGCAGCCTTTCCATTTTTCAAACTCTTTAGAGCTACATCAAATTCTTCCTTAAGTATACTGGGTCCAAGAAAGTCTTGCTCTATTTCCTCCTCATTTTCAATGTCATTGTCTGTTAGTTTCTCGCCATTATACAGTCCCTCAACGTATCTTGTCCATCTTCCTAATATGTCTTTATTATCCAAAAGTATTTTATTATCTTCATCCAAAATAGCTGTTGATTTGGTTTTTATTTTTCTACTAAGATTTTTTATGATATTATAAGCTATGTCTGTTTTCCCTACACTCATAAAGTGGTCTATATTGTTGCAATCGTTTTCTAAGTCTTTTTCCTTTTCTTCTCTGCATTTAAGTGTTATTCTATTTGTAATTTTCCTATATTTAATAATACTATCTTCATCGACTTTGTTTCGATATTTTCTTCTTTCTAATATTAAATCCCTAATTTCTTTATTTAGCCATTTCTTCCTGGGTTTAATAGTCTCTCTGTTTAGAGTGCTTTCAGCACTTTTTTTGATGGTATCTCTAATATTGCACCATTCTTTATCGATACTTATGCTATTTACGTTATATTTATCTAATTCCTTATCTATCATATTACTATATTGCTTTTGAATAGTATTACTATTTTTTAATTTGTTGAGATCAATTTCTTTGGTTTTATGTTTTCTTTGTACTCTTCTTAATTGAATGTTTACTTTACTTGCTATTAAATTATGGTCGGTGTTGAGATCAGCTCCTGGATATGCTTTACAGTTAGTTGTCATATTTCTATATTTATCTTTAACTATAATATAATCTATCTGATATCTTCCTAAGTTCCCAGGCATTGTCCAAGTGTATCTTCTTCTTTTAGGATGTTCAAAGTTTGTGTTTGATATAGTTAAATTATACTCTCTGCAGAACTGTACTAATCTATCTCCCCTTTCATTTCTTTTACCGAGTCCAAACTTGCCTACTATGTTTCCATCAATGCCTTCTCCAACTACTGCGTTGAAATCACCTATAATAAATAAGTTGTCTTTTTCCTTAACTAGGTCTATTATCGTGTCTAACTGTTCGTACATTTCTTCTATTTCTTCATCTGGGTGACTTCCGGTTGGCATGTAAACTTGAATAATAAAAGTGTTTATTGGTTGACTTTTAATTTTTATGGCTGTTATTCTGTCGCTATGGTGTATGGTGTTCTCTACTTGGTTGCCCCATTTCTTATTCATAATTATAGCTGTTCCATTACTTCCTTGTTGTTCTCCTCCTGTATATATTATTCTGTACTCATCACTCCAGTAATCCCCACTTCCTGCCCATCTCACTTCGCTCAGTCCTAGTATATCTAAATTCAATCTCTTCATCTCCCCCTTCACTTCTTCCAGCTTACCTGGTGTAAGCATCGTGCGCACATTCCATGCTCCAATTTTGCAAGGATTTCGCAGGATGACGACCTGAGTAGCCTTACCTCTACCCCTGCCGGACTCAGACCGCCACGGCATGTTACATCGCGGAAGCCCGTTGTCAAGAACGTTACTTTCTTTATTGTTCATTGCATCAGTTTTATTGTTGGAAAGTGTTGTGCAGTAGTTTCCCCTTGCTTTCTGCACCGCAGTTCATAGACCAGCAGGCTACTCTATGATGTGTGGACAGGAGCCCTTCCAGAAAACTATTCTTCGGCCTTCTGCCACTACTGATACGGCTGCTGCCCCGCATCAGGGGAATGCTTATTTAATGGCGGCATTTGATCGCCATGTCACAAGGTCGTCATAGGAACTTGTGCAGCATTTTATAGGTAAGTCTGTCCCACCAAACTTTCCACTGCTTCCTGTTAACCCTGCCGCTGCTGGTCGGGGACTGCTTATTCAATATATTCGCAGCGAACCATCATATCTGATGGCCGTTCCACTATCCGCCACCTGTGGACCCCGTTGGTAGCCTGCAGCTCAGCCCCAACTATAATGTAATGACTATAATGTAATAACTACTATAATGTAAAAAACCTAAATGTAAAAAAAATCGGCACATGAAATTAAATAAGAATGTGTTAAAAGTACGAGAGACAATTTAATTGATTAAATTCGATTATAAACACTACAAAACTACAATGCATTTTAATTTGACATGTTTATTAGCTGGGTCATTTAAGTAAATGACACACGCGTGGTAAACTATGTAATGATGACTCATTGCGTACCTATTCAAGTTTAGGTATGTATGAATCACATAGAGCAATGATAGTTCGTATGTAATAAAAATCACGTTCGGTCACAATCACAAAGGCTATTTGCGGAGACAACGCAGCTTGATATTTCTTACGTCAGTACCCTCCGTGATTTGATAAGTGATTGACCGCATTGAATAAAATGAGAAATAGAAAATTTCTTACGATGTGTTTCACGGGATTCTTCAAAAGATTTCAGGTGATTATTTTTGTTATTTTATTCTAGGTGGCAGCTCACGAGTTCGGTCATTCGCTAGGTTTATCTCACAGTGATGTCCGATCTGCACTTATGGCTCCCTTCTACAGAGGATTTGATCCGTCCTTCCAACTCGACCAAGATGATGTTCAAGGAATTCAGGTATGAAAATAAATCATATCTTATATTTCTCGAATACAGAGGTATTCGATACGATCTTACTTAATCGGTCACTGGAGTTCAACTCTTGTTCAATATTTGTTTGTTATTTTCCATATTTAATGTTTGTCAAATCAATATTCTATTAAATTATGTGCTTCTGTTTTCTGGCTAACGTTCAGATTTAAATCGCTTTTATATTCTAGCATAGTAACTCACACATAAAATATCGGATAGTGTATTTTTTGAGGAGAAACCAGGAGATTTAAAACTTTAAAAGAGGCTTAGACTACGTTAATCGCTTACCATTAGATGAGGCTGACATCTTCAAAGCACCTGATAAAGATTGTCTATCTGAAAATGAAAAATCTTATCAAAATTTTCAATAAAAAAAAAGGAGGATCGCTTGTATCATTGCGGGTTCGAATTCCGTCGGAATTGAAAATGATAAGATTTTTCATTTTCAAATGTAAATACCTAAGTGTGGTTTAACACTTCTTCTTCTTCTATCGAATCAATGTTTCAATTTAATACTATACAATTTTCTCCCAGAAGGAGGCCACCTTAACTCCGATAACAAATAAAAAAAAAGATTGTCTACCTTACTTTGATCAATCCTAAGAATATTGTATTAAGGGCTCGGCGAACGTATCTACTTACCTAGGAACGTAATACCAAAATAATTTAAAATTTGAGCATATTTTTATCACTTTACGTTATTATTTGGATAAAGGCAGTATTTATCTAGGTTCCTGTTAAACTTTTGTTTCAAAAAACTTACTATAGAACAAATGAAAATAAAAAATGCCATTTTTGGTGTACCTACAAAGATTTCAATTCAATTGGCTTACATTTCTTTTCAGGTAAGTTTTTCGGAACAAAAGTTTAACAGGAACCTAGATAAATACCTACTCTCTTAATCTAACAACATAAACTGATATAAACATGCTTACATTTTAAATGATTTCGGTATTACGTTTTTATGGAAATTCACCGGTCGCAGGCCTCTTAAGTGTCGTGTTTATTCCAGGCTCTTTACGGCCACAAGACGCAAACAGACATCGGTGGCGGTGGCGCACCGTCAGTACCTCGCGCCACCACTCAACCACCCTCAGCCGAGGACCCGGCGCTTTGCGCTGATTCCAAGATCGACACCATCTTCAACTCGGCCGACGGCAACACATTCATCTTCAAAGGTACGAATGCTTCATGACATTTTATATGCAATTTTTAGGTCCTATTTTCAGTTCTAACGACGCCGACAGAAATATTTTCATCTTCAAGTTATCAACGCACTTCAACTGATATTGTATGTTAGCATGTAAGTAATTATACATGTGTGCAAGATTGCAAAGGTGTTCGTTTTATAATTGGATTTTACCATAGAACGTGACAAATTTTCAAAAAATGTCCGTCACAATTTGACCTCTAGCTCATAAAAACCTACTACTCTACTTTTAGCTTTGAACTCTCTTTAAAGGCTAGACTCTCCAAAACTGCGACAAATCATTCTCGACTGTAGTATCATCCAATTTTGTTTTTAAATATTAAAAATAACAAATTAACGATTAATAACGATTATTCGATCCTCATCGATATTACTTTTTGCAAACTCTATGACGATACTATGTATAATTTTATACATTTGTAACGTAGCGTGGACTACTATTTTTTATCCCACGGGAACCATACATTTTTCCGGGATAAAAAGTAGCCTATGTGTTATTCCAGAACCTAAACTATCTACATTCCAAATTTCATCAAAATCAGTTTAGTAATTACGAAGATACGTGGTAGTAACAAACATTCACACACACACACACACACGGACTTTCGCCTTTATAATATTAGTAGGATGCTGCCTCCTGGTTGATAACGAAAAGCTGGTCCCAAAGAAAAAGAGAAAACAGAAATCTGCGCGCAGGTATTCTATCCCTTGTTTTTGTTTTATAAATATTTTTTTCTGTAGGTGAAAACTACTGGAAGCTAACCGAAGACGGCGTAGCGTCCGGCTACCCGCGACTAATCTCCCGCGCCTGGCCCGGCCTGCCTGGGAACATCGACGCAGCATTCACATACAAGAACGGCAAGACTTACTTCTTCAAGGGATCTAAATACTGGCGGTATAATGGACAGAAGATGGACGGACAGTATCCTAAAGAAATTAGTGAAGGTATGACTTTACTAATAAACGACTAGATTACACAAAAAAAAAAAATGGGTTGAATATAATATTGAGGTTCAATCCCCGCCGCGGGACAAATGTTTTTATAATTTGCAAAAATTTGTCTCGGGTCTGGGTGTTTTCTATTTACAGAAACTAAACTACTACATATTTACATAGCATTATAAAATAATATATAATAAGAACCAGTTGAGCCACCACACCCAGGATCGTTGGAAAAAACTATAAACTATAAAAACTAACTTATAAACTTTCGTTTCATCTCTTATGGTATCGTATCGAACATAGAAAGTTTATTTACTGTAAAACCTTACAGGGTCATTACCGTAACAAGCATATTAAAACCAAATACTCGTATACCGTGAAAAGAAAATTAAAGCTGAAATTCTTTAAATTAAAAAAAAAAATGTAAATTTAACATTTTTACTACAAAATCTGTTTCGGTAATAGAAATTAATAAAAACCCCTTTGCCTTGACAGTCAACTGGGTAAAAATCAAAAGTAGGTATTCAAGAACTCCAGGTTTTAGATTATTTTGCTCATAAGTGACTCAGATTGGAATGACCTTGCCAAATAATGGTAGAGATAAACTTATGAGTTAAGCCACACCCGGGAGGTATGCTAAATGCTTAGAGATAAGACGCCGAAGCAAATAATGCATTGAGAAAAAACATTTTTTTTGTTTCGATGCGGTTATGGACAATGACATTGGCAATCAAACATTGACAATTTCTATAACCGCATCGAAACTCGAAAATGTAATTGTATTATTGCCTCAGGGCCTGTATTCTACTAGATGACAACCGCTTTGGTTTGGTTCGATCTCTTAAATGTCAGCCATTTGGTGAAATAGTAGAATAGCTTTTCAAAAATTTGTTCTGCCAAAGTTCAAAACCTCACCACAACTGAGTCGTTTGTTATTAGTAGTCATGGAAACAGTCGCTTTAGTTGAGGTTTTGGTTGAGGTTGATAAAAAGTTCGGTACGAGAATCGACGCCCTGTACTCGGAGCACATTTGCGACATGGGCACTGAATTTGAGCCATGATTTTGGACCAGCCATAAACATCCGTTACTAGAGCTAACAGAAACCACTATATCACCTCATAAAATTTTGTTTTTGCTACAGGATTTACTGGTATCCCAGACAACATCGACGCAGCCCTAGTCTGGTCCGGCAACGGCAAAATCTACTTCTACAAAGGCTCTAAGTTCTGGCGATTCGACCCGGCCCAGAGGCCTCCAGTCAAATCAACTTATCCTAAACCCTTGTCCAACTGGGAAGGAATCCCAGACAGTATAGACGCAGCTTTACAATACACCAATGGATACACATATTTCTTTAAAGGAGGGTCGTACTGGCGGTTCAACGATAGAACATTCAGTGTAAGTGGTTTTTTAGTGTTTGTTCTGATAAGGTAACCTTTGTCGAGGCTATGACCGAAATGACTGAATCAACAGAGAATGAGTAATAGTCAATAGTGACGCTTCGGTTATCTTAGAGAAAAATATGTTGTAAGTCTGTCAGGTTCCGACTATAATGTAATAATATGGTGACAGCGAGCTGATCTGATAAGTGTGGGCAAGTGAAACAAAATTGGATAGCATTGTTTTTCGACTTCTCCCTAAAAGTCCGTGTTGATGTTTCAGTAAAGCCCCACGTCTTTACCGAGGCACAAGGGGAGGGGTGGGTTATTATATTTATGTGTTGTAATATGTATTTGTATGTCTTATTTATCTATAAACTTGAAGTATATAAATTACTTGACACTGGCTGAATGCACAAGCCGTGCGAAGCCAAAATAAAGAGAGAAAAAAAGTAAGTGGGAATCATCATCATCATCATCATCCACAGCCCGACTTACCCACTGCTGGGTATAGGCCTCCCTAAGTTTGCGCCATCCACCACGATCCTGTGCCAGCCGCAACCACTGACGCCCCGTGACGTGAACTATGTCGTCGACCCACCTCGCCACCGGTCGCCCGACACTCCTTTGTCCCATTCTCGGCCACCATTCAGTCGTGGCTTTGCTCCACCTGTCATCACCACGCCTCGCAATGTGTCCAGCCCAACTCCACTTGAGTTCCATTATCCTGGTTCCGACGTCTTGGACTTTCGTCCGTCGTCGGATATCGATAAGGGGGAATACTAACTTTTAATGTGTTTGCAGGTGGACTCGGATAACCCCGCATTCCCCCGCTCGCTGGCCTACTGGTGGCTGGGATGCAGCTCGGCGCCGCGCGGCACCGTCGGAGGTAGCGCCCGCATCTCCTCTTCATCCGATTCTGACGATGTCGGCGATATACTCTTCGACGCAGGTATGTCCGGCGCCCGGGGCTTAGGGCTTGCGAACCGTTCGGGAGACAATGTTGTACTTTATTTTCACTCCAAGATATCAGGGTCAATGAAATAGTTAAATTTTAAAAGTCCTCTTATAAATAAATCATTTATTTCAGACAATCTAGTCCATAGTAAAATTCACACACATTTTAAAAGCACACAATACACAAAATTATGCCTTTACATCTTTACTAGATGATTTATACAGTGTCAGGAGGCAATCTTTGCCTACATATAACGGGACACTGTAGTGCCTGGGACAATGTTGAGATGCAGTAGGCTTGCCTAGCACCTACACCATCCTCTCAGCTTTAACCGGCCATCCACAGGAAAGACATGGTCAATACGTGTGGGGCTAACTAAGCCGCGGGTTTCCTCACGATGTTTTCCTTCCCCGTTTAGAGCTCGTTTTAATGCGCATATAAATTTTTCGAAACGAAAAATCCGTTGATGCACGGCCAGGATTCGAACCCACGACCTTCGGATCGAAAGTCGAGGTACTATACCCCTCGGCCAACACGGCTCTCAAAAAAATCATGTCTTAAAAGTCATCTAGTTTGACATTAAATACAAATTCATAATCATATCATATTATTGAGGAACAGTTACAGTGGCTTACAATACTATTGAAACGATGGAACCTGCAGAAGTTTGTGAAAACTGTGTCTCAGGCTGCCCTCGGCTTCGTTCTCATGCCTAAGACGCAATGATAATGTGATTTCCTAGTAGTAATGTAATTTTCAGATTCGAATGAGTCTCAGAAATTACTTATTACAAACAAATTTTACCTCTTCAAATTATTAGTACCTATAGAGAAGAGAATATTAGAGAAGTTTGTTTTAGAATAGGAATTCAAGAAGGGATTGGATTTGGCATTTCCGTTGGCTTATAACTTATTGGAATTCAAAGTCAATAAAAAATGTCGATCATGTACATTCATTATTTATATTTAAGAGTGGCCTTTTAAACTCTCAAAAACCACTCAGACACTATCTATCTAAAAACCATTGTTTTTAGACTCAAGCATTTCATTTTACAGTTTTAGAAAATAAAAATAAAACCACCCATTTTCAGCAGGATGTGAGCTAATTAGATAGATAGAAGTGCAATTCACGCTCGGGCACAATTTTTAATTACGGCCCTGAATTCTAAGTTGAATATAAACATAAAGTAGTAACAACATTACTGTCTCCTGAACCTAGAAGAGTTAAATTCACAAAATTCCTAAAGAAAATTTTCTTTGAGAAAGTAAAACAGCAGCGATGATCATTTGCTAAGATTTCTTTATAAATGGGAGCATATTAATCAAGTTATTACGAGAACTTACCCGCTGCATTTCACAAGGGATTTGCCACTTGTCGACGTCTTTGTTAAATGTTCGCCTCTATGTTTGTGATCTATTAGTTATTTCTTTACTCTTCTGTTCTCAAACATTGTTTTGTACCTATTAGATTAGATGTGTTTGTTCTTTTCTCTTTTGTTTTAGTAATATCTTTACCTATTAGATTAGATTATTTCATGTTCTTTGTGTTTTTTATGTTTCTGACGTGATTTTTTATGTTTTTGTGTTGTTTAACTCGTAACATTTTAACATCTGCAGTTTTCGAATACTAACAAAGATTAACCATTTCAAATATTAACCCTGAAATAAATTACTAGATTTCTAACATTTTTCCAGCGATACTAAATATTTTAACAGAATTTCTAAAACTAACATTTACAAATGCTTGTTCTGAGCCAAAATCAAAGCTATTGGTTGAATGGCTTGTGGTGAAGTGCTTTTGGGAAATGCTTTTGTGGGAAGAGCGGCAAATGGTGAGCGGTCCCTTGAATCGACGTGGCTTCTGGGCGCCTCCGGACATACCTGTGGTAAAAAATGTGGCATATCTTACGTTTTAAAACACTACAATATACCACATTTTTTATATATTTTTACACAACCCTGCAACACACAGTTGGTTTAAAAGATTTTAAATTTGAAAGCACCAGCACTGTTATAATAAAAACTTGGCTGAAATTTCGATCGAACACAAATCATTTCATGTCTTCATATATCTGTTAGGTAAGAATTTCAGCCACTTTTTTCAATGTTTTTAAATACATGTTACGTAATGTAACATCACATGATTTTGTTGCACCGGAATGTTTGGTGCTAACTAGTTCCACCTGAACATTCCTACACCAACACTGCGCTGTGTCGTACGGTGCTTGGGGCATTTTCACATCACATGTGTGTTTGTCTTTTTCTAGGTGTAAAATCATCCGCTCCCAGATCATTCTTCTGGTTCAGGAAATAGCCACGGAGTTCCTGGCAGTTGTATATAGAACAATTTAAAGAAAGACTCAATTAAGTTACATAGACAATTTAAGACCAGTGAGATTATAGAGTAAGCGGTGATTTTAGAACCGGCGCATTTGTCTCGCCATGCCTGTACGTTTATTTCTATACACTTTGCATGTGCATGGTAGATTAGTGAGCTTGGTTGATGGAGCTTTGTTCTTGCATGCTTTTGGTACTATATATATATTGGCTATATCTACTTATAATAGTAGAATTTGGCGTTACAATAAGTCTAAATATCTTTTGAATGTAAGTATATCTTGTTTTTTTTACATGAATTGACAATGTTCAAAGGATATTATTAGACAACTATTTGTATGACATTATTGTAGAGCATTACAAAATGTGTGTTTATTTAAATTTAACTCATTCAAAACTGCGAACATACCTAATATAAATGTACCTACTTTCCATTATTTAGGAATGATCGCAGTTTGTAGTAGTCATTACTCACTAGTCATAAAGTAGTAAATAATCTGTAAAAGTTCAACTCATTATACATTACCATTACCCATTTTCTTAAACCATTAATAGTAACATGTTTCATGATCGTCGATTTATAGGTGAACTACAGAAAGCTGTAGACTCGTGGAAGCAAAAAATAAAAGTTTACCTGATGAATTTCAAAGAAACGTCGAAATAAACCGCTGAGTTTTAAGAGTAAGAGTGCAATTCAAACAGCACTTGATTTAGAGCACTTAAACACGATTATATTAATCGGTGAAAGTTTTGTTCATGAGTTCGGTCACGTTTTTAAATCTAAGTAACAATTCGAGTAGTTTTGGTAATGAGTTACTAACATTTGCAATGCATGACTGATGTTTTTATAGAAATAAGTACTGGCACTATAATACCAACGTAAATCAAATTTAAAAGAATGCGCAACGTGTATGCGATAACAAATACAAATAAACTAATTTGCATGTAATTTCGCGAAAATTTGTACAAAGTAGATTTGTAGAGTAGATGCACATTGGTCCCGGTTACGGTAGTAAGGCGATTTAAGCTAAAAAAAGTTAATTTTTCAGTTGTCCACGTTCAGTCGAATGGAGCTAGACTGTAAAACGTCTTAAGTGGCTCCGAGCCGCCTCGTACATTAGAGGGCCTGTCCTCGGCCGCGCCACCACTCACCCGCATCTGTAGGTCTATTTCCATTTTTATTTGCAAACGTAAATTTCACCAGAAAACCCTCCATTAAAATTCGCATCTCAATTTACCTTTGAATATTCAAGGGATGCTTGCAATTTCGGTGAAGTTTACGGACGCTTCACGACATCATTTGTTTTGCGCATCGTGTTTCATAAATCATTTTGTTTCGCACAGTGCATAACTTATTATAAACGCCCACAGTCAAAGTTCGCACTCAAACTATTCTAAGCATAAATGTTTTGACTCTATGAGAGTAATTAATCCAAGACAATAGTTATTGAGTGCGAACGCTGACGGGTGCAGTGCACTTGTGGTGAGAGTTCGTAAGCACATTTCGTGTCGACAGATGGTCCAGAGGGCTCGGGCGGGAATGGCGGCAATCGGCCAGCACCGGCGTTGGCGGCGCTGGCTGCGCTGGCGGCGCTGGCCTTGCTGGCCGCGAGGCAACGAGTCTAGTGCCTCTCATCTGCTGGCCGAAAGAGCACGAGCGAAGTGTCTCACATGAACAAAGGCGCCACAAAGGCGCTAGTCCAGTGCCTTCTTTCCCCAACACTGTGATCGTTTGTCGTGTCACTGAACCTGGACGCGTTCAGTACACATTGTATATAGCGTGCGCCTATGGTGATCTTTTTATACGAACGATAATTTAAATCGAAGTCATAGTTTTTATACCTATTATAAATAGATGATGTAAGTTCGAGTGTGATATTGAAGTAAGCGAAGATTTTGTATTAAAGTATTTAATGTGGACGCATTGTTTTAATTTCCCCCAGGCCTGTACGCTTGCCTTCTGCTTTTTAGTTAAAGGATGAGGATTAAATGATACTCACATTTTGTAATTTTTATCGGTTTATTTAACGTCTTTTTTGTTCTCCAATAATTCTTCTTAAGTTAATTACATGTTTATAAGACAATATTTTTCGTTTTTATTTCATTTTCATAAACATATTTTTAATAAACATCTCCACAATTCATCATAACAAGGTCGTGCGACCTACTTACTGTCTCAATCGTTCTAACTCTTAGGAAAATGCAAATAATATTAAACTTCAAAATCTGTCTACGAATTTTAGAACGTGATTATTCTTACTTCGAGTGTAGAACGAGGTCTACATGTCACGCGACTCGACCGACCGCTCGCTACACTGCGCTACGCCGCCGCTACGCCGTAGGCCGGCGTAGCGCCGCCCAGACCTGTCCCGTCGGCGAGCCCGCGCTCTAACAGTTTAATCATTTAGAAGGCATAACATAAGACTTATTACACGATCACTACTCGAGAAACACCTACGACACATCCTAGATCATATCAATATATAAAAGCCTGCGAAGTGTGTGGCAGTGTTCGCCGGCGCTCGTCGTCCCGGCTTACGGTCCTCATTACTCATTATCAGATAACACTTTATACTACGCTACCTCTCTCACTATGAATTAGGCATTTTAATGATATTTTAATTATATTAAAATTTATCAAGCGAACCTGTAAACAGGTCGAGAATTAGTTTTATTCGTATTATTATTCGACGGTGCCATAACTAGGTATATCATCGCAATGATAATATTTAAAATATAAAATACTTTAACCTCAGATAGTGCTTTTAAACTAATATATTTATATGATCTAGAACTTATTAGGAATAATGAAAATCGACGCGAAATCATGATAATTACGGGTCCAAATAGAATCCTTTCCATGGCACAGTGTTGAGTGTAACCGTAAGAAATGTACGAAGGGAGCTGAGACGCTGTCTCCGACTGCGGAAGGACTATCAAAATCAACAAGATCAAAATAACGCCATTCCAACAAAAACATTTATATTATTGGAAATAACACTAATTACATACATTATATTAGCTAACTTATGAACAGCCATACAAATGGAAAATAAATGTTCCTACTGGTTTTTACAGGTTGACGTTAGATAAATAACAAGTTCAAATAAACAATTTATTTTATCGATCCTGCGTTTAAGTCAACGTCATTCGAATGTTGCACGTGATCTATTGTAGCTTTTCAGTTTAAGATTGTTAACATTTACACCCTAAAACGTGATAAAATTAAAAGTGCCCGAGAGTCTTTAATTTTAACAATTGTTTTATTGAATTTAAAATAGCACATATTAATAAGGTCGACTTCACGCATCCTCCTACTGGTAATTTAGTGTGCCACTTGACATCGAACATTCCTACGTATAACAAAAAGGATGACAGTCGATAGGCATCGTAGTTACAAATGTTTTGTTAGAAAATTCACGAATTGAACGTAATTTTCTGCGACTTCCGTTTCCAATTGAACAAACATAGTCGAAGTACCTACTTACACTAACGTAACCTACTATTATGAGAATTGCACTCCTTAATACGCGTGTGTTAAATAACACCTTATAAGAGAGGCTTTCGGGGTTGCAAAAAAATATGGACCTCTTAATGACTTGGCGCGTCAAATAACATACAAATTATTACAAATCTAGTAATTATACTTTAATTCTTCATAAGATTTTTTTATTTAATCTCAAGTGTATTCTTATAGTTACTAATTTTCACCGACTATAAAATTGAAGGCCATGACGTACACATACAGTACGTTTCTAATCATCTCACACAGACCATTAACTAAAGCAACCATTGATGACAAAGTGGAAGTGGAAAATACAAGTAGTAAACAATACTCTTGGTACACTATAACGTAGTACATTTTTATCAAATAATAATTTTAAATCTTCATAAAAAAGACTATTGCTAACACTAATCTAAAATTGTGTTGGTATACAACAATGATCAAAACGTAAGAATATATGGATGTTGAATTCGTTGTAGTATTTGGTGTGACAAATTTTTAAACTAAAATTTTACATTTTTGTGGTCTATAAGTAAGATTTTAAGTTGCCCGGAGGTCTCCATCAGTTGTTTTATGTTGCGCCTTACAAAACCTCGAAATAATTGCGTGCAAACAAAACGAATTGCTTTCATTTTTCATCTTACAAGATATTTTTCTTTCAAACAGGCGCATTTTTCGTCTCACAGTACAATGATAGCTGATGAGTTATGTTTATCTGCATGTTAATATTTATTACCAATGTTTGATTGGACGATAAATCAGATGCATATTTATCAGTCGCTGATCACTGCATTATTCGACGAAAAAGAGATATTTGTAAAATAAATTAATTCGTCTATTGCAACTGCAATAACTGTTCATTCAAGATACATAATAACATACCATCATAATTCATTGGATATCTGCATATAAAAATATCTACTTTCAAATTGACTTTTTGCATCAATAACAGAGAAAAAGGGAAAGAGGAGTCATACTTGTTCATAGTTCATATCTTTCTCAATTCGCATCTTAATATTATAATCGTACATCTAAACATAAGACTTCTATTGGCGATGATGAACAAATTATTTGTTATTATAACTCTGTATTTTATAAATAACTACAAACATATATTTTACATATAACTATTTCACTTGCTTCGTATATTTTGTTCATCATGTATGTTGTACGTATGTCAAGGCTACAAATTGGTGTTCTGCTTACATTATTCTATTTGAAGTAAAGTGATAAGATAGAAATCGTCATTTTGCACATTAGATGACCCCGAAAGCAACTTCTAAATTATTTTGTGCGTGCGTGTGACAGTCAACTGTGTCGCTGGAAAATGGTAAAAATAAATGAAAATAAATTCTAAATTTATTGCTTCCAAAGAACTTGAAGAGTAGAGAGAGATCAGTAGAACAAACACAATAAATACATCTGAAAACGAACCCCGAAAATTAAAAAGGTTTAGTAACAGCAGACGAGCACAAAAGTACCTACGTTCATAACCCTAATCAAATTCCAGTTAACAGCCTAACTATATAATTTCATCACTGCTTGACATAATCAGCAATCTTGTCTTCCATAATAAGGTATTTGTGCGTTAAACATTTACTTTATTTATGTACATCAAAACATACGTATATTACTCAAAATAATAATGTACACGCTATCACCGAACAATGAACGGAACATCAAAACATATAATTAATGTAATACGTATATTAATCTAGTGGAGTTCGAGTGCGGTGTACGGCTCGTCGTGGCAGGACGACTCATGGATAATCTTCATAGTTCTACGTGATTTTATCCCTACTTTTTATTGCTAAGTTTTCGACTTTATGATGGAGTTACCCTTACTTGTAAATGACGTGAATCTCGCTCACTATACTTATCAAATTTGTAACATTATACACATGGACCACATGTCTTTCAAATGTAATTTCGCATTTAAGTGAAACGGTGACACTGGTGTATTTATTAATTCGAATTTAACTCTTTTGGTCTTCAACTATCTACTTTAGTTAGAAAAGCGAACAAGATTTAGTAGAATAGCGACATTCAAGAAGAAATGCACGGTCGATGTGTAAGTTTTAACGAGTGCTCAAAATTTGTTTCAATTAATTAGGTTCTAGTAATTCAATCACTATTCCTAAAATTTACCTCGAAGTTTAATTTACATAGAGTACAGTTAGACATAGTGTAAGAGCTCTACTTTGTGAGAGAAGCCGTCGTCTGCATAGTAGCGGCACTAGGCTCATCGTCACAGTATTAAAAGTGGGTCCGCATCGACCACTGGTGAGTGAATTTACCTTATGCAATCAAACATTTAATTATTGTATCACTACATTAAACTGGGTTCATAAGACTACTCCTAAAAACTTAAACGGGAGACCATGGCCATTGTTTTATTAAACTGTTTCTAAATAAAATTAAGAGTTTTTTGTTATTTTTATTTTCGATTGGGACAAGTCTTTTGATTTTGCATTGTCAGGGTCACCGACTTCTTAAAAAGCGTATTTCGATCCACAATTTAGTCATAGACGTGACATACCTATACTTTCGTATAACACAATTTTTCCTCGGTACAGCGTTAGCCATGGTTATATGTAATAAGTTTTCAGGAGAATGTTCTGTACCCTGTATAGATGTTTGATTTTTTATAATTTCGATCCACTCACCTTTGGTTAAATAAAGGCCTAAAATCTTTGATAATACTTGAAATTATTGTATTTTTCTGTGAAGTGTTAAAACAACAATAAGTTTATCCATGAGTTTCAAACTACTGTGTTTATAAGTCTAAATGCCAGCCAATGCAACCATAGAAAACATAGAAACTACATGTTTTACAAAACTTGCTCAAGATAAAACATGAATCGGTTTTAAACTCGAATGAAATTCAATACTACAAATCGGATTCTATACAGAGAGTCGTTTGAACTGTGAGTTTCTTTAGCTTTTGCAATTCATTTTACCCCAGGCTATATTTTTTAATTATTTCCCGACGCAAACACAGAAAGTTTGATTGGAAAATCACGGCGCAAACATTAATACTGTCTGTATAGAAATAGTTCAGTTGAATAGAATCCTAACAAACATTTCTGACCATATACAATTAATATGTGAGATATTAGTAGACCACGATATGAAAACGGAACAAAATTATGACGCATCACTTGTGGAAGTGAAGGCACTAGGGATCACGAGCAATGATCGGTCGACATAAGCACAAACTTGTCGACAGTGTGTGTCTTTGTAACCTAAATAGAGCCCGAAGTGATGGGCTGTAGAGACACTAGATAGTTCACATTGGTGGCTGTGCTAGGGCAGGTGATGCCGCGTTGAGCGGGGTTCTGGTTCGTTGCTCAGCAGACAGACAGACCACATGAAAATAGCTACAAATAAGCCTTAAGAAGCAATAATAGACCATTAGCACCTTCGGTGGCTTGAAGTAGACGAAGAAGAGAAAACAATATCTGTAATGACGTCATCATACACATTAAAAACGTAAAAAACAACTTACTTAATATTATTATCATTCGAATACAACAACTACATCCCCGACCGAGGACAATATTCAACAAATGTCCTTTAGTAAAGTCTTCATAACTATTCATATTGAGGATTTGATCACAAAATGTTTAACGACACTTCTACAGTGTAATAATATTTTATCAAAAACAAGACAAACCAACAAATTTAATATATTACCTATACAATGACTGTGACTTTACCCTTCATATGGCAATTGTATTCATTCATTTAACAATATTCAATACGATATTATGTATAATAATAAATATTATAAATCAATTCATATAAAAATCATTTTTAACCATGTTTTATCTGCATAATATACGTTCATAAGACGGATATATTACATATAAATTTCATTATATGCATTAGTCACACTTTATTTTCTTATAAAACAACAACTACCATTATTTAGCTCTATCTGAATCTTTTATACATAGTAGTAGACCAACTATTTAGGCTTCGCTCTTCATCGTGGACAACTGGCCATCGTGACGAATGCGCACACCTTACTATTTACACAATTCAGCGCGTCTTATGTGATACAACATTCCAAGGTGTTTATCTAGTTAGTTGATCAGGTGTTCTGTTACAAAACCAGGTGGCGTGGGAATACAATGTTCTTAGTTCCGGAAGGGAAGCGGCTTGCCTCGATACCTCCCTGCACGTTTTACAATACAAAAATAAGTACCTATCTAACAAACGATCCCCATAAAATACTCGTACTCTATTGTCACCATGATCAAAAGATGAAAGACTTCAGATCAAAGTTTATTAAAATATTCGAATCGCGTCTCGTGTAAAGCTGACATAGTCTAGCTTAACGATATGAAGTCTTTTCTTTATCACATACCTAAAATGTAGTATTCATTAGTTCTGTTAAGGTAATATAACTTATTGCATTTGATGTTGTTGTCTACATGATAGGTAATTATAATTAGTATTAAGTTATGTAGAGTCATCACACCGTTCCTAACACAAAGTACGCGTATTTACACAATCATGATAACAGTATTACTTATTTCAACTGTCGCGTTCTTAATAATACAATAATAGTTTTGGATTGGTCTAAAATATTGCTTCTATATAATCTAAACAGCAAAACCAACTCAAGTACGTGTTTTATAATAAACTGTAAAACACTATTTAAAATATAGATACACATAACATCTCCACTTATAAAAACATAAATATTTGTAATCTTCGCGTTTATTTGGGACCTAAATTACGAATCGTCTATTACAATACTGGACAGAACGTCGGCTAACAGCGCTCAAATGTGGGTTGGTTTCTGGAACATCTTGGTGTTTTTATTTTGTAGCTGCATCAAACAATCAGATACAAATATCAACTTACAGTCTATATCGGCGAGAGGTCGCATCGCCCACGCCGGCCGAGATCATCCGACTCGCGAACTCGTTTATTATCATAAGTACTAATAGAAGTTCGGACCGCAACGCGGTGGTCGCGGTTCCCGGGGGTGCGGCACCCGTTAACGTAAAACTATAACCGAGAGTCGCGCACTTTCACTAGAGGCGTGTATGCGGTCCAGTGGGTCCGTGCTAGGTGGAGCGCGAGCGCGAGCGCGGCGGTGAGCAGCGTGGGCGGAGGCGCGCGCGCGGCCCGCGCCGGCGCCGCCGCGTACGGCACCGAGCACGCCGGCACGCGCTCCTCCACCGGCGCGCACGCCTCCGCCGCCGGCCGCGCCGTCTCCGTCAGCCGCGCCTCGCACCGGTAGCACAGCCGCCCCGAGCAGTACCAGTAGCAGCACTCGTCCCACCCGTAGTTCGACTTGTTTGCCTGCCCGCCCGTCTCCGGGATGCGCGAGTCTGGAACATATTACACCAACAAATTATTCAATGAATGAAAATTACTTTATTGATAAACTAGCTGACGCCCGCGGCTTCGCCCGCGTGGACTACTATTTTTTTTATCCCACGGGAACCATGCATTTTTCGTCTATGTCCTATTCCCGGTCATTATCTATTTATGTTTCAAATTTCAGCCAAATCGGTTCAATAGTTATGGAGATACGTGGCAACAAACATTGACACACACACACACACGGACTTTCGCCTTTATAATATTAGTAAGATAAGATTAAATCGAATGATAAAACTAAACGACAGTGTTCAATGAAAAAACGAAATACTCAAATATTCAGTAGGACTGATGGGATCACAGAAAAGTCTTATTAAATAAGCTAGATGATTCTACTCCTGTTCCTGTACCACCAACCGGGAAGAACCAAGGCAAAAACTTAGGAGCCTAGCTCTCTGTTTGGTGATTCAGATCTTCTCTGTGTAGGGTAGAGGAAGACTTGTTTTGGCGACGCCACGTAGTAGAATAAGGACTTGAATATGCTCCAACTCCCTTTACAATAACCCAATATTGTGACGATGGAACATTGAAAAGAAAACTGAGCCCCAAACCGTTTATGTTGCCCTTTTCTTACAGTATTGGTCGCGTAAGAACCATAAGTATAACCACAACTCTTAGTATAGTAATTTACATAATCTAATAGAATATAATAATATTATGTTCTTCAACTTTGATAGTAAGAAGAGTATTAGTGCGTTCTGACCGAGACTCTTCTTTCTGCCCTTGTCTCACTAAGTGGGGTCGGCATAAAACTTCCACCTACCTTACCCTCTATCTTTTCCATAATTCTTCCATCTTTTCTTTGGACCCCCTGAGTCACGAAAAATGTTATATAGCTGCATACATTTTACATCTTCTTAAATAAAGTTTAGCTATTTTAGAATCTCAATAGGCATGTTTACTTCCGCAACCGTAATAAAAGAATACAGCATTAATTATGTATCTGGTAGAAGCTATATAAGAAAGAGACTGCTTAGTGCCTACCTCTTTATTTCTTTAACTCTTTCTCACACATAAGAAATTATGCAAGGAGGACTTAATGCTGTAGCGTTATGTACCAATCATCATTAGTTATTACTAAATTTTCGCCTAAAAACCCGTTGCAAAAATAAACGTTTGCAGAAGGTGCGCAACAATTGGTCAAAGCAGCGCGCCTAAAAGTAAAACAAACGCGCCTGCAGCCAGCAAAAGCAGTATTTGTTTTGTTCTCTTTACTTTTGAACTTAGGCCAAGTGCTTGTGGAAGCTAATAATGGACCGCATTCTGAGAAGTTAATCGGCTCAGTTATAATATAATTTACCGAGAAATACCCAGTATATTTCTCAGTCCCTGTTCAGATTTTCTCTACTAGACTGCATTACTAGTTGGTTGATAAAGTGGGTAATGATCTGATATTTTGGACGATATTCCGTTCATTTTGTTTGGCAAATACTGGACATAAAATACTGCTGTAAAGCGTCCTTAATTCTTGCCTCGTTTTTCTCCATAATCGTGCAGTCGGACAGGCATCTGGCGGCGTTTCCACAGCTGCACTGTATTTCTTTACTATCGCTTTTGAACAGAATAAATTGGTTGGTAGTTTACAACTTGAGCTTTGCTATGTTGAACTGTATGGATCGATTCAGGGTGTTTCGAATTGCTCTAATAAAACTTTTTCCTTTACATCTTTTACTAGATGATTCAGTTAGACAGTGTCAGGAGGCAATCTTTTCCTACACTTAAACAGGACACTGTAGTGCCTGGGACAATGTTGAGAATAGGCTTGCCTTTACCTACACCATCCTCTCAGCTTAACCCGCGATATCCACAGAAAGGACATGGTCAATACGTGTGGGGCTGACTAAGCCGCGGATAAGTATCAAGATGAGGCTAGCACAGCACCGTGAATAGTGGTATAAACCAGGAGAACTCTGTAACCAGCAGTGGGTGAAGCCAGATTGGATATTGATGAACTCATCAAGATCAAGATTGACTATCTGAGTAAAGGGTGTATTCTCACCGAGACAAAGGAACGTGGGCTCTCCTGCGTACTGCGTGGGGTAGGCTGGCGCGCGGTCCGCCGGCAGGAAGTATGGGCAGTGTTGCTCGACGAGCTGGCAGACGGAGAGGCAAGGCTTGAGGCGGGCCAGCGGCCGGCCGGGACCGGCGGCGGCGGCGCGCACCCAGCGGCCCACCACGCCGCCGCGCCGCCGGTCCAGGTGCCCGACGCGCTCCAGGTGTCGCGCGTGCCAGCGCGCTGCGTGCTCCGCCGGCGCGCGCCGCGCGCGACCTTCGGCACCCCCCGCCCCCGCCTCACCCTCGCCCTCCGCCTCGCCCTCGCCCTCACCTTCGCCCTCCTCCACCCACAGCGGCACCATCGTGCTGCACGCCCACCTTCTGTATGTATCCTGGAATGGACATTTGCCTGTTACATTTCATTTTCATTTGTATCTCAAAGACCAGACCCGATAAGAAATCCCCCAATAAACTCACTGAAGAATTACAGTACATTTGACCCTCCGATGCGACAAGATGATTAAACGTCTCAAATTTAGGACATTACACGAAATAAATGTAAGTTCGAGGTGTCCTGCGTGATCTGATATTAGGAAATACTGGGTTCCTCGATTTAGCGTCAGCTGGCATGACCCTTCTCACTTTTATCGTTATTCAGCATTTTTCACTCTGCGGAAATTACGGTGCTTACTGAGGCAGTGATTAATTAGTTATCAAGCGCGATGCCGCACCCGCGCCGGCCGCACTACATGCAAGAAATATGCGGCCTGCCTTTAATTACGAGCAAAACGTTTTACTGTTTAACACATGGCTTTATTTAAGTCCAGTCAACTACTTTACTCAATTGGAAATGTATAATTTTGAAAAAAAGCATCGATTTTTCTTCGGGAATATTGGAATTTAATTAAATTCATGAACACCATGAAAGATGTAAAAACTGTTAACTGTGAAACAAAAAAAAAAACAACTGTCTAACTGTACAAAAACGCTAAGAACTAGGTGCTGTCTTATGCATTTATAAAACAAACTTATTTGTGAACTAGGTTGCAGAGGCTGTGTCTCTATGTTTTTGTCAATACATAGAGAGTTATGTAAGTCAACTAAAATAAGCTCTGAAAAGTAGAGCGAAACTAAATCAGGTTAGCCCATCTTCTATTTAAATAAAAAGAAATGTATGTATGTCGGTCCCCTATGCGTTTCTAAACCATTGATCAGATAGCTTAAAGTGGAGTATGTTGATAAATAAATAAAAAAAAATTGTGATGAAACTTTGGTAGGGTCTTTTGAGGACGCCCGCAAGGTTTCTGCCCAAAAAAATCTGTATATTTTTACTTTACAAAATGTCGGGTACAGCTAAAAAACTTAGGTCTGCCTGCACATCTTTACTAGATGATTTAATGATTACTCACGCTAGACCACAGAAAAGAGAACACAGAAAAGAGAATCGCTCGCTTACGCAAGTAGAAGCAGCATGTTGACTTATTACTAAGAGAACCAGTGTCGCCAAACTCATACACGTAAAAAAAAACACACTTAGAAATAAAAGTTACAATTGGTCGAAAGAGAACGTTAAAAAGGACCTAAAACCATAAAACTAATTTTATAGATAATAAACCATAACGTCATAGGAACATGGTTCTAAACTTAATAAAATAATAATAAAATAATATGATTGTCTACTTGTCACGAGATGGCGATTTTCATTCTGGATTTTCCTTAATTAGTCTCTAACAAGTAGTAATAAGATTGATAATGCAATGGCTGTTACGAGGTTGACCAAAAAACTAAGCTACTTGACGCGAGATGGCGTTATCGCTGTTAATTCTGTTAATAGTCTTTACCAACAAGATTTAAGATTGATATTACAATGGCTAAATACTTGACAACATAGCTACTCGCTTAGTGTTGTGCCAATGCCAATGAGGATACAAGATGAATGTATCGAAATCGATTATTATTTACCAAATGATGTGTAACGATCGGTAGCACGTCAGGTTATATTTGTGGTGGCCGAAATAAAAAGCTTTTCTTATCTTTCTTTCCTAATTTACACAATCAAAGGTTTAAAACTCGTAAATTGTATCACTGTTTAAAATAATGGTTCTTTTTCTTGTGTTTTCTTTTTATGGTGTAGGTATAGGTACAGTACTCGTACAATAAAGTTATATTCTATGTATTCTAAATACTTGGAAAATATTAGTGATCAAGCGAGCGAAGTGAGCGAAGATCTTAGTGTAAGTTAGGCGATTTTGTTTCTTAATTTTATCAAGTTTATTGATTATCATCACACTAATATTATAAATGCAAAAGTTTGGATGTTTGGATGGATGGATGTTTGGATATATTTTTGTTCCGCTCGACAACCACTGAACCGATTTGGCTGAAATTTAAAATATAGAATAGATAGATAAAGACCGGGAATAGGACATAGGCTTCTTTCTATCCAGGTATCACCGATAGCCGCGGGCGGAAGCAAGTTTGTTTGACGTAGCTAAGCATCAGTTTCGGTAAAAACTAGTAGGTAGTTTGCCCCGAAATAAGATATAGCGCACGGCGCGCACCGTTGCGTTGAGAGCCTAGATTTGATCTTGTTTCTGTCAAAAATGACAGATAATGTCAAACATAACAGATCATGTCAAAAATGACACTAGATGTACTTATGACAGATAATGTCAAAAATGACAGATTAGGTAAAAAATTACAAATTTAAAAATTACAAATTTTCAATTCAATTCAATTCAATTCAATTACTTTTAAGACATGTTGGGTATTAGATGAACCGCGAACGATCCTTGTTTCTGACTAAATAGGGGCATATTTCAAGCTTTTTGTGTTGCATATTATAATCTGATTTCTAATCATAACCATTAAAGTTATCGATAGCACATTCATCAGTATATAGGGTCACATCCCTAATTGAGTAGCGAAAGTTGAGGTTTAAGAGAAACGCGACCTTAAGTAGTGTGTATCACAGGCTAGTTTTGTTTGACGGTTTTGCATTTTAAACAAACTAAACAAAACCGTTTAAAAACAATTAAATAATATTAAAAGGTTATATGATATGCCCCCTGTTATTAATGTTTTTGTTCGGCTATCGTTTTTGCACTCCAAAACAGCGCAATACGGCATTTTTATATTTTTTTGTGATTTTTTCGAGTTACGTTTCCTCTGACAGACTTCAAACACGACTAAAGTATGCGGTGCTTGAAGTGCGCGCAATGCGCTTACTTGGTGCTACGCGGGCCCCGCCTACTTACTATTTCTAGTCTTATTCTCAATTCTGTGCGCTAGACCATGCCGGGTCCGCGCCGAGCTTCGGCCGTAGCACGGTCACAGAGCCGGCGTTGTCCGTTGCTCGGCCGTCATTTGGCTCGGACCCAACACGGTTTAGCGTGAGTCATCCTTTATACAGTGTCAGGAGGCAATCTTTGCCTACACTTAACGGGACACTGTAGTGCCTGGGACATTGTTTGAGATAGGTAAAGTAAGCTTGCCCAGCACCTAAACCATCACCTCAACTTAGCCAGCCATATCCACAGGAAAGACATGGTCAGGGGCTGACTAAGACGCGGGTTTTGCGCATTACATTTTTCGAAACTAAAAGAAAAAGAATTGATGCACGGCCCTGATTCGAACCCACGACCTTCGGATCAAAAGTCGAGGTATTACACCCCTTAGCTAACACGGCTCCGGGTACAGATAGTAGCTTATAAAATCTACTCTAAATAATCTAAATTATTATTGTTCAAAGTTTATACTGACATTTAGGCAACATAATCCAATTATCATAAAAATAAACGCTTTCCCCGATAGTCACTAACTAAACTGCTAAACTGTTTGCTCATGCTCGTAGATAGCTAAACAAAATAGTAGTAAACGCTCTCAGTCAGTGATTATATGAACAAAATGCCTCGTAAAAGTACATTGTATTGGTTATTAAGTGATTGGCAGTGCTAATTGGGACACCCCTTGTTTTGTGTCTCTCTGTGTTGTTAGAGCCGGTGCAGGCGCGGATCCACCCACAGGGGCACGGTGGGCATGCCCACAACCCTAATTCAGTTTATTGAGGAACAATAAAATTGAAATTTGATTCGAAGAAACGAAAGCTTGAATTCTTCATTTAGATACCTAGGTACCTACCTAACTAAGTAGGTACCTACACTAATTTTTTTTTTGAGCTTTTAATTAAATCTTTTAAAGTTTCAAGATAACGATATCGCACTTCAGCTCGCACTTGGCCAAGTTTTGTTCCCACAATCTTTTTCGAGGGCTGGATCCGCGCCTGATGAAGCTTCTGTAAGTTGGCTAAGTATATACCTACTTAGTAGCCAGGATAAAAAAAAATGACGATATAATTTTAAATAAGATTCAAAATCACAAATATATCGTCCAAAGAGTTTCGCTATTAGAACTGTCCAAAGAGCATAATGAACTTGAATGAAATGTGGTTACAATCGACCGATATAATCTGTCTGCTACGATGCGATACCAGATTTCTAAGAAATGTATAAATAAATTCTTATTTATTTTGCAACTCTCTCTTAGTAGACAAGGGCAGACTTGACGTGACGAGTCTAGCCAGTCCAATGCCGATTATGGTTCTGTACCTACAAGTTTTACTTTCAAGAAATTATAACGACACGATATCGTTAATTTTTGTTAGCGTTATGTTTATAATGCATTTTTTAATTGGTTTGGTAAATGCAATTTGTTATAATCAAACTAGGTTTCCAAATGATACAGACATCAATGATCTTCTATATAAACTGAGGTAGATGCGTTGTACCCCGCTCCGCGTGGCGAACAAAACTCAAGCTAATTAGCCTGCGTCAACTTCGCACTTTGTCTTGCTCCGATGAAAGAAATAAATAAATAATAAGATAAGTAGGTACATAATTTATTTCCTTTTTATTTATTTCTGACAACGGGGTTTTATTTTCAGCTATTTTTTAGTTTTTTGATTGATATTAAGCAAAGCTGCTTATATTCTACCTAAGTAGCTATTACAAAATTTCGCTGCGTTTTAGAGCTTTTTACCCGACTGCGCAAAGCAAAGGAAGGCTTATGTGTTTATTTAATGAGTAAAATGTCTCTATTGGTAAAATCTCATTGACAGACAGGTAACTTCGTTAAGAAAGTTGGATGTACTTGTAATTAGTGTACAAAAACTTAACAAGATGGCGCCACAGGAAAGATTAGCACGCGTTTTGGGATGGGAGAGACCTCCGTTTGCGCTAGACTAGCTAGAGTCTAGCTGGAAAACAGAAAACAGGACATGAAACCTTAAAACATCGTGATGTCTTCTTGTTTTTGAATACGCAGGGAATACGCAGCACCCTTGTTGAGTGAATGGGATTTTGAATTTGAGAGAGATTGAATGATGAATCAATGAATATTAAATTAATTAACTGCAAACTAACTAAACTAATCAGAACGCATTAGGCGTAGATGAATGGGAAAGCTTAGATGAGTATGATCTAATTCACAGGTTCATCAAACACACGAAAATGAGTCGTGTCATGAAGTGTTTCAAGTTACCAATCTGTTATAAAATAGAATAGAATTAGTGACCAAGTCCATAAATTAGCTCTTTACATGCATAACTGGTATTATTGAAACATCATTAATAGACTAAAATGTATGTTTATAACAAACGAAATGGCATATCGTATACACAACCGCTCTATCACGCTACACGCAGTAAACTATATGGGCACATTTATTAGTCGTTACCACATAACAACTTACCAACTAATGCTTTCTAATCACGTAATGTCGGCTGGTAGTGTAGTTGTCTAACAAATCAGAACAAATGAGCATCATGTCAGGGTGTCTCAGCGGGCCGCATGTGGGTGGCGTGTTCGGCTGCGATACATCCAATCAATCATAGGGCACAAGTCTTGAACCTTGTCTGTTTAGTTACACCTATTGACTGCGGGAACTGACATCTCTTTCTGAATAATTTTAAACAGGGTGCGGCAAAGGGTACCTAGCTACCATTTCTTTTGTAGTTATAAAGTTTAGTTCATAGGAAACTATAGGTTTATTTAAAGAAAAAATAATTGCTTGTTTACATTTGTTAAAAAAGTTCAGCATGCTGATTCAGACTTCCAAATTAGCATCCGATTCCATGATTTCCATAAAAATAGTATGTACGACTCAAGGAATTTGTATACTAAACGTAACTGGAAGGTTAACTGAGACAGAAAACGCGGTTCGCTTGAGAGATAAAACTTGGGCGGTGTGTCTCTTTCTAAAGGGTGACCATAATTTATGAACTAAACATTCCTAATCCTTAATGAATATCCTGAAATTTAAATGACATGGGCACACTACTAATCCAACAACGAGTGTGAAAGAGACAAAGCTACCAAGAAAGCCTTTTAACAAGACCGACAATCCTTATAACAAAGATTGAATTATAATAGATCGTGAACAGTCGTGATAAGGTTCAAAATCCCTTTTACAATAAAGTCGAGTTCACTATCCTGTTACGTAGTATATAAAATCCTTGGTACGACTATACTTGATCTTTGATGATTTCAGTCGGAGGATTGACGTTTTTTCAGCGAAGAAACGTTACTTTTCGAATTAAGAATACATTCCGAGAAGGTCTGAATCACACTGCTGATGGCCGAAAAAAATACATTTGTCAAAAAAAAAACAAGTTAATCTTAATCGACTCAATTCCTCACCGATGATCGAGTGAAGCTCGCTATATTTGGTTCCCGTCGTTTCGTAGGAATATTTCAAAATCCTTTAATGTCCCTACCCCTTACCTACCCTTCAAATACCAGGGGTTTGGGTTGTTCATTGATAGTCTCTCACATACCTATCGTTTTTTTTTATTTGAACTGCGATATAAATAACATTAGGGTTTATAAACTTATTAATTTTGCTTTAGGTAGGTACTATTTGAAACAACTTTTTAAACTACGCAGTCACAATAAAAAAAAACTACTCTTAGTAGCTGAAATAGAAAAATATGCTCTATTAATGTAGCAATTCCGTTTTTAATTCTACTATCTGACCCGGCAAACTTCGTATTGCTTCAAGCATACCTAAATGGAGAGAAGCATGTATAAAGAGAAGCAGAGAAGCTTCGAAGGAGAGAAGCAGGGAAGCATGGAAGAGAGAAAACCCATACCCATATCCATATCACCAAAAAGTTCCATGAAGGTCCTGATTCCATCATCATTGATATTTTCAGCATTGTGTTTCACTTATCAAGCTCTTTTATTTGATACCCATATCACTAAAAAGTTCCATGGAACAGGTCCTGACTCCATCAGCAGATCAGCTTGCTGTCACCGTACGTATTATTACATTGTAATCGGAACTTGACAGACGTGCCGAGTTTCAACTCAATCGGCCTATTTACTGAGGAGTTCTGTTGAACAGCTCCTGACTCCATCATCAGATCAGCTCAATTATATTGCATTGTCACTGATAAAATCTATAAAGCTTTTAAAAAATACCCTAATCGTTTCAAGTGTGCCCTAATTTGAAGAGTTACCTCGATTTCTCCAAGATCCCATCATCAGATCCTGACTTGATGACCAAAAGAGCCAATTGGAAATTGTACCCTTTCAAATAAAAAAAGAGTTTTTGAAATCGGTCGAGGCGTCTTCGAGTAATCGGTGAACATACATAAAAAAAAAAAGATTCCGACGAACTGAGAACCTCCTCCTTTTTTCAAAGTTGGTTAATGAGCATGCGGTCTAAATATACGTGCTTAGACGTATTCCAAAACGATCTTAAAACGTACAGAAAAGTCGTCTGAAATCGCCCTTAGGGCTAGTTATAAATATTGGTTAGATCTTTAAAGAGTTTAAGAAAATCATCCCGCATTGAATTTTAATGAAAACACCGGTAATGTTGTCGGAGGCGTCGTTTTTGTTAAATTTTATCTAACAAAAGCATTAACACAAATGATTTTATCAAAATTTCTTAGTGTGATCCAATCCAAGGCTGATGATAGACTGATGTTCTATCGTCGTACACTATAACTCTTTTTCAATTTAGACAGCTCATGTTGGACTACCGCCTCGTCTTGTAGCAGTCCTGCTGCGGTGCGGCAGTAGTACCTACAACTACAACACTAGCTTCCAAAAGCGCCCTAGCTGATGACAAAAATGATTCATAACGATAATTTTTTGACGTGTTAGCGTCTTATAAATCGATAAAGCCGGTGGGCTCCATGCATGAAAAAAGTCACGTTTCGCAAGCGGAACACACACACACAAACTCGTATAAAGTGATAGGGAACAATTATTTCTTAATTTTTCATGAACTAAATCGTTAACTAGATACTTAAATAATTTATTTACCTATTTTTATTTTATTTTCATAGTACGGACTAACTAATCTTTACTAAATTACGATTAGCAGTAGTAAAGGACTAAGCAATTTTTTTTTAATCTCTATTGTAAGTTCGTATAAGCTATAGTGGACATTTCTGGTGAAGGTGAATAAAAGCCTACGTTATGGCTTGACAATTTTAAGGTTTGCTCTCCCAAGAATGGAACTAAATAAATGTTTATGCCACTAGCGTCACCCATCCATTATCTGACCGCGCAGATTGTCGCTTAACTTCAGCAACCTATCAAAAACGTCTAAGCAAGCTATTCTACTAGCGATTCAAACCCCCGATAAACATAAAACCTGTGAGCAATAATTAACCAGCAGTGGGATTTATAAGACTAAATAATATCGACAAACAAATAATTTAACCTAAATTTTCAAAAAAAGCTTTTCGAAGGCCATCTATATGTTGGTTTCAGCCCCATGCATCAAAGTCGGGAGCATTGCCCCGAGATGTTAATCCTTGACTGATAAATAATAATAATAATCATTTACCAAAAAACATTCTATAAAAAATAATGAATTCTAAGACCTCTTTTAATAAACTCGTATTAACTTCTGTCAAAGTTGCGCCACGGATTTAACTATTGCCATCCTTATTTGTCACTTTCGAACAAAAAAGGATGGCAATAGTTTAATCCGTGGCGCAACTTTGACAGAAGTTAATACGAGTTTATTAATAGAGACCTAAAAGGATTGGCATCCATTTTCAAGTGGTTAACCCCACAGTACTCTCGCACCACCAACGAGAACCACACAAGGCCACAGCACTCTCTGTGCCCATAGCAACCACTCGTCGCCACCTACCGCTAGCTATACGTACGCAGCACTAGAATTAAGGCGAAAACAGGGAACCAACAAAGCGTATGGATATTTTTATTTTCATCTCACATTTAAGGATCTCTAATGCTGGGGCCACACTGCGGGGATATGGCAAATTATTTGCCGGTATTCTGTATTGTGGCTATACGAAATTTGGCAAATAATTTGCCATATCCCCGTAGTGTGGCCCCAGCATAAGAACGGCGTAAACTGTGAAGTATTTCCTCACAAAACTTCACCTGTGACGTCGATTGGTCAGAACATTAAAGCCATGATCCGGGTTCAAATCCGGTCTGGGTGCAATTTGTGGAATGCATTTAAAAAATCAACAAAACTTTTTCATATTTATCGGCAAGAATTACATTAAGGTTTGAAAGTTCAGCAGTGCGATTCAGACCTTCTCGGAATGTATTCTGAATTGGGAAAGTGATGTTTCTTCGCCAACTTTCCGTAGAAAATTATCGTATCGGATGCATTTTCAGAAGTCTCAATCACAACTGCTGGGCACCAAATGCGATTTTTTTTACCTATTCGATTATGAACTCCTCGGATTGGTATTGTTTTCCATTAGTTATGAAACATTATGGAGCTTGTCTTTTCCCAAAAAAATTTTAGCTTACGATGAGATCAAGGAGGTACAAAATTCGCAAAAAAATCGGTATATCTTCGAATATATGACCTTGCAAATGACATGTTATATCATACCGAACAATATAAAATGATGAAGGACGTTCTGTTTTAAATTATTTTCTAACAACCTTTTAATTTTATTGACAAATCAATCGCCATTTCGAAAAATTAATTGGTTTTTATTAATACAATTTACTCGGCTGTATTAGTTTTCCTAAATTTGCGAAGACAGTAAGTAAAACGTCTCGCCTATCACAAGTTTGGATGCACTCTACCCCTTAATAAGACGTTAGCTTGAAAATGACCGCAGTCTGACGCCTCCTGATGGATGAAGGTCGGACGTGCAAATGTCGAATCATGCCGATCAAATTATAGGTGAGTATCTCATAACGTGCCGAAAGATAAGCCTTTTGTTAACGCGGGAGCTTCTTCTCTGCGTTCGAGAATCTTTACTCGTTACCAACTACCAGCTACTACTACTAAGTAAGGCTACTTTGAATGTGATTTAAAACATCAATAAACAACTCCTAAAATGAAATATCAAAAGCGCTGTAAATCAAAGCGCAACACATCAAATTAACTACAACAGTGCCTAACGAAATTGCATTACTTAAAAAGTTGAGCCGCGTTTTAAAACAGAAACTAACTGCCTTAATCGCAGTGGAATAAAGAGCAAAATTAACAAAATAAATAGAAGGCAATGGTAGGCAGCGAGTAATCCCCTTATCGGGTTATCCCGCGCCGCCTGATCGCGCCGACTTCCGGCAGGTAAACTGTTTACAACAAATACTGCTGTTTATCACCAGCGCTTGTCGACTGCTTCTTTATTGTAAACTAGCACAAATAGTAGAACGCATACCACTTTTTTTTGCAGTATCTAAGGGAGTGGGCACGCTGCGTTTTTTGCAGCGCGTTTGTATTGATACAAACGCAATGCGGATGCGATGCGAACACGCTGCTCAAAAACGCGCTTTAGAAAATGTCGTGTGTCTCTCTAACGCCATGAAGGAAGTGGTCCTCCGGCACCAGTTAGCCACTGCAAACTTACTGAGAGAATGTAGTTATGCATCGTCTTAAAAAAATCGTAGCGAGCTCACACTATGTTTATTTGGAATCCAACATTGTTAGAGTCCAAACTGTGCTTCGTAGAGATATTTTCTTTGTAGAGCTCCAGAGTAAGCTAGAAACAAATTTGGCAAAGTAGCATAGGAACGTGATGTTATATTCTTACAAGCTACTTCCATAACGCTGCACCCTCAGGGGGTTCAACATTGATAAATATTTTATTTTCATTCCTGTACAGAAAAAAATAATTTCTGATTTGATTTAGGTCAGTAATACATTCAAGTCAGTCAGTAGTCATTTAACGTTTTTATTTGTTAAAATGAAACTTCTTACTAGGTTTTTTCGTAATATGGGGATTGCAAAGTATCACTCTAAGATATTTTAAGTTTTATTGATAGCGAAGGTGTCTAAAGGTAAGCGTCCATTGTCAGTATCGTTCGCTTCGGACGCATCGCACGCAACGGATCGTAGTATTATTTGTATAGAAACTCATATAAGTGCGTCCACCTGTCCGCATCGTACGCATCGCATTACACAGATAGTCCGCTTGATGCGATCCGTCCGCTGCACACCTTTAAATGGATATCTGAAAGCTTGAGAATTCCATAATCAATTCTCATTCAAATTAAATCAGTAATTGTCGGAGAGTTCTGATATCGTTAGCTTATTTATATACTTAACCAATTTTTACCAACATTTAAGAAAACCTGCCTGGCTGAATCATCAAAGTTTTGCCGAAACCACCGAAGTTGAATATTATGTAGGTATAGTAGGACATTAAAACATGTAATTCAGGATGTTGTTTTGTAGAAAAATGTACAAAAGTAAATATGCTTTAACGACGTTTAACGCGCGTTTAGATAAGGAGTTTATGTAAAAAATATTTGATCTCATTTTTTAAGGTCTCATTCAAAACAAGTCAAAAAAATTTAATTGCCCTACGCCGCGCCGGCCGGTAAGAGCATGGATATTCTAGCGGACCTAACTTATCAGAATAATATTAGGTACGTACCTAACTTATATATTTTGACTAAACATTACATAGGTAGGTGTGTTGCTGACCAACATTGAAATTTCCTTATTGCTCAAATTTCCGTTCACAATTCCACATCCCGCTATAAATCCTTCATTCACGCTTTGCTTAGGAGGCAAGGAAGTCATTATTTTTTTCAACACATTAAAACCGCGCCTGGGGCTATGACTGCTGCGACGGAGAGGAAGTTACATCTACCGTGAGGTCTTACAATACAGGTGAAAATGTGATGAAAACGTGCATTTAAGAACAATGTATCAAACGATTTAAGTTAATCAATTTTTTTGCTTCTTATTTAAGTTAGTCTTCTGCGCCTTTCTTGGGGAATACAGTCATGAACATGAATTTTTTTTCTGGTTTTTATTTAGACGAACAAACATTAGTTCAAAATTACCTCTTGGTAAATTATTATCTTTCCAAAAGTGTATTTTGGTCTTATTTTGGTCAAAGAAACAATTGTGATGTCAAACCAACAGTTACAAAATAATGAGTTAAATGTAATAATTAGGCAAGAAATATTTACACATTTTGTTTATACTGCCCGTCAACGCAAAAAAATATATTTGATCGAGCGAGCGAAGATCTTAGTGGCAACTTGAGCGATTTTGCTTTGTATGTTTGTCGGTTTGTATTTTTCTTTGTATGTTTCACTAATACTTGTTCTCGCTAACTATCGAACCGATCCAATCTGCGTGAAACTTGGTAGGTCAATAGGTTGTGCTAAGGAAATTTGCGTATAGTATAAGTACCTATATTAGCTTAATCGATGAAGGGGTTGTGCAGATTTATAGTTCCCAAGGGGTCAAAAATTACACAAAAATATATTGAGTAGGGGGGTGTAATATGAAAGGACTTTATTTGCGCATTTTAAAATAGTTTTTAGTTTTATTCTAGAATGTATGCTTTTTGAAATACGACGCAAAAATAAAAATAAGAAACCATTAAGTATAACGAGAGCTCTCGTTTGTAAGAGTTTTGTTGTCTTCGTAGTTCAGGTTAGTTAGACTGACTGGATAATAGCTAGATAGCGGTAATTGCGATATGCAGTAGTCCCTATTCGTTTTTTTTTAAATAAAATTGATTAAAAAATTAGACATGATGTATTGCATGCATGCCAGTATTCTTTACCATGACAAGCTAGCGCAATAGATACTCGCATACTCGACCGTAGTAGCACTTGAAAGTATAAGGGCAGTCAGAAGAAAGTCCAAATATAAGCCATCTACGGTGCGCGCGACCTCAGTTCAGGGCGAATTACTAATATTAATTCTCAAATTTGATAACGACAGTATATTATGAACGGTAAGTACCTAGGTTAGGTAAGTATATTATTAAAACGAACATCCTTATAACATTTTAATTTGCCATCCTTCGATTTATGTAAGTAGGTAATTAAGTTGTCATCATGTTAATAATAAAAAAATTAAAATAAATTATTAAATAACCTTTAGATAAGTAGATACTTACTGTTTCATCTGATTATATCTTACTGATCACTTTCATTTCGTTCATATTACTAGGATGCTCTAAACCTGACTGCACGATTCCCACATATGTCGTAAGTACATGTTTGTTGTAAGAAATTAAATCAGAAAACAACCCAAAAAACCGGCTGAAACACACATTTGGAAACAATAATGTCTATTGTATCCAAATGTGTGTTTCATTCAGCAGTTGATTGACAAGTACTGACAGTTACAACTAGGCACTAATGTTATAGTGTAAAATAATAGAAATGTAGATAAAACGTGATATATAGGTGATATAGAACACTACATGCTCACTCAGTTTACTGCTTTACCGACTCGTATAGTTGACAGTGCCAAATTTCAAATTTTGAATCGATTAGACCTGTGGAAGTTGTTTATCTGTGGAATACGAAGAGATAAATCTCTTCATCACGTCTTCATCTAGGAAAGAGCTGATGATTTTCGAACATGGATACTTATGTACAATTTCGATGAAGATCTTTCAAACAAAAAAAATTGCTTAAACAAAATCGGTTTATCCGTTCAGGAGCTATGATTCCACAGACAGACACACAGATACACACTACAAACTCATAACACCCCTCTTTTTCGTCGGGGATTAAAAATCAGGCAAAGAAATTGCTTAGCAACTAAATGATTCCCAACTAGCTTAAACCCACGACGGACACCAACAAAAAGAGACTGTTTTATATAAGGCCACGATCTAGGTACCTATATGTATTAAAAAGTTCAAATCGATAGTATTTATATAGCACAGGAGTTTGTTAAACCACCGTAATCAAACATTCACACACACATTCATATTATATAGGATCTGAGTTCAAAATTATTCAAAATTATTGTATTTTCTTACTAATTACTCAAATAAACTTTTTTATTCATAATATCAGTAATAAATTCTATTAATTTGCAATCACTTAGTGCTTTGAATGAGATCCCATTTCCGTCCCGGCACGAGCGTCTCTCCCGCCATTTGTAACAATTTGTCCGCGGCCGATCGGACGGCCCGCCGTCTTCGACAATGCAATGCACGGGGAAACGGAATTGTTTATTTGCCAAAGAACATGCCAGTTTTATATGAGTTTTGTGAAACAATTTCTGTGTGAAAACGAAACAGGCTCACGATAGTTATTGATTCTTCAGGTATACCAATATCTTTTAAACATAGGCCAGACAGAATTCCAAATATTATTATAATTGGTAAATGGTTACATAGATAAAAATAAACCTAAATTAGTTTTGTTATCCTTCTCTAACGACATAGTAATCGGGAAAAAAGGGAAAATAGTAATGAAACATGGCAAACAGTTGAAGCGGTACGGTACAATCCGTCCACTCGGAGTGGCGACGCCAGAGGCCCAAGTCTCAACTTGAAGTTCCCTTGAATTAATTATAAAGAAAAGCTGGAAAACTGTGTCCTCTGTAAAGTACATGTTTATGCGATGTATAACTACGTACCGGCAATGTTGAGTGTCAGAGCTCTAACAGTGGGGCTTTATTAAAATTTCTCGTCCAACTTCAGACGACGCAGTTTAATAATGCATGAAATTATTTATCAACTCGAACTTAACAAGTCTGCGCTATATTTTATTCGTAAGTGCAGTCAACTCGCTTGCAAAACAGGAAGTGTGCGATAGTTTTTTATTAGTTTAAGCTGATTTTTATTGAGTAGATCACTGTTTCATGTGATTCATTTATGATTGAAACAAAATGTATAAGTCGGCACGCGGGTGTTTTATTGATTTAAAATAGTTTCTTATAGTTTATGTTATTCAGGCCTATGTGTAGGTGGCGATTATGAAAAATATTTGTAGATTCGGGTCGCGTGCCGCCGGCGCGACTGCGACATTTCATATTAGCGCAAACTTTCCTCCAAAACCTTCTTCCACGCGCACCGACCCGCCGTCCCGTCTCTCCGCTATTTATACACAAAATTCCCTTAAGAAACCGAGTCAGCTGATCAAAATTAAACATAAAACGATTGGATGGTTAGGATAGGTAAAATAGTTAAATTCGCACGAAGCAATCAACAATCACACAGTCGAATCCATGGCTTAGCGAATTTGTAAATGAGGCTGACAATTGAACAAGCCTAAATTCTTAGTTGCTGATGATTTTCAGTATACTAAAAAGTACTCTGCAGATGACACTGGCGGCACAGCCATCTGATGACTGCATTGAACGTCGCTAAGTTTCACCGATTTATCAAAAACGAAGAGAGATGAATATAACAACTTTCAGAGTCATTGGCATATATTTACTACTATAGGTACCTAAGCACAGTTTGAAAACACCTGCACTAAGGGTTATTCGTAATAGAAGCTGACAGATATAGCTAAAGAACTGAATTATAATGTGTAGGTCCGGCATGACTCAGATAAAGCAAGGAACCGCTCTTCGCGGGCCGGTAACAATGCGCCGAGCACTCCGTCGGAGCAGCTTAATTCTGATTAAAACGGCAACATCGATCGAGAACTTAGGCGTCGAGTAGTTAAGCACCGCCTCGGGCTCCGTTAGGTAAGCGTCGGAGTAAATTGTTGATGCGCGCGCCTCGACGGCTCACATCAAATATGCAGCACGCTTCCCACCTAGAGTGGGCAACTCCGGACGGCTTCTGTCCTACACGCCCGAATTGGAATCTCGATGCTAGTTTGACAGCCTGACACGGCAGGCACAACCAGACATGACAGCCACTCTGCTAATTCACTTACTATTTCGGTCTGATTCCGCTGTAGCATTGTCACTGAAGAAACATTTTAGAAGCAGACGAATGTTGTATTTCTGTTTTCTGACACAAATTGCAGAAATAGTTAACGAGACTACAAGGTCCAAGTTTAAGTAAAGACACAAGTTTCTTTCGGAAACAATGGAAGGCGAATAATTCGACACTGAAATCCGTGAGACAAAGGTATTATTCAATGTCAAACCCATAATTAAATTTGGTAGTAGCCGGTTCATTGTGTATAGTCGTGTAATAAGCAATAAATGGAGTGGATCGATCGCGGCACGTGCAGGCTGCAGCCCCCACCCGCAACCAACGTGACGCCGGCCACGTGAGCGTCACTACTAGCGCGGACCCTCCAACCCCTAGACCCTTTACACCTTTACTTCCCATACTCCCATAATTTCCGTACAACTGCTTTATCGTGACAAGTACAGAGGAGTAGTAAAACTGTGCCAAGTTGAATGTAGCAATCACACTAATATTATAAACGCGAAAATTTGGATGTTTGGATGGATGTTTGGATGTATGGATGTATATTTGTTCCTCTATAACTCGACAACCACTGAACCGATTCGGCTGAAATTTGAAACATGGATTAAGTAAAATTAACTTAACATACTAAACTTTCACCCTTCTCTAAAAACTCTTCTAGATAATAGCAGATACATATTTTCGTAACTGGTTCACTTGTGAAATAATTTAACACATACAATATTTTGCAGCAATGTGAATTTGAAAGCTACTGAAACTATCTAAATATTAAATATGTTGTGGATACGGACACTACGGTTAAATATAACTTGTTAAACTTTCGCGGTTTGTTAACATAATGATAATTATTATTACGGGATCCTACTCTCTATTCACGGCGGTAGCTCCAGTACTTCAGTCATCCCGTGACCACGAACGCTGTAACATGTTTGAAACGTCGGGAAACAAAATAAATAAAAGGTACGCGATAAAATCCCGTAATAATAATTATCACTACGGTTAAATATGGTGTACGGTAACTTATAAATTGGGGTCCAGGTGTTAGTAGGTCCTCGCTTCTCAGTACTCACTATAGGCTTCTTTTATTCACTTTGTCATCGTTCCCTGGTAACGGAACGGTGTCATACTTTTGTCAATGGGTTAACATTTTTGTCGAGTTATTTTACAAATAATGTAAGTATTGATTTTTTTACTTGACATTTTATAAGGACTTTTCTAAGGTTAAAAAATTTACAGTTCACGGAATATAATTATAAGTAGGTATCAGTCCAATAAACATTTATCTTTTCACTTATTCAATGGTAGGTAGGTACCTGAAATACGAGTAACTTGAAGCATTTAAGTAGTTATTTCAATAATAAATTCTGCTCAAAATTTATTAATTCTCTCGATTCAGTAATCAATCAAAATATTCAATTGACCGCATCGTAATTTCGTCACAATGTAAAAATATTAATATAATTGTATTGACTGAACTAATGTAATTAACCTGACATGCATACCTATGGGTGGACGTTTACATTTTGGTTTTCACAAATGCCATATACACCACAACATCCTCGTCATCAATTTAAAAAAAACTACAGCTAACTCACTACTTAATTTCCGGTGAACCTTACCTGACGTGACCAGGCTATGGCGATCGCATTTTATGGCATATACTTTTGAGAAAACTTGAGCTTAAATTATTTCTCTCTGTTGGCTTTATGAGGGGCGTTAGTTATAAAATAAATAAATAAAAAAGCCTTTATTCGTACTGCTATACAAATTACTTATTAACTAATTACTTAAACTATCCACATTTTCAGCAATAGTCGCCTCCACGGCGTAGGCCTCCCCTAAATCTCTCCATTCGTCCCTCTCCCTAGCCTTCCTCATCCACTCTGGACCACGTTAGTTTCTGGGTGTTTTCTATTGAACTTCACCAGTATTATAAACACAGAAGCATTAGAAACTTACTCGGACATTTATGTCTCAGAACTATGAATTGTACATTAGCACTACATGGGTAACTCAAGATTTTAGCATTCGTTTCATGTAAAAAAAATCATACTTAATGAATTCTTTCACTAGACATTAAAATCTTCCAATACCTATACCTACATATCAAGTTAAACTTAAATAATCCTAAATATTTCAGTGAAATACTACCTACACAAAATTTGTTTACACAACTGTCTCTAACATCAACATCATAATTGAGTGATGATGAAACAATTACAATGCTATACGTTCATTATATCAGCTGGGATGTATCACATGCGACGCGTCACTGAACGATGATTTATGCCTTCTCTATGTCCAGTGGACGGCCGGGGGACATGTTGACATGAGAACTAAGAAAATTGTGTGGAAAAATGAAAAAGTCGTAAAAACGAAAGAGAAATAAACCAAAGATAGTTTTCAACATTCATTATACAGCAATAGTACATAAATGCAACTAAGTAGTAAGTAAAGAACGGATTTAAAGCGAAAGCCACGAATCACGAGTAAGTGAACGATTCTAACAACTGAATCACGACCTTAGGGAGTGATTCATGATGATTGTTCAAGTGTTATGGTCAAAAGATAAGGGCTTTCAAAATTTACCAAAATTTTTAACTTTTTTATTTTTCGGAATTTTTCCTTTATTTGTGCTGTGAGACCTTTAACTTATATAGCTTTTAACCAATATTGAAAATTCTAGGTCAACCGGAAGTACCCTATAAGTTTTGGATCGAAAACCTAAATTGTAGTTCCCGTTAACCTAGAATCACGAAATTTGGAAAACGGAAACAGCATAAATAAAGAAAAAATTCCAAAAAATAAAACAAGTGAAAAATTAAGGCAAAAAGTCGTCTTATTTTCACAACATTAAATGAAATTTAAAATTAAAATATGGAAGTAATAACTTAACAGTGTTCAAAAACAAAAAAAATCGCGCTTGTAATAAATTAATTTAAAGTTTATGGTAGAGTAGGAACTAAGTATGCGTGTCCGAACGCATCAAAAATGACAATTTAGGTACAATCTAAATTATAAATAAATAATAAGGGGTAAACGACCCTAATTTTGGCCCCTTACCATTTATTACCACCCCTTTGATTTATCCTATTTATTAAGAAACAACCGAATCTCACAGTGCTTCAACTTATCGAAATCGATGAAAACAATCATTAGCTACATTATTAACAAACCAAATAACGAAAAATAAACATAATGGCGTCGGTACAACAACATTAATAAAATGTCTCGATTTGAGCAGTGAGAAACTATGTTTTTGCTAAGGTAAGAGCTTTCTTAATTTTATCGAATCTATGTTTATCAGGGGGTTTTACTTTGCTATAGTTTTTAAATCATTTCATCACATATTATTCGAGCTTCCTGAGCACTATTTTTAAGAATTACATTGTTTTCGTTCTTTTATTGCAGTGCCAACATTTGGTACAGCAAAATTAGTTTTTTCCATTTTATTGGCATTGATGACAATAAAACAAATAATATTTCTGAGATTTCTATGAGTAGACCAATTATCGACACTAGGCCAATGTTTGAGCATAAGTCTGCTAATAATTGGTCTAACTAATGGATCAAACAAGAAAAAGAGGAATTTCAACAATATCAGCCAAACAACAGAAATTAGGAAGGAAACAACAAAAAAGTGTAACGAAACTTGTGTTAAGTACCTAAAAAGTTAGATATTGCGGAAATAACCTTAACTCACAAAAAGAAGACTGTAATCGAAGAAATTGATAGTGACTATGTTAATGTTATAACAGACAATTAATGAAACCAAGCAAAACAAAATACTGCATCGGAGCTGCACTATAGTTAAAATAAAGAACTTTTAGACTGAGTTTGATGACAAGAATGAAGAAAAATAATAAATAAGTCTTTACGAATGTATTTTAAGCTCTCTTTAAGTGATTTCTTTCAATTTACTTAACAGTTAGAAGGGCCAATAAATTGGTCCAACTTATGCCAGTAATTAGTCAAAGTATGCCCATAATTGGTAAAATCATGTTTTTAAATAAACCGCAAAAAAATAAATACAAAACTATGTTTAAGTACGTTTCCCATATATTCAAAACATCAATTAACTTTCATTTTATCATTTTGACAACTTTTTTTTGTTCGCCACACATAACAAAGACAGTTATCATGATTTAAGTACATCAAGATCCTTAATTGGGGGTTTTACCCTACTATATAAATAAATAATGCAGGACATTTCACACAGCATCATGGAGCCCCAAGCTAAGCAGAGCTTGTGTTATGGGAACCACATGTCTTACTATCCTTTTTTTTACTACTTTTACTATAAGTACTTTTTTTTGTAAATACATACATATTATAGGTACTTACATAGAAAGCACCCAGACCTGAGACAAATATTTGCAGATGATACAAACATTTATCCCGCGGCGGGGACCGAACCCGCAACCTCCTGCATCATAAGCGATTCTTACTTTCCTCACTCAGTGAGAAAAATGCTATTTTGCACACTGGTTTCTCACAGCAAAGGATGTAATTTCGAGCTGCTGAGGTAAAAATAATATTTATGTTTCCTCGTAACCAAAACATACGGTGTAACTTTAGAGATAAGGGTGACCACGGTCAGCACCAGAGCTTACAATCGTTCACCATCCTTCTCCCAGAAACAACACACACATATTCTATACTTTATCCATGAGAAAAGGCTTTACAAAATAAAACATTTCTTTGACAAAAAGAGTGAACATCTCCAAGCATAAAGATTAGCACATCAACTGCGGAATGCGGTACTTCCGCGCAGGCTCAATCCAATTCGACAAAAAGTCATCAAAATGAAGAGTTTATTTTCTGACAATAACAGCACATTTTGCTGGCTCGCTTTTGTAGAGATAAGCCTGTTATAACTCCGTGTATATTTCAATATAATAATTTCCGTATAAAATGGCACCTCGCCAGAGCAGTGCAAGTATGTGTTGCAAATCCCCGCCGACTGGGGCACGTCCAAACCAAATGAAGTGAAACTGCAACCGTTTTCGCCAAGACTTGGTTCATTCCACCAAATGAGAATAATCGGTAAGTATTATCAGCTCATGCAATTGCATTCTCATTTTTATTGAACAATAGGTAAACCTACAATTCATATTTTTCATTTCGGTCTATGTAGGTACCCACACTACGAATAGCACTAATCTAATTCTACATAACATTTTAAATAATAAGTAAGTACAAAAAGATCCATGAAAGCATATAAGTACCTACATACCATACGCGTAAAATTAAAAAATCAATCAGGCAATGCGGTGCCGGTCTACACCACACAGACATACAGCACACGCTCGGTATTACAGCATTTCTTTATTTGGAAGCACGGCGTTGCTCGTAAAATGTGGAAAACATAAAAAGATCTACGCTGAAGTTCAAGCTGCGAAATTGTTCGCTACATTGTTACACGATGTGCAAGAAACGTTCTGAAAGACACCTTACGTACGTGCGCTCTGAAACTGTTTCAGGAGCTTGAGTTTCCCGTTTTAGCGTTGCGTAACAAATAGTTTTTCTTTTATTTAAATTATGCCTATGGTGTCACATTAATTTCTGCTCTTTGCTTAATATTTCAGCTCAAATAAAAGGTGTGATCATGTGATTCCTACGAGTAAAACATTCAACGGATGCTACCTTTGATGGTAATGTACTCAACACTCACAAAATGTAATTTTTTATCACTTCCGTAATGGAAACCCCTTAACACGTATCGTCATTAAACATTCATATTAAAAACAGCGCAATAAAAGTAACCATAGTCCAAATCTCAAGCCTGAACTTTGACTAAAATAATTTACACCGAATTCACTTGAAATACGATTGCGAATGGCTTAGAACAATTTTCTCGACTTCACTACAGAAATTGAGTATGGGAAACGACGTCTAACCGTTTGGAGTTAAGGTTGATTTTGAGCGGATATACATTGGAGTATTGTGTGACGAGCGGGGTGAGGGACGAAGGGCAGGTCAACGGCCCGTCCCCCGCACCCCGCGCCGCTAGCCGCGCACCCCGCGCTCCCCCTACGCCCGAGCGGCCGCCGCGGCGCGCTGTCGCAGCCTCCAGGCGCGGCCAGCGGGACCATGTGTCTACACGTATTTAGTGAAACTCACAACTCACTTTCCCACCGATATAAATACTATTTACATCCTATCATCACGGAACAAAACTGTCGTTACGGCCTTAGGAATTTGTGAGGTTTTATTGACAGGGGCACGCGAAAAGGCGCAGAAAATTGGGAACAATATTTTCTGCCGGATACCACGACCCGTAAAGAACTTGTGCATGGTAAGTATATAAATTCAATTTAATGATAGCTTTATAAGTACCTAAGATAAACATAGCAGGCGTTGTATTTCCACATAAACTTGAAGATCTACATTGTCGATTAGCTAATGGCATCGAGACGAAAACGTAGTAGTCATCATATGATCGTTATTGCAGGCTTTAGATTGAGACGTTCGCTTGTTAACACTCAGCATTGCTATTATGTAAATTATTCTCAAATAGTACCAACAACGCCAGAGTTAATTAGTCTATGCTAACAAAATTGGTACTTGCTGACAATGCTAACAACGCATAAACAACACTTGTTTTAATTTCAGCGCTGATGATCCAAACCAAACAACATTGTGGCTTTTCTTATTCAGCTTCCATAAAAGCATTTACAACGTATATATTTATCTGTACATGCTAAAACACTATTATCTATCATCCCAAATAGAGGAAGCAAGTACACTATTAGGCTCATGAATGTTCAACAACATATTTACATTGTAACAGAGAGGTATTAGTTAATTGCAGTGAGCTGCTGGAATGGTGCCAGGTCACGGCTATGGTTCATGAGCACTGCTTTTTGAACTTTAAAGACAAAACACTAAACTTAAACTTTTGGTTCTACTACTTAATAAACCAGATTACGCGAGCTATCAACCCAGAGTTCCTACATTATCGTCTGTTTTATAGCTACCACAGAACTGTGCTTAGAGGTTGATAGTTCAAAATTATTTCGAGCTAGAAAACAAAATTATATCTTTTGTTTGCCAAATGAGCAAAAGTATTGTCAGTGCTTAAGGTGGCGGTTCGCGCCCGAGACCGAGACCAGCACCCCTATTTTGTAAAACACGGTAAGTCGCTAACTTGGATTCGTTAGAACAAATTGATTTTTTATGAGCAACATTAATGGGCATTGGATTACCCCTGACCTGAGGGATAATGCAGACATTGAACGGGAACGGAGGGCGCTGTCTGTGAGAGCGAACATGATTGTCCGCAGGTTTGCTCGTTGCTCAACAGACGTAAAAGTCTGCCTTTTCAGAGCCTACTGTACGAACTTCTACACGAGTAGCCTGTGGATAAACTATACTCAAAAACAGTACAGCGCCCTACGCGTTCAATATAATAACGCATTCAGGATGCTGGTGGGGCTGCCTCGGTTCTGCAGCGCATCGGGGATGTTCGCCGAGGCGCGAGTGGACTGTTTCTACAGTACCATGCGCAAGCGGTGCACATCCCTGGGGCGGCGGATCCGGGCCAGCTCCAACGGTACACTGAATGTGTTTGCAAGCAGGTTCGATTGCGAGTACCTGAACCACTGTAGCATGGTACATGCGCATTATATAACTAAGTAGGTAATGTAGGTAAATAAATGATAATTGTAGGTTTTTTGTAGATAAATTATAATTGCAGCATGACATTCTCAAATTGAAATTCTAATTCTAAATTATGTACTATGGATTGTGTTATCTGAAATAAATGAATTTATATTTATATTATATTATATATATTAAAGTTATTTATTGCAAAATTACTTCACATATTTTACACAACAAACATGTCCATCACTTTTTTCAACCATCTTCTACCATTTCAATGTCTCTCTCTCTCTGTGGTCGGCTCTTCATGCCTGAAGATCGTGATCACTGGTTGTCTTCGTATTTCAAAGTATTCATCGTAAAAAAAACATTTGTTTGAACGAATCCGAGTTAGGGAGTGTCCACATTGCGTTTTCTGCAGCGCGTTTTTGAGCTGCGCGTTTGTATCGATACAAACGCGCGTTCGCAACGCGTATTTTTCCATACAAAAGCGAACCGGGAGGGGCTGCGCGGGGGCCTGCGCGTTCGCATCGCGTTCGAATCGCGTTTGTATCGATACAAACGCGCTGCAAAAAACGCAATGTGGACACTCCCTTAACGACTTACCGTGAGTTAGAAAATAGGGGTGCAGAGCCAGGCTTTGTAGGGGCGCGCGAAAGTGACACGAGACAGAGAACCGTCAGTTTATATGGCAACGGTCTCCCGTCTCGGTCTCTAGTCTCTGTCTCCGGTCTCAGGGCTTGAACACAAAACTGCGAATCGGTGCGATGCGAATTCGCAACACCAGAAAACTGTACTATGCTGTATCTGTATGTACTGTAGATTTCTGCGATGTGACGTCGCATCGCAGTTTTGTGTACAAGCCCTCAGTCGTGAGCACAAACCGCCACCTTTATGGTGCAAACACACGCTGGGCCAGCCTAGGCGAGCCTGGGCGAGTGCGAGCGAGAAGGCGAGAGCGAGAGGCAACGCGTTCACTCGAGCCTGGGCTAGCGTGTGTTTACGCCTTAGATATCAAAATCTAACCAGGAACACGGTACGCACGGTAGATAATAATATTATGCTCTCAGATTTTTTAAAATTTCATATTTTTTGATCTTAAAGGGATAGTTAGAAGGATACCAGAATTCATATTCGGCACATACCGACATTTTGCAGAAGTAAACATTCCATACGTGACAGGTAGCAAACCTATCGCCGCTATTAGAAAGCTAACTCGTTTTCTCATGATGTTTTACTTCACGGTTTAGGTCGTGCCACTCGTGGTAGCGCGCACCTTAAATTACCGAAATGATAAATCTACTGATGCACTGCCAGTATTCGAACCCACGACCTTAGGTAAATCGAGGCACTATGCCACTCGGCCAACATGGCTCATATTAGATAGACTAAGTGATATCTCTTATCTGAGCATGGGTCTTGGCTCGTGGAGGCTAGCACTGCGCTATCGACGCGATCGTTCGCGCTCTTCACTTTGTAGGTCAAGCCGCTGTGACCGTTCCGCACACATACACTCATCATCAGCTAATGTTCCCGGCTTCTCACTACTGGAAAATGAATTTTGTTATGTTCTTATTTGATTGTTTTTAGGGTTCCGTACCTTAAAAGGTAAAAAAAGGAACCCTTATAAGGTCACTTTCTTGTCCGTCTGTCCGTCTGTCCGTCTGTCTGTCCGTGTGTCACCATCGATTATCTCAGGAACGGGTAGAGCTAGCAAGTTGAAATTTATACCATATACTAAGGTCTATAGTCCCTATTGTGAGTATAAATATCAAGGTCCTGAGTCAACACTATAAAAAGATATAGGCAAATTTAGGTTTTCGTGAAAACTTGTGAGTACCAAAACTTACCTTAATTATCAACTTTTTTTTTTTACGGAATTTTTCCTTTACTTGTGCTGGAAGACCTTGCTTGTAACCAAAATTGACAATTCTAGGTCAACCGGAAGTTCCCTAGAGGTTTTGGGTCGAAAACCTAAATGGTAGTTCCCGTTGACCTAGAATAACGAAATTTGGGAAAAAGCAAGGTCTTATAGCACAAATAAAGGAAAAATTCCAAAAAGTTAAAAAAGTTGAAAATTAAAGGGTGTTCCCATACATAGTTGACGCCAATTAAAATTGTCCTCCGAGTTGTATGGGCGCTCATACAATTAAGCGGACTAGCTTAATTGGCACCATGGCTAGGTACGGAACCCTCGGCGTACGAGTTCGACTCGCACTTGACCGGTTTTTATTTTTTATCTCTAACCAACTTTGTAACGGAATCTAAGGACTATACTTCTAAAGTTGTATCACAGAAAACTATTAAGTAGGAGTATTATTATTCTATGGTACTTACTTGTAACCAAGGATTTTATATACTACGTAACAGGATAGTGAACTCGACTTTAATGTAAAAGGGATTTTGAACCTTATCACGACAATACACGATCTATTATAATTCAATCTTGGTTATAAGGATTGTCGGTCTTGTTAAAAGGCTTTCTTGGTAGCTTTGTCTCTTTCACACTCGTTGTTGGATTAGTAGTGTGCCCATGTCATTTAAATTTCAGGATATTCATTAAGGATTAGGAATGTTTAGTTCATAAATTATGGTCACCCTTCAGAAAGAGACACACCGCCCAAGTTTTATCTCTCAAGCGAACCGCGTTTTCTGTCTCAGTTAACCTTCCAGTTACGTTTAGTATACAAATTCCTTGCTTGTATCATCATGTGAGGATGAAATTGGCACAATTCCTTTGTCAAGTTCACATGTCATTACGAGTTTAAACCTTTTCCAAAATTTTAATTTCATTCATGGATTCTAGTTAAGTTAGCAGCATAGATCAAGGAATTTCTATACTACGTACCTGGAATGCTGACTGAGACAGAAAACAAGGTCCGCTTGAAAGATAAAACTTGGGCGGCGTGTCTCTTTCTAAAGGGTGACCATAAACTAAACATTCCTAGTCCCTAAGGGGCCTTTTCCATCATTTTCTGATTTACGTGATGTTTCAGGGCATGATTTTTGAATTAAAATACTGATACAATTTTGATCCTTCATTTTGATTCTTGAATCTTGAATCTTGATTCTTGAATCTGAAAACTGAAATTTTGAATCTTGAATCTTTGAAGTGACAGCTGTCAAACTTCAAATGGCCCTATCTCGGGAACTACTCATCCTAGACTCCCCGTTCTCAGTTCAAATGAAAGCTATTGAAGAGATCTTCATTTAAAGTGACAGATGTCAAACTTCAATCAGCCATATCTCGAAATCTACTCATCCTAGACTCTTCCTTTTTAGCTCAAATGACATCTGTCATCTGAAATGTAGGTCTTGGTCATAGCTTTCATTTGAACTGAGAACGGGGAGTCTAGGACGAGTAGTTCCCGAGATATGGCCATTTGAAGTTTGACAGCTGTCACTTCAAATGAAGATCTTGGTCATAGCTTTCATTTGAACTGGGAACGGGGAGTCTAGGACGAGTAGTTCTCGAGATATGGTCATTTGAAGTTTGACAGCTGTCACTTCAAAGATTCAAGATTCAAGATTTCGGATTCAAAGTTCAAAATTCAAGAATCAAGGATCGAAATCCAGGATCGAAATCCAAGATCGAAACCAAGGATCGAAATCAAGGATCGAAATCAAAATCAAGGATCAAAATCAAGGATCTAATTCAAGGATCGAAACCATGGATCGAAATCAAGCGCTGATTTTGTCGAGCGCGATAAGGTAAAAATATCCTGAAATTTAAATGACATGGGCACACTACTAATCCTACAACGAGTGTGAAAGAGACAAAGCACCCAAGAAAGCCTTCCCAACAAGACCAACAATCCTTATAACCAAGATTAAATGATAATAGATTGTTGTGTAGTCGTGATAAGGTTCAAAATCCTTTGTACATTAAATGTCAGTTAGAACTCCAGTTACGTAGTTTAGAATCTTCTTGGCATAGATAAAGAATTTGACACTCACATTGGCAAAATTGTGGCAATTCCCGTCACAGACGCCACAAATCTCCCAAATATAAAAGAAGAAGATAACGAAATGGAATTGGCAATATGCGTCTGATTCAAAAGCGGGTTAAATGTATTTTATTATGAACATTGTTGCTTTAGAGGTATGTGTGTGTAATTATTTTTTAATATTAAACCATTTTCGATTAGAAAATAAATTTTAAAAATTGCAAAAAATAGTAGGAATTTCAAAATACTTGAAAAGGATGTGAAAGGATGTGACGACACGAGTTCATAAGAAAAGTCAAGGACGAGTCAGATATGACGATCCATAGATAAGTTTTTTTTTTAATTTTCACAATTCCTATACTCGAACTTATTGTTGTCACAGATTACTGTTGTACTTAGTATCAATTTGACGTCACACGTCAAAGTTCACAAATTGTTACTACAACAGTAATCTGTGACAACAATAATAATCGTGTTTCAGATGCGTGAAAATGTTGGTAAATTTCAAAAATTATTTTTGTTATAAAATTTTAGTATTTCAGCGCTGGAATTTTTATGACGGTTATTTGACGATATAACCTATCGATTAAAACCGTAAAAAAAATTGATGCATATTGCCTATTGCATAGCGACCATTTGAAACCCCTAGATTAACCCTGTTATTCATACTGGATTTAGAGGCTACTTATAGTTCAGATGGTTGCTAAATCTGTTGCCGTCTTTTCATAGACATAAGAGTGATAAGGGACCTATCAGACAGAGAGCGGTCACGCGGTCAAGCGTTCTGCGTTCGCTTTCTGCGTTCGAGCGTTCTACTGATTTCTACTGATCTGTTCTACTTGACCGCCGCGGTCAGAACGCCTCCTGTGTGAGTATATCTATGAAACGGAATAGAATACCAAGAACGCAAAACTGACCGCTTGAACGCTTGACCGCGTGACCGCTCTCTGTCTGATAGGTCCCTAAGAAAAAACGTTGCCTAAAGCCTCGGAAGTCGGAACAATGAATCTAAAGCCTCGAAAAATTGTCAAATTAATATGAATAATGGGGTATGATTCTAAATTTGAAATTGAACTTGAGTTGTCATAAAGAAAACCAGACAAAGGAATTACTTAGCGACCATTTTAGCCCCATTAATCTGGAAGAAAGCGAAAGGTGGTTCTCACTGGCAACCAGTAAAACATCGATTCAGCCCCTCGATTCTACTAAAAAACTTTTTATCAACTAAAGAAAAACGTCAACTGTTTCGTTTTGTTTCATAACCTACTAATGACCAATGAGGTTAGGTTAACTTTGTTGTGATGACATTTTCAAACAAATCGCACCCCTAGATGAAAACTCCGATAACTCAAAATGTGCCCAAATGTAGTTAATTGCGTTTTCGAATTCCTAAATTGATAAGGTAGGTACTAGAGACTGGATTATATTATGCAATTTGCATATTGCATATGCATATGCATTTGCATATTGCATATTGCATATGCATTTGCGTATTTAGCCCATATTGAAAAGTTTTATGGACACGGGATTTTATCGCGTAATTTACCTTATTTATCCCGACGTTTCGGCTATGTTGCAATAGCCGTGGTCGCGGGCAGACTACTTTTCGGCTATTGCAACATAGCCGAAACGTCGGGATAAATAAGGTAAATTACGCGATAAAATCCCGTGTCCATAAAACTTTTCAAAATGAATAGTGATCGCGAAAGTTTAAAAAAGACTATTTAGCCCATTTTCATCAGTTATTGCATATTTTGCCTAAAATCTTGCGATGATGCATATTTTCGATTATTTGCAATGTTTCTTGGTAGGATCTAGGAAATTTTACGTTATAGCTGACAAAGCTTGATAACATTTTGACTAACAACCTATTTTATAAACATTTGTGTCAAATTGAAAGTTTCATTATTAAAGCTAGTGAATGTTTGCTATAGATAAAACTTACGAACTTACGAAATTTCTTACTTAACTTACGAACGTTTGGAACAGTTCGAGAGTACGAAATGTTACTTAATTTTTAATTTGCTAATGATAAAAATTGAAATAATTACTATTTGCTTTCTATTCAATGTTGCATATTTTGATACTTTTTTTGACTTTTCATGCATATTTTAGGCATTTTACATGCATGACAGGATGCATTTATGACAGGATTTAAGCCTGCTGTAGGTACCTACTGAAAAGCTAGGTACGTTTGACTAGGTGGTGCTGCTACTTCAGTTAGTAGGTCAAGCGGATTGCGACCGGTGTAGCTCCATGGATCGCACTCGTTTGCACCAATTTATTGGATGCCTAAATAATTCACAATCGGTATTGCACATTTCGATGCGCTTTTGGTCTCTCTCGTTGCGTATCAAAGGGGTTTTGTTTTATTAAGGGCAATTTATTGGCTCTGTTAAGTATATTGTAGGCCTTGCTTCGAGACTTGGCGGGGCACTGCCGTGCCCCCAGATCTTTTGCAAAGTAACTTTTTGATGGCTGGTTTGGTTGTTTGTTTTTCATCCAACTTCTTTTATGAAGCTTACCTACCTACTTTATAACTTTGAAAACTACGGCTTATTACTCATTTGTAAAGAAAAATATAAGTATATAATTTACATTAATTTGAGCGTGTAATAACTATTTTATACATAACTTTCAACATCTTCACAGGTAACCTTCAAGGTTTTTGATAATAAAATAGAGATTAGCCTAGACAAAACTGAAACGGAATTCCATCTTAAAATCAAAAGGCTGAAGCAAATCGATAGACTGTAGACGAATGTTGCAAGCTCGAGGCATCAAAAAAGGTGAGTTTGAATTTCTTGTCGTCAAGTTGTTTGACAAGTAATCCGGGCGCCGCATTGTGACGCTCAAGAGAACTCCACGGTTATTACGAGGCGTAAGAGCCTCTGCTTATACCATATTTTCAAAAGTACATTGATGTTACCCACTGCCCGACGCCACTCGACTTCGCTACTTTCTTTGGATATTTTTTTATCTGCCTTCTTTTTCTCGGCGCTTTTGTATCTGTGCGATCTTTTGTTAGTTGTTTAATGAATCACAAAAGTAGAGACAAACTACTTTGAAAACAGAATAATGGGATATTATTAGTGTTACTAAAGCTCTTGTGTATTAGAACACTAGAAATTAATTTGAACAATAGGCATGAATCCTAATTTTCAAAATCTCTTCTATGATATTCAGAAGGATCTATTATGTCTAAAATATATCATATTTCTATAGAAAATTAAGGTTTTTGTGCAATAAAAGTACATTTAAATATAAATTTTAAAATTCACGCCAAAACGCTCGCCGGTGTCATGGCGTCTGTTTTTACGTCACGAATCGGTATATCAACCAGTGATGCCTACATAGTTACTATAGAAACAAAAGGATGTTTACCGAGACGAGACGCAATGACAGACGCCATGACACCGGCGAGCGTTTTGGCTATCATGGCGGATTGTTGTATTTTGTAGATTTATTTTAGCAAATAAATTAGTAATCTCGACATTAATAAGAGAATAAATACATTTTTCAAAATCTTTGAATCCTATTTCATTAGATCAGATAATTATTTTGGCGATACTTGATTACTGTCATCATGCCTATTTATGTAGAGCACATTTAACATGAAAAAAATTGTCAAAATCAAATTTCTAATTAAGTACCTATTAATCAATTTGCCATTGCCTATTAAATACATTATTGAACAAGCCTAGCCTAAGAGGTTGTTTCGGAATAAGTGGATTGTGAGCGGATCTAAATATCTAATTGTAATCTTATTTGCATTTAAACCGTTGTTCCTTTATCCGCTAGCGACGAGCTGCTCCATTTTGTCGCAAATCACGTCTACATTTTTTGTTTTATTGATATATTGATTGATTCTGTTAAATATACAGCATTCTATTACTTATGGACAAATGAGTGTGGGCAAAAATATATGGGCACTTCACCCACGGCCGCCACAGCTCAGACTACTTTTATTTTGAAGGTATCACAGCCTTGTATCTCTGTGCCAATGCGCATCAAATTCTGTCCCGGGGTTCTCTATTTATTTTGAGTCAGAGAGGTTACAATGGCTGTTACCGCATTTTTGGGCATAAATGTATGGACCCACGGCCGCCACAGCTTATACTACTTTTGCTTAGAAGGTATCAAAGCCTTGTTTCTCTGTGCCAATTCGCATCAAATTCTGTCCGAGGGTTCTCTATTTATTTTAAGTCGAAAAGGTTTAACTTACAAAAAAGCTAAAATGATTATGATTAGAGCGATGAAAGTCTCGATTTATTTGGATGTTTTTTTATTTCAAAATAAATGAGGTTTATCAGAAAGTCTCTTACGTATTTATTTTTCATTTCTCATGTTCAGAAAGTACGCTTGAAGTTACCTGAACAGAGGGATGAAAACAGTATTTTTGCGTCCCTGGGAAGCAATTCTCCCTGGGAAACGATTTTCCCTGCTGACAAAGTGTTAAATAAATCACATTCTACTATTTGACATTTCTATTGAGCCATGTCGTCTTTGTCAGACATTTCTATTTACCATAAGATGAAGATCAGGATCACGGGATCAGGATAACGGGATTAGGATCACGTAGGATCAGGTTTACAGGATAAGGATCACGGGATCAGGATTATGCAGGATCGTTGGATCCGGATCACGGGATTAGGATCACGTAGGATCAGGATCACAGGATCAGGATCACAGAATCAGAATCACGGGATCAGGATTGTAGGATCAGGATCACTGGATTAGGATCACGGGATTATTATTACGGGATTAGGATCACGAAGTCAGGATCACGGGATCTGGATCACAGGATCAGGATCTTGACGCCAGACCGTAGCCAAGTGAGTTATCTGTCATACATTTCAATACGAACTGTTTGGCCACGTGGCCGGCGATGCGGCCATAGCGTCTCAGCGTGTTAACAGCTCTTACAAGATAGATGTGAATAACCTGTTTAGGCACTCGAACTATTAGCGCCCTTGCTTCGCTCGTGCGCTAAACTAGGTAGGTTACTTTCAACCCATGTGTATCAATCTCCTATTTCCGATGACGTCCTTTGAATCCCTCACTGCGCTCAGGATTCTAATCTAGAATCCCTCGCTGCGCTCGGGTTTCAACTCTAGCATCCTTCGCTCCATTCTGTATTCAAAATAGCACTCTCGTCGAAAAAATAATATTTTGCCCCGTTGTCAAACAATCTAGTACCTACTACTCAGGTTAGGTAGGTACAAACATGGATTTATCTAGTGACCCCCGGGATAGATTTTAATGCGTCGATAATAAAAAATGCTTTGTTTTGTTAGGTCTTTCGAGTAATATTAATTCCATTGCTGGCGGAGCTGGGTGAAGTTTGCCCACTATCATTTTGACAAAAACAAAAGTTTGTTATTTGTTACTTATTTAATTAAAAAACCAGCACTGTCCATATAATATATATTTAAAACAACTAAAAATTTGTACTTAATCGAGAAACACGTTATTTTGAATGGATTGGAATGATCGTTATAAAGCTGTGAATGGCCGTAACAAAACCAATAGTCGTTAACCGCGTTTCATTGTCAGAAAACGGATTTTAAAACTACAGTCGTCAACTGATTCAAGAGAAAAACATCAATTCTAAAAGTTAGCCCGCGATAAAAGTAAAGAGCGGAAGCCATGCTTGAAGTTTAACGGTAAAGTGTTGGACAGTGCTATCTGTAGCTTAGATACTGCATGTTATTCAAATAAAGAGGGAGCAACTTTGTATTTAACAAAGTTTTTGTTTGGATAAACAGTTCAGGAAAGTTATTTTAAGTATCATCTTTTTATGATTCATAAAACAAATGTTTGTCCTAAATAATTATGTATAAGTATCACATTAAAAAAAATACTTACTATGAAACATTTGTGAATAAAACATACACTTAGAACTACGGCGCCGGCGTAGCATGTATTTTTACATAGCCAGTGTATAAGCAAGACTACATAGAATTCAAGTTAGCTTCTTCAGCTTATCAACAAATTCAACCTCACTCCAACAAGAATAATTTTTATTTCATAAAACATACATACTCATAAGACTAACTATACGATAACTAACGATAATATAGATAGGCACCTATTTTTAAACACAAAAATAATTATCTAGGTAGGTAAGTACTTAATTTTATGACGTCGCCGATGACCAAAGACGGGTGTCTCGTGTCAGTCTGCCGATGAACTTTACAACAAAATCTAAAGGTAGTCCTAGTTTATGCATTTATTTAGTCTCACTATACGACGAAGTTTAAAGAAAGTCCTAGTTTATACTTAATTCAGTGATTTAAACTATGGATTAAACCAAATGAGAAATCAAAAATTTTTGCCAAAAAATGGGCCATTGTGGCATAGTGCTAAGCTTAATATTGTACTAACATTTTAGTGTTATCTTTTGTTTCAGCCTGGCTATAGTCTACGCATTTTATAATAAGGCAGGTTATGTTCTAGACACCACGCTTTAGAGAAACTCGCAAACGAACCATAAAATTTTATTTTTACTAACTACTTTTATTTTGTAGTACACTGTATTTGTGTTTGTGTGTGTTAATATATATTTATATAGGTAAATAAATACCATAGAAAAGCATTCTCTAAGTATTTAAATACAAACTTTGTAACATATTTTAGGGTGCTACGAGAACGTGCTACGGCGTAGCTTTTTTAAAACGGCGCCGGCGGCGGTAACTAGGGAATGCAATGTTGCAGAACGACTGATATTGCCTAAAAGCATAGCAAATATCCACTTGTATCCACAAAAATAAAGTCAAATTCGACATGACAATGTTTTAGCATGTCGGAACCAAATATGCCTACTAGTAAGAGCCTATTAGACGCGAAAAAATATTTGATTTATTTATCAAAAGCGCTGACAAGTCTGCATCTCAAAATCGAGATCTAATCTATCTAGACAGCATGACTCAACATCAGAACTCGGACATCATTGCACTCACTACACAATGATGTCAATACGCTAGTTCAGTATTGTAATAATTAAAGGCATGCATGCAATACATTTAGTTTTATGTTTTTATTTTTATTTTCAATTTCAATTAGGTAGGTACCATACGTGCTTACTTAACGTAACCTACGTACGTAGTTTATTTTCAGGTATCCGGACAATTATTTTCATTTTCATTTTCAAGTATAGCAGCTAAAATCATTGCAAACCAAACCGCAACGATGCCACTCTCTTTTTAATACCGACCAGTTAATGAACCCTATCTCAGGTTACAGCGGTTGCTTCATTTTTCTTCTTTCGTCGTATTTCAAAAACTATACATCCTAGAGTAAAAATAAAAACCATTTTGGAATGTACAAATTAATTATTTTCATATAACACTCCATTCAAAATATTTGTGTAACTTATTTTTTTTTTACCCCCTTGGGAACCCAATATCTTTACAACCCCTGTATCGATTATGCTCATATACTCCACAGCAAATTTCCGTAGCACAACCTATTGACCTATCAAGTTTCATGCATTTGGATAAGCGGTTTTATAGTTATGCGAGAACATAAAAGTGAAACATTCATACAAAGCAAAATCGCCTAACTTGTCTTGTAATTTTTTATTTTTATGTTTCGGTTTGATCTGCGATCAGTCTTGCGACTATGTATAAGCAAATGTGTTGTAGGAAAGTTTCTTGTTAGGGATATGATCCACTGCTGGATACAATTCCGTATGTTTGCTGCTAGTGTCTTTGATATAGACTTTGGATTTCTATTATTTATTATAATTGAAATATTAGTAAGCATAACAAACTTATATATTACTAAATGCTTTGAAATTGTATAATTACTTGAACACTGCTTGCTCAGCTTGCAAAGACACAAACAAGGGATTACTCACGCTCGACTAGTCCAGTCAATAAAGCTAACAGGTTACGGCATGGTTCAGACAAGCTCGTCTTATTCAAAGTCCACTTTCACTCGAAAATGTGGTACACTACAAAATATACTATTCTCTATGTACAGTCAGCATCATCAATTGGTATCCCCCTATTGATTTGAACAAAGACCCTTTTCATTTCAACCTTGGATTTCAGTCAGATATTATAACCGCTATTGCATCGGCTCGTACTCGAGCGAAATTAGAAATCCATAAGTAAGCAAGGATGTAAAAGTTTTTACAAAAGTTGAGATCAACGGCTTGCAAACCGACCTCTTACTAGGGGGATACCAATTAGCGACGCTTTCTGTACCTGCTGAATTAAAAACGTTAAAAAAACGAAACAGGATCACATCTGTATCCCCAAGGCACAGTAGACATTCTCTAGATCTAAAAGACATTCAAGATCCGTAAAGGACTAAGGGGTAGTCAGAAGCACATCCAAATACATATTTCAAGTCAAATAATTTAATTTTGTTATCGTAACTTACAAGCTAGTACATTAAGCGCCGTTGACACGGTGCGAGTTTTTTGCCTCGAAGATTCGGCGAGAAACTCGCTCCATGACAATTTAGTGACAAGCGATTATAACTTTCCACGTATGATTTCAATGTTTACTGCCTGTCCGACTGCCGGTGTCGGCGAGGAAACGACTAATTAACTATCGACTATTTTCTCAAATAGATTATTTATACATTCCGTATAAACAAAAAAGATGCAAATATTAATAGTTGATCGCTGACTGTTCACACTACTGGCGCGACAAGAGCTATCAAAGATAATACTCGCTCAGCAATGCTAGCTGAACTCTCCGAGAGGCCAAGTAGCGGTCATTTCTGTCACCGCGAGCGAGTATCGCGAGTAATTACCCGCCGCACTCGCACATTCGCTTATAGCCCAGCGACAGAACTATCGGAACTACACACTCACTTCTTGCTGCTCGTCAACTCGTTTATAGGTTCTAGTTCTACTCGTTACTCGTTCATCGCCAGCGATCGGACAACTTGTCAACTAGTTTACATTGTTATATTTTGACATTTGCTTTCGATAATCACATCGTCGAGGCGAAAAACAAACACCATGTAAACGGCGCTTTATTATTGTTAAATTTAATTAATTTAGATAACAAAAATGGCCTTCACTCAGCATCAGCTACTGCAGACAGACTACTCTAGCGCTGGTCTTCCGTGTTACAAATATTTGAGACAGTCCACTTTTTGAAGAAGCAGCGTTCCATACGTCACATGCTAAAAATAAAACCGGCCAAATGCGTGTCGGGCCACGCGCAGTGTAGGGTTCCGTAGCGTAGTAGCACGTTTTCACAATATAGAACGATTCTGTTGTACTTTATTAGTCACTTTAAAGGATTTAGTCTAAGGATTTTGTATTTGTTACAATATTATCCAACACCCAAGCTCAACTACCATGGTAAACCATTTAACAGAGGAGGCTCCCTACGAAGTTTACGGGGGTGCGGGCGAGTGATTGACAAATTTTTGATTTTTGAATTACAAGGCACATAGAAGTGAAAAATCTGAGGAAAGATGTCGAGATGTGACGTCAACGATTTGCTTACATTTAAACGAAATTTGAGAAAAAAAAATTGTAAATATCATCATCATCCTAGCGATTTCCCGGTTGCATCCTTTCGGAGCCCGGGTCCTCTAAATTTTTAAATGTTTAAAATTTGTACCTAATTAAATATTATAAACCCATTTGTATATTTTATCATTACTAGCCTGCCTCACGGTTTTACTCGCACGAAGTAGACACTTTTAGGTGCATTCATTCATAGCACTCTGGGACTAATGGGCTGGTTACACAGTGCGAGCAGCTGATGTGACAGTAGACAGCTACTGTGCCTGTGTACTCGTATGACAGTAGCTCAATACTCCTCGCATGGTCACACTATAGCAGCTGTCCCACTCGCACATGACAGTAACTCGTATGATGCGGTCACACGTGCGTAGTAGCTGCACCTCAGTAACTGACTCGGTCAGCTCGCATGCCAGCTCGCACTTTGTAACCAGCCCATAAGTATTTAGCAGTTGGCAGTTTGGCAGTTTCAGATATAAAGATTATTAATACTTAGTAACTAGTGAATAAAGGACGGATTTAAAGCGAGGTCCATAGATGAGTCAAGAGCAAGGATTCTAACGACTGAATCACGACCGTAGGGAGTGATTCATGATGATTAGAATCCTGAGCGACGCGAGTGATTCATGGCCCTTGATATAAATCAGTTTTATTCAAGAGTTGCATACTATACTTTATTTATACCATAACTACGAGAAAAGAAATATTTACCCTAGCGAAAATAGACATTTAATGAAAAAAAAGAAGTAAATTATTCAAATGCACATTAAATAAATTAAAGCTTGATTTTAATTTTTCCATTTGTAAATCTCATCGTAGGCTTTGATGTAAACCAGCCGTGATTTGTTGGTTATAAGTTTTTTTTATCCTAAAATATTCGTAAATATTTAATGTGATTTACTTACATTTACTTCCAAGTTTTTCAATTCAATTCATTTATTTCAGACAACATATAAATTAAATACGATTATAATTTACAGTGTCCATATCATATTTAAAACATAAATTTTGTCCGATGACAGCTCGACTCATTTTGCTCGACCAATTTTTTAACCATGTGTAGTTTACAGAGAGCGAGTGGATCTGTCAACACGTGTGTCTACTTGCCGGATGACAAGCAGACTGAAAGCAGACTTTTCAATACTCCTGCCGCCCGCTCTCCGCGAGTCCCCCGCGTATGACGCCCCTCACCTCTGTAAATTTGTAGGGTAACTCCTGACTTACCTACGTGGTTTTCCTATAATAAAGTTATCTTATCCGCTATAATTTTCCTTTAAATTTCATGAAATGCACTATCATCTTGAATTTTTCCAAATTTTTCAAGCCAGCGGTTTAGCTTTTAGACGGGGGAACGCCCTACTGGAACAAAAATTTGCAGCTTAAAGTTTAAAAAAAGCTTTTAAAGTTTAAAGTTTAATATTTCTTAAATGGAGCATTAAATCGAAAAACAGTAATAGCAACCCCTAAGTCATTTTAAAAGACCTATTCCACGATACCCCATACGATGGGGTAAACGATGCAAAAAATACATCCCCACTTCACATGTAGGGGAGCTACCCTAAAAAAATATTTTCTAAAGTGTTATTTTATTACTTTTTCGGCGTAATTGATATACACACCCCTACAAAATTACAGCTTTCTAGTACTAACGATCTTTTAGCAAAACCTCGGACAGACGGACAGACAGACAGACGGACATGACGAAACTATAAGGGGTTCCTTGTCAGGGCTACAGAACCCTAAAAATTATTACCTAAGTACCTAGAATACCAGTCATGTAGTTCCCATAACACAAACTCTGCTTACTTTGAAGCTACATGATGCTGTGTGAAATGTTATTATCAAATTGTCACAAAATTGGTAATTAAAACCCTAGTAGGTATGTATAAAAAACAAACAAGATAGGATCACGACTGTAGGTATATTCATAGTATAATATACATTATTTCAGACAGATCTTTCTCGGCTTAAGAATCAAAACCCACGATTTTGAAGTTTAAAGTTAAATTCCTATCCCACTCGGCCACCACGGCAAATATAGTCATAAGTTTATTTGTTTTACCCGACTGCGCAAAGCAAAGGAAGGGTAATGTGTTTATCAGTCTATGTATCTATGTTTGGATGTTTCTATGTGGCACTCTAGAGGCCAAACGCGTGGACCGATTTTGATAATTCTTACGTCAATCGATTCGTCTCAACCTTGGGAGTGCAACTAAAGACATGACAGTAAACAAAATTCACCAGTGCCACAACCAGACGCCATATTGTCAAAATTAAAAAAAACAAAATCGTCACACTATATCAAGTGGGGTATCGTTGAATAGGTATTTCAAAATCAACTTTAGGTTTCTTTTACCATTTTTCATTTTAAGTAACAGTTTAGGAAAAATAACGGTTTAAAGTTGATTAATAATAATTCTCGCTATGGATGTTTCTATGTGGCACTCTAGAGGCCAAACGCGTGGACCGATTTTGATGATTCTTACGTCAATCGATTTGTCTCAACCTTGGGAGTGTCACTAAAGATATGACAGTAATCAAAATTCACCAGGGCTACAACCAGACGCCATATTGTCAAAATTAAAAGAATCAAAATCGTCACACTATATCAAGTGGGGTATCGTTGAATAAAATCAACTTTATCATAACTAAAAAGTGTTAAATAAAAAAATATTTTAAAAAAACAAAAACCCGACTGCGTCAAAACTAAAAAGAAAAAAACAAGCCTGCAAAGAATTACTCACAGTCGGGACCCATAACATTGGGAAGATTTGATTGGTAATAAAATGAATGGGTACCGACTGTGAGTAATTCTTTGCAGGCTTGTTTTTTTCTTTTTAGTTTTGACGCAGTCGGGTTTTTGTTTTTTTTAAATATTTTTTTATTTATTATAAAAGTCAGATCTCTCTTTTGTATTCCTTTGCGCTATATTAGCTTTATTCCTTGCAACTATCTAAATTACCGTCGAACGGATAAACAACTTATAGGCAACTATTACTCACAATGTAGCATAATAAACTGTAGCTCGCAATATTAATATGTACACAGCGGTAGGTGCGTAACAGAGAAACTTTCATAAAGGGACGGCGTGGTTTGTGCAACCGGCCCTGCTTGAGGGCAACTTTTAATTAACCGCACTTTTACAAACCGACCTTGTAATCGCCTTACGGTAAAACGTTCATTCATAATTCCAAACCTACCTTCACAGGCCTTCATTGAAAAATCCAATATGAAAGCTATTTCACACGATAATTTTTTTAGCAATACGAATAGTATCACGAAACAAGACTGCTCTTATTGTTTACTAGCTGACCCGGCAAACTTCGTATTGCTTCAAACATACCTAAATGGAGAGAAGCATGTATAAAAAGAAGCAGAGAAGCTTGGAAGGAGAGAAGCAGGAAAGCATGGAAGAGAGAAAACCCATATCCATAATCACCTAAAAGTTCCATGAAGGTCCTGACTCAGCATTGTGTTTCACTCATCAAGCTCTTTCATTTGATACCCATATCACTAAAAAATTCCATTGAACAGGTCCTGACTCCATCATCAGATCAGCTTGCTGTCACCATATTATTACATTGTAGTCGGAACTTTACAGATATTCCTAGTTCCAACTCAATCGGCCTTTTTATTAAGTTCTGTTGAACAGCTCCTGATTCCATTAGATCGTGACCTTGAAACTCGGACGAAGTAACCACGGGACGCGAATTGCCATATGTCCCACTTGCTGGGGGGGAAGGGAGCCAACTGTCACACATGACATATTTTTGACATAATGATGATATATTTCTGTCATACATGAAAACTTATAGTGATACCACTATCATAATTTTATGTTCCCCGATTTGAAAATATTTTGTTGAGACGTGTAGCACACTTTGTCTTTAGGTAATCAATAAATCTTAAAATTGTAACGATTTTATTTACAGAAAGTGATCTCCCCCCAATTCTACTAGATGACAACGCCAATCATTTCGCTGCGTTTTGGTTCGATCTCATAAATGTCAGCCATTTGGTGAATAGTAGAATAGCTTTTCAAAAATGTGTTCTGCCAAAGTCCAAACCTTAGCTAAAACCTCACCACAACTGAGTCGTTTGTCATTAGTAGAATAGGAAACAGTCGAAAATCTAAAGTTTAGTTGAGGTTTTGCTTGAGGTTGATAAAAAGTTTGGTACTAGAATTGACACCCTGCTAATTAGTTAAGTAAGTAGTTAACTTTACAAAGTAGGGACCTACATCACCTACATCTTTAGATTTCTCAACATGTTCTTACATTTATAGAAATATACCTACCTACCTAATATATTTTACTAGCAGCATCCTCGCGGCGGCTTAGTTTTTGTGTGAGAAAAAGAGAAAAATGATGTTGCTTGTCACAATTTTTACATTATAAACTTTTAGTTAATCTTAAAATAAAGCTCTATCTACTTACTCTAAAAATCTGTACCTACCATAAAATATTGCGAGAAAATATACTGGTATCACTACTACCAAATTTACTTTTGACATGACTTTCATAGGGATTGATAAATATCGATATTGGAGATGTCGATGTTTTTTACACTAACAGTAGAAAATGTGTAGGTACCTATATTAGGTTACAAGTTTTTTACCATTTCTATCCAAAAAAATACTTGTAATAAAAGACTAGGTAAAATCCAGTTGATCTAATGTCTTGTAAAGCTTATAATTGTTGATTATAAAATTAAATAAAAAAATATTGCTGAACATTTCACACAGCGCCATCTAGCCCCAAACTAAGCAAAGCTTGTACAATGGGAACCAGATAACTGATAGAATACTTATATATCTTTTGTAAATACATACCTACATAGAATACTTTATAACACCCAGACACAGAACAAACATCTATGTTCATCACACAAATGTTTGTCCTGAGTGGGAATCGAACCCACGACCTACAGCGCAGAAGGCAGAGCTACTACCATACCAACTGAGCTAAGAGGCCAGTCAAATTGTACCTAATTGTACCTAGAGTCCGCGTCAGCACTAAGGGCTACGGCAAAAGCGGGAACTAATAGTTTTATTTACTTTAATAAGCTCTTTTAGTCACGGTCGTTCAGTTGTTCTGATGTGTAGAATTAACTAACGTACAAACTTGCATAATTATGATTGTTCAAGCCGCATTTGGACAGTTAGTAATTTTTAACCTAACCTAGCTTTGTGATAGCAGCGCCGCGTCTATCGGACTTCAGTGGGGGCGCGCACTCTACCTATTGTTATAATGTTCAAACGGCTGAACCGATTTTGATTAAGCATGTCTATGAACCATTACTAATAAAAAACCTGCTTTCAAACAAATAAATAAAAACCGCATTCAAATTGGTTCACCCTTTTAAGAACTACGGTGCACACATACAAACATAAACACACACAGCGGTCAAACTTAGACACCTCTTTTTGCGCCGAGGGGCGGGGGGAGGGGGGGGGGGGGTTAGAAATAAGTCAACAAAAAGTTTATAGGTACTTCATCATAATCATCCGCAGCACAACTCGACTTCCCCCATTGCAGGATATAGGCCTCTTTTTGGTCGTGCCACTGTGTTTGTTCTCGGCTTTGTGCTAGGCTCATCCACTGCGTGCACCAGCACGACATTGTCGGGCGCATTTTACTTACATTATAATTACAACAAATAAATTATAGAAAAAGTAGGTAGGCACACGAAAACGTTGAAAATCTTAATAAGATACTTAGGTGTGATTTAATACTATAAAAATTATAATTATGTTGTTATGTGCCAATTTGCACAACTACACAACTACCTAGGTACAATACAACATAATTTAGTATATTATGTAACTTCAAGAAACTTAATGTATAGTCGTATTGCTCATTATACGGACTAAAAGTGAAGGAAAAAATGTCATTTTTCCTTCAATTTTGACATAAAACGTATCAAAACTAATCAAAATTGAAGGAAAAATGACATTTTTTTCTTCACTTTTAGTCCGTATAATGAGCAATACGACTATAAATGGTTTTATCGATATCGATAAGGAGTAATAATTGTACATTACCTCATCGTAATGCATAGACTCGCCACGTCAATTTTGTACCTTCGTAAACCTAAATTATTCAAAATTCGAACTATTGCTAATCGCAATAAGGCTAAACATAATTTTAAAAACCGCATTAGTTTCGTGGTACTGTCTCTCAAGACAGTTGTCATTAGACAGTAGTGCATGAGTGATGTCCAAAATATAGTAATTAATAGACATTGCTAGGCAATTATAGACCGTATCCACCGTATCCGTTACGATTGAAAATTAAACAGAGATGTGACGGCAGGCGATGCGATCTTTTTCATTTTAGTCGTATATTTTTTGAATCGATGTTTTAACCTCAGTTAAAATAAAATAATGTTTATTGAAGTAGAAAATCAGCTAAAACACAAAAAAACATTTACATAATGAAATGTTACACCATATTTTAAAGATTTGAGGTGTAGTGGATTTTTATTGCACTGGTATAGCACCATAAATTGGCATTTTCATGGAGCACCTTCCTCGGTGATAACGATACGGAGACTGATAAGAATCGATTATTAGGGTAGTTTTTATTGACGGTACCTGATTTTGATTTGTCAAAGTAATCCTAGCCGTTGGCTAGAGGGGTAAGATTGGTAGGATCATAAAGGCGCGTCCCGTTCTTTCGTCCGAGCCTTGAAATGATACTGAAGCCAAAACTGTAATTTTTTTCATTCATGTCTGTCTGTCTGTCTGTGTCTGTCTTGGCCGCGCATCACGTCAAAACCACTGAATGGATTTAAATGAAACTTACTTGAGTGCATAAGTATAGTCGTATTGCTCATTATACGGACTAAAATTGAAGGAAAAAATGTCATTTTTCCTTCAATTTTGATTAGTTTTGATACGTTTTATGTCAAAATTGAAGGAAAAATGACATTTTTTCCTTCACTTTTAGTCCGTATAATGAGCAATACGACTTATAGGATACTTTTTATCCCGAAATTCAGCACGGTTCCTTAGGGCGAGGGGATGAAAGTCAAAATGAGTATCTGGTTGTAATTAATCAACACGTAGTCCGATTTCATTGATTCTTTTTTAGTTAGAAAGTAAGTAGGTACTTTTTATGTTGTCCCGTAAAAATTTCAAGGTCATAGGTTTTGTAGTTCAGAAATTACAAACATTCGGTATCTTTGACACCGGAATGTACAGGAACCTTTGATTGTACGGCTCATCTTAAGCTGGTGTGCACATTTAGAAACCCCAAAGGAGTTAGATATTGTCTTATGGTCATTTTACACAGCTTTGACGTTTAAAATAACTTGAAGTTTATTCTTCCTAATCCATTGATCAGATTGTGATGAAACTTTGATAGGGTCGCCCGCGAGGGTTTCTAGCCCATAAAATCTACCTATTTATTAATAAACTAGCTGACCCGGCAAACTTCGTATTGCTTTAAGCATAAATGGAGAGAAGCATGTATAAAGAGAAGCAGAGAAGCAGGGAAGCATTGAAGAGAGAAAACCCATACCCATATCACCAAAAAGTTCCATGAAGGTCCTGACTCCATCATCATAACAGCATTGTGTTTCACTCATCAAGCTCTTTCATTTGATACCCATATCACTAAAAAGTTCCATTCCATCTGAAATCTTGAATCTTTAAAGTGACAGCTGTCAAACTTCAAACCGCCATATATCGGGAACTACTCCTCCTATACTCCCCGTTCTCAGTTCAAATGTAAGCTATGACCAAGAACTTCATTTGAAGTGACAGCTGTCAAACTTCAAACCGCCATATCTCGGAAACTACTCGTCCTAGACTCCCCGTTCTCAGTTCAAATGAGAGCTATGACCAAGATCTTCATTTGAAGTGACAGCTGTCAAAATGACATCTGTCATCTGAAATGTAGATTTTGGTCATAGCTTTCATTTGAACTGAGAACGGGGAGTCTAGGATGAATAATTTCCGAGATATGGCAGTTTGAAGTTTGACAGCTGTCACTTCAAAGATTCAAGATTTCAGATTCAAGATTCAAGGATCGAAATCCAGGATCGAAATCCAGGATCGAAATCCAGGATCGAAACCAAGGATCAAAATCAAGGATCGAATTCAAGGATCGAAACCAAGGATCGAAATCAAAATCATGGATCAAAATTGTATCAGTAAAATCATGCCCTGAAGCATCACGAAAATCAGAAATAGATGTAAAAGGTCTAGGAATGTTTAGTTCATAAATTATGGTCACCCTTTAGGAAGAGACACACCACCCAAGTTTTATGTCTCAAGCGGAACGCGTTTTCTGTTTCAGTGAACCTTCCAGTTACTTTAGTTTATAAATTCCTTGCTGATTTCTGAATGTTCAATCCTTTAATATGAAGAGAACATAATTTTTGCGAAGCCAAAATAAAGAAGAAACAAAAAAAAACATAATTTTGTCAACCATAAGAACACATAAGAATATCAGCTCCATACAAAAAAACCGGTTTACGCTTTTTTTTGTATGGAGAGGACATTCGTCTCCGCTAGTTATATTCTATGGTAATAGTTTCTGTGATCATCTGTTAACCGCATGTTTTCGTCAGCACGATTCAGGCTTTCTTTCATTTTGTATGGCTTCTGAGGGTCTTTTCGTGATGTTGAATAGCCTATAGCCTTCCTCAATAAATTAGCTATCCAATACAGAAAGAATTTTTCAAATCCGACTGGTACTTTCAGAGATTAGCGCGTTCAAACAAACAAACAAACAAACAAACTCTTCCGCTTTATTACAATAGTATAGATAGATAGTATAGATAAATAATTTTTAGTGATATGGGTATCAAATGAAAGAGCTTGATGAGTGAAACACAATGCTGATATGATGATGGAGTCAAGACCTTCATGGAACTTTTTTGTGATATGGATTTGGGTATGGGTTTTCTCTCTTCCATGCTTTAGTGCTTCTCTCCTTCCAAGCTTCTCTCCTTCTCTTTATACATGCTTCTCTCCATTTAGGTATGCTTGAAGCAATACGAAGTTTGCCGCCTCAGTCGTTACTTATAAGAATAAAAAAATAATTTAACTTTTAAAAATGATCGCAACCTATTTTTTTGGTGTTTGTATTATTGACTTGAAAACTAAGACTTGATTTGAATTTTTAGCTGTATTTATTCGAAGCGGAAAGAGTTGTAGCAATGTAAAAATCTTTTTCATTAACACAAAACACCAAGTTAAGATACTAGCAAAAGGTGCGATACCCTGCGAATGGAACACTACGCTTTATTTTTATAATTAACTGAACGGACCGCCACTTCAGTTAACGAGAGCGGTTGGGATTAATAGTTTGATAAAACGATGGGCGCTTTAATAAAACATTATCCCAGACAAACCCAGTACTTCATTCAATTTTTACGTTGCATTTTAGAGTGAGGAAAAAATGGACACAGTGATTTTTCATCCATTCATATTTTTACGAAACTTTATTGCAAACCGGATCTATCATTTTGTTGTCGCTCAGTTATCGTAGCAAGATCCTGGCGATAAAATCAGCAAACATAAGTATAATTAATGACATCTAGTCTGAATAAAATTCACTGATCCAGTTGAAAAATATCGGTCCCGCACATAAAAACTCAAAGAGATTACCACCGCGCTATAATCAGCGAGGAGAGTCGGAGATCGTCATGAGAAAACTTGGTAGAGAAGCGTCAAGTTTGCGGGTGTAGGGCGGCGGGGGTGTCGTGCGGGCGACGCGGGGCGGGGAGGTCACGGATCAGCTGGGCGGCGGCCATATTGATTCCCCGGCCTGTTTGATCGGCGCCGCGCCCGCGACCCGCGCCTCCCCCGTGCCATGGATTAATAGACGAGAACAACTTTTATGATTTCAACTCAAACAGAACGATGGCCGAATGTATTTAATGTTGCCGGTGGAGTGGGGAACTAGACAATGAACGATGTGTCTAGGTATTTCAGTAGGACAGGTACGCTTTCGTGTACCCACCGTTCGACGGCACTCCTCAGCTCAGACATATGATTGTTATAACCTATATAAAGAGTTTATGGAGCACTCTGTATATATGAGTATTAGGCCTAAAGGTATGAAGTTGATCTTTTATGAAATAAAAACCTACCTACCTCGAAAATTGAATGTTTTTTAATAACATTAATATTTCACTTTCGAAACTTTCGTGAGTAGTACTTGTTTTACGTGAGTAATTCCCGTGTTTTAATACAATGTCAACATTAATATTGATTTTCCTTGCAATATTGGGATAAATTTTTCAACCGATTGCCAATTTGTTTTTTTATTTTTTGCAAAAATAGTGGGTAATCCATTTAAAAAATCCTAGCGAGCGAATTAAATATTTTAAAAAGTTTAAAACAGTTAGGTATGACACCCACAAATTCGGAAAGAAAAAAAAACAATTTAGCAATTTGTAATGTTACTTATTTATTTCTACACAATTTGTATAATTCTAAATTTCTCAAATATGTAATATATATTTTATTTTTAATTCAAATAAAGAAACACAATGTATAAATTAATTATAAAATAAATATTACAAAATGGTTGAGCCTTTATTGGACTTTATTTTGCCATCAATTGTTGTTTAGAAGTTTGATAAAAAAAGACCCAGTACAAAATCTGTGAGTGCGTTGAAATCTTTTGTACGCGCACAATACTATCTACTGTATTACCGAGTAGCTAATACAACAGAGGCAGTGTTCGAAACGTGACTAGCCAACTCCACTCGGCGCTAAATTGAACGAGGCCTAAAGTAAAGTAGGCAAGACGAGCGTGCGGCGTAGACGAATTTCAAGAGTTTCTTTTACGGTTAAGAAGTCGCGCGTGCATGAGTAGGGGCGGCCCGCGAGCCATACTCCACTCAATCGTATACCTATAATCTTTCCATTTAATTTTTTGTGTTTCAAAATTTTCATGAAACTAAACATCAAAGTGAAATAAAGTTTAGTCAAAGAGTACTTTTATACAGAAAACTTTTGAAATAAACTTTTGTTGTTTTGCAACAAATGAAGGGGAAAATTTACAAACAAATGGAAGTCATAAGTAGTCGTAGAAAACACGTTACGTTGATTTGCAATCTTGCGATACCTTCGAAGATTGCAGACGGGCCCATGGGCTGGGTCAAGACGATAGCCGTTTGACGTGATTAAGGTGTAACGAACTTGCTAAGAATGGCTCTCACTAGTCAGTGTTACAACTGTGAATTACTATGTATATTATTACCCATCCCATGCCCATCATAATCATGTAGTTTATTTCATAGAACTTATTGTGTACTTAATTAAAAAATAATGTTAATGATGAGCTAGCGCAATAGACATCATTGTATAGCGACAACTGAGCAGTAGCACTTAAACGTATAGGGGTAGTCAGAAGCAAGTCCAAGTATAAGTTTTAACGCAACGGTGCGCGAGATCTCCATTCGGGGCGAACTACTAGTCTTTATTTCTACCACTTGCTTATATGCTCATCGTTCCGGATTTGTTAGAGATAAATGGTGTCCATAAAGGGGTACATATGAAAAGTCCGAAAACCGAAATGTCGATCCTTGAAATGCCGATGCTTAAAATAGCGAAATTCGATATGTAGAACGGTTGAAATGCAGAAAGCTTGAAAGATAGAAGTTTGTAAGGTCGAAAGCTAAAAGTCAGAATGCTCGAAATGCCGAAAGTTTCAATTGCCGAACGTTTATAAAGTAGAATGCTTAATAAGTATAAGTTCCAAATGCCCAATGACTAAAACATCGAAAATGATCGAAATAAGTACTTACATAAATTATTGTATTTTTTAGTAGGTACCTACTTTATTTCGTGGTAGTTTTTACGGGTGCGTAAAGTAGTTTAGGTGTAAAGTACCTACCTAGATGGAAACGTGATAGTGAAACGACTTAAATACTTACAAAATTATTGTATTCTTAACCGAACTTAAAAAAATAAGGAGGAGGTTCTCAATTCGTCGGATTTTTTTTTTGTGTTTTTTGTGTACGTTCACCGGTTACTCGAAGACGCCTCGACCGATTTCAAAGATTCTTTTTTTGTTTGAAAGGGTACACTTTTCCAATGTTCCTTTTGATCATCAGGTCAGGATCTGATGATGGGATCTTGGAGAAATCGAGGTAACTCTTCATATTTTAAAGGCATACGCGATTGGGGAATTTTTTAAGAATTTGATAGGATATCAGTGACAATGCAATATGATGGTAACATTAAGCTGACCTGATGATGGAGTCAGAAGCTGTTCAACAGAACTCCTCAGTAAATAAGCCGATTTAGTTAAAACTCGGCATATCTGTCAAGTTCCGACTACAATGTAATAATATGGTCATAACAAGCTGATCTGAGGATGACATCAGGAGCTGTTCAACAGAACTCTTCAGTAAATAGTCCGATCGAGTTGAAACTTGGAACTCAGCGTATCGGTGAAGTTCCGACTACAATGTAATAATATGGTGACAGCTGCTGATCTGATGGAGTGAGGACCTATTGTGTCAGAACTTCTCAGTGAATAACAGTGGAAGATCCATGTTTGGGTCTCCCTCCCCCTCCACTCTCCCTCCCCCTCCCATCTCCCTCTCTCCCTCCCCCTCTCCCTCCCCCTCTCCCTCCCCCTCTCCCTCCCCCTCTCCCTCCCCCTCTCCCTCCCCCTCTCCCTCCCCCTCTCCCTCCCCCTCTCCCTCCCCCTCCCCCTCTCCCTCCCCCTCTCCCTCCCCCTCTCCCTCCCCCTCTCCCTCCCCCTCTCCCTCCCCCTCTCCCTCCCCCTCTCCCTCCCCCTCCCCCTCCCCCTCCCTCCCCCTCCCCGTTTCCCTCCCTCCTCCCCCCTCCCCCCTCTCTCCCTCCCCCTCTCCCTCCCTCTCCCTACCTCTCCCTCCCTCTCCCTCCCTCTCCCTCCCTCTCCCTCCCTCTCCCTCCCTCTCCCTCCCTCGCTCCCGCTCTCCCCCCCCCTCTCCCTCCCCCCTCCCCCTCCCTCCCCCTCCCCTCATTCTAAATACAGGTGAAATATTTTTTTTAATCAGATGAATAGTTTTTGAGATAACCTCCTACATACGAGTACAATACAAACACACTTTACCTCATAATAATAATAAGTAAAGACAAAAAAAAATCTTACATCTACATAATTATTTCGAGCATTACTGGTTTCAAGCTTTTATATTTCAAGCATTCTAAATTTTGAGCGTCGGCATTTTAAACTTCTATGTTTTAAGCTTCGGTATTTTGGCTTTCGGCATTTCGAGCATTCTGATTTTTAAGCATTCTACATTTAAAGCTTCTACATTTTAAGCATTCTTCTTTACGAGCATTCGCTATTTCAAGCATCGGCATTTCAAGGATCGGCATTTCGGTTTTCGGACTTTTCATATGTACCCCCATAAAGGTATTCTCCGCATCAAAAGCCGAAGTCAAACAGTGAACAGCACATCATCAACATCGAGGTAATAAATGTATCGAATGAAAAGGCCATTACACATGGTTTGTAACAATACAGCGGAGCCGGCAGTAAGCCGATCAGCGCCGCGCAATCAATTATTGGATTAATCGACTAATCGACCTTCATTTACCGATGTGCGATCTCAATGGAATTTTATTGGAGATGGTGACTTCAACTTTCTTTGTGGATATTGTTCTTTCTTGAATTTATATGTGTGACTAGCCGTAGCCTTATATGATCTCCCTTCGGCAACACAACGTTTAAATTAAGTATCTGAATTCATTTGAATTCATACCTACTTACATTTATTTAGAAGTTTTTAATTTTTTTAATATTAAAAACATACATACATACATAAAATCACGCCTCTTTCCCACAGGGGTAGGCAGAGACCACGGATTTCCATATGTATGTATGTAATAAAAACAAGCTTTCAAACATGGGTATTTTATTGCAAATACAGTTTGGAGTTCCGATGAACAGCTTCCTGACTATATCTTCAGATCAGCTGTCACACACAGTAAAGCTAGAGATAAATTGGTCCCTAGTTTGTCTGTGCGTTTGTGTACGCTAATCTTAGAAACGGCTTAACCGATTTGGATGCAATTTTTGCTGTTGTATTGTAACAAGCCGGGATTAACATTTAATGTTTATTTCGTTGAATTCCTTTCACAAATAAAAAAGTTATGTCCATTTAAACAATCCCATCCGATACATTAAGTTGCTTTGCATGAAACTTTGGTTATCTAACAGCTATAGTCCTTCCCATATCCTATTAATATTATAAATGTGAAAGTTTGTGAGGATGAATGGATGGATGGATGTTTGTTACTCTTTCACGCAAAAACTACTGAACGAATTTTAATGAAACTTGGAATGTGCATTGTTTATGACCTGGAATAACACATAGCCTTTTTGTCCGGTTAAGTACGTACCATGTGAGCGAAGCCGCGGGTGGAAGCTTATAATTAAATATATCCACTATATAGTTTTATTAAAACACTGGTTTAAAATTCAGTAGTATGGTTTGTCTCAAACATAAAAAATAACACCACTGGTCTCTCAGCTCTGTTGATAGTAGCTCTGCCTTCTGAGCTGCAAGTCGTGGGTTCGATTCTCGCCCAGAACAAAAATTTGTGTGATGAACATAGATATCTAATGCTAGGTGCCGTTATGTGAAATGTCCAGTATTTAAATTTATATACTCGTATCACTGATATTTGACTTACCCATTTGATACAAATTTTACTGTCACTCGCAATGCTTATGTAACAGACATTAGGTAATTGCCTGGCAACACTCACCGATATGGATTAATCTTATTTAACGAATGATACAAATAAGCTGAAGCAGTAGTTGGGCTTTCCGCTACTGATGCTGAGCTGGACATTTCACACAGCATCATCTAGCCCCAAAGTAAGCAGAGTTTGTGTTATGGGAATTACAAGACTGATTGAGTACTTATATACTTTTTTGTAAAAAAATAAATACCTACATACATATTATACAATTTAAAAAACACTCAGTCTCGAGACAAATATTTGCAGATCATACAAACATTTTCCTCGCGGCGGGATTCGAACCCGAAACCTTTTGTGCAGCAACTTTACAAAACTACCATTTTTCTACTCTTTAGTTAGCCTCTCATAAATTAGGTATCCACATCTCAATCTGAGTGGAGATTTATATTATATCCATTATTTATGCAGGTCACATACAAACATCAATTACACCAAATAGACTAATTGACTATTAAGAGGAAAGCAATGGACTATCGGAAAGACTATACTTAGGACGGATCCATAAAACCGGATTATAGATTATATAGAGACATCAGCTTCTTAGTGTTCGGTCAATCGTATATCATTCGATACAGTTCATGAGCTGGGCCTTTATTTTCCGTCTCCCTCTCTCGTGCATCCGTGTGCACTTGGCTTGAAGCCAGCACAAACACTAATTCGTTGACGTCGTTACATAATTGCTTCGTTTTTGCTCTAACTGAGGCTCCCGGACTCTCGGCAGAGTGGCAGACAATGATATTGCTCGTGATAATCCCGACGTTTTTCGAGATATTATTTTGATGCAGAAGTGCATTTTGGGTGAGCCATAACAGCCTTTAGGGGAGAGAGGGGCTAGTTGTAACAGTTTTCAGAAAAATGAATATATCTTCAGATATAACCTTAAATTACCACTATTTAAACAAAGATCAATACTTTAAATTTTTACCTATCAAATAAAGTAATAAAAATACCAAAACTACTGGTAGTTATTTCACAATTAATTTTTTTCCAAAAGAAGTGCGTTGTTACAACTTACCCCGTGCTTGGGGTTAGTTGTAACACACACTGGGGCAAGTAGTAACACTAAGAAAAACAAAAATATGACACTTTAAAATTTATTTATTGTTTTTTAGCGGAAAAAAATTAAATATTTCTAAATACCTTTTATCAATAATCAACGAAATATAAGGCAATCAACATTAAAAAAAGTAACTAACCTATTTTGTTGCAGATGAACAGAAGATGACTTCTCATATCCGCCATTTTAGATTTTTTTACATTTAATACAGCCTTATTTTATATAGGCTATCAACCAACCGTTATTGATACATTTTGGGGCAAGTTGCAACACAATATATGTTACAACTTGCCCCGAGAAGGTGTTACATCTTGCCCCGAGAATATGTTACAACTAGCCCCCGAGTACAATTTTTCACTTTTATCAAGATAACTATTTCATCAACAAAGTTATCGCAGAAACTGTTATACAATATGATAAATATATAAATTTGAAAACAAATAGTGGACAGAAAGGTTCAAATAAGCTAATAATTACATCGTCAACCAAAAAATTACGAAGATATAATTTTCTATTACCTTGCAAAAATGAAGCGCGTGCACATATCTACTCACTGCGCCGTCTAGCAGGAACTAGCTTTGGCAACACGATGTGGTGCATAATAAAGGTTAGATTGAGTCATAGAAATACGTAATTATAGTTTAAATTCATAGTGAAAAACCTCTGTTACTACTTACCTCTGTTACAACAAGCCCCTCGCTCCCCTACTTTGACTGTAAGCTTTACAGTTGCAGGCTTTTTTATTGATGGAGTAAGTCTGAGAAAAGTATAAACTTTCGCAATCACTATTCATATTGAAAATTATATCGACATGGGATTTTATCGCGTAATTTACCTTATTTATATATATAGTATTTTTTAAAATCACGATGTTTTGAACTGTGAATGTTAATTCTTTGAAATGATGAAGTTTTATCTTGTTAAGCTTATTTAGGTTTATTTTACTTCAAATAAAGCTTCTCACAAATATATCGCGAAATGCTTACCTTACTTAAAATGTACGGTTATTCAAAATCAAAATCAAATATCATTAACCGACTTCGAAAAAAGGAGGAGGTTCTCAGTTCGTCGGAATCTTTTTTTTTATTCAGTAGGACCGTTATGACCACTTTAAAACGTCTTAAGAGCTAGGTGATTCTACTCCTGTTCTTTCGCGACCAACACCGTGAAGAATCAGGGCAACAAACACGGTATGGGGCCTAGCTTTCTTTTCGGTGATCCATCCGCTTAAAATCTAAATAGTCAATATTACATTACATTTCAATTTTTATTACTTTCACATCAAATTTTCTTGTTTTCAACACTTGTATTTACAGAAATCTATCATATTGTCATAACAACCTCAATTATTATTAATTACTCACCTTCTCATTAACCCATAACCATGAATATGTGCTTACGTTACAAATTACGACAATAACACAGTAATAAACGTTAAATGCTAATGTTTAGCTGAAACATTAACTTTAAATCAAAATAAACAGTATAAATAAAGCAGTTGTTGATGAATTCATGTATGTTTTTGCCGCATTAAAGTAACCTAATAAAGGTATTTTTCACTAGGTTTGATACTTTCACGTGATAAACACTTACAATTAATGTATAGTGTATAACCTATTCCCTGTCCACGCTCCATGGGCTTTGCCATATCACGTATGGAATGCTAACTTCTCTAAGCATGTACCAAAACGTATGGAGACACCTCTGACTTCTCCGTTAGATATCTTCAAAGGATCTAAAGATCTGAGAGAATAATGTCTACCGCACCCTGGGAATACAGTCGTGATCATATTCCATTTCATTTCAATTAAAGTAGCTTTTATGAAAATATGTGGGCCATTCGCAAACGGCTCAAAAAAACCGTCCGGGCCAAAAACCTCTATTAAATAGATTTCTAAGAGCTTGATTCATTTTTGTATGATAGTTATGATCAAATACTAGAAGAAGTCTATGTTTTCTTTTAGATAAAATAAATTTAAAATAGTTAAAAAAAATAAAAACCGCTGAAATTTGAGCCTCGGTGGCATGTCCCAAGCACATTTTGCGATGTAAATTATTTTTTATCTTTTTCTCTATAAAACGTGGCGCTACTTTGAATGTATTCACAACAAACCAGATAATTACTAGCTTATTTTATAATATTCCCAATAAATATAAGGCTTTCGTTGATAAGTTACAAGTAGTTTTAGTCGCGTCCGAGGTTTTGAATTGATATCGGTGGCGCGCACCGATCTACGCATATACCCTGTTCTCTAATAGTTGCAAGAACAGTTGTTAGAGTAAGAATAACTATCAGCCCCTCCGCATTGGTGGAGAGGACAACCAGGCCTGTGGGTCTCTGTTTGTCTCTTTTATTGAGGAACAAAATCGTTTTCGGTGGCTTGGTATACCCTCCAAGATGAGTTCGGTGTAATATTTTTTTTTCAAATCCATTCAAGCAATTAATTTCGAATTATAACAAAAGTGTATCTTAGAGATACTAGATTTCCATTATGCAGACTAATATTCAAAATTTTGGTTACTTTTAAAAATATCTAGGATTTTGCTCATAATTTTGATTCCGGTGGTATTGATTTCAGTGTTTTCCGTGGAAATATATGAAGGGTAAAGACAGTTTCATAGCACTTATAGTGCTGTTTCCTGATTTATGATAATTGTATTGAATCATAGAGAAAGCTGGCATAAAAAAGGTACCCCAGATTAGTGTCGGCATCTATAAAAAATAAAAGAACAGCTCAATTGCAGCTTTCAACCTAGAGCCCAACCTCATTCTTGCCTACGCCTTATTCTCAACTAAGCATCTGGATGCGGCAACATACCCAAAACCTACACAACTATCGCTGGAGACAGACAATCCGACACTTCAGAGTGTCGTCTGATGAACCTACAAAGAAAAGACCTCGAAATAATCTTAGGGACATTGACAGAACACTGTACCCTCAACACACATCTGTACAACATCGGTGCCACGGACAGTCCACTCTGCAGGGGATGTCTAAGCGAAGAAGAATCAGCTAGCTGCTCACGTAGTCCTGGAATGTGCGGGTGTAGCAACACAATGGCAACAAATCTTCAGTATCCCGAGGTCGCTCCTCTAAGCCGGTGAAGACCCCAGGAAGCTGTTGTGCTTCTAGGAGAGCTAGGTTGGCTACGTACCTAACGAGCCAGGTTATCCCCACGCATAAAGGACCACCATCGAGTCCAAATGCGGAAACGGGAGTCCACTGATTGTTCCGCCAGACTGCTACCGCGTCAGGTGCCAAGCGTTAAAGCAGCACCTGACGCGGTGAAAGCGACAGAAAATTCTGACACAACAAAATACCCATTTGTGATGTGAGGAGGACTGACGCGGATGGATTTTTTCTCGTAGATAAGAAGCATCGGCCGAAGCCTTCCCCCAACTGACGTGGGATAGCCCTCCGCTCTGCTTCGTCCTGCAGGCTGTTGAAACGACCATTGGCTTATAATATATCCCAACTAGACCCGACAACTAGTGAGGAAAGCATCCGTCAGTATGTGAATGAGAGGAGCTGATGCCGAATCAGGCAGCCACCTGTAGTAGTACCTAGTACAAGGCTTAAAGCGGCTGGATTCTACAAGAGATACTAACTTTAAGTAGTATATGCTCGGGTGGATGCCAGCCAGGACGTGTTCCTAGCTCTTGACTTTTGGACAGCCGGAATCGTTTACCATCCAATCAAAATGTCTATCTAACTAATCGATCGAGCGAGCGAAGATCTTGGTGGCAAGTTGGGCGATTTTGCTTTGTATTTTGTATGTTTATAAGTTTCACGAATTCTTGTTCTCGCATAACTGTCGAACCGTTCATCCAATCTGCATGAAACTTGGTAGGTCAATAGTTTGTGGTATGGAAATATACGGTGGAGCATATGAGCTTAATCGATAAAGGGGTTGTGAGCTTATTGGGTTCCCAAGGGGGGTAAAAAAAATGTTAAACAAATATGGGTGTCAAATGTCTTTATTTGAAAATTCCAAAATAGTTATTATTTTTATTCTAGGACGTATGTATACTTTTTGAAATACGACGAGAATTCATAAATATGAAATGAATGAAAAATTAGAAACGACATTATTGTATTGCATGCATACTAGTAATTTTACCATGACGAGCTAGCACAATAGGCATACTCGGCAGTAGTAGCACTTGAAAGTATAGGGGTAGTCAGAAGAAAGTCCAAAAGTAAGCCATCTACGATGCGCGAGATCTCAGTTCGGGGAGAACTACTAGTATTATATCGCCATACAAACTTTGAAACATAATTTAGCTCCTTCAAGGGGTTTAATGATGTAACCCCTTTTTGAAATGATTTTTTATCTACAAATACCTAATTTTTTATGTAATAATTATAGATCGAACTAAAGACTGTTGACTTTTTACCAAATTTTAATGTAATTGATTTCGGTGATTAGAATATTGACTTCGGTGGGCACCAATTTTTCAAAATCAAATAACTTTTTAACCGTTAGGCTTTAAGAGTTCCCTCTTGTACTAATAGTTACTAAATTAAATCTAGATTTGATATTTCATGTCAAAACATCCAAATTCAAAAAAAAAATTGTGCCACCGAAAAAATGCTGCGCCTGAGAATGACCGATGTATAGTCGAATTGCTCATTGTACGAACTAAAAATATATGAAAAATGACATTTTGACCGTCAATTTTAGTGCGTATAATTAGAAATACGACTATAATCGCCTACGGTTAGATAGGTAGTTAAAAATACAAAATGAATAAAAATCATACTTCAATCAACTCTAAAAAATGCTGTTTTCATCCCAGTACGTTTGATAAGTGCCAAACCAGTCAAGTTCCATTTAATTGCTTTAATTAAGTTTTTACTAATCAGAATCGTGTCTAAGTAAGGAAGCTGGGACCTTACTATGAACTCTTAGAGCAATGTCAAAGTAAGATTATTCTGATTCCGGATTTAGATAAGACTAAGGTAAGGTTAAAGTAAGCCTAATGCAGGCCTAAGTTAACCTTGTTTTAATCGTCATCGTGGAGTGTCAAGTGTCAAGTCATCGACTCGATGCAGGACTGGGCATGTCCTGAAACAAGCCTAACGCAGGACTGTTTTCACCTTGTTTTGACATTGTTCTAAAAGTTGGTGGTACTCCACCTGGTCGTTTAAACTGCTGCAGTTTTTTAACTCTTAGCTCAAACAGACCGCTACACAGTTTTAGTTGTCTTCCAAGTATTGATTTGACAAACAAACATCCTAACGAACTATGTAATGTCACAAACGCGTACAGCGTCCCGTCTCTAAAATAAATAAAATAAACACTGAAGTCATTACCGAGCATACGAGCGTTATGAGCGCTTCGGCCGCCAGAAAGAGGTATTAATTTTCAAGCTACCGCCTTCTAATTATAACGAACAACTTTCGGTAACTAAGCTCATGTTACATACAACCGTTAGTCTTTATTTCAGGTGTATTTTATCTACCGAGTCCTTACTTGGGGTTGGTTCTGCTTTTACTGCAACGAACGTTTGATTTTCAGTGCCGTGCTCGTAAAATATAGATTCTTAGATAAAAATATCACCAATGTTGATTTATTGTCTCAAACAGAAACTTGAAGCTTAAGTAGGCTACGTTTGGAGTAATATTGTCGTTCTAACCCATGTGTGCACAATGAAGACTAAAGAAGCTAGACCGATTTCTGTGAGGAATTCAGAATCTCAAAGAAAAATCAGGTTCCAGAAAACTTGTGTAGTTCGCCTCCCATTCAATAGACCGATAAAGCTGATGATGTATGTATGGGTGTTATATTAAACACACACCTCTAGCATTAATTTCTCTGCGCTTGTGATTCTAAACTATGAGAAGCAGAGAAGTCTAGTTATATTATTTACCAAAGAAGTGTCTCGATTATTTATTTATTTATTTAGTTTTTGGTACATAATCTGTTTATTTATTTATTTATTCAGTAATAGTATTTGAATGTTTATTTGAATATAAGTACATACAGGATGGAAAAAATGAATTGGCCCCGGAAGGAAACTACTTTAAATCCGTATTTTACTCAACATTCCTCTATTTTTAAAAAGTGTTAGGTTTCATAAAATAATAATGACTTTTATTGATTTCCCTTCTTTTATAATAATTTAATTTAAATGATTATTGTCGTATTGACTTCCTGTATTCATATTTGTTTTGCGGAACGGAAGTATATTAATTATTATCTTGTATATTTTGTAAAATTCTCTTTAATTCAAACTGGAATATTCGAAATTATTATTTGAGTTAATTACCGATTTAACTGTAGTAATTGTATTGTAAAGGAACTTTATTTGATTTGAAGTGAGTTGGAAAGAAAGATGGCGGGGCCTGGCATTCTGGTCTGCGACACCGCCTGAGCCTGACGTGTACGAATAGATTAATTATAGTTTATGGGGTGTGTCTAGGAAAGTGATTGTGCTGTTGAACTTGTAAAATGTAAGTACTGCTCTTAAAATATATGCGATATGATTATAAACCAGATTAGCCTGTGTTTTATTATATTTCAGAATGTGGATTGAACCCACAAATTTTTATTTTTTTATTTTGATTTGATTTTAATATTTCAATTTGTTTGTAATGTAATTTCTTTAAATGTTTTATTAGGTGTGGTTGTACATAATATATTTTGCTCGAATGATATAAATGATTTAAATGTATGCTAAGAAAATGAACAAAACTTTTTAGCAGAGGGTAGTCAGTTTTTTTGGAGAAGTCCTAAATACTTGATATTATCATGCAACGGTGTTCAGCTGGTCGTGTACTAATGTATGCTACGAAAATGAACAAAACTTTAGCAGAGGGTAGTCAGTTTTTTTTTACAGAAGTCCTAAGTACTTGATATTATCATGCAACGGTGTTTAGCTGGTCGTGTTCTGGGTCTACGGGGAAGCAAAATTTCGTTATTTTTTAGCTACAGTGTACCGTTTACGAGATATTTAGATTTTTGTTTGAACATTTACATAGTTGTTTCGTTTACAAGTTTCAGAAACATGCCTCATGATGATGATGACGTTCGTGGGCGATTGCTGACACCAACGAATCAAGAATCTCGAGGTAGTCGAGAATCCCGACGAGAATCTCGACGTAGTCGAGAATCTTCACGGCGGAGTCACTCTAGAGAGAGGTCCCGGAATCATCGCAGTCGAAGTCGCTTGCGGAGCGTGCGTCGTGAACGGAACCCAAGTCACACAGATTTGGAACATGAACTGGAGCTAGAACGCGCACGTGTACGCGTTTTAGAATGCGAAATGCGCATGGCACCCAGCCATTCTCGCCATATACCTACGGAACGAGAGTGCCACGCCCAAGGTGAAGTTACCGAGACCGTGAACAAGGAATCGCTTCGTCATCGAGGACGTAGCCATGGCACAGAAGAGGAGCAACGCACACGTGAAAGAAGCTTGCGACGAACCAGGTCAGATAGTCCTACTTTTACGTCGAAAGATATTGCTAGTATAATTAATACTTTAGGACAATTCAAATCTCAAGCGTCGACAGTAGCAACTCCTATGGGCAGCAGTAATATGAATCACAAAAATATTCTACCCAACTTTGACCCTTCTTCAAAGAGTCAGAGGATTGATATTTGGCTCAAAAAGGTTAACGAGTGTGCTACTGTCTACGGTTGGGATGAGAAGACTATTGTACACTTTGCAATGCAAAAACTCCAAGGATTGGCCAAGACTTGGTATGAAAGCCTAAACTCCATTTTATTTCCATGGTCTGAGTGGCAACAAAAGCTGATAAATGCTTTTCCATTCGAGCAGAATTATGGCCAATCCTTGGAGGATATGCTCGAACGAAAGAGTAGGTTTAATGAACCCTTGGAAGTGTACTACTATGAAAAGCTGGCTTTGTTAAATCAATGTGAAATCGAAGGCAAACATGCGGTTGACTGTATTATCCATGGCTTAAACGATAAAACCTTGCGGTCTAGTGCAAATGCGTTGCGCTGCACTCAACCAGATCAGCTCTTACAGTTTCTTATGAGCAACAAAGAAGTAATTTCTTCTGCTCTAACTAATGATCAAGGAACGAACTTTAAAAGTGAACCAATGACACTAACCGATCAAACGAATGCTGCCAATAAAACGGCTATGTCTTTAAGCGCGCAATTATTTTGTTTCAATTGTAAAGAGAAGGGGCATCCCTATTCCAAATGCCCAAAACCCCTAGTTCAATGTACAAGATGTCGTAGAGTTGGGCATACATCTGAAAATTGCATAGCTCGTTTGAGTAACCTTGATAATATCCCTAAAAAGGCCTAAAAAAATATCTGTCTTAGGTTGAAAAAATGCAATCGTTACAAAGTTTCTACATCAAGTACATACTTTTAGAAATGCCTAAATTTAAAAAAAAAAACCTACCTACTTCAATGATTTAAGCTGAGCAATTTTCTGCACTCTCGAGGTGCATTTCTGTTCAGGTCCTTGACAGATCCTCACTAGATTTTTGTGGCACCAATAGGAAAGTATACCCTTTCAAACAGAAAAAGAACTCTCCAATTCAGTCCAGGCGTCTTCGAGTAATCGGTTCCGATGAATCAGGACCTCCCCTTTTTTTTGAAGTCAGTTAAAAAGCAAACGCAAGCAACAGTGACAGCCGATCGCATGATGCCTTGGGTTCCTATAGCCGCAATGGATGTTAATTAAGTTGATGACGACGGATTTGATGATAAAGATGAAGATAGTGGTAATGATGTTAACGATGATAATGTGTCTTAGATGTTAAGAACGATATTGCGCTTGTGATCATTCTTACTTATTATAAAAAGTTATAATGGATTTATGTATTTATGAATTTTAATAATCTAGATGTAGTAGATATAATAGAAAACGGATGTGTTGTTTGTGAGAAGGAAGCGTTTACAAACATCACATATTTTAGAATTAAATGGATGTTTTATTTGTGAGAAGGAAGGGTTCACAAATATCACATATTTTAGAATAAGATGGATGTTTTATTTGTGAGAAGGAAGGGTTCACAAATATCACATATTTTAGAATAAGATGGATGTTTTATTTGTGAGAAGGAAGGGTTCACAAATATCACATATTTTAGAATAAGATGGATGTTTTATTTGTGAGAAGGAAGGGTTCACAAATATAACATATTTTAGAATAAGATGGATGTTTTATTTGTGAGAAGGAAGGGTTCACAAATATTACATATTTTAGAATAAGATGGATGTTTTATTTGTGAGAAGGAAGGGTTCACAAATATCACATATTTTAGAATTAACTGGATGTTTTATTTGTACGAAGGAAGGGTTCACAAATATCACATATTTCAGGACATAGACGTACATTATCAAAAATGAAATTCTCGCACTTGTTCCTATTTAAGGGCACGTGTTGTTTATGTTGTAGCATTGCTGTTATATGTACAATAAAGTGTTATCTATCTATATATCTATTTATCTAATAAGATTAATTATTGTATTCTCTTGTATGGAATAAGTTAGGCCTAGTGTTAGGTTTACTTAGGCTATCCTGGTGACGTGCATGAGGACATGCACGACGTCAGGATGGTCGAGTGTTAGGTTTCATAAAATAATAATGACTTTTATTGATTTCCCTTCTTTTATAATAATTTAATTTAAATGATTATTGTCGTATTGACTTCCTGTATTCATATTTGTTTTGCGGAACGGAAGTATATTAATTATTATCTTGTATATTTTGTAAAATTCTCTTTAATTCAAACTGGAATATTCGAAATTATTATTTGAGTTAATTACCGATTTAACTGTAGTAATTGTATTGTAAAGGAACTTTATTTGATTTGAAGTGAGTTGGAAAGAAAGATGGCGGGGCCTGGCATTCTGGTCTGCGACACCGCCTGAGCCTGACGTGTACGAATAGATTAATTATAGTTTATGGGGTGTGTCTAGGAAAGTGATTGTGCTGTTGAACTTGTAAAATGTAAGTACTGCTCTTAAAATATATGCGATATGATTATAAACCAGATTAGCCTGTGTTTTATTATAAAAGAAAATAAACTGCATTCATAGATTTTCTAAAATTCGCTGGCCTCACCCAGAATCGGACCAGCTAAAAATTCAAAAACTATTTAATTCTACTAGTCGATACATTGAATGCTAAAGATAAAATTGGTGGTTGAAAATTGGTGGTGACAGACGGACAGACAGACGGATAGACGGACAGATGGATAAGAAAGTGATCTTATAAAGGTTCCTTATATAGGTATTTTATAAAATATTTCAATTTATTTACCCGAGCTTATTCATGGACAACATGCATTGTTAAAAACTCCAAGTGCCTTTTCATATGTTCCGGTTGCCGGGTAGCCGATGCCGGGTTCCCCGGTGGCGAAGTGTTTGGGCATGCACACTGCACAGTAGCTTTCATACGTACCGGCGTAATTGCATACACTTCGCTGCCGGGTACTCATCTCCGGCTACCCGGAAACCGGGACGTATGAAAAAAAAGGCACTAACAATAGTTTTTTAACCAAAATCCCCACCAAACATCCAACCTATTTAGTGCTTCTAAAGGACTGCGCACTTTCATTAAATCATGGAACTCAATCAACGTAGGAAACAAAGCAACGTGCTACATGCACACCTAGGTCAATGACCCAATTCAGTATTGGTAAACATCGATTTCCGAGAACTGCAATACCTATACCATTACTGAACTTGAACTATTTACACGTCACTAGGAAGATAGACGGGGATCTGTTACGATTATATAATGTAAGGCCGATTTAAAACCAATTCGTTTAAAACCAAAAACCCGTTTCTCTTTTATATCAAGTCAAGTGTTAAGAGAAACCTCTCGTTTTCACATAAGTTGGTTAAAAACATGTGCAGACGAATCCTTACAACTTAAATGAACAATCAAAGCGTGCGGCGCGCGCGCGGTCTCATCTCAATATGGAAGCCATATAAAGTATTCCACTAAGAGTCAGGCGCGGTAATTTTCCCGCGCTAAAAGAGCGATGCATAAAGTAATTTATGCAGCACATTAATAAAACATGAGTGTGACATCTACGCAGCTGTCCAGTCAGCCGGAGTTTCCTGATCCTCATTCCCTTCAACAATATTGGCACTAAATCTTCTCTATTTTAAGGATCATCAAAACGGCCCTGATTTTTTTTATCTTCAACAAAATTGGCACTATACCTTCTCTATTTTAAAAAGTATCATCGCAACGTTGATTGTTATGCAAATTCAATAGGCGGGAACTCTGGCATAAATACACAATCTATCAAAGAATTTTAAATTGTATTCATGAAATATTTGAGGTACCTACATAGAAGTCGCTAGACACACTTGGATGCGAGACGCATAAGACAGAAGAGGGTAGCATATGCCCAGCGGTGGGTGATACAAGGCTAATATTGTGATGATGGCATTAAGAGTATGCTTGTAACACATTACTCACAAATTCATTTTGAGATTCTACCTGTATTTAGGTACCACTTACCGGTACAAACCAAGGAATGTATTCATAACTTCAGGAACATTTTATATAAAGCTCGGTTGACACAGTGTAGTAATTCATGCAAGACTGAGCCGGGACTTACTGAGTCCAAGCGCCGCGCCCGGTGCGGACTCGTTCTGGCATGAATCATCCCTTAGTCGTAGCAATGAGATTGCAAAAGTCACGTTGCTACGCGCGTAGCGGCAGTGCTACACGCGTAGCAATCTGAAGCTTTCTTCTTATCTTATTATTTATAAAATAAGCCAAATAATATGATACTTACCTATTGTGTTTTAATTTTGTTCATTATTTATATTGTTTTTAATTCAATTTAATATTATTTTGAATTTAATTGTAAGTACATAATTTTGACTACTTACACAGATTTTGATTTTAACTTTATCATCTATTGTTTTTAAATAATGATGTTATTGTGAATGAATATGTGAAATATGGATATTTGTCTTAAATAAATGAAATTAATTATTATTATTCTTGGATATACAAGGCATTATTTAGTGACTGACTGACAGATCAACGCTCAGCCTAAACCATAAGTCCTAGCAACATTGAAACTTGGAGCTTATACCTCTTATAGCGTAGGGGTGCACTAAGAAAGGAATTTTGGAAATTCTACCCCTAAGGAAATTAAAAGGCAGGCCTTTTAATCTCCAAAAACGTGGGTATGAAAAATCGTATTCCTTGGACTTACTTTGAAACTTGGCATTAATATATTTAGTTCAAGTCTATGATAAAATATTTTGAAAACTACCCCAAAACGCGGTGCAGGGGATGTCCGATTTGTTTAAAACTTGGTATAAATATTTTGCAGTGCAAATAAAAAACTTATAAGTATACTTACATTTTTTTTTAAACTACTCTTCAAAGGGATTGCAAGAGGGTGTTCAAGTCGGGTGGTTTGTTTTGCATCAAACTTTGTAGGTTTTTCTGATCTATCTATGCCAATCTGTATCTATGCCAACATATAAAGCGGAAGAGTTTGTTTGTTTGTTTTTTTGAACCGGCTAATCTCAGGAACTACCAGTCGGATTTGAAAACTTCTTTCAGCATTTGATAGTTAAACTCTTGAGGAAGGCTTTTCATCATCATCATCATAACCATATACCATCACTACGGGGGCAACGTCGAGAGGGCGCTGCTAGTATGAAATAAAAGGCTCTCTATGCGACTAAAACAAAGTTTAAAGTTTTTATACACATCTAAAAACATTATCTGAAACTGACAAATCGAAATGAAAAATGTGATAGACATAAAACGGTCACGAGAATGCACTGTTTCAAAACTGCACCCGCAATGCCTAGTGTTGTTTGAAAGTAGGTTAGCTTTTGTAGTTGTTTTAAAAGAAATAGGACAAAAAATACATTTTTTAAAAATTTCAACGACGAAATCACATTTAAAACTTGTGGTCGTATTACACAGCCTTCCTCGGTGATGTTTGTTCTTTTTCGCGCTAAAATGTTTGTTACCTAATAGTTTAAAAAATACCGGGCCTTTTCCGTTTGACATTGATTACCGACATTTGTAGCTTTTTCCCAGAGCTTGAATAGAAAAGTGAGCTCGGAATATCAGCGTAAAAACCTTGCAACTCTATCTAATTTTTTTCATTTTTGTAGTTAGGAAAGAGGAGTGCAACACTGAAATGAAAATTCCGGTAACTTTTTAATCTTTGTTCGTCAGTTGTTTCAGCTTTTATCATAGACATTCTGGTTTCAGGTGCTATTTGCAGTAGTTTTTGATGGATTGTAAATGTTTTTTCGTCTAATGCTAAAAGTTTAGAAAGCAATAATAGGCTTCTAGCTAGTAGGTATTTAACGTGATTTCAATTTGAAACTCGGGGACTGACTATCGTGTTCCTACAAGATAACTAATTTGCGAAGTAGTCTTGTGCTCATGTATGCAAACAAGCCCCGAGTGACTCTTCACTTTATCAAGGCGTAGCCACTCCTACTTAGTGAGGTGCATAATGTACGAGTATGTTTTCTTGTCATATTTCGATTAACTGACCTTAATTATTGAGGTTATTAATTTATTAACAAAAGAGTCCGCATGTTATTTATAGGTGTGGAAGAGTCAGCATTTGCGTTTATTCCCGTACGTAACCAGTTGTGGGTAAAGAAAGATATTTCCGCTTTCGCAACTGGTTACGAAAATTAGTCGCAGAAACGGAAGGTACCAATTATACTTAAGTTATGTAAAATTAATAGGTACTTACATGTTCTCTATGATGTAAGAAAAGGACAGCTACCTCGGAAACAGATACCACAAGATGTTTACTATACTGACAATTCGAGCAGAGTAAAGGACTACGAGAAGGTATGTCACCAAAATAAGAGACGGAAACCCAAACATAACATAAAATAAACCAATTTATTTGTCAGGTTGTAAGTGTCTAGACTCGGATCGACTATTACTTATGGCGCATTGGCCATCAAGGAAAGGACTATGGGGTGAAGGGACATTGGCCAGAAAGTCTCTCGGACCGTCAATTTTTCTCTGCGGTTATGGAGGTATGGATTGAAATGTGAAAAGGACGGCTGTAACTAGCTATACATTCAGAGATGTCGTTGTCGGTGCCAATTTCAAACAAATTCGTGGCTACTTTGGAAAAACTTATGGACAAACTTTTTGTCAGTTTATTCTACACCTTGGTGACAAATTCTTGATATTCTTGTCTCATAATTGAATTTATTGATTTGGGTGTCAATACAAACATACGAAACCGATTAATTTAAAAAAAAGATATCAACTACAGATGACAGCAATAACACCTAACAGCCAGTTTCAATATTAAATCTATCTCTGACACCGATTTTGCTAACAGGGGCCATACCATGAGCTCTTAGAGCAATGTTAAAACAAGCTTAAAACAGTCCTACTGCTTTAGAAATGACATTCATTGTCATTTTTCAAGCTTGTTTTAACATTGCTCTAAGAGTTCATGACACGGCTACTGTGGTTAGATAGGTATTTGGCATTATTCCTACACAAAATGCTTTGATTATATACCTGTCTATAATCAAGGACAAAATGTCAAAAATCTTTCTACAGTAAACAAAACCAAAGATGGGTACATTATTATAACTGACCGTTAGTATTCGTTTGCAAAGCAAAATACTGTATCATCCACTGAAACGAATAAAACATTTATTCCAACTACTAGTAGGTAGTTCGATAATCTAACTGTTTGGACAGAAATATTCCAGACAGTGTAGAGCAAGTGTAGAGTTTAGTTTAGACAGAAATTGTTAGACTGACTAACCGAACTTTTTGGATACGCAGATTTTATTCCAAATAGAACTATACTGGTAGTGAAGCATCATGAATATAATTCCTATTCGAAAATAAGACAACATACTCACAGATTTGACTTTGTACCGTTTACAAGGAAAAGTTGGTTATCCGATTTGGTCGCGAAGGAACCGGTAGAATAGACTAGTTAATTGTCACAATTTTGCCAATGTCAGTGGCGAATGAAATAAGCACAGTAAAACCAGAGATAAAGTATCGTTCCTTTATCTTAGGGTAAAACGATGGAGATTTGGGAAGAGTAAAAATAAATGTTTTGACTTTGATTTTGATGAAGACTTCGCACTGGCCGTCAAAATTGTACACTAGGAAAGAGTTGCAGTTCGAATGGGAAAGCAAGGTTTGTTGCTAGTAATTCGCTCGTTACGTGGTTTTATTGTTTCACATCGGGACAGCAGCTGCATCTGGCCCACAGATGGTGTGCTAGGGCCTTTATGCCGCCATAATACGAGCTTGTTAGTCGTCCATCTCCTCAGGCTCTTCTGGCAGAGTTCCAATCGCGACCGCGCGCCACTGATATCATAAACCCATCGCTGCTAAAGCGAATATTACAGTGTAGTTTAGTAAACTACTGAATATGGCATGGCTAAGTAGTTGTAATTATATGCATCGGGATTTTGTTTATATCTGCTATTAAGTAGGTTTAGATAAAATTGCTTATTTTGTACTTACCTTTAAACTACAAAAATTGTGTTTATTTGATCTATGATGTCTGAACGAGGCAGAATGTGTTTTATATTCTGCTTCCATATAAACAATACACATTTGCCAGTTCATTTGATTAAAAGGTTCGAATTCTTCAAAAGAAAAGGGTAAAACGGAAATGTAGAAACAAATGAGCAAACAGAAACAGGTATATCGTGCCTATTTGTTGGAAAAACGGACCTACTTAATAGTGTGCGTCAATTCTTCGTAGCGAAACCAGTTTGTAGTGAAATATATTCGAGAAATCGCATTTCACAGAGCTTTCCCGCTAGAGTACAATTATGTATGGAATGTAGTAAGTAAGCGTAGCGCGCGTTTTGCAGGTATGCGCTTCATCGCAACATTATTTTGTGTCATTTTGTGTTGAACAATAGCAACAGCTTTTTTAAACGTTTTTAAGCTCATTGAGAAACATCAAGCTTATTTAATTATCTAGGTTTTAACTCTTCAATTACTTGATCACTATTGATTTGACGAGGTATTTTAAACCTTTGTCTTTCTATTTTCTAATATTTTGGTCGTGATGATCAGTAAATTACTTAAATAAATATTTGGTTTTTTAGCATACATTGTAATATTTGTAATAAGTACATAAAAATAAAAATTAAATAGTTGATTTAATTTGTGCAATATGTAAATAAAGTTATGCCGCTAGTTAGCGCTTCCACAGTTGTCAGCGTTCCGTGGTCTGGCTCGTCTGACTCGGGACGACGACGGGCGCCCTGACCTAGTTGCATTACGACCCACATTCACACTTTCGGGAATTTTAATATCACTTGTCATTCAATGTACTCGATGACTGAGTATGCATAGAGTGGATTAGATGTGATCCACTAATTCATGATAAAGATTTTAAGACCTTCATTCGTTTTTAAACTGATTTGGTTAAAGTTCGTGGCTTTAAAAGGGACAGTTTTTATAGAAATCATTATAGTAAAATCGCGTACACTAACTAAAATACGTACCTACTTAAATGCTTATAATTTGTCTAGTAAATGTCCCTGGAATATAATTTTCACCATAAAGTGCTCGTTAGAAATTGAATCGTAAGTACTTATAATATTAAAATAAAGCAAAGAAAAAGATAGTTAAACACCTGTTTTGGTATGAGCATTGATTGTACCTAAGTAAGTATATTATGTAGAGTACCTACCTAAAGTTTTTTAATATTATATGATGTAGTCATCTCTACATGAAACCAGCTAAAATGTAGACAGATTGTGCAAAATACTTTTATGTTTAGAGTTAAGTATTACAACAGTTTACAGTTTTGCGACATTCCTGTGGATCTTGTTTCACACTCGTTAAAATACTTCATCCTTCATGTAAACAAGAAGGAGGTTAGAATGAAAAACGATAGAAAACGTACCTAATTACCCCAGCGCAGATTCTAATGAAGGATCCGCGAGAATTCTTGGCCTGAAAGGCTTGAGAGACCGTAATTCCCCTGCCTATTGTTCCCTTTGTCTCGCAGCACCACTCGGATCGGTACCTACGTTCTACTAATATTTTGAGATCTTTTTATCCGTGAATTCGTCATCTTCAGGTATCGGTTTCTTTAAAAAGCCTTTTGAGTACGTCCATTCTTTACTTTTTTAGGTCGCCGACTGGACATGACGGCTTGACCTTAGGGTTGGGTAATGACGGGGAAAATTACGGACATATCCTAGATTCTCAGCTGAGATACGAACAGTAAACGTATTCTATTTTCAATAAGTAGGCAGTGTTTTATTTTCTGAGATTTGCTTATCAGACGGGTTTGATATTGATAGTAAGCAAAATGTTTTTGTAGTAACAAATAAAGTTCAAAATGCTGAAAGGTGGATGAAATCATTGCGGGCCAGGACGTTGGCGGGCGCATGCGTGGTCTGCACGCCTGCGCACCGCCACTTAACCTCAATCCGAGGCGTGTTTTTGAATGAAACTTCATTGCGAGCCGGCCCCTACTTCACAAACGTACTTTGCTTTTAGCTGATTCCTCTACTCTCGAACTGACTATCTTACCTGTTCGAACATATTAAAACAAGCTTGTAGCTTAGAATAATGATATAAGAGTCATTATATCATAGTAATGAAGACTCTTTTAAGAAAGTATGAAGCAAACGATAGAAATATGATGAGAAGTAGGAATGCGTGACATCTCAGAAAAAGTCGGTCAAGAGTGAATCGGGCTCGCGCGTCTGGTTTCTCATCCACAATCAAATTATGATATTAACGATCGCGATCGCGATTTTCTTTTAATTTATAAACAGTTCACTGTCACAGTGAAACAAATCTTTTGCTTTGATATAAGTAGGTAGTACTTAGAAAAATCAAATAGGATTCTTACTTTTCCTAGATACCTACCCTTAAATTCGTCCAAAAGTAACTTCAATTATCCCGTAAACATGACATGGAACCTATCTGAACGCTATTAAAATCAAACCTACCTACTTATATTACATAATAAACTACTTTACTATAAAAAAATATTATGGTGCCCCTATAAAATAATGAATTACCTAAGTACTTAATTAATTAATTAATAGCCACCATACACAGCACATAAGAGAAAATAGAGCAGAAGCGCAATGTTATGCAATTATCTAAGAAAACGTTTAGCAACACAATGGATTGTCGCAAACAATGGTCGCCAGTGATTACAGGGATGGGCTTAATACATCTCATTAAATTAATCCGAGGATCACACCTGCTTTGTACATTCTTGCGGATTTTTCATTAGGAAAACTTTTAGCTAAGGTTTGTAAAGCGTTGACCTATAGCTTATAGGTGCTCACATATATTTTATCATGTTCGGGCCTTTCCTTTTACATAACAGTGAGTAAAACATAAAGTCAGCAAGGTGGCATGGCAGCTTGTTCGTTTTTATTAAGATTTTGGACTTTCAGACATCTGTCAATGAATGGTTAGTGAATTATTTATATCTGTGTTGGTAGATGACCAGTTTCGTCCGAGCCAGAAACCCGAGCCAGAAACTGACTAGTTTAGTTGGCCAGTTTCAATATCTATTATATTTGTAGTTTTGCTCACTGTGATACGAGTAAGATTCAACATTTTTATTTTTGTTAAGAAGTAAGTAATGTCAAAAATCTACTTAAAAATTACTAAGCAAAACCACAGATAGATATAATAATAAATTTAGTCATAAGAGGTTCTTAGATTAGCACACCAGTGCAGTTTGAAAACACACTATAGGTTCTTACATGAAAAAAAAACATCGAAGCTTAAAGCTTAGACTTGTACTGTTTTATGTACCTTATAATGGTGCTCCCACACTGCTGTTAAAAAATGTTTACAAACATTTTAATAACACTGAAACATTTACTAACAAAAGTTAGGAATTGTTACATTTTGTTAGGATTTGTTAGATGTTTTGAAGGCTCCTACACTGATGGATAATGTTTACAAACATTTAATAACATATGAAAACATGAAATTGGCTTGCAGTTTGGATTTACGTTCCGAAGCGTCTACGCGAAAATGGTTGAAGATTTGCTCATTGGATTAGCTTTTATTTTTTGTTTAAAAAAGAAAACCCGCTCTCAATGGATTCACCAAACGCTAATGTTAACAAATGTTTTATTTTGTTACAATATGTTAACTAACAATTTTGTTTAGAAATGTTTACTAACATTACCTAACATGAAAACATTTTCTAACATTGTGATCAAATGTTTGCTAGAAAATGTTAGTAAGTAAACATTTTTTAACTGCAGTATGGGAGCACCATATAACTTAGTGCGCCAACTAAGCTCACTAGAGTGTTGTTTCCAAAAATAATAGAGCGCTCTAGCGAGCCTGGTCGGCGCACTAAGTTTTTATGCATAAGACCGGTAAACTCAGAAACAAATGTTATGAAAGTAAGGACATATAAAAAATATTACCTACTAGTAAAAACATTAAAGCAATGTGAATAATTAAGAAAAGTTGAATGTGTAATAATGACGGCAAACAAGAGTCGAGATGTGTGTATCTCGACTCTTTTTGTATTGTTAGTCATTACAAAACATTGGAAAGATTTGACAAATATACAGAGCTGAAATAGACACGTGTCTGAATATGGATATGGACGTCAAGACCGCAAATTTTATGAATCTAGTGCCAACTTACAAGTAACCCTTGAACCTTGTCTTTGCTGCATACCATTGCTATTTGTGAAAGACTATGGGTATTTATTCAAGAAAACCAGATAAATAAATAATTGTAAGTAAGCAGAACTTATGGAAACTACTTGTATTCCGAATTCGGAAAGTGGCATTTCCTCGCTGAAAAAATGTCAACTTTCGGATGAAATATACCTATCGAATCGGATGCATTTTCGGAAGTCTGAATCGCACTGCTGATCTAACAACTAATGCTATGAAGCACTAGGGCAACAAACATGTTTTGGGGCCTAGCTTTCTTTTCACGTGATACAATAGTAGGAACGTAGTCAATAGGTACGCAGTAAGCTTAGGTAAAGAAACCTGACAATGTAATAACGGTAGAAGTCAACGTTGTGGAAAATGGTTGAAAGCTTTCAGATGTTCAATTTAGACACAGGTAAGTCTTCGAGAGCAGGAAATGCCTGCAGACACGCAAACCACTGCATTGTTAACCACCCGGATATTGTAACGGCACACTGTGGGTCGTCTGGATTAGTTATTTGGCACATATACCTACTATGGTTTAGTAAATTGTTTATTGAAGTCATCTTTGTCGTTCTAAAAAATAGTATGGTGAAAATATATAATGCGTAAGAAACTTTACTTTAAAACTAGCCCCAATACAAAAACTGAACACTACACTCCATGGACTGGCCAATTTATTTTGCGGTTAGGGTGAAGCATAAACTTATATAAGTAGTTTTATCTCTACAAAAATATAAAAGTTTATACCGTCTCTACGGTAATTTTATAAAGCTAAAATACTGAAGCATGTTTAATTATTAGCAATGCGTTTTATTTTACATGAACTATGGGAACAAAAATTTTTATTTATTTTGATTTTATGACCGAGCGAAGTAATCTCTGATACGTTTTATTTTTTGAATACCAATATTGATTTGAAGATATCTTTTTACGGTTTATCAAATCACACATTCGAGCAGACAACATGTTTACGTTTAGATAGATACTTACTTAATAAAAAAATCTGCCAACACAGTTCAGGAATGCTTGCTATAATTATTATTATTTTAGAAATGCAATGTAAATTATTATAGTAATGGTTAATACCCTATAATAATACGTAATCTTGAGATATTAAATCCGGTGTATGAACGTGTTCGTAATTAACACCTTTGTTGTTTTTTTTTTTGTATTTATGGGGTCATCTGGATGGTTCTTAGGTCAAACCGCTGGACTAGTAACGCTATTGTCGAGATCAATAATATAAGTACTTAATTTAAATTTTTGAAAGTACTTAAGTATTTACTACTTAACTAATTTAAAGTGAAATGTGTATAGAAATGATGGCATGGTCTTTTCAATGTACAGGGCTACATCTGCCTACCGGGCTCGCTTGGATTACTTAACATAAAATAGACCTAGTAAGTACCTACCCTATATGTAGGTAAGTAATAAATAAAAACAAATAATTCTCCGACTTTCCGGACCAAGACATACATACGCGTTTTTGCGCCAAATTGGACACATTGAGTTTAAGAATTCTGCTGATATTTTTGCATTCCCTAGTATCTTGGCGTACTGCCTGCTGTATTTTTTTCTTCTGTTTGTTGAAACATACTAATACATTGATATTACTGTAAGTTATCCGGTTTCGGTGGAAGATACAAGAAGTGATTTTAAAAAGTTTATTCTAATAGTCAGAAAGGCTGCCAAGATCAGTTTGCACGTTAAATACAAAGTTTGGATGGATTGAGCCAAAATGATGTCGTGGTTTGGCAAATTTCAATAAATAAGTACTTATTTTTGTAACTCTATGTAATAGTCTAAGTAGTAGTCTTGGACATTTCTACTGAATTTTCAGATAACTTTTTTGTGGTCTATAATAGTCTAGGTACACATGTCATAAGTACTTGAATGCTATTTTCTACTGTGACGATATCGAACAGAAATAACGCTGACCCTATGCATTTTCCATTCAGTAGTCACCATGTATGGTCTGACTTCGGGCTAAAATGAGTCATCGCTGATAAAAATAACATAGGGTGTAAACGAAGGATGAAGGAAAAATTGAATGAGTCTACTTACCATATATTTTTAAGTTTAAATTGGTCGGAACTAAACTACAAGTATGGAGGAGGGTGTTGGTGTCTGCGTCACCGTTTTTATAAACTTCTGCAGGTACCATCGTTTCAATAATATTGTAAGCCACTGAACCTAACTGTTCCTCAATAAATATGATTTGATTTGTTATGATTTAAAACCGTAATTAGAAAGATCAGAAGATATTGAAAGAGATCTCAGCAAGACTGTATTTTAAGGTCTTGCCAGAACCCTGGTCTAATTAGAAACCCGCATCGTTCCTAACACGCTACAAACTTTTCTTGCTCAACCACAAACTGTCCTATAAAATCATTGTTGTTTCTGTTTGAAGGCCAAAATTGGAGGTTGTGATACTTTTCGGGTTGGATACACGTGTCGTGTTTTATGACGATAGGATCTCAGGTGAGTCCAAACATTTCTAGGTAGAAATAATCTTTCAATTAAGTATTCCATTTCCAGAATGTACTTTTAAGAACTGTCATTGAACCATATAAGGTAGCTATTTGTTGTTGCATAAAAAATAAATAAATTAGCTATAAGTAATAAAGCTTTTACTGAAATTGCGGACATTTTACTGCTGAACACAATTACAGCTCGTAGACCTTCTACGAGCATCTACGAGATTCGTTGTCAGATATCGTCTACGATAACTAACCGACGTCAGCCCGATTTTGTTTTGACTTAATTTTTAGAATCTGACTTTAGGAAAAGGATTTTTATGTTTATTTATTGATGTAGTAGTGCCTGGGACATTGTTGAGACACTACAGTGTCCCGGTGAGTGTAGGCAAAGATTGCCTCCTGATACTGTTTATATCATCTAGTAAAAGATGTAAAGGCCTAAGTTTTATTGCTTTCTTTAGGGAGTCAAGGTAGGTGAACAAGAAGAGTATGAGCAGCGTTTTCCGCTATATTCTGGTTTTTAAATGATGTAAGGTTAGGCAATTGATCGTCAATCAGCAATTTACGATAGTAAACAATAGGTAAAAGATCATAAAAGTGCATCCCCTTGCATCCCATAAATACAAATAAGTAACTATGATGATGTCGTGCTCATGCACGTCAAGCCAACGACAGTAATTTATTTGTAACTTTTGTAAGCAAGTCGGGTAATGTAAAGTGTTCAGCGTGGCTGGGAGCTCCTGTCACGCGCACTCGGCACTGACAAATAGTGGGGCGGCAGATTTGCGGGCGCAGATCCATCACCCACACACCGCCGCCGCGCCAGCACCCAGCACCGGGCTCCGCTCGCGGCCCGACACACCACTACTACACTAGGCTAAGAAACGTGTCTCACCCGACTCGATCGATATACGCAAATAATATAATCGCAAACCGGTGCGGGTTACGCAGCGACTCTCAAATTGATATACGGCCAGTAATCAAATACAACTGTGCCTTTATTGTATTGAACTGACATCGTACCCGTGTTCACTTAATGTGGTGTTTTGGAGTCCAGTCAAATTCCATTGATGGGATGCCATATAGACTTAAGCAGGACTCGGTAGAACGGCTCGTTAGGTAATTAATTTAAACCAATTAGCACTGATTGTTGTCCGATAACCTGTTATGATCCAATCCACTAACGAAGCACTAGTATGAACTTTGATCTGGATGGGTTGAAAACTCGTGCATGTCACCGGAGATGGCGTGGCGTGGCGTGTTGTCGGTGACGGTGGTGGTGGTGATGTCGCACTCACCTGGCACTCGTCACAGGTGTGTATGGAGTAGGGCTGGTCACAGTCGTATCTTGTGAGGATGTCGACGAAGTCGCAGTGCACGCGCGCCACCATGTCGTCGAGCTGGAGCAGCGTGTGCAGCGTGTCCTGGCAGCGTGTGCCGCCGGCCTGCACGTCGGCGCGCGCGCCGCGGTCCAGCGCAGAGGCGGGCGAACGCTCGCAGCAGGCGCGCAGCCGCAGCTCGGCGAGCCGGCGGGCGCGCGCCCCAGCCCCCAGCGCGCACAGATGCGGCACGTCGCGCCCCCTCAGCACTTCGGCCGCGCCGCCGCCGCCGCTGCACGCCGCGCCCCCGCACTCTCGCTCGCCGGCCGCTCCCTCCTCTTCCAGGTCGCACGCGCTCAGCCAGGGGTTGAGGCGCGCGAGCGGACTCACGGCCAGGCCCGCGGCCGCCATCAGCAGCAGCAGCAGCAGCGGCGGCGCTCGCATGGCGGGGGCGGCGCCGCTAGCGGGGGCCGGCCCGCCGGGCGCGGCGCTGCCTCATACCGCATCGCGCATGGCGACCTACTCTCGCGGCCAGGGCCGCGGGGCCGCCGCGCGGTGTGGGCGCGCCGCCATGTCGCTCTCTCGCCGCTCGACTGACTCCCCCCGGGCGCGCATCGATCGCCCCGCGCCCCGCGCCCCTCTAATGCCTGCGCGCGCCACAACCCTCTGCTGCCGTTATGTAACGAGACGCGCGCATCCTCTGTTTTTCCAATGCCCGCCCTCTTGTGATGGAAACTGATTTACCGTTCACCAACAGCCGACTATCCGACACAACCAGCCACCACCTTACGTAACTTATTAGTAACACTAACGCCTATCAACAGATGGCGTTGGTAACTGCAACAAAAACATTATTTCGCACTAATTCTAAGATGTTTATAATTAAATGATACAATTGATAAATACAGATTACTAAGTATATTTATGTTTACAAGTTTGCTTTGGTAGAGAAGGTACCTAATATCAAAATTACCCAGTGAGGTGCGCAGGTAGAGTGAATATAACGCAATGGCATGGGTTCAAATCCAGCAGTAAGGTCAAGGTATGGAATGGACGGCAGACCCGAGCAACTCCCAAAGCTAAAAACGATACCTATATCGTGCCAATTTTCGTAATTCAGTTTAATATTGGTGGAAACTGAATTCGGAACATTTGCCCAACCTAAGCTAAACTACGATTAATGGCACGATATATCGTTTTCAGTTTGGGAGTAGGGGTCCTGGTCATTATGTTTTATAAGTAGTCCCACCCACCTATTTAAGAATTGCGTAAACTTTTTAACTGAAACCTAGAGCATTCCCTATGAAGGTTATTTCTTCACTGGATCAGCAGTTTCAGTAGATGTAAAATAAGAGGCTTAGTGCCCATCCTCTGAATGAGTTGGCACATTTTTCTGTACGTATGTAAAACGCTTAAAACTTAACCAAAAACATTATGTTTCTACTTGCATAATATTCACAAAACTGATTTAAAACAATTTTATCACTAACGGTCCTGTGCCGTAAATTGCAGATTTATCGCAGTTATTCTTGAAGTAGGTAGATAGTTACAACTTGTGTGGTCCAAGGGGATCAATGGTATCCACGTAACCCATATAAGTTTTACGAGCCATTTGGCGGCGGTAATACTTCGAGTATAGACAATATAGCCAAGAATACCTGTGCAGTTGCATGCCAAGTTTCGATCCTGCCTTTAGGTATGGATCAAGACTATCAAGACAATATAGGTTTTATTTAAATTATTACTCGTGCTTTGCGTACTAATCGCTATTGTAATTAAGCGGGAAGCGGGCAAGCTGGTACAACGTAAACAACAGTAGTGCGAGAGCTCGTTTGGTTACAATTTACGTCATTTTGCATTTTCGCATATGCTCAGTCCATCTTTCTCTGGTGCAACATTAGATTATGTCTAAAATTTCAAGTGGCAACAAAAATCATTGCAAACCAAACCGCAACGATGCGACTCTCTTTCGAAGACCGACCAGTTAATAAACTACGAAGACATCGAAACTCTATCAAACGGGAGCTCTGGCTGCTCTGGTTTCTTAATTTTTTTCTTTCGCCGTATTTCAAAAACTATACATCTTAGAGTAAAAATAAAAACTTTTTCTTTTAGTTCTTTCCTAAGACACCACACCTAATATATTTGTATAACTTTTTTTTTACCCCCTTAGGAACCAAATATCTTTACAACCCTTTCATCGATTACGTTCATATGCTCCATCGTAAATTTTCATAGGACAACCTATTGACCAACCAAGTTTCATGCAGATTGGATGAACGGTTCGAGAGTTATGCGAGGACAAAAAATCGTTAAATATACAAACATACAAAGCAAAGGTTGATTCACGTTACACCGGGCCGGGCCCGTCCGGAACATTATGGTATCCTTACCTTCATTTTGTATGAAGTAATTCATGTCTGTCCGGGCGCCGGGGCACGGCCGGGGCACGGCCGGCGCCCGGTCAGACATGCATGAATCACTTCATACAAAATGTATGCCCGGCCCGGTGTAACGTGAATCAACCTCAAAATCGTCCAACTTGCCATTAAGAATTGCCAACTTGCCAAAAATGAAAATAATTGTCCGGTAACCTGAAAAAAAACTACGTACGTAGGTTACGTTAGGTAGGCACGTAAGGTACCTACCAACCTAATTGAAAATAAATAAAATAGACATGACTTAATGTATTGCATGCATGCCTGTAATTTTTACCATACCTACTGAGCTAGCGTATTAGACATCATTGTGTATCAGCATCACTCAGCAGACGTAGCACGTAAACAGAAGCAAGTCCAAATCTAGCCCGCAACGGTGCGGTGCGTGAGATCTCAGTTCGGGGAAAACTACTAGTATTTTCACGGCTAAACTTCGTACTAAGTGAGGTATTTCATCTCAGCTCTTTACCTATAAAATAGCATGACGTCGAATTGTTTTCCTTGTCTTTATCGCTCGCCGTGACTTGAGCAACTTGGATGGAGGTCTCACTCGCTCGCTCCGATCATGACGCAACGCGCCCGCGCACTCCCAGAGTGCATTCACTCTCGCGTAAACACCGAAAGAGAACGTAAAGTGGACATTCCACGGCAACAAAACTATTCCAAATTATTGTGTTTTAAATAATCTCTACCAATAACTGTGATAAAAGTGTTAGTGCGGGAATAATTTTGCAATTTGGATTGAGAAATCGCTTCGAAGGTTGAATTTCAACATAATGGACGCAACAAGTAAGAACATAAAACTGGTTTTAAAACTGATAGCTACGTCATGCTTTTTTGTCCGATTCAGCATCAGATATAGAGGATGATAACCTTTCATTGCCGTATTACTTAGGTATATTTAAGTAGTACGAATTATAAATAAGTTAACCAAAAATAAGGGATAAATATTTGTAGTACTTATTTTGTAATAATGTAAATGCTTACCTAATGTGACAATAAAGGCATAATATTTTTAAACATAAGTACTACGTTTCCAGCTTAACATAACTATAACATAATATGTTACCTTGTACTTGATATTAAGTAAGAAAGCACTAAATTCAATAGTTTGGTGTAAAATTAAATGATGGATGGCTGCAGACATTGCTACCTGGTTTAAATACTTATTTTTACAGAACAAGTTATACGCTTTAAAATATACATAATGAAAGTCATTTTAGAATGTACTAGGTGCGCCCTTGCAGCGTTGCCCCTACAGTGATGGTAATAGGTCATGATGATGATGATAATTAAAAGTACCTTCCTCCAGAGCTTAGCTATCAAATGCAGAAATAATTTTTCAAATCCGAGTGGAAGTTCCTGAGATTAGCACGTTCAAACATACTCTTCCGCTTTATATAATTGGTATTTTTAAAGTCACATGGCCTATGATTACGCTGGCTTATTTTATTGAGGAAATTCTCAAACACAAATAATACTAGTTGGTGATTTCCAAAAAATATATCTGAGCAATCAGAACTTGTTTCAAGAGTAACTCAATACAAACAAACCGAATGCGATAACATCTGCAGTAAAACTGCTGGTAAAGTAATCTTAAACGAGAGTGCGACTGCAAAAATACAGATAATAGAGGCTCTAGGTATAAGCCAGCATTACAGCTCTCTGTTCGTAAAGCCTTGTTTCACGCCCTGAATATCACGACTGGTAATTACACGAAATACGTTTGAGCAAAAATGTTGTATCATTTGTAAAATGATATATCCAACCTGTTTTACAAATAATAAAATAAGATATTAAGTAGGTAGTTACCACTACTATACATATAGTTACCAATAGGTACTATATACATACACTACTAAAGCATATATATGTTACGGGCAACTTGATTAATCGGGCAGTATTCATATGGACCGGTCATTATGCATAATGACCAAGAGCGTCGGGCAGTTTGATAAATTTATTACTTTGACCGGTCCATATTCATAATGCCCGACGGCCCGTGGTCCATTTAATAAATCAAGGCTTGAATTTATCACTTAGACCGGGCAGTATGAATAGTGCCCTACTTCTAGCCGGGCAATGTGATAAATTGGATTAAAATCTGTAGGTTAGGTTATGTTAGGTTAGTAAAAAAACTACGCGCGAGGCGAGCGAAGCGTGCCGCGGTAGCGGCCGCCGAAGCGCCAGAAATGTAGTAAATCAATTAAAACACTGCAATTCATCTAATTTATTACATTGCCCAAGATAGGGTGGTCATTATTCATAATGACCGGGCAAAGTGATTAATCATGCAGTTTTTATCACATTGCCCAATTGACCCGGTCATTATGCATACGGACCGGTCATTATTCATAATGACCGGATTTATCACATTGCCCGTAACATATATATACTTACTACTAAAGCACTGTAACAGTTTGCTCATTTCTATTCTTATCTCATGAGTTATAAACAGTACCTATTTGTTGTTATAATTATAATAACGTAAGTATTCACTAAATATTTAACTTTTAGTCATTTAGAAATAATAGTAAGGTAAGTAATCAATCAAGAAAATTTGTCAAAACGTAGCTAGAATTAGGTAGGTAACCTAGAAAAGCGAGATCTTCGACACAACTAGCAGAGGTTTTTTAAATTAGTTTACTGAGCGATAACTTTTGAACTATGATCCAAAAAACCAATCATATGAGAATTTAATAATTAGGTTATCTAGTCTTTGTTCGGGAGGACTACTATACTAGTATATACCTATGGTCAAAATGTTCTGATAATTATTGAGTAATACAGAGTAATATAGCTGTAAGTACCCACCTAAGTTTTGAGACTTTCCGTGAAAGTGAAATGCAATAGTAGTAAGTTAGACTCTCCTAGGCATACGATACGTTGCTCTAGAATTATTTATTATAAGTACCTACTTAGTAGCAAAAATGCCTCATCGTCATTCGGGATGTAGTTTTTGCTTTATTTTATGAAAAAATACCAGTTTTAAATAATCACTAGGTACATGTCATTCTCACAATACCTTCACATCTAATTACAAGGTACATTTTTTTAATTATCACAAAGCACATAAAAACGTAGGTACCTACCTAACTAAAAATAAAAATGCATTTTAGCATTGTCTTTTTATACATGAATGACCTACTTTTAATTTTAAATCTATTTATATTATGGGTATACTGCCTTATTTCTCACACAAAACCTTTGAAACCCAGATGAACGAACGCGCGGTAGGTTCGGTCGAAGAAAACGACACCGTCGCCGACACCGGTCTGATCCTCCGTCACTTCCATCACCACCAGAAAGATCGGAGTCCCTACCGCTACCGCCACCCGTTGACCAATTTGGTAAACGAATTTATAATAACTTTATTAGTCTCTGACCATTCTTTTGCTATTCTACTTTGGTTCATTCGGTTGTGGTTTCGTGCTAATGGCAATCCCTGTTGCGCGTTCGTTCATTTCTTAGTCATTTTCCTATTTATAGCAATAAGTAGGTACTTTAAACTTTGCTCCGTGTCATTCGATTATTTCGTGTCATTTTCATAGGTATATAACTTCCTTGTTTTGACAAACAACGGTACTGCGGTTTTCGCAGATGATACATAAAATTAGAAAATTGACGTCACAGTCACTGCTCATAGTTTTACCATAGGTACAACGGCTTTTTGTGCTTTGGCTTGATACCTTTTCTATCTGATGCATGTTTTAATATTACCACTCTTATCCCTTCTAAATACTTACATACATTTGTATTTATATAGTTGGTTAATTCCTCATATAAATATATCAGAATTCAGAAACATTATTATTTATTCATATAAGAATTACATTATGCAATTGTTAAATAAACAAAACACGGATATACCTTACAAGGTTTCTCACATAGCATTGAGGCATTCTTTTTTGAAGATTTGTTCCATGTTCGCCCCGCAGACATGTAAAAATCACTTCCACGTTCGCCCCACATTATAAGTATTCCTTGTCTGCCCCTATCTTTACAGTTTTTGTTTTCTTTCGTAGGTTGGCATGTCAAAATCCCCACTAAACCACACACACACTACACAGCCAGCGTAGTGGAATTATGACAATAAACCATGTCAGTTCAACTTTACAATAAATCGAGCGTTAGGTATTTCATAATTTATGTTGAATTCGTAGTTTGATGTGCGTTACGTGACTCAGCTAAAGGCTGGTAGAGTTTCAAACAAGAGTAGGTGCAAGCTAAATTTAAAACCAGCTAGACTATTGAAGGACTGTCTCACAGTCAAAATAGAATAACCTCAGTTCATTATAGCTATAAAAATTTGACGTAAATCGATATAAAATAAAATAATTCTTGTGTGAGATCAAAAATGCCTATCATTGTCCGCGTACGGTGATGTTATAAATGATTCACATTGTAAGCGGGCTCAATTCATTTAGCTATGTCAAAAGTGTAAACGACCGGGATTAGCAGACTTACGTGTCGGACGCTCTTGCATTTTTTATTATCCTCAAACTGCACGTTTACCTATTTTCAGTCCTATCACGTGTAATTCATAATAACTGTAAAGTTAAAGTGGTTTGTGCATTAAAATATCAAAAGTAAATTCTTTTTGTTTATCGTTCTGTCTTACAAGAGTTATGTTTGTTTCCAGTGGAGAATAAAATGGGTCTACCACCGCCGTATGAGCAGATGTCTCCTAACCCGGTGCCTCCTCCTTCATACTTTGGAGACAACCCGCCACCCGTAGCCGGATTTGTCGTCCCCGCTGCACCACCTAGGACCACCGTGATTACGAACCCTCCTGAAGAGGGGCCTGTGAAACTCGGCCCGGGCCGGACCGGCACAACTTGCAAGTCTTGCAATAGGACGATCGTGACGAGAGTCGACTACGTGCCGAACAATAGGACGCATATCGTTTCCGCGGCACTCTGTGTGCTCGCCGGGTAAGTTGAATCATCAGAATATATTCTCAGATTTCACGTGCTAATTAATTGTAATAAGCAGAATTGTAGAGCTATTACGTGCATGAGCAATTATACACCTGTGGATGCAATAACATCTTGTGTAGGTATACATGTTATGTCAGTAGATACGTATCAGACATGCAGCTTAGAATCCGTGCGAATATCCTAACTAAAAAAAAAAAAAAAAAACCGGTCAAGTGCGAGTCGAACTTGTACGCCGAGGGTTCCGTACCTAGCCATGGTGCCAATTAAGCTAGTCCGCTTAATTATATGAGCGCCCATACAACTCGGAGGACAATTTTAATTGGCGTCAACTATGTATGTATGGGAACAGCCTTTAATTTTCAACTTTTCTAACTTTTTGGAATTTTTCCTTTATTTGTGCTATAAGACCTTGCTTTTTGCCAAATTTCGTTATTCTAGGTCAACGGGAACTACCATTTAGGTTTTCGACCCAAAACCTCTAGGGTACTTCCGGTTGACCTAGAATTGTCAATTTTGGTTACAAGCAAGGTCTTCCAGCACAAGTAAAGGAAAAATTCCGAAAAATAAAAAAAGTTGATAATTAAGGTAAGTTTTGGTACTCACAAGTTTTCACGAAAACCTAAATTTGCCTATATCTTTTTATAGTGTTGACTCAGGACCTTGATTTTTATACTCACAATAGAGACTATAGACCTTAGTATATGGTATAAATTTCAACTTGCTAGCTTTACCCGTTCCTGAGATAATCGATGGTGACACACGGACAGACGGACAGACGGACAGACAGACGGACAGACGGACAGACGGACAAGAAAGTGATCTTATAAGGGTTCCTTTTTTTACCTTTTAAGGTACGGAACCCTAAAAACGAAAAATTTGTGTTGAAACACTCAGTAACCAAAAACCACGTCCATGCAGATAAAAAGCGGATTATAAAACAGATTAGTTTACCGATTACACAATCGTCTTAGATCATTTACACTTAGGTTTACTTATTTCGTGAGTGTTTGGATCATTGACATCAAGCATTGTAAATATCCTCGTTTTAATTAATATTTCTCGAAAATATAGAGAATAATATAATTCAGATTACCAGATACTAGCGGGATAAGCAGAATAAGCGGGATAAGATTTTTTTTCTTTTGACGACTTTGACGAGACTCACATTGTTCGACTGGCTCCACACTGGAGCTTGACTATTTAGATTTTAAGCGGATGGATCACCGAAAAGAAAGCTAGGCCCCATACCGTGTTTGTTGCCCTGATTCTTCACGGTGTTGGTCGCGAAAGAACAGGAGTAGAATCACCTAGCTCTTAAGACGTTTCAAAGTGGTCATAACGGTCCTACTGAATAAATTATATTTGATTTTGATTTTGATTTTTGATACTTATATTATTTTACTTTCCATTTCAGATGCTGTTGTGGATGTTTCATTCCATACTGTATGAAATCCTGCAAGACAGCCAACCATTACTGCCCCAAGTGCAAAGCCTTCATTGGATCTTACACCCCTTCGTGATCACAGTTCCTCAAACCCTCCTCGACAACTACAGCCCTATTCAGACATTTTGTGGTGTCACGATAATCTTACTCAATTGCTTGGTAAATGGTTAGAAAAACACTGTACCTACTTGAAAACAGTAATTTATCTATTTGTAGCTTATTTCCAGCAGACAAAAATACCTCTCGCTTACATTGATAAGGTGGCAAGTTAATTCGATAGGTATAGTTTATAGAACTACCAACGTACTACTTGTGCCTAACTATGTCAATATAGAACTTGTTTTGCAGCAGTTGATGACTCACAAAATGACGATACATTGCTAAATAGGATTATTTTAGTATAGTTATTGTTACTCTCAAACTAGCTACTTAATATAATACAATTTTAAGTATGTAGGTACTTATACGTATTCTGAATAAGTTGGTTTGGTTTGGGTCTGACTCATAAATGTTGATTCGAATCCAACAGAATATTTAAAATGTGATATAGAGGTCAAACTAAGCACTTTACCCTGTCACACAGAGGCGTATTTAAAAATTCGGCGCCCTGGGCCTATAAGGTTTGCCGCCCCATAAATTAGCGGAAAATGCAAAATCAGATACCTACCTAGTGAATGAAAAAACAAAAAAGGCAATAGTTAGGTTCAATACCTACTAGCTGTGACCGCGACTTCGTAAGCGTTATGATTACCGTACGCGCAACGCATTTAACGACTTCGATTCCCGTCGCGGGACAAATTTTTGTATGATTTGCAAATATTTGTCTCAGGCTTGAAACTTGGTTTGCATTCTGCTCGCAAAATACTCATGAAGCCTATAAGCGAGCGAAGCGAGCCGATTTTTTTAAGACAAATGCAACAACTGACACTTTATTTTTCTTATGGTACTTAATCAAAGAAAAGGCTGGCTACATGTCGGTTCCTATTCTATATACGAGCGATGCGAGCCTAATTTTTTTATAACAAAACAAATGCAACACTTGTTTTTACTAACGCGCTCAAAGAAAAGGATGGCTTTTTGTCGGTTCCTATTCTGCGGTCAGACACAACTCACTTTGCTTGCAAAACACTTATGACATGAAGCTTATAGGCGAGCGAAGCGAGCCGAATTTTTTTAAGACAATTGCAATAACTGACACTTTTTTTTCTTATGTATATTATGTATGTATTTACAAAAAAATGTATATAAGTAGTATATCAGTCATGTGGTTGCCATAACACAAGCTCTGCTTAGCTTGGGACTACATGATGCTGTGTGAAATGTCCAGCAATATTTATTATTTATTATGGTAATCAAAGAAAAGGCCGGCTGCATGTCGGTTCGAATTCTATATGCGAGCGAAGCGAGCCTAAGTTTTTTATAACAAAACAAATGCAACACTTGATTTTACTAACGCGCTCAAAGAAAAGGATGGCTTTTTGTCGGTTCCTATTCTGCGGTCAGACACCACTCACTTTGCTTGCAAAACACTTATGACATGAAGCTTGTATGCGAGCGAAGCGAGCCGAATTTTTTTAAGACAATTGCAACAACTGACACTTTTTTTTCTTATGGTAATCAAAGAAAAGGCTGGCTGCATGTCGGTTCATATTCTATATGCGAGCGAAGCGAGCCTAAGTTTTTTATAACAAAACAAATGCAACACTTGTTTTAACTAACGCGCTCAAAGAAAAGGATGGCTTTTTGTCGGTTCCTATTCTGCGTGTTTTGAGAGTTTTGCAAGCAAAGAGAGTTGTGTCTGACCACAACTCTCTTTGTTTGCAAAACACTCATGACATGAAGCTTATAATATGCGAGCGAAGCGAGCCGATTTTTTTTTAAAACAAATGCAACATTTGATACTCAAGAATTTTTTTGCCTAAAATCGCCTCGAGGATTTATACTGTAACGGATTTATCCCTTCGAGTTTAAAATAATACCTACCTACAGTTTCCTGTCATGTTAAAAATCGCAAGGTCAGTCTCTGAAAATGACCGGTCAGTAATACGATAGTGATTTTAGTTGTTGTTAATTAGGTAAGCTTTTTTAAATTTCTTCAGGCATTCAAGGACAAAAAGAAAGGCGCATGAAGCTAGCCGCCCCTCGCTCTCACCTAAATGTGTTTTAGTTAATTGTTAATTAGGTAGACTTTTCTTAAATTTCTTCAGGCATTTAAGGACAAAAAGAGAAGCGCATGAAGCTGAGAGCGAGGGGGCGGCGCGAGCCGCCGCGCCCCTCGTTTTAGTTGTTCTTAATTAGGTAGGCTTTTCTTAATTTTTTTCAGGCATACGAGGACAAAAAGAAAGGCGCATGAAGATAGCCGCCCCTCGCTCTCACCCAAATGTGTTTTAGTTGTTGTTAATTAGGTTGACTTTTCTTAAATTTCTTCAGGTATTTAAGGACAAAAAGAGAAACGCATGAAGCTGAGATCGAGGGGCGGCGCGAGCTGCCCCTCACTCATTTTAGTTGTTGTTAAAGGTACCTAGGCTTGTCTTAAATTTATTCAGGCATATAAGGACAAAAAGATAGGCCCATGATATGAAGCGAGGGGCGGCTTGCGCCGCCTTTCGCTCTCAGCCAAATGAGTTTTAGTTGTTGTTAATTAGATATGCTTTTTTAATTTCTTCAGGCACAGGACCAAAAGAAAAGCGTACGAAGCTGAGAGCTAGGGGCGGCTTGCACCACCCACTAAATGAGTTTGAGTTGTTAATTAGGTTGGCTTTTTTTAATTTATTTAGGCATTTAAAGAAAAAAAAGCGCAAGAAGCTGAGAACGAGGGGCGGCTTGCGCCACCTCTCGCTCTCACCTTCATATCCTGGGCCTTTCTTTTTGTCCGTATATGCCTGAAGAAATTGTGGCAGGCTGAGAGGGGCGGCTTGCGCCGCCCCTCTCAGCCTGCCGCCCCGGGCCATGGCCCTCTTGGCCTAAGGGTAAATACGCCCCTGTGTCACATACATAATTTATATGAATATGTAGTAAAGTAGTCTTTGCATGTGACAGAGTTTTTAAATCTTAAAGTTTTACGAAAATTTTGTTGTTGACTGGATCTATATACCTACACATAATATATCAGGTAAACAAATATTATGTTGGTGTGGTGAACTTTACATTGCCAAAACATTTTCTCATTATTTTTAATGATCTTTAGAGTTTATGTAAACGAATTTATATTCCGAAATGGTAATAGTACCTACCTATAAGTACTTAAAACATTATTAAGAAATGATTTTAGATTTTTATACTTAGAAGTTTTATTTTGTGGAATCTTATTCATAAAAAGCTGTGAACATTATTTTATTATAATCTTCTTTAAACTCTGTGATAGATTTGTATCTTAATTTAATAAAACATTTATAAAATATAGTTTTCTTATATCAGTAACTGCGTAATCCAGATTGTACACTCTCGCAAATACACCTATATTGATGCATTATGAATTATTATCTATAATTTCTAATATTACTTTGTCTTACTTTACCGATATTTTTCATTTTCCTATCCATGATTTTCGAGCATAAACTCCTAAAAATCTTTGACAGCTCGGGCAATAATGCTCTACGTTCTTCCATCTCTTCACGAAGTACGGTACAAAGCAGCAACATAACCACCTGAAATAAAAATATAATATGCTTAACTAAATTAAAATAACTCTTCAAGAAATTTGTATTCATCTTTTAAAGGTTAATTTTAAATAACATTAATTATTACCTACTAAACAAACTGTAGTGATAATTTAATTTTTATTTATTTAATTACTAGTGCCTTAAAGAAGGTTTTCATGAAAATTACGATTCATTTAAAACATTTAGTTGAAATCTAATCAATATTTATTCACTATGTGTTTAGTTAGATGTAGAGATGCTACGATCGAGCTACGCCATACAAAAGATTTGAACGCGCTACACATTTTGTTTGAAGTCAAAATGAGCAATAGATTCCAGTATACAGATCAAATTCAAGACAAAATCTATTTTGTATGATGTAAGTACATCAACGAGGATTCGAAATTCGAAGAAAGTTTTAGTTACCTACAACTTTACAAGATTTCCTTTGTTGGTCTGCAGTGCGATTCAAACCTCGGAATTTATTTTGAATTCGTAAAATGGCGTTTTCTTCGATAAAAAAAACGTCAACTTCCCGAAGGAAATCGAACGTATAGCCTTTCAAAGAAAACAATATCATAATTGGTTCACAACTTACGGAGAAACCTATGAACATACAAAAAACACACAAACAGTCGAACATTTTTTCATTTTTTTGCCTTCATTTTTTCTGAAGTCTGTTAAAAATACTGGCTTACCAGAATAATATTCCCAGGACAACAGCGACGACATGTGTAAGCACAGTATTGGAGTACGTCGCCCTTGTCATGATATCCTCGGTGCAGTACGGACACCGCATGCCCACCGGCTCCGAGCCCACGTTCAGCAGGTCCATCTCTATGCACACAGAGTTGTCTGTGCTTTGGTTTATTTGTTGGTACACGTTAGTTTCCACTGGAAAATCACAACAATAATAAAAATACGAAAGATTCTGCGAGTGTATGTTTCTGTTTTTTCACGCTGAAACGTCCTAACGGATGAATAAAAAATGTTGGACATTTCTACTATTTACTAGAATCTTTAACCGGTATGGTTTCTTAAATTAAAACGTGAGCAAAAAATGAAATATGATCACCACTGTATACAAGCGCGGTAGACATTATCTCAGATCTTTTTAGGCATTTTTAAGATCCTTTGAAGATATCTGGGGTAGTCATAGTCAGAGGTGTGTCCAAATACATATTTGGTACACAGACACAACACAACACAGTTTTCAGAAGTTATCATTCCATACGTGACAGGTTGCAAGCTCATCGACGCTATTAGAAAGCTTACTGGTTTCCTTACGATGTTTTCCTTTGCCGTTTAGAGCTCATGTTAATGCGCATATACAATACATATACATACCTACATATCAATTTTTCGAAGCGAAAAATCCATTGATGCTCGCCCGTGTAAAAACCTGCGACCTTCGGATCGAAAGTCGAGGCACTAACCCACTCGGCCAACACGGCTCAACAGGAATTACAATAATAATTTATTTAGAGAAGTTCATCCAATTGTGGGACATCACTTTGTCTAAAGATGTTAGTGCACATTCCAACATTTCAATCAGAATTTGTATTTAGTATGCTTTAGTATGGTGCAATAATTAACTCAACATTCCCACATTGATTTATAAGAGTAAGTATCTTCCTACATGATAGATGTTAATGGTGATTAGAAGACACCATGACACCAACTAGCAACGTTGACAGAAGTTACTGGAGGCGCGATTCAACCCTTCTCGGAATGCATTCCGAATTCGGAAAGAGACTTTTTTCGCTGAAGTCGCTGAATCGCACTACTGAGTTACCTAGGTACCTACATTTATACCTACCTTTGATTATACCTACCTACCTGTCCTAGCCTTTTCCACGCAAACAAGAAATCAAGAAGTTACCTAATCCATACATAATCAAATACCTACATGGTAAGTGCCTACTTTGTTCTCATATCTAGGTAAGCAGTCTCCTAGGTACAAATAAAACGTACGTAACAATTAGGTAGGTAAGTACCTAAGTACCTACTTAGTTAAAAAAATAAAGAATCCTTACTTGCGTATTTTCAGCCGGATCAAAACTGATAACTGTCTCCAACGCAAACACAATCTATAGGTAGGTACCACTAGAATAGATACTAAATACCTAGGTATTATTGCAACCACTACCTATCCACTTCTCACAAAACTTAGACCTTCACAAAAATAATAGTTTCATTTGCTGAACTTTGCTAGAGGACATGCTACGGAATAGAATCTACCTAACCTACACTACAACTGTATTGTATTGAAAACAACTGCTCGTGAAATACGTAGGTACCTACGTAGATAACAGAACAGTACCTATACTTATCCAATAAACTATCAGTTAGGTATCGAACACAGATAAGACACTAGGTCACAATTCTTCATAGGTGCTAGATTTAGTATAGGTACATATACATACCTACCTACTTATAGGCTGCAGAACTCACAATGGATCTAGGCATTCGTGAAGTTAGCCGTTTCGATGCGCAGTGCAGCGTTTTCATACAATTTTTTCTACTGTGCATCGAAACGGCTAGGTAACTTCACGAACGCCTAGATCCACTGTGCGTACCTAGGTACATACTACTGTGGTACCCACTAGGTATACTACCACGTAGGTAGGTACCTACTACTAGGTCTGGTACCTACCTACTAAATAGCATTACCGTGCTACTAACCTATAGTCGTATTGCTCATTATACGGACTAAAATTGAAGGAAAAAATTACATTTTTCCTTCAATTTTGATTAGTTTTGATAGGTACGTTTTATGTCAAAATTGAAGGAAAAATGACATTTTTTCCTTCACTTTTAGTCCGTATAATGAGCAATACGACTATAGTGATTTTCTAGGTAAGTAAGTAGCTAAGTAGGTATATGAAACTACTTAGTGCGAGCATGGTGTAATCCGCAGTTATACTAATTACAGCGAGGTTAACGTATACCTACAGTAAGGCCAACGGATCTCGGCGTACGTGAAGTTCGCCATTTCGATGCGCAGTGCAACTTTTTCATACAAAATGTTCTACTGCGCAGCGAAAAGCCTGACTTCACGAACGCCGAGATCCGTCGGCCCAACTGTACCACCCCGTGTAGTTCATTTCTCTGTCTGTGGTAATTACATCCCAATATACATAGGTACCTAGATATATAGGTACCTACATCTATGTAAGTACTTTTTTTTTTCTTCTTTATTTTGGCTTCGCACGGCTTGTGCATTCAGCCTGTGTCAAGTAGGTACCTAATATAATTTCAAGTATTTAGGTAGATACTTACACAAGTTATATAAATACATAGGTACTTATAACAATACCTACTTAAATATAATATCCCACCCCTCCCCTTGTGCCTCACTAAGAGATGGTGAGTCTTTACTGAAACATCAGACACGGACTTTTTGGGAGAACTCGAAATGCAATGCTATCCAATTTTATTTCACTTGCCCGCACATATGCACGTTCACGAACACTCAACTGTTACTATCCACCATTATTAGGTACATACTCACAAGTTTTGGAAAATAAAACGAAAACATGACTTCTCAAATTCCCGCCAAAAAGCCCTACCTACCTACCTAGGTACTTTTTTCTTCTTCTTTATTTTGGCTTCGCACGGCTTGTGCATTCAGCCAGTATCAAGTAAATATTTGGACGAAAAAAAAACGTGACTTCTCAAATTCCCGCCAAACAGCCACTTAGAGAGGTAGAGTAGGACTCAGCACTCAAGTCCTACGGAAAAAGCGGGAACTAATTGTTTTATTAACTTTTTTGCTCGCTTATTCAAGGTCGTTCAGTTGTGTCTGAGTCTGGTGTGTAGAGCTAACGAACATACAAACTAGCGTAATTATTATTGTTCAAGCCTTATTTTGGACAACTATTAATTACACAGCCTAGTTCTGCGATAGCAGCGCTGCGTCTATCGGACTTCAGTGCTGAATCCGACTTAAGTAGTTTTTAAATTCCTTGGTGAGCAAATGCATGTCAAATGTCAATGTCAGTCAGTCCAGTCAAATCAAAACGTCAAAAAACTGGGCGACTACGATTCAATTCCGAAATAAATAAACTACGTTTTTACGGCAGGATCAGAGTTTTCCGTGGGTTACGGTTTTCTATTTTGCACTTTTGCAGTGATTATTACCTATTATATTACTATTAGACATTTTTAGAAAATCCCATCATCAGTCACCGATACGATAACATCGTCGTGAACAAAACAGAGTATCTAAAGCCGGTTGGGATGGATGTGGATTTACTACGACCGGGCACTGTGCCCATATCTCCTGATACCATTCTCTGGTTTGAGTTCCTTCTTGACCCAGATCTTCTTAAGAAACATCTGGCAAAGGATAATCCAGGTTTGTGCCTTTCACCCATGCTCTTTACAGTTATAGTTTATGTAGCTAAACTTGTGATAACCTGAGAATACCAGCTCTGTTCTGGGAGCCACAATATCAATAGTCATACGGGAAACGCCAGGCGAGACAGGTTTTAATATTCGACATTCTACTATTTTTGGAATAATATTTTTTGTCATTTTTGTCAAATCATACAGATGTATCATACATAATTACTTTCATAGAACCGTCAGCATGTGAGCTTATAGAAGAGTTCCTGTCGGTTGATAACAAGAATAGCAACTCGAAGCCAACAAGCGAGCGTGTAGTGGATGTGGACGCTCCTCCGACCCCGCCCACCGCAAGCACCCCGGCCCCATTGCAGTACTCCAAGAAACAACTTGCTTTGAAGATTCTTGCCCTGAAAGTGGCTGCTTCCCTGCACTGGAGTTTGGGTATGTCACTTTTAGGGTTTTTTTTGTAATTTTTTTATAAATCTTCTATTTTAAAATGAGTGTTCACTGATGCTTTACTTTTTGATTGACTTTCAGATATATTTGAATCCAAGCTAGCACCCCAAACACAGCAGCAACTTATGCAAGATCTAGTCTACATGGCAACTGACACTGCTTTTGCTATACCTCCACAGGTAATCTTGTTAAAACTCTTAAAGCCTGTACTGAGACTGTACAATTTATTCTGAAACCAGTTAAACTAGTTTAAATGGTTATTAAACTACAGGTCTGACTACAGAAAATATTGCTTTTAAAATATATCAGGGCCCTGCCAATGCTAAAGCTAACATATCGTCAGTGAAAAGGAAGAAACGCTAAAGCGCCAAAATGCGATTCGTGGGAAATCAACTTTAAAGTTTCAAGTTTAAAGTTGATTTCCCACAAATCGCATGTTGGCGCTTTAGCGTTTCTTCCTTTTCACTGACGATCATATATCTAATACAGTAAGATAATCGCAATTGTCTTTCAGAAATAATGATTTCAAAACTTATCTTTGACAAAGTGTTTCACCTTAACCTCAGATGGAGCTTGAATGTTCTACAGAGCCATATTCGAGCTTGTTAGATAGAGAAGGATCAAAAGAGGATACGATGAAACTGCGGGCTTAATAAGGTCGCTATTGCAGAATCGCAATATGAAATTAACTATAATCCCATCTCTTTTCAATGACTGAGACTAAAAAGAGACGGCATTATAGTTTGTTTCATATTGCAATTCTGCAATAGCGACCTTTTTAAGCCCGCTGATATCGTCGCAGTGCAACACAAAGTTTCTTAAAAACAACTGTCAATGACAATGTGTCCTCAGTTTTGTTGAAAAAGCTGGTGTTATAATTATACAACAAAACTCTTATTTCGCAGGAAATACCTCCTGAATTACTGAAACTACCTCAGGTCCAGTTTGCGCTGATTCTGTACCACAGATGGATGATCCGGTTCCCTGTGAAAACTGCACTCTATGCTAAAGTCACTAAGATGTCATACATGCACATGTAAGTAATTTATACTAATCTATTAAAGCGGAAGAGTTTGTTTGTTTGAAGGCACTTATCTCAGGAACTACTAGTCGGATTTGAAAAATTATTTCTGCGTTTGAAAGCTTAACTCGTGAGGAAGGTTATGGCCTACTTTTCATCATCATCATCATCACTATCGCTACGGGGGCAACGCCGCGAGGGCGCTGCTAGTCAAAGATAATAGAAGCCAAAATAAGAAAACTAATATTAAATAATTTAATTAGTGTGAAAGTGCTTCTGTTTCAGCTTCTGGAAATATTTGGTGTAGATAAATACGTAATTTTAAACATTCAATAAAAGAAAGGGTCTTTGTTTTGTCATTTTCTTTTGATTGTTTTTATTTGGCTCATAAAAACAGTCACAACATTACTTTTTTTCTATTTCAGGCCTGGCATGCCAGGAGAAACAACATATAACCCAATTAATCAAAACTATGAAAAAGTATTACGAATTTGTGATGCCAATCGGATGCATAGCCTGAAGTTCTTAGAAGATATGCTGAATTATCAAGATTCCACTAGTGGCGGTCGCAATGAACCAAGTAAAATACAAATCCCAGTAATGGAAACCTTTGTACATCTCTCTGAAGATTCTGATGACATGAGCCATAATTGGCACATTGGTGACACTCTAATAAGTCAATATGAACTTGCAATGCAGATACATTTTGACCTTTGCTATAACTATTTCTTCTATGGACAGCATGAACCAGCCAAGAAAAACATTCTTGGTTGCAGAGAGAACTCAAATTTGCTAGAAAGAGAAGTATCACTCTATGGTTACGGATCAAGGAAAGAGGTGCCGTGGGGTGAATTTTACTATGCTAGCATGACAAATGACGAAATTCTAGGATACATTAGGGCATTGAACTTGGGTTTTGAACTGTTGAATGAAGAACCATCTCTCTTACAAAAGCTACAAGAATCTATTGCTAACCAATATAGAGGAATCATAGCTGTTTTGCAAGCTGATAATCTGAAAAGAGAGATTGCTATGATACATAGACAGGTAGCAGAGTTGGACATACAGGGGTCAGCCTCGAGTGGTGCTTTCACTGTTGCTAGAGATCTTCTAAATCGTGTATCCGCCTTAAACGCTGTAAGATATGCCCTTGAAGGGGGAATCCCTTCGACCCAACCTGATTTCCTCAACAAATTCAAAACAGTAGGAATCAAATTCTTTGATCTACTCTTTTGGGCGTTAGCGCCAGTCCTCACTTCACAATTATCAGAGAAGGACTGGGACAACCTAAGAATGTTTTTCCTTCATCTAGCCACATCACAATCTCGACTTCCGATCGATAGAATCGATGAGTACTTGAGAAAGCATGTTGGTGAATCAGCTCTCAAAATTCGCAAAAAGTTAATAACTGATGAGCAACAGCAGATTATCATGAATGACCCTATAAACATGGATGATGAGAACATGGATATACCTAGCGAATTGCTCACTGAGGATTGGGAGATTCCTGAGTTTGAGCAAAACAGTGTTCCTGAGCTAGAGATGGGACGGTTGAAGAAGCGGCTTATTGAAGCGTCGACAGCTGACGACATTAGAATGTGCTTGGTGAAGCTAGCAATGACAGCCCCGGCTTCTCCTATGTGGAAGCTTAGCCCATCTTGGAAGCCTGCAGGGGGGTTAGGGGGAGCTTTTATGTCGCTACCTCGAGGTTTCCTTCAAGATTTTGGATTTATCGTGTCAGGAGCGGCACGAGCGAGGGCCGAAGCTGGTTGCTCTCGGGCTGCTGTATCTCTCCTATCAGTATTAGAAGTCGAAGCTCGGAACCAGTTGGGTGGGGGCAGTGACCCTAACCTTTACCGACTGTGCCGACTACTCTCCTGGGAAGTTTTGCTGTTACAAGTGAATGTGATGTTGAGTGAATGGCCTCATCATAGATTGAATTTGAAGGCGTTGGCCAATAAATGCAAATCTTGTATTGCGGCGGTTACGTCTGGCGATGGTATTCTTCCTAGGCCCCAGGTAAGACCAAATATTTTTCTTCCTGTATCTCTGACGGGAATAAAACATCGTGTGGACACAAGCACGCTACGAAATCACAACATCAAAGCCATACTAACAAAGCATCAATCTCCGGAAACATTAAACCAGTTATAATAATTGTCCCACTGTTTGCTAGCTACACTTTCTGAATTTGCCTCATTTTTGACTTAGGTCCCTTTTCTTAGTAGAAACTCGAACTTCTAAGCATCGATATTTTAATGGTTCCTTAGAACAAATGTATAGTTAATCTCTTGTAACATGATTCACGCTTGAGGACTACGAGTTTCAACTTCTTATTATTCTCAGGTGGTAGAAGCATGCTGGTGCTGTTTGATAAACGCGTGCGAGTGGGAAGGCGCGGTGACGGTTGTGAACGGGCCAGGCGAACTCGCCTCGGCATTATGCATCGCTTGCTATGACTTGCAACGGGGGAAGGGCGTCAGGAAGTTCCCGCGACCGCTCTGGGATTATGGTATGTCATGTACTGGCAATGCGCAGTTAGAGACTAATGTAAATTATCGTAAAAACAGACTCAAGACTGTTTCGATTGACATTTTCTATGATCATCTTTCACTTGAGATCCTTTGAAGATGTCTGAAGGTGTGATGGGTAGCTAAAGGCAAGTCGAAAGACACGATGTACACATGGCGCATGTACACATTTACAAATAGATAACATTCCACATGACATTTTGCAAGACCGCCTTTTATTTATTTATTTAGTACTGGTTTTCTTAGGTTGTTTTCATTCACCTTCCAGAGCTCATGTTGGACTCGATGTCAGTCACTAAGGTCATATCATAAGCATTTGGAATGCTATTTTTTTTTTACGGTAGTCAGTTTAGCGACTTGTGATGAAATTTGTTCTTTGAGATCGAAGGGACTTAAGTTACTTCTGAGAGTTTCTCCTTAGGCCAACACTTTCCTTATATTTGCAGCACTCTCCGTCTACTGCACCAATACGATGAGTGGCACAAAACGCAACGCGAGCGGAATGCCTCACGGACGCGACCGGGACGGCCCGAACGCTTCCGAAGCACGAAACTCCTTCAACGCATTCCTTGCCACACTACGCGAGCCAATCGCAGTAGGCGTAATGCTATCACTACTCGCTAGAATACACAACTTACTAATAGACGACACAAATCTTGAACTAGTCGTGGAATACACAGGACTCTGGCCGGCGTCCATATCCAACATGAATAACTACAATGTGAAAAATGTGCTAGAATCTCTTACCGATCTCTTGGAGCGGAGCTTGAAACTGTATCCATACAATACGTCGTGGTAAGATCTCAATTTCATCATGTTTAAAGTAGCTTTATATCAACTACTCATATCCCGACATAGTGATAATATATTTTTAATCTTTTTAGGCTACGTCTATACGGTGACGTAGAGATGGTAGAAGGGCGATGGGGTGGCGCGCTTCGCCGATACCTTTGCGCTTTAGCCGCGGGTTCGTGGCACTTCAGTAAGCGAGCGCCCGACGAGGCCAGCATAGCTCGTCGAGCGGCGCGCTGCTGCCTCGCGCTCAACTCGCCCACACAAGCCGCGGCGCTGTGCCAGTTACCGGACGATCCGGATTATACTGCTGCCTTCAAGTGTCTTGCTGAGAAGGTAAATGTCCACATATTCTTTGATAAACAGTACTTTTTGCGTTTCAGCGGCGACCAAGGCAGACTGCGCCGGCTGGATTATGCTCCGCCCTTGTTGATAAAAACAGACTCATTACTTGTCTAAACAAGCACCGTTATTTGCTGAATTTTTAATAGGCATATGTTTTCTATACATCAGGCTGTTTAAGCTGCGTAAGCTTACCCCATCTAAAACAATGTCCCAGACAATAATTCCAAGGCATAAGTTGACTCCGGATGCTGTAATCATCTAGATTGCAAAGGCCTAAGTTAAGACTTTTCTCTTAACCTATGTAATCCTCTTCCAGACGGGCAACGCAGCTGATGCAATGGATGGTTACTACGGCTGTCTCTGGGACGGTACATTACTGGAGGTAGCTGTGGCATTACACGCGCGTCGCGGCGAAGGCGGCCGTCGCGCACGTGCGGTCAAAGCGGCGGGCGCGCTCGAACTGAACGCAAACAATAGCGAGGACATACAGAGAGAGGCAGCTTCTACCAGACGGGCTAGGCTACTGAGAGCACTGACCAATCAGTACGTCGCTTGAGAAATGTAAGACATCACCCAATATTTAAAAAAACAGTCGGCAGTATCTTGCTACGTTTGAAGCGTGCTGTCAAAACGGCTTGCGCGCTCGAACTGAACGCGAACGACAGCGAGGATATACAGAGAGAAGCAGTCGCGACCAGACGAGTTATACTCGGAACGCTGACCAATCACGACGCCGACGTAGGCGTCGCTTGAAGAACGTAAGACACCATAATCATTACTAAATATTTTCAACAACAAAAAAAACACATACAAATTGGCTTACAAAACTTTCGATAAAATTTTGATTTACAAAACGAATGGGTAAAAAATGAGGAACCACAGACTGCGTAAAACTAAAATAAAATTCAATGAGTGTACTTACAAAGTATTTTATAAGATATGAAAACATTGTGTTAAGTCATAGATAAGTAGTTACATAATTATAAAATGTACATATTTGTATTTTACATTTTTACCTAAAATAAAATGGTAAAAATCTAAAATCTATTTTATTACCATCTGGCACAAACATGAAGACCATAAAAATACCACTTAGCTCCTAAAATTAAACTGTTACACAAGATATAGCTAAAAATGGTACTGTATTATCAAAAGTATCACAAATATTATTATAAGTATTTATTATACCTACATGTGCTACAATGACATTACAATTTCCACCTACAAGCATTATGGTCATACCTTTTCATATTCGACAATAAGGAAAATACAAAAATCTAGTCTTATCACAATGTGAGACAGTTTGAAACATATTTTGTTTGAAAGGACGTGCTTTTAATCACGATAAAACTGCAGCGCTTAAAATCATTCGCAGCCCACCGCTGAGTATAGGCCGCCATTTGATTGGCACACGCTCGGTCCACGGTGCTTAAATACTCAATTATTTTAATTCCGGCCGAAACTGCGGTCAAAATCTGGTAGAAAATTACGGTGTACCTACCTAACAAATGCCACATGCCACATCTGTGTAAAAGCATAGCACAGCTAATAAGGCACTATGTGACCAAAAAACATCTCAGCCTTAAACATACATTTTTAGTTTCCATTTATGTTTAATAATCTCTTTGAAAATACAGTAAAATGTAATTCATTACAATGAGAGCTTTAAACTTTTTGTCCAAGACAGGTCCAGAAAGTGTCCTTGTAAAATATGTATCAAATTACAAAAATACATCTAGAAAATATGTTTCTTAGATAAACATGAAAACGATTTATCAGTATAGATAATCACATACCTATCCATGAGTAATTCCTTACATTATGGTAATTCCTTACTTATGGTATGTGCCCAAGTAACGTTGGCAGTTGGGGCAGTAGTGATCGGTATTCTTTGCAGTCTCGGAAACGTACGGAATGCAGCATAAGCAACTGAAATAAATAAAAAACCGGTCAAGTGCGAGTCGAACTCGTGCGCTGAGGGTTCCGAACCTACCCATTATATCGCCATGATAAAATTGTCATCATTTTTATTGGTGGCTCTATGTGATATGGGCAAATTTAGATTTTCGCTTTTTGCCAAATTTCGTGATTCTAGGTCAACGGGAACTACCATATAGGTTTTCGACCCAAAACTTCTTCCGGCCTGGTGATTTTAAATAAATCTTACTAGACTAGTATAGAATTAACAAAATGTCTTTCTGAAAATGTGTGTAAAAGTTGCGTCAAAATGTGCTTGCGTAGTCGTTCATACGATATTTCACGCGGACACAAAATAGATTATAGTGATGAATGGTAGCCGACTACAGTGGCTAGTAGCTGGCATTAACAGCTAGGCTACTAAAAGGATACGCTAGAATCTAGATTGACAGAAGTGGCCCAAAAAAGAGTTGACCATTAGCTCATACGAACTTATTTTAATTCTTCGACTTCATTTCTATACCTATATTTGGCGCTATTTATGGAATAAACTTTAAGTAGTTTATTATATAAATAGCGCCAAATATAATATAACTTGTACTTTCTGTCTGTATGCTAAGCTATTCATAAAACACGAACTCAAACTTACCAAGCTAAGCACCAAAGTGCGGCTGCGACGTGAGTGTTGCTATTACTGGTGTACTTCACAGCAGTCTTTATAGATGCGTGGCAAAAGATGCATGTAGTTACCGTGTTTTCTGGACCCAGAAGTATATGACCCTATACAAATTAAAATATAGGTAAGTTGTAAAACAAGCGAAACAACGCGTTAAATACTAACCCCCATTATTCATAAAAAAATTGTCCATTATATTCTTTCATCCTATCATTACATTCCTAAATACAGATTTAACAGAACTTTAGCATTTAGCCATAATTCCTAGTGGTCCGATATAACAGTTATAAGGGATTATAAACAATCCAATAAAATATGATTCGTTTTGTGTCCCATAAATTATAATCTTGCGCGTTGATGTCTTTTATAAGGAAAATTTGTTTCAAATTGTATACTTACTCAGATCTTAGATAGGTACATATTTGAAGCGTTTTTACAAGAAATCCTATTTAGGTATGCCATGTTATGAACTTTTGATTTGATCGATGGTGGGGCATCAGTGACATTTTCGTTTCAATATTAAACACATTTTTACACAAACTCTTTACGGCGAAAAAAAAAAACATCCGGAATTAAGTTACTTGTTACTCCTATAATAGGCGGAGATGAGTTTACAACCTGTTAAGTACTTATTGAATGCTAATTTCTGCAAAATGTGGTATAGGTATACCTAAACGTGGCTCTCACTACTCCTTTACACATCTACAAAATATTTGGAAGATGTCTATCCGAACACCTACAGTCGTGGTGATCCTTCTACGTCTTGTTTTTTTTATTCATTGAGGCATCACACACCTAAAACGTCGGTCTAACTACTTTGGATAATAAAACGAAATAGAATACTTACAATGTTTTTTTTGTGTAACAAGAAAAAAATAACTTGCCTGATGAGGCGGCAGCATCGCAATGGGTGGCTGTCCAACATTCGATGCAAGTTCCGAATCCTTTGACACTATTTGTGCCTTTGGGTATACTTGTGGGTACATAGGATGTGTGTCGCGTTCCATGTTTTTCTCTTAAAAATATTTAAACTAAATTAAGCAATATCAGAAATTGAACGTAAGGGCTCTTTGTGTTGCTTTAGCAACTTATTACAATTATTTCATTTCAGAAAATATACCTGAAATGGTCCTATACCTAAGTTTAAATCTGTGGTTCGTTTACGTTCTTCAACACAGTATCATAAATTGAATTACTCTCATACTACACTACATAAACCATTGAAGCTCGTCCTCTAATCGATGCTATACGTGCGAAGCTTTTAAATGTCTAGCTAACATGATAATCGAGCGTCTGGCTTTTAGCACTTTAGTCAACAAAGGTCAATGCCAGTGTCGAAAATTAAGCTCTAAATTGTATCACTAATCAATACCCTAATAAACTAGGTACTAAACTTCTACTTGAACATTATCACCAAACATATTATAGAAATTTCAAATCACTTACAAACAGATTCACAAATTCCTAAGCAAAATGATGAGCACTGCTGAGACCGTCAAACGCGTTCGGAGTAATGATCGGGCCGGTCGGTTGTTTGGTTTGGCCAGAGGGGAGACGGGAGGACGCGGCGCCCCGCCCGGCTTCATGACCTAACTACGGCGAATTATTAAAAACCGGTTGTTTGGGGAACTCCGTACAGGAAAGATTGGATTCCCTAAAGTTATTGCTGGGATAAAATTTCTTTCAACACTCACTTCACAAAGTAAGAATTTGACAAGATCATCGCATCTTATAAATGAATGATTCTACTAAACAAAGAAAAAACATGGAAATAGGGTCAGCTGTTCATAAAAACGAGGTACTTACATCCATTACCTGAGGCGCGATTCAGTCCTTCTCGTAATGTATGCATTTTCGGAAGTATGGATCGCACTGCTGGAGCCTCCTTTATCGATCTTATTAATATGAATAAAACAAATTTTATACTTCAACTATCTTTATTCAACAATGCCTAGGTGAATGTCACCCTAAAGTTAATAGTTCAAGGATCAGTAATACAATGATCAGAACACTGGCCCAATATTTCGTGGTGTCTATTTGGCTTTGACTACACTGCTGTGTACGATTAAAAAAAAACAGTAAAATAAAATCACTCAGCATTCCTAATTGGAGTTAAATAAAAGCTGCAGTAGCTTTTTTAGTGTCAAAGTTACAGGGAGACAATAAAAATGATTTCATATCATATCTAAGCTCAATTCCCTATTGCGTACGTATAATGTCATCAAAATGTATATAAACCGAATAAGTAGATACAAAGTTGTTACTTAGCGAATTATGTTGACGAAGTTAGCTTACGAGTAGCTTTTGCATTATTACTAGTTTCTTAGATGGAAATTGACTTCATCCAAAGGACAGCCAGCAAATTCTCATTCTCTCTTTTTTCTTCAACAACATTTTGTGATTGGGTCGTACTTTTGTGACAACATTTACAATACAATTTGTATTGGGTCTCTGACATACTGTTTTGGTCTTATTTACGTCTAAATGTGCGTTGCGTAAGAATCCATCCAATTAAACTAGTTAGAGATGACAACATCGTATTCATGTATTTTTAATTTTTACTGCTGAGACATTGAACCTTGCCTTCAAATAGATGCTCGTGCTTAAATGCTGCTGTCGTCCCTCTAAGTTACATAATAACAACTCTGAAATTATGAAAACGACTACTATGAAAGTTTGAGTACTAGAAACAGAAACTAGTAAGTAGTAGAAACATTTATGTACGCCAACTTTGGACCAACGACAGTCATGCTAATTACCCTAAAGTATAATAATTGAGATCAGACGACAAACGCCTCTAAGGCCAACATTGAGACCGCAGCTATGGACGCCACCACTGGCACCGTCACCACCCACGCGAATATTATGTTGCTGAAACAAAAAAATATATTTTAATTGTAAAATGATTCGTGCATACCTAATCTTATGATTTTCCTTATCTAAACTGGTTCTGAACTCGAGTTCTATACCCTCGAAGAATCTTGTCTGTATTTATCATAGTAAACTATTTGAATGCATGCTAGGTATTCCCTACTAAAAACAACTCTGCAACAAAATTCCAATGAACCTACGCAAAATAGCTGTTACAAGGTTAGACGTGGCTATAACCCATTAGATGGTTATGTATGAGATACTATTATAAACTTTTACCAAAGTTATAAATACTACTTTTTACTCCCTCGAGTGCTAACATCAATTTGGCACAGATTCGACCAGATAAACATCCGCGCTCATAAAGCTCATAAAACCGTAAACATCAGTCTCTCTTGTTGCACAAAAAACTATTCTTTTATTACGGTTTAGCTCAGAGTAGTCACCATTTCGTACTGAAAATTCTTGTACAAGGTGGTACGAGTTGGAAAACTTAAATATAATTTTTTTTTTTCGGATATCAACTGCTACCACTTTCAAAGTTGGGTGTTTTAGTACAGTCAAAGACAAATAATGCTAGTAGAATATGAATTTAAAACATGAGCTCACTCTTACGACGACAATATAACTGGCCTTACAGCTCTGTGAGTAGTAGCTCTGCCTTCAGCGCTGTCGTGGATTCGATTTCCATCCAGGATAGATAAACATTTGTGTGATGAACTGATGTTTGTTCCGTGCATGATAGATATTTAGGTAGGTACCAATATTAGCCTAGTCACTTGCAACGAACTTCTTACTTACGAAAAAAAAAACACGCTGTCGCGCAAAGCTATGGTAAAGCATCTTCTTCGGAAGCGCCCTCGTGGCGTAGTAGTTGACGTTTAAGCGGTCGCTTGTGGCATTAACAGCGGTAAATTGTTTGTCCCGGCTACATACAATGTAAAACCAAGGAGTGCATACCGAAACAAGCTCCAATCCACGGCCTTCTCTGAGAAGTAGCCGACGCAGACGACGGAGCCGACCTTGCAGTGCGTGGTGGACACCGGCAGGCCCACCTTGCTGGCCACCAGCACCGTCAGCGCCGCGCCCAGCTCGATCGTGAAACCCCTGTCATAAGGAATTCGATTCGCTCGCTTACGGCCAGTTTCAATATTCTGTCTGTTGTTTTCCTTGAAGTATCATTCGGATTTCGGCAGCGCCGCACCGCTTTGTAGGGATTTGTATGCAACACTCTCCGATACAAGCGACTGTGCAACGCCGCTGGGATCGGAAAGCATAATATATGTTACGGGCAATTTGATAAATCCGGTCATTATTCACAATTAATAATGAATTGATTTTCCGATTGTCCGTATACATAATGACCGTGTCAAGTGGGCAATGTAATTAAAACTGCATACTACAAATCCCTACAAAGCGGTGCGCCGCGGCTGCTGGGCGGCGCTGCCGAAATCCGAATGGTAGGTACCTTAACAAAGTAGGTATAGATAGAATATTGAAACTGGCCGTTACGTTAGACGTTCTTGATAGATCGTCATGAGTGGTCACTTAACAAAGCATAGATAGAATATTGAAACTGGCCGTTAGACGTTCTTGATAGATCGTCATGAGTGGTCACAAAATAAGTGGTCGCATCAATAACAACAGCGATCCCGTGCTTCGGAGGACACGTTAAACGTTGGCTACAAGCTTATACGAACCATTTTATTCATTTACTAGCTGACACGACAGAGTGCTCAGAGTTTTTTTCTCTATTCGGTTCGGATCTGGACTGGAAAGCTTTTCTAAAAATAGAGATACACTCGAAAAACATTACCTTTCCTGACACATTCGGGTGAGAGTGAAATCATTGCCACCAACACCAGTTTCCATCTAATTCCTGTTTTAGAACTTACGTGTCAGGCGTAATGCTAGTGAGATCTTCTCCGACTGTGCGTATAACCCGCCTGCCCCACAGCCACAAACCAAGCGCAATGCCTACTCCTCCGAACACAAGGATGGCCAGCGGAGTCTCCGCTTTAGCGTGAGCTCCCCCTTCCGAATACAGCAACCAAAGCGCCACTAACGGTCCAATTGCATTACTGTAAAGAACAAGATATTTTTTCAAAATACTAAAAAGCGACTTCACCTTATCGAACGTAACGTTTAACATAACAGACCAAAACTATTTGGATGATAGTTGCACTGTTCACTAAGTAAATGTAAGGCAATATAAAATAGTCACAATCCGATTAATAGTTTCACAGAAATGCGTGGACAAACATACATACATACACAAAAAATACTATAGGTAGGTACATATTTACGTGTCATCTTGATAACCTCCTTTTTGAAGTCGGTTAAAAAGAAGTTCGAACCTACCAACAGGTTTTTCAGTACCCTTGCCAACTAGTTGCTCGATTGTATGACAAATTAAGGTTACGTGAAATCCGGTATATCAAGATACCTAGGTATTTGAAAGCTAAACCAGCAACCAAGAAGGCAAATTAATTAAGATGCTACAGTTTTAGCGGAGATTAACACTACTTAACTATGCTAGGTTTCCTTATATCAATAGGTCAAGGTCACAAACATTTGTCTCGATGCTCGCTATACTTACCGTTATTCTCTACCACTCAAAAGGCACAAAATCGTGTCAAATATTTTTTATATAAATGTAGTAAGTTAAAATTTTAATGTGTTTTATTGTAATATGGATATTATCCGAAATAAATGAGTTAATAATAAAAACATTTCATATCTGATGATAAACGAAGTAAAAAAAAATGAAAATTTTAATTGGTGCTACTAAGCGTAATATACAATGAAGCTGGTTGAGGATTTCATTGAACATTCAAAGTTTCATTAAAATCCGTCCACTGGTTTTTGCGTGAAAGAGTAACAAATATCCATACATCTATACGTCCATACATCCTCACATATTAGTAGGATAAAAATTCAAACAACTGACCTGACATCATTCCCTCCATGAGCAAAGGCACCGAACGTCGCAGTGAGTACTTGCAGGAAGGAGAAGAGTCGGTAAGTGTCGGCCGGTGGGGTCGGCTGCGGCGCTGGCGGAGGTGACGGAACCCGCAGGAGCGGAGCCGCGCTGGAGTTGGGAGTCATGCCGACTAAGCGAGTGCTGGAATCACTTTCCGTGTTCCATGCCGGACATTCTTTGGGCTAGAAGACAGAATATTATGTTTTGAAGTAGTCTGCTGTCGGCTTCGCTCTGATGGTATCTGAGCAAATAAGGTCAGATTTTTAAGGTCATCTCAAACCTTCACCGTGACAGTGAAGAAGTTCTTTGGTTTATTTCAGTTCACAGACTAAGATCTTTTCAATTCCAAATAGAGCCGTCAGCCACAGCGGTGTGGCAAAATTTTTGTGCAGATCTAAAACATTGCTAGCTAAAGTTGTTACCTTTTCAGTTCTCGGTGGAGGCGTTTCGAAGTCCACCGTAGGCAACGCTCTAGTTGCTGCCAGCCGATCGAACTCCCCCCTCGCTATTGTATCACAAGACCCTCCAAAGAACCCGTTCCGCGAATCGTAACTCTCAGCCATGCCCATCAGTTGAGTAGAATCTAAGCTTTTACAGCAGCTCAACGTCTCATCGATGTACTTCAAGGTGTTGATTTGTGGGTCTGCGTCTATAAGTTGCAGTCTTGATTTGTTGGGTGGACTTAGACTTCGCGATAGTATACTGCAGTCGTCCATTGTGGCAAGAAGAGCTCGATTTCTAGCGTTCATGAGTCCCACGGAGACTTTGTCTGCGTCACTGAGGGTGACCATCTCAGCGCACTCCTCAATGGCTTCGAGAACCTTTCCATCTTCAGACAGGAGGGATGTTGGACGTTGTGCAACACTGATTTTATTTGAGTGGGTCGGAGTATTGGCCGGAGTCGTTTCTGGAAGGTATTCAAATTGTTTAGACATTCCATATAATATTTCCAGTGCCCAAAAAAACTTTAAAAAAATAGTAAAAAAAGTCAATAAGTAGCGAAAAAATAGTATGATAGTGCTCACTGATAGTACCATTGGAAACTCCCAAAGAGAAATTGACTGGAGGTTGTCCGAGCTTCCTTCGATAATGTGGCACCAGGAATAGTCGCACTAAAGCTGCCACAAGCGCGCCCAATGCCACGGAACCCGCCAGAGCTGCCCACAAGGGAATGTTGTCCATCGCAAGCACTGCCAAATAAAACACTGTTATTGATCTATTTCCAGTAAGAAATGACCGGTACTTTCATATTCATAGAACGTTTGAGCTTTGTCCGAGTAGGTATTCTAATCAATTATTAAAAGCTCGACGGGGCCGACACGCCGCGCCGTCTCCACTATGAGCTCTAGCGTTTTTACAAAATGAATAAATGCTGCTTAAATTCTATAAGGCATTACAGAAAACTTTTCAAATATTATATGTTTTATCCTCTAATCCAGTAGTTCCCAAACTTTTTTTTCTCATGGACCCCTTTCAAAATTGCTACATTTCTGCTACATTTCTACCATATTCCCAAAATTTCTCGCCAACGTGGACCCCTTTCGAGTCTCCCGTGGACCCCTGGGGGTCGACATGGACCACTTTGGGAATCACTGCTCTAATCCATCTCTCTCTAATCATCCAATCCTCTAATCTCAAATTCTTTAGACCATTTTTAAAATGTGGAGCTTTTCTTAATATGAATCAAAGTCAGAAATATAGACAGAGTTTATGAGTGTGGAAACGGTTGGTAAACTTACATTTTGGTCCATCATGCATAACGCTTATCACATTGACTGCCAAAGTGGCTCCGTAGAAGAACGGCAAGGCCTTCAGTCCTGATTTCAATGGATCTTTCGCGCGGAGTATGAACCGACGCACTATCCAGTAGATCAGAGCTGATGCTGTGCCGCTCAAGACTGGAGATATAAACCAGGATGCCACTGAAACAACCACAATTTTTTGTTACAAGAGTAGGTATTGTATTCCACTCTATTCATGATATTTTGCAGAACAGTCTCAGTTATGATAATGATTTGGTAACCGTGATGTTATAATGCTATGTGTAGGTACCTAAATAAATAAATAAACTACCTAGGTACTAATTTACTATGTGATAGTTATGCATTAGCATTAAACTCACTCTTTATAACACCTTTTATTCGAATTTTATTTACTCTGATTATTATCGATCACTTTGCTTATTGCCGTTTTCTTTTACAAATTATTGAGCTCCGACGGGTTTGGCCGAAATGCCTATGTAAAAATGTAACTTTACTTAGTTACGACGCCATTTAGTGGAAGCAAGTCCTCGTACAAATCTTTCCGTTTCATAATAACCATAAAATTATAAGAAAAATTTCCAATTGAACAAATACGAGCAGGTACCTTGTAGGGCTTGAGCTCCGGAATTCCGGAACTGACTCAATTCCGGAATTCCGATGAAATCCAATATCGTTTCCAATTCCGGAATTAGCGAGAGCAGTATCGGAATTTCGATATTGGAAAAAATATTATTACGCGGCTTGATTAAGAGCTTTTTCAGCGGTCACTTACATTTGTAATCGCGTACGAAGCTCACTAAACGACGACAGCTTAAATGCGCTTACGTTTTTGAAATTTCATTACGAAAAAAATAGTACTTAACAGCTGTCGTCCGTTAGTGAGCTTCGTAATCTTCGTATGCGATTTGAATTACTACACTCTTCTTTAATTTCTGAATAATTAATGATTTCTTTTTTTTATTAAAGTTCAAAAACTTAATGCTTTTATTTGTTTTATTTATTTATATTTCGGATACCTACTGAGGAAGTAAATCCATAAATCCATATTTAAATAATTAAAAATAATGGAAAATTTTGCAAAATTAGAGTAGGTAAGTAAAACTTTTAACTAGATATTTCATTTTAATTTATTATCATTAGTAGATTCAAAAATATACTTTTGAGTTCCGGAATTCCGGAATTCCGGACATGAAATACTGAATATCGAAACACAATTCCGGAATTGAAAAAGCGTCCGATATTCAAGCCCTAGTACCTTGGGTAGGTAAGTAACGGTTAATAGTCATAAATATTTCTGATACCGAGCATTACGACGATTCATAAAGTCTATATATAAAAGCTGCGTGCCTCATCAATTTTCTTGATAACCGAACAGCAGTGCAATTCAGACTTCCGAAAATACATCCGATTCGATGATTTTCTTCTTCGGAAAGTTGATGTTTTTTCAGCGAAGAAACGTCACTTTCCGAGAAGGAATCACACTGCAGCTGAAATAACGTCAACTTCCCGAAGAAAATCATCGAATCGAATGCATTTTCAGAAGTCTGAATCGCACTGCTGAAGCCAGACGGACTCTTGTGAGTCACGTCACAAGAGTAACACGTTCAGACTTGGAAGAAACAAGAACCAGACTGCAAGCTTCAAGAAACAAATACCTACCGAACTTAAAGACTTCTTCCAACGGATCTCGGCTTTCGTCGGCGCCGCCTCTTCCTGCTTCCCGGCTGCGCACAGTTCTGAAGGCTGGCGGACGGGATTGCTATCCAGGAGAGTGCGGTATTTCTTGGAAAAGCCGTTGACCTTAAAATTTGACCAGGCTCGCTCGACCCACGACCTACCCCTCTTAACTTCTTTCCTTCTTTCTCTTGTTTTTTTAATAAATCTTGTAAAACTTCTACTCTCGTTTCCTTTTTCCCCTCAATTGCTCACTCTCCCCTTCTGGGAGACGTGACAACACACGTGGCCACTTGTCACGTCTCCCAGAAGGGGAGAGTGAGCAATTGAGAAGAGAAAGGAAACGAGAGTAGAAGTTGTACAAGATTTATTAAAAACAAGAGAAAGAAGGAAAGAAGTTAAGAGGGGTAGGTCGTGGGTCGAGCGAGCCTGGTCAGATTTTAAGGTCAACGGCTTTTCCAAGAAATACCGCACTCTCCTGGATAGCAATCCCGTCCGCCAGCCTTCAGAACCGCGCGCAGCAGGGAAGCAGGAAGAGGCGGCGCTGGAAGAAGTGTTCTTCAAGTTCGTAATAAGTTTGCAGTCTGGTCCTTGTTCCTCTAAGTCTGTACGTGTTGGACGGACTCTGACAGATTCTTTTTTTCATGAAAACGAAAATACTTAGGTAGGTAGGTACTGCAGTAGTTCATCGTATGTAAATTAAATCAAATATACTCAATGTAAACTTCGTATAGTATGATTGATAACATGATACTATAGGTATCAGTATTCCTAAAGATACCAAAACTCGAATTATAGAAACAAGTTAAATATAGAGTAAGTCAACATCCTTACCTATAGCGCCCAATGTAGACCACTTCACACCAACTGGCCCCTTAGCTGTCAATGTAAAGCCCACAGTAGCTCCAACCACCGAGTGGGTCCCAGAGACCGGCAAACGCAAGGCGGTGGCCACGATCAGCCAGGTCGCGCCAGCTATCAGCGCAGCCAGACAGCCAGCAGCAAGGAGCTTTTCTCCTCCATCATTGTACAAGGATACGTCTAAAATGCCTTTACGCATCGTATCTGATACCTTGTACCCTAGAAACAAAGGAACACGATCAGATTGGTTTATGATTTAATAAACTGAGATTTATCTTCTACGTTTTCTTGGGTCACTTACCAATCAGAACAGCTCCAGCTATCTCGAAGATTGTCGCGAGAATGCAGGCCTGAGTTAGAGTCAGCACCTTGGACCCGACGCTGGTCCCAAAAGAATTTGCCACATCGTTGGCACCGATCCCGAAAGCCAATACAAAAGCCACTAAGAATCCACAAACAACGAGCCAAAACAATTCGTCAGAGTACGGTTCCATTTCAAAGCCTGATACTATTCTCCCTTATGACATCTTTTCCATTTCCAAATTCTTATTAGCACCGATTCCAGATTAACTTTCAACAACAAGCTTTGCTCACATATTTTTTTATAAACGATTAAGTTAAGTACTAATGTATTTATCACGTTCTAAAATACTAAACAATTTTTAAACACTTGGTAGAGACACGTACAAAAATAATTTGAAGTGATAATATTTAGTATCAAATTAACTACCTTAATAACCGTGTAAATCAGGGGTTTTATTTAATTTAAAGGTTTTATTTTATTTAAATGGAAAATATATGAAAATAATATAATTATCGTGCCTAAGCTTATGTGCGTCACAAGACGGAGTCTCTTAATGATGTTTCGTGGAGGCAACGATGTCTTGTTAGCTTCGGCTTCATCATTCCTGGAAGATAAAAGTTTATTTCCATACACACTCATAAATCTAAGTTATTATCGATATACCTACTTAAATACAATTACCTAGGTAACTTCGCCGTATTATTATAGATACCTACTCACATTAATTAGCACGTAATTTATCGTTTCAGATATCGTACTATCAATAGTAGGTATTATTGGTCATAAAACGATAACGACAGTAATTTTCTGACTGTGACCCAAGCCTGAGAGCAATTTCTATTCAAGCTGAAAAGACCACATCCACATGGCCTGTTATTGATTCGCCAAATCGCCGCCATTTGAGAACTTTCGCGGTAAAAATCCGCTTTATTCGATTTAGAGAGTCTAACCAGATTCCTATCAGATCCAGAACTCTCTTCCAATCCACTATCAATAAAGGCAGGTATTAATTACTCGCCTACACCAATAAATAAGGCCAAAATAAAATATGTCATGATTTTTTAATAGATCACTTCTAATTAGACCACGTGTCGGTAACGAAGGGCCCTGAAATTGCAATCGCGGCAAATAGGCCAGCCACTCCGATGATTCATTTTCACAAAAAAAGTATTCTAAGTAGGAAAGGAACTCACTTTGATTAAATGTAGGATTTTAAAGTCCTAAATTTAGCTATGGACAAATGCACGGTATGCCCTAAGCTCCTCAGCCGTACACTGAAGTTTGCAAGGGTCACGCTCTGGCCTCAAACTGAATAGAGCATGCGCGATCCAAGGGCAAAGGCACCCCACTTCTGCAACCCTCCTAAGACGTGATTGTCAATCAATTGTATGGCCGTACCTACTAAAGAACCCTTTCTTGGCTTTTTGGCGGGAATTTGAGAAGTCAAGTTTCATTTTTGTTTTATTTTCCAAAACTTGTGTTTCTTCGAATGTTAATGTGTAATAATGGTGGATTATTAACCGTTAAGTGTTCGTGAACGTGCATAAGTGTGGGGAAGTGAAACAAAATTGGTTAACATTGCTTTTCAAGTTCTTCCAAAAAGTCCGTGTTGATGTTTCAGTAAAGGCCCACATCTTTACTGAGGCACAAGGGGAGGGGGTGGGATATTATATTTAAGTATTGTAATATGTATTTATTTATCCTATTTATCTGTAAACTTGAAGAATAATAATTACTTGACACTGGCTGAATGCACAACCGTGCGAAGCCAAAATAAAGAAAAAAAAAAAAAAAAAAAACCCTTTCTTTATTTAGGTTCTGGTAGTACCTACCGGGTAGGTTAACACTTTCATTGCCACCATGATTTTCTAGTAGTTCCCAGCGATGCCGCCATACAAAAGAACGCGATAACGCCAGGCGCGCTCTCGGCACTGCAAGATGAAATTGCATGATTGACAGCAATTTTCGTAAATTGATCAGAGAATCTCAACCTTTTGTTAGGTTTCTGGTAGGGAACTTTTTCTCAAACATGCTACGATAAACGACCGTAATATCTTACACATCCTTCTTTGGGATAAATCGTTCTTGCACTAGTGGGTCCAAAAATGTCCAGCAATTTCTTATCTGGTGTGCTCGACTGCCGCTCGAGCAGACCAGATAAGAAATTGCTGGACACTCTCTTGAATGTTGATTTTTTTGTTGTTTTTGCTGTTTGTTTTTTGTTGTTGTATTTCCTATTTTTTTATTTGGTTTTTTGTTTGATGTTATTTTTTTTTAGTTGGTTTTGTTTTTTGTTTTTTTTTTTAGTTTTTCTTTTTTAATTGCATGTTTGAGACTTTTAAACATGTATTCATTGTCGTTGTCGTTGTTTTTTTTTGTAGGTTTTTGTTTCCGAGGTATTTATTGTTTTTGTTTGGGTTTTTTTGGATTTTTGTTCTTTTTTGTGGTTTTAGTTTTTTGCAAGTTCTTTTTTTATGTAGTTTATGGTTGTAGTTGTTTTTTTTTGTAGTTTTTGGTTTTAATGGATTTTTTTTTTATTTTTGTTTTTTTTATTTGCTTATTTTGTTGTATTTTGTTTTTAAGGTAGTTTTTAAATGAGTTATTTTGGTTTTTTGTTTTTTTTTTGTGTGGTTTTAGTCTGTTTGTTATTTTTTTTTGTTTTTTTCATGTAGTTTTTTAGTTGTTTTTTTTGTGTAGTTTTTGGTTTTTATGGTATTTTTTAGTTTGTTTTTGTTTTTTTGATATTTTTTTTGGTATTTTTTGGTGTTTTTTTTTTTGTGTTTTAAGTCTTTTTTTTTTTTTATGTAGGTTTTGGTTGTTAGTTGTTTTTGGTTTTTATGATAGTTTTTTGTTTTTGTCTTTTTTTTTGTTTTTTTTTTATTTCTTTGTTGTTTTTTTTGTAGGTTTGTTTGTTTTTTTTACCCGGCTGACTGTCAAGTCACAGGGTTATGTAGATCGCGCGTTTCTATGTATGTGGGTTCGTTCGTATGTAAGTAATATTCTTTATTACCACGTTTCTCCTAAACGGCTGGATGGATTTTGATGAATGAGGTATCGTTAGAATCGTCTCTATCTCGATTGTGCTCTAGGATACTTTTTATTTCGATAAATCTAATAGTGCGGCTAGAAAATGCAACAATGTGTGAATTTTCAAAATAAAAATCACGCCATCATATCAAAATTCATGTAAAAATGAAGAGGTTGGTGGACTGATATCAAATATAATTTTTTGAAAAATCTAACATGACATCTTCGAAGACTAAATCGTCTTCCAAAATTTTTGAAAAATTATTTTTCGCCCTAAATGTTATTGCTAAACAAAACGCATACTAAAACTTTCTATTTAGTCACAGGCAACGTTTAGAACAAACTGCATCGAAATTGGTTCAGCCATTTAGGAGATATCTCATATTTAAGAAATATCGCACGCATTTAATTTTCATACCTACAGAGCCATCTGTGTGTCAACTGTGACAACAAAGTTTAGGAAAAAGCGCACGGCATCGAACCCTAGATACCTACATTATAATAAAATTGTAATTTAATTTTGTGATTTCTATGAATGCTGTTTCCAACTTTTCAGTTCAGCCGGGTTTTTTTATTTTTGAATGAATTGCTTGTTGTTGTTTTGGTTTTTTATTTTCTTTGTTGTTTTTGTGGTTTTGTTTTTTGTTGTTTTATTTTTTTTTGTTTTTTGTGTCATTTTTTGTTTTTGTGTTTGTGTTGTTTTGGTTTTTGTTTTTTTTTGTGGTTTTAGTTTTTTTGTTAGTCCTTTTTGTTTTTTTTAATTAAGTTTTTGGTTTTTAGTTGTTTTTATTGTAATTTTTGGTTTAAATTGTATTTTTTGTTTTTATTAGTTTTTTGTAGGTATTTTGTTTTCGAGGTGTTTTGTTTGTGTTTCTTTGATTTTTGTTGTTTTTTCGTGGTTTTAGTTTTTTGTTGGTTCTTTTTAGTTTTTTTTTGTTTTTGTTGTTTTTTTTTTGTTTTAGAGGTATTTTCTGTTTTTTTTTGGTTATTATATGGTATTTGTTTTGTTTTTTTGGTAATTTTTTTTTTTCATTTTTTTTTTCATTTTTTTGTAGTTTTTGTTTTTGTTTTTGTTTTTTCGTAGTTTTAGTTTTTTGTTAGGTTTGTTTTGTTTTCTGTTTTTGAGGTCGTTTTTTGATTTTGTGTTGTTTTTTTTATTTTTTTTGTGGTTTTAGTATTTTGTCTTTTTTTGTTCTTTTTTTTTTTTGTTTTTGAGGTATTTGTGGTTTCAGTTGTTTTTTTTTGTTGGTTCTTTTTAGTTTTTGTTTTTGAGGTTTTTTTTATTGTTATAATGGTATTTTTTTTTGTTTTTTTTTTAGTTTCTTGTTGTTTTTTGTTTTTGTTTTTTTAGTAGTTTTAGTTTTTTTTTGTTGTTTTTGTTTTTTGTTAGGTTTGTTCTTGTTTTCGGTTTTTGAGGTAGTTTTTTGATTGTGTTTTTTTATTTTTTATTTTTTGTTTTTTTTGAGGCACCTATTTCTTTGTTTCGTGTTTTTGTTTTTTTTTTGTGGTTTTAGTAATTTTGTTAATTCTTTTTCGTTTTTTTATTGTGTTTTTTGTTTGTTTTTGAGGTTTTTTTTGTTTTTAGTTTTTTTTTTGTTATTACGGTTTTTTTTTGTTTCATTAGTTATTGTTTTTTTTTTCATTTTTTTCATTTTTTTTTGTAAGTTTTTGTTTTTTTAGTGGTTTAAGTTTGTTTTTGTTTTTCTATGTAGTTTTTAGTTGTTTTTTTGTATTAAGAAAACAAAACACCTCAAAAACAAAAAACAAAAAAATTAATAAAAAATAAAAACAAAAAAATGCAATCAAAACCAAACATCACAAAAAAAAACAACTAAAAACCAAAAACTACATAAAAAAACTAACAAAAAAACTAAAACCACAAAAAAAAACAAAAAACCAAAACAACAAAGAAAAACAAAAACGACACAAAAAACAAAAAACAAAAATACTAACAACAAAAGCAAATACAAACAAAAACACCAAAAAAAAAAACAAAAACAAAAAATATAACAAATTAAACACAAAACCAAATAAAAAAAATAGAAAAACAACAAAAAAACGAAACCCACAAAAATAAACAAACAACAAAAACAACATGAAAACAAAAAACCTAAAAACAACAAAAAAAAAAAAAAAACTACAAAAAAAAAACGACACGACAACAAAAAACAACATGTTCGTGTTTGAAAAGTTCGTTTCATTTCTAAATTCATTGCGGTAGGTATTCATTTTGGTAGGTACGGAACCCTCGGCGCACGAGTTCGACTCGCACTTAACGTCTTATTCGCACGTAACTTTTTTTTTACGTCTCGTGTCATTTTGGACATCTGGGGGTCTAAAGTGGCCACTTTTGATGAAAAATCAGATGTTTCATAGATGCTTCATCTATGAAACATCTGATGAAACATCAAATGCTTCATAAATGCTTCATATATGCTTCATATATGAAGCATATATGAAGCATCGATGCTTCATCGATGCTTCATATATGAAGCATCTATGAAACATCTATGAAACATCTATGAAGCATCTCACAAAACATCTTTTTTGACAGATCTATGTGCGAGGTTTTTTCTTTTTTTTTCTACTTTATTTTGGCTTCGCACGGGTTTTGCATTCAGCCATCCGTTTTCCATTCAACCTATATTTACTTTCTAAAAGTAAATTTAACCTCGCACATGGCTTTTTGGCGGGAATTTGAGAAGTCATGATTTCGTTTTGTTTTATTTTCCAAAACTTGTGTTTCTTCGAATGTTAATGTGTAATGATGGTGGATTATTAACCGTTATGTGTTCGTGAATGTGCATAAGTGTGGGCAAGTGAAACAGGTTTTTGACTTCTAGCAAAAAGTCCGTGTTGATGTTTCAGTAAAGCCCCACCATCTTTACTGAGGCCAAGGGGAGGGGTGGAATATTATATTTATGTATATTTTGTAGGTATTTGTATATCTTATTTATCTATAAACTTGAAGAATATTAATTACTTGACACTGGCTGAATGCACAAGCCGTGCGAAGCCAAAATAAAGTAGAAGAAAAAAAGAAAAAACCTCGCACATAGATCTGTCAAAAAAGATGTTTTGTGAGATGCTTCATAGATGTTTCATAGATGTTTCATAGATGCTTCATATATGAAGCATCGATGAAGCATCGATGCTTCATATATGAAGCATATATGAAGCATTTATGAAGCATTTGATGAAAAATCAGATGTTTCATAGATGAAGCATCTATGAAACATCTGATTTTTTTCATCAAAAGTGGCCACTTTAGACCCCCTGCTATCATTCATCATCATTGAACTTAAATATTTTATGAAGTTTGTAATTTTTTCGTACTGTATGTTCTTGCCATTGACCGTACCTACCCTACCCACCTATAACAAAAAAAAAAAATATTTTGTGTATGTTTGGCCGGCACGCTCCCTGGGAATCTACTAGGTACCTACTCCATAAATGTTGAGAACCCCTGGTAGTTGAACTCGCCTGGCATGTTCGCGGCATTACATAATTACTTTTTTTTGATAACATAAAAAAATTGTTAGAACTTGCGGGCCACTTCAAAACTCATTAGCTTAGGGCATGAGGATTATGCTCTCCGCTTTCTGATGGAAAATATACCCAAATCATTGAATTATCCATGAAAAACCGAGAACGCGCCTGGCGAGTTCGCGGCATGGCGATATGGAATCGTAAGAACGCGCCCGGCGAGTCGTCGGCAACGAAAGTGTTAACGGTCGCTTATTGAATATAATGGGTAGGTACCTAGGTCACATTTACAAAGCGTGTTTATAACTTAACTAACCAATCTACGTAAATATAGAATGCCAATTTATATTGCTGATTCATACAATACTTTCCTAGACAAGTAGCTAAATTAAAAAATGTAAATATTTAAGCTGAGCAATTTTCTGCACTTTCGAGGTTCATTTCTGTTCATAACTCCGAGAATCCTTGACCGATCCTCACCAATTTTTTATGGCATCAATCGGAAAGTAGGTATACCTTTCAAACAAAAAAATCATTTTCCAAATCGGTCCAGGCGTCATCGAGTAATCGGTGATCGATCACACATAAAAAAAAACACAAAAAGATTCCAACGAATTGAGAACCTCCTCCTTTTTATAACGATATAATCTATCGTGTACTTAGAGAAGAATAAGTATATCATAATAAGGCTGCGTTTCCATTGACGCGGAGCTGTGCGGAGATGAGCGGAGAATAGCGGTGAAAAGTGGTGAGTGTTTCCACTGAAGCAGAAAGGAGAGGAGCCGACCGCTTCGCTCTCCTAGCTACCCTCCGCAACGCACCGCACCGCTGTCCTCCGCTCCGCATCACCTCGCTTATTTTATATGAATATCCGTTCAGCTCTGCCCCGCTCCGCTCGTGCTGTTTCCATTGAAGCGGAGCAGAGATTTCGAGCATAGTGATTGGTCAATTCATGCACCGCTAAGCACCGCTCCGCCCAACTCCGCGTCAATGGAAACACAGCCTAGGGGAGCAAAATAATATTTTAATGGCGAGGGCGCTTTTTTTAATCCAGAGCGAAGTGAGGGATTCTAGAGTACTACTAGAGACTTCTAAAGAATCCTGAACGAAGCGAGGGATTCAAAGAACGTGGCCCGAGCCAAAAATATATTTTGCGCCCGAGTGCAGGGGCGTATTTACCCTTGGGCCGAGAGGGCCATGGCCCGGGGCGGCAGGCTACGAGGGGCGGCGCAAGCCGCCCCTCGCTCTCAGCTTGCGCCTCTCTTTTTGGCCTTATAATGCCAAAAGAAATTTTAAAAAAAGCTTACCTAATTAACAAAAACTAAAATTTAGTTGGCGAAGGGCGGCTTGCGCCGCCCCTCGCTCTCAGCTTCATGAGCCTTTCTTTTTGTCCTTACATGCCAGAAGAAATTATAAAAAAACAGCTTACTGAACTAAAAAAAATGTAAAACGTATTTGGTTGAGAGAGAGGGGGCCTTGCGCCGCCCCGTGCTTTCAGTTTCATGCGCCTTTCTTTTTATCCTTTTATGCCTGAAGAAAGTAAAAAAAAGTCTACCTAACTAGGTAACAAAATCTAAAACTTATTTGGCTCGGAGCGAGGGGCGGCTTGCGCCGCCCCGCGCTTTCAGTTTCATGCGCCTTTCTTTTAATCCTTATATGTCCGAAAAAAATTAAAAAAAAGCCTACGTACTTATTTAACAAAAGCTAAAACTTTTTGGTTGAGAGCGAGGAACAAAAACTAAAACTTATTTGGTTGTAAAGTAGACATTAAAGCTGGAAACATACTGTCGGACGCGGCTTACGGACGCGGCAGACAGCGCGACTGAATAGGTATCTGGATATAGAACGAACATAGAACTGTGCACATTATCTGACGAAAGTCGCGGACGCGTCCTTGGACCTTCAGACGTCCGAAGGCAATCTGGCCCGCTGGGTGTTCGGACGGTGTGCACACTTATCAGTCGCGGCTGTCAGCCGCGTCCGTCAGCCGCGTCCGATAATTTGTTCCCAGCTTTAGACATCAAGACTAGTTAGACATCAAGACTATCGTTTTACTGACTGGCCATTTTCAGAGATTTTCATTTGACAGGAAACTTAGGTTTTCTTTTAGCTCGAAAGGATAATTCGTTACAATAAATTGGTTTTCTGGGAATAAATCGTCGAGAAAATTTTAGGAAAACATTTCTTTGGGTGTCACATGTTGCATTTTACTTCAAAAAATTCGGTTCGCTTCGCTCGCATATTAGCTTCATCAGTGTTTTACGAGCAAATTGAGTTATGTCTGAAAGCGAAATAGGAACCGACAAATAGCCAGCCTTTTCTTTGAGCACGTAAGCAAAATCAAGTGTCACATGTTGCATTTGTCATAAAAAAATTCGGCTCGCTTCGCTCGCATATAGAATAGGAACCGACAAGCAGCCAACCTTTTCTTTGAGAACCGTAAGCAAAATCAAGTGTCACATGTTGCATTTGTAATAAAAAAATTCGGCTCGCTTCGGTCGCATAGAATAGGAGGAACCGACAAGCAGCCAACCTTTTCTTTGAGAACCGTAAGCAAAAACAAGTGTCACATGTTACATTTGTCATAAAAAAAATTCGGCTCGCTTCGCTCGCATATAGAATAGGAACTGACAGGCAGCCAACCTTTTCTTTGAGAACCGTAAGCAAAATCAAGTGTCACATGTTGCATTTGCAATAAAAAAATTCGGCTCGCTTCGGTCGCATAGAATAGGAGGAACCGACAAGCAGCCAACCTTTTCTTTGAGAACCGTAAGCAAAAACAAGTGTCACATGTTACATTTGTCATAAAAAAATTCGGCTCGCTTCGCTCGCATATAGAATAGGAACTGACAGTCAGCCAACCTTTTCTTTGAGAACCGTAAGCAAAATCAAGTGTCACGTGTTGAATTTGTCATAAAAAAATTCGGCTCGCTTCGCTCGCATATAGAATAGGAACCGACAAGCAGCCAACCTTTTCTTTGAGAACTGTAAGCAAAATCAAGTGTAACATGTTACATTTGTCATAAAAAATTCGGCTCGCTTCGCTCGCATATAGAATAGGAACCGACAAGCAGCCAACCTTTTCTTTGAGAACCGTAAGCAAAATCAAGTGTCACATGTTACATTTGTCATAAAAAAATTCGGCTCGCTTCGCTCGCATATAGAATAGGAACCGACAAGCAGCCAACCTTTTCTTTGAGAACCGTAACCAAAATCAAGTGTCACATGTTGCATTTGTCATAAAAAAATTCGGCTCGCTTCGCTCGCATATAGAATAGGAACCTACAAGCAGCCAACCTTTTCTTTGAGAACCGTAACCAAAATCAAGTGTCTGTTGTTGTCTTAAAAAAAATCGGCTCGCTTCGCTCGCTTATTATAAGCTTCATGGTTATTTTGCGAGCAGATTGCAAGCCAAGTTTCAAGCCCGAGACAAATATTTGCAGGGGGCGGCAAACCTTACTGGCCTAGGGCGCTGAATCTTAAAATACGCCTCTGCCCGAGTGATACACTACTATCCTCTATGAGAAAATAAAAGGTGCCTCATATTTTATGGCGCCTCTTGAGTTTCCCGTTCAATAAAATTACTAGCTTTCTAAATTGACAAGTAGAATCGGATTCAGCACTGAAGTCCGATAGACGCAACGCTGCTATCGCAGAAGTAAAGCTGGGAACAAATTATCGGACGCGGCTGACGGACGCGGCTGTTAGCCGCGACTGATAAATGTGCACACCGTCCGAACACCCAGCGGGCCAGATTGCCTTCGGACGTCTGAAGGTCCAAGGACGCGTCAGCGACTTTCGTCAGATAATGTGCACAGTTCTATGTTCGTTCTATATCCAGATACCTATTCAGTCGCGGCTGTCAGTCGCGTCCGTCAGCCGCGTTCGATAATTTGTTCCCAGCTTAAGTTATGTAAAAAATTACTAATTGTCCAAATAAAGCTGGAAACATACTGTCGGACGCGGCTTACGGACGCGGCAGACAGCCGCGACTGAATAGGTATCTGGATATAGAACGAACATAGAACTGTGCACTTTATCTGACGAAAGTCGCGGACGCGTCCTTGGACCTTCAGACGTCCGAAGGCAATCTGGCCCGCTGGGTGTTCGGACGGTGTGCACACTTATCAGTCGCGGCTAACAGCCGCGACTTATGGATGCGTCCGATAGTTTGTTTCCAGCTTCAGGCTTGAACAATAATAATTATGCAAGTTTGTATGTTCTTTAATTCTACACACCAGAACAACTGAACGATCGTGATTATAAAGCTGGGAACAAATTATAGGACGCGGCTGACGGACGCGGCAGACAGCCGCGACTGAATAGGTATCTGGATATAGAACGAACATAGAACTGTGCACATTATCTGACGAAAGTCGCGGACGCGTCCTTGGACCTTCAGACGTCCGAAGGCAATCTGGCCCGCTGGGTATTCGGACGGTGTGCACACTTATCAGTCGCGGCTGTCAGCCGCGTCCGTCAGCCGCGTCCGATAATTTGTTCCCAGCTTAAAGCTGGAAACAAACTATCGGACGCGGCTTACGGACGCGGCAGACAGCCGCGACTGAATAGGTATCTGGATATAGAACGAACATAGAACTGTGCACATTATCTGACGAAAGTCGCGGACGCGTCCTTGGACCTTCAGACGTCCGAAGGCAATCTGGCCCGCTGGGTGTTCGGACGGTGTGCACACTTATCAGTCGCGGCTGTCAGCCGCGTCCGATAATTTGTTCCCAGCTTTAGAGTTAATAAAACAATTAGTTCGCGCTTTTGTCGTAGGACTTGAGTGCTGACGCCGACTCTGGCTACTAAGCCCGTGTAAATCAGCCTTATGTCTGTCTGTCTGTGGTCTTGTCACTTCACCTTGTGTGTTGCAGTTGTGACTGTCTGTCATAGCTGTCATTGTCATTAGCTTTGTATTTTGATTTGAAATTGAAATTTTGTTTTGGTAATAAAATTTGTAAGGCCATCACGCTGAATTACTGCTAATAAATTAAATAATGTAATACAGAAATACAATAAAACAGTAACATGTTCTTTAGAAATGCCTGGACCGCCGCAGAATTGACGAATAGTTGGTAAGGACACAATTATTTTGTTTTAGGTTATCGTCCGAGAGAAAAATATGAATAATTATTATAAAATTACAGCAAGCCTTTGCTTTTGAAACAAGCTCGAGGATCTATTAGCAATGGCCGCTACCAGCTTCGTAACTCACTGCACAACGCAAGGAGGGGCTCGCGACGATCAAATCTCGAGCCGGAACAAGTGAACCACTTCCACGTAGAATCTGGACCTCTTTACGTCAGTAGACTGGTTAAACCACTCTTCTTTACAGTTGGGGTAAGATATACCTTAATTCTGCGTGCAAACTTTTGCTTAAAGATAATAATTTGCATAACAAAAAGCCTTTGTTGGTAAGTAGGTTTTGTGAATGTTCTGTTCCCAAATTCAAAGTCTTCTCGACTCCAGTAGGACTTGAGCTCACCTCCTTTTTCATTAATTAAAAAATACCTAATAGGGGCAGCAATGTGTCAGGATCGTAGCAAGTGGCGATCTGTGGTCTCTGCCTACCCCTATGATGGGATACAGGCGTGAGTTAATGTATGTATGTATGTAGGGGCAGCAAATATTTGCAAAAACATTTTGTCTCACAAAGAAAAAGGAAAGTTATTATTCTCCAAAACCTGTACTCAGCTGAGTATAAAGTACTTACCTGAATATTTAAGTTCTTTTTATTATTTATCATCATCATACCTCTGTTCTCAAATATTATTTTAAAATAACTTCTAGGTTTCTGCTGCTAGCCTAGCGGGCTGTGTGATCTGGGAGTATGAAAACTTGAGAGCTCATGCTTACACACTGTTCAGGAGGCCCTCGACATGGCTGGGTACTCAACAGAAGAAGATTATGACCCAGTTTGTAAGTAATTAACACAATAAATGATCCTAAATTTTCTTATTAGATCAATCAAATAGTTATTTGTAATTTTAGATCCCAAAAGAAAATATACTTGTCACTGCACAGACAAGGTTTAACATTTGAGAAAAATTATTGGTTCAAAATAATAAGAAATAAGTAAGTTCATATGAGCAAGTGTCCAACTCTGGTGAAGGAGTTTTCAGGCTGCCTTAAGGCCTCTGTCATGGCTTAACGTCTTAAAAGCCGACAATTTCGGAGCGTGCCCTCCGAAACATGGAAGCGCTCAGCTCGTAATGCCACTTGCAGTCACCCATCCAAATTGTGACCGCCCACAACATTGCTTAACTTCAACAATCAATCAAGAACATCTCAGCAAGCTACTCCACAAGCGCTTTAAAATAATAAATAAAATAAAATTAAAATTCTTTATTTCACACTGTTACATCCATAGGTTGTTAGTAGTGACTTAGTGAACTATGTTAGTATTAAAAATGTAGGCATTGGAGTAGGTATATGGAAAAAATAATTTAAATTATTTGCTCCAAATAACTTTTTTGTTGTTTAGAAAAATTAACTATCAGTAATTCTGTAATTCTTATGTGGAGTCAGGCTATATAAATGTTATTTATTAGTTTCACTACTTAATGAGAGTGACTTACTGAGAAAGGAGTAGTGTAGGTACCTACGTTACTTAGAATTATTATATTATGTTCTGTGGTGTGAGTTAAATTTTTAATTTGTGTTTCACATGAACTTTTGCATCAGGCACACAACACAGAGTTATGAGAGCAACTGTGTTGACTTTGCTATGATTAGTAATCGTTATTTTTTTAAGTAGTTCTTTTTTAAACATAAATAAATAAATAATGCTGGACATTTCACACAGCACTCTTCCTCAAGAGTTAAGCTATCAAAAGCAGAAATATTTTTTTAAATCAGACTGGTAGTACCTAATATAAGCGCGTTCAAACAAAAACAAACTCTTCCGCCTTATTATATTAGTATAGATACTATAGATAAAACACACATAATAAATCTGGCGTGATTGCAGAAAAGCGAACCAGGCCCCCTGAAGAAATGGTGGAACTCCCTGCACAGCAATGAGAAAGTATTTTATCCTATACTGGCTGCTAATGTCATGGTGTTCGGCGCGTGGCGGGTACGGGCGTGGCAGCCCTTCATGGTCAAATACTTCTGCTCAAATCCCTCGGGCAGTAAGTAATTTTTTTAACTATTTTACAAAAAAAATTTAAGCCGAAATTGTTTCCTCACAATGTTTTCCTTCACGTTGCTCTCGTGTAATTGTGCATTTAAATTTTTCAGAATAAAATGCTATTGTGTTAGAATTTAAACTCGCAACCTTCAGATCGAAAGTCAAGACTCAAGATCAAACTGACAAATAAAAAATATATCAACAATGAAGTACCAAAAACCCCTAACTTGCATTTTAGCATGTTTTTTATTGTAATATATTATTATTTTCTGTATGCATTTATTATGAAACAATTTAAAAAGGATTACGAGGAAATGAATTGTTTTTCGTTTCCTTCACCATCGTTATTCATATTCCTGCGACTCACGTCCAAAGGCCGGACGCACTTTGGATGCGATTTCGCACGATTTTGACACCAACGAATAATCACAATACATTCCGATCCGATAGGTAAAGTTGTACTTGTACCTCGCACACTAGGTGCAAAACAATTGGCGCGCTCAATTCATACTTCCAATAATGTATGTTTACGTACGATACGAATACGTAGGTATTCAAAGTGCGGCTGGCCTTATTCTACACTTCTTTTATTGAATTTCAGGTGCAGTCTGTTTACCTATGCTACTTTCAACATTCAGCCACCATTCGCCCTTGCACTTGGCAGCTAACATGTATGTGCTCTACAGCTTTATGCCAGGTAACTCAATTGTACTTTCGTCTTTAGTTTATTTCACTTACTCCGTCTACGGAGAAAGAAGGGCCACAGCACTGCATGCAGAAAATTCTTATCAAAATTTGCGATTCCGACGGGACTCGAACCCGCACTGATACAAGCGATCCCCCTTGAGCCGGAGTGCCTTTACCAACTCGGCCACGGAATCCATAATCATCTGGTCGAAAATCTTGATAAGCTCATTTGTCGGTTATAACCGATTTAAGAAACGTTACGTTTAGGATAAGAAACGTTATTCTCATAAAAGAATTTATAATTCACTTTAATAAAGCAATACTTAGGAGCTGGCGGCATTCAAGTGTATAAATTTACTCCCATACTTCATCACCTCGCTTTCCTTTAACGCAAGTAAGTGGCAACAGCTGATCACTTCCTGCTTCGGAGGGCACGTCGAATTGTCGGTCCCGTCTTTTAAGTCGTTAAGCCATGATGGAGGCCTTTAGGCGGCCTAAAAACTCCGTGACCAGAGTTGGCCACTAGCTCATACGAACTTGCCTTTCAAGATTTGAACTAGCGTACAGCTAGTACATGTGTGTAGTCAGAGTGTTAAGCCTGCCTATTTTATATGAATAAATGCTTCGTCCACAGCGGCTATGGCGTCACTGGGCAAGGAACAGTTCACGGCGCTGTATCTAAGTTCTGGCGTGATCAGCAGCTTCGCCAGCATCCTGTATAAAGTGGTGGTCAACCAGCCTGGTCTCAGTCTCGGCGCCGTAAGTGAATGTAAATATTTGAATGAATGAGTGAATGTAATATTAACCCTGTAGGCCCGTCAGGCCTGAAACTGCGTAAAGGTGGATTCACGTTACAGCGGGCCAGGGCCCGGGCCGTGTTAACGTGAATCCACCTTTATGCAGCGCGAGGCCTGAAATCGTTTCGTTCGATCCGTTTATCGATACAAACCTTCGAAATGCTCGATGATTCGAACGCGCTACGAAAAACGAAGTGTGCCCACTCCCTAACTAAAGGGTATGTTTTGTTTCAGTCGGGAGCAATAATGTCGGTTCTGTCGTATGTGTGCGTGCAGTATCCCGACACTAGGCTGAGCATCATATTCTTGCCGATGTACACATTCGCGGCAGGCACGGTAATTTATTGTTAATGAATTTTTATACTGCCAATAAAATCCCAGTCTCTTAAGTGGCATTAGATTCTTGTGGTCAGTGCTTAATTGTCTTACCTCATTGCTCACAGATTGGGTATCTGACGGCTAATTTCAATATTTCAGGCTATCAAAGCAATAATGGGCGTGGACTTTGCTGGAATATTATTCGGATGGAAATTCTTTGACCATGCCGCTCATCTGGGTGGAGCGCTATTTGGAATGTAAGAATTTATCATTAATTTTCTAAGTTACAGTAACGGATTATGTTATCTTACAATCGTAAATGTAAATAATATAACTCAACCTTGTGCTTAAAGTACCAACACATTTACTTTACACTGTACCTATGGGTTATTTCCTTATTTCTACCATTCTTTTTACAATAGGCTATTAATATTCCACCTACATTATCTAATCTATTTATCAAGTAATAAAAAAGTATATTACTTTCATTTTAATATAAAGCGATGGTTTTTAGAAGCAAAACAATAGGGCTACAATTTAATATGAATTACATAAAGATTTTTGTCCTATAATCGCAGAAGCCTAATTCCAATGAAGATAACAATTTCGCATCCACTTATCAAAGCTCATGGTTTATCTATATTTTTTAATTAATATCTTTCCACAACATCATTATTATGACATCGTAAAATTCAAAGGAGCTCAAAGGTCAACAGTAATTGAATGGCAAATCAGAGCGCGTAGAGAAAATACTTAAAAACCTGAATTAACACATTAAAAAAAAAATATTTAAAAAAAACAAAAACCCGACTGCGTCAAAACTAAAAAGAAAAAAACAAGCCTGCAAAGAATTACTCACAGTCGGTACCCATTCATTTTATTACCAATCAAATCTTCCCAATGTTATGGGTCCCGACTGTGAGTAATTCTTTGCAGGCTTGTTTTTTTCTTTTTAGTTTTGACGCAGTCGGGTTTTTGTTTTTTTAAAATATTTTTTTATTTAACACTTTTTAGTTATGATAAAGTTGATTTTAAAATACCTATTCAACGATACCCCACTTGATATAGAGTGACGATTTTGATTCTTTTAATTTTGACAATATGGCGTCTGGTTGTAGCCCAGGTGAGTTTTGATTACTGTCATATCTTTAGTGACACTCCCAAGGTTGAGACAAATCGATTGACGTAAGAATCATCAAAATCGGTCCACGCGTTTGGCCTCTAGAGTGCCACATAGAAACATCCATAGCGAGAATAATTATTAATCAACTTTAAACCGTTATTTTTCCTAAACTATTACTTAAAATGAAAAATGGTAAAAGAAACATAAAGTTGATTTTGAAATACCTATTCAACGATACCCCACTTGACATGGTGTGACGATTTTGATTTTTTTAATTTTGACATTAAGGCGTCTGGTGGTGGCACTGGTGAATTTTGATTACTGTCATGCCTTATTAACACTCCCAAGGTTCAGACGAATCGATTGACGTAAGAATCATCAAAATCGGTCCACGCGTTTGGCCTCTAGAATGCCACATAGAAACATCCAAACATACATAGACTGATAAACACATTACCCTTCCTTTGCTTTGCGCAGTCGGGTAAAAAAGGATTAGCTAAATTGGTCCAGCTGTCTTCAAGTTATGTTCTTATGCCGCGTTGACATTGACACGATCGGTGTACGCTCGGACAGAGTGGACTCGGATACCTACTCGGACGCAACTTTGTGGCTACCCCTAATCCGAGCGCACTCGAACGGCGGCGTCCAATCAGATCTAACTCGGAGTGTGTTCTACTCATCTGAGTCAACTTTGTCCAAGCGTAATCTGATCGTGTCACCGCGGCTTTACAAATAAATTTACTCTTTTATACTTATATAGTAACTTTTCGTCTTTTCTTTCAGTGCTTGGTGTTATTGGGGTACCTCACATGTTTGGGGTAACCGGGACAAGTTCCTACAGTATTACCACAACATGAGGAAAAGCGACACTGGTAGATGATGATTGTTTTTGTTAAGAAAATGTTATAATATATTTGTTACAGAGTAATTAAATATAGAAAATTACCCTTTATTTTTAATCCGAAACTACAGAAAAAATAATTAACAATTTAATAATATAAACGTTACAAAGTTTAGCTTTGAAATGCGTTGTTGACTTATCAGGTTCTGGTAGGCTTATTCATAATAGCTATGCTTTAAGAATTTTAGCATGGAAATTGAAGTGTTCACCGATGTAAGTAGCAATGTAGTAGTAGGAGTGATCATAACCATCTCTCAAGTTCAGGATGACAGGTACGCCAACTGATCGGCAAGCTTGCACCAAGTTCTCTGGTAAGAGTTGCTTTTCAATATAGAATTTGTCGTCAGTTCCCTGAAAATACAAATAATGTTTTTAATAGCTTAGTTGGAGGTGCATGAAATTGAAAATATGTCGGATTGAATAATTCTATCTGCATTTGATAGCTTAACTCTTGAGGAAGGTTATAAGCTACTTTTCATCATCATCATAATCACCATCACTACGAGGGCAACGCCACGAGGGCGCTGTTAATGTAACTAAAAAAATTACTTTCTGATTTCATAAATAACTTTTTCCGAAAAATAAAAAGCTTTGTCTCGCAATTTACGTAAAAGCATTTTTTCTGGTAAAGGAATGTCGACTTGGTCAGCCCATTCAAAACATGTATTTAAGGCAGACACCGCGCTTGAATTGGAAACGCTACTGGTTCAACATGCAACATTTCTTCAATTTTGGCGGGCCAGGGGTGGGGCATTCGGATTAGAGAGGTGTTCAGATTAGAAGAGAAAGAGGTCCTGCTGTATTTTGCTAAAGCCAGATAAATTATATGAAATAACTGACCTGATCAATGAACAAAGTAAGAGGAGGTCCATTGTACTTCTTGACTAGCTCAGTAGCATCCCATTCATTCCACTTGCTCTTGTCATCTCCCAAGTACCCAGTTAAGCATTTCACTCCCCATGGGCAAGCCTTCGGATTGCATATGGGTGCAAATGCACTGACTGATTTGTATAAACCTGGATTTCTCAGGGTGGAAATAAGTGCACCATGACCTCCCATACTGAAAATCATATTAATAAGTTGTTAAAATTATATAAATAATACTACTCATTACAGATATTATTATTTTAAATTGTATATTTATCAAAATCTCATTTTAGTTAGGTACTATCGCAAAAAAAAGGTTTAAAAAAAATTACTTGCTCAGATTTGTTAAGATGGCATTAGGCAACTTTATAGTTTCATTACAGTGTTACTTTGTATTATTCATTTTCTGTTGCAATGTGAAACTAAATTCAACAAATTGTATGTAATTGCCCCACAGACATGTACAGAATAATAATTGGACTTACCTATGTCCCATGATACCAATTCTGTCAGGATCAACCACATTGCTGAATGCTTGGAGAACCAGCTCGTAAAGCTCCTCGTTCAAGTAACTGCCCATTCTGTAGTTGGTAGACCAGGGCTCCTTCTCAGCATCAAGGTAGAAGCCGGCTGAGAGTCCAAAGTCCCAGGATTCATCATCACCAGGGACTTTCACTCCCCTAGGTGATGTGTCGGGTCCAACAACTATGATACCATGTTCCGCTGCATATCTGTAAGAGTCAAGAGTCAAAGATTATTTATTCAATAAGATCATGTAGGTTGATCACTTTGACATGTCAATTGTTTATTATAGTTTTGATGCAATATTTATAACGATTATAAATAAATGGAGTTGGAGCATTTTCAGTCCCAGGCGTTTTTGTCATTCAAGTAGGTAATCTGACATTTTATGTGTTGTAGAAGTTATCAGGAATCCTTAATATTGACCTCAATATTGTTTTAGCATTCATTGTAAAAGTGATAGGCAGCCTATTATTTATGTCTGCTGTGTAAACAATGTGATTAGATTAATAATCTTTTAGCAACTCATAAAAGTTGATAAATGTAACACTTGGATGAATAAACACTATGTGTTTTATTCCTCCAAGATGTTACTAACACCTAACACCATCTAATAGATGACACAAATTATTAATGTGGTGGAAATCAATTTTCTACCAAGGTTAAAAAAGAGAAATTATATCAATACTAGCGGAAGCCCGCGGCTTCGCCCGCGTGGACCACTATTTTTCTTATCCCACGGGAACCCTGAAATTTTTCGGGATAAAAAGTAGTCTATGTCCTATTCCCGGTTATTATCTATCTACATTCCAAATTTCATCAAAATCGGTTTAGTAGTTATGGAGATACGTGGCAACAAACATTCACACACACACACGGACTTTCGCTTTTATAATCGATCGAGCGAGCGAAGCGAGCGAAGATCTTAGTGGTAAGTTGGGCGATTTTGCTTTGTATGTTTGTATGTTTCACGAATTGTTGTTCGAGCATAACTGTCGAACCGTTCATCCAATCTGCATGAAACTTGGTAGGTCAATAGGTTGTGGTAAGGAAATTTACGGTGGAGCATATGAGCTTAATCGATGAAGGGGTTGTGAAGATATTGGGTTCCCAAGGGGGTAAAAAATTATGAAAGTTACACAAATATATTGAGTGGGGTGTCATACGAAAGGGCTTATTTTGTACATTCCAAAATGGTTTTTATTTTTAATCTAGGATGTATAGTTTTTGAAATACGACCAAAGACCAAAAACTACGAAACCAGAGCTGCAAGAGCTCCCGTTTCATAGAGTTTCGATGTCTTCGTAGCTCATTGACTGGTCGGTCTTAAAAAGAGAGTGGCATCGTTGCGGTTTGGTTTGCAATGATTTTAGATGCTACTTGATTTATTTTCATGATAAAAAAATTTTTGATAAAAAATGAAAATATATGGGGTAAAAAAAGTTAAGTAAACAAATATATTGAGTGCGGTGTCAAATGAAAGGTCTTTATTTGTACATTCTAAAATAGTTATTATTTTTATTCTAGGACGTATACTTTTAAAAATACGACGAGAATTGGACGTAGTTATGCATAAAGGATCCAATCCACACAATGATAGTTTTGAGAAAAAGCAGTTTTTGTTTAAATTGTGTATAGAAAAAAAGTTATGATTAATTTTAACAAAGTTTGTTTACAATATTGTACAAAATACTGTTTCCTATGTATGTAAGTATAATTTCGGAGAAAAATATTAATATTTATAGTATTTTTTTTTTTAAACCCACTGGTTCCTTTTAGCAAAATGGCTCATGTGTGGGTTGGTTCCTTATTAATTTATTCTGTTGTTGAATATTAAATGCATAAAATAATAAATAATCGTATTATATTTTGTGAATTTTATTTAAATAGAAATATCTTAGGTTTAACATGAAAAAAAAACTATAAAAATAATTTATTTCAGTAGGCTACATTCATTTTAGCCTAACTTTCCTCTACTTCAAAATCAAGTTGACCTGAAAACCCTTCTAAATCGTCTTCTATGGCTTCATCTCCTACCAGATTCACGTAAAAGTCTTTTGACCTCTAAAAATCGCTGAAACAGGAAGACCTGTCACTAATACGAAGTTAAAAGACCTAAAAGTGTGCTACACTTGATTCCGCAAGAACCGCACCACTTTTACGTGAATCTGGTAAGAGATGAAGCCCTAAAAGACGATTTAGAAGGTTTTTCAGGTCAACTTGATTTTGAAGTAGAGGAAGATTGGGTTAAAATGAATGCAGCCTAGTGAAATATGTATTTTTATAGCTCTTTTTCATGCTAGACTTAAGATATTTCATTTAATTTTAATGTAAAATTTACAAAATATAATTAAAATTAGGTACTTATTGATTACCTTAGGTATTTTATTCATTTAATATTCAAAGAGCAACTAGTGCAACGAGAACTAACCCACAAGAATGATAAAAAAAAAATACTATTACAAAGAAACATGTGGTTTGGTTCCTTACAGAAAAAAATAAATTTGTAGATTTTTCAGATTTCTGGGGTACCACAGAGCATGGATCTTTTTAGTTTATTGTACAAATGTTGTTATGTGGGTTGGTTACTTTGTCAAGAAAATGTTTTGTTAAGTCAAAATTGTCAGATCACTTTGATATTTACAGGGTTAGTAGAAGGTGGATTTTAAAAGCTTTCTGTATACTTAACTCAATTTTGACATGAGTGTGGATTGGTTCCTTTATGCATAACTACGTCCAATTCATAAATATGAAATAAATGAAAAATTAGACACGACATTATGTATTGCAAGCATGCTAGTATTTTTTACCATGAAGCGCTAGCGCAATAGGCATACCCGGCAGTAGTAGCACTTGAAATTATAGGGGTAGTCAGAAGAAAGTCCAAATGTTGGCCATCTACGGTGCGCGAGATCTCAGTTCGGGGCGAACTACTAGTATTAGTATATCAATATAATATAAGTGAACATCTAATGTAGTAGGTACTTAACACATTCCCTGCCCTGGCTTTGGTTGATGATAAAACGCAGCTGGAGCACATGTGCGTTATGGGCAAATGCAATTATTTATGGGTTAATGAATATGCTGAAAACGTGCATAATGATTTGAGTAAAAGCACTTACTCCTGCGAAGAATAGGAAAGATCATGACATAATATTTAGAAGATTTAAACAAAATTAGATAGGTACCTTTGGAAACCTGCTTTCCCAATGAAATTCTGTTCAGTGCAAGTAAGTCCGGAGAGGTAGTAGATAACAGGGAGTTTCACATCGCCTCCTTCAGCTTGGGGTGGTAGATAGATGGAGAAATTCATCTTACACTTCAACTCTGAAGACTCATGGGAGTATACTTTTTGGTAGCCCCCAAAAATCTTGTTAGACGACACTTGCTCAAGTTTATCCATTTTGTGTGTTCTAAAATTAGGAAAACAGCAGGGTTGATATGATTTAAATCACTTGATTTTAATCAGTGATTAAAATCAGGTGATTTTTTCAAAAAAATCAATGATTTAGGTAAATCAAATCAGTACTACGTTTTTACTGCGACCAAATCAACGAAAATGTGTCCATGTGTCCAATGCTGTTTACCTACACCGTTCGGGGGTTCCCCGAAATTTAAACTCGCGACTGAATTAGGGATGTTCGATACGATACGATATTTTCGTGTATCGATACAATGGCATACGATACACCCGATATTTGTATCGATACAATGGCATACGATACGGCGTATCGATACAACGCATGCAAGGTGTATCGGATCAAAAGTATCGTATCAAATTATTTTGATAACGAATTGTTTTGACTTGCAAATTACCCGGTTAAAAGGTGGCATAGGTCCTATTTCCGGTCATTATTTATCTATGTTTAAATTTCAGGCAAATCGGTTCAGTGGTTGTCGAGTTTTAGAGGAACAAACATAAGTCCAAACTTTCGCATTTTTTAATATTAGTTTGATATCACAAAACACCTTTTTTGACAGTTATAACTACGCACATTTTCGTAATAGTGCACATTATTAAAATAAAATATATTTTTTTAATTATTAAAGTACCTGCATACTTTGTCTTGATTCGATACTGTATCGATACGATATATCGTATCAAATGCCCTGTATCGATACGCGTATCGATACAATGCGTTACGATATATTGCGATACGAAATATCGATACAATCCGAAATATCGAACATCCCTAGACTGAATCAGCCTGTTTAAGCTGGAAACAAACTATCGGACGCGGCTTACGGACGCGGCAGACAGCCGCGACTGAATGGGTATCTGGATATAGAACGAACATAGAACTGTGCACATTATCTGACGAAAGTCGCGGACGCGTCCTTGGACCTTCAGACGTCCGAAGGCAATCTGGCCCGCTGGGTGTTCGGACGGTGTGCACACTTATCAGTCGCGGCTGTCAGCCGCGTCCGTCAGCCGCGTCCGATAATTTGTTCCCAGCTTAAGCCTTTGACCCGGCCATTCGTTAATTATTAAGCTGGGAACAAACTATCGGACGCGGCTTACGGACGCGGCAGACAGCCGCGACTGAATAGGTATCTGGATATAGAATGAACATAGAACTGTGCACATTATCTGACGAAAGTCGCGGACGCGTCCTTGGACCTTCAGACGTCCGAAGGCAATCTGGCCCGCTGGGTGTTCGGACGGTGTGCACACTTATCAGTCGCGGCTGTCAGCCGCGTCCGTCAGCCGCGTCCGATAGTTTGTTTCCAGCTTTATAGTCGGATTGCTCAGTGTATGAACTAAAATAAAAATGACATAAGTATATGTCAAATCCAATGTTGCCGCTTTTTAAAGAAAAAAAAATAGTCCATCAAAAACTCGGACGAAAGAACGGGACGCGCCTTTATGATCCTACCAATCTTACCCCTCTAGCCAACGGCTAGGATTACTTTGACAAATCAAAATCAGGTACCGTCAATAAAAACTACCCTAATAATCGATTCTTATCAGTCTCCGTATCGTTATCACCGAGGAAGGTGCTCCATGAAAATGCCAATTTATGGTGCTATACCAGTGCAATAAAAATCCACTACACCTCAAATCTTTAAAATATGGTGTAACATTTCGTTATGTAAATGTTTTTTTGTGTTTTAGCTGATTTTCTACTTCAATAAACATTATTTTATTTTAACTGAGGTTAAAACATCGATTCAAAAAATATACGACTAAAATGAAAAAGATCGCATCGCCTGCCGTCACATCTCTGTTTAATTTTCAATCGTAACGGATACGGTGGATACGGTCTATAATTGCCTAGCAATGTCTATTAATTACTATATTTTGGACATCACTCATGCACTACTGTCTAATGACAACTGTCTTGAGAGACAGTACCACGATACTAATGCGGTTTTTAAAATTATGTTTAGCCTTATTGCGATTAGCAATAGTTCGAATTTTGAATAATTTAGGTTTACGAAGGTACAAAATTGACGTGGCGAGTCTATGCATTACGATGAGGTAATGTACAATTATTACTCCTTATCGATATCGATAAAACCATTTACATTAAGTTTCTTGAAGTTACATAATATACTAAATTATGTTGTATTGTACCTAGGTAGTTGTGTAGTTGTGCAAATTGGCACATAACAACATAATTATAATTTTTATAGTATTAAATCACACCTAAGTATCTTATTAACCCATATATGCCCAGGAGTCCGAAAACGACCCAAATTTACTTGGTCAGCTCTGACGCCTCCTAAATTAAAACTATGGAATAAAATTTTTATTTAACAGCATCTATGTGTTGTTAGATCATGTATCTAAACTATCAATACCATTTACACGCTAAACTAGCGCTATTTCGATAGGAAAGATTCAGGTCAAGTTAGTCCATGAACTTTTCAAAAAATTTTGTGCGCCTTCGTTCACGAAAATGTAAGTATAAATATGTTATTTTTAGAATTTCATGGATATTGCTGATAAAATAATGAAAAAGATAGTTTGTTTAGTTATACAGCTAATAATTTTTGTAAAAGTCTTGAAAGTTTGGCTGATTTTGAAATGCAAACTTTGTTTGGTCGAAAACGACCCATTGAGCAAATGTTATACAATGATGTACCTACTTCAGGTCTCGCCGCGTTATACTACGAATGATATTGTGGATATTCTGGAGTCCTTGGATGATGACAAAAACTTGCGCAGTATTGATGAATACTTGGACCCATCTTGTGAGGGTAAAATATCTGATGGGGGACTCAGGAGATGAAAATTGCAATGAGTATGAAAGCCTTTCCTGCCGAGTTGGTCTTAGAACACCATCGTTCGTGATACAGAAGAATGTGATGCCGACCTCACTACTTCATCTGCAACATCGTCAAGCCGTCCAACAAGTCTGTCGGCCGTCGATAAGCGGGCTCCAACAACAGCTCCTCAAGAACCTGTTCCAGGCGTTCCTACCACACATCGCGGGGCTGCTTCTAGCTAGGAAATGCAGTGTCACACAATCCAGACCAAGAGTAAACTAGTCAATCTTTGTATTTTGGAACCCAGACCCCCCCCCCCCCCCCATAACAAAGCTATAGCTACCAGCCTGGCAGCTGATAAAAGGAACATCGAAATTGATAAACCAAACGTGGTCGCCCAATACAACAGGTTCGAGTTCGAGGGTAGCTCGACTAGATGCCAACGTCAAAAAAGCCTTCCTGGACGTCCTCCTCAGCGAGTCTTCACAGATGTGCCTTTGGCCGTTCGAAGGCATGCAGTCACACACATCATCATGGTTTCACAAAGCCGCAAAAGATGTGCTCTTTGCAAAAGCAAAACTGAAAATGTGCCGTTCATGTGGTGTCAACCTGCATGACAAATGCTTTGAGAAGTTTCATGTCTAAAATCCAGCCGCTAGACTATAAGAAATGATAGAATAAATTTTTGTTTGTATGTAAGATGTTTTATTTGATACATGTCATTCTTACCAAACACTGACTATATTTGCCCGAGGGGTCGTTTTCGCCCTACTGAAAAAAAGGTACTTCCAGATACTGAAACTGAAAAATATAACTGAACATGTTATTTATAGCCTTTAGGGAGGAACATATCCAAAATTAAAAAAAATCGCAGACCTAAATCTTTCTGGGCATATATGGGTTAAGATTTTCAACGTTTTCGTGTGCCTACCTACTTTTTCTATAATTTATTTGTTGTAATTATATTGTAAGTAAAATGCGCCCGACAATGTCGTGCTGGTGCACGCAGTGGATGAGCCTAGCACAAAGCCGAGAACAAACACAGTGGCACGACCAAAAAGAGGCCTATATCCTGCAATGGGGGAAGTCGAGTTGTGCTGCGGATGATTATGATGAAGTACCTATAAACTTTTTGTTGACTTATTTCTAACCCCCCCCCCCCTCCCCCCGCCCCTCGGCGCAAAAAGAGGTGTCTAAGTTTGACCGCTGTGTGTGTTTATGTTTGTATGTGTGCACCGTAGTTCTTAAAAGGGTGAACCAATTTGAATGCGGTTTTTATTTATTTGAAAGCAGGTTTTTTATTAGTAATGGTTCATAGACATGCTTAATCAAAATCGGTTCAGCCGTTTGAACATTATAACAATAGGTAGAGTGCGCGCCCCCACTGAAGTCCGATAGACGCGGCGCTGCTATCACAGAGCTAGGTTAGGTTAAAAATTACTAACTGTCCAAATGCGGCTTGAACAATCATAATTATGCAAGTTTGTACGTTAGTTAATTCTACACATCAGAACAACTGAACGACCGTGACTAAAAGAGCTTATTAAAGTAAATAAAACTATTAGTTCCCGCTTTTGCCGTAGCACTTAGTGCTGACGCGGACTCTAGGTACAATTAGGGGGTTGGATTTAGTATTAAGAAGCAGGATTTTGGGGGCAGAGTGAGGGGGGGAGGTGAGGGGGCGGTTCCCCCTCCCCCCTGGTACCACTCCCATTACAAGGTAATGCACCGTTCTGGAGATAATCAAATTATTGTTTTTATATACAAACTGGTAAAAATTGGTAAAAATTTAGTATTCGGTAACAATATTTTGGGGGGGGAGGGTGGGGGGATCCCCCGCCCCCCTGGTACCACTCCTATTACAAGGTAACGCACCATTCTTGAGAAAATCAAATGTAACCTAACCTATACGGGGCAACCGAAACGGGGCAACCTGTAGGTTAGGTTAGGTTTGTATATAAAAAAGCGAGCGAAGCGAGCCCACCCACAAAATCTGGTGGCACAAACTCCCAAAACATCTAAAAGAGAAACTAAATCAGATCCGACACGGGGCACCCTGTAGGTTAGGTTAGGTTTGTATATAAAAAAGCGAGCGAAGCGAGCCCACCCACAAAATCTGGTCGCACAAACCCCATAACATCTAAAAGAGAAATTAAATCAGATCCGACACGGGGCACCCTGTAGGTTAGGTTAGGTTTGTATATAAAAAAGCGAGCGAATCGAGCCCACCCACAAAATCTGGTGGCACAAACCCCCATCACATCTAAAAGAGAAATTAAATCAGATCCGACACGGGGCACCCTGTAGGTTAGGTTAGGTTTGTATATAAAAAGCGAGCGAAGCGAGCCCACCCACAAAATCTGGTCGCACAAAACTGGTAAAATACCCCCCCCCCCCCCCAAATACTGTTACCGAATACTAAATTTTTACCAATTTTTACCAGTTTGTATATAAAAACAATAATTTGATTATCTCCAGAACGGTGCGTTACCTTGTAATGGGAGTGGTACCAGGGGGGAGGGGAAACCCTCTCCCCCCTCCCCCTCTCAATCCCCCCCCAAAATCCTGCTTCTTAATACTAAATTTTTACCTTCGATTCCCACTCAGGACAAACATTTGTGTGATGAACATAGATGTTTGTTCTGTGTCTGGGTGTTATAAAGTATTCTATGTAGGTATGTATTTACAAAAGATATATAAGTATTCTATCAGTTATCTGGTTCCCATTGTACAAGCTTTGCTTAGTTTGGGGCTAGATGGCGCTGTGTGAAATGTTCAGCAATATTTTTTTTATTTAATTTTATAATCAACAATTATAAGCTTTACAAGACATTAGATCAACTGGATTTTACCTAGTCTTTTATTACAAGTATTTTTTTGGATAGAAATGGCAAAAAACTTGTAACCTAATATAGGTACCTACACATTTTCTACTGTTAGAGTAAAAAACATCGACATCTCCAATATCGATATTTATCAATCCCTATGAAAGTCATGTCAAAAGTAAATTTGGTAGTAGTGATACCAGTATATTTTCTCGCAATATTTTATGGTAGGTACAGATTTTTAGAGTAAGTAGATAGAGCTTTATTTTAAGATTAACTAAAAGTTTATAATGTAAAAATTGTGACAAGCAACATCATTTTTCTCTTTTTCTCACACAAAAACTAAGCCGCCGCGAGGACGCTGCTAGTAAAATATATTAGGTAGGTAGGTATATTTCTATAAATGTAAGAACATGTTGAGGAATCTAAAGATGTAGGTGATGTAGGTCCCTACTTTGTAAAGTTAACTACTTACTTAACTAATTAGCAGGGTGTCGATTCTAGTACCAAACTTTTTATCAACCTCAAGCAAAACCTCAACTAAACTTTAGATTTTCGACTGTTTCCTATTCTACTAATGATAAACGACTCAGTTGTGGTGAGGTTTTAGCTAAGGTTTTGACTTTGGCAGAACACATTTTTGAAAAGCTATTCTACTATTCACCAAATGGCTGACATTTATGAGATCGAACCAAAACGCAGCGGAATGATTGGCGTTGTCATCTAGTAGAATTGGGGGGAGATCACTTTCTGTAAATAAAATCGTTACAATTTTAAGATTTATTGATTACCTAAAGACAAAGTGTGCTACACGTCTCAACAAAATATTTTCAAATCGGGGAACATAAAATTATGATAGTGGTATCACTATAAGTTTTCATGTATGACAGAAATATATCATCATTATGTCAAAAATATGTCATGTGTGACAGTTGGCTCCCTTCCCCCCCAGCAAGTGGGACATATCGCACCTTCGGCAGGACAAGGTCGTAACTGTCAAAAATTCCAAAAATGAGTTGAGTATGCCCAAGGGCCTAAAAAACAGCCTTTTATCTGAAACGACAGAGATTCTTTCTTAGTTTGGCTTTATTTCGCTATAGGGCAACAGTGTCTTTGTCAGATTATTGCGATTTTTCGTCAATTCTGGCGCGACAACGCCGTAAAGGTTAATATAGGGCATATTCAAAGACCACATATTTTTGTTTTTTGTTTAAGTTTGTGGAGGAACAAAGTCATATTTAGTACTTATTTTATGTTGTATATACAACCCTAATTACAAAGTTATTTAACTTTTGGAGGACAAGGGCATAAATGTGACCCCTTTTTTTAAAAAACCTTCTATAAAACAAATAAAAAATATTTCACTCATTTATGAAACATGCACCGATTCATAAAAGTTTAAAGTATATTTTGTGCAAAGAACAATCTCTTCAGAGCAGTTTATACAGAATGATACGACGTTGAATGAATAAAAATATTTAAAATGGCTCTCCTGTAAAATCACAAAATGTGCAGTTGAGACCTTGTCCTGCCGGAGGTGCGATATGGCAATTCGCGTCCCGTGGTTACTTCGTCCGAGCATCAAAAATAGTCCAAAAAAAATGTCCACTAGAATGACAAAAAAAGTGATTTTACTTTAGAAGAACTACATATTTGATAAATATTGTTATCAACGGGATAATTACCATGATTATTGAGTTTATGTTCGTAACCATGATAGTTTCAAAAGTTATATTACATATTTGATTTTTTAAAATTTTAATTTATATTTATATGCCAAATATGTGGAACTATTCTGTTAAATAAATGAACGATTAATTATAATAAAATGTTTTTGTTAATACTATTATAATAAATGTACCTAATGTGTTTTTCTTATTAACTAACTTCCAAATTTAGAGAGATCAGAAAGTAAAAAAATCAAAAAAATCTTATTTAAATCAAATAAATCCGATTTAAATCAAATAAATCGGATTTTTTTGATTTTTTTTTAAAAAATCATGATTTTTATCAACCCTGGAAAACAGGTAATAATGCCAAATAATGCAGAATCAATGTATGAACCGAATTATGATAGTTACTATTGCAACAGAAGTAGGTAGATGTTTAAGTAATTAGGTATCCAGCGACCTTCGATCATAAACCGATCGAAGCCCGCGACCTTGATCGTGCCGGTAGTGATAAGTTTCGCAGTTTCACTTGCAAAAACTTAGATGTGGGATGTTGTAATTTTAGTTTTTGAATGATTAGTATACCAATAGCAATACCTAGTATGTTTCGAGCAAAATAAGTTAAAAGGAATTACAAACAAATATAAATTCAAAAATAAATTACCTCCGGGATTCTATAAATAAAGTGACTTCACTTCACAGATTAGGTAGAGATACTACGCTTCACTTCAAGACTTCAACTTCAATTCAATTTTCAACTTCATTCACAGACCAGTGCTGCCAACTCGACTACTACAGAATATGCTAGATTGGTGCTAAAAAATGCCAAAAATATGCTAAAAGTAATTTGATTATGCCAAAAAAATATGCCAACATGATTTTTACAGGTTTAAATTAAAATAAAATGTCAATTTCCAGGTCAACTTCATCAGCAGAAATTGTTATTCTGGAATTAGAAGGCCCAAGGGCCCAAGGGCAGATTTTGGGGGGGAGGGGCACGGGGGCCCGCGCCCTCGCTTATTAAAGGCTAGTTTGTACGTTCGTTAGCTCTACACACAGAACAACTAGGCATGATGACTAATTTTCAAAATCTCTTCTATGATATTCAGAAGTATCTATTATGTCTAAAATTTATCATATTTCTGTAGAAAATTAAGGTTTTTGTGCAATAAAAGTACATTTAAATTTAAATTTTCAAATTCACGCCAAAACGCTCGCCGGTGTCATGGCGTCTGTTTTACGTCACGGCTCAGTATATCAACCAGTGATGACAACTTAGCTACATAGAAACAAAATGACATTTACCGAGACGTGACGTAATTTGCTCTGATGGGTGTTTTAGCTAACAGGGCGGATTGTTGTATTTTGTAGATTTATTTTAACAAATAAATTATTAATCTCGACATTAATAAGAGAATGAATACATTTTTCAAAATCTTTGAATCCTATTTCATTAGATCAGATAAATATTTTGGCGATACTCGATTACTGTCATCATGCCTAAGTTCCCGCTTTTTCCGTAGGACTTGAGTGCTGAATCCTACTCTACAAACAATTTTTTTCCGAGACCAAACCAGAGTTGCCAGATGACTATTTGGTTTTGACAGACAAGACAGTCCTGTGACATGACACAGCGGATCCGCACGCACATGGGTAGCCCGCGAAATTCAAATTTTCTTGGAAAATAACCTAACAAATATTTCCATTTAATAATTCAATAATTTTGAATATATGGTTATATTTGTTAAAGGTGTTAATAATTCTTTTGTCTTTTATAGGTACATATAGAAACAATTCAGTAAATCATAAACTTCTAATCATGATATAAGTAATAATAATAGGTACATTGTTTTCTAATAAACATAATAAAAATCCTAAAAAAATAACACTAATCAACTAAATTGTGTAGCAGACATAAAATAGAATAATTAAAAAGAAGTACTAGATTCAATCTAATTGATAAGCCTCTTCTTGTTGGTTTTCCATGAGAGATATGTGTTCCAGAACAGTGCAACAGACTGTACCAGCAGCACTTGATACTGAAGCGGAACATAATAGAAATTGACAAGTTGAACCAATGGCCAAATGTAATAGTTAGTCTTCAACACATCCAAATAATTGGCATCTAAATCTTGTTTTATTACATCCCATTTTTTGCCTTGCATTGTACCTACAGTAATGAGGATCATACATAGAAATGTTGGTGCGAAGATGACTTGATCAACAAATACTTTTTTTACTGCTACTGTTTTGCCTTTAGATCCAATTTGCTTATTTAATACACCATACCACACTCTCAGAGCAGGACCCTGAAAAAGATAATTATTTATGTGAATTATCACAAATTAAAAAGTAAGATATATTTATTTACTTTTAGGTAAGTACCTACTCTATTCCTTACATACCTTATTTTACAAGATACAAATCAGGTTGGCATTGGCATTCATGCAAGGCTAGTACTAAAAAAAATAGGTAGGTACCTACTTAAGTACCATTATACATAAAGATTGTTTACTCACTCCTACGAAGAATCCTATTGAAGCAAATTTAAACATTCGCTTGTAGTCAACATCCCTGATGGCAGTATTTTCAATAAAAGTCTGCGATAGAGCATCTCCCGCAGCCATCAACGTACCAGTTTGTACCGCTTGAACCAAGTAAGGCCTTCGACCCAGCACATTTTGGTAAATCTTTATCAGCCCTCTACCCATGGTCTGAACCATATACATTTTTATTTCAGTAAAGGCACATTGTGTAACCACACAGCGACTGATGCGCTAGTTCAATCACTGAATGGATCTAGCTTAGCGTACTTATTTATTTTATTCAATAGGTATTTCTAATTGGTATTAAGTTATAACAAAACGTAAAAAGTAGTATTAATTTCTCTGAGGTTCTATTTTTATTTTCGTGAGTGAGGTAGATTAGATTGAGTTGTGATGTGAGGTCAGTCAGTCAGTCAATCAAAATTAAACGTGTGTGTGGTGTGGGTGTCCCACCACATATCCGCATGAAAATATGCTCAGTTTATAATATTAGGTCTTTACCTATGAAATTGCCGTTTTTTATGTAAAAAGGTGGCGTAATTTTTTTTCTATATTTTTTATTTCTATTAATCAAAGTAATCACCCATGCAATCGTTAGATCTTTGCCAATGCCGTGGCAGTTTATTATGCCCTTCTTGAAGAAATCAGCTGGACAGGAGGCAACAAATTCTTCAAAGGCATTTTGTACTGCCTCTCGGGAATTCAATTTTTTTACCATCAAGAAGTTATCCAAATTCTGGAAAAACTAGAAGTCTACAGGCGCAAGGTCTGGTGAGTACGGTAGATGACAGAGAGCTTCCAACCTAGCTCTTGTAACTTGGAGACCGTCTACTATGCAGTATGAGGTCGCGCGTTGTCGTGCAGGAGCAGCGGTGACGAGCGATTGATCAAAGCTGATTGGAGATTGCAAGCTTCTCCAACATTGTGTTCAGTTATTCAAATTACACATTTGCAGTAATGCTTATCCCGTTTCTTAAGAAGCTGTGATGAACTCCACAATCGCATTTAATTCGTCATTGTCAACCAAAGTTTTCGGATGAGTACGGGGTTCATTTTCAGGTTGAAATTTCCAAAAAGGAAGCTGGCAAACCAATAACAGGTGGTTCGTTCGTTTGTAGTGTTCACTCCGTCAACGCTGTTGATGTTGCGTGCCGCTTGTGGCGCGTTGCTGCCACGACAGTACTCATATTCCATAATTACTCGAATTTTTAACGTATCCATGATGACGAAAAAGATTCAAATGCGATGAAAACATAACGCTAATCAATAAACAAATGACTAATTTTGAAAAAAGAATCCCATGTTTTTAATATAAAATTAATTTGAAATTATAATTCGTAGCCAAACCAAAAAACATTTTGATTTGAAATGACCAGTACCGAAAAACAGCAATTTCATAGGTAAAGACCTATTATAATGAAAGTTATAGTAGAATTGTGAAATTGAAATCGAATTTTGTGGCAATCAAATAACCGAGATTAGGGAAACAGTGGGTCACCCCGTCGGCATATAGAGGATTGGGTGACCCTCTGGAACTAGTTAACTAGGCACTTTGCAGGAGAAGTCTTTATGTCACAATCTAAGTTAGTATCAAACAAAATTTTTGCAACTAAGTTATCGCAAAACGCTTTCCTGTTTAAAATTTGTATAATGTAAAATTTGCCTATATCTTGGATGTTAGATTGTCACAAAATCTAAGAGTAATTTCACAAATTGTTTCAGGTTTTTCAATAAGGCTAGTTTAGAGGTTGATTCACGTTACACCGGGCCGGGCCCCGGCCGGCCGGCCGGGCCCGTCCGGAGCATTATGGTATACATTTTGTATATTACTTATTATATTTGATCAACCTTAACTCGCAGACGCGACCGGTGACACGCTGAAGAGTAAAACAAGCCTTAGGCCCTTATGCCTATGCGACACGCTGAAGAGTGAATAAATCCTGAGCATAGTTTCAGGCGGATCGGTGCTAGGTCACCCACACAACATGCGAACTCCACACAAATTGCAGCTTGTCAGGACCGAACGAGGAGCGCGTTTTAAGTTCGTTCTTCCTTGCTTCCTTTCAGCGTTGCCAATTTAGCAACTTTGTCGCTAGAAACAGCGGCTTTTGCTATGGTGTTAGCGACTTAAAATCAGTTTTACAATATTTAATTAGCGACTTTTCGACTTTAAACGGCACACCAAGGTTTAGGGCAAGTAATGGAAAGGTGGAAAGGACAAAAAGTCTTGACACAATAACTTTAAAAGATAAGGAAGTGGTTATTTTTTTACGAAAGACGATGTAGAGTCGGATTCAGCACTGAAGTCCGATAGACGCAGCGCTGATATCGCATCAGTTTTTAGCGACTTTTCAGATTAAATCTAGCGACTTGGATTTATTGTAGTTGGCAACACTGCTTCCTTTCTTTTTCCATTCCATTCATTCATTCATTACAAGACGAGAAGATGGGTAGGTCCGACGATAATTCGGAGCTACATCTTGATGTACATCCAGCTCCAAAGAGCTACATCCAGATCCCGTGTCCGTCGGACCCATATGGGTTCGGTACTGCGGGAGCGTAGGTTTCGGTTCCGTCGCGCGCGATGCCGTTCCTCCGCCCCGTCTAAAGACCTACACACAGGTCCCGTGTCCGTTGCACTCATATAGGTCCAGCTCGCACTCGCATCTATGCAGTACCTATCCTTTCCGTCCACACTCCACCCGCTCCGCGTCACCGTCTAATGACCTACATAGGTTCCGTGTCCGTTGCACCCAACCCTAGATAGATACCAGTGGCGAGGGATGAAAGACAGTAGGTAGGTAGGTATCTATCTATATTGTGTAGGTACCTACTTGTAACTCCAATTGTACCTACTTATTTGAACTAAGTCTATAAATGTTACCTAATACACTACCTACACAATTTAGGTATGTACCTACTACTACCTATTAAATAGGTAAGTAATTAGTCTTAGAGAAACACAACGGTCGGTAGGTACAAATAAAACTTGCAAGCTACACACAAAAGAGAGAGAAAAAATTAGGTATGCGTATGCAATCGCGTAGGTAGGTAGGTATAAAAATAAATATGGCCTACTACTTACATCTTGATGATGTGACACGCGCGACACTCGACACGCTTCATTTATTTACACTGACCTGACTTGACACACGAAAACACAAACAAAAATGAACCAGCTCGGTGTTGCACACGCAAACTTCGCTTGAGGTCTCGCACCTGCACCCTTCCCGCAGTTCCCGGACCTATGCAGTACCCCACTCCGTCCGCAATCCGCCGTCCGCCCGCTCCGCGTTGCAGCTCCGCGTTACCGCTCCGGATTGCAGCTCCGCGTTACCGCTCCGGGTTGCAGCTCCGCGTTATCGCTCCGGGTTACCAGTCCCGCGCCGTCCGCCGTCCGCCGTCCGGACCGGCGGACCGGTATCCGAGTTGACGCGCGATGTACATCCATCAGTACCGCGAGGGATTCCGGTCCGCGGTCCGGTATCCATCCGGACCTACTCATCGCTAAAGACGACAAGAATTGGTAAATTGTAATCTAAAAAATTGTTGAAATATCCCTAAAAACAACATCTGTTTCTCATTAAAACCATGGATAAAAGGAAATTATCAACTGCGGGTGATAGCCTGTATCTAATACTTCAAGTTCCGAAAACTGCGACTGCGGACGACGTCAAGAAAAGTTACAGGAAATTGGCGTTAAAATTTCATCCAGACAAAAATCCCAATAACCCAGAAGCGGCAGAGAAATTTAAAGAAGTAAATCGAGCACACACCATACTCAGTGACGGTACGAAACGAAACATCTACGATAACTACGGCTCACTCGGTCTCTACATCGCCGAGCAGTTCGGGGAAGAGAATGTCAACGCCTATTTCGTAGTAACGAGCACTTGGTGCAAGGCGCTGTTCATCGTGTGCGGGATTCTGACCGGCTGCTACTTTTGCTGCTGCCTGTGCTGTTGCTGCAACTGCTGCTGCGGGAAGTGCAAGCCGCGCCCGCCGGAGGAGTCCGGCGACTACCACACGCTGGAGCGCGACGACTCGGACGGCGTGCAGGCCGTCACCACGCAGCCGGGCGCCGAGGGCCGGCCCAAGGGCGAGCAGGCGCCGCCCATCGCCTTGCCCATGCCCATGCCGGCCCCCGCCTCCGGGGCCTCCGAGAACACCGGTCTAAACACAGGTGGGGTCAATTATGGAATTTCACAGTAATCTGTTATCGTCAACATTGCTGTTAACCCCATAAAAATAACAATGTGGTCATCTTGTCTAGGTACGGGGAATCAGATTGTTGTCCTTGTTGGTTAGAGGTACAAGTTTTTGTTCAGAAATGTGGTTGGAGTCAGTCCAAAGGTTGATTAGTCGGATGGAGGTTGCTCCATCTGATGCATACAGTTTTTAAAAAAGAATTTTAATTATCAAAAAACCAATTGCTTCAAAAATTTGACCCAAATCAAACCAAAAGTGTTAAGAACATACACAGAAGGAATAAACAATCTGATTAATTGATAATAATATAATTCATTATTTCCTTATTTCCATCCAATAATGGTCTCATAATATTTCATGATATTCTGTATCTATAAATTTTTCTGTTTCTTGGAACTGTTTATTTTAAGTAGCTTATCAAACACACCGCTGCCAAATGAATAAGTACTTCATTATGAAAAGAAACATTACATCACTTAAAATTATTTATGGGCTTTATTCTGGGATTGACTTATAAATACACAATAACAGTGTTGCCTTTGTCAATGTATTTGAGATTTATATTCACAAAAATTATACTATTGATGTTGGGTAGGTATTAGCATGGTTTCTGTTATCTGTTATGGATAAAAATGTTTTCTTATAGATAATGATAAGAATTTTGGCGATTGGTGTCACTTAACCAATGAATGTATTACACTCTGATTCATAAAGATAAATTTTAATCTCTCAATAAATTAAAAAACCTACAGATATGAATCATTGTTAGTTTGTTTGTTTGTAAGTATAATTTTCAGTTGTAACTGAACAAAATATTGTGCCTAAATAGCATTTAGACATACTCATCGTTGAAGTTTGTACAAGAATTCATAATTATGCTTCTTCACCACCAGAGACCACTTCACAGTCATAGTAATTAAAATCTATTTATCTCCATTTCACTTTTACAAGTTAGTTAGAGAGTGTAATGTTGCTAGATATTGTTACAAGTTTATAAATATTATCATTCTTAATGGTGGATGTTCCATAAATATTTATTTACACATTAAAGTATTATTCAAACTAATAATACATTAGCATCAGTTGACATATTCATAATAAGGATTCATTCTCAACATGGTGATGGATTTTTTTCATACAAAACCATTGTTTTGTCTCTAGTTTTTGTTAGAGACTCGTTATTGGAAAATGTTTAGAAAGCTAGTAATTTAATTCTATGGATATGTCACAATAATTGAAGAAGGCCACTACAACAGGTTTGACAAGTTTAAGCTAATTAAGATACTAGTTTCTAGTTATCAGACCTTTATTATTCAAGCAGGTGTGAACTGTGAAAAATTGTACTTTTCTTGTTGTGCTGAACTCTACAATGCTTGCATTGGTATGGTAAATAGTTAGGTAAGTACCTACTTTAGTATGAACTAAGCATTGACACCTTAGTAACTTAAAATTTCATTATTTTCTGTGAAGAAAATGAAATAAGTGTCATATACATTGTTTTGGTTTTATTATTGAAGCATTAGTTTTCTGAAGTAGAGTAGTACCTATCGAAGAAAATTATTGTTGTGTTTTAGACTGTTTTTATTTATTTTAGTCATTATTTGCTTGTATCAATTTTAATTAAGGATGTTTGCAAATATTTTATTTTTTGATTTGATGTCACAATAATTCTGTAAAAATTAAACTGGGTGGAAATAGCACCTACTTGTAAAATAGTCCTATTATCATCATCATCATTCTGTCAAATACCTAACAATTTTTTAGTATAGTAGTTAGTATTTGTATGAGCTAAGTATTTTATGTTCAGATGTGATCTATGTAAGCTTACATAGGCACTACTGTTAACGCGTGTTTGTGTAAGGCGGTTATCATATCACACTGGCGACGCACCCGCATGCGTTTTGCAGATCTGCAGATTTTATCACTGTAAATCACGCACGTCGACGCGTCGTCAGTGTGTTCTAATATGCGTGTTTTCTATACAAATTAAGATACTTGCATACAATATTAAAATCTGCAGCGACGCGTAATACAGCGGGATGCGTCGCAGTGTGATAACCGCCTAAGGGTTGAGATGTCTGACATACTTATATATTAATATATATTAGCTGTGTCTACTCCGTTTGGCATAGCATTGATCATGCACTAGTCATCGTTCTCATGTGGTTCCTGTCCACAAGTATGAAGCAGTTTCGGTGACCTAAAATGTGATCAGGATCACACATTCCATTTGTAGCCAAGGAATAATTCAAAGTTAGTTAATGCGTCATATTTGGCATAAGCCGTGCCTTCTGCGTCCCATTATTGCCCTGGCCTCATTCCCCCAAGGCTGTTGTTCCTTAAGCTTGAATTGTACGTGATGTTTCCTGCCGAACACTAGACAAAACTTATTTTTTAAGATTCACGCTCCTCCAAAGGGATTTACTGTTTATTAAAACCGTGTCATAGAATCATCATCAATATTAGTAAGTAGGTACAATGAGACACTTTTCCTCTTTTACTTATTTTTATTCATTATGTAATTACGTATTTTTTTATGAAAAATTTATCTAATTGAATAATTGTATTACTTAATTAATAGGTTTTCAATACTGCAACTATAAAAAAATTTAATAATTTCGTCATAGGCGTTTAAGTGGATAATTCTAGGTGGATTGTTGTTGGCAATTCTATTCCAAGTTAAAATCCTATTTTAGTAGGTAAGTACCTACTAAATAATATTATAAATGAAATATGACTTATCTCTCTCTGTCGCCCTCTTGCCGTGTAAAGTACCACCAGCTCCCTTAGCATAACAACGATCTCTTCGGAAGATAGTGAAAAAAATAAAGGCGAATGTAGAATAAATGAAAAGGTTAACTAAATCTTAGGTCGAAGGTAATTTAGAAACTACTTTGCTGCCATGTATGGCGATATCTTAAATGCTGCTAAATGCTTTCAGAAATAGTTTTACTCTCGTCTTCCATAGAGATAAATTTGTAATGCTATGAGAGCAGAGGAAGGCCGTTGGTGCAGATCTTACAAACAAGATGAGCAAATTAAACTGTTCTAGCGACTGCTCAGAGCGTCATCATGATTGTCAGATCCGCTCCAACGCGCTCCATCAGCGGATTTAGCAGTTTTTACCCATAGTATTAATTACATTGTTTCCTTTGCTGAAAGCTATAAGTTAAAGGCATGTTGTAATTAATTAAAAATATATACGGCCTGATATTAGACTACGTACATACCATTGTTGTCTTACTCCATTAGTTTATCGAAACGAAATATATTTTATTACTATGGACATTGGGTTTGTAATGCTATCAAAATTATTGTTAAAAGGTATGTGTATTAATTTACTTATTAATATGACCTAATAGGTAGTTAAGCTTAGTTGGTTGCAGTTTTTAAATATTCGCCCAAGATAATTGGCCGAGCGTTAAGAGTTTATGTAAGTAGGTATTTCTTTTTCATCGTAAAATCAGTCTGTAAAATTTATTTCGACATACTTACCTAGCTAGTAAAAAAAAATTTTGTTGAGTGTTTAAGTATTGTTTTCTTAAAACATTAGTATTGACCAAAATGATACTTATGAAATACATTGTAAGATTGACGAAATTATAAAATGTAGAACCCTTCTTAGGAATCAGAATTTTGTTAGATACGGTCGAAATGGTTTTATTCGTAATCATAATCACGTTTCGTTATTTTATGTTAAGTCTTGTGATATAAAATTGACGATTCCGTTTTCTGGTTAATATGTATTTGGACCGTTTATAGACGATAAGTTAACGTGTGCTATGTATAAGCAGATCACATTGAAGTAGCTAGATAACGTCCACTCTACACTAAAGCTTAGTCAAATTATTATGAATTACTATGTAACACCTAAAATAATTCCACTGTTAAATTTTTACTATATTCGTCTAAATGTGTGTTATATAATGTAAATTAGTAGTCGTTTGAATATTTAAATTTATCGAAAAACATACAATCTACAGCTTCGTAGCTAACCACCGGGGCACCGGCTGACGCTGTCGTAGTGGCCAGCGAGGTCCGATGGCGTCTGTTAATTCGTATTGTGTATTATAATGTTATTATGATACTAGTCAACGAGTATATACCTGAACGACAGTGTCAAGTTATAAAAATGTTTAAATGTAATTACACTAAAACTTTCAATCTAATAAATTCTGCATAAGGAAAAAAATCTCTTATTGAAACAACCAACAGACCTTGCACTTTTTATTATTGTTTAGTAGTTCATAATGAGTAATATTTAATTTTAATAACAACTTTTCTCTTATTTACAGGAAGCAGTATTCCAAAATACACATGAAGTATTTCACAGCTAGTCTAGTTAGTACCTACATAATTTTAAGAGAAGGCAACGCATGATTTCTTATAACCACCAACGTGAAAATTAATTACAGGTTTAAGTCTAAAAATAAGTTATCTTGTAAAAATATTTATTGTCTTTTATGTTTATATTTAGCAGCTCATTAAAATGTATTTTTTTATGTAAAAAAAATGTTTTAATTGGCAAATTATCGAACTGAAGGTGACACACAAAGATATACTTGCCCACATTTAAAACCACCTGCCATGATGTCAGTCATTTGAGTCCAATTATAAGTAGGTACTTTTAATTTTCCTAAATGGTAGTTGGTTGGTTGTAGGATCTCAGCATTATAGGTACCTACCTAAACATTCCAACACTACATTTTTACACCCTGTAGTCTGTAGTAAGTTTTTAATAAAGTGTAATCAATATCCAAAGTACTTAAAATAATGTACTTACTTACCTACAGGTTTGGGTGATTAAAGGAATAACACAAACTGTGTCCATATTGGTAGGTACCTTAACAAAATATGTTTTGGATGTCACATTATAATACTATTATATATTATAAAACAAAGTTTCCAGCTATGAGATTCAAGCTTTGCCATCGCACGTAAAACATGTAAGGTCGATCGATTGAAATTTTCATTTCAGGAGGCTCGTCCCATTCTAACCCTAAAACAAAGACAATTAAGTAAAACAAATATTACTAAGAGTTTCATTAATTTCTAAAATGTATTAAAATATCTACTAAGTAATTTCATTAGTAACCGCAAGCTCTTTCAAATCAGTTGACTATTATTTACCGAGAAGTTCCGTAGAACCTATAATATAAAGATAACAATCGTTCAGCTCCTAACTCCTTCATCAATCAGCTCGTCACCAATTATTTTGATTTGCTGTCGAGAGCACGTAGTAGGTATACCTGTAGGTAGGTACCTTTTTGGGAACCAGTGTAAAATAGTTGCTAGATTTGTCCAAACTTACAAAAACTAACGAACTCATTTATGAAGGTAATGTAAGCTTATGATCGTTAGGTATTATAGGTAACTTCTCGTTTATGTTAGCAACGTTCAGCGCTGAGCGGTCTTTACTTTATCAAATGGATGCCAGTGGCATTGTCATACCTATCAGGAGCATCCGTGCAAAGACGAAATAAGTCTCAACTAAAAAGCTAAAGGATAAATCACAAGAGTTGCAAAGTATGAGTTTGTCGAACTTCTACCACTAAAGGCCTTTCGAATATAAGCGAGTAGGCAGGTACCTACCTACCGTCATCTTTGTAAGCGTTACGCCCCGCTTCCGCCCAAAACATAATTCGCTGCACGGCTTGCGATATTCGTAGCGAATCGTCCTTTGCTTCACTGACGTTCACTATGCGTGATATTCCCATCTATGTAAGGAAAGAATAAAAATAAATTAAAAATTTAAAGAACTCCAGATGAAGCAGCTAAGATAAGAACACTCAATTCTTCTCGATTTCATTTCAAACAAAAAAAACCGCATCAAAATCGGTCCATCCGTTCTGGAGCTATGATGCCACAGACAAACATAAGTACCTACACACTACAAACTTCCCATCTTCTTCGTCGGGGGTTGTAGCTAATTTGTCAACTCCGCACCCGCACCGCACCGCATCGCCTTGGTGCGGAGTTGACATGTCAGCTACAACCTTTAAGGGTTAGGTACACGTATGTGTCTATGAATACCTGCTAACTACTGAATGTGACAATCGTTTGTTTAAATTGGCTTCTAATCAGAGGTTCTTCAAGAGCCAAGAACACATTGTCGAGAGATTTTGAGTGAACATAAAGAATGTCTACAATACCTACGTATTACATTTTTGTACGTACTACAGTCAGCAACGTAAATCAATTACCTATCTACACATAAAGTAACAATTTCAGTTTTCAAAACTGAAATATCCTTTAGTTAGAACTCAGAAGATCTATGATTAAAATTATGATCAAGATATGAAGTCGCCTCTTTAAGTAGGTACCTACCTATGTAGGTGCCTACCTAAGTAAGTAAGTACCTAAGTAGGTACCTATTCAAAAACTTAAAATACAATTGCAATCATTTAAAATTTTAAATAACGATATCTACGATGTGGCAGTTTTATAAAAGTACAATTGTTGATCAACTTTCGTTGCTAACTGTACCTGACTTAGTCGTATTATGTAGGTATCCTAACTAACGATAAGAAGGTAGGTACTAACCTTAATGAGGCAGGCAGCGGTAAGCATGTTCTGATAATACTTAGTTAAGTAACAATAACTTTAGTTCTCTGATGCAACTTACAGCTTGTAATTTGTTGGGCAACAACAAAGTCATCCGTAAAGTGTAAAGTGGTAATGTTGCTGCAACACGGATGCTCTGCATTCTCTCGGTGACGCTGGTTAGATTGGTGACGGTCACGTGCTTTACCAAGCGCTTCAGGGAATTATCCCGTGGCACCAACATCAAAAGGCTCAATCCTTCAGTCAAATATGGGATTTCGAGTGCCTGGAATATATAGGTAGGTAGGTAGGTAGGTACATGTTTAGGGTGAGTCATGCAACTACTTCATCTTAGTCACTTTAAAGGAATTATTCTAAGGATTTTGTATTTGGTACAAAATTATCGAACACCCAAGTTCAACGACTATTACTGCTAAACTAATAAAGTTATCTTAATTTCATTTCAAGTTCATGAAATGCATGCATGCCTGTAATGTAATCTGAACCATACTGAGCTAGCGCATTAGATTTAATTGTGTAGTGAACTCAGCAGACGTAGCACTTAGGTAGGTACACATTTACCTAGGGGTAGTGTAGTCAGAAACAAGTCCAAACCTAGGTTATCATAACGCAACGGTGCGCGCGATCTCAGTTCGGGGCGAACTACTTGTTATCACACTGTCAGGATCAGGAGGCAATCTTTGTCTACACTCGACGGGACACTATTATGTACCTACTTAATGCCTGAGACATTGTTGAGATGGAGTAGGCTTGCCCAGCACTTAGCCTAGCTAGACCATCCTCTCAGCTTAACCGGTCATATCCACAGGAAGACATGGTCAATACGTGTGGGGCTGACTAAGCCGCGGGTTTCCTCACGATGTTTTCCTACACCGTTTAGAGCTCATTTTAATAAGTAGGTACATTTTTTTTCGCCTCAGTGGATTATTAAAAAAAAAACCAACGTAGGTAGGTATAGGTACCTACCTATAGGAACCGGTACCTACAAAAGATAAATAGTAAGGTACCTACCTACCTAGGTACATAAATTGTGTAGGTAGGTAGGTACACACGTTCCAAAATTCAGCATTGTGTTGATAAATTGCCATCTGCATTATGTTAAGCTATCTCTGGGGGCGTTTTCTCATATTGGGTTTCTATCTAAACCAAACAGGGTATTGCGTAGATTCCATCAGACAGTCGACGACCATGGTAAGGAGTATCACGCTCTGCGCGCTGCTGGCTCTCGGCGCCTCGTTGGTCGTCGGCGACGACTGGGAGTGCCCCGCGGACCGCGAGCCAGAACTTCATAAAGAAGCTCTTCTGCACAAGAACTTATTTTGTGCTTACTCTTTCTACGATATACGACCCGTGAAAGATCATAAAAGCTCAGTAAAAGTAAAAGTTCGATTCGCAGTGAAATATATAAGCTTCGACTCTTTGGAAGAAACCTTCAATCTGCACAGTTGGGTAGCGTTATCGTGGCAAGATGAGTTCCTTAAATGGGATCCAAAAGACTATGAAGGTATCAATGAGTTACAGGTTGAGAGCCACGAATTCTGGACTCCACGCATGGCCCTGTTTAACGCAGATGCCACGATGATGAATTCTGACTCGCTCTACACGACTTGCTTGGTGCAGAGCACAGGCACGGTGACCTGCGTGCCGCATCTGACCCACTCCGGAATCTGCCGCACGTCTCTGCGCAAGTGGCCTTACGATGAACAAAATTGCACTTTATACTTCGGATCATGGATGCATACAGGAGAACAGGTCAATTTTACTTTCTATGAAAAAGATCCTGTTGTGCTAGACGATTTCCAGAACGGGCCCGGTTGGAATCTTTTAGATGTAAAACATGAACGCTTGCCTGGAAAATACTCGTGTTGTCCGAATAGTACCTACCCCATGCTGAAGTACACGTTTGTGCTGCGCAGAGTGGCAGCCGGGCCTGCGGCTATCGTCGTGATCCCCGCGATTGTAATAATATTACTCACCTTGACCTCCTTACTCCTGGATGTGAAAAATAACGTAAGACTCCTGATGATCTGCTTTAGTCTGTACGGACACTTCATGTTTTTGACTGAAATCGGTTATAGCATACCGAAGCACAGCGCGGAGACGCCCATCATCTTGCTGTTTCTGCGTGATTCGATGATTATAACATTGGTTGGCATTTGCGAGACTTTGTTCCTGATGTCCTTGAGACGGCGTTTGGAGCCAGCGCCGACGTGGGTTGTGAGCGTTAACCGCTTGGTAAGCAGCGGGCCCGGCAAGTACGTAGTGTTCACAGAGTTCGACCCGAGCGACGCTGCCGGGGAAGTGAAGGTGTTGACCGAAGAGCGACCCGAGGAGAGTTCCCGTGCCGCAATCGACTGGATTCAATTTGCTAACATACTCAACAGCGCATTGTTCATTGTGGCTGTCCTTACTTATGTAATTCTTATTTTCACTTACATCCCCTATGGTAGTGTCTCGGAAGAAGGCACCACTATAAAAAACCATTAATCTAAAATAATTTAGGTATCTAGGTACCTAACAATTATCACATTGGTAGGAACTGTTAACATCTATTTACATAGGTACCTACCAGCTCACGTTACAATTTCAGGAATGCTTGCTTCATTTTAAATTACAAACTACTTTTCACTGTGCTTGTGTAACATGTTTAACAATAAGCTTGCAGGGTAGGTAGGTAAGTAGGTACTTAATATTAAGACTTGTGCTAGTACAGTGATTTGAATAAATGAAACTAAATCATAGAATGTCTCACCTCGGCATCCCACTCGGGGAGATCCACGTACTTCATAATGTCGTTGACCCTGATCATTTTGATAGTCCTCAAGGGGGCGTTTCCCGAGTCTCGGAACAACCAAGTCCCATTGAGCAGAGTAGGGGCGGTGCGCCAACGAGCACGGAAATACAGAGTGGTTATGAGAACCGCTTCTTCGTTTTCCGATAAGTCCTCCTCTTCGAAAGTATCACGTATTGCTCCACCAGAGTCCTCTTCGATCTAATAGGTAAGCATAGTTTAAGAAGTAAAGGTGTCGATATCGTAGTTTAGCAGTGTTGTAAGAAAGCTAGACTAATACACAACGGTGGGCTATATTCTGGCTACCATATTAGATATTCTAAAGGATCTTAAATTAAATGCCTACAGATCTCAGAAAATGTCTACCGCGCCTTAGGGATACTATATCCCTGGATAGTGATTAGGTGTCATGTCTTGGAAAAGAATACAACAAAACATACACTTCAAACTAACAAAGCCACTGGAATCCTCCACACTGGACCTTTTATAACCGACTTCAAAATAGGATGAGGTTCTATGTTCGACTATATGTACCTATGTATGTTTTTTTATAAGTACCTAGGTATGTTCACCGATATATCTATCAATTGAGGATCGATTTTGATGATTATTTTTTTGTTTGAAAGGGAAATAGGACCTACCTAGTCCGATGATGATCAGAAATCCACCTCGAGAGCTCTCTAAAAAAACAACTTCAATATTGTAAGCTCAACAGTTTGCAGCTCTGCAAACTGTTTAGCTTACAATATTGAAGTTGTTTTTTTTAAAAGCTTTTAGTTAACTTGCAATGTAAATAGGTACTATTTTTGTTATTATATGTTATTTATTATATTTAAACCTATGTTTGTGGGGGTCAAATCTTGCAAGTTCAGTTTGATCCACTTCCCAGTGTCCGATTCTATTGAAATTTGGCACTTTTACAGATTTTCGGTGACATTGCAATATTATGGTAACATTGAGCTGACCTGATGATGGAGTCAGGTGCTGTTCAACAGCATTCCTCAGTAAATAGGCCAATTGAGTTAAAACTGCATTTCTGTCAAGTTTGGACTACAATGTACTAAATAATATGGTGACAGCGAGCTGATCTGATGATGCAGTTAGGAGCTGTTCAATGGAACTTCTCAGTGAATAACAGTAGGTACCTAGAACATGTGTTTGGACTCATCATCAGAATCAGCTTACCCTAACCATTAAAAGCTTGTCTCGAAAACATTTTTTCAATAAAAAATGTTTAATTTTAATTTTGCCATTAGGTAGTCACAGAGCCGTGTTGGCCGAGGGGTATAGTACCTCGACTTTCAATCCGAAGGTCGTGGGTTCGAATCCTGGCCGTGCATCAATGGATTTTTCGTTTCGAAAAAATTATATGCGCATTAACACGAGCTCTAAACGGTGAAGGAAAACATCGTGAGGAAACCCGCGGCTTAGTCAGCCCCACACGTATTGACCATGTCTTTCCTGTGGATATGGCCGGTTAAGCTGAGAGGATGGTGTAGGTGCTGGGCAAGCCTACTCCATCTCAACAGTGTCCCAGGCACTACAGTGTCCCGATAAGTGTAGGCAAAGATTGCCTCCTGACACTGTATAAATCATCTAGTAGAGATGTAAAGGCCTAAGTCAGTCAGTCACAGAGCGCTCAAAGTTCTGAAAATAAACATAGATACACTATACCACACTGGTACAGTTGTCACAATGGATCTAGGTATTCGTGAAGTTAGGCTTTTCGCTGCGCAGTAGAAAATTTTGAATGAAAAATTTGCACTGCGCATCGATAGGGGAGAGCAGGTAGCATTCGTACAGAGGGAGCATTCGTACAGTGGTCATATCTACAGAATCCAATACGTTGACGCGTTCATGTTTGTGTGCATGACATATCATCATACCCATGGTCTAACCGCGAGACGGGGCGGCAGTGCGGCCGCGGGCTTGGTTGGATCAAGTCGATAAGCGTTTTTGCGCCGCCTAAGTAATTTTTGAATGCACTTTTGAACGCGTTTATCTCTAATATGTTTTGCTCTAAATGTTAAGGATATTTATTGTTGTATAAGGATTGATGCCCTAGTTTGTTATGTTAACATTTATTTTAAGATAACCATGACAGTTATTTTTATTTTGAATTAATTTGTGGATTATTTGGGTTGGGGTACCTACGTACAGTAAAATGTGGGGTAGATTCGTACAGTATGAATGGAACAGTTTACTTAGCAGATGTGGTGTTAATACTGCCGCAACACAAATCTGCTCTTACAGCAAGAACAGCTAACATCTTTAGCTTCGGAAAAGATCTCTCTATGTTCATTATGTGCAATAGTAGATCCAATATTAACAAGTTATATGTTAATTGGTTCCTTTAAGGACATAAGAAGAAAATTTTATGATAATTGTTAATTTTTGTAACTAGACTGTGTAAAAAGCAATATGCTTAATTATTGCTGCATTTAAGGCTGATTTTGTGTTAATTTTGATCTCGCTAAATGTTTTTATTATGAATAATCACTGTGTACGAAGCCACCACGCGTGTGGGGTGCTTTCGTACGTTTCCCATTTTTTAGAAAAACTACCAAAGCTCGACTATGTGTCATTGTATCAACACTGAACTACAATTTTATTAAAGCCAGATAATTAGGTATTAAAGCAGCATTGAAATTATTTTACAACAATGGTTAGATTTTTTTTTACAGGCCTCAGAGTAAAAAGTGTACGAATCCTACCTGCTCTCCCCTACGGCTAATTTCACGAATGCCTAGATCCGTTGGAAGAAGTGTATCCGGAGGGATTCGTGTTTACGACCTGCGTTTTAAAAGTGTTATACTTACTTACCTATAGTTTTAATATTCGGTGATTTTGCTTATGTACTGTGGTTAGATATTTGACATTACTACACCTTCTACTTATACCGAAAATGACAAATACCTACCTACTTTACCACAGTAAACAAACCACAAATACATTGACTAGAATATTGAAACTGGCCGATATTCAACTCGTAAAAGATACTAACCATTCTATTAAGAACTTGAGCCATCGCTTGAGGCGTTTGCGAATCTTCAAAGTGATCAATCTTCAACTGCAATGCTTCTGCTGTCCCTGTGATGAAGTCTTGGCTGAGCTGACGACCAGACCGCAGCATTAGGCGTGAAGACCAGCGGAACTTTAAATCCGCAGATGAGTTTGGAAGTGAGGACATTACTTGTCTTATTAATTCTACCTTGTCCTACGAGGAAGAAAATGGTTTTTACACAGCCTTTCGCCCTTTTACAAGCTTTTATTTTACTTGAAATGTATGTGACTAAATGTTACGGTGCCCCAGCGGGGTTATTGTTGCGAAACAAATATTGATCTTGTAAAACCAACTTGAAGCAATTTTATTGAATTGTATGTTTATTCGATTAAAATCAAGCAGCTGAATTTTAGAGCCGAATCTGTTGAATTTGAATCTTCAACCTATTGAGTGAGTTGAAATACACAGAATAAATAAGTACAGAAGCCTGACGAACGCGATAGGTAGGTACCTACTACACTAAAGTCTAAACCGATTTTAAGATTCAATTTTTCGTGTATTTTCGCGATCATTTTCGTTGGTGAAATTGACACTTATTGATTCTCGGTGTCAATGCAATATAATGGTGACAGTGAGGTGATCTGATGATGGAGTCAGGAGCTCTTTAATGGACAATAAAATTCCCGTGTTTACGTAAGTAGGTACCTTCCTACTAAAAACTTCTTGAAAAATATTTTTTCAACAAAAAACTTAACTTTGTTTTTCGAACCGTTCTTCTCTTCTTGTATCAAAGACACAACTTGTTACTTGTACCTATTGGACCAAAATATTGACTTTTACACCACTTTACTTTACTTTTTTTGTCTTGTTATTACTTTTTTTTTTTTTCGGGGTCGAATAATACCGAATAGTTACGTAGGTACCTACAGCATCTAAATAGATTAAGTATTACCTGTTTAGCATTATTGAAGAGCACATACCAAATCTGACACATTTAACACGAAATTCTGGTCAATTTCATTTTTGGCCTCGAGATCGACTTCTATAGAGAGAGTCATCAGCGTCATTTCTAAGAATAAGCCAGATTGATTACCTGTTTAGCATTATTGAAGAGCACATACCAAATCCGACACATTTAACGCAAAATTCTGGTCAATTTCATTTTTGGTCTCGAGATCGACTTCTGTAGAGAGAGCCATCAGCGCCATTTCTAAGAATAAGCCAGATTGAACAAAGCTCATTCCACTGTCCCCTTTTGATGTCGGAATAAGGGATGAAAACTTTAAGAAGTTTGCCTGAAATGTTTTAAGTTCTACGTATATTTGAGGAGACTGACGCAGAAATACACTTATTATAGATGTGTAGAAATATATTAGATGCGAAGTATCTACGTAGGTACATAATATGTCCACTGAAATAATAATTATGCACTAAAGCATGTTAGCATACCTGTAGGTACAGGGTGTATTAAAACAAGTCGCGAGAACTGAAGCAGTGGCTTCAGAACAGAAAACCGATTTGTATAGAAGCAAAATTAAATGCTTTAATGCGAATTCAGAACTCTGTAATCTCTATGTCAATCAATATATAAATCAAGGCCTTTCTTGACCGATTCATTTCATTAGCATGAAGCAAGAGTTGGTATTTCGATAACTGAGCATGTATTAGTCACACTAATTTACTAGGTGTATATAATTCAATTAACTAGCCCTGCAAAAAGCAGTGGTTTTCTATGTACCTATGCAAATATACTTACCAAAAACAATTGATGTTCGAACTGATTAAGAGCAAAAATTAAACCATTTTGGGCATCTAAATAATTTTGATTCATATGAGCAACTTTTATTTCTGAAGGCAAAATGTCTTGGTTTTTAAATTCAACTGTAGAGTATCGCCCCTCTATTATGTTTCCCTGAGATTCAATTGCTTTAGATATGGATTCTCTCTCTATAGCTGTATTAAATTTCGTTTTATCTTTTTTATTTGCGTTTGCTGCAGTGATTGCGTTATTATTTACAACACTATAAAAGTTTTTCACTGTCTCAGCAAGGTTTTCCATACCTTCCAGTTTTTTGGTATCTGAAGCATCTAAACTAACAATTGAATTTTTGGTATTCGATTTTAGAATGTTTGTGACTTGATGTATGTTAAAAATTGGGCTGGTATTTTTTGTTGAAGTTCTTCTACCATTATACGCCTGATCCTTTTCATGGATTGGAGTAAATCCTCTCATGAAATTAATTTTGGATTCATCCCGGACACCGTTTAAGCCATAAGGTCTAAATAAGTATTCGTCTGGTTTTTGAGTTCTGTTCTGACACTTAAAGCACCTCCGAATTGGTGGAAACCGCAAAATTCGTGAGGAGTAAGAAACAGGGAACACTTCTTGCTTAAAATTCCTCGCAAGATATGATGCTTCGGCTTTCGTATGCGACAAAGTAACAAACATAACGAACAATAGAGTCACATAAAACTTCATGCTTGTAATATTACGTTATCATTTATGTTTTTTCAGATGCCCATTTAATGTTCTTATCCTGGGCTATTAGAACACGATAACACAAACACAATGATTGTCAATATTTATTTGATCATAATAAAGTTAGCAATACCACAGACTGATCCGATCTAATGTTGTTATTCAACTGCAACTGCTGTGGCATAAAACTAGGTAGGTTATACCTTACATAGGTACTTCTAAAGAAAATATAACGTTACATTTTGTACAGTACCTACGCACAATGGATCTAGTATGATGAATGGAATAGATCACGAAAGTCGAACACTATACTGTACCACTCAGCCAACACTACTCTAAACAAATGTGCATCAATGTAATTGATACAAGGTTGATAAAGGCGGTTATTCCTGTTTGTCCCCGTGGAATCAGACGGTTCATTTTTTGTTTATTTCCGTCGTTCATTTTGCATAAGTACCTATTTCCCTCAAAGTGACACATCTGAACATAAAATAAAAGTGTCATAGAAAACCCCAGCATTCATTCGAGTGATATTTCACTTGAGTGAACCGGTACCAACTAAATTAAAATCTGCAATCAGAAGTTTTGAGTTAAGGTAAGGCCAAACCAAAGCGTTCAGCTAACGTCCGCGGTGGCGTGCAAGGTGGCGATCAGTTGTTGTCCAATCAGAGGACGCATCGGCATCGGTGTCATGACGCGTAGCCTAATCTACGCTTGGACAACGCTTGGGCTACGCGGCGTAGCCCAAGCGTAGGCACCCCTCTACGATGTAGCCTACGCCGCGCCGGCCGTCCACTAATCCGTAGGTACCCATATTATAAATGTGAAAGTTTGTTTATTTGTCCTGCTTTCACGTCAAAACAGAACGACGGATTGACGTGATTTTTTGTGTGGAGATAGTTGGAGGGCTGGAGAGTAACATAGGCTACTATTTACCCGACTGCGCAAAGCAAAGGAAGGGTAATGTGTTTATCAGTCTATGTTTGTTTGGATGTTTCTATGTGGCACTCTAGAGGCCAAACGCGTGGACCGATTTTGATAATTCTTACGTCAATCGATTTGTCTCAACCTTGGGAGTGCTACTAAAGACATGACAGTAAACAAAATTCATCAGTGCCACAACCAGACGCCATATTGTCAAAATTAAAAAAACCAAAATCGTCACACTATATCAAGTGGGGTATCGTTGAATAGGTATTTCAAAATCAACTTTAGGTTTCTTTTACCATTTTTCATTTTAAGTAATAGTTTAGGAAAAATAACGGTTTAAAGTTGATTAATAATAATTCTCGCTATGGATGTTTCTATGTGGCACTCTAGAGGCCAAACGCGTGGACCGATTTTGATGATTCTTACGTCAATCGATTTGTCTCAACCTTGGGAGTGTCACTAAAGATATGACAGTAATCAAAATTCACCAGGGCTACAACCAGACGCCATATTGTCAAAATTAAAAGAATCAAAATCGTCACACTATATCAAGTGGGGTATCGTTGAATAGGTATTTTAAAATCAACTTTATCATAACTAAAAAGTGTTAAATAAAAAAATATTTTAAAAAAACAAAAACCCGACTGCGTCAAAACTAAAAAGAAAAAAACAAGCCTGCAAAGAATTACTCACAGTCGGGACCCATAACATTGGGAAGATTTGATTGGTAATAAAATGAATGGGTACCGACTGTGAGTAATTCTTTGCAGGCTTGTTTTTTAGGGTTCCGTACCTTAAAAGGTAAAAAAAGGAACCCTTATAAGATCACTTTCTTGTCCGTCTGTCTGTCTGTCTGTCTGTCTGTCTGTCTGTCTGTCTGTCCGTCTGTCCGTGTGTCACCATCGATTATCTCAGGAACGGGTAGAGCTAGCAAGTTGAAATTTATACCATATACTAAAGTCTGTAGTCCCTATTGTGAATATAAAAATCAAGGTCCTGAGTCAACACTATAAAAAGATATAGGCAAATTTAGGTTTTCGTGAAAACTTGTGAGTATCAAAACTTACCTTAGTTATCAATTTTTTTTATTTTTCGGAATTTTTCCTTTACTTGTGCTAGAAGACCTTGCTTGTAACCAAAATTGACAATTCTAGGTCAACCGGAAGTACCCTAGAGGTTTTGGGTCGAAAACCTAAATGGTAGTTCCCGTTGACCTAGAATAACGAAGTTTGGCAAAAAGCAAGGTCTTACAGCACAAATAAAGGAAAAATTCCAAAAAGTTAAAAAAGTTGAAAATTAAAGGGTGTTCCCATACATACATAGTTGACGCCAATTAAAATTGTCCTACGAGTTATATGGGCGCTCATACAATTAAGCGGACTATAATTGGCACCATGGCTAGGTACGGAACCCTCGGCGTACGAGTTCGACTCGCACTTGACCGGTTTTTATTTCTTTTTAGTTTTGACGCAGTCGGGTTTTTGTTTTTTTAAAATATTTTTTTATTATCCGGGTACCACGCGAGCGAAGCCGCGGGATGCAGCTAGTTTATTATTAATGCGAAAGTTTAGATGTTTGGATTTGGCTGAAATGTAAAATACAGATAGATAATGACTGGGAATAGGATATAGGTACATAAAGTGGACGCACACCTAATCCGCGCTGAACGCGTCGAATTCTCGAAGTAGTTTTTTAGTTACTTTTTTTATCAGATAACTGTTATTCATAAACGCTATCCAAAAGATTATGTACGTAGGTGATAGTAATTCTGATAATTTCTAAAATTAGGCATGTATATTTACCGAAAATGCCATATAGGTAAATTAGGCTGAAATTAAAATTATACCTAAGCCTAAGTCGACCGGGCTACAATTTGGTGTATTGGTAAAGATATTTTTAGGCATATTGACCTTGCGAGATGTGGTTTAGAAGAGGAAGGTGTTCAGGTCTAGATTTTTAAGATCGGATTATTTTTAGCATTCGGCGTCAGACCAAATAAAAAACAAATGAAATGCATATCACTTATAATGAACTATAAAAGTTTCTTCTATAGAGATAGATGGAACCTACAATGAAATCCAAGAGCCATAATATGGCAATCAAATTTTTAAAAGTAAATTGTAAAGTCATTTCCACTTTAGTAATCTTCGTGAGTTGCCTATGATATCCAATGAGAAGGTATAGATAATTATAGACATGATATATACCTACAGGTCGGTCTATCGGTAATTCGGTATACAGGGTGAATTTTTGAGACGGGGCAGTAAGGGCAGCTACTTTAACCGTTGTAGCTAGAAGAAAACGTTCTTAGGAGACCATCCTTAATTTTTGAAAATATTTCGACCGTCAGCGAGAAAATGGGCCATTTACACAAAAACTTTTTTTGATGCCAATCGATCCTGTTTCATCTAAGGATAAAAAGGCTCTTTCAAACCAACTGAGGTTAGAGTACTAGAAAAGTCAGAAATCGCTAAAATGTATTTCTGAGACAAGACAGTAAGGGCTACCTTAACCGTTGTAGCTACAGGAAAACGTTTTTAGGAGACTATCCTTATCTTTTGAAGATATTTCAACCTGCATTCACAGATTTTGAAAAAAATGTACATCAAAATATTTTCAAAAATTAAGGATGGTCTCCTAAGAACGTTTTCCTCTAGCTACAACGGTTAAGGTAGCTGCCCTTACTGCCCCGTCTCAAAAATTCACCCTGTATACCTACAGGTAAAGTGAATGATAATTCGTTTAGGAAGAATTGCCTCGTTGCGTCGCTTGGAAGAAGATGATGCCGCCAACAACGATCACGGTCAAGAATGGCCGGTCGGCGATGAATTCCGGCACAGGAACAAAGTCCATCAGAGATTCGCAGCAGACTAGCATCGCTGTAATATTATGACATAAAATCGCTGTAATACAAACAGAAGACTAAGGACTTGTTTTATCATCTCTGAGATTGGGACCCAAAGAAAAGCGTTAGCTTACTGACTGTTAAGTTAACTGTACTTATCACATTCCCTACTTTCACTATCGCTGAGTAGGTACTAATAGGGCAAGAGCCTATGAATGCCAGACCTTCGTCTTGTTATAAAAATATTTTTTCTCGGGGATTAACGTGGCCTTGGCAGGCACAATTAAGATATCAAAGGACAGAAGTTTTGTAGCTGGCATATGTTAAGCTTACCTGATTAGTAATGTTACAGATTCAATACTTTAGCAAAAGATAGTGAAACAAGCTCTAAGTAACAGAACACGCTGAAGAATAAAGCACACTCGACATTAAACGACATTAATTCCATCAACCACATCACATTACTGTATAGTTTTAAGTAATCGTTGATATTATGAACTTTTTATTTATTGTTTAATGAAAATCCAGCTTTAGCGAAGAAAGACATAAGAATGAGGGAAAGAAATAAGCTTAGAAAGATAAACGTTGAGAAAATCTTGGGTGAGGAAGGATACGGCATTTTTCACTACGCACAATTGTGAAATATGATGAGATTCTGGCTAAAAATAATAAATATAACCTAGGAATAGACCAATTAAAACTATCAAAATATATGAAGAAATAGAATATATTAAAGGGGAAATAGACAACGCTTCAGATTCGTTATATAAAAATTCCAATAACATGAAAGCAAGTTTAAAAGGAATCGACCCGTTGCGTCGCTTGGAAGTAGACGAGACCGTCGGCAAGTATCACGATCAAGAATGGCCGGTCGGCGATGAAGCGTAGTACTGGATCAAAGTCCACCATAGCCGAACAGCACTTTTTGCCCATTGCTGTATGACAAACAAGACTAAGAAGCAAAAAAACTTCTTAAGTTATGTGAAGAAAATACGTAGAAGCAAAATGTGAAACACAAGTATCAGGGAAGAAATCTTCTCTAATTAAATCTAAGGAGCTGATACATGCAATGTCTACAATTTTAAAGAATATGGAAGAATAAGAACTAAGAAGAAATTAGTGATCAGCGGTGAAGAGAGCTATTAGATCAAAGTCCAAAGAAGCGCAGTAGGCTATGCCATGACTATCACTGATATACCTACAAGGAATAAGCAGCGAGATAATTCTTCAACTGAAGAAGATCCAAAACTCCATTATTCACAGGTAGGTATCAAAGTATCTAAGCCGGATTTTAATGACTAAATAAGTTTCATGCAATTTCAAACGAAGAACTTTAATTTGATTGTATAGCGACTATTTTAGCTCCCCTGAAGTCAGTTTTCTAAGTGAGAGATACAGTTTGTTTTAATGAAGATGGAAATCAGTTTCTTTTTGAAATTAGGCGCACACACATTTTGAAAACGCACAGGGCTACGGGCGCTATAGCTGAGCAGCGCATTATGCCGGTAAGCAAGCAAGTTCCTATGAGCAAGTGGCCGGTGGCCGGTGACGGTGAGATGTGTTATTGAAGAGAGAGGTGAATTAGGCCTAAAGATTTACCTATTTTAGATTAGGATATTTTTAGCATTAGTCAGGTTTCAACGGCGTAAAACCAAATAAAAAACAAATCAAAATGCGTATCACTTATAATGTAGTTGTAAATGTTTCTTGAAGAGATAGATGGGAACCTGTACAATGAAATTCGAGAGCCACGAATACAATCAAATTTTAAAAAGTACAAGTATGAGTAAAATTATTTCCACTATAATAATCTTCGTGAGTTGTCTATGATATCAGAATGAGTATAGATAATTCTCGACATGAAATATACAGGTCGGTCCGTCGGTATATCCAGGTACTTAAATTAAATGATCATGATCATTTATTTAGAAAGAATTGCCTCGTTGCGTCGCTTGGAAGTAGAGGACGCCGTCGACAACGATCACGGCTAAGAAAGGCCGGTCGGCGATGAATTCCGGCACAGGATCTAAGTCCACCATAGCTGAGCAGTAAGCTATGAGCATCGCTGCAATACAAACAGAAGACTAAGGACTTGTTTAATCATCCCTTAAATAATAAACTAGTAGTTCGCCCCGAACTGAGATCTCGCGCACCGTAGATGGCTTACATTTGGACTTTCTTCTGACTACCCCTATAATTTCAAGTGCTACTACTGCCGAGTATGCCTATTGCGCTAGCTCTTCATGGTAAAAATACTAGCATGCATGCAATACATAATGTCGTGTCTAATTTTTCATTTATTTCATATTTATGAATTCTCGTCGTATTTCTAAAAGTATACGTCCTAGAATAAAAATAATAACTATTTTGGAATGTACAAATAAAGACCTTTCATTTGACACCCCACTCAATATATTTGTTTACTTAACTTTTTTTACCCCAATAATTTTCATTCTTTATCAATTTTTTTTTATCACGAAAATAAATCAAGTAGCATCTAAAATCATTGCAAACCAAACCGCAACGATGCCACTCTCTTTTTAAGACCGACCAGTCAATGAGCTACGAAGACATCGAAACTCTATGAAACGGGAGCTCTTGCAGCTCTGGTTTCGTAGTTTTTGTTCTTTGGTCGTATTTCAAAAACTATACATCCTAGATTAAAAATAAAAACCATTTTGGAATGTACAAAATAAGCCCTTTCGTTTGACACCCCACTCAATATATTTGTGTAACTTAAAAAAAAAATACCCCCTTGGGAACCTAATATCTTCACAACCCCTTCATCGATTAAGCTCATATGCTCCACCGTAAATTTCCTTACTACAACCTATTGACCTACCGAGTTTCATGCAGATTGGATGAACGGTTCGACAGTTATGCGCGAACAACAATTCGTGAAACATACATACAAACATACAAACATACATACATACAAACATACAAAGCAAAATCGCCCAACTTACCACTAAGATCTTCGCTCGCTTCGCTCGCTCGATCGACTAAGTAGTAAAGCTAACTGTCAAAGTGGTATCGCGCTCACGGCATTCACCATCGCTGTGTACTAAATAGAGTCCATAAATGTCAGACTTTCGTCGTGTTAAAAGGCTGGAAGTTTCTCAGCGCATACCCCCAACATAGGATTGACTTGGCTTTAGCATCAAAGGTGTATTATAATATACCAATCTCCAGCAGACATTTAGTAGCTGTTATTTCTTACGCTTACTTGACGAGTAAAGTTACTAAGGATTCATTACTTTAGTAGAAGATGGTGAAACAAGCTCTAAGAAGCAGAACATGCTGAAGAATTAAACACACTTGACATTAAACGATAATAATTCCAACAACCACATCACATTACCACATTTTACTAGACAATACAATTTATTAAAATGCAAGCGTTCATATCGTGAAATATTTATAAAAGACATAACGAATGAGAGAAAGAAGAAAGCATTATGAAAGATAAATGAAGAAACCTTGAAAAAACAGAAAGAGGACTAGGCATTTTTCATTGAGCACAATGTGAGATTTGGAATAAGATGAGACTTTGGCTAAAACAATAAATATAAACCTAGGAATAGACCAAATCAAACTACTAAAATACATCAATAGGTATATTGTTTTATCGAAGAACCTGGAAAGGGGGAAATAGACAATGCTTCAGATTTAAGAGCATAAAAATTATGTGACAGTTGGAATCGGTAAGGAAAAACTTTCACTACATGAAAGCTTTTCGTTTAAAAGGAATCGCCTCGTTGCGTCGCTTGGAAGTAGATGAGGCCGTCTACAACGATCACTGTCAAGAATGGCCGGTCGGCGATGAAGCGCAGTACTGGATTAAAGCTCACCATAGCAGCGCAGCGTATCATGCCCATCGCTGCAAGACAAACAAAAGACTAAGAAGCCAAACTACTATACAGGAAAAAAAAACGTTTATTTACTTCTATGCAGGAAAAGCAATCGCGCGCCAACTATACCAATATTTAAACGGAAGAGTTTGTTTGCTTGTTTGTTTGAATGCGCTAATCTCAGGAACTACCAGTTGGATTTGAATTTTTATAGGCCACGAGAATGTTCTATAACATTATCGCGGCCTCTATTTTGAATGAAAGCTGAAAATGATGATCGAAATGAATGTTAAACAGTGAACGCAAAGTTACCCTGTGAATTGATAGTCGCCGGTTAAAATAGTGATGCTTCCAGCAACCTGATATTATAATGATAGTTTTTTTGTAATTCCCTATCATTTAATAAGGTTATAAGTGTAGCTGCAACACTATCTTACTTTTTTAATAACATGCGTAGAATATAACAAAAACAATAAAACATTATTTGCAGTTTACTTCTTGTTTTAATAGAAAGGTAATCTTAAAAAACAATAATTACAGTTTCCAAAAGGCTTATCAATAAAAACATCTAAATTGCAGAACATAGCGTGAAACGCCTAACTATTACGATATATGCCGATAAAAGTAGGCAGGTGTTCCGAGGCTAGAAGAATGTACAGGAACGGCCGATCAGCAAGGAATTTAGGAAAGATTTCCATACAACAGGGTCGCCACGTTTTCGCTACGACAGAAATGACTAAATTATAAATCTTATTAAAATAGTTTTTAATTAAGATCAAACCAACTAGAATCTAGAACTAGAACAAAACGAAGAAAGATCTCAATCTCAATAGTCAAATTGATTTTCAATGAAGTCAAACTATAAAACGGGATTAAACTAGATATTCTATAATTTTTTGTAATGACATTTTGAATTTTGACCCATAAATCCAGCATTTTAAGATCTAAAAACGATTCAAACGGTTATCCAAAGTATTATTATGCCGTTGAAAGTAATCATAAAACATTTTGATTAAAAAAATATATAGTACGATGTATGCCGCCGAAAACTGCCAAGAGAGCATAGAATAGAACAAAGACAATAAATAAATACATCCAACATTGTCTTACTTTTAAAAATCTTAAAACTATTACTACTAATTCCATGAAGTTTATCTATGGATAAGCTTCATGGAATTCATGCTCACAATATGATGTGAGCATGCTGTAAGGCTAAGCCGCGGTTAAGCTGAGAGGATGGTGTAGGTGCTGGGCAAGCCTACTCCATATCAACAATGTCCCAGGCACTACAGTGTCCCGATGAGTGTAGGCAAAGATTGCCTCCTGACACTGTATAAATCATCTAGTAAAGATGTAAAGGCCTAAGTTATGCTGTAAGGGAGCTTTTCCACCAGAGAGGTGCTATGGATTGCGATGGATGCGTTTGATATCCACCAATCATATTTATTGTTCCAAATAGCTTAGCACTGGTGGAAATATGTTTTTAATATGGATGGATGCGTGCTATGGATAGTCGCGAATGTTGTAGCCAAAGCAGAGAGTTAAAATCAGGTTTAAATAAAATGATAGGTAATTAAAAAAAAGAATGCTCTAAGCATTGAAATCTACTTTTAACGTGGCTTAGGCTGAAGCTAAAGTGGTTACCAAGCAATTCCTCTGATTAACATTTACTTGAGTATTTTTCATGATGAAAACAATAGTAGGTAAGCACTTACTTATCTATAATTTCTTTCACACGGTTCATATCATAAAAGAAATGGAAAAGAAAAGAAGGCGCTGCTAGCTTAGCCATGCTATTAGTTATTTAATTTTTAGTCATGGTCTTGTAACGTAATCAAACAATGAAAACCAAAATGATGAATATAGTAGGTACCTAATATTTCGGTGTAACATTATTATGTTCATTTTTGAATTGAAGTTAGGTATATTATTGGTTTTAATGTTAATGTGGCACGAACATGAAATACATATATATATCTATCTATATCTATACTTCTATATCTATACTAATTATATAAAGCGGAAGACTTTGTTTGTTTGAACGCGCTAATCTCAGGAAGTACCAGTCGGATTTGAAAAATTATTTCTGCATTTGATAGTGAAACTCTTGAGGAAGGTTATAGGCTACTTTTAATCATCATCATCACCATAAACCATCACTACGGGGGCAACGCCGCGAGGGCGCTGCTAGTTTATTATAAGGTTTGTAGCTGACATGCCAACTCCGCACCCGCACCGCACCGCCCCGCATCGCCTTGTGTGTGCGGTTAGTATTCTTTGTATGGAATTCTATGGACCAACGCTCGTTACATACAGTAATTTTTTTCTGTAGTAAGTGTATAAGTAATCTTTATTATTATATGTATAAATCAATATCTATTCGTTTATTTACAATATTAATAAAAAATACTATTTTATACACTTCAACATAGTTATGCAGCTATATATATAGCAAACAACAAAATATACTTAGAAGTTGAATTATGTACCGAACTATGCAGTACTATATATATTCTTCGGTTATTTATTATATAGCAATATAATAAATAACCGAAGTATCAATTAAATTTACGTAGGTAACAAACCATCACGTTATTATACCTAAGTGACTTACAACTACAGTAACTTATTTTAACGTGTTTGACAACACAATCACAATATTATGCAATTAAATTACACCTAATTAGTTTGGTAATATTGAAATTGCGACAAAATGCAGTGGAACACATTTCCTTTATTGTAGTTTTAATTTAAAATTAGGTTTTAACTTTTAAATACACAGGATTTTAGCGTGTTATTGATTTATTTACCTTTTTATATTTTTAACATTATATGAATGACATTTCAGCCGTGCGTGTTGCAACAACGATTGTTTTACTTGTGTATTTAAAAGTATGAGTTGTGACGCGGAAGTTTGAGAAAGACGCTTGAGTCGTTTAATAGAAGTTTTTGATTCCATTGTTTAGTCATCTCCACGGTATACGCCGATGAAAGCAGGCACTGAGTCTGCGCCGGCCAGTACGTAGAGGAAGGGCCGGTCTGCGCGGAACGATGGCGACGGCATCATGGCGCACCGCATCATAACCACCATGCCTGCACCACACAACCACACTCACTGTCTCTTCTTACTTTAACATTTAGAATTAGATGGTAGTTCACTATCTAAACGTTACTAGGACATTATAATGACACGGGAATTGGTCACAAAAATATTGTCGATTAAGTTAATAATGTTTCAATTGATACGGACAATAATCTAGGCACACTGTATAAAACCATGAACGAAAGAAGTAGTTATTTCAACCATGATAAAACTAAGAGAGACTCGCGGTACAAATACTTTTTCGCGGTCTTGTGCACACTGCGTGTGAAGATCATCGATTGCGCAGCGAAATATTGCCGATACCCATATCGATGAAAGATTTGAGTGCGTAATTCCATTGAGATTTTATAACATTTAGATGCTTTAGATTTAAAATATAGAGTCATGAGCCGTTTCGGTCAGCTATTTAAAGTTGTATAAGGGAACGTGCTTAAATAAAATGCATTATGCAGTAATGAGAGCACAAATGAGTTATGACGGCACGTGGCTAGGCGTATCATAAAGTAGTATAATAAAACGATATTGTCTACAAAACTGATAACATCGAAAAACAATAAAGTAAAGAGATCTCTATGTCTCCTAAAATTTGTGACTTTGGAAACAAGGAGTTCCAGCAACGATACATTTACAATGCTTACGTCTATAGTTCGTCGTGTAGGGAGTCAGTCTCAGTGGGCAGGAATCGCGCTAGCACTGTCGGCTGGCGGTCTACCATCAGGCACCAGAGCGCAGGCCGGTTAGCGAGGAACACGCGGGGATCGGGAGAGTGGCCCAACGAGCGACGCGTTCGCACGCGCACGGCTGATCCACGAACAAACGTACGATCACAACCGACACCAAGCCACGTGGCAAAAACGAGAACTTTCACCATTGAATGTTTAAAGACTGTGGCGAGATCTAGCGGGTCGAAAAATACCACTTTAGCTTTAGTATAACAATGGTCCATTTCATTTATTCAGCTAAAGGGCCAGCTGGTCTAAAAAGGTCGCTTTGGCTAAATTAATGATTCAGCTAGCCTTAGCAATTTCTCTAAATTTTCGTAAAATGTTAGCTGAATAGCAAAATGGATTACCCAATAGGTACAAGTAAAACGCAGCTATGTGAAAATTCTCGTTTTTACAAAATAATGAGTAGGTATTAGGTACTTTTGAAGTAAAACCATGCGCACCACAGTGATAAAATATTATAAATAAACCTCTACATGCAAACACCAAGAAACTAGTGAATCTAATCGTGTCTGTGCAAATAACCGCTTCACCAAGCTAGTAAAATTCTGCTCAAGTTAAAAAAGCTAAAATAGATTTGAGGACATTAGAAAAGATCATAAATAAGAATTATAGAGTTGGTTAGGGACGAATATGTTATTTTCTTGTATGATTTGTCTGCAATCATTGATGATAACATGCAATCCGGAACTAAATTTTGAGAGAATGCCTATTAAATTTCAATTCCGTAAACGAAAGCGTAAACTTAAAATTGTTTAAGACAGAAATACTTAGTAAGTAGGTATTTAGAATAATAGAAAACAAGAAACCATAGGTACTCTACAAAGCACAAAATAGTAATAGAATATGGAATGCCACCCAATAGCGTAGTTGACTAAGTATAGTTCAAAATTAAATTAGCAAAAATATTTACCTAATATTTTTCTGTAATAAGTAATAAATAAGACAATATGTACTCAACATAGGAAAAATTTGGACAATCGGCCAAATAATTAAAGAATCAAATGGTGTATTCCAAATGTATAAGAGTATTTAAAATTTCTTTCCACAAAACCAAAAATTGTACGAAGCACTAGGTTCACAGTTTCTATATTAGTGATATCTGCAGATTTTTTTTTTTGAGATAAGTAAGTAACTATTTTCAAAAGGTACCCTAAGTTCAAAGACCTGCCTAAGTTATACCTACATTTTAAAGCCTCGTTCAAATATCTTTAATCGTTCAAAAACTAACATTTTAAATGAGATTACGCCGCAAAAGCTACAGGAAAAGCACAAAGCTGCATGCTTGACAAATATAAGCTGACACATCGCTACTAACATAAAGAGCGTTGAGTTGCCTCAAGTCAGAATGGAATAGATAAAATGGAAATGCCAATGTAAGCTGATCCGTCACAACTAAGATAAAGTTCTTAGCAGCGTCTCAAGTAATTATAGTTTTGGACTTACCAGTAGCCGCTGCGGCTTCGGCACCTTCCTCATTGACTTCGATGAAGGCTTTTTGAATTGCTTTGGAGACATAGAGCTGTTCCCGCGGAGTTAGCATGCCGTTTAGACCGCCGGATGATTGGTCGAATATAGCGTTGATTCCAAGCTGAATTCAAATAAATATATGTCATAAATGTATTCGCGAATCTTACAGCGTGAAAGAACGTGATTTAGCAGTGAAGTAGCAACTTTTACAGAAATTTCTAGTAGCTGTTGGTTGGGCATAAAACCGTTTTTTTAAAGAAATCGGTGAATTTAAGAATTCAGTTATTTTATGATAAGTATGCAAATATCATCAATATCTTAAGAACTTGTAATCTAGTTATTTATCGTATGTAATTTAGATAGCGTAATTGTATTAGGAAATAATATTTATCCCGGAAAAAATACAACTGCGACTTTGCAGAACATGGAACATCTTATCACATCAGCAGAGCTAAAATGGTCGCTAATGCAGATTCACAATAATATGATTCACGGGTGATTTGTATTGATATTGCTAAAGCATTTCATCTTTAATTACCGTCAAATGTTAGCTGAATTGTACGCAATTCAATTCACAGCAGAATCACATGCTAGGCCTTAAATTGCCACACGAAAAAATAATAACCCGGTTGGTTTTCATTTAATATTGCATCGTATTATTACTACTAATACTCTGTAAATAAGTATTTGGTTTTTAAGTAAGTATTTAGTATGTTTTATTATCATTATTAAACATAAATAATATTTGATTGACACTTAGTGCAATTCCAATTCATAGGTGGCCATTTTATTTTACGATTCTCCACAAAACTGTCAAACAATAAGATGATATTGCCGGTACGGAATTGTCAACTTTGTGATTTCTAATACGAGAATCTCGACGCAAATCATTTGTGAATCTGCATTAACGGCCATTTTAGCTACGCTGAATTTTTCGCTGCGAGAATCGAATTCACACCTAAACCTATCTCATTCTCGCCAACCTAAAAAAATATATTTATAGTAAAAAAATAACTTACCTTTGGCAATAAAGCCTTCAAGTCAATCTCAGTTTCAATTTTGAACTTGGGAATGGTTACTTGCACCTTAATACGGTGCAAGCCTTCGATCTCCTTGATAAGGTCGTGTCCTGAGGCTAGCTTGCTAAGTAAACTGTCGAGACCGTCTATTTCTCGCGGCAGGACGATCACCATGCTCGCTTCCTCACCCACGTACGCGAGTTTCAATATCTGTAAATAAAACAGTTGCTTCTTAGTTTAAGGTGGTTGACTTTGACTTTAAATGAACCTCATTATTTGTAATAATTTGTCAATTTATTAGCAAGGTTTTAGAGAATATTTTTTCTTGTCACTCTTATGTCAAAGAAAAGAGACAGCAAGAGATTTAGCGGCTATCTGAGCTCTATGCATCCTCTAACCATTATGAAAACCAGGGAAAATATCAAAATTAGCAGCAAATAGTAGCTTATGTAAGTACATAAAGTTAATCATTTTGAAACATTGGTTTTGAATTTTAAATGCTCTGAAATTTTGTCTGACATTCCGAGTGCCCCTATTGAATTCACTATGAGTTAACCTTGAGGGTTATTCTTTTGAACTTTGGACAAAATTGTGCCTTTAAATGCTTACCTGTGCGTTGAGGTCTGCGCTTTCACCATACTCGAAGGTATCTTCCTTGTACATCATAGGCACATTGACCTGTTTCTCCTTAGTGACATGGAACGGATGCGGCCTCGTCATCCTTGGCTCAAACTGCTTCTTCCAGGTGCCCTGGTAAACATTAAATTCACCTGTTAGCCTGCAGTACAGATAACTCTCAACCGTTTAGTTATTGCAATAACAAATAGCTCATGTGAAGCGCATAGTATAATTTTTTTTTTTAGTTTTTATACCTGTAAATGCAAGTGAGCACGCATTGCTCAACAAATAATCTCCAAAAACCATGACCCGAAAATCTTCCATCTTCAAAACATTTTAAAATTATATTTCTAGTTGAATATCACACCTTGAAATAGAGAGCGTTGACTAAAACCAATCGTGTTGAGGCATCCAAGCTGTCTGGTGTGAGTAGATCTTTGATACGGTTATTGGTTTTGCTTTCCACCTGAAATAGAAACATGAGAATTACCTCAATATACATTGTCAGCTGCCAATTTAGCAAGGCTTTTAGAGATAATTATTTACATTCTCGTATCAATTAATGAATTCCCATATTTGGCAGCCATTCGAGTAACAGGAAGCATACGAAACGTAATCGAATCTATTGCATGTGCGTCCCGTCACTTCTCATTTGAAAAGTCTATTGAGAAATTATAGCGCGTTTTCTGCTGTCTATTGTTTCTTATAAATAAAAAAGTTATATACCTACTTGAGTAATATAATTAGCTAGGACTATAAAAGCTTCAATTTTACATTATTTTTACGATAAAATATGCAATTTGGTTTCGCCGTCTCCTTTCTTCCATCGGACTTCCAGACACCCGGAAAGGCGCCATTTGTTCATGGTTGATATTCCCAGTGTTCGTTTCGTACTAAGCACTTTGAGTCTACATTTTTCATACGCACGGCGAAAATATGGAGTTCCTTGCCGGGGTCTGTATTTTCAGAAAAGTATAATTTGGGTGTCTTCAAATCGAGAGTCAATAGGTTTTTTCTAGATAAGCGTGTTCCATCTTAGACCACACTGTTGCTTCACATCAGGCCAAACGCGAACCTATTTTAGTTAAAAAAAAATGCAGCGGCTTTGGCTATTTATATTCAGACACCATTTTTTGATATTTTCTGCGATTCTTGCGATGCGATGGTAAAAAAAATTGTATGGGACATTTTTATTTTTATAGAATAGAGATAATTTATTATAAAATATTAAGAAATAGGTGAATTTATTATCTTTAATTGTATACCATGAAACAGTTGCGATTCCTGGTTTATTAAAATGGTAAAAAAAAGCCGTTGATATTTGTTAAAACGTCCTTAATTAATGATGGATTCGTGCGATTATTACATTACTGTGCTGTCAATCCTACAATAGGTACACAATAATCTGTTATAGTATTTTTGTGCGCGCAAACAAAAATGGAAATGTATTAAAAAAGGCAGTTTAAAATAAATATATCTCTCCCTTTCTAAAATTCTCCTCTTCTTAAAAGGGGGGAAAAAATAGTCTCATAACTTGCCCATTTATTGATGGTGTTGGCGCACGAAGCTCCATCGCTGAAGTTCATCTTCTCTAAACCGGCGTCAAACACATCGACTGCGTCCGCCTTCAACTGGGCGTTCAGCTCGTAAGGTCCCTCCATGATATACACTTTGTTCGCCACGTTTAGTGTGACTCCCTTAATAGCTTTCAACTTACTTGACACCGCTTTGAAGGATGAACGGATCTGAAAATACATTACAAAAATTATATACCTACATACAATGTATGTATAGTGTGCCTATAGTGACAGCGCAGAAAGTTGCATAATTTGGACTATTGCAACATTTCACCAAAAGTCATTATTTTATCCTTTGTAACTAAGGGAATGGGCACACTTCGTTTTTCGTAGCGCGTTTTTGAGCAGTGCGTTCGCAGCGCGTTTGTATCGATACAAACGCGCGTACGAAAAACGTAGTGTGCCCACTCTCTCACAGCTTGCCGACTGCCTTGCGTTCGCCAGATCCGATAGTTATGCGAGAGCAAGAATTCGTGCAACATAAAACCCATAAACATACAAAGCAAAATCGCCTAAGTTGCCAAAAAGATCTTCGCTCACTTCCCTCGCTCGATCGAATATAATTATTAATATTGTACCTAAGTCATTTTAAAAACAGGCATTACCAGAAAAAGCATATTATGACTCATAGTTGTTATTCTAAGTATTCTGTAAAATAAAAATAACCTTAGTTATTATTGTACATACCGAGTCATTATCGGGAATTCCAAGTGATTGTAGCAGTTCGGAGTGGCACTCGGCAGTGGCTCCAAGAGCCAATAGCGCCAAAACATACTCCGCAGATAAAGGAGACGCTACAACACTCTTGTTTTTGTCCAATTCCTGTAAAAAATATAATTATTTGTTAGTAATCTAATCTACTCTGCTCAAATCTTATTGAACTTTTTGTCCTACTGTAGAGTATATCCTGTCTCTTCGACTAATTGTTGTGCATGTTGTGATCAATTTTTAACCGCTATAGAAAATAGTAAAAATCCTATGTGTTGGGTATGGGTACTGGGTAGTTAACCTAGTTTTAATGACTATCTTCCTTTAGTCTACATTTATTATCAAATCACATCATTTTAATACTGTTATTGATTATTCCAGTCATATAAGGAAAAAATAATTTAAATAAGTACTAAAATAAATACTTACCTAATATTTTTTTTAAGGAAAAAATTCTGAACTATACTTTCCTCTATTTAATACAGGAGTTGAATTCGTAAATTGTAATGAAAGTGTGTTATTTACAGAAAAAAACTTTTAGACTGAAAATAAAATGAGGAACCTCTATACATACATTATTAACCTCTTTTTTCCTACTTTCTCCCTCATAGAGGTTGGATTTCCGGAATTTTTTTTTAGTTCTCATTTACATCATTTATTAATTGTTCAGTTGCTGCTGCTGTTCAACAGAACCCCTCAGTAAATAGGCCGATTGAGTTGAAACTCGGCGTATCTGTCAAGTTCCGACTACAATGTAATAATATGGTGACAACGAGCTGATCTGATGATGGAGTCAAGAGCTGTTCAACAGAACTCCTCAGTAAATAGGCCGATTGAGTTGAAACTCGGCGTATCTGTCAAGTTCCGACTACAATGTAATAATATGGTGACAACGAGCTGATCTGCAATTCTACAGATTATGAGCGCATACTTAAGATGCAAAAACGTGCTATACGAGTTCTATCTAAAGCCAAATATCGAGACTCTTGTAGAGATCTCTTCAGAAACCACCAGATCCTTACATCCGTGTCCGTATATATTTTGGAAATTATAAAATATGTTAGAACAAACTTAAACGACTTCAACACCAGGGGGGACAACAACGATCGGGTTAGAAATCCAACGTATCTGACAACAATACCTCATAGGCTAAATATGTCAAAAAAACTTCCAAAATTAATGGGAATTAAATTATATAATAAGCTTCCGCAAAAACTAAAGTCAATTGAGAACTACAACAGTTTCATCAATAAAATAAAAATTCTCCTATTGGACAGGACATTGTACACCATAAAAGAATATTTGGATAACGACTACACTCACTTAAAGTGGGAATGAATGTTCTTTAATTAATGACGCCCCCTTACAGCGTGTTATATACAGATTAATATTTAAATTAAATAATTATTAATATTATATTATGTACCTAAGTACCTACCTACTTTTAGAATTTCATAGATATGTGACGAGACTTAGTTTGTTCCACTTATCATTTGTTTATCCAATGTTAACGTGTATCATCTTTGTCAATAAATTTCTGATTCTGATTCTGATTCTGATTCTGATGATGGAGTCAGAAGCTATTCAACAGAACTCCTCAGTAAATAAGCCGATTGAGTTGAAACTCGGCGTATCTGTCAAGTCCCGACTACGATGTAATAATATGGTGACAACGAGCTGATCTGATGATGGAGTCAGGAGCTGTTCAACAGAACTCCTTAGTAAATAGGCCGATTGAGTTGAAACGTAGCACACTGTCAAGTCCCAACTAGGTACAATGTACCTGTAGCGACATCTACCTGTCGCTAGATGAACTACATAGACATGCTACGCACTTCGAGCTTACTACGAGCTTCAGCGAAGATGGCGCCACGCACGACAACAACGACTCCTATCTGAGTTATCCTTGGATAAAGAACGTCCGAGCGCAAGATTACTGGACTACTACTGCAAAGGAAGAACACGCTGTGCAGTATCCGACCTCAGATCAGATTGCAGGCTAAAAGAGCAACGGAATCACCACGCAACATCAGAATTCCCTAGATCTCGCAAGCAAAGTTTCTAGCGAATTGAAGCTTATCTAGAACTATCCGACATCAACTGTCGGTCGAAAGACCACGGGCAAGTGGGCCAGATGAGCCGGCCCGGTTCAGAGGAACCACCTACTCTGCCTTTGGGGAACTATTCCACCCTGTTCCCCAAAGTACCTAATAATATGGTGTCAGCGAGCTGATCTGATGATGGAGTCAGGAGCTGTTAAACGGAACTCCTCAGTGAATAAGGTTAAAGTACCCGTGTTTAGGTTCATTTGAATCAGCTCGCGGTTGCCTACTAAAAGCTTGTGAGTTGAAAAATATTTAAGTAAGTACCTATTTAGCAAAAAAACTTATTTTTACTTATATTTTCCAGATAAGTTTTTTAACATAATTTAGTAAGTAGGGTTGCAAATGCAATGAGTAAACAAATGAAATGTTTATCTTTTCACAATAATTAATCTGAGTCACAGTCTAATGACTACAGATGATAATTATTTCTATATCTGCATATTTCTACATTAACTTATAAAGCTTAGGTATTGTAATTGTATGGTTAAATTAAATGCTGTAGGTAGGTAGGTAGGTACCTACTTTCTAAAGTTTATGTAAACAAAAAAAATAGTCTAGGTTACTTACATTGCAAAACTTGGCTGAAAACTTAGCCACAGCTGATGATAATGCTTTGGCATCCATGGCTTCTGATGTAGTTTCTTGGACTTGGTATGTGAGAAGTATTGATACAGTAGATACTGCTGAAAGTGTAATTTTAAATTAGCGCAATCAACTAATGTGTCCACTAAGCTGGACGACGCCGCAAACACTGCCTTTAAATACTAAAAAATGCTATTTTTTGTAGTGTGATGACATCATTCTAGGCACCGGTCGCGGCCGTTCGCCGTCCTTGCCTATTGGCTGACGCGTAGTACGGGGGCGTATCGCGCAGAATAGTGAATCACACAGCTATGGTAAGGCTCAAGGTTGAAGTAAAAACCAACAACAGAAAATAAACAGGATCAGAATCTCAAAAATTAAATACTAAAAGATAGGTATGTATTACTCACTTAGCAGTCTGGAAAAAAGAGTAGATAACATTTGTAATCACTTGGGCGATACGTTAGGAATCAATAAATTGCATAACTACAGAAATAGATAAAGCTACCCAATAGCAAAGCAATTTAAAGAATTAAGATATCGCAACTGCTTACAAGTACAGGAAACTTTTATTTTTACTGTTACGACGAGTGCTATGGTTTATTGATAAAAGTAAAGACTTTTTCAAAGTATTATTGAGACCTGAAATTTAATAGGATCACAATAGTTACATAGTATAGGCAAATGGATTTAATGGGTTTCGGCGTAGCGTGAAAATGAAAAATGTAAACAATAAACACTGACTGACTCGCCTCAGAGACGACCTTAAACGTATCTGTCATCTGTCAGTGTCATTATTAGACTTTCGACATTTCTGAGATTAGTTTATTGTTATTTTTTTCTTTTTCCGGGCTGGCGAAAGTCTAATAGCCATTCTACCTCTTTCTGTGCATAAAAAATCAAAACTCGCCGTTATGAAAGCGTTAGCATACCAAAAACGCCAAAAACGTTTCATTTAGGTACATAACCTCATTTTAATAACATCAGCGGAGCAACGATTCGCGGTTAACAGACACTACTGTATTAATACTCCTAAGAGAATGGAGATTTACGAGTTGGTTGATTTATTGAACGTTGAACACAGGGACGTATATAAGGGGGGGGTTTAGGGGGTCCGGACCCCCCCCTTAGCCCATTAAGTTCGGAGGAAACCTAGTCAATTTTTGTATTTTGGAACCCTTGGACCCCCCCCTTAACAAAGATCTTTGGTATATTGGAACCTTTGGACCCCCCCCTTAACAAAGCTATAGCTACGTCCCTGGTTGAACATGACCAAAAAAAGCTAGGATCATAGCCTTTTGTACTTTTGTAGGTATAGAGTAAATCTATACGGCTGTTGCAATAAAAAGCTGGCTGGTATTTAATGAACCTTCTTTACTACCTACTTTCGCATTATTCTGTCAAAATTGTCATTCCCTTGAATCCATAGAAATGTGACTATAAAATTCATTAAAAATCTAAAAAAAATATGTTAATATTTAGAATCAACCAGTTCCATACGTACAGACGCATTTTCACGCATCCAGGCCTTAATTTTGGAGTGGCAAGACCCATAGTAAGGCCTTATAGTTTGTGTTGTCCGCCAAGGCCTCCTCCAGGACAATGTGGATGCCCTAACCCGGTACCCGGCGGTGGGCGGCGAATCGTACCACCTTCCAGTTGCCGTCCTGGACCTATTCCTCCCAATCCTTGTGTTCCAGTATTCCATCATGGGAAAGATACATGGAAGAAGTATAAATATTTAACTTTTTTCGTTTGTATTCCGCTGATCGTGATACAGGCATTCCATGCTTTGGGTCATGAGTTGCCACCGAAGGGTGAGTGTCGAGACTACGAATACATGCGCATTCGAAACAAGAGGTTCCCGTGGGGAGACGGAGTTAAGTCATTCTTCCACAACGAGCACATCAACCATCTTCCTGGGGAATGTGAACCACCACCGCTGGACTGTGATTGAACCCAAAAACTGCAACGAAGTTTTACAATAATGTTATTTGGATCATTTTAACGAATCTGTCAGTAGGTATCACATTGATCTCAATTTTCTTAGCTTATATATTAAAGTGACCTGAACGACTCAAATATTTTCTTCTAAGAAATCGTTTAAAATAATGGATCTACTTTATCAACGTCATGCGACCAATGGCTATAAAATAAGAGATGAAGCCTCTAGCAGACTTGATGATTCACGTCTTACACTGCGTAGATGATCTAAGCCTAAGGCAAACACATTTAAAAACATACACTAAACTATAGGTCGACACTAGCACCAAACCAGGGATGTCTCATTGTTCCGGTAGTAGTCTAGCTAGACAACACGCGTTGCCAAAAAGGTCGATTATATTGGCATCAAATCAGTGCTTTAAAGACTCGGGCATTGACATATTTTTTAAAACCGTAGAAAGTCGATGCACCGTCTACGCCGCGCTTTGTAGGTATATTGACTAGTGGGTACTTTTTAATTATTATTGCGAGAATAATAATTTAGCGACTAAGCTATAGAGACATCAAGTTCATAATAATATGGCCAAAACCAAGATTCCCTTAATGCCAAACTAAAAAATCTTAGGATATAATATGTACGGTACGCCCTTTGAACCAGGAAGGGACGACACTGATACTTTTATCTTTGTTTACGCCACCCACCGTGGCGTAGCACAGAACATAGGTATGATAATACTATGGAACCGTAGCCTAATCTACGCTTGGGCTACGCATCGTAGCCAAATCTACGCTTGGGCTACGCGTCGTAGCCAAATCTACGCTTGGGCTACGCGTCGTAGCCAAATCTACGCTTGGGCTACGACGCGTAGCCGAATCTACGCTTGGACAACGCTTGGGCTACGCGGCGTAGCCCAAGCGTAGGCACCCCTCTACGGTGTAGCCTACGCCGTCCACTAATTTATTATAAAAGTAGTAGGTACCATTCTCCTTTAGCTGTATGTATAGCTACAACCTGTTTATTTTAAGTAAATAATTTTACACAAGCCTACAATTACTCTTTTGTGTGGCTAGTTTTAACAATCTATCTACTTACGCCATTTTCAAATGAGCTTTTGTTTTCGTGGTGTGATGTAGGTATCTAAAGCAGACCCTGAAATTAATTTTTCAGAGTTTGTGGTTTTTCCTTTTATGAATATGGAGATAAAAGCGAGAAAATGAAAAGTGTGAAATGAAATAATATTCTCATTCATCAACTGTATTAGTGTGTTGCCCCCATGTAATACAAAGTTAGTGTGGTGATGTGTCTAGAGCTCACATTAGCGAGGCAGAGGCCGGAATGCGCACGCATCAGTCTAGGCTAGGCTCGGGAGGCTTCACGCCGGCGCGTCGGCGGACGGGCGGACAGGCCGCTCAAGTGGCGATCAATAAGGTTGCTGACGTCAGTAGACGGGAGCGCGCCATTGGCCCATCCGGCATTATTAAATAAACCTCCGGGCGGAGTGGCGCGCAAAGTATAGCGCCGCGGGCACAGCACCGCAGCACGCGGCGGGCCCGCGCACCGCTCGCGGCTCGCCGCCGCACGCCATGGCCGACATGCCGGACCTGTCACACCTGACGCCCGAAGAGCGCGCCATCATCGAAGGTGTTATGATGCGCCAGCGGCAGGAGGAGCAGCGCGAGCACGAGATCATGAGGTGCGCCCGCCGCCGCCGACACCACCCCGCCACCACCCCGCGACCCGCGACCCGCTCCCCTCCCGTGTCGCCATTCTTTTCTGCCCTGTAATGCACCATTTGCTGATGTGATAGTGTCTAACTGGTTCATTGTCAAGTGATTTGATATTGTGCCCAACTTTCGGGATAAACTTGCGTCTATAATTATCGCCATCGCAGCATCAATGTAAGGTCCAGTATATAATTATATTCAGGAGAATATCGATCAACTCCGAGATTTGATAAGATTAAGTTTAGCAAAGAACATTGGAATCCGTTTATATTAGTATTTATTTATTGTCCTTTGTGTATTGGAAAACATTGTTCGCCAAATCTATTCGATCGCTATAATGATAAAAGTTGTAGGCGGGCGGCGCGCGTTCGTCGCATCAAACACGCAATAACAGCCATCGTGACGCATCACTACTGCATCTATGAATACGAGGTGTAGGTAATGCGATTATCTAATTACAGGCCATTTACGACTCAAGTTAGGTAGCTTCAGTGGCTTGAGCTGTGACCTCATATTTATAGAAATCATCTATATTTTAGCCTAGTGAAATCCCTAAGGTTAAAGTACTTATATTGTTGATTTTATCTATTTAGGTTTGGACATTTTCGTTACTTTTTTTCTGAGCTTTTGTTTGTTACTTATGAGGTAAGTACCTATGTAAACCATAAATTAATTACTTACCTACCTATCTCATTAAATTACTATACGATATTCGTATTTGTTTTATCTGAATTCCAGAATTTGAATCAAATCCATTATTGCATAAAATAAACTTGCATCTTTATTGATGCGCTATTCCGGGTTATTTTATCTGACCTACTTTGTGACCTACATAGCTGCTGCCGAGTGCTACCCCAATCTCAAGCCGAATTGCCATGTATTTCGATTTTACAGTTTCTCGGGGCTGATTTTTCATTACCAGTTAATTTAATCCTGTCCATCCAAAGGTTACCTGAAGAGATCGCTTTCAGCGGTAAGGTCGCTCATTGTATCACGATTTAAAATAATGGTTCTTTTTCTTTATACCCGGCTGACTGTCAAGTCACCGGGTTATGTAGATCGCGCGTTTCTATGTATGTTTATGTAAGTAATATTCTTTATTACCACGTTGCTCCTAAACGGCTGGATGGATTTTGATGAATGAGGTATCGTTAGAATCGTCTCTATCTCGATTGTGCTCTAGGATACTTTTTATTTCGATAAATCAAATAGTGCGGCTAGAAAATGCAACAATGTGTGAATTTTCAAAATGAAAATCACGCCATCATATCAAAATCCATGTCAAAATCAAGAAGTTGGTGGACTGATATCAAATATAATTTTTTTTAAATCTAACATGACATCTTCGAAGACTAAATCGAGTCTCAAAATTTTTGAAAATCTATTTTTCGTCCTAAATAGAATTGCTAACCAAAATGCATACTAAAACTTTCTATTTAGTCACACGCAATGTTTAGAACAAACTGCATCGAAATTGATTCAGCCATTTAGGAGATATCTCATATTTAAGAAATAACTTACGCATTTAATTTTCATACAGAGCCATCTGTGTGTCAACTGTGACAACAACGTTTAGGAAAATGCGCACGGCATCGAACCCTTAGATACCTACCTACATAATAAAATTGTAGGTACCTAATTTAATTTTGTGATTGATAAGATAATGCTGTTTCCAACTTTTCAGTTCAGCCGGGTTTTTTTATTTTTGAATAAATTGCTTGTTGTTTTTATGGTGTAGGTACAATAAAGTTACATTCTATTCTATTTTTCTAGGTAGGTGCCTGCTTTCCATACCGAATCATTAAATATTCTTTGCGTGAACTTCGTTTTACGAGTTGTATTAATAGGAAAATAATTATTTTGCCTTTTGGCTTTTTCCTATTATAGTCTAGTTATATCACTTAATTCACTTAAGTCGTTAAGCTATGATAGAGGCCTTTAGACGGTCTAAAAACTCCGTCACCAAAGTTGGCCACTTGCTCATACGAACTTACTTACTTACTTTACTAATTTACCATCCCCCAAAAGACATTTTATGGATCACCTAGTATTTAGGTACTAGGTAGGTTTAGGTTCAAAATTGAAAGATACTTTTATTTGACGACAGACGCAAACAAGACGAAGTCGCTGTACTGGAGCAAACAATACGCACCAGAAACGAACTGCAACGAGCAGCCGGTGTAGAACTGAATGCAACTTGTCACATCTGCCTCAAAACTAAGTTCGCAGACGGCGTAGGCCACTCTTGTCACTATTGCAGAGTGAGGTGCTGCGCCCGATGCGGAGGGAAAGTCACTTTACGATCGAATAAGGTAAGAATTATCCCAGGTATCTCACTATGCACCTATTATATCTGATCAGGGAACAGCATCATATTCATTGCCAATTTCAGGTAATTTGGGTTTGCATATTGTGCCGTAAAAAACAAGAACTTTTATCGAAAACTGGACAATGGATAAACAAAGGCACCGCGCAGGATTCTATGATGTGGCGAATGGAATCTGATTTGCGAGACTTACCACCACAGCCTGATGCTTCTCTAGACAAGAGACCGAAGCTGGAGAGGGCACATAGCGCAGCCGAGAAAGAAAATCTTCCATTGCAACGATCGGGAAGTGCACTACGACGCCAATACAGTCAACAAGAACCAAGGACTTATGGCGAATTGGAAGGATTGGCCAGGACTCACCCGCATCTCGTGCATCCGAGGCAGAAAGCTGCTTACGGGGTAATGGAAACCGGAGCGCCACCGGGCTCCCTGCTGATGCCTCACGGGATGTCCTCGCATCCTCCGATGCCTCCGCGTTCCTCGTCGTCCGACGATGAAGTACCCGAGTGTATCTCCGACGAGAACGACGAATATCGCGACCGCGGTGAGTCTTCTTTGCACACGATCGCCTCCCATCGACCACCGACCCTGTCCCACCACTCGTTAACACAATGTCCTTTCCATCCAAACTGGTTTTGTTTATCACCTGACACACATTACCATCTTATACCTATCGTTATAAACAGTAATTACGAAACAACATTACTAATTAACGTACATACTCATTACCACCTATTGCATTACATTTGATAAAGTTAAGGTGTTCCGTGCGAGGTGCTATAGATTAAATATTTAGATCAGGTAAATAATGTAAGTTTAAGGATATTTTTCACAGAAATGGATAGTGTCGAGCACCTAAACTTGTCCGTAACCTACCTGTTCTCATCAAGTCTGCTCATGTAGGTAGTACTCGTGCTGTCTCACTACATTTTTATTTAGTCTCATGGATAACATTGTACAGCGACAGTTTCAGATGGTCAACGAGAAAAGGACACTATTGCTTCGAACCTCGCACAACTGATGAGTGTGCCAGGTTTGAAGCTCCGTTGGTTCTACTAAGTGTTTATTGTTTGGATAGAGTAAGTGTTAATGTTTGCCTTGCTTGTGTGAGCCTAAGTACGCGCCCGGTAACCACCCGAACTTGTAGTGCCTCACTGGTCACGGCATCAACCTTTTCACAGGTGCTAATAGAGATAGGAGCGGCTCTGATGCCTCCAGGAGCCAGCGTCAGGCGATGTTAAACGACAAAATGAATAAATTCCTATCGGTGAGGGCGTGTTTTATCGGGAATGCATTTGCGTTGTATAATGCTAAAATTTAGATGTTTCAGTACTTTGTTTCCGCCAAACACTTCTTCCTTTGGCCGACTAATGTGATGGCTGTTTGTAACATTAAATCCTTCCTTCTGAAAGAAATAAGTTTAAGTATTACTGAGTACATTTACATTATCTACAAATACATATACTTATATACTTCAGCTATTACTTTAGTATTCTATTTTTAACTCCTTATTCGTGTATATTTATAAAATATTTACCTACTCTGTTTTGTGGATGTCAAAAGAAATAGGAAAGTCTACCATTAAACAATACAATAATAGACCAAGAAACCTAATAAGCTTATTCCAACCACCGATTCTCTAAAAGGTCTACGTACTTTTACTACCAGAAGCTGTTCAATAAGATTTATTTCAGTTTATCCCTATCCTATGTTATTGTTCATAACAAAAAAAGGAAATGTGAATGTACTTTAGTATAACTTTTCTTGAGTTTGAACCAGAAATGGTGTTAAATTAAATGATTAAACTTATGTTATAAAATATTTTCCTTGGAGATTTTAATACTTAATTTGTTTTTGGTTCAAACACGACCGCATGCTTGGGCGAAAAGAAGTGTTATTACTTGTTCAAAATCTCAAAACAATCGTTAGAACTTGTGAGCGTGTCTTGTAATTTTGTATCATTGTTGTTTTACTATTTTACTTGGGTAAGTTAATACACATTCTTTCCGCTTTTGCGTGATCACTGCTTTGAATTGGTTTTAATTTTGTTAATCGGATATCATACTCAAAGGCATCATTCAAAATTATCATTAAACATGGTTTGCATACAACGATGCAATGTCGGTGCTGGAGAAGACGTGAAGTACGATTAGCCGGTGCCGGGCGCGTGCGGGCCGAGATCAAATGCAAGCTTGGAATCCCTGACATTTATACCATATCATTCTTAGGACACCTAGAAGCGAGCGCTTCCCTTCGGCATCCGCATCTGCGCAGCGCCACCGTAGCTACAAACAATTATTACAATTTGACTAATCATTCGCCGGGCACTTACGAAGCAGAAGCACGTGGTGCGTTCGACGTGAGGGCGGCGGCGCCCGGCGGTGGTCGCAGCTTCGACTCCGTCACTGATTGTCGGTGGCGAGCTCGCGACGACGGCGAAGGTGCTTACTTGCGCCCGTTCGCACCGGACGAGGGCCCGCGATCTGAGAGAGCTGTTTATAAGAGTGCTTATTTATGGGAAGACTCCTCAGACAATAGACGTTTTACCGAACGGAGAAAAAAGACAGTTCGATTTGATGGGCATGAGGGTTCGGCAACATTTCCCCGGGGAGGACGCGACTCTTCGGCCGCTCCCCACGACTGGGCCTCTCTACGCTGGGAGTCAGAACGGCAGACCAGCCAGGATTCGGCCACCAAAGACTCGGGCATTGATACCTCTAGCACCTTCACGTCGAGTGAAGATTCTAACAGAGGCGATTGCCCAAAGGTTAGCAGATCTATCTAGTTAAATTCTTGTAACCCAAAGCATAATCACTAGATTATCAACATTAATATTGCAAGAGTAATTTCTTAGAAGATTACTGTTTATTCAAAGAAGAACCTCCTTAAACCTGTGGTTTTCTCAAAGTAGGTTCCTACTTGTAAGTAAAGAATCCCAATGTTGTTACTCTTCTTATTTGTATAGAATCAATTATCCTTTTAAATGCACTATTTAAAGTTTACTATTTATGGAAATTACTGATATCTTATTATGTAGGCGTATCATTCTTACGCGTGGTCAGTACCTCGATATTTTTGTGTTTGGCTGCAGCATGATTGCATTCGCAGGCATGCACCCCAAATGTACTTTTATCTACTGAATGTGCACTCCGTGTTTAGAGTTACACCCTTTGCTATCTATCTTTGTAAATGTTGTCTTTCTCTGCGTGTTCTTTTCAATTGACATAATATTGAACAAAGCTCTTGGTGAAATATTCTTGTTTATGTAACAGTTCCCGCTGAGCTGGCAGGTGTCAGCTGATGGTACACGAATGATTGGACACATGGTGCTACGAAAGTCTATTGTTGATGGAGGCTCTCACTCTTCAATCCTTGGCCTGAAAGTAGTAGGTGGCAAACTGCTACCGGACGGCACACGAGGTGCTATGGTAGAAAAAGTGAAAAAGGGATCTATCGCTGACTTAGAAGGACAGCTTCGGATAGGTTAGAAGACCTTTTTAAAAAATAATTGTCGATGTTAAAAGTGTCCTTTGGGTATCTTTATGAATGAATATCTCTCAATATAGGCGATGAAGTGCTGCAGTGGAACGGAGTGCCACTTCAGGGTCGGTCTATGGAGGAAGTAGCAACAGTAATCGCCGACAGCAAACATGATTCTCACGTAGAATTAGTTGTGTCTCGACCGCTGGCTGCCTCCCGTCCACCTGCACAGCCTTGGAGAACTCACAAAGGTATCTAACATTTCAAAACTTTTTTCCGACGTTATCATACTGAACGGGTGCTTTAAGTGCGATTGAAATTGTTCATTTATCTAATCCGCTTTATCACAGAAGTGTACACGGAGGTAATGGGCGTCTGCGATAAGCCAAGCGTTCTAGTGACGTCACCAGGCTCCCCTGATGTGCACTCGCGTCGACGACCTCCACGGCCTGGTCAACACAACGCCAATGTCGCTGGGCGTATACAGGTCAGTTCTTTTAATATGAAATGCAATAAGTAGTTTATCCAATAGTTTTAACAAGGTTGATCAGAAAATTTAAATTGATGTATTTTTTTCAGTTAAAAATTTACTTTGACATCAGCGTTCTACAACTTCTAGTGAAAGTAGTATCTGCAACTGGACTAAGTCCTCGTTCGGACGGATCACCTCGGTGTCCGTACTGTAAGATTTTTTTGCTCCCAGACAAAAGTGAAAAGAGCAAACGTAGAACCAAAACGCTGGCTAACACTTGCGACCCCCGATGGAACCAGACTTTTGTATATTGCGGTGTTCGAATCACCGATATGAAGAAGCGAACACTTGAGGTAACTAACTACTAAAGGACCATTCTGTGGGTGATACTTAAAATATGCAGAGTCGAAGTCGTGTCTTATCTCCCTAAATCTTCCAGGTCACTGTATGGGATCTCAACCGTTACGCAAGAAACGACTTTTTAGGAGAAGTTTTGCTTGATCTCGATACTGTAATGATGAACCACGAAGCGAACTGGTACACATTGAAGCCTCATGAAGAAACCGGTAGTTTTAGTGCGATAAAGGGCGAACATTGGTATCGGGAGGAAGATGCGGATGGGGAACACTTATCGCCACCCTCGACTTCAACGTCAAGGTTGTCGGATTCCGATACGCCGAGCGAAAGCGACCTTCGCCGACATCATTCGCTCTCTAGCCTCGCATCGAGTTCTAGTCCGCCTCCCCCACATGAAGTAGGTTATAATTGGAAGCCTTTTCATAGTTTTTTTTTGTTTTTGATCCGGACTAAAATTTTTTGCCTTTTTTCAGCGGATGGACATGGATGGAACACGTTGTAGTCGACGTGACATGTCTCCAGCTGGTAGAGTCCGGGCACAGGGGATATCTAGAGAACGAGTAAGTTTTCATAACACATGATACTTCCATTTTCTATTCAGCCATTTGACATTATTATTATCCCTTTATATACTCAAATTACAAGTCTTTGTTCCAACTGGGTGATTATTATTTGATTAGTCGTTTGCAGGTAGTGAAAGTGTTGGTTTGTTGCAGAATGGCGGTTACAGCGTGGCGAGGTCGCAGTCGGCGGCAGGCGTGGCGAGGCCGCCGCGGGCGCGCAGCAAGTCGCCACGCCGCTCGCTGTCCCCACCGGCCGATCGCGACTGGCGCTACACAGGTGCCGCCGGCGCCCGCAGACTCTACCAACCAATCGGTGTAACCCATCCGAATAGCCCATGGGCTTGATTGGTCCGTGGACGTCGAAATGATAGCGGGCCCAGACCCCGCACGGAACACTACCGTTCGAGACACGCACGTTCTCGCGTCCTCTCATTACCACTTTACTGCCACTACTGTTTTTGACTTCCTCGCTCTGTTTCACTCTTTTTTTCTCACGCATCTTCCGCTGACCTTGTCCTCTACCTGTGAGCACGCTGTCCACTCTAGATATAGAACGAGTGCTTTGTACCCGCAGCGTCGCAGATCTGCTGGCACGACGCACTCGAGCATTGTCTCATTTCATGACTGCATGTCGAACTAATACAAATTTATCTTCTAGGGCAGCCTCCGTATTCATTCTGTCACTTGATTTTCTCACCTTGATGTTCTCGATGTACCTAACTAGACTTAGGTACCGGTTCCGGCTGATCGAAAGCAGGAAATATGGTAATAAATTGCAGTGAATGAAGATCGCGGGGATGGTTCGCGGTTGCCGACGCACGCCTACGCGCCGCGCTTCCAGTCGCGCTCAGCCACCGCCACGCCCACCACCAGCCCCAAGAAACGCCAGCTGCCACAGATACCCCCTCACCAGGTGCGTACATCCCCCCAACCCTCGAATAAATTTCAATATTTTCGTGATACTCAACTCGTGTCGCTTTACATAACAGAGTGGGCCGAGAGCGGTTCGAGCCCAAGTGTCGGCGGACCTCGAGGAACGTAAGTGGATCGGACCACAACATATTGGCGCCACACTCACGTACCGAAGCACGCCACAAGGTCAATACACGCAAACCCCGCTACGGACGACCCGCCACTTCTTTGTAGTGGCTTAACACAGTTTCAGTTAAATCCTCTTCACACAAAGTTGTTCATTAGATGAATGAAATAGAATAACTAGAACCCTATCATCATAGCTATAACAAATAACTCGAAACACGTCATGTTCATGCACTACAAATAGGTGTAGGTAGCAACCTAGATCTAGCAATAGATTTTAAAGTTTTTGAAACAGAAAAAGACTAACAAATACCTTTGATACAGGATGGGAGCGTCATTACGCCGGACTGTCGGATTCGGAACTGGCTGCCCGAAGCAACAACAGCGCATGGGCGCCGCCTAGACGCCGGCTGTCGCCTGACGCAGCGGCTGCAGATTCAGATCTCGAGTCAGTCGCGTCGGTCACCTCGAGCGCATTCAGCACTCAGTCGGAGCGGCCGCGCACCACAAGGATGCTCAGGTATGGAAAGCAAACACGATCACAGCAGTTCATTAATAATTCTCATGCTCAAATATCCTTACTTTTGTGTTTTGTGTTAAAAGTGATGACATGTCTATCTATGGGCAATAGTGGCTATCCATTTAGCTTCCATGTTTTCCTTAACTTTCTGAGCCAAAATCAATAAGTTATGGTATAACATGGCATCATTGGCGCACGGCCAGGAATAAGTGCGCGGTAACCCAAGATCTTTAGATCAGAATGCGGAATCCTGTTATTTCTCAAGAACCATCCATGCAGTCAGGAAGGCAAGTCAACTCAGTGTTCAAATAATTTTACAGCCGGAGGCAGATCCTCCCTCCATATAGCACATCTTCGTCTTGCGATAGCGCTACCCCAGTCCCCCTTCCATATCGCCGTACGGATAGACCTTCCCGTCGTGTGCTACCCCATGTGTGTGTGCCGGCGGTCGCGGAGCGTGCGGTGCGGCGTCGGCTGCGAGCGCGGTGCGATACTGTCCCTGCGCCGATGCCGCACCGCACTCGTCCCGGCCGCACCCCGCGTCCTTCTCGCCGCCTCCGCCGTATTCTCCGTAGCCGCTCCGACGGCTCCAGCACCCGCGAGTCTCATAAACAAGCTTACAGCCGAAGTTATAGCTGCCCTGAATACCCAGTCCAGTGCCACACGTACAAGATAACGGAAAACGAACGTGAATACATTTTTCAAGTACCTATCTTGCAGCCCCCTGTTCCCATTAGGATTGAGCCATTTTTTAAAGAACGCAAGACGTTGCCAACGAATATATATTTCGGGCCAACTCCTAGTTATATGCCATACAAGAAAACATCCCACCGTCAGGTCGCGCAATCTTATGATCGTACCGTTTCGCTGGATGCCGATTTTGTAGGTTCGAAGTCAAAAGAAGTTAGAAGAAGGATATTGCCAAATATAGAACAGGTATCGTTTCAAACTTCTCAAAATAGATCGCTTCCTCATATTCAATCTTTAGATAGGAATGAAGTAAAAAACAATGATAAAAAAAATTTATTACACTCAAGCTTAGACTCAAAAACAAACGCGATTCCTCATAGCGACACAAATAGTTTTCAATATCATGGATACGACAGTGCCGGTAGTGATGCTGAAACTACTATCCACATAAGTATTGATAAACAGCACAGTTTTGAACAGTTTAAAAGTGTTTCAAATGATAGTTGTAAAGTAGAAACGACTGATAAAGTGAAGCAAATAAGTGAAAATGACCATACCTCTGTTTACGAGTACAAATACAATCGTAAAAAGTTTTTATCGCTTGATCTGAGATCAAGTTATGAAGGCTGTGGAAGTCCTACTCAATCGCAACCTCTTGATATAACTAAAGAAAATAACCAAGGTTCCCAAAATAGCCAAAAAAGGGAAAAATCTTCAGAGGTAGTAATAATTCCAAAAAATAAAAGTAGTATTCGAAGAAGGTATTCGGAACCTTCCGTAACAATAAAATCTTCGCCTGTTACTCTTCTTGCAACGCCAGATAATATAGAAAACATTTTTAAGATGGTGTCTAGAAAATCGATTTCTGGTTCACAAACTGAAAATGTAGATGAAGCTCTCAAAAAGCATGTCAACATAGTCAGTATTAATGAAATTCCTACATTTCAAGAATACCGATCACCGAATTCTAACTCCCCTCAATCTAGCATTGATCTATCTTCTAAGAAACCTTTGCCATCTATTATGAAACATGCTCGTAGTCGATCATACTCTGTAGCAGCAACCAATCACATAGATCGAGAGTTTAGTTTTGTTGCTAACTATATGTCTATTGCTCTTTCTCCCCCGAACCTCGGCTCGAATCGTCGTGCGCTCACTCCCGTCGCATCTCATCTGCCTCTTGACGATCATCACAACACACTTGACGCTACGGTTGAAACACCATCCATGGATCTGCCGGTCTTCGATGAACCGGAACCACAAACTCGCCGTGAATCGGTTCGAAAACTGCCTACGACGCCGAAACCGTCTACGAATGCAACTGTTACCCGTCGGGGCTCCAAACGCAGCAATGACTATGGAGGGCGAGACAACGGCCGCAATAACAACCAACCGCAAGTGCTGGAACGGCGTGAGTCGCGACGTGGACAATTCACTCGAAGTCTGAGCAACGCTGATGTTCCACCCGATGAAAAAGCAGGTAATTATGTACAGATTTTACTTAACTATGGCTAATGGCATCGAATTGTCATATAGATTTGATTAAGCAGGTACTTTGTTATCTTAGGGAGTGGACACATTGCGTTTTCTGCAGCGCGTTTGTATCGATACAAACGCGCGTTCGCAACGCGTTTTTTTCCATAGAAAAGCGAACCAAGAGGGGGACAGCGCGTTCGCATCGCGTTCGAATCGCGTTTGTATCGATACAAACGCGCTGCAAAAAACGCAATGTGTCCACTCCCTTACAACAGTTTTTATAGTACGATAGAGTTGGGAATCTAAATGACTCTTCCGAGAGGTAACTAATCTCATAATTTATTTATCAAAGATGGCAGTCTTAGTGACACGGCACTTGGCACCAGTGAGCCGGAGCCAGCGAGCGACGATGCGCTCCTCAAAGCCGAGCCACGGGACTACTTCGGCCCTGGCATGGGAAAGAAGAGCAACTCCACTTCGCAGCTGTCGGCCACAGGTGAAAACTACTACCAATACATCCCTCTTTTCTATCATCTGTCTATTAGTTTGGTTGGATAGAGAGCATGAAAGAACAACTCATGTAGCCCGACAAAATTTTGCTTCAATGATAAAACTGATAAAGGATTCTGAAACTGAAATTGGTGATTATTTTTACACTCTCTTGGGGACATGTTTAAAGAAACCAGTTCATATCATCTACACAATAAAACACCAGCAAGTCCCAGTAAGCTTTAGTTCCACCATGTTGATATGTTTACAATAACCAACAGGACGAAAAAGGAGGTTAGGTTTCGGTAAACGTGGCAAAAATTCGTTCACGGTGCAACGCAGCGAGGAAGTGGGCCCTGAAATGCGAGGTGTGAGTGGAGTGTCGCGAGCTTCCTCAGCCTCAAGCGAAAACGAAGATGACAGGTTGGCGCCGGCAAACGTCGACGACACTGAGACAATAGTGCGGCCGGGGCGGTAGACACGGACCGGAAACTAAATCATAAACCCACTTATTCAAAAACAAATTAGGAACAATCGAAAGGGATATAGCTAGCATGCATCAATATAGCAAAATATAGACGAATGCTATGTCGCTTTTGTAATCAGCTAAATGTAGAGCTTAAACCGGCTTTCACTGGTAAGTTTCAAAAGACTGGGACCGCCTCCAAAGAATTAAGAAGTTACCAACTCGTATCTTTGCCCGATACGTGTCTTTAAGGTTCACGCTAATCATTCAGAAATTAATAAATCGTTTCATGTTCTCGACTCATTTGTCTAGATGTAATTGGTATTACTTAGATGTGTGTATTATATGTAAAAACAATGTATTGCAAATGGTGTATGTACAATCAATGGTAACTGAATGTGTGTGTATGGCGGGCGCCTCGCGTAGTGCGCCCGTCGCGCTTCGAAGGATGCGGCGTGCGACGCAAGCGGTCGGGGCCCGCGACGACTACGTTCCAACGCTCCCACGAGGTGCGGTCCGCAAGCCTCGTCTCCATTTCTAGCTCGGAGGGATCCTCGTAAGTCGCTCGCCCGTCCGCTCCGTTCTATAACCGCAGTTCGCAGAATCGTTTCTTGTAAATGTGCGCCTCGATGTTGCCCGTCTTCTTTACTGCCCCTCTCTGTGTGCCTTTCGTCTTGTACCGCATGTTGCCGACTTCATATTGGTGTTTCTCACTCATTCTCTTTTCTGTTCAGCACGCACGAGTCTTCTTTCGCATTTATCAAGCACCCTCTCGTATACGACTCGAGAAAGCTACATTTACCTCCGGTGTTAGAAGTTGTCGCTCTGTTTTGTTAAAATACTTCCAGCCGGTACATTCGCCGAAGAGGAGACGATCACGTTCGAGCTCATCTTATGTTACGGCATAGCCTTGCACGGTTGTTCGACTATAAATGTTGCCTGTTCCTATGATGTGTGCACTTTTTCATTACCTACTTTGAATAACATTCAAATGTTGTATAATATTAAACTACCTACAAAGACACGCCTGCCTCTAACCATGCATGTTTCACAAAAAAGTTTTACTGACCTAAACTAACCATTTGTAAATAAAAATAAGGAATTTTGATTAAGTTGATAAAGTAAAGTATAACTTTTCACGGTTAAAACTATTCAGAGTTAGTTAAAGGTTTAAATGTACAGGTAATCATGAGTATGAAAATAAAAAAAAGAGTAGTATAGATAGTATTATTGTTGTACATAATTAGGTACTTCTTCCATGACAAGTTTATCTGAATTAGATGCAGACCATACTTTAGCGTCTTTCTAGCACCTGTACACAAGCAGAATTACTACTAGACATATTTTGTAACTTTTCTTGTTTCCGATATTCACGTTTATACCTAACTTTTACTACCGATGCATCCGAAATACTACCGCCCTTTTCTTCACTATTGTATCAATGTTGTTGTTCTTATATTTTAATACTAATTCATTATTTTCTTTACTGTAGCGAAAATCAAGGTTTGATGAATTTTGTATTTATTTGGTTCCAACTATGTCAAACTTTAAATTAGATCCTGCCCATTGCTTTTCGTTGTTCATGCATGTCAGACTTATTTACCTACTTAAGAAAAAAAACCATTTCTTTTGTGTACAAAATAATCTTTTATCTGTAGTTAAATAATTATGATTTTAAATTGAAGATAATAAAACACTTATTAGGTCCAGAGTTACTACATCATAGACAAGAATAAAAATACTCATTACCAAAGAAATTTCATACATAGTAGAATGCTGACTGACATTTAATGTACAAAGGATTTTGAACCTTATCACGACTACACAACGATCTATTATCATTTAATCTTGGTTATAAGGATTGTTGGTCTTGTTGAGAGGCTTTCTTGGGTGCTTTGTCTCTTTCACACAGTTGCAAAAAGAAAGAGACACAGCGCCCAAGTTTTATTTCAAGCGGACCGCGTTTACTGTATCAGTGCGCGTTCCAGTTACGTTAGTATAAAAATTCCTTGCTCATTACACAATAGGCAATATGCGTCTGATTCAAAAGCAGGTTAAACGTATTTTTCTATGAACATTATGGCTTTAGAATTATGTGTGTGTAATTATTTTTTAATATTATTTCATTTTCGCTTAGAAATTAATAATTAAAAAGTGCAAAAATATAGTGGGAATTTCATAAGACTTGAAACGCAACGCTATTTGTCACGTATGCTGTGACGTCACACTCCTTCAAACTCGACAGAAAGTTTTTTTTTCTACCTACAAGCGCGTGTAATTTTGGTGACTTGTGACGTCACGTCCGTTTCAAGTGCATGAAAATGTTGATAAATTTTAAAAATTATTTTTGTTATAAAATTTTAGTTTTTCGGCGCTGGAATTTTTGTTACGGTTATTTAACGATATAACCTATCGTTTAAAACCATAAAAAAAATTGATGCATATTGCCTATTAGGCCTATTAAAAATCCGAAAATTGTGCATCGAATCGCATTTGCGTGTCTTTTAGTAACGTGTGAGATTGCTTCAACTGAACTCGCCAAGTTTTTCTTAGGTTGGCTTTGCATTTTGAACTGTATGTTATAGATAGATATTATCGAATGTCCTCTGTCGATAGATGGTCGCCGGGCATGAGAGGGTCGGGTTCGTCAGATGGTACCGGAATATCGGATTTCATCGACGGACTGGGTCCGGGACAACTGGTCGGCAGACAAGTACTCGGCTCACCAACATTGGGCGATGTTCAGCTCTCGATGTGCTACCAAAAAGGATTTCTTGAGGTAATTGATAACTACTAATTTTTTTCTCTCCTAAGACTTAATTAACCATTTGGCTTTTAATAAGTATATACATTATAATAAAACTATAACTTATCGATGTCTGTTTTTGAAAGATATTTGAAAAAAAAAAACATTTTTAGGCGCATCTATTAACGCAATAGAATAGAATGTTTTGCCCGGCTATTAGTCTGTAAAAATAAAATTATGAACCTCAAATTCATCGATACCAATGTATAAAGCGGAAGAGTTTGTTTGTTTGTTAGAACGCGCTAATCTCAAGAACTACCAATCGGATTTTGAAAATAAAAACTTATTTAAAAAAAACAAAAACCCGACTGCGTTAAAACTAAAAAGAATGAAACAAGCCTGCAAAGAATGACTCACAGTCGGTACCCATTCATTTTATTACCAATCAAATCTTCTCAATGTTATGGGTCCCGACTGTGAGTAATTCTTTGCAGGCTTGTTTTTTTCTTTTTAGTTTTGACGCAGTCGGGTTTTTGTTTTTTTTAAATAAGTTTTTATTTAACACTTTTTAGTTATGATAAAGTTGATTTTAAAATACCTATTCAACGATACCCCACTTGATATAGTGTGACGATTTTGATTCTTTTAATTTTGACAATATGGCGTCTGGTTGTAGCCCTGGTGAATTTTGATTACTGTCATATCTTTAGTGACACTCCCAAGGTTGAGACAAATCGATTGACGTAAGAATCATCAAAATCGGTCCACGCGTTTGGCCTCTAGAGTGCCATATAGAAACATCTATAGCGAGAATTATTATTAATCAACTTTAAACCGTTATTTTTCCTAAACTATTACTTAAAATGAAAAATGGTAAAAGAAACCTAAAGTTGATTTTGAAATACCTATTCAACGATACCCCACTTGATATAGTGTGACGATTTTGATTTTTTTAATTTTGACAATATGGCGTCTGGTTGTGGCACTGGTGAATTTTGATAACTGTCATGTCTTTAGTGACACTCCCAAGGTTGAGACGAATCGATTGACGCTAGAATTATCAAAATCGGTCCACGCGTTTGGCCTCTAGAGTGCCACATAGAAACATCCAAACATACATACAAACAAACATACAAACATAGACTGATAAACACATTACCCTTCCTTTGCTTTGCGCAGTCGGGTAAAAAAGGCGCTACTATTTGTAAATATAATAGTAATAACCTTACACAACGTAAAAACCAGGAAAAGGTCGGTCCTAGTACTATTACAACCATATCTGCAGATTGTTTATTTTTACGATTTTTCGAAGAATGTTATGTTCATATTTATATCACTAGCGCGGCCCGCCTCGACTACACCCGATCTATAGAATAGAAAATTAAGTATTTATTTTTCAACAAAAGGACAATTTTCACGGTGCCTAAACTAAAGGCCAGAAAAGTAACTTGATTATGAAATATGCATCTTATGTCTAACTGGAATAATATACCATTGAAATAATGAAATATTTTTTTTAGATAAGTGCTGTGGTTCCGCGGACGTTACCCTCCACGTACTAACTCACAAATTAGCACAATCTGTTACGTATGAAAATCCGGTGTACGTTTTTTTTTGTACAATTATGTTGTTAGCTAGTTAGGCAGTGCTGATGTCGAGATACAGAATTTTTAATTTTCCGACAAAATTTAAGACAGGTCGTATCTGTCTACCGGGTCTGTCAGTAATAGTATAGATTTATATTTTCCAAGGTGGAGGTGATCCGAGCACGAGGCCTTCAAGCCAGACAGGGAAGCCGTACCCTCCCCGCGCCCTACGTGAAGGTGTATCTAGTCAGCGGCAAGCGATGCATCGCTAAAGCTAAGACAGCCACCGCACGTAGGACACTGGACCCATTGTACCAACAAACGCTGACATTCAAAGAGAATTTCAAGGGATGCGTTTTACAGGTTTGATTTTTCTAATAGGATTAAGGACTCTGCCGACTACAACGTACCACACCAGTAGGCCAATTCTACTAATTTACAACGTCAAACCATTCCGTTTCCATTACGCTGCGTTTTGTTTCGTTCTCCAAAATGACAGTAATTTGGTTGAAAACAACAACAACAGTGGTTGGTCATTAGTAGAATAGGAAACAAAACGAAGTTGACGTTTTGCTTGAGGTTGATAAAAAGTTTGTTAGTAGTATCGGCATGCTGTATCCTACCATGACCGTAATAGGAACGTGCCAGGCAAAAATAATATGGTGACCGGTGAGCAGCCAGGTGGTAAAGCGCGTGTGATGACCGTTCTAAACGGGTTACGTGTCTCATTCATTCATCGTGTCAATGAGCTCATACAAATTATTCGGTATCGAATCTGTTTGCTCCAATATGATGCCACCTCTATGGCCCTATCTGAAGCTGCAACAAGATCTTCGCGGGTGCAGTAGTTTGGGCACCAAGGCAGGATAGCAAGAGAGACATGTTTTGACATTTACAATAACTTTTAATATGCTTCACTAACGGGCATTATACGGGTTACATACGGGCATAATTTATACGTTTGCAGTGGGCATAGAAGCCCGTATCGTGTTTCTTTCCGTACCTGATAATATTTATTTATTTATCTTATGGAAAACCAACAGCTATGAATATCACTAAACACTTTGATTAGATTCAGAAAGCCAATTACAGGTTCTCGCTGATAGACATATTGTAGTTTTGTATTGAACATGGTCATAACATGGTCGCACGGTCATGGTAGGTATGGCACGGTGTAGTCGGCATGGACGATTTTATTTTATGTGAGCGTTGTTAAAATTCTCTAACTCTCAAAATAAAAACGCTCTTACGTTTATTACATTAAAGACCAAAAGATAATGACAATCTAAATGACATTTTGTGTCTAAAAAATACTCTACTCAAGGAATTTCTATACTACGTACCTGGAACACTGACTGAGACAGAAAACAAGGTCCGCTTGAGAAAGAAAACTTGGGCGGTGTGTCTCTTTCTAAAGGGTGACCATAAACTAAACATTCCTAGTCCCTAAGGGGCCTTTTCCATCATTTTCTGATTTACGTGATGTTTCAGGGCATGATTTTTGAATTAAAATACTGATACAATTTTGATCCTTCATTTTGATTCTTGAATCTGAAAACTTAAATTTTGAATCTTGAATCTTTGAAGTGACAACTGTCAAACTTAAAACCGCCATATCTCGGGAACTACTCGTCCTAGACTCCCCGTTCTCAGTTCAAATGAAAGCTATGACCAAGATCTTCATTTGAAGTGACAGCTGTCAAACTTCAAATGGCCATATCTCGGGAACTACTCGTCCTAGACTCCCCGTTCTCAGTTCAAATGAAAGCTATGACCAAAATCTTCATTTGAAGTGACAGCTGTCAAACTTCAAATGGCCATATCTCGGGAACTACTCATCCTAGACTCCCCGTTCTCAGTTCAAATGAAAGCTATGACCAAGATCTTCATTTGAAGTGACAGCTGTCAAACTTCAAACGGCCATATCTCGGAAACTACTCGTCCTAGACTCTTCCTTTTTAGCTCAAATGAAAGCTATGACCAAGATCTACATTTTCAATAACAGCTGTCAAAATGACATCTGTCATCTGAAATGTAGGTCTTGGTCATAGCTTTCATTTGATCTGAGAACGGGGAGTCTAGGACGAGTAGTTCCCGAGATATGGCCATTTGAAGTTTGACAGCTGTCACTTCAAATGAAGATCTTGGTCATAGCTTTCATTTGAACTGGGAACGGGGAGTCTAGGACGAGTAGTTCCCGAGATATGGCCATTTGAAGTTTGACAGCTGTCACTTCAAATGAAGATCTTGGTCATAGCTTTCATTTGAACTGGGAACGGGGAGTCTAGGACGAGTAGTTCCCGAGATATGGCCATTTGAAGTTTGACAGCTGTCACTTCAAATGAAGATCTTGGTCATAGCTTTCATTTGAACTGAGAACGGGGAGTCTAGGACGAGTAGTTCCCGAGATATGGCCATTTGAAGTTTGACAGCTGTCACTTCAAATGAAGATCTTGGTCTTAGCTTTCATTTGAACTGGGAACGGGGAGTCTAGGACGAGTAGTTCCCGAGATATGGCCATTTGAAATTTGACAGCTGTCACTTCAAATGAAGATCTTGGTCATAGCTTTCATTTGAACTGAGAACGGGGAGTCTAGGACAAGTAGTTTTCGAGATATGGCGGTTTGAAGTTTGACAGCTGTCACTTCAAATGAAGATCTTGGTCATAGCTTTCATTTGAACTGGGAACGGGGAGTCTAGGACGAGTAGTTCCCGAGATATGGTCATTTGAAGTTTGACAGCTGTCACTTCAAAGATTCAAGATTCAAGATTTCAGATTCAAGGTTCAAAATTCGAGAATCAAGGATCGAAATCCAGGATCGAAATCCAAGATCGAAACCAAGGATCGAAATCAAGGATCGAAATCAAAATCAAGGATCTAATTCAAGGATCGAAACCATGGATCGAAATCAAGCGCTGATTTTGTCGAGCGCGATAAGGTAAAAATATCCTGAAAGGAGACTGTTTTTAAGTGGTCTATGAACCAATAGCCATACTGCTATGATATTTCTGTGGGGATACCTCAACTACATCCTTGTGCAAGGGGGCATCAAAATCCAACCCAGCAGTTTTGAGAAAAATAATACTTTAGAATTCACATTTCTTGCAAAAATGTTTTTATTTTAGAAACGTTTTGAACGGTTATTGTGGTTAGCGTCTGTAAAGTTCGGACTACAATGTAATAATATGGTGACAGCGACCTGATCTGATGATGGAGTCAGGAGCTGTTCAACAGAACTCCTCAATAAATAAGCCGATTGAGTTGAAACTCGGCTTGCCTGTTAAGTTTTAACTACAATGAAATAATATGGTGACAACGAGCTGATCTGATCATGGAGTCAGGAGCTGTTCAACAGAACTCCTCAATAAATAAGCCGATTGAGTTGAAACTCGGCATGCCTGTCAAGTTTCAACTACAATGTAATAGTATGGTGACAACGAGCTGATTTGATGATGGAGTCAGGAGCTGTTCAACAGAACTCCTCAATAAATAAGCCGATTGAGTTAAAACTCGGCATGCCTGTCAAGTTTTAACTACAATGTAATAATATGGTAACAACGAGCTGATCTGATCATGGAGTCAGGAGCTGTTCAACAGAACTCCTCAATAAATAAGCCGATTGTGTTGAAACTCGGCATGCCTGTCAAGTTTCAACTACAATGTAATAATATGGTGACAACGAGCTGATTTGATGATGGAATCAGGAGCTGTTCAACAGAACTCCTCAATAAATAAGCCGATTGAGTTGAAACTCGGCATGCCTGTCAAGTTTCAACTACAACGTAATAATATGGTGACAACGCGAAACTGCAACTAATAGGGACTGCAAACTCGAAAACTATAAAAATAATAATGCTAGTGTACTTAAATGAGTAGACAACTACAGAGAAACAGTCGTCTAACATAGACTTTTATAATAGCCTAACTGAAATAAAAATATATTCTGTGCATAAAAAAAGTGATTTTACTTTCGTGACTTGACTTTACCCTTTTACTTTTCTCTGCTGCTACTTATATCAAATTACAAAAAATAAGAAGGAACTCTACTTATAGAGTTCCTTCTTATTTTTTGTAATTTGGAGTACCTACTTTTTTTGTTTTTAATCGTCACCTTAAAATACTACAAAAAAAACTAGACATCGTCACTAAAAAAAAATGTTGAGGTGGCAAGTGAGTAGTAGAGAAACACATTGATAAAGTACTTATACAGTCAGAAATAACCGTTCAAAACGTTTCTAAAATAAAAAATATAGCAAGAAATGTAAATTCTAAAGTATTATTTTTCTCAAAACTGCCGGGCTAGATTTTGATGCCCCTTTGCACAAAGATGTAGTTGAGGTATCCTCACAAATATATCACTACAGTATCGCTATTGGTTCATAAACCACTTCCCATACAAAAAAAAAAACAGTCTCCTATGGGGTTTAACACCGAAAATAACCATAATGGCTTTATACAGCCGTAATAAGACCAACACTGACAAACGTTGCTATTGTCTGGTGGAACAGAACAGAACTCAACACTATAATTAGTCTGTGAAGCCCCCAGGAAACTTCTGTGCTTCTGGGAGGAGCTAGGCGGGCTTCAGTTTTAATGAGCCAGGTCATCCCCACGCATAAAGGACCACCTTTGAGTCTAAATGCGGAAAAGGGAGTCCACATACATACATCCATACATATGGGCACAGTTGTTGGTCGTTTCTCGTCCGTACCACCTAATAGATAACTACAGAAAAACAGCCGTCTAACATTGACTTTTATAAAAGCCTATACTTTCACTTATGGAAATAAACAAACTGCGCCGCGCGGTGTAGTGTTAAAAATAATAAACGGACAGGTGACACAATATAAACTGTAGTCGCAACTTGACAGACATGCCGAGTTTCAACTCAATCGGCTTATTTATTGAGGAGTTCTGTTGAAAAGCTCCTGACTCCATCATCAGATCAGCTCGTTGTTACCATATTATTACATTGTAGTTGAAACTTGACGGACATACCGAGTTTCAACTCAATCGGCTTATTTATTGAGGAGTTCTGTTGAACAGCTCCTGACTTCATCATCAGATTAACTCGTTGTTACCATATTATTACATTGTAGTTGAAACTTGATAGATATGCCAAGTTTCAACTCAATCGGCTTATTTATTGAGGAGTTCTGTTGAATAGCTCCTGACTCCATCATCAAATCATGTCGCTGTCACCATATTATTACATTGTAGTCCGAACTTTACAGACACTAACCACAATAACCGTTCAAAACGTTTCTAAAATAAAAACATTTTTGCAAGAAATGTGAATTCTAAAGTATTATTTTTCTCAAAACTGCCGGGTTGGATTTTGATGCCCCCTTGCACAAGGATGTAGTTGAGGTATCCCCACAGAAATACCACTACAGTATCGCTATTGGTTCATAGACCACTCCCCATATAAAAAAAAACAGTCTCCTTTAAATGACATGGGCACACTACTAATCGAACAACGAGTGTGAAAGAGACAAAGCACCCAAGAAAGCCTCTCAACAAGACCAACAATCCTTAGAACCAAGATTAAATGATAATAGATCGTTGTGTAGTCGTGATAAGGTTCAAAATCCTTTGTACATTAAATGTCAGTTATCACTCCAGTTACGTAGTTTAGAATCTTCTTGACTCTACTATATAAAACTACTCTACATAAATAAAACGAGATGTGAAATGTCACTTTTAATGTCATGCTGTTTTGGTCTTTAGCTTGATCGAAATAAGACCTTTAGGATTTTACGATAATAATTTAGTTAGTTAATAGCAGCATTTACACGCAGAGATCGGCCTGCGGATTTTCCTGCGGATCGATCTCTGCCATTCCAACCTTTGACAGTTTTATCCGCGGATATCCGTAAAGATATCTTTACAGATATCTGTACAGTCCAGATCTGTGCTAAAAACTCTACCGTTTAAAGGCCGCTAGTTTTATCCGCGGATATCTTTACAGATATCTGTACAGTCCACACAACGATCTATTATCATTTAATCTTGGTTATAAGGATTGTTGGTCTTGTTGAGAGGCTTTCTTGGTAGCTTTGTCTCTTTCACACTCGTTGTTGGATTAGTAGTGTGCCCATGTCATTTAAATTTCAGGATATTTTTACTTTATCGCGCTCGACAAAATCAGCGCTTGATTTCGATCCATGGTTTCGATCCTTGAATTCGATCCTTGATTTTGATTTCGATCCTTGATTTCGATCCTTGGTTTCGATCTTGGATTTCGATCCTTGATTCTTGAATTTTGAACCTTGAATCTGAAATTTTGAATCTTGAATCTTTGAAGTGACAGCTGTCAAACTTCAAATGACCATATCTCGGGAACTACTCGTCCTAGACTCCCCGTTCTCAGTTCAAATGAAAGCTATGACCAAGATCTTCATTTGAAGTGACAGCTGTCAAACTTTAAATGGCCATATCGCGGGAACTACTCGTCCTAGACTCCCCGTTCTCAGTTCAAATGAAAGCTATGACCAAGATCTTCATTTGAAGTGACAGCTGTCAAACTTCAAATGGCCATATCTCGGGAACTACTCGTCCTAGACTCCCCGTTCTCAGTTCAAATGAAAGCTATGACCAAGATCTTCATTTGAAGTGACATCTGTCAAACTTCAAATGGCCATATCTCGGGAACTACTCGTCCTAGACTCCCCGTTCCCAGTTCAAATGAAAGCTATGACCAAGATCTTCATTTGAAGTGACAGCTGTCAAACTTCAAATGGCCATATCTCGGGAACTACTCGTCCTAGACTCCCCGTTCTCAGTTCAAATGAAATCTATGACCAAGATCTACATTTCAGATGACAGATGTCATTTTGACAGCTGTTATTGAAAATGTAGATCTTGGTCATAGCTTTCATTTGAACTGAGAACGGGGAGTCTAGGACGAGTAGTTCCCGAGATATGGCGGTTTGAAGTTTGACAGCTGTCACTTCAAATAAAGATCTTGGTCATAGCTTTCATTTGAACTGAGAACGGGGAGTCTAGGACGAGTAGTTCCCGAGATACACACATCAACATTGCCTAGGGATATTCCATTTCGAAATGATTTGCTTACAAACTATTTGCTTTTTAGAAAAAGTTTATATATGGAATTAAACCTCTTTTGTTCCATTTTCAAAATTCGTAAAAAGTAAAAAAATAGAACGCAATAAACCAAAGATAGAATGGAGACTCCGGTTCAAATTTAACTACGTTAATTTTGCCTAAGATTAATTTACTTTTATTTAATTGTCAATAAGCGTTATCCAAATAATTTTTAATTTTAACGGATCTTGTGATATTCGTAATGTCATGGAACGTCGACATTTAAGCAGAAAAGAAATGATAAGAGCGGTAGGAATGTTACAAGCCGGTGCTATCCAACGCGTGGTTGACAATACCCTGAACACTAATCAAAACGTAATTTCTCGATTGTGGTCACGTTTTCGTATTACTGGAGATGTAAGAGAGCGCCACACTGGAAAAAAACAAGTTACCACCCCTAGACAGGATCGTTTCCTCCAAAATTCCGCCAGGAGAGAACCCAATCTCACAGCAAAGCAGCTAGTACAAAGGCTTCAGTCAGACCATCAGCCGTCAGTTAGCGACCAAACCGTCAGAAGAAGGCTACATGAAGTCGATCTTCATTCTCGTAGAACGCTTCGTGTGCCAGCTCTACGACGGAGCAATCGCGGAAGGCGACTTCTTTGGGCTCAAGAACATTTGTTATGGAACAACAGCCAATTTGCAATGGTTCTCTTTACTGATGAGTCTCGGTTTGGATTCCACCCCGATTCACGTAGAACACGTGTTTGGAGAGTTCCAGGCAGAGAAAGTCGACTCCAGCATCCACAAGAGGTCCATTCGTATCAAGGTGGGACAATCGTGGTTTGGGCGGGGATTCGTATTGGCGCGCGAACCGAGCTCATTTGGATAAGAGGCAGCATGACTGCACTAAAATACCGGAACGAGGTCGTAGAGCCTGTGATCGTCCCTCACAGAGTCCAAATTGGCCAGGAATTTCAGCTCATGCATGATAATGCCCCTCCACACACGGCGCGATTGGTATCAGCTGCCCTTCAGGAACATGATGTCGCGGTTTTGGACTGGCCTGCACAGTCACCCGACCTAAACCCAATTGAACACGCTTGGGACCTGTTGCAGCGAAAGGCTTTCAGCAATTTGCCGTCAAATTTGACCACAGAAGACCAACTTTTTTGCCATTTAAAAAGAACATGGGATCGCATACCCCAGCGAGACTTTGACAACCTAATTTTGAGTATGAACAACCGGTGCAGATGTGTTATCAACGTTAGAGGAGGCAACACCTATTATTAAATTGTAAAAATGTAATTTTATAAAGTCATTGCAACGTAAAAATAGTTTTAACACAATTTATCGAACCTTGTAAATTTTTCTGATTTTTAGAGTTTTTGTTCCTACTTAAATTTTCATTAAAAAATATTATCAAACAGTTGTATTTTATTATTATTAAAAACAACACAAAATAAAGATTCTTGCCATACCTAGTTGTCTTAAGAAATTATGTTCAGTTTTTGTAAAAATCAACAAAATGTTGAATATCCCTAGACAATGTTGATGTGTGTATGGCGGTTTGAAGTTTGACAGCTGTCACTTCAAATAAAGATCTTGGTCATAGCTTTCATTTGAACTGGGAACGGGGAGTCTAGGACGAGTAGTTCCCGAGATATGGCCATTTGAAGTTTGACAGCTGTCACTTCAAATGAAGATCTTGGTCATAGCTTTCATTTGAACTGGGAACGGGGAGTCTAGGACGAGTAGTTCCCGAGATATGGCGGTTTGAAGTTTGACAGCTGTCACTTCAAATGAAGATCTTGGTCATAGCTTTCATTTGAACTGAGAACGGGGAGTCTAGGACGAGTAGTTTCCGAGATATGGTGCTTTGAAGTTTGACAGCTGTCACTTGAAATGAAGATCTTGGTCATAGCTTTCATTTGAACTGAGAACGGGGAGTCTAGGACGAGTAGTTCCCGAGATATGGCCATTTGAAGTTTGACAGCTGTCACTTTAAAGATTCAAGATTCAAAATTCAGATTCAAGGTTCAAAATTCAAGAATCAAGAAAAAAACTTTGTAAATTTATACCGTTCCACGCGCCAGTCCAAAATCTGCGGTTATCTGTACAGATATCTTTAAAGATATCTTTACAGATATCTTTACAGTCCGGATCCGTGGGAAAATCTTTAGCGTTTAAAGGCCGCTAGTTTTATCCGCAGTTATCTTTAAAGATATCTTTACAGATATCTTTACAGATATCTTTACAGTCCGGATCCGTGGGATAATCTCTATCGTGTAAATGCCGCTAATATCATAATCATCCTTACTAAAATGACAAGTAAAAGAGAAATAAGGCAGATTCATATTTGTCTTAGCGGTATCGATTTTAAACATTATGGTTTTCATATAAGTGCTTCTGGCGCGTCGCTACACACTTCGACACAATAATGTTATTCTGGCTATGATAATAATGTTTATTCACAACAAGTAGTGTAGAGGTAATTGTATGTACCTACTACCTGTGTATATATAAATTTTCCGTTAAGATAGACTGACACTGCTAAAATGATTTATTATTTTATAGGTGACAGTATGGGGCGACTACGGTCGCATCGAGGGTAAAAAAGTATTCATGGGAGTGGCGCAGATAATGTTAGACGATATAAATCTGTCTAATATCGTGATTGGATGGTACAAACTCTTTGGGACTACTTCTCTTGTAAGTTTATTTATCAACTTTAGATTATGTTTCTTACACATGGTTCTATAATAACTTGCGCTAAATAACCTATTATTTCTGTTTGTTATCAGTGACCTACGACTAGGTTCGGCAAGGTGATTGGAGGACCTACATAATCACAATAAAATTAACTTGTCCAAACTATAAAATTTAGTGATAATGCTTTAATATCATGATAAAACGCGAATATCTTAAGTATAGGAAATTTTCTATAAAACGAAAAATATAATAATAATAATAATTTGTATTTAATTTTCATTTTTGAATGCCTACCGGAGTTTTGAATAGATAGCATTTTATAGCAATGAAACAAATGTATAGTGTACTCAATAAAATGTAATTAAGTATTAAAAGCCAAATGCAATTTCTGTATATTTTCTTTTCCTATTTATTCCTCTTTATAAAGTAACTTTTTTGTTTTGTATTATAGCGGATTTCAATAAACATCGACCATGTTAGGATTTAAAAAAAATATACTGTATACTTATTTTTGTATTTATTTCCCTAGATATGTTAAAACATTTATCAACTATCCTCAATATTCACTTCATTACACTCAGTCAAAAATGTAGCCACAATATCTCCAGCAGACCATTAAAATATTATTATACCTTAGTACATACTCACACTTACTTTAGAAATGTTGAAAATATGATCATGGAATAGTCTAGTCTTACAAAAAAGGATATTATGATGATATTTCATTTTGAAAAATGTTCTTAACAACTAAAATATAAATGATACTAACCATGAACGATTTGCACTCGATAGTCATTTCTATGTGAACATTATAGACAAGCACTAGTGTATTATTTGCTTGGCTTGTTTTGAGGGTGACGCGCCGGGTAATCTGCCGTCGCCTGCTCGCTTCACCGCGGTTGATTTGAGGTCTGAAAAAATAAAAAACTATTTTCACAACTTACCTCATACAGGCTAAGGATTAAGATTATTTTCTACCAGGGATGTCTGAGAAAGGTTAGAGAACAGTGCCCGAAGTAGAAACCTATAACATATTAACGGGGCTGACTAAGCCGCGGGTTTCCTCACGATGTTTTCCTTCACCGTTTAGAGCTCGTGTTAATAAGCATATAAATTTTTCGAAACGAAAAATCCATTGATGCACAGCCAGGATTCGAACCCACGACCTTCGGGTCGAAAGTAGAGGTACTATAGCCCTCGGCCAACACGGCTCTTCATAAACAAATAATGACTGCAAATATAGTGAATTACCTTGCAACCACCTGACTTGAGTGGCCGGTCCATAGCCCTTCTCATTGCGCGCTGCAATACGGAATATAATAGCAGGCTTGGTGGACGAGTCGACGTGCGCTGCGTTCAACGATGTGGATGGGACGACGCAAGTGTTCGCTTTGCCACAGTATACGCGGACGAAAGCCAGTTGAGATTTAGACGCTTCCTGTAAGTAAGTTTTACACTTTCAGGCGATGATAGACTTCTTCAGAATAGTCAGTAGTTATAGGTCTAAATTGGTCAGTATTATTAGAATCGTTATACTGTTATGACGGCTGTAGTATAATTTCAAATAATATTTGGATGTCTGAGTAATAAAAGAAATTGTATAGCCACTATACTAGCCACTACCATTTTAGTCCTTATGGATCAAATGGAGAGGAAAGAAGCCTTTGTTTGAAAATTAAAAATAAATTAAACTGATTATAAAGATAAGGATTTACTTGTAAAATAATGTTCATCTACGAGGAATCGGCGGCCCTTCGAAAAAATCGTAACAGACTAGTATCTAACATAACATTTAGCTAGAACATGAAATATTGTTCTACTTTTTCTTCACCGTTGCACAAGGTTGTGCAGGACATCAAAACATTTTGATAAAAATACTATAACATCAGGGTGGATCACAAACGCTCAAACTTACCTTTGGTTGTGTGCTGGATCTTACAGCTAGGTACACCGAGTACTCGAATATTCCCTCGGCGGCGACCTGTGGCGGCTCCCACGACAGATGCGCGCCTTCCACGGACTTCGATATTTTGATTGCAGACGGTGCGCCCGGGAAACCGGGCAAACAAGTCTTGAATGCAGATTCCTAATTCAAACATACCTTTAGAAACCTATAATGTAAGCTAGTGAAAATCTTTTTAAAATACTAATCATAATTCTCAGGCTGTACATCAATAACGAGCGCGCAATACAAGCTCCTAACGGCGAAAGAAAACATCGAGGAAAAACTTTAGCTCCACATTTCTTTAGGTACTATATGTATTTCCTGCAGATAAGTTCGACGAAGCTGATATGTGTAGTCCGGCAAAAACGGATAGACACGGCAACTAAAATTTCAGTACTTTGGAAACCCTTTCTCTACTAATCTATGGTAAAGTACAGGTTTCTTGTCTATGGTACAGGTGCCGAAGACATCAGTCAGAAGTAATAATTTACTTCTAAAAGAGAATTTATCTATTTCGCGTATTTAGCTTGCACAGTGGCGCCCCCATTTATTTCTATTATTTTGTGTCGGACTATACGTACTGGTCAAGATTACATACAGTCATCTAATATTGCTCCAGGCTCTACAATATAACGTAAAGTGTAGGTTTAGGTTGCCTTCTGACGTTTACTAAAACATCAATTAACAGATCAGCAGGCCAATTCTACACAAGGAAATCAACGAAGTGGTCCTAAAGGATCACAGCGTATTTGTTTTCCAAAATGTCAGTCATTTGGTTGAAATAGTAGAATAGCCTAATAACATTCGTTTAACACCAAACTATAGCTTCGCTACGGCTGAATACATCACCACAACAAAGTTGTCGTGGTAATTAGTAGTATAGGAAATAGATGAAAATCTAAGGTTTAGTTAGTTGATGTTTTGCTTGAAGTTGATAAAAAGTTTAGTAGAATCGGCATCGGTTTAGTTAGTAGAATCAGTATACAGTTTACTCACTTCACTAAATTCTCCTTTACCACAGGAGTTGATCGCGGCGATTCTGAATTTATACGCAGTTCCGTGCTCGAGTGGCGTCGTGGATAAGTCAGATAGATCCGGCAGGTTGTCCAGAGAAAGAGTCGATAGATCTACTTTCGGATCAGATATATAATTTTGAACCTGTAATATAAACAGTGAAATAAGAGAAAGAAAACAAACAAGACGAAAAAACCTAAAGAAATGCAGGTAAGCATATTCAAAGCATTAAGAGCCATTATACAATTTCGCACTCGACAAAATCAGCGCTCGGAGGGACAAAAGTTGCTAAATTCTAACACCCAATGAACAGCGCTCCGTTTCTTAGACTAAACGGTTTTGGTAATTTTCATGTGATTGATTTATTTGAGACAGTAAAAATACTTTTTGGGTAGGTACTTAGGTAGGTACCTATAGGTATAACACAAAACAAAGTCGGGTTAGTTACACTTTGAATACAAATAATTACAAAAAAATAAATGTTTGTTTTTTTGTCCCATAAACCATATTGTGCTGATCTGATGGAGTCAGGAGCTTTTCAACAGAACTCTTCAGTAAATAGTCCGATTGAGTTGAAACTTGGATCTCAGCATGTCAGTCAAGTTCCGACTACAATGAAATAATATGGTGACAGCTAGCTCATCTGATGATGGAGTCAGGACCTGTTCCATGGAACTTTTTAATGATATGGGTATCAAATGACAGGGCTTGATGAGCGCAACACAATGCTGATCTGATGATGGAGCCAGGACCTGCTCCATGGAACTTTTTAATGATATGGGTATCAAATGAAAGGGCTTGATGAGCGCAACACAATGCTGATCTGATGATGGAGTCAGGACCTGTTCCATGGAACTTTTTAATGATATGGGTATCAAATGAAAGGGTTTGATGAGCGAAACACAATTCTGATCTGATGATGGAGTCAGGACCTGCTCCATGGAACTTTTTAATAATATGGGTATCAAATGAAAGGGCTTGATGAGCGCAACACAATGCTGATCTGATGATGGAGTCAGGACCTGTTCCATGGAACTTTTTAATGATATGGGTATCAAATGAAAGGGTTTGATGAGCGAAACACAATTCTGATCTGATGATGGAGTCAGGACCTGCTCCATCGAACTTTATAATGATATGGGTATCAAATGAAAGAGCTTGATGAGCGCAACACAATGCTGATCTGATGATGGAGTCAGGACCTGTTCCATGGAACTTTTTAATGATATGGGTATCAAATGAAAGGGTTTGATGAGCGAAACACAATGCTGATCTGATGATGGAGTCAGGACCTGCTCCATGGAACATTTTAATAATATGGGTATCAAATGAAAGGGTTTGATGAGCGCAATACAATGCTGATCTGATGATGGAGTCAGGACCTGTTCCATGGAACTTTTTAATAATATGGGTATCAAATGAAAGGGCTTGATGAGCGCAACACAATGCTGATCTGATGATGGAGTCAGGACCTGTTCCATGGAACTTTTTAATGATATGGGTATCAAATGAAAGGGTTTGATGAGCGAAACACAATTCTGATCTGATGATGGAGTCAGGACCTGCTCCATCGAACTTTATAATGATATGGGTATCAAATGAAAGAGCTTGATGAGCGCAACACAATGCTGATCTGATGATGGAGTCAGGACCTGTTCCATGGAACTTTTTAATGATATGGGTATCAAATGAAAGGGTTTGATGAGCGAAACACAATTCTGATCTGATGATGGAGTCAGGACCTGCTCCATCGAACTTTATAATGATATGGGTATCAAATGAAAGAGCTTGATGAGCGCAACACAATGCTGATCTGATGATGGAGTCAGGACCTGTTCCATGGAACTTTTTAATGATATGGGTATCAAATGAAAGGGCTTGATGAGCGCAACACAATGCTGATCTGATGATGGAGTCAGGACCTGTTCCCTGGAACTTTTTAATGATATGGGTATCAAATGACAGAGCTTGATGAGCGCAACACAATGCTGATCTGATGATGGAGTCAGGACCTGTTCCCTGGAACTTTTTAATGATATGGGTATCAAATGAAAGAGCTTGATGAGCGCAACACAATGCTGATCTGATGATGGAGTCAGGACCTGTTCCATGGAACTTTTTAATGATATGGGTATCAAATGAAAGGGTTTGATGAGCGAAACACATTGCTGATCTGATGATGGAGTCAGGACCTGCTCCATGGAACTTTTTAATAATATGGGTATCAAATGAAAGGGCTTGATGAGCGCAACACAATGCTGATCTGATGATGGAGTCAGGACCTGTTCCATGGAACTTTTTAATTATATGGGTATCAAATTAAAGGGCTTGACGAGCGCTACACAATGCTGATCTGATGATGGAGTCAGGACCTGTTCCCTAGAACTTTTTAATGATATGGGTATCAAATGAAAGGGCTTGATGACCGAAACACAATGCTGATCTGATGATGGAGTCAGGACCTGTTCCATCGAACTTTATAATGATATGGGTATCAAATGAAAGAGCTTGATGAACGCAACACAATGCTGATCTGATGATGGAGTCAGGACCTGTTCCATGGAACTTTTTAATGATATGGGTATTAAATGAAAGGGTTTGATGAGCGAAACACAATTCTGATCTGATGATGGAGTCAGGACCTGCTCCATGGAACTTTTTAATAATATGGGTATCAAATGAAAGGGCTTGATAAGCGCAACACAATGCTGATCTGATGATGGAGTCAGGACCTGTTCCATGGAACTTTTTAATGATATGGGTATCAAATGAAAGGGTTTGATGAGCGAAACACAATTCTGATCTGATGATGGAGTCAGGACCTGCTTCATGGAACTTTTTAATGATATGGGTATCAAATGAAAGGACTTGATGAGCGCAACACAATGCTGATCTAATGATGGAGTCAGGACCTGCTCCATGGAACTTTTTAATAATATGGGTATCAAATGAAAGGGCTTGATGAGCGCAACACAATGCTGATCTGATGATGGAGTCAGGACCTGTTCCATGGAACTTTTTAATGATATGGGTATCAAATGAAAGGGTTTGATGAGCGAAACACAATTCTGATCTGATGATGGAGTCAGGACCTGCTTCATGGAACTTTTTAATGATATGGGTATCAAATGAAAGGACTTGATGAGCGCAACACAATGCTGATCTAATGATGGAGTCAGGACCTGTTCCATCGAACTTTATAATGATATGGGTATCAAATGAAAGGGTTTAATGAGCAAAACACAATGCTGATCTGATGATGGAATCAGGACCTGTTCCATGGAACTTTATAATGATATGGGTATCAAATGAAAGGGTTTTATGCGCGAAACACAAAGCTGGGTTAGGATTTACTTTTGACTTCGATTTTTGATGTTTGATTTTTCATTTTTAATCTTGATTTTAATTTTAAAAGATCAAAATCAATTAATCAAGAAATAAAAATCAAAATAAAAATCCGAGATCCGAGAATCGAGAAATGAGAAACAAGAATCAAGAATCACAAATCAAAAATTAAAAAATTGAAAATCAAGAATTAAGAATCCGAGATACAAGATCCGAGAATCGATAATCGATAATTGAAAATCAAGAATCAAAATCAAGAATCAAGAACCCGATAGCCAAGATCCGATAATCAAGAATTGAGACTCGAAAATCGAAAATCAAGAATCCGAGATCCGAGAATAGAGAAACTAAAATTGAAAATCAAGAATCAAGAATCAAAGTGAAAGTCAAAATCAAGAATCAAAGTCAAAGTAAACCCCGACCCAGCTTTGTGTTTCGCTCATCAAGCCCTTTCATTTGATACCCATATCATTGTAAAGTTCCAGGGAACAGGTCCTGACTCCATCATCAGATCAGCATTGTGTTTTGTTCATCAAGCCCTTTCATTTGATGCCCATATTATCATTAAAAGTTCCATGGAACAGGTCATAACTCCATCATCAGATCAGCATTATGTTTTGCTCATCAAGCCCTTTCATTTGATACCCATATGATTAAAAAGTTCCATGAACCAGGTCCTGACTCCATCATCAGATCAGCATTGTGTTTCGCTCATCAAGCCCTTTAATTTGATACCCATATCATTAAAGAGTTCCATGGAACAGGTCCTGACTCCATCATCAGATCAGCATTGTGTTGCGCTCATCAAACCCTTTCATTTGATACCCATATTATTAAAATGTTCCATGGAGCAGGTCCTGACTCCATCATCAGATCAGCATTGTGTTTCGCTCATCAAACCCTTTCATTTGATACCCATATCATTAAAAAGTTCCATGGAACAGGTCCTGACTCCATCATCAGATCAGCATTGTGTTGCGCTCATCAAGCTCTTTCATTTGATACCCATATCATTATAAAGTTCGATGGAGCAGGTCCTGACTCCATCATCAGATCAGAATTGTGTTTCGCTCATCAAACCCTTTCATTTGATACCCATATCATTAAAAAGTTCCATGGAACAGGTCCTGACTCCATCATCAGATCAGCATTGTGTTGCGTTCATCAAGCTCTTTCATTTGATACCCATATCATTATAAAGTTCGATGGAACAGGTCCTGACTCCATCATCAGATCAGCATTGTGTTTCGGTCATCAAGCCCTTTCATTTGATACCCATATCATTAAAAAGTTCTAGGGAACAGGTCCTGACTCCATCATCAGATCAGCATTGTGTTGCGCTCGTCAAGCCCTTTAATTTGATACCCATATCATTAAAAAGTTCCATGGAACAGGTCCTGACTCCATCATCAGATCAGCATTGTGTTGCGCTCATCAAACCCTTTCATTTGATACCCATATCATTAAAAAGTTCCATGGAACAGGTCCTGACTCCATCATCAGATCAGCATTGTGTTGCGCTCATCAAGCTCTTTCATTTGATACCCATATCATTAAAAAGTTCCAGGGAACAGGTCCTGACTCCATCATCAGATCAGCATTGTGTTTCGGTCATCAAGCCCTTTCATTTGATACCCATATCATTAAAAAGTTCTAGGGAACAGGTCCTGACTCCATCATCAGATCAGCATTGTGTTGCGCTCGTCAAGCCCTTTAATTTGATACCCATATCATTAAAAAGTTCCATGGAGCAGGTCCTGACTCCATCATCAGATCAGCATTGTGTTTCGCTCATCAAACCCTTTCATTTGATACCCATATCATTAAAAAGTTCCATGGAACAGGTCCTGACTCCATCATCAGATCAGCATTGTGTTGCGCTCATCAAGCTCTTTCATTTGATACCCATATCATTAAAAAGTTCCAGGGAACAGGTCCTGACTCCATCATCAGATCAGCATTGTGTTGCGCTCATCAAGCTCTGTCATTTGATACCCATATCATTAAAAAGTTCCAGGGAACAGGTCCTGACTCCATCATCAGATCAGCATCGTGTTGCACTCATCAAGCCCTTTCATTTGATACCCATATCATCATAAAATTCCATGGAACAGGTCCTGACTCCATCATCAGATCAGCTCGCTGTCACCCTATTATTACATTATTAGTTACACAACAATTCAGATCATTATTCTGCTTTAACGGCCTTTTTAGCCCCGCAGAAAATATTTAAAAATAGGTAATTAATAACTTAGCAACCAATGTATCAAACGCTCCTATTTCGCTATATTCTTCGTAGCCGGCGACGTGCTTTGCGAGTCGACTCAGTGCGAGCTCCGGGATGCAAAGCGATACGTCCACCCCCTAGAAGCGCTCGGCGCGGTCTGCTTGCGTCGAGTAGATAGGGTAGTAGATACGACGCGTTTTAGGTTGTTTTAAAAGATTTTTCATTGCCAATTTTTTAATCTTTTTGCATTTTTTTTTTCAGAAAAGGATTGATTTTGAACTCAAGTTTATTTCTGTTTTGTTAATTTTACGAACAAGAGTTCTAAGTCAGTTCTAAGTAGCCAAAATCAAAAGCAATTCTTTGGCCGTTTTCTCGAAATTTGGACTAAGTTAAAGATTTTTTTACTCAAAAACTAAATAAAGGTAGTAAAAAGTGATCCATTTAATAGTTTGGTTGACTATCACAGCAAAACATCGTAATTTTTTTATACCATTTGGACGTCAAAATGATTCGTAAATATGGTGATTTCTAAACCTCTTACAGCAAAAATTCACAAAACAGTCGCCGGTTTGAGGTCGATTAATCAAAAAGAAATAATAAAAATACAAAAGTAGCTCATTTAATAGTACAAAATTGAAATGATATTTCATGCTGTGCCATAATTTTTTTATAAATACAGTGTTTTCATTGAAAAATCCTGCCCCAAAACATCACGTAAATCAGAAAATTTTGTCTAATGCCTCTTAAAACATGGGGAGTGGGCCACACTGCGATTTTCGCAGCGCGGTTGTATTATAAACGCGATGCGAACGCGCAGCTCAAAAACGCGCTGCAAAAAACGCAGTGTCCACTCCCATAACTGTCTTGATATTTACCGTGAATGAAGTACCCTTGACAATACCGACAGTGTACCAGGCGTCTTCGTCGTGTTTCGGATCTTCTGTTTCGCTCTGAAATCAAATGAATTGAGTTACATATTTGTGAAGACAAACTCATTTGTGCGCTGTTGTCGAACGAATGATATAGGAAGCATAGGTTTTGGAAACGAGGTATTTTCTTTAGCCAAATGGCAACGGCAAAATGTGTAATAATTACGGACATTGTCTGAAATAAATAATATAATAATAATAAAAAATGGAATTTTATAAGTAGAGGGGAATGTCGGTAACTTTTCTTGTAATTCTTTCATACCTGTTCATGTCGATGATCCAACGCAGCGCTGGCGAGAGTAGCGAGGGCATGAGCCGCGTCAGTGGGCGGTAAAGAAGGCGCTCCATTGGACCCCGCTACGGAACTACTGACTGCGCCGTCGCCTTCGTTAATCGGCGCGCCGTCGCCTGCGCCGCCCGCGCCGGACGAAGAAACGCCTGCGCCGATGTCTTCGTCTTCTGATAAAATGTTAATTTCAATGTAAGAGTAACTTCGTATGAGCATGTGGTCAAGTCTGGGGTGATAGAGTTTTGAGGAAACCCGCCCCTTGCTTGTCTATCTTTGATAGCGACCAAAATCGGTCTTAAGCTGTCAAATATGACAGTTCAGTGACCACACAAGCAACTCTCTCTCTCATTTTAACGAGACCGAACGGAACAACAGGTATCTTACCTACGTGATCATTTTGACACTATGAGACCAATTTGAGGTTTGAGACAAGTTAGACAATCTGCCTGCTGAAGACCTCTGTCATGCATGGCTTGTCTTTCATAGCTGAGAATGATGATAAAAGATAGCGCTCAGTTGTTAATTGTTTGCTATAGATTTTATGACTACCTACAACATCTCGGGGCTATAAGAATGGTTAATCAATCTATTATGCAAGCTTGTTATGTATCCCGACATATTCTTGAAAGTCTCGTGTGCGCGTCCGCGTCCCGACATAACTTCTATGTGCCTTTAATATCCCTAAAATCGAATCGACCCTTCGAAACGAATTTGTCATGGCTCTAGTCCAAGCTCGAAGCTCTAGTCAGGTACAGTAATAGTAAACCTAAGGATTTCATCATAGTCGTAGCTTATTAGGATTATAGCATGGTTTTTTTTTTCTAACTGTATTATACTGCTTATACGCAATAAGTTTCTGTAACGTTTTGATTAGTTAAAAGAGCGAAATCTAATGACTTTTCATTTACTTACTCTGTGTAAAAGTAGGTGACATAAGCGGCGCTCCATTGGTCGTCATCGTCAACAACGGCATCGACTCGCTGACGGTCGGCATCGTGTCTGCCGCGCCCTCCATCTCAGACGTGTCAGCGTCATTGAACCTTTTCGACAGGAAATCGAGATATCTATTCGAATTTTATAATATTGCGCCGGTGAAATTGAGGTATCTTGAAGGTGGCAAGGCGAAACCTCAACTATCGACTTAAGCGGGGAATTCACTAGACTGACATGCCCGCCGGACCTACTATAGGTCTATGCCACGGGTAGAAATGTTCCTAGTCAGAAGCTTGGACTTGTATATAATCTGTGCTTTGATCAGAAAACTATGTATGACAGTTCGTTCTCCGCTCCTCAACTCTTCCGATTCCGAATGAGTTGCTATTTTGATGACAATGTCAATGTCAATGAATGATTGAGATCTTTGAGGGTAGGTATCTCTGTGGATGTGGGTAGTCTGTGCTCTGCGGTCTAATGTCTAACGATCATTGTGTATTTAGTTTGTTGATTTTCCCCGCCTATTTCTGTTCCTTATTAGCTGCAAACGGTTTGTACCTTCAGTACCTACGATGTATTTTATGTGTTGTGTTAACTTGTGTTGTACCAGGTTGTACAAATTTGCGAAAGGCCGCTGTATTCCATATTCCCAGTGTGTAGTGTAATCAGACTCAAAAAGTGTCTCGATTGTTTAAGCAGTGATTTGTTGAGAAACGTGAGTTTGAACGAGATTTCAAGACGCCAAGTGTGTCACAGACATTTTGAGGCCTTTATGACCCGCCCCGGCTTCGCACTGGTCACATCACACATCACAGAAACCTAAGATTTATCAGTGTTTCTCTAGGTACTATATTATGCATGTATTATACATAAGTATAAACCTTCCTGTTGAATCACTCTATCTATTAAAAAAACCGCATCAAAATCTGTTGCGTAGTTTTAAAGATCTAAGCATTGCTTAAATCTTTAAAACTAGGTACGCAACGGATTTTGATGATGTTTTTTTTTTTACATAGGGACAGACAGCGGGAAGCAACTTTGTTTATTATACAATACCTATACCTACTATGTAGTGTTAAGAAAAAATTTAAAAAATAATAATAAATGATTAACTACGTTTCGTTGTTTTCTATCAACAACACCTTCTTTCCCTTAGGCCACTGACCTCTACTATGGCATTGATCTCAATAGTACATATTGAGATCAATGCCTTAGAAATATTGAATGAAAAAAGCAATCCTACCAAATTAATTTGTTTGGTAGAATGACAATTCTGCTCGGTGCCGGTGTAGCAGAAAAAAAAAAGAAACGTCATACATCGTTTTCTGATAGCCAATCAGGAGCGAGTAACATCTATATAATCTGTGAACACAAGTCCACACTAAAATGTTCCCGACATTTCCATCTGATACGTAGTATCTCTACCTAATCTGTGGTCTATGCAATGTTTGCTAGTGTAGGACCGTCGCATTCAGTCTGGCAGAGTTACTAAACTACCCTATAAAATACATTAAATAAATACCCTATTTAATAAGGCTAGATTTGCATGATTCGGCGAACTATTTGAACATTGTGTGAAAAGTGCAGCCATATTCCTCATCATAGGACAGACAGAGACACATTACACGAACTTTCGTTGAAACCTGATAATCACGGGTAGAAATGTTCCTAGTCAGAAGCTTGGACTTGTATATAATCTGTGCTTTGATTGGAAATTGATTGGAAAACGATGTATGACATTTCGTTCTCCGCTCCTCAACTCTTCCGATTCCGAATGAGTTGCTATTTTGATGACAATGTCAATGTCAATGAATGATTGAGATCTTTGAGGGTAGGTATCTCTGTGGATGTGGGTAGTCTGTGCTCTGCGGTCTAATGTCTAACGATCATTGTGTATTTAGTTTGTTGATTTTCCCCGCCTATTTCTGTTCCTTATTAGCTGCAAACGGTTTGTACCTTCAGTACCTACGATGTATTTTATGTGTTGTGTTAACTTGTGTTGTACCAGGTTGTACAAATTTGCGAAAGGCCGCTGTATTCCATATTCCCAGTGTGTAGTGTTATCAGACTCAAAAAGTGGCTCGATTGTTTATGCAGTGATTTGTTGAGAAACGTGAGTTTGAACGAGATTTCGAGAACGAGAACGAGACGCACTGGTCACATCACACATCACAGAAACCTAAGATTTATCAGTGTTTCTCTAGGTACTATATTATGCATCTATTATACATATAAACCTTCCTGTTGAATCACTCTATCTATTAAAAAAACCGCATCAAAATCTGTTGCGTAGTTTTAAAGATTTAGGCATTGCTTAAATCTTTAAAACTACGCAACGGATTTTGATGATGTTTTTTTTTTACATAGGGACAGACAGCGGGAAGCAACTTTGTATAATATACAATACCTATACCTACTATGTAGTGTTAAGAAAAAATTTAAAAAATAATAATAAATGATTAACTATGTTTCGTTGTTTTCTATCAACAACACCTTCTTTCCCTTAGGCCACTGACCTCTACTATGGCATTGATCTCAATAGTACACATTGAGATCAATGCCTTAGAAATATTGAATGAAAAAAGCAATCCTACCAAATTAATTTGTTTGGTAGAATGACAATTCTGCTCGGTGCCGGTGTAGCAGAAAAAAAAAAGAAACGTCATACATCGTTTTCTGATAGCCAATCAGGAGCGAGTAACATCTATATAATCTGTGAACACAAGTCCACACTAAAATGTTCCCGACATTTCCATCTGATACGTAGTATCTCTACCTAATCTGTGCTGATAATGTAGCTCCGGTATCATAGATAATAAGTTACTGAATCTCAATGAGTGATGTGTGCAAATGCCAGCTGAAATGCAAAAGGTCCGAATAAGGGGATACGATTCTAATGAGCGACGTGTAAATATCTGAAATATTTGTTCCAGTATAGGTATGGTATAATACCAACCAAAGTATTTGTAGGTTCTGATACCCATGAAAGGCATATAAGTACAGGATCCGGATTATTTATGTATCGTAGCTCGGCATTCAATACCGCAAAAGCGAAATTTTTTTACCAAAACCAGATTTATATGAAGGATTGCGTTACAAATCGAATGAAACAAAAATCAGGTTTTGGTAATAAAAAAATATTTTAAAAAAACAAAAACCCGACTGCGTCAAAACTAAAAAGAAAAAAACAAGCCTGCAAAGAATTACTCACAGTCGGTACCCATTCATTTTATTACCAATCAAATCTTCCCAATGTTATGGGTCCCGACTGTGAGTAATTCTTTGCAGGCTTGTTTTTTTCTTTTTAGTTTTGACGCAGTCGGGTTTTTGTTTTTTTAAAATATTTTTTTATTTAACACTTTTTAGTTATGATAAAGTTGATTTTAAAATACCTATTCAACGATACCCCACTTGATATAGTGTGACGATTTTGATTCTTTTAATTTTGACAATATGGTGTCTGGTTGTAGCCCTGGTGAATTTTGATTACTGTCATATCTTTAGTGACACTCCCAAGGTTGAGACAAATCTATTGACGTAAGAATCATCAAAATCGGTCCACGCGTTTGGCCTCTAGAGTGCCACATAGAAACATCCATAGCGAGAATTATTATTAATCAACTTTAAACCGTTATTTTTCCTAAACTATTACTTAAAATGAAAAATGGTTAAAGAAACCTAAAGTTGATTTTGAAATACCTATTCAACGATACCCCACTTGATATAGTGTGACGATTTTGGTTTTTTTAATTTTGACAATATGGCGTCTGGTTGTGGCACTGGTGAATTTTGTTTACTGTCATGTCTTTAGTAGCACTCCCAAGGTTGAGACGAATCGATTGACGTAAGAATTATCAAAATCGGTCCACGCGTTTGGCCTCTAGAGTGCCACATAGAAACATCCAAACAAACATACATAGACTGATAAACACATTACCCTTCCTTTGCTTTGCGCAGTCGGGTAAAAAATGTAGCGTTCGCGGTATTGAATGCCGAGCGACGATATCTGACTGTTGTTATATAAAATCTAGATTAGGTAATTTCTCCAATGGTGGAAGACGATGTTGTGGCAGGGGTAATTTGAGGTGGTGAGATAAGTTAGACTCTTTTAAGGAAGATCGGACCTCCATATAGCACAACCCAGGATGATTAGAAAGCCTTTTGCCCAGGCAAAGGCTGACGGTGGGACAGTACAGGCTAGTAATCATAAAATAGGTAGATATTTTGATAAACGTTGATTGCCTTGCCACCTTCAGAATAGCCTACAAGGGTGCTTACTCATTAGGTTGGCTATGCGGTTGCTGCGTGTTGATAGTAAAGGCCTGCAGGAGAGCTGGTCCATTCGCAGTAGAAGTGATGAGAGCCGGCTCAGTCTGGCCACTGCTGGATATGTCCGCGCCGCCCTCTGCAGTGCTAGAACTGAACAGTTATAATGTGAACTGATGTGCTCTCATTATTTCGTTCAAGTTAATTCTCAATGAACTTTTTTTTTTCGCGGCTTAGTTTGTGCGATTCCAACAATACAAATAGGCTATGTGCTATTCCAAGCCATGATTTACACCTATTCTAAGTTTAATCATACACAAAACACACCGATTTATAATATTTATATGATACTTAGCATTATAATTTTAAATTGAAGATGTAATTTGCCAATATCTTGGGATGCATCTTTGATATTCCGTTATTTCGCAAAAATTATTTCACAGAGGTTTCTTACAAGGAACCTCTTTTTACTTAGCTCGATATAATTATGGTAACTTAAATTGTTTGATTTCGAGATGTCTAATCCTGAACAAAATCAACTTATAGGCTTCTTAAAGATTAAATGACTTCTATATTCATATGCATTTTCATTAACATGTGCCAGTGACAAGAAAAAAACATTGCCTAAATACTTGCTAAATTGACAGGCGTTATAGTAATGAAGTAATTGTCAACAATATGTCCGCTGACTTCGTCTGTGTTTCCATCTATAGTCGTATTGCTCATTATACGGACTAAAATTGAAGGAAAAAATGACATTTTTCCTTCAATTTTGATTAGTTTTCATACGTGTTATGTCAAAATTGAAGGAAAAATGACATTTTTTCCTTCACTTTAGTCCGTATAATGAGCAATACGACTATACATATAACCCGAACACCTTTAAGAGGAGAGTTAATAGGCATTTTCTAGGGAAGCTCGCTCCATCGTCGACTTCATCCATGCCCAGGCAAGGAGCGGAGTCAAGAGCTAACCTATCTTAAATAAAAAAAATAAAAAATATTCACCTGATGCCAGTGCTCAGAGTTTCCTGAGCGGCACTGCTGATATCATTGACATCATCACTGCTAGCAACGCCTTCTCCACCACCCATGTCTTCATCCATTGTGCTGGATTCATCTGAAATCCAAAATTAACCTTAGAGATAAAGAATTTCAGTATGAGGTACCGATTGAGCAGGTACTGTAACATATTTTGTACCTAAACTGACTGTAGGTTTAAAATAAATAGGTAGGTACCTACTTGTTGCGTGGATAACATTACATTTGCCAGGTACAAAACATAATTAAATAATACGAAATCCCACTACAACATTACCGCAAAGCTAATTATACAGCATTTAAACTACAAAAACCGTGCAACTCTAATATGAAAATAATACCTACATAATTGTATCATACATAGAACACACTCCGAAAGCCAAGAGACTTACCATCTTGAATGATTGGTGCGTTTCCCTCAACACCACTATCAGTTGGCATGGCAGAGCTAATCGACTGATCTGGTGACTCTTCAGCTGTACCTTCTAAACCCTCTTCATCATCATCCTTCATCATAGGATCCAACTGACTCTCATCCTGAGGGGAACCATCTTCTGTTTCAGCCTGGTTATCATAATTTGAATTTACAACAGTGATAACATTTTCAGCAATAAGCAATACTTACATCAAATAATAATAAAAATTCAGATATATTAAGTATAACTAGATAGTTTACTATAATTGTCTTACAAAATTGTTAATGTTTCAAATAAAGGTTTTTTCAGTTACTTCAGCTGTTTGAACAAGCAGTGATAAAAAGTTACATAGATAATATGCTAAACTACAGAAAGATGGTGCAATGTGAGTGTAATGATGACTCTTACTGGGGTAGACAAGCAGTTGTCTCCAATATAAGCCGATTCATCAGCCACAGTGCCTGCTGTATCATCAATGTCCATCTCCTCATCACCATCCGCATTAGGATTAGCTAGAACATCAAGAAATTTCAAGCTTTTGGTGACAAATTATAACATAAAATAAATCAATATTCATACACAGTGCAGTTTATACCCGAACCTATAAACCAATTCTTAACTTGACAACTACCTATGTCAAAGTCCAAAATAATGTTGCCATACCCAGACCAACAGTATTGGATTCAATTAATCATGTGAGTGATCTAGTCGATATCCGTACATCAAATATGAAATATTAATTATTGCCCAATAGGGTTTTAATGTACTTGACTCCAAACAAGATTTAAAAGCTTAATATTTAAATGTATATTTTAAAAAAAAGCAGTTAATAAAGTTTACATTGAGTGAGTTATTAACAAATTATGATTTGAATTTTGAATTGTTGGTTCAATAGGGAATATTCTTGTCTTTTTTTGTTCTTAATTCATTGTTTACATCTTTATATCATAGAAAAAATATAAATAGTCTTGGAAATGCTCAATAAAGTTTTAAAATAAGATTACAACATTGAATAAATTCTGCCATTTTTCATGGGCTGTGGATGACGTCACTGTCCGCTGGAAAGGATGGGATGTCCGCTGGAAAGGATGGGAAGTCCGCTGGAAAGGACAGGAAACAGGCTCAACTAACACTGACATCGACAAAGTGAGATGCCGCAAAAGTGTTTCGTAATGTCAATGATTCATTTCTCCCAATAGTGATGCATTTTGTGAATTTGAATTTTCCTGGCTATTTTTACATTTTTTAAATAATATTTTAAGGGCTGAAAATATATATTTAAGCCAAATTTAAACCACTGCATATTTCTTATAAGGGATTTTTTTTTCTCTGTTTTCTGTGATTCAATTTATTATTGTCACAAAATTCACATCACTAAGTATTAATTTTTTTTCTATAAGTTGCAGCACTCCAACTGTCTCATCTAGAATAGGATTATTGGTCCAGGTATTAATAGTAATCATACCAACACCGAATAGAGTAAAAAATCACATTCATTGACTAACCTTTACAAGTCACTAAAATATGACCATGTCATGACTGCCTTTAAAAAGAAATAATAAAATACTCTTTACCTGGTATTGGTTCAAGTAACGATTGCTTGTGGACCTCAGATAGGGCTATGTGGAGCTCTGGGTGAATTCCATCACTGGTGCTTGTTGGGTCTCCAATCGCAGCTATATTAATAATTATGTTTATTCTAAACTACTGGCACAAACAAATCTACATGCGCATCAGGCAAAAAACTCAAATCATGCGCAAACTGTTGTTCATTCAAGGAAAGTAACATTTTTATGAAAAGACAGTGCATCAGATGATCCACAACAAAGGAGGCAAAAGTTACGAATTTATTTACAACACCACTTTACTGTATCTATTCTTTAGTGACTGATATTGTATGTATTGTGGCACCTTTAGTAAAATCTATGAAATTCTGTATACTTACCTCTCTTTGGTTTGGACAGTCGGAGTGCCTGTGCTGTACTACTGTGCAAAGAGGTACTACAAACAAAGTAATCATACAAACTAAAGCAGGATGCAGAAAGTACATAAACCATAACTACGACATTTTACACTCAAGTTACAGTTCACATACCTGATTCATCAGCAGCACCAGATGCATCCTCATGGCTCGTAACGTTGTTTTCGGAGATATCATCAATAGTATCTGCGGCCTGGTTTTCGGCGAGAGGAGACACTTCCGCGCCATCAGGACCATCAGCATTGAGAGATGATTCCGACTCCATAGTACACAATTTAGGATGTATATTTTATTTAAAATGTGATTATGTAAGTCGATTTAGAACACAAAAGTAGTATTTGCGGGAATAATGTGAATTTTATTTTACTTTTTCGTTTTTGTGGCAGTTTTGACAAATCAAAATCACAATCCCAAACAACTCATTCATAGACAATAAACTAGAACTTTTTTTTTCTGTTTTCTACTATCACGCACGCGTTGCTCAGAAGCTAGATTAGAGTCGGATTCAGCACTGAAGTCCGATAGACGCAGCGCTGCTATCGCAGAACTAGGTTATTTATAAAATTATGAATTGTCCAAATAAGGTTTGAACAATAATAATTATGCTAGTTTGTACGTTTGTTAGCTCTACAAACCAGAACAACTAAACGACCTTGAATAAAAGAGCCTACTCTAAAATAACACAATGAGGAAGAATCACGATTTTAGTTGAGTATCCGTTGAGGTGCCCCGCCCCCCGGACCGATTGCCTGCCTAGCCAAACCAACGCCCGCGCAACTGTTGCCAGCGGTTTAACTTTTTTTGCCAGTGATTTTATTCCTGGACTAAACCTGTTTGTGGTATCATTGGAATCGGAATTTAACAAGCTTATTAACTACTTACTTACCTGCTCAAGGGGATTACATTGTCACCACCAAATAAATTGTTTATTCCATTCCGTAAACATGTTTGGCACCTTGCAAAATAAAAACTCACAATTGTTCAAAATTGGTAGCAAATATCTGCGTCAACATGGTGCACACACTTAGTACACTACACACCTTTATTATTTAACACAAAACATATACACATCGACATTAAAAGTAATTATCTATTCGCGTTTGCAAAAGGCCAAATTACGCCATTTTGTTCCGCGCGCGACGAGCGGGAGGGCGCTCACGGCAAATAAAAATTCAATACTACTTCATTTTTCATCCTATAGCCTTGTCTGAAGTCTTTCTGATTGGTAGAAATATGTAGCAAGGAATTTCTATACTACGTACCTGGAATGATGACTGAGACAGAAAACAAGGTCCGCTTGAGAGATAAAACTTGGGCGGCGTGTCTCTTTCTAAAGGGTGACCATAAACTAAACATTCCTAGTCCCTAAGGGGCATTTTCCATCATTTTCTGATTTACGTGATGTTTCAGGGCATGATTTTTGAATTAAAATACTGATACAATTTTGATCCTTCATTTTGATTCTTGAATCTTGAATCTTGATTCTTGAATCTGAAATTTTGAATCTTGAATCTTTGAAGTGACAGCTGTCAAACTTAAAACCGCAGTATCTCGGAAACTACTCGTCCTAGACTCCCCGTTCTCAGTTCAAATGAAAGCTAAGACCAAGATCTTTATTTGAAGTGACAGCTGTCAAACTTCAAATGGCCAGATCTCGGTAACTACTCGTCCTAGACTCCCCGTTCTCAGTTCAAATGAAAGCTATGACCAAGATCTTCATTTGAAGTGACAGCTGTCAAACTTCAAACGGCCATATCTTGGAAACTACTCGTCCTAGACTCTTCCTTTTTAGCTCAAATGAAAGCTATGACCAAGATCTACATTTTCAATAACAGCTGTCAAAATGACATCTGTCATCTGAAATGAAGGTCTTGGTCATAGCTTTCATTTGAACTGAGAACGGGGAGTCTAGGACGAGTAGTTCCCGAGATATGGCAGTTTGAAGTTTGACAGCTGTCACTTCAAATGAAGATCTTGGTCTTAGCTTTCATTTGAACTGGGAACGGGGAGTCTAGGACGAGTACTTTCCGAGATATGGCGGTTTGAAGTTTGACAGCTGTCACTTCAAATGAAGATCTTGGTCATAGCTTTCATTTGAACTGAGAACGGGGAGTCTAGGGCGAGTAGTTCCCGAGATATGGTCATTTGAAGTTTGACAGCTGTCACTTCAAAGATTCAAGATTCAAGATTTCAGATTCAAGGTTCAAAATTCAAGAATCAAGGATCGAAATCCAGGATCGAAATCCAAGATCGAAACCAAGGATCGAAATCAAGGATCGAAATCAAAATCAAGGATCAAAATCAAGGATCTAATTCAAGGATCTAATTCAAGGATCGAAACCATGGATCGAAATCAAGCGCTGATTTTGTCGAGCGCGATAAGGTTAAAATATCCTGAAATTTAAATGACATGGGCACACTACTAATCCAACAACGAGTGTGAAAGAGACAAAGCACCCAAGAAAGCCTCTCAACAAGACCAACAATCCTTATAACCAAGATTAAATGATAATAGATCGTTGTATAGTCGTGATAAGGTTTAAAATCCTTTGTACATTAAATGTCAGTTAGCACTCCAGTTACGTAGTTTATAATCTTCTTGATATGTAGTTAGCCAACAAAACGAACAAAACAAACCTCATTCACTTCAGTCCTATACATCAATCACAATAGCCAACCTTCAAAAAGAAAATTCACCCGCAACATTCAAAATGTTGATCAAATTCAAATTTTTTAATATAAAACGGGGTTTTAATGGTTCAGTAATTATCCTAAATACCTGTCAGATTTAATTAATGCAAAACATGTATAGGTCATCGCTGAAAATCTTATTTGAACCTTCTTTCAAAAATAAAGTTTTTTTCGTATTTTTCTCTTCCGGTATTTTGACACATTGTAGAAATATTATATATTATCTATGACTTTTAGTGTTACCAGTAGTGGGACAATAATGTTACCAACAAATAAAGACACTTTCCACGTATGGGGAAGCCCTAACACCATAGAAATCGTGATTTTAATCGGCGAACGACTCAAATAGAGCTCGGGCCAGTACAGTGGCCTAAGGCACTTTGGCGGGTATGCAGATTTGTAGATACAAAAAAAACAAAAATTACTGTGTTTTTGGTTTTTTAATCGGATCAAAAATGACCGAGTTACAGAGATTTTAGTGCTCCAATCTAAAAAACGCTCGCGAGAAGGCCGCGACTGGCTGTGACGTCACCAGGCGCCCGCGGCTCGCTCCACTAGTACAAAATCCCTAGTTATTTTCAAACTAATTTCCGCCCGCGGCATCGCTCGCGTGGCACCTGGATAAAAAGTAGCCTATGTCCTATTCCCGCTCATTACCTAACTAAATGTTAAATTTCAGCCAAATCGGTTCAGTAGTTGTCGAGTTATAGAGGAACAAACATACATCCAAACATCCAAACTTTCGAGGTCATTCACGTTTTTTGTTAAGTAAGTACTTATGCAGATTTGTAGATTTAAAAAAGTTATAAATGATTTCATTTTTATTTTTAAATATGATTACGACTGTATTCCCAAGGCACAGTAGACATATTCTATCAGATATTCTAGGGTAGGAGATATTTTAGTCAGAGGTAGAGAAGCAGTGTTGGCCGAGTGCGCTAGTGCCTCGACTTTCAATCCGAAGGTTGTGGGTTTGAAACCCAGCCGTGCATCAATGGATTTTTCGTTTCGAAAAATGTATAAGTAGGTACCTAAGTAGGTATGCGCTTTAATACGAGCTCTAAACGGTGAAGGAAAATATTGTGAAAGTGTGATAGTGTGATTTGAAAACCAAGTTTAGGTAGGTATGTGATTATTTTGACTCGTACATACAAATTATTAATTTTAGGTATTACGATTAAAAGTATGTATAAAAAAATACCTATTCACTAAAAAGTTTAAAGGCGAAAATTATTTTTAAGTAGGTACCTACCTAGGTAAGTAGTAAGTAGGTAGGTACCTACTTAAAAATAATTTATGTAGGTAATAATTTAAGTAGGTAGGTAAATAATTTAGGTAGGTAAAGTTAATATTAGTGTGATTCGACTCCTGATTGTTAGTTTTGTTTGTTATTGTTTCGGTAAGTACCGGTAGCGGTACCTACCTAAAATACCTATTCAGTAAAAAGTTTAAAGGCGAAAATTATTTTTAAGTAGGTACCTACCTAGGTAAGTAGTAAGTAGGTAGGTAGGTACCTACTTAAAAATAATTTTCGCCTTTAAACTTTTTACTGAATAGGTATTTTAGGTAAGTACCGGCACTTACCGAAAACAATAACAAACAAAACTAACAATCAGGAGTCGAATCACACTAATATTAACTTTACCTACCTAAATTTTTACCTACCTACTTAAATTATTACCTACATAAATTATTTTTAAGTAGGTACCTACCTACTTACTACTTACCTAGGTAGGTACCTACTTAAAAATAATTTTCGCCTTTAAACTTTTTAGTGAATAGGTATTTTTTTATACATACTTTTAATCGTAATACCTAATTAATAATTTGTATGTACGAGTCAAAATAATCACATACCTACCTACCTAAACTTGGGTTTCAAATCACACTATCACACTTTCTCATCACACTAATCATACTATCACACTAATATTATAAATGCGAAAGTTTGGATGTTTGGATGGATGATGTTTGTTCCTCTATAACTCAACAACCTCTAAACCAATTTGGTTGAAATTTTAAATATAAATAGATAATGACCAGGAATAGGACATAGGCTACTTTTTATCTGGGTACCACGCGAATAAAGCCGCGGGCGGAAGCTAGTTAATATTAAAAATGCAAAAGTTTGGATATTTGGATTTATGTTTGTTCCTCTATAACTCGACAACCACTGAACTGATTTGGCTGAAATTTAAAACATAGATAGTTCTTGACCTGAAACAGGACATAGGCTACTTTTTATCCAGGTGCCGCGCGAGCGAAGCCGCGGGCGGAAGCTAGTTTGAAATTAACTAGCGATTTTGTACTAGTAGACCGAGCCACGGGCGCCTGGTGACGTCAGACGCAGCGCGAAGCTCCGAGCGCGCGTTTTGAAATGGCCGAAAAGAAAACTTTTTTTTTTTTTTTTTCTTTATTTTGGCTTCGCACGGTTGTGCATTCAGCCAGTGTCAAGTAATTATTATTCTTCAAGTTTACAGATAAATAAGATAAATAAATACATATTACAATACTTAAATATAATATCCCACCCCCTCCCCTTGTGCCTCAGTAAAGATGTGGGCCTTTACTGAAACATCAACACGGACTTTTTGGAAGAACTTGAAAAGCAATGTTAACCAATTTTGTTTCACTTCCCCACACTTATGCACGTTCACGAACACTTAACGGTTAATAATCCACCATTATTACACATTAACATTCGAAGAAACACAAGTTTTGGAAAATAAAACAAAAATGAAACTTGACTTCTCAAATTCCCGCCAAAAAGCCAAGAAAACTTGACTTGACTTGAATAACTTCGTCATTTATTGATGGATTTTAATTATTTAAAAAACAGAATGCTCAGAATGCTAAAGAGTATACGCTCTCATACTTAGAAACCCAATATTTCGTTTAGTGATTGATCCCCATTAGTTCCCGCTTTTTTCGTAGGACTTGAGTGCTGAATACCACTCGTAAGTGTTATGTCAAAGTCACTGAATGCAAGGCACAATGACTGACAGTTTGACGGTTCTACTTTATCTTTGGTTGGTTAGATTGATTGATCAGGCAGGCTCACTCAGCAGCAGCGTTGCCATATCTACCAACTTATAGGTAGATCTACCAACTTTGCCTCGAGTCTACCTATCTACCACCACAAGCCTGGAATCTACCTACTTTTCTAAATCTTACGGAACCACATTGATGAACGTTTCTTTCATGTGAAATGAGAGTGCGGTACGGTCCTATTGGTAGTTAGTAGTAGGTAATGTTTAGCCTGCCTGCAACCTGCCGAATTTAAAAAGTGTTAGCTGCTTAGCTGCACTGTCTATTGTTGGTTTTAATTTACGCTAAGTTTCTTGTTCAAAATTAATGTAGGTAGGTAGTTATGTAGGTACCTATTTGAATTTGAAGTTTTGAATTTGACCTGCCAGAGAAACAGACTACATGCAAGTAAAAAAATTACATCCATGGCAGAGACACTCGAGCTAGGGATTGTTCCTTATTAAGTATAAAATTTTTTATCAAAAAGTGGGCAACCTAGCTCATACATTTGAAAATTGTAAATTGAAGTCACTACGAATAAAAATAATAAATATTTGTTATTCTTAACATTTCTTTACCTTATTTTCTTTTTTAGTCTTTCTTTACTTTAAATAAACCTTCTGAATAGGGTGGTAGATCTACCTATTTTTCATTTTACATTCTACCAACTTCTACCGATTTTTGGCCCCTCATCTACCAATTTTCAAAAATTCGAGTTGGCAACACTGCTCAGCAGTCAGCTGGTTTTTGGTTTTGTTTTGGCTTCATCATCGGGATATTTCGATATAGAGTTCATTTTAATTTGAAATTCTCATTATTATTACATACTAAGAGCGGTTTTGTTTTACCAGAAACCTTAAAATAAAAGGAAGAGGCCCTATCCTCATGAATAACGATAAAGAGAAACCGGGAGAAGGACTTCGGTCCATGAGATCCACCACAGCATTCAGACTGATAAATTTTGAATTGTACGCTAAACCGGTAAGGATAAGAAATAACTTTAGCATATTGCTTTTTAGGCAACGCAAAACCAAAGCAGAAGATTTATGTAGGTAATCATCACACCATGATAGTGATGTAACCAATTTAAATTGTAAGTATCTGTCCATCCATCTGTTGCTGTTGGCTGTTACATCTGCTCACAGAACACTATTACTGCTATCTTAGCAATAGATTTTACTACCTATCTGATATCTTTATTTACAGAAAGTAACCTACAAATTTATACTATATATTTGTATAACATTAGAAAAAATTAAGAACCATTTGAGCCACAGGGATTTTATTATTATATATAACTATTTTTTTTTTAATAATTGGGTACCTACTTATATTTATGTTAATGTTAGTTTATTAAATATGAATTTATAAAATTGTTATTGTGTTATTTCAGAATATTGTCATCATGAGCATAGGACTCACATGTTTTGGACTCACACTTGGATACATAGCATACATGAGAAACAAAGCTGAATCTATGGGATACTATTCAGCCATTGATAAAGATGGAAAAGAAATTTTTGAAAAAAAAAAATCCAAATGGGATTAATGAAGAAAATTGTGGTCATTTCTTAGGTATTGTCAAAATCTAGATTTTTTTTATTTCTAAAGAGACTGTACAAATACTGTAAAAGTAGGCACCAAGTACAATGAACCCCTGCTTAATGTGAGGAAATGTGTTCCAGACAAAATCGCTTAATAGAAAATCACGAAATTGTAGTTATATATCGAATATTATTGTTGCCCCAAATTAAGCAAGAGTTTGTGTTATGGGAACCACATGACTGATGTCATATATACTTTTTTTTTTGTGAATAACGCCTACTTCATAATATAAGTAATTACTTAGAAACACCCAGACCTGAAACAAATATTTGCAGATCATACAAACATTTGTCCCGCGGCAGGGACCGAACCCCCAACCTCCTGAGTCTCAAGTGGACCCACTGTGCCACAGAGTCATCAATGTTTTTTGAGAAGCAAATTTTTATATTCTTGCAAAGTCTTGTAGCAAACAACACAGTTCTTAAAAAAATAACTTATTTTAATGTGTTAGGGTCGCGTTAAGTGAAGGTTATCTATGTTTACATTTTCTGTCTATGTAAGTCTAGGTAGGTATGTTTGTTTTTAAATAAATTATTTTAAATACATTTTCTACTTCTACCTAACCAAAAATATAACTAGCTAAAATAATTATTTTTGCCATGTCTTGACTAAGTTTAGGTACCTATAGTCGGATTCAGCACTGAAGTCCGATAGACGCGGCGCTGCTATCGCAGAACTAGTGTAAAAAATTACTGCTTGAATATTAAAGTAAATAAAACAATTAGTTCCAGCTTTTGCCGTAGGACTTGAGTGCTGAATCCTACTCTACTTTGGTGTTTGTGTGGCACTGTTTGTTCTGCCGTCACTGTCTCTGTCTGTTTCCTAGGGAATGTCATTGACACTGTCGTTGCGAAGGGTCATTGACTGATAGTGATGCCAGGTGGGGGGGATTCCCTGCAAATTCGGGGGTATTTCTGGGCTCCAGGGGGTTTAGGGGTATTTTCGCAGGGAAGAATTAAAATGGGAAATGAGAAAGAAGAACGAACATTTTGGCATACTTACTCTTCCGCCATTTTGAAAAAAACTCGATCTTGCAGCAGGTGATGAAACATGTGTCAATCGATAGGGGAAGTGATTACAAACAAAATATATTCAGTAATAAAATCTCGTAATCTTTATACTTTCAGAGATATTTGAGTCTGAAAATGTAAAAATTAAAACTTGAAAATGCTAATTATGCTGCCAATAATAACCGGTAGGTATTTGAATATGTCTACTGTGACTTGGGATGAAATAGTGAGCCAATTTCGTTTAATTTTTAGGTAAAAAAAATATTTTTTTTATTTGAAATTATATTTTTTGAACACAGTTTATTTCGTCATTTTGTGCTGAATAGTAGGTAGGTACTTATTACTATTTTTATAATAGGTAACTATAAGTAGGTGATTCTACTAGGTAGGTACCAGGGTTGGCATGATTAAAACAAGTAGTTTTAAAACATTTGTTTACAACAAGTTTTAAAACAGTCTAAAATAAAACTTTGATTTTTATTCATTGTTTAAAAACACAGTTTAAAACAAGTTTTAAACAATGTCGAAAACATTGAATAAAAACACGGTTTAAAACTACTAGAATCGATTATCAAATGAAATATTATTTTCTTTATAATATTTCATTTGATAATCGATTCTAGTAGTTTTAAACCGTGTTTTTATTCAATGTTTTCAACATTGTTTAAAACTTGTTTTAAACTGTGTTTTTAAACAATGAATAAAAATCAAAGTTTTATTTTAGACTCTCGTATTTATACAAGTCATACATCGATTATTTCCCCCAGTAAATTCCCGCTACAGAATGAGGACAGAAGTCCCTATGTCGATCGTCGAAAGAAAGTAATTCACTGGATTCATGTCATGGGTATTCCCCTAATTTTATTTAGACACTTCAAAGGTAATTTCTCACCGGTAAAGTAACGCAACAAAACTCCCTATGCCAACCGTCGAAAGAAAGTAGGTAATTCACTGGATTTATGGGTATTCCCCTAATTTTAATATATGGTACCTACCTAATTTTAATAACGGGTTCCCCCTATTAAGAATAAACATCAAAACATACCTACCATACCATGTATGTAAAGCGTTCAATACGTGTATTGATTCTCATTTTCTTTAAAGATATGTTACAAAAAATCAATGTATCTAGTAAGTAACAATTGATTAGGTCTAATACAATTTAAGTTATTAGCAAAAGTAAAAAAAAAAACAAAAAAAAAAACAGTTGTTTAAAACATTTTGAACTGTTTGTTGTTTATGATTTAAAAAAAACTGTTTTTTTTTTTCAAACCTGATAGGTACTAGGATAGGTGCAGGCTATGTACATAGCCTGCATGTTCTAACTAAGCGAATAATGATAGGAAAACCAAAAGTTAAAATTCATTATTCACTTCTTTTTCAACATCATGTCTGAAAAAGAACCTTGGGCTGTTGTTCCCACATAATGTGTGTCTTAGGGTGGGTTGCACCAGCCTACTTTAACAATAACAAACATGTTAAAGTACCGGTTAGGCAAAAAATGCGTTGCACCATCTGACAATTGTTAAATGACGTCATAACTTAACTGCTAACCGTAACCGCCCAATCTTCGCTGGTTAAAGCTATTGTTAAAGTTAAATAGCTGCCAGATGCGTCAAAATCATAAAAACCTCATACTTCATAAAGCGTTTGTGCTCAAAATAACAAACAACATGTCCCTGCTTCTAGAATTTACAGAGGAATCTAGTAGTTCTGAAGACGAAAGTAATAATATTATGATTAAGTAATAACAGGTCTAGGAAAAGAAAAGTGTTAGTGCCTACCTATTTGCCTAAACCCGCTGGGATAAAAAGTCGCTAATTCGAATTCGTTCCAACAAATTGATTTTTTACGAACAACATTAAAGTTATTTAATGCAAAATTACTTTACATATTTTACACAACAAACATGTCTATCACTTTTTCAACGATCTTCTACCTACCATTTCAAAGAATTCACCGTAAAAAAACATTTTTTGTTGGAATCAAATCCGAGTTTCTCGAGCTTAATATAAAGTATGAGCAAAAAGAAAGGTTTGTTGCGGAAACCATTTTTCTATTGGACTGTTAAGTTTTCGAGAAATAAATAAATTAACTACGTCACTGACACATTTATCATCGATTTTCTCAAAAACAAAGTCGGACAAAAAAATATACCTACGGTAATAGTGCTTACACACGTACAGACCAAACCGCAGACACAGTACTCTGTCTCATTTGTTCACATGAATTTTGTATTTTCTGTTCCTTCTCACTCGCACAAAAGAAGAAGAAGGATATATACAAAATTCATGTTAACAAATGAGACAGAGCACTGTCTGCGGTTGGGTCTGTGCGTCTGTTACGACGGCTATTAAAAATTACGAGATCTTAAAAGTCATTAGTATGAAAAAAATATATTTTGAGTCTCGGCTGTCAGTGTCATTGTCTCGCAGACAATGACACTGACAGCAAAATTGGTCAATTGACAGCGTCATTTGAGTTTTCGTCTAGTATAGCCATATTTAAAAATGTTTTTTACACTGATTTTGGGGTAAATAAGATCTCATTTGACTTGTAACCCTGATAACTTTAGCTATGCCAAGAAATACGATGGTGCAACGCATTCCGCAGTCAATGTTAAAGTCAACGTTAAAGTTATCGTCAAATTTGACATAAACCTTAACTTTAACAGCCAATATGGTGCAACCCAGCCTTATATGGTTCTTGGCATGGGCTCGACTCAACACCCCGGAAACATTGCCTTTGTCACCAGCAGCATTTTAATTTTTGGTTTTCCAATCATTATTCGCTTCATACATTCAGGCTATGCATATCTACCAACTATAATTACCAGAGATCGGAATTGGGTGTGTGAAAATACCTAAAGTTTGCAGCGGGACATAATATGGAGCTGTTACAACCACTGAAATTAAACCGGTTTTGGATTTTACCGGTTTCGTTTCGGTTTTTCTTGTTTTACATGTTCCTTACCTTTGAAATACCGAACTATAAACATTTACAAGCTGCTAATACAGTTCTAAATTAATTTTTGTTTTGTACTTTTCCGGTTAAAATTCGGTTTTTTAGGGTGGGTTGCACCAGCTTACTTTAACAATAACAAACATGTTAAAGTACCGGTTAGGCAAAAAATGCGTTGCACCATCTGACAATTGTTAAATGACGTCATAACTTAACTGCTAACCGTAACCGCCCAATCTTCGCTGGTTAAAGCTATTGTTAAAGTTAAATAGCTGCCAGATGCGTCAAAATCATAAAAACCTCATACTTCATAAAGCGTTTGTGCTCAAAATAACAAACAACATGTCCCTGCTTCTAGAATTTACAGAGGAATCTAGTAGTTCTGAAGACGAAAGTAATAATATTATGATTAAGTAATAACAGGTCTAGGAAAAGAAAAGTGTTAGTGCCTACCTATTTGCCTAAACCCGCTGGGATAAAAAGTCGCTAATTCGAATTCGTTCCAACAAATTGATTTTTTACGAACAACATTAAAGTTATTTAATGCAAAATTACTTTACATATTTTACACAACAAACATGTCTATCACTTTTTCAACGATCTTCTACCTACCATTTCAAAGAATTCACCGTAAAAAAACATTTTTTGTTGGAATCAAATCCGAGTTTCTCGAGCTTAATATAAAGTATGAGCAAAAAGAAAGGTTTGTTGCGGAAACCATTTTTCTATTGGACTGTTAAGTTTTCGAGAAATAAATAAATTAACTACGTCACTGACACATTTATCATCGATTTTCTCAAAAACAAAGTCGGACAAAAAAATATACCTACGGTAATAGTGCTTACACACGTACAGACCAAACCGCAGACACAGTACTCTGTCTCATTTGTTCACATGAATTTTGTATTTTCTGTTCCTTCTCACTCGCACAAAAGAAGAAGAAGGATATATACAAAATTCATGTTAACAAATGAGACAGAGCACTGTGTCTGCGGTTGGGTCTGTGCGTCTGTTACGGCTATTAAAAATTTTACGAGATCTAAAAAAAAGTCATTAGTATGAAAAAAATATATTTTGAGTCTCGGCTGTCAGTGTCATTGTCTCGCAGACAATGACACTGACAGCAAAATTGGTCAATTGACAGCGTCATTTGAGTTTTCGTCTAGTATAGCCATATTTAAAAATGTTTTTTACACTGATTTTGGGGTAAATAAGATCTCATTTGACTTGTAACCCTGATAACTTTAGCTATGCCAAGAAATACGATGGTGCAACGCATTCCGCAGTCAATGTTAAAGTCAACGTTAAAGTTATCGTCAAATTTGACATAAACCTTAACTTTAACAGCCAATATGGTGCAACCCAGCCTTAGTCCCTTTAGCAGCTTGTAAATGTTAAGCAGCTTTAGCAGCTTGTAGTTCAGTGTTTCAAAGGTAAGGAACATGTAAAAAAAAACCAAAACTAAACTGGTAAAATCCAAAACCGGCTTAACTTAAGTGGTTGTAACAGTTCCATATTATGTCCCGCTGCAAACATTAGGTACTTTCACACACCCAATTCCGATCTCTGATAATTACCTACCTATAGTTACCTATTATAAAAATAGTAAAAAGTACCTATACCTAATATTTACCACAAAATGGTAAACTGTGTTCAAAAAATATATTTTTTTTACTTGAAATACCCACCTACCTAAAAATTAAACGAAATTGGCTCACGATTTTATCCCCGGTCACAGTAGACATATTCAAATACCAACCGGTTATTATTGGCAGCATAATTAGCATTTTCAAGTTTTAATTTTTACATTTTCAAACTCAAATATCTCGGAAAGTATAAAGATTACGAGATTTTATTACTGAATATATTTTGTTTGTAATCACTTCCCCTATCGATTGACACAATTTTCATCACCTGCTGCAAAATCGAGGTTTTTTCAAAATGGCCGACAGTAGGTATGCCAGGCTCCATACAAAAATGTTCGTACCCTTTTATTTAAGTACTAGGTACCTACTGAAAGTTTCTTTTCTTGTTGAATTTTTATTAACAGACACGAACTTACGACTAATAAATGATATTTACAAAATACTAACGAAACGAGGGCTCTTTAAAGACTGCTCGGTTGGGGGTTTTTTCCTCTAAAGTTTACCTACCTGTTTTCAGCGGGATTTCATATTAAGTTTGGGGGTAAATTCGCTTAGTCACCTGGCAACACTGTTGTGCTGACTGACCGTCACGTCCGTCACGTCATGTCAATGTCATTGATTGATGTGATGTGTAGTGTAGTGTAGTGTGCTAAAAATATTTTGTATTGTTGTTTTTTCTTTCTCAGTTTACTATAATAATTACAGCCTGTATTCAAAAATAATTAGTAATGTTTTCTGCTTTGAAAAAATTGACGCGCAGTGGAGATGACCGATGCCCTGCTCCAATGCCCATGTCTTCCTCCTTGCAGAAGAAATTCTCAAAAGGGGTTCATTTTAACAGTAAGTAATAAAATCTTACAAAGATATACATACTTTTAGTAACTGTAATCACTATTAGATAGGTACCTAAGTATTTTTATTGTAATTCTAGTGAAAATATTGATAAAAGGAGACCGGAATGTTGGCAAATCCTGCTTACTACAGAGGTTGCAAGGTGGACCGTTCATTGAAGATTATGTACCGACTGATCAAATTCAAGTAGCTCCCATACACTGGACTTACAAAAACACAGATTTTATTGTAAAGGTATGTTTCTGTGTTGTAGATGTTTGGCCATTTATGCCTGCGACTTTGCTTGCCTAGTACCTGCAAAAGCATATTACCTATTTGCTATAACAATAATATTACATATTACTTAAGTATGTGTTTTTTCCTAAATTTAAACCCTTGGGCTTGGGACCCAGGGCTGGACTGAACTATTGACTTTCTTACTTTAAGATTCGAATACCTACTTGATGAATTATTGAAAAAAAAAAACAGGATTAAGACTATCCTAATGGCACTGTAGGTATTCTCTTAGATCGTTAGAGAATTCAAGATTCTTTGAAAATAATAAGTCTGAATTATAATAGCAATGCAGATAGACTTTAAGCCAATGTTTGAAGTAATCCACTATTATAAGAGTATCCCAAGGGGTTGTCTAAAATATATACATTTTTAGCATTAAATACCATATCATAATAACAAATTTCTAAGCATAATGTGGCATAATCTTAATCTCCATAATATTGTATTCAGAGAAGTATTTTTATTTACATATTTACTATCTCCATGTAACAATAACTTATTTCATAATGATAAATAAATTATCATTTCAGGTAGAAGTATGGGAAGTGGTTGATAAAGGAAGGACAAAGAAAAAGCCACCACTTGGCCTAAAGTTGGACAACCAAGCTACTACTCCTGATGTGGAGGCCTACGATACTCCAGTACTTGATGCAACCTTCTTGGATGTCTATAAGAATGCCTCTGGAGTTATACTAATGATGGACATCACAAAACCATGGTGAGAACTTATTATCATTAATTTTTCAATGTCTATGTATATAATTTTATAAAGTCTACTCAATCATCAAAACATAGTAACTTTTAGTGTATACTTTTTTTATTTAGTTCCAGTTAGTACATTGACATAAGAGTTTAATTTTTATTTTTTATTTTATCCTTACCCACTTTTAAAAAAATACTATAATTCTTTCAGGACTTTTGAATATGTAGTGAAGGAATTGGCCCAGGTCCCAGCTGATCTTCCTGTAGTGATCTTGGGAAACCATTGTGATATGCAGCATCACAGGCAGGTGCACCTGCACCATATTGAAACTGCTCTCCAGCAGGCTAAAATTAACAGGTACTTTTATTAATATTAATGTTTGAAATAGGTAAAATTTGTTATTTTTTCTCTCTGGATTCTGAGAATTCTCTCGCTAATAGTAAGCTAAATTATCCCTATACAGAGTGAGTTCTCTGGACTGCCCTCTGAGGGGAAAATCTCGCTTGATTTTGATAAAAATATGAACTGCATTTAAAAAAATTAAAACAAGTCGAGAAAATGGATTTTTCTAATAAACTTGACATGGACTATAAAAGTCCATTGATTCAAAACATTACATTTATTTTGCTCAACTAAAATAAAAGATATAGAATGTTAATCAAAACAGTATTTATAACATTATCAGGACAGCCCCAGTCCGATACGCCGAGAGTTCCATGAGGAATGGGTTTGGTCTGCGGCTGCTGCACAAATTCCTCAGTGTTCCGTTCCTGAGGCTTCAGAGGACTAGTCTGTTGGAGCAGCTACAGAGGAACCAAAGGGATATGGAGGAAATTGAAAATGATCTGGATGAATTTCAAGTGAGTTTTTGTGAACGGATTTCACAGATAGGTGCTAAAAATTGTGCTATTTTCCTTACTATTTCTATAGAGCCGAGTTAGCCGAGTGGGGTGGTATCTCGACTTTCGATCCGAAGGTCGTGGGTTCGTGGCCCTGCATCGGCGGACAAAAACAAATTAGTCATCATCCCTAATCTACATTTGAAAAAAAAAATGAAAAAATATTTATTACAAAGGTGAAACAATACAGGTACAGTTTTTCAGCAGCCTGCACAATAGGCAATGCCTGTATCGGGGAGTCCAATAAAAGTTTTATCATATACGGTATTTCGGACTACTTAAATACGAACAATTTTGAGGATAAAGCTACACTTTTCCCAGAATGTGAATGGGACCGTCGGAAGGGGTAGACCTAGGCGCACATTCCTAGACCTAATTGGCGAAATATTGGATAAAGGCCAGGTCAAGAGTACCCTAAACTGACGAGCTTGCATAAAGAATGTGATGAGAGTGAATAAAGCGAAAGAGGTGTGTTAGGATCGTAGCAAGTGGCGATCTGTGGTCTCTGCCTACCCCTATGATACAGGCGTGAGTTTATGTATGTATGTATTTTCCCAGAATTCAGAGGAATCTCACTACGAGTTGTTCGTGGACCGTCTCGCCAACAAGCGGCGGCAGAGCACCGCGCAGGAGCCGAGGCTGACGGAGCGCTCGCCCAGCATCGTCCTCGGCGCCGGCAAGCCGATCATACCGCCTAACGCTAACGTTAATCCATTGGTATGTAACATGCTGTCAACAGCGCAAGATATTAAAAACTCCTAAATACAGTGGATGGCCATATTATTAGAGACAGTACTGAGATTTAGTTTTCTACTTTAATTTAATGATTGGTTGTAGGTCATTTATGTATTTTTTATTTGTATCTGTATTATATTGGGATTATAAAAACTACAATTTTTATTGTGGTTTGTGGAAAACTATTTTATTATTTTCGTGTACTTACCTAAGTCATTTTAATCAATCAAATAGATATTTCTCAAAAATGAAAACTTATTAAAAATTAAAAAAAGTATTAAAAAAATTAAGTTAAGTCCCGTTAATAATAAATTAAAAATTAAAAAAAGTCTCAAGAAAATGAAATTACTATTTAACTACAATTCTAGCAGGTCTTGCAATGAAAGACGCAATCTTTGGCAATGAATTAGAAGCAAGAAATAAATAAAATACTGACCAATAATAAAGGGATACAAATAAAAAATCATGTTTGTATGTTTGTCCTCTATGCGTTCCTTTACCATTGATTAGATTGTGATGAAACTTTGGTAGGGTCTTTTGAGGACGCCTCCGAGGGTTTTTGGCCCAAAAAATCGATACAAATAAAAAAATCTGAGGCAGAACGAAGTTCGCCCGGTCAGCTTGTAAAAGGATAAAACCAAACATGATATTTCTTTTCAGCTGGCACAATCCCTTCCTGCTCCAAAAGTAGAGACGCAAGTAAAACAACAGAGTCAGTATGTAAGCCAAGAGCTGACAAACCCGAAGCACAAAGTCAGTATGGACATGACGCCGCCGCGACTACCACAGCAGGAAAGGTTGGTAGACTATCACTATCAGTCTTCGAGAATTGCTAGAAGCTCGATTCTATCAGCGGGCTTAAAAAGGTCGCTATTGCAGAATCGCATTAAAGGAATTGAACTATTGCCATCTCTTTTCATTGACTGAGATTGAAAAGAGACGGCATTATAGTTCATTCATATTGCGAACCTGCAATAGCGACCTTTTTAGCTCCGCAGTTGATATTGAAGTCGTTTCTTGTGCATATTACATCTATATTTATACAAGTATTTTGGTATGATCCTGAGTTGCATCTTAGACGGAACGCTTGAATTGTAACTGAAAATGATTAAAAAATAATTAATAAATAATAAATAAAAATAATAAATAAATATTGCTGGACATTTCACACAGCATCATGTAGTCCCAAGCTAAGCAGAGCTTGTGTTATGGCAACCACATGACTAGTGTTGCCAGGTGTGTTATGCCATATTTCGGGGCAGCAGGTTCCAAAAAGCGGGACTTTGTGCTATAATTCGGGACGACAAAAAAAAAACAAGCTTTGTAAAATCAAAGTTTAATATTTATGTAATAAGTACCTACCTATCTGGAAAATTATAAAGGGTGTAACAAATTTTTGGGCATTTCAGTGCCTCGAGCATCGGTATGCACAAAGTCTACTATTCGATCCGTGACTGTAGTATAATCTCTCAAATGTATGGGATCCGGTGCAGCGCCTCCAGTGGTAACTTGACTGAACTAAAATCCCAAGCGGCAGTGCCTCGAGCATCGGTATGCACAAAGTCTACTATTCGATCCGTGACTGTAGTATAATCTCTCAAATGTATGGGATCCGGTGCAGCGCCTCCAGTGGTAACTTGACTGAACTAAAATCCCAAGCGGCAGATTCGGGAGTCACGTTCGATCAGGTGCACGTTTCAAAATACTCTACTTGAATAGACATCTTCATACATTTTGCCGCGGTTTGCGAGCACGAGTAGCAATTTGACAGCTTTGATAAAGTATATGACCTAACTTGTCAAGTAAAATCACTCACGGCCATTTTTCATCGTGACAAGATACTTTAGAGAGATTTTGTAGCATTTAATGTGCTTTCTTAGTATTGTGTAGTGATATTGTGAATAACTAATATTAAAATGATGTCAGCTTGACACGATTTTGCCTGGCAAATGGCGAAAGCAACACTAAAAGTGCACAGTTTTGAAGAATGTACCTACTCACAAAAACTTGCGAAAAAACTAAGTTGTGCAATATCTACAACAACAATGTAAAGTACATTGTGCCCTTGGAACCTTCCTTCACAAAAATACCCACCTACCTAACCCTAGATGCAAAGGTAAGTTTTGTTTTTCTACAACACGTATTGTTCCAAGAACGAAAATGACCTTGGGAATGTGTGGTTGTGCTTCCTATTACATACTTACAATACAACATTTATAATGTTTTATGTTGTGTATTTATGATGTTGATTATTTAGTAGGTACTAGCAACGCCCTCGCGACATTGCCCCCTAGTGATGTTAAAGTTGATGATGAAAAATAGCCTATACCTAACCTTCCTCAAGACTTTACTTTTATTATTGGTAGGTATAGATGTACTTAAATAATTACCTAATGAAGTGGTTATTATTTTCAGGTATTGAGTGCCCTTTTCTTTTGAACTCATGGAGATTACCAACATGTCGCTGGAGTAGCTAATGTATTTTCTCAGACTTCAATTAAAATATCACTGATGCGTGGAACAATACAAGAGCGAAAAGGACATTTAGAAGCTGAGGTATAAATAAGTTTTTATTAAATAAATGTTTTTCAAGACAAGCTTTTATTGGGTTAGGGTGGGCTAATCCAAATTAGCCCAAATACGGATGTTCTACTGTCTTTCACTGAGAAGTTTCATTGAACAGCTTCTGACTCCATCATCAGATCATCTCGCTGTTAGGTAGGTACCATAATATTGCATTGTCACCGAGAATCTTTGTTTGCCAAATTTCAGCTCAATCGGGCACTGGGAAGTGGGTAAAATTTAACTTGCAAGATCTAACCCGAACAAACATTGCAAATTAAATAATAACTTGTAAAATACAACAAATGCTGCACATAGTTTTCATAATATAATTACCTTCTCTACTTCCTATGCAATGTATTTAGATCACTATGTTAACAAACAATAATTATTTACAGATGATGGTGAGACAAATTAGGTATGTGCAGCAAAGAAACAATTAACACATTCCCTGTCCCACCTCTGCGGTGCTCTCCGAAGGCAAGGACTGTCTACTCGGGCTCGGCAAGTGCGTCGCGGGCATTGAACGTGTTCAGCCACCAGTATTGATATTATAAGAGGAAGAGCTTTGCAGGTCAACTTGTCTAAAAAACTAAGGCTTGTCAAATTAAATATAAAACAATGTTTTACATTCTCAGTGTAACTACATAAGACTATTCTGTAATCTGATATTATACTTTATTACATTTGTTAATAAACATAGTTTTCTGTTTCGTATCTAGCCTTTATTTAATAGCCTGTCCCTTAATAAATAAATATAACCTAAGTCTATCATGAGGAGGAAGTATCTCACAAAATAAAAATACTTAGTTTAAGATATGAAGTTTCTTTAGAGTGCATAACGCCATCTAGTGGTTCAATTACGAACCACATTGCACTGGTAAACCTTTTTGCGTGAAAATGCCAAGAAAACGGCTTTTCCCAGATATGAGACCTAGCTAGATCGATTTTTCGCCCCCGTAAACACCCGTACTGCAAATTTCATCGAAATCGTTGGAGCCGTTTTCGAGAAGTACATACAAACAAACTTCAAAGATCAAACAAATATTGCTCGTTTAATAGAATAGGATATTTGATTATAATCTAATGTACTGCGTATAAAAACGTAAGTATATTAGTAGGTATAGATTCAATTAAACCAGTTTAAACCAATTGTTTTAATTAAATAAACATGTCTTATTATTATGAATAAATAATATTAAACACTACAAATTTACAATTTAGTAATTACAACTGAAATGTATCAATAATTAAAACTAATACAAAATAAAGAAAGATCTAAATGAAATTAAATTATAGAAATAGTAATTACATTATAATGTCATGTATGTACCTACAATAATACAATATAGTATAGGTATACTAAAGTATTATGATGTAGCTCACAGAGCCTTTAACATGCAAGCAATAACATCTACAATCCACCCGCAAACAAGTCACAGTGCTGTCCGAAGACATTGAGCGCATTGAGGAAGCGGGGCACGGGGGATGATGAGTTTTAATGATGCGGGGCGGCGAGGCGGCAGGGTGAGCTGGGCAGGCGATTTTGGATGCACATTCATGGGCTTGACTGGTGATCCCGTTCTGCCATGTTCAACCATGAAAGCATTGTTGAGCTTGATGTGCTCGGCTGGCTCTAATTTGCTTCTGCAATAAACATCAAACACTTTAAAGCATTGGTCACATTAGGGAAGAGTGTTAAAACGTTGAATCAGATAAATTAGTGTTCATCATTATTTCAGATAAAAATCATCATTTTAGCCATAGGACGTCTACTGCTGAAAATAGACCTCCACCTTATGTGTCATCGTAACACTTGATTAATTTTTAAAGTTTAATCAATAAACTTACTAAAATCAGCATTTAGCCTGCTGCTTGATCACTGCAGCAGCTGAAGGAGGTTCTTGTTCCTCAGTCGAATGAATATTCTGTAAATGTGAAATTTTTTAGCCATAGTGATAATGGTATGTATGTAGCTAGATTTTCAGGTATATTTTCTATATACCTACCCAACAAATTATATTGATTGGTGGTTGTTTCTCTAGTAATCTAGTAGTACTAGAGTGATGGAACCTAGCCGCTCCTTATAAGATTTAAAATAAGGCTAGTATTATGTCCACAAAAGTGGTGCTTTAGGCATGTGGGTGAAGGTACTGTCACGAGTAGGTAATAAAATATTTGCTTTGAAAACAAAAGTAAAATAGTAATGCCTACCTTTCTCTACGTCCCATTGGCATTGAACAATCAGCCCATCGGTATAAGTTAGTCATTCTCCCGTGGCGAGCCTCAGCTTGTTTGCAGTCGTCTTCGTGTCTAAAACATTAAAATATCATGATGATTAACTTGAATTATAAGTTGGACAGATGGTTGAGACTATGTTATTCCTAATTAAAAGTAATCCACTCGTGTAAAAGATAGTTAATAGTACCTAAGTATCAATCAATAGATTTTGTTTTCCATACAATTGTTAAGTTTAATTTTTATGCTTGTGTACGTACCTACACTTACTGCTTCATGAATTCTCCCATCACATTAAAGCACGCACGGTTTTCTTGTTTAGTTTCTTTAATTATGTACAAGAATAAACTTTATTATCATTTCACAAATAAATCATCAACTCAAAACAGCTGACTGAGTTGACCATATTATAGCCATAAATTAAGAAGTACTAAACTTTATACAAAAACGCCGTACACACAACACTTTGCATTTTTGCCGGGTTATACAATCATTCATTCAATTTATTTGGACCAAGGTTTAATTACCATAGACAAATAAAGATTTCAAAGTCCTCATTCGCTTTCCTTATCTATTTCATAGAAAAGAAAGAGAAAGATATATTGATTGTTGACGTTTGCTTTTTGACATTGAGTACTCCAGTCTGGTGAACAATACCAACATGAAATAATAAAAAAACGGACTTCCTGCGGTGTCAACCGCACCAGCCTTGTAAAGTTTTTAAAAACCGGTGCTCGCATATGTTTATTTAACTTGACAAGTTGAGTTGTCTGTCACGGATCGAATAGTAGACTTTGTGCAAACCGATGCTCGAGGCTCAGATTCGGGAGTCACGTTCGATCAGGTGCACGTTTCAAAATACTCTACTTGAATAGACATCTTCATACATTTTGCCGCGGTTTGCGAGCACGAGTAGCAATTTGACAGCTTTGATAAAGTATATGACCTAACTTGTCAAGTAAAATCACTCACGGCCATTTTTCATCGTGACAAGATACTTTAGAGAGATTTTGTAGCATTTAATGTGCTTTCTTAGTATTGTGTAGTGAAATTGTGAATAACTAATATTAAAATGATGTCAGCTTGACACGATTTTGCCTGGCAAATGGCGAAAGCAACACTAAAAGTGCACAGTTTTGAAGAATGTACCTACTCACAAAAACTTGCGAAAAAACTAAGTTGTGCAATATCTACAACAACAATGTAAAGTACATTGTGCCCTTGGAACCTTCCTTCACAAAAATACCCACCTACCTAACCCTAGATGCAAAGGTAAGTTTTGTTTTTCTACAACACGTATTGTTCCAAGAACGAAAATGACCTTGGGAATGTGTGGTTGTGCTTCCTATTACATACTTACAATACAACATTTATAATGTTTTATGTTGTGTATTTATGATGTTGATTATTTAGTAGGTACTAGCAACGCCCTCGCGACATTGCCCCCTAGTGATGTTAAAGTTGATGATGAAAAATAGCCTATAACCTTCCTCAAGACTTTACTTTTATTATTGGTAGGTATAGATGTACTTAAATAATTACCTAATGAAGTGGTTATTATTTTCAGGTATTGAGTGCCCTTTTCTTTTGAACTCATGGAGATTACCAACATGTCGCTGGAGTAGCTAATGTATTTTCTCAGACTTCAATTAAAATATCACTGATGCGTGGAACAATACAAGAGCGAAAAGGACATTTAGAAGCTGAGGTATAAATAAGTTTTTATTAAATAAATGTTTATCAAGACAAGCTTTTATTGGGTTAGGGTGGGCTAATCCAAATTAGCCCAAATACGGATGTTCTACTGTCTTTCACTGAAAAGTTTCATTGAACAGCTTCTGACTCCATCATCAGATCATCTCGCTGTTAGGTAGGTACCATAATATTGCATTGTCACCGAGAATCTTTATGTTTGCCAAATTTCAGCTCAATCGGGCACTGGGAAGTGGGTAAAATTTAACTTGCAAGATCTAACCCGAACAAACATTGCAAATTAAATAATAACTTGTAAAATACAACAAATGCTGCACATAGTTTTCATAATATAATTACCTTCTCTACTTCCTATACAATGTATTTAGATCACTATGTTAACAAACAATAATTATTTACAGATGATGGTGAGACAAATTAGGTATGTGCAGCAAAGAAACAATTAACACATTCCCTGTCCCACCTCTGCGGTGCTCTCCGAAGGCAAGGACTGTCTACTCGGGCTCGGCAAGTGCGTCGCGGGCATTGAACGTGTTCAGCCACCAGTATTGATATTATAAGAGGAAGAGCTTTGCAGGTCAACTTGTCTAAAAAACTAAGGCTTGTCAAATTAAATATAAAACAATGTTTTACATTCTCAGTGTAACTACATAAGACTATTCTGTAATCTGATATTATACTTTATTACATTTGTTAATAAACATAGTTTTCTGTTTCTTATCTAGCCTTTATTTAATAGCCTGTCCCTTAATATATAAATATAACCTAAGTCTATCATGAGGAGGAAGTATCTCACAAAATAAAAATACTTAGTCTAGGATATGAAGTTTCTTTAGAGTGCATAACGCCATCTAGTGGTTCAATTACGAACCACATTGCACTGGTAAACCTTTTTGCGTGAAAATGCCAAGAAAACGGCTTTTCCCAGATATGAGACCTAGCTAGATCGATTTTTCGCCCCCGTAAACACCCGTACTGCAAATTTCATCGAAATCGTTGGAGCCGTTTTCGAGAAGTACATACAAACAAACTTCAAAGATCAAACAAATATTGCTCGTTTAATAGAATAGGATATTTGATTATAATCTAATGTACTATGTATAAAAACGTAAGTATATTAGTAGGTATAGATTCAATTAAATCAGTTTAAACCAATTGTTTTAATTAAATAAACATGTCTTATTATTATGAATAAATAATATTAAACACTACAAATTTACAATTTAGTAATTACAACTGAAATGTATCAATAATTAAACCTAATACAAAATAAAGAAAGATCTAAATTAAATTAAATTATAGAAATAGTAATTACATTATAATGTCATGTATGTACCTACAATAATACAATATAGGTATACTAAAGTATTATGATGTAGCTCACAGAGCCTTAAACATGCAAGCAATAACATCTACAATCCACCCGCAAACAAGTCACAGTGCTGTCCGAAGACATTGAGCGCATTGAGGAAGCGGGGCACGGGGGATGATGAGTTTTAATGATGCGGGGCGGCGAGGCGGCAGGGTGAGCTGGGCAGGCGATTTTGGATGCACATTCATGGGCTTGACTGGTGATCCCGTTCTGCCATGTTCAACCATGAAAGCATTGTTGAGCTTGATGTGCTCGGCTGGCTCCAATTTGCTTCTGCAATAAACATCAAACACTTTAAAGCATTGGTCACATTATGGAAGAGTGTTAAAACGTTGAATCAGATAAATTAGTGTTCATCATTATTTCAGATAAAAATCATCATTTTAGCCATAGGACATCTACTGCTGAAAATAGACCTCCACCTTATGTGTCATCGTAACACTTGATTAATTTTTAAAGTTTAATCAATAAACTTACTAAAATCAGCATTTAGCCTGCTGCTTGATCACTGCAGCAGCTGAAGGAGGTTCTTGTTCCTCAGTCGAATGAATATTCTGTAAATGTGAAATTTTTTAGCCATAGTGATAATGGTATGTATGTAGCTAGATTTTCAAGTATATTTTCTATATACCTACCCAACAAATTATATTGATTGGTGGTTGTTTCTCTAGTAATCTAGTAGTACTAGAGTGATGGAACCTAGCCGCTCCTTATAAGATTTAAAATAAGGCTAGTATTATGTCCACAAAAGTGGTGCTTTAGGCATGTGGGTGAAGGTACTGTCACGAGTAGGTAATAAAATATTTGCTTTGAAAACAAAAGTAAAATAGTAATGCCTACCTTTCTCTACGTCCCATTGGCATTGAACAATCAGCCCATCGGTATAAGTTAGTCATTCTCCCGTGGCGAGCCTCAGCTTGTTTGCGGTCGTCTTCGTGTCTAAAACATTAAAATATCATGATGATTAACTTGAATTATAAGTTGGACAGATGGTTGAGACTATGTTATTCCTAATTAAAAGTAATCCACTCGTGTAAAAGATAGTTAATAGTACCTAAGTATCAATCAATAGATTTTGTTTTCCATACAATTGTTAAGTTTAATTTTTATGCTTGTGTACGTACCTACACTTACTGCTTCATGAATTCTCCCATCACATTAAAGCACGCACGGTTTTCTTGTTTAGTTTCTTTAATGTACAAGAATAAACTTTATTATCATTTCACAAATAAATCATCAACTCAAAACAGCTGACTGATTTGACCATATTATAGCCATAAATTAAGAAGTACTAAACTTTATACAAAAACGCCGTACACACAACACTTTGCATTTTTGCCGGGTTATACAATCATTCATTCAAAAAGGTTTAATTACCATAGACAAATAAAGATTTCAAAGTCCTCATTCGCTTTCCTTATCTATTTCATAGAAAAGAAAGAGAAAGATATATTGATTGTTGACGTTTGCTTTTTGACATTGAGTACTCCAGTCTGGTGAACAATACCAACATTAAATAATTAAAAAACGGACTTCCTGCGGTGTCAAACGCACCAGCCACGTAGAGTTTTTAAAAACTGGCGATCGCTTATGTTTATTTAACTTGTCAAGTTGAGTTAGCAGTCACGGATCGAATAGTAGACTTTGTGCATACTCCTGCTAAAGGCTCAGGGTAGCTACCTTTTTTCTTGTAGTTAGAAAGTTTTGTTCCTAAGAAATTATTGGTTTACTAGCTGTGCCCCGCGGTGTTACCCGCGGTGGGAGCTGATTTTTTTTGAGAAATGCAACATGCGACACTTGATTTTGATAACGGTGCTCTAAGAAAAAGATGGATGTTTGTCGGTTCCTAACATTAAATTCTTTTTCTCGCAAAACTACGCAAGTAATATGCGAGCGAAGCGAGCGGAAATTTTTTAGACAAATACAACATGTTACACTTGATTTTGCTAACGGTGCTCTAAGAAAAAGATGGATGGTTGTCGGTTCCTAACAGTAAATTAATTTGCTCGTAAAATACTCATGAAAGTAATATGCGAGCGAAGCGAGCGGAATTTTTTTTGACAAATTTAACACGTGACCCTTGATTTTGCTAACGGTGCTCTAAGAAAAAGATGGGATGGTTGTCGGTTCATAACAGTAAATTAATTTGCTCGTAAAATACTCATGAAAGTAAGATGCGAGCGAAGCGAGCGGAATTTTTTTAGACAAATTTAACACGTGACACTTGATTTTGCTAACGGTGCTCTAAGAAAAAGATGGGATGGTTGTCGGTTCATAACAGTAAATTAATTTGCTCGTAAAATACTCATGAAAATAATATGCGAGCGAAGCGAGCGGAATATTTTTAGACAAAAACACGTGACACTTGATTTTGCTAACGGTGCTCCAAGAAAAAGATGGGTGGTTATCGGTTCCTAAATTTGAATTATTTTGCTCGCAAAATACTCATAAACCTAATATGCGAGCGAAGCGAGTCACTTTGTCACACCGTTTTACCCCTTTTCAAGGGCTATTTTGAAAAACCCTGAAATAAGTGTTCATTTATTTTGTATTTAAAGTTGTAGCTGCGTGCCGCTAACTACCTACATAGAGTACCTACTCGAATAAGGGAAAATGAAGAAAGCTGACAACTCTTTATTAGACATCTCTGCACTTCTCATCACTGCGAGCTCCATTACCACAGCAACTCTTCTTCCATCAGCACGCATCTTCACACGTCTGCTTTTCACTGCGGCGCCGAGGAAATGGACGGGCGACCGCGGGAGCGCAACTTATATTTATGCACTCGGCTCGGCTGTGCGTCCCCCACTCTCCGCGCGCCGCCCCGCGCGACCGAGACGATCGGCGCATGCGCGGCTTTTGCCGCACTGTGATTGGTTGACATGTCTGTCTCGCTTTATTGGTGCAACCTTGTTAGTCTGATAAGTTTAGTATAAATATAGATGTAAGTTCGATAATAAATTCATTCCGTTATTTACACTCGCCGACTGCGTTTCTCTCTCTCCAAGTATTTAAGCCTCAACAGTAGGAACCTGATAGGTTAGGTACTACCACATTGGTGACCCCGTGAAAAACACATCCTTCTGAAGAGAAAATACAACAGAAATGCAGAACCAGGAATCAAGAACGGAAGAAATGTCAACTCCACAAGAAGCTGCCGCTGCCGCGGCCATTCCTCAAGAAATAGCCGGAATCGCACTTTCGATGAGGATACCACCGTTTTGGAGAGACAAGCCCCGCCTATGGTTCATCAGCTTCGAAGCCGCAACCAACGACCTGCACAAAAGTGAAGCCCAGCTGGCGCAGATGGTCATCGCTAAATTGGACAAACAAGACATCGAACAAATCGCCGATTTAGTCCTCCGCCCACCGTCATCGGGACAGTACACAACGCTGAAGAACAGACTGATTTCGTCCTATGAAGAATCCGACAACCGCCAGCTACAAAGACTACTGTCCGAAGTACAACTAGGGGACCAGAGGCCTACACAACTTCTACGAAGGATGCGAAGCCTAGCTCACGACAACGTGCCTGACTCTCTGCTGCGTATGATGTGGACCAACCACCTTCCTTCACACATCCAATCCATCCTGACAGTCAGCGAAACCTTCTCCACCACAACGACGCTCGACGAACTCGCTCTGTTAGCCGACAAGATGATGGAAACCAGCTCAAGCACGCAAGTCTCAGTCGTCGAAGCTAAGTCATCACTAGCTCAAATCAACACCGAAACGAAGTCCCTCGTAGAAGAGATCCGCCAGCTGTCACTCGAAGTCGCCGCTCTCAAAACATCTCATCATCAGCATCAACATTTACCTCGCCGTCCATTCATCCGTGAAAATCGTTCATCGAGTCGCGCCGATTCCAGCCAGCGTCAGCGTAGCCCATCACCATCACCTCATTGCTACTACCATCGAAGATTCGGATCCGAGGCATACCGCTGCACCACGCCATGCTCATTCAACAAGAACAAGAAGTCGGAAAACTAGATAGCACGCTAGATGAGGCGGAATCTAGCGGGACTGAAACTTCATACCGCCTATTCGTCACCGACAGAAAAACAAATCTTCAATTTCTGATCGACACCGGCGCAAATATCTCCGTGTTACCTCCAGCCAACGGACAAACACCGAAGCCACTGAATTTTCAACTCTACGCCGCTAACAATACAGTCATACCTACATACGGCGAGAAAACACTAGAACTGGACTTACATCTACGACGACCATTCAAATGGACATTCATCATTGCGAAAGTCAGTAAACCAATCATCGGAGCTGATTTTCTCAAACACCATCAACTCATCGTCGACCTCAAGAATCGAAGACTCATCGACTCCGTAACTAACTTATCATCACATTCGCCAGTTCAAGCCACAAACATACCTACAATCCGAAGCATCGACGTACAAAAATCCTACCACGACATCCTAGCGGATTTTCCCGGAACTACGAGATTAACTGCAATGAATCTAACTACGCTTCACAACGTCGAACATTACATCGAAACAACAGGACCGCCACTACACTGCAAAGCACGACCTATCGCACCTCACCGCTACGAACAAGTACGAAAAGAATTTCAGAACATGATCGATCAAGGCCTATGCCGCCCAAGCAAGAGCCCGTGGTCTTCGCCTCTACACATCGTACCTAAAAAGAACGGTGATCTACGTGTCTGCGGTGACTACAGAAGACTAAACGCCATCACTACTCCAGATAGATATCCGATACCTAGAATCAAAGATTTCACCTACCAACTTTCAAACAAAACCATCTTCAGTACCATCGATCTCAACCGAGCCTACCAACAACTGAAAGTCCGAGGAGAAGACATCGAGAAAACCGCAATAATAACTCCTATGGGCCTGTTCGAATTTCAAAGAATGTGCCCAGGTCTGAAGAACGCTGGACAGACATTCCAGCGCTTCATCCACGAAGTACTACGCGGACTCGATTTTGTCTACGCTTTCATCGACGATCTACTTATCGCCAGTACAGACGAAGAAACACACAAAAATCACCTCCGTGCTGTACTGCGACGACTAGAAGACAATGGCATCACCATAAATCCTTCGAAATGCGTCTTCGGTCAACCAGAAGTCAAGTTCCTCGGTTTCACCGTCAACAAAGAAGGAATCAAACCGCCTACAGAAAAAGTCGCCGCAATTTGCAGCTATGCGAAACCGAAAAATATTGAAGAATTACGACGATTTCTCGGCATGATCAACTTCTATCGCGAGCACATACCTAAAGCAGCAGAAGTTCAAGCGCCACTCCATGCGTACCTACACAACGCAAAGAAAAAAGATCGGTCACCCATCGAATGGAACGACGAGGCAACAAAGTCATTTGAAGCGAGTAAATTAGCATTACAAAACGCCGCTTTACTCGCGCATCCATCTCACGAAGCAACGCTAGCTATCTTCAGTGACGCATCCGACCAATCAGCTGGCGCCGTGCTACAACAATTCATCGACGAAAAATGGCAACCACTTGGCTATTTTTCGAAGAAATTCTCCGACGCGCAGCGTAACTACAGCACATTCGACCGAGAGCTACTAGCTATCTACATGGCAATCAAACATTTCCGAAAAACGTTCGAGGGGCGAGATCTCATCATTTTCACCGACCACAAGCCATTAACCTTCGTACTTCAAAAACCTCCGTCAGCTTCAGAAACACCACGCCGCGCAAGACAACTCATTTTCATCAGCGAGTTCACCACCGACATAAGACACGTCAGCGGAAGCGATAACATAGTCGCCGACGCACTCAGCCGTGTACCTATCGAAACAATCACTTGCCCGACGTCAATAAACTACGACAAGATCTCCGAAGCGCAAGAAAGAGATAGAGATACTATCGAACGGCTCGCAAGTCAAGAAAATTTGGATATCAAGCAAGTCTCTGTACCGGGTTCACAAAAACGTATCTACTGCGAAATGTCAACGACCTGCGCCCGACCCTACCTACCTGAAGAATATCGACGTGCCGCATTCGACTCACTTCACTCGATCAGCCACCCGGGAGTCCGAACAACCCGCAAGCTGATCAGTCAAAAGTACTTCTGGCCGTCGATGAACAAGGATGCGGGAACATGGGCGAGACAATGCCTACAATGTCAGCGGTGTAAAGTTCAGCGACATACAACAAGCAGCCTATCTACTTTCGCACCAGCTGACCGCTTTCAACATGTCCACATCGACATCGTGGGACCGCTACCTACTTCACCTCAAGGACATCGATATCTCGTCACAATGATTGACCGAGCGACGAGATGGCCCGAAGCGATACCTACAGACGACACATCAGCTGAGAGCGTAGCGAAAATAGTCTACGAACATTGGATCACTCGTTTCGGCTCACCGAGGTTAATGACCTCCGACCAAGGAAGAAATTTCGAGAGCCGCTTATTCGCTAAATTACTTCACACTTTTGGAACCGAGAAGAATCGTACTACAGCTTACCATCCGCAAGCAAACGGCGTAGTCGAAAGATGGCACCGCTCACTCAAGACTGCACTGAAAACTCGTCTATCAGAACAGACTACGTGGATCGACGAGCTACCTACTGTATTGATGGGATTACGCGCCGCCGCACGTTCCGACACAGGCGTGAGCGCAGCCGAACTCACCTACGGATACAACCTACGCCTACCATGTGATTTCTTCACAACATCATCATCACCATCTGATCACCAGGACATGGACTTCGATTTCGTAAGCCGACTACGCTCGTCAATCAACTCCGCACGTCCGAGTCAACTTCCATCACACGGAAACAAACGGCCTATCTTCGTGCATAAAGACTTGCAAACATGCGAACAAGTTTTTATTCGCAACGACGCCGTTAAGAAGCCGCTACAACCTACCTACGAAGGACCCTACAGAGTGTTAGAGAGAGGCAGCAAGACTTTCAAGATTCAACTACCGGAGCGAAGATCGGCAGTCGTATCTATCGACCGTCTAAAGCCTGCCTATACAGTCGACGAAAGTAGCTACGATACCTACCTACCTTCATCATCGAGCTACTTACCATCATCACATCACCTACCTTCACCAGCGGACAGCAGTCAAGATTCACCAGCAGCTTCAGTTTCTTCACCCGTTCCACCGGCGACTCAAGACCCAAGCACCACCAGCCCAACACCGCGCCAAGTCCCGTCATCTATTTTGAAAACGACTCGGCGTGGACGTGATGTCAAGCTTCCGGTACGCTTTCGCTAGGGAAGGAGCCATGTAGCTGCGTGCCGCTAACTACCTACATAGAGTACCTACTCGAATAAGGGAAAATGAAGAAAGCTGACAACTCTTTATTAGACATCTCTGCACTTCTCATCACTGCGAGCTCCATTACCACAGCAACTCTTCTTCCATCAGCACGCATCTTCACACGTCTGCTTTTCACTGCGGCGCCGAGGAAATGGACGGGCGACCGCGGGAGCGCAACTTATATTTATGCACTCGGCTCGGCTGTGCGTCCCCCACTCTCCGCGCGCCGCCCCGCGCGACCGAGACGATCGGCGCATGCGCGGCTTTTGCCGCACTGTGATTGGTTGACATGTCTGTCTCGCTTTATTGGTGCAACCTTGTTAGTCTGATAAGTTTAGTATAAATATAGATGTAAGTTCGATAATAAATTCATTCCGTTATTTACACTCGCCGACTGCGTTTCTCTCTCTCCAAGTATTTAAGCCTCAACAGTAGGAACCTGATAGGTTAGGTACTACCACAAAGTATTCTAATCAAGTTTCGAGCCAACCGCACCACTTGTTAAAAAGTTCCCATACAATCTTTGACAACCCATTTTACCCCTTTTTGAGAGTTATTTTGAAAAACCCTGAAACACGTGTTTATTTATTTTACACCTGTTGAATAGTAAAAATAAAAAAAATCTGTTTTATTATACCATCCATATAGTGTGGATAATAAGGGTCAATTTCTGAGAAGAAACTGGCATGGCAAAGCAAGTGAGCGCGCGTGAAACAGGACAGCTTTATAGCTCTCTCTCTCTCTCTATCGTCCTGTGACTGCGACATATAGTACTCAAGAAACAAGTTGTCCTCTTAGCGAACCACGTGAAAAGGATGCTCAATACGCAATTCATAGGCTAAAGAGCGAGATAGAGCCATACGTCACGAACAACTTGTTTGTCTCGTATTATAACTCTGCGTACTGCTTGTACTGTGTTCAAACGTGTAAACTAGTGCGGTGATTTTTTGATTCCCAAAAAGCGGGACATTTGGCGTCCCGCGCAGGGGTCGCGCGGGACGCGTCCCTAGACCCCTGAAAAGCGGGACGTCCCGCGAAATTCGGGACACCTGGTAACACTACACATGACTGATATACTACTTATATACATACATTTTTTTTTGTAAATACATACCTACATAATATACATAGAAAACACCCAGACCCGAGACAAATATTTGCAGATCATACAAACATTTGTCCCGCGGCGGGGATCGAACCCGCAATTTCCTGCGTCACAGGCGGGCCTTCACCCACTGCGCCACAGAGGTCGTCAATTAAAAACGACAAAATAATTATTTCTCAGTAAAAAACAAAGATGAGATACAAGAAATACCTACTGGTTAAGTAATTTGTTTAGGTTTACTGAGGAGAAAGGAGCAAAGAACGCTTGCCTTGCCTGTGGAAGAAGATCTGTAACTGATTTTGTTATTTCGGTTTATTAGAAAAGGGTAGCACTATTTTTAGGTTCTGATTACCTTATTTTCAGTGTGCCCAGTACTCCGTCTGGCAATATTTCTGCGTCTTCCGGCGCACTCGACGAGTTTTACGCTGGAACTCTTGATAGCAGCTTCCTTGATGACCTCACGCCAATGCCTAATCAGGAGGTGGCGTATGAAAGTGATAGGTTTGTATTGCAATTTAAGCTGCATCATGTTATGAATGAAAAATCACTGGTGAGAATGCACATGAAAGTTTAACCTTTTAAATCTGGGTCCCTATTCCCAAAACTCAAAACGATATCGTTCTAATAATCGTAGTTTAGCTTATGAAGGTGGGTGGAAAAAGAATTTGAAATATTTTACCAACATAAGCTGAACCACAGCTGAACTATGAAAAGAGTCACGTTACGAATAGGTATATTGCTTTCAGTTTTGGGAGTAGGCCACCTGTTTTTTCTCATAAATTATTAATCTTTGGATTTTTTTTATATTAGCTACATTGACTTGGTACATAATGATTGCTCTTTTTGAATGGTTTTTTGCTAGAGCGCAGTGTAGTTGACTTTTTTTTGTGTTGTTTTATTGACCAACACCCGAATACTGAAACGCTACTAAGCTTAAGTGCTGCTCATCTTTTTTAATAGTCGTTTTTGTATGATTGTGAAGGATAAGAACGTCTCAAATATTTAAGTAGCGTTTTTGGGAGTTAGAAACACCAACTGTATTTAATCAGCAATCAATTTCCTTCACAGTGATGAAGATACGAACCCAAGGGTGATAGTTGACCAAGATGAATTAGATATAGACGTTGAAACCAGCACAGCAGCGACACTAGAAATCCGCAGGCCTGTAGAACACATTCCGAAAACTGACGATATGGAACGACTTATGAACAGAACTTCTATGAACGATTACGACAGTGTACCGACTGGCCCGATATTTGGAAGGCGCAGTATGGAATTGTCTATGGATAGCGATTTCCCGATTTGGGCAGGAGATTCTAGCGCGAGAAGATCACCAGAAGGTAACATAATAGCTCTAGTTGCAAGTTGTAAGTACAAACAACATTCGATTTTCATTTAAGTGTACTTACCTATATTATATTGTGGCATGTATGATAATAGCTCTTTATAAATTGTAGAGGTTAGTAAAACATTTCAAAAATATGAAATTCTTCCACAGGTGGCGAAGATCCAGATATTCCTAAGGAACCCGAGAAGGTAAACTTTTTCCATAAATAGTAAACAAACGAGAATGGCTTATTTATCAGCCACTTTCTCTTTGTAATTAAATATCACGATGCGTTCGAATTTGTAGCACGAATACCTTTCACTTTTCCCACATGAGCGAGATTATGAATGAATACAGAGAGCAAAAACTAATTGCATATTTTATCTTATCAATGAATATGCTATGCTATCTGCTAATGAAGATTTTAATTCGATCTGTGAGATTGTTCTATAAAATCAGAAAAGAGATCAATTTAAAATATACCTGACCTTTTTTTTGACAAAGGTTGCCTAGAAGACATTCCTTTGAGCGATAAGGCCGCCCATTGTGCCACCATAAGTTTTTCTAGTTAAGTACCTATATAATTTTGTGTAACAATCAAGAGTTAATCTATCGTCTTTTTTTGTATAGAGATTTGATATTAAAACCTCTAATTAATCTTACGCCCAGCAATTAACTCTCTAGTATAATAATGATAAAATAACCTACATGTTTGTTTTGTAGACTGAAAAGAAGAAATCTAAAAAGAAGTCCAAAGACAAGGAGCGGGGTGACTACAGCGAGAAATCTGAACGCAAAGAGAAGAAACACAAGCACAAGAAATCAAAAGAAAAGACCCCACATCCACAACAGGACCTCCTATCGCCGTCAACAGCAGATTTTGACTACGAAGACTATGATAGCATATAACAAGATTCCTTTAGCTAGAAAAGGTCTCTCTTATTGGACTTACAGGCATCGTATTGATCAAACGCATATACTTAGGCTGGTTTTACTGTCACGCGTACCGTCCGCGCTGATAGACGAGTGATTTTTATTACAATGAAATAAGGATACTGCTTGTTTAGCAGAAATGGCTACGCTGATTGCTCTCGTCAGTGCTGAACAATCAGTATCCTTATTTCATTGTAATAAAGATCACTCGCCTATCCGCGCGGACGGTACGCGTGACAGTAAAACCAGCCTTACTATAGCTACCAGCTAGCGTGCCACCGAAAAGGACAAACTAAGTGAATCCAATTCATAGTGTAAGGGACAAAAAATATTTCGCCTTGTCTCTTTATTTTTCAAGAATTTTTAATATTCTTCCCTATTTTGTGTCACTGAGAAGGAGCGTGTCCAGCTGTCTACTAAGTCTATGCTCTGTCTCTTTTATTGAGATGAGAGTGACAAGAAACAAGAAAGAGTGATTAATTAATGAGACAGACAAAGAGAGTTCAGTTCAGTCTGAATTTTCCACACTTCTGTTTTGTTTTGTTCTGAAAACACGCGGAAGTAGATGTCTCAGACGTTCCATTTAACAAATAAAGGCACTAGTACTTCAACAATGTTCATGTGCTAAATTCAGACTAACTGAAGCTTCAAACATTCCAAAAAGTTGTATGTAAGATCGAAATTCGAAATGCGTATAATATTCGCAAATATAGGCAAATGTCAAATAAAACCAGCTATTATGGCTACTCGTTGAACTTAGTGGAATAGAGGCTCTGCGAGTTCTTAAAATTAAATACGATTACAAAGCATGGCCTATGTGCAGGTAACATAAAGGTAATATTTGTTAATCTTTTCGAAGTATTTGCCATTTGGATAAAAGTCCAGTAGGACTTCTATGAGCTTCCATTCATATAGCATGCCAATTATTTTATAGGTGTTCTCCACAGAGGAGCTATATACCTACCTACTGCACTATTATGTTGACGAATAGTTATTAACTTTATATTTTGCTATCATTAGATAGATAAGAACTATTAAGTTAAATCTGAACTCGTTGGTTACGTAAAAAATAATACAGTCTACCTTAGCGAGGTACGCTAGGGTAGACTGTACTATTGGATGTACTTTACATTATTACGCTCAGAATACATTATTGTTAATATTAAAGACACGTAACGCGTTTATTGTTATGCATAATATATTTTATCGTGTTATTGTTTATATTATTATGCTTGTTGTAATAATAGAGTATATTTTAATCTTGCATCATTTAAATGACTATTATTTATTTTCTATAAGTAATCTCAGGAACTACCAGTCAGATTTGAAAAATTATTTTTGCATTTCATAGCTAAACTCTTGAAGGTTATAGGCTACTTTTTATCATCATCATCATCACCATATACCATATCACTACGGGGGCAGCGCCGCGAGGCCGCTGCTAGTAATATAATAAAGCAGAAGAGTTTTTTTGTTTGTTTGGACGCGCTAATTTCAGGAAGCAACAGTTCGATTTGAAAAATTATTTCTGCATTTGATAGCTCAACTCTTGAGAAAGGTATAAGCTACTTTTCATCATCATCAATACTATTAAACTATCACTTCACTACGGTGCAACGCCGTGAGGGCGCTGCTGCTAGTATATCTATATAAGAACGTAAATACAAAAAATCCTAGTTACAAAAACTGTATCCGTAACTTATTGATGATGACTAAAAATAATAGATGAGATGCATGTCCTAACTAACCTTCCATCATTAGGCTCATACACACATTTTTAGAAACGAAACTTTTTTATAAATTATCCGAAGCCCACTACGATGGCCAATATGGGCATCGTAAGGTGGGCGCGCCATTCTACCACCACTATCCTTTGATGTGTGTCCAAAACCGACGAGACATCACGCGCCATCACAGGCCATCGTGGCAGCCACTACGTCCTCTACACGATCGTCGTGGCCCACGACGATGGCCCATCTTGTAGAGGGCCCAGTGATCAAGGTTGTACCTACCATCTATAAACATAAATATGTGGAAGGCATAACTATAATCTTTCTTTCTAGTCAGTAGAGTACTTGTCACGACGTAACAGATACGTCATTAGTTGTAAACATAAAAGTATGGAATCCAACCTTCCTGTTTTATGTGTAATCTTCCAGTAACCTACCTACCTAAGTTAAGTTATTTAAAGTTTAGAGTGGGACATAGATATGATAAAATAGAAGGGGTGATAGCATTTCAACAAAAGAAGTTTAATAAATAGAGTACATTCTATTTAAAATGTAAATGTACAACCACATCGATATTTTATTGGTTAGATTATAAAAATTGGACCACCCATGAGTCCATCCAGTAGGTGTAACAATATTACAAACAAAAATCTCTACATAACAGAACTTACAGATATTAGTCAACTTTATTTTATACATACTATATTACACGATTATTTAACATAATATTTGCCTAATATTATTTATACATTCTATGTATAGTTAGTTTAATAATTATTTCTCATTTTGTAATAAGTTAATAAAACTATAAAATATTATCTTCAGTTAAACATTAGGCAATTTTTAAGGCTAATGCAGGTAGTGGAAATTATATTTGGTGATTTTCATGGTTTTAGTTCAATACAACATGAATTATGTAACTTTGTAATTTAAGGAAATATATTTTAAACAAAGCACTTTGTACTTAGCGTTAGTTTTGTGATTTTTACGTAAAAGCCATGATTTTTAAACATTAGTTAATCACTGTGTAAACAATACCTAAACATTTAAAAGCGAACGGATACATTTAGTAGTATTCCATGATTCTAACTGATTTATCATCTCACGGCCTTATTCATAAGAGCCACCTTCACTTTCAATAATTAATAGCTAAACCTGTAATTTTTATCAAAACTCAACAGAATTTAACTTCCAAACATAATGAAATAATATCTGATTTCAAGGGGAAATAATATTATTAAATGGCCAAAGCAACTCTTGACACAAATTAATATTGGTTTATTTAATTAATAAAAATAATGGTACCTACTTATCTTCAACTTCAACTTCAAGACGAATCTATAAGTATTTATTAATTAAAATGAAAGTAGCAATGTAAAATATTAACAAAATAAAACGCAAGTTTTTATGAATAAGGCCGTAAGCATTTTTACACAGTGATAGTGGTCCAAAAACGGCCAAAAACTTTCAAAAAAGAAGTGTAATTTATAAGAAAGAAGTTTATTACAATGAGGATTTGTTCTTATAGTTATGGCCGAAGTACTTTTACAGTGATAGAGGTCCAAAAACGGCGAAAACCTTTTAAAAAAGAAAAGTGCAAATTAAACAAAAAATAGTACGTTTGATTTGACGCAAAAGCATTGATTTTTTAAGAGATTCTATCCTGCTTTGCATAATTTGTTTTTGTAAGTTTTATTTAATTAGAGGCAAAATAAGAAAAAAACGACTGCGGGTTTGAAAGATAAAAACACAAAAAAAGCGCATAAAATCCGCCATTTTGTTTTTTAAGAATTTTATATACCCACCCCAGTGACGCTCGCGCCACCAAGACGAATCTATGAAGTATCATTTATCAAAATCGGTTATGTCGTTGCGTAGTTTCGAGCGAACATAGGAACGGACACAGGTACATACCTACAGGTCAAACACATAACCCTCCTTTTGGGCTTCACCGCAGTCTAGTAAAAATGCATACATAAAATGAATTGTTTACACAACAATCAGCATCAAAGATTACATTTTACACCAATGTAAATAAAAATTCTTATGAAAGTAGCTGCCCTTAATTCTTGAGAATTAAAAACTACGAATAATAAATTGGATGTAACTATTGCAATGTTATTAGTAAAGTCATGATAAGAATTGAAATGACAACGCAATGATAAAGTTTATAAAGAATTGACTGAGCCTTACAAAAGTATCTTTATTTATCATTCTTGATTGAAGCAAATATTTGAACAAAGACCTTTTCAGATTTGAGCGTTATCCGCGACTGTAAAAGGAAGCAAATCCGATTATGCGGATTATGATTAAATAAATGGATATTGCTACTGCACGTAGTTCAGCAGAACTTGTTTCGAATAGCAAAACAAACGAAAAACCCGACTGCGGGTTTGAAAGATTCGTTAGATTACCCCCCCCCATCCCCCCTCCTCTGGCGAAACTTTCACAGCCACAGCACTCCCCCACAATCAGGCCAAGACACCTCTACGTTAAAATCCATCGAGCCGTTTAGGCTGAAGAGCGCACAAAGAAATAGACATACATACATACACTCGAAAAACGTAACCCTACTTTCTACGGACAGTCGAGTAAAAAGATACTAATGCCCAGTGTGTGTTGTGGTTTTGCTCGTGGAACTTCATACCTGTTAGCGGATAACGCTTTTTATATGAATAAGCTTTATTTAGATCTCAATGCAGGAATCAATCTAGGTTTTTTAACTTCTTCCAAGTGGCCAACTCTGGTGATGGAGTTTTTTAACTAGAAACTTCAGAATTAAGTAAGCAAAGCTCAACTATTCTTAATTATAATTAGGCTAAGGAATCAATGCGTGATTGACAGACCGATTAACAAACACAAAAATATGATGGGGAATTCTAATTATATTTCTATCTATCTTCTTTGAATCTAAGAATTGAACTGAGCAACTACATAGAAGACAAACTTTTCGCACTGTGTCCTTAACCCTACGGCCTACACTAATGAACCAACAATACAATTCATCAATCAATGTCAACAATACCTAAAGCTTCTTATAATGCAAGACATTTTTCATAAACAAATATTATAATGGAGACTGAGATAATCTGAACCCGAGACAATGTTAGAAGGAATGTTCAGTTCTGTTACAACTGCAATTTTAATCTGATTTTCTACATAACAATACATTGATAAGATATTCTAACAACCAATTACATTTCAACAAAATTCATGATATCAAAATATTGAAATAAATAATTATTTTGGCCTAGTTGAAAACACATTTTGGCATTCAAATTAAAGACTTAACTCATGAGTATAATCGAACAATATCTAACTCGATGGATGAATTAACTATTCTATATAATTATATTACTTCCTTAGACATATTCAATAAACTATATCGACTGCAAAATAATCATAATGCATTTCTAGCTTTTTATCTTACATCTAACTATAGTATCTTATTTACAAAATTTATATTATAATTGTTCAATCTTAAACACAGCATCACCCAAATTTTCTCATAGGAGAACTCTTACATATATTTTTAATACAGTTGCTCAAAAAGTGGCGTATTGCAGGGACGTATAGCGTTCGGGAAGTGGGCTATTACACACTCGTGCTTTTTTTTTACCTTTCCCGCACTCGTGCGTTCTCTTTCCCAACTGTCAAAATAATGTCTATTAAAAAGAAAAACCAACCATGAAGTTTGTACTAAAAAAAAAATCATAGAAGTTTTTATGATTCATGCAAATACTTACGTATATTTCTAAAAAGAAGCTAGGTACTAATTTGTTTCTATATCAGATTTAATGATTTGATTGAATGAATTAGGTTAGGTTTCATTTCATTTCATCTCATTAAATTTCATATCAATAAAAAAATTCTACTGAAGACTTGGCTGTATGGGCATAGTTCCCTTTGCCTACCAGAATCGGTGAAAAAAAAATCTCTTCTTATATTCTACGGTTGGCGCCATTTTCTAGATTAAATTGCTTCATTTTTTCGCAACTGTATTAAAAATAGTCGTTCAGTACACGTTCGGAACCGTCATTGCAACTTGTTCCGACTGTCAACCCTCGCCTTCGGCTGCGCCTCGGCTCGGGTAGACATTTGTCGGAACTCTTTGCAATGACAGCCTTTCCGAACTTGTACTGAAATATACTATTAAACATTGTCCGTCATAACAACACACACTGCCGTCGGTCGCACGCGACGGCGCCCGCGATCGCGATCGTCATTCAACACGAGGCGATTGCGTGAACTCGTCCAGGTAGCTCTGCAGCGAGTGGCTCGAGTGCCCGAGGTGGGGCCTCAACGACTCGAAACTAATGTTCTGTTCCACGAATGTGTTGTGCCCTTGTTGAGGGGGTTCCTCTCGGTACTGGCCGATGGTCCAGGGGTCTCTCAAGTCTTGGTTCTGTCGTCGACTATTGGTATCGAAAGGAGGCAGGGAGGGCCAGGCTTGCGCCGGCGGCGTCGTCAGCATGGAGGGCAGGTTACCGGCCTGCGACATCACCGAAGGCTCGCTGGAGAACGACTCCACACCCCAGCCGAGGGATTCGATCGCAGACTGCGCCGTGTTACAGATCTGACTGAATCGATCCACGCCCCAATGACCCGCCACCTCCGGCGCCGTGTTCTGTATGACCTCGGGCGCCTTCGAGACCGCCCTGCCGTACATATCCGACGTTCTGCCGGTTATGACGGAGCGAGACGCCACTCCGGGATCCGGACTGGGAAGGTGGCAGTCTGAGCGCATCATAGGGCTGTAATTGCCCATGCCTGGACTCTTCTTATTGATGTAGGCCTGGTTGTCTACGCTAGGCCGCGGAGAATAAGGGCTTTGGTGTATACGATCTTGTCTCGACATGGGACTGTACTGACCCGGTGTCCTGTTGGGGTTGTTTCGGAGGGTTTCTTTCATGCCCACCCCGGGGTCGGGACTCGTGTGCGTGGACGGGTGGGGAGAGAACGGAGCGTGGTGTTTGGGCATGGGACTGTAGTTTCCGGAGTTCCAACCGCTGGATTTCTGCAGTTCAGGTTTGACGATTTGGCTGGTGTCGGGACTCGGTTGAGCTGAATAAGGACTCGGCTGGGAGGAGTAGGGACTCGGCTGCGTGGAGTACGGGCTCGGCTGAGTGGAGTAGGGACTAGGCTGGGCGGGGCTCGGCTGGGCGGAATAAGGACTCCTCTGAGAAGAGAACTGGCTATCCTGACGCGGCATTGGACTGTAATTCCCGTAGTTCCAGTTGTTGGGATTCTTTATATCCTGCTTCAGGGTTTCTGGACTACGTTTATTTTCTAAAGAAGTGGTAGGACTGCATTGTTCTATAAATTTACCGTGTTTTAATTTACTATCTAACCTATTGAGAGGACTCGCTTCAGACTTATGGGTAGGGGTAGTTTTGTGGTGTCCCATGTTCCATGAATTTGTTTTTATAGCTTCCGATTGAACATCGGGACTGTTTTGTACTTGACTATCTGGTTTGGGGATGGGACTGTAATGCGGGCTATTGTGATCTAACTTGGCAGGATCAGACCTTGGTGTTGAGGAAGAATCGGGCCTGGATTGTGGGAGAGGGCTCAGCAGTTTCGGGGTGGAATCTCTAGACCTTTTCCCTTCTGGAATTTTGGTTGGCTCAGTTTTGCTGTCTGGTGACGTTTTCGTCTGCTCAGGTAATATTGTGCTTTTCTCTAGGTTTGGTCCCGGGCTGACAATGCTCTTCGGTTCTTGGAATAAGAATGAAGACGATTTATCCTGTGACGCCGATTCGTTCTTAGCGTCGGATGACTCTAGGGTGATCGAAGTAGATTCTTTAGCTTCGGATTTTGAATCGGCTTCTGTCTTTTTAACATCTTTGCCTTTCGCTTTAGTACTTTCTTTCTTTTCCTCTTCTTTGGCTTTCACCTTCGCTGGGTCAAGGCTGTCTTTTAGGTCCTGAAGCTCCTTGCCCATGTAGAGGCGTTTCATGCCTCTAGGCAGAGCGCGACACGAGCTAAGATTAATTGACTCTAAATGTGGGCACTTCAGAAGCACTTTCTTCACCGGATCTAGAGATACAGATGAGCCGCAAAGGTTGAGCGTTCTGGAAAGAAAATTGGAATTAGCTAAATTGTTTTATAAAGCCATTTCACCCTTGTTTTGACTTAGATTAAGCATACTTTAGCTTGCTCGTGCTGCAGTCTGCGAGCGCTGACACTGCGTCGTCTAAGACTCGCGCGGCGCACGCCCAAGAAAGGTCCAGCTCTATGAGACTGTGCGACCATTTCTCGCAAATGAGCTCCAAGCATGCATTGCTTTGGCGTGTCACGTTGCAACCTGAAAATAACATTATTAATGTCATAACATGTCTATTTCCCCAGAAAGTAAGAAGTGGATTCATCACTTTTGGAGTCAAAATACGTTTAGATGGGTGATTTGATCATATCAAATTCGTAATGTAATAGTTAGCAAGTAACAAGTTATTTCATCCATTCAGCTTATAGGTTGGACATTTTTATTTGTGCTAATATTTTAATATATTTTTAACATCTTTCTATTCTTCTTCTCCGTATGACCATTAACTACGCCAAATCTCAAACATCTCTGTCAGCTTAAAAAGGGTAGGTATAAATATTTTTTTCTTCAAGTTATAATACTAGTTACTGAACACACTAACCTCCTAAGAACAAATGCTGTAGGTCCCAAGCGGGTACCCTGACGAGCCCCGAGTCAGTTAGCCGCTGTAAACCGCGAAGGTCCAACAGACGAAGCCTCGTGGAGCCGCGAACCAATCGTGACAGCGCATCATCGCCCAATCGATACTCTCCTATGAGCTCCGTCACTGCTTCGCCGGCTATCGATAGTTCTTCTAACTGCGTCCAGCCTTCCACTTCCATCTATTAATAATAATAATGGATTAATAATAATAATGGATTAATAATAATAATAATAATTTCATTACACGATTAAGTCCCGTTAATAATAATTAAAAATGTGTTCAAGTCGTGAAACTTTAAAATATGTAATAATGGATTGTTTGTCCATCACAAAAGATCAAAGTTGTCAAAAGGGCCTCTGTGTGTTGGCTTCGGCCCCATGCATGCCTGTCAAAGGTCCGGGACTCACATAGTCCCGAGATGTTCAAATTGTTATACAAAATAAGATTAATAAAACGTTTATTTCAGGCAACAATAGTTAAACAAGTAAAAGATGTTAAATACTCATAACTACGGCCCATATAAACATACACCATATAGTCTATCATACATTATTATAAACTTATCTACTAATGTATCTGTTAATGATACATCGAAAGAGTTAGGCGCTACCCAAACGTGGGCTATATTGTGTTACATAGACGTGGTTGCAGCGTTTTTAAGGAAACAACGATGATTTTATTGAGTTGACCCGTGTCGGTAACAAAGTGTAATAAATGATAAACAGCTAGAGTAACTCCATTATTCAAGTTCACCTGCCAATTTAGCAAAGCTTTGGATGTTTTTTTTTTCATTGAAAATATATGGCACAATATTATGACAGATTTAGGAGTAATTTGATCAAGGAAGCCTATGAATAACAGCTGCTTAGCGAAGGCACTTTTTGTGCATACTCTAGCTAGAGAATGAATCACTAGTATCATCATTCGCAGCCCAACTTGACCCACTAATTAAAATTATAGACCTCTTTATTCACATCACTCGATATGATTCGCCCAATGAATAGATGAGAACAGAAGACACATACCTGCTGTGCCGTGGTAGCGGAAGCTAGCACCAGTTGTGAGTTGGCCGCTCGGAAGACGCGCATCTTTGGACATCCCTTCTGTAACGACTCGAGTGGTATCGCCGCGGGATGTGATGTCGCCAGCGCGCCCGATATATCCAGCACTTCGAGATTATGACAGTGCGTCTACAAACAAAAACTTAGGCCTTTACATCTTTACTAGATGATTTATACAGTGTCAGGAGGCAATCTTTGCCTACACTTATCGGGACACTGTAGTGCCTGGGACAATGTTGAAATGGAGTAGGCTTGTCCAGCACCTAAACCATCCTCTCAGCTTAACCGGCCATATCCACAGGAAAGACATGGTCAATACGTGTGGGGCTGGCTAAGCCGCGGGTTTCCTCACGACTACTAACAAAATTAGCTTGTTTATAAGGGCGTTGTTGGGTTCAAATTTTAATCTGAACGATGCACACAGGGGTATTAGACCCAAAAACACGTACAAAATTATTTTTCGCTTTATTTGACCTTATTTTGACATATTATGTCAATTAGGATCGAAAAATAATTTTATTAAGCTGATCTGATGATGGAGTCAGGAGCTGTTCCACAGAACTCCTCAGTAAGTATGCCGATTGAGTTGAAACTCGGCATACCTGTCAAGTTTCGACTACAATGTAATAATATGGTGACAGCGAGCTGATCTGATCATGGAGTCAGGAGCTGTTCAACAGAACTCCTCAGTAAATAAGCCGATTGAGTTGAAACTCGGCATATCTGTCAATTTCTGACTACAATGTAATAATATGGAAACAGCGAGCTGATTTAGTAATGGAGTCAGGAGCTGTTCAACAGAACTCCTCAGTTAATAGGCCGATTAAGTTGAAACTCGACAAATCTGTCACGTTCCGACTAAAATATAATAATTTAAAGTGACAGCGAGCTGATCTGATGATGGAGTCAGGAGCCGTTTAAATGAAATTCTCAGTGAATAAAAGTAGAACATCCGTGTTTGGGCTCTTTTGAATCAGCTCATCCTTACCACTGTGCCTTGTAATCACAATATTTTCCTGATGAAAACATCTTCACTCCTGTCGGCAGCAAGCCTGGTCTTCATTTTTTATTTAATCTTAGAAAATTTGCAGCGAAACTCTTGTATTTGTTCAACGGAAAATTATGGCTATGGAGTTCTCCATAAAATCCCACTTTGAAAATTCTCTCACTGTGCTAGCTTTCACCATATTAAGCAAATAAATATTCTCGGGTCTTAATGCTGACACCAGAACCACCTACATGCGAAAAAACGCAGATATTAGAGTATGAAGTGCATTATTAATTTTGTTTTGTAAAATATCGTCATCAAAGAAAAATTAAAAAAATATATAATAGGCAAATTTTGGCACCCAATCTTTACGTATTCTAAAAGTAAGATAGTTACATCAACTCACGAAAACAAAACATATGCCGGGCAACACCCGGCAATACAATAAAAACTCTAATGTATACATTTTTGAAACGAAATATCATGAGTTTTTTTTGCGGTTTATAAAAACTACAATATCTACTAATATTCTCGTATTATTTTAAAATTATTAAGTAAAACGAATAGTACATACCTCGTTAAATAGTATCAATCATACAAATAACCACTCCTAACTTCTCCACTTCTTTAAAATATTCCTGAATGCAGGACTGCAAAATCGTTTACTTAGTGTTAATTTACGTACTTGGTTCAAAGCACTTATAAAACGTTTACCTGCAACTTAACGCAAGCCTACAAAAATAAAATGGCAGTTGACTTTTGTGCTGAATGTATCTAGGTATCAACTTATATAATCTGTTTTTGAAAATTGCATACTTTGCATACATTGACTTTTATACGTGTTTTCGGGTCGAATACCCCTCAGTGCGATGTTTGATTTATCTCCTCCAGATTTTGGTCAGGAATGATGTTTTTATTGGGAAGAAGATTTTTTGTCTTGGAATGTGTACTAGAACATTCCGTCACAGATGAAAGAGAAACACTTGACTGACCACCTAAACAGTCACATACTGTTCCTATACTAAGCCATTTGTAGAACATACAATACTAAATCTACAGATCATGCAAACATTATTTCCCACTGAAAACGAAACGGCGGTGTGAGTTTGATTTCCAGTGGGTCAAATGTTTACAAATCAGCCAAGCATACATTGTCAAAACTCGAACTGCACGCCCCATCTATCATCCATCTGTGGCACCGTAACTATTAAACGGGTGAACCGATTTGAATGCAGTTTTTTGATTTTCTAGCGATGTTTCTTAGACATATTTCATCAGAATCGGTTCAGCCATTTACAAGATATGTGAGGGTGAAAGGGGGGATGAAAAATCGTATTTTTCATCTATTTTATGAAGGAATATTTCATGGGTTTATTAACGTTTGTGTAATGTTTTCTTGTGTGATATAGTAGATGGTTATTACCGCGATGGAGGCGAGAATCTGCGGCAGCGCAGTGTACTTGTTATTGGCGAGCGTGAGATGCGTGAGTCTCGCGCCGTGACACTCCGTCACCCGCGCCATCGACGCCGCAGACAGGCATGTGCTCGACCCGCCTGTTTCAGACTGTAAACAATAATAACAAAATGTTAAAAGCGCGCCAGGCGTAGGACTAGAGTCGGAATTCGAGTGGGAATGAAAAAGATCTCATGAGAGAGAAGGGTGTCGCTATTCACAGCAAACGCGGCGGTAAAACATTTAATTGAAAAGCATCTCTTTTCAATTAAATGTGTTACGGCCGCCCACGGGCAACAACATCAGAAGAGCTGCAGGTGCGTTGCCGGCTTTTGAGGTAGGAGTAGGCTCTTTTCTTGTAAATACATACTTCTTTACTAATATTATAAAGAGGAAAGATTTGATTGTTTTTTTGCATTGAATAGGCTCCGAAACTACTGAACCGATTTGAAAAATTCTTTCACAATTAGAATCCTACATTATCCGTGATGAACATAGGGTAGGTATAGTTTGCGCCCCGACTTCGCACGGGTAATTTATTAATTAAACCCATGCGAAGCTGGGGCGAACCGCTAGTATTATACATAGAAAACACCCAGACCCGAGACAAATATTCGCAGATCATACAAACATTTGTGACACGGCGGGAATCGAAACCGCAACCTCCTGCGTCTCAGGCGGGCCTTCACCTACTGCGCCACAGAGGTCGGAAACTTTAATTGAGAAAACATTATCTATACTCTTTACTTTACTAATTATATAAAGCCGAAGCATTCTTTTGTTTGAACGCGCTAATCTGAGGAACTACCAGTCCGACTTGAAAAATTCTTTCTGCATTTGATAACTTAACTCTTGAGGAAGGTTATACTACTTTTCATCATCATCATCACCATATACCATCACTACGGGGGCAACGCCACGAGGGCGCTGCTAGTTATTAATAATGGGGTATTTTTATTCCATCTTGACTTTATAAATCATGCCAATTAATATCACAAAGAAAAACTTTCATTGAGAATACGGTATGTTCAAGTATCCATAGCTATCCATAGCTTTATAAATAACCTCTCTCTTTATCCCTAGGTTTGCTGTAAGAAAACTCTTTCAGGGTTAAGCTCGCCTTTGTACATTACCTTTAATCTAATTGTGTCTGTATATGTTATTGTTTTTCGTACAATAAATAATTTATGAAATTAAGAAAGTATTTAGTTACCGTGAGCGAGAGATCCAGCCGCTGCAGTTTCGGCAAGCCCTGTAGTAGATCGAACAGCTGATCCGGCGTGATGCGACTCCATCCCGCGACGCTCAGCTCGACGAGCCCCGGGCAATAGTCCGCCACGCACGCCAACACCCACGTTATATTGCACACTTTCCACTGAGCTGTAATATAGAGTAGGATTGCTCATTGTACGAACTAAAAATATATGAAAAATGTCATTTTGATCGTCAATTTTAGTGCGTATAATGAGCAATCCGACTATAGAGTCGGATTCAGCACTGAAGTCCGATAGACGCAGCGCTGCTATCGCAGAACTAGGTTATGTAAAAAAATTACTAATTGTCCTAATAAGGCTTGAACAATAATAATTATGCGAGTTTGTACGTTCGTTAGCTTTACACACTAGAACAACTGAACGACCTTGACTAAAAGAGCATAATAAAGTAAATAAAACAATTAGTTCCCGCTTTTTCCGTAGGACTTGAGTGCTGAATCCTACTCTACGTTACAAGTTTACAAGGTTACCAGAGTAGAAAAAAGAAAATGTACCACGTGTACGTCAAAAATAAGGTACATTATTTAAAGCTTTAGAATGGACATCGGTTATTTTAGTGTTTTCCAAATATCGCACCTCCAGAATAGAAGAGACTCAATTAAAAAAAATGGAAAATTTACTTGAATACGTAGAAAGACTAAGAAAAAAAATCTATTTGCTAGTTATTCAAAAACTAATACTTTTTTGTTAGCACGTGAAAAACATAATAGCTGCGTCTCTTTCGTTTCGGCAGTTTCTCCTCCCTCTCCCGCGGAAAACGGTCATTTGTCTTACAACGGCTTGCAACTAATTTGCTTTTCTTAAAAATGACATTGATAAGTATTTATTTGTTAGCGATAAGAAATTATGAGTGATTTTCATTTCATTTCCAAATGACTTTTCGTCAATAATTTTTGTAATTTTATGCGATTGTTTCCGATGTTTTTCGAAACGCATTCTTTTTCAGGTTTTACTGTACTATGCGTAATTCCGCATTTTGTAAAAGAGTTAAAAACCATTTCTTCAGTATGACATCACATTGAAACGTCTTCAGAGCTAGAAGCTACTTCTGTTCTTTCGCGACCAACACAGTGAAGAACCAGAACACGGTTTGAATTCTAGACATGGATTTTTATTTTTTTATCTTCTTCTCTCTACATTACAAAAATGCAAATAAAAAAAAACTTAGGCCTTTACATTTTTACTAGATGATTTATACAGTGTCAGGAGGCAATCTTTGCCTACACTTGACGGGATACTGTAGTGCCTGGGACAATGTTGAGATGGAGTAGGCTTGCCTAGCACCTACCTACACCATCCTCTCAGCTTAACCGGCCATATCCACAGGAAAGACATGGTCAATACGTGTGGGGCTGACTAAGCCCCACCCACACGTATTGACACACACACACGTATAAAAATGCAAATAAACCTTGCATAAAAGGATCAAACTACTTCTAATTAGTGTTTTCTGTTGATCCAGCATTGGCTTCTTTATAAGTAAGGTGTACTTACCAATGTTCAAAGATTGGCATTTGGATAACCTGTTTTCTAACAACCAGACCAGCTTGTAGTCCGTCTTGCATTTCTCTGTTGTGTATTGCGCTAGGTCTATGTTTTTCCATAGTTCTGGACTACAACTAATGCTATGCCATAACTTGCAAACTCTACCCAGCCTGAAAGAAGAACAAAATTGTTTACACAAATATTAATAACTAGTATTATTATAAGTGTGAAGTGTTTTTGTTTGTTGTACCTTAGCCGATCATCATGTAATTTGGTATATGCACGTCAATGGCAAATAAAAGAACATAGGGACACTTCATCCAGAAATAAAATACACTTCCCGAGGGATTTACAATAAAGCGTGCGAAGCCACGGGCATAATCAAGTATTTCTATAGATAATTATTAAATTAATAAATACGAGTTATCAGAAGCGTAAAATGTGATCATGAGGTGACCACGTTCCATCTGATAATCAGGAGTAACTCATGTGTCCGGATATTTTTAAGGTATGTATTACATCATAACAATTTTTAACCAAATAAAAAGCACAAATCTTCATTTGCAAATTTTTGGAAACAGAAACTACGGCCCAAAATATAATAATAATCTGCTTTTCTTGGTAGACAAGACGAGAGCAAAACCAAGTCCAATATAGTTTTGTAATATCCATACCTGATTACAGAAGGTAAACTGCCCTGAGAAGCAACGACATTTTCGAAAATCTTCAAGAGTATCTCATTAGGCATTTCACTCCCCCACGGACTTTGTGGTCCTTCGTCCTTTCTCGCTCCTGCACTAACTCTAATTCTTTCAGTCTTTTCACGCTTATCTGTGGAGAAGTAAAATAAAAGTTAACAAATGGTAAGTAAATTAGTATGAGGAAACTGTGGTGTCTTTAGGCCACCTGTGGTATTCTTTAGGCCGCCTAAAAGTCTCCGTCATGGCTATACAACTTATAGCCGGCACCGACTATTTAACGTGAACTCTGAAGCACGAAAGTTCTCGGTAGCTGCTGCAACCAGCGGTCACCCAATTATATTGTAACCGCGCTGAACGTTGTTTAATTTCGAACCATATTAAATTAAATAAGCATTGAATGCCCGCAGAACTTTGTTCCATCGATCTCGTGGGATTTTTTTCTTTATCTTTTCTTAATAAGTACACTTCATTAGAAACAAAATATACGCGAAAATTACCTGCTCTTTTCATTTTGATAATATTTCATGTTTATTATTTAGATAAAAATCCATCCATAGATCATGATAAGAAAATTGAAATGCCTCTTATTCGATGTGTTATTCGCAATTCGACATCACCCACATTTGTCACTCATCAATAGAGAGTAGAGACCGGATTATATGCAATTTGCATATTTAGTCCATTTTCATCAGTTAAATGCGTATTTTGCCTAAAATCTTGAGATGATGCATATTTTCGCTATAATTACAATGTTTCTTGGTAGGGTCTAGGAATATTTACGTTATAGCTGACAAAGTTTGATAACATTTTGAGCAACTTTTTTAATTTGTTTTTTTTTAAAAGCAAATTAAAAAAGTTTTTAATTTGCTAATGATAAAAATTGAAATAATTACTATTTTCTTTCTATTCAATGTTGCATATTTTGACTATTTTTGACACTTTTCATGCATATTTTAGGCATTTTACATGCATACTACAAGCTTTTTATAATCCGGTCTCTACTCATCAATGAGTGTATTATCAATTTCCCCTAACGAGTCTATGAATATGGGGAATTTGCCAACCTTACGAGTGCTATTGATCCTTTACAGGAATTTAATTCCACGAGCGATCGAAATCGAAACTATTTCAAGACGCAGTTGTGTAACAGCCACTTTTATTTACTTGTGTCGTGTTGTTGAACTTTCTCCTTATTTTGAGGCACAATAGCATGTTAATAGTTTATAAGATTAATTATATAACATTTTGTATAAATAGTAAGTTCGTATGAGCTGTGGTCAGCCCTGGTGACGGAGTTTATAGGCCACCGTCCATATACGTCAGCTTCGGCCTTGCATCAATGGAATTCCCGTATGGGAAAATTTTGTATGTATTTATTTTGTTCGTAACTGTGAAGGAATGACAACATGTCTATTCTACGGATGACTGTGCTGAGAAAATGGTAGTCGTCTGAGAAGGACGATACCGCACTTGACTGCAGGCCCCTAACTCACAAAACTAAAAACGATATACCGTGCCAATTTTTAATCGACTTCAAAAAAAGGAGGAGGTTCCCAAGTCACAGGGATTTTTTTTTCTGTTTGTTCACCGATTACTCGAAGACGCCTGGACCGATTTGGAAAATTCTTTTTTGTTTGAAAGGGTACACTTACGATTGGTGCCATAAAAATTTGGTGAGGAACTGTCGAGGATCTTCGGAGTTATAAACAGAAATGCACCTCGAGTGTGCAGAAAATTGCTCAGCTTATAACATTGAAGTCGGTTTTTTTTAATTTTTAATTTCTCTACTTGTCGTAGTTCAGCTATGTTGGTGGAATTGAAACTAAATTCGGAACATTTCAAACCATAAGCTGAACTACGAAAATTGGCACAGAATATCGTTTTTAGTTTTATGAGTAACAGATTACTGCTTAGCACGTCTACTCCATCCAAACATGCCCTTGTTTGGATGCACTTAACACAACATCTATTTAGGAATATGTAAAGGTTGGTGCTGAGCAGCGTTTCCTGACGACCCAATTTTGAAAGGACGTCCGTTTTGGAGCCAATATAAAAGTCCGGGCGGGAGGGATTATTTACGTTTTTACTATATCCCACCTCTGACAAAAGAATCCCGCCTTTTCACTCAAGCTTTTAGACCGATTTGCCCGAAATAAATCTGGCAACCCTGTAATCACCTAGAAAGCAAGGTTAATACTAAATGTAAGTAACAAGAGATCCCTTACCCTTACTCTTAGCGGTAGGTTTCCGAGTCCTAGTCTTGGGGTGTCTCGGTTTGGGCGCGGCCACGCTCATAGCTGCGGCGGTGTCCCCTCGCGAAGGGTCGTACTCTTCGCCCGAGCTCTCGCTAGCGACCGGCGACGCTGCCCGTTTCTTCTTCGACTTTCTCTGGCCGAGGTCGGATATAGACGGCGGCGCCGGCGCTGGTAATTGCACTTGGTGTACTTGCTGCGTTTGGTGTGATTGATGCGCTTGGTGTGCTACTTGGTTTACCTGGTGATGACTTTTACTTCTCTGTGGAAGGGACAATAAAGTTTCTATATTGATTTGAAACAATAACTACTTAGCTAAAAATAAAATAACTAGACTAATAAGATGGAAATTTGACTGTGAAATCGGGTGTGAAAACTTAAGAATTTTTTGATCAACCTTTTTAGTTATAAAAAAAAAATTGAATATTTGTTTTACTTGTGACCGCTGCAATGTGAAACAATAAAAGCGATAAACGTTTATAGGTTGCTTTTCATACATTAATATCACTTTCTTGACATTTACTCCTGACTATAAGTCCAAGCACAAAATACAACATAATAACATTAGTTTAGATTTAATAAAGCCATCGAATGGCATAATAATTTATTTTATTTTATTACGACTTTGAATTTTGAAACTTCGTATGTCCGACCTCTTCTATGAGATCGAACCACTGTGTGCCATACGCCTCCCCGAGCGGCACTCGGCCGAACGTACCTAAGCTGCGGAGTGAGACCCCCTGGTATAACATTTGTATGGACATTCGTCTGTCGCCGGCATTATAAGTAATATAAATACCAAATGGGTTTGAATCAAGGTACAGTCGATCCAAATTGAGGAGAAAGTGGATTTGGTAATAGGTTGGCATATTAAAAACTGTTGATACCACTTCAACTCGGACTATTGCTAAAAATTAGACCAATTTTTGGACCTTAATTCAAAAGACCAAATGAAGTGGTTTTTGCTCAGGGTAATTAAAAATATGTAGGAACATGAAGAATATTTGATATTATCCCTATAATATTTGATATTATTCCTATAATATTTGATATTTTCCCTAGAATTTTGTACCTTAGAGATAAGAAATAGGTACCTTTAGAAGGTACCTATTTCTTATCTTATCTGAATTTAGGCACCAACCTAACGAGTTCAGCAGGCCTATCCGAAAAATTCCACTCTTATATATTTAAATTATGCTAATTTCCATGTTTATTGTCACACCTACAGATAATCTGCTTTAAGGTACTTTAAAGTGGTTACGTATTGATGTCACGAAAAATACAAGACAGATTTTTGAAATCCATAGGAACGTTTGACAGATTTTTGATTTCTTTTTTTTCATAATACAGGAATTCGAATTCCATAAATTCTTAAGCCAGATTTTCATTTGTTTTTTTTTACAAGACAGAAATACAAAATCCATCTAAACATTTTCCAGAAATTTTAACATCCAGATAATTCACTTTACCGCATGTTTGTTTTCCATATATTTTGTGATGCCGAAAAATCATGGTTCAGGAAAGACCTATTACAAAATTATGTATTCAATCTTTCTAAACGCCTACTAGTAGCGCCATCTAGTAATAATTCAGAGCGTTATTAATACTAGGTACCATAAAATTAAATGACCGATGTCCATTATGTAGCTTGAAGTACTGTAGGTAGATATCTAATAAATAATGTACCTAGTTACTTTTTTTTATTACCTACCTTTAACATTTCCTAACTAATTTCGTGCTAGATGGTTAAGTAACCTCACCAAACACTTTTGGCTTATCAAAATTTAACCTAAATCTTCCATATATTTCGAATTTGTGACGGCTCCGGCGCTTCGGGAAGTGCAGCCCCTCCGCCCTTGCGTAACAAAACGCGGCATCAGCACGAGCCTTCGCAGCTTCGGCTGTTTGGTCGCCACCTTCGGCGGCGACCAGCCTCAGCCGCTCCAGCTCGTGCTGGTTCCGCGTTTTGTCACAGCGGGCGGGGGCTGCATCTCCCTTCGCGCCTCCGAATTCATAAAAACACTCTAGGGTAGGACAGACAAGACTACGTGGAAGTCGGGGTGGGCAGATTCGGTTCTGAGACCGATAATAACCTAAAAACGTTTCGTTTTACGGTAAGACAGACGCAACATGAAAAGCAACACAAATTACGTAAATAATATAATTGAGTAAGATGGAAAAGGTTTTATATGGCTGGAAATTTTCTGGTAAGCGTTACTTCTGTCTTTTAAAATAAGGTATAAGGAATTGTTGTCGAATGAAAAAAAAACGAACTGATAATCTGGCATTAGTGTTTCTGTCAAATGAGACTTCTGTGAAACGTTTTATCGGAGTAATAAAATTATGTAAAACATAGTATCTGGATTTCAAGTTTCTATCAAACGTTTTATGGATTTCAAAATTCGGTGTATCGTTTTTCGAAAGATTGATAGGTTACCCTTTAAAGTACAAGAAAAATCCATTATTTGATAAACAGAGTGGAAAAAATGAATGGGCCCTGGAGGGAAACTACTTTAAATCCTTAAGATACAGTATTTTACTTAAAGGAAACATTCCTTTATTTAAAAAAGAAACATAACTGCATTCAAAGATTTTCTAAAATTCGCTTGCTTCACCCAAGAATCAAACAAGCTAAAAATTCAAAAGTAAACACTCGCTACCTATATTATTCCACAAGTCGATATATTCAATGCTAAAGATAATATTTCTCAAAGAAACATGAGGTCTTACACTCGTCTGTCGTACAAGGTATGCATGAAATCTAATATTTAGTACAAAGGGCTTTAATTGCAATTTAGCTCTACAGTGGAATGGTGAGAGGTATCCAGCAGTGTGATTCAGACCTTCTCAGAATGTATTCCAAATTCGGAAAATAGTGTTTTTTGCTAGAAAAACGTCAAATTTTTAAAGAAAATCATCAAATCAGATGCATTTTTGGAAATCTGAATCTCACCTCAGATAGACAAATACAGTCTAGAAAAGTTTTTTCGCGAATTGTGAAATAAAAAAAATTAATGTAAAAAATAGTGAAAATTAATGTTAGATTTCATGATCTTTTTTATTTATAAAACCAAGTGTTTCGATTTATTACAATGAAATAGCGAGGTTTGTTTTTTGAATTATTAGCTGGTTCGATTCCGGGTGAGGCGAATTTTAGAAAACCTATGAATGCAGTTTTGTTTCTTTTTAAAAATAAAGGAATGTTTCCTCTAAGTAAAATACTGTATCTTAAGGATTTAAAGTAGGTAGTTTCTCTCCGGGGCCCGTTCATTTTTTCCACCCTGAACATTGTTTAATCAAGCTTAACAGATTTGATTAAAAGCTCCTTTAAAAAATAATTATTTATGTGCTTAGGTTGGTATCTAAATAACAAATTCAAGCTTTCATTTCTTTGAATCAAATTTCAATTGTTCCTCAATAAACTCAATTAGGGTTGTGGCATGCCCACAGTGCCCATATGGATGGATCCGCGCTTGCATCAGATCAGCTCGTTGTCTACATAATATGCATTGTCATCAAGAATCTATAGGTGTGTCAAAGTTTAGCTCAATTGGTTGAGGGTAATGGCTTTAAAATTCAGTAGCAAGATTCCACCCAAACAAACACACTATAGCAAGTTCATAAATGCTTGAAGAAAGAAAATATCATGTACACCTACAATTCGCTCATTAAATTCAAAAGGTCACATTTCGAAAAAACTCAAAATCGTTTTTATTGCAAAAATCGCATCTAAATTGTATAAATTTTTATATTCGAAGAAGACACCCATTGATTTAGCGTTTAAAATGGTCCAAATACACAACTGCCCTTTTTGAATTTTGACACATTGACCACTAATTTCAGAACAAAACGGCCATCTTGTCAATTACGACCCGGCGATAAGCGTAATCGCACGTAATCTTTGTTCAAAAGGGCCACATTCCGAAAATCAACTGAATTTGAAGTAGTAAATTATCGTAAAAAGTGCCATATTTTGAAATGTCAAAGTATTGAATATAGAAAACACGCGGAGTACAATATTATTTATAAGCAAAGGAGTCATGTTTTGAAATACGTTTGTTTTGAATTAAAATTCAATAAGTTTGGTAATTATTTATTGAAACAAAAAGTGCAGTTCTTGGAATATGTCTGTTTTGCGTTTAAACAAAATATGTTATGTTTGTAAAATGACTGTTTTGATGTTCGTGAACTATGCTATAATGTTTAAAAATTATGTATAAGTAGTATTTTATTTATAATCATGATCATCTCAGCCATTGGACGTCCACTATTGGACATAGGCAGGCTTCCCTCAATGATTTCATTGTGTTGCGGGTGGAAGCGGCTTGCATCCACCACGACCTGCTTTTTTTAAAGGTCATCCGTTCAGCTTGTTGGTGGACGTCGAACGCTGAACTTGCTGATGCGTGGCCTCCACTCGAGAACTTTTACATTTAGAGAATAGTAAAAGACCACGTCTCTGTTCCATTATGCCATCACGGTAACACACACTGATTGAAAACTTTTGTCTTATGGCACTGATGTAATTATAAACGAGAAGATGTTGTGAAATTTCCCGAATCTTGCCCATCCGAATTGGATTAGACGATTTACCTCTTTCTTAAAGTTGAACCTATCTAATTTGACTGTTTGTTCAAACTAAAAAATGATTATAACAAAATTATTTAAATTGAACAGATAGTTTATTAAAGGAAAGGGTCTTTGCCTGTTTGTGTGTAAGTCAGGTGCTACCTAATAGGCATTTTCTTAACTTGCTTTTTGTGGTTTAGTTATATTCACAATTTTAGACATTCACTTAGCGAAAACTTTATAGTCACAGTCTACGACTTACAAGCGGTGATGACTTGCCCACAAGGTGAGGTAAATTTATGTTAGCAATGTACTAATACGCCATAAATGAGTTTTAATGTGAGTTCCTCCTCCTCCTTAGTCGATTCCTTATTGTTGAGTGAGGATCGTTACTCCTTCCCATAATCCTGTGGATGGTTGATCTTCATTTGGAGCGATCTGTGGCTTGATGCAGTGCTTTGTTCATCAGCAATTCTAGTTGCGCCGATACCTGGTCAGACCAGCGTTTGGGGCTACATTCTCTCGGTCTTTTGCCCACTATCTTGCCTGCCACAATAAGTATCTCGATACTATCGGTGCTCCTGTGGGCAATGTGGCCAAAGTATTTTAAGATTTTGTAGAGGCAAGTGGTTAACAGACGCTTTTGGTGCTTTAGTTTCAGTTGTTTTAAAATTGAAAAATTAGTTTTGTAGGCTGTCCATGGGATTCTCAAAAGGCGTTGCCAAAACCACATCTCAAACGCGTCTATCCTCTGCCTATCGGTGGCTTTGAGAGTCCAAATAGGATTTCTTTTCACATTTACCAAAACAATGATGTAAAACTTATAATTAAACTAATTTTTTGTATGATTTGTGGCCTTTTGTTTATTAAATTCATTTAAAATTGCGATCATTTTTATAAATAAAAGGGACTTTTGTGACTTTGTACGTTTCTGGATGAAAGTTACAGTAAATGTTATTTTATAGTAAATAACAGCTCAAAATACGCATCGAATGATATATGACACATGTATATACAAGATACTATTTACAAAATAATACGAAAAAACGACGACCAAAACTTCAATAGGCTCCCCTGTAAAAAATGTAGTTTTTGAAATATGACCCTTTTGAATTTAATGAGCGAGTCATGTAAGTTAAAGGCAGAAATATTTTTTCAGTAGGACCCAGAGGGGGTTCATTGAAACATTGAAGACCTAGGTGTTCCTTCACAACCAATACTGTGAAGAATCTGGGCAACAAACACCAGCAGGGAGTGATTCAAACAAATTACCTTCATATATTGTAGGGCATGTCTTTTGTTTGAACAGAACCTACTATGCTGGTAGGAAAGAATCCATAGATCTAATAGGCATTAAGTAATACAAAATAATATCCAATTTTAAGATCAAAAGCAATTTTTGTACCAATGCTAAGAATACAATCAAGAATAGATAAAAGGTCTTTTTAAATGTCACCCAGATATGATTCCGAAATAAATATACCTAATAATTTTCAACCTCATCTCAGTCAGTAAAAAACTCATTTGTTGTCATGGTATTTTAGTTGGCAGATTATAAAATATGGAGCTTTGTAAAATCAGTTGTGAAATGTTAAGATATCAGAAGTATTATTATTACTTACTGTTTCATGGATGCTTGTTCTTCTAATCTTAATCTTCATAATGTTTGTATCTACTATCTGACTCCGATATGTGGCTACACTCACTTCAGACTTCTTTGACTTCCTTTTACTATGGGAGCAGATATCCAGCATAGAGCGAGGCTTTCCACTACAAGGTATTATAGCATGTGAATGTTTTTCTTTAGATTTTTTCTCTTTTTCTTTTTTCCTCTTTTTTGTAGATAATTGACTAAGTTCATGACTGTACGGTTTGCCACTTTGGCGTGGCACATTTATTATAGGTAACTTTACACTGCACTTTAGAACCTCATCGTCACTACTACTTGCAGCGACTGACTCCTCAGCCTCCACACCGTCATCGTCCTCACCTTGACATTCACTACTACTTACTAGATTTAAGTTTTTACCACTTTGCACTTTCAGAACGTGTTTACTATTTGTGTGAGTCCTATGGCGTGAACGCTTTTTCCTCTTTCTCTCAGAGGGGAGGCATCCGTTGACGTTAGAGCGCTCGGAGTTCTTCCGGGAGCGCTGCTTGCGTTTCTTGTGGCGCGAGCGCGACGGTGACGGCAGCACTCCGTTCGCCATCAGCTGCTGCTTCTTTATGGCGATCTCGTCAATGCGCTGCTCGAAGTCGGTCTCGAGCTTGATCGAGGAGATCATCTCATCGTCGGAGGTGTCGGTGGTGTCGCCAGGCGGAGGGACGTCGGGGAAGAGGTCCTTGCGGACGGTCAGCCGCGCGGACTCGTAGCCGCCGTTCACGGGACTCGACCGACCAGACATGCCGCCCGCCTCCCGCCGCCCTCACTTCTACAAACCGCTCACCTGTCCGCGAGGTAAACAATCAGTTTGACACATCACATTTTCACTTTTGTGACCAAGCAATCCAACAATCATTCTGTGATGGTACGAATAGGTCAATGATTGTTGTTTGACAGGGTATGAAACATCATAACTCTTTCAATTTACACTTTCTGTGTGTTTGTAACATCTTAGAATCTTCACATATTCGCATTTTAGGTCATCCATGTTCATGTAACGTTGTGATTGCGAAAAACAAAGTACAGATCATTTTCGCGGACACTTCAGATTGTATTTGTGGCGAAGAGGCACAATGAGCACAATAATTGGATGTTCGTACATAATAATACACTTAATTAATTATTTTTGTCTTTACGAGTTGATGAAAACTGTTGACCTTGTTTAGAAGCATAGGTTTCAAATTTTAATCAACAGATGCAGACATTGTCACAAAAAAGTTGTTCTCGTTTTGACGTAGTAACCTTTACAAGACGTAACATTTTTGACAAATCATAACTTTCTATTTTGGTTAACACGTAAAAAAATGTTATCCGTTAAAAAAAAACAAGGAAACTTAAAAATATCTTGGATAACTGATACAAGAGATAAGTACTAGAATTTTTTGTTCGATAAATTCTTCATTATCAACCAAAGATGAATGACTGTGGAGTGGAAGTTCAGAGAATTTCTACTACCTCCATACAAACTTATCAAATGTCAAATTTTGTTTATTACTACGCCAACCACGTGGTTACTCAAAATATTCATAGATGGCAGCATTGGTAGAATGGAACAGAATTATTTACTCAGAAAAACTGAAAAACTAAAGATTTTCGTTCTTCGTCGAGCAATGCTTTGTTTCTCTCTTTCTCTTTCCGCGAGACTGAATTGAATTGAAATCGTTCCACAAATCTCTGTCAAGTGTCAAGCAACTTCAAGCAAGTCAAAGTCAGTCAACATCACAACAATAATTTATTTATTCACGATGACTTTTCCAGCAATTAATAATTTAATTTTCACACATCCAATCTATGTGAAATGATGAAGTGGGTGCGAATAGTGACGGGGCGTTTGTGTTGTGTGTATTCTGTTGTGTGTGACGTTCAGCATTAGTGGGTACCTATTATTTGATAACCTACACGGTCTCTCCGCAGCGAAGCGAAGTACTTACCTATCTGGTGAGTCATAATTATATTTATTACATTTGCTGTGTTAACTTATCGATGATCTCATAATACCTACCTACCTACCTAAAATTGATTTACATGCTTGATTCGTTGTAGATATGTGTACCTAACTTACCTAATTAACATAATCTCTATCTGCAAATCCTGCAATCTATACCTACATAGGTAATGGTACCTTTAATTTAATAGGTAAATAATGGTACCTGCCTAGTAGGCAGTGCCTGCATTACATAGGTAGGTACGTTACATTACAATACATACTGTTGTTGTACCTACTGCTTGTACTTACATAGGAAAAGTACCGCTACATTACTGTTCTTTTTTCTTACCTAATTAGGTAGCAGGCACATAAGTAGGTAATTTAAGTTTATGTAGGTAAGGTACCAACCTACTACCAAGTAAATTTACCTACCAAGTAAATATTCATTGTAAGTAGGTACCTATCTATCCTTGCATCAAATTCTATCATTAAACTAAGAAAACGTTTTTTCTGGAGACCAGGGCCTCAATTCTTCTAATTTACAACGTCAGGAATTCAGGATTCTTTCCTATAATAACCATTATCGCTGCGTTTTGTTTCGTTGACAGTATTTTACAGTTTCAGTATTTCTATGACATTAATTTGTTTGAAAACGTCACCAGTTCACCACAACAGAGTCATTGGTCATTATTAGATTAGGAAACAAAACGAAATCTATGGTTACAGTTGACGTTTTGCTTTGGTTGATAAAAAGTTTGTTAAAAGAATTGGGGCCTAAGAATCCATTCAAATCTTCACACCTAGGTGTACCTAGGTTGCAAAACGTAAATGTCATAGACATGCTTGCTACTATTGGGAGTCCAGCTCCAGCTGGAGTAGGTAGGACCTACTAACTATACTCGTGCCATTTTGGATGTACAATGTTTACTAACACTGCACTGGCAGATCAATCAGCTGATAACAGGAATAAACCAATCACAGAAAACTGAGATTAAATATGATTGGCACTGATTTAATTTGGCCAATCGTAATGAATCTCAGTTTTCTGTGATTGGGCTATTCCTATTCCTGCTATCAGCTGATTGATCTGTCAATGCAGTGTTAGTAAACATTGTACATCCAAAATGGCTCGAGTATACATTAAAAGTGTAATGGTGGGTTCACGGCATGGCAAGCAGCCTGGGAAGCAGCTCCAAAGACGCGCGCAGCAGGCTAAGCCAGCTGTTCCTTTTAGGTTCACACTCTTGCGCGCAGGCCAGTCGGTCGGTCACCTAATGGGCGTTTTTTCACTTGACGGCACGGCACGGCAACGGCAACGGCAACGGCAACGGCAACGGCAACGGCAACGGCAACGGCAACGGCAACGGCAACGGCAACGACAACGGCACGGCAATCGGGGACTGTATGAATATACACAGGGTGGAAAAAAATCAATAGGCCCTGGAGGGAAACTACTTAATTTAAGTCCTTAAGATAGATTATGTTACATAAAGGAAACATTCCTTTATTTTTAAAGAGAAACAAAACTGCATTAAAAGATTTTCTAAAATTCGCTTGTTTCACTCGTGTATCGAACCAGCTCAAAGTTAAAAAAATAAACACTCGCTATTCTATTCCACTAGTAATCACTAGTTGATACATTCAATCTTAAAGATAAATTTTTTCAAAGAAACATGAAGTCTTAGGGCTAGCGCATATACAGGGTGTGGCAAATTCTTGGTCACTGAAGGGTAGCTACCTTTTCTCTTGTAGTTAGAGAGTTTTGTTCTTAGGAAACTTCAGTTTTATTTTAGAGAAAAAAATTATTGCATTTTTAGATTTTTGAAAAAAAGTACAGTTAGCCTAAAAAATTACATTTGTCAAAAAAAACAAGTTGGTCTTAATCGACTCTATTTCCCACCAGGAACACTTCTCCCAAAGTAACTTATCAAATCAAATCGTAAGTTTTTGCAATAATTCAAAAAAACACATCCCATACATTTTCTATGAAATTAATAGTTGTAAACATTATAGTGCCACTAATTCGATCGTTCTTAATTTAATTTCATAACAGCTTCGGAATGCTGGGAGGCTATTGTAAAGCCTTAGGCGCCTAAGACAGAGCCGCAAGAGAGAATGGTGTGCATGGAGCATACCATTAGTACATCTGCAGGGAAGCACTTTGTTCCAAATTTAAATACGCGCTTTACAATAGCCTCCCAGCTTGCCGGAGCAGTTATGAAATTAAATTAAGAACGATCGAAAAAATGGCACTATAATGTTTACAAAACTACTAATTTCATAGAAAATGTATGGGATGTGTTTTTTTGAATTATTGCAAAAACTTACGATTTGATTTGATAAGTTACTTTGGGAGAAGTGTTCCTGGTGGGAAATAGAATCGATTAAGACCATCTTGTTTTTTTTGACAAATGTAATTTTTTAGGCTAACTGTACTTTTTTTCAAAAATCTAAAAATGCATTTATTTTTTTCTTCAAAATAAAACCGAAGTTTCCTAAGAACAAAACTTTCTAACTACAAGAGAAAAGGTAGCTACCCTTCAGTGACCAAGAATTTGCCACACCCTGTATACAATTTTTAGTTGAACAACTATTTAGTTGTGTTTCATAAGTACACAGCAATATATGAACGTGCGCATATTATCAACTCGGTAGTTGATCGACAAAAAAATCAAAAAGCCCCACCGATCTGCTTTTGATTAAAAAGTTGGACAACTATCGATCTCACGCTTATTTTGTATTGCAATGTATTGAAGTGCGCATACCATCGACTAAACAGTCGATCCACGACTGTTCAGTCTCGCATTTGCATTGGAAGCGGCACAACGTTTGTTGCACAACTTGAGCGTTGCCTGCACAAGACTGTTGGATTTGTTTGGGTTACAAATCGACTGAAATCGATTGTATGCGCACCTCCGTCGACTCAACAGTTTAGTTGTGTAGAAATCACGACAAGTACCTACACAACTCGACGAAACAGTTTAGTCGATTTAAAAGTTGTATACCTATATGCGCTAGCCCTTACACTCGTCTTTCGTACAAGATATCCATGAAATCTAATATTTAGTACACAAGGGCTTTAATTGCAATTTAGCTCTACAGTGGTATGGTATCCAGTAGGCGCATTCTGTAAACTCACTTCGAACGTCGAAGAGCTGAATCTGCTGTGATGGCGGCTCCTCACTTGGCGTATCGTGTTCGTGTATTTGCATTATTTGTCCAAATACAGCAATGTGTAGACGGTCTATTTGATTGTATTTGCTTTATTTGCACGAATATGGCAAACAACGCAAATAGCAAATTTGCCCGTACAAGTCCATGTGTGGATGACGTATTTGACGGTATTTGAAATATTTGATTATTTGAAGGCAAACACAACAATATCGACTCACGAATACGCTAAGCCAAGTGAGGAGCCGCCATGAGATTTCAAATTTCGTATTCGAAATTTGAGTCTTACTACGTTCACCTACAAACACTAACAATACATTCTTGCGTATTTAGTAAGCTCGGTCACTTGAGTGAATTCGAAGTGAGTCTAGTACAGAATGCCTCTGCAGATAGACAAATACCTACCTAGAAAAGTTTTAGCGCAAATGGTGAAAAAATAAAAATTAATGTATTCTTTCAGTTTTGTTTCTTTTTAAGAATAAGGGAATGTTTCCTTTAGGTAAAATAATCTATCTAATGGATTTAAGGTGGTTTCCTCCAGGGCCCTTTGATTTTTTCCACCCTGTATATTTCCACCCAGCGCCGCCCCAGCGACGGCATGGCACGACGTTGACTCCCACCAGTGCCGCCGCCGTTGCCGTTGCCGTGGCCGTGCCGTGCTGTCAAGTGAAAAAACGCCCAATAGCGAGAAAGTCGATCTCGTGGCGGTGGCGTTGGCGTTTCGCTTACATACGTATTTTATCAAAAAAAAAATAGGAAGGTAAAGGTATACCTACAAAATGATCGACGAAGAGTTCGAAGATAAAAATTAAGTAAGTTCGTATGAGCAAAGTTTTACTTAGTTCTAAGATAACTGGTTTCCTCACGAAGGTTTCCTACGCTGTTTAGAGCTTGTGTTATGCTGATAGGACCTTCAGACCCTACAGATCGAAAGTCGAGGCTGTGGTCGAGGCACTATCTGACTCTGATAACACCTGAGCAGCACTATGAAATTATGTTTTTCTTCGTTTTCGCACAGCATAATGTACGCTGGGTAGGTACGTCAAAACAATATTTTAGTGTAGGCTACAATAGATCATGATTAACATCACTGGGGTTCAACAGAACACGCATAGATTTATTACTTGCAATAAATCACGCAAAATCCTGCTGATTCCTTTTGATGTTGTAAATTAGAAGAATTGGGGCCTAGGTCCTTTCAGGAGAAATACTAGCTCCTATTCCTGGTAGGTTTGAGTTATATTTTTTTGTTTTTTTTTTGTTTCAGATGAACTGATACCATCCACAATAATCTATCGTTCACTGCACATTTCATTGCATTGAAACCTTACACGTTCGTATCGGTATCGTATTACGTTGCTCAGGTGATCGGGTATCGGTGTTAGTTGTGATGTTGTGGTGGAGGTGAGGTGACCCCGAGTGATGCCCATCGCGGTGATGCAGAGGCATGGTAGACGCGGCTGCGGAGCGCCGGCCCACAGCCGCCGCCGCGGTCTGCGATGCAGTCTCCAGTATCACCAAGTAAGTCATCCATGTACTTTCATTCATAACATCCTTCAGGGGTTGAATCTTAAAACGAGTCGCCTGAATTTGAGAAGGTGTTAAGGGGGTTCGTCTCCAACCTCCCAATTCGATTCTAGCTGCCGGAGCACGGTCAACATATTTGAATTGAAATTAATAAAAAAAAAATACTTACTTACATATTATCCTGGCGCGTCGGCCCCAAAGTGGGTCTTAGTTTTTGGAGGCCTAAAATAAAAATAGGAAATTCTCAAGTATAGTATTTTTTTATGTTTTCACCTTCGCACGAAATGATACGTAATTTGTGTTACCTACTTTTGATATTATTTTAATGTTGCGTCTGTCTAACTAACCGAACGAAACGTTTTTAGGTTATTATCGTATCGGTATCAGAACCGAATCTGCCCACTCCGACTTCCACGTTGTCTTATTTGTCCTACCCTAGAGTGGATTTACCTACCCTAAAGTGTTTATGAACCCGGAGGCGCGAAGGGAGGTGCAGCCCCTGCCCGCTGTGACAAAATGCAGTACCAGCATGAGCCGAAGTTGCGAAGGCTCGTGCTGATGTCTGCGTTTTGTCACACAAGGGCGGAGGGGCTGCGCTGCACTTCCCGAGCGCTGGAACCGTCACAAATTCGAAATGAAAGGAAGAGGATTAACTTAGAGGTTAAACTTTGATATTATATTTAAAAAAACTATGCTTCTCCGGCGGGGAGTAGGGGAGATGGCAGGATAGGACTCCTCAACTCTCAGATTTTTTGAAAATTCCAAAATATCTAGTACTCCTCCGCTAATCTATACCAAAAAAGTTTCGTCAAAATTTTCACGCTAAAGCCACCCAACCACCCACTTTCCACAGCCTAGCCTTACTATGCCAGGCTAGTCAGGCCAAATCCGGGAACAGCACCAGCGCGAAAACAAAAACTTGATGGTCTTTGAAGACTTTTTTGGTATAGATTAGCGGAGGAGTACTAAATATTTTGGAATTTTCAAAAAATCTGAATATGGACTTCCGTAAAGTCACGCCTGAATCTATTAACTATCCTCAACTCTCGCTTTTCTCCCCCTTCCCCTCCCCTTTCAAATCAGGAGACTTGATTTAAGATCTTTACCGAAATACACTTGACTAATTTAATTTTATCTGATTCTACTAATATTATAAATGCGAAAGTTTGTGAGGATGATGTTGTTATTCTTTCACGCAAAAACTACTGAACGGATTTTAATAAAACTTGGAATACCAATACATAGTTTACCAATACATTGGAATAACACATAGGCTACTTTTATCCGGTCCACGCGAGTGAAACCGCGTCCGGAAGCTATTAAGAAAATAAAATAGAGACATTGTTAAATCTTTCTTCCTGTTTTACAAACAATCTATGTTGTTCGGTCAAAGTATCTGACCTCGATTCTAATAGGTAGGTACCTACATATTTCATTTCCTTTGTCAATTTTCTCCCAAAACTTTTATCGTGTATGAGTAATTCCTAACCATTCATAACTCCCATAGCATGTGAGAGCATCATCATCATCATCTCCTTGCCCTTATCCCACTAGGTGGGGTCGGCACAACATGTTCTCCTCTTCCATTCACTCCTAAGTCCTATCACTCGTCATCTCAGTAGTCACTCCCTTCACACGCATGTCCTCTCTCACACAATCCATCCATCTATGTCTATTTATTTGTGGTTCTTGGTTCTACTTTTTTATGTCTGTGTTTTGTGATAGTACATTGACTCCCATAATTCCTATATTACTTAACTATACTTATGCATATGCCGCGCTAGACTACTGCGCACTGTGGCAGTTTTGAGACTGCATAATGATAACGATGACACTTGTTTTTTAAACTACATACATCCAAGTAATGCCTCTAGAGATCGAATGAAAATGAAATGTTCTTGGCATGGCATCAATATAAGTCTTTAATTGATTCATTGCGGTTCAGTTCACAAGCCGAGACATTATTGACCGTTGACATCTCGCTATTGACCTTAGTGGTTCTCTGTGATCATTCTATTAAACATTTATAGATAGACATTCGAAGAACTTGATCGATTTTTCTTCGGCCTCGTAACGTATCTTACAAGTGCTCAATTAACTTCAACATCGTTCAATGATTTCGTTTTATCACTAGCACAGATTTTTGTTGGAAAATCGAAGATGGGTAAACAGGTGTCGTAGCACTTAGTTAAAAGGTTTAGGTTAAGCGGTTAAGAGTTGCGGTTGTTTCATGTAATTGTACAAAAACAAATCACAAAAGCAGAAAATCTATATACTTAGCATTTTACTGTGAGTGATGTGATGAGCATCGCAAATATAATATTGATTCAACAATGCGCTAGCTAACAATGCTACGGCACGTGTTAGTTCGTAGCAGCGTAGCACAAATACAGCTTCTGCAGGGTAATATCTTTGCTAGTTTACAACATTACAGTTGTTAAACTAATGTAACTGCCACGGCGCAGGCAATTGTTTGATTGGGCGTAAAAGGAGCTGGGTACGCAATACAAGTTAGATGTCTAATAAGAACTCTGATACGTCTCGTTGAAGCCGTCACGGCTCGCGTTATCAGGGCCGTGGGCGCTTATGTGTGCTGCATTGGCAACACCGAGTTACGCATGTGTGCGCTCATAGTAACGTTTCGAGGAAACGCGAGTATATTTCTTGGAACCGATTGACTGTCGCGCGTGTTTTCAGCAATGAATGGCGTAGCACCTTTGCGAATATTTTAAAACAATTTACAACGTGGCATACCCACCCGGCTGCACGTTGCGCTCCGTTATCTTATCTGCTCAGTAGATGGCCTCGTTACTCGTTGAAGTGGAGATCACCTCCGCTGGTATTATTTACATACTTTGCAATAAGTAGTAGGTGTATTGGTTTACTCATGATTACGAAAGGTAGGTAAATAACACATCGGCATCGGAGCAATGACGGTTAAGCAATATTTAAATATAAAACGAAAACAGGCTCAAGACATACAGTTTTCTAAGACCTTCTGGAACTCAAGATCCAATGTCTAGGAGGAACCCTGAAGTAAGTCCAAATACACGGTTGCAAGTAATATTTTGTTTCGGCATTTGAAGACTTATTTTCCTGCTCAAGTTATTAAACATATCGAAAAATTACATAATAAGTTCTGACTAACTTGCGTCATTTTGAGTCTTGTATACTTACAGCTTTTTACAATTATCGATCGAGCGAGCGAAGCGAGCGAAGATCTTAGTGGCAAGTTAGGCGATTTTGCTTTGTATGTTTGTATGTTTGTATGTTTGTATGTTTGTATGTTTGTATATTTGTATGTTTCATTTTTATGTTCTCGCATAACTATCGAACCGCTTATCCAATCTGTATGAAACTTGATAGGTCAATAGGTTGTGCTATGGAAATTTGCTGTGGAGCGTATGAGCGTAATCGATGAAGGGGTTGTAAAGATATGGGGTTCCCAAGGGGGTAAATTTTTTTCAAAGGTACCCAAATATATTAAGTGGGGTGTCATATGAAAGTACTCAATTTATACATTCCAAAATGGTTTTTAGTTTTCTTCTAGGTTCTATAGTTTTTGAAATACAGAGAAAAATAAAAATGATGAAAACCAATTAACGGATGTATGGAAAGAGCTCCCGTTTCATAGAGTTTCGATGTATTCGTAGGTCTGGTTAACAGACAAAGAGTGTGGCATCGTTGTGGTTTGGTTTGCAATGATTTTAGTTGCTTCTTGATATTTTTTCTTGAGATTGAAAATAAAAGCCGTGTTGGCCGAGTGGAAGAGTGCTCGATTTTCGATTCATAGGTCGTAAGTTCGAACCCTGGCCGTGCTCATCAATGGATTTTTCGATTAGAAAAATTTAAATGCGCATTAACACGAGCTCTAAACGGTGAAAGAAAACATCGTGAGGAAACCAGTTAACGTTCTAATAGCGGCGATGGGCTTGCAACCTGTCACGTATGCAAATGCTAACTCCTGCAAATAGTGGGCTGGGCATGTACCAAAATTATAGAGGGAGACGGAGGGGGACGGGGAGGGGCAGGGGGAGGGGGGAGGGGAGGGGAGGGAGAGAGACGGGGAGGGGGAGGGGAGGGGGAGGGGGAGGGGAGGGGAGGGGGAGGGGAGGGGAGGGGAGGGAGGCGGAGAGGGAGGGGGAGGGGGAGGGAATTGATTTTCTCATACATTTTGTATTGAACTGCTATTTTAATAATTTCTCGAACTAAGAGGCCTTCCCTGAGGCACGGTACGAAGTTCGCGGGGTCAACTATTGAATATAAACACGACACGACTTAATGTATTGTATGCATGCCTATAATCTTTACCATAATGAGGTAGCGCATTAGATATCATTGTGTGGTAAACACTAGAAGGAGCACTTAACGTAGGTATAGGGGTAGTCAGAAACAAGTCCAAATCTAGGCTATCAACACAACGGTGCGCGAGATCTCAGTTCGGGGCGAACTACTAGTTAGAGCTGATCGAGTTCTAGCCTTATCTGCAATCTATCTCTACTCATTGAATATATTTAAATGAGAAGCAAAAACAATATTCTTGATTGCAGCCAATATAGCAGTTAAATACATTTACTAGTACAATCACAACGAGATAGATGCAGTTTTTATTACATGAGACATCGATGTAGCACATGATTGACGTATGCACACACATTATCGTGACAATACCTACATACTGATACTGCGATGTCATGCGCGACATTAGTGCAAGATGCGGTCATTATCAAATAAGAGTATTTGCTCATGTAACATTTTAGAGTAAAGACTACAATAGGGCCCAATCGCACCAATCGGAAAGTATTACCATTTCAAACACAAAAAGAATTTTCCAAATCGGTGAAGGCGTCTTCGAGTAATCGGTAAGTAAACATAAAAAAAAGATTCCGATGAATTGAGAACCTCCTCCTTTTTTTGAAGTCGTTTAAAAAGAATGCAATGATATGATAACCTACTTGTGAAGGAATGTTTAACCATAAATTAACCAAATGTTTAACCAAATCGGTTAAGGGGTTTCTGAGATTAGCGTGGCGCAGTCAATACAGTCGCGCACAGACGCACAGTCTGTGCGTTGTTCGTGCTAATCTCAGAAACGGTCATAGGCTACTCCTCATTATCATCATATTTACCATATACCATCACTACAGGGGCAACGCTGCGTAGGCGCTGCTAGTTTAAAATAAAGCTAGTCTTAAAATAAAATTACAAATATGAGAACTCTACTGTTTAAGTCTCATATGAAAGAAAACGCTGTTCACTTCTTTTCTTCGTATATCAACTGACCCAGTTTCCCTTGTTTACAATATATAGATAGAGCATAGTCTAATGGAAATTAACGAATCGAAAAATTGTCATGATCATCTGTTTTGAAGGCGGCTCGGCTCGGGCTGGTGGCTGAGGAGCGTTGACGGCTGCTCTCGCTAATTCCGTCGGTGAGTGAGGGGCCGCGTCGTGGTGGGGCGGCCACTATTTTCGTCTGGCGGCCACGTTTGGAAAAGGCGAGGTGACGTCACGATCCTCCGCAGCGATGGCATCATCGGGCGCCGCGAGTGCCGCGACACGCACCGCTCGACTTGCCAAAATATACCAGCACGATCCCCGCGATGTGCGATGATCAACTTTATTTTGGTCATTGTACCATGTAGCTTTGTGGTGCATGCCCCTAATTAGTGGCGATTGTTATATCCTGGCTGCCAAATCCGTGCGTGATTTTGAAATGATTAATAGCAATCAACTCTAGCATTTATTTTGTTGGTTGATTTGATATTACTTATATTCTTACCCCATTATTCATATTCACATATAACAGTTTAGCAAGGCTTTCAAAATGTTTTTTTTTCTGATCACTCTTATGTCAATGAAAAGAGATGAAAAAATGTATCAATATGGTAAAAATAAAGTATAGTCACAGAATCTGTGGTACCTATAGATATAGTGGTAACACAGAACAGCAAAAACGCTCGTGGCAATTACATACTATAATATTATTAGGTAGCAAACGCACGGCTAAAGAAAGTCTCCAATGTCCTTTGGGTTACTCTTTATGTCAGAAGTGAATAGGAACTTGCACTACATTGAAAAGCAGTTAAGTAAGTCCCGCATAAAAACTTTTTCATTGTGTTACAATCGCTAAAGGCCAACATAATCTTCTTAATTAAATGTAAGGCAGTCAGAATAAAAACTTGAATTCAAGTAACAAAGGAAGAAACATTCAGATGGAAAGAGGGCCCAATTCTTCTAATTTACAACGTCGACCATTCCTATATCATTATCGCTGCGTTTTGTTTCGTTTGACAGTATTTTACAGTTTTGATATTTTATGACAGTAATTTGTTTCAAAACGTCACCACAATATTAGTCGAATAGACTAAACTAAATTTAAGGTTGTTGATGTTTTGCTTTGGTTTATAAAAAGTTAGAAGAATTGGGGCCCGGTCATGTTCTGTGAATAAAGACCACGAACATAGGGTAGATCATTGTTATGTTTTGCGCTGCATGCAACATGCAACCAATTTTCAGATACTAAGTGGCACCAAACAGCCTAAGGCACATTGTTTTAAACATGCCACCTAAAAGTAATGATGATGATGTTGATCCCTCTGTGCACTTTCTACGCTAAACTAATCTGAGTTGTGCCCAGAAGGTTGCTAATCATCTCTTATATTATATCCAAATAAGAAAGATTGTCGATATAGGTACCTACAATTTTTCAAGAACTAGTGTAAGGGATCGTTGTTCGTATTAATTAATGGCATACCCTACCCATCCATACTACACTTTATGGTTTGTTTACTCTGCGAGTATGTTTGCGAACGGAGTCTACCGAGTCTAGTGTAGCTGTTATCAGCATCGCGGTGATGGCAGTGTTTATTTACCACGTTTGTTTTCTATCGCTTGTTTGCATGAGGCGTAGAGTCGCAGCGAGCGCGGCAATCAGTATGCTAGCGATACAAATACGTGAGTTCGTATCGTTTGCAGTTTCGTGGTACGAGGGGTAGGGTCGGGTGGCCGCTATCGTTCGCCGGTCACCAGTGCTACGCGATCAGCTCCCGCGCGTGCTGGATGCGCGTTTACAGCGGAACCCTTCTAGTTTCGTTATTTGAACATTCATGCCAGTCTGTTTACGGTGACTTGTGTGAAAAATAGTTGAGAGGCATAACTTTTGTGAAGAACTCTGGTAAAGGTTGTATTCTGAAAGTGAACAGTTCATAACACAAGTTCCTTTCATATTGATTGCATATTTATGTCTGATCGTGGAACAAATATATTCAGATTTTGTACATCCTCGTGCCTGTCCTGTTTGAGCGTTATCATATTGAACGTGGATAGGGTATTGGTATGCTTCTATTTATTGGATGGTGATGTAAGAACCTAGCAAAATGTTTATCAGCAAGTGTTGCTTAAAGATTTTACAGGAAACATAATTATTGTTGTATTCACTAGCCCGTTTCACTTTGTTTAGTCTACACTTCATCTACATTACTCTGGTTGTGCTTTACTGTGATATTATGTACTTGAGCCATACCTGGTATTTGATTTCGTAATCACTACAATTTGCCAATAACTAGCTGCGTTCTGAATAGAATGTTTCCTGTGCCAATTTTGCTATCATCGTTGACGGCATCATCGCTTTCAACAAACACACTGAGCTCAAGCGTTGACCTATCTGGCATTTCTAATAACGGATAATGAATGTAATTCGAACATGCACAGGCGATACCTGTGTGCTCTAACTTCAGGGAAAAGGAATAATCTATGTAGAAGCGATATTAAGTTGGATAAGTGGAAAAGGATTGCCAGACGGCAAGTTGCATAGCAGATTATAATATCAGCAAATAGATAGAAATTACTTTGGCATTAAGATGAGACAAAACAGTCAATTGCCAAAAACATGGAATTATTTGTAGCACTTGGAAGCTGTCCGCGTTTAATATTATTTAATTTAGAACGTGACATGTTTTTAAACTGCCGAGAGCTATAAAACAGGACACAGGTCTTCTAAATTAATTAAGAATTTAAAAGTAACTCTTAGAATTGAGAATCGTGACATAATACCCACTCAACCACTATAAAAGTTTTTTTTTGTAATGCAAACTTTGTTTTTATCATCGTGATTGATGAGGGCCAGGAATCGTTGGCGGCAGAAGATGACTTCATTGCTCATCTGTAAAAGTTTTTGCGATCCTGCCATCTTACTTACTATTATTATAGGTAGTTTAAGGACGAAACAATACATTAGTATTATTTTAGACTTTTTAATTCAGCTGTAGCTGTGTATTACTAAATTAAACTTATATTACCTGGTAGGTATCTAGGAACTTATAAATTTTGCTATAGAGTTATTATTCAAGGAATAATTCGTGAATACCAAAGCGTTCGATCAGGTCAGTAATGTAATAGGTCCTTCCTATCTCCATTCGACTGACTTCAGATCAGAGACCATTGTACTGTTTCTGTCGTGAATACCAAATTACCACCCAATTCACAATTGATAGTATGTGACGTCAGTAGATAAGATAACCCACCGTTGTACAAGATTGTACATTCATGTTCTTCAAAGAAACAAGTACTAAGTATTTAACGAAATTAATTCCCGACTTAATGGATATACGATTTGTTACAATTATCTCCAATTTCCTGTTTCGTAACCATCTCAAAGATAATTTTAACGCCTTGTTTGAATCATGTTAAAGTATGAGTAATCTATACATATAATAAGAATGAAGTCTAAGAACAAACTTATAAGTATTCAATTAAGTGATGTCAGTTTTTGATCCATATAACCTTTTCACGTCCAAAAATGTCATAAGCGCGATCTACGTTGACCTTGAACGCAGACACTTCATAGTAACTGTTGGTAATCTGTGACTTTGAAATTTTCGTTTCTCTGTGTGTTTGAGCACTAAGATCTCTGAAACTACTGAACTGATTTGGTTGCAGTTTTCATTGTTGTATTATGGTAAGCCGGGATTAAAAGATAGGGGTTGTTTTATCAAAATCCGTTCACAAATAAAAAAGATATATCTATTTAAAGAATTCTACTGTGACTTTAGTTTCTCTGTGTGTTTATTGCTGTTAATCTCAAAAACGGCTCTACTGAATTGGATGTAGTTTTGACTGTTGTATTATGGTAAGTTGGGATTAAAAAATAGAAGTTTTTTTATCAAAATCCGTTCACAAATAAAAAAGATATGTACATTTAAAGAATTCAATCTAAATTTCTAAACACTTTGTTTTCTAAAGAAAAGATTACGACAAAATTTGGCATGGATATAGATTATATCCCAGGAAAGGACGTAGGCTACTTTTTTTCATATGTTATCATGGTTGAGATAAAAAAATAAGGGTTGAAAGTTTGTATGGGGAACAAAATGTTGGGATGGGTGACCGTCTGACCTCCTCTTTTTGCACTCATGGAAATTTTTAAACATTTTTTTATTACCTACGAATTTCAAAATTACTTAATGATAATTACTTAAATTGGTTTTAGGTAGGTGATGACCATGAAGTAGTAGTTGTAAATAGGTAAAGTGGGTAAGTAGAAAGCACGCCTAAGCTATTTCTACGGAACAGAGATAGCTTCTTGCGATTTGCTATTAGAAAACACGCAGGAATATACAAATTTTAGCGTTTCAAAACCGTTTGTTGTTTCAGCGCAATAGACTCAAATCTGTAAATGTTATATAATTAAAACCTCAATTGAATATTAATCTTCCTTAAATTGTTGAAAATATAAAAATCAGAGCTTTAAATGAATTCAATATTTTAGAAAACAAATTCCCCAAATCAGCGCAGCGCCAAAGTAAATTATTTCCAAGTATTCAAATTTTCTATCCGTGTATTTATTATGTTAAATACCTATGTATTTATTTAAAAAGTATTTATCACGATAGATTAGAAATTAAAACACCCAAACCCCAAGTAGATAGTTGTAAATAGGAAAAATAGGTAACTAGATAGCACGCCTAAGCTATTTTTACGAAACAGAGATAGCTTCTTGCGATTTGCTATTAGAAAACACGCAGGAATATACAAATTTTAGCGTTTTAAAACCGTATGTTGTTTCAGCGCAATAGACTCAAATCTGTAAATGTTATATAATTAAAACCTCAATTGAATATTAATCTTCCTTAAATTGTTGAAAATATAAAAATCAGAGCTTTAAATGAATTCAATATTTTAGAAAACAAATTCCCCAAATCAGCGCAGCGCCAAAGTAAATTATTTCCAAGTATTCAAATTTTCTATCCGTGTATTTATTATGTTAAATACCTATGTATTTATTTAAAAAGTATTTATCACGATAGATTAGAAATTAAAACACCCAAACCCCAAGTAGATAGTTGTAAATAGGAAAAATAGGTAACTAGATAGCACGCCTAAGCTATTTTTACGAAACAGAAATAGCTTCTTGCGATTTGCTATTAGAAAACAAGCAGGAATATACAAATTTTTGCGTTTCAAAACCGTATGTTGTTTCAGCGCAATAGACTTAAATCTGTAAATGTTATATAATTAAAACCTCAATTGAATATTAATCTTCCTTAAATTTTCGAAAATATAAAAATCAGAGCTTTAAATGAATTCAATATTTTAGAAAACAAATTCCCCAATTCAGCGCAGCGCCAAAGTAAATTATAGCCAAGTATTTAAATCGTAATTTGAACATAGAAGTCTTCAAAAATCTATTTCATATACATCCGATACAAAAATTTCAATTTCTGTATCGGACGCGCAGACATCAGACGTCCTCACGTTGCGTTGGCTCTGACGGAAGTTCCGTCACGGAACAAGACCGGTGTAATCGCCAACGTGTGGATGGTTCACGAAATCTTGGCCCCAACGTTGGGACCAACGTTGGTCCCAACGTATACGCCGGCACCATACGTTGGGACCATGAAATTTGCGGTACGGGGGTTAAAGGGGACGAAAAATCGATCTACCTAGGCTAGGTCTCATATCTGGGAAAATTCGTTTTCTCGACATTTTTACGCAAAAAGGTTTACCTACCAGTTCAATGTGGTTCGTAATTTTACAATTTCTGTTGAAACTAAAGTGGCCAAGTGAAATAGGTGTCCGCCTCTCAACTCAACCGATGGCTTCGAGTTCGAATCTCAGCCAGTAAAAGTTTACTTTTTGTAAGTTTTATTTCTTTTTCTTTTTTAATTTTTATCTATTTGCACCCGAGCATAGTTCGGTCGCCCAGATATTCAAGTATTAAGTCCCTACCTACCTAAAGTATTTACAAAAAAATATAGAAGTAGGTAAGTACCTATTCTATCAGTTATCTGGTTCCCATAGTACAAGCTATGCGATTTTGATGAAATTTGCGGTAGGTACGGGGGCTTACGGAGGCGAAAAGCCGATCTAGCTAGGTCTTTTATCTGGGAAAATTCGTTTTCTCAACATTTTCATGCAAAAAGATTTACCAGTGCAATACCTACCTAATGAGTTTTAAAAAATTTGAATAAAAAGAACCTAGCCTATGTGTTATTCCAGGTCATAATCTATGTAAGTAATTATTCCAAGTTTCAATAAAATCCGTTTAGTAGTTTTGGTGTGAAAGAGTAACAAACATCCATCGATACATCCATCCTCACAAACTTTCACATTTCGCAAATTAGTAGAATTAGCATACGCGAACGAAGTCGCGGGCACAGCTAGTAGATATAATATAACTAAATATGGTTGGTTATCGACGGAATAAATCACATTCTATTTCTAGAGAATTATTGGTCGAGGTTTGCTAGATACCTACGTGTTTCATGTGAGCTGATACACTGTATTTGAAATGGGAAACGTTATATGGGTGTAGTAGTTTTATGGTAGGTATGAGTAAATTTTTATAGATATAGAAAGAAACGTACGACTTATGTTCTCTTGACCGAATTGGTTGTTTCTTATATCATGAGGTTTGTATCAGCAGTACGATTCTGTCGTAATCCCATAAACTATCCTATTATTGTGGACCCTTTGCAGAGGATGTCTTGAGTATTTGATCGGCTCTTAAGAATGATGAGGACACAATCGGTTCTTCACAAAAGCACTTCGGCTGACCTCGCTCCTCCATTGTGTGTAATCAATGGACAATACCGACTCATAACTTCTCGCGTTTCAGCAACTACAATCGTTCCTAAATTGCCGGCCACATCCGCGTCTACATCACGAGATGCCGTTAAACCTGTTCAAGCTAGCTAGGTAGTTACATGTGAATTGTTCACGTTTAACGGTGTTTAACGTTTTTTCTTAGCGCAATTAAAGTCCTTTCAGAGATTTGAATGACGGGTTCATGAAAAAGGTGAAAAGAAAGAAGTGCGCGTGCTTGAGATTGAATTGTTGGACACATCTCGCCAGTCGATTAGTATCGCGTCATGAACTCAACGGCTGGTATACAACAACGCCCACGGAGCCGGCGGCCACCGACACCGCAGCGCATCCGTCCCGCGCCGTGATTGATAAAACAATTTGACATCATTGCCGTGGGAAATGTAGGCTACGTCGATTTACGCAGGGAATAAAAGGGTATTCTCAATTATAAAAGTAAAAAAGCCAATTCGGCTCATTTATTAAACTTCCGACACCGTGATTGATATGCATCTAATTGGAGTGTGATAATTTATGTGTTTCATACCGCAAGATGCACGTTTCATTGACTCTCCTTCATCCGTGTAAGTTCTTCTTTGAACTCGAAACGGTCGCTCAAATTCTTTCAGTCACTGCCGCTCTAAATTGTTATTAACTTCTTAATGAAGGCCGCAGCCAATTAATGTTAATTGTCATGAAATTAGTTAATAAGTATGTAAGTAGGTACCGTGGGCAACGCTTAGCCTTGATCTCTTCTTACTACAGATAATCGATGTTATGGCTACCGATCCAGTTTCCAAACATGGAAGTGAAAATGTTTTTATAATTGCTATGTTGCTCATAGATACAGTGCTGTATTCTAGTAAACTGTTCAGAATGTTATTGTACATAAAATATGTCAAAGCAGCTCTCTTGGAAATTAAGTTAGAATGGATGACATCGTCGGATGTAACGGGCCACGCGGTCTCAGGGTTTACGTACAAAGGGCGGTAAACCTAGGGCTTGCAAATATTCGAAAATTTTAATATTCGAATATTCGATTTTTTTTCGGGTAATATTCGAATTATTCGAATATTATTCGAATAATAGACAAAAGTCTTTGTTTTTACTAAAATCACGTCTTCTTTTATTCTTTCAAGTGTTATTTGCATAAACAAAAGATTGTGTCGCCGTAACGAGACATTGGCGATTATTACACGCACAATCAACCAAAAATTCTCAGTAAAATCAGTCAACAATATCTGTACTTAATATTATAAAGACGTACAATTTGTTTGTATGTAGGAGGTTATCTCCGAAACTACTCATCCGATTTCAAAAATGAACTTTCAGGATGAACAAAGGCTATTAAGTTATGTAGGTAGGTACCTAGCGGGCAAAACCGACCGGAAGCTAGTCCACAATAAAATGACTATGCTGATTTTGTATGAAAGGTTGGTGCCTTCTTTTTTCGCGTAGTCATCCACCAAAAAAAAAATCACCTGATGCTTGGAAAAATGCAATTGTCACCATTTTGCACAAAAAGGGAGACTGCTCGAAACTGAGCAATTACAGGCCCATAAGTCTCTTATCTCAGGTGTACAAGCTATTTGCCAATGTATGCAATCAGCTCACTCGCCAGTTAGATGAGTACCAGCCCGTCGAGCAAGCCGGCTTCCGTAGTGGTTATTCCACGATCGACCACATCCACACCATGAAGCAGCTGATGGAGAAGAGTTCAGAATATAACCGGCCCCTGTGCTTAGCTTTCGCCGATTACGAGAAAGCATCCGACAGCTCTGGGCTGTGTTTAACGCTCTCTATCGCTGCCAGATTGACGCACGATACGTGGAAGTGCTGCGGGAGTTATACGGCACGGCAACCATGCAAGTTCGCCTTCACGACACTACCAACCCTATTAACATCAAGAGGGGAGTGCGGCAGGAAGACACAATATCACCCAAGCTCTTCACGGCGGCTCTTGAAGACGTTATGAAGATGCTTGCATGGGATCTTGCGGAATAAACATTCCACACATCAGCCTTCCTGTCACATCTCAAGTTTGCCGATGACCTCGTATTGTTTGCCCACAACCTGGAAGATCTCCAACTCATGATCCAACAACTTTTTGATGCCTCTTTAGCCGTTGGCCTTAACATAAATATGTCCAAGACGAAGATTATGGCGAATGCTTCTGGAACCTCGAATTTTACCGTAACGGTGAAACGAGAGACTGGAGGTAGTTGACAAGTATCTTTATCTTGGGCATATTCTATCTTTTGGTAAAGAACATCAAAGTAAGGAGATCTCCAGAAGGATACAACTCGGCTGGGCCGCGTTCGGAAAACTGGCAGATGTGCTTCAGTCGAAGAAAGTTCCACAGTGCCTGAAAACCCGTCTCTTTAACCAATGTGTCTTCCCAACTTTGACTTGACGTGGACGCTTACTAAGGAGACTGTGTTCAAAGTATAAGCTACACAGAGAGCCATGGAGCGGGCCATGCTCGGCATTAAACTCCAAGAACGAATTCGTAACACCGAGATCCGGCGCCGGACTAAAGTCCAGGGGCTCGATTCCGGTACCGAACTTTTTATCAACCTCAACCAAAACCTCAACTAAAGCGACTGTTTCCATGACTACTAATAACAAACGACTCAGTTGTGGTGAGGTTTTGAACTTTGGCAGTACAAATTTTTGAAAAGCTATTCTACTATTCACCAAATGGCTGACATTTAAGAGTTCGAACGAAAACCAAAGCGGTTGTCATTTAATAGAATACAGGCCCTGTATTCTATTAAATGACAACCGCTTTGGTTTTCGTTCGAACTCTTAAATGTCAGCCATTTGGTGAATAGTAGAATAGCTTTTCAAAAATTTGTACTGCCAAAGTTCAAAACCTCACCACAACTGAGTCGTTTGTTATTAGTAGTCATGGAAACAGTCGCTTTAGTTGAGGTTTTGGTTGAGGTTGATAAAAAGTTCGGTACCGGAATCGAGCCCCTGGGCATCAGAGTTAGGGTTATGAATCTTAAATGGAATTGGGCTGGACACTCGGTTAGACGAGGTGATGGCAGGTGGCAATAGCGACAAAACACTCAAAAGAGTCTTGGGTAACCAATTTTGATAAAAAGGTAAACTGCTTCATTAGATTTTAAAATAACAATTCTCCTGGCCAGGAATCAAACATGTAGATTAAAAAAAAACTTTTTATGTAGATTTGAATTTTCCTGACAAAGCACCTCCACTGGGTTGCCGGCAAATACGCGAAAGCACTACGCAATCACGCGCGGCACTCTCTAGTGTTTCCGAATCCTATAAAAGTGGCATTTTATGCACATCAGAGTTCTGAGTTTGGTGTTATTAATTTTAATCGAATATCGAATATTCGACTTCAGTATTCGAATATTCGAACGAATTTAATATTCGAATATTCGAATATTCGAATGCAAGCCCTAGGTAAACCACAATGAAATTGAACTGTAATTGGGAGGGGTTGAGGATAAAGGTGCGGGCGCGCAGGCGGTGCCATCGGTGGGAGGCAGCCGGGCAGCCGGCGGTGATGTAAGATCGGCTCCGGCGGCGGTGATGTCAGCGCGCCCACGCCTCGCCCCCGCCCCCCCTCGGCCGACCTGCGGACTGCGGTGCCGCAAAGCCTTCCGTGACTACACGTTTACATTCTTTAAATAAATTAAGAATAAATCTTTTGTTGCCAATTAATATGTAGTGTGATCGTTGAGCATGGACGCTTGACCACGACACTGATCTGAAAAGTATTTGTAATGATGATTTCAGTTGGTAAATCTGGCAGCACTGCAATTAAAAAGCGTTTTAAAACAGACTCGTAATAGATAATTAAAGCTTGAATTAAATGAATGTTGGCTGTAAGTTGTATTCTCCTTTAAGTTCTCAAAGTAGCACATTGTTTCAGTTTACAATGAGGTCAAGTTGCTCAAGACAATAAATAAAGGTGACGTAGTTCGCAGGTGACTTGCAAAATTGGGAGCCGAACCAACATATTCAAGAAATTTTAAATTCAAATTAGATCTCAAGATCCGTCGTGTTAGAAATGTTAACTCAATCGCTTCATTTATGAATGTAGTCATTTTGTAGGTATGTGCTATAAACGTTGTGTTTGATTAGGTGCTGTTGGTTTTAGACAGATTTCATTTCATTCATGAATTTCTAGCAGTAAAGAACGGTATTTGTTCGCCACCTCTCACGATCAGACGTAAATAAAATATGGGAAGATTATAACTTTTTTTCTGTATTAGTTCAGCAATGAACATTGTTGCCAACAATTCATCAGAAGAGATAAAGTGGCGTTACTCAGTATACGGAGGTGGATATTTCAATGAACATTGGTCAATCAGTGATTCTCTATACAACAAGGACTCAAAAATGAGGGCCATGCAACGTCTGATAATAATTTTATGAGATAAACTTCCTTCACTAACCTGATAGTATAACTTGATAGCAAATCATGGTTTTATAATAAAAAAGTTATAAAAGTGAAGTGAACAAAAATGAAGCCCCTACCTTGAACGAGAACCGCGAGAGCGGGTGGACACTAGGTGAAGATGGAGGGAGCAGTACTCAGTGTAACAAACAATAATAACAGATTTAGAACGCATTTAAAGAATGCAGCCAGTGCTATATGCGCCAGAACTCTGCCGAAGCAGAGGCGGAGCGAGCCAGCTGTGTCAAGCAGCGCCCGGCACCACACGTATCCTCGCGCGGCGCCACCCAAGCGGGCGGCCATTCCCTGCCGCATGGAACCACTCGTGCGCAACCCCTCACACCACGCATCTATCTTGGAACCGCCAGAACCTGTCAAGTACGAGCTTATGGATGTACAAATTACAAATAAGACCAATGGGACCGTAAAGCTGAAGGGATTCTTAGCCAGGTAAGAACTACTGCCTATTTTACCAAATAAATCTTTTAAATATATTATTAGGTTTAGGTAGGTACCTATAAAACAAAGTTCATCAATGGATTTTTCGTTTCGATAAATTTATATGCGCATGAACACGAAGACACGACGAACATGGTGAAGGAAAACATCGTGAGGAAACCAGTTAGCTTTCTAATAAAGTTGATAGGCTTGCAACCTATCACGTATGGGATGCTAACTTCTGCAAAATGTGGGCATTTACCAAATATATATTTGGACATACCTCTGACTACTACCTTAGACATCATCAAAGGATCTTAAAATGCCTAAAAAGATCTGAGAGAATGTCTACCGTGCCTTGGCCACAGTCGTTATCATATTTCAATTTAAAACAAAGTCGGGCTAGTTACATTATTAATAACTCAAGAACGGCTGGATCTGTGATTTGTCTCCGCCTCGAATAGCAGAAAACTATTACAAAAAATCCAAAATAAGTATGTAGAAAATTAATTTTCTTATATTTTGCATGGCACGGCTTTTTTTTGTTGATTTCTCGAATTCTGAGACGACATGAAGTTGGCTGGGTCAGCCAGACTAGCTGAGCTAGTATATAACATTTATGCCTCTTTGGAGCAAAGTTCTCTATTTTTGTATAGGTACTTCTACTACTTTTCTGCTAAAATAAAGTGCGCGTATCAAGTAGGTAAGTAGGCTTGTAAGATGAATATAATCGATATATTCCCAAACCTGGGAATATAGCCAGCTAGCAAAGACCTCTTTCATAATCTCGAAATAAAGTGTTGATGAATTAATTCCCAAATAAACTTGTTTACTTGGGGCCTTACTAGGAAATAGTGAAACAATTTTTATGTTTTTGGAGCACGTTTGTGTGGATGTATGTTTTCTTGGCTGTCGGAATTTGACGAATGATTTAGATGAATAATTATTATGATGGACCAAAGAAAAAGTATCATCCTTTTTCTTAGTGATGGATGTATAAAATGCCAAAAAATAATAATATGGCAGTCATTATTAATTTTACGTTTAGCTAGGGTATCAACGACAAATCAACAACCAAATACTTTGTATAAGTAATTTTAAGAACTTTCGATTGTGATAAATAAGGCGTTATTGAATTCGTGTTTTTTCTGATCATTATGTTAGGTAGCAGCGACGTCTAGTTTAGCGATATATTCGAATATGACTATCTAACGTAACGATTTGCGCAAATTAAAAGAAATTACATTTACTTATGAACTGATCATAATCAGATGTTCGCGAGTCATTCGTCTTGTAAGTATAAAGTTGGGTCAACAACATCGGCATGACATCATGGTGACTTGTTTACCCAGGTCGTAGTAATTATTGTTTATTCTGTGCCCGGGTCGTGGGGTTGAGGTGATGTCTTTAACTACGCCGCTATGCCAATTGTTGATTTAATACTCGTCATTTTAGGCTTAATTGCTTGTGAGAACACAGATTTTTTTTATGTAAATCTTTGCACTTATTTCGAAAAGTACTCTGTTGTAGAGTTTATTGCTGTAAAAACATTTTAATTTACATGCACATTGCAGATGGTACCAAATTAATGAAATACGATGTAATAATTTCATTTTTATCTCAGAATACTTACATTTTATAATCATGTTACAACCAAGGAGAATGAAACTAGTTCTCTTACAGTTCGTGTGTTATTTATTACACGAATTAACCCCGTGTTGAAAACGCCTATAATATTCGGACTAACTATTTACATAATAAGTATCTTTGTCATATTTTTTCATATAACGTTATGAGTGCCTTCTTAAACCTATATACTCGTGGAGTACATAAAGAATACGTTCGCAGTTTATAATCGGACCCATAATTCGATTTACAACTTGATAGCTAGCTTAATGTCTAAGACCAAAATAATTTTGCCAGAACAAATATTAAAAATGGATTAATGCCCAATAGGGTTTGAATAATGTGTACTGACTCAAAATAAGATTTAAAAGAGAAATACATTTATCTTTTAAAAAAAAACATGTAGGTACGTGTTATTGAGCGAGTTATTAACAAATGGTTTGAACCGTTAGTTCAATTGATTGATCTGATTGGTTCTAGCTGTTTAATTATTGTCACAAAATTCACATCTCTATTTAATTTTTTCCGAAAAGTGGTAACACTAAAACTGTGCGTAAAACAAGTCGTGAATCAAATTATGGGTCCGACTATAATGTAACTACTGAGTTCGAATTACCAATCATGCAAGTAAAATTGTGTAGGTGAAAATGACGCAATGTGTGTTGTAAATTCTATGTACCTAATAGATACTTATGAAGAAATAACGTAAGCTTTGGACCGACGACCAACAGCGGGGCTAAAAAGGCCGCTATAGCAGAATCACACAATAGGAAATTCCATATATTTATGCCGTTCTTGTCACTCTCAGTCTATGAAACGACGGCATTTAGTTCAATTTCTATTGTGATTCTGCTATAGCGGCCCTTTTAAACCCGCAGGTCATCCTCTTCTCACACGTTTACGTTATCCATCCTTTGACAACTTATATAGAATAATGGTTTTTTGCTTCTACAACCAGTATAGTACACTCTTGTACTATCTTTATACGTGGATGGTATATACATCATGTAGTACTATCACAGAATACTAGTACTATAAAGGCTTCGGTTGACACTAGAGGAGACTTATAACTCTGTTTTCGGTTTCGTAAAACTGAGATTGCCTGAGATTTATATTTTCTATGAAATGAAATAACTGCCTGCTAGCAAAATGCAAAACTGTCTATGACAAAATTAATCCTATTCTTAGAACTACTACGACTTAAAAAGTGGTCTCTACAAGGAATAAAGCTAGCACAAGGAAATAAATATTCAGGTTTCATAAAAAGAAACAAAGCACCATTATTTAAGTTTAAAGTTTTAAGCGTTCATTATAATATCTAATTTGGCAAACATGACCTCACACATCGTAGTCGACCAAAATAACATAAGACCGTTATCCACCAGGAAATAGAGCGTGACCATTTTCGATCACGAATATATTTAATAGAACTTAGGAACGTCAGTCATTTCTTTGTTTTGGTGTTCATCCGTAATCGACTGTCGATAAATGGCAAATGCACGTTCGAGCTGCGAACATAATCGAATACGAATGGAGTTAATGCACTCGGGTATTTATAAGCGTTCGTGTGAGTGAAAACGCAAAAGCGGGTCTCATTCGCACACCATGATGTCATGGTGTATTTTTGTAGGCAATCGGATGGCTGGTCGCACGCGCTTTCCGTTTGTAGTGCAGGCGGCGTTATCGATACAATGTGTGATCTTGTTAGCTGTGGAAATTAATGTGCGAAGCTTTGGTCTTTACAGATATAACAAACTTTCGTTCATATCGTTGAGCTTTTTCTACCTTCGGCTGTGAATTTAGATGTTTAAAATAGATTACTCGCAAACATCGGTAATCATAACCTTACCATCACAATAGGTTATTAAAAAGTTCTTTAAGTACCATGCAGGTCCATCCAACTCTATTGCATATGGTTGAAAATATCTGCTAAGTACTTTCTTATTTTATTTTTTTGAGGAACTAATCTTCTCTATCTATTTCCAAAATACTCAGTTGAGCCATCTAAAGGTCGTTCCAAACGATCTATAGATGCTCAACTGATCCAGATTACTGCTAGTCGGAAGCGAGTCAAGACGCTATTAGGATTAAAACGGGTAATTTGATTAGATAGTTTGAAAATATCGGTCTACGCGTGGTTTCCACGGCTAATATTTGAATTTAATGGGTTCAGAAAATACGTAACATGTATAACTTTTGTTTATGATAAAACTAAACAGTATTATTTTCTGGTTTGTTCCTCACCAATTACGCAATTTAAGATTTTCCCAGTCGTTAAACTGAATTGCCTCGTAAAAGGAAAACTTAATATAAAATAAACCGTCAATACTCAGCTAGGGTGAAGTACAACTACATTGCTTGCCGCTTTGTCATATCCTTCTCAGAAGTCCCTAACACAAGATAAAGTCCAAAATTTTAACCAGATGAACAGTCACAGTGTTGCTTAATGTCTTCCGGTTGTCTCGGAGTTGTTTAAACTTCAACAAATAATTATTCCTAATTTTGAATCACTGCCAGGCTGATATCATCACTCATTCGGTTTGGAAAACAATGTACATTTTATGATTTCTGCAACAGCATTTTACAATTCTTATTTTAAACCTGCCCAGCTGCCCATTGTAAAATCAAAATACCGTTTCAATCAAACGAAATACACAAGCCTTTTGAGTGAATAATGAAAGATCTGGTTTTCATAAACGTGGGAGTCCAGTGTCAGAATCAATAATTTTATAGATCACATGGGAAATTAAATTTTACTAGTCTCTTCTTATCATTTTGATCTTGGAATGCCGTTTAGTCACACGTCCAGTCATTTCGTTTCGTTTGATTGAAGGGAATAGGTACTGAACTGACTCTTGGACTGACTGACATGACTAACTAGCGGACAGTTGAGTTATGACTAGGCTTTTTTTCTGGAATAATCTACGAGCTAGTTACGGTTGGTCAATCAATCTTTGACACATTCATTACATTTCACAATAGTATTATCTTCACATGGGTTATAATATAACAGTGTATTTTTCTATTTAATTAAGTTTTATCATAATTTACCTATTTATGAGGTTAATTAAACAGTAAGTACAACACATTTAAACCACTTTAAAATGATAATAGAATGTTTAAGCAGTTTAACTATGCCCATCAACAATTTAAGAATTTGTTAAAAGTTCTAGTGACTTTGATATCCATGTTCTTTTTGTTGTCTATGTTGATTATTAAGTTAGAGCAAATTGATATTGAAATTATATTTCAAAAATAAATACTTTAACTGTTATCGCTTGGGGTCGAGAAGTGCCCTGTCTCGCTTTACTGGCGTCACATCATAGCTCATCCAATTACAGTCAACCAACAACTGAATACCAATTTATTATCCATATATTTATAGAGCACTTTGACATTCAATCCGTATATGTTGAAGCGACAGGGCACAGGGATTTCTGATTGTTCAGTATAAGTTATGTATTTTCTATTTCAATGCTGGTTCGTAATGTGTTGTGTCTTCAGATTGAATGCTTTGCCGGTAAATAAATGCAGTGACTGCGATCTCCGTCATATCATTCTATCTTCATTGTGCAAGTAAGTGATCAATTTTATGAATGGTCATCAACGTACGATAAAGTCCATTCTGTTTATCGTCTTTCACGTGGGAATTACTTATCGTCGGCGTATTCGTAAGTAATGTGACTCCATGTTTGTCTACTCCTCAAGAATGTGCTTCAGTCTACCTCGGGTGGGAAAGTAGGTTACGTTTGCAGTTTTGCGTATCAGCACAATGAGCTAGTTACGATATAACTATACTAAACTTACTGTAAAATATACCTAGTATTGAAAAGAATAGTGTACTTTCCTGCTTTATTTTTTTACAACTTGTCGTTTTATATAAACTTACATAAAACGACTAAAACTATACTTGTATAGTTTTTTAAGCTTCTTTCAACTTTTTTTGCTGTATTTTTTCAACTTGTCGTTTTATATTATGTATAGTATTTTAAGCTTCTTTCAACCCGTTTCCTATTCTATATGCGATCTCCTAGATTTCAAAATCTGCAACTGCTTATGATAATGATAGATAATATAGCTCTTGCATTATTGTTATTTTTTATTGTGAGTAGAAATAAGATATTTACGTCTCTACATTTCAGTATACATTTAAATAAAAAATGAAATTTTTAATTACTTACATTAATCTCTAGTTTTGTGATGAGATGTTATGTAAATTAATAAAATATAAAAAAAGGCCTTTAATATACCAACATAAATATGTTTTGGCTTAAAATACAATTTAATCTAAAGAGGAAAACATAAGAAGTTATATTGTTTCTGTGCGTACAATGTAACATAGTGTCTTCTAGGTATCCCTCTGATTAGATGTTAGGTGGGCGTCTAATTGGCAATATGCATCAATTTTTTTTATGGTTTTAAACGATAGGTTATATCGTCAAATAACCGTCATAAAAATTCCAGCGCCGAAATACTAAAATTTTATAACAAAAATAATTTTTGAAATTTACCAACATTTTCACGCATCTGAAACACGATTATTATTGTTGTCACAGATTACTGTTGTAGTAACAATTTGTGAACTTTGACGTGTGACGTCAAATTGATACTAAGTACAACAGTAATCTGTGACAACAATAAGTTCGAGTATAGGAATTGTGAAAATTAAAAAAAAAACTTATCTATGGATCGTCATATCTGACTCGTCCTTGACTTTTCTTATGAACTCGTGTCGTCACATCCTTTTCAAGTATTTTGAAATTTCTACTATTTTTTGCAATTTTTAAAATTTATTTTCTAATCGAAAATGGTTTAATATTAAAAAATAATTACACACACATACCTCTAAAGCAACAATGTTCATAATAAAATACATTTAACCCGCTTTTGAATCAGACGCATATTGCCTATTATACTAGTAGTTCGCCCCGAACTGAGATCTCGCGCACCGTAGATGGCCAACATTTGGACTTTCTTCTGACTACCCCTATAATTTCAAGTGCTACTACTGCCGGGTATGCCTATTGCGCTAGCTCTTCATGGTAAAAAATACTAGCATGCATGCAATACATAATGTCGTGTCTAATTTTTCATTTATTTCATATTTATGAATTCTCGTCGTATTTTTAAAAGTATACGTCCTAGAATAAAAATAATAACTATTTTAGAATGTACAAATAACGACCTTTCATTTGACACCGCACTCAATATATTTGTTTACTTAACTTTTTTTACCCCAATTATTTTCATTTTTTATCAAAATTTTTTTTATCATGAAAATAAATCAAGTAGCATCTAAAATCATTGCAAACCAAACCGCAACGATGCCACTCTCTTTTTAAGACCGACCAGTCAATGAGCTACGAAGACATCGAAACTCTATGAAACGGGAGCTCTTGCAGCTCTGGTTTCGTAGTTTTTGGTCTTTGGTCGTATTTCAAAAACTATACATCCTAGATTAAAAATAAAAACCATTTTGGAATGTACAAAATAAGCCCTTTCGTATGACATCCCACTCAATATATTTGTGTAACTTTCATAATTTTTTACCCCCTTGGGAACCCAATATCTTCACAACCCCTTCATCGATTAAGCTCATATGCTCCACCGTAAATTTCCTTACCACAACCTATTGACCTACCAAGTTTCATGCAGATTGGATGAACGGTTCGACAGTTATGCTCGAACAACAATTCGTGAAACATACAAACATACAAACATACAAACATACAAAGCAAAATCGCCCAACTTACCACTAAGATCTTCGCTCTCTTCGCTCGCTCGATCGATAAAAGGGTTGGTTATCGAATGGGTTTTTCAGTTCAGTAAGACTATTTGAAATGTGGAGACAACACTGAGAATTGATTAAAATCTGCTGGAATTTTATTTATCGTGTTCATCGTTGTAAAATTATGTGAGTGTTTATTGTTTATTTTGTAGATAACATTTGACTAATCTAGTTAGATTTTATCCCTAAACAATATTGTAGTGACTCACTGATCATATAATATTTAAGACTATTCAACTATCAAGGCAATTCAAAATTATTTCTCAATATCATTGTTTTTGTATCGGTGCCGTGTTTTTTTACCAGCCATAGTAGGACTGGATGGAATAAGCCAATATGGCTCGATCGCTTTATCTCTGGAACGTCTACAGACATAGAACGTAGTTCCTTGATACTTTTATTTCTAGGAATATGGATTTGACAATTGTTGTTGTTTGTTGCAGGGAGGTGGCGAGTGCCTGGGAGTGCCGCGTGGGCGAGCCCACCGAGCCGGCCTCCGCAGACAGAGTGCAGAGCCTCTTCAACGACATCGAACTATATCCTACTAAGACCCAGGGTAAGCATTTTAGTTTTAGCATATTTCGATAGAATATAGTCTTTATTTAACTTTCTCTACTGGGGGCTACAGGATATCTCCGCCTCATGACATCCTTTTTCGATGGGTTCTTTTTTTATATGAAAGGTTGTAAGTTGTAACTTTAAGTTGGTCTCATAAAATCCTCATCAGATCTTCACCAAAGTTTTATGAGATGCGTGATGAGCAGAATAACTCCTAAAAATGTAGTAAATTGCTCACTTTTAGGTTTCTTTAAGCTATGCAAACACAGACTCGCGAGGTCTACAGCTCACAGAGCCACTAGTTTAGTCGCAGCACAGAACATCTGTGCTGCGACTATGGCTGTTGAAACATAGCCGAAACGTTATGTCTTTTCTGTGTCGTGCGTGACATGTAACAACTTTGATTTAACTTAGGAAATTATAAAACAATCCCATCGGAATCGAAAATAATAGGAATTTTCATGTTCATTGAAATAATACCTAAGTGTGGTTTAAAACTTTAAACAAGTTAAATTCGAGATAAATTTCAGAGATGAAAGAAGGAACATTTCATTAATTATTAGATTTTTTATCCTGTTGAGCGGTGTAATTTCTACAAGAACACAGGTCAAACCCTTCTATGCGAAAACAGATTACTAACACATTAGCGTTCAGAGAGTTTCTAAAGAAAGGAATTATTGATATACTTACTTTAAATTTTATCAAGCAAGACTTAACTGTATAGGAAAACCGTGTTAGTAAAAAAGGCAGGTAGAACAGTTTAAAGTTATTTATTTAAGTTTTAGACTAATTAAGTAAAAAGTCTAGTGTGATAAGTAGTAAATATTGAATTAGTAATAAACTTTTGAAAAAGTTTGACCTTCAGTCATAATTTTAACATATTCTAGGTACTTATTATTATTCGGTCTATCAAACAAAACATGATGTAAGCTCGCGATATATATTAATGTTAATAGGTATTGAAACTGTTTTATTTGTAATCGTTTAAAATATAACACGTACATACCTACGCTTATTTCATAACAGGTGACCTTGTAACTGATACTCGTTTTCAATTGTCTCAGATTTTAGCGACGAGCTAATGAGTGAGACTATTGTGATTGACACACGTTTCTTCAAAATATTTGCGCTTGAACTTGGTATAAAAGACTTTGAGAATAATTCACTATAACTGCCAGTAACATTCCTTCATCAACGAATAGTACATTCATTCTAGATTTCAATGTATGGAAAATTTGGCAAATTTAATAATTAAGTTTTGATGCTGGTGTGTTATACCTATAGGTGAGTACATTAAAAAAAACAACTCTCCCCCCCTCTCAACCTTCGGCGTCACCCCTCCCCCCCTTGAAAAGTGTCCCGTTTTACAGATTTTCTCAATTTTCAAGAAAACTATACAAGCTAGGACAAAATGATCAAAGACAAAATTAGTTCTTAATAAATTGCCTACAAATAAATACAAGCATTTATTTTGATACGAGTTATAGTTTCCAAGCTATATAGCGTCAAAGTTTACCAAAAATCTGCGCCTAGCAAAAATGAACAATATACACAGGAAACGGTAATATTTGTTATTTCTTACAATTAATGCGCTTATACATTGCCACAATAAGTGGTTGCGATACTGTATCAGCATTCTACAGCAAAGGAAAGGTTCAGTCTGTTCTTCTTAGTAAAAAAATCGACTTGCAAGGTACGATAAACGTTTTCAATAACCCGGATGCCGCATACGAACAAGTAGAAGAAGCTCCGAAGATCCTCAACAGATCCTTTCCAAATTTTTAGGACACTAATCGGAAAGTATAACCTTTCAAATAAAAAAAGAATTTTTCAAATCGGTCCAAACGTCTTCGAGTAATCGCTGAACATACACAAAAAAAAGCACAAAAAAAAATAAAATAATTAATGATTTCGATGAATTTTTAGAACCTCCTCCTTTTTTGAAGTCGGTTAAAAACTTTAAAAGATAAGCATGACGATACTGATTTATTTTAAAAAATAATTACAATATATAAACGCATTAATTGTAACAAATAACAAATATTGCTGTTTCCTGTGTATTTGCTAAGCGCAGATTTTTAATAAACTTTGACGCTCTATAGCTTGAAAACTATAACTCGTATCAAAATAAATGTTGGGATTTATTTGTAGGTAATTTATCAATAACTAATTTTGTCTTTGACCATTTTGTCATAGCTTGTATAGTTTTCCTGAAAATTGAGAAAATCCGTAAAACGGGACACTTTTCGAGGGGGGGAGGGGTGACGCTGAAGGTGGAGGGGGAGGGAGAGTTGTTTTTTTTAATGTACTCACCTATAGGTATAACACACCAGCATCAAAACTTAATTATTAATTTTGCCGCTAAAAAATCTAGAATGAATGTACTAGAAACAAATAATAATGGCACTAAACGGTTCTGTAGAAAAATTCTAATGAATTTTACCTACCGAAATCTTAAGAAACTAGTCGGTTAACACGGATAAGTAATATGGAATTTAGTGAATTAAAAGTTGTCTATTTGAGAAGGAGAAGATTTACGATTTGAGTGAAAAATTAAATAGGTTTCGACTATAACCAGGAATAGCATACATAGGTACATGGAGTCCTACAATCATATTTGTCTAATAGGATAAGCCAAGTAAAAGAAAGTGGCAGCTCGTCATGATTTCATGAAATTTAGGCAGGGGTGCCCCAGGGCTCAGTGTTCGGACCTGTGATGTAAATATAGGTACATTATAATAGACCTAATTCAGTTGTGGATACACACCACGGGATGTGAGATAAAGGAGGATAAGTACTTTCAAAACTGTCATTGCATCGGTAGAGATCATAGAATGAGGTATAGACATGGCTTTAACCGATGGCGTCATCATAGGCTGAATCAACAAAACGTTATGTCAATATGTCATTAAAATGTTGTTATAGTTCCGCATTTCGCAATCATAAACCACAATTAATAGTTGCAATGATGGATTTAGTACAGTCAACGAAATATAGCTTTTGGCTCATAAATTTACAAAAGCCACGAATGGCTTACTTGACGTATTATTGCAAAAGGAGAATGGTCACTGCCCATACAAAAAAAAAACCCAGGCTTCGCGCAAAAGTTTTTTTGACCATAGTCCTTTCATAAATAAAATAATCTGTATAGTCCTCGTAAGTACGATTATACCATGACAATTATCATGGTTATTGTGTTGTGACTGCTCTAAACAAAGTTTGTCATTGATTTTAAGAGGACCACGATTAACGTTACACACAATACGGTCAAGGTCATCCCTATCATCGAAAACATCGATCGGTTTACGGAGGAAATACATAATTTTTTTTCAATTGATGAAAATCATGCTAAGTTTCGGTTTTACCTAAGTTTCATTTATATCACCAAAAAATACGATAAGAAAGATATTTAGTTTCTTATATTCCGTAAGCAATAGTTTTTATGAACATGTTTTACTGACAGTAGGTATTTTATTGGACTGCGTTCCTAGAGATCATATCAATTTACTGCACATACATATTCTCCTTAGATCGACTGATCAACCGTGAAACACGCCTTAATAACGTAGATCGTTCGATTCCGAAGTACTTTATGTACCTGAATGGCTTAGTACGTTATCGGACGGCATTGATTTTATCTTTTTTATGAGGTCACTTTGTAAACAGTAATTTCTTCATTATTTACGTACCTATTGCCCCAGTTGACTTAGTTTAATATTTTGAGCTAGATACTTGATCGATACCAATTCGGAATGAGCAGTAATCGTATCACATATATAAATGGCACAATAATGGTATGCGTAGGATACCAGTGATACCACAAATAAAAATACCGTTTACCGTTAGGTTATCCGCTGTAATATTGTAAATATTTGAGTAAGTAATTTAATCAAACAAAATTTAAGTTAGCAGGCTTTTTTTAAGGAGGTACTTTTAAGGATAAACATATTTTTCTGTGAAATTTTTCCTAGAGTGTCATAAATCCTATTTATCGTAATAGATTAAATTTCCCATAAAGTTATCCTTTTATTGCCCTGGAGTTCGTGCTGGGCGTGAAAATTAGCGCGTCACATGAAGCAAGTAATGGAAGATCGTAATGGATCTTCAAATGAAGTTTCGAAAGCCACTTCTGTTAATCTATTTTGTTTTTGCGAATCAATCTCAAAAACCATGAATCCCCACAAAGCTTAATAAAGATTTCTGGCGTTTAAACATTTTATCAAACAAATACTAGTGCTCTCGCACGTTTGCACTAGGTATTTCAAATGGTGTTAATGAATGGAGCATCGCATTTGATTTGTAACTTGCACGTGGACAGGACATCTGGCGAGCGGCAATTTTATCTCAAAGGTACAAAATAACGATACCACTTAACATCTGTCATATAAAACAATTTAAGCGCGTGCTATGTTGCGATGCGTCCTCTGTTTGTTTAAAGCTTCGTTCAAACAAGAAAACATCTTATAAATTCTTGTCTATTTTAAATGATTCGAAGGAATCCATTGGTTTACACGTCGGCGCCGTTAACTAAAGTTACTATTTACTTGTTGGTTGGTTAAAACAATAAATCTTAATTCTAAAATTACGTGTTTAATAACTCTTGAAACGAATCAATTAAATTTATAACTACAATTGAAATTAGGAATAAATTAATAGGTGTGGGATGAGATGAGTAAGTGCTATGAATCGAAAGTTTTTGGCCGAATGGAGAAAAATACCTAGTGGAATGCAAAATCTTGTATCAAGAGGAGAAACTCACAAAAGGATATACTCGTAGCACCACATTTGACACCTATTTCAGCTAATCCAGGGCAAATTTTGAGTACAGACTTCACTAATTCCTTAGTATCCAGTCCTATTTGTAGACACTCCCTGTAGAAGAATCGCCAAAAGTTTAGCAAAACAGTGACTTATTGGGCGGTCATTGGAATGGGACCGCAGGTTGCATTAACTAATAGCTGAGCGCTTCCGTGCTTCGGAGGGCACGTTAAATTTTCGGTTCCGGCTTTTAAGTTGTTAAGCTATGACGGAGGCTTTCAGGCGGTCTAAAAACTCCAGAGTTAGCCTAGCTATAGCTACTAGCTCATACGAACGTACAGTCAGCGTCGAAAGTTGTTGCTACATCGTATGAATGAGTGCAATTGTTTTTAGGGTTCCGTACCTTAAAAGGTAAAAAAAGGAACCCTTATAAGATCACTTTCTTGTCCGTCTGTCTGTCTGTCCGTGTGTCACCATCGATTATCTCAGGAACGGGTAGAGCTAGCAAGTTGAAATTTATACGATATACTAAGGTCTATAGTCCCTATTGTGAGTATAAAAATCAAGGTCCTGAGTCAACACTACGAAAAGATATAGGCAAATTTAGGTTTTCGTGAAAACTTGTGAGTACCAAAACTTACCTTAATTATCAATTTTTTTTATTTTTCGGAATTTTTCCTTTACTTGTGCTGGAAGACCAAGACCCAAGACCGGGTCTTTAGTCGTTTCACACCGCAAGCGGTTCGAACCGCGGTGTGAATAGCCCCAGACCTGTTTTTGAATGGGTTCTTTCGCACCGCGGTGCGAATCGCCCCATAACTTTTTGTGATGGGTCGATTCGGACCGCTGCTGAGGGGAACAAAACAGTTATCTTTTTAGATAGGTGAATTCGGACAAAGATACATAGTTTTACACACATTTCTTAAAGTACAACCAGGCACGAAATAATAGGATAAAAAAATCTACACTAATCTAATATACAAATTTCTGGGTGACCGAGCTCTGCTCGTTGGCAACCAAACGAACGCCATCTAGTGGTTCAATTACGAACCACATTGCGCTTTTTGCGTGGAAATGCAGAGAAAATGGCTTTTCCCAGATATGAGACCTAGCTAGATCGATTTTTCGCTCCCGTAAACACCCGTCCTGCAAATTTCATCGAAATCTCTAGAGCTGTTTTCGAGACAATTAGACAATTATTTATTTACAACTTATGACTAACATTACAGATAATTAAATCTAAGGCGTTCTTCTTATTAATCTTATTAATTTTCTTCTTTTTATAACCGTTATCTAGCTTCTTTCGTATGAGCAAGTGCTCAACTCTGGTGACGGACTTTTTAGGCCGCCTGAAGGCCTCCGTCATGGCTTAACGTCTTAAAAGCCGGGACCGACAATTAACGTGCCCTCCGAAGCACGGAAGCGCTCAGCTCGTAATACCACTTGCGGTCACCCATCCTAAAAGTGACCGCGCACACCGCTGCTTAACTTCAACGATCAATCAAGAACGTCCAAGCAAGCTACGCCACGAACGCTTCTCTAGCTATGAAAATGAATGGTTCTTTTCTTCTTTTCATAACATTGACTGTATTTTGGGGTAGGTAGGTACTGTCCCGTTCAGCTTGTGATCCTGATCGACTGATTGACTATTTGACTTAAATCCACCTGCTATAATAATTTGTAACCCTACTCAAATCAAAGCTATTGAAGCATTTAAAGTGACAGCTGTCAAATTTCAAACGGTCTCGAATACTACTCATCCTAGACTCTGTTTTATGAGCTCAAATGAAAGGCTATTGAAGAGATCTAGGACCCGAGATATAGGACTTTAAAAATTTTCAAAAAAAACCCGAAAGTCGAACCCATCTAAAGTGTTTTACATATGACAAAAATAATCAAATAGCTTCGGGAACACGTTATTTATCTAACACTACGAAGAAGAAAGAATGAAGATGGAGTCCCCCAGCAAAGACAAAACCCTCTAGGATGGGTTCGATTTTAGGGTTTTTTTTTGAAAATTTTGAAAATAACGTGTTCCCGAAGCTATTTGATTATTTTTGTCAGCTAAAAAAATATGGGCTTTTGATACACTGTGCTGTGGTCCGAATCGACCCATTTCAAAAGATACTTTAGGCGATTCGCACCGCTGTCACCACCCTGGTGCGAAAGAACCCATTCAAAAATAGCTCTGGGGCGATTCACACCGCGGTCCGAACCGTTCGTGGTGCGAAACGACTAAAGACCCGGAAGACCTTGCTTGTAACCAAAATTGACAATTCTAGGTCAACCGGAAGTACCCTAGAGGTTTTGGGTCGAAAACCTAAATGGTAGTTCTCGAAAGTTGAAAATTAAAGGGTGTTCCCATACATACATAGTTGACGCCAATTAAAATTGTCCTCCGAGTTGTATGGGCGCTCATACAATTAAGCGGACTAGCTTAGTTGGCACCATGGCTAGGTATGGAACCCTCGGCGTACGAGTTCGACTCGCACTTGACCGGTTTTTATTTAAGTTTTTAAATACTTACCTAAAATTTAAAACATAGATCTGAGTTCCGAAGAAATTCTGTTTTAAAAACTGATATTGTTCATCGATTTTTGTTGCCGACTGTACATAAATACAGCAAAAAAAAAGTTGTTACTTTTGTTACCGGATTACTCGATGCTACCAAATTTGTAATATTGCCAGACATAAGGACGCCCGGACAATTACCAGCATAGTATGAATCAAGTGCATATAACGTGTTTTTCCATTGTTATTTTTCGTCCATAATCTGAACAAATCACAATTCACTATGATAATTAATAATCTTACAAATAAGAGCGCCAGTATTTGTAATTGTAGGTTGTGTAGGATATTAAGTTTTTATCTAAAGAATATCAAGATAATTATTGAGTACTTACTTGAGTAAATTTTAATAAAATCGTGATAAGTGTTGAACATTACGTCAGCTTGAGGCGAACGTTTAGTAACTAAGGAAACGTTTTAGTTAAAAGATGATCTCAATGTTTTTCTTTATTTTTGTAACCTCATTTAATAAGTTATCGATACATTATTATCATTAAAAACATTGTAATTTGATATTATATTATGCATGACGTCTTAAACCGAATGTTATCCTCATGAGTATTTACTATTTAGGCGTTTTTCGGACTCTGGCAGAAAACCCCTTATTAAACGTTGTTTAAATCAAACTGAGTGCCTGTCGCGTTAGCAGGTTCTCTATGTCTAACTTAAATTGTTATTTATTTGCTTAATTTTGCTCTCGTGTTATTTATTTGCCATTCGCCTTTATCCTGCGCCAATCTTACCCATGTATGACCTGCAGATTTTATCTATATCATCTAAAAATCAACCATTCAGAAAGTCACTAACTTTATTTGAAACTTCTGCCGATACGTTGCGATAGAAATGTGCCCTAGTGCGGACGAGATTTTAGTTTTAATACATTGAAGTTTCTGAGTACTAGAACTGTTTTTTGTGAGTTTATCTTCTATTGGTTTTTGATTAAACTGCTTGCTATAGGTTGTCTTATTATTTACATCTCCAGTTTACCTATATCTCAATACTGCGTTATTGGTATTTCTAGCGAATTAGCTTGATATTTTGTTATTTAAAATTAAGGGCGCACGAAGTCACGACCTCCCAGCTTGAGATCTCCAAGCTTTACATGCAGTACTCGTTAGCATTTCATTAAAACAGTAGCTGACAATCTGGATACGAGTTTTTGCTCAAGAAATCATAAACATTCAAATGGTTCTAAAGAATATCATAATTTAAATAAATTAAGTTAAGTTATTTCCATTTTATCCTCGCGATCCAATTTTTGAGTGGAAAATCTACCTAAATTAAAAAAATATTTTTGGACCGATGATGTCAAACTATTGTCTGTCAGCAACCTTCATGTTAACTCTGGTGGTATTCTGTATATCTTATTATAAGTGACGGTCACTTATTATAGCACTATTAAGGTTTATAAGTGGTCGATAAGGCAAACATAACTTTTGGTGGCTCTTCTTTAGGAATATTTGTCATCAATGACTGTTTTTCCGGAAATAGCGATGAGTCGGCATAATATCTAAAGGATAATTGAAATATCAGTTCCCTTAAGGATATCCCTGTTGCATGAGTTATTAATACTTTCTAGTTATGTAGGTTGGGTTTCAGTGCGTGTTAACTGGATACTTTGTGTAACTAGTACGTTGTACAAGTACCGCTAGATATCCACCATTGTTACGGCAGGTGGTACACGTATGTATGATCTCACCGTTATTGCTCACTGATGACCAATTACCACCGAATGAGTTCATGACTCGTACTTTATTACCCATGCCCAATGTTTAGGCCGTTCACGTCCGCGGTACTATCGACCGGCCCCGAACTCAGAGCTTAACGTGCAGTTATGCGGACGACGAATTTAGATTTTCAGCCAGTGTCTTTTTAGCATATTTTCAAATACACTGGCCTGCAAAACTAAGTATCACACTTTTCAAATTTAAGTGTCGTCTTAGGTTTAAAAATTTTTAGTCTGGGGCAGCTTTTGTTGAAAGTTTCAGTCATTTCCTTCTGAAAGTCACCACTTTATCCTATTATTGCAGTGACGAAGCACGATTATTTCATTATTATTTATAGTATTGGGTTTTGCGTTTATGTATAGGTATAGGATACTATAATAAATTATTACATAACTACCAATGAGGCAATGGTAATCAATTATTCTCGTACGTAAATTTTATTTTTTGCACATTAGTAATACTACGTCTGTATTATAGTAGTGCTGCAACTCGTTTAAGTGGATAATTGCCTTTGTTATCCTCGTGGATTAACTCGTAAACATCACTCGCCGAGTAATTGCTGCTTACTGGAATAAATCATGTCACTACGGCGACTACGTGCTATAAGTATGGCCATAGATTTGATCAAAGACAATAAAATGTGTGAAACATCTCGCTAGCTATAAATCGATTTTGCAGCGACGCAATAAGCTGATATTGCTTGGTGTGTTGCAAAACACCTTATAATCATAGGATTATATGGTGTTTTGCAACTTGACTCTTATTAGACGTAAACTGAACAATTTCAAAGGGTAATGTGTATATTTATACAATGGTAGTCCCGAGTCCTGAGAGTATAATAACTTCCTGTGGGTCTCTAAATACAACTTCGCTTGAGCACAAGTATAAAGTTGGGTATTCATTACAATTGTACTCCTCACTCCAATGCAGCAAATTCGTAACGGCACCTACAGAAATAAGAATTTAGAATTTTAGATGTTCATGTACTTACTACATTATTCATCATATCAACAATGTTCCCTGCACTACAGTGTCCCGTTAAGTTTAGGCAAAGATTGCCTCCTGATACTGTATAAATCATCTAGATAAATCATCTTACTAGATGATTTATCTTAGAAATAAAGGTCTATGTATTATTTTTTTTATTACCAGCTACATATGTATAAATCACATTTGACAGTAGATTTTGTATAGATTAGTTGTAGATTTTATACCTTACAATGGACATAATCGCGTCGCGAACTTAGCGGATATTATTGAACTATAGGATCACAGCACAGTCGCATATTAGAACACGTCAGTCCTGAACAAAACTTTTCCGCCGAATGTGAACTCCTCTTTTAACTGAGCTCAGCTAATAGCCCCTACTTATGTTGAAGCCAAGGTAAAGGCACTTATGTTTTGAAAGTTAACTAGGTATCGTGGTAGCAAACTGCAAATAACCAAGTTATGACAAAAGATTCTTGACTGTATAGGTACGTAGTATTATTTATTATCTGTTCTGTGGTATAGGATAGAATAATTAGGTCGCACCGCAGCTCCCTTCAAACTTTAGACAGGCCTTTCAGTCTATCATAGCACAGAGAACTAGTTTTCTACTCAGTGATCATAGACAATGATGTAATTATAGGTAGTTTAAAGATCGATTTAGCTTCTGATAGCAAATAAAACCTAATCGATTTCAGTAGCCTGTTGCCAAGAATGTGGAATTATCTTGTAACTTGTGTATGTACGATTTGCCAAAGTTTATCGTAACGATATCGATAATGTTTGTTTTAGTGTTTGAAATGCTGGTATGCGCGCGGCAGTGTGCTCGGCGAAAGTCGCTCACGCTCACATTCGGGGAGTTCTGCGTGTTCGCTGCTGAACTGAGGAGGTGCTCGAGGCAGGCGAGGCAGTAAGTAACCCAACCTACTAATGTTATAAATCTGAAAGTTTGTGAGTATATTTGGATGTTTTCGAGACAGGCGAGGCAGTTAGTTTCTCATCCTACTAATGATATAATCTGAAAGTTTGGATGTTTGTATTTCAATCACCTTAACTAGTGGAACGATTTGGATAATACATGTAGGTAATGGAAATTCCATGTAATTTTGATCTCTGTCGTTTATTTTTGTTTTTTAAAGTTTAAAGGGTCTAGTAAGGTAAGGGGGAAAGTGCTATGCTTAGGCATGTTAAGATCTAATTAAATAAAGAAAATATTAATTAAGATTTAATTTGAATTTTGTTGAAGTAAACTTCATTGAAGTTTGTACATTTTTTTTAAATTTCGAGCATTTTAAGCCATTTTTGTAATAAAATCTGATATTTGAATGGATTTTTGTAATCCGGGATTACAAAAATCCATTCATTCCGGGATTATCTCTTGACTGTTGACTTTGATTAGCAAAAAGGGCCGGAATTGAATCCTCTAAGGCTGGATTTTACCAAACTGGATTAAGCTTTATCTGGAGATTAAACCACAGATTAGACTGCTGTTTGTTTGAATATTTTGACATTGTAAAGTTGACACCTTATAACCAGGATAATTTGAATGCACCTAATAATGTTCGGTTGCGCTTACTAAACAATTGTATTTCGAATTCTGTCGGCTACGAGAGTAACTACTCTAGGAGTAAGATGACAGTTTGGTAAAATCCAGCCTAAATGGAATAATATGGAACCTGGAATAGCATATAGGCTAGTAAGCTAAACGCGAGCAAATGCTAATGATGTTTGTAGTAATTACTAAAGTAGCTAAGTATATCGTATCGTTTTGAAATAATTTAGATACGAGAAATAATCCATTTTCACTTACGTATGACTGAAAGTGTGACGTCTTCTTCATTGTTTGTATAGTTAGTCAGTTTCGTCGGAACTTGACTAAACAACCAAGTACCTAATTATCCTCCGACCTCAATATCCTTCCGCGCCTGACTTGTTCCGGATTCCATTACTTTTCTTTTTCAATATTCTCTGCACATAAATGAGACATGTTTGCTTAAGAAGTTATGACTCAAGCTCATAATTAGTTTCCTTGCAGAATATTTATAAAATTATTGTTACCTTCAGTAAACAACTAATATGACCCTATTATCTGTGATTATTTACTGTATTTCCCTCATCGTAAATATTGGGGAGACAAGTAAGTATTTAGAATTTATCTATCGACTAGGTAGAGCCAGCTGTTAACATAATGCATATTTAAGGAAATGTATGAATATTTTTTTTAATATTTGTCCTCTGCTTAAAACACATTTTTTATCAAACATGCTACGTATCCATTTCTTACATAACCTTCTTTGGGATAAATCGTTCTTGCAGTACTGGGTTAGAAAGTGTCCAGCAATTTTTTATTTGGCCTGTTCGAGCTGCCGGCAATCTAATTTGAATATAGAACGAACTTTTTTAAACCCGAAGGAGGACATGTTGACTAAAGAGGTAACTAACCTAAGTTTCATTTAAATTTCGCATTAGTACAACAAAAAAAAAAATGCGCCAAAGGAAAGTAAAAAAAAACATGTTAGAGCGCGGCCATTTTTATTGTCCATAAAATGAGTTTATGTTGACTTTAATTTACTTGCATGTTTGAGAAATGCAATATACAATATGCCTTGGCCACAACTGAGCATTGCCGAATTCTGTGATGCGGGCCTCGGCTCTGCATCGGCCCGCATACTCAAGATCGTCCGGCAATGCTGCACTTGTTGGCCGCGGCAGTAATGTACTATATCTGATATTTTCTAATTTTGGCATTGGTTCTAATGTGGCAAAGAATTACGTAGTCAAATATGTATACGTCGAGTATTTATCTACTAAGTACTTAGTTGTTCTTCAAATGAACTGCGCAAGAGCATTTTTGGAACAATGTAGGACTTTAAAGGTCATGGATTCGTGAGAGGAATTACGTCAACTTTACTGTAAGTTATAGCCAAGTCAAACACGACAAGATCCAAGTCAGATGTGTGAAAGATAAATAAACTAGTATTGCAGGTTTTATTAAAATATCATGTTAAATAATCTTTTATTTAAGTACCTACTCATAAGATTTTTTTCAATACTGTTATATCTTATATTTTGATTAATATATTATTAACAATACGATAGGTTATGGATAAGAAGGTACTTGGTTGACATTTTTATAGAATTAGCTTATTGGATACCAACTCCAACCAAATCTTTTTTAACCGCCGGACGAAACCAGTATATCTGTCTGTTTGTGGCATCGTAGCTCCTGAACGGATGGACCGATTTCGATGCAGGTTATTTGTTTGAAAACTGACGTGATCGAGATTGTTCTTAGCTATAATGTATGAAGATTTTACAGGCGTTTCAGGTGTTCGGGGCTTTTTCATATTTTTATTAATTGTTATTTCAATTTGAACTGTAATAAAATATAATTAGTTGTTGGCAGAGTTTCTAAATTTAAACACACTGTTCATTGACATGAAGCATAATGATTGATTTTCTCGGTGCATTCAGTATAATTTTAACGATGACGTAAAAATGTTCATTCGCCATTTACCCGGTCTTGAACCGAGGACTGGTGGCTGCCGCTGACGCGTGCGTTGACCCTTGAATGCCAAACAATGAGATATTTGTCATGCACTGAATCACTACGCACTACACATGAAACTTACAACTTGCAAGTTTGCCCTTCGAGTAATTTATCTGTATGTCCATTGCATCTAATATGAGCTTTTGTTCGCAGGACGTCGAACAAGCCGGAATCTCCCGTGTGGAACATCGATAAGGAACTTCGCGATAAAGAAACCATTTGCAAGCATGTTAACGGTAAGATTTGCTCGTGCTTGTCGTATGCTATTTGCCCAGATTGACCTTCCACGACACGGCTCTGTCGAATTGGCCATAAAACTTTTACTGCCTCTAAATGCGATGTCTGTGCGAACGTATGGCTATAAATTCGCAAAGTTGGTGTGTTCCTCTGTCGTCTGCGGACGTGAAATTATGTTGCGGAAGGTCGTCCCGAAGACTCCACGATCGAACAAATCGTGACTAACTTTCCGCACGGTACCAATCCAGAAATACACATCGGTAGTCCCTCACTATGGCCACACTTTCATTATTCTGTAAGCGTGTAGATAATAAAGTTCACTGTCGCTGTTCACTTCCCACGCAACGTCTGCCACTTATCTATTTTGCTCTCGATATTTAGCACCTTTCATTGAAAACACCTCTGCTGACTCAGCGTGGTTATCGAACTTCCTTTTAAAACTTTTACACATGACTCCACATATTTCACTATCTATTTGTATTCGTGGTATTATTCACCTGAAGGCACTTTTGACTGTCATACTATAAATTGCCTGTACGTATAAATCTTGTAGGTATCACGCTAGGATATAAACAAAAGCTTTGCTTCAAAGTTAACGACGAAAGCTTTTGGACGACATCACACATTTAATTTGTTGATCAATTCTTGTTTTGAATGAGACATTTTGTATGGGTAACTAAGTAAGTACCTATTTAAAGCTGTTTGCCAACGTTATATGACATTTACTGACTTTATTGATCGTGCGGTTATCATTCGACAGCTTATCAGCTTATTTCGTTAGACAAAGCTGTTTTACAGACGCGTCTATTTTGTAGTTATGTACATACAAGTATTTACTGGATGACGTGTATATTTAAATTACAATTGCTTTAGCACAATTATGTAATGCTATAAAATTATCGTTCGCATTGTGCACTGTGACTTTGATGCGAGGATTTACGTCAATCTCCTAGCGCATCTGACTAACGAGTTGCTACCTAATATTAGATTGAAAACACTTTTTTTATATTTGGCTTATTGCCTTCTTTACAAAGGAAATGAAAAAAAATATTTAAAATTCTATGCGTATCAATGTCAATGATCTCGGTTTAGATTTTCCTTAAAATTGCGGCAAACCGAGTGCTTAACAAATAAGATAGGGTAAGCCGTAACGTTCCGTTTTCACAAATTAATCGAAGACAAAACAAACCATTGCTAAGTAAATTCTTCTTGGCCTTCCCCACTCTTCCGTGCCAACTATAAACGGAGCACGGAAGCGTCTGAGATGCGCCTCTGATCTCTAGCAGTACGTATCGCATCTACGAGACAAGTATTAAACGGGGACTGGACATTCTGGGCAAGTCAAAGATTTCAAATGACCTTCGCCGCAGAACAAGACTGCATAGCATACCCTTTATAGACATAGTGAATATAACGAGCCCACTTCAATTTCATCCATTCTTGCTTATCCGGTGTTTCACAATTTGTTTCTTACTTTTCTACTCGTTGACTATAATTCCCTTTTTTTAATTTAAACTTTTAGTAAACGAAATGAATCATCCAAAACATGCTCTGTTTTTTAATATAAGTATGGATATCTTGTTTATATCTTGTAAAAAATTAAGGAAGACACGGAACTACAGCTTATAACGTAAACAAACAGACCCGCGCAAAAACACACTTCCTTATCTCCGCGGAAGACTCATTCTTGAGCGACAACAATTACTGAACAAAAACAATGCTATTTAATTTTGTCCTTTAGTTAGACTAATAGACATGCGCATGCAATTAACTTATTAAACGATGAGTTTGTGCCTTTATTTTTCTTATATGCACGCATAGGTAGTTGGTTCACTTTTCGTTCAATTACTCTCACATCCTGAATAAAATATGACCTAATTCAATATACTTACCTCGTCGTAATTTGATTACTTACTACAGTTCGTAGTTTGCTATCTAATGAATTTTATTTTAATACTAGCGGACGCCCGCGGCTTCGCCCGCGTGGACTACTATTTGTTTTATCCCACGGGAACCGTGCAATTTTTCGGGATAAAAGTAGCCTATGTCCTATTCCCGGTTATTATTTATCTACATTCCAAATTTCATCAAAATCGGTTAAGTAGTTATGGAGATACGTGGCAACAAACATTCACACACACACACACACACACGGACTTTCGCCTTTATAATATTAGTAGGATTTTATATGATTCTCTGTGCATTAATAAATGACGATATAAACAAAATTATTAAAATTATTTATGTAACCCACTATTACTGATTCTGTTCAAATTTTTAACAGAGAAATTATAAAAATAAATATTTAGCGCAATTTGGTTAATTTTACGGTAAAAAATATCAAGCATGAATCATTTGTATTTACTAAGTTTATTGATTAAACTAAGAGGAATTCCAAGTAATATTCTGCTAATTTACTTGGAAATACTTTGAAACGTCATCGCGAATCCAAGAATGTTTGATGACATTCTGATTAGGATCTGGCGTCGCTGATCAAATCACCTAATAACTGGTTGGAGATGAGTTATGGGCTTAAAACATCATCTTAGCTTGTTGTCTTTGTAGTGCTGTAGAAGTAACGGAATATTAAAATGCGGAATTGGCTAGTGTTGGAGCGTAGTATAGCCGCGGACGCCAGTTGGCCGCCGACCGTTCGCGGGTGGACAGCGTGCACGCCGCATCGGCACGATACCTCCGCAGCCATGCCGCCGACCACCATGATAGTACCTTGTGCGTGTAAATCCTTATCACACTCATTAACTCGCCTACCCTCATACCACAACTTTCTCTCATAAATCCATTCATATCCACTCAAAAATTCGAATCTCCAAGCAAAAAATAAACCAAAACAGCCGCTTCATCACGATGTTTTGACCCATAAGTTTTTTCTGAGTGATGTGAATGTCAGATGTGCTGTGCATTTCGGATTGTGCCTGTTGTGTGTTGAAAAATTCACGTGGTTATTGTGACAGTTCCAGGGACATAATTCTATTAGGATCGTCTGTGTGAGTGTGCGTTGGAGGTCAGCGCAAAGTGTGTTGACTATCAACGTGTGTGTGTTTACGTTTTAGTTTTGGCATTGAACAAAGATCCCGAATTGGATTGATGTGATGTATTATTGGTTGGCTTCGTTTTGTACACTAAATGTAAACATGAATGAGTTAGCAAACTCACCGGTGTCATTGCATTTTAATGTTTTTACAAAACATTTCAATAATGTTATAGGGGGATGAGTGCGTCGATGTTTACTACTGACTGTTGGAGAGCAGAAATTGTTACGTTTTCATTCATTCAAACATTCTAAAACAATAACAATCTTTATAGATCTCGTACTAGTCTGTCTCTTATCAAGTTTTTATGACATCTCGGTTTATAATGACATCCTCTCAATGGTTACTAAGTATAGGATTTGTTTTTATAGTTTAATGCTAATAGCTAGAGTCGAACAGCCTTAATCCATGTCCATTTATAGTGATCATTAATTTACAAGTGGGTGTTTAAAGTAGTGCGGTGGTCGGCCTACATGTTGCAACCTACGCGGTCGATGCCCATCAATCATTACCTACCGATGAACACCGCCCGATGAACCAAACCTGGCTACGTCACTTACCTTTCGATTCAAAGGTGTATTGCTATTTTTTTTATTATACACATAGAAAGAAAAAAAGATAAATACATAAATGTAAAATAAAGTTTTATTCACAACAATAGTATCAATAATAGAGTTAAGTCAGTGACGTCTAACAACTTCTTCTGCATTCAACCTATCTCGCCCACTGCTGGGAAAATATAAATATAATAATTAATATTCTATAATCGATTACAACGATTAAAATCTGTCAATCACTTGTTGCATACTAATCGTACTATACATTCGATTTAGGAACGTTCTCCGTAATCAACTTCATTGTTTACCTACAAGGCCCTCATATCGATTTAAGATTATTCTTAATATTATTCTCATCATTATTTAAAAACTGCGTTGTCCCAACTAGCTATGTAGGCATTAAAATATTTTTTTAAACGTATCTCATACTCATTTGAAAACCAGCTCGTTTATTCATCTTCTCAATTGTCAAACTCTGGTTTGAGATCATTGGTTGCGTGTCTAAGTGCAGTACAATTGTTAACAATTAACAGTAGTTCTTTTGCGTGCCTCCACTTCGTCTTAGGAATAGGGTCAACAGTTTCATTATATTCCAAGCAACTGAGTTAGGAACATTGTGCGAATTCCTCGCATCTACGCTATCTGTCTGTGATTGCTACGCTGGCGCTGCTTTATTTAAATCGTTGTCCTTTCCTCTTCGTTTATACTTAGAATATCTACGATATTACTCACAGCGTATATTGACGTATAAACTACGTTAGATACGGTGTTTGTTACGTCTGAAAGCGTAGGTTTCTTCCTTAGCGCGTGATTTGTATATCTTATACTCGTACGGACCAGATACTCAGCTATTGGAATAAAATAAATAATCGAAAAACGAAGGTAATCATTTCAGAATAGTTTTAAAGATGATCGCACTCAACCCATTAAAATGACAAATATCACTCTGAATTATCATAATGTTGCCATTAAGCCGGATTAAGCGCTGCAGAGAAAACCTTGAATATCCATGTTTGCCATTAATTTTATCGATAGTGATTAAACCAATGTCAGAAAGATGTATGTCTATGTAGAGATTAATTTCATGACAAGTTTTTACGTTATTCTTCAACTTCATTATTTTTTAGTTAAGTTAAAACATTTATTTTGCCATTACCTGTCTAGATCTAAGCATTTTATAGCTGTTTCATTTGTGCAACAAGAATAAAATATAAATATATATAAATATTATTTTCTGTAGGTAAGTACTTAAATACTTAAAAACATGTGCATAAAAAAATTCATAAGGGCACCAGTTCGACCAATGAATAAACCGTAAAACACCAAGCACAAAAACTAGACCCATAATTTAATTGTTGCATATTTCATACTCTGAATTATATTATTTTTGTGTTGTGTCTATTCTTTCTTAAGCTATTTGAATTTAGGGCACTTGATTTACTCTATCAGAGTTAAAATTAGGGTCTTTTATTGTGCAAGTGTTATCACAGGGGGAACACACCAATAAGTGCGACATTGACTGCTTTTGTCCACCACAATGCCATAGGGTTAAGCTGTATTTCATCTCCATTCGCACACGCTTTAAATCTAAATAGTTTAGTGAGATTCAAATGAAAACGAAACGAAACGACCTTATCCCCAAGGTGTGGTAGACGTTCTCTCAGATCTTTTAGATATTCAAGCTCCTTAGAAGATGTCTATATCTAGTCCAAATACAAGATTCAAATGATTAGTCCTAATTTTATGTAACTTGAAAGTATCCGAATGTTTGAAGTATTATGTTGCACAGGCAGCGAGGCGTCACCGCCGCCCGAGGTATTTTTGGGTGGATCCTGCAACCCCACAACATGGAGATCGGACATAGCCATTCCGATGCTGAAGAAAATGGGCATTACATACTTCAATCCGGTGAGTTCACCTTTATAATACACTAGCTTCCGCCTGCGGCTTCGCTTGCGTGGTACCAATATTTTTTTTAACAAATAGCCTATGTGATATTACATTCCAGGACCCTGTCTACATCTATTCCAAGTTTCATCCAAATCAGGCGTGATTGAAACACAAATGTTCTCACAAACTTTCAGATTTATTTTACCCATTCCTATGATGTCAAAATTATAAATATACCTAATTATATTTTATTGTGTCCGCATTCATTAAATTTTATCTTCAGCCACACCTCAGTTGGCTAGTTTTTTTACTGTTAAAATTCTCCAAACAAATGACATTGGACTCTCCGCAAATAATCTTGTAAATGCTCTTGCCCCTGTCTGTAGTATTTCGTGTTATTTACTCGTATATTAGTATGTAACTGCTAACAACCTGATAAATTATAAAGTTAAATCCGTTTCTTGATTAATTGTGACACAACTGACGTAACAACTTCTATGAAATGGTCGTGGTTATGGTGATTATCGATTTATAAAAAGAACATTCCTTATATGATTTAACATAATAATGATAAGAAATAGCTTAAAGAGACGACGCGACGTGTGCGTAGTGTAAGTAGGTCCTTTACATAATTTTTGATTGGTTATCACCAATTTGATTATCGATAAATTTAAAGGTTTTTTTTTCATTGCAAGCGATAGTGCATGTTCATATAACTAAAAACGTGCTGCTTGGTATAGTTTTAAATAAATTTTAGAAATAGGATACGACACGTTTTTTATAGGTATTTCTCTAGTTATTACAATATTTTTCTGAATCCATAAAACTTCAACCTTGACCAATTGTTAATTTTTTGCATGTTTTAAAAATGTCCATGTTAGAAATAATCAAAAGATCCAACATGTGAGATTATTTCTTATGTGGGGTTAACTTTCCAGAGGTGTAATGTGCTGATAGTTTTTTTAGCATTCCGAATTATTTATTCTACTTACGATGACTAGCAACAGTTCACTAACTAATTGAGTACTTACTAATTGTACGGTACTTACTAATTTAAAAAAATAGTAAGTTCGTATGAGCTAGTTGCCAACTCTGGTGACGGAGTTTTTAGGCCGCCTATAGGCCTCCTTATATTTTATGAGTGGAAAAAGCTGTTGTCTTGTAATGCCCTAGCAGCTAGATATTAGTGATTGATAGGCTTTGACACGATTTGTAATTGTTTCTTCGTGTTCTGAAGCTACGCGTGCATTAACCAACTTTTTCTCATTGTAATTGATAACTGCGCGCCATTTAATAGACACGAGTAATTACAAACCTGTCGATGACATAGTGGAAACCAGAAATAACAAAGAGATAAAATTCAGGAAAGAGGGGATATTACCTATTCCTCTCGGAATGTTGACTCACAAAGGGTTTCCGTTCCATGTGCATCTCAATCAGAGTTTTATTACATTTAGGTACATTACCTTGACTAACATAGTTATGACAAATCGACAAGCACAAGTTTGTTCCTTCAATTTTCCCAAATAACACGAAATTTATATTATACCAGGAAATTGATTCATTTAGATTTCATGGGATAAGGTACCTACCTAAGATTGAAAGACGACTTGGCATCATTTAACTGCGAAGCTACGAACAATAAAAATACCTACTAAAGCACATTCTACCTTTATTTATTACTAGCTGACCCGGCAAACTTCGTATTGCTTCAAATAAATGGAGAATAAATAATTCAAGCATAAATGGAGAGAAGCATGTATAAAGAAAAGCATGGAAGGAGAGAAGCAGGGAAGCATTGAAGAGAGAAAACCCATAAACATATCACCAAAAAGTTCCATGAAAGTCCTGACTCCATCATCATAACAGCATTGTTTCACTCATCAAGCTCTTTCATTTGATTCCCATATCACTAAAAAGTTCCATTCCATCTGAAATCTTGAATCTTTGAAGTGACAGCTGTCAAACTTCAAACCGCCATATCTCGGGAACTACTCGTCCTATACTCCCCGTTCTCAGTTCAAATGAAAGCTTCATCAGGCTTTCTTTCATTTTGCATGGCTTTTGAGGGTATTTTCGTGGTGTTGATAGCCTATAGCCTTCCTCAATAAATTAGCTATCCAATACAGAAAGAATTTTTTAAATCCGACTGGTACTTTCAGAGATTAGCGCGTTCAAACAAACAAACAAACAAACTCTTCCGCTTTATTATCTATTAGTATAGATAGATATTAATCGGGGTCTTGGGTGCTTCTATCTAATTGAATTAGAATCGATAACATCGAACGATGAGGTAATATTAAAACTAGATAACGTGAATTATAATTAACAGAACTGCGGGCTTAAAAAGGTCGCTATAGTAGAATCACAAAAGGAATTGAACTATTATGCCGTCTCTTTTCATTCTCAGTCAGTCTGATTTTTATTCGCGCTCGCGTCTTATTTTTAACCCCCGACGGGGGTTAAAAAGAGGGTTGTTATAAGTTTGTAGTGTGACTTTGTGTATTTATCTGTGTATGTCTGAGGGATCTTATTAGCTCCTGAACGGATGAACCGATTTTAATTATATTTTTTTTGTTTGAAAGGTATCTTTATCGAGAGTCTTCTTAACTATGTTTTATGAAAATCTGTTCAGCCGTTTAAAGATCATCAGCTCTTTTCTAGTTCATGAACGGATATATCGGGGATTTTTCATTATTTTTTTTATTTATTTGTTAAGTATATATTGCTTGCTTCTTTAAAAAAACCTGACCACGACTGTATCCACAAGGCGCGGTAGACATTCTCTCTAAACTTTGGCATTTAGGATCCTTTGAAGATGTCTAAGAGGGTACTCAGGGGTACATCCAGATTCATTATTGCTACATGCCCACATTTTGCAGATATAAGCATTCCATTTAAGTTGCGAGCCCACCGCCGCCAATAGAAAGCTAACTGATTTCCTCACGACGTTATCCTTCACAGTTTGAAGCTCATATTAATGCGCATACAATTTTTTCTAAACGAAGACTTTATTGATGCACTTGCTTTTTTCATACATAAAACGAATTTTGATATTTTCAGTACTACATCGGCTATTTTGTTCGCAGCAAGTGGACGACTGGTCCATGGAGTTGGTAGAAGTGGAGCACAGAGCGAAAGCGGCGGCGCGTGCGTTGCTCTTCGTACTAGACAGCGAGACGCGCGCCGTGGCCGCCTGTGTGGAGGCGGCCCATTTAGCGGCAGCCCCCAAAGATCTCTTGCTAGTTCTGAGGCCATATACCAGGCATCAGACTATCGGCCACGAGACAATTTCAGACCAGTAAGTGTAGAAATCGCGATCATTATTGACTCTGCAACACAGTTTTCTTTAACTATCGCAGCAGTTCAACGTTCCCAATACTGACTGTATCCCATGTTAATGTTACAAATAAATATTTTGATTTAAAAAAAAAAAAAAATATTGTCTTTCTAATCTTGTGTAGATGAGCAATCACAACAGATTTTATTTCGGGTTTTCTTCTTCTACTATCGTTTATTAGCTTGCATCTCGACATTCCAAATCAACAGTTTAAGTTTCGGTTGTGCAATGTTCACTATAGACTAAGTAAATTAAACCCTTTCGAAAAACTAGTTCTGTTACAAGGTTTTTGTCATGGTTACGACATTATTTACACTCATATTATAAAGAGATAAAGTTTGAATGTAGACGGTCGAACTACTCATCCGACTTCAAAAAATATTTTTATGAGTGCAGTGTTAAAAGCTATGTTGGGAATACATGAGCGAAACCGCAGATGGAAACTAGTTTATAAAAAAATCAGTTTTTTAGAAGTGACGCCACAGAATAAAGTATTGGAAAAAATACACGTAGACTTACCCCGTATAATAGTGAGATCAGATCAGCTTCAGAAGCTGATCTCATTTGCTGATTCAAAGACGATTCATAGCCCTTTAACATGTGCTGTGCTCATTAAAACCACTCGCAATGATGAAGGAAGACCTCGTGAGGAAATTGTAATTTCTTAGAACAATAACTTCGAGGATACTTGAGTAATTAGGTAATACCAACGTTGCGGTCTTATGGTTGACAGCAGGGGCGGGAATCCTATGACGGTGACACTTCACAGAAGTATTAGGTACCTTCAGGTACTTCTCAGTTCTGATGTAGGAAGATATTTTTCTGACATTTGCGGTAGAGGTTTGATTAATGATGTGAGTTAGATATTACTTATACAGTTACGTCATCATTAAAGTTACTATAAAACAGAGATGTATGTCAATCGCTCAGCTCATTATCCGGCAAAGGAAATGTACGACAACTGCGCACCAAGAGATATTTTTCGCGGTGACGCCACTGAATTATCGTACCTATGGTACTTTACACAATATTGCCTTCAGTATTTATCAAGGATAGATAAAGCAAAGGTCGATGAAAATGGAAGACACGATGCGTGACGTCACATTATACGCAGTTGAGTCACGACTTATACCTTAATACCTATTGTTTTAAACGACAGGTTCTTATCAGAATGTCATCATCAAATTTCCTTACTTCACCCTTCATTCGTCATAAATTACAAGTACTCATAGGTACTTCAAAACTTTTTGTAAAACAAATCACGATATTCATATAATCTAACATCGGTTCTAATCAATTGATGACGAATCGATACGCAAGGCGATGTTAGGTGTCCGAGTCTAATTTCGAAAGTAGTGCTATTTTATACCAATTTATTTAATAGCAAAAAAAAACAGTGTAAATATTCAATTATTTCTACAGCGAGTACGTGGAGCTTTCAAGAGCGCGAGCTACATTGCAAGAAGCCGTTGAAAGGCGAGGACTACCCGCATTCACTGATATTCCAGCAGCTTTGCGATGCGCGAGGGCCGTGCTTCGGGGCGCTAGAACGCATCCAAGACATTCGCTAGGACATACTATCTTGAGGTAACTTTGCATTCTTAGTAGACTTGGGTTGCAATTGAAAATGCATGCAACTAGATATTTCTGATAAGGACTTATGATTTCTCAAATAAGTAGTAATTCTGTTGCCACCTCTTTTGGGTAATCGGAGTGACAATGGCAATATTTGTAGACCTTGTTAAACTGACAAGTAAGGTTATAATGAGAACTACCCTCAAATCTGCCACTACATTGTTATGTTCACAAAGTTGTATTATTCTACAAGTACTTTGCATATTTTATTATTAAGACAGCCAAAAAGTTGCAGAGACCTTAAAACTCACTAATTACTGACATGAAACAAGCTGAAATCATGATAAAACTTTTCTCATCAACTTCGTTATACTTATTCTTTGTTCTCGAAAGCTTTTAGATGATTCATATTTTGTAATGTCAGGTTGAAGCGTGCTTACGACGCCGCCGGCGGTCGCACCGCGCGACTTTCCCGCACCAAAGCAGTGGACGCATTGCGTGACGTCACACGAGTGCCTCACGAACTCGCCGACCGTTGCCTGCCTACTACCGCGGATATAGACTTCGAGACTTTCTGCGCCGCAGTCGCTGAACTAGCCGCTGATGCTGGTAAGTTTCTAATTATCTTTTGTTCTTACTTTACTACAGTAGTCTCTGTTGTCTGTCTCTGAAGTTAGCCTGTAGCCTCGATAACACATGAAGTAACGTTTAATGTGTATCATACATTTCCGTTAAACCGCTATTGCGGAAGCTACTTTGCGCAACTTCCCAGTCACAATCGGTGGGACAACTGTCAAATGTTTACGTGATAGCTGCTATAGATGATATAGCTTCCAAGAGTTTTCTTTTTGAATGTGAAATTTCATTCTTTAGACATAGCACTCGTATTTTATGGCTCCAAACTTATGTTAACTAGCAGCTTTTCATTTTCATACGGGAAACTAAAAAGTTTTGTATCGCAGACGGTATTATCTTCGGTGGTTGGGAAATATTGGTTTTATTTATCATTTCTGTGGTGTCGTATCGTTGTAAAAGCTATACCTAGAATTTACAAACAATAAGAACACCAGCATCTGTTTCTTTTTGCCGTTTTCATACGATAGAAAGGAACAATGTATTGTGTCCAGGCGGTATTATCTTCGGTAGTCGGGATATAGCGGGGGTATTATCATCTCTATGGTGTCGGTCAGGCCTAAAGACTCCGTTACGAGAGATAGCCACTAGCTCAAACGAACATACATTACATACATACATGTGGTGTCGGTAAGGGCGGGTGTTTGTTGAAGGGTCGGCGCCGGCGCCGGCGGCTGACGGTCCGAGTGAAGGGGTCGCCGCGCGCATGCGCCGCGCGTTCCGCTCGCTTCGGACGTTGTTCGCCCCACCCGCTCCGATCGCTCCTGGTGCGTTCAGCACTTTCCCCTTTAGAGACTTGTCTCCTACACTGACGTTACTGTTAAAATGATAACTACAGATCAAAATTTAAGTTTTTTACTAAATACGTCAGCGTAGGAGGCACTAAACCATTCAGCGAATTCACGCTTTCGCCTTAATATATTGGTAGCTTCCTCGCTTGTTACTCGTGCCGAATTATCTTATCATCCATCTCTGCGTTCTATGAAATTGTAGTCACATTCGTTCTGTGAAAGGAGTGTTTTTCAGAGTGCGGTATCGTTTGTTTATTATTACTTATTTGTACAGTTTAATAAGTATGTAAATGTTGACTAATTATAAACATGTATGATTTATACTATGACAGCTTATTGCGTATGAACGGTTTGTACATAAACGAAGATGACTGCTTGCTTGCACTGACTTGATAGTGAACAATAGTGACTTAAATTGTATATACAATAATATATAAATTAACTACCTAACGTGCGTGTGAAATTAGCTGTACCATATTGTACATACTACGAAAAGACGTAGATAGGACACACTCACATTAAATTTTACTTTACTATTGTCACTACTTACTAAATTCACATTAGCACTCTTAAAATTTGATGATTCTACGATGTCCTAAACTTATTTAAAAGCTAAAAAAAATTTGTTATCATTGTTATTTTGATAAAGGTATGGTTTCGAAACCGACAGGGCGGTAACCTCAGTTGGAATCAGTATAACGGAGTCTAGTATCGCATGTAGTGGGCGATATGGTATTTATTGTCATGTCGCTTTCGTATATTTTATCATCGGTCTCGAGATTATACCTTAGGTACCATACAATTTTTAGCAACCCCGCATTGATATCCTAACTTTTTTAATCTTTATTTCGAAATGCAATTTTTTTTCCGTTATTTACATTCCGACTTTAAATTTAAACTAATTAGATTTTAGAATCTGTGCCTCGAGCACCAGTTTGCACGAGTTTACTATTCTATCCGTGACTATAGTAATGTCTAATGTATCTCAATTGTATGGAATTCAGTGCAGCGCCTCTAGCGGTAACTTGGCTAAACTAAGTTCAGTCCATACAATTGAGAGACTTTACTACAGTCACGGATAGAATAGTAGACTCTGTGCATACTCGTGCTTGAGGCACTGTTCTACGGGTCTGAAAAGGCCCCTTTAGCTGAATCATAATACGAAATGTATTATATGCCGTCTCTTTTCATAGTCAAAGGAATGATAAGAAAAAGCACATTACGAATCTTATCGTGATTCATAAAAGGAATTGCGCCATTTTAGCCTCCCTGTTCCCTCCCTCAAATATGTTTTGGGTTAGTGTAGTTGTAGTTGTGTACTGATTAGTAGCAAATGTTTGCAGAAAGCCAAAGGAACGGTCCGGAGCCGGCAGAACCGACCGGAGCCGCCTGTGAGAGAGTGACGGACAGCGCGCCGCAACCCAACGGACTGCACGTTTACAATGCAAGGTTGAGGGCCTATGGCAGGAAGCTGGGATTGTTTATTCCTAAGGTAAGAATGGTGGCCGAGAATGGGTCAAATGAGTGTCGGGCGACCGGTGGCGAGGTGGGTCGACGACATAGTTCACGTCGCAGGGCGTCAATGGATGCGACTGGCACATGATCGTGGTGGATGGCACAAACTTAGGGAGGCCTATATCCAGCAGTGGGTCAAATCGGACTGTGGATGATGATGATGATGAAGGTAAGAATATTAATATGGATACACTGGCAGAGCCGTGTTGGACGAGGGGTATAGTACCTCGACTTTCGATCCGAAAGTCGTGCGAATCCTGGCAGTGCATCAATGGATTTTTCGTTTCGAAAAATTTATATGCTCATTAACACGAGCTCTAAACGGTGAAGGAAAATATCGTGAGGAAACCCGCGGTTTAGTCAGCCCCACACGTATTGACCATGTCTTTCCTGTGGATATGGCCGGTCAAGCCGAGAGGATGGTGTAGGTGCTGGGCAAGCCTACTCCATTTCAACATTGTCCCAGGCACTACAGTGTCCCGTTAAGTGTAGGCAAAGGTTGCCTCCTGATACTATATAAATCATCTAGTAAAGATGTAAAGGCCTAAGTTACTGGCAGGGGTAGGCCTAAAGGTGGCCGTACACCTATCCGCGCTGAATTCACGAAGTACTGCCAGATTCGGTCGAATCGGACGATTCGACGCGGGCAGGTGTGCGAGGTTTCATACGATTTCATTAAAGAATTCTAAAATCCGTTTCGATCGATTCGTTTCGGCCTGGATAGGTGTTCGCTCGCCTTAAGAAAGTATGGAAAGGCTGTGTAAATGCAGATATGTGTGTGAAAGATGTGAGTACTGAGATAACAAGTGATAGAAGAAAATGAAAAAGGAGATGATGATGACACGGCTACACACTTCCACGGCTGCTAAATCTGTTTCCTTTTCTTTGACATGAAAGGTAAATAAAATCTGTAAAGTTTTGCTAAATTGACATTGAGTAGGCGTATTCTAAAAGGTTTTTCTTATTTGCTTTCACACTCAAATATAGTAGATTCCTTATTTAAAAAAGCTTATACGGCTTTATGACGGCAAAAGTGGACTAAAATATAGATCTGTTTCCACAGACTTGATGTTTTAAACAAGAGATTTCATCGAATCGAGAAATCAAAAATACATTTAGCACTAAAAAAATAGATCACATCATCAGTGAAATTTCGATAAATTGTTGCTTGAATTTCTGGTTGATTTATTCTGGTCTACCTATACCCATAAAGCCCATCACACACACAGCAGATAATATATCTTATGAAATATAAATTTTGAGATCGCGCCCATACAAATTCTATGGAGGACCACACACAGCGAATATAATTAAACAAAATATATTTGGTGCGATCTGTCAAGATTTATACCTATTTCAACGCTTTCTGGTATAGTTTTTGATAAGCCTATAACAACTAAGTATACACTCAACTTCTATAGTGATGTGACACTATACGATTATAAATCGTCGTATAAATCTCTATCTTGTTGAATTGTCAAACCGTCAATCTATTCCCAAACATAAATAGCAATAATGAGATAATGCAGTTGTAATGTTCTCGTCATTTGAAGATGAAAAGCTGCCAAAGTGCTCTAAGCGATGACATAAGCCCAGAGCCATGTGGACGCATTGTCACACCCAGCCTTTATATGGCGACATCGTAAAATGTTTAGTATGGACACGTACCGAATTGGACAAATTCTATTAACTTACAGGGCATTCCGGTCAAGTGTGTAGCGACTACTTGAATGCAAGGGTCATGTTATGAATCTGGTTTTTTGTTTGACACTGCCTTTGTTGGTATAAACTACCATTGCTGGTTTTTTATAGCATTGCGTTATTCTTTTCTTTTACAAGAACTGTCACTGTGATAAAAGATAGAAAATTTCATTATTTAAAATTTAAAGTCGGGGCTTCAGTTTTGAGGTGTGTCAGGATCGTAGCAAGTGGAAATCCGTGGTCTCTGCCTACCCCTGTGGGAAAGAGGCGTGATTTTATGTATGTATGTATGCTTCAGTTTTTTGTCATTTCTGAAAAAGTAGGTTTTTCGAGTTACCGGGGTTTTCGTCTAGGGGTGCGAAATGAGTTATTGTATATTGTATTGTTATATTATTCTAATAGACTGTTCCCTTCCAGAATGGCGGCAGTAGAGTGGAAACGGAAGGTAACCCAGGCTCCGGGGAGTCTGACGCGAGTGTGTTCACGCCGGGCACGGAGCGCGTGTTCACGCCGGGGACCGAGAGGAGGCTGGAGCGGCTGCCCGCGATGCTGGGCGCGCCCACACACGACGCCTATCTCGCCGGATCATTCCCTGTAAGAAACTTTACCTATCTATCCTATCCTATTAGACGAGCAATATTTGTTTGTTTGTATTCACGTTCTCGAAAACGGCTCTAAGGGCGCGTGCCCACGAGACGGTTTTAACACGGCCCGGTATTTTGCGAGGGCGAGCGCCGTGTTCGGTTGCCGGGGAGCCGGCGCTAGCGCCGGCGTTGTGTGCTTGGCTCCATAGTGTCCCATACATTACTGTGATGACCCGGTTTAACGCCGGCGAAAAGCGGTACGGTTTAAAGGGGACGAAGACGCGATCTAGCTTGGTCTCATGTAACTAGGCGTTTTCTCGGCATTTTCACGCAAAAGAATTACCAGTGCAATGTGGTTCGTAATTTCGAGAATGGTTGTGATCAGAACAGCTAAGTGGTTACGGTATCCGCCTTCAACGCCGAACACAAAATTAACAAAAGTAACGTGATATCGACTTGAGTGTAGCATTATAAAATACAGTATATTATTCACAAATCGGGAAAATTACCTACCTTTTCGATTTCGTGTTAAGTAGGTACCTTTAAGTATAATTTTAAAACTCACATTCATAAGTTGAAGTATTACTCCTCTAGGACAAAACGGCTCTCAAAACGATCATTGCTTGAGATCTTCTACAATCCAATAATGAATGTTTTTGTTTATGAGAAGATTGTACTGTAATCTAAGTTTAAATAAAGAAATAGACTGTTTAGCTAGCTTCGTCGTTCCCTCAGATATCGTTTTGGTAGATGATGTCATTATCAGCTTAGTAGGCTAATTGGACACGCGATGAGCTTATATGTCGGTATATTATGTTAAACGCACTATTTTATTAGTGGGAGGGTATTCTGGGTACCTGATTGCGTAGGAATTACTAATAACAAACTATAAAAACGCATGTTTTTTTTCTAATGACGAGTCAGTTGAATGACGCGAAGGGTCAGCATAAACAGGAAGTTGGAAGTATGTTATTTTTTTCACGTGAGTTGTGCGTTGTAGTTCTAAGAATGTTGTATGAACCAGTCAATAGAACAAACGCAGAAATATGTTGCGTAGCAACTATTATAGGCACAATGTTATAGGCACGCTATGATGTAGATCTAATAACCGAAACAGTAATTTGAAGCACACGCAACTAAAGCCATTAAAACATCAATAGTAAATTTATATAAGCCTATTGCGAAAATTCATAGTAAATGTAGTTGTTGTTTTACTATACTTATACTTACCTCTGCATATAAAACCATCCATGAATAAAACCTGCTGCTATAAATTTTTACACTACCTATAAAAGTTTCTTTCATTCTCAGAATGTTATCTAGAAATCCATTGAGTGTGAGTTTGTACTTAAAATAACTAGTTCCGGATTGAATAGATCTTATGCAAAAAGTTGCCAAAATCAACTAATTTCCTGATGATAACTTTTTTTTTCCCTTTGCAGAGTAACAGTATTCGACCCGAAGAGGTTTTGAAGCGCGAAGGTTTTACTTATACGATACCCCGGGCCAATGATTACACTCGTATGTTCTCTACCCCCGCCCGGCGAGCGGCGCCGGCGCATCCCGAGTCGCCCCGACGAGACAAGAAACCAAGATCGGATCCTCTATCTGTGGATGACGATATACAGTTCAGGGAAAAGACGACGAGTTCTGAAAGGGCGGAGCGACTTAGCGCGTCCGATTTCTATTCCGTCACGGAGGATGTTACACCGCAGCCTTTTAAAGGTTAGTTTTGGTGTTTTTAATGTCTTGAATGAAGTGACTGACCGCGCCGGTCTCTGGGAATACAGTCGTGAGGCTGTTTATATAATTAGCTTATTAATACACCGTTAATTCTGGGTCAGTTTAAAGCCAGCACCCACTGCTTGTATTGCTTAATCGTATTCGTGTCGTTGGGTTAGTTTTTGAATTTGATAAGTATTTCATACTAAACTAAATAGTTGAAAAGATAAACAAAAGTGAGGAAAACACTTGGTAAGGTGTCGTAGGCGCGCAGAGCTTATGACCTAGGTATGTATGTATGACTACGACGTAGCATAGACTCTACGCCGTAGTAACAGCTGAGCACAGAGCACGTTTCTCCGTGATTTATCCTGCCTATGTTTCGTGATTTTATTAATTGCAAAAAAATAGATCTCATTTTTATTATTATTTTTGAGTAAGGTTATCGATATAGATTACGTAGGCGCCGGCTTTAAACTGACCAAAAATAAACGGTGTATATACTCCAATATATAGTACCTAGGTCTATAAATATATAATTTGCTAAGTAAGTAAATTTACTTAGGCGTTCCTTAGCATATTATATAATTTCACACATTTTATAACAATACCATCAAAAGACATGGATAAGTTTATAGCGTTTAAGTTTAAAATGATTTAGTAAAAATAACAATTACGTCATCGATCAAAATAAAAGCTTTTAGGTAATTGAACCTTTACTGACATTCAGAAACCTGAACAAAGCCGCCGTCTAATTAACTTCGCAAAAACTGTTCCAAGAAATTACTTCACCTGTGAATGTCATAACAAACCACAAACAAATGCGTCAGACCCTCGTCACTTCAGATTTAATACCCACCACACCTTACTATACGTTTTTCTGTATGAACGTAAACAGCAAACGTGTAAAGAAACGTACTAGTCGACCATCGAGAAGAAAATTCTCACATTATTTTTTGAGTATGCTGGCCATACAAAACTTAAACTTTTTATCTGACCAGACATTTTAAATTGTTTCGATTTTACACAGCTTTTTCGTTTTATTCAATACTTTTAAATAATGTATGGTCGTTTTAAGTTTTTTTGCTAGAGACGAATAATTCTTGCAAAGTCATGGAGAAAACGATTTTGTGACCTTATGAATGTAACCTCATTTACTGTCGACACGCGTGGGAAGCTTTCGTCCGTATGTAGCTTTCACTTCCCAGAAACTAGAAAATACATCGAAATAAATAATGTAACTGATTTATTACGTACATTATATTTTTGCCACCACGAAAATGATGAAATGTAGGCGTCTTTGCATCAATTATTTTGACGTTTATCATTTGATCGCTCCATCAGTTAATTAAAACAGAAGTGTACTATGTTTTTGCTAACGCGTGGGCAGAGGTTAGATAAGATTCTGAGGCTCACAAAAACATTTGATGATATATTTCGTTATAATTATTATGCTACTCGTTTATCGTAAAAAAAGAATGTGGGTGTTATTAAATAGGTATCAATATTCGCGATTTAAAACTAGATAACAAGTCATTGATGTGTGATTTAATACGAAGATCATTCAAATAAGTATAGAGTCTAAAACGCCAACCGGTTCTGATTATTTTTTTTATTTTAGGAACATACGATGAAGACCTATTGCTAGGTTCTCGCGTGTTAGTCTTCTCGATGAGTGCAGAAGCGCCCTGCTTCGCGGCGATGGTGTTAGCGGCGCACTATATGGGCCTGCGACCGACCGCAACCGTCCTTTTAGTACAACCCATGGATCCCAAGAAGGTCACCAATGTGAGTATTTTACACGAATATTTCAATGGTTCTGACTAACTAATAATAACTAATTGAAAACTTATTTTAGTTCTAAAGGCATGAAACTAAAAATGAATTCAATAATACTGTGGATAAGAATTTAAATCTAGTCAAGTAGGTACCTACGAGTACCTACTTCGTACCCTAACAGCGAGTTTCCTGGGTTCACAGAACTTGCCCATCAAAACAAAATTATTTGAATTTCTACATGATTCTGATATGTTTTTTTAGAAATTGACTTTATGGTGCGTTCTAATAATGCACTTTCCAGTACATACAGTCCTTCTCCAGTATTTTAGTCATTCTTTAGATCTCCTTTTTAATAGAGAAATTGTTTTGTTAACAGTATAGCGAATGCGCAGTGAAGGATTACAACCGGGGGCGAACCTACCTCTCGGACTTGGCGCGACGCTCCGGGGTTCCCGTCTTTGATAACGTCAACTCCACAATGGAGTACGTATTGAATCGACTGCGGACCACGCTATAGCCAGCACATACTAGCCTAGGGCTTGTCTAGTGATGAGCACTCAACGGGTACAAAGTTGAGAGCTCCATGCCGTTCAAATGCCAGCTTCAAAGCACAAGGACGTCGTCGCTTGCAAGGACGACAGTTGAAACAGCGAATCTCATTTGTTTTTATTGTTACACAAATGTCGATCGCATACGCAAGCGGCCCGATCACAAAGTACGTAATAAAGACATCACAAACGCTATCCATCATAACTAAATAGTATAATTACGAGGCAGAGTCTCATTTATGCGTGTACTTACTTATTACTTACCAAGACGTTTAGTTTAGTACAAATAATGTCTCTCTTTTTTTCATCACTCTCTATTGTTTTATATCTTACGTGTAGACATTGTTTTGAATATGTTTCAAATAGTATGATAGAGCGAGAATGGATGGTGACGGTTCAAAAGGTTTTCTATGAGGATATGATCATCTGTGATGAAGTCTAGGAAATGAATTTCAATGCATAAGCGTAGGTATGTAGGTATACATAAGTATTGTTAGGTAACAGTTGCGGGAGCAATTACGCATGCAGGCGTGTTAGCCGAACTTTGGCTTGTTTTCTTTTTACGCTGATCGCTGAAGCTTATAAACTAGTGACCTTTAATACAATGATGTAAGATTGACGACACTGATCGGTGTCATCGATGCTGAGCAATCTGTGTCCTTATTGCATTGTAATAAAGAGCACCGAACGGTCAGCGTGACTGAATCAGCCTTACATGACAGATGCATGTCGGTACATTATATACAGGTCGTTGTGATTCACTGACGAAGATATTGGTACATTATCAGTCTAGGGATGTACTCACAGTGGGTCTTTTAGCCAATTTCTCTGAAACTAGATCTTGTATTAGCATAGTGCTTTTATAATACATCACTATTGCGAATCAGCTTAAAGTACAAATACCTTGCTCATGTAGCAATTTTAAGGATTTTTTAGTAATTTTATGTGAACATAATGTAATGCAACATTTAACTTGTTATAATTAACATTATTATACTCATTTTTATAGTTGTAATAAAATTAAATGTTTAGTAAAAATCTAATACGAAGTTTTATCTTCGAACTGCTAAAAAAGGCATTACCAGCCTAATTCCATACCTTAGTAGGTATAGTTATAATATTGGGTGAATAATTTAGATATTAGACCATTTTGACCCACTGTCACTAAAACTATGAAATCATTTTTAATCAAACACAGCAAATACTCGTATTATTTGCAAGTCACACTCCCATTAACTTTGGTTAAGTACTTTGTAATTGAGTGATAGTACAAATATCTAATTTATAGAAAAATATTTCACATATTAATTGTAATTTTATGTCATGTACGCTTATTTTAAACTAAAACATCACACATTCATGTAAATAAAGAAATTTGTAATGATTTGCATTGTTTTATTGTCTTCAACTTCCCATACCAATAATTAATTGCTTAACAATAGGCTTTACAATAACAATTAATTATACCTATTACTTAGGTATTTTATAATTGATAGTTAGTCCATCTAACATTAAAATACTGTCATTTTCACTTTGTCTTTTCTTTGTTTCTGTTCTCTAGATATTTGAGTCTCCCGTCGTCGGAGTGTGTCGAGTTCCTTATTCCTTTCTGCAATTTGAGAAGCAATACTCCTATAGCCAGGCGTACCTGACGGGTACTTGCCTAAACTACTATTCAGTTTAATAACCTCACGCTCTATTTTCTTCACATCCTCTGTTATCTTGAACTGTTCGATATTCAAATCTTTGCTCGTAGATTGTTTTACATCAACAGACGACACAGAAGGTACATCTGAAGTGTTCCCTAATGTTTGATTGATGAAGTTGAAAACGTTAGTTCGTTCCCGTTCTTTTTCTCTTTCGTACGCTCTTTTGTTTCGTTCTTCTTCTTTTTTCTGCAGTCTTTGTAGTCTTTGTTCCACCTGCATAGATGAAAATGAGATAGTGTTTTTAGTAGGTACAATTGTTTTTAAAAAAGCAAAATAAAAAATAAAAATAAGTATTGTGGGCATAGTTGTTTAACTTCTTGGAATAGTTGTCATATTCCAAGTTTGTTGTGTATTGCTGTTTCCTCCAAATCAGATCCTATGTACAGGGTGCACCTCTTATCATCATGATATTTTAAGTAGATCTATCTACCTACTTATAAACTAATTAATTTTGGTGACAGTATAACTTTCGAAATGTTCCACAAAACACATTCACGCGGCATAAGCACGGAGTGGACCACTATTACTCGGTAGCTAAGCACCTAATGTACCGTGATATCATTTCATTCATACATTTCAATGTATGCTCAGTTAGTAGGTATTCTCATTTCATATTTGCATGCGTTCGAAGCTTGCGTCTTAATCGAGTTAAATTATGAAACTACATAGATAAGGATGATTGTGTGAGTGTGTGAGTGACCCCACACAACTTACTTTCAACGGGTCCTTAGCGTGACTCTCCGATATCGCCATGCACTGGTCCAGACTCTTGCCAACGGGCAGCACTCGCGCCTCCACCGGCATCACGCGACCTTCACCCGCCGCGCCCAACCCAGAGCCGGGGACGTAGCCCATGGCTAGCATCAGCTTTGAACCAATACCCTGGAACATGATCCTCATTATCAATGTTGTAATTTTCATTAAAAAAGTAAGTAAGTTCGTATGAGCAAGTGGCCAACTCTGGTGATGAGTTTTGAGGCCTTGACCAAACCAAAGCGTTCAGCTAACGTCCGTGGTGGCGTGCAAGGTGGCGATCAGTTGTTGTCCAATCAGAGGACGCATCGTGACACCGATGATGACAATTGGTGTCACGATGTGTCCTCTGATTGGACAACAACTGATCGCCACCTTGCACGCCACCGCGGACGTTAGCTGAACCCTTTGGTTTGGCCAAGGCTTAAAGGCCTCCGTCATGGCTTAACGACTTAAAGCCGGGACCGACAATTTAACGTGACCTCCGAAGCACGGAAGCGTTTCATAATTCATGCTTCATAATTTTCACTACAATTCAAATTAGTTTATTTTCTCTCACAAAAACAGTTCTTCAATTCTAGAGTAAATAGGTCTATCTTATAGTAGCTGCAGGTTAGTAAGTACTGGTTCTTTGCGTGAGACTGGTGCCTGTTGACAATAACAATATACAAGGGTAGGTACGTAATGTACGTATCATAAAAGAGCTAGCTAGCCAACGGTATGGTCGTAGCTCACTCATACGACTCAGCTCCAAAACAGCTCAATGCTAGTCAATGGGAAAGATGGCACGAGGATCTTGATTAATTTGGACCACAATGGCCCCAGAAAACCCACACATTGCAGTGCAAGTCTATCAAAACAAGGGGGAGAATTGCCTAAAAGTGGAACACTAAAGTAGTTTATGACCTGGAATAACACAGAGAAAAGTAGTACAAAAATTTGTGTGCATGAATTCAATACATACTCACTCTTGTATGCCGTTCCCATCCTCCCATTGCTGCGCCGCTCTTCTCAGCTATCAGTACGTGGCTGTCATTTTCGATTTTAGTACATTTGTTATCAGGATACTCTGTGTCACTGATACTTTCATCTGACGAGGAATCGTCATCACCATCAGCTAAAAATAAATAAAATTAATACATGTTCATTGAATACTTTTTTCATACAACATCTAATGACTTCAAAGTTCTATGGCAAGAAACTTGGATGAAAAGCTAGTATGTAGTTCTATGGAAAAAATAGGGAAGATAATGTGTCATTTTGTTTGAAGACGTCGGCGTCGTGTTCCATAAGACAAAATGGGAATTACCCAATACAACATCATCAAAAGATCTTACTTTTTAGAAAGATATACCTAAAGTACAAACAAACAGTAATATTTAGAAGAATTATTAAGGTAAACAGCGCAATAAAATCCCGTGCCCACATAAAGGAAATAACAACTCACTATTCAAAGGGAATATGTCTTCGATACAAACATTATATTCTTCTGTGGTGGCCTTTCTCTTTTCGCCCGATTTGACTGCATGCTCCAATTTTACTGAACATTTTTTTTTCTCTAGATCTAAACTGGTTATCACAGCTCTGTGCCATAGATGGTACTTTTCAGTGCTTTTCTTTGCTAAACTTATATCCTGTAAAGCAAACGTTTGATCACAAATGTATCACAAATTAAGAGGCTACTTTTCATCATCTAGTCAGCAGCTAGTCCTTCCTACTAATATTATAAATGCGAAAGTTTGTGAGGATGTATGGATGTTTGTTACTCTTTCACGCAAAAACTTCTGAATGATTTTTATGAAACTTTGAATATACATAGTTTATGACCTGGAATAACACATAAGTTACTTTTTATCCGGGAAGGTATCAAGCGAGTGAAGCCGCGAGCTGAAGCTAGTATATTATAAAAGTAGGGTATACTTACTTCATCTTCAGGGGGCTTCAACTTCATGAGTATTCTACTTCCAATTTTAATTGTTTCAAAATTCGGCTCCATGGCTTCTTTTAAACTGGATAAAGGGACTACAGCACCATGTGAATATCTGAGTGTAAAATTAGCTTTATTCAGTAAAGTTTAGTTAGTGTCTTATCAAGTTTACTCATTTAACATGTTATCATCTGTAAGTAAATGTAATGTGGACAAAAATTGACAAAATTATATGACCGATTATGAGAAATAAAAATAAAATGATCAAGTATCAAAATCGTTTAGCTGCATATTTTGGGGTTACCATATAGCTTGCACAGTAGGGCCCCCATTTATGTCTATTATTTTTTGCCAGACTATAATAGTCTATCTATAGACAACTCACCTACATTTATCATCACTGAATTTACATTCTCCATCCAGGAAGAAAGGGCATGGTAACATTTCCGTATGTGTTGGATGCGTGAATAGAACTCGAACCTGAAAATAAAATCAAGTTCTACTTATAAAAGCGAAACATAAGTAGAGTGCTCTGTAAATTGCTAGTAGTTGAGCAATTTTTACCTAAAGGAAGGACTTGTCTCGCTGTATTCTGTACCACTATATGCCCCTATGTTGTGTGTCTCTAATACGGTGTTCCTCAAACTTTTTGTGTTCAAGGAACATCTAGGAAATGGGAAAATTTTGGTGGTACACCATTAATTAAAAATCATTTTTTTATACGAAATATGAGCTTATGCAGTTCAGCATATGCAGTCCAAATCTGGAATAACTTAACTGAGATAGGTAACCTTATTTTTCCGAGGCACACCAACCAATGACTATGGTACACCAGTGTGCCGCAAACTCAACCTTATAGACATTCGAAAACAAGAAAATATTAAGAAAGATGTAATGTAGTAAGCACCTGCAAATCTTTGAACTGGTCATCATCTTCTCTTGGGACCACAGTACTGACCATGGCATTGTGGAGGGTTGGCTGTCCACCCCATTTATGAGTGTGGTACACCGCACACTTCATGCCAAGCAGGCTGGTTAGCTCATCCTGTGGAAAATATAGTGGATTTATAAGCTTTCTAGTTTAAGCAGCTACTAAAGTTCCCTTGATTGAGATGACAAGAAAAAAAATCCACAGCCTTGCTAAAATAGAGGTATTTAGGGACTAACAATGTACTCCAGATTTCTATTTTATTACTTTACCTCAATATCTTCACTGTTCTCTTCAACTCCATTGTTTTGGGGAGATTCTGATTTATTTTCTTTACTTTCAGTTTCATATGCACCACTTTTAGCCATTTCCTCCTAAAAAAAGGAAAAGGTTTTTAATTTAGCCTTCATACTCAAAATTAATCTATCACACTAAATAAAAACCGGTCAAGTGCGAGTCGAACTCGTACGCCGAGGGTTCCATACCTAGCCATGGTGCCAATTAAGCTAGTCCGCTTAATTGTATGAACGCCCATACAACTCGGAGGACAATTTTAATTGGCGTCAACTATGTATGGGAACACCCTTTAATTTTCAACTTTTTTAACTTTTTGGAATTTTTCCTTTATTTGTGCTATAAGACCTTGCTTTTTCCCAAATTTCGTTATTCTAGGTCAACGGGAACTACCATTTAGGTTTTCGACTCAAAACCTCTGGGGTACTTCCGGTTGACCTAGAATTGTCAATTTTGGTTACAAGCAAGGTCTTCCAGCACAAGTAAAGGAAAAATTCCGAAAAATAAAAAAAGTTGATAATTACGGTAAGTTTTGGTACTCACAAGTTTTCACGAAAACCTGCCTATATCTTTTTATAGTGTTGACTTTGGTCCTTGATTTTTATATTCACAATAGGGACTATAGACCTTAGTATATGGTATAAATTTCAACTTGCTAGCTCTACCCGTTCCTGAGATAATCGATGGTGACAGACGGACAGACGGACAGACAGACAGACGGACAGACGGACAGACGGACAAGAAAGTGATCTTATAAGGGTTCCTTTTTTTACCTTTTAAGGTACGGAACCCTAAAAAAGAGGCTAAAATAGGAATTTTAAAAAACCAACTTCAATGTTATAAGCTGAGCAATTGTCTGGTGCATTTCTGACTTCTGTTCATAACTCCAAAGTTCCTTGACAGATCCTTACCAAATTATTATGGTACCACGTGGAGGGTTATTTATATACCCTTTCAAGTACCTAATAAGACATGATGAATTTCTTAATAAAAATTTGGTGTCTTTTGGATGGTATTAAACACCTTCTAAATGCATATTCTGAAGATCTAGGCCTTTATTTTACAAATCGTCAATCAATATTATCTGGGCCCATACCATGAGCTTTAAATGCGATTCAGTTTAGGTCCTAAACTGAACTGCTACGCTAATTTGTCACATGACTTATGCTATGACGCTGACGAAATTCAGAAGCTAAACCAAGGATTTCATATTCTACGTAACTGGATAGTTCACTGAAACAGAAAATGCTGTCCGTCACTGAAACGGAAAACCTAAACTGAACTGAATTGTTTACTAAGACGTCATGGTACGGCTACTGGCCAGTTATCGTGGCTCCTCTAGAACTGGTGGAAACTGAACTCAGAACATTTGACCAACAAGCTGAAGTATGAGGATTGGCATGATTCATTTTTATTTTTAAGAGCCCAGCGGAGCTAAAAAGGTTGCTATTGCAGAATCACAATAAAGATATTGAACTATTGCCATCTCTTTTCATTGACTGAGAGTGAAAAAAGATGGCAATAGTTCAAATCCTTTAATACGATTCTGCAATAGCGACCTTTTTAGCTCCGCTGATCTCGTGCAAGTGTCTAACATGCTCAGAGCTAGCGCACAATCAATATAACTAGTTTACTTAATAAAATAATAAATAGTTAATTACAAACATGATATCACCTCACCATAAAAAGGGCATATTCATCATCAATTTCGTTTGATGTTTCTTCTACTACATCTGTATGTTCATTATCTTTCCTTAGGGAATCTAAGTTTTCTTGAGTGAGCTGTATAAGTTGGCCCAAGTCTGATTGCAGGGTGGCTAAAGGTTCACGCTCCGTCTCATCAGATACATTTTCAAGGGCCTGATTTACCAATGCAAGCTGAAATAATAAAAAAGTTATGAGCTGAATGTGACAATGAGTGCTCTCAATAATAAATGCGTATTATGAAGCTCGATACAAAGGAGATTTGTATGAGTGCCATCGCCAGTCGTTATGAGCGATAAGGAATTGGCATTACCTGCTCTTTATATTGATTTAGTGAAATTGTCAGGTCCTCCATGGTGCTAAAACAAAGTTCTCATCAATAGATGAGTGCAAATCCGGTATGTGTTAGATTTATTAGATAGACAGTAAACAAGTAGGAAACGTTCATAGCAAATGAAGTTTCGTATAAATCGATTATTTCCAAGAAATGAGGTAAAAATTAAGTCCGTGCCCGTGCGTGCCCCTGGCTGTGGGCGAAAAATTTTAATTTCATATAATTTGATTGAAGTCATTTGAAGTTGAACTAGAACTAGGGATGTTCGATTGTGTTCGATATGATCATTCATCGTAAATAAGGATCGACTTGCGTGGATCGATACAATGGCAACAATGGCATACGATACAGCGGGCGGGGCGGATCGGTAAAACACATGCTAGGTATATCGAAACGAAGGTATCGTATCAAATTGTTTTGACTTCAAAATGAAACACACCAATGCCTCTAATAATAAACTCGGCTCAACTTCTGTCAAAGTTGCACCACCACGGATTTAACTACTGCCATCCTTTTTTGTTAGACAGTGACAAGGATGGCAATAGTTAAATCCGAATATCTAATAATTTCCTTCTAAAAGAGAATTTAACTAAGTATTTCACGTACCTATTTAGCTTGCACAGTCACGCCTCCATTTATGTCTATAATTTTTTGCCAGACTATACCTGCCAACCTATTTTTTTTTGTAATAGGTACAGTCAGTGACAAATATCGATGAACATAGGTAGGTACTGAGCTTTTCAAGTCACTTTTTCTTCAGGCTTTGTGAAATGGCAACTTTTTTTTTTAATTGGTAATAGGGCAGGGTTTGTAATTATGTACCTACCTACAATGATAAATCCAGTAGGGATGTGTAGTACGGTCAAGGGCGGATCCAGGGGGGGGGGGTGATGGGGGTCATGACACCCCCTTGGCCGAGTTGGGCCAGGTCCAGGACCTAGGTTGACGACTAATTAAAATTATTCTATTGAACATGTACTTCAGGATTTCGAAAACTACCTCCAAACGCGGTGCTCGGATTGTAAAAGTTGGTATTGGAACTTTATAACGCGTATTGTGATTTGCTTGAAACTCTGTTAAAATACTGTGATTGCAAAATAATGGACACGTGTTTCAGGATTTTGTTTAGGAACATTAAAAAAATTCGTTTCGCTTCATAAGTATTTTGCGAACAAAGTGAGTTAGTTATGTATCTATGTCTAACCAAAGAATAAGAACCGACAAGCAGCCAGCCTTTTCATTGAGCACCGTTAGCAAAATCAAGTGTCACATGTTGAGTTTGTCTACAAGAATCGCCAGAGAATTGGAAGCGACAAGCAGCCAGCCTTCTCTTTAAGACCCGTAATAGCAAAATACAGTGTCACATGTATTTGTCTAAAAAAAAATCGGCTCGCTTCGCTCGCTTTTTAGCTTCATGAGTATTAAATGCGTAAAGTGAGCTATGTCTGACCTTTTCGTTGGACACCGTAATAGCAAAATCAAGTGTCACAAAATGTTGTATTTGTCTAAAAAAAATCGGCCCGCTTCGCTCGCTTTTTAGCTTCATGAGTATTTAAAGCGCAAAGTGAGTTATGTCTGACCAGAAAATTGGAACCGACAAGCAGCCAGCCTTTTCGTTGAGCACCGTAATAGCAAAATCAAGTGTCAATGTTGTATTTGTCTAAAAAAAATCGGCTCGCTTCGCTCGCTTTTTAGCTTCATGAGTATTTACTTTGCAAAGTGAGTTATGTCTGACCAGAGAATTGGAACCGACAAGCAGCCAGACTTTTCGTTGAGCACCGTAATAGCAAAATCAAGTGTCAATGTTATACATATTTGTCTAAAAAAATCGGCTCGCTTCGCTCGCTTTTTAGCTTCATGAGTATTTAATGCGCAAAGTAAGTTATGTTTGACCAGAGAATTGGAACTGACATGCAGCCAGCCTTTTCTTTGAGCACCGTTAGCGACATCAAGTGTCACACAGTGCATTTGTTTTAAAAAACGGCTCGCTTCTCTAAAATAGTTACTTAGGTACTGCATTACGTAGATACTTACTTATGAAAGTAATCTAACACGTACGAAGTCGCGGGTAACGGCTAGTTAAATTATTAACTTCTTGTGACTTGACCACGACTATGTGACCCCCCCCTGGCACCAAAGCTGGATCCGCCCTTGAGTACGGTACATTTACTTATTTATTTATTTATTTAAGTACCACAAACCCAACAGGGTTTAAAGGCACAATATTATAATATACCTGTAGTTTTTTAAAGTGAAATAATAAAAAAAAAAAGTAATTGACTTGATTCGAAACAAAATATCGTATCAAATCCCCTGAATCGATATATTGCGATACGAAATTTCGAACATCCCTAGATTGAACTGAATTGACTGAAAAATAAAACTGACTGAGACTGATGGACGTGACAGTGACATATCGTTGGTCACAAAGCATTGTCAAGTGAAACCTGACTTATGGACAACCTATTCTAATGGCGCCTCTAAACATACGCCGAAGATGGACGGTCGTTGACACGCATTCACGATTTTAATACAGGACTTACTATCATCATCATATTATATTTATGCCAATGTCAGCGCCGAGCATCAGTTTTGTTGGTTTTTTGGGCACGCATCAAGGGGTAATAAAATACGCCTTGTCTACGCGCGCGTGCCGTTATCATTGGCGTATGTGAAGAGGATCCATATAGTTGCCCATCTTTGACCATTTAAAAAATTCGAATAGCCAGTTATGAAACAAATAGATGATAGAACACTACTTTACTAAAACAAACAGCAATTTACTAAGTAAATTATGTATTTTTTTATACCTACTTTTGTATTTAATTGGAATGAAAAAACTTGATATTCTGACACATTAATTATTTGCACTTAACAATAGATACCTATTTTATTTGAGGGTTATAGAAATACCTCAAGAGTCAAGCAGTCAACCATTGCTTTTTCAATAGGTACCTAGGTAGGTACCTACATAAGAACTAAATATTATGTGCAATGAGTTACAATAAATCACTTAGGTATACCCTAACACTGAAAGGCTTCTTAAATATTATATTAGTGCCTGGGCATTGTAAATGATTGACCTATTAATTTATTTCATAATCTGTCCTATGTAATCTTAGCAATGTTTTTATGAAATAAATTATTATTATTATTATATACTTACTTACATACTTATCTTATTGAGACGTTCTTACTCTTCAGAATCGTATACAAAATTAACAGTTAATGGCAATGATAAGCACCACTTAACTAAGTAGCGTTTCAGTATTCGGGTGTAAGGTGTTATGGGTCATTTATGGCACTAATTGTGACTTTTTTTATAACCATAGCTATGGTTTTCTTTATAGATTCACCAGAATATTTTTCTCCATTTTCGAAATTTGTAGCTACAGCTTGATAGGTGTCATTCATTACAGATTTTATTTTGTTGGCAATATCACTACTACCGGGATTAGCTACAGTTAATTCACTTATTTCAACTTTATGAGTTCTAAGCTTAGTTTCCAACTCAGTGATAGTTTTTTGTAAAACTTTACTTTGTTCTTCTTTTTCACACCTCAGTGTTACAACTTCATTTTTCAATTTTGAAACCAATTTGTCATTTTCTAGGATGATGTTTTCAAGTTCATCAACTCTAATTTTTAATGCTTCTTCATTTTTATGACTAGATTGATGATTCAGTGGTGTTGGTACTGTCATGCTTTGAGGGCTTCTTTCAGGTCCCATTTTTAAAAACAATTCCTCATAAACTTTAATTTTGTTCTCATATTCTCGAAGCAGTTTATGTAATATTTCAGTGTTTATACTTGTACCTTCATTTTGATCTTTCAAATTCAAATTATCTATTTTGTTTATAATATGATCCATTTTGTCTGTCATTCTTCCCATATTCATTCTTAGCTCACTGCTGTTGATTCTTTGCTCAGAAATAAATGCATTCATGTCATTACCGTAACTGCTCATAATGGCTGTATTCGTTAATGGCACTAATTGATCACTTATGATAGAACTGGTATTTTTTATTTCTGCAATGTGTCCAATTCTTGGGATGTCCACATTTCCAACTAAATCTATTTTCTGATGGTCTATTAGGCTTCTGTCCATGCTACTCCTTTTCACAGCTCCTTTAGCTGATTTGTGCCTGACAGCTTTGATGTGGTAATCCATGTCATTAGTGTCTGAGGAGTCACTTGTTTTTTCAACAGTTATAGCACTTGGTGGAAGAACAGAATGTCCCATATTAGCCATCCTGTTCAGAATAGAAGCCTTAGTTTTTCTATTTACTGAAGAGTCAGTATCACTTTCAATGGGCTTTTTACTTTCTTCTTGTAGAGATTTTACTTCAATATTTTTACTTGGTTTTGGAGGATCTAATGAAGTTTCTAATGAAGCGTCAATAGTCACATCAAGTGTTTTAAGCATTTCAATAATTGTTTTTACTTCATTTTCTGTACTATACAGGCTCCAGTATCTTCTTTGATCATCATAGTATGATATAAAATTATTGTTTTTCAATGTTAATTTTAGTTTACTTGTCACACTTGTGTTTGATAATGTAGTTTTATTTGAATCATATAATATAATGTTGTGCATTCCTGTTTTTATAACTTTTATAAGGGCAAAGCCAAGCCTTCCTTTTTGAAGGTATTGATTGTTGTGCCTGGAAAGTTAAGAGTTTGAGTACCTAACTAGCACTAGCATCTAACTAAAATACTTAAATGTAGCAGCTCCTCTTTTCTTCATAGGTCAATTTATATTTTATAGCCTTTGTCAAACTGGAATTTCAAAATGTGTGTGGGTGTGTGAAAGTGAATTTTTTCGTCAAATAAGTTTAGTGATTCCCAAGGTTATCTACCTAATATTCTAATTGGGTAAGTGTATTGGAATGAAAAAAGTTAGGTAGGTTGTTATGCCCTTAGGGGCACTTACAATAACCTTCAAGAGGTTGATAATATCGATAGCTATTATAAATCAAAGCTCACCATTCATATGCCACAAGCGCACATGCAAACACACATGATGTTGCTTTTGAATCCTCTGGCTGCTTGATTACATTTTGCGGTTTGGGAGGAGTGTACTTCAAAGATTCATTCTCAGATTTCTCATCAATTACAGAAGATTTCCCAAATATATTGGATAAAGAAGCGCTGAAAAATATAGCTGAGATTTAAATATTATACTGAAAAACAAAAACATTAGGTACCTACCTACTGATAGTTTGTAGGCAAGCTATGCCAGTAGTTTTATGCCTCACTTTTACGTACTGTACACCTACCTTGCAACTGGGGTAAAGTAATCATCATCAACTTCATCTGTTTCCAACATTATTTCTAAAAAGTAAAAGCGTTCAGGATATCTTGCAAAACTAAAATAATATCGAGTTTTTTGCAAAAATCACCACAACAAAAAGCTTCGCTCGTATCGTATACGTCAGCTGATTTTGACTGACATTGACACTGTCTTTCTTCTGTTGACAACGAATGTTGTTGAATCCGTCAAAGTCATGTCAGTAGCCTAGCCACACCACACACATCATTTTCCAATTTCCAATTTCCATTCCATTTCGTTAATTTCGCGGTTGCGTGTTGGAGGAAGGCGAGCCCTTTTCAAAATTCAACATCACATTTTACCATCGTTTTCCACATTTTCTGTTACCAAAACCGCCAAGATATACCAGACTGTGATAATACTGTAATAAAATCAGCACAATGACCGATACGTATACGTGTATAACCTGCCAGGTGATGTTCAAAACGCCTGAATTGCAGCGTGATCACTACAAATTGGATTGGCACAGGTATAATTTGAAGAGGAAAGTTGCAGGAATACCTCCTGTGACTGTGGAGGAGTTCGACCTCCGCGCCGAAGAGCACAGGGAGTCTGCGAACGCGAGCCGTGATGAATCACAATTCTGCAAATATTGCTCAAAGTTGTTCAATACAAAGAATGCTTTCAACAACCATTTGAACAGCAAACGGCACAAGTTACTCCAGGAACAGCATGTTGAGGAGGAGCAAAGTGGACCTTCAGACTCTGATAGCTATGTGAAAGTTGAGGCAAGTGGTTCTCAGCCTTCGGAACCTGCCAAGTTTGTTGTTGTCGATCCCAACGATGATGGTGAAGAAGATATTGAAACTGATTCAGATATTGAAGAGGTATGTTTCATATTAATATTCATAGTGTGATATTATTTATTTGTTTGAACTATGATAGTACAGTCGTCACCATGGATCTAGGCATTCGTGAAGTTAGGCTTTTCGCTGCGCAGTAGAAACTTTTGTATGAAAAAGATGCACTGCACATCGAAACAACTAACTTCATGAATGCCAAGATCTGTTGGAAGAAGTGTACTGATAAGAAAATCTTAGACTCATCCACACAGTAGGTATACTCTTGATAGTGACAAACAAATAATTGTGTTTTAGCATAATCATCATTAATTTGGGTTTTTATTAAGATTTAAGTTTTTACTGTGAGTGAATAAAAGTATTATAATCATTTAAAAAACTATCGCTTGTAAATAATTTTTATATAACAATTTGTTTCAGCTTGATTCTGATGATTGGGATGAGTGCCGTATTCCTGGCAGTAATTCCCTTATAAAACCCAAGCAATGTTTGTTTTGCACACACAACAGCAAGAATATGGTTAAAAACTTGAAGCATATGTCTGAAGCACATTCCTTCTTCATTCCCGATGTAGAATTCTGTACAGATGTAAAAGGATTACTGATGTACTTGGGTGAAAAAGTAACTACAATATTTTTGTACCAAGACCTGCATAATTTATGTAGATTTGAAACTAGAACAGTTTGCAATAAGCAAGCAAGTGTAATCTAGTTCCTTGTTGATTTAGGTTATTAGTCCTGCAACATTAATTATGCTGTCCAAACATTAAGTAAGTAAGTAAGTACACTTAAGTAGTTTACATTTTAATAGGTTCGCAAGGCTGGACATGTCAAAACCACGAGTTCTGAGAAACAACCAACCATTCTCCCAAACACAAGCTCTGCTTAGCTTGGGGCTACATGATGCTGTGTGAAATGTCCAGCATTATTTATAAAAAAAAAAAGACATGGACATAATTAGTAATAGAATAATGTCATAGGCAAACTCTTTCAGATATCACAGGGTTATATGTGCATTTGGTGCAATGAGACCGGTCGCACCTTCTATTCAATGGAAGCTGCAAGAGCACATATGGTGTCCAAAGGACACTGTAAGATGCTACATGAAGGGATAGCTCTGGCGGAATATGCAGATTATTATGACTACAGGTTACTATTACATGCTATTACTATACAGTTATTGTTGCTCATTTAAAAAAACAATGTTATTGCTATCTCTTATCATTGGATGACTTTTTAACATCAGGTTAGAAGAGATAAGATTTAATTGTGGAAATTATGCTCATCATGGGTGTTATGTTATTGCATCATTATCAAATAATATCAGTGAGTGTAACATTCTAGTAAAATTTTACAGACATGGTATAAATTCTTGATTAAAAATATTTATTCTTATTACTGTCAATCAACTTTGAATACCCACCTTTATTTCCTGTATTTAACATTGTATCTTGTTTATACTTATCTTTAGATTATAATGTTACATTTTATCTTGTTTCCAGTACATCATACCCTGACCACAAAGAAGGCGATGATAAAATGGACCTGGATGAGGAGGTGGAAGGTCCTTCAGCCCTCCAGGGTGATGACTTCCAACTAGTGCTGCCCTCTGGTATCACTGTCGGACATCGCTCTCTTATGAGGTAAGTTTAATCATTTTACATCTCTCATATTCGGTAAGTAGGTCCTTATTACCCCCAAATGGGGCTTGTAGGTGACCAATTAGCGCTCTAGGGTAATAATGTAGCTAGAAAAGCCCTAGGGCGGTAAGTAATTAAAAACTCGAACTTTGTGAAAGAGTGAAGTGTTTTTTTAAATTACTTAGCCCTAGGGCTTTTCTAGCTCCATTTTTACCCTAGAGCGCTAATTGGTCACCTACAAACCCCATTTGGGGGTAATAAGGACCTACTTACCTCACAATCGAGATGTAAAGCAGAGTAGTTAGCTCGGGTGTAAGCATCAATTGCACCCTCGAACTACAGGCGCCCTCGCTGCGCTCGTGCGCCTAAATATCTCGGGCTGCAATTGATGCCTTACAGCCCTCGGCTACTAATCTACTATTATTATTTTAGAAACTTTCCTGATCTTAGCAGCTGTGAAGTCTGTTGCGTCTCTTTTCATTTACATGAGAGTGACAAAAAGAAAACACTAATATTTGGCCATGAAGCACGAAGATATTCAAACATTAACCTTGCTATACCTGTCTTTGTTGCTCTCGCGTAAATATATTGCCATTTCGCTTGCTCGCTGTGCAATGGCAACGGCAATATATTACGCAGAAGCAACAGAGACAGGTATAGAAAGTGTGTACGAATTTCTTCGTGCTCCGTGGCCGGACTTTAGTAGGCGAGTAGACATGCGCTGACCCCACACATTGGGTAAAATGATTTTATTACGCGATTACATCCCATGTGTTCAAGTCGTGAAAGTTTTAAGTACCTATGTACTACTTGAAAAATCTATAAAAAAAAAAACAATCTATTGAAATTCTATTGAACACATCTAATCATTATTTTTCCACAGATACTACAAGCAAAACATCAATCAGAACAGTGTGGCGCTTGTGAAGAAATCTGACAGGAAACTGCACAGACTGTTAGGCGTGTACCGAGCTCTCGGATGGGCGCCAAAAGAACAGGCATTAGCTGCTAAGTAAGTTATAAAAAAATTGTAACAAGGTTACAGTATATTATGTTTGCAGTTCCGAGATGCTGGTACTCGTTTCGAATGACAGAAAGACCGGAATCTTGTCAATTAATCAAGTGGAATTATTTATCAAGTAAAAAATACTTCGTAATAACCTGCCCATATTAAAATCTGATGTTTTTTATGTTTGTATTTCAATCACGATTTATTAGACTGATTTGTATGAAACTTGGAACAGGTGTAGATCGTGTTTTGAAATAGCATAATATAGGCTAAGTACCTAATTAAAAAGTTGGTACCACGAGAGCGAAGCCGCGGGTGTAAGCTAGTCATAACCAATTGCAAAAAAGGCATATTGTGTCAAATTTAAAGGACGTGCCTCCTATTATTATCTATACTCAAGCCATTTTGGATGTACACACTGCGTCACCAATTGGTAACCCTTTATAGTGTAAATGGAAAGTTGCCGTATGCAGGCTACACTAACGAAATTGTTTGCCTGAACGACTCAAATAAATAAAATCTTACAAAAACTTATTTGCTTGCTAGGATTCGAACCACCGATGCCCCAATTGAACGTGAGCGAGTCCACGCTTTTCCGACTGAGCTACCGCGCCAGTTGTCAACAGCGCTGAATTTATAAGTTACATTATTCGTTTACAAAATAATAGTAGGTAACTCTTTACACGACTACCATCAACTAATAAAATTGTATTGAAGGTAGTTGTGCACTAAATTCTATTGAACAATAAAATTAACTGACTGGTTTTGTTACTTGTTTTATTTTCGGTGCGTGTAGCATAGCAATGGTGCATTTTATCAATTTTGAAAGGACAAAGATAGTTGTTCTTTACGAACAAAATATAAGCATAAAAGAGATTGCTTGGCATCATGGAATAATGGTAAGTCGTAAATATTAGAAGAATCTTTGTGAATAAATAATTGCCTGAGTATAAATGTATAACACTTATTTTACTTTTCGTAGGTCAAATCGGTGCAGTTCTATCGACTGGTGATATGAATCATATAAAGCCACACAAATCAGGCCGAAAGAACTAAGAAGTCTAAACAGATCTATGTGAACGCCACAAACATTATTATTAATACCAGCAAGTTGCAGAATAACGTTAGGTAAGTGGTATGATAATTGATAAGTATTACAGAGGTTGTTTTTTTATCTTATAACCTATGCCATTATATAATAATGTTCTTATTTTCAGGTTATTGGGGATGGAAAGATGTCATAATATTGGCCCAGCGAGTTGCTTATCGAGAAGGAATACCTACTTAGTGTATTTAGTTCATGATAACTGCGCTTCGTCGTTCGCGAGCTGTTACTAACTTTTATAAAATTGAAAGATAACTGATATTGTTTTAAATTGTAAGTAGATAATATTACTTAGTCTGATCTGATTTGCGAGAGATCTAAATTGTTTATTTTTCACTGGATTTTATACGATAAGTATAAACTGTTCCAATGATAACATGACATGTTTGTTCACTCGTTAATTTTATTGGATTAAGTATTAGGTTTGTGTTTAAATAAATTTACTAAGACCCTACTAAAAGTTGTTTCATCTAACTATAACTTTACTAGGTAACTTACTACATACTCACAACGTAGTTCGTTGTGAAAGCAAAAATAAAAATAAAATAAACAAAAAATACATAGTCGTGACAGGATTTGAAACCAAGCCCGGACCCACGCAGGAGCATTTGAATTGGGGGTCGCTACTGCTACACCAATCGGCCGCACAGCAAAGTGTGTGAAATTACTTATCCATACGTAAGTAAGAATAAGAAAGTAAGAATGACAAATCTAATAAAAAAGGTAAATGTTTTACAAAAAGTTGAGATCAACGGGTTGCGAACTGACGTCTTAGCAGGGGAGGTACTTAATGGTGACGCTTTGTGTACTTACAATGTTTAGTTTACTAACACTGCACTGACAGATCAATCAGCTGATAGCAGGAATAGACCAATCACAGAAAACTGAGATTCATTACGATTAGCCATATTGAATCATAGCCAATCATATTTGATCTCAGTTTTCTGTGATAGGTGGCTATTCCTGCTATCAGCTGATTGATCTGTCAGTGCAGTGTTAGTAAACATTGTACATCCAAAATGGCTGGAGTATAGACATAGGTATTTAAAGGCGCCTTGAGGAATACATTCATAATCATAATCCTGTTTTGTTACCTTTTTGTAATCTTATCTTATTCTTTCCACATATTTCATAATTCCTATACGACCTCTGTGGCGCAGTGGGTAAAGGCCCGCGGGTTCAATCCCCGCGGCGGGACCAATGTTTGTATGTTCTGCAAATATATGTCTCGGTTCTGGATGTTTTCTATGTCTAAATATGTACTTATGTATTTAAAAAAAAGTATATAAGTAGTATATCAATCATGTGGTTCCCATAACATAAGCTCTGCTTACTTTGGGGCTACAATGATGCTGTGTGAAATGTCCAGCATTATTTATTATTTATTTATTCTTTACAGAAACGCCCGTGACATCCACTTCATGAAACGTGTGCAAGCCAAGTGGCAGATGAAGTTGTCTGTGAGGAGCAATAAGTTCCAGCCTCATTACCGGGCGCAAGTTAACTTCTAAGGTGCTATTCCTTATGTTCATAGTAATAAAGAGTGTTTTACCGTAATATTTGTTTGTTGGTATCGCCACTCTATTCTACACTTGTGCAGTCGATAGAAAAAGTTGGTTACGAATCAGATTTTAGGCTATTAAACAGAGTCAGGAGGCAATCTACACTTAACGGGACACTGTAGTGCTTGGGACGTTGCACAGTGTATCAAAAGCCCATATTTTTTAAATAAATTCCCAGCAAAAACATTCCAAAAAAGTCATTCTGGGAATTTATCTAAAAAATATGGGCTTTTGATACACTGTGCGTTGCTAAGATGGCTCAACTAACCGATTTAGCTTAGTGTAGCGCCGATGAAGCCGCGGGTTTTTACACGATGTTTTCCTTCACCGGTTTTAAAGAGCATAATAATAAATTTTTGAAACGAAAAATCAATTGATGCACGACCGGGATCCGAACTTACAGCCATCAGAACGAAAGTCGAGGCACCCATTCAACTAGGCCAACACAGTTTTACAGGCCGTGTTTTTTACATACCAACGATAATATACATTTTTCATCATAAGTATTTAGGAAAGTAATATGTAAGAAAAAAATGAGTGCGTTTTAGCGACTGAAGTAAAACTTGCGTTCGCCTCGCCCGATCACGCTTTCTTCACGCATTCACCAGCTTACTCCCCGAGTCAAGAAGTGAAACTTGACGTATTTGGACGTGCTTCCGATTACAAAGAGATGATTAAAGATGAGCTTGACTATAAAAAACAGACACTATGTGGAAGTTATTATTTTTGCACTCCCGGATAAATTATAAAATAAATCTTATGTGGTAGTATTTATTGTAGATTCTGTTACGTTATTTTGGCTTTTCAAAGTATCATTCATAAACGTCCAAGGTATTTTAATCGGATTTCTGTCAATCTTCAAACTAATTCTGAACAAGGGTAGCATACTGATTTTCCCGTTGAAGTATCTTGATATAGCGTTTGATAGTTTTTCATTGATGACATACTGATCTTGTATGTCGGGTATGTTTTTGATGTATTTTTGGACCACATCTCTTGTTTCGTCATTGGCTAATTCTATCTGATACGGGGATGCTGGCGCGAGAGCAAGTGAATAGGCTGTTATTGAAATAATGACGATCTGAAAATATAGGTACAACTAAAGTACAAATTACCGTTATTTTCTCTCGTGTGCATTAGAGAGTGTAAGGTATATTTTATTTTATCAAGATGCTATAAACTTTCGGGAATATCATTTCATACTAGGTACTAAGAAATTATAAGTTTTCCAAATGTAATATTATATTTCTTTGCGTGCAAATTGATTTTGAGTGCGTGAGATAGTAAAACAGCTCGCAATAAATGTAATGTAACTTACAAAACGTTTGGTTTCGAAATGTACTTACGGAAGTCTTGATCATGGCTATTTCAAGTTCAAAATGCTACGATCACATTTTGCACTGCTTGTGTAAATGTAAATATCATGCAATCAACACTACGATACGCTGATTAAAGCTGAACAATGAAATATAAATCAACCCACCTAAATGGAAATTGTTTGTTCATAATTAAAACTGACTCATATGCAAGGTTTTATTGAACATATGGATGTTTTCGCGAGTCAACGATTCAGGGTTTTCATTTCACAAAGAACTATTATTGAAAATTGAGATTTAAAAGTAGGTAGGTACAGTCAGCGTCATCAATCGGTATCCCCCTATTGATTTTAACAAGGACCATTTTCATTTCAACTTTGGATTTCAGTCGGATTTGCTAGTATACTTATGGATATCTAATTTCGCCCGAGTTCCTATACTAGCAAATCCGACTGAAATCCAAAGTTGAAATGAAAAGGGTCCTTGTTAAAATCAATAGGGAGATACCGATTGATGACGCTGACTGACATAATTACATAATTTATTTGTTTGTTTTTCAGTTCCGAAAATTTTGTTGGCGCATACAAAGTTACAATAGAACTTTGTATGCGCCAACAAAATTTTCTAACAAACAAAAGATGCATAACGGGCTATCAGCCATTACCTATAGAACAAAAACCGACATTGTTTCAAGTTCAAATAGATGTCTTATCGTATGATTTTGAGAAAGTATCTTTCTTTATAATATAAAGTTAGGAGCTTTATTGGGAAGTGTCTTTAATAAAGATACGTATCTGAATAAAAAGTATTTTCGATCAGCTATCTGAATAAATTTGACTTAAGTGAATTGAAAAAAAGTCCGCAAGCGGAGAAACATAAATATTACCAACAAATAAGTATTACGCTCAAGATCCAAATGACTTTATTTGCCGATATGGAGCGGCAATAAAAAGAAGTACACTTAACGATAAAAGTAGTTTAACTGGAATTTTACTACCACCGCCCCGCATGGTAATAACAAAGTATTTAAGTGGCGAACTTTATCTCAGCGTTTTGAATCAGTTTGGTATCATTTCGGTTCGCATTTGTCCTGGCTGGTTTGCACAGGCAAGTCTAGGACTCCTCTAGGAGCCGTTCCTCTTCTGGAGAATCCTAAAGCAGCCTTTAGTATGCACATCCCTGCATCTATCGTTCTCTTTCTGTCGCTAGCGTCGCCAAGAGCCGGGTTGATTTCGACGAGGTCCACCGCCCGTAATCTTCCCGTGGAATATACGATTTCCATCAAGCTGATGCCTTCTCGCAGAGTGAGGCCGCCCCTGACTGTAAGAAATTAGCATTTATAGTACGCCTGTGTAGTGCCAGTTGCCAGAAGTAGCTAAGCAAGTTTAGTATTCAAAATACGTATTCGAAATACAGGTTCATGTGTTTGGAAATTATAAACTAAGTAAATTAATAAATTAAGTCACCAGAGTTGGCCACTTGCTCATATAAAATGACGCTGTGCGAATATCTCTGATTATCCTCTGGTTTTATTTGCACATTAAAATATATTTTTTACCGACTGAGATATTTTTAATGCACTTGTTGAGGATTCCTCCATTTTAGTTTCAAATTTTTAAGTGCGTAGTTATTTTCGAGCGCTCGAATTGCTTAGCTAATTTTGGTGGGAGTTGCATTTACTGCGTAGGTAGATAGATGGGTACCAACTGCGATTTTAAGTAAAGCGGTGGGATCGTAAAAAGTAAGTTCTCATTGATAAAACCATTTGGATGCAAATCCAGCTCGAACGCCGGCGGTTTTGACTGAACAATATGCGCGGTGGGTTGTTAAAGTTTAATCACGAGTCTTTCTCTTTATTAAAATAGCTATCTACTTGCCGTGTTTTTGGGCGTTACAATCTAGTAAGCTAAATGGATATGTTGGACAAATATGCATAAGCTGCAAATTCAATGAGATGCAAAGTTAATGTTCACCTATTTGAAGTTTAGAGCTTTATCCTTGGAATTGCGGCAGTAAAGTTGCATAAATGTGAATTATGATGCGAATTCGTAGCACTCGTAGCACTTCGTAGCATACTTAGCTCTGTAGCGCGCTCCACTTGTATTTTAAGGTTGAAAATCTGTGTTGCTCAGGGTTTGCTACATTTCACTGTTACAGACAGTTCTACAATAAGAAAAATATTACTATTGGGCTTAGTAAAGTAAGCGTAGGCTCTTGAGACTGCGATTTGCCCTGCTTTGGGAACTAATAAGCTAATTAGCATAAGAATATGAATTCTCGTCAAACTGTAGCACTTTGTAGCATGTTATGATTACATACTACATGTGCTACGAAAATGAAGATGATAAAAGTCTCAAACCTGGAGTCCCTGTGCTGGGCGCTTCGAGCGCATCTAAGGCATCGATATCGAAGCTGACGTGAATAGGTTTGTTATTACACGGGTCAAGCTTCTGAAGGATGTGATTGATGGAATTCTTGATACCATGTCTGAAACATTCAATTATATTAGTTATCATTGGTAGAAAAAAAAAATATTTCGTGAGCTGTAGCCTTGGATAGTGTTCGAATCCCAGTTATGCTTCAATGAATTTTTGGTTTGGGTTTTCACTCTTAGACTAGACTCTCCAAACAGTGAAGGAAAACATCATAAATAAACATGCGACTAAAGGTAAGCGTTCACATGTCGGTATCGTACGCTTCGGACGCATCGCACGCAACGTATGATCGTAGTATTATTTGTATAGAAACTCATATAAGTGCGTCCACCTGTCCGCATCGTACGCATCGCATTACACAGATATTCCGCTTGATGCGATCCGTCCGCTGCGTGCGATGCGGGCCTGTGGACGCTAACCATTAATGACACTTATTGGACTTGTCTTTCCTGTGAATGAGACCTGATACCGGATTGCCTCCAAACACTGTTAGATAATTCTGTAAAGATATTAGGCCTAAGTTTGTCTGTAAAATATTACTTACTCTTCCACATCTTCCATGGCAAATGTGGGGACATCGTACTTCTCTATAGCCAACCTTTCGAATTTATCAACGGAGCGCAGACCGAGATACCCGAGATGTTTGATTGGGAATCTGCAAATCAAATTACATTAAGCTGAGTAAGGTACATGTAGTTAAAAATCAACTATGCACACAGATCCTGAACTAAAATATACAAACAAACAAACAAAAAACAAACGGTGAAGGAAAAATCGTAAAAAAAACCATTTAAGTAGTATTCTAATAGACAGTACGTGCTGGGGACCAGACACGTATGGAACGCTAACTTCTGCAAATGTGGGCACTAGCTAATGTGTGTTTGGACATGCCTCTGACTACCCTCTTATGCACCTTCAAAGGATCTTAAGAAGGTCGCTATTGCAGAAACACAATAGGATTTGAACTATATGCCGACTCTTTTTATTGACTGAGAGTGAAAAGAGACTGCATATAGTTCAATTCCTGTTGTGATTCCGCTATAACGGCCGTTTTACCCGCTGAGTGAATGTGTACCGCGCTTTGTATCCAACTGTATCCCAGTTTTTTTTTATTTGATAAGAATAAAAGTAGATTACAAGCTTAGTAATAAACACCTTAAAAACCTAGATATGGTTTGCCTAAGGTGCAGACATTCCTCGTAAACAAATGAAAAACTGCCGTGAACAAGTACAAAAATCCAAGTAAGTAAGTACATATACACCGTTAATTCTGGGTCAGTTTAAAGCCAGCACCCACTGCTTGTATTGCTTAATCGTATTCGTGTCGTTGGTTTAGTTTTAGAATTTGATAAGTATTTCATACGAAACTAAATAGTTGAAAAGATTAACAAAAGTGAGGAAAACACTTGGTAAGGTGTCATAGGCGCGCAGAGCTAATGACCTAGGTATGTATGTATGACTACGACGTAGCGTAGACTCTACGCCGTAGCAACAGCTGAGCACAGAGCACGTATCTGGGCGGATTTTTTTAAATTTGTACATTGCATTTTCAGCGTGTCCATCGACTTCCAGTGCATTATTTTAATACTTCTAATAAATTTGTGGTACGGGTATGGTGTTTTTCGGATAGATTAACAATCTTTTATCCATTTTCAACGTAAACATATATAGGGTACCATATAATTTTAATTAAAATAAAGCAAAATAAGTAATACTTTACTGCATTTTTACCATGTCCCCTCGTCAGTTTGCAACTTTCATCGTGTCATTACAACTCAATAGATCGAGTTTTGAGACACATTTTCTAGTCTATTATCATGATAAATTCACTGTTTTTCGAATAATAGACAGCAAAACCATGTAAGTTAATTAAATTATTAGATATTTAGCTTTAAACCTCAGTCCAGATTTTTGGCATTTTTGGACATGTCCGGCTGACTAACGGGTTTTGAGCTACTTGGATTATTGCAATCCTACTAATGTGGTATTTTTTTGAATAAACTGGTACTCTTGCTGGCATTTTGACTGCCACTCTGATGTATTGATGTAATCAGACTGTTTTATGAGTCAGTTAAGTGTGTAGGTAGGTGAAGTGCTGTCCGAGGTCCGCTGATGAACTGCTGTTTTTTGAAGGTAAGAAACAACTTTTTGGCATATTACTAGTTCGCAATGAATAGTTTAACTTCCGGTTGCATGAAATACTAGCAGTTCCACAGGATTATGTTATTACATTCGGCAGAAAAGTTAAAAACATTTTCCTTGCCACGGTTTCGTTACTGTCAGCTGAGGAACATTTGCAAAAATTTGCAAAAACGTTAGTCATCCGAACAAATTGTTAGTCATCTGACCTGTAAAGGCAAGTGCATATTGTGGAATTTTTGTATTTTTAACCGACTTAAAAAAGGAGGAGGTTCTCAAGTTGACTGTGTTTTTAAAATTAAAAGCTTTTATTTAACTTGCAATGTATGTACCTAAATGTACCTGCTGGATCAAATGCTGAGGGGTAGCCTTATTTTCTTGTCACTGTACCTACTATAACATTTTTGATTTGTGTGCATGTACCGTATAGTGGCGAAAATAAAACTCTTTTCTATTCTATTCTATTATCTAATAAGTACCGATTAAGTGGTATTCAAGTTTTTTTTTCAAGTTTTTGTTATAAAAGTTACCGGATCTCATAAATAAGATAGAATATTTCTTAGATTTAAGTAAAAATGTGTCATAATTGTTAAATAAATGTGGTACCGTGGGGCAGTCCCGGGCATCATCAGTGACTTCACGGTTGAGAGGTAGTTCAAAGCACTATGCAAAATAGACGTATTTTATTAATAAAACGCTCACTCTATAGTTGTAAAAGTCAGAATATCTTGCCATTGTAAACACAAGCCTTACTTGTCCTCTGACTAACATCGACGGTCCACTGACTAACTGTCCTCTCGAAAAAGTTTTTTGAAATCGTATTTTAGATATTAAGCCCACTGTTTTTTAACAAACTTTTGTGTTCCTTGGTGAGATAATATTAAATAGTATTATGTGTAATTTACTTGATTTTGTACGGGTTCTAAATTCTAAGAAACACTAAAAAGACTGAGACAAATTTGACCAAAAGTTAGTCACCTGACATAAAAGTTGAAATATTTAATATTTCTAGTTAATATTCAAAGAATATGCACTGATTATTCTATTGTGATTTTAAATTGGATTTAAATAAAAGGCTTTTTACGATTATACGTCTTTTATTTTTTCATTTATCCAGAAAACAATTTCGTTACTCATTGGACAATTTTGACCACAGTATCAGTATTAAAATACCAATAAATCAAGTTTTCTTCAGTAAATTACATGACTTTTGGGTTTTCATGAAACTTTACATATCTTGCTATAAGATCATTATACCCAGAAATAGATATTTGAAGAAAAAAAATTTTTACAACATTTTCAGAATGGTACAAATTTAAAAAAATCCGCCCATCTCCGTGATTTATCCTGCCTATATTTCGTGATATTATTAATTGCAAAAAATAGATCTCATATTTATTATTATTTTTGAGTAAGGTTATCGATATAGATTACGTAGGCGCCGGCTTTAAACTGACCAAAAATAAACGGTGCATAAAAATTGTGACAATGTTTAGTTTTTTTACCTAGGAACTTGCCAATCCATGCTAGGGAGATATGGCCAGTAGTCAGATAGCTCCTTCACTAGTAGTGCGACGGGCATGCCGTGCACCGACCCCGAGTCTGAGGTCTTGTTGGTGTTGATGTCGGCGTGGGCGTCGACCCAGATCAGAATCATGTCCTCGTGTTCGTTGAAGTGACCGTCGACTGTGCCTGAAACAGAGAAAATTTTATAAGAAAAAAAAAAAAAACCCAAGTGCCAGTTTATGTAGCTAAGCGAGTGATATATAGTATTGAAAATGATATGGACGGACACGGGATTTTATCGCGTAATTTACCTTATTTATCCCGACGTTTCGGCTATGTTACAACAGCCGTGGTCGCGGGCAGACTGGAGTAGGTATGTTTTCAATGACGATTGATACAGTACCAATATTAAAAAAAAAAAACGCGTTTCTTGTACGGACTCCCTTTGTTACTTATTTGTTGTCATAGCGGCCAATCGGCCATACTAAAACACACTAAAAATGTCCTATGGTTCCAAAATTACAGTCCTGTAAGATACGGACGACGTACCTACTAACGGTCAGCGGAGTATTAGTCATAGGGTCCCGTTTGCACTCTTTGGGTACGGAACCCTAAAAAAGTATAGCTTGGCGATAGTATCGTTGGCGCGGCGCGCTTAGTTTTCAGCTTTGACATGGCATTGACATTTTTAATTTTGAACCATGTCCGTATGTGGTTAAGTTTGGATTTCAAATGATAACGTTTTAAGCTCTTGAAACTTTAGCTAGCTCTGCTAGAGGCTTACAATGAAAAAGTTTTTAGGTCGACTTAACGGGCAGGTACCGATAAACTTACCTCTACAACTTCAAGATTATGCTAATGTCCTACCTCAGGAATCGACCCACCTCTTATGTTTCTGTTTTTGAAGGTACGCCGCTTTATAAAGTTGTTCAAACTTTAACCAGCCAGAGTATGGTTCTCAATCGCTAGTAGCTACAAAATAATGGTTTTACGGTATGCATTGTAGCTTTATCGCGGTTCGAGTGTCTGCCATTGTTACTTACTGTTATGTTCTTGTTACATGGTTCGTGTAGGCGGTAGCCATGTTCTGTTCGATTGCACGTACGGGTTATTTGCGGCCCCTACTTCTCCAATTGTAGAAAGATATATCTGGCATGTTATCGTAGTTCAGTTTATATTACCTAGTGAAGACTGAGTGCACTTAACCAACATAAGTTGAACCCTCTCATTTTTAGTTTCAACCAACGGTAAAAGGATTCAACCTTTCGTTACTTTGAATGCGAAGTATTCACAAGTATGTAGGTTAGGTAGGTACCTATGCATTAAGTTAGGTATCGTTAGTTATTGGCTTTGATAATGGTACTACTTGAAGGGTTGCCGGTTACTAATATCACGTTCTTTGAAGTCTTTGAACCCTTACATTTTATCCTTTGTAAGTCTTTCGAGTCACTAATAAATAGAGCTTTTGACCTATTTAGCTTATAGCACGCCGATTATGCTTACCAAAAGAGATCAAAGCATTATTTAAATGTATTGAAAGATTCTTCGACCAAAAATAATTTTTCACAATTACCTATCCACATTTCTGGAAAGTGAATTAGTGTAAGTTGAAAGCCGGTTTGAGCTAGTGGTATGCACGCTTGTCTTTCTCTTTATTATGCACGTATACATGAACTTAAAATAAATAAATAAATAAATATTGCTGGACATTTGACACAGTGTAGAAAACCTATAACTTACACAGTTACTTGGTTACAACAACTTTATCGTATTCTGAATATCTTTCTATGAACCTTACAGGGAAATTGATAGAACTGAAGTAAGCTAGTTAGTTCTTTATATCTTACAACTTACCTACTCCAATAGAATGATCTCCACCAATAGTGACAGCGACTCTACCGTCCTTCAGAACTTGAGATACCCGTTGTGATAGCTTCCTGTTGCAAGCCGATACGAGCTGTAGATGGTTCATGTTTTCTACATTCACCGACTCCTCAGCTCCGCCAGTATCTATATCTCCATAGTCCTTGATGTCTAGTCCATCTGCAAATAGTTTGACATGATTACACTTGCTTCATATTCGAAACACACACAGTTTCTCCAGTGACTTGCCCCCTTACCACAGATTACTTAGTCATCTGTGCCCTTACATAAGAAAGATGTTTAAAGTTGAACACTGGTCAAACAACGTCCTGTCTCTGTTTGTCACTATCCACAAATAAAGACAGGACGTTGTTTAATCAGTGTTTAACTTTAAACATCTTTCATAAGTAAGGACCTAGTAGTTTACCCTAAACTGAGTAGGTACTCGCTATTCCCTCGACAACTTCTTAAACTATGACGTTGTAAATTCTATTGAAATTACTAATGTTCGAAATTTATCATCCACAAAGCTCTGGAATTTTAGCGTACAAAACGTATCAGCGGTGGTTGACTTCAAATTATACTTACAAAAGTTCTAAACTAGTAAAAGTAGACACAAATCTCATAAAAGTTTAATGGGCATTTGCAGATATAAATAGCAGTAAAAAATATAGCTACCTACCTACTAACAAACTAACTGGATTTACTTTAGTATGTTTGTTATAATTATTTGTTTTAGTAAATGTGGTGTAAAAATATTTACCAATTTCTTGAAGTTGTTCAATGAGGCCGGCGTATCTCATGGCGGCCGGTGCAACGCTGACCCCATACTTTTTCTGACCCTTCTCGAAAGGCACTCCAATGATTCCCACTTTGCGCAACGGCTCCCATTTCTTATTCTGACTCATATTCCTTACGAAAACCCTGATGAAATTCATTTTTACTGTTATGTTCCACTGACACCGCACTTAGATCCAAACAACCGACCGCAGTAGACGTTATGAGATAACTTGCGAGGCTAAAATACTATTATGTTATCTCGCCCGCTTTGGGGTCAAAGTTTACGATGTGTTTGTTTAAACCTTACTTCTTAAATTACATCATAAAGATATTGATAGGCAGATAAGTTTTTAAGAGTTGGCGCGTAAGCACGAAAAAAATATAATAATTTTATGAAGTTATAACTCTGTTGGGTTCATAATTAAGAGGCTTCTTCAGTAGAAGTTGAAAGTTTTAATTATTCAATAAAAATATAAGTAAATATCAATTTACTTTTATTTTCTTAAAAAAACTTAACTAAAAAACTTACCAAAGCAAAGAGTACTATAAAACACCTTCAATGGCAGTCTGTGATCAAAACATGAGCAACTGCAGCCAGTAAAGTTTCAAGAGTCACTCAGACAACATGGAAATGTGAATACTCGGAGTGGAGGGTCTATCGTGTGCCGATTAATGCTCTCTTTTTCGTCGAGCACTTGTGAAGTAGTGCACCATTCCCGCTCGATTTTATGCATCTTTGTAGTCTATTTTTAAACGATGCATTGGTTCGATGAACGATAAGTGAATCGCCATGGCCATTATCACTTGCATATTGGCGCTTTTGTTCATCAATTAGCTATACTTACATTAATGTGTTATGAAACTACTGGGGTATTGAGATAAAAGCAAAATGTGATAAGTAGATACTAATGTAATGGGTACTAAGTAATAATTTACGAAATACAAGAAAAAAAAACAAGAATCAATTATTGTAAAACTCAAATACGATAACGTCATAAAAGAATGTAAACATTTTCAATACTTTCAATTGCATATTTTATTTATTAGCAGTAAAATATAAAGCAACTTAACGATGAGATTACCCTGGTTGCGAACAGCGCCACTTCGCGCCCGCATTGTCAATTGCGTGTTAACATCGGCCTTCTCTATCCACGCTAAATAGGGTCCTATTACGGTGAAGACGTTGTATTTTACACCGGTCGCCTTTAGTGAGAGTTTGCCGCTGGCGGAAGCTGTTACGCCCACAACTTCGTTCCCGAACAAAACCGGCGCTCCATTTCCGAAATCATTTTCATACGTTTTCGATACATTGGATTCTTCCACTCCGCAAATACAGTAGTACCACCTAGGGTTAGCGCATGGCGCTTGATTGTAGTTTGCGTATTGCAGCACCACGTTCCGCGTACCGGTTAGAGTTCCGAAGCCCACAGTCATAAGCTCTACATCTTGTAACTCCGAGGCGTAGTAATTTCCGATACTTGCAACTGGAATGTACATAAGTAGCAAGGGTCGAACCACGAATACGAGTCCTATGTTGCTGTGCATACGTGTGACGTTCGGCTCGTCTAATTTCATTTTAAAATTGTAGTCTCCATGCAGCCGGGTGAAAGCCACGTCGACGATGGTGCTTTTGCTTGTTTTTCTGCTGACCACAGCTACTCCCACTGTGACACGTGTAGGATTAAAGTTTACACAGGTACCTGAAGTTAATACAGTCTTTTTGCTGATAACGGTTCCGGTGCAAAGATAGCCGAAAGTGTGGTTTAGAAGGCCAGCAATGTAAGGGTTCTGTTCTATTAGCATTTCAACAGTCTTCCAGTTCTCCGGACTTGCTAAACTTATTGCTGCTACAAATAATAGTATGTAAAAAGTTATTAGAAACATAGCAAATCTAACTGTGGCATTTGTCGTTCTATTCCAAACAAATCATCATAATAAATTCATGATAAAACGATATTACTTCTGTATTTTTTATGGACATTGAAAGAGGTTGACACTGATAAATATATTATTGACGCGAACAAACCAAGAACAAACGGACGAAACCATAGATTTTGATGTATTTTAGCCATAGATTAAGGCGCATATAGGACCTGATTGGTCTTCTTTGGAGGCATTCTCCTCATAGAGGAATCAGTTTTGTGTGCTCAAAAAAATATATGTCATTCTTTGACCTTTTATCTGCAAATTGCAAATACGAAAAAGTTCTACCTGTTTATTTACTATGTGAAAAAAAATAACAAAGTGTAGCTGTTTTCGACTTTTGATTCGATTCAACCTCTAAACGACATAAAATTTTGACATTTTTTTTTCACTAAAATGTGCGCAAAGACTTTACCTTCAAATTACAAATATGATTTTGTGCTGCGACAGTTTTTCACGTGGCAATTAATTATTTTCCATTTTTCCGAATAATTAGTGGGCGTTACGGTCGCAGGGGCGACGGGCGGCAGAGTAATGCTGACTGTCGTACGGGATGGTTGTGTCCGTCTGCCTCGCACTCACCTTTTTTTGCTTGTCGACTTATTGGTATTTTATGTTATTCGCACACAGACGATTTATTTAGAAATATAAGTTATCCGCGCATGAACGTTTTATTTAGTGTTACGAAATTAAATGTTATTAGCGCATGGACGCTTTATTTAGTGTTAGATAATAATTTGTTGTTACTTACCTACCTATTAGAAATATTAAGTAGGTATTCATGTAGATTTTCATGTTTTTAAGTAGGTATGTTTGTTATTTTAGGAGGTCGTGAAAAAGACAACTTCCCGATAAAGAAAATAGGTAAGTAGGTAGGTATTATACCAATTCCAAAAGAAAATGATCTCGTGTAACCTACCTATACCTACTACTACTAGATAAGATACCTACCTACTACATACATAGTTAGGTAGGACCTCTCTGGCGCATGTACATAAGAGTCAATTTCACATTGTAAAACCAACCAGTAGGTACCTATAGGTGCTGTGTATGTATAGCTATGTGTTGTCCTTCAATTCAACACTAGCCGATTCGTATGCTCTGCACTCAACTCGCGCGCGGACAGTAGGTACCTATAGGTAGGAAAGAACAAATGAACGAAGATAGATGTAAATAAGTAGGTATGTAGGTATTTTACTTAGTAGGTAGGTACCTACCTAACGTACCTGTAGGGACCTAAATACACTCGAGAAAAGGTAATGAATCTGGGTCACCGACGACACATCAGAGCGATCCGTATTCTTTTCTTCTTATTCTTACTCATTATTGTTGGGTAGGTGTCTACCGTACCTACTGATCTCACGTACATTATTATTCATTTACATGTACAAAGACCGAACAAGTTCAAGTTCAAATTGGAGTAATAATGCTTGAGTAGGTATACCTACTAGAACATCCTTGGTAAAACATCCAAAGTCAAAGTCAAAAATCTTTTATTCAATTCGAACACAATAGGATCACCTTGATTTGGTGACCTATTCATTCGCATAATGTTATTTGTCATAAAATCATAAGACATAGGTAGGTACGTATCTAGTCATAAAATTTTGTAGTCATATTATTACATTCGCATAATTATTTACAGGCAAACATTTCTGATGTCCTAATATTTTTCAAACATAATGGTAATGAGCATAATGGTGACAACTCCTAAAACTTTTTGTCATACTACATTTTGATTCTAATTTTGTTAGTAATAAACCTTTACGTCCTAATATTTATTGGACATAATGTTTAGTAGTCCTAATTTACTGTTTTATCATAAGTAGGCAAAATAGGTCAGGTTTATAAAATGTTTCATACATCCACGCAGATAGGACTTGCTCACAGAAAAAATAAGTAGTATTATGTTTTTTTATAGCACGCGTTTCACACACCACGCAGAAAGGACTTGCTTACAGAAAAAATAGTAGGTTTTGGTAATTTTTTTTATAGCACGCGTTTTACACACCTACGCAGAAAGGACTTGCTCACAGAAAAAAATAGTAGGTTTTGGTTTTTTTATAGCACGTGCGTTTCACACACCACGCAGAAAGGACTTCCTTACAGAAAAAATAGTAGGTTTTGGTTATTTTTTTTAAAGCACGTGTTTTACACGGGTTCCCATTTTGTCCTACAGGTATTTGTAACATACCTACTTAAAACAGGTTCGAAATGAATGACAGATCTGACACGCAGCACCCCGACTCGAGTAGGTTAGGTTTAAAATGAGTGACAGATCCGACAAAGAGCACCCCGACCCCACGTGGTCTTGTGCGTGACACCCCTAGAGTGTATATAAAAAACGCGAAGCCAGAAGCTCGCGTGGGAGGTCCTGAGTGGACCAAGCCCTCTCAACCGAGCGAAGCGAAGGGGGGAGGTGGCGAGCGAAGCGAGCCGGCGACCTCCGTAGCGCAGTGAAGGTTGAGGGGGTGAAGTGACACTCAGGGGCGACTTCGCGAGAGTTCTGGCGGTAGCCCATCCCAGAAAAGTAAGGGTAGCACTTCAATTTAAGGGAAGTAAGAAGTGGGCGGTTTCTCCTTCTCCGCCTCTCCTCCTCTCCTCTTCTCCTCCTCTCCTCCTCAGCGGCCGCCAAAGCGCCAAAAATGTTGGCTAACCCATGGGACCTCATGGGAGTATCCAGCATTAGCTGAGACTGGGCCTTTTTGGTACCACACTGGTATGTTAACCTTTTTATGGTCTGTTCTAATGTTTATAACCTTCTCCGTATTATCTTTTTTCCTGTTCTGTATTCTCTGTGTGTGTGTGAAATAAACGTTTATCTTATCTTATCTAACACGGTGGTGCTGTAAAGGAGGTAGGTAATATTTAGGTAAAACTCCAAAAACTTAGTCAACTTTTTTTATTTAAGTACCTATAGGTAACAAAGCGCAGGGGGCGCTGTTCCATCACTCAACACAACACTAAAAGATTTTAAAAATGTTCTAAAAATATTATAGATTTTAAAATTTATGATAATACATAATTAGGAGAAACAATTTATGAGTTAGTAGTGTTATGGAATGTAATATTTATTGCGAATGACTTTATACATTTTAATCATTATGGATGCTGATATTAGTAGTAACTATATTCGGAGTCCCTACATTATAGATGCCGATTACTCGGGTAATCGATAATTATGAAAATCGAATTTATAGATTGTAATATTATGGAAATAACTTTTCGAAGACAAAATAGAGAACCGTTTTACACACCCACGCAGAAAGGACTTGCTCACAGAAAAAATTGTAGGTTTTGGTTATTTTTTTATGGCACGCGTTTCACAAACCCACGCAGAAAGGACTTTCTCACAGAAAAATAGTAGGTTTTGGTTATTTTTTTTATAGCACGCGTTTCACACACCCACGCAGAAAGGACTTACTCACAGGAAAAAACAGTAGGTTTTGGTTATTTTTTTTATAGCATGCGTTTCACACACCCATGCAGAAAGGACTTTCTCACAGAAAAAACTAGTATGTTTTGGTTATTTTTTTTATAGCACGCGTTTCACACACCAACGCAGAAAGGACTTTCTCACAGAAAAAACTAGTAGGTTTTGGTTATTTTTATAGAACGCGTTTCATACACCCAGAAAAGACTTGCACACAGTAAAAACATTAGGTTTTGGTTATTTTTTTTATAGCACGCGTTTCACACACCCACGCAGAAAGGACTTTCTCACAGAAAAAATAGTAGGTTTTGGTTATTTTTTTATAGCGCGTGTTTTACACACCCACGCAGAAAAGACTTGCTCACATTTTATCATAATTAGGCAAAATAGGTCAGGTTTATAAAATGTTTCATACACCCACGCAGAAAGGACTTGCTCACAAAAAAAACAGTAGGTTTTGGTTATTTTTTTTTATAGCATGCGGTTCACACACCAGCGCAGAAAGAGCTTTCTCACAGAAAAAACTAGTAGGTTTTGGTTATTTTTTTTATAGCACGCGTTTCACACAACCACGCAGAAAGGACTTTCTCACAGAAAAAATAGTAGGTTTTGGTTATTTTTATAGAACGCGTTTCATACACCCAGAAAAGACTTGCACACAGTAAAAACATTAGGTTTTGGTTATTTTTAGGGTTCCGTACCTTAAAAGGTAAAAAAAGGAACCCTTATAAGATCACTTTCTTGTCCGTCTGTCTGTCTGTCTGTCTGTCTGTCTGTCTATCTGTCTGTCTGTCTGTCCGTCTGTCCGTGTGTCACCATCGATTATCTCAGGAACGGGTAGAGCTAGCAAGTTCAAATTTATACCATATACTAAAGTCTATAGTCCCTATTGTGAGTATAAAAATCAAGGTCCTGAGTCAACACTATAAAAAGATATAGGCAAATTTAGGTTTTCGTGAAAACTTGTGAGTACCAAAACTTACCTTAATTATCAACTTTTTTTATTTTTCGGAATTTTTCCTTTACTTGTGCTGTAAGACCTTGCTTGTAACCAAAATTGACAATTCTAGGTCAACCGGAAGTACCCTAGAGGTTTTGGGTCGAAAACCTAAATGGTAGTTCCCGTTGACCTAGAATAACGAAATTTGGCAAAAAGCAAGAAATTTTTTATTTTTCGGAATTTTTCCTTTATTTGTGATATAAGACCTTGCTTTTTCCCAAATTTCGTTATTCTAGGTCAACGGGAACTACCATTTAGGTTTTCGAACCAAAACCTCTAGGGTACTTCCGGTTGACCTAGAATTGTCAATTTTGGTTACAAGCAAGGTCTTACAGCACAAGTAAAGGAAAAATTCCGAAAAATAAAAAAAGTTGATAATTAAGGTAAGTTTTGGTACTCACAAGTTTTCACGAAAACCTAAATTTGCCTATATCTTTTTATAGTGTTGACTCAGGACCTTGATTTTTATACTCACAATAGGGACTATAGACCTTAGTATGGTATAAATTTCAACTTGCTAGCTTTACCCGTTCCTGAGATAATCGATGGTGACACACGGACGGACAGACGGACAGACGGACAGACGGACAGACGGACAGACGGACAGATGGTCAAGAAAGTGATCTTATAAGGGTTCCTTTTTTTACCTTTTAAGGTACGGAACCCTAAAAATAGTAGGTTTTGGTTTTTTTTTATAGCACGTGTTTCACACACCCACGCAGAAAAGACTTGCTCACATTTTATCATAATTAGGCAAAATAGGTCAGGTTTATAAAATGTTTCATACACCAACGCAGAAAGGCCTTGATCACAGAAAAAAATTTTAGGTTTTGGTTATTTTTTTTATAATAATAATAATAATATTAATAATAAAACGTTTATTTCAGGCAACAATAGTACAAGTGAAAGATGTTAAATACTTATAACTACATATATAGCATTATAAACATTTATAGCACGCGATTCACACACCCACGCAGAAAGGACTTGCTCACAGAAAAATCACACACCCACGTAGAAAGGAATTGCTCTCAGAAAAAATAATCTAGCTAGGATACATTTTATCCTAGCCGGGTAAGCTATGTGATTCTCGAATAAAACCGTAGTCTTCACATAATTATATCGTTGTATTGCTTGAATTCAAGCACAGACAGTGCAGGAAGTAGTTTGGGATGCGACAGGACACTAAAATATTTTATGATTTTCAATGAATATGACTTCAAAAATTATGACATTAAAAACTTTTGTTTATCGAAGTAGTATGGTTTGATACTATTATGACGATAAATATTATGCGTACCTACTAAATTGTATGTCAAGTTATAAATATGGCTAAATAGGATTATCAATGAATAGGACTTAAAAAATTATGGCATTTATATTTTATTACTAGTTGAATTATTACAAGTGATGGTAGGAGTAGTGATGTTATTATTACAAATGCTTATGAATAACAAATATTAGGACGTGAAACGTTATGGCTTTTAAAACTATGACTAAAAAAAATATGCGAAACGTGCTATAAAAAAAAATTACCAAAACCTACTATTTTTTTTCTGTGAGAAAGTCCTTTCTGCGTGGGTGTGTGAAAGGCGTGCTATAAAAAAATAACCAAAACCTACTAGTTTTTCCTGTGAGCAAGTGTTTTCTGCGTGGGTGTGTGAAACGCGTGCTATAAAAAAATAACCAAAACCTACTATTTTTTTCTGTGAGAAAGTCCTTTCTGCGTGGGTGTGTGAAACGCGTGCTATAAAAAAAACCTAAACCTACTTATTTTTTCTGTGAGCAAGTTCTATCTGCGTGGGTGTATGAAACATTTTATAAACCTGACCTATTTTGCCTACTTATGATAAAACAGTAAATTAGGACTACTAAACATTATGTCCAATAAATATTAGGACATAAAGGTTTATTTCTAACAAAGTCAGTATCAAAATGTAGTATGACAAAAGGAGTTGTCACCATTATGCTCATTATCATTATGTTTAAAAAATATTAGGACATCAGAAATGTATGCCTGTAAATAATTATGCGAATGTAATAATATGACTACAAAATTTTATGACTAGATACGTATGTCGTATGATTTTATGACAAATAACATTATGCGAATGAATAGGTCACCATGCTAAACATTTTATTCAAGGTGAAAGTTCTCAAAAATCAGTTTTTTTTTGGATTTTTCAGCCAAACGGTTAAAACACCACCTATAACCGTAATTTTGTCTCTAGGTCCAGTATTCCCTTTCTCCTTTAGCTTAGAGATTTTGTTTCGAAATCATTCCACCCGTATCTTATTTACGTACCTACTCGTTGATACAATAACATTAAACCTCCACTAGGTAGTCCCTACACTAGGAATCCGACATGGGTATCAAGAATTTCGATTAGGTACCTAGTTACTCACATTATGCTAGGAAGTTAGGTACCTAGGTACCTACTTACCACAAAATGCAGACCAGGAACAAATAGGTACTTGCAGATCTTGTAAAAATGTATCCCGTAATGGGAATCGAACCCGCATCTCTCGCGTCTCAGCATTCGTTTACCATTCCACGGATGTCTTCAATTGCGGTTTAGGTTACGCGCGAAAACTATTTCGCGGCCGGCGCGGAACTGCGCGGAAGGTGCGGGTGGTGCGGGGCCGAAATAGTAGCCACACCCATTCGCTCAAGGTCATCGGCTGGTATAAGCACCTTAAGAATCGTCGTCGTACATACTACATTTTTGATTTTAGCCATAGATTAAGAGGCCTGCGACCAGTGGCGTAACTATAGGGTGGCAGGGGTGGCCAAATGCCACGGGCCCCCGACCCCAGAGGGCCCCGGCTCAAGAGACCGCGAGCTCGTGATGATTTTTACTGATAGGGCCAGGGACGTATATAAGGGGGAGAGGGGGTTTAGGGGGTCCAGACCCTCCCCCCTCCTTAGCAATAGCATAAAAAAAACTGGTGGAACAGGTATTTCCGTGCGTAAACAGATGGTTCATGACGTCCAAAAAAAAAATATTAAACTAGGTACAACCGATGTTTTGTATTTCTCGAGTTATGTTTTTTAATGTTTTTTTTAGCATGCTTGGCCAGAACAATTTTTTAAACTTAAATATAAAAAAATTGGGAACTATAAAAAACCACAACTTCTATTATTAAATACTACCCCTGGGCGTAATGTTAATCTTTGTACATTTTGGAACCAGTGTAAGAAAAGCCTACCTAACTAACAACAACTAAAACAAACTCATTTGGTTGTAAGTTTGATAGACATCAAGACTTGTGTAATTTATTAGTAATCTAATGATTATTATTGACAGACCATTTTCTGAGACTGGCCTTGCGATTTTTAACTTTACAGGAAACTGTAGGTATTCTTTAAAACTCGAAGGGATAATCCGTTACAATAATTGGGATTCTAGGAATAAATCCTCGAGGCGATTTCAGGTTAACATTTCCTAGTGTCACATTTGTCTTAAAAAAAATTCGGCTCGCTTCGCTCGCATACAGCTTCATGAGTGTTTTGCGAGCAAAGTGCGTTACGTCTGACCGCAGAATAGGAACCGATCCTTTTCTTTGAGTACGTAAGCAAAATCAAGTGTCACATGTTGCATTTGTGATAAAAAAAATCAGCTCGCTTCACTCGCATAATAAAATAGGAACTGACAAGCTACCAGCCATTTCTTTGAGCACCATAAGAAAAATCACGTGTCACTTGTTGCGTTTATCTTAAAAAAATTAAGCTCGCTTCGCTCGCATATTAGCTTCATAAGTATTTTGCAAGCAAAGTGAGTTAAGTATGACCGCAGAATAGGAACCGACAAAAAGCCATCCTTTTCTTTGAGCACATAAGCAAAATCAAGTGTTAGGTACGTGTTGCATTTGAGATTGGAAATTGGTTCGCTCCGCTCGCATAATAAAATAGGAACCGACAAGCAGCCAGGCTTATGGTGCTCAAAAGCATCATAAGAAAAATTAAAAATCACGTGTCATTTGTTGCATTTGTCTTTAAAAAATTTGAGCTCGCTTCGCTCGCATATAAGCTTCATGAGTATTTTGCGAGCGGACAGTAAACCAAGTTTCAAGCCCGGGAATCGATGTCGTTAACGCGTTGCGTGCGAGTACGGTAGCCCTAACGCGTACGAAGTCGCGGGTCACAATGTATTGAACCTATCTATGGGATGGCAAAAGCCAGGCTGGCCCGGGGTTCTGAGTTAACATACGCCACTACTTGGTTGGAACCCTTCAACCCCCCCCCCCCCCCCCCCCCCGGCGCTACATTTTGAGTGCGGCAGAAAACTAGTCAATCTTTGTATTTTGGAACCCTTGGACCCCCCCCTTATCAAAGCTATAGCTACGTCCCTGGATAGGGCCCCATCAAAAGAATTTGCCACGGGCCCCAGACGATATAGTTACGCCACTGCCTGCGACAGGCGAATTTCCATAAAAACGTAATACCGAAATCATTTAAAATTTAAGCATATTTTTATCAGTTTATGTTGTTAGATTAAGAGAGTAGGTATTTATTTAGGTTCCTGTTAAACTTTTGTTCCGAAAAACTTACCCAAAAAGAAATGTAAGCAAATTGAATTGAAATCTTTGTAGGTACACAGGTTTCTTTAGTTAGTTTTTTGGAACAAAAGTGTAACAGGAACCTAGATAAATACTGCCTTTATCCAAATCTATACATATAATAAGAATGAAGTCTAAGAACAAACTTATAAGTATTCAATTAAGTGATGTCAGTTTTTGATCCATATAACCTTTTCACGTCCAAAAATGTCATAAGCGCGATCTACGTTGACCTTGAACGCAAACACTTCATAGTAACTGTTAGTAATCTGTGACTTTGAAATTTTCGTTTCTCTGTGTGTTTGAGCACTAAGATCTCTGAAACTACTGAACTGATTTGGTTGCAGTTTTCATTGTTGTATTATGGTAAGCCGGGATTAAAAGATAGGGGTTGTTTTATCAAAATCCGTTCACAAATAAAAAAGATATATCTATTTAAAGAATTCTACTGTGACTTTAGTTTCTCTGTGTGTTTATTGCTGCTAATCTCAAAAACGGCTCTACTGAATTGGATGTAGTTTTGACTGTTGTATTATGGTAAGTTGGGATTAAAAAATAGAAGTTTTTTTATCAAAATCCGTTCACAAATAAAAAAGATATGTACATTTAACGAATTCAATCTAAATTTCTAAACACTTTGTTTTCTAAAGAAAAGATTACGATAAAATTTGGCATGGATATAGATTATATCCCAGGAAAGGACGTAGGCTACTTTTTTTCATATATGTTATCATGGTTGAGATAAAAAAATAAGGGTTGAAAGTTTGTATGGGGAAGAAAATGTTGGGATGGGTGACCGTCTGACCTCCTCTTTTTGCACTCATGGAAATTTTTAAACATTTTTTTATTACCTACGAATTTCAAAATTACTTAATGATAATTACTTAAATTGGTTTTAGGTAGGTGATGACCATGAAGTAGTAGTTGTAAATAGGAAAAATAGGTAACTAGATAGCACGCCTAAGCTATTTTTACGAAACAGAGATAGCTTCTTGCGATTTGCTATTAGAAAACACGCAGGAATATACAAATTTTAGCGTTTTAAAACCGTATGTTGTTTCAGCGCAATAGACTCAAATCTGTAAATGTTATATAATTAAAACCTCAATTGAATATTAATCTTCCTTAAATTGTTAAAAATATAAAAATCAGAGCTTTAAATGAATTCAATATTTTAGAAAACAAATTCCCCAAATCAGCGCAGCGCCAAAGTAAATTATTTCCAAGTATTCAAATTTTCTATCCGTGTATTTATTATGTTAAATACCTATGTATTTATTTAAAAAGTATTTATCACGATAGATTAGAAATTAAAACACCCAAACCCCAAGTAGATAGTTGTAAATAGGAAAAATAGGTAACTAGATAGCACGCCTAAGCTATTTTTACGAAACAGAGATAGCTTCTTGCGATTTGCTATTAGAAAACAAGCAGGAATATACAAATTTTAGCGTTTCAAAACCGTATGTTGTTTCAGCGCAATAGACTCAAATCTGTAAATGTTATATAATTAAAACCTCAATTGAATATTAATCTTCCTTAAATTGTCGAAAATATAAAAATCAGAGCTTTAAATGAATTCAATATTTTAGAAAACAAATTCCCCAAATCAGCGCAGCGCCAAAGTAAATTATTTCCAAGTACTTATTCAAATTTTCTATCCGTGTATTTATTATGTTAAATACCTATGTATTTATTTAAAAAGTATTTATCACGATAGATTAGAAATTAAAACACCCAAACCCCAAGTAGATAGTTGTAAATAGGAAAAATAGGTAACTAGATAGCACGCCTAAGCTATTTTTACGAAACAGAAATAGCTTCTTGCGATTTGCTATTAGAAAACAAGCAGGAATATACAAATTTTTGCGTTTCAAAACCGTATGTTGTTTCAGCGCAATAGACTTAAATCTGTAAATGTTATATAATTAAAACCTCAATTGAATATTAATCTTCCTTAAATTTTCGAAAATATAAAAATCAGAGCTTTAAATGAATTCAATATTTTAGAAAACAAATTCACCAATTCAGCGCAGCGCCAAAGTAAATTATAGCCAAGTATTTAAATCGTAATTTGAACATAGAAGTCTTCAAAAATCTATTTCATATACATCCGATACAAAAATTTCAATTTCTGTATCGGACGCGCAGACATCAGACGTCCTCACGTTGCGTTGGCTCTGACGGAAGTTCCGTCACGGAACAAGACTGGTGTAATCGCCAACGTGTGGATGGTTCACGAAATCTTGGCCCCAACGTTGGGACCAACGTTGGTCCCAACGTATACGCCGGCACCATACGTTGGGACCATGAAATTTGCGGTACGGGGGTTAAAGGGGACGAAAAATCGATCTACCTAGGCTAGGTCTCATATCTGGGAAAATTCGTTTTCTCGACATTTTTACGCAAAAAGGTTTACCTACCAGTGCAATGTGGTTCGTAATTTTACAATGTCTGTTGAAACTAAAGTGGCCAAGTGAAATAGGTGTCCGCCTCTCAACTCAACCGATGGCTTCGAGTTCGAATCTCAGCCAGTAAAAGTTTACTTTTTGTAAGTTTTATTTCTTTTTCTTTTTTAATTTTTATCTATTTGCACCCGAGCATAGTTCGGTCGCCCAGATATTCAAGTATTAAGTCCCTACCTACCTAAAATATTTACAAAAAAATATAGAAGTAGGTAAGTACCTATTCTATCAGTTATCTGGTTCCCATAGTACAAGCTATGCGATTTTGATGAAATTTGCGGTAGGTACGGGGGCTTACGGAGGCGAAAAGCCGATCTAGCTAGGTCTTTTATCTGGGAAAATTCGTTTTCTCAACATTTTCATGCAAAAAGATTTACCAGTGCAATACCTACCTAATGAGTTTTAAAAAATTTGAATAAAAAGAACCTAGCCTATGTGTTATTCCAGGTCATAATCTATGTAAGTAATTATTCCAAGTTTCAATAAAATCCGTTTAGTAGTTTTGGTGTGAAAGAGTAACAAACATCCATCGATACATCCATCCTCACAAACTTTCACATTTCGCAAATTAGTAGAATTAGCATACGCGAACGAAGTCGCGGGCACAGCTAGTAATAACATAAAGTGATAAATATATGCTGTAATTTGAAATTATTTTGGTATTACGTTCCTAGGTAAGTAGGTACGTTCGCCGGTCCCTTAAGAATCGTCGGAGGCTACATTTATGATTTTAGCAGTTTAATTCTTTGAATAAGTCAAGGAATGCTCACTGACATTTAATGTACAATGGATTTGGAACCTTATCACGATTGCACAACGTTCTATTATAATTCAATCTTGGTTATAAGGATTGTCGGTCTCGTTGAGAGGCTTTCTTGGTAGCTTTGTCTCTTTCACACTCGTTCTTGGATGTAGTAGTGTGCCCATGTCATTTAAATTTCAGGATATTCACTAAGGATTAGGATTGTTTAGTTCATAAATTATGGTCGCCCATTAAAAAGAGACACACCGCCCAAGTTTTATTTCTCAAGCGGACCGCGTTTTCTGTCTCAGTGAACCTTCCAGTTACGTTTAGTATACAAATTCCTTGGAAGAAGTAGGTACCAATAAATAAAGAATCGTCGTCGTTCCTCTACTACTTTTATGATAGGAACGATATGTATCTTTGGTTAAATTCGGTTAAATTCGATGTCAAGTTTCTGCAAGAAGTAAAAATATTGAAAAAAATATCTATCTATTATGAGTATTTATGAGCCTCATTTTGTAGTCAGTACTTATGTTGTAAGCTAGAATGCGGCGGTATATCAGTCATGTGGTTCCCATATCACTAGCTCTGCTTACTTTGGGGCTTATGGGGCTACATGATGCTGTGTGAATGACCAGCATTATTTATTTATGTATTACTTATATGGACGCTTAGAGCACATTGCTTGAATTGTACCATTTAACTTTAGTAGATTGTAATCAATTTTAGGCCCTAATTTGAGTTTGTAAAGTTTTTCTTCACGTAATGCTGGCTGAGTAGGTATTAAAGTTGTGGTTTTAAAACCATTAGAATCACTTTAACTCATCTTAAAAACTAGGCGATTGTCTCATATTCCTTCACGACCCGTGCTGTGAAGAAAAACTCAGCAAACTCAAAATAGGGCCTAACTTTATTACACAGCCAGCATAAAATATAGGTAAGTACCTACTCACCTATTGGACATTTGGCTATGTAGATAAGAAGTAGATAAGTCACAAAATATATTTTAACTTTATTTTCCGGAGAGCTAAATCAGATAAATGAAGGACGCTCGGTCGTGTTTCCAGTTCAGCAGACAGCGAGAGGGTGTGCTTTATCTAGACGATCTTCAATTGAAAATGTCTTACGGTGCACTTCACTTCACCCGATAGAAGTTATGGTAAGCAAAGTAAATGCCTCCTTTGCTTTTTCTTATTTACTAAGAATTATTGAAATCACTTCAGATAAAAAGCTGTGATATATTAAATTGTGAGCGCCATCGGAAGGTGAAGCGTTAATTGTTTTATGATGAAAGTTCTGTAGTAATTTTCGCAGCTCATTATCAAAACGATTGTTCCTTGAAGTTCATTTTAATCAAAAACTTTATCGTGTACCGCTTTGGATTCGAAAATATTGATTCGTACTTATTGTTAAACTTCTTCAATCTGCAAAAACGCTTAGTTCTTTACATTGAGTCGTCTATAACAGCTGTATCTGGAGAAGTATTCATGAAAGTGCGGCCCTGTGTTCCATTTCGACAGTACTCAACCAGTGAACGCATAAAAACATGGAAGCATTCTTTCGAGGCAAATATTCTTGCAAAATGGTACAAAATTGCAACCGACCTGACACTTCAAATCCGTCAAAATTTCTTTGCTGATTGGTCAATAATTTACTAAGACTCGGGACGCACAGTTAAAAGTCGACTTTATTCCCTCGAAATTTGGGTTAAAATTGCTGTCCAACGCTTGTCATTACCTGCCACGCCTCAGATAACCGGGATGATTTTATGTAATAAGATGCAATGCAAATAATTAATTCGTATTATTATGGTGAATTATGATAACAATTTCATAAGTATTACGAACTTCTATGAGTTCTATGGTAGCAGTTGTTCAAAGGTTCGAAATTATAATAGGTTTTAAGGAGTAGGTGGGTACTTATTACTCGTAGGTTTGTTTAGTAAGTAAAAACTTTGTAAGTATTTACTTTGTATTCCTAATCAAATAAAATAATTCAATGTTCTAAAATTTAGAACATTGAATTATTTGTAAATATCAAAATATATATTATTTAGAGTCTAAATCTATACATATAATAAGAATGAAGTGTAAGCTCAAACTTATAAGTATTCAATTAAGTGAAGTCAGTTTTTGATCCATATAAGCTTCTCACGTCCAAAAATGTCATAAGCGCGTTCTACGATGACCTTGAACGCAAACACTTCATAGTAACTGTTGGTAATCTGTGACTTTGAAATTTTCGTTTCTGTCAATTAGTCAATTAGTCAATTATTTATTTACTATAAATTATCATTACAGAATAATCCAAAGCGATAATTTAGGTACATAGGTATTTGAGATCAATAAAATAAAATAATCCTACTTTAAAAGTAAGCACTAATAAGGACTTAATTATTAGGAATAGGAACAACTATCGAGATCCATAGGAAGATTAAAGATATTTTAAAATTAAAAAATAAACACAACAAAATTGAAACAATAATAACATCAATAAAAATTAACAACAATAACAATTATTATTAAGTAGGTACCTACCTAAGTATTATTATCTTCTACCATAACTACCTACCATGGTAGTAAAGAACTAGGTTCTTCGCAGTAGGTCATACAAGTTCTCCCTAAGGTTGTCCACTTGTCAGAGAACACATCACATTCTGCATCCAAACAAAGAAGAGCATTTAGATGACGTTGTGCGCGGCATACAGGTGACTGTTGATGAGCTACAGTACGGGGCGTTCTTGGAGCAAACAGAGGTATACGCCCAGGGCGAAATCTGGCGCGATGCTCCGGAACATAAAGTCTGCTTACCTCAGCGAGTAATTCGGGGCAGTTGAGTACTCCACGCAGGATTCTGCAGATGGTCATAATTTGTTCGCATAACCTACGCGTTTCTAGAGAGTTGAATCCCAACGTGCCTAAAAGAAATCTTGTGTGTTTGAGCACTAAGATCTCTGAAACTACTGAACTGATTTGGATGCAGTTTTCATTGTTGTATTACGGTAAGCCGGGATTAAAAGATAGGGGTTGTTTTATCAAAATCCGTTCACAAATAAAAAAGATATGTACATTTAAAGAATTCAATCTAAATTTCTAAACACTTGCTTTTCTAAAGAAAAGATTACGATAAAATTTGGCATGGATATAGATTACATCCCAGGAAAGGACGTAGGTAGGCTACTTTTTTTCAAATGTTATCATGGTTGAGATAAAAAAATAAGGGTTGCAAGTTTGTATGGGGAACAAAATGTTAGGTGACTCCGCCTCTTTTTGCACTCATGAAAATTATTACACATTTTTTTATTACGAATGATTACCGATTTCAAAATTAATGATAATGATGTAATGTAAACCTATTCTAATAAACGAGCAATATTTGTCTTTTATTTATGTGGGAAAATCCGTTTTCTTTTGCAATGTGGTTCGTAATTGAACCACTAGAGCCATCTAGTGGCAAGAGGCAACCAACGAACGCCAGTTCGTTGGTTGCCTCTTAGCTTAGGCCAAGATGTTTAAAAAATAGATAAAATTGTCAGTCATGTCACACTAGATGGCGTTCGTTTAACGATTATTTTTTCTCTATTTTTACACGAGCAGAGCTCGGTCGCCCAATATTTAGTATTGAAATAGACCAACGTTTAGAACAGACAGAGCCATCTGTGTGTCAACTGTGACAACAAAGTTTAGGAAAAAGCGCACGGCATCGAACCCTAGATACCTACCTACCTAATAATAAAATTGTAATTTAATTTTGTGATTGAGATAATGCTGTTTCCAACTTTTCAGTTCAGCCGGGTTTTTTAATTTTTGAATGAATTGCTTGTTCATTTCTTAATTTTTTTTTTCTGCGATTAGATAGCAGCGCCGCCGTTTCTATCGGACTTCAGTGGTGGCGCGTACTCTACAACCAATTATTTGTAACTAAATATTGAATGGTACCTGTACCATTCAATACATCCAAAATTCATTATGTAGGTAGGTATTTTTAATCTTTTATCTTACAACGACACAAATAATTGGTTGTAGAGTACGCGCCACCACTGAAGTCCGATAGAAGCGGCGGCGCTGCTATCTAATCGCAGAAAAAAAAATTAAAGAAATGAACAAGCAATTCATTCAAAAATTAAAAAACCCGGCTGAACTGAAAAGTTGGAAACAGCATTATCTCAATCACAAAATTAAATTACAATTTTATTATTAGGTAGGTAGGTATCTAGGGTTCGATGCCGTGCGCTTTTTCCTAAACTTTGTTGTCACAGTTGACACAAAGATGGCTCTGTCTGTTCTAAACGTTGCGTGTGACTGAAATAGAAAGTTTTAGTAAGTATGCGTTTTGTTTAGCAATAACATTAGGGGCGAAAAATAGATTTTCAAAAATTTTGGAAGTCGATTTAGTTTTTGAAGATGTCATGTTAGATTTTTCAAAAAATTATATTTGATATCAATCCACTAACCTCTTGATTTTGACATGGATTTTGATATGATGGCATGATTTTTATTTTCTAAATTCACACATTGTTGCATTTTCTGGGCGCACTATTTGATTTATCGAAATAAAAAGTATCCTAGAGCACAATCGACATAGAGACGATTCTAACGATACCTCATTCATCAAAATCCATTGAGCCGTTTAGGAGAAACGTGGTAATAAAGAATATTACTTACATATCCACCCACCCACATACATAGAAACGCGCGATCTACATAACCCTGTGACTTGACAGTCAGCCGGGTAATTAGGCACGTAAATTACGTGATACCGGGTACTGTGTGAAGTGTTCACTTCACACAGAAATAATCTTTAGGTAGAGTGCGCAGCAAACTTAATGGCGGCTGAAGTGCGCAGCAAATTCGACTTTGCGCAGGTACAGTCAACGCAATTGCGGGGAAGTGAAGGTGGTGAGGGGCGGGGCTAGGCGGGCTATGTAGATAAAGATTACTGTATTCTATTGCGTTGACTGTACCTGCGCAAAGTCGAATTTGCTGCGCACTTCAGCCGCCATTAAGTTTGCGGCGCACTCTACGTGACGCAAAGTAAAAAAGTGATCTAGGTTTTAGAGATCTTTTGGACCAAATACCTAGGTAGGTACCTACCATCGCGGGCGTTTTCAGAAGATCAGCACCACAGTTTCATCACAATCTGGTCAATGGTTTAGGAACGCATAGCGGACAAACATACTTAGGTAGGTACATTTTTATTTAGATATGTACCTACCTACCTACATAAGCATTGTCCCATTAATTTCTTCACCTGAAACGTCATGCATGACCATCCAATTCAAAAACGTAATACTTACTTAGTACCTATTAGGTAGGTACGTTAATAAGGAATACCTTCCTACAACCAATTTGTGTCATTGCAAGTAAAAAGATCAAAATACCTAAGTAGGTAAGTACTTATATGAATTTCGGATGTATTGAAAAGTAGGTAGGTAGGTACTTACCTATTTCAAAAAAGTGATAAGAGTATTATGAGTAAGTAGGTACCTATGTAGATATGTATTTACAAAAAATATAGGTACCTACCTATGTAGACACCTAAAAGTATTCTATCAGTTAGGTAGCTGGTTCCATTGTACAAGCTTTGCTTAGTTTGGATCTATTCTATTCTATGGTTTGGGGCTAGATGGAGCTGTGTGAAAAATGTCCACCAATATTTATTTGTTTATTTATCCTATTCTAATAAACGAGCAATAATTGTTTGATGTTTTAAGTTTGAAGTTTGTTTGTATGTAGGTACCTACTGAGGTTCTCGAAAACGGCTCTAACAATTTCGATCACCACCAATTACATTATAAGAACGCATAGCGGCCAAACATACCTACCTACATACATTTTTATACCTATATAATAGACAACCAATTTGTGTCGTTGGAATTATAAAGATCAAAATAGGTAAGTACCTACTTATTTAAGTACCTACCTGTATGAATTTCAGATGTAAGTACCTACTTACCTATTGAAAAGTAGGTAGGTAGGTACCTATTTCAATAAAGTGTTATCCTATCCTATTCTATTAAACGAGCAATATTTGTTTGTCTGTACCTACTAACGTTCTCGAAAACGGCTCTACCTAATGATTTCGATAAAATTTGCGGTACATAAAATTTGCGGTACAGGGGTTTAAGGGGACGAAAAATCGATCTAGCTAGGCTAGGTCTCATAACTGGGAAAATTCGTTTTCTCGACATTTTCACGCAAAAAGGTTTACCAGTGCAATGTGGTTCGTAATTTCACAATTTTTGATGAGACTAAAGTGGCCAAGTGAATTAGGTGTCCGCCTCTCAACCGAAGGCTTCGAGTTCGAATCTCAGCCAGTAAAAGTTTACTTTTTGTAAGTTTTATTTCTTTTTCTTTTTTAATTTTTATCTATTTGCACCCGAGCATAGTTCGGTCGCCCAGATATTAAAGTATTAAGTACCTACCTAAAGTATTTACAAAAAAATATAAAAGTAGGTACCTATAGTTATCTGGTTCCCATAGTACAAGCTATGCTTAGCTATGCGATTTTGATGAAATTTGCGGTAGGTACGGGGGCTTACGGAGGCGAAAAACCGATCTAGCTAGGTCTCTTATCTGGGAAAAATCGTTTTCTCGGCATTTTCATGCAAAAAGATTTACCAGTGCAATACCTAATGAGTTTTAAAAAAATTGAATAAAAAGAACCTAGCCCATGTGTTATTTCAAGTCATAATCTATGTAGGTAATATATTCCATTCCAAGTTTCAATAAAATCCGTTTAGTAGTTTTGGCGTGAAAGAGTAACAAACATCCATCAATACATCCATCCTCACAAACTTTCACATTTCTCATATTAGTAGAATTAGCATACGCGAACGAAGTCGCGGGCACAGCTAGTAATATATATTTTGATATTTACAAGCAGGTAACTAGTACAAATTACAAAACTATATCTAAGGTAGGTTACATCTACAATTATATCCAGTGAAAGTAAAAGTCAAAAAATTTTATTCAATAAAATTATCTACAAAATATCACTCACTTTGAAGACCTCGGTGGAGCAGCGGTGAAGGCCCACCTGAGACGCAGGAGGTTGCGGGTTTGATCCCTGCCGCGAGACAAAGGTTTATAAGATCTGTAAATATTAGTTTCGGGTCTGGGCGTTTTCTATGTTCAGCCAAGACCATTTGGAACTGTTTTTTGGCGTAATCCGTCAAAATCATTAACCCTTCTTTTTTGCTTCGCCGTAGTCGGGTAAAATTTTAGACACAAAATTATGTATTGCGTGCATGTCAATATTCATTACCATGACGAGCTAGCGCAATAAACATACTCGGCAGTAGTAGCACAGATTATTAAGCAGTAGCACTTGAAAGTAAAGGGGTAGTCAGAAGCAAGTCCAAATATAAGCCATCTACGGTGCGCGAGATCTTAGTTCGGGGCGAACTAAGTAAGTATGTAAGTATTCAAATCGGACTGGTAGTTCCTGAGATTACCTGAGATTGTTCAAACAAACAAACAAACTCCTCCGCTTTATAATATTAGTATCTATAGTATAGGTACCTACTAATATGAAATAATAAAAAAATATCAGTTAGGTAGAAATTAGGTAGGTACTTGGTTTGGGTGGCATAACACCATCCCTATAGACAAAAACCAGGATTATTTTTATGGAAAAATGATAAATAGCGATGTACTTACATGTGAAAACTAACACCATTATTCTTGTTGTGTAAATCGGATCTACTTACGCACCAATTTACAGCATAACAAGGCATTTTTATGAAAAAAAACTAGAAATTTAGTTGACCGTCGCCGCCAATGTCAACTTCGCAACTAAACTCGTCCGTGTCACACTTTTCAAGCCCCGCCTACCGTGTCACACTTTTCGTTGGGTCATTTTTTAGCGCAAAGAATGCTTCCATGTTTATATGCGTTCACTGTACTCAACACAAAAATGCTAAAGTTTGAGAGGCTCTTGTCAGGGTCCCTAGCTTTCGTTCCATTCTTGACATCTCTGATAATATTAGCTGTTAAGTAAGTCCATTTAGGTACTTATATTTGTATTATATTGGTACTACCTAGTAAATATCTTCTTTATTTATTACTAGCTGCTGCCCACGGCTTCGCTCGCGTGGTACCCGGATAAAAAGTAGCCTATGTTACTCTCCAGCCCTCCAACTATCTCCACACAAAAAGTCACGTCAATCCGTTGCTCTGTTTTGACGTGAAAGCAGGAAAAATAAACAAACAAATAGACACACTTTCACATTTATAATATGTGTCGGCGCCTTGCCGAATTGTCTATAACAATTAAGTATGAACTGGAAGAAGGTAAGGTCGCTGTAGCGAATTGTCTATAACAAGAGTGACATGCATGAACTGCAAGGAGGTCGCTCTAGCGAATCTCTATAACCAGAGTGACCAAGAAGGTCGCTCTAGCGAAGTGTCGTGTCGATGGAGGCGGGATGACAATCTTGAGAAGAGGACTTCTGAAAAGATGGTCAATTGCGCACCACGTCTTCGACAAATCGCTAAGTATTGTTTTGATCCAGGCTTTTATCAATTAACTTAGAGTGGATAACGAGTTTGGTATATGTGATCTACGATGTAGAAGCTTTATTTCGTGACTAATGTAAACTGTCAAGAAGAAGACATTTATTTCATCCCAAAGTATCAATCTGCATAACCACGCCTGTGATGAATTCTGATGTAGGCCATCCTGAGTCTACATCAGTTGTGGGATCGAATGAGCTGTTTAATGAAGAAAAACAACTGGATTTGACCTGGATGAGATGTCGATGCTGTATCAGAATGACAGCGGGATACGTCATGAAAAACAAAACTGTACCGGTGTGAATATTTAGAAAATTGAACAAACTGGAAAATATCAGCGATGTTTGGATGATGCAACCTAGAAACCTAAAGCCAATCATTCCCGCACAGTTGAGAAAGGACTGTGGGCAAAAATGTATGGATGGTGTACCTACCTACGACCGCCACAGCATACTACATTTTCTTACAATACTATGGAGAAAAAGATTAAGTACTATGACCTGCTATGTATGTATGTATGTATGGGGACCCTCTTTTCCGCATTTAGACTCAAAGGTGGTCCTTTATGAGTGGGGATGACCTGGCTCACTAGTTGTGGAGCCAGCCTAGCTCCTCCTAGGAGCACAAGATTCCTGGGGCCTTCGCAGGCCTCTCGTGGAGTGACCTCGGATTGTCGAGGATCTTATTATTATTAGGTATTATTATTTGTAATACACAGGCAGCTCTTAGAGCTGATGCGTGTATATCCTATTTATTGTCAGTGCGCTTCAAATATTTGTCCAGTCTGTTTTTGAAAGCGTTCACTGAGGGGGCACTGATCACTGAGTCTGGTACTAACTGATTCCAAGTGTCCACGACGCGATTGGGCAATATGTGCTCCCCTGGTAGTACTTGACCTCTTGTGTTAGTTTGAGCTCAGTAAGTAGGTATTGAGAAGTTTGAGGAGTCTTAAGTTGTCCAGGTTTCTCTTTTGAGTAAACGTTATGAGTTCAGTTTTTGTTTTGTGTGATTGCGAATCATCTTGTTCTTTTGTAAAGGAAAGAGTCGTCTTTCGTACTATGATGAGGCCGAGTCGGCGAAAAATGATGTAGATGACATAACTTAGCATAATGATAGAGACAGATAGAAAACAAACAAACAAACAAACAAAAAAAAAAAAAAAACATGACATGACAATGTTAAAATGTAATTGAGATTTATAATGAACAAGGTATTTTGCGATCTTAAGTATGCCATCAGGATAGAATGAAGTGGTAGAAGAAAACATGTTGTGACCCCACCTAGTGGGATAAGGGCAGGGAGATGATGATGAAGTGTGTCATCAGGATATTTTGTGTCTTGTATGTGTTTGTTAAGCTGATCCAGGATACTAAGATAGTGGCATTTATTTTAACGTTTGAATTCGCTCGTCAAGTCCCCATAGTTGGTTTTGGACGGACAGTGCCATCCGAGCCTTCCCGGTCTGTCCGGCTGGTTATCGGGTCTCACTCGTCTGGTTCAGAGGTGTGGTTTATATCGTTCCTGATCGGAGGGTGCCATCCGAGCCATCCCGGTCTGTCCGGCTGGTTATCGGGTCTCACTCGTCTGGTTCAGTGGTGTGGTTTATATCGTTCCTGATCGGAGGGTGCCATCCGAGCCATCCCGGTCTGTCCGGCTGGTTATCGGGTCTCGCTCGTCTGGTTCAGTGGTGTGGTTTATATCGTTCCTGATCGGAGGGTGCCATCCGAGCCATCCCGGTCTGTCCGGCTGGTTATCGGGTCTCGCTCGTCTGGTTCAGTGGTGTGGTTTATATCGTTCCTGTTTGGAGGGTGCCATCCGAGCCATCCCGGTCTGTCCGGCTGGTTATCGGGTCTCGCTCGTCTGGTTCAGAGGTGCGGTTTGTTGTGTTGATCTTGGACGGAGAGTGCCGTCCATGCCAGCCCGTTGTACGGTTGGTTGTTGGGATCTGGTTTGATAATGTGGTTTGGGTTGACTTGACTGGTTGTACTTTTAGTTATGGGGGCGGTGTCATTCGGGTCAGACCGGTAGGTACCGGTTGATTGAAGGGATGCACTTTTGATCTGTGTGGTTCGAATATGATGTTGATGTTGATGATGTTGATGTAATGATGACGTTGATGATGATGGTGTTGTTGACGATGATGATTATGACGATGAAGGTGATGATGTTATTTGATGATGATGTTGTTGATGATGATGATTGTGATGATGATGGTGATGATGTTGATTTGATAGTGATGATGTTGATTTGATGATGATGATGATAAAAAGTATGATGATGATGTGGTTGGTGTTAGCAGGATGGACGAGCGGATGTCCTAGTGATCGGATATTGTTTGTTTCAGAAATACAACGCCCGAGGACGGTCGTATGTCAGTATGGCCGTGTCGGCGCCTTGCCGAATTGTCTATAACAATTAAGTATGAACTGGAAGAAGGTAAGGTCGCTGTAGCGAATTGTCTATAACAAGAGTGACATGCATGAACTGCAAGGAGGTCGCTCTAGCGAATCTCTATAACCAGAGTGACCAAGAAGGTCGCTCTAGCGAAGTGTCGTGTCGATGGAGGCGGGATGACAATCTTGAGAAGAGGACTTCTGAAAAGATGGTCAATTGCGCACCACGTCTTCGACAAATCGCTAAGTATTGTTTTGATCCAGGCAAGGGCGGATCCAGCTTTGGTGCCAGGGGGGGGTCACATAGTCGTGGTCAAGTCACAAGAAGTTATAATTTAACTAGCCGTTACCCGCGACTTCGTACGTGTTAGATTACTTTCATAAGTAAGTACCTACGTAATGCAGTACCTAAGTAACTATTTTAGAGAAGCGAGCCGTTTTTGAAAACAAATGCATGTAACACTGTGTGACACTTGATGTCGCTAACGGTGCTCAAAGAAAAGGCTGGCTGCATGTCAGTTCCAATTCTCTGGTCAAACATAACTTACTTTGCGCATTAAATACTCATGAAGCTAAAAAGCGAGCGAAGCGAGCCGATTTTTTTTAGACAAATACAACATTGACACTTGATTTTGCTATTACGGTGCTCAACGAAAAGGCTGGCTGCATGTCAGTTCCAATTCTCTGGTCAGAGTTAACTCACTTTGCGCATTTAATACTCATGAAGTAAAAAGCGAGCGAAGCGAGCCGATTTTTTTAGACAAATACAACATTGACACTTGATTTTGCTATTATGGTGCTCAACGAAAAGGCTGGCTGCATGTCAGTTCCAATTCTCTGGTCAGACATAACTCACTTTACGCATTAAATACTCATGAAGCTAAAAAGCGAGCGAAGCGAGCCGATTTTTTTTAGACAAATACAACATTGACACTTGATTTTGCTATTACGGTGCTCAACGAAAAGGCTGGCTGCTTGTCGGTTCCAATTTTCTGGTCAGACATAACTCACTTTGCGCATTAAATACTCATGAAGCTAAAAAGCGAGCGAAGCGGGCCGATTTTTTTTAGACAAATACAACATTTTGTGACACTTGATTTTGCTATTACGGTGTCCAACGAAAAGGTCAGACATAGCTCACTTTGCGCATTTAATACTCATGAAGCTAAAAAGCGAGCGAAACGAGCCGATTTTTTTTTAGACAAATACATGTGACACTTGATTTTGCTATTACGGGTCTTAAAGACAAGGCTGGCTGCTTGTCGCTTCCAATTCTCTGGCGATTCTTGTAGACAAACTCAACATGTGACACTTGATTTTGCTAACGGTGCTCAATGAAAAGGCTGGCTGCTTGTCGGTTCTTATTCTTTGGTTAGACATACATAACTAACTCACTTTGTTCGCAAAATACATAAGAAGCGAAACGAATTTTTTTAATGTTCCTAAAGAAAATCCTGAAACACGTGTTCATTTTTTTGCATTCACAGTATTTTAACAGAGTTTTAAGCAAATCACAATACGCGTTATAAAGTTCCAATATCAACTTTTACAATCCGAGCACCGCGTTTGGAGGTAGTTTTCAAAATCCTGAAGTACCTACATGTTCAATAGAATAATTTTAATTAGTCGTCCACCTAGGTCCTGGACCTGGCCCAACCCGGCCCAGGGGGGGGTCATGACCCCCATGACCCCCCCCCTGGATCCGCCCTTGGATCCAGGCTTTTATCAATTAACTTAGAGTGGATAACGAGTTTGGTATATGTGATCTACGATGTAGAAGCTTTATTTCGTGACTAATGTAAACTGTCAAGAAGAAGACATTTATTTCATCCCAAAGTATCAATCTGCATAACCACGCCTGTGATGAATTCTGATGTAGGCCATCCTGAGTCTACATATGGGTACGGATTATATTGGAACTACCTAATAAATATATCTTCTTTATTTATTATTAGACTTACATAGGTAAATATTACATACTTACCTATCAGAATGAAGCGAAGAAGCGCAAGTTTAGTAGTTTGTACGTGAAAATACCGATTTTCGTATGCAAAATGTTGTGATCTAATGGTAAGAAATCGAGTAGTTAGCAATAAGGTAGGCAGGGGCGGATTAAGCTTCAAGAGCGCCCTAGGCAAGCTCCTCATAGGCGCCCCTCTGGTAACAAAAACCATCAAATAGCGTATTTGGACAAACCTCTGACTACCCAAGGGGGTAGCTCTGCTCTGACCACCGAAGGAGACATTTGCAATGGATCTAGAATTCTAGAATGTCTAAGGCGCGGGACATACAGAAAAGACGTAGGACGAGGACGCGTTGCAGACATTTATGTCTCTTCCGCGTCCCTTTCATAGAAAATGAATAGAAGCGTCGCGCCGCAAAACATACAGAAGAGACGGGGCGCCGTCACATTTTGTATGAAAGGGACGCGGAAAAGACAAAATGTCTGCGCCCCGTCTCTTCTATCTGGCCTGCGCCTAATAAGTGCTGAAAAAATGTCAATCTACCGAATTTTTGTAAGACAAATGCAACATGTGGCACTTGATTTTGTTTTCGATGTACAAAGAAAAAGCTCGATGCTTGTCTTTACTCACAATATAAAATTTACTCATAATATGAAGTTAAATGCGAGCGAAGCGAGCAGATTTTTTTTAAGACAAATTCAACATGTGGCACTTTATTTTGTTTTCAGTGATCAGTGATCACTGATCAAAGAATAAAAAAATATTTTAAAAAAACAAAAACCAATATAACATTGGGAAGATTTGATTGGTAATAAAATGAATGGGTACCGACTGTGAGTAATTCTTTGCAGGCTTGTTTTTTTCTTTTTAGTTTTGACGCAGTCGGGTTTTTGTTTTTTTAAAATATTTTTTTATTCTTTGATCAGTGATCACTGATCACTGAAAACAAAATAAAGTGCCATAACATTGGGAAGATTTGATTGGTAATAAAATGAATGGGTCCCGACTGTGAGTAATTCTTTGCAGGCTTGTTTTTTTCTTTTTAGTTTTGACGCAGTCGGGTTTTTGTTTTTTTAAAATATTTTTTTATTTAACACTTTTTAGTTATGATAAAGTTGATTTTAAAATACCTTGATTAACTATTACCTACCCAACAAGAAATTAATAAACCAACTAAACTAAGTAACTTCGTATCGCCCTAATTATTTATTCAATTTTATTCATCAAATCCATCCAATCCAATTCCCCATCAGCCAATAACTCAATCCAATCCAATAATATCAAAAACTTTCGATAATGGCCCTCAAAAATTGATAGAATAGGTAAACTTTTCAAAACGCAACGATAGCGCGATCTAGGATTGGTTCAGATTTAGCAGCGACATCTAGTTGTGTTTTTGGTAATTAATGTAAATAAAAAATAATACTGAGGGTTGCGATGTTTGTAACTTCTGAACTACAAAACCGATGACCTTGAAATTTTTACAGAACATTTTAAAGTAGGTACATACCTACTTTCTAACAAAATTACCCTTCCTTTGCGTTGCGCAGTCGGGTAAAAAGAATCAATAAAATCGTACTATGTGTTAATGAATTACAACCAGATACCTACCTACTCATTTTGATTTTCATTTCCTCTCCCAAGGGAACCGTCTTGAATTTCAGTAAGTAAGTAGGTATAGTAATCAAAAGTATCCTATTTATACCTCGTAGTAGTATAGTATGTATGCACTCAAATAATACCAAGTTTCATTTAAATCCGTCCAGTAGTTTCGTTCGACCGAGACGTGATGCGCGGCCAAGATACACACAAACAGAATTTTAAACCGTTATATTTCCTAAGCTATTATTTAAAATGAAAAATAGTAAAAGAAACCTAACATTGATTTTTAAATACCTATTCAACGATACCCCACTTGACATAGTTCGTCAATTTTGAGTTTTTCAATTTTGACAATATGGCGTCTGGTTGTAACACTGGTTAATTTTGATTACTTTCATGTCTTTAGTGACACTCGCAAGGTTGAGACAAATCGATTGACGTTAGAATCATCAAAATCGGTCCACGCGTTTGGCCTCTAGAGTGCCACATAGAAACATCCATAGCGAAAATAATTATTAATCAACTTTAAACCGTTATTTTTCCTAAACTATTACTTAAAATGAAAAATGGTAAAAGAAACATAAAGTTGATTTTGAAATACCTATTCAACGATACCCCACTTGACATGGTGTGACGATTTTGATTTTTTTAATTTTGACATTAAGGCGTCTGGTGGTGGCACTGGTGAATTTTGATTACTGTCATGCCTTTAACAACACTCCCAAGGTTCAGACGAATCGATTGACGTAAGAATCATCAAAATCGGTCCACGCGTTTGGCCTCTAGAATGCCACATAGAAACATCCAAACATACATACATACATAGACTGATAAACACATTACCCTTCCTTTGCTTTGCGCAGTCGGGTAAAAAGCTCCCTGTTTGTCCGTTCTTATTCTGTGGTCAGACTCAGTAAACTCAGTTTTACTCGCAATATATCTAGGTAGAGTGCGCCGCAAACTTAATGGCGGCTGAAGTGCGCGGCAGATTCGACTTTGCGCAGGTACAGTCAACGCAATAGAATAAAGTAAACTTTATCTACATAGTCCGCCTAGCCCCGCCCCTCACCACCTTCACCTCCCCGCAATCGCGTTGACTGCACTTTTTTTGTTTTTGGTGATCAAAGAAAAAGCTCGCTGTTTGTCGGTTCTTATTCTGTGGTCAGACATTGCTCACTTTACTCGCAATATTTCTACTTACATTATAACATGAAGTTAAATGCGAGCGAAGCGAGCATATTTTTTTAAAGATAAATGCAACATGTGGCCCTTGATTTTGTTTGCGGTGATCAAAGATAAGGCTCGATGCTTGTCGGTTCTCATTCTGTGGTCAGACATAACTCACTTTATTCGCAACATACCTACTTATGAAGTGAAATGCGAGCGAAGCGAGCAGATTTTTTTTAGGACAATTGCAACAATGTGACACTTGATTTTGTTTGCAGTGCTCAAAGAAAAGGCTCAGTGCTTGTCGGTTTATTTCTATCCGGCTATAACTGATTAAATTCAATCGATTCGCTGAAAAAAGTAATGACTTTCGATCGATCCAAAAAATCGCCAGATCGTACGTACGTCTATGATCGCGACGCGATTATCATCCCTGTCGCACGGCTCACGACGACTGACCCGCGCCCTCCCCGCCGCCCCGACCGCCGCCATACGGGGCGCCCCCGCGGCCCGCACCTCCAACATCGTAAATTTTCTGTCTTTTTTGAATCGAATAGGGTGACGTAGGGCGCTGGACACACAGAAAAGACGTAAGACGCAGACGGGGCGCGGACATTTGTCTCTTTCGCGTCCCTTTCATACAAAATGTATACCTAGAAGCGTCGAGACGCCAAATATACAGAAGAGACGGGGCGCGGGCGCGGGCGCGACGCTGTTCGCTGGCGCCCTCTCCGCGACGCGTCCTCGTCTTGCGTTTCTTCTGTCTGGTCTGCGCCCGGAGTTGCGCGCCCCTCTGTAACCTCGCGCCCCTAGGCAGTTGCCTAGTTTGCCTTAAGGATAATCCGCCACTGAAGGTAGGTATTGTACCTCGTAGAATTTTAATGGTTCTCGTAGAGGTTACACCAATTCCAATAAAATTGTTTACATTGCGAGGGCACCGAAAAGTTTTGGAACGTCCTTTGACTTCAAGGTAAAGATGGGTAGGTCCGACGATAATTCGGAGCTACATCTTGATGTACATCCAGCTCCAAAGAGCTACGTCCAGGTCCCGTGTCCGTCGGACCCATATGGGTTCGGTACTGCGGGAGCATAGGTTAAAGGTTCCGTCGCGCGCGATGCCGTTCCGCCGCCCCGTCTAAAGACCTACACACAGGTCCCGTGTCCGTTGCACTCATATAGTTCCAGCTCGCACTCGCATCTATGCAGTACCTATCCTTTCCGTCCGCGCTCCTAATGACCTACATAGGTTCCGTGTCCGTTGCACCCAACCCTAGATAGATACCAGTGGCGAGGGATGAAAGACAGTAGGGGCCTTACTTAAGAAAGACGTTAGTGTTTCACTATAGTGAAACACTGGTTAAACAACGTCCTGTCTTTATTTGTGGATAGTGACAAACAGAGACAGGACGTTGTTCAACCAGTGTTCAACTTTAAACATCTTTCATAAGTAAGGGGGTAGGTAGGTAGGTTGGTATCTATCTACATTGTGTAGGTACCTACTTGTTACTCCAATTGTACCTACTTATTTGAACTAAGTCTATAAATGTTACCTAATACACTACCTACACAATTTAGGTATGTACTACTACCTATTAAGCAGGTAAGTAATTAGTCTTAGAGAAACACAACGGTCGGTAGGTACAAATAAAACTTGCAAGCTACACACAAAAGAGAGAGAAAAAATTAGGTACCTATGTGTAATCGCGTAGGTAGGTAGGTATAAAAATAAATATGGCCTACTACTTACATCTTGATGATGTGACACGCGCGACATTCAACACGCTTCATTTATTTACACTGACCTGACTTGACACATGAAAGAAAACACAAACAAAAATGAACCAGCTCGGTGTTGCACACGCAAACTTCGCTTGAGGTCTCGCACCTGCACCCTTCCCGCAGTTCCCGGACCTATGCAGTACCCCACTCCGTCCGCACTCCGCCGTCCGCCCGCTCCGCGTTGCAGCTCCGCGTTACCGCTCCGGATTGCAGCTCCGCGTTACCGCTCCGAGTTGCAGCTCCGCGTTATCGCTCCGGGTTACCAGTCCGCGCCGTCCGCCGTCCGCCGTCCGGACCGGCGGACCGGTATCCGAGTTGACGCGCGATGTACATCCATCATTACCGCGAGGGATTCCGGTCCGCGGTCCGGTATCCATCCGGACCTACTCATCGCTACTTCAAGGTTGGGATGATTTCAATTGAAATTATGAAGTGTTTATTGAGGTCATGGTTGACCTTTTCCACCGAGATACCTACTACAATTCAATTTCAGGACAAACATTTAGAGATGTTTCAAATTGTATTTTTCCTTTTGACTTGTATTCAATCAATCGGAATTCCAGTGGTAATGAGAGAGAAATGTCCTGCTTTGATGCGCGATGCGATAAAATCGGAGTCAGTTGAAAAAACATTTCCTGTGAGAAGACAGCGTAATTTTTACACTGAAGGAAGTATACAAGTAGGCTTATTTTAATGATAAATAATACTTAAAGCTGTTTAACCACGAATATGTTGGTTTTAGTCAGAAAGTCTACCTATACAACATTTGGAATCCTGATTTACATCTCAAAGTGCTAATACGGCGCCTGAGAATCAAAGCTATAAACACACCTTAACAAACTTTAGATATTAATTAAAAATATTTATGATTAAACGATTTATTCAGAATATTTAAAGTATTCAAAGGATCCTCAAATTAAAGCAAACACTTAGCGAGCGGGGGAGGCGAGCAGAGGAAATTTTTACTAATTAGATCTCCCAGCACCAAACAGGTGGCCGTCGAAAAGCACCAGAACGTTTTTCTAAGAAAAATCAGCGATTGATAAGGTGATCTCGACAGACTTTGATGGTGGCATTTTTATCTCTTTGGGGTATGAAGCCACTAAAAGAACACTAGGTATGCTTACGAATCTTTAAACGAAATTGATTCTTCTCAACGTAATCGTTCGTCTCTTCCGATAGCAACTTGTCTTACGTGGCTTTCGTCCTCCATTACCACGTAAGTACCTATTACTTACGGAATAAATTGTTAATAATATTACTTACGTTAAAATTTCATCTGTTTCTTAAATTAAGTTACATAGTTTGTTGTTCCTTCCTGATTTTGGGATGCTTGTTTCCCTTTGTTAGGTGTATATCCGGACCTCCATTTAAATGGCTTGTTTCATTAGGTGAATGCTTTAATTAGAACACAAGCGAATGAAAAAGCGGGCAGCTAATTCGCAAAGTTTTATATTTACAGTTCTCAAAGGATTTCGTAATTCCTAGAAAGCTGCACTTTTATCGAAAGTACAGCATCTGTATTATCATGAAGTTTTACTCCCTCTATACCAGTGGTTCTTAACCTTTTAGTGATGAGGGACCATTTGATAAACTTTATGAATTGCCGCGGACCACCAACAGTAAGTTTTCTCTTTCAACTTTGATCCTTTGTCGCTGGTTTAGTTTTTTCGGCTAGCTTCGCGGACCACTTCAAGTGGTTCCAGGGACCACCAGTGGTCCGCGGACCATAGGTTAAGAACCACTGCTCTATACTATTATATCCTATCTCATCTTCCCTCAGGAAAATAAAAACTAAAAGCTGGGATTTTACAAAACTATACGGTTTTAGCGTTTAGCTCTAGGCATTTCCGCATTGCGAGCGGCGTTGAAGGCTTAAAACCTACAGGTATTGGATTTTATTTTATTCAAGCTTCAACGTTCGCACTGTCAGCGATAGAAAACAATAACGGGACTGTTCCATTGAAATTGCAGCGCACAATGGAACCTAACAAGCCAAAATGAACATTTAAATCCGTTCTTGGAATCCTAAAAATTAGCATGTATCTAGTCGATAAAATGAAACTGTTTCATGACAGATTTAATAAAAATATGAATTGAATCACAAGTACGCTCTACCCGAAGAAGCTTTCAAGTTTTGGGACGCAAAAAAAGAACCTTTTGTATAGAGTACAATAGAGCCCAAATCACAACTGTGCCATCTCGCAAGGACTAGGCCCTCGATTGTAGTCCCGCGGGTCGTCCGCAAGATTTTCACAGCTTTATATGGATACAGGCGACTTCCCTTGGGCGCCGCCGCTGCCCGCTCTCCGAATGGCTCGTCAGATTATAATAACTTCTGCGTCGGACACGTTGCGATAACACAGGGAAATAACTTATCAGCCGATTTGGTTATTCATGGGAGAACCTTTGCTCTTTTATCTAAATGCAAATTCATGGTTTGAAATGCATTGAGACATTTCAGTCAAATAATGGGAAGAGGGTCGCTTATCAGGCTGTCGTAAAAGTAATGTCGTGGGCGTATCGCAACGGACATAAATGTCGGTTTGATTTCTATTTTTAATTCGTTAATTCACCAAACATACAAACCTGAATGAATATCTGCTTCAATGAATAACCCAAAACAAGTAAGCTCCACTCGCGCTACACTGAGTTTATCTCTTTTCCAAGTCAAAAGTTTCAATTTTGCATTCACAGAACCGTGGAAACCCGACAGATCGAATCTATTTAATTTGGCCAACATTGTGTGCCAAGGATTGAGTCTGGATAGTTGGATACGTACATTTGAATGGAAGCCATTAGGTACTGAACCCGGGATCAAAAGACAGTCGCCGCTTTAACTAAAACTTGTTAAAAAAACATACACGAAAAAGTTAGCTGCGTTGCACTAACTAGTATAATCAGACAAAAGTATCAATGAAGAGCTTAGACAGCTTATGTTAATTATAGTTTGAAGTGAACTTTTTGATGAAATGTTTCAGTTGGGATTGTGTGTTTCTTTCAGCTGTTTATGTTACGGTGTTATATTTTCTCTTAAATACTTATCGAGATTTCAAACTGTTACTTTCCACTTATGAATCACACTAATATTATAAATGCGAGTGTTTGAATGTATGTATGTTTGTTCCTCTAAAATATACTTAACTAACATTTAATGGGACATTTGTTCAGTTTGTTGCAATATTATCTTTTTCAACAGTGAAAAAAGAAAAATAATCATCAAAGTCGAAAACAGACGAACCTAAGACGTTGCTACGCTCTGTAGACACTTATTACCTCGTAGCAAACAAATTCTGGCAGGTAATGAGACTTGAAAAACGCACCTGAACATAAAGAGGGCAATATTATCACTGGGTAAATTAACTTCTCGACTTGAGGGCTATACAAGGGCTTTATTAGGAGGCTCAAGCTACGCTGCCAGAGGCTACGAACCGGCTACGGCGTAGGCCTCGTTCACTTGAGTTTCTTTTCAAAACCATACATTTGTAGGTAAAGTTCGTATGAAATGAATTTAGATGAATTTTGTTTTCCTGCGATGTTTCATTTTATTTGGGACTATAATTCACTGTTTTATAGAAATATACGGACAAAATTTGTTTGTCAAACATGAATGCACGGTTTAAATATGGAAGCGTAACAAGAAAACATTATTAATTACTTAATTAAATTTCAGTGTTGCAAATGATCGTATGAGTTCTATTTAAGCTCTTCATTCACGAATTACGAAATGTAAAATGTCTAACACAGTAAATTAAATCAACATTTGAAACGCGTGCTTTACTAGGGCTCTTGAGTTGAAGCCTTCGGGAGTACTGCAAGGTACTCGTACCGCGCTCACTAGTGACTTCATTAAGTGAGATGTATGTGAGATACAAAGATTTGCAACTTTCAACTCTATTCCTACTATGATAAGTTCTATTCAGACGACTGGAGCCCGCGTGCCATTAGCATTTGGCTACTATGAAATGCCTTTCAGTTTAAGGTTTTTGTCTCTCTACTGAGGTGCCGAAATATAAGCCCTCTTCAAGACAATTGCGCTGAAGACTCGGTTCACTGTGTAATGTACGGATACAATGGATAGTAATGTTTTTAAACTTTGCTTTTAGTTAAGTTTTTGCTTCTTTTTTAATTAGCTTAGTGGAAAATAAAACTGTGTGCTTACCCTTAGCATTTGTTTTTAAGAGCTTTTAAAAAAATCTGTTTAGGGGAATAGCCACAAGACTGCCCATTATACTTGTTACCTGTAATGTGTTTTCTTAGTGTACAATAAAGTGTTTAAGTAGGTATATTCTTTTCTTATTATTTTGAGAAGTGAATCTAATAATTACATCAAACATTATACTATCCAATTAATTTTATTTTATCTTTATAATTCTTTTGAACGCTACACCCGTGACCCACTTTGCTCTCTCCGTGACAATCCGCGTATTGCAGCAATATTTATTCAAAGCTTAAAGTATCGCTTGTAACAAATTGTTTTTCTCTTTTTTGGACCTTCCGTATAATTTATAAGGCTGTTTTATTTATAGAACTTCTACAAAAATATGCCACTTGTATGAAATAAACTTATAATAAATTAAAACAGTAGAATAAATGAGAAACTGTTGTTCCGGGACTAACATAATAGCGGTGTAATGTTGTAAATATTATAACAATTTATTATATTAGATAGGTACTTACGAGTATTAAGTACCTACTTAATTTATATTAGGTTAACTCAGATTTACATTGATGTGTAGCCAACATTCATAATCTTGGGACACATCAAAGTTTATTAATTTTTTGAGCACAAAATGGCCTTTAAGAATTTTCTAGATAAAGTAAATTGTAATGTTACTACGAGTAAGTACGCTTACTATATTGCTCTCGGCTTCTCTCCTAAGTTATTCTTAAAGCCATTTATTTTAAGCCAGAGAAGAAGCTCAACGCGAGGCCATTATAAATATTCATTCCCACTCGCGCATACCATACTGCAATAAACATACTTTACAATAAACGTTTAGCGCGAACGTCAGCCCGTATAACATCCAAACTCCAGATTCTTGATATACGTCCTTTATAAATCACGCAGTATTTTGCATTTCCATATAAAGTGTTAAAAGGCAGAGAGCTGGTGTTTGCCTACGAGATCTGTCATCCGTTACGATTTATTGCACATCGTTCGTAGGGATTTGCTTGTGTCTCACGCAGTATATTGCTAAATGTTGTTAGATAGGATAGGACTGCAGATTATGTTACTGATTTTGACCTCATTATTTTTGTTTAGTAGTCGTCCTTTATATTATAAGCATTAAAATACGCCAGTCTACCAATGAGACGATGAAACGATGAAAATGACCGACAGTATTTTCATTGGCTGTTTTTTTTATTGATTCTTGTCTTCCTGAAAATATTGACCGACTCCTTGGGTAGGTATCTTGGATAGTTCTTAGCTATTGTTTTGATTTTCTAACTAAATAAGACAATGATTAGCTTTCTAGAAAGTGTGATGTCGACTTTTTTGAAACCTGTTTTTTCGTACATTTTTTACGGTTTCTATGTTTGTATTTGTATTATTTTTCTGTTACGTTAGCGTTGCCATGACATAATTCAATGATATTTATTCGCATTGCGTTTGTGTAACGAGCCAAAATGGTTAAAAAATTCTAACATTCATATAACTCTGTATATTTTGGTAGTTATCCTACCTACTAAAATATTAAGCAGTGGGGGGCTTGATTAGTGTTTCTAAAATTTGAACAAAGTATTTTTTACATCATCACACTACATTTTCAGATCTAGGTAACGGTAAATATAGGTACTGAAATTCTAATATGGCGCTAAAAAGCACATAAAATGAGCTAAAATTGCATCAGTGTGGAAAGTTAGAATACGACAAAGTAAAGAGAGCGCTCACTGCGACTAACTTATATTGCCAAAGACACTGTTTCACAAACGTTTTAACTTTGCAGCTTCTAAATAAAATCTGAAGTAAAGTTTCCATGGAGGATAATACTATATCCTGATTCTGTTCCGCAAGGGAAAGCCCGACCATAATGTGTTTGGCAACGCCCTTTTCTTCGAAATCTATTTTATTATCGGTTTATGAGCGGAAATGTAGATACATTATATTGGATTTCACATAATGTGCCTATAAATTAGCTTCCTAAAAATAAACCAATTTTAAAATACATATTACACTGCCATAATTATAATCTACTAGCCCGCGGCTTCGCTCGCGTGGTACCCGGATAAAAAGTAGCCCATGTTACTCTCCAGCCCTCCAACTATCTCCACACAATACAACCCATCAATCTGTTTTGACGTGAAAGCAGGACAAATAAACAAACAATAAACACTTTTAAATTTATAATATGGGTACGGATTGTGTAATTGAAGTAGTTGTAGTTGCAATACGCATTATACTTATTTTCCACTGCTATGCTGCTATAAACAAGTCGGAACTAGGTATAATGTATTCTACGCTTCAAAGTTTTGTACAATCACACTTATCTCATCCTCTCATTCAGTCTGAATGAAGTCGCTGGAGAAAAAGCAAATGTTTATTCATGTATCTGTAATTGAATTCTGTTGGGAGTGGCGCTGGACGCAAATTGAAGTGGAGACGACCATGGCGGTCGCAAGGGTCTCACTGCAGTTTGAACAGGGCTGAACTTTGAATTGAAAAATCTCAGCAAACTTATTAAAGATCACGCTTTTTGACAACTGTAAATGGTACAAGAACAGCTTATTAGAATCGATAGATGAATGACAGTTTTCTAAGAAGCTTAAGGCATCGCTGGCACCACCCTAGTTACATCACTAGGTTGGCACCTGAATTCATAACAGATGTGTCTGACAGATGTCAAGACACATCTGTTATGAATTCAGTTGACCAACACTTCTTTTTGCTTACAAACTTCTCTCAAGGTTCCTCAGGAGATAAATACAATTAATTCCATTATCCTTGAAAGTTATCGACTCATTTCTGCCATCGGCATTATAATTCCGTACATACCTTAGAAACTTCCGGCAGCCTTGATTCGGCGGTGCCAGTCGGCTCCCCTCGTCCTTGCTGCGACCCTGGTAGCCGCAACTTCATTATTATATCTTCGGATCTTCGTTAATGGTCGGTTTAGTGCATTGCAGATGCTGTAATCTCGAACCAAGCCGGAGACATATTCTTTATCAGATTGGTTTTATTATATTGCCAAAATATTTGCACGCTTTCTAACCCACTCTATTTTTGTAGAGTTACATTTTTTATACTATAGACCCCACGGGAATCGAATATTTTTCCAGGAAATAACATGCCTATGCCATTTTCATATTAATATTACCTTTATAGTGATAACAGTGTAAACATTTTTGGGAATGACTTTTTTTTTGTAAATTATGGACTAACAATGACTTGACATGGTATATACCAAATGATTTAGGTTTTTGAATATAATATTTTTTTAAAGAAAACAAGTAAGTATTAAATCCTTCTATTATCTGTATTATCTGTTTTTTTCTGTTCTGTATCCTCTGTGTGTGTGTGTGTCAAATAAACGTTTATCTTATCTTATCTATTCGAAGAAATGGCAAGAAAGTGCTGAGTTGCAAAGTACCTACTTAGACAAATCACTCGGCTCATCAAAGTTACTTAAACTAACATGAAATTATATTAAACCCGCAGAATCGCCTTACAGAATCAGCACCTCGGGCTACAATACAGATGGGAATGATAACGAGACCGCATACATCAATAAATTTGCAATCGGTGAAAGCAATATTTTTCAGACTTTTTCCCCTTTGTTGGTTATTGTTGACGATTGTCTTTGTTTTTATTTGCGACATCTTGATTTTGTTCACCTTACCGATTTTTACTTATTTGTTTTTGAAGCCTTCGTGGCGCAGCTTGCTTGAACGTTTTCGATAGATTGTAATGCTCCATCCACACTCTCGCGAGGCGTCTCCTAGAGGCTCTCGGCACGGGTCTTGGCGAGTGGAGACGGCAGGAGTGTTAGCCATCCACACTCTCGATTTATTTAGTTGCCCGCTACGTCTACTTCAATATTTTTCCATACGTCCTTTGACTCGCGCCCGAAAAACCAACACGAAGCGGAGCGACAGCGAGGCGAGACGAGGGAAGACGCACCTCACTCTCGCACTCGCGTTCCCTCGTGTAGCCTCGTGGAGAGTCTGGATGGGGCATTAAAGGTGTCCTTATTTGAATGGGTAGCCGCTAGTGGTATTCACAGCTGAGCGCTTCTGTGCTCCGGAGGATACGTTAATGGTCGGTCCCGGCTTTTAAGTTGAGCTATGACGGATACCTTGAGGCAACCAAAAAACCTCGAGTTACCCAGCTCTTACGAATATACATGCATTAATTTGATTTTCACGTTTTTTCTAGAAACAATATGAACCTGTTAGGTTTACCTACCCTGGTAGATTAACACATATTTTCTTTCGCATTTTTCATTTAGTGCAAGCAAGTTGCAGCAAGGGTTGGTGGACAATTTCATATCTAAGTAAAGAATATTTTATTAAATCGTGTCTCAAATGTAAAGAAAGGCTTCAAGTCTCTCTCGTAAGGAGATAAGCCGGTCAGAGCCCGTACATTTTTCCTTTCTCCGCTCGTGTTGAGCCAATGAGTTCCCGTAAGCTTTATATTTTTGCTTTTATTTTGTATTTTCAATTTTATAAAGTTAAGTCAACCAAAAAAAACCAAAGTCTTTGTGATCACAGGGAGCGTCTCACTCACTTTAGTATGGTAAGTATTAGGAAGATAGGTACGTTTATTTTCAATTAAAAGCGTATCCACATTACGTTGTAGATTTTGATTTATCTGGATCTACTTACTTAATATTTTTGTTCAAAGATTGCAGAGCTTATGAATTTATCAGCAAACTAGATATAACTTTGAAGTAATATCAAACTTAGGCAGACAACCTTCGGACGTCCCTCCACGTGACCTGAAAAGTAAAACATAAGTGACCAATGAATAAACAGCTAGTAGCCGATTCTTGTGGTATCCCATTCTATAATGCCGTAAAGATAGCTAACTTCGCGCTAAGCTAAAGGCGTGGTACAGGTGAAACCGACACTGTTTTGTCTTAAAAGAAAGCTTGAAAGATTTGAGGATACATTTGTAAACAATGACACCCGTATTTATATACAAGCCACTGATACTTTACATAATGATTGTTATAAAATTTTAGAAAGCAGTGAGCGAGTGAATCGTATCTATAAGTAATTTTAATTGCAAGAAAGTATGAGGTAATGTCCATCTCTAGTGTTAGAGCAGAAGATTTTCACGTAGAAAAAATATGCTACTTAGAACAAAGATGAACGTCCACGATACTCAGCTTACCGACAGCAGATAGTTTGCATTCAGCTCACGGAGAAGCATATTGTACAAAGTTGAACATGATATGAAATGCAATTTTGGAGTACAAGTATCCCAGGTGTTGCCAGATGCAAATAATCTGCATAATATCTCGGACTTGGAGTTGGTTTGTTAGTTCGAACTTGTCTAAGTTGTTGGCTGGCTACCACAAGCTGCACCATAACTTTAGTAATAAGTACATAGGAAGCTGTAGCAGATGCGGGCCGTTTTCATAATTCATTGATTTGTATCGCAGTTTAATTTTATTAAGTACCTACATTATTTTTTCATCCACTTTTACAAAACCTGTGCTTGTTGCGTAATTTACTGAAACATCATTCAGACCGCAGATCAAGCTGAATTGGTACTTCCCCTTCACATGATGTATTCAATGATTGCAGTTGACATCGTTTGCGGTGAAATTGGAATAATTAAGTCAGAAATCAAACAGACTGTTACACTGAAATTGTAAATTGGCAATAATTAATGGCTGTCAGCGGCACGGAACGCTGCCGGCCCGCTGCCAGCTCTGATTAGTAGGAAATCGACTTGCAACCTTGCGAACACTGCGGAATTGTCAATCACGCAAATGATTTACCTTTGATCTAAATAGGATGTATTGGGGAACAGGAAATCACGTTTAGCAAGAACCCGGTGCGGATCCAGCGATTTCAGTTTTTACGATTCGGAGGGTTGGGGCCGCCGGAACTGACGTGAAATTATTCAAATGAGCCAATTTAGATGAAACGCGCGTTACTCATTTTTCCCAATTGTCAGTGTTGCGAACTCGTGCGGTTTTATATCAGATCATTTATTATTTTCATACACGTCGTATGTTACTTGTAGCACTCGTTTTATTTTGCTCGTGCTACATGCAGTTGTTCGTTTAGTTCTGTTGAAGATTTCTCTGCACGTATTCCACTGAGTATTTATTCTCATAAAGTTTTCTCCTATCATCATTGTAGAGGTAACATTTATCTTCTTTAGCTTTATCAGCTTTGGAAACTTGAGATTTTGCTTAGTCAAGATAGATTAACTTAGCCTACTTTTGCTAGCAAACCAAATCTGTTTTTAGTCAATCTATACAAATATGATAAACCTTACTTACGAGATCACTAGGTACTTTAATTTTTAAAAGAAATTAGAAATAATAAATTAAATAAGATCATGATGACTGTTGGTAGATATTCTCTCAGATCTTTAAGGCATTTAAGATTCTTTGAAGATATTTCAGGAGGTACTAGAGAAAATCCATTTATACATGGCTGAAATTCGAACCCACGGCCTCTGGATCGAGGCACCCCTCTCAGCCAACTCAGCTTATTTGGATTTTTTACCTTACCTAATTCTTCCAGAGAGAAAAATACCTAAACTAAACAACATTTTCACATTATTAAGAGACAATTATTTAATTAATTTTCTTTACTAAGATTTTCTTAATGAAGGTATTGTTCAGTTTCAGAGTCCATAAGAAAATATATTCAAAATGAGTGTGGCAAGCGTAGCTTATAAAGAAAGAACGGTCCAGTTTAAATACATTGCCTTGTATTCATTTAAATTTATTGGAAAAGTACGACCATAAACCGCTTACCGGCGAGCGCATCATTGTAGAAAGCAATTTAGAAAATGGAATGCATTATTTTTCTCGGCTTCTCGATCCGTGGATGGAAATGAGCAATAGGTACCTTTGCGGATCGCATAGTTGATTGGTATTCACCAGGTGTTTAAGCGCATACTTGGTTTAAGTACTAAGACCCCTGGTACACTGCAAACTTTTCTATCGGCCGTTAGTTTGTTTGTGTTCATCCAAAAAAATACTATTTCTATTGAACTCGATGTGACAGAGCTTAGGGAGTGGCCACACTGCGTTCTTTGCAGCGCGTTTTTGGCTGCGCGTTTTTACAAACGCGCGATGCCAACGCGCGTTTGTGTCGATACAAACGCGCAGCTCAAAAACGTGCTGCAAAAAACGTAGTGTGGCCACTCAGCATCAATCTGCTTTTGTTGAACTGCAAAGTACAGATTCGATTTTTTTTTGCGGTATGAAGGCTGCTTCGCGAGACTGCTCGCGAGGCTGCTCATTTCAAGGCAACCAACGTTCAAATTATCTCGCGAGGCAAACGCGTCTTATGCAGCATATTTCGCGAGGCTGCCTCGCAACGTCGATACACGCCTTTATAAATTGTTGATGGATTCTGTGTGTAAAAGTTATCCTCATAAAAAATTTACACCCCTTTGTTAACAGGTCACAAAACCCCCATATTTCACGACACTGAAAATCCGAGTAGGTATTACATTGACTAGGGAGGTGGGACAACTACGTAAATGGTATCAACTGCATAATATATAAAACTTTAGGACTGAATTATTTTTAGCTAATTGGAGAGCAGCTAATTCAGTTCTTTGGTGATTATCCAATCGTGGGTTGTATTTTTCAGTTCGAAAAATTTGTATGAGCTCTTATCGGTGAAAGTAAATATCGTGAGATAAATATTTCGCAATAGCGATATTTTTTGTAGGAAGTGATACATCTGTGTGGGTGTCTGGAAGATCGTTTTTAGTGAACATTATCTACGAAAGTTTAATGGTGAATACTTCTTTGTTAAATATTAAACATACCGCTCAAAATCATAACCCTCCTTTTTTACTTCGCCGTCGTTGGGTAAAAACAGCGAAGGTTCCTTAAATACCAACTCCTGCTTTATTTCTTCATTTTAATTAAGTAGATAAACATAGGTATTTATTATATCCCTTACAATAAAATAATAACAGAGTAAAATAAAAAATAACTGGTTCTTACTAAGTTAGCAAAAGTTTTTACAAATTATGCGATTACAAACTATTATAATAACGTTGGCTATGTAATTACGGAATAAATCTTTTCATAAAGTTGGAATGATACGACAAATAATATTAATACCTACTTCAAGTACATACTACCGTCCGTGGTTTCGCTCTAAGTACAACATTAAAATCCATATAAAATACCTAGTCTAAATAAAACTTAGGCCTTTACATCTTTTAAAAGAAGATGTAAAGTGTCAGGAGGCAATCTTTTTAACGGCACACTGTGGTTCCTGGGACATTGTTGGGATGGAGTAGGCTTGCCCAGCACCTACACCATCCTTTCGGCTTGACCGGCCATACCCACAGGAAAGACATGGTCAATACGTGCGGGGCTGACTAAGCCGCGGGTTTCCTACCTAACTAGTCTATTCTAAGTTAAATTCAAATTGTTTTTCAACCATTAACTCGTGTTGGAATACAACAGCGATCTAACTCCAACAAACAAACATAATTTTCTACAAACAGATTAATAGATAGGATAGTTCGAGTTCTTGCAAAGAAATGTTGAATCCTTTTTATCAATCAAATAATAGATGAACGCTTGACGATGGCGGACGATAAACATGGAGCCACAAAAGAAATTCACGAAACACTTCGTATATGCGACTTTTGTATCGGCAGTATCGGTATATCTTTGATCGATGATACCCCTAAGCATTTCCGAGGGAGATTGAAGACCTATTTTGCTTTATTTATGACGTCTACGTTTTTACTTGGCATTACATCGGGACAATATCTTTATATTATTCAGGAGATGATGGTTTTGGATGTGATGGAGGGATTGATCGGGAGTAATCTACACATTGCTGGATATGGACTTATGAGTGAGTTTTTTTTAATGCTGGACATTTCACACAGCATCATGTAGCCCCAAAGTAAGCAGAGCTTGTGTTATGGGAACCACATGACTGATATAATATTACTTACTACATACCTACATATTTATACATAGAAAACGCCCTGTTCCGAGACAAATATTTTGCAGATCATTCAACCATATTTGTCCCACGGCTTTACTTTTTAAATGAATTTTATTTTGTTGGTACTTACTTAACACTTTGTGCCGACTAGGTTGGCCTATACATAAAAGGTACATTACATTATAAACTCGATTTAACTAAACTCAAACTCTGTGCTTAGATAACATTTTTTTTATTTGCCCTTTCATATACTTTAACCTCTAAGTAGTTATCTGTTATATCTTAATTTATAGATATAAATACCTTATTATTTTCTTCATCATTTAAATCTCGCATTAAAAAGGCATTATCTATTCATTTTCTGATATGAAAAAAACTATTTTGCACTGCCATGTTTTGGACACCGTGTCCGTCAGATCGAGAATTACACTTCCCGCTAACTCTCGTGTAAGTAGTATTATTTTCTATTCTATGCTCTCGTCTCCTTGTTTTTACGTACCTACCTGTGTGAATGCATAAAAACATTTATATTGAATATACTTACACATGGAAAACTGTACTTACTTATAAGTATTATTTTTATAAGCAGTTTATTGAAAATCAGCGCTGTCCCCATGGGACAGCACTGATTTTCATTTTGTCCCATGCACAGTGGTGCCTGTTGTGGTGGTTATGTGAATCTTTTTGCTGTCTGGTTTTATGTTTATAACTTTCTCAGTGGATCTTTTACTGTTCTGTATCCTCTGTGTGTGTCAATTAAACGTTTTTCTTATCTTATCTTTTAGGTCTCGGTAAGCTGGTAACACTTTGGTACAAGCGGCACAAGTTCAGGCAACTCGTTGGTGAGCTCGCTGAAATTTGGCCGGTTTCGAAGGACAAGACGGAATCTGATATCAAACGAGAGAGCCTCTCTGTTCTTAGGAACAGTCAAATAAGTAAGCTATATTAGACATTAAGTACTTATAAGTAGCGAATCGAAATCGAAACCATATTTAGGTATAGTTTGTAGTGGTTGTTGATTACAAATACTGTTTTTCTGTAATGTAAAAACACCTTACCAGAAATAACACTTCTGAAACAGGAAACCCCTTGTAATGCTTTTAGTGTACACCTTTTGGAATGTTCTCGGGGTTTGGTTCTTCAACTTGACACCTATCGTCGTTTTCATATACCACAAAGCGCGCGGTATGCCTGCGGATTTGGGATACGTGTATCGATTGTCGTATCCTTTTGACAAAACTAAGCCAATTTATCACGGAATTGCGTACGGCTTCGAGAGTTGCGCAGGTGAGTTGATTTTGATTATTTAGCTATCACTATTAAGTAGGTAAGTATATATATATTTTTTATTATTTTATAATGACCACTTTTCCTGTGAAATGACAGAAAAAAACTGAGCGAACTTTAATAAATTAACTATTAAACCGCGAGTAACCGCACGTACAGGGGCCATACCATGAACTCATAGAGCAATGTTAAAACAAGCTTAAAACAGTCATATTGCTTTAGAAATTACATTCTTTGTCATGTTTCAAGCTTGTTTTAACATTGCTCTATGGTACGGCTAGAGGTAATATAGTAGTCTTCTAGCTTTCCTATCATATTTCAGGAACGCTATCCGTGTGTGTCATGTTGGGTACAGATCTTCTCTTCATGACTATGTTAAGCCACATAGGCATGTTGCTGCGCCTTCTTCAAGTTAAGATTCGGAACGTTATAACTGAGGAAGATTCGCAGAGAAATACAGAACCTGTCAATTGCTATAAAGAGATTATTGAAGTTATCAAGATACATCAACGTCTTATTAAGTAAGTTTTTGTCGAATACATACATTTACATCAACCTTTAAAACCACTCTCGTAAGTTTATTTTTACGTTTTATAAATTTTATTTCTCTTATGTAGGTATTTGTAGAAACATGTCTATTGTCCGTTGTCAAAATAAAAAAATAAAGAAACCACCAACGCAAAAACAAAACAATCTTTTTATATAGACTAACAACCAAACAAGTTTCTATGGCTTTCATTAGATTCGTTGTTCGTAAAATTAGCGAGTAAAAACTATAGTCGTATTGCTCATTATACGGACTAAAAGTGAAGGAAAAATTGTCATTTTTCCTTCAATTTTGATTAGTTTTGATGCGTTTTATGTCAAAATTGAAGGAAAAATGACATTTTTTCCTTCACTTTAGTCCGTATAATGAGCAATACGACTATAATAAATTATTTCCACACCGTTCATATTTTCGTAATGTATCGTCTTTATTCTATAATTTGATTTAAAGTCTGATTTATAAGAAGCTTATGTACCTACTTTGTTTTAGCTACACCAACGATTTGGAAGGGGCGTTTTCTGCTGCGAACCTAATTAATGTCCTCATCAGCTCGATCAACATCTGCTGCTGTGCTTTCAACATTGTGGTAGGTAAACGCTTCTATCTCGATATAGTTCTGTGGTCTGAATTATTAATTTCGTTCACTAATCTTCTTATGGATCTTCCTTCAGCCATGAAAGATTTTTAAAATCTGTTCAGAAGTTTAAGAGTAAAACAGAAACTCACAAACAAACATTACCTTTCTAATTTCAATTCAATGTAACGGCTGAACCGATTTGATAATTGGAATTGATTGAAGTATTATGTAAAATAGGGCTTAGCTACATTACAAAACCACTAAGCCAGGATTTCCAATATTTCTTTTCTTTAAAAAGATTTTACTAGGTTAGGTAAAGAGCAGAGAAAAAAAATCTCAAGACTGCTTTGGAGCGCAATGCACAGTCTTTTTGTGAGCAGTGTCAAGTTAAGAGCTCTTAAGTACTTGACTATAGAGTTTGCACTACGTACCTCCTGGCTTTAAAGCTCTAAAAGATATCAGAACTTTTATCCAGCCGCTGAGAAAAACAACGCATGACTAAAATTGTGTAAAACGGCAAAGCTGTTAAAAAAATCTATCGGTGCATGTTTTTAGCCTGTAAAGCGTATCACACACACAGCAGATAATATAAGTTATAGGTCGTAATGTAAATATTTTATATTTTTGCTATCACACACACAGCAGATAATATAAGTTATATCCCAACTACGTCATCAATCATCGAAGCCGTCTTGCGGGGTTCCTGTAAACTGTCCCCGATAATCCAGTACCGAATTTATCTGTAATCTGTACCCGCATTCCAAAAGTACAGTCAGGCAAATAAACGAATAAAATAGGTCAAATCTATATTTCACATGAAAATAACAAAAGAAATCAACAACGATTTCCAATAAAATAGGCATGATCACACACAGAGGATACAGAACAGAAAAAGGTACACAGAGCAAGTTAAAAACACACAATAAAAAGGTTCACATACACGTGGTGCTAAAAAGGCACAGTCTCAGCTAATGCTGGATACTCCCATGAGGTCCCGTGACTACACGGACACCAACGGAAAAAAATAAAAGTATAAGGTTACTGATGAATTATAGCAGAATTTGTCAAAATGAGAGATAATGTCGAGTTGATAGATTATACCAAATTGACAGATTAAGTCAAGATGAGAGATTATGTCATTTTGAGAGATTTACATTATTTTATTGTCGGCCATATCTCTAATACTACTCATCCTAGACTCTTCTTTCTAAACTCAAATGAAAGCTACGACCAAGATCTACATTTTCAATGACAGCACTCAAACTTCAAATGGCCATTTCTCGGAAACTACTCGTCCTAATAAATCACATTGTTTGCTCTTGTTAAAGCTATCAGAATTTCATACGATATTTTCTAGTTGACTGTACCAATTTAAAATAACTTGAAGGTCATAGAAAACGGGTACCTATTATTTACATTAACTAATGAATTTGGTAGCCGTTTACAGCGGGTATAGATCTTCGGGTATGGATTACAGGAACCCGTCTTGCGAGTAGTTTTGACGTAGAGTTTTGTTCATATACAGAGTGTTCAGATTTTGCAATGAAGCGCGTAGAAAACTTGCTATTGCTAGACATAATTGACAGCTACGAAATAATATAAAAAAAAATAATTACACACACATAATTCTTGACTGGCCTCTTAGCTCAGTTGGTAGTAGCTCTGCCTTCTGCGCTGTAGGTCGTGGGTTTGGTTCCCACGCAGGACAAACAGTTTTGAATATAGACGTTTGTCTGTGTCTGAGTGTTATAAAGTATTATAAGAATGTATTTACAAATATATAAGTAATCTATCTGGTTCCCATACTACAAGCTTGCCTTAGTTCGGGCTAGATGGCGCTGTGTCAAATTTCCAGCAATATTTATTTATTTAATTCTGAAGCAATAATGTTAATAAAAAAAAATCCCCGCTTGTGAATCAGACGCATATGGGTAAAGGCATACAGGAATGCTTACTGACATTTAATGTACAAAGGATTTTGAACCATAACACGACTACACAACGATCTATTATAATTTAATCTTGGTTATAAGGATTTTTGGTCTTGTTGAAAGGCTTTCTTGGTAGCTTTGTCTCTTTCACACTCGTTGTTGGATTAGTAGTGTGCCCATGTCATTTAAATTTCAGGATATTTTTACCTTATCGCGCTCGACAAAATCAGCGCTTGATTTCGATCCATGGTTTCGATCCTTGAATTCGATCCTTGATTTCGATCCTTGATTTCAATCCTTGGTTTCGATCCTTAATTTTGATCCTTGATTTTGATTGCGATCCTTGATTTCGATCCTTGGTTTCGATCTTGGATTTCGATCCTGGATTTCGATCCTTGATTCTTGAACCTTGAATCTAAAATCTTGAATCTTGAATCTTTGAAGTGACAGCGGTCAAACTTCAAACCGCCACATCTCGGGAACTACTCGTCCTAGACTCCCCGTTCTCAGTTCAAATGAAAGCTATGACCAAGATCTTCATTTGAAGTGACAGCTGTCAAACTTCAAATGGCCATATCTTGGAAACTAATAGTCCTAGACTCCCCGTTCTCAGTTCAAATGAAAGCTATGACCAAGATCTTCATTTGAAGTGACAGCTGTCAAACTTCAAATGGCCATATCTTGGGAACTACTCGTCCTAGACTCCCCGTTCTCAGTTCAAATGCAAGCTATGACCAAGATCTACATTTCAGATGACAGATGTCATTTTGACAGCTGTTATTGAAAATGTAGATCTTGGTCATAGCTTTCATTTGAGCTAAAAAGGAAGAGTCTAGGATGAGTAGATTTCGAGATATAGCTGATTGAAGTTTGACAGCTGTCACTTTAAATGAAGATCTTGGTCATAGCTTTCATTTGAACTGAGAACGGGGAGTCTAGGACGAGTAGTTCCCGAGATATGGCCATTTGAAGCTTGACAGCTGTCACTTCAAATGAAGATCTTGGTCATAGCTTTCATTTGAACTGAGAACGGGGAGTCTAGGACGAGTAGTTACCAAGATATGGCGGTTTTAAATTTGACAGCTGTCACATCAAAGATTCAAGATTCAAGATTTCAGTTTTCAGATTCAAGAATCAAGATTCAAGAATCGAGGATCGAAATCAAGGATCGAATTCAAGGATCGAAACCAAGGATCGAAATCAAAATCAAGGATCAAAATTGTATTAGTATTTTAATTGAAAAATCATGCCCTGAAACATCATGTAAATCAGAAAATGATGTAAAAGGCCCCTTAGGGACTAGGAATGTTTAGTTTATAAATTATGGTCACCCTTTAGAAAGAGACACACCGCCCAAGTTTTATCTCTCAAGCGGACCGCGTTTTCTGTCTCAGTTAACCTTCCAGTTACGTAGGTATATAACTTCCTTGGTAAAGGCATACGGCAAAAGCGTGCCGATACGAATCACTATATGAATTGTCAATTTTGTGATTTTTAATAGAAAAATCACGCTAAGAATCATTACTATGATTCTGCTATAACGATCTTATTAGCCTCGCAGCTCTGGTTTAAGGAAGTAAATATAAACTGATGAACTGCAGTTAATTTTTTTCTTGTGAGTTACGAGAACATCCTGTAGTTTATATTTTGATAGGTTGACAGATATATTTCTCAATCGGAATTTTATCTGTTGAAATATATATTATAGGCGCTGTGTGTGACGCTCCATAGAATTTGTATGGGAGCGATCGGAAAATATATCTGTCATAAGATATATTATCTGCTGTGTGTGTGATGGGCTTAAAGGCTGTAAACGGAATACAAAAAAAAAGGTTTCAAAAGCAGCGTTTTCATAATGCTAGAATAGCAGCAATACAAACACTACAATGTAGTCGATTCTCTTGTTTTTCTACACTGCCAAACGGTGAAGTGCAAGAAAAACAGAGCACATTTGAACAGATGGCGCTACATTTGTTGGAGTTGCATTCATATGAATGTATTTTGTAGTTTTAGGTGAATTGAAATGTTGAATCAAAAATAATAATGGAAATCTAACATCTGTGGTGGAATGAATATTAAAAAAATATTCACCCCTAAAGGTACCAAAAGGGTTTTTAAAAACGACACACATTTTCATTGAGGAAACCCTTTTTTGTTCTTTGTCTTTTGAGATTGTTCCTACATTTCTATAGAAAAGACCGACACGTGCTAGAAAAATAAAAGTCATTGTAAGTGAACTATGTTCTAAGAGTAGGAAATAAAGATTCTTTAACCACATTTAAACAGCTTTGTTTGAATCGATATCGTGCTGTACATTATCGTTTAATTTACACTCTTTTTCAAAAACTTCCCGCTATTTTTTGTTGCGCTTATTCGGTTTCTGAGGTCTTAAAGTTTGTTTTAAAAATATAACTTCCTTAATTAGTCTACCACATTTTTATGCTAGACTAGAAAAATGCTGTTTTATGCAGTAAGAAAGCGCTTGGCACGTTTAAGCCGTACAGTCGCCTGCAATAAAAAGTTCACATTCTACAAATTTTGAATTAATGTAACATCCAACTATTATCAGCTATTGATTTAACAATCGGTTAGCAGCTAATCGACTGTTGAATCATTTCTTTGGTTTGGTTTTACAGTGACATAATTTTAAAAAGCATTTTGGGGAACAGGGTGGAATCGTTCCCCAAAGGCAGAGTAGGTGGTTCCTCTGCAACGGGCCAGCCCATCTGGCCCACATGCCCGTCGGGGTCACCAGTTTGGGGAACAGAGTGGAATAGTTCCCCAAAGGCAGAGTAGGTGGATGCTCTGCAACGGGCCGGCCCATCTGGCCCACTTGCCCGTGGTCTTTCGACCAACAGTTGTTGTCTGTTGGTTGTATATAACCCGATCGGCGATGAGGTAGAGGTAGAGGTCGCTACAGCATCGAGTGTCTTATTGCAGGCGACTGTACCTAACTACTGTTGTACCTACTAACAATAATTAACTAACTTTACTATCCATTTGCCTCAAGATATGTTTTCTAGTATAAAAGACTATATTTTTATAAAAGTTGTTTTTTCAGTTTCTCGACTCGTTGATGGAATTGAGCAATAAGTTCTTCTTTGGCGCCGCGATCACTCAGATGGGAATCGTCTGTTGGTACGCAGACGACATTTTTAGAGCGGTTAGTTCTTTTATCTCTCATTTACTCTTGGCTATACTTGTTCCTTTTAACAGTAAACTCCGCCCGTGGCTCTTCAATCAGATGAAAAATAATCTTTGATTAAGTATGTATTTGTAAACTTAACTTAATACATTTATAGAGAACGCTATCTAGGTATGTAGGAGTATATTGATGAAGGCAGTTTTCATGCTTATAATACTGTCTCTGAGCATACATTGTCTTGCTACGATATTCTTATATATTTAGCCTCTACTTTAGGTGACGAAGAAGACGGGCTATTTTTACCTAGATTACGTGAACGTATAAAGCAAGGAAATAAGGCTTTAGTGAACTGACGGAGGGCACCGTGGTTTAACTTGCTATAATTCAAAACTCATTTATATTTTCATGTCATTGCAGAGAGATTATTATTTGTGTCCATAGTACGTACCGGAATAGTAATTTTTTGCAGGATAAAAAATATGTGTGAAATAACACATTATACCTAAGTGATCGATATATCTAGATAATTCGGGATCTGACCTATCTAACTGTTATTCTGTTTCATTCAAACTCTTGTCATACCATTCAACTCGTTAGATGAGTGACGGTACTCACAAGATTTTTTATACCAGCACAGCAGTGCAATTTAGACCCCCCAATTCTACTAGACGACAACGTTAATCATTCCGCTGCATTTTAGTTCGATCTCTTAAATAAATGTCAGCCATTTGGTGAATAGTAGGTAGAATAGCTTTTTAAAAATTTGTTCTGCCAAAGTTCAAACCTTAGCTAGTATAGTAGAATAGAAAACAGTCGAAAATCTGATGTTTAGTTGAGGTTTTGCTTGAGGTTTGGTACTAGAATTGACACGCTTCTCGGAATCCGGCTGAAACGTTCAGGGTAACTCCCAACTTGCACAATGACAATGCATTCAAAAACAAAAAAAAAACGTGGTTTTTAGATTATTATTTTAATCTAATGATAATGATTATTACGGGATTTTATCGCGTACCTACCTCTTATTTATTTTCTTTCCCGACGTTTCGAACACGGTGCAGCATTCGTGTCAGTGTAGTGTGTCGTAATGTGAACGAGCACTTTTCTGATTCTGAAGACGAATTGGGGGTAGATGTGGATCCTACTTTCAATTCTCGGCGGTAGCTCCAGTACTTCAGTCCTCCCGTGACCACGAACGCTGCAACGTGTTCGAAACGTCGGGAAAGAAAATAAATAAAAGGTACTTACGCAATAAAATCCCGTTAGGTATAATAATTATCATTATGTTAACAAATCGCGAAAGTTTAACAAGTTATATTATTTTAATCTACATCAGTTTTCTTTTTCAGAGTGTGGGTGTATCAGACGCTGTATACGAGAGTGCTTGGTACAGAGGCGACGTGCCCTCCCGCCGGGCGCTGCTCACGGTGCTTCAAAGGTGCTTCATTTTCCTCATTTGTCCGTATGAACTCATTAGACTAATTAATGTCGAGAGTCTGCTGAACAGAAACGCGTGCTATGAATGGAGTTGAACGTCATCGAGCTTCGAATGCTGTTGCTTGTTTACGTACCTGAGGGCCTAGCCAACTGGCATTAGCTTTGAAGCGATTCGATTTCTATAATTCGCTAACACTCGTGACGTTTCATTGGTCGAACGTAAGGTCACGTGGTCTTCGTTTCATTTATCCACCAATGAAAAATCGGCGATAGTAAGCGAAGCGAAGCGAAGCGAAGCGAATTGTAGAAATAGAATCGATTGATGCCACTTGGCTAGAGGCCCTGAAAACTTGTTTGAACCGAGGTTAAAGTTGTAGGTATCTAAAATTTAGTTGCACTAAGTTCAGTTAGTAGTTTGGCTCACGACTGTAGGTATGCCCCAGTACACTAGCAATCTATTTATTTTCATAAACCTACCTAATTAAAGTAATTAGAAGATATCTAAGGTAGTCGTGGAAGTCCAAACACTCACATAAGCCCGCATTTTCAGAATAGTTATTATTCCACGAAAGGTTGCTAGCGCATTGCTTATTAGAAAACCAACTAGTTACTACTAACTAAGTACGCTCTTAGCGTAGTTTGACTTTCTTAAAAGATCTTTGAAGTGAGCGACGTTCTGTCAGAGCGGTCAACTCATGGAGCAGCAGCTGACGCTTCCGTATTTCGGAGGGTACGTTATATTGTCTGTCCCGGCCTTCAAGATGTTAGCTAAGCCATAATACTCAAGCCATAATACCTAAGCCATGACGGAGGCTTTCAGGCGGCCGTAAAAATTCCGTCACCAGTTAAACAATAGCGCATACGAACATACCTTCTTATGTACAGTAAAACCAGGAAAAGAATACGTTTCGGAAAACATCGGAAACCATCGCTTAAAATTACAAAAAAGATCGACGAAAAATAATTTGGATATGAAAATTACTCATAATTTCAACTTTATCGCAAACAAATAATATCAATGTAATTTTTAAGAAAAGCAAATTAATTGCAAGCTCTGCGAGCTGCTAACGACTTGAACTTCTGTCGCATTGTTTTGTGGAATCATACACTGCTGTCGGACATATTCGGAAAACACAATAAAACCGATGTCCATTATAAAGCTAGAAGTAGGTAGGGGAACCTGTTGAACCTCGTCCATTGATATCCCTCGGCCACCAAGGCTTATTTCGTAATCTGTGCGAATTTTTTTGTTTTTGTCTGTGGTATTATAATCGTCATTGGTCAACACCAACATGGAGCTAGAATCGAAAAACCAGCGTGGAGTGAGTGAGGCATGCGCATTAAAAATATAAAAAAGTGCTCAAAAAGAGGGTATTTTTAAGTTTACTTTAAGTTAATTCATATATAACAGTACATACTTACGAGATAACCATTTCGTGCAATCAAATATAGGTGAAATGGACTTTAGATAGGCATAGATATATTGACCCAAATCAAACTCAAAGGGCATTTTAAAAATTCGTCAATTTAAAATGAGGCAATGTTGTACCTTTGCCACCACTTTTGCTTTGTACTTTGGACATAGGCTAACGTACAAATTTGTATCAAGATATCAAACAGAAAAAAAAACACCGGAGAAGGTTCAAACAAAGAGAGAAGTCTACCTTGTCCTAAAAGCTGTTAAGTATTTGGACTTTTGTTGATAAATTATTATAATAGGACGCGAAAATGATCTTAAGATCACAGAAATTTTAAGAACTTAGTTATTTTGATTATTTTAGCATAACTTAAGATAAAAATGTAAATATATATATTTTTCTATCTGAAGTATACAGGGTGTGGCAAATTCTTGGTCACTGAAGGGTAGCTACCTTTTCTCTTGTAGTTAGAAAGTTTTGTTCTTAGGAAACTTCAGTTTTATTTTGAAGAAAAAAATAATTGCATTTTTAGATTTTTGAAAAAAGGTACAGTTTGCCTAAAAAATTACATTTGTCAAAAAAAACAAGTTGGTCTTAATCGACTCTATTTCCCACCAGAAACACTTCTCCCAAAGTAACTTATCAAATCAAATCGTAAGTTTTTGCAATAATTCAAAAAACACATCCCATACATTTTCTATGAAATTAGTAGTTGTAAACATTATAGTGCCACTTATTCGATGGTTATTAATTTAAATTCGTAACTGCTTCGGCATGCTGGGAGGCTATTGTAAAGCCTTAGGCGCCTCAGACAGAGCCGCTAAAGAGAATGGTATGCATGGAGCATACCATTAGTACAGTGAAGCACTTTGTTCTTAATTTAAATACGCGCTTTACTAAAGCCTCCCAGCTTGCCGGAGCAGTTATGAAATTAAATTAAGAACGATCGAATAAGTGGCACTATAATGTTTACAACTACTAATTTCATAGAAAATGTATGGGATGTGTTTTTTTGAATTATTGCAAAAACTTACGATTTGATTTGATAAGTTACTTTGGGAGAAGTGTTCCTGGTGGGAAATAGAGTCGATTAAGACCAACTTGTTTTTTTTGACAAATGTAATTTTTTAGGCTAACTGTACCTTTTTTCAAAAATCTAAAAATGCAATTATTTTTTTCTTCAAAATAAAACTGAAGTTTCCTAAGAACAAAACTTCCTAACTACAAGAGAAAAGGTAGCTACCCTTCAGTGACCAAGAATTTGCCACACCCTGTATACCTTATAAATGTTCTTTCCATTAATAAAAAAAAATCGTTATTTGATTCGATAACATGGTATTTTCATGAAAAAAACTAGTAAGGTCAAGGTACATCTTGCAGTGACCAAGGTATATCTGGTGTGTTGTACCTTCGACAATTTCCCATTTTTTGTTCAAATCTCTTTATCTTCTAAAGTACCATTAAAATTACAAAATTTATTTCATAAATATGTAGTCAAATAGTGTATCTTTACATGTGTCCATATTTGGTAAAGTTTATTCCAATCTTTATAGACAAAAAAAATTAAATAAGATCGTGTGGCCGAGGTTCAACAGGTTCCCCTACTGTATATCTATTGCTTTCCGCCAATCCCAAAACAAATTCATTCGAAATACGCAGTCGAATCCTTGATTGATCTCCGTGATTGATCGCAGTTGTCTACGTAGGCATATCCTATCTCCATGTAAAGCAGGCATCGCATTGCTTACAGGTCGCAGAAGCCCCTATATTTCACCGCCTTGAAGTTTAGCCCTATCACGATGTCTACGTATAGCTCGGTGAGTGTTTTTGTCTTCGTTAGTCTATAGCCACAATATAGTAGGTACTATCCAGTAGGTAATTGCACTATACTATAGTATATTTGCATAAAGAAATCCCTAAAGAAAGTACTAAGTACAAACAAATTGCTCATTTGCGGTCACATAAAATTCGTGAAATTTAGGTACACCCAAAATTCAAGCTAAAGATACTCAAATAGTTCAAGTTCAAGAGACTGACTAACGTTAAGTACTTGAACTTATTACCTTGAAAATGGTTGGCAACTATTATCATGTCATGTTTACTAATTTTTATTTTAGTTTATATTCTAAATAATTTGGCCAATCTGTAAGTTGCCATTATACTTACCTACTAAGTGCCTTCTTATTTCTCATAATTTTTTAACAAAAGAACAAAACAAAAAGATATGCACTACAATATACAAAGAATGTAATTTCGCATGATTTCATAAACTTTACATTAAAACTAGTGGCGTTAAAGTATTTTGTAATCGTAGTATCTTTACTGCACGATAGTTTGTATTGTGCTAGCTTGCGCCTCAATAGATGATGTGAAATATTGCCTTTCAAAGTCAGACAGTAGACTGAAATCACATTTCTTATCTACCTACTCGTAGAATCTTGTTTTTTGTACATTTTGAATTGTTCCATTACATTTTATAAAGAAACTAAATCGAAACATGATCACGATTAGATTCCTAAGAAGACGGTAAATATTCAAGATCCATAATCTATCTATACCAATACCTATATAAAGCGGAAAAGTTTGTTTGCTTGTTTGTTTGAACGCGCTAATCTCAGAAACTACCAGTCGGATTTGAAAAAATATTCGTGCATTTGATAGCTAAACTCTTGAGGAAGAATATATATAGACTACTATAGACTACTTTTCATCATCATCATCATCACCATATACCATCACTACTGGGGCAACGCCGCGAGGGCGCTGCTAGTGTTCTATTAAAACTACATATAACATGTTTATACATTAAAATATTGTGTGCTATAGTAATAAATAAGAAAATATCTTAGATAAAGTCTATCTTGACTATTAATATGTTTTCTAGAGATGTTTTCGTTTTCTTGTAAAAATATTAGATCACGAATATTTCTACAACCACTTCTCAAATAGCTCGATCTTCTATTTTATTTTTGCAACGTGAGACTTTCTTGAAGATCAACTTCTAACATTTTTGTTTTTTACAGGTACTAACAACATCTTATTCATATTTCACATTACTTTACACATCTTATAAACGGGAGTGAAAATTTCTTAAATCGCAAACCATTCATACTTAACTGCTTTGAGATTCATAATGCAAAATGCATTTCATCGTCCTTAGGTTTGTGTGGTATTAGAAATCACATAGTATTGCACAACATAATTATTTAGATTTCTTTAGATGTGCGCATTATGATATAAAAAAGTTCCCTAATAAAATATAATGAACTGTGAAACATTGTAATACTTATTTAGAATTACTTCGCCACTGTAATACAGCGTGAAATTCAAATAAAATCTGTCAGTTGAAGCTTTAAAGTTTCTCTGGAACAGAAAATGGGGCCTGGGGACATTTTCATTTCAAAGGTCATAAATTATGAACAGCTTCATTTCACTGTAATGGGATTGGAGTTGCCAAAATTTACAAGTGTAATAATGAGGATTATCTTTGAAGCTCTTGCAAAGAGCAACATTTTTTGAATGAGGAGTTGTGTTGGTTTTGTCTGTTCTCTAAAATCAGATTACACTTATGCTCTTTAAGATTTCAACATTACTACTTTAGAAGGTCTTCAATGACCTCAATTTGTTTCAGAAATGATGTTCCGAAAGGCTTAAACTACAAGTCGACGGGAAATACTTTACTTAATAAAATTTAATAATTTTTCCCATCGATTTTTTGTAGTTTATGCCTTTTGCATTAAATATTTGTAAGCTAGCTGTTAAAACATTATGATTTTTTGATTTACATCCGTAAGTATTCGAGAAAATTCATTTAAGTACTTGTGTTGGTAGACATAGAAAGCAAAAAAAAAATGAAGCATTGATTTGTTTCTTTCTGTAACGTTACTCTCCAAGAAAAGTAACCAATGGCAGTTACAAATGTACTACTCAGCGATGAAGGTCGCTCGCGAGCGTAGTATTTGACAGTTAGCTTTCTGAGACTCTTACACAGGCAAAACAAGACTATCATACACATTGATAGTAACAACATTTAGAAAAAATAGGTAAAATAAAGGTGTGATAGAGCCAGGATTTCTACAACAACTAGTCTGATCGAGTCGAAACTTTCGTTAGCATTATGGTCAAACTGGTCAAAGTGAGCTGATATAACACAACTTTAGTGAATAACGGTGAAATACTCCTGTTTATCAGCTCAGCAGCCCGCAGTTACTACAAGCTTGTTACTTGAAAAATATTTTCAGAGAAAAACTTAAGTATTAGAAAGTAGGGTACTTGTACAAATTGTCCACACCTAAACAGTTTCCGCAGTGCATGTCTGCAACCCGCATTGCTTCAGACAGCTATGCGAGCACAGTATGCTAGTGATGTAACGAAAATTAGTTTAGCCGGATACCGGATTTCGGACAACCACCGCACCGGGGCGCGGCGCGGCGCGGCGTAAGCTAAGACTAGAGCGTATACAATGTGTAATAAAAGCCTGTCCGATCCGAAAAGGGCATATAGAAATCCCAATAACATTTCCAACGAAAAAAATAATATGATTTCTTTATAACATATTTTCATTATTTTTGAAAGGGGTTGTATGCGTTGAGTAAGGTTGCCAGAGCTCTGCGAGGAAGCACTGGGGCGATAGCTGGTGGATCAGCGTTGTTCATTTTGTGGTCGGCGCAATGATTCCTCTTCTGCCGTCGTAGGCGTTCATAGGCTAGGGTAACCGCTTGCCATCAGGTGGTTCGTATGCTTGTCGGCTACCTTAGTATAAAAAAAAATAATATTAAGAGCTATCTGGTATCTGGTCGGATATAAGATGCTATCTGCTGTGCGATTCAGACTTCCGAAAATGCACCGATTCGATGATTTTCTCCGGAAACTTGTCATTTTTTTCAGCGAAGAAATTATGTCACATTTCGAATTTGGAAAGCATTCCGAGAAGGTTTGAATCACATGCTGGCCTGAAAAATAGCCGGATACCAAATAGTAAACTGATATCCGATGCATCTCTAGTGTAAACTATATTGCCCTATATATCTGAGACTGCGTCTCTGGACAAATTGCACTAGCTTTATTGCTACCATAGAATCGTAGGCTTATATTTATGCTGCGAATACACGCTGGGCCAGCCTAAGCCAGCGCGAGTGAAGGCGAGTCGACGCAAGGCGAGTGGTACCATCCACACGCTTGGCGAGTCGATGCAAATCTTTGTAAGTTGGCGCTCGTGTTCACTCGGCCAGCTAAGCGAGCGATGGCAAGGCGAGGCGAGTGGTGCTGCCCGCCCACACGTTGGCACTCGCGTTCACTCGGCGAGCCTAGGCCAGCGTGTGTACAGGCCTTTACAAGCCATGTGTGTAGCTCGCAAATCACACTGAAAACACTGCGTAGCTGATAAACAGAACATAATATGCTAAATCTCGAAAAGTTATGACAAAATTTACTTACTTCCTTTACAAAATACACTAAATACCTACATTGCTTACCAATTATTTAAAATTATTTACCGTGGCTTGTTAATACATTTAAAATTGAGGCCATCTTTTCATCTTTCTTGAAAAAGCGTAAATGGCCCAGGAATAAAATCAATTGGTTCCCATAACACAAGCTCTGCTTAGCTTGGGGCTACATGATGCTGTGTGAAATGTCCATCATTATTTATTAATTGTGGAGAATTTGAGCTACTCTCATAATAACTTGATCTCAAACATTTGAAATGAGACTAAATATAATAAGGTGTAGAAAACTGAGATATGTATCACTGACTTCGGAATCAGTGACGACAGAATCAATTTACAGTCATCGATTGACCATCTTTTTGTTTACACTAGCTTCCGCCTGTGGCTTCGTTTACGTGGTACCAGCAATTGAATAGCCTCCTACACCAGCCCATCTAAATCTATCTCCAGTTTCATCCAAATTGATCCACTGTGATTGAAACACAAACTTTCAGATTGATTATACTAGTATGAAGTAGTATGATAGTAGGACAAGACATTTCTGGTTTACTATCGCAAGAATTTGTGTCCCCCAGCTTATAATCTTCCTCCATACTATGTTATCACTATCGCCAGGGCGGCAATCACTCGCCGCTAATGCCGCGGCCTCCGAAGTTAACGTCCTCTCATAAATCAGCCATGTCCTTTCCCATTGCCTTCCACCCCATACGACAGAATAATTTTCCACTACAGAGCCGTTGCTAGGTCAAATATCTCTCTTTGATTATAGCAAGCGTAAACCGTCCTTGTATTGGCCTTAACACTAAAAACGATCGATCTCTTCTAGGCAACCTATTGAATACTTTATACGAAAGTAAAGGTCAAAAAATATTTTTTCAGTAGAAAAACTTAGAAATAGAAATAGTAATTTATTTACTTAGGCTTGACTTAGGCCTTTAGGAACATCTTTTATACAGTGTTAAGAGGCAATCTTTGCCTACACCCAACGGGACACTGCAGTGCCTGGAATATTGTTTGAGATGGAGTAGGCTTGCTCAGCACCTAAACCATCCTCTTACTTAATCATAATATTCACAGGAAATACATGGTCAATACGTGTTGATTGTCTCACGATATAAATTTTCTTTCACCGTTTAGAGCTTGCAATAATTTATGTGACAGAAATTACGTAGATATTACGTAAGTGTGCAGCATTTAACTACAAACTGACGGTAAATCGTACAAACAGTTTTTTAATTTTGGTTCAAGAAAAAGACTACGCACGGCCAAATTGGAGCCGTTCACGTTACTATAAGTTGATAAACAGTTTCGTTTTTTAGTTCTGTTATGTCAGATTGAATGAAAGAATTGCCCCGACTATTATTATGGGCCAACTTGCTAATCAAAGACCTACTTAAGTGGCTGAAGAAGCGAGCTAAATACAATATTTGATGAGATTTGAAACTATGTATGTCACGGATTCGGATGCGCTTAGTCCATGTAATCACAAACTTGAGTCCGGCTTCCTAGCGTGAATTATCCCACTATAATGAATGGTCGTGGTAATATGAGTTCGTTTGTAAGTGCCACAGCCCCCAAACGAATCCTTGAGAGCACGTGGTTCAGGCCTGTCTGACGGAGTAAATGCCATGGCACTAACGACTCGCAATTATATTTGAAAAATCCAATAAAAAACCCTATCACAATCGAGAATTTAATTACATTTTGAAACATAAATCTCGTAAAACATCAAAATGTAATTTCGGTATCACGGCTGATTGAACGGATCATACGAAATCATGACTATGTTGACTGTTCTACCTTTAAAGTATATTTGACGAATTCTCGCCAACATGATTTTTATTTTAATTTTGCAATGTGAGTAAAAAATATATTTACCGCAAGGTAGAAAATTATTTGGTAAGAATATGTTTGTTTTCGATCATGAGGGAGGGATTGTAATAAGCGTGGGGTGGTGGGGTCATATGAAACAGGAAAACGGAACAGAAGAAAAAACACACCAATAAATTGCCATCCCGTACGATCGGATTACCTACTTAGTAAATATGATTGTGGCTATAGACACTCTTACTAAATTAAACTTAAATAGTATGTACTTACACCTAGTCGTAGTAGTAAGTATATTTTTAAAGTAGTCAACTTAATCCATAGCTATCTATAAACATCTTATGTACAAAAAATACCGATAACTGATAACTAGAAGGTACAATATAGCTATGTAGGCCTTTAGTTTTTGGTAATCTCATATTAAACAATAACACTACCATAATATTAATTAAAAGATAATGGCGACAGATTTAGCAGCTATTCGAGTAATACCATAATTCCAGTCATAACAGTACTAGTTGTATAAAACTTATGAAGTCAATTTTGAATTGGTTATACCTGAAGAAGCGAATCGCACCATAAATTCTAATGTTCACCTCCACTAGGGAGCTTTCCTTTACGTCAATAGGTATAAGGAGAGCAATATACCGACCCCCTAATAGCCTATTACTGTTATTATTGCGTTGCTAATATCAGCCCGTAATACATCGGAAGGGGGATTAAGGAAAAAGAGACAATAACAATTTACCTATTATTTATGAGGCAAATTGGAAGAAAATACCGAAAAAATTTTGGCAAACGTTAATATCTACCAGAGGATTACTTTAATCTCAGGAATAATGTCTTTATTTAGTTGGATATAACATTATACAGTAGTAAACCTAAGAATTTTCTAAATTCCTCCTTCTCCTTCTCTAAAGCCCTCCTGCCAGATGGAGTGACGATCTGCGAAAGGCTGCCGGCATAAGTTGGATGCGTCAAGCTGAAGACAGGCCGCGATGGCGCTCATTAGGGGAAGCCTATGTCCAGCAGTGGACTGCTATAGGCTGATGATGATGATGATGAAACCTAAGAATTATCTAGAAGGCCACTACGCCTACGCCTACACCATGTGTGTCGGCGGCACTCAATGTGTCACATTTTAACACGTACTCATTAAAGCCATAGTATTAAGTTACTAAGCACTAATTTTTTTTATCAGTGGCTATAACCTCCGCTGAAGACTGTGAAAATATTTTGTGTTCTAATGTTGTCGACCACGTCTGTGGACTGGCCCGAACGCTGGACGGGAACGTGGATGTTTCCAAATATCAAAATATTTGCCATTTGAGAAAGATTCAATGCCGACTTGAATCCATCGTAGGTTCGTTTTAATAATATTAAAAAAAAAAAATTTACAATAGTACTATTCTCTTATTTCTAGACTGCCAATATTTTCTAATCAAATCTAACTTAACATACTTTTTAAAGAACTTATACAAGTACCAGATGTCCTATGCCACATCAAACAGAAGAAACTGCGTGATGTCGGAGGTCGTCGTATCAATGACTTCGGCATAGTTGGAGCCCATCAAATTTGCAACCACAGTTGCCCGACCTACTGCGTCGATACTTACGAGCCTGCGTGCGCTCGGATCTATAACAGAGGCAAGACGACATCCACCTGGAGGCCTATGATCAACCATTGTCATATTGACTTGTTGTCTTGCTCTCTCGGTGTCAGTAAGTATTTAATTTTAGTAAAATTGTTTAGATTTTTAACATAAATAGGTACATGATCTGACTGTATGTAGGTATCCACAATATGCTGTAAGCGTTCTCTCTGATCATTCAGATATATTTAGAATTCGAGATTCTTTTTAAAATGTCTATTGGTTTAGTAAACCACGCAAAGTTTTGAGAACTCATAATATTTTACAAAATTCTAAATGAGGGGTAAAAACAACAAAAGTACCTAACTATGTACCTAGGTAGTTACAAAACTGAACAAGCAAAAATGAATACTTAATTGAAAGAAAAAACCTGACTGCGAGTATAAAATAAGAATAGTTGGGGGCCCAGTATTATACCTAGTGGTACAAGATATTTTATTTTTTTAACTTCATTATTTTGATGTATAAGTACTAATCTTCTTTTGGTTTACCCAGCGTTAGATTAAAACACAAAAAAACTACATTTTAACCCCCCTCTTCACTATTCTGACGAAATTTTATAGCACTACAATCAAGCCAAATCTAATGACACCTATCGATCGAGCCGTTTCGACATTTAGAGCGGCACAAAGAAATATACATACATACACTCGAAAAACAGCCCTCCTTTCTGCGGGCAGTCGGGTAAAAATACTGTGTAAACAGAGTTAAATTGACTAGGGCATATTTTGTTGAAATTATAAAATATTGAATCAGTCTAAGCTCCTTGTTGCCATTCATGTGTTTCTTTATCCACATTTTGGTTTCATTCTAGTAATTCAGGATGATATAATAATTGTGATGAGTGTTGAATTTACAGGAACTAAGGATTGTTATAAAGAAAATGCTGATGCCTTTACTAAAGTAAAACTTTATCAAGACGTAAAGACCAGACACTATAAATCGGCAAAACTTTAAGTTTCAGTAGTTAAGGAGACACGTAGTTTAACTTCAAGAAAGTTTCAATTCCAATACCGTTCACCGATAGTGCTTCACACAATCGGTCTAGTTCCGGTAAAAGTAAGTTAAACAAGAGGAAATTTATAAAAAAAAAACTAAATATCGGGGTAAAACTGTTTTCAAACATATAGATTGTTTATATTTTCGTACCCGCCTTTTGATACCCCAGGTTCGAAGGTTCGTGAAAAAAAAATAATTATAGAGCATGAAATCCACCATTTTGATTTTTTAAGAATTTCATATATCTAGGTACCCAGTGACACTCCTACCATGAAGAAAAATCGAATGACGTATCATTTATCAAAATTGGTTGAGCCGTTGAGTAGTTATCTACTGACATAGGAGCGAAGATACAATTCTATTTGGTGGTTTTGAGTAAAGTTTAGTCTATCGAAAACTTCTAGTAGGTAAGTAGTCCAGTCATATACCTACATACAGTCAAAAAGGAGCCTATTTCAAAATTAAAGAAATAAGCTATTAAAGGTAATAAGCTAAAGTAAGTAAGTAAAAAGCTAAGCATTTGTTTTGATGTTTTAAACTTTGCCTCAAAATCTCAACATTTCGGGGGGGGGGGATTTTCAGTTTTGGGAGTATCTCCGAGTAGATCTCGGCTACAGAATTTCACACGCTTTCTTACAACTACAATATGACGTTACTATTTTTCAGATGTAACAATCTATACCATATCAAAATGCTTTAAGAATCCATCTGGGCTGATGTTCATGTCCACAGTGGCTGCAATGAAGTCTCTACATCTCCTGGAGGATTTGCCAGATGAAGGTCATCGAAGGTCGATGTTGAACCATGGTATTGATTTTCAGATAGAAAACCTGCTAAGCAAATTATTTAGCAGCTATTAAACAATTTGTTAGTCTACATATTCAAATATTTTTAATCGAAGTAGAATTTGAAAAAAACCACTTGGATTTATTTGTTTTTCTCAAATTCTACTTCGATTAAAAATATTTGAATATTTAGACTATTTGAATTAGTTCAAATTATTTTATGCGACTATCTCATACGAACTGACATAATTAGGCAACGAAAAAGTACTTGATATGTGTGATTTTTTTTCACAATACCTACATATTATTATGGTTCCTATATTTATATTTTGGTTTAACTAGTCCTAATTAAACTCAAAATATAAAATGATGGTAAATACCTAGCTGACATTACGACGACGACGGCTGGGCGTAGCTATGTATTATTCATGTAAAGTTACATTTAGAAAGTAATTCTACGCTGTAATTTTTGAAATTTAACTTCTGTGGCACCAACAAGATGACGACGCTGCGACATTTAACTCCATAGAACAATCGGAAATAACTTACCGAGTAAGGTAGAAAATAAAACAAGGAGCTTTTTTGTGTCGGAAGCCTTGGAAATTGAATTGTATAAAAACATTTTGTAAGCGAATAAAGGATTTTCCGTTTTGTATGTCGTTCTTTCGATGTATAGACTATAGCTTTTTCATACGCCCCGTCAAAAATTTATATACTCACTTAAAAATATTTCATTAAGTATAATTTATTTTATGTTACAAACATGTTATTATAACACACACTTTATAATGTCTATCGTTCTTGGAGATTATGTTTTACCTGCGCCTGTAGCCAAGTTACTTAACTACAATCACTAACGCTATAGATAACAGAGAAAAAGTACGGGAATCGAAATTAAATGACGATAAGTCACGTGGTCAGTGTCAAAACAAAGGATAAGCGAGATCTTTGATCATTGTATGAAACATCATTGAGCGAGATATTCGATACGAAGCGCTTGTAATATTATCTAGGGAGGCTGGTTACCTAAGTTAAGTATCTGCCTATGTGAATTAGCAGTTAGTATTATTGTAATAAGATCAGTTGTTGGGTAGGAGTTTGAAATAACCAACCCTGGTTGTCTAGACATGTCTATTTTGAACCCTACCTCACTGAACACTTTATGCAAATTGGACATTCCTTATTGTGCCCAATATACACAGGATTACCCTAAATACGTGTAATCATGGCGATTGCTTTAATTTAGTTTCGGCATTGATATTCCGGATGACCGGCGCGTTAAATCAGTGGACGAGGCCGGTGTAGCATTCACATAGCAAGCAGGCTGTCGCCTGAAATATTACCTAGTACTGTGAAGTCATGCAGCACGACTCAAAATTCAAAATTCAAATATATTCAGTAGGGCCGCTATGACCACTTTGACTCTTTTTGTATGCAATCTACGTGCTAATCTAGCAGGGGGGAACGCTAGATTACATGGTCAGTTTCCACCACAGCAGAAAGGCGAAGAGCTGTGCTGTGCAGTAGAGCTATGTAGCGGGCAGTGAGTTCTCACCAACAAAGCGGAGAGGAGAACTGTGCGAAGACGATATGCTTAGTGGGCAGTGCAATATTAATCAAAATAAGATGACTAGAGATGTCAGTCTTTGAATGCTTGCGAACGACGTCAGGCGATGGCCCCAAATTCTTCTAATTTACAACGGTCAACCATTTCGGTATCATTACCGCTGTATTTTATTTCGTTCTCCAAAATGACAATAATTTGCAAAACCTCATTGGTAATTTGTTTGAAAACGTCATCACAACAGAGTAACCTAACCTCATTAGTAGATTATGAAACAAAACGATATAAAAATAAAATTGTTTTGGTTCAGAAAAGTTTAAAAAAGTTAGTTTCTTGTGACTTGTAAAATTATTGCGAGCGTTTATGAGAAGACTAGTATCCATCAGCGGGTTTGCTTGCGTGGTACCTACTCGGATAAAAGAGGCCTACTATGTATATTTTAAGTTGTAGCCAAATCCATTCAGTATTCATTCAGAATTTGAAACATTACATACATTTTGTATGAAGCAGTTTATAAGCCCGTACAGTGAACAGCCTGAACAGTGCCTGATCCGTGTCCCGTCCGGGCCCGTCTCTAACATACGAAGCTCGTTTACATCATAGTTGGTCCGGACACGGTCCGGCCCGTACACAGCTCGGTCTTATATAGGTAAATCATCCCTAAGGGAGTGGACACATTGCGTTTTCTGCAGCGCGTTTTTGAGCTGCGCGTTTGTATCGATACAAACGCGCGTTCGCAGCGCGTTTTTTTCCATACAAAAGCGAACCGGGAGGAAGGAGGGAGGTGGCAGCGCGTTCGGATCGCGTTTGTATCGATACAAACGCGCTGAAAAAAACGCAATGTGTCCACTCCCTAAGTTCGTATGCAGACGATGGCAACCAGTTTTCTGTCTAGATAAAGCCATTTCGGCCTCACGTGATTAATGCTTCACTCCGTTTCGATTTACAGCCCGTGGTTTTCAGGCCCAAATTAGCCGTAACTGGCTCGTAAATTCACTAAAGGTGGCCCCTAAATTGTAAAGTTAAAATCCTCGTGTAATAAATCGCATACAGCAAAGCTTAATGCTATCAATATTGATTGGATGCATTGAATATGAAACCAGTGAGTCTATTACTAGCTGTTTGCCGAGTAGTAGGGATGTGATGTTTTGTGTTTAATATATTATTCACTATAGCGGACGCCCGCGACTTCGCCCGCGTGGATTATTATTTTTTTATCATGTCATTATATATCTATATTTTAGACAGGCAAATCGGTTCAGTGGTTGTCGAGTTATAGAGGAACAAATATACATCTATCTAAATAGGTTTTGTTATGTTTATAAGTTTGATAGTTATCCCAATATTTTCCACATAGTCGTATTTACCTTTCGACTAGATATTTAAGGTACAGTATAACTTTATAACAGGAGAGGTTTAAGTGTGCGAACTCATTATCCCGCCTCGTAAAGCGGTTCGTTAAAACTTACTCCATAGTTTGATGGCTGTAAACAAGCTGTTATAATAGCTTATTCTAAATAAACAGTATGCGAAGTATTAATCCACATACTGAAGGAATCAAAATATGAAGCAAATTCTACGTGCTCATTGTAGGAGCAGAATAAATTGTCATGAAAACAAACACGTTCTTTGAAATCCAAGAAGAAATGTTCAAACAAGATATTGCCCTGAGGCACAACTTGTTTAGTTTTAATGGTCCCATCCCTGTAGTTTCTCTGGCAGGTTTATAAAGAGAACATAATGTGCCGTGTAATGTAGGTATCTACCATACCCGAAGGCAGAGATACAGAAGAAATAAATGAGGTAAAGGTACGAGGAAGGTTAACGATATTGCAATGTTTTTTCATTTCTCGTCGTTTGTAATTTTATAATGAATCCTTTATAAAGTGAACGGCAAAATTTTGGCTGTTTAAAAATATCAATAATCCATTTGAATTAAGAACAAAGTCCTTCCCTGTGTTTGAATGGTATAAATGGACTCTGTTGCAGCGAATGGCGTTTCACAGGAAATGTATGGAAAGTTTTTTTTTATTATTGCAAAAACTTACAATTTATTTTGGTAAGCTACTTCGGGAAAAGTGTTTCTGGTGAGAAAAAGAGTTGACTTGTTTTTTGACAAAATTAAATTTCATTTTGTAGGCTGACTGTTACACTTTTGTTTAACTAAGGCTTATTTTAGTTTTGTATGTTTATTGTGTACTTACAATAAAGTAATATTCTATTCTATTCGAACCGAACTTTTTTTTTAAATCTAAATACTATGCTAAGTAATATTTTTTTGTGCAAAATAAACTTATAATTTGAAGAAAACTTAAGAACGAAACTTTCTAACTACAAAAGTTGGAGCCAAAATTTTGCCCCAACCTTTTTGTAGTAAACGTGAAATATGTAAGTTACAATAAAAAAGTGATGTGAATAAAAACCTGATCATAAAATTGGGTAAAAAAATATGCAGATTAGAATTAGTTTAGATTAGAATGTACCATATTTATTTGACCAGTTTACTCTCAAATACTTAGTTGAGGTATTTAAAATTGAATAGCAACCTCATAATTGAATTGGCCCCTAACAGTTGGTCTGCCAGCCAATTCCGAGTTTTAATTAAATTTTCTTGCTAAAAAGAATAAGAAAATTAAGACTTTGTGGCCAGTGCTTTCATAAGTATTTACTGAAAGTCTTGGTCGGTGTTGATAAAAATATCTAATGACTTAAATAAGCACTGAAAATACCTACTATTCAAATGTAAAAAATATAAGTATTTGCAAGTAAATGCTTTGTAGAGTTTGTGATTTTCATTTGAATGATTTCGTGAATAATCTAGACGCTTATAACTTTACTATGTCTTTTAGGTTCTAGGTTTAGGTTTGCCAGATCTCATGTATGATTAGTTAGATGCATACTGGATTAGTTTCGTTCTGAATTTGCAATTTTGGGAATAGACACTAAATCTTAAAACATATACAGGGTGAATTTTTGAGATGGGGCAGTAAGGGCAGCTACCTTAACCGTTGTAGCTAGAGGAAAACGTTCTTAGAAGACCATCCTTAATTTTTGAAAATATTTCAACCTGCATTCACAGATTTTGAAAAATATGTACAGTCAGCGAGAAAATGGGCCATTTACACAAAAACTTTTTTTGATGCCAATCGATCCTGTTTCATCTAAGAATAAAAAGGCTCTTTCAGACCAACTGAGGTTAGAGTACTAGAAAAGTCAGAAATCGCTAAAGTGTATTTCTGAGACAAGACAGTAAGGGCTACCTTAACCGTTGTAGCTACAGGAAAACGTTTTTAGGAGACTACCCTTAACTTTTGACGATATTTCAACCTGCATTCACAGATTTTGAAAAAAATGTACAGTCAGCGAGAAAATGGGCAATTTACACAAAAACTTTTTTTGATGCCAATCGATCCTGTTTCATCTAAGGATTAAAAGGCTCTTTCGGACCAACTGAGGTAAGAGTACTAGAAAAGTCAGAAATTGCTAAAATGTATTTTTGAGACGGAGCAGTAAAGGCAGTTTGTTAACCGTTGTAGCTACAGGAAAACGTTCTTAGGAGACTACCCTTACTTTTGAAGATATTTCGACAAAATGATGAAAAATTATTACAAATGACAAAATGATTTCGTACGAAATGTATAATCAAAGTTATTTGCGTTTTCTGACTTTTCTAGTACTCTTGCCTCAGTTGGTCTGATAGAGTCTTTTAATCCTTAGATGAAACAGGATCGACTGGCATCAAAAAAAGTTTTATGTAAATTGCCCATTTTCTCGCTGACTGTACATTTTTTTCAAAATCTGTGAATGCAGGTTGAAATATCGTCAAAAGTTAAGGGTATTCTCCTAAAAACGTTTTCCTGTAGCTACAACGGTTAAGGTAGCCCTTACTGTCTTGTCGCAGAAATACATTTTAGCGATTTCTGACTTTTCTAGTACTCTAACCTCAGTTGGTCTGAAAGAGCCTTTTTATCCTTAGATGAAACAGGATCGATTGGCATCAAAAAAAGTTTTTGTGTAAATGGCCCATTTTCTCGCTGACTGTACATATTTTTCAAAATCTGTGAATGCAGGTCGAAATATTTTCAAAAATTAAGGATGGTCTTCTAAGAACGTTTTCCTCTAGCTACAACGGTTAAGGTAGCCCTTACTGTCTTGTCGCAGAAATACATTTTAGCGATTTCTGACTTTTCTAGTACTCTAACCTCAGTTGGTCTGAAAGAGCCTTTTTATCCTTAGATGAAACAGGATCGATTGGCATCAAAAAAAGTTTTTGTGTAAATGGCCCATTTTCTCGCTGACTGTACATATTTTTCAAAATCTGTGAATGCAGGTCGAAATATTTTCAAAAATTAAGGATGGTCTTCTAAGAACGTTTTCCTCTAGCTACAACGGTTAAGGTAGCTGCCCTTACTGCCCCATCTCAAAAATTCACCCTGTATACTTACGTCCTGATGCCAAGAATTCGTCGAATTGTTTTTTGGACAGCCAATAAAACAGCATCGTGCTCTTTTTACCGGGCTGATTCACCCTCATCAATTGTCATATGATTTTTGTAACATGTATTTTGAGGTCAATCTTTACGCTAACAACTTTTCTACGCGGTCGCTCTAAGCTACCGGAGGGGCGGATTCAAACATTTTAGGATATGCTTAGGCATGCAATTTTATTAACAATCCATTAAAAACAAATATCTTAAAAATCTAATTAAAGTTTATTTTAGAACATGAATACGTATCTATCTACTATCCGTAAGCAATCCTACATTATTGTAGTGTGTATACAATAGAGACCCTTTGTAAACGTATGAAAAGGATGGCTATTTATTAAGCGGCAAGGGTGATAGTAGGAATTTTCGCCATGAAAAGAGGTCCTTTCATCCTAATAGGTGTTTCTACGGTGAAGAATCTGGGCTATTTCTGACCGCACAAAGTCGGCTCCCCAAATGAAACTAATAAATAAATCGGTGACGTAGATACCTAGCTATACGATCTTTTCTTCGCAGATTGTGCGCCCTTTAGAAATCTAGATTTAGCAATACTAAATACCTTTTCTATTTGCAGCAATATACTTACCTACCTTTTTTATTTGCAGTAGGAATTCTGACTCAATTCTCATATTACGAGTATGAACTAGTAGTTCGCCCCGAACTGAGATCTCGCGCACCGTAGATGGCTTACATTTGGACTTTCTTCTGACTACCCCTATAATTTCAAGTGCTACTACTGATACTGCCGAGTAAGCCTATTGCGCTAGCTCTTCATGGTAAAAAATACTGGCATGCATGCAATACATAATGTCGCGTCTAATTTTTCATTTAGGTATTTCATATTTATGAATTCTCGTCGTATTTCTAAAAGTATACGTCCTAGAATAAAAATAATAACTATTTTGGAATGTACAAATAAAGACCTTTCATTTGACAGCCCACTCAATATATTTGTTTACTTAACTTTTTTTACCCCAATTATTTTCATTCTTTATCAAAATTTTTTTTATCATGAAAATAAATCAAGTAGCATCTAAAATCATTGCAAACCAAACCGCAACGATGCCACTCTCTTTTTAAGACCGACCAGTCAATGAGCTACGAAGTCATCGAAACTCTATGCAACGGGAGCTCTTGCAGCTCTGGTTTCGTAGTTTTTGGTCTTTGGTCGTATTTCAAAAACTATACATCCTAGATTAAAAATAAAAACCAATTTGGAATGTACAAAATAAGCCCTTTCGTATGACACCCCACTCAATATATTTGTGTAACTTTCATAATTTTTTACCCCCTTGAGAACCCAATATCTTCACAACCCCTTTATCGATTAAGCTCATATGCTCCCCCGTAAATTTCCTTACCACAACCAATTGACCTACCAAGTTTCATGCAGATTGGATGAACGGTTCGACAGTTATGCGCGAACAACAATTCGTGAAACATACAAACATACAAACATACAAAGCAAAATCGCCCAACTTACCACTAAGATCTTCGCTCGCTTCGCTCGCTCGATCGATTACGAGTAGGTACCTACCTTCTTATTGGCATTTTACTGATATGCCTACTATTTTAAATTTTGGGGTATTCTTGGTAACCCATGCATGAGCACTGTTCGTTCAGAGACAAAGAAAACTGGCCTAGTACCTACATAAACCTATTTAGTTTATGAATAAATCGGACGTATCGACAGGAAAGACACAGCCAATATGGATAGAATCCACGGGCTTCCTTACTACGTTTCCGTTCATAATGCGCATATTTTTCATAATTTTTATAATTTTCCTGAAAGAAATATCCTTGATGCACGACTCTGTGCACCCTCTTATTGTAGGTCGGTCGAGAATACATCCCACTAGACTAAACACACCTTACATTTATAACCACAGATACACTGTAATTTGATCATACTTACATAGAAGACTAGTGAATGGACTACTATTTTTTTATCCCACGGGAACCATAAATTTTCCGGGATAAAAAGTAACCTATGTGTTATTCCAGGACCTAAACTATCTACATTTCAAATTTCATCAAAATCGGTTTAGTAGTTATAGGGATAAGTACGTGGTAACAAACATTCACACACACACACGGACTTTCGCCTTTGTAATATTAGTAGGATGAAACAAAAAACACTTTTATACATATACTTAATGATAATTCATAGCTTAGTTAGTAAAATAAATAAAATCTTATTGACTAATATCAGTAGGTATACCTACTTATATAAACTAAAACGAAAATACTAATTTATTTACCTCACCTACTAAATGCACGGTCGAATACATTTAGTATACTCGTACAATTCAACATTTAAGTTAACTCTTTTACTTACGTAGAAGCAGCTACACCCACGTTCTAATGGTATTTCACATACAAAAGTTTTTCTTAGACTGTGAGCCGGGTTCGAATGGGAATGCGGGTAGTTCCTAGCTAAGGCAAGAGTACTCTCTTCATACTAAGTCTAAAGTACCTGTCCTATACAACCAGATACTAATATATTGCAATCTTGTATGACCGAATAATAAACAGTAGTACTTATACAAAAATTTACGATTAAAAATACCTACTGTTTCAGTAACAAATAAAGATAGTGTTTTATAATTTACAACTCGTAAACATTTTATACCTAATTCAAAATTATTTATTTGAAAAACCAACAATTAATATAGCCTCGAACAGCCAATAACAGATTTTCACGAATGGAAATTAAATACCTACCATCTATTTTGGACAAAGATTTCGCTCTACTAATTGACAATGTAAAACATCATGACAAAATCATTCAGTTATACTAATTCTATTAAGCCCGTCACAGACTTAGCTATAATATATATTAATATTTTTATAGCTAGGCATATTACTATATATTTTCTATACTAATTTTCGCGTGACCGCACACTCAGCTATAATATATACGGTATAATAGTGCGGTATATTAATATATATTATAGCTAAGTCTGTGACGGGCTTTAGAGTTTATAATAATTAAAGCTACTCTACTTGGATTAAATTACGTTATGTCTATACTTGTGTATTATAGCAAACGCAATTGTTAATGTGGGTCTATAGCAAAACATAGCGCACCTGACGTGGACATACCTAACACCAAATACTCGTATGTATATAATATATTTAGGTCAATGATGTTTCCAAAAGGCATTTAGTTCTAATTCCTATACATATTTAAATAATTTTAGAAGCATAAAGATCTGTACCGTACCTGATAGTCGTAAACTTGATTTTATTCCGTAAAAGTCGTAGATGTAGTCGGTATATTTCGAAACCCCGACATATAACAACAAATACAATAATATAGGCACTTTAATTTATTCAGCGGCTCGGTTGAGACTTCCCGCATTATTCCAAGTTCGAAGCTTGGTAAAGACAAAACTACGGACAAACTATCCGTAAAGTCATCTAACACGTCCTAAACTCTGGTTGTGACGTCACAGGTAAGTCTCGGAGTTGTCTTTTCTTGTTTTCATGTGGGAAGATAATAGGAATCTATCAACTAGTTGTGTAGGTGAAACTTTGTTTAAGTCAGTGCGTATTTAACTTACTCAGTATGAAGCGCTCGTGGAGTAGCTTGATTAGACGTTCTTGATAGACCCTTGAAATTAAGTAGGTAACGATCTGAGCGGTCACAATTTGGGTGGGTGACCGCAAGTGTCATTAACAGTTGAGCGCTTCCGTGCTTCGGATAGTACGCTAAATTGCCGGTCAAAGTTTTTAAGTCGTTAAGCCATGACGGATGCCTTCAGGCGTCCAAAAAACACCGTCATCAGAGCCACTAGCTCATACGAACATACATAGGTACATACCTACTCAGTATCTACACACATTGTAGTTCTGCAGCCAGATTTGTAGTAGGTATTGATAACATTAAATTATATTGCCTAGAACCAAAAGTTATCGTTGAAAATAACTGCTTACAGATATCGTAAGTAAAAAGCAGTGGCAAGATTTTAAAGATGATTCATTTAGATCATTTAGGTACTTTTACTTAAATTTGAAAATGAAAATTACTTTTTTTAGTGCCTCCTAGAATTCACAGATCCGTTGAGCTTTTAAAAGTGATTTCATATAACTACAACGTTCTATTTTTCACTCAATTACAGGAAGGAAAAGTTGATTCAGATTATGATGGCCCTTCCTCACAAACTTCGATAAGCAGACATTTCACAAACTCCATCCAATAAACGTGTCTAGTCCAGACCATTGCTTACTGAACAATAGGTAGGTATTATGTACTCTGAATGCGAAAGTTCGCCCATAAAGGCGACCTTACACAATTTAGTTAGTGGCGACGCGGAACAATAATTCTCCATCTGACAATAATCCGGCCATTGAGCATCGGCTTCGAGGCTATTATTAGTGGTTATCTGGGAGATACCTAAAGTACTCGTAATTTTTCAAATGAACGAAATTATCCTTTGTTTTCGTAAACGAGCGATTTAACAAATGACAGGCATTAGTAAATTTGCTTTGGGCGCTCTTTAGTCAGTGGTCATAGATTTATCTAGGCTTGACCTTCCTTGAGTTGAAAATACATTGATCTTTTGCAGTGCTATCTCTACTTTTTATCAGCGCATTAAAATTACACTCTTTTATGAGGGTAACAAAGCACTCGCTCACGTTTGAGTAACCTGAAAAAGTTTTTAGTGCAGTATTTTCCATTCCCACCGCTTTTAAAATGTATATTACTTATTCAGCGTCAACCGCTCACTTCAAACGGGCGTGCAGTTTTTGTTACAAAGGGTCGGCTAGGGTAAACCACGTAAAACTAATATAACATACATAGTTGAGTGACCACCTGCCACTTAACCGCTGGACTACCGATTTTCAAGTGCTTTTGCACGCTACAATAGAGAACATGCAATCGTAATATTTTTCAATATTTTGAGTCTTAAATGCAAAAAAAACATAAAAGAAGACCCAGTGCAACGTTTTTATTTTAGTTAGTATTGATTTTTAACAATTATTACGAATTATAAGTACGTGAAACGGAACGTATTTCAATACACCAATCAGCGTCGAGTAACATGAGTGACGTAAAAATCTTCTCAATTAGGGATGTGACCCTTTATACTGATGAATGTGCTATCGATAACTTTAATGGTTATGATTACTAATCATAAACATAAGCAACACAAAAAGCCTGAAACATATATATTTAGTCAGAAACAAGGGTCGTTCGCGATTCATCTAAAATGCAATTTGCCTTTGTAGCAATATGCCTGACATGAATATCTAAAAAGTAATATGCCTGATGATAAGTTAAATGCATTATTCTCATAATTTTTCGCCTAAGATTTGAAACACATAAGACGCAATATGCCTGAATGGCAATTTATTTTAAACTCAGTTTACCCGAGTTGTACAGTACAGTGTCTAAAACGCAATTTGCCTTTGTAGCAAAGTGCCTAACATGAATGTCTAAAAATTAATATGCCTGATATAAATGCGTTAATTTCATATAATGCCTAAGATTTTTCATCATAATCAGTTCAAGTGAAAGCTATTGAAGAGATCTTCATTTAAAGTGACAGCTGTCAAACTTCAAACGGCCATATCTCGAAAACTACTCATCCTCGATTCTTCTTTCTAAGCTCAAATGAAAGCTATGACCTAGATCTACATTTTCAATGACAGCTGTCAAAATGACATCTGTCATCTAAAATGTAGATCTTGGTCATAGCTTTCATTTGAACTAAGAAAGGGAAGTCTAGGACGAGTAGTTACCGAGATATGGCCGTTTGAAGTTTGACAGCTGTCACTTTAAATGAAGATCTCTTCAATAGCTTTCATTTGAACTAAGAACGGGAGTTTCCGAGATAAGGCCTTTTGAACACACACTAAAAAAATATGTAGAAAATGACACTAGATGTAAAATATGACAGATTATGTCAAAAATGGCAAAAAAAATCTGTTGTTTTTAATCTGTCAATTTTGACAATTAGTGTCATTTTTTATTTAATCTGTCATTTTTGACATCTTTTCTCATAAGTAATAACATCTAGTGTCATTTTTGACATGATCTGTCATTTTTTATATAATTTGTCATTTTTCCCGGTCTTTATCTATTCTATATTTTAAATTTCAGCCAAATCGGTTCAGGGGTTGTCAAGTGGAAAAAAAATACATCCAAACATCCATCCATCCAAACTTTTGCATTTTATATTAGTGTGATGATAATCAATAAATTAATGAACAAAATCGCCTAACTAACCACTAAGATCTTTGCTCGCTTCGCTCGCTCACTCGCTCTAATATTTTTCAAATATTTAGAATATAATATAACTTTATTGTACTTACCTACACCATAAAAAGAAAACACAATAAGAAAAAGAACCATTATTTTAAACAGTGATACAATTTACGATTTTTTTTTATTTTATTTGTTTGTGTAAATAATTTACTTTGATTGTGAACTTTGATTGTGTAAATAAGGAAAGAAAGATAAGAAAAGCTTTTTATTTCGACCACCACAAATATAACCTGACGTGCTACCGATCGTTACACATCAATTGGTAGGTAATAGTAGATTTCGATACATTCGTCTTGTGGCACATCCCTAAGCGGATAGCTGTGTTTAGTGGACCAAGAATAATAGCCATTGTATTATCAATCTTATGTCTTGTAGATAAAGACTAACAATTGATAACGGTAGATAACGCCATCTCGCGACAAGTAGCTGAATAAAAATATTTCGCAAAACGCCATCTCTTGACAGGTAGACTTTCATTTTAATTTATTATTATTTTATTAAGTTTAGAACCATGTTCCGATGGCTATAGGGTTTATTATCAATAAAATTAGTTTTATAGTTTTAGGTCCTTTTTAACGTTCTCCTCGACACGAGTGACGTCATCGTAACTTTACATCCGTTTGCGCGCGAAAATTTAAACGGTCAGTTTGAAACCGCAATTTTTTACATTAAATTGAAGTATTTTAATTTTTTTTTAAACTCGTGGTCTATTCTACATAAAATTCATTCAAATGAAAGCAAAAATAACAATAATGCAGGTTCTCTATTTTAGCTGAAGTGTTTTAAAAATGCTACATGTTATCAAAGCGTATTTGAAAATCCTCAATTGTAATACCAATACGTATATTGTAGTGAAATATTCCTTCAGAAATACATGATTTAAAAAATCTGATTTATTTTGGAAAAATCAATAAGTAAGTATATCAATTTGAATTGACCAAAATTGCTATTTTTAAAAGCGAGTTTTGTGTCTCAGGCCGACATTATTTGAACTTTCTTTGAAAAGGGTGCTATCTCAAGCACTGGATAACTCTCAAAAATCAATACTTTGAACACCGTCGAAACTTAAATAGCAGTTTGTTAAACGAGTTTATTTTTCACTTTCAAAACTTTCGTGAGTTGTACTAAACATTATTTAACACACGTGTGAGACGCGACCGCGAGGAGTAACCTTGCCGCAACTCCCTCCTTACCTAGATGAAGATTCTCCGGATGAATCGAAACATTGTCGGTATCTAAATCGACGATAGTTTTACGTGAGTAATTCCCGTGTGTTAAATAATGTCGAGTTTATTTTTGTAGTTAATTAGTCCATTATTCAACTAAGTCTCATTCGTCGTTTGCTAGATAATCATAAAGCATCATAAAGCAAAGGTGGCTTTCTGTATGTTTCTGTAAATTGCTATATCGCAAAAGATGTGAAGGAACTTTCAAAGTGCGACCTATGCAGGATAAATTAGCAGATACACGACTGCGATGGTACGGCCATGTTATGAGGAGGCCGGTAGATCACATGACCAGGAAAGTGCTAGACTACAAGTCGGGACCGAAACAGCGCGGGAGACCCCGACTCACGTGGATGACTGTAGTAAATAAAGACATAGAAAATAACAACATTGACCCAGTGATGATCCAGAAAAGACATCTTTGGAGAAGAAAGATTAGGAGAGCCGACCCCAAATAAAGATGGGATAAGGCCGGAAGAAGAAGAGCAAAAGATGTGAAGGGCTAAGTAGTAGATAACCTCAGACGCATTAACAATTGCGACTCCGTGGCAGAACGAGTTAGCTTCAACAAAGCGCGGCTGTGTAACTGATAAACTAATTCGTAGTTGTGGACTGCTTGCCGATTCACGCTTGTGTTTGCATTCGAGCTCACTGTTTGCATAACAGATAGAATAGTTAGGCGACTCCGTGTATTAATTATGAAGTTCAGGATTTCAGGTCCTGTTGTGTGGAGAGATAAACTATGTACGCTTCAGATCGATCTTGTTTGCAAGGAAGGCAACAGGCAACCGCTTAGTTCCAAGTAATGGAAGTTAACTTAGTGCTAGAAGCAATTTACTCTACATTCATGAGCGTGGGTTCAGAGCTTTGGTAATTTCGTTGTAGTTATAACAAACAGAATCTTAAATTTACTAAAGATCATAGAGAATGCGTATATCATGCTTGGGGTACACAGCCATGATTAAGTTTATAATAAACAAAATCGTAATTAAAAGAAAAATCTCACGTATTCGCAAAATGTAAAGCAAAACTTGTTCGTCAAAGCTACAAGCTCTCTGTAAAATATTCCCCAAGTTTTCTCATCAACGAATTTCAATTTGATCGATCGGGGTGTAAGTTGGTTACATATTCAGGTTTCCGGCTGCGCGCCTAATAAGCAACATCGCAGGCTGCCAGCTCACCGGCATACGCTGTTGCCAACTTACCCCTTTTAGGTTAGATTCAGCGACTTTTTGGCTCTTTGCCACTTTTTGCGACATCTTTTTTGAGACGTCCATTTTTCCACCTTCGCATTCTTACCTTCGGAGCAGACTTTGACACTACCAGCGGGTTCAAATTAAAAATAAAAATTAAAAATATCAAATTAAAAGTAAAAATATCAAACTATCAGTGATGTTTTATAACCACTGATGGAAATTATAATGGCTCAAACACACGTTGGGCCAGCCTAGGCGAGTCTAGGTGAGCGCGAGCGAGAAGGTGAATCGATATAAGGCGAGAGCGATAGAGAGGTAATGCGAGCCTGGCCCAACATGTGTTTGAGCCTTCACAGTTTTGAGGAAATATATTTTATTCAGTCAATATTATGTGATAATTCGCAAAACTTTATCAGAGCCTAAAATATCCTTACTATGGATTTTTGGACAGATCTAGCACAAAAACGTTTTCTAAACAGGCATCAAGCATCACTATATCAGTTTTCAAAGATTTTCGCATTTAAGCGTTATACACGGGTTCGTGCTCAGTATTAATTATCCTCATCGAGAGATCTAGGGAGGTGCACTAGCTTGACCATAGTTCGATTATTTGCATCGAACAAACTTCCACAAGTTTTTAAATCAGATCCAGTAAAATCTGTTTATAATATCGTGTATGGAAATAATTAAGAACCGAACACACTATCACGACTGTATTATCAAGGATGGTAGACATCCAGTCGGAGCTTCAAATATTCAAGAGGTAATTCATTCATCATCATCATCATTCTCATGCCCTTAACCCACACTAAGTGGGGTCAGCACAACATGTTGTCCTTTTCCATTTACCTCTATCATTCGTCACATCCAATCCTATCCCTGAATTTTAGCCAAAATTGTTACAAAAACCCTCCATATCTAGCCAGATCCAACCATTGGGTTTTAAATGTTCAACGAATGTGGGTGTCTCGAAAGAGGTCAAATATGGTATAGACGATGTACTTTCTACAACCCTAGTGCATTTGCATTTAAACGGCCGCTACTGTGCAGTGGCGCGGCGTGAGATATTACGTTTAGTGCCCGACATGCATTTAAACTGCCTTATGAAATTTTTAAATTATTATGCCAATTACGTACCTCATATTGAATCATAAATTCAAGAGATTGTGATGCTGCTCATGAGCTAAAAATAGGGTGGAATAGAATTACTTTTAAATACATTCAAACGGGGCTTAACATGATAAATTTCGATTACCAGCGAAAAATAAGCAAAAAAAAAATTGTACTTTTATTATTGGTTTTATCGACTTGCGAAGGCATTTTATGAAATCTAGGTATTTGAATTTTTCTATTTATAGGAGAACATGCCTCTTAGTTTCACACCAAAGTTATATATATATTATAACTCGGTATAATGGCAATACTTCTGAATATAAGGATTTTGTCTCAGCACATGTTTCTAGAATCGCAGTCTGTTTCAGTATTCGGTGGTACTTATATTACACCCTGTACAACGTCTCTTCAAATTTATTGCATATGGAAGATCAAAACTTACGAATAAGTGAGTAAAATTCGCGAACATAGGAATTTTCATTGAACGCGATTTCAGAGCTACGCCTCGTAGTACATTTCGTAGCACTTGCTACGAAAAAAATAAATAAATATTCTCTGCTCACAGGCATCTTATTAGAATGTTAGATCAAAATTCTGGAGGTCTAAAACAATATTCTAATCAAAATTCCATCTGTTGTCTTAGTCCATAGTAAGGTTTAACCGCAATATTTAGAATACATAAATGTAGTTGAATTTTATTAGTTCACCTTTAGCCTAATTTGGTGATTCTTTGGCCTATCAAGTGATTAATAAGTTATTATTCCGTACGACTTGCATTTTAAATTGTTGTCAATAATATTATTACTCCTTTTTAATGTAAACCAAACTGATAACTATTTATAATAGACGAGTAAACTTCACTTGATCCCGGAAAATACCAGGATGAAGAAACTATAATCAAAATCCCATTAAGGTCAGCTTCCTGACCGCCAACAATTTAATATCACCATGGAAGGGAAGTCTCGGGAGCACAATAGAGCCTGCACTCCTTTAAAAACACATCCATGGTGTCATCTAGTAAATCCAGCATAATCCCAAAGGAAACGATGGAAGGGGAACACTTTAAACTTTTTTAATCTGTGACGAAACTCCCGCGGTAAGCGAGCCTTCACATTTTTAGAACAAATTGTTCTCGTGAACTTCAATTTTTAACTTTGAAATTGAAAAGAACTTTGAAAAGTAGTGTTTATCGCTTTAGCTGGTTTGAGTACTTATCTCATTGCAGTTTCCGGATTCGGTTTGAAGTTTCATTGAACTGGTTAAAGTTACAGGGATGAAATAAGCTCAAGTAGAGATCCTAGGCGCAGAATATAGGTGGAACTTGTAAACGGTTAAACTTTTGTATGAAAACGAGTATTGATCTTATGATCTTGACCTGTAATGCCTTTGACATACAGTGGGAATGTTTTTAACTACAACAATTTAATAAAATAAAATATGTTTTTGTGCAATTATACTATAGTAAGAGATTGGAAACTCTTTGCTCGCCTTTGGACATTACCTTTTAAATTTAAAAATTATGCTTGATGTTCTATTTTTTGTATACTACAAAGAATTTGAGAATTACCTACATGAATTTATTGTACAGTTGTTCTATCTCATGAAGTCCGTTTGGTCTTATTTGTGTGTGTGTTCACATGTACGTTGTTTCTGTGTGCGTAAGCTCGGAAGCGCTCAGGGGGTCTAAAGTGGCCACTTTTGATGAAAAATCAGATGTTTCATAGATGCTTCATCTATGAAACATCTAACTTTTCATCAAATGCTTCATAAATGCTTCATATATGCTTCATCTATGAAGCATCGATGCTTCATCGATGCTTCATAGATGTTTCATAGATGAAGCATATATGAAGCATTTATGAAGCATTATGAAGCATCTATGAAGCATCTATGAAACATCTATGAAGCATTTCACAAAACATCTTTTTTGACAGATCTATGTGCGAGGTTAAATTTATTTTTAGAAAGTAAATAGGTAGGTACCTACTTAGTTTTTTTATAGAAATGATTGCACTGCGCCACCCTGATGGACGAAATATTTTTGAGGCACACGAATAAATAAAAAAGGTGGATTGTCGCGGGAGCGGGTCTGAGGTTTTTTTTTCTTAAATTTGGCTTCGCACGGGTTTTGCATTCAGTCATCCGTTTTCCATTCAACCTATTTACTTTCTAAAAATAAATTTAACCTCGCACATAGATCTGTCAAAAAAAGATGTTTTGTGAAATGCTTCATAGATGTTTCATAGATGCTTCATATATGAAGCATCTATGAAGCATCGATGAAGCATTGATGAAGCATCGATGCTTCATATATGAAGCATATATGAAGCATTTGATGAAAAATTAGATGTTTCATAGATGTTTCATAGATGAAGCATCTATGAAACATCTGATTTTTCATCAAAAGTGGCCACTTTAGACCCCCAGAATCGATCCACGCACACAGAAACATCGTGCTTGTGCATCTACACACACAATTAAGACCTAACGGACTTCGTGAGATAGAACAAACGTACATTTAGTATAGAGCTCTACTCGGAAATACGAATGAAAATGTAACCGTAAATCGTTCCTACTATTGCAATGAACGACTGCCAATAGGACCAAAAATGCTCTTGAATAAATTGAAAATCCGTAAACTTCGGTTTGTCAGCAACAAAGCGGTAAAGCAAAGTTCATCCGCTGCACAGTTGACGTTCGCTGTCGGGGGCTAATTAAAGTGTCCCTGCTGGCGTACCACCAACTCTTAGAGCAATGTCAAAACAAGGTGAAAACAGTCCTGCATCGCGTCAATGACTTGACACTTGACACTCCACGATGAGACGTTACCAAAACATTCCTGCGTTAGGCTTACTTTAACCTTACCTTAGTCTTATCTTAGCACGGAATCAGAGTAATCTTACTATGACATTGCTCTAAGCGTTGCCATCCAGCGCGGTAATGCTGCCAGTGTCTTGGGCACGCTTCCGTCTGGCAGTGGCTTGGATCAGTTGAGCTACCTATAGATCGTTTCCAACGATCCTTAGGTGGCTCAACTGGTTCTTTTTGTATTTTATACTTTTATGTAAATATGTAGTTAGTAGTTTAGTTTCTGTAAATAAATGTATTTTTTGCTCTAAGAGTTCATAGTAAGGTCCCAGGGGGTTTGAGTGCCGCGGCTTCCCGCACTGTCACTCACTCAACTCGTGATAATGGGACGAGCGTGGTTGCCTCGCTCACTACCAACAGTTTGAGATCCTTGTTGGACCTTGGTAAACTTTGGAACATTTGCGAGCAGTTTCAGAACATAACCAGCCTGGATAGGTTTTCGAGGGTTGCCTACGGTCAATCAAATGTACCTCTAGTAAGTGCATACTAATGGAATGTTAAGTTCTGTAAAATGTTACGCATTCACCAGATCATTTATTTGGACACACCTCTGATTACGACTTTAGACATCTGCAAAGGATCTTAAATTCCTGACTAAAAAAGATGTGAGAGAATAGCGGCCTTTACACGGTACAGATATCTGTACAGATATGAACCGCACAGATATCTGTAAGTACAGGTAACCGCGGATAAAACTGTCGTGTTAATTACTGTCACAGTTTTGGACTGGCGCGTGGTACGATATTAGCGGCCTTTACACGGTAGAGTTTTTACCACGCATCTGGACTGCGTTCCGAACCACACAGATATCTGTACAGATATCTGTACAGATCGTCGCGCATCTACACGTAAGGTTTTTAGCAAAGGTTGGAATGGCGCGTGCTATTTCCCGCGGGCCGATCTCTGCGTGTAAATGCTGCTAATGTCGATGGAAACAGTCGTTTTCGTATACTAGTGCTTAAAAGTTAAAACCGTTTCTTTGTTTTATTTTAGTTCTAATAAGTTATCGCGTTATCATAGAATTCAATAATTTGTCTGATATTTGAGATAACTAGTATTTTATGAAATGAATGACGAAATAGCACCGCTGAGAAGTTATTTAATTCAATTGTCTGTTTTTTGTTCCGTTCTGATATTTTAGTTTCGTATTTTAGTGAATTTACTTTCACGATAATATATTTCCTCAGCTGAAGCCGTTGTAAGCAGCAATGTTTGAACGTGTGACACCAAAAGCCGGGTGATTTTCATGTTCCTCTTCGTGACAGCCATAGCTTAGGGCAGTGGGACAAGCCTTGTTTGAACGAGCATTATCACGAAGTGGAAAGCTCTTGCATAATGGTTTTCATCTTTTTGTTACCGTGTAAAGGGAAATTATTTTTATGCAAACTTTATCTGGTGATTGGTGAAAGAAAGTTCCATTTTAATGTGTCAATTATATTCTTATTCTGTGTGTTAAAACTGTTGAAATACATCCTTTTCTGTAAAAGTGTCTTTTTTAGCTTGTATTGATTGTTTATATAGTATTTATTCTCTTAAAATGTGGCAAAAGTATTTTTTATTCCAAGCTATCAATTCGAATCATGTTCAATACTATCTATTCTAACTCATTTATTCCTTAGGGGTCAGAATAAAATTACCATTGGAAATATGACTGAGCATTAATTGAAAGCAGGAACGTGTCCTCAATATAAATTATCTTTATCGTCGTCGTACGAAACAGCTATTTTACAGCGTGGGTAATAAAATCCGGAGACGTTATGTCGTGAAATTAAAATTTTAATATCGCGTCTCATGGTGGAATTAGGGTGGAATACATCGTGCTTGAACATTTTGTAGACGAGCGCTTTCATATATATAGGCGTTTGTCGCGTTACAGAGACGCTGCAGTAGGCTTTGTCGCGAAGCTGCCGCTAGCAATTGCGTGGCTTTTTCAGTCTGCAGTCGCGCTACTAAAACGCCTATATATGAAAGCGCTCCTAAGTAGGTAAGTGTGCCACCAACATCAGTTCCCTGTGGACTGATAATGTTCTGGATCCGATTCAGTGGGCAGACGTTGTCCTGCCACAGACATGAAAGGCTAAAAATTTGTAAACATTAGCTGAGAAATCAAAAAAATGTAAATAAACGGGTAACCTATCAATCTTTCGAAAAACGATACACCGAATTTTGAAATCCATAAAACGTTTGATAGAAACTCGAAATCCAGATACTATGTTTTACATAATTTTATTACTCCGATAAAACGTTTCACAGAAGTCTCATTTGACAGAAACACTAATGCCAGATTATCAGTTCGTTTTTTTTTTCATTCGACAACAATATGGGTTGGATTTAGTATTACGAAGCAGGATTTTGAGGGGGGCGGTGAGGGGGGGAGGGGAGGGGGGTTCCCCCTTCCCCCTGGTACCACTCCTATTACAAGGTAACGCACCGTTCTGGAGATAATCAAATTATTGTTTTATATACAAACTGGTAAAAATTGGTAAAAAATTAGTATTCGGTAACAGTATTTTGGTGGGGGGGAGGGTGGAGGGATCCCCCGCCCCCCTGGTACCACTCTCATTACAAGGTAACGCACCATTCTTGAGAAAATAAAATTATTGTAACCTAACCTAACTTTTTTTTTTATCTAACCTAACCTACACGGGGCAACCGACACGGGGCACCCTGTAGGTTAGGTTAGGTTTGTTTACAAAAAAACGAACGAAGCGAGCCCACCCACAAAATCTGGTCGCACAAACCCCCATAACATCTAAAAGAGAAACTAAATCAGATCCGACACGGAGCACCCTGTAGGTTAGGTTAGGTTTGTATATAAAAAAGCGAGCGAAGCGAGCCCACTTACAAAATCTGGTCGCACAAACCCCCATAACATCTAAAAGAGAAACTAAATCAGATCCAACACAGGGCATCCTGTAGGTTAGGTTAGGTTTGTATATAAAAAAGCGAGCGAAGCAAGCCCACCCCCAAAATCTGCTCGCATAAACCCCCATAACATCTAAATGAGAAACTAAATCAGATCCGACACAGGGCATCCTGTAGGTTAGATTAGGTTTGTATATAAAAAAGCGAGCGAAGCGAGCCCACCCACAAAATCTGCTCGCATAAACCCCCATAACATCTAAATGAGAAACTAAATCAGATCCGACACGGGGCATCCTGTAGGTTAGGTTAGGTTTGTATATAAAAAAGCGAGCGAAGCGAGCCCACCCACAAAATCTGCTCGCATAAACCCCCATAACATCTAAAAGAAAAACTAAATCAGAACCGACACGGGGAACCCTGTAGGTTAGGTTAGGTTTGTATATAAAAAAGCGAGCGAAGCGAGCCCACCCACAAAATCTGGTCGCACAAACCCCCATAACATCTAAAAAAGAAACTAAATCAGATCCGACACAGGGAATCCTGTAGGTTATGTTAGGTTTGTATATAAAAAGCGAGCGAAGCGAGCCCACCCATAAAATCTGCTCGCATAAACCCCCATAACATCTAAATGAGAAACTAAATCAGATCCGACACAGGGCATCCTGTAGGTTAGGTTAGGTTTGTATATAAAAAAGCGAGCGAAGCGAGCCCACCCACAAAATCTGCTCGCATAAACCCCCATAACATCTAAATGAGAAACTAAATCAAATCCGACACAGGGCATCCTGTAGGTTAGGTTAGGTTTGTATATAAAAAAGCGAGCGAAGCAACCCTTTCTAAAAAAAAAAAAAAAGGTTTGGTTAGGTTACAATAATTTGATTTTCTCAAGAACGGTGCGTTACCTTGTAATGGGAGTGGTACCAGGGGGGCGGGGGATCTCCCCCCCGAAATACTGTTAGGTACTAAATACTAAATTTTTACCAATTTTTACCAGTTTGTATTTGAAAACAATAATTTGATTATCTCCAGAACGGTGCGTTACCTTGTAATGGGAGTGGTACCAGGGGGGAGGGGGAACCCCCTCTCCCCCCTCCTACCCCCCACCCCCCCAAAATCCTGCTTCTTAATACTAAATTTTTACCCGAAACTTTTTAGGTTATTATCGGTCTCAGAACCGAATCTGCCCACCCCGACTTCCACGTAGTCTTGTCTGTCCTACCCTAGAGTGTTTTTATGAACTCGGAGGCGCGAAGGGAGATGCAGCCCCCGCCCGCTGTGGCTCGTGCTGATGCCGCGTTTTGTTACGCAAGGGCGGAGGGGCTGCACTTCCTGAAGCGCCGGAGCCGTCACAAATTCGAAATGGATAGAAGATTTAGGTTAAACTTTGATAATTTGCCAAAAGTGTTTGGTGAGGTTACTTAACCATCTAGCACGAAATTAGTTAGGAAATGTTAAAGGTAATAAAAAAAAAGTAACTAGGTACAATATTTAATAGATATCTATCTACAGTACTTCAAGCTACATAATGGACATCGGTCATTTAATTTTATGGTACCTAGTATTTATAACGCTCTGAATAACTAGAAAGATTGAATACATAATTTTGTAATAGGTCTTTCCTGAACCATGATTTTTCGGGATCACAAAATATATGGAAAACAAATTATATGGAAAACAAACATGCGGTAAAGTGAATTATCTGGATGTTAAAATTTCTGGAAAATGTTTAGATGTATTTTGTATTTCTGTCTTGTAAAAAAAAACAAATGAAAATCTGGCTTAAGAATTTATGGAATTCGAATTCCTGTATTATGAAAAAAAAGAAATCAAAAATCTGTCAAACGTTCCTATGGATTTCAAAAATCTGTCTTGTAATTTTCGTGACATAAATACGTAACCAAATAAACGTGTAGCAAATAATTAGGAGGAAAATAACTACGAACACAATCTATACTTACCAATATTATCATCATCATCATCATTATCAGCCATTTTGTACCCACTGATGGGCATAGGCTTCGTGTCTACCATTTGCCTCGGTCCTGCGCTACTGATCCGATTCTGGGAATTCTTTCACTACTAGAAAGCTACGTTACCCCTGCCAGCTATAGGCTACGTTTTATCCAGGTACCACGCTAGTTTTATATATATGGGCTTCTGTTGGCTCTCGACTGGTACTCGTACACTTTAGAAGTGGAGTTAGAATATAATATGTGCTTACATAATTTAGTTTTGGTTCCATCTATGTCCATCTTAATTATCTAATAATAGAAGGGTTAGAGGAAATTTAGATATTGGAGAACTTTATGCAAACTAATGTCGGTACAGTTTGAAACATAGATGATCCAACTAAGTTTAAAATGCTTTTTGAAATAGAACAGTATTGTCTCACTTGTGTTTGAGTATACTGCTGGTAGTCTGTTTTTTATGAGTAGTTAAACAACTTTATTCATGAAACGCTTAGTATACATGTTAGTGAGTATGCTGGATATTTCACGCGTCATATTGATGACGCGTGAAATATCCAGCATCTGCATCCAGCATCAAGCTCTGCTTACTTTGGGGCTATTGAGCCCCAAAGTAAGCAGAGCTTGTGTTATGGGATCTACATGACTGAAATATCACTTCTATACTTTTTTTGTAATTGCATACAATATATACATAGAAAAACGTCCAGACCCGAGGCAAATATTTGCTGATCAAATAAACATTTGCTGATCAAATAAATATTTGCTGATCAAATAAACATTTGCCTTGCGGCGGGATTTCAACCCGCAACCTTCGGAGTTTCAGGTGGGCCTTTGCCCACTGCGCCACTGAGGTCATCCCATTATTCAACGTAACTAAAAACGTTGTAGGTTCCAAGCTAGCCCTGTCTTGCCACTATTTGTACTCAAAAGCTTCTCAAGTTGTCAACAGTAGGTATTTATAGAGAGAGAAATATTTTATTTTCTGTTTAATTTTGGCTCGATTCTATTTCGCAAGGCATTATTAAATGAGTTCTCAATTTATAATGTTGACTATACCATAACCACAACATACCAATAGTCCCTCTGAAGATTTCCAAGCGAAGAACTTCCAAGTCGACGTTTGGGTCCGTTTGGAATTTTAATCGATTTTGGTCCCAAATCGTCATTGGATCACGCGACATTTTTACACTAGCAAATACATTAATCACGAGGGACGGAAAAACCGATGGTAAACAATTTACCGCTGATTCAGACCCTTCCACCATAAATCCTCGTCAGTGCTTTCCAGATTTGACACTCGGTTATCATCAGCGGTTGAGCTGTATTTGGTTATCATTCTTTTTACACGCCAAGAGAGCCGAATACGGCCAAATACAGATACCATTATGTAGAGCGGAAAATGCCTCGACTTTTGGTCGTGGAGTTGAATCCCGGCTGAACATCAATGGAGTTTTTGTGTTGAAAAAACTTAACGGTAAAGGAAAACATCGTGAGGAAAAAAGTTATCTTTTTAATAGCGTTTATAAATTGATGGAATTACAACATGCCACGTATGTAATGCTAATTTCTACAAAAAGTTGTTATGTACCAATTATGTATTGGGAGTACCTCTGAATACTCCATTAGACATTTTCGAATAATCTAAAATACCTCAAGATGTAAGAAAATGTCTACCGCACCTTGAGGAAAAGTAAAGTGAAGTAAAGTAAAGTAAAGTAAAAATTCTTTTATTGACACAAGACAGGTAGGTACAGTATTAATTTTGAATCCATAGGCTCCCGAACTAGTTATAAAACTGTATTTCAGGAGCCAGTGGCTTCTCCCAATGAAATATGCATGGTGAATTATGTCTAAAATACAGACTAAACGAAAACGAAACGATAATGAGAAGAGAAAAAAAAAAACATAAAAAAAAACAAAAACAAAAAAGGAAACAGTTGTGGTCTCTATTAGTAGTACGGAATCATATTTTTTTACACTGACAATTATACTTTCAGTTTGCTATACATTGCCAGATCTAGGTAATAATCCACTAGGTGTTAATTGGTCGACTGCTCGGGCTACGCTAACGGAATTCTACGAACTATTTGCATTATGTGGTATGACAAGTGCGATCACGTTACTACAATCGGGTTAGTAACACAGCCTGTGTCCATCTCTAATAAAAAAAACTTAGGCCTTTACATCTTTTACTAGATGGTTAATACAGTGTTATGAGGCAATCTTTGCCTACAATAAACTAAACGGGACACTGTAGTGCCTTGCCCAGCACCTACACCATCCTCTCAGTTTAACTGGCCATATCCACAGGAAAAACGTGGTCAATACGTGTTGGACAATGGTCAATCTGTTTCTTTCATACGTTTCATTACATCGAATTTATTTCCTCTCAATTTCGAATCGTTGCATAAACTTATTTTGTTGCTTAGATTATAGTTTAAGTTATTTTGATATTGAAAGTAACAAACTTATTCCAGTTCTCGAAAAAAATACCTTCAATGAATTTTTCCTAAACGGCACAAACGATAACATCTCAGAAGCCCGACCTCTATAAAAATTGGATGAAAGTTATATTGACCTTAACGATAATAATGTTAAACATTTCCAAGAAATTGTTTCTGAGAGTTTGCATAAACTAGTCAAGCTTAAACTTGGTACCACAGAAGGTTTGTGACCTTTCATTTAATTATTTCTAGAGTAAACTCGTATTATTATGTATTCAAAGACTTGAGTCAATTTAAGCACGTTTCCTAAGCACCTACTTACGAACTTAACGAACTTAGCTCACGCGAGTACGGAATAAGCTATTTATGTAGGTAACTATCATCTAGCTTGGCTAAGTAGAGTTACTTCAAGTAGTATTACGCGAAGGCTCCGTTAGCAAATTATAGCCGACAGTAAATGGCTTACAGTGCAAGGCTTAGAACATCTTGGGATAATTTTAGAGTGGTATTAACCACCTGAGCTCTGAACAATGAATAATGGTTCAAGCTTGAGATAAGTACCTACCGACATAACCTTTGATACTACATCACTGGATTGTCGGGTAAAATTTAATAATTCAGCCCTTGTCTAAGCTTATGCACACAAAAATGGGACTGCTTAAAATCACACGGTACTTACGAAAAACCTAAATAAATAAGAATCCAGAAAATGTATTTAACTTATTCAACTGTTTATGAGCTAGGGGCTCGAGATGGGTCTGGGTCGAGGGTAAAGAAAATCTAATTCTTTATTGGAATAATCACGTAGGTGTACTAAACAACAAACACGAGTTCTCTAAAACAACGGGAGCAAGATTATTGGTTTCGCATCCAATATGTTGCTGCGCAAATATGTTTTGTTGAATGTAATTTATGAACGAGGTCACTAGATCAGCATGCAGATGTAGGAAACAAAGAACATTAATAACAATGGATATCGCGGAAATGAATGGAAACAAAAATAATGGTCTTGATATTTCTGACTGAAGCCACGCTTTTGTGAGAATTGACCACAAACAATAAATTAGGTACTTAAAAAAAAATGTTTACGTTTATGTCTATTACCAAAAATATGATCACTATTACCAAGGTGCGGTAGACATTCTTTCAGATCTTTTTAGACATTTTTAGATCATTTGAAGATATCCATGGGAAATGTATCAAATGTTTTTGGAAATACCTTTGACTAGTTGTAGAAAACCAATTATTTTTAGAAACTTAAGAGGGGGAACTTATATTTAGAGGTCATTCTGCTTTTTGACTAGGTAGGTACTTCTATTTTTTTTGCAAGTATTTCTGATTTTTGAAATTAATTTTCATATGCCAACCATATTTTTGATTTAGGTACGATTCCTTTTATGATAAAACAATTTCAACTCGAAACATTGTTCAGCTCCACTACTACACAACACACATGGTTCGAATAGGTATATATGTCGCGCTTGACTATCAGTGGCGTTTTCGCGCTTCGCTGGGCGGACTGAAAAGCATGCATTGCAATCTCGCGGCCATGGCTGAACACTTCGCTTTACAGTGCGTGAGTATTTTCTTTTATGGGCAACGTAACTAAAAGATATTTGTTATGTTACGAATTAAAATTCAGATTATGTGATGTGTATGAGTGTAATGTTTCAGAAAAGAGCTTCCGGATTTACACAGTGATACAACAAAATCATTATCATTTTGATCGTATTAAGTCTTACCTTACGACAAATTATTTCCCGACAAAGATATAACAAACTGAATAATTAATGATGGAGAAGCTAAGCGCTATACTTCCAAGTTTATATTTCAGACATTTTAAGTGGCAGATGCGGTTGCTGCTACAAAAGAAGATAAAGCAAAGCCAGGTACGGCAAAAGACGGGATAAATGACGTAATCAATTACACGAATTATTCAAACAAACTGCTCATTTTGTTTACTGGTTCCTCCAGAAGAAATATTAGACTAATTGTGTGGCCCGGGTGGTCGCCCTTCGCATCAATCCTTCGAAATTAGTTTCGGGCACCGCACACCGCTGACTTACGATACCGCCCCAACTTATTTCGATGAAAAAACATGTATCAACTTTATACAATAGGGGAGATAGAGCGCAGAAATATGAAGATCGCAGTTCGGAACAATAAAATTGTTTTCTTCGGTCTGGAATACCATAATAAGTATAAGTAAAGAAAACAATTTTTAACAGTTTGAGTCCGACTCACGCTCTGATGGTTCCACACTGGATTTAAAAAATGCTAGCGTGAACGATGCCTTTTTGGGAAGAGGAATTCACAAAGGGTTCCATTTCTACGCACAACGATAGTAATAGCTACTTATTCCATGGTTCCGTCAAGTGGGTCTGCGGAGCGAACAATAATGCCGGTTTCCAGTTAATGCTTCGATGGATTGGGGAGCGCTCACCGATAGGAATTCACAGGAAAACGTTAAATGGAAATTCTCCCAATACTGCTATTTTGGCAGCGTGTGGCATTATTCTCAGTCCGCATCCAATAAAGAAATGCTTAGGCTGTATTTGCTAGTACCTACGAATATAACTTCCTGCTAATATTTTAAATGTTGGGCAGCACTTGGTCCAACGTCCATAAAAATGGTCAATCTCCTTTGTGAGTAAGTACCTACTTATGTTTGTGTTTCAATTACGCCTCGATCAGTGGTTTAGTTTAGGATAGGTAGTACCTAATGCTAATTTAAGCGCAAATATCGCATGCTTTCAAAAAGTAAGCCCTTTATTCTAAACAACAGAGTTCAACAAATACAGAGAGTAATCTATTAAGATTTTAGATAGGTACCTACTATGCCTAAGTGCTATTATTTATACAGACCAACTTTACAGAACAATTGAAATCAAGCTTCAAACAAAATCTCAGACGAAATGTTACTTTAGGCTCTGCTGTAATTTGGAGTGATCGCCGGAGGCAATTGATGAAATCCAAGTAAAAATTAAGTTTCCGAGACATTGCCGCTTTTGAGTCAAAAGCTGTTTTCGTAAGCGCGAATATTTTCAGGCCGGTACAAAAGAAAGAACAAGTGCGACACTACAGTACCTATTGGCTTTGTTAGAGGAAACTTTTATCCCGTTATTTTGTAGTTCAGTTATGGAAAAGTCTCGTTATTTTTCACCGGCCAGTTTTTGAAAAATAGCACTGAACTGAGAATTTTGCAGTAGGTATCTACTTTACAGTACCTTTTTTATATTATACTAGCTTCGGCCCACAGCTTCGCACGCGTGGTACCCAGATAAAACGTAGCCTTGGTCCTATTCCCGGTCATAACCTATCTATATTTTAAATTTCAGCCAAATCGGTTCAGTGATTTCGAGTTATAGTGAAACATCCATCCATCCTCCAAGCATACAAGCTTTCGGATTTATAATATTAGTGTGATATTTAAATAGCTTGGTAACAGAATAAACAGGACCCAAACATAGAACAAATAGGTAAACATTTGTCCTGTCACGGAAATCAAAGTCACTCAAATCCCCCCATACAGCCAAGGTCGTCTTTGTGGAGTTTCCGGCTTTCTACTTAAATGCGTCCAAACACAAAACAAACGTAGAATCTTAACTCAACTTTATCATTTCTTTGCTCTTTTATCATTATCCTTCGTTTGCTCGGCTTCAATTTGCGTAATTGTTGAGACAAGAATATCCAAGCAGAAGGGAGGAATACCTACTTTTATTTGTTTTAAAATTTTATAGGTCTCTGTTGTGACAGTGCCACGAGGATGCCGATCTGTTTCAGCGCTCACGTAGTAATTTAACGGTGCTATTAGGAGATACCTAACACTTATTTTGGCAGTGCTTTTGAGACTATCTGTGTTATTCAGAATGGATTAATAGGCTATAGAGCTCCAACTAATTTCATTGCCACACGAATGATGTAAAACAATATTTTTCTACAACCTTGCTAAATTGATAAGAAATTGCAGTAACGATATAATGCTCCGAGCAATTTGGCAGTCTACAAGATTCAGCAATTTGATTTGATAAATGATGAGTTCCTCCTGCTGAACTTCAGCGAAATATAAATTCTTATCAAATTTTTCTCGTTTATTTCGAACCCACATTGATCAAATCGATTCCCCTAAAGCCGCAGTACTTTACCATAGTAAAATAGCTAAAATGAAAATAACAATTTGTAAAATCCGGCTGTGTATCTTTATCTTTTTGCACTCAAGCGGATGGAATAAACATGAATGCACCTGACGGGACACAGAAACAGAACAAAATAAGGTAAAAATATGGGTCGCTGGCACCAACCCAACTTGGATGGACAGACCGAACAAAGCCCTGCCATCTGTCGCGTTAGTCGGCCGAAGAGGTGATAGATACCCGTACTATCCGCATTTATCTAACGGCAGATAGGTAAAAACCAATTGAATAAATTGGAATAAAAATTGGATGTCCTTAACATTTTCCTCGCAATAAGCAGTATCAGAAAACTGAACCGTGACCGTTGGGAATTTGGCGAAACACGAAAAAATATCCGTATAAAATGTTTTGTCCATTTTCCGTAGCAAAAACTGCGTAAGTAGCAATGGTATATAAAGCTCGAATCAACTAAAACCTTTTTCGCTCTGTATCATTTCCTGTCCCAGAAACGTTACCGTATATTCCGGTCAAAGGTAACTAACGTCCGCGTTTCTAACTGGCAGGAGCTGGCAGGCGGTCTAACATTTCATTCGGAAACAATTACATGGTATCGGTGCCCGGGCTAATACGGTTCAGGCGTGTCAAATAAATGAAACCACGCATTTGAAACGACTATGTTCCAACGCAGCGGCTTAAATTTAGCACTGTAAACAGTTTTAGGACTTATAAGTATGTTTAAATTAATGTAATATCCTATACTATTAAACGAGCAATATTTGAATACATGTACATTTCTATTCGCGTTCTCGAAAACGGCTCCAGCTCCACCTATTTCGATTAAATTTGCAGTGTTCGGATTTAAATTATTAAAGCGAAAAATCGTTATAACTGGGTCTCATAACTCATCTTTTGCTAGGACAGAAAGACCACAGTCGGCATTGTTGTTTCAGAGTGAATTTGTGGTTTGATAGACCAACAACAACAACCGATCGATTAGAGCTGACCACAAATAACGGGCGTGATAATACAAACAATCAATGGATTATTTGTCTAGTCGCTCTCGGCGATAATTGAACGGCTTTGTTTGTCCGGCTATGGTGCGCCAAATATCAGCAAAATACAAACATAAAAGCCGGTACAATAATAAAAGTTTTTTTAACGAATTAGAAAGCAAAAAAGATACGTGGGTCAATCTTCAGAATCAGCGCACCTGGTTGATCGCTATGGCGCCCCATTATTGCTTTTCTGCCCCTTCAGGGAAGAATATGAAAATATGCTTATTTAGAAACTGTTTATTAGATATTTATTATTTAGAAATGCTTATTTCCTTCTCGAAATAAAAATACAGAAAAGCAATAATATCGATATTTAAAAAGCACCATAGCGATCAACCAAACACGCTGATTCTAAAGATTGACCCACGTAAGAAATTGAGTAATTTTAAGAAAGTTTTCGTTCGAGTCACCTAAGTATTTTAACAAAACAACGCTCTAGCGAGCGTGGTCGGCGCACTAAGTTTTTATTCATAGGAACACGTTTGTTTGTTAGTTTTGTTTGTTCTTCAATCATGCAAAAACGTGTGAGTAAATGTTATTATTTATACCTCTGAAGTAAGTATAGGCACAGGCTTGTTTATAAAAAAATATTTTAATATTGTTGCTTTATTTTTCTGTGAATTTTATGTCGCTAAAATAAATTCATTGACAAATATTCATTCACAAAAATAGCCTCGACTCTTGATTGAATATCTTCCGAAGCCATCTATTTACTTTATTTCAGGAATAAAAATGAATAACTCTATTTATCATCGTTTGTTTTGGGAGGCTTTATCATCATTAAAAATTTTCGAAAGAGGTTTATCTTCATTTGGAATATTCGAATTATTCGAAGCGGGTTTAATACAGCTTTGGGGCAACTGTGCCGATTTATAGGCCTCGCGGGATGATTCCGTCTTCATGTATCACTGGCCCGATAATTATAGCCACTGCACTGTTGGGGCTTACAGCTGTCACGTTATATTGACAAATCTGAGCCGAGCTTCGGGCTTGGATATCGAGATAGTTTTGCTTTGTTACTGTGTTTCAACTATCATTCCTGTATCCTCAAGGCGCAGTAGAGATTTTCTCAGATCTTCAGGCATTTGAGACCTTTTTGGAGAAGTCTGGGAGTTGTCAGAGTTGTATTTGGTATATGCCTACATTTAGCAGAAATTAGCATTACATACGTGAAAGATTGCGAGCCTATCGCCGCTATTAGAAGTTTCCATTACCATTTAGAGTACCTACCTACATAATAATTTTTTTTTAAGGTTGCGGTACGTCGAGCTCGGAACTTCTCTTCCAACGTATCTATCTAAATTGTTCGTCCTTGTCACGCAAAAAACTCTATGTAGTATAGTATAGGTGTACTACTCAGTCTACTATGAGCAATCACAGCCCCGATTGGCAGTATTACCTCTACCTAATCTGTGATTGGCAGATATGAGTCTGACATGAGGCCCGCCCTTTTTAGCGCGATTCAGGACGCATTACGCGCAGCTACTGTTCAATAATTTCAAATATAATTGCATCAGGACGTTTGGCTCAGCGGTTGTGAGCTCCGCTTGCAGCGCGGTAAATACTTGCGGAATGGAGATCAATTCCTGTTGATGTTGAGTTTTTGCATCTTTGGAGAGGCCAAAAATGTTATATTGTCATTCACTAATGAATAATGTTCATTTTATTTCATGGAATCGTTAGATAAATGTTTGGTAAAAATGCTTTTTTTGGAAATTTATCTACAATATCTAGGTAATTACCTACCCATCTTACTCTCAAGATTTTTAGGGAGGGATGAGATCGATATTATGACGCTAGACAGAATATGTGGGTTGTTACCTATATAAGTCGGTACACAATTACCTAAATTTTCAAAGGGAAGTAGGTACCTAAGTAGGTACTTACCTATGTTTTTTTCTGTCCAATGTCTATAGGTAAGTAGGTACTTACCTAACCTACCTAACTACTGAAGTCACAACGGATGTTTGTCCCTCTGAAATTAGGGGGCGTCCATTAATTAAAATTAAAGAATAAAAATTAAAGGTGATTTTTGCGATTTTTCAACCCCCGCACCCCCTCCCCCCCTTGGTGAGATGTCCTGAGATTTGGCTCGATCCCCTCCCCCACCCCCTAATCTCACGTGAGAATAAAAAAAATAATCTTAAACAGGTACCTACCTAGATTTGCCGAGACCTCCCTTTCATTTTTAATCCCACATGGGATTAGGTGCGATTTGGCTCAACCCCCTCCCGCCCCCTAAAAGCCTGACGTAATTAATGGATGCCCCCATAAGTGCAACAAAGGATAACGCATATTTAGGTACTTATGACGTGGCGAATCAATTTGTGGTACCAATAGGCTGAGAAGGCTGGAGCCTAGGACGGCAGATTTTAGGGGCGGCAAATAGGGAACAATTTTTTTTGTGTTACAGAAAAATAATATTTACCTATATTTATTGATAATGCTATGTTATTATGTACACACAAACAATTCAACATGTAAGTAATGTTTTAAAAATTGTTAGAGTGAGAGCTTTTCTTGCTTAAAACTTTTTTCCATAATTGGATTGGAAACGAGCGATAAAGGCGGTGCGTTTAGATGGGCCCGCGAATTACAGTAGTATCCCGAAAATTTCCAACAGTTTACCTGTTGATCATGTTTGTTTCTGTAGCTGTAATCAGCACGTGTAAGGTAGTCATGTACGAAAAATCCCTATGTGTACCGAAGAATTTTTATTTTCATTAATCATTAAATTTCACATCATCAATCATCAACCAATCAAACATCAATAGGTATCCGTACCCCTATTATAAATGTGAAAGTGTGTTTGTTTGTTTGTTTATTTGTAGTTGAATCACGTCAAAACGGAGCGACGGATTGACGTGATTTTTTGTGTGGAGATAGTTGGAGGGCTGGAGAGTAACATAGGCTACTTTTTATCCGGGTACAACTCGAGCGAAGCCGCGGGCAGCAGCTAGTTTATAATAAAACTGTAACAGGTCAAATTCTGTACATTGAAGATATTTTGAAATTTTTTTTGGAGGGCTCTCTATTGTCGATACTGAAGCCAAAACTGTAATTTTTTTCATTCATGTCTGTCTGTCCGTATCATGGCCGCGCATTACGTCGAAACTACTGGTTGGATTTAAATGAAACCTGGTATTATTTGAGTGCATACGACGAGGTCTAATATAAAATACTTTTAATCCTGAAATTCAGCACGGTTCCCTAGGGAGAGGGGATGAAAGTAAAAATAAGTATCTGGTTGTAATTCATGAGCGCGTAGTCCGATTTCATTGATTCTTTTTAGGGTTCCGTACCTTAAAAGGTAAAAAAAGGAACCCTTATAAGATCACTTTCTTGTCCGTCTGTCTGTCTGTCTGTCACCATCGATTATCTCAGGAACGGGTGGAGCTAGCAAGTTGAAATTCATACCATATACTGAAGTCTATAGTCCCTATTGTGAGTATAAAAATCAAGGTCCTGAGTCAACACTATAAAAAGATATAGGCAAATTTAGGTTTTCGTGAAAACTTGTAAGTACCAAAACTTAAACTTAATTATCAACTTTTTTTATTTTTCGGAATTTTTCCTTTACTTGTGCTGTAAGGCCTTGCTTGTAACCAAAATTGACAATTCTAGGTCAACCGGAAGTACCCTAGAGGTTTTGGGTCGAAAACCTAAATGGTAGTTCCCATTGACCTAGAATCACGAAATTTGGCAAAAAGCAAGGCCTTATAGCAGAAATAAAGGAAAAATTCCAAAAAATTAAAAAAGTTGAAAGTTAAAGGGTGTTCCCATACATACATACATACATAGTTGACGCCAATTAAGATTGTCTTCTGAGTTGTATGAGCGCTCATACAATTAAGCGAACTAGCTTAATTGGCACCATCCTCAAATAAGGTAAATAAATAAAATTGTGCTATTGTGTGAAAGTAAATAAAAGAAAATATTTATTGCAATATTATGCTCGTGTGCGCAGAACATTTGCGGCGCTGCTATCGCAGAACTAGGATATGTACAAAAAAATTACTAATTGTTCAATAACTTAATGGGTATAATGGGTAGGTACGGAACCCTCGGTGTACGAGTTCGACTCGCACTTGACCGGTTTTTACTTTGTTTGAAAGTAAGTACTTTATATATTGTTCCGTAAAAATTTCAAGGTCATCGGTTTTGTAGTTCCGAAATTACAAACAGCGGGAATCCTTGACACCCGAAATGCACAGGAACCGTTGAATGTACGGCTCATCTTAAGCTGGTGTGCAAACAACTCCAAACGAGCTGTCGGTGCTGGTTGTTGTTGTTGGTGCTGGTTGTTGTTGTTGGTGCTGAGGTAATTGTCTGGGGGTCTAAAGTGGCCACTTTTGATGAAAAATCAGATGTTTCATAGATGCTTCATCTATGAAACATCTGATGAAACATCAAATGCTTCATAAATGCTTCATATATATGCTTCTTAAATGAAGCATTGATGCTTCATCAATGCTTCATCGATGCTTTATAGATGCTTCATATATGAAGCATCGATGAAGCATCTATGAAACATCTATGAAGCATTTCACAAAACATCTTTTTTGACAGATCTATGTGCGAGGTTAAATTTATTTTTAGAAAGTAAATAGGTTGAATGGAAAACGGATGGCTGAATGCAAAACCCATGCGAAGCCAAATTTAAGAAAAAAAAAAACCTCAGACCCGCTCCCGCGACAATTTACCTTTTTTATTTATTCGTGTGCCTCAAAAATATTTCCATATGTCCATCAGGGTGGCGCAGTATTTAATTTATAACAATAAATTTAACCTCGCACATAGATCTGTCAAAAAAGATGTTTTGTGAAATGCTTCATAGATGCTTCATATATGAAGCATTTATGAAACATCTATGAAACATCTATGAAGCATCGATGCTTCATAGATGAAGCATATGAAGCATTTATGAAGCATTTGATGAAAAGTCAGATGTTTCATAGATGAAGCATCTATGAAACATCTGATTTTTCATCAAAAGTGGCCACTTTAGACCCCCTGTATTTGGTAGGATCAGAAGAATCTCATCTATTTTGAACTGTTAAAACCTAGTGAAACGATCACGGGAGGCCGAAAACAGCCACAATATGCGACATGTTATGAATCCATTATTATTCATCATGACAACAATGTTCTGTGGTGCTGAGGGCGAAGGCCCGCCTGAAACACAGAAGGTTGCAAATTTAATTCCCTTTGCCTGCCTGTGAGACAAATGTATGTGTGATCTACGAATCTCTGTCTCAAAATGATTCTCTCAAGAAGGCAAAAAGTCGTAGATTCTGACGAAAACTTTGAATAAAATACCTACGTTGTAGCACAGAATTATGCGACAAAGTTCAATTCAGCTCGCGTAAGCGTTCTTTGCCTAGTGCAATATGCACTGACACGTGTCTACACAAATTCTCTCTTTCTAACGCATAACTCTGTCACTGTCTGGCGCGGAGTGACGCGGAAGGGTTGTCAAGTTGTCACGCGATAGGTATTAGAGCCGAGTGGCAAGTGGGAACCCTGCCAAGGCCCGCCCGGGCGGGCCCACCAATGTACTTGTAGCTTCATACCTAAAGTGCGGAGTGCGCGTAATTAGTAATTAGGTAAATAAATCTGTTTATATTCTTATGTTTTGCTTTTTAGTGCAAGTATGTTTTAAAGTCGGTTAAGTATTTTATTTTTTATTTTTTCATTTTAGTGTTTGTTTTTTATTAAGAATGATGTCATCTTACCTACTTATTGTGTTTCGCTCATCAAGCCCTTTCATTTGATATCCATGTCACTACTACTATACTACTAAAAACTAAGATACTGAAAACCAGCGCTCTAACAGCCATGGCGCTGCTGGAGCAAATGCTGAGGGGTAACCTTATTTTCTTGTCACTGTAATGTAGCATTTCTGATTTGTGTTGTATGTATCGTAGTGGCGAAAATAAAACTTATTTCTATTTCTATTTTACTAAAAAGTTCCATGGAACAGGTCCTGACTCCATCATCAGATCAGATCGCTGTCACCATATTATTATATTACATTGTGTCGGAACTTCACAGATATGCTGTGTTTTTACTCAATCGGCCAATTTATTGAGGAGTTCTGTTGAGCAGCTCTTGACTCCATCATCAAATCAGCTCGTTGTCACCATATTATTAAATTGTAATTGAAACTTAATAGATATACCGAGTTTCGACTCAATCGGCCTATTCACTGAGGAGTTCTGTTGAACAGCTCTTGACTCCATCATCAGATAAGCTTGATTGATACCATAATATTTCATTGTCACCGAGAATATATAAGTGTGCAAAATTTTAGCCCGATAGTTCTACAAACACAATAAATAACCATTGAATTTGAGAGTTCCCCTCGATTTCCATGGGATCCCCTCATCAGATCCTCCACTTCTGGAGTATATCCTTTGTAACCAAAAAAAAAATAATTGTCAAAATCGGTCCACAATTGACGGAGAAATGGCGTAACACACACACAAAAAACTAAAAAAAATATATACCTACTTAAATTAAAAAAAAACACACAGTCGACTTGAGAGCCTCCTCCTTTTTGAAGTCGGTTAAAAATAATACTACACAAATCATAAAAGTTACAATTTCATTAGCAAAAAAAATGTAATTAATATGATTGTGATGTGGTATCGAGTGTAGGGGCGGCAAAAGTTGAATAGCCTACTGGCGGCAAATTTGGAAATCGCCACTGTTATAGGCAGTAGAGTAGGTAGGTATCTATGTAAGCGAGATAAAACATAATACCTACCTAACAGCCAACATCAGAGAGACAAATGTAAAATATACTAGGTTCCGCCCGCGGCTTCGCTCGCGTGATACCTACCCGGATAAAAAGTAGCCTATGTTTTATTCCAGGTCATAAATTATGGTAAGTATAGGTACCTAGTAGCACTGGCGGTCGCAGACTTTGATCTTGGGGGGGGGGGGTCACTAGTTTTGGTAGTGCGTACCTACCTCTCTTTTTGCTGGATGTTACAGGTTTCTCAAGGATTTTGAGGGGGGGGGGGGGTCATGACCCCCATGACCCCCCCCTCGAACCGCGCGTGTATCAGTAGTTTTTGCTTGAAAGAGTAACAAACATACAAACATCCCTAGATAGCGGTACATCTATACATCCATACATCCTCACAAACTTTCACACTGTAAAATTATTAGTAGGATGGAAAAGCCCCTCTTGGCAGATTCAAATGGCCCGCCGCGCCGTCATTTTGTGACGTCATTACAAAACTACTACTGTTCTATTTATAGACTTTGAAGTTTAAAAACATAACTTCAACTTCTTTCATAACTTCAACTTCATAACTTTAGTATGAAAATTACTTTCTTTTTAACCGACTTCAAAAACAGGAGGAGATTCTCAATTCATAGGAATATGTTTTTATGTCGGTAGGTACCTATGTTTTTGGAATTTTTTTGATTTGGAAAATTCTTTTTTGTTTGAAAGGGTCCCAGGTGGTGCCATGGTCATCAGATCAGGTCAGGATCTGATGATGGCGTCAGGAGCTGTTCAACAGAACACATCAGTACCTACCTAAATCTAAATAGGCCGATTGAGCTGAAACTCGTCATCATCATCACCAGCACCATTTTTTGAACAGCTTCTGATTCCATCATCAGGTCAGCTCGCAGTCACCATAGGTACGCATAGGTATTACATATTACATGACATTGTAGTCGGAACGAAACGGAACAAGACAGCTTACATTATGCCGAGTTTAAACTCAATCAGCCTATTTACTGAGGAGTTCTGTTGAACAGTTCCTGACTCCATTATCAGATCCTGACCTGATCTGATGACCATAGCTCCACCTGGTACCCTGTCAAACAAAAAAATAATTTTCCAAATCGGTCCAGGCTCACCTATTCAAGTAGATACTCGAGAAACATACCTACCTACATAAAAAAATATTCCTATGACTTGAGAATCTCCTCCTTTTTTTGAAGTCGGTTAAAAAGAAAGTAATTTTCATAAAAGGGTCTACAAAATCTACCTACCTACATACCATTTAAAATTGAAATAATTGTTCAAAGTAAAAATCAATTCTAATCTACGCTAGGTACACCTATCTAGTTACCCCCTTACCTAAGAAAGATGTTTAAAGTTGAACACTGGTTGAACAACGTCCCGTCTCTGTTTGTCACTATCCACAAATAAAGACAGGACGTTGTTTAAACAGTGTTTCACTTTAAACATCTTTCATAAGTAAGGCCCAAAAAACCCCCTTACCTAAGAAAGATGTTTAAAGTTGAACACTGGTTGAACAACGTCCCGTCTCTGTTTGTCACTATCCACAAATAAAGACAGGACGTTGTTTAAACAGTGTTTCACTTTAAACATCTTTCATAAGTAAGGCCCTTAGTGTGTATACTACCTACACCTATACCTACATACCTATACATCGAGCGAGCTAAAAATGCTAAAAACTATAAAAGCGGTGGTCGTTGCAAACCAATTTTGCGTTAGTGTGAGTGTCGAAACTCCGCCTCCGGGACTATACACACACATTGAAGACATCCGAGCAACGCGTACGGCAATACTCGAGTTCAGAATTTACAAGAATTTACGATGTATTCCGTAATACCAAAAATGATGAATGAAAAGTTAATGATTTCGCAATTTTTTTTGTATGGCCTGTAACTAGACACTCTAAGCTGTGTTCCTATTAAAAGGATATTACAATCATTGTTGTTTATCATACAGAACAAATGCAACGAAAACACGATATTTTTGCTGTAAAAATGTTAGAAATACAATTTGGTTACATTTTGTTTCAGGTAAGTTTTTTAGATCAAAAGTTTAACAGGAACCTAGATTAATACTTCCTTAATCTAAATAAGTGCATAAAGTGGTGAAAATACGCTCAAATTTTAAATGATTTCGGTAGTACGTTTGTATGGAGAATTCGTTCGTCGCCGCCCTCTTAAACGAAAGCTTCGGATCGAAAGTGGAGGAACTATTCCACTCTACCAACTACTCTAAATTTTTTTAAATAAAACCCAAGGTTTTGTAGCGGTCAATACCGTGCAAAATATAAATTAAAATTCGGAATAGTTCCATCACCAGAGCTGGTCAGCTAGCTCATACGAACAAACAAGTTCTAAGAGATTTTTTTTGCTTTTCCTTTACTAAAAGATATCTTTAATGGATGGCGTGTTTTTACTGTGTTGTTAAATTTATAAAAATAACGTTAATTTTAATTGATCTGAATTACAATGTTTGTAAAACCTTTTTTGAATGAAATTGAAACTTCAATGTTTATAAAATGTATTTGTTTCTTTAACATTGTCGAATAGAAACTATTCTCTATTGGTACAAGCTCTGCCTTCTGTGCTGTAGGTCGTGGGTCCGATTCCACCATACAAACATTTGTGTGATGAACGTAGATGCTAGTTCTGTGTCTGGGTGTTATGAAGTATTTGTAAGTACATTAAGTATATATTTACAAAAATGTGTTTTATCAGCTATCTGGGTTTTCATTCACATAACTATAGTCCACCAATATATAATTTAATCTAATTTAGTTTTTAAAAATAGATTCAAAAGAACGTTGCGACATTTTGGGCCCCCTTGTCCAACAGTGATGATACATATGTCATATGAAAGCTCTTCGAATGTACTTTATTTCATTCTATTACAGCTAAGTTAAAATCAAGCGCGAAAATGGTGTTTTGGTGCAAAAATGGCGCGATGATGGTGGTTTCTTGAACGAAACTAGAAAGCTGAAACTTGGAATGTAGCTTTCTTTTCTAGTAAAACCACCCACTAAGGCATTTTATTTTCGAATTTCAACCCCTAAAGGGGTGAAAAGTAGTGAAAACGTTTGTATGAAACTTTTTAACGCGTGGTATGATTTGCTTGAAACTCGGTTTGCATACTTAAAATGTAAAATAAATGGACACGTATTTCAGGATTATTCAAAACAACCCTTAAAAAGGAGTGAAATGGGGTGTCAAAGTTTTTATGGGTACTTTTTAACAGGTTGTGCGATTTGCTTGAATCTGGGTTTGAATACTATTGATGACAAATAAATGAATATATATTTCAGGATTTTTCGAAACAACCCTTAAAAAGGGGTAAAATGGGGTGTCAGAGTTTGAATTGAAACTTTTTAAGGGCGGTGCGATTGGCATGAGACTCGGGTTGTATATTATAAATGCAAAATAAACGGACATGGTGTTTCAGGACTTTTCGAAACTACCCTTAAAAAGGGGTGAAATGGTGTGTCGAAGTTTGTGCTGGAACTTTTTAAGGACAGGGCAGGCAAGTACCGGCGTCACTTGCATACACTTCGCCACCGGCTACCCGGCACTGGTTACCCGGTCCTTTGGTCCATTTTCGTAACTATTTTTCACAACCAGTTACGAAAGAAGATTTTTTTTCACTGATTCTTAACTGGGTATTAAAAAGAAATATTTATTCCTTGTACGTAACCATGTTTTATAGCCAGCTACGAATTTTATTAGTAAACTTTATACAGTACCTACTTCCAGATAAATAATGGGTATCGAAAAACATCAGAAATAATCGCATAATCGGCCATTATTCGGAACACGTGAAATTAGCCAATGCCTATTATTTATCTGGAAGTAGTACATTATTTATTTTATTTAAGTTTTTCAATTTTAGGAAAACTTAAAGCTAGACAACAGATTAAAAGAAGACATAGATACTTAAGGCTAATAAGAAGTTTCTACTTATAATTATTTGAATAGTATAAACAAAACAGTATCTATTATCGTAGACGGTGATCGAGTAAAGAAAAAAAATAAACAAACTATAATTATATTGGTACATTTAGTACCTACTAATAGATACAGTTCAACATCGACATCATAATATCAATCGTCCTAAATGTTATAAAAAGAAGAAAAGAAGCATTTCTTTTTGTAGCTAGATAACAGTTACGAAAAAAGAAAACAAGGTTCCATTTTCGTAGTTAGTTACGAAAAATGAAAAAAAAAACCATTCATTTTCGTCACTGTTTACCAAAACATGAAAAAAAATTCATATCTGGCTATGAAACATGGTTACGTACATGAAATAAATATTCTTTTTTAATAACCAGTTAACAATCAGTGAAAAAAAATCTTCTTTCGTAACTGGTTGTGAAAAATAGTTACGAAAATGGATCAAAGGACCGGGTAACCAGTGCCGGGTAGCTGGTGGCGAAGTGTATGCAAGTGACGCCGGTACTTGCCTGCCCTGTCCTTAAAAAGTTCCAGCACAAACTTCGACACACCATTTCACCCCTTTTTAAGGGTTGTTTCGAAAAGTCCTGAAACACCATGTCCGTTTATTTTGCATTTATAATATACAACCCGAGTCTCAAGCCAATCGCACCGCCCTTAAAAAGTTTCAATTCAAACTCTGACACCCCATTTTACCCCTTTTTAAGGGTTGTTTCGAAAAATCCTGAAATATATATTCATTTATTTGTCATCAATAGTATTCAAACCCAGATTCAAGCAAATCGCACAACCTGTTAAAAAGTACCCATAAAAACTTTGACACCCCATTTCACTCCTTTTTAAGGGTTGTTTTGAATAATCCTGAAAGACATGTCCATTTATTTTGCATTTTATGTATGCAAACCGAGTTTCAAGCAAATCATACTACGCGTTAAAAAGTTTCATACAAACGTTTTCACTACTTTTCACCCCTTTAGGGGTTGAAATTCGAAAATAAAATGCCTTAGTGGGTGGTTTTACTAGAAAAGAAACCTACATTCCAAGTTTCAGCTTTCTAGTTTCGTTCAAGAAACCACCATCATCGCGCCATTTTTGCACCAAAACACCATTTTCGCGCTCGATTTTAACTTAGCTGTAGTAGAATGAAATAAAGTACACTCCAAGAGCTTTCATATGACATTGTTTCATCGCTGTTGGACGAAGCGGGTCCAGTGTTCAAGCAATGATGCCCATGGTTCTTTAGATTAGTGATAAAAAATCTCAAGTAAGCATGATAATTATTATTTCGCTTCTTCACTAGCTCGCAAGTTTAATTATATCGTAATACCAATATTGAATATTTCACTTTTGTTTTGAAACGAAACATTAAGTTGATTAAAATACCAGCAGCATCCTCTTTTGTAGAGAAATACTAGATGTTGGAACACAGCCAAATAACTTGAATAACAATTCAAGCTGTACCTTCCTAATACAACTAAACCATAATGAAATTTTAGATGAAAGAGTAAAACCGAAAAAAACATTGTAGCTATGATATAATTTAAAAAAATATTCTTAATTCATGACTTCATTAATGTGGCGGGAGATTGCTCGGCTGAGAGCGAGACAATTTTATGTCTCAGTCGAGCAATCTCCAATACATCATATTAAGTACCTATAATGATATATTAAATCCGAAATTTGAATTTTAGAGTGGATTCAACAGGCTGTATTGAATTTTTATTAAGTAATCACTTACTATCACTACCCACCTAAAACTAACCTCTACCCACAACTTCGATCGCGTGGTACTAAGTACATGAATGATATCATGCGAGTTGGAATTCTAAGTTTCATTTAATCCCGTTCGTATTTCACAAAAATCCTAACATCTCATTTGAATTCATATTTCAGTGTATAACTGACTTTGTTACTCCATCCTCATTCGCTTTAAAATGAAAACGTAATAAACACATTTGTAATTAGTAGGTTTAATAGCAAAAGTTTAGTATGTTATTCAAACTTTTTGCGTTTGTGGCTACAGCTTTTCCATTTGGCTACGATGAAAATGCTCTGCGCGTGGTTGCATTATTTCCGAAATCTCCATCTCGATATTCACCGGCGAACGGCGGGTTTGGCAGTGCCTTTATCAAAACCTATTTAAACTAAAAGCCTCAAATGGCCTTCGGTAGATATTGAACAAAATACTAACGGATAAACTGTTTAGTTTGTGTTTTATATACAAGGTTTTTTCGGACAGACTTTTATGCTGGTCACTGTGACCGTTGCAGATTCACTGGTGGGAACAAAAGCTCTGCACTGGGAAAAAGTTGATTGAAGCAACATGCGCAACATAGTCATTGGAACCTTTCAGGTACGGACCTCGGCTGGAGCAAACATATAAAAAAGCTGAAAAGTTCTGAATTTCGAAATACACTACCCAGCCGCGGGCTTTTTTTTTGACGTTCGTGCAAAAATACAGTGCGAAGAGTACTTACCTATGGGGTCGTTTCGCAATTTTTGAATACGTAAGGTAATTATCAAATTAAACAGTTATAAGTACCGTGTTCTCACCATCGATCGCTTAGGAAGACTATTAGACATTTTGTAGTAGTCATTGGTTACTTATTTTTGCCCGTTTCGGGGCAGTGGTCCAACTGGTAACGTAACTCAGAAAATACTCACAGGTGTGAAAGCCTGTTTTTGAACAACTTTGATTAAACTTACAGACTATGGTGTTGATGAAAAGTTCGTTGTGTAGACAGTTTCGTTGCTAAAGCACAACACTTTACAGGTTACTGTAACTTTCCCTCAATCTCTCCAGTTTTGTCCTATTTCTACTTTTTTTGCACCCAATGTTTTTGTAGCTTTTCTTTAAAACTTTTCTTGTTCCGCGGTTTGACCCCGAGATGTTGGATTACGGTGACAAATATTGCCGCTTCAGGAGCTTTTATCTCGGCTGTGCTTCGAAGAATTTGAAGATAAAACGTACCTACCTTTTGAATTGAGTTTGTTTTGTTTAGGCGGAATAACTTTGATTTATTTTCTTCAGGGCAATGCAATGAGGTTATTGACAGAAACATCAAATTGCTTGCAACTTTTCATTGTCAAATTGTGGTCAAACGGTCAAACGCGAACTTATTTTCTTAAAAAAAAAAAACTTTTATAATAAGTAGGTTTACTTACCTAAGTAGTTTATTGGTATTCTCAGGAAGTCCTTTCTGCAGTGCGATTCAGACTTCTGTACCCCGATCGAGAGTATGAACAGAGTCTACTATTCGATCCGTGACTGTAGTATAGTCTCTCAAATGTATGGGATCCGGTGCAGCGCCTCCAGTGGTAACTTGACTGACAGTCACGGATCGAATAGTAGACTCTGTGCATACTCGCGATCGGGGTACCGAAAATGCATCCGTTTCGATTTTTGATGATGATTTTTTCACCGACTGCAAAAAAAAGAGGAGGTTCTCAATTCATCGGATTTTTTTTAGGTATGTTCCCTAGATGTTCCCAGATTACTCGAAGACGCCCTAGATAGAGACTTTTTTTGTTTAAATGGGTGTACCTACCTACCCCCCATGTGGTGCCATAAATTTGGTGAGGATCTGTTGAGTTATGAAAAGAAATGCACCTTGAAAGTGCAGAAAATTGCTCAGCCTATAACATAGAAGCCGGTTTTTTTTAAATTATAATTTAGCTACTAGTTTATCGAAACAAAAGTAGCAAAGGTTACATCTTTGTTCTCGAAAACAACTCCCTCTTTATTTTATAAGTAACTCAAACAGACCCCGGAAGTGTGTTCAGTTTGCTCCAATCTGCGATAGATAGAAGTTAGACAAGCGATGTGCTGTCCAAGACAAACATTTGCTCAACACAAATTGAGAAAATCAAAGTTTGGGAGAGTTTTATTCACCTTGTACAGAATTCAATGATAAAAGCTACATGTTTTTTGATACAAGTTACCTTTTTGTATCGTGAAAGTTGAAGTTTTCTAACTTATATGGGTGGAAACATTATATCTCGCAAACCTCTTGTTTCGAAGTTGTTTGATAATTAATTAGCTTTGATAAGGCCTTTCCTTAAATAGTACCTATAATTTTTAGGCTACAATTAAAAAAAAAATATTTTCAAATTAATGTTCAAAGTGAAGATAAAATAAGCAAACAGTGGAGTTGTTTAAGAATTCTCTAAGACTAAATGAGACTTCTGCTTAGAAGAGACAATACAAATATTTTAATGAGCATAAGCATGCAAATGTTAGCGCAGTGCAGTCAGCTGAATATCCTAAGGTCTGTGTAGTCAAGATAGCACAAGCACCCTATAAACTACTGGCTAATTCAACAAACTAGACTAAGACTAGTAAGGAAATGCGATTCTCACTAATTTCCGATTATTTAAATAAGTGAGAAAAAAATTGCGTGGACCTACCTGAAATAAAAAAAAAACGTAGACCTTTACATCTTTACTAAATAATTTTATACAGCGTCAGCAGGCTTTCCTACACTTACGAGTAAGAGGACTGTATCGCATAGGACAATGTTGAGATGGAGTTTGCTTGATCTAAACTATTCTCTCAACTAAATCAGCCTTATCCACAGGAAATATCATTATGTGTGGGGTCCATTTAGGTTAGTTTCTTATGATGTTTTCCTTCACCGATTGAAGTCAAAGTGTATATTAATTTCTGGGCCAATTCAACCTCTGGCATGATAACTGTATGTACGTACCAATATTAAGTTTTTAATACATTTTCAAATTAATCTACAAGCATAATACTAATAAATTTCCAATTTAAAGCCAATATTACTGTTATTTTTCAATTTAAAATGGATTGGATTAAAATAGGTACTGGTTTGTTTGGATTAAACAACCCCCTGAAGGGGTCATCCAATACCATCAATCTCTGTTACCGGGAGATTTCATTTTCCGCTATGAAAAATCCTATTTCCACCGTTATTAGATACCTTTACAATTACAGCGATACAAAGTCAACACCTTTCTTATTTCATGAAGGTATCTTCTTACCCATTAGAAGATTTTAGCTGTTTCCCCCTTACTTATGAAAGATGTTTAAAGTTGAACACTGATTGAACAACGTCCTGTCTCTGTTTGTCACTATCCACAAATAAAGACAGGACGTTGTTTAACCAGTGTTTCACTTTAAACATCTTTCATACGTAAGGCCCCCTATGTTTAAGTCTCGTCATATTTTGAATTTTGATGATTGAGGTTTCAGCTAATGTATCATGCTGAGTGATGTCGCACGAAATTCCTACACTTTGTTTTTTTTTAAACTTTATTAATTTGCATATTTTTTCTAAATGCACTGTCCTTTAAAGCCGCCTATAGATACATTTTTGGCGAGCCTAGGCCAACGCGAGCGGAGGCCAACTTTTAGTTAGACGATATATTGTGAGGCTGGTGCAACCAGTTTAAAGAAAAGCCATGATTAAATATTAAGTAGTAGTAATTATCAACAGTTGAGCTATCTATAAATCTTTGGTAGTCTTTAGATGAGTCAATATTATATTATGTTTTTCTGTTGTCAATAAAGAATATTATGAAAAAATTCGTTATCTAAATAAATGAATATTTCATTTCAAAATATGTGTGAATAATAATCAAACTTTTTGTGGAATTTAATGATTTTATGTTGACTAATTAAATTACTATTCGTTGAGCATGACAAAGTGCAGATTAATACAAATTGGGTCGAGTTTGGCCCCGTGTGATCACAGGCAGGTGTCATAGATAAAATTAAATTATGTCTCTCAAACAAAAAGGACAACTGTTTATGAATAAAAACAAAGTTAAATTAACTCGATCTACGCTCGGATTATAGGGGTCACTTAAAGTTGAACGAATGAAATTGATGCCTTTTCATTTAGGAGTGCTGTTCGAGAAAGTTTGCAAAACGTTGCTGTAAAATATTAGAAACCATAAATTTTTACAATATTTTATCCAATTAGGTAAGTACCAGTTTTATTTTGGCCAACTCCGCATTTTTCATAAAAATGAATAGATAGGTCCTATACCTATCAATGTAGTTCAATGTGATTCAAACGTGGATGTTTATTTTTGAGTGGGGTACGTTGTTTCAATCTTGGTTAAAATATAGAGATACTTTTAGAATAATATTTCCTAATAAGTATTTATTTTAAATAAGTTTTAACCACGGTGGTATCGTATCGTTTTGCCACAACGTTGTGTGTGCACTCTCATATACATTTCAGTAGCTCGACAAGGTGACGCTCACAGTTTCTTCTGACGTCATATTATGCCCGCTGATTTCCGTCACTAATAGTCCGTTATCACAATCTTAAGGATTCTGCTTTTACTTTTATCCAGAGCTGTAAGAATAGCAATTGTTTGCAAGGTCAATGTTTCGTCTAAAGACGTACATCTACTTACATTTTTTCATTAAGATCCTTCTAGAACTCGCTCATGCTTGAGGCATTATTGTCGATATTAAAAACGCTGGGTGGATACATTAGGCTTTATTACGTCGGTTTACGAGCATGCGAGGCTCCATACCATCATTGCAGACTGAATAGCTCGGATTAGGCTAGTGCGTGTTTCATACGATGTACGAATGTCGGTACTTTTGCTTATTATTAAAAGAAGAAAGTGAATACTCTGTGTTGATGTTCACCAACGTTGATCACTTCATTATTTTTTTATTCTCAGTAGCTGTAATTCAAATTTTCATGTTTCTAACTTCAAATAAGTAACTACTCAAAGAAATCTACACGATTTCATCTTTAATTTTCAAAAAATCTTAGCTTTCGGCTGACAGTGATCTATGGTTGAGCTAGCGATCTAAAGCTGAGTGTGGGTATCACGATTTCGTGACCACAACAAAACATAGTGCGGACGGTTTTTGTCACGTGGACGACTGAAATGACCCGTCTTATATTTTGCATTCTACCTCGTTGATTTACTGGCTTAACTTTAGGTTGTCTGTACCTAACAGGTGTTGAGGAAAATAACTTTTTAGTACTTCAAATTATTAAAATGATCGCTTCGGATGTAACCGTCTCGTATAATTATGGACAAACGTAACTTGGTAAGTTTGTTTAACCATCAATTATCAATCCATGTTTGTGCAAGGCAGGGTTTTAGGGGTTTAGATATTTGACTTTGATAATATACCCCATCTATCTATATATTAAGCTATAAATGAAATCCAATTTGCTAATTGCCAATCTGAAATCCTGATAAAGCAAAACGCCATGTTCTCGAATTAGTAACTTTGCACACGCGTCGCTAATGAGAAAGCAATATCGCACACGTCGCTCCACTGACTCATCACTTCGAAAATAATTATTGCTAACTAGCGCAAACCTGCGGCTTTAGTCGGGAAACCTGCAGGGGCAGGAATTTCGGGCTCAAAAGTTTCATGTTTAATTCTCTATTCATTCTAACAATTAGTGCGAAAGTTGATATGGATGAAATTTTGCTGAACAATAGCTCAACCAAGAAAACCATTCATGAATATGATATATGTTTTATTTGGCATACAAAATACTGATATTGTAGGTATACACATTTTGCACATTTTCGTGTTTCACGAGCTAAGCACAACTACAAGCTAAGCCGTTGGCAAAATTAGCGCTAGTTATCACTAGCTAGCACAAGCACAGATTATCGTACGCTGTATGATATGATATTGCGTCGTTTGTAAACACTCAAGAACCATCAACACAGAACCCGGCCGTTCACGATTAAAAGCTTTAGATCGAAAGGGGCCATTCGAATTATTTAGCATAAGCCACTTTACAGACTGCATTAGTGTGTGTAAGGTTATGGATCGGACCCATTTGACAAGGGTCAGGCCCTGAATGCTGGTCGACACTCGATTTCACCAACATAAGCTCTTTGAGTTGGATTTAAAAGTCACCTCTACGAATCTATAACCTCCGACATACGACCGAACGCTATAACATTTTTAAATTTTAAAAGAGTCTATTAGATATTTTTTATCACTAAGGCTACCAAGACGATGAAATAGTCATTTAAAATCGTTCAAGTCAAAATAATCTCTCGTAAAATTTGTCTTCCGACTCTGACAGTCCTCAAACCAAAGTAATATTATTATGTTATGATTATTTTAACGTAAATTACCTACATTATTTTAGGTCAATTCAACCTAGATAGGTTTTCCACCGCCACAGATTTAATTAAAATTTTAGCACAGAATAAAATATGCCTAGAACTGATACTCCTTTCCATTACAATTCTCAAAGAGGTGACAATCCGAGTCGATCACTTGCTGGGGTCTAAAGTGGCCACTTTTGATGAAACAAGATGTTTCATAAATGATTCATATTTATGAAGCATATTTCAAAACACCTTTTTTGACAGTTTTCTATAGAATCCTTTTTACCTAATTCTGTCAAAAAAGGTAATTTAAAAATTCATAAGCATATTATGAAACTTCAAGTGTTTCATAATAATGAAACACTTGATGTTTCATAATATGCTGAAAAAAAAAACAAAATTTCAAAAGTGGCCATTTTAGGTAGGTACCCTGTTCTTTACTTAATTATTAAAGCCTGCACGTGATAATTTTTCCAGTGTTTTTTGTAAATGTAGGTACTCATTGATAAAATAATAATATAGATAATTACTTACTTAGTTTTTTATCTATTTTAATTTAGAGACATGAGTTAAATATACTGTAGTTACATGCTTCGCTAGCTTCAACCACCGCAAGGAAATTATCATCGTGAAAGAGCGAACACACCAGAAAATCACGTTACAATTGATTTGGTAGAAAAAGAGAACGAACCTGTTATTTATTGACTGTTACCAAGGGACTTACTGTTACATACAAAGAACCGTGCCACAGATTTGAGACAGCATGGCGTATCTAACAATATAATAACAATGGATGCACAAATAAATATACTTTTGGAGGCCTAGAGTTTCATGTCTATCTAGCTATACTCTGTGCCTTTAGATAGGTAATTTAGATAATGGACTACCATCGAGTCCGGCGGCACGGATTATGAAATTGTCTCCTACCTTTTTCTGGAAATGCTTTCAAATAAATCTGATTTATTTATCCAACCTCTTTGCTTCGCATAATCCAGGAAATTAGCATCACCTTTTTAGGCATTTCTCGGAAGTGAGAGGAATAAACAGATATTTATTTTGGAGAAATGTCATCCAAAAATTCATCTTAGCTTAGTGTCTATAGTCGTATTGCTCATTATACGGACTAAAAGTGAAGGAAAAAATGTCATTTTTCCTTCAATTTTGATTAGTTTTGATGCGTTTTATGTCAAAATTGAAGGAAAAATGACATTTTTTCCTTCACTTTAGTCCGTATAATGAGCAATACGACTATAGTGCCCTCGCAGTTAATGCTGAGGAGACTAGACTAGAAAAACTAGCCTCGTGTATCCCGGGCATATGATCGTTTGGCATTTCCGCTATTATTTGAATAAGTTTATTGCTATTGGGCTGCTTAGGACATCCGTAGGTACCCATATTATACTTAAATGTGAAAGTGTGTTTATTTGTTGGTTTATTTGTCCTGCTTTCACGTCAAAACAGAGCGACGGATTGACGTGATTTTTTGTGTGGAGATAGTTGGAGGGCTAGAGAATAACATAGGCTACTTTTTATTCGGGTACCACGTGAGCGAAGCTGCGGGCAGCAGCTAGTGTATACACAAATGAGTTTTAAGCAGGTTCTCCTACATGTTTATGTCATGGTCATCAGTCTATCAACACTAAGTGTTGCGAAACCCCTAACTTTGCACATATAAACTTTATGTCCCCTACAAATCTTTGAGGAAAATTATGGCGTGTGCTGAAAGTTAGTTCACATGAACCAATGGTTAACTTTGTACAGAGTTTTTAGGCCGCACGAAGTTAGAGTTTACTAATAAGGTTAGTTTGAGTGATGAGTAACAAAAAGTGGCGGACAGAAGGATGATAAAAAAGAACAGCAAAAGTACCTACCGAGTTTGAAAGTCTATCTATATCGGGTAGTTGACTGTTGTTAAAAAAAATTAGAAATGTAAGGGTTCGTGTGTAAGTTCCCTTATATTTGATTTTATGTTCTGATCTGTTGGTAGAACGTATGTGCGAGGGCTGTTACTGTTTGGTGTGGTGTCGCCATTGCGTGGTACGACCAATCACTGTAGTTCGCGCTAAAGATTGATTGGTCGTGTGTTTTTGGCGGCGAATGGAAAAAGTTTTGGAGGCATTACGCTACGCGGTCAGCCATCAGCAGGACTTTCAATTCAAGTTTTCATGTTATCTTTCAAACACACAACCCAATGTTAAAGTTTATTTCTAATGTCAATACAATACACGGACCCAGTATTGTTGTTTCTTTTAATTGCTCAAGAAAAGCATTATAGTGGCGCTCAACTTAGTGGCCATTTCAAGATTCCCGCGTTTTGGTCGAGCGGAGTTCTCCCAAACGCGCAATATCTTGAAGGAAGAAAATCATTCTAATTGGACTTGTTGTGAAAGATAAAAGATCGTGATGCCGCCTAAAGTCATCCGATCGCCTACGACGAAGACTCGGTCCACGACGGCGGCAGGCTCTTGCGCCGCCAGCGACGAGGAAAGTCCGGGATCGGCACAGACGCCGACGCAGGTAGTAATGTCAGAGACGCAGCTCGCTGCCCTGGTAGAGAACATCACGCGAACGATCTTTGCCAGCGGCAGAGCGACGCCGTCCCCGTCGAGCGTGGTGGCGCCGGCCGACACGATGTCCGCCGCCCCGTCCGTGAGTCACGGAAACTTCGCAAAATGTTCGGCGCGCTTCCGTGGGGGAGCCGCGAACGATGACGACGTGTTGGAGGCGTTCATCGACTCTGTAGAGGTGTACAGGGAGTGCACCAACATCTCCGACGAGCACGCACTCCGCGGCCTGCCTATGCTGCTGGAGGGAGATGCGGCTGTCTGGTGGCAGGGCGTGAAACCTACGACGACGTCGTGGCAAGGTGCCATTGATGGTCTGCGCGCAATGTTTGGAGTGCCGCGACCGGGACACAAAGTGTTTAGAGACATTTTCGCTAAGGAACAGCGTGACGGCGAGAAAAGTGATGTGTTTATCAATCGTGTGCGTGCGCTAATTTCTAAGTTACCCTATAGACTTTCAGAAGAAGCCCAGATTGATATTGTGTATGGTTTACTAAATTCAAATATCAGGGAAAAGTTACCTAGAAAAGAGTGCGCGACGTTGAGGGAGCTGTCAGATAAAGCACGCGATGTAGTTAGCAAACATACTAGCAACACAGGGGGTAGGCACACAAACCCAAAGGGTTGTGCGGAGGTTCCTAATAGTAAACCAAAACCTCCAACCGTACGGTGTTATGGGTGTGGCCAACCCGGTGTAATTAAAAGTAAATGTTCAACATGTAACGGTGAGACTAATAAAGTTCAATTTCAGGGTGCTGAAATGTATAGTACGGAGTACAACGACACAACGCGGGCGATCGTGGAGGTCGGCGCCGCGGGCTGTCGTGGAGTTGCCGTGCTGGATTCAGGTGCTACCCACAGCCTTGCCAGTCCAGGCCTGTTCAACGTTCTGCGAGACTCCGGTGTGCAGTTCACTGAGTCACAGTACACGTTTGGCCTTGCCGATGGATCTACTCATGTGAGTAAAGTTCTATGTTGTAATACTCAAATAGAGCTGGAAGGAAGGGTTTTCCCTGTGACATTTGCAGTTTTGCCCGATGCAAATAACAAAACTTTGTTGGGGAATGATTTCATGAAAACAGCTGGAATTATCATCGATATTGCCCGAGCTTCATGGATGTTTTCTGATAATCCTAACATTTCTCATCCGTTTGTCTTGAAATATGCTTTGGAATGTGATGCTGAGCTTATGCAATCTACTAAAATTGAGGTGGCCTTGCGGGATGATGAAGGTTTAAAACTTGATTCAAATCAGAGAGTGCGGCTTAACCGCTTGCTTGAGAAACACAGTGAGGTATTTGCTGAGAAGGGGCCGGCTACTGATTTTGCTCTGCATTGCATCAAGGTGAAGGAGAACCAACAACCTATAGCTTGCCCGCCTTACAGGTTATCCCCAAATAAGAAAATTCTCTTGAATAAAGAGTTGCAAAAATTATTAGAAAATGATGTGATCGAGGAGTGTGAGTCACCTTGGGCTGCAAACATCGTGTTAGTGAATAAGAAGGATGGAGGTGTCCGCTTATGTGTTGACTACCGCAAACTCAACGCTGTGACCGAGCCGGACTGCTATCCACTTCCCAGGATGGAAGATATTTTACATGCAGCCAAGACAAGTAACTACATGACTACACTAGATCTCAGGTCAGGGTACTTTCAATGTCTTGTGAGACCTGAAGATAGAGACAAAACAGCTTTTACTAGTCCGTTAGGAACCCATAGGTTCAAACGTATGGCTATGGGACTTAGGAACTCCGGTGCCACGTTTCAACGACTGATCGACAGGTTCAAGTCCAACCTGAAATGTAAAGTTAAGGAAGGTGATGCTGATGTGATGAGAGAAGTTCATTTACTCGCATACTTAGACGACCTTATAATACTTTCAGACGATTTCAACCAGCACCTGGAGGACCTCGAGGCAGTGTTTGAGAGGCTGAAGCTGTTCAACCTCCGAGTACACCGGCAGAAGAGCATGTTCGCCCGCGACAGCGTGCGGTTCCTGGGGCACGTCATCGTGCCGGGAGGCCTGCAGGCCGACCCGCAGAAGGTCGCCGCCATCGCGAACATGCCGCCGCCTAGGAATCTAAAACATCTGATGAGTTTCATTCAGACAACAAGTTGGTTTCGGCGGTTTATTCCTAATTACGCTGATTTGGCGCGACCGCTGACCGGCCTGCTGAAGAAGGACGTCGCCTGGTGCTGGGCGGAGCCGCAGCAGCGTGCTTTCGAGAAGCTGAAGTCGCAGCTGGTGTCCGCGCCGATATTGCGCCAGGCCGACGATACTAAACCGTACGTATTACGCACTGATAGTAGCGGCTATTGTCTCGGAGCAGTCCTACTGCAGGGGGAGGGCCAAGACGAGCGGCCCATCGAATATGCGAGTAGATTACTAACCCCAGCAGAGAAGAACTATAATACTACCGAACGAGAAGCGCTAGCGATCGTGTGGGCGGTGACGAAGTTCAGGGGATATATAGAGGGCGCTGAGGTCCTAGTCAAGTCTGACCACCAACCTCTCAAGTGGTTGATGAACCTCAAAAGTCCGAGTGGACGCTTAGCGCGCTGGGCCCTGACTTTACAAGAGTATAATTTGAGAATCGAATATACACCCGGGAAGGCGAACGTGGTTGCCGACATGCTATCGCGCCCGCCGTGCGAGGAGGAGCCAACATGTGACTTGTGTTACACGACGGTCGACATGCCTAACCGCCGACCCGGAGATATACGGGAGAATCAGCTGACCGACCCAGAGGTCAAGAAGATAGTCGACGACCTCGAGTCAAACGAACCGTTCAAAGCCCGAGTATGGGCTGATCGAGGATATGTAATCTCAGATGGCATTTTGTACAGATACGCACCGGACAGCGAGGACGCCGAGTCGCCGTGCCTGGTGGTGCCGGCGCACGAGCGCGAGCACGTACTTCGCGAGCTGCACGACGCGCCCACCGCCGGCCACTGCGGCGCCGAGCGCACGCTGCTCCGCGTCGCGGACCGATACTACTGGCCCGGTATGAGAACTTTTATATCCGATTATGTAAAGAAATGCGTGCCGTGTCAGAGATACAAGGTTGACACGCGCAAGCCGGCGGGATTGCTGCAGACACCGGCCATGACCAGGAGGTTCGAGGTCATCTCGGTAGATCTGTTCGGACCGCTCCCGGAAACCGTGAACCACAATAGGTGGATATTGATAGTGGAGGATGTGTGCTCGCGGTGGGTGGAGATCTTCCCGCTCAAGAACGCGACGAGCATGGAGTGCGCCAAGCTGCTCATCGACGAGGTCTTCTTCAGATACGGCGTGCCGCGTCGCATGACGTCCGATAACGGCGTGCAGTTTGTAAGCGAAGTCATGCAGCAGGCCTGCTATGTGTTGGGAGTGACCCAGGATCTCACCCCACTGTACCACCCTGAGAGTAATCCGATAGAACGTAAGAATCGTGATCTGAAACCGCAGTTGGCGATATTGGTTGGACAAGACCATTCATCTTGGGATGCGCATCTTTCGGCGATCCGATTTGCCATGAACTCAGCTGTGACAGCCAGTACAGGCTTCACTCCAGCTTTTCTCACTTTTGGACGTGAACTACGGACACCTCTCGAAGCTGTCACCGATATGCGAGCCATCCTTGAGAAGGATAATTTTGTACCTAGTGTTACACCTTACCTCAAGCGAATTGCAAACGCACTTTTACAGGCGAGAGATGTCCACGAGAAGGCGCAGAGACAGCAGAAGAAGTACGCTGACGAGGGCCGTCGAGACGTCCCTCCATATCAAGTCGGAGACTTGGTACTGCTCAAGACTGAAGGGCAGAACAGCGCGGCGCCGGGGCAGACGCCCAAGTTCATTCCGCGCCGCGACGGGCCGTACCGCGTGAACGAGGCTTGCAGTCCGGTGAGCTACATCTTGGTTGATCCAAGTACTGAGGAAATTATTGGTAAGTACCATAGTTCTAAGCTTACACCGTTCGTTGGCCACGTTCAAGCACCGGTACGTCCAAAACGAAGGAGAGGTAGACCTCGCAAGAACCGTACTTAGCTCAATTAGTGCTAGCCTAGCCCCTGACGTTGACTAGACTAGCAGGGGGAGGTTGTAAGGGTTCGTGTGTAAGTTCCCTTATATTTGATTTTATGTTCTGATCTGTTGGTAGAACGTATGTGCGAGGGCTGTTACTGTTTGGTGTGGTGTCGCCATTGCGTGGTACGACCAATCACTGTAGTTCGCGCTAAAGATTGATTGGTCGTGTGTTTTTGGCGGCGAATGGAAAAAGTTTTGGAGGCATTACGCTACGCGGTCAGCCATCAGCAGGACTTTCAATTCAAGTTTTCATGTTATCTTTCAAACACACAACCCAATGTTAAAGTTTATTTCTAATGTCAATACAATACACGGACCCAGTATTGTTGTTTCTTTTAATTGCTCAAGAAAAGCATTATAGAAATATTTTAATTTTCTTTGAAGACAGCTTCAAAATAAAACTATTTCCGAAAAACATTTAAAATTGGTCAATTATAATAAAGAAATAGGAATCTACCCTTTCGAAATGTATTGAGGGAGAAATCGCTATCCTCTTACCACAAAACAAAAAATGTATTGCACAAGTAGTGTCTATTCCGTAACTGACCTATGACGTCACCAGACATTAGTAATATCTGTCAGGCAATATTGAAACCTTTTTAATTTCGATAATTTTAAAGATATTTTAATTATTTCATCTAAATTGGAAAACTTAGAGACTTAATAAGTAATAAAAAAAAGTACTTAGTTAAAATTAAATACTCACCTACTCTTTTAAAAAGGTCTCATTTAACTTGACTTTCTTCTCTCGGTGGAGAGTTCTGGTACATACAATGTATATTTGCTCGTTTAATTTGCGGGTTCGAAAGCCTACGGCGCGGCCGCCCGAGAGCCTGTCAAACACAAACTTCGCTTTTATCGATAGAAGCTGCTTTTGCCCTATTCCTTTTCTGTTATTATTCAGCGCATTTTTCATTGTGGTATTGTAGATATCTGCTACAGTTAACTCTACTTTTGGTAGTGGATCTGTTTTATTTTTTGCATTGAGCAATCTAGATCCAAAATAACAAGCCGGCTAAGCTTTCTGGTAATTATGTTATAATTTTGATGAATAAAAGTGCAAAATGATACGAGCTTGGATGGAGCTTAGGACGGTATGACAGAACGCTTTTTGTAAATTTCAAGCAAGCTTACTAATACTTAATATTGAAAATTAGTGTAAGTATTATTGATCTCTCATTGGTAACATTACTTGCTTGAAAAAAAAAAAAGAACTTTTGCTTGAGATGATCTGAGAGGATGGATAATCATACGAGTATACGCACCTCCTGTAAGTATATTCGTTTACTCCTAGAATTGTGTCAAAAAAATTATGATTGAGACTTTTTCAACTTTGTAGCGTACAGTTATAGGAGGTTTATATTTCAATCTCTTTGTGATTTAGTATATATCACTGGTTTCAAACCAACTGTCAATAAAAAAGATAATGTCTTGAAAAACAAATATGGAAAGATTCAGAAGAGAATGCTCGGTTCCCAACACCCATGAGGTAGAATAGTTTAGGCACCAAATCTTACCGAACCATTAAGACCCTACGTGATTCTCTAGCACCTAAGTTATGAGTACTTTACCCGAAGTACATCCCGAAGATTCCACTGATTACCTGGCTTTACTGCAAACATTTTCATTAACCTACTTGTTAGGTGGGCTCGCCAAGTTTGGAAGGCGCCCGAAATCCCACGCAAAACTAATAATAATTTAATAAGTTTTCTTCCTAAAAATATTAACTAAGATCCTGTTTCTATATTGAAAGAGTTGAAGTTTTTTTAAGGATTTCAGAACTTATGAAATCTATTTACCTTCTTTATCTTAAATGCGAAAGTCAAATCTAAGTTTAGAAAGAACCTAAAACTCTTTCATAAAAAGATAAAGTAAGTAGCTCTTTATTAAATTATTTAATCAATCAACATCAACCCAGAACTTCAGGATATAAATCACTGTTTTAATCCGTCCTATTTTATGTTTTATTAATTTGAAAAATTAAAATTCCTCTTTGCTATCCCATTTTCTGTCGCCATCCATGAACTTTAGGATATTAATGTTTCATGAATTCTCAGAGGATCGTCTATTCATTAAACATGTATCAAAGGGAAAATTTCTACTGGCTTGTATGAGTGACAACAGCTGTGAGACTTGCTACTTAAATATAGTTCCAAGACGTAGAAATTACAAGGGGACTGAGTATCTTTGAACACTGGAGAAACTGTTGGAATGAGTTAGCTAGGGAGTTAATGCATTTACTATCCATCAGATAGTAAATGCATTAACTCCCTAGATATCTGGTAGCATGCTCCCCATCAGATGCAAGCCTTTGCCTTTAAGCTATGCCATGACCTTTATTATGACGTATTATGCTGTTTGTATAGAGGGGTTGGAAGACGGAGAACATCTTGGCTTCGCAATAAAAGAGATTGGACAAGAATTAAGAAAGCGGAAGATCTGTTTAGGCTAGCACAAGAAAAAGAAAAATTTGGCAGGATGACAGCTAACCTTCAGTAATGGAGAGGCACTAGAAGAAGAAGAAGAAGAATGCTGTTTGTATGGGATTGGGAACATGGGTGCCTTACCAGTGGTCAAATTTATTTAATTTTACACACAATCTCTTTCTTTAAGACACACTATACTATTCATAAATAGTATGTTACACCTTAATAATTACCTATGCTTCTGTTCCGGCCCAAATTAAAGGGTTAATTTTAACAGCGATTATTTTTGCAGTGAAAATAATAACTTAAGTATCTACCTCAGTATTTTGAGAGAATGTCTACCGCGCCTTAGGGATACATCATATATATTTTTTTATTTAAGTATTTTATGGTGTCTAATTTTATTTACTTTACCGACATACATACAAATTGATACTTACCTAGGTACTTCACTTGGCTGATTAGTTTTGGAGCAGATTATCTTGTTCAATCTCTTGATATGCAATACAAAGCTAACCATGAATGTGGTTATGTCTACGGAATGACAGATGTCATGTGGTCTTTGTGCTAATGTTAGCGGCAGCAAGGGTGGTACATCAGAGCAAGAATCAAGAGGATTTGAACAAAAGATAACGCCTACCTTTCTCACATAGGTAAGTATTCTTATAGTATAAAGTAGGTACTAAATTGAAAAAAAAAATTATAACTACTTAGTTCTGGGTAAAATGATGTAGATACCAACCTTGTTTTGTATATCTACCGAGTATATTAGTCCATTTTCAACAAACATATTTTTCAGAAAAATCAAAATGTTTGATAATATTCAATGTTTTTGTGCAGTTTTGCCATCACACACATAAATTTAAAATGTAAGTTTAGAAAATATCCAGTTGACTAGAAGTAATGTATTTTTTTGGACGTAACATGATGTGTGAACTCTATACACACATTTTTATCTGCCAACGTTGATAACATCTGTGAAAACATCAAGAACAATCGCTTTCGATATTTTAGGAAAAGGCAAGTAAAGGAAAGTTCAGCCTTTCCATTTCAATAAAAATCCACTTAGGCTTTTCCAATCATGATAGAGATACCCAGTAATGAAACTCCTCAACTGAATTGAAGAATTTTATTCTAGCACATCTGTTCGGAATCTTATCCACATGAGGCAAATCTGAACACACAAGAATAAGTTCTGTGTTTTCCGAGGTCTCTCCAATCTCATAAATAAGGATGAGAGTAGAGCAAAGCTCGAGAAAGCGGTTCTCGAAGATTTTAAAATGTTATCGGGGAGGCGTGATTGACAAAAGTCGAAAGCGAGTTTGTCGGAGCCTTTTAAAGACTTAGGTACTCTTCCGGAAGGGATGTGGCTCCCCCGATCGTCAAATCCTCAGTTACTTCCGCGTTAAGGCAGCTGGGACGCGGAGCCTCTGAGCAAACAGAACTCGAATTATTGTCTGTTTGCTTTTTTGATGCATATTGATAGGATAACCGGGGTGGGTAAATTGATCCGCAGACTTCAAAGCTATTTGATCTCGTGAACTGAATATCTTTGATTGGAATTAAATTGGAACTCGAAATTAATTTTAAAGGCCAGGGGAGTATTTTGTTGAGTTTTGAAAGTGATTGATATTTCAAAGTCTTTTAAAAAGCGCTGTACGTAAGTTTGTCGACACAATATCCGAGTCTTCTGTATGTAAATTAGAAATGAAAGGATTTTTAGAACCTACCCTGGAACTGGGATGGTCTATATCTATGGCACTATGTTAGAAATCGCGGTCTATATTAATATTACGGGCGTTTTGTGACGGTCATTGCTTTAGTTAAATTAACAGATTAAGTGGGACTTTTCCAATTTAAAAGCGTTAAACACTCAACAAATGGGATGAAAATCATTTAAGTGTGCAATTCAATTAAGTTTGTAGATTTTTTATTGCTTGCTGGCGATTATTATGCGAAACACGGTGAAATACGCACGGACGCTACTCAAGTGATACACATAAAAAGATGCTTATTCCAACCTTATTATACTAGGAATAGTTATGATAAGAATACATTTTAGAATAAATAAATCATAATTTCTTTCTCATAAGCTTGTTACAACTTTGCTTTATTGTACAACAAAAAGAAAATAAAAATAAAATTGTCAAGAAAATAGATTAAAAAAAAATACAATGGGCGGCCTTATCGCTAAAAGCGACTTCTTCCAGGCAACCTAAGGAAGCAGCGTGAACTTAGTTTGTTTGTATAGGTCTAATTTGCAAACCAAGACTATGGTCCTAAATCTTCGAAGGATCGTGATTTTCAGAAGATGTTTTCAAAATAAAGAAAAAGACGTGAATGTTAGTTATATGACGATGTTGCTGTAGGTAGACTACTCACTTGGTGTAGATAATGTTATCGAACCCCTGATTGCAGCCATCAATCAAGCCGACCACTCGTAGGGGAGTGTTTTTGTTTGTATAAAACCCGTCACAAACGTAGCTATAATATCTATATAGCAAGACATATTACCTACGATATATTTTCTACTAGCTTTCACCCGCGGCTTCGCTCGCACCCTTATAAAAAGTTGCCTGTGTCCTATTCCCGGTGTCATTGTGATTATTATAAGTATTTTAAAATTATACGTCGATGCTGCGTCCTCTAGATTTAAAGAAAACCATGTAGTCCGCCTTCCATGTACAGCATCGCAACACTGTTTAGCGCTATTTTTTAGGCTAATTTTGAAGATCTGAAAAATATTCAAACAGAAAAAATGAGAGTGTAACACTCGTTTCTGTTACTATCGGCTACCGTCGGCGCGCGCGTCATTCATTCGTTTTTCGTGTTCCGCATCGTCAACATCGACTCGATTATTCAAAGTGATAATTTTTGCAAAGTGAATGTTGTTATTATGGAGTTTATGGAGTTTATGGAGAGTAAAAAAGTTGTTATGGAGTGATAGTGATATTCATCCAAAGAATTCTACGATTCGAAGAAAGAAAAATAAAGGTTAGCAATGCACAACTACCCACACTTACGTACCTCTTAATGTGATAATACGAGATATTATCCTGATGGTTACAAAATTTTTATTCCTTAGCGTGGTAATACGTGATATTATCCTGGAATAATACATTTTTTATTCCTTAGCGTGGTGATACGTGATATTACCCTGGAATAATACATTTTACTTTCTTAACGTGGTGGTACGCGATGCCATCCAGAAAGTAAGGAGCTTAGAGGATTTATTTCTTCTATACCTACAGATCATAATCATAGATCAGAAACTCCGGTGTGGTTACTACTAAGCACAATTTGACTATTCACAAATGCTACCTGAACATAATATACACAGGTAATAACCTGATGACATGACGTGGCGATTCGAGATTTACAATAGAATAATTAATTTTATTTTCTTAACGCGTGGGTATCTACGCAATGCCGCCGATGTAAGGAATATAGAAAAATATAATGTACCTACATTATTATATTATTATAATTTTTTCTATACAAATTCCGGTGTCCGTCTAAAATGTGCCTAAGTGACGAGAGAAACTCGTCGGATATTCCGACATGCCGATCGGATGATGGCCTTCTAGAGGAAGATTAGCCAGAGCCAAGTACGACGTCCACGTGATGGGTGAGGCTTCATCAGTCTCAGTTCGCAAGAGCGTGCCAACTGCACGGCAGTTTGTTGGCTCCCATGCGGTGCCAGTATCAGATGAAATCTTGGAAATGTTATGTTAAAAAATGGGGTAAAAAACCCCACTAAAATCTCCAAACGTTGGGGAAAATACTGCTGGACGGTCTCGACGGGAAGAGGAGCTGGAGAGACGCCCCGAAAGAAAAGTTGCTGATTCCTGAGATTTGTTGCTAGTACGTACTCCGAAAGGCATCCCTTAGGTAAGTGCTGTCTTACTTAATTATTTTTTACTTATTGTGAACCGATAAGAGATTCCCAAAAACCGCTGGGACCACGAATATATACGAGTACCTGGTCCAATTAACCTCACAAAATACCTACCCGACACTGTATGTAGGTATGACGTTGCCAAACTTGAGATCATCAAGAAATTGTCGGAAGTGCCATAAATGTTATTAGTGTCTCACCATGACAAAGGTCATCGAAAGGTCAAGCTGACAAATTAATAAATCCAGTACCTCGTAGAACAGATCCCAACTTAACTTTTCTGGATCGGAAACTTTGCGATTCCCACGTCGTCAAAACACCGCGAAGACAACTGCAGTCCAGAACCGGTACCTACTACGAGCAGCAGCCGTCCACGTCGACGATGAGGAGTTCGAGTTAACCCGGCCGTCAGACCTTCCGCCGCCGCCGCTACATTGCGAGCCGCCGCCGAACAAGTCCCGCAACCGTCGACGACAATAGAGGTACCTAACGCTGGTAAAATTTAGTTTTACCATACAAAAACTGATTATCAATTACTGATGACCCAGTTGTATTGCAGGACCTTAAAACTTCTTTTTAAAAATTTTATACTTACCACAGTATATTGAAGCCTGTGACCCACCATTTCCTAAAGTTGAAATGAGCAACACCGTATCAAAACTTGTACCTACCTAAGTTTTACAACGGTGACTTTTAGTTGCAAATCAGCATGTACTGAGTAGGCGGGTCAGCTTGTTTCACTAGTTTTGATTGTTATATAAACAAAAATAGGACACCTTCTATACTGCGATTTATATTGTGTCAAAACATTAACAAATACTGATAATGGTAATTACCATTGCGCCCCATTTTAGTATGGAGGATATTTTTTACACTGTAAAAGCTAGTAGGTAAATAATGGGCGTATCTACCTACATGACTACTACTGATCTTAAAAAGGCATATTTTTCTTTTAATTGCTTATAGTTACATCATAATTATCATTTCTAAGAGCCAAAGTCGCAGACTAGTAGCTTATCTGGATGATATGTTATATCAGCTCAACCAACCTACATAGAATGAAAAACATAACATAAAGTAAACTCATTTAGGAGCGTTATTTGATAACCACTCAATTGCGTAAATATTTAAAAATGAGACTCAAATCAACACAACATAATGATATATATATATATATTTTATGTCACTGCAATTACCGAAGATTCTAGAACCTTCCGTGATTTTGCTAGATTTATAAGTATGTACAATCACTGAATTTTGTCCTGTACAGAGCATACGGCTCGGTGTAACTACTGTACACAAAGCGTTTTGAACGCGAAAAATAAAAGGTATTTCAACAAAGAAAAAGACAAATCAGACTTAATTATGTCAAAAATATTTCATTGTTAATAATGTATTACAAATTAAAGGTTTTGTTATAATCACTGAAAGTGTTTAAAAAATATCTGCTCGAAGACTTTACTGGTGATTAAGTATCGCACATAAAGCCCAAAATAGATGTCTTCTTCAACATCTACAATTTACAAACTATAAAGTGCTGATCCATCAGTTAATGGTTGGGGTGTCATAATGTGGTGATTGATGATATATATGGCTAGAGGTCAACCGCTGATCTGCAACCGAAATGGCTTACCATAGCCGCCTTTTTAGGTTTAAACATCATTTCGTCAAAATTACTGCTATACTGCAGTAATCTTTACATACAATGTGTTTTAAATAAATTATAGTTGATATTATCACCTACTATTATCATAGTAATTTTTTCATAGGTACTTAAAATCAATAACAGGTAGGTACCGCTGTCATATATAAATCGGATGGATGGAATACCTATAATTTCCACATCTCAATCAATTTCAAAAATAAAATGTATTGGCATTAAAGTACAATAAGTATGTTATGTATTTACAAAAAATATACAAATAGTATTCTATCAGTTATCTGATACTACCTTTGCTTAGTTTGGGGATTGATGGCGCTGTGTGAAAAATGTCCACCAATATTTATTTTATTATTTAAAATTGTCAAGCCATAAATATACTTATCTATTTTTGCTTCTTACATTATAATCCCGCAATATTAGTGATTCAGACCGGGATCCTAAGCAATACTTACTTGCCATCTAGGTAATCTGGAGTAGTTATAATAACTTTATTTTTTAATACTATTTATGTTCTATATTGTTAGGTCAACCAAATACCAATTTATTTGCGTCTAGGTTAAATTGAAAAATGTAATTGATACGTCTTTTGCTATAAATTAGGAAAAGTACCTACTGCTTTTACGCATTTCCTCGATATGCATTGGTACTGAAATGTTTTTTTGTTAAATTGTAGAAGACGAAGCTCCTGGTATACTTATTCTTCCTAGTCAACCAAGGGAACATCACCCGTTTTGGCGCAACCTTGCCCAGGCGTGCGCCATATTTATGCAGCAGGCGTACCTACCTACCTATCTAAAACACGGCATATTCCTAGTGACTCCGTTGACAAAATTTATAATTCCTTATCAAAAAACGTTTTGAATTTATTATAATCTAACTTTAAAGCAGTGGTATATCTTTTGTCAATCAAATTATTTAGATTGTTACAGATCACCTATCTAGCTGTTAGGGAAATACTTTTTCGACAGAACAGTTCAAAAGGAGCTGTTGAAGGAACTTAATTAGTAACGGTCAGCGTTATCATAAATATTATTGGTAAGAACACTCGTGCACACCAGTGAAAAGTACGGTATGTACCAATAGTAGATTTTTTACAGGTATTTTTTAAAAAAGAAAACCCAATTTTTTCGAAATATCATTCGACTTGGCAGGAGCATTGCCTTGTAATATACTTATTATATCAAATCAATTATCGAAATGTCCAACCATTCTAGGTACCTCACTGGATGTACTGTCGAGAAAATTGGTACCTTTTCTACGTTGTTAACAAGACAACGCTTGCAGACTTTATCTGCCATATTTTATATCAATTTATCTACAAATATTACTATTAGACCCTGACTTTATTCTACGTATTGTTATATATATATATTCTCTATTCTACCTTAGTAGGTATATCATTATTTAGAAAGAAATTCTCGAATTCTCCTCCGTACACAAATCATTTGATATTAACTGTGAAATAACCTGTCCACAACGCAACCTTTCAAATAATTATTCGATGGATCAAACAAATACGTTGCATGAGAGCGGAGTGAACGTGTCCGTGTTTATTTGTTTCTTCTCGGTCACCTCCGCCACCAGCAGGGCTGGGTTCTCCATCGACACTTGACAAACACTATTAAAAGTACGGTCAGGTGGACAGGACGCTTTCTCTGTTTCGCAAAATTTTTTAAATAATTTTGTTTTCTTTCTACTGAAGACACGCCCTTTTCTAAGGCTGTATCAATGAAGTACTGATAAGTACCTACTAATAAGAGTATACTTACGTATGATGCTTATAAATATTGAATATACTTAAGTAAGTATATGAACTTATATTTGTGATTTTTTTATGTTCATTCTGCAACAGACGCTAAACATCTACATGGTTTTCTTTAAATCTAGAGGACGCAGCATCGACGTATAATTAATGGTTAAAAGAACTTACCTGAAGTGAATTTCAACCATAATTATACTAGATGCTGCGTCCGAATAGATTTAAACTCCCGCCCACCCTGAAAGGCACAACAATTATGCGTGCTTCGCGGTTATTGTGCCAAACCCAAATAAATAAATGAATGTTGCAGAATGCTGATCGTGCTGAACGTGCTCTGAAAAGAATGACGCGCGCGCCGACGGTAGCTGATAGTAACAGAAACGAGTGTTACACTCTCATTTTTTCTGTTTGAATATTTTTCAGATCTTCAAAATTAGCCTAAAAAATAGCGCTAAACAGTGTTGCGATGCTGTACATGGAAGGCGGACTACATGGTTTTCTTTAAATCTATTCGGACGCAGCATCTAGTATAATTATGGTTGAAATTCACTTCAGGTAAGTTCTTTTAACCATTAATTTCAGTCAAATTGGCTCAGTGGTTACGATTTTTTTATTTTTTAAGTTTATGTTAGTATTACTTTCGCATTTTTATTATTAGTGTGATAGTACCTAATCTAAGAGCGACCACAGACGGAGCTAACCTTCTAATAATATATAATTTCTATGACGTCACCAAATTATGTGGAAAGAAATAACAAGACATCTAAATAAACCGTAATGATTGCAAAATATTATACCTACTTATTTTAGTAAATCTAGCGTGTGTGGTGGCTTGCTATGATAAAATTTATAGCTGATCATATTAATATTACGAGTATATTAATAGCTACGTGTGTGACGGGCTTTAGCGTCAAGTCATCCACTTCGAAACTAAAAAAAAAAGAAACAGTATCTCGATCTATTTCCAAGGCAAAGTAAATATTTGCTCAGATTTTATAGGCTTTCAAATTCATAACATGTCTAATGATCTTATGAGCTAGTGGCCAACTCTGGTGATGGGTTTTTAGGCTGCCTGGCTTTACAACTTTTAACCGGGTCCGATAATTTAACGTGCCCTCCGAAGTACGGAAACGCTCAGCTGTTAATGTCATTTGCGGTCACCCATCCAAATTGTGACCGCTCAGAACGTCGCTCTATCGAGCTGAGAGAGCTTCGATTCGAAGTTCGATTACATATTTGATATAAGCCCATATTTTACAGAAGCAAGCATTCCATTGTTCCAGGTTGCTTACAAGCCCGTCTCAATACAAACTGATTTCCTCACAATGTCCATCATTTTCTTGTTGATGCGCATATACATTTTCCAAACAGAAAAATCTATTGATGCACGGCCGGGATTTGAACCCACGTCCTTCAGATCGAAAGTTGAGGTTTTATGCCACTCGGCCACCACGTCTGTAACTCTAATCGAAGCGTCTCGTCGGCAACATCATGTGTTTCAAAGCTAGTCGTACCTACGACTTATTCGTCAACTCGTCCATTTTGAAACTGGTCCGAGAGGACGAGTTGACGAAATTCAAAAGTACACCATTAAATAGAGAAGTGGTAATAAAAGTCAACATAAAATTAAATAAAAGTCATTAAAATTTTGTGCAGCGCAATTTTATAGTACAAACCCAGTTTTTAATGTTTTTTTATTTCATATCATAAAGCGAATTTTATTTATGAAACTTGTCCCTAGAAATTTTAATGTAAATAAAATAGATGCAGTTTTATATAAGCCTTGAGTGCTTTTAAGCTACATCAAAGAAATGCTTGGTCAGCCCAAGTCAAGAACTAAAGATGCCTACTTGATTAATTTAAAATGATCAGAATCAGAATCAGAATCAGAAAAACATTTATTTGCAACTAAGTAAAAACAACAACATAAGCTAAGACTAAATAAATTGTTGGTTTAGCTGCAAAAAGGCTCCAACTCAGCGTTTGCAAGTATAAATACCTGCGCTGGTCTTCCGTTGGTGCCTTTATTGGGACCAACTTTAAAATAACAATAACAGAAGTGGACGTGATTTACAATAGTGGGCAAAAATAATGACAAAAGAAGTACTTAAGTGAAAATAATAACAAAAGATAAAATAAAAAAATAAAATAAAAATAAAAACATTATCAATCTCGGTGACAAAAGTTATAAATATCGTCGTACCTATTCTCCATTTATTTTTTCTAAAGTATATTATATATTTTAAGTATATTAAGTATATTATATATTAAGTATATTATATAAGTATATTATATATTTTTAAGTAGGTATATTATATATTTTAAATAAGATTAAGATAATAAACATGATCTAAGATACAATGAATAGATATATGTGTTATGCAGTGTAATATTGAATTGGTTACTTATATAGCACTGGTATCGTGTCTCAGTTGTTCCTGCTCTTTTTGCCAATGTAATAAAAAACTTTTTAATTTTAACCTAAAACTTGTAACACTTTGTAGGTTCCTTATCGGCGGCGGGATATTGTTCCAACATTTCGATGCAGCGTAGCGGAAATGATCGCTCTAGTAAACTTCTTTCAATAGCCATATATTATGTTTAAAAAAAACGGTATTATATTCATATTCATTTTATGTAGCAGGTGAATAATGGAGGAGAAATGTACCTCAACTTTCAATCCGGCCATGAGTTCGAATCCCGCACAAACATCATTCTCCGTTTTTCTTCATTTTGACTGGAAATCGGAACGTGTGTCACTTAGAATGGCAAAAGTAAAACTCTTTAGTACCATTTTCTAAAGAACTTGCCAAAATATTTAGCGTCGTTACTTCCCAAGATAAGTGATCCTGCCGATTTTAGATTACGTGACGGCTACCGGTGCTGAGAGCAATTTCCGGCACCTCTCCGCAGAGTGTACGCTGCTTACTTGCTTGAATTTCCGCTTAGTACGAATTAATCTCTGACACAATATATTAGAAAGCCGTGTTAGTGAAGGAAAACAACATGAGGAAACCAGTTAACTAATAGCGGCGATAGGCTTGCAACCTGTCACGTATGGAATTCTAACTTCAAAAACGCGTGTCATAGTAGTTGATGCGCTACTCATTTCGGCGCCACTGAAAACCAGCGCTCTAACAGCCATGGCGCTGCTGGAGTAAATGCTGAAATCTGAAGAGAAAATCTGAGAGAACGTCTACTATGCTTTGGCGATCATAATGCGTCGTGATCATTTTTCGTTTTTTTTTCGACCTTGTCGATTTTTGATTTCGTGTCGTAAGGGTTACCTGAGCAGTTTTCACCACCTCTCATTCGCAGAGTAGGTACACTGCGTACTTGTTTGAATTTCCATTCACGAATTAGTTACCCACACAATATTGTACTACATACAAATTACTTCTCTTTATCTCCTTGCACTGTCCCGTGAATGAATGTTCCATACACGGAGACAGACCCAACTTTTTTAATCTACAAAAGTTTTATTTGATTGCGAACACAGATTCAGCATTATACAATGACACGGGAATTTATTTTAGTATGAAATAAATTGACACGAGAATTCATTTCATTATTTTCTTTTTTTATTTTTGTCCCGAAATGTTAAATGCTGGCATTTAATTTCTGTCTGGCCTCCAAATGATAGAACATCAGTTGTAATTGGATATTTTTTCATCCAATAACATCATTTGAAACTTTCTTTTTAATATTCTGTTTTTAGAAGTAGTCAAAATACTTGTTTTTGTATTACATTATAAATTTATAAATGGTACAGTACTAAATATATATACCAAGACTGTCTTTAGTCTTCGTTTATAACAAAGCAGAATAAGTTTTTAATAAAAGTATCTTCTGAGAAATATGCTTCATTACTTTGCAAGATAAGTAGGCAATCTCGTAAATAATCTGGCACAACAAATTGTTAGTTCCAAGAAATTATTATATTTATTTGTCGTCGACCTCTGTGGCGCAGTGGTTGAAAGCCCGCCTGTGACGCAGGAGGTTGCGGGTTCGATCCCCGCCGCGGGACAAATGTTTGTATGATCTGCAAATATTTGTCTCGGGTCTGGGTGTTTTCTATGTAGGTATATTATGTATGTATTTACAAAAAAAAATGTATTTAAGTAGTAGTATATCAGTCATGTGGTTCCCATAACACCAGCTCTACTTAGCTTGGGGCTACATGATGCTGTGTGAAATGTCCAGCATTATTTATTATTATTTTTATTATTATTATTATTATTATTATTTGTAAGTTAAATTATAGAAAAACAGTTGACTGGCAAAGGCAGTAACTGAGTGGTTGACAAGGGCCACAGGGTCTAACAAACCACCAGTCAGATTGTAAGTTGATACTGTAAAGGCAACTGCTAAACTTTTAATAACCGAATGAATAGGTATAATAATAATATAATAAATGTTTATTTATTTTCTCTCACAGAAGTTAAGTACAGGTAACTTAGGTCTAACATTATCGTGTACTTTTACAATGGTATGCGTACCTACTTGCTTTGTGAGAGACTGGTGAATGAATGCAAAGTTTTAAGGTGCCTGTAATTAGCTGTCGGTGAATGTGGGCTAATTTTGTAGCGACATCTACCTGTCGCTAGATGAACTACATAGACATACTACTCACTAAGAGCTTCAACGAAGATAGCGCCACTCAACATCAGAATGTCTAAAACTCGCAAGCAAAGTTTCCAACGAATTTAGGCATAAGTGGAACTATCCGACAAATACTGTTGGTCGAAAGACCACGGGCAAGTGGGCCAGATGGGCCGGCCCGTTGCAGAGGAACCACCTACTCTGCCTTTGGGGAACTATTCCACCCTGTTCACCTAAGTTAAAATTATCAGTTAAAAGACAAATCGTTTACCTGCGATTAACACCTTGTAATTGATAACATATTTCGTAAATGTCATTTACTTAAGTTTGTATGAGTAGCTGCTGTAGCTTAACTTTGGTCACCATTTTTTAGCCCAAAGACTTCATCAAGGCTTGACATATTTTTATGATATTTTCACAATATCCGGACGTAGGGCTTTGTTTGGGACAATGTATTTAAAAGGAGCAAGATAGAAATGGCTTAGAGATAATCATCATATAGAGATAATTATCTTGTGTAATACCAAAGTAAAATTAGATACTTATACCGTGGATTGGGCGAAGTTGATTAGATAATGAGGAAAACCTCATTATAAAAATGTAACGGTTGGCCCAAAAAAATTGTACAAGAAGTATACGAAATATAAAACAATTAGGATTAAGTAGTAGAGTCTGAGAAAAAAATAAAAAGTACGCTATTTGCTATCGACTTGATTTGGGGTCACTTTGATACACCCTGTTTTTAACTTTGAATGAGAAAGACGCCCCTTGTAAAAATAAGTACTTACTTACTAAAAATATTTTTTTTTTCACATGATCTTGATAGATTTTTTGCTCCCGAAGTGATTGACAAAATAGCGAAAAAGTCAATGCTACCTAAAGAAGAAGAAAAAATCATCTGCGTTTAATTTTACGTGAAAAGACCATAGAGCAAATATTTTGAGTACCTACCTAAGTCATCAACTTCGCCCCGATTTTAAAAGTCACCCCGCTCTACCGGTACTTTATGTAAAGTAACTTAATTTATAACTTGTTTCATCAAGGGACAATAAAGTAAATAACAATAGGTCGCCACTGTAATCAAAATAGCGCTTGTAAATTCAGCATACTGTAGTGAACAGAACAAAATGTCTCTTTGTACAATGTAAGCACAATACATTTAATTTTACAAATGAATTCAAAGGCAATTTGCAGAACAAAGCAAATTAATACAGAAATAACTCTGAAGCTATAATTTGTAATACGGTTAATTCAACAAAGCGATACTCACTGCCGGTAATTTTCCTAAATCTCTCAGTAAGTGAGCTCATGCTACAGGAACAAGATTAGACTAAGCCCTGAGAACTGTTTTTCTCTCCACGATTCATTCGAGAGAAACATGGAGAGCGAAAATGTACGGACATGGCATTCGAACGTAGATACCAACATTTTAATTCAGATTTTTATGTACTAGCTTCCGTCCGCGTGGTACTCATAATTTTAAATATCATATTTTGCTATATTTTTAGGTCAAATGGAGCGTACGTAGCATTTTGGGCTTTAAACGCGTAGATCGAGTGCGTAATACAAAGCTGTGTTCGATGACGGGCTTTGGATTGGCAAAGCCCGTCATCGAAGCAAAGCCCGTCATCGAACACAGCTTTGGGGAGCAAAACAGCTAAGTGGCCGTGGTGGCCATCCCAGGCCATGATCTACACCTATTCTGAGTTTCATTCAAATCGATCTATTAGTTACGGCATGCATGATTGAAACACCAAATGGGAGATCGAGACCATAAATAAATTAATTATTAAGGTACCATTTATTAAGGTAATACATTTTATAGCTGACCAGTTGCCTCCGCACCTGAACCTCACTCACCGCATCGCCTCGGTATTTTTTGTAAGGAATTTATGAACCCAACGCTCACTTCATCAATTTCGTAACGTCACCGGATTGCCGCATCGCAATCCAAAAGTGAAGGAACAAGTGAACGCCGAAAAGGCGGAGTGACTGGTGCGGACAAGTGCGGAGGTGACTGGTCAACCTTTAAGAACACACTTTCTGGCTGTCTACCATGAGCTTTATATGCGATCCAGTTTAGGTCCTAAACTGAACTGCTTCGCTTCGTATGCTAAGACGCTGACTAAATATCAGAACCTAAACATGACTTAAACTGAATTGTTAGATAAAGTTTCGTTCACTCAATTCGTACCATGACCGTTTAATACGCGTTGAGTTGGTTCACTTTTGTGTCAAAACTTTCACTTTTTAAAACAGGTCATGGTACAAATAGTTTACGATCCAGATTAAGAACCTGAACTGGATAGCTCCTAAACTGAATGTTTACTAAGAGGTCATGGTACAGCTGCAGGATAGTAAAGTTTTGTACCACATCGCTATTATTCTACTCTTCGGTGAGAAGTGTGCCGGAAATAAATAAAACGAAGCGGGAATGCGAGACAAGAATGAAGCCTTAGCGGAGGAGAAATAATTTGCCGGGATATCCATGAGCCAGTCTTAAGCCCACATAACAGTGTAGAAGCATCGCCCGACTGAAATGTTTAGTAACCCACAGACGTAAATAGACCTCTGAAAAAGGTTACAGACTTATTTTAAGGCTTATCTGCTTGATATAGCGGCGATAACTTCGCGCTCAAAACGGATCAAGTATATTTTATGAATTCTTAAATTTAGTGAGTTATTATGAGATTGTATCATAAACTTTCACAACATTAGAAAGTTACCACTTATAGACAAATAATATAAGTATACTTACCTATCTATATAATGTCTTCAAGCTCAAAGGTCAAGTCACGTTGTAAGGTGGGTGTAAAGAAAATACACTAGGTACTTAATAAAAAGTTTTATGCTTGCTTCTTTCTGTTTGCAAATTCATGATCGAAATGAGTAAAACTTATTTTAATTCAAAAACCTGCTCAAAGGCCAGTGTGGTATTCAGGATTCTTCTTTTGTTGATGATGTAATCTTATTTATTTATTTTGTAATAAATTCAACGCTATATACAAAATTGTTTTCTTTTTGTGAGAGCAAAAAAAAAGCCTTTCCAAAGCATTAAAGAGAGAAAAACATAAGAGGTCCAAGCTGTTCCAATTTGTCGAAATAAAACATGTTATTTGCCTAAGGAAATTGCAACTTTCCTGTCTGCGAATGGTAGACGCAAAACAACAACTTTTCAACACTCCTCCTTGTCTTCTAAAAATGAAATTTATTGAGACCAATAAGTCACTATCATGGAAGTAGATAGAACTAGAACTGCTTCTCATTTATACCGCATATTTATCATTGGTAGCATCTTTTCTGCTTTACATAAAGTTGTATTTATTTTATAGTATTCCCAAACGACGAAGGATTATCATGAGATAACCGGTTACTGCTATAATGGGGATCGAAAGGCTTCCAACGTCAAGTGTAATATCTGGAGATAATTGGGTCAATCTTCAGAATTTCAGAATCAGCGCACCTGGTTGATCGCTATGGTGCCCCTTAAATATCGATATTATTGCTTTTCTGTCCCTTCAGGGGCCAATATGAAAATATGCTTATTTAGACACCTTCTTCTCGAAATAAAAATACAGAAAAGCAATAATATCGATATTTAGGAAGCACCATAGCGATCAACCAAACACGCTGATTCTGAAGATTGACCCATTTATTTATAACTCCTTTGCCGTGTTTCTGGAAAAATACGTACTTACACACTAACAACAGGAGTGTAGCCATGGTAACTAAATATCTGCCTATCAAAATGAGTAATTAACTTGTAAGATTTCATACCGTATAAGTCACAAATTAATGTTGCTTCAAATATGTTCCGCTAAGCTTCCTTTGAGAAAAACAAATTAGGTAATATTACAAAGTTTACCGCTTTTCTCTCTAATCGTATGTGCGAATTATTTATAATTGACTTATCAAGTAAAGACTTTTTGTTTGAAAACAGGAGGACAGTCACATAGCTCTTAAAACGATTCAAAGTGATACATGATGATCGTGATCCTATTGAACAAAAATGCTTTTGACTAGTAAGTAGTATACTTAAAGTACTACTTTTGAGTAACTTAATGAACTTTCCAGTTTCATGGGAAGAGAAAAAAAAAACTTAGGCCTTTACATCTTTTACTAGATGATTTATACAGTGTCAGGAAGCAATATTTCGCCTACACTTAACGGGGTCATGCCTGGGACAATGTTTAGATGGAGCAGGCTTGCCCAGAACCTGCACCATCCTCTCAGCTAAAAACAAACCGGCCATATCCACAGGAAAGACATGGTCAATACGTGTGGGGCTGATTAAGCCGCGGGTTTCCTCACGATGTTTTCCTTCACCGTTTAGAGCTCTTGTTAGTGCGCATCCATTGATCCTCGGCCAGGACCCGAACAAACGACATTCGGATCGAAAGTCGAGGTACTATTCAACTCGACTAGGGCATAGGAACCGGGTTTACCCGGAACCGAAAGAACCGGGATTACCCGGTTCTTGGGGCTGCCAAAAGAACCGGTTCTCAAAATATTAAGAACCGGGTTTTCGGTTCTTTCGGTTCTTTTTAAAAGTTCTTTTCGAAAGCGTGCAGAGTTCGTAGGTGTGTGCAGGCAGCATAGTGTACCTTGTTTGTGATTAGTGATTGTTTAAAAGATTTAAATTATAGCTGTGATTATAAATCCCGTTTAATTTTTGATCCTATCCAATGTAAAATTTTGTAAGATTTTACTTACAAAATTCAAACTATCTCTCTCTCTCGTCGTTCCTTCATGTCTGAGGATCATGGTCAGCTTCGGGTTTGTCTCTGGAACGGATGATCGGCCTCCGCCGGTTTCTGTCTAGCGCGTCCCTTACAACCGTGTGCAATTTTGAAGACGAAGAGTCTTTCACGAAGTATGAAAGAATGCATTGGTGGCTTAAGGTTTACAATCGGGTTTTAATTTGGAGTTGGGATAGGATCGATACATTGGTCCGTTTATCGGTATTCTTAGCATTCGCCTCCAGCACCTCATCTCGAATGCATCGATTCTTTGTCTTTCTCTGGCCAGAATTGTCCATATTTTCACTCCATACATAAAGATAGGGAATACCAAATACTTACCTAGGTATACCAATGCCCGTAACAGTCTGATCTTAGTTTTTATACCTATTTCCTCTCTTCTTCCAGATGTAATTAAGGCGGGTCATTGTATCTTTTGCCATTGCAATACGCCTCTATCTCCGGGACACAGCTGCCATACTTACAATATTAATTGTGATCCTAGAGGTAGATATAGTGATCAACAGTGTCGGTGCTTGAGATGTTGCAGGTGACATCTGTTAGTTTCCCCGCTCGATCCACTGCTAATTTTTTTGGTTTTCGCCCTGTTGACTGTGTGACCAGTGATACGACTCTCAAGCTCAAGCCTTTGGAAGAATTCTTCCATATATTCCACGGATGTTGCTACGAGAACGATATCGCCGGCGTACCGAAGGTTTGATATCCTCTTTCCGCCGGCCGGGAAACCTTTATCTTAATTTTCAAGGGTCCTATGAAATATGTACTATCATATAATATTAAACAGAGCAGGGGATACGATGCAATCCTGTCTCACTCCCTTCTTGGTTTGGAACATACTAGAGTCTACACCATTCGGTGCCCAACCTGATGTTAGAACGGTTTTCTATATTTAGACTTCTTGATTAAACCAACGACGTGTTCAGGAGTAGTATATTCCACAATTTTTCCAATTGCAAACAGTTAAAGGCTTTGGTATAATCAATAAAGCATAGGATCACTAGGCTGTTGAATTCTCTACTCTTCTCTATTATTTGGCGAATGTTGGTTAACGCGTACCCTTGCCTAATACCTTTAACAAAACCTGACTGTTCTTCGGGTATTTGTCGAGATAAAAAGTAGCTAAGGCGTCTTTTTAATACATGTTGGGCAGGAGGATCTTACTTGCGTGCTTTATTAACTTACTTTAGCAGTTATTTTCACATTATTTGCCTTTTTTGTGCAAAGGAACAAAAATCGATTCGATTCGAAAAAAAATTATCATAGGAACCGAAAGAACCGAAAGAACCGGGTACCCGGTTCTGTGTTGAAACTGGAATCGAAAAAACCGGTTCTTGAAATGGGGCCAGTTCTCGATGCCCTAAACTCGACCAACACAGCATGAAAAGAGAATGCTCAAAATAAAAATAAATAAATAAATAAATATTGCTGGACATTTCACACAGCGTCATCTAGCCCCAAACTAAGCAAATCTTGTACTAGGTATGGGAACCAGATAAATGATAGAATACTTATACTTTTAGAAGAATAAAATAAAGGCTATCTGGTAACATTCCTTAGGTAGGTACCTAAGAGGCGTAGGTACTATCTGTGAGACTGCAACTAACGAACCGGTGTAGTCTCGTTAGCACCACTTGTCTGCTGATGATGTGGCGTGTGCTCGACGGTATGCAAATCGGGACTGCAACTGGGTAATCTGATTGGCTTGTTTACACTGCTTTATTCTGAGCCAACCATTTTGTGCAACATTTTATACGTTTACAATCGACAGGCAAAAACAAAAAGACATGCCAACCTAAAAACGGGATTTTATTTAAAAGGATTTATACTTTTTCGATCTAAGTACAGACACAAAAAAAAAATACATTGACAGTTTGAATTTTTAAAGCTTTGTCATCGATGCAGCTAAGAAAATGAACGTTTTTTTCTAACATGTAGTGAGGAGTCAGAGTACTTCGAAACTCAACCAAATTAATATCAAAGCTAAAGTAAATTAGGTTAAAAAACTAAAAGGTTTTCTTTTCGTGGATGACCGTATGCATTTTGTTTCAAATAATGTACTTACGTGAAAGAAATAACGTAGGAAAAGTCAGCATCGTGACGAATAAACTTACAATGTGATGTTTACAAAGTGCTTGTAAAAAACATAAGCACGCTGTGAAAATGAGGAAGCCTTCCATGCTGCTTCCATGTCAGTTATTTCACATAAAAAGAAGCATAAAAATAACGAGTTAAACATAACGCATTAATAAGGTTGTAATAAGATACCCTCGAAAAATGAATGAAACTGAATTCTGTAAGCATGTACTGAGACCATTTTTTTTTTTACTTCTGAGTATTATTCATGACGGGTCGGTCCGGCTGTACTAAATATCATATGCATCGACTGTACTAAACATGATATAAGTATTAACGACTCCTTGTAGGGACCTTAAATAATTAGTAGATGCAAGTATTCTGATTAGATGTTCACTTCCAGAAGTATCTAGATTATCACATTGGATGTTTATCTGCAATGATAATTTAAATCTGTAGTAAATAAATAACTGAATAACTGAATAATACAATAACTTGTTTATTCTCAAAAACTTATTTTTAAATACGTCTCGACAATACTTTCGCACGTCCTAGGTATTTATTTTATATCTCGAGCCAGAATGACCGGCGGCTGACTACCGTCCCGTCATAACAAAAATCACGAGCGGGTATTTTGTAAGTGTTGCCAACAGTCGGCCATCCTGTTACAGGAATGTCCCTATTCCTGGACCCTCGGCCTTCCTAACAGGGATATGTCCCCATAGCCAAACACTATTTATAGCTAGAAAAATAATAACAATAATTTGACAAGAATTCAAGAAGTACTTAAACAAACTAAAATCTTAACTTTATATAATTAATTACATTAACAACATTTTAATATTATTTATTTTCCTTACGAAAAATAAAAATTTAATTAGATTTGCCAATCACTATTTATAGCGGAAAACAATATAATATAATAATAATAATAGCTTTACTTATTCCATATAATTATCTCTTATCTTATCTTATCTCAATTATAATTATTCATTTATAAATATTAAATCCATGCAGTAAGTAGAACAGTGTTAATAATATGAGTTATAACTATATGATTTATATGGACCCCCTCCGGGTAAAAGCCTCCTCCAAAGAATCCCATTTGCGCCTGTCTTTCGTCACTTCAGTCCAATTTCTCCCCGCAGTTTCAACTAATTCGTCTTGCCGTCGACAACTGGGTCTGCCAACTCTTCTTGTCCCGTGTAGTCCGCTCCGTTTTAGAATTCGCGAAGTCCATCTGTCCTCAGTGTACCGGAGATGATTTGTTTGCAGCTTGAGTTTTCATGTTACCGTTTGCCACCCTCGGGACACGGCCACTTCGTTGATTTGTGTTAAAGACTACCGTTTGCCACCCTCGGGACACGGCCAGTTTGTAGATTGATGTTGAAGACTACCGTTTGCCACCCTCGGGACACGGCCAGTTTGTAGATTGGTGTTGAAGACTACCGTTTGCCACCCTCGGGACACGGCCAGTTTGTAGATTGGTGTTGAAGACTACCGTTTGCCACCCTCGGGACACGGCCAGTTTGTAGATTGGTGTTGAAGACTACCGTTTGCCACCCTCGGGACACGGCCAGTTTGTAGATTGATGTTGAAGACTACCGTTTGCCACCCTCGGGACACGGCCAGTTTGTAGATTGGTGTTGAAGACTACCGTTAGCCACCCTCGGGACACGGCCACTTTATTGATTGACGTTGAAAACTACCGCTTGCCACCCTCGGGGCACGGCCTGTATCTAGAACACACAGAAGTCAGTAGGTATTACAGGCTATTATTGTAATTGCAGAACCGCTGATTGCTGCTCCTAAGCAATGGACATCACACAGTTCCCATCCTGGGCCAGATACAACCGAAGCAGCCTTGTAGGCCGATTCCACCAAGAAAACCTTTGTCAACGAAAGCAAACCGTCAACTACTTCGCTTTGCTTCGTAATCGGTGACCAATGAGGTTAGGTTACTCTGCTGTGATGACACTTCCAAACATATTACCAACCAGGTTCCGCGAATCACTGTCACCTTGGAGAACGAAACAAAACGCAGAGGTTGATACTTGAATAATTGACGTTGTAAATTAAAGGAATTGGATCCCTGATCCTCCCGCGGCGCTTCTAGATAAGCACTATAATAATAACTGATGAAAAATTGATGAAATCACATCAAAGACAATCCAACATAGTTCCAGTTATTAACCCTAGGACAGGTTCATTTATGCCAGTTCTAATTCTCTTTGAAATTTTAACTACTGGGTGCGAGCCGCTGCGCGCGTCACTCATCTTCCATATCCCACCCAAAATGCTGCCGGTCCATATAATTTTATTCATAGTGTGGTGCTTCATATTAAAATACTTTTTAAATCCCGCTATTTAGAAGAGGAATATCAACAGTCTCATTATAAAATAAAAAGGACAAACCCAAAAATCCCAACTTGATCATTATGTCAGGTGTTGCTGTGTCACTCCAGCGACACAGCACGACTAAAGCAACTGATGTACTACCTGCCGCACTTTGACAATCATATTTAAACCGCTACAACATCATCCTCTATCTTTTAAACAGTAAAAGCACTAGATAAAAACTTCATTTCTATTCCAAAACATACCTATTTCATAATTTAACACATACCTATTTCACCTTCACTTGAGATCAAAATCCAGTTATAATTATATATGGAATAATTATTATCAATAATAATAAATCAAGGTACCTAGGTCTGGGTACGCCATTTATTTGGCTTAGGTACGTACAATCCAAATAAATTCTTCTTATTCTTATTTTATTCTTATTCTTACAACAAAGTCCGTGAATTATTTTAATCTTGAATAGAATCCATGTAGTGACGTTAAAGAAATAAATAAATAATTCCGGAAATCTAAACAACATCATGGTAGCCCCAAAGCAAGCAGGGCCCCGTGCTATGGAAACCACATGACTGACATATAAATAAGTGCATAATTGTACATGTCATTATAACTCACACACATTTTTCTTCAGTGATCTCATCACCAACCAATTGCTAATTACCATCTCCTTCTACTTCGTTATTAATTTGCATTTCAGCAAAGCAACATTCATTCTTCGATAGACATCATTATTTCGCTCTTTGCTTCCTATTCTCATATATTTTCCCTTTTTCATTCATCATTTTATTTATTGTCACTCTTTGTCTTGTGTTGAGGAATTTTATAAAAGTTTAGTAGGTAACAATAATTTCTTCCTAAAACGCAAACTGTAAAAACTCCGAAGAAATTTTGCCTCTTACTGTTAGGTAAGTGCGTTATTGTCATTATGTAGATTCATAGCTAAGTACGTAATTATTTATTCCAAAACCGAATTACATTGTTTACAACGGAAATTCCAAATCAACATTTTATACATTAACAATATCAATAACTTGCACGTCAACACAGTCATTTAAGACTTGGATTCTAAGTCATCATTTTGTTGTTATTAAAAGAACAAAAAAAAAGAGGACCGGTCATGGAAACAAACTTTACGTACGTATAGTACGTATAGTAGGTACTCAATTTGTTGACATAGAAACATTATTTCATTGGACCTTATTTGGTATTTCGCCTTCCTCCCAATCGGTCTTCTACGTCTGACTGATTTCAGTTCGTTCTAAATGTCCCCACTTTGGCGCTCTACTACTTCACCGTTTCAATGTGGACGGTGTGGTATTATTATGGTAATAAGTACAATCAATGAGATTTCACCAATACAGCCGCTACCCCTACTAGAAAAGGCTCTGAAACGCGGCGAAACCTTGCTATAGCTACCTAGGTAGAATACAAGCAGCTTTGTCCAACATCAATCAAGAAAACCAAAGAAATTAGCAGATATATACAATACCCCGTTGTCAGAAAGAGACAATACACGCGCGCGCCGGCGCCGTGCAAATGCGTGCAACATCGGAGCAAATCAACGTGCTACCGAACCGACCCAAGCCATTAGCTCGACTCTTGCTCGCCACACAGAGCGGGGCACAACGCATCCACCCCAGACTATTAGCAGACCATTGGGTACTTACCTACTAAAGGTAGTACAATAGGCAGTTCTACTGTTTCAATACTCACTAACAAGAAATCTATTTTGTCACCAAATCTTACAACCTAAGTACTTATAAGTACTCTTTTTGTATTTTATACTTTTATGTAAATATGTAGTAGTTTAGTTGCTGTAACTAAATGTAACTTTAGTACTTATATAATATTAATATAAGTACCATTTTCATGATTATCGTTTTGATAAATTAAATTCCTTTATACCTGCCAAAATAGTTTAAAACGAAACTTACAAGTGTCCCCTAGGGTTAGGCAATAAACCTAGGAATTCTACAGCACCATCATCCATGCATGCCTGCTAATTACCTATGGTAATTTCTCTTGATTTGATTGATCGAGTCGGTTTCGGATTGGGGCTAACGTACCTACATCCTCTTAAACATTATACTTAGTAGGTGGGTGGTACCTTTATCAATTCTAGTCAATTTGTTGGCCACCACTTTAGTAATATTTAAATAAAGTAGTACCTAAACAAATCTTCTAAAGATGTCCGATGTCTGGTATGTATAATGTACAATTTATTTTACAAGATATTTACCTAGCGTCAAGAACGGACAAACTATCGCAATAGCAATCATAAATCACGCTAAGTTGATATAAACAGACAGTTTGGGAGGTATCATCAGCACAAGCATTGCAATCGTATGCTTGCAACCGTAGATACTTATTTTTTTGATCTTCGCAATGGTTCTGATCTAATAAGGTACTTCTGAGGTTTGTAAGCAGTAACCTTTACTTTCAAGTACCTAGGACTAGGAACCTACAGGTAACCATCATGAAGTCATTGATAAAGTTAATAAGACCATCACAAGGTTAAAGAAAGGCGCGTTACAGATTCTATAAATTTAGTAACAGCGAAATTGTTTTTGAACAGTTTCTTTTATGTTTATCTGAGGAAATTAATTTCCGATATCTAGGTACTTAGGTAGTTATGAAAACTTATCAGTGGCTTTCTGTTTTTAGTTACTAGTTTAACATTTAAATGAAAGTAATTATTTAGCTTCCTATAATTTATAAATATTTAATTTATAGTTAGGACAGTGTTCCGCAAACTTTGTGTTCAAAGTACATCTAGGAAATAGGAAAATTTTGCAGATACAACATAAATGAAATGCAAAACATGAGCTTGTTAAGTTAGCTTATGCGGTCCAAGTAACCTTAATCCGAGGCACACCAACTAATGACCACGGTACACCAGTGTGCCGCGGCACACCCTTTGCGGTTTATTATTATTATTATTATTATTTTTTTTAAATAGAACCATCGGATGACCGTAAGAGGGTTCATTCACTTACGGATTTAGGTAGGTAACTACATATATTTATTTCAATTAGTTCTTTGACTTTAACAGTAACCTAATTTTCAAATTTCGGATTTTTATCCGTCTGAAAGGTTAGTTTTTTTATTTTGTGCTAGGATATCACCAGGACTAACGTCTACTATCCGATTCGATGCCTTTCAATTTTGGAAATAATCCACTGCAATTATTATTATAGTAGGTAAGTATATAGTTATTATTATTATTTTCTTTTTAGTACTAAGCCGCTTATATAACTCAACATAATTAAGTATTAAGTTCCTCTGCAACGGGCCGGCCCATCTGGCCCACTTGCCCGTGGTCTTTTGACCACCTACTCTGACTTTGGGGAACGATTCCACCATGTTCCCCAAATATGTATATATCTAATTTTTCCAGAACTCACGTTTTAACCACTTGTACAAAATTTATACCTACCAAAGATCTACAACATTTACTTAATTAAATTATCATTATGGGATTATATCGCGTACCTACTTTTTATTACTTAAATAGTTTTATTTAGTTAATCCCGTGGGAATCGCAAATTTTGATAAGACTTATCAATGAAAGCGAGTGCGGAAGGTCAGCAGACAATCTATCTCTCTTCCGTATGTGAAGGGGTGACGGATAAAATAGGAAACATGTTTAGGAGATTTTCAATTGAGTCGGTTCTCACTCCTCACACAAAAGTTTCTCAGTAACTCAGAACACCGTAAGATACCTAAACCACTGCAAATACCAGGCGTAGATATACAAGGTTGACTGTAACTGTTGCCGTTCATACATAGGGCAAACTAAACGTACAATAGCCGAACGCGTCAAGGAGCATATTACAGCGGTCAAAATAGGCAAGTGTATATTTGTATAAGTCAGTGAATGCGGAACATCTGGTTGATTCAGGCCCTAACTACTGGATAAGACTACATGACCCAAAAGTTCTATCCAAAGAACACCATTATTATAAGAGGATATTTCAAAAGGTGATTGAGATGCTGGTTTTCGTCTCTCATCTGCGTGGAATTAAAAAGATACACACCTACGTGGTTGTCCGACTGTACGTCAGCCTGACACCGTCAGTGTAGTGTGTCGTAATGTGAACGAGGACTTTTCTGATTCTGAAGACGAATTGGGGGTAGTCGTGAATCCTACCCTCAGTTTTATTCTCGGCGGTAGCTCCCAGTAAGTACTTCAGTCATCCCGTGACCATGAACGTCAGGACCACCAGGACGACCCTGAATCGTCCCAAAAGCCAGCTGATTCCACTCCTCCTGCTCCCCCGCGACCATTCCGTGAAGAACAAACACCGTACCTATGGGGCTTAGCCCTCCTTTCGGTGATCCATACGCCCAAATCCAAACAGTCAAGCTTCAGTGGGGAGCCAGTCATACAAAGTGAGACTCGTCAAAGTCAAAATAAAAATAAGAATTAATAACTCAACAAGATTGGCCTGGCATCACACCGGTTGCTTTTAGCATAAAACAACCTAAAACTTTTTATATTTAATAAACCCAATAAATTAAATACTTATAGGTAGGTACTTAGCTGTGGTAGCTACTACAGTCGGCAACAAAATGCATAAACAATTTCAGTTTTTAAAACTGAAATACTTACTTATCTTAGAACTCAGGATCTATGATCCTAGATTTTATCAAGGTATTATGAAGTCTCCTTAGTCAGTAAGTAAGTAGGTACCTACTTAGGCAATCATAAACGTACTAGGTACCTACCTAATTATAAATGATGTGTCACAGTTTTTCAAAACTACAACCCTTGATCAACTTTCGTTGTTGGCTGTACACCTAGGTAAGTACCTATCTAATAAAAAAATGGTCAAGTCGTAGGTAGGTATGACTTGGATAATTATATCAACAAGCACTTTCTTAACACATCTTCCCAACAACCAAACGCGCTCCCCAAAGCACGGAAGCGCCTAGATCGCAATCAATGCCACCCGCGGCCACCCATCCAACTGCGGCCGCTCACACACAACGCCGCTCAACTCCAACAATCAATCAAAAACGTACCATGGGCAAGCCACGCCAAGAGCGCTTCAAACTACTTACCTACTTATGTACCTACTACGCACTTTTATTTATAAATGTTGCTGCATATCACTTAGGTAGGTAGATACCTACATATTATTTTAAGTCGTAATTTTAAAATGAACACATACATTACCTTACCTAGTAGGTAGGTAGGTAGGTAGGTATAGGTACTTACTCAACTTAGTAAATTAAAAAAACTAGTAGGTAGGTAGGCAAGTACCTATCATACCCACACGAATGACATCAATAAAATAATTATGATAGGTAGGTACCTAAAACATGTGCGTTATACCTAGGTACCAATATCACAAGGTCAACCTACAATACGCTACTTGCCGAATGTTCTATTCAGATATTTATGATGAGATACCCAGGTAGTCTAGGTGCCTACGCAAATTATGTAACGTACACTCGTAACTCTTACCTATCGTACGTAGTATTATTTTCTGTTCTGTGCTATCGTCTCAGATTTAGCTAGTATTAGAAATTAGAATAACGAACTTAGACAAAGGCAAGTGATATTGTGTAAGTTCGTTCCAAGAGCCAAGACACAATCGAACTTCAATCGATGTAAGTATGCATTATGAAAAAGTAAAGCAAACAGTAGGTAAACACAAACGTATGTGGGTAGATAAGTAGAACATAAAACATCGAAAATTAATAAATGGTTCGTACATACCAATGGGCGTTTTCCAACGTTCTTACCACTTCGGATATTAACGACTCCTTGTAGGGACCTTAAATAATTAGTAGATGCAAGTATTCTGATTAGATGTTCACTTCCAGAAGTATCTAGATTATCACATTGGATGTTTATCTGCAATGATAATTTAAATCTGTAGTAAATAAATAACTGAATAACTGAATAATACAATAACTTGTTTATTCTCAAAAACTTATTTTTAAATACGTCTCGACAATACTTTCGCACGTCCTAGGTATTTATTTTATATCTCGAGCCAGAATGACCGGCGGCTGACTACCGTCCCGTCATAACAAAAATCACGAGCGGGTATTTTGTAAGTGTTGCCAACATAAGTAAAGTAGGTACTTACTAAGTTTTTTGTTAAAAAAAAAAAAATTTAACAACTATCTTTTACTAGTAGTTCGCCCCGAACTGAGATCTCGCGCACCGTTGTGTTGATAGCCTAGATTTGGACTTGTTTCTGACTACCCCTATACCTACGTTAAGTGCTCCTTCTAGTGTTTACCACACAATGATATCTAATGCGCTACCTCAGTATGGTAAAGATTATAGGCATGCATGCAATACATTAAGTCGTGTCGTGTTTATATTCAATAGTTGACCCCGCGAACTTCGTACCGCGTCTCAGGGAAGGCCTCTTAGTTCGAAAAATTATTAAAATAGCAGTTCAATACAAAATGTATGAGAAAATCAATTCCCTCCCCTCCCCCTCCCTCTCCCCTCCCCCTCCCCCTCCCTCTCCCCTCCCCCTCCCCCTCCCTCTCCCCTCCCCCCTCCCCCCTCCCCCTCCCTCTCCCCCTCTCCTCCCCCTCCCCCCTCTCTCCCCTCCCTCCCCTCCCCCTCCCCTCCCCCTCCCCCTCCCCCTCCCCCTCCCCCTCCCCTCCACCCTCCCTCCCCCCGCCCCTCCCCTCCCCCTCCTTCCCCCCGCTCCTCCCCTCCCCTCCCCCTTCCCTCCCCCTCCCCCTCCCCCTCCCCCTCCCCCTCCCCCTCCCCCTCCCCCTCCCTGGTTTCCCCACGATGTTTTCTTTCACCGTTTAGAGCTCGTGTTAATGCGCATTTAAATTTTTCTAATCGAAAAATCCATTGATGAGCACGGCCAGGGTTCGAACTTACGACCTATGAATCGAAAGTCGAGCACTCTTCCACTCGGCCAACACGGCTTTTATTTTCAATCTCAAGAAAAAATATCAAGTAGCAACTAAAATCATTGCAAACCAAACCACAACGATGCCACACTCTTTGTCTGTTAACCAGACCTACGAATACATCGAAACTCTATGAAACGGGAGCTCTCTCCATACTTCCGTTAATTGGTTTCTATAATTTTTCTGTTTCACTGTATTTCAAAAACTATAGAACCTAGAAGAAAACTAAAAACCATTTTGGAATGTATAAATTGAGTACTTTCATATGACACCCCACTCAATATATTTGGGTAACTTTGAAAAAAATTTACCCCCTTGGGAACCCCATATCTTTACAACCCCTTCATCGATTACGCTCATATGCTCCACAGCAAATTTCCATAGCACAACCTACTGACCTATCAAGTTTCATACAGATTGGATAAGCGGTTCGACAGTTATGCGAGAACATAAAAATGAAACATACAAACATACAAACATACAAACATACAAAGCAAAATCGCCTAACTTGCCACTAAGATCTTCGCTCGCTTCGCTCGCTCGATCGATTAGATACCTAATCGCAAGCATTTAAATGGGGTCTTTAGGCGTTTCGGACCACGAACGATTCGGACCGCGGTGTGAATCGCCCCAGAGCTATTTTTGAATGGGTTCTTTCGCACCAGGGTGGTGACAGCGGTGCGAATCGCCTAAAGTATCTTTTCAAATGGGTCGATTCGGACCACAGCACAGTGTACCAAAAGCCCATATTTTTTAGATAAATTCCCAGAGTGACTTTTTTGGAATGTTTTTGCATATTATTTTGGTTCAGTAGGGTCAAAGAAACCTATTTTAGAAGTTTAGCCAATTTGCCCCTCGGGGGGGCAAGTTGGCCCCCCTGTGGGGGAAAGATGACGGAGGCCTTTAGGCGGCCTAAAAAATCCGTCACCAGAGTTGAGTACTTGCTCATACGAAAGAAGCTAGATAACGGTTATGAAAAGAAGAAAAAAAGCGTTCATTTTCGTAGCTACCTAGTTACCAAAAAGTAAAAAAAAAAACAGTCTAGGTATTTCGTGGTTACTAAAATAAGAAAAAAAAAATCCGCTTTTGTAGCTGGTTATGAAACACAGTTGTGTACCTACCTACATGGATTAAATTTAATCAGTGAAGAAAAAATCTTCTTTCGTAGCTAGATAGGACAAATATTTATGAAAATGGACCAAAGGCATTGCTGTGTTCAAAATTATCTATAAGTGTCTATTTACTATATCTATAAGTGTATAAACAAAACTTAGGTATCTCTCTAATCCTATTCCATTAAACGAGCAATATTTGTTTGTTTGATTGATGTTTGTTTGTCCTGAGTTTTAGTTTTAGTTTTTGATCTCACTAGATTAACGCCTTAGATTTAATTATCTGTAATGTTAGTCATAAGTTGTAAATAAATAATTGTCTAATTGTCTAATTGTCTCGAAAACAGCTCTAGAGATTTCGATGAAATTTGCAGGACGGGTGTTTACGGGAGTGAAAAATCGATCTAGCTAGGTCTCATATCTGGGAAAAGCCATTTTCTATGCATTTTCACGCAAAAAGTGCAATGTGGTTCGTAATCGAACCACTAGATGGCGTTCGTTGGTTGCCAACGAGCAGAGCTCGGTCGCCCAGAAAGGGCCATGCCGATTTTGTATGGGCGTTTGGTGCCTTTTTTATTTCGCGCGGCCATCAACCAAACATTAAAATATAAACTCTTAGGAGTATATCAAATAATATTGTGAGCACAGTATACAGCTTCACTCAGCCAGGACCGAGTTATACAGGGTGAGTTTTTAAAGAGTACCTCTATGGCCAAATCTGAAACTATTAGCAATAGCGAAAAACACTCAAAGGAGTGTCATAAGCGATTTTGATTAGAAGTGAAACTGCATCATTACATTTTAAAAATAATCATTTTCCTGGCCAGGAATCGAACCTGTTGGTTAAAAAAAAACTTTTTGTATTATTATACCATCCGATAGTGTAGATGATAAGGATCAATTTCTGAGAAAAGCTATATACGGCAAACTAATAAAAAAAAAGTTATGGGTAATCTACGAAATATTAAGAGTTTAAATCAGTTTATTAAAAATCAACACTTTCCGTTAGTTTGACGCATGTAGTTTCTCCTCAGAAATTGATCCTTATTATCTACATTATCGGATGGTATAACAATACAAAAAGTTTTTTTTTTGTAACCAACAGGTTCGACTCCTGGCCAGGAAAATGATTATTTTTAAAATGTAATGATGCAGTTTTACTTTTGATCAAAATCGCTGAAGAGACTCCTTTGAGTGTTTTTCGCTATTGCTAATAGTTTCAGATTTGGCCCTAGAGGCACTCTTGAAAAACTCACCCTGTATAACTCGGTCCTGGCTGAGTGAAGCTGTATACTGTTCTCACAAATGTTGTTTGTTATACTCCTAAGAGTTTATATTTTAATGTTTGGTTGATGGCCGCGCGAAACAAAAAAGGCACCAATTTCGGCATAGGCTTTTATATATTATATTAGTGTAGATTTTTTTGTCCTATTATTTCATGCCTGGTTGTACTTTAAGAAATGTGTGTAAAACTATGTATCTTTGTCCGAATTCACCTATCTAAAAAGATAACTGTTTTGTTCCCCCTCAGCAGCGGTCCGAATCGACCCATCACAAAAAGTTCTGGGGCGATTCGCACCGCGGTGCGAAAGAACCCATTCAAAAACAGCTCTGGGGCTATTCACACCGCGGTCCGAACCGCTTGCGGTGTGAAACGACTAAAGACCCTTTAAATGAGCCTAAACACGGGTATTTTACAGATCCGTTGAACAGCTCCTGATTCGATCAAAAATCGTCGATAAATCTAAATGTGTGCCAAATTTCAGCTCAATCGGTTAATTAAAGCTTTAAAATTCAGTTGCAAAATTCCACCCGAACCAAAAAAAAAAACAAAAAAAAATACATAGCTTGAGCTGGAACTGACAAAGGGTAGGTATACTTATAGCAACGCTAATGCCCACAATATTGTATCAACATAAAGAAATATTTATCGTTATTTTTATCCAAAACGCGAGATTTTATTAAATGGCTTCGATAATGAAGAAAATTTATTTATTCATACATTTTGTATGGAACGGCTTTTTTGATGATACCTCAAATTCTGAGGTGGTACAAAGTTTAGGTCAACGATCAAAACCATTCAATAGCTATCAGAACAGAACATAATTTACGGTTCATCAAAATTCATTTATAAATTCCCTCTGTGAATGTGTAACTGAATATTTTCGTACCAATGCGTCACGAAATATTTAATTACTTACATTATAACAGTTTTCAGAAACACGACTTCAAAGGGCATTTATAACGTTAAGCCAATGTGATGTAGCGATCCTAAATTAAATACCTTCGCGTGAAATCATTTAAGTGGGTACCTACTTAGTTGTTTATTATCAATAGAAGTCAAATTTATGATACCTACCAAGAGCTTTAAAATATTAAGAAAAACAATGGTGAAGAAATCAACTAGTTTTTTTTAACATTGAGCTACTTAAATGGCATGATGCTTTTTGCAAAATGTGATCAAATAGGTACCAAAGGGAAAGAAGAACGAACATTTTGGCATACTTACTCTTCCGCCATTTTGAAAAAACCTCGATCTTGCAGCAGGTGATGAAACATGTGTCAATCGATAGGGGAAGTGATTACAAACAAAATATATTCAGTAATAAAATCTCGTAATCTTTATACTTTCCGAGATATTTGAGTTTGAAAAGTAAAAATTAAAACTTGAAAATGCTAATTAAGCTGCCAATAATAACCGGTAGGTATTTGAATATGTCTACTGTGACTGGGGATAAAATCGTGAGCCAATTTCGTTTAATTTTTAGGTAAAATTTTTTTTTTTACATTATACAGGGTGAATTTTTGAGACGGGGCAGTAAGGGCAGCTACCTTAACCGTTGTAGCTACAGGAAAACGTTCTTATGAGACTATCCTTAACTTTTGAAGATATTTCGACCTGCATTCACAGATTTTTAAAAAAATGTACAGTCAGCGAGAAAATGGCCAGTTTACACAAAAACTTTTTTTGATGCCAATCGATCCTATTTCACATAAGGATTAAAAGGCTCTAGCGGACTAGTATTAGAAAAGTCAGATAACGCTAAAATGTATTTTTGGGACGGGGTAGTAAGGGCTACGTTAACCGTTGTAGTTACAGGAAAACGTTCTCAAGAGACTATCCTTAACTTTTGAAGATATTTTGACTTGCATTCACAGATTTTGGAAAAAATGTACAGTCACCGAAAAAAATGGGTATTCTACACAAAAACTTTTTTTGACGCCAAACGATCCTGTTAAAAATAAGGATTAAATGACTCTATGTGACCAACTGAGGTTAGAGTACTAGAAAAGTCAGAAATTGTTAAAATGCATTTTTGAGAAGGAACAGTAAGGGCAGCTACCTTAACCGTTGTAGCTTCAGAAAAACGTTCTTACGAGACTATCCTTAACTTTTGAAGATATTTCGACAATAGATGAAAAATGATGACAAATGACAAAATGATTTTTACGAAATGTTTAGTCAAAGTTTTTTGCAATTTCTGTCTTTTCTGGTACTCTAACCTTAGTTGTTCCGATAAAGCTTTTTAATCCTTATATGAAACAATCGATTGGCATCAAAAAAGTTTTTGTGTAGATTACCCATTTTTTTCGGTGACTGTACATTTATTCCAAAATCTGTGAATGCAAGTCGAAATATCTTCAAAAGTTAAGGATAATCTTCTAAGAACGTTTTCCTGTAGCTACAACGGATAAGGCCCTTACTGCCCCGTCTCAAAAATTCACCCTGTATTTTTTGAACACAGTTTATTTCATCATTCATTTTCTACCTAGGTACTATTTAGCACAAAATGATGAAATAAACTGTGTTAAAAAAATATAATTTCAAATAAAAAAAAAAAAATTACCTAAAAAATAAACGAAATTGGCTCACGATTTTATCCCCAGTCACAGTAGACATATTCAAATACCTACCGGTTATTATTGGCAGCATAATTAGCATTTTCAAGTTTTAATTTTTACATCTTCAAACTCAAATATCTCGGAAAGTATAAAGATTACGAGATTTTATTACTGAATATATTTTGTTTGTAATCACTTCCCCTATCGATTGACACATGTTTCATCACTGGCAGCAAAATCGAGTTTTTTTCAAAATGGCCGACAGTAGGTATGCCAGGCTCCATACAAAAATGTTCGTACCCTTTTGGACGTTATTATGGAAATTTTACACAGCACAAACTAAGCACAAACTAGGCTCAAACTAAGAAAAGTTTTATGAGAGCCAGATAACCGATAGAAAAATATATACCTAGGTACTTACTTGTAGTTTTTGATAACATCTTGACACAGAAAAAACATCTATGAACTTACAACCTCGGGTGCAGTAGGCAAGAACCACTGCAACTGAGCTGAGAGGTCAGTCAGTCGGATGTTCAAAAAATAACCATCTTGAGCCAAATATTATGTGTTACCTGTAATTGCCTTAGTTTCGTAACAAGTGAAACAATAAAAAGAAAAAAAAATCGGATTAGCACTTGTTCTTTTGGTAAACCTATTTGTCGAAAAAAAAACTTACTCAAAACTGTCCCAATAATGGCCAAAGCATTGGCTATGTTTTTAATTTGCCCGTTGAATTACAGAAAGACACTACCACGATTGTATATTATTGGCCTTTAGCGCCAATTCACACGTGCGACTACCACACCACCACGTCGCAGCGACAAAATGTGGTCCAGCTGTGGTTGCGTGTGAATTGTGTCGCAGCGACTTTTTGCAGTTGCGTTGTGGTACCGACAAAATGTCAATGTGGCAGGCGCCAGCTAGGCGCGCGCTGTTGATGACGTCATGTCGTCGCGATGTGGTTGCGATGTGGTTGCGATGTGGTCGTATTACACAGGTGGTCAATAACAACGACAAAATGTGGTACGTGTGAATTGGAAATTCATTTTCAATACAAATATACGCCCGACCACGTCGCGTCGTTGTGGTGTGGTTTTCGGTGTCGTGTGGTTGTGGTACGTCTGAATTGGCACTAAGGGTCTAAAAACTCCGTCACCAGAGTTAGCCACTTGCTCATACGAACTTACTTTACTTTTTATTACTACGATTATTTCTTAAATAACCATTAAACTGCGGGTAATACCACGGAGCTGTGTAAATAAACATCATAAACTGGTTATCTTTAGCGTCTTACACATGAAACAAAAAGAGCATAAAAAGACCCCGCCAGTTCTAATATTGCTCGCGGTAAAGTCAGTGTTCTATAGCTTGAAGAACGTAGAATATCGTACATGTCTACCGATTTATGATGACTGTAAATTGTACCATGTTTATAGCATAACTCTTTTAAAATGCAAAAAAATATCTTATGGCGCCACTGAAAAACAAAGGAGAAATGCTGAGAGATCTCTTTATCCTCATGTCACTTAGTTTATACCTGTAACTTATTTTGTACTTAGTTTGTAAGTAGGTAGGTGCCTAAGTTCGTATGCGCGACGGTCGTAGATGAAGTTTTTAGGCAGCCGAAATGCCTCCTAGAAGTGCTTATTAATGAAAATAAAATTTATAGATTATATATAGAGTTATATATATATATAGAGTTGGGGCATGTTTCGCGTTTTTATCACAATATGCCGGGCGTTCGCGCCATCAGATAATTTTCTGTGTGCACTCTCTAATACATAATCAGTACATTCAGTTGGCCACTTATCCATACGAACTTACTTACATTTAGTACATTACAATTCGCCGAAGTAACATCAGACCCGGTTCGGAGACTTGTAAACGCTGGGTCACCATTACCACAAAATAGATAGTAAGCATTACTCAACTACAACGATTACAAAGTCTATTAGTAGGTATTAATAAAAGTGTCTACTTACATTACATTACATTATAGTTCCTTTGATTTGGAAATACATTACGGACAACTTTTTATGGATTTATTGCGGATAACAGTATTATAAAGTACCTACTCTATCTTGATGTTTTTCTTTACCTACATTAAACATACTTTACTTTCTTATATTTTTTTGAGATTTAGGCATTATTTATAAATGTGGCTTTAGGCCGACATCAAAGTATTACTTAATATCTTTTGTCTTTATGAAAGCCTCCCAAATCCCTTCTGTAACAAACTCATAAAAAATTCAATGTGTTCAAAGGTTCCACACACGCTTGGTAAAGTCTGCAATTTTTCTTTATCTTTGAATTTCTGACTTTATTTTAAACAGGTTTAATTTTAAGAAATATGTAATTTAGTTGGATATTATGACCTTTGGTTGTAATACTTTGAAATCTCACGTTACAAGTTGAAAAACTTCCAACGTTTGACCTAGCCTTTATTTACCTTGACTATGTGCAAAGTTACCTCTATAGGCATCTAAGGGTTAATAAAAAAGTTTCTCAATAATATTTCAGTTTCATTCCCATTGTGAGGAAAAATGGTCAAGTGACTGTTGGACATGAGAAGGGGTTCCATAATCATCTTGACTTAATAAAGTTATATAAACGCGATGAAGCAGAAACGTCGCGAATCTAGGTTCGTAGGTGTAGTTCTGGACCATTGCGACCAATAGATTCGTGCTTGTGGATCGGAAAAAGAGTAAACCTACTTGTCGTAATCAGTGAGGGACTGTTTCATCGATTTCACTAGCCCAGCTGTGCCTACTTAGTGCCAGGACACCCACCACGCAGTTTTAGTGCCAATTCAGACGTACCACAACCACACGACACCGACAACCACACCACAACGACGCGACGTGGTCGGGCGTATATTTGTATTGAAAATGAATTTCCAATTCAGACGTACCACATTTTGTCGTTGTTATCGACCACCTGTGTAATACGACCACATCGCGACCACATCGCAACCACATCGCAATGACATGACGTCATCAACAGCGCGCTCCTAGCTGGCGCCTGCCACATTGACATTTTGTCGGTACCACAACGCAACTGCAAAAAGTCGCTGCGACACAATTCACACGCAACCACAGCTGGACCACATTTTGTCGCTGCGACGTGGTGTGGTAGTCGCACGTGTGAATTGACGCTTAGAGTCGACTACGACGTAAAGGCTGAGGAGTAGGTAGAGTTTTGAAGCGGAAGTCCTACCTCTCCACGAAAGTTGAAAAGCTGAGATCTCGCCGTAATGTATATTTTAGTTACGTAAGTAATTTGTGGTGAGAGTACTGGCTGATCGACTCTTTACGTTCATGGACAGCAATTATGGCCGAAAGGTGTTGTGTGAAGTTCACGAGCCTGACACGCGTCATCGGGGACGTTTTTTAAATAATATCTATGTTTTGTTTACGGATACGTTGGCCACTAGCTCATACGAACTTACTTAGATAAATAAAATGATGAATTAAAGGGTTTATTGAAAAAGAAAGCAAATAATTTACTACAAGTACGAAAGTCGAGATATGTATTAACCCACTTGCGCAACACGGCATGTATATGTGTATACACCGTTAATTCTGGGTCAGTTTAAAGCCAGCACCCACTGCTTGTATTGCTTAATCGTATTCGTGTCGTTGGTTTAGTTTTTGAATTTGATAAGTATTTCATACGAAACTAAATAGTTGAAAAGATTAACAAAAGTGAGTAAAACACTTGTTATGGTGTCGTAGGCGCGCAGAGCTAATGACCTAGGTATGTATGTATGACTACGACGTAGCATAGACTCTATGCCGTAGCAACAGCTGAGCACAGAGCACGTATCTCCGTGATTTATCCTGCCTATGTTTCGTGATAATATTAATTGCAAAAAAATAGATCTCATAATTATTATTTTTTTTGAGTAAGGTTATCGATATAGATTACGTAGGCGCCGGCTTTAAACTGACCAAAAATAAACGGTGTATAAATAATGAATCCCACTAGGCAGACTGGATGATCTCATAAACTCGAAAATGCTTCTTATCGGGCCACGGAACCCTAACAAAAACATCGGTCCATTGACGTCGGAGCTATTTGGGGCCTATTGAGATTAACCAACTCCGAAAACAAGGTAATTAAGTTTATTGTTTCAGCGGGTAGTGCTTTGTTTGGTCATGTCAACTGATATTACAGTGTTTCAACTTATATTGGAGTTATAATAGGCACACTATGCAATAGAAGAAGCTAAAAAAGTATTAAAATTCTGAAGCGAATTGGGTTTGTTTTCTAAATACTAGTTGTTTGCCTCGAATCGAATTGAGATTTCGCACCTGCTTCCAACTTCGATACACACCATACCAATTCGGCACCACAACCTGACCACAACTCAACATACCACTGAAGTTCGCTTCGCTCGATCGATCAATTAAATACCTATATTAAATAACAGAGGAAACTCGTACAGGTCATCATTAATGTTAGATGTATTTTTGGATCATACAAGAGGATAATAATTAATGGATAAGACCGAAAAGCTCGGTTGTCATGCCTCCATATCGGCTCACAAAAAATGTTTTATTTTTGGTGACCCAACCTGAAACTTAATAGAAAGAAATTCTTTATCTATCCTAGTTGCTCACTAACCCATGAATGCAGTGGGGAAATCATTCCTGGCGTCCAAAAATTACGGATTCTTTCCAAGAAGCATTTTCCTTGGAGACCACTCGACCGTATTATCTACTGCGGTGGAAGCCGACCATAAAGCTTTGGTTTCTTAGGAAATGGTGACCGCTACGGCCGGTCATGATGACACTGAAACGCTTTCTGACCTACTCCGCGCCATTACCCGGGACAAAGACATACGATAAGTGGCCCACTCGATTGACCTATACATTTACGCGCCTGTTCCCTTAGGTCGTTTATCCTCTGTGTCAGAACGGCTTGTGTCACTAACTGGTGTGCTACAGATTTTTTTAGTTTTTTTGAATAAGTCCGTACCCAATTATAAATGTGAAAGTGTGTTTGTTTATTTGTCCTGCTTTCACGTCAAAACAGAGCGACGGATTGACGTGATGTTTTGTGTGAAGATAGTTGGAGAGCTGGAGAGTAACATAGGTTACTTTTTACCCGGGTACCACGCGAGCGAAGCCGCGGGCAGCAGCTAGTAATTTCATAAAGATAATTGAATGCAGCTATCGAAATTATTCAAAACAGGGTTTTAAACATAAATTGTGTTTCTATGCTTTATTTTTATGCAGGTAAGTAATCAGTAGAGCATTTGTGTGTGAATTAGAATCACAATATTATAATTAAAAGTACCAACCTACTTATACAGCTTTAGAACCTACAGATGCCACATTACGGTGACCGGTTTAAAAAAACTTTGATTTAGGCCCTTCGCCGCTAATATCTGGGGAATGGAATTAGATTATCGAAGTAATAAATAAGAGAGATTGTGCTTCTGAATACAGACTAATCATGATTCCTAGTGAAAATGTATTTTGCAATATAAAATATATTTTGTTATGGTAATACGTGTAGTGTTAGTGGTGAATACTCAGTGAATAGAGATCATCAAAAACTCACTGTCCCAGTTTCGCAAAACCCACTATGAAAGAAATATTAAATTATATGAAAGAAATATTTAAAAAAAATTATGAAAGAAACCCTTACGTTAAGTTGTCGTATTGTTGGGGATAATACTTCAGTTTTCAGGAATAGCCTTCTTTTGAGAGACATAGTTTCTACATAATAGCAGGAAAAGATCACACTCAACAAATGCTTCCAACTTCACAGAGAAAAATAGAAAGAAAAACACACTTCCGCTCTCGGTGATTTATTTTTTGCCATGCCGAAAGATCGCGCGGGCACAATGATGTGTTGGTCCTCGATTGAAAGATACACTATCTGCGCACCAGTTTCCGATTACCACTTTCTTAATTCATTTGGCCCTTTAGGAATGAATTAAATAGTTTATAATAATTTATAAAGAATGTAAACGGATGCTAACAAAGGTGGATCGAGTGTGACGGAAAAATACATGATAAGGATTTTGAAGATTTAGGCCTAGCATGCGCAACGTGACAAAATTTTCTCGATCTGTTTTCTCGTGCAAAATCTAGTCTCGTTATGTCAACCTGTGCGAACATACGCGTTATGACTTCATTTGACAGAACTAGACGAGTTTTTTATGCTGCAATGTTCTATGCTAGGTCGACAAAACGAGTTAAGTACTTATTTCTATTTTGCACGAGAAAACAAGTCGAGAAAATATTGTTGCGTGTGCTAGGCCTGCAGGAAGTCGTCGAAAACATTCAAACCGCCAACAAAACATTTTGAGAATAATTCCATGAATAATATAAGCTCAAATAATATAAGCTGAAATATCATGAAAAATATCTTCAGATAGTTTAGTAGTGAATGGCAATAGATTGTGTTGACATCTGATTAATGACTGCCTTAAGTTTCCTTTCCGGAACATGACAGAAAAATGTTTTGTGATTTCCGCTCAAAGCCTCGTCACGAATTTGCTTTGCCACATACATTTTTTTGTTAAGAAATCTTATCTAGTGATACAACATGTCACTATTAAAGAGACAAATGAAAGTCCCGAGGTGCATTTTTAAGGCCGACTCCGCTTACACTCAAAATCAAACATCGATACAAAAACATTAGATGAAACATTTCATAATTACGGCATTCGTGTATTTACTATATTTTTGAGACACTAATTTGGTTTCATTTTGTAATCAAATCAATCTTGCAGTCAATAACCATCATTATAATGAAAACCACCCAATTAGTAATGTGACATGCATCTCGATTAAAGACCCTATTCATAAAGTACTCGCCTAAAAGCAAAACAAATGAAATCGGCTACGTTCGGCCAATGTTCGATGTTCAAAACATTTTTCAAGCGTAAATGAAGGTTTATTTAAAAATGTGCTGTAAAAGTGAGTTTTTCCATCACGGATATCTACCACAATTTTCAGATAGCGCTACAGAGTACATTCGTTGCTTTTCACGCATTTCGCCTCTGAAATCCAACAGCCCGCAGTGATTAATGGCAGATCCCATCCTCAAATGACGTCACGCGAGTTTTTTGTATCCATAATCATTTTTAATGGCTCTCAGAAACTAGCGATGGTTGTCGAAGCAAAAATGGATTGAAAGGAAAACCAAACGGTACACGTTTTCACTTTCTGAAAGTTTTCTATTTTCTGTCAGTGAAAAACTACCGGAAGTCTCATCTTTTTTCTATTCCAATTATTATGTTGTTATTTTTTTTGGAAGAGATTTACTTAATAATTTTTTTCTATTCATGACCTACATACGCTACACATTTTCCGAGGGTTTAGTAAAACATTAACCTTTTACATAATCCTACTTACATAAAAAAAATGTTACGTAGGTACAATAATAAACTGTGAATTAAACAAAACATTAGTCACTTTACGGTCAACGCCGTTGCGGTCCGCTCGCTGCTCGGCCGCAGATTCCCAGTTTGCGATTTGCGTGCACAAGATAAAAGATATTTCATCGCTCTTTGGTTAACCAGTATTGGAAAATTTTCAACAAATGGTTTTCAGCAAAACATGCTGCTATAGGCGTTATTTATTTTCAGTGCAAAATACGAATTTATACCTATTATGGCGGCTCCTCACTTGGCGTATCATGTTCGTGTATTTGCATTATTTGTCCAAATACAGCAATGTGTAGACGGTCTATTTGATTGTATTTGCTTTATTTGCACGAATATGGCAAACAACGCAAATAGCAAATTTGCCCGTACAAGTCCATGTGTGGATGACGTATTTGACGGTATTTGAAATATTTGATTATTTGAAGGCAAACACAACAATATCGACTCACGAATACGCTAAGCCAAGTGAGGAGCCGCCATTAGAGAAGCAGTGATAAGTCAAAAACGATTTGTGAAGATCCGATGGACAGTTACATGTTTTAGTCACAGATTTGAATAAAATTCGGTCAATCTGACAACATCTGCATATGAATCAAAACCTGACGAAAATCTCACAACATCTTCACATTGTGCATTGGCATAACCGCGGAATACTATTGCTAGTACAAATACTAGTAAGTAATGATGTTTGTAAAGGAAGAAACAAGCTAGCTTGTGTAAACTATGTCACTGAACACAAAACTAATGAATTTAAAAGCTGAGTTGAGGCCATTTTTGCTACAAACTTTAGTGAGATTAATGTTGTAGGTACAATTGTTATAGATTTGGTAACAAAACAATAAAAAATTATATATGATTTTGATTTGTATTTCAAAGATTCACAACCTTATGATAAAAATATAAAATATAGGATAAATATTTCCACATCTGGCAGGCGCAGTCAGATGCACTCATTCAAAAGGAACACGACCCTCACGTCGCACAATTGTTGTGAAACAATTTTCACGCTTTAATCGCTTTCCAACAATTTGCCGCTCGGATGTCGCGCGCACGCCACTTATTGTTCTGCGGGCAAGCTTTTATCGTCTTTCATTTGTTACATTAATATCCTGTGGAAGGCACTATTTGTATGTTTGTTAGGTTCAAATCTTGCAAGTTAAATTTGAACAGCTCCTGACTCCATCATCAGATTAGCTCAATGTTACACTTGAAGTGGGTCAAATTTAAGACGCTTCAAGTGTAACATTGAGCTGATCTGATGATGGAGTCAGGAGCTGTTCAACAGAACTTCTCAGTAAATAGGCAGATAAGGAGAAAAACTTACAAATCAGATATATTGAAATTGATAATCTCTCTATTCTCTTCTCTCTACTTTAGTCACTGCTTAATATTCTTGAAAACCCATTGATGATTGCCAGCAAGATTCAATTCAAACCTACACCTTCAAATCCAGTCTAGCTACTTTACCTAAATACCAATAAGCTAATGTGGCTTAATTTTACAACATACTTTTAAGTACTATTTTTTTTTTAATAATAAATCAAGTTAAGCGCTAAAGGAAAACATGTCTTTTATACACCCACCCACGCTTTTTCATACCGTACAAACGAAATAATTACTCCAGTTACGCAAATAGGCCTCAAGCGATAACTCAAAATTAACAAGCCCTTTCATCGGCACAAAGCATACAGCACAATAGCTATTTAGTATTCGAAAGTAAAACAATCACTTTACCTATGTATAAAGCTACGTTTACAACGGTGCCATTTCACTCACATTGAATATATTCAGTGAGATTTTTATTACAAGCTTTGATTTAACTTGCAATGTTTGTATGTATGTTTGTTCGGGTCAAATCGTGCAAGTTAAATTTGACCCACTTCCCAGTGTCCGATTGAACTGAAATTTGGCACACATAGATTCTCGGTGACAATGCAATATTACGGTAGTAACGAGCTGATCTGATGATGGAGTCAGAAGCTGTTTAACAGAACTCCTCAGTAAATAGGCTGATTGAGTTGAAATCCGGTATATGTCAAGTTCTGACTGCAATGTAATTATAGCGAGCTGATCTGATGATGGGAGTTAGGACCCATTCAATTTATATTTGACAGATTTAGTATAGAAGTAATATCAAATATCTAACCAGTGACAGCAAAACTACAAATAGATAGAATATTGAGTCTGGCCGTAAGCACCACGAGCGCTTTTATGGAGGTAGATACTCGTATACCCAGACTCTTAACATAGTTTTACGTAAAAAGCTATACAACTCTCGAAAAGCTTGCCTATCTGAACCTAGCCTAACTAGTACGTATATTATGACCTCCGGGTGTACTCGGCCAAACCCTTTGATGGAAATTGTATGTTGCGGCTCGGATATGCCAGAGACGTAGCTAGAAAATACCCCTCAGGCTATGATTTGGGGATAAATGAAAAGCCCGTAGATAAATAGGGGTGCTTTAGAGACTTTGATTACTAAAATCCAAAATCTTGTTACCTTTTGGCAGACGTAAGCGGATGTTTTTTCTTTTCTTGATGCTGATGTTATAAGAATAGTTTAGTTTTATGTTTTTGTTTTATATGCAACAAAAACCCTTCCTTTTTTTCTGTCATTTATCCTAAATTGCTTTCTTCCTGCAGTGCAATTTAGACCTTCTCGGAATGTATTCCGAATTTGGAAAGTGACGTTCCTTCGCTAAAAAACGTCAACTTTCCGAAAAATATCATCCAATCGGATGTATTTTCGGAAGTCTGAAACGCACTGCTGAACTGAAAAATGCTATTTTTTTTGCGTTTGTTGAACTGCTCATTTGTAATATAAATAGCAACACAAAACGCTCTTTGAAGATATCCTTCGACTTTTTATAAATTGTGGAGAAGTTTAAATCATTTGTAATGCTGCATATTTTTGTAAGTTTTAACACCCCCTCTAACCCCTAGCCGCCTGCTGCCCTCTTACCAATCCCAGGGCAACAACACTTACTTTACAATTAATTTCACCTAAATCTCCACAAAGCTGAATAATTCATGGACGACCACCCGCAATCGAAAATAAAAAGCACCAACATAAAATAAATACAAAAAATAAAGTCATGTTTCGTAAGGAAAGCCTGCCGTTTTTGTGATGGGCATTAATAAGGTCGGACGGAACACTTTTCTGTGACATTGAAGGCCAATTGTCTGAATGAGATGGGCATTGGTTTTGATTTTTCAAATACGCATGTCTTTCCTGAAGTCTTACCACGAACTCTTAGAGCAATGTTATTCAAGCTTGAAACAGTCCTGCCTTAGGCTTGTTTCAACATTCCTAAAGCAGGACTGTCTTAAGCTTGTTTTGACATTGCTTGGATTCGTAGACCGTACTAAAACAATATTGTTTCAGTTCTGCTGCATGACTGCTGCAGTCCTGCTTTAGTGCTACTTAATGACATCAGTTGTCATGAATAACATAAATGACGTATTACGTCATTAAGCATATCATAGTCAGTCGGGGAAGGTACCTATGGTATTAAATATATCATGTGGCATCGCTCTATAGTCTTCATTGTAGGCTGTTGTTTTTTAGAAAATCATCAAAGTCTACAGTTTACAACAACGAAAAAATTAATCTCGCTCCGATGAAGTGATAATTTTCGTTTCATGTTTACTCAAGCTCTTTGATTTTGTTTCAAAAGCGCCATAAAAATAAAAGATAAAAGCATTTTTCAATGAAAAGTTTCGTTCAACTGCACAGATTCAATTATACGAAAATGTTTATCTTTAGTTCAGCTTTAAATTGCCAAAGCAAAGTTTATTGGCCTTTAAAGTGTTTAAAACATTTTCACATAAGTAACAACTAACTATAGATAATTGGCCTGCAGAGGAAGTGAACAAAGAACAAAGTTTCAAAGAATAAAGTTTAAAAAATCTGCAATAAAACTCTCGCCAACTTTCAGATTTAAAATTGCTGTTGAAATTGTAAACTGATTCTTTTTTTGTCTTTTAATATTTTTTTCAAAATGAGATTGTTGAGCAGGAAATATAATTTAAGCAGAACATTTATTTGGAGAACTTTAAAATAGTTTTGAATAAAACAATACCGAAATTTCAGGCAAAAAATTGCATGAAAAGTTTACTGGTTTCAAATTGTTGTGTACCATGTACTTGAAACTCACATTCATGTGGTTAATAGTAGGTATACAATACACAATACATGTATTTATTGTCGCTTACATAGGCTTCGTACATACCGTTATCCGCAAATCCCATAAGAGACAAGGTAAACGTAAGGTTTCCACCACTGAATACAGATAGGGGATTTGTCCTATATACGATAAGGCTTTGTCCCACATGCCCACATAAAATTACCTATTTCTGTTACCCCATGCCATTTATGGGATAACAACACAAGATCGTACCGTACACGTGCGATAAATGGAATGATATCGTCTGGTAAAGGGAGTGACAGCATCCGAAGGCAATAGGCAATATGCATCAATTTTTTTTATGGTTTTAAACGATAGGTTATATCGTTAAATAACCGTAAAAAAAATTCCAGCGCCGAAAAACTAAAATTTTATAACAAAAATAATTTTTAAAATTTATCAACATTTTCATGCACTTGAAACGGACGTGACGTCACAAGTCACCAAAATTACACGCGCTTGTAGGTAGAAAAAAAAACTTTCTGTCGAGTTTGAAGGAGTGTGACGTCACAGCATACGTGACAAATAGCGTTGCGTTTCAAGTCTTATGAAATTCCCACTATATTTTTGCACTTTTTAATTATTAATTTCTAAGCGAAAATGAAATAATATTAAAAAATAATTACACACACATAATTCTAAAGCCATAATGTTCATAGAAAAATACGTTTAACCCGCTTTTGAATCAGACGCATATTGCCTATTATTTGCGGGCGTTGGAGTGTGAAGCTTAAACAGCCCTTAAATGTGCTTAGAATTATTACTAGGGCTTCTAAATTAAATCTAGATGATTCATGAGTCCCTCTACTTTCGAATCATTAAATTTAATTTAATGATAAAGTCGAGGGACTTTCGAACTCGTGGGGCCGAATTCTGGCCGTGCATCAATGGATTTTTCATTGCAGAATATAACAGCTAAATAAAGAAAACGGGTGTTTCAATGTAAACTAATTTAATTTTCAATTAGAAATGAAAAAATGAAATGAAATATGATCACGATACAGCCCAGGCAGGGTAGACATACTCCCTATACTTTATATACCTTTTAGACATTTTAAGATCATTTGAAGATGTCTAAGGAGGTAGTCAGAGGTATGTCCAAATACATATTTGGTACATGTCGACATTTTGCAGAAGTTAGCATTCCATAGGGGGTTGCAAGCCCATCTACGCTATTAGAAAGCTAACTGGTTTCCGCACGATGTTTTCCTTTACCGAGCTCGTGTTAATGCGCATATAATTTTGTCGAAACGAAAAATCCATTGATGCACGCCCGGGGTTGAACCTGCGACCTTATCCTTATAAATTAGATACGAGATTAAATTTATTATTTATGATAAACTAGCTGCTGCCCGCGGCTTCACTCGCGTGGTACCCGGATAAAAAGTAGCCTATGTTACTCTCCAGCCCTCCAATTATCTCCACACAAAAAATCACGTCAATCCGTCGCTCTGTTTTGACGTGAAAGCAGGACAAATAAACAAACAAATAAACACACTTTCACATTTATAATATGGGTACGGATTACCTAAAATAATGTCAATAATAACAATGAGCACATGTCACATCTCGAAATACGTAAAACTGAAAAGTACTTTACTGACTGACTACTAACACAAGGTTCCTAAAAAGCATATAAAAACACCTTAGGAAGCGTTTACGCTCACATTGGTATCTTCAAGCACATTAGAAATCTGCTTGGTTTTTAAAATTTAGTTCATAGTAGATTACGATATATTCGCTTGCTATATTGAATATTAGTTTAACACAAACATTTCACTAGTATCATGTAATCTGAAGCTGAAATTCGTATTTCTTGGAATAAGACGTAGTGTGTTAGCAAATTCTGCACGCTGTGCTTCCCTATTCACGATCTCAGAAACAGTAGATATGGCAATGATTGTAATGTTATATTGTGATGTCGTGTGTAAAGTGCACTAAGTATATTGTTAAGGGTGCTGACACATTATCACGTCTCTACCCCGTCGCATAGCAAGACCGTAGCAACACCGTCCCGGCAAAAATGATATTCTTTGTATTGAAATGTACCGGACGCCCCACACCAGACCGTTCCCACACCGTCGCGTGTCCTGCCCTGCCATGGCCGTCTTGTCAATCTCCGGCCGCCATGATTATTTTGCTGACACGTAGGGTTGCAACACCTAATATTATATTTAATATAAGTCTAATATTATTTGAATCCTAAATAATATATTTTTGGGGAAAAAATATATTAGGCGAAGATCTTAGTGGCAACTTGGGCGATTTTATGTTGTTTGTTAGTAGATGTGTTTCAAAAAATTTTCCGGGATAAAAAGTAGCCTATGTCCTATTTACGGTTATTTTCTATCTATATTTTAAATTTCAGCCAAATCGGTTCAAACACATCCAAACATCCATCTAACCACCCAAACATCAATCCATCCATCCAAACATTCAAACTATTAGTGTGATGTGATAGTGTGATGGCTTTGACCCTTTCTTCTGACTTACAAATTTTGCTCTTAGAGTTGCCGCAAAAAATAATACCCTAGCCTAGAGCTAAAATTAGCACATCGATGAGTGCAACTTCAAATATTTGTCTTAGCTTTGTTAGACTAAAGATAAATTTAGAATGCGTCCGGTCGCGGCGCTTATCGGCGCTGCTCGCTCCGAAACACGACAAAAATGCAGTTTTTTGGAGCTTTCTCATCCCTAATAACAACCAATCGAAAAAGTGAACGGAATTTATGTCATTAATTGAATGACCTATCCGATGGAGCAAACCAAAAACATAAATTACCTACACCAACTTCAAAAGCAAATGAAGATTTATCTTATTTTTAGTGATTTTCGTTGATTTATTATGAAGTAAATATGATGTTAAATAAAAATTAAAACTAAAATTAAACGGTATATTACAATAGAAATGAAAAATCTTACCAAAATTTTCAATTCCGACGGGATTCGAACCCGTATATTACAAGATAAAATGTTAGAGATGCATGTTGGCTTTTCAGTTACTTTCCACTTTATTTATCGAGGGTTTATACAGGGAAATACAGTATTTGGCTCAGGGAACGCCCTTAAAGCAGACTCAACAAAACCATGGTAAGCTGTCATATTAATTATGTGAATGTAAACTTAAACTTGTAGGGGTAGTCAGACAGAAGCAAGGAAACTTTTATTTTTCAATCACATTTTTTATTAAGTAAAATCTACTATTTATTTGTAAGTTCCTACAAACTCCTTTATTCGAAAAAAAAGTGGCAACCCTACTGAGACGGTCGCATGCATGTCAGGTCGAGTTGACACTCGACTGACGTCCGCTGACAAATAACAATTTTAAAAATATAGGCTGAGTTCACATTGCATCTCTAAAATTGAAAATTGACAACCTTGTACGAGTTGATGTACGAGTAGAAAAATTTAAATTCCATATACAGGGTGGAAAAAATGAATGGGCCCCGGAGGGAAACTACTTTAAATCCTTAAGATACAGTATTTTACTTAAAGGAAACATTCCTTTATTTTTAAAAAGAAACGAGTAGAAAAGAGTGTTGTCGAGACGTATTTAAAAATAAGTTTTTGAGAATAAAAAAGTTATTGTATTGTTTAGTTATTCAGTTATTTATTTACTACAGATTTAAATTATCATTGCAGATAAACATCCAATGCGATAATTTAGATAGGTACTTTTGGAAATGAACATCTACTATGAATACTTACATTGTACGGTCCGCAGTCCGCACACCCTGGATAAAGGATAGTTCATAGTCTAATATCTTTAAAACTCTGAGATAAATTTTAACTGATATATTGTAAGAAAACTTATGATATTGATGACTTATGTTATGATACTTATACATAATACTTAAAAAATACAGACGGACGGGCATAACGAAACTATTAGGGTTTCTTGTCAGGACAACGGAACCCTAAAAAGTAGTATTAGTTGATGAACTGAAATATTTTGTTTTTGAGTTTCCCAACTCGTTCTCGTACATTTTTTTTTAGTAGTGCAGACACCCCTTTATATTTTTAATCCCCGCCCATCTGTCAATACACATATTAGTAGCGTAGCCAGGTCGGCCCCTAGGGGCCGCTTTTCGGCCGTTGAAAGGCTTAGGCGGCCTTTCGATGGGAGCGGCTCCTAAACGGCCTATATGCACCTAGTTACCTTTTCCTATTTTTATTAGGTAGGTACTTACCTAATCATAATTCAAAATTCTTAGCAAAAAAAAAACAAAGCATATTTTTTTTCTCTTAGCGCGTGCCGCTTATTTCTTTGGTTGAAACCTCTATGTTCTGAACTTACTAGTAGCATGCACACTGGCAGTCTTTATGACATAATGTGCTATTCTATGCTATGGGTTTCGTTTGAATGAAACTAATTTTGAAATGGATAACGAAAAACTTATTGAGAGCGTAAGAAAATTTAATTTTCATTCCATCTATTCGAATTGGAAAACCCCCCCATCTAGCATAACTTAATGCGTTCCGCACGTTATGTGACATTATCAAACGTCAAAATCCCATCGGGTACAATACTGCCCTCTCGAAATCAAAATGTAGTAACAGCAAAAACACGATTTCGAGAAAAATGATGAAGCTACAATCAATAAAAATATTCAGAAGAGGTTACATATTAATAAAACCTTGAATGTGGAGTGAAAGTACACATAATCTATAGGTACCAACCAATAATAAAGCGTAAAAGTTTGTTTGTTAATTTGTTTGAACATTGAACACGCTAATCTCAGGAGCTACCAGTCGGATTTGAAAATTTATTTCTGCATTTGATAGCTAAACTCTGTGAGGAAGGATATAGGCTACTTTTTATCATCATCATCATCATGATCACCATATACCATCACTATGGGGGCAACGCTACGATGGCACTGCTAGTAAACTATATTTCTTAACGTTTTTACTTTATTTTTTCTTCAAAACATAACAGTTATAGCCATTTTATAGTACTACCTAGTAGAGTGATATATCCCCTATTATTGCAATTAGTTTTCTTGTGAAATCCGTTCGAAACACATTATTATTAACGCACTAAATTTTCTTACTACTGCGTTTTCGATCATTTTTTCTGTCATTTTACTAACTAAAATGTGGTATTATTGTAAGAATACTACAGTTTAAATGTGAAATAATTAATAATTAATAATTTAACAGTAATTTCACGCACTCTGCTGTGCGACCAGATGGAATAGCGGTTGCAACACCCGGTTGAAATGTTCGGCTTCAAATCCTATAACGACTATGGATGTTTTTAATCAATTTATTTTTTATTTCACAATGAACTGTGTGAAATATGTATTTTAGTGTGGTTTAGCTTGTAAACGCTCTATATTTACAAAAAAATTAAGTGATAAGTTTTAAAATGGGCTTTCAGAATAATTGTGTATTTAGCATAAAACCAACAAAATGTCTATTACTGTGTTATAGGCTCGGGTGGGCAGATTACGCTTCGCAAAACGGTTATGCGACGGTCCTAGTATGATACGGTCTTAGTGTGTAAGGTGCTATTTTCGTGACGGGCTCGGTCATGGCTCGGCCCGCTTATGATACTGCGCAGTGAGCCCAGACCCTTAGGACAAAAAGTATCAAAACCACAAAATCATACTTACAATGCGTCCTTAATGCTGAGACAGGTTTATTTCAGGCACATTCCTTCAAAACATTACATCTTACTCATGTAAGATAAATTATGATTTATATTATTGTGAATATTCAAATGTTTTATGTACGAGTACATAAACTAAAAATGTACGTTACTTAAATACAGCAAAGGAAAAAAAATACCGAAGTTCTCTTAAATTTTTCAGACATTCAAGAATGTCGAGTCAAGTCACAAGTGAACAATCAAATGTAGGCAATCAATGCCACAAGTCCACAATACTACATTTCACGATTTAATATTTTCACAACTGGACAAAGGCCGTAGTTTTTCAGATTTTCACATTTCAGTTCTGAGCTTTCCTAGTAGACCTACTATGTGGAAAGCTCGAAACCTGTACTGTACATCGACGAGGAAGCCCGGCACGGAGTGCTAACTTCTGCAAATGTACCCAATATTGAACGTGCCTTTATCTAATCCCCTTATATACTTTTAAAAAATCATTAATGGCTAGTCTGGGAAACTATCTTTTGCGCCACGCTTTTTTACGATAGAATGTTTTCTAATCTTTTTTAAATTTTCCATAAATTATTTTTATTATTTAGTTGGTTTTCCATTACAGCGTGTTTTTTTTAAAACTATTTTATTTTAAGGATATTGAATGAGTGTAAGATTCATCAACGCTGAATAAAGACAGGTTGGTGAGGCGAAGGTCATCCAGGCTTCGTTTCCTCGATCTCGGCCGTACTATTGGAATTAGGACGCGGATCACGCCCGGGACGAGTATTATCATTCCATTACAGAATGCCGCAGAACAGTGCGGATGGCTTAGCGGTAATTACTGAACGCACGTGCCTCGCAATCTCTCATGTACACGTGTTATTTAATTACCCGATTTCAAGTTTCATGCGAGACACCGGTGATGTTAGGCTCGAAGAACAAAAACTTATTGAGCGAAAAAACAAATTAAAAGAGGTACTGAACTTTTTTATGGCATTCAAGATCATTTTGAAGATATCAAAGGAGGTAGTCACTGGCATATCCAAATACATGGCGTTATCAAAATGCTTTTTGTTCTATGAGCCTACAGAGATAATTGAGTTTTAATTTGGACTTGCTGTGCAGTCATTGTCATGAAATAATCTAAGGCCTTTTCTAAGAATATTTTGTAAATTTTCCTTTTTTTTTATTTGAAACGCTCGCGCTCGTGGCGTAGCTTGCATAGACGTTTTTGATTGATCGTTGAAGTTAAACAGCGTTGTGCCCGGGCGCTTCCGTGCTTCGGAGGGTACGTTAAATTGCCGGTCTCGGCTTAGCCATGACGGAGGCCTTGAGGGGGCCTAAAAACTCCGTCACCAGAGTTGGCCACTTGATCTTACGTAGGTACTTACTTAGGCACTAACTGTCCTTTTATTTATTCTTTTTATTTTATTTCATAAAATATCTCTATCCTGATCCTTTAACATAAGGCTCTTTGTAACAAACAACAAAGCCGCATTCATAGCTCACTTTCGAAAATGATTTTCGATTGATTCAACGCATTATATCACTACAAAAATCACAATATACAAAAGAAAAATAATAAATAAATCTGAAAAAGTAATGTACATTTTTGATATTCCGATGAAATCTCGTGACTCGTATAAATCAAATTTACGACATCGTTTTCAATAACACTCGAGGGGTGGTGTCACCCATCGTAAAATGTAGGCACGCGGAAGGATTAAAATTATTATCCCTTTACACCTTCGCGTTCATTTGGGCCAACTGTCCTCTGAAGCGTATGACGTGCTTCACAAAGATTTCTGTCTGCTGATGCTTTGATTTCGTGAAAACGTTTCGTTTCCGTACGCGCATGATATGCTTTTCGCAATTGGCATTAAAATTACATGAAGTACAAAAGATGATGACGATTTCAAGATTTTCTTTTACTTAAATAAAACAAAAAGTAAAAATTAAGTAATAAAAATTATAGAAACATTAAATGAATTTTTTTGGCGGATTTTATCAATTAACGTGGTTTTAGCCATTTAAATTAAAAATGTCCAATTCTGATGTATCTGCGCTTTATGAAAGTTTACATAAATTACAACACAATACCTACAAGTATATTGATGTGAGCATGTTTTGTGTACAGTACCTACACGCGTTGTAGTTCTGATACACCCATATACAAATACAATACCTACCAACAACCAACAATACAAGAAGTAGACAATAGTAGAAAGGCAGAACTTTAGTGGATTGTACACCTAACTTACCTTGGTATTGGCCGATTTCAGCGCGAATTCTTGAAGGAAATTTATAAGGGAAAGACAAAAGTTTGCAGGAAATGTTGGAAATTTTTGGGACTAAAGTGGGGTCCGAAACTTTCGTTGAGTTATAAGGAAAGTAGGCACTTACACACGTGAGTCAGGTGGCAGAGCTAGGAATTGAAAACTTTTAAACAATTTCGTGAACGGATTGTTTGCTTAGATATTTCAGAGATTTTTACTAAGCTGTCTTGAAATTCTTTACTACACACAGTCTTTCTCTTTTTTAATTGCCAGTAACATGGATAATATGTTCAGTGCGTCTTGTTTTTCTCTTTTTTTCCGTCTTTTGTTTTTCGTTGATTAGATTATAATAACATAGCCTGGGTTATGACTCATTAGTCATTAGTTACTCATTAGTAACAGATCAGGTCCAGAAAGCGCTCAGTCTTGACTATTCTAGGTACAGACTTAAAGAGAGTGCCGATTTTGCACACTAAATCTGTTTTTTATAATAGACTTAGAGGTTTCCTAGAGTTCAGATGGCTGCTAAATCTGTTACCTACCGTTTCTTTTCATTTACTCAAGAAATGCCCGAATACTGAAACGCTACATAAATATTGGAGACTCACTTACCTATTTGGGACGTTCTTATACTTCAAAATCGTATAAGTACTGTAAGTAAAGACAGTTAATTACAATTTTACTGTCAATGATAAGCACCACTTAAACTAAGTAGTGTTTCAGTATTCAATATTAATTAGCTTCACTTGAATGTACTGAACGTTTCTCTAGTAGTAACATACATGCTCAAATTAAAATACAATAACTACGTTTGCGCACCAGTGAATTGGACTCGCCTTCCCCACGGCAGCAATTGAAAGCTTGCGGGTGTTTGCTTTTGTCCGCTAACAGGCGTTCGAATTCAAAGTGAACCCAACGTCAAGGGAAAACAAACGTGGTGTTACAAAGCAAACAGTAATAGGTGTATGGCTGTGTTGTTTCAAAATTCAGGAAGTCAGAGAACACACAAGTTTTATTTGCTCAGGAAGCTGTGGAGCCTCAAAGCAAGGGTTGTGGAGAAATGCAATTTCATGTTTATGAGCTTACTCTATGTTAAGCTTTGAACCTAATAAACCACACTCTTAGTGTAGCTTTGCTTTTAGTATTTTAGTCATAAGTAGTATTTTATATAAATGCATTTTAATGTATTTTATATACTTAGGTAATGCAAAGCATTCATATCAAAATTATTTACAGTGTTGTGTGTGCGACAGACGAACTACACTAATATTATAAATGCGAAAGTTTGGATGTATGTTGGTTCTTCTATAACTCGACAACCACTGAACCGATTTGGCTGTTTAAAATATAGATAGATAATGACCGAGAATAGGACACAGAAAGAAAATACTTTTAATCCGTGTGGAACGAGGTTCCACGCGAGGTGGAAGCTATTTGTCCATACAAACGTAATACCAAAATCATTTAAAATTTCAGCACATTTTATCACTTGTGTTTATTTAGATTATTGCAGTATTTATTTAGCGATCACTATTCGTATTGAAATTTTTTATGAACACGGGATTTTATCGCGTAATTTACCTTATTTATCCCAACGTTTCGGCTATTTTACAATAGCCGTGGTCGCGGGCAGACTAAATAAGGTAAATTACGCGATAAAATCCCGTGTCCATAAAATTTTTCAGTATTTATTTAGGTTCCACTTTTTTTATTTCAACGAAACCAAATTTTTTAATAAGTATTTCCCTATACGTTTTCTTAACAAACATAATCTTGTTGTATATTCTTAGAAAAATACTTTATTACTTCTAGTCTCATGTAACAAACTGTAACTTACTTTTAACTTATTATTAACTTAGTTGTAACTTATTGCAAAAGTATTTTCGGAGCATCTATGAACGCAATAGAACCCATATCAATGTTTATCTGTTTGTCAGTTTTTCAGTTTGTCTGTTCATCTGTGCGTTTGTTACCGCTAATCTCGAAAACGGCTCAACCGATTTGGATGTAGTTTTCACTGTTGTATTGTGGTATGCCAGGATTAGAAGATAGGTTGTTTTAACAAAATCCGTTCACAAATAAAAAAGATATGTCCATCTAAAGAAATCCGTCTTAAAACATTGCTTTACCTTACAAATTACGATAAAATTTGCCATGATGCCAGATTACATCTCAGGAAAGCCACGGGCTACATTTTTTTCCAAAAATAGTCATGGTTAGGGTGATAGTAAGGGTTGAAAGTTTGTATGGGGTGCTAAGCAACGCTGGGCGAGGTCAGTTTTGGGATGGGTGACTGCCACTTTTTGCACCCATGGAAATTTTTAGATTATCGATCGAGCGAGCGAAGCGAGCGAAGATCTTAGTGGTAAGTTGGGCGATTTTGCTTTGTATGTTTGTATGTTTGTATGTTTCACGAATTGTTGTTCGAGCATAACTGTCGAACCGTTCATCCAATCTGCATGAAACTTGGTAGGTCAATAGGTTGTGGTAAGGAAATTTACGGTGGAGCATATGAGCTTAATCGATGAAGGGGTTGTGAAGATATTGGGTTCCCAAGGGGGTAAAAAATTATGAAAGTTACACAAATATATTGAGTGGGGTGTCATACGAAAGGGCTTATTTTGTACATTCCAAAATGGTTTTTATTTTTAATCTAGGATGTATAGTTTTTGAAATACGACCAAAGACCAAAAACTACGAAACCAGAGCTGCAAGAACTCCCGTTTCATAGAGTTTCGATGTCTTCGTAGCTCATTGACTGGTCGGTCTTAAAAAGAGAGTGGCATCGTTGCGGTTTGGTTTGCAATGATTTTAGATGCTACTTGATTTATTTTCATGATAAAAAAATTTTTGATAAAAAATGAAAATAATTGGGGTAAAAAAAGTTAAGTAAACAAATATATTGAGTGCGGTGTCAAATGAAAGGTCTTTATTTGTACATTCTAAAATAGTTATTATTTTTATTCTAGGACGTATACTTTTAAAAATACGACGAGAATTCATAAATATGAAATAAATGAAAAATTAGACACGACTTTATGTATTGCATGCATGCTAGTATTTTTTACCATGAAGAGCTAGCGCAATAGGCATACCCGGCAGTAGTAGCACTTGAAATTATAGGTGTAGTCAGAAGAAAGTCCAAATGTTGGCCATCTACGGTGCGCGAGATCTCAGTTCGGGGCGAACTACTAGTTTATTTATTTCGAATGATTGTTTGGGAAGTTTGTATGAAGATTTTATGGGAACTTTTTAATGGGTGGTGCGATTGGCTTGGAACTTGGTTCGAATATTTTAAGTACAAAATAAGTGAACACGTGTTTCAAAATACATACGGGCTTTAAAGATAACCTTCAAAAAGGGGTAAAATGGTGTGTCAAAGCTAATGTGTGAACTTTTTAACTTCTGCGATTGGTTTGAAATATAAATTAAATGTTCCCATGTTGTCTTTTTAACTGCGGGTAGCACCGCGGCGCGCAGCTAGTCTTCAATATTTTTCATAAAAATAATTCAAAAAGTAATAAAGGAAGAAGCCGAAACTTTAATATCATATCTTAAAAGGTTTTTCAGCACAAGCCACATAAAATTGGAAAAAGTCAGAATATCTTATTACTATTAAAAGTTCCGAGGGCTCTTTCACGTTTAACTTTCAATGCCCAAATCGCTGACTTTTAAATCTCTCCTGAAACTAATGAGCACTTAAGTTTACTGCACTTTTTGAAGTAATAATGGGAGTTGAAGTTTCCCGGTTAGATTGGGAACAATCGTGTTTTTGTACGAAAACTTCCTGCTTTTGCAAGAACCTTTTCTTCTACTTCTATTTACTGGTTTTGTTGGAGCATTGCCAAGTTTAATGACTATTCTAAACCACCCCTTCCCTTTGTATTGACGATGCATGCATACTTAGATATTACAAACTTAGGTTTGTACTTTTAAGAGAAGTACTCGTGGTGTGGCTTGTTTAAACGTTCTTGATAGGGCGACGTTCTAAGCGGTCACAATTAGTATGGGTGATCGAAAGTGGCATTGACAGCTGAGCACTTCCGTGCTTCTTCTTTCATGGCCTAAAAACTCCGTCACTATCTAAAGATGGCCACTAGCTCATACGAACTTACTTCAACGAATATTCATACGAAATTTCTTCTAAAAAAAACAGGATCTAGCTAGAGTCTACATTTTAGACTCTAGAGCCTGTTTTTATTTTACTTTAGAGTGTACAATAGCATCAAACGATAAGACATCAATAAAAAGTGTGTACGTAGGATGATGATAACTTTACTTTGCTCGATTTGTTCCTCGTACCTACCATAAAGCTAAAGCTGCGATTGTATTTCACGTATAACGTATTATTTACCGTTTGGACCCCTTCTCGAGGGTAATCCCTGCGCGCCCTTACCCTTATCGTAATGACATATAAAAAAGTATTTGAAGGAGAAATATGACTTCTAATAAAATTGTGTAGGTACATAAACTGGACTTTTTTTACAATCTGTAGTTAAGACTCGGAATGTATTCCGCATTTGGAAACTGACGTTTCTTCGCTGAAAAATCGTCAGCTTTCCGGAGAAAATTATCAAATCGGATGCGTTTTTAGAAGTCAATCGCACTGCTGAAAGGCAAAAACCTCTGCAGAAGAGCACATCCAGTCTTAGTCTACGAAAAGCGATCTACTATAATTTAGTGATGTGTGCGTCACACACCACGCCATCAAAAATACATGTTACTTTTCAGCTGAAATTTACAAGGTGAAAACAACAGAAGGTACCTAACAAACATGTGGAATTTACATTGTAGATAAACTTTTACATTCACACCAACATTCACCGGGAGAGATCAAAGTACCTAGTAAAAACTCTTCTTCCCTGACTCAGACCATACATTTCAATCAAGTTCATAGACAACTATACCTACACAAACTAGCTTTCATTTTATATGAAATAGAATGCTGATCTTTTATTTTCAACGCTGCTGGCGACAATTTCCTAAGCCAGCCAATAACTATAGGTACGAATATGTGTCAATAAAACAAAACTTATTCCACTTTCTCAGTAACGACTCTACCATGAGCAAACCTTTCTACGTTTTATTTAGATGGTAATTTCACCTACCCGAGAGTAATTCTACCCGGTCATAAAGACCGTTATTTAGTTGCTAGTTACTGCCTGTTCATATTGGCTTCCTTAATGTTACTGTTACATCATCATCATCATCAGCCTCATCAGTCCACTGCTGGAAGGCGTCTTCAATGCATGATATTGAGTACGATTTATGCCTTCACTTATCTAGCTGTGAATTGTTATAACTAGAATGTTACTGTATAGATAGTTATACACACTACAAACTTATAGCACCCCTCTTTTTCGTCGAGGATTAAAAAGGGAAACAGAAATGATAAACCATTGTATTTCATTAATATTTCTATATTTAGAATCTTAGGGGTTTAATTTGTATCTAACTAATAATTCAATAATAGTTAAATAAAAAACTACATTACAATGTACAAAAATCGATTTTATATACACAAAATAACTGATAATTACCATGCAATCGCTAATTTAGGATCTTAATCTAGTTGGTAGGTTACACAAAAATGTACAATACATTCAACATCTAGTAAGTATTTGGAAATCGATAATTTGACACAAACAAGATACTTTATAATATTTAATAATAAACTTGTTAATCATAAATATGTAAAATCTAATGTAATAAAAGAACATCGTTTCGTGAACCTGTTTCGCGACTTTCGCATCTACATTTAAATTGACGATCATTCATTATCTAAATTCTTAAGGATACGAATTTGTTTCACAAAAATCGTAAATAAAACGCGAGTTCGATTACTCTGAATAAGGAATGATCATATAAATTGTTATTCGGTTGGAGCGGCGTTCCGTAAACGACGGCTCACGTAATTGTCTCCGGAACCCCTCACAATGATTCCGAGAGCACGACAATGCATTCGAGTTGCCACAGTATTGGCTCCCGTCTCAAACGATACGAATATGTAAAGTATTAAGGTTCATATTTACACACGCGGAGAACGAACTTTTTGGCATAAGAGGCGTTTTACGCGCACACACTGCCAGTGCCGCCGCTCGGCGCCCCACTACAGGTCTGAGCAAATATAGGTATGTAGGTACAGACATATCTACAGAAACCGTGACTTCACCTACTAATCGTCTCTTACAGTAATGGTGAGAACTTATGCTACTTATTTACATCTCACAATCAGTCGTAAATATTTCATATTTTGGCAGACAATTTTTTATAAACTATTTTAGATTACAGAATAAATTGTTAAATACAAAACGCAAAGTAACCTCTTGGGTTGGCACTGTAAAGTCCCAAATAGGCCGGACTAAAAGCTGCTAAAAATATTATGCAAATGTAAAATCGTATAAAGTTCTGAAATTCGAATCTAATGATGATTTTACAACGATAAACTGTCACAACCTGTTACTGATGTTAAGATTGGAACACTACGGTCGATGCACGTATCTAAAGTTACGAGTATGAGTATTCTAAGATCGAGGTTAAAGGAGATATTGTCAAGGGTGTTATAAGTCTCTGGTGGAGAGTTCTAGAAGGTTCAGGGGTGTTCTAGAAGTTGCTATCGTAGTCGGAGCGTCGCCTGGAGTAGTGCGAGCGTGGCGCGGGGTACTCTCCCGTGTAACCGTACACTTGCGAGCCACCGCCGCCGCCCGTCTGCCCGTACAACTGCGATCCTCCATATCTGTAACAAATCATTATTTTAGACCTTTTAGCCTCTGTTCTCTTAATTTGCACACCGGTATCCACCGGTAAAACATGTTGTGACAATACTAAATATGACCTAGCATGCTATGTATGTAACCAACACAAAGTTTTGAGCAAATAAATTATCTTTATTTTTAGACTATATCTTTAGACCCAACAAAAAGTGAGAGAATGCAATTTTCTGTGTGGGCAGTTCCAAGTATCTGTATTTGGACATACCTCTGACTAGCCCCTTTCATTATGTCAAGATTATGGATAGTAGGTACATAGGTAGCTTTTTAGTTCAAAATGAGCATTGTGAGTCTATAAATTGCTTATCTGATAATACATATGATTCGATTAACGGATTAAACTATACCTATTTATGTTACATTTTGGATGTATTCCAACAAAATACGAATATTATTTTAAAGTTAATCATCATTACCCTCGTTCGGAGTACTCGCCGGCCGAGTTTTATTTTATTTCGTGCAATTATGCAAATCTCAATTCCGTCTGTGTCATTTTTGTCGCAAGAAAATAGAGAAAATGGGCTTTTGATACGTCACTCTATTTTGTATTTTTCAGTTTAATTTAATTGTTTACGTTTCTAGGTACTTTGCCCAATAGTTCTAAGTACATAAGTAAACGTGTTGCCTGTATCAATTCCAGGTCGGCGGTGCCGGTCTCCCAGAATGACTGACGAAAAGGAGCTTATTAAAAAACGTGGTAGTATCAAGGGTCGAATCACAGCCTTTGCGACACATCTTTCGACTTTGGATGCATCATCGCTGAGTTCCTCGGAGGCCAGGGAGTTACAATTGCGCATCGGTAAGATCGAATCTTTATATGATCAATACGATGAGGTACAGTTAAAAATCGAGTGTAGTTCAGACAGTAGTGATTTGCAAGTAGCCGAACGAACTGAGTTTGAAAAGCTTTACTATAGGTTGCTCGCCGAAGCACAGGGAATGTTAGACACCTATAATAAAGAACAAGATAAAATTGAGTGCGCATCAAGTGCTCGTTCTAATCATAAGCTTGTTAAATTGCCCACTATTCAGTTACCTAAGTTTGGAGGTGCTTACGAAAAATGGTTGGAATTTCATGACACGTTTTCGAGCTTAATCGATAATAATGATCAGATAGATGAAATTAACAAATTTCATTACTTGAGAGCGTCATTGGAAGGTTCAGCTGCGGTAGTGATCCAATCTATTGAGTTTTCAGCGAATAACTATTCGGTAGCATGGAAACTTTTATGTGAGCGGTTCGACAACAAACGTTTGTTGATACAAAATCACATTTCAGCTTTATTCAACATCGAACTGGTCACAAAGGAGTCGTCCATCATTCTCAAACGCGTGATAGATCAATTAAATAAAAATCTACGTGCTTTAGAGTCATTAGGAGAACCGATTAAACACTGGGACACTCTTTTGATTTACATTGTCACCCAGAAGTTAGACGTGAAAACATTTCGTGAGTGGGAGGAACATAAAGGTTCGTTGCCTAAAAATGAGCCGATTAGTCTACAAGTCTTTCTAGAATTCATGCGTAATCGTGCAGATTTAATTGAGACTATTGAATTGTCACAAAGTCACGCGACAAGTAGTAAAAATGCGACTAAAATAAAAGCTTTGGTTTCTTATCAGAGTGACAGTAAAAATAATAATTTATCTTCAATGAAACCATGCCCCAACTGTAATGATGATCATTATTTGAATAACTGTCCGAAGTTTCTCGCATTAAGTAGTGAAGCGCGATATAAGTTATTGCCTAATTATAAGATATGTTTTAATTGCTTCCGTAGTGGACATTATGCTAATTCGTGTAAAAAACCAGGTTGTAAAGTGTGCAAGCGTAAACACCACTCACTCATTCACATCAATGAGTTCAGTGCATCAAAACAGCTGTCCGAATCTATACCTATATCTACATCCACAGCTACAGCTGATTGCGATAACGGCAGCCGCACAAATAATTTAATGCCTACCAAGACGAATTCCGAGAACTCGAGCGTTGTACTTACGGGAAGCGTCACTACTACATGCGAGAACACAGGTCAGTGTGATGTTTTGTTATCCACTGCATTAGTAAAATTATATGATTGTAATAATCGTGAAGTCATTGCACGTGCGATTCTAGATAGCGGCAGTACGTCGTGTCTTATGACCGAACGTTTGCACAAACAATTGAACTTGCCAGCTGATCGTGCGGACAAAACGATCGTAGGTATAAATAACAAAACATCGTCGATTAATAAAATGTGTCGCTTACCTATAAAATCATTATGTGATAGTTTTTCAACTTACATAAGTTGTTTTATTCTGCCGACGATTACTGATAACGTTCCCGGGTGTCAGATTAATGTTAGGAATTTAAACATTCCATCAGATATTTGTTTAGCGGACCCTCAGTTTTATTCGCCCTCCGCCATTGATTTAATCATTGGCGCTGATATTTTTTGGGACATCTTAGGTTCGCAAAACATTAAATTGGGTGATGGAAAACCGATACTTTATGAAACTAGACTAGGTTGGATAGTTTCCGGTCCGGTTAACGGCGACCGCGTATCTACTTCCCCTCAAATTAAATGTAACTTTACTCAAGTTGATTCCATGACTTCCCACTGTTCTGATGATGACATTCAAAACCAATTAACGCGTTTTTGGCAGCTTGAAGAAGTTAGCCCTCAGTCATCTCATTATTTTCCAGAGGAGAAGAAATGTGAAGAACATTTTGTGAAAAATACAACTCGCCTCGCAGACGGTCGATTCTGTGTTAGGATCCCATTAAAACAAACACCAAGCGTGTTAGGAGATTCTTATCAGCGAGCTAAGCATTGTTTGCTCTCTTTAGAGCGTAGGTTAAAAAATGACAATGCATTTAGTAAAATGTATAATGATTTTATGACTGAATATGAGTCATTAGGTCACATGAGTGAATGCAAACCGATTACTTCGGTGCCTCATTATTTCATCCCTCATCATGGCGTCCTTCGTGAGAGTAGTACGACGACCAAACTACGGGTCGTATTCAATGCAAGTAGTCCTACTAGTTCAGGAGTTTCATTTAATCAGATTCAAATGATTGGGCCTACGGTACAGGATGATTTATTGTCTATACTTTTGAGATTTAGGCAACATAAATATGTTATAGTTGCAGATTGCGAGAAAATGTATAGATGTATAGCGGTACATCCTGATGACCAACCACTACAGCAAATCGTGTGGCGTGACCAAACTCAACCCAACTGTGAGCTAAAATGTTATTTATTAAATAGGGTGAGCTATGGCACTGCTAGCGCCCCCTATCTCGCTACTAGGTGTTTGAAGCAGATAGGCTTAGACTGTACGGACCCTGAAATATCTGAAATAACTAGTAGTTCGCCCCGAACTGAGATCTCGCGCACCGTTGTGTTGATAGCCTAGATTTGGACTTGTTTCTGACTACCCCTATACCTACGTTAAGTGCTCCTTCTAGTGTTTACCACACAATGATATCTAATGCGCTACCTCAGTATGGTAAAGATTATAGGCATGCATGCAATACATTAAGTCGTGTCGTGTTTATATTCAATAGTTGACCCCGCGAACTTCGTACCGCGCCTCAGGGAAGGCCTCTTAGTTCGAGAAATTATTAAAATAGCAGTTCAATACAAAATGTATGAGAAAATCAATTCCCTCCCCCTCCCCCCTCCCCTCTCCCATCCCTCCCCCACCCTCCCCCTCCCCTCCCCCTCCCCTCCCCCTCCCCTCCCCCTCCCCTCCCCCTCCCCGTCTCTCTCCCTCCCCTCCCCTCCCCCTGCCCCTCCCCTTCCCCACCCCCTCCCCCTCCCCCTCCCCGTCCCCCTCCGTCTCCCTCTATAATTTTGGTACATGCCCAGCCCACTATTTGCAGGAGTTAGCATTTGCATACGTGACAGGTTGCAAGCCCATCGCCGCTATTAGAACGTTAACTGGTTTCCTCACGATGTTTTCTTTCACCGTTTAGAGCTCGTGTTAATGCGCATTTAAATTTTTCTAATCGAAAAATCCATTGATGAGCACGGCCAGGGTTCGAACTTACGACCTATGAATCGAAAATCGAGCACTCTTCCACTCGGCCAACACGGCTTTTATTTTCAATCTCAAGAAAAAATATCAAGAAGCAACTAAAATCATTGCAAACCAAACCACAACGATGCCACACTCCTTGTCTGATAACCAGACCTACGAATACATCGAAACTCTATGAAACGGGAGCTCTTTCCATACATCCGTTAATTGGTTTTCATCATTTTTATTTTTCTCTGTATTTCAAAAACTATAGAACCTAGAAGAAAACTAAAAACCATTTTGGAATGTATAAATTGAGTACTTTCATATGACACCCCACTCAATATATTTGGGTAACTTTGAAAAAAATTTACCCCCTTGGGAACCCCATATCTTTACAACCCCTTCATCGATTACGCTCATACGCTCCACAGCAAATTTCCATAGCACAACCTATTGACCTATCAAGTTTCATACAGATTGGATAAGCGGTTCGATAGTTATGCGAGAACATAAAAATGAAACATACAAATATACAAACATACAAACATACAAACATACAAACATACAAACATACAAAGCAAAATCGCCTAACTTGCCACTAAGATCTTCGCTCGCTTCGCTCGCTCGATCGATAATTCACGACTTCTATGTTGATGATTTTTTAAGTGGAGGAGATGAATTAAGCGAAGTTTTACGCATACGCAAGCAGGTTACCGCCGAGCTAGCCTCAGCTTGTATGCCTCTTAGGAAATGGAAGTCCAATGAGCCTAAATTATTACCCGAAACAGATAAGACTTCTCCGGAAGTTAATATCGGAGACTCTGAATCGAGTAAAACATTAGGCCTCGGGTGGAACTCAGTGTTAGATCAGTTTTATTTCTCCATCAGTCCGACCATAGTCAAGGGAAACACAAAGCGTGACATTCTGTCAGTCATTGCCCAGATATTTGACCCTTTAGGGCTTTTATCACCTTGTGTTATCCTCATGAAAATTCTATTACAGAAACTGTGGCTACGACGACTGTCTTGGGATGAAGAGTTGCCACCTGAAATAAACCAGGTGTGGGTCGAGGTTGTCGACAGCCTACCGGGTATGAACAGCTTACGCATACCGCGACGCGTCATCTGTGACTCATATTCCTCCTTGGAATTGCATATTTTCACAGATGCGTCCGAGCGTGCGTATGGCGCTTGTGTATATGTTCGCAGCACTGACGACCAAGGTGAGATCTCAGTCAGATTGCTTATAGCGAAAAGCCGCGTGGCTCCGATTAAACCCACGACCATACCACGACTTGAACTGTGCGGTGCTTTGATAGGCGCACGTTTATATGAAAAGGCCATCACTGCACTGCGCGTAAAATTCAAGAGTGTCACGTTTTGGACGGACTCCATGATTGTCCTAGGTTGGCTTAAAATGTTACCCTCCAAGTTACAACCATTTGTACGGAATCGTATATCCGACATTTTAGAAATAAGTGGCAGTTGTACTTGGAGACATGTTCCAACTGACGAGAACCCTGCGGATATAATATCGCGCGGCGTTCACGTCAGTCAACTTCAATCTCTTGCGTTATGGTGGCAAGGACCAGATTATTTGCACCGCGACCCCTCGCACTGGCCTTCCACTCTATGTTCTATTGATAAACTGCCAGAAACTCGTACTGAAGTTTCGTTACACACTAGGGATTCTACTTCACACGAGCTCATTGATTTTAAGCGTTTTTCAAATTTTAATAGACTTCACCGAGCCGTAGCCTATGTGCTAAGATTTATCAATAATTTAAAGAAAGAGTCTAAGAAAGAACATAAATATCTAACTGTTGATGAATTAGATAAAGCTTTAGTTTTAATATTAAGACAGTCGCAAATTCAGTCGTTTCCTGAATATAATTTGTTAAGTAAAAATCAAGATTTGCCTAGAAAAAGCCCACTGATAAAATTTAACGTTTATTTAGATAAAGATAATTTAATTCGCGTCGGTGGTCGCTTGGATAATTCTAGTTTTTCATTTGAAAAGAAACACCCCATTATTTTACAGTCCACACATAATGTCACGAAGTTGTTGTTTGAGGCTGAACACAGAAAATTAATGCATGCCGGCCCTCAACTTTTACTAGCTACGATTAGAGAGACCTATTGGCCGATAGGTGGTCGTAATTTATCAAAGAAATGTTACCGTCAATGCGTGCGGTGCAATCGCTTAAAGGGTAAAACGTTTAACCCACTGATGGGCAATTTACCACAGCAGCGACTTATTTCAGGTGGAAACCCATTCGAGAGTGTAGGCGTGGACTACGCGGGCCCTGTCGCCGTCGCTAGTCGCACCGGCCGCGGTTGTAGACTTATCAAGTCGTATATTGCTATTTTCGTATGTTTTACAACTAAAGCGGTACATCTTGAGTTAGTGGGTGATTTAACAAGCAATAACTACCTGTTAGCATTACGCAGATTCATTTCTCGCAGAGGAAAACCCTCTCATATATTTTCAGATAACGGTACCTCATTCGTTGGCGCATATAATGATATTTCTAAATTTTTAAAGAGTAATTGTGACTCTCTGGCTTCAGAGACTGCTCAGAGTAGCATTCAATTTCATTTTATACCTGCATATAGCCCTACTTTCGGAGGTCTCTGGGAGGCTGGTGTCAAGTCGACAAAATATCATTTAAATAGAGTGCTGGGAAATTGTAATTTAACGTTCGAGGAGTTTACTACTGTGTTAGTGCAAATCGAGGCGATACTTAACTCTCGGCCACTCTCTCCGTTGTCGTCGGACCCAGAAGACTTGACGCCTCTCACGCCTGGCCATTTCCTGATCGGCCGCCCTCTCACTGCCCTGCCAGAAAGGAACCTCCAGGACTACCCAGTCAACAGATTGACACGCTTCCAGCGCATCGCACAATTACGTCAGCATTTTTGGACACGATGGAGTAAGGAGTACGTAGCTGAACTTCAACAGCGAGTTAAATGGCGATCCTGCAAGTACTCCCTAAAGAATGATACTCTTGTCCTGTTGAAAGAAGATGGTGTCTCGCCGCTTAAGTGGAAGCTTGGACGTGTCGTAGCTGTGCATCCTGGACCGAGTGATGGCATATGTCGAGTCGCTGATATTAAGACAACCAACGGCGTCATCAGGCGAAGCTTCAGCAAGATTGTCCCTCTGCTGCCAGAAGATGATGTCTCCGGTTGAAAGACGAGCTTTCAACGCGCGGGGGCATGTTCGAAATTCAAATCTTCGCGCCTATTTTTAGTCAAACCGCCGTTCCTACCGTCTACTTTTTTATTGTCCCTTCATCTTGTTAATGCGAAATTGGAGTAAACCTATCCGTCGAAATTATTGAATTTTATTATCTAAACCATACCACAAGTCCCCTACACTTACTTCCAAACTTTCAGATTTACTAGGATGGGGTAAAACGGAATAGTATGTCTCTTTGAACGCGCAAATCTCTCAAAAAAAAAATCTGAATTTGATAGCTAATTTCTTGAGGAAGGTTATAGGCTTCTTTTAAATTAAATGGCGGGTGAAACCGCCGGTCACTGCTGGTAACTATATTTATTTACCCATAAGCAGCTCCATAGGTCTGCGAACCCCTGCCCGAGTCCGGAGTATAGTGCTGCATGTACTTCTGGAGCTGCGGCGTCCACTCCGACCGCCACGAATCGCCGGGGTTGGGGTATGCCAGCTGCTCAATAAACGCAGTCGACATACGCTGGAAACAACAACATTTATGTGAGAAATATCGGGACACACGGGAATTACTCACGTAGAAATAATAACACGTATTTGAGAAATATCGATACTGTAACAGCACACGCGAATTACTCGCGTTAAAATATTAGCCACACTCAAAATGAGACGCGACTGCAAGGAGTGACTCTACCTCTTAACCAGATGAAGATTCTCCTCATGAATCGATACATTACTACTACAAACTATTGAATAAATAAGTAAATCATTTAGCCCCAAAGTAAGCAAAGCTTGTGTTATGTGGAAGCACACGATATACTACTTACATTATAATGCTTTTGTAATTACATACATTATTATAAATAGAAAAACACCCAGACAAATATCTGCAGATCATACAAACATTTGTCCCGCGGCGGGGATTGAATCCACAACCTCTTGCGTCTCAGGCGGGCCTTCACCCACTGCGCCAGAGGTTGTCATAATAACTATATTTTTTGTAATGTCTAGAACTCGGAATGGGATAGCTAGTGGCTACAGTGTGTTTTCGTTTTCTTAGGAAGTTTTTGTTCTCGACACACAAAAAAGATCAAAAGGTATCGGACTATTTCAAAACTCCATCACCATATTTAGTCTCTAGCTAAACGTACAAGTTTATTGAATAATCAATCTTAAAAATAGAAGTAAGTAGGTACCTACCTACTAATTTATAAGCAAGTATTTTGATTAGTTCGCAAGTGAGCGCACTTTCACCCTTGGGTAGGTTGTTGCCTAATTTATGTTCAACGAAAGTTTGTTTTTGAGCCCAGTCTGTCTTTACGTTATTCTATCATCGTACAAGAGTAATTAGTATTCAGTTACACTAGATTGATTGCTAAGGAATCTTAACAAGAGTGAAATTATAAGCAAACATGTTTGGTTAGACATCGCTAATTGTAATTACGAATTATCATGTCATGTTAATCTTCAGAATATTTCCAACATAATATTTTAGAAGAAAATTAGCAAACACGACAGACTGAAAGAATCTTTTTAACATAACAGGAACATGAAAGGAAGGGTACCAACTAATTAATTCTTATGAGTTTGAGATTGATGCTTAAAACGTTAAATGCGTAGGTACTCTTATAATTCATTTTATTAATTACCTTGCCCGTCGGTAGATACGGAAGATCCCGTTCTTTCATCTGATGAAGGTCATCAAAACCTCCCATATGACTCTTGTCTAAATCTCGGAGCATCTCTTCACTCAATGGTATAGGCTGCTTAGCTTTTGCACTCTTTTGTCGGTTCACCAACTGAAAATTTAAAACTCATTTTATCAAGTAATCCATCAGATCAGACGGAAATTCAAATTTCCCTAACAATCAAAGCAATTTCAAGGGTATAATCAAACTGAGCAATCAATTTTCCGGTTTTTCTCAGATTACTAAATGAGCAAAAATCCATGAATAAAATAGCGGCCAAAATCCAGGATTTACTCACTACTGTGACTCCAAATATGACTACAAAGAGTAGAGAAGCCATGGCTATGACGATTACAGCGATACCCCACTGAGGTAGGAACGACTCTTCTTCGGGAACTATCAGCGTTGGTTCTTCGCGTTTCGGCAACACTGCAATTAAAAAAATACCAAACTAAATGACATTCTTGTATGGAAGTGAGTAGTATTGTTAGGAGCGTTATCTTTACCAATGAATTCCGTATAAGCAGGATCCATGATGAACTTCCCGATTTCCAGTTTTCCTGCCGATTTATCGATCGTTTTTGTCATTTTCTCGTTACTCTTTTTCATTCTTTCCTCCTCAGGTTGGTCTCCTTGCATCGAATCTAGATCAAATGCCTCCTCTGTTACTTCTTCGATAATCTCCACGACAGATCCAGGTTGCGCTTCGTGAAGAGATTTGTGGAACATTTGCTTTAACTCCAAAGTATCAACCCTGCCTTCAACGTCATTTAGTTCAATGAAATAGTCAACAAGAACAGATCCTTTGGTAAATCCATCTATACGGACACCTTTGAACCATTTTTGCAGACTCTCTGATTTTGAATACACCGAGTTGAGCTAAAAAAGAATTAGCGTGTTGGGTCATTTTGAATATTTTTAGCCTTATACTTGTAGATAGTCTTTAAACAAATAAATAAGTAACACAAACCTCATCTTTGACGTCCTTAGCCAAGCGTTGCCATTCATCGGTATGGTGATCCAAAAGTTCTGGTACCCATTTAACCCCTGAAATATCAGAAAGTTTACAGGCATGAATAAAACTTCATCAGAGAGGCTAAAACAGGTTTAACCAAGACATTGAGCTTGTCTGTGTCTGATTAAGAAGTTACATATAAATACCTGATATTATTTTTATTGTAGCCGCAATGTCACAATCCTTTTTACATACTCCTGGAGTAGTTGGTGGAGGAGGTATTGGAGTGGTGGTAGTTGTGGTAGTGGTTCGTCTAGTCGTGCTGTCCGTGAAGTCGGGCAGAGGGCTGGTAGCTGTAGCATTTCTTTGAGCTTCCAAAAGCTTGTCAATAGAGAAAGGAGTTGTAGATGGAGACGGCCAACCAGTGAATTCAGTTGAAGGTCTGTAAAATTGGACAGTATGAAAAAAAATGCTGATAATTAATCATACCACAAGAAGAGAAATAGAAGTGTGAGATCATACCTTACTGGCCAACCCTTTTGTATCTTTTTCGTGACAAGGGATGGACCTAACGGTTTAGGTGTTGTAGTTTTCCTATTGACTTTTCCACCAGGTCTTGAAGGGAACACTAACTTGATTCCACCCGGGGCTTTGGTTGTACTTGAAGGAGCTTCGACATCTGGTTCTTCAACAACTGGTGCTGGTTCAGTCTCATTTAGTTTGAATCCAGGAGGAAGCAAACTTGAAATGTCTGCCACTTTAATTTTATTTAGTAAACTTTCTTCTTTTTCAGTGTTATTTAACTTGAAACCAGGGGGCAGTAATGCTGTGATATCAAGGGGTATCGCTTGGGGTGGTAATTTGGGTAATTTGACTTTAGGTTTTTCAGTAGTTGTCGAATTAAGCTTAAAGCCTTTGGGCAAGAAAGCTGATATATCGGCTTGCTGTATTTTTTCTAAAATTACTGTTTTTGTAGTTTCTTTTTGTTCAGGAGCCTCTGATGCTGGTGGCTTATATCCAGGAGGTATCAATTTGCTAAGATCATCTTTTTGGAACTTTTTGAAAAGGTCTTCTTGAGGAGGCTTTTGTTCTTTAGGTCTATATTCTCTGGGAAGTAAAGATTTGTCATCTAAAACTATGACTTTGTTCTTAGAACTTATTCCAGAAGATCGCCCTTGAGTTTCATTGATAATTTGTGGTATTTCAGTCGTTGTTGTCGTTGGTGCCTTTGTTGTTGTTGTAGTAGTACTTGTACGTTTGTCTTTGAATGACAACCTTGGTTTATATCCTGGTGGGAGTAAGCCTGTTAAGTCGTCCATTACAGTCACTAAAGAAGGCTTTTTCTTGGGTCTGGGAGTAGTTGAACTGGTACTAACACGATGCGCGAATTTTTTAATTTGAACCGGTAATGGGTCAGGTGATGATCTTTCAGTGAAAGCGGCAACAGTTGTGCTCTTCAAAGTAAAGACATTCGGAGGCGGTGGGGTTGTCGTTGTTGTCGTTGTAGTCGTTGTAGTTGTACTGGTAGTGGTTGTACTCTGCTCAGTTGTCGATTCAGTAATAAGTTCAATATTTTTATTCTCTGTATCTAAAGATCCTGATAGCACACCACTTGAAAGTTCAGACTGTATACTATCCAATTTGTCATTTATATTTTCCGTTGAAGCTATAGAGCTACTAATCTCTTGACGCGGATCTCTGGTTACTGTTTCTTCACTTTCTTCTTCTTCTTCATCTTCATCAGTTAAAACTTGTTTTTTCTCTTCTTGTTCGACGGTCGGGAATGGTAGAAACCGAGCACCAGAAACGCTTCTACTTGTTTGTACTGACGCTACTACTACCCAATTCTCAGTTGTAACGGGAACAGAGCCATCATCGGTTTCATTTGAAACAAATGTATCTACTGCTGAACTAATTTTTTGAGTGCTTGGAGCATTTGTTACATCTGGAATGGAAATAGTTCCATTAACAACACTTTTAGTGGTAACAACAGATACAACCTCCTGTCCTAAAATTGAAGGTGTTTCGGCGGAAGAAGTATCTTCTTCGGATGGAATAGACTCTGAAATAGGAGTGGAAAGCTCCTTTTTTAGTTCTGTCTGGTCTATAATAGTTGTATCAACGAACTGCTTGAAATCTTGGACAGTTTTGTTTCCAGGTTTAATTACTAGCACGTCGAAATTTTCTTTTGTCCTTAATTTAGCTTCTTCGGTTGTGTTTTCTACTTCTTCTGATGAATCGTATTCATCGTAGATATCTTCATGTTCTGTGGAATGAGCATGTGGTGATTGAGTAGTTTGTTTAATTTCAGTGCTCTCAGTTTCATCATAGTATTCGACATATTCTTCTTCGCCATCGACTTGATCGTTTTCGCTCTCGTCATGCCTAGGGACCGGTGTTGTAGTCGTGGTTGTAGTCGACGTTGATTTTGTGCTGGCGGTTTCAACAGGTATTTCTTTTAGGAAATTATCTGTATTCATAGAACTAGCATCAGGTTTGCTATCATCTGTAGATTCAGAATAGTTTGTTTGATTTGATTTAATGACTTGAACATCAAAAGATCCTTGTTTATTTTTCATTAATTCGCGGAATGAGCTTAAGTCACTAATATCATCTTCGAGTAGAGGTTCTAAATCTAATAATGCTTTATATTCCGTGGAAGAGCTTCGATATCCATTGGCATTTGTTGTGGGTACATTAAAATTACTTTTCGGCACTATCTTTGGAGTATCCCTGAAGTTTGTTTTGTCACTACTCTCTGGACTGAAATGAGAGAAGCGTGAACCAGTAGGCTTGACATTCAGTCTTTGTTTACCAGCAAATTTGTTAGGATTATACGTTGTAACTCTATGACTGATTGTATGATCAAACAGATCCTGGTTTTCATTCTCGATTGCATCATCTTCATGTGCAATGTGACCGGTTTGTCCATTACTTTTGAGACTATTACTATCAAACGGTAAATTTTTGAACCTACTATTCTGAAGGTAATCGATATCAGGATTATTCAAAGTTATTTGCCCTAAAAATGTTTCCGGTTTGGAAGGATCATTTTGATAGGCAACAGAATGAATTTGTGACACGTCAGGCCTTTTCGTCGTCGACGCCGGGTGGACTAGTTGAAAGTTGTACGGTAAAGCCGGCCTAAACCTCTGTCGTTGTGATGTAAATTCGGGTTGGTTTACATAATATTGCGCGCCGGACTGACTCCTGCCGGTGGGCAGTTGGAATGGTGAAGGGTTCTGATTGTAATTGGGACTCGGAAATCTAACGTTTCCTTCGTTGAACAGTGGTTGTTGCGATGGCTGTGCAGTCCTGAAGCTGTCACCTCCATTCTCGAAGAACGTCTGTCGGTTGTTCGGATAGAGAGGAGGTTGAACTTGAGCAAAATTTCTTTCTACAGGCGGTGAGTAATAAAAGTCTTCATCTGAAACAAAGAAAAACGAATGCTTTAAACTCCTGATTTGAATGCAAGTAAATGTTTAACACTTTATGTTCCTATCACAAAGGCTGGCTTACGAGATAGGAATGCAATAAAGTTTCGTTTTAGAGGTAAAGCGCTGTAAGGAATGCAACCGATACTTTTACCTAAAGATACTGAATGCAGAGAATGTTGCGGTGAATGCAAATCTGACGAATATTTTATTTCCTCTGACGTTTTTATTATCGGTATAAACATTATACTCATGGTAAACAATAAAATCTTGCATAGAAAACTACTTACTCAATACCTTGATAAAAGATTTATTGACAACAACAAGTTATAATTTAATATCGTAATATTTTGTTATTTTTATTGTTGATGTATTGTTTTAATTTATAGTCCAGTCAAAATAGCTTGAAAAGTAAGGGGGGTGCCCCATACTTTTCAAGCTATTTAACAATTTTCAGCTTTTTGGGAAATTTTGCATGGATGAATGTGTATTTTGAGTGGACTAATAATGTCAATGGAAAGATAATATATCTAAGACACTCTATAATGTTGTAATTTGGTTGAATTGCAAATGTAATTTAATAATAGGACAAGCCACTGCTGAGTGTTGTTATTTATTCTATCCACCAAAACTCATATTACATGATATTACACCTAGTTTAGCGATCATATCGTTTGGAAGATAATCTCAGGAAAATTACTTTCTTGCGGATCGCATCATGCCCCCAATTAGGAATGGAGGTTCTCATCATGGCGGCATACGGTAATAGGAAACCGATAATGACGTCAGAACAGAAGTTAAAGTTTTGAGGAGATGATAAAGAGCAGCTTAAGGTAAAATTATCTAGTTTCATAATTTTTAATTTTTATAGTGTTAAATCACACTTTGGTATTATTTCATTAGAAAATTTTGATAAGATTTTTCATTATCTAGTTTCAGTTATGTTTTTATCAGCTTATACTACACCTACAAGATATTGTAAAGTTCATTTTTAAAACACAATCACAAGAAACAGTAGGTACTGCTTTAAATAATTATCGAAAATAGTACATCCTAAAGTGCCTTGTTTATGTTTGTGGAATTGAGCAGCAATAACAATTATTTTATTGACACTCATGATAAAAAAAAATCGTTTGTAAAGTTTTTAAATTATTTTTTTAATGCATACAATTAAGAACTGTTTTCTGAACACTTCATTATACCTATATATAAATTGAACTGCACAATTTTAGTTCCAAGAATAGACAACCTGTTTACCCGCCTTGTTACATAGCTTAGCAACATGCAACTCCTAGCTACAAGTAAATGAAATAAATATTTGCATACAGATTACGTCTTGCAACTTTCTGTTTGTATTTTCCTTGAAACAAGCGATTTCGCTTGCGTGCTGTTATTTACCCACAATCTTCGTTGGACCCTTCTGCGTAGTGAATTCTGAGAAAAAAATTAATTGGTATTCTATTACGTACTTACTTATAAATATATCGATTTTTTACTTCATGCGTTACACAACTATCCCACTTTTCAATTTAAAATATCTATTTTTCTCGTTACGCACATGTCAACAAGTTTAACAGCTGTATTATGAAAAACATCGTTACAATCTACGCATTGAAAAACATGAAAAGAAACACTTATTCGTACGAATCTTTTTTTTATAGACGCAGTCACATCTAATATTCTAAGAACAGTTAACCTGATTAAAATAAACCTATTTCGTGCTTTACTACTTTACATTAACACATTCCCTGCCCAGCCAGTGGTCGAGTGCACGAAATAAATGCACGTGCGTCATAGGCACTGAACGCGTTAAGATATTTGCTTGCCTTGACAAAGTTTCAACCTGTCAGAACAATAACAATTAAACTGCTATCATGGATGTTCAATTGTAATCTACTGTTTCCGTAATAAGAAGCTCAGGAAGCTTTGATATTTACGTTTGAATACCAATTTTCATGAAATTTGATATCCTGTGATTATGAAGATCCAATTTCGATATTTTATCGGAATCCTTTTTACTTTTATGACGTCCCCATACCACTCGTTAATATCGAACTTGAACCCCGTATACTCTTTCTGATTAACTTGGTTTCTGAGAGGAGCGGGAATTTCCCCGGAGACGTGCTATTCGACGCTGTGTCGCGCTGTCAATGTTTGTCGTCGCTGTTGATCTTGGCTTCCGCACAATGGTGGAGCCCTTTTAAAGTGCCCTTGACAAGGGGTTTTAGACCGGAATGAAAATCTTTATGATTTTCGATAGGGGTTTTGGTTGAACACGTTTCTAGGCTGAATTACACCAGGGCTACAACGTGCGACAGTGCCGCATGCTACATGTTGTGACATGTGTCACATGTGACATCTTGTGGCATGCTACAAATAGAAAGCAGTTGCGGCGTTAGTGGCATGCGGCAGCCTATTTTACGCCGAGGCAACATCGTGCTTGGGTCAGTCTGCCACATGACGCAAGGTGTTGATATGTCGCACGGTTATTGCCACAATGTGCGACATTTTTTATTCTGTAGCATGCGGCCTTGTGGCATGCCGAAATGCCGCACAGTGTTGCCCTTGTGTAATCCAGCCTATATTTACTAGTGACTGTAATGTCATCCGAAAGTGTAGATCCCCGATTGTGATAGCGACCAAAATCGGTCTCAAACTATCAAATAAGTACAGTGACCATGCAAGTAGCTCTGCCACTCTCATCTCAACGAGACCGAACGCGACAAAAGATACTTAAGCGATCATTTTGACAGTTTGTGAACAATTTGAGGTTTGAGACACATTAGACAATCAACTCGCTGGATGGATTGTGAGCCCTATTTTTTGAAACGTTGACGTAAACAAAATGATTTCATGACGCGATTAAGTCCCGATAATAGTTAAAAATAAGGTTTTGGTGGATTGGATCATTAAATGGCCTCTCCACACTATGTGCTATTAGAGTTGGCGTCAGCACTCAAGTCCTACGGCAAAAGCGGGAACTAATTGTTTTATTTACTTTTATGCTCTTTTAGTCACGGTTGTTCAGTTATTCTGGTGTGTAGAATTAAAGAACATACAAACTTGCATAAATTTGTTCAAGCATTATTTGGACAATTAGTAATTTTCTACCTAACCTAGTTTTGCGATAGCAGCGCTGCGTCTATCGGACTTCAGTGTTGACGCCGACTCTACATGATCAGCCACCATGGTGCTCCCCGAAGAAGAGCAAAACTAATTGAAATTATAAGACGAATTACAAACAGAGCAAGCAGTAGTGGTGTGAAAGTAATTTAAAGATGTTTTTTATTGCTTCCTTCTATTTCAACGTTTTTGAATTAGCAGATTATCTCATGTAGGTAGGTACTTCAATTGGTTAATAAATGATTAAGATCATATTCGGATCAAACGTTCTGTAAAACCTTATTGAGTACTGAAAAATTGTAATTACTGCTTCGAGCAAAAAGCTGCGGTTTCCCATGCAATAATAATAATTTGTAATTAATTTAGGGTGGAACATGCCGTTAATTGTAGGTAATTAGGCATGCGCGTTACAGCCCCAAGCCTGCTCGTGATATGTGAATAAGGGCTGTATTTCTCTGATAGAAGTAATATAGCGGATAAAATTTTACATAAAAAATAACACAAAATCCCAGAACCGTAGTAAAGTCGTAGTTCAGCTTATGTTAGCTTATGTTTCGAATTTACTAGTTTCCACCAAAGTATATAGCGATAATTGACACAATATAATCATTTTTGGTATTGGGAGTGGGGGGGGGGGGGAGGGGGGCTGTATATGGTAGCCAGAAGCACGTTCAAACATATTTGGTACTTTCCCACATTTTGCAGAACTTAACATTCTCTACGTTTAAATTAAATAATGATAAAAGTACCTAATAATAATTCTTTCAATCTAAAGTGTGCTCTCAGTGTGCTTATTTAAGTGACGTTACTTATATAAATAATATATCAGTAAGTAATAAATACTTCTACATGAGCTGTGCAAGTTTTTTTTAATTAGTGTAATGGCATATTTATCACCTAACACCTATCTCACAAATAATTTACAGTAGGTACCTATTGATATCTAATTAACGAGGATGATGATATGTATCATGCCGCAACGTTTTTTTTTTCCCAGTAATCATGACAAGAAATCAATGACAATAATAATCTCACCACGTGCATTTGTTATAGATTTTATGTTTCCGCTTCTAGTGTAGCAATGCTGAACGGAATAACAGAGCTTAAAACCACTTTGTAACGTCGGTAGTACCTGCTTTTGAAACCCGCTTAGAAATAAACATTTTCTTTTTTGTGACCGTAAAAGGTACGGAAAATTTTACTGTGTCGTATAAAAAAGGGAAATGTGGGATCCTTCGGCTAAATATTATCATATGGGTTGCGGTAAGATTATTATAACGGGTGGTTTCACTGTCTTCAGGTGAGCTGGCCCGGTAAAATATTCTGAAGCTTATTTTATTTAGGACAATGTGGGTGGGTGTTTACTTAGAGGCTACCCGTATTATAATCCATTTAAATAAACACCGAAGATATGACACATCATTTTAGGGGTCTTATGTTTACTGAAATTAATTATTTTCTTATTCTTTGCATAAAAGATGACGATAAAAAAAAATTGCCACAATGAGCCAGAAATAAGAGAAGGTTTTGACACAAAATGAAATAGGCTTGCTAATAAGCAAGATAATTGAAAATTTAATTGCACTAAAAGCAGCCAATTACGCAAATAGTGTTCGGAATTTCGAGCCTCACATCAGCAATTGACCTATTTTAAGCAAAGTTCTAGAGCGGATGCCATAAAGTGTGTACGGAACCGTAAGTGCAAAATAAGCTTCGTAAGGACTCCCACCATCTAATAAACACTACCCATATAAATTTGGAAAAGGATCACGTTCTATACGGCATTTATCTCCGATGGTATCCAGTGCGGTAGATATTGGGAGAATGTTTTATGGAAAGGAACCTTAAAAATCGATTCTACGTGCTATGTACTCTCTGCGTTAGGTCTGCTCGGGAATTATTTATTTTATACCGGTTTCAGATTGTGTTGTTTTTACATTAGCTAAATCTATCCTAAGTTATGTTCGTGAACAGCTTTACTATCTTATTCTATTCAGAAACGTTCTACCTACATGATGCGGTCGTTTACAACGTTCTTTAGATGGCTCAAATATTTTAGTTTAGTTTAGTTTCTGTAAATAAATGTTAAGTATTTGAAATTGATTACGAACCCAATTAACTTCCAATTAATCAGGGTTGTATAATGCAATTTTAAACTTCCAAAGTTACTGACCTAATGATCATTATGTTTGGGTTACAGGCCTCGGAGGTGCTTAAATAGTAATTTGTTATACAAAAGGGGTAAAAAGGGGTAAATGAGGCTGAAATTTAAAAAAGGAAAGTAAGTACCATTAGCGTTGAATGGGCAAACTGGGCAAATGTAACATTAGGATCTCCTGTTTTAGGTAAGTGCTTCATTTAGCTGTTTTCTTCTATAATGCTATTTAAATAAAGCTTATTTTTCTCTCACAGTGAAATGAGAGTTATAAAGCGAAAAAAATTCGATATTCCTGCTAATGTAAAAGTTTCAGAGAAGCCGAAAAGAGGGTGGGTGGTTCTGTTTTGATGAAAACGGTAGGCGCTTTGTTTTTGAGAGGACGCAAGTCACAGATGGCCTACCTACGCGGACCGGGACGGCATGGCAAAGGATTTAATTTTTGTACAAAATGAAATAGAAATGGTAGGATTCCTGTGTTTGGCTTAGCATTGAGACACTTCATCCCTAATTAGTGAGAACCCTCACGTACACCTCGCGTTGGACAAGGGACTCCACGGACTATATCCATGATAATGGACATAACTGTAAGCCAAATTGATTATTGTACATAAAACCCTCGTAAGATTGAATTTGTTTGGCGATCATTTATTGAAATGAACATTGAAGGTTCCTCTCGTCCTAATTGGCGAGATTAGGGCGATTGATGAGATGACCCCATTTTGTAAAATATATTGAAATTGTGTTTTGGGGATTTGAACGGATTTTCGGGCGCAGTATTTCCAATGCTGTACTTTTACGTGTTGTCTGGATCCTAACATGGTATGCCTACTTAAAATAAACTTACACAACTGAAGGAAAACATAATAATATGGTGTAAGCACGAATGTGCTACTAGACAAAAATGCAAAATTAAAGGCAGTTTGTACCGTTAAGATTGCATATAAGGTCACCAGTAGGAGAACCGAGTAGGAGCAAGAGGAAACGCTCATAGGTTGCCTCCTAACAAAACTAAATCATAAAACAAAGCTATAAATGCTTCGCTGCAGTCGGGTATAGTCGGGAAAATACCTACAAATAATACAAAATCACGAATCGTTCGTTATTTGGAAGCGATTGTATGTTGGATTTAGCAAAAACGTCTCAAATTGTTCTTGAACATTCATGGTACTTTCATTTGTACCTAAAAAAGTAAGAGGGCCCAAATAATTCGATACCAACTGAAAAATAATGCAACGATTGTGAACGTAATAGAGTAAGTACCGTGATTCATTTCGATATTTTCCACACCAGCAACTCGCTGCTCCATAATAAATTGTTTCTCAAGATTGTGCTCAGTGGATGGAACTTTCAAGAAATAAAATCAAATTGTTTTGTAACATCTATTATTTATCATTCATTTCGGTTTTCTCTCTCTCAGCCTAAATGTATTTAAGGAGGCTTAGTTTGAACTAAAATGTAGCCGATATTTTTATTTTCACTGGGAATTATTTGTCTCGTTCAATTTATTTTTGAGCACTTGTACAATAAGCGAGAGCTGGGCTTCAGTTTTAATTGTGGGAGGTTAAAAAAATTACGCGAGCAAATTCAGTGTTCCTGATGTTATCTTTAAGTATTATTAAGTATAATACAATAAGCATTTTCCGTGACACAACGCAGAGACTATACTGCTGAAGCTAAAATAGTAAAATCTGGAGTCATCAAATTCAGAAAGATCTGAAATCCGACTGGTAGTGCTTGAGATTAGCGCGTTCACACAAACAAACAAACTCTTCCGCTTGATATATTGGTATAGATAGCTATCAAAACCTGTTTATCGTAGCTTAGCAAAAAGCTTGCGTAGTCATAAAGTTCTCTAGATACTTTCAATCTTTGATTCTACTAAGTCGTCTTTACTATTGTTTTTATTTCACCGAAACATTACGACTGATATGCCTCTTCATTGTCATTATTCCTTGCTAGGGATCGTGTGTGGGTGAAGCGGCACCCACTCCATCCTATTAAGGGATTTATATCATTTTAATTCGCTTATCTTGTTGTCCCTGTCTATTGTACAAGGTCTAGTGCATATTTGTCACTTTTGCCAAATAAAAAGATTTCTAGGTCTGTATTGTGCTGCATTGTGTCTCAAGGCTGATAATGTTCCGACGTGAAATATTGCTCTTGATTTTTATTGTTCTGTGTTGTGGGAAAATAAAGTACTTATTTATTTCGTTTGTTAATAAGTACCAATTTATTGCCTACGACAAACAAACACTTTATATTAAATAAATAATAAATAAATAAGTACTGTACGATATCAACATAATATAACTTGCCTATTATAATCTTACCAAAACTCAAACTTTAGTTTTCTCAAACTTTAGTTTTTTTTTAATTTTCATTAAAATACCAAACTCACGGCGAGTTTGGTATTTTAATGAAAATTAAATACTTAACACTAATAATTTTCTATAATATGTACCTAAGTACTGATATTTCATACTTAAAACACACTATCTTCATCATAATAAAACATTTTTATAGCACACGTTTTCTACTATCTCTGCTAAGGTTTTCATTTAAAAAACTCTCTTGGGAAATCAGTGCGTAGCGCAAATCCACGTTAATTTCAGTATCGAAGTCTTCGTTCGTTTAATGATATTTATTGCTTGAATTTATTCATTTATTTGTTTACGCAAAATTGTACAGAATAAACATTTGAACTCATTTTAGAATAGAACACGGAAAAATGTAAGTAACCAAAGTGCGACGGAGCCTCAAGGTTCTTTCAAAAGTAGTTCCATTACTGAATTCCCTATAGAGAGGCTTCCTGTAGGTTTCAATCAGTATCAAGATTGATAGATACATAAATAGAATCTAGTTATCTAGTCATTAAATCCGAAGACATAAACACAAGCAGGCTCAGGTAACGGCCTACATGGCATTCCATGTACACCTTGCTTCCCTGTGGCATGTTTCAGTAATTACCCAGCTGTCCAGTGTCTAATAATGCAAGAGAATTCCCAATTACGAGAAATAGGATCCTGTTTTACTAGGTGACATGTAAATTGGAGACTGTTGTCATGGTTGTATTTCTAATTTCAGTCTATAAAATTTAGACCAATATACTTACCTATGAATTTTTACATGCAAAACTATAGTTAAGAATTGGCTCCTAAAATTATCTTATGATGATGCAGAAAACCTAATGCTCTCTTGATTACTACAACATTACCACTCAAATTTATGCAACTCAACCCAAATGCGCACACAACACACACCACATACATACCTACCTACAAAAACTCACACCACCTCACTCACACAAAACACATTAACACACACACACACAACCACTCCTAAACATATACAAACATTTATGAAAATACTACCACCTCGTAAAATATACTAATGCCAGTCTCTTTTAGTTATTTCTTTAGCTGTTTATTTCTCAAATAGTCAGTAAAAATAATATTTATATGATAATGAAAGTAAACATTACATCTTCACCTACAAACTTTACATAATTGTAAAATTGAACTCATTGTGTTTATGATAATTACGAACTCCTGAGCCCCAAGACACAGGCATAACACGCCTAGTTTGGGTCTCGAAGTTAATCAAAGTTTTAATGTTCAAACCATGTGTACCTACTTAAGTTACTGCATTGTATAACTACGGTAATTCTTTTCGGTCAATAAATATTATTTATTTATTTATTATTTTATTATTATTATTTTCAGCCGTTTGTGTCCCACTGCTGGGCAAAGGCCTCCCCCCATTCCCTCCAGACGTCGCGATTTTGTGTTTGGATCTCCCAGTCGGCTGCAAATTTGTCGAGATCGTCCCGCCACCTCCTTCTTGGTCTGCCACGTCGCCTTCTCGCCGGGTCAGGGCACCACTCAGTGGCTATCTTCGCCCACAGCTCACTTGGCATGCGACAGACATGTCCAGCCCAATTCCACTTCAGCTTGGCGGCCTTCGTAGCTACGTCTGCGATTTGTGTTAGGGAGCGCAGTTCGGTGTTACGGATCCTATCCATTAACTTGACACCTAAGATGCTGCGCTCCATCGCACGTTGGCAAACCTATGATAATTTATTTATTTATTTATTATTATTTTGGTGCCATTCAACTTTAAATTTAATAAAATGAATTTACAGTTGAATGGAACCAAAATTCTTTAGCCTTAAGTGAGGTTATTTACACAAATCCTATACCTATTGTCATCATCTTAAAAAGGCAGTGTCAATCAATGTAAATTTTTATAGTTACATAATTTTTTATACATTTTGAGAAAACGAAATGAGACCAAATACTCCAACCCTTTTTATTTATAAAGCAGAGACAGCAATGGAGTGTGATTTCACCTCATAAAAACGACTTTAATTTCTAGAAAAAATAACCTCAGAGACTTTAATAAATGATGTCTGACACCAAATGAAAAAGCTACGTTCCACAGAGCTGGAGTATTCCCTCGTTCGTATTTCTCTAAAATAATGAAACAGCGCGAACCTATTATACCGAGAATAGTCGTATGTGGCTCCACGAGGTAACTTTTATGTCCTACAAATTTTAACCTAATGACAGTGAAAATATGAATTTTAGATGAAGAGTGCGTACCTACTTTGCATAGGCACATATTCATAGTTCGCAGGTTGAAGTCGAGACTTTCGTTGCCTATTCAGGCTATGCGCCATTTACATAGAGCGAGTTTCTTGCCTCGAAAATGCGTTATCGAAAAAGAGAAAAAATATATCGTTGCGTAAACTAAACTAACGTATTTTCTAACAAATGATAAATATTTTCTCATCTCTTCGTCATTTGATTCTGAATGTAACTTCGGGACAATGAGCAGGATTTTACTTGGTTGTTTCCTTTTGGATGGCGCTAATCGATGCTATAATCGATAAAATGAGCTTATCAAGATTTTCAACTTGAGGAATATGGATTCCGTGGCCGAGTTGGTAAAGGCACTCCGGCTTAGGGAGGATCGCTTGTGTCAGTCCGAATCCCGTCGGAATTGAACATTTTGATAAGACTTTTTATTTTCAATAAACATACGATATCGCACGTGGAAAGGTAGTAATCGCCATGTCATTGAATACTGACATCTTTGTGTAATCGAATGGCAAACCACGCCTTCAAATCGGTTCAAACCGATTCGTACGAGAGACTCGCATGAACTTGAAAAAATGTCAAACGAGACATTTGGTCCATTTTTCATAACTAGTTACGAAAAAAGATTTTTTTCACTGATTCGTAACTAGTTATTGGGGAATATTTAATCCATGTAGGTACGTGACTGTGTTTTCTAACCAGCTACGAAAGTGTTTTTTTTTTTACAAAATTAAATATGATTACTAATTAATGTAAAATTCCGGAATAGAACGCAACTATTTTTTGTATAAGTACCTACCAGTCAAAAATAGTGTTAAATATGATTCAGATATGAAATGCACGTTATATAGATGTTTCTTAGCTGATATTTTAGAGGAACAGGGTAAGTATAAATAATGGGTTTAATCTACATATTGTTGAAGTACCGAAAACTAGTGTAATCTGGTTTCTGTGTAACTGCAGCCCATCCGGACCAAGGTTAAGTGTACGAGTATTCTACACTCTTGCCAAAAATTATGCGTTTGTGTTGTGTTATACGATATTATTATTAAAATGAGAAGCGTATAGCATAATTAATAGCGTGTTACTGAGCTCTGTGCATAACATTACTACACTTTGTTGTGCCTTACTTTACTATAACTTCACAAGTTTTGACGAAAATTACGTAGGACTTGCGTAGTTTCGTGGTTCAGGTCAAGTATCTTGCTCAATCGCAACGGTTGAAATTCAAAACTGGCTAAATAAACCCTCTATTTCTACCGGTGTTTATGGTAACACACACGAGCTCTGAAAGGTGAAGGAAAACCTCGTAAGGAAGCCCGCGGCTTAGTCAGCCCCACATGTATTGACCATGTCTTTCCTGTGGATATGGCCGGTTCAGCTAAGAGGATGGTGTAGGTGCTGGGCAAGCCTACTCCATCTCAACATTGTCCCATTGGCACTGCAGTGTCCCGTTAAGTGTAGGCAAAGATTGCCTCCTGACACTGGATAAATCATCTAGTAAAAGATGTAAAGGACTAAGTTTTTATGGTAAAGCATACTTCATAAGACTTAATATCTTTATCTGTTACATTTAAATAAAATAAAATACTGAATCTAGCTAATAATGTAGTAACACGCGCTTGCCTCATCGTCGCCGCGTCGTTCTAGATATAAATATTAAAAAACGGTTCGTTTTCTTTAACCTGTATGTTAATGCCTTAAATTTTGTTACACGTAGGTAGTATTTGGTATACCAATTAGAGATACGAGTTATTACTTTAGGTAGTTTGACTTTTATTGCTGGAAATTGGAGTTGGAAAACTGCGTATTAAATAAACTAAAGCACTGCAAACGAGCGCTGTATACGCTGTGTAAACTTATAAAATTGAAAAATCTTACCTTGGCACTGGGCTTCCTTTATAATAAATAGCAGACACGCTGCGATAGTAACGACCCTCCAACGTCGTCTCCCCATTTTGTATCATCAACTTATGTTCACCGTATCATCGGATACGATTTGTCTACGTCATCAAGAACTTAAAAAGTCATGCGAAAGTCCCATGAGTATAGATTGCCATTTTTGGCAGTGGAGAAATTGGCACATCGATTCGGTCTACGCCATGTCGCTGTCAAATCTGAAACAAAAAGATTCGAGTATTAGTAACGTGCCAAAATAAAAAAAACCGACTTCAATGAAAAAAAAAATTTGCTGCAATCTCGAGGTACATTTCTGTTCATCACTCAGAAGTTCCTCGTTTGACCCTCTCCAAGTGAGACTATATTTTAGAAGTTACCCTTTCATACGAAAAAAGGATCATCAAAACCAATTAATACTTGGTGGAATAATCGCGTAACAAACATACAAAAAAACAGGTAACATACAGTCGAATTGAGTAGGTACCGTCCGTCGGCGTCGGTTAAAAAGGAGTTAGATTTGTGACATAGTATGCTACTGTTTTTCCACTAGCCGGCACGGCACCGGCGCCGGTGGTGGGGATGCAAAAATGTATGAAACCTTGCCGGTGCCGGCGCGGCGCCGGCAAGTGGAAAAACGAGCAGTACATTTTCATACATTTTTGCGTCGCCGGCGCCGGTGCCGGTGCCGGTGCCGTGCCGAGCTAGTGGAAAAACGCCCGATAGTAGGTATAGGTAGTTAAATTCTACTTTTATGCAAAACTTTAGATGATTTGTATTGTAGCTCAAAAATGTGGAAAATTTATTTTGAAAGACACTTGAATTAGATCTCTGGAATAGCGTAGATCTCTGGAATACTATACTTGATTAACTTATTATTAACTAGTACTACTAACTTATTATTAACTAGCTGTACCCGGCATGCGTTGCAATGCCACGTGACGTGAAGTAAAAAAGTGTTTGGTTTTATATTCTGTACATAAACAGATTTTTTTGGATTTTAAATTAAATAAGTTTGTGTCATGTATCCCCGTCCCGTCGTCCCGTCCCGTCCCGTTCCGTCCCCGTCCCCGTCCCCATCTCCTCCTCCCCCTCTCCCCCTTCCCCTTCAGCTCGATGTCACCATATCATTACATTATATTGGAAACTTGACAGATATGCTGAGTTCCGAGTTTCAAATCAATCGGCATATTTACTGAGGAGTTATGTTGAACAGCTCCTGACTCCATCCTCAGATCAGCTCACTGTCACCATATTATTACATTGTACCTAGGTAGTTGAAACTTGACAGGTTTGCCGAGTTTCAACTCAATCGGCCTATTTACTGAGGGGTTCTGTAGAACAGCTCCAGGATTCCATTATCAGATCCTGACCTGATCTGACCTAGACACCACCTTTCAATCAAAAAAATAATGTTCCAAATCGGTCCAGGCATCTTCGAGTAATAAATAATCGAGTACCTCCTTTATTTTGAAGTCGGTTTAATAAAAAAAGTAATTTTGATCACGCGTAGACTAATAAGTGACTGCCGCGTGTTTTCATCAGCGCGATTCAGAAAATGGTCATTTTTAGTCCCGCCATCTAGTTTTGATTTTTTTCAAATCCAACTGGTACGTCCAGAGATTAGCGCGATCAAACAATCAAACAAACTCTTCCGCTTTATTATATTAGTATAGATTAAAGATAAAGATAAGTATAGATTATTTCCAACTTTTCAGATCACCGGGTTTTTTAATTTTTTATTAATATTTTTTTTGGAGACACACAGCGCCATCTAGCCCTAAACTAAGCAAAGCTTGTAGCTACTATGGGAACCAGATATCACAATCTGGTTTCAGCTAGCTCCAATAGATGTCTCTATGTCCTTTGTTCTCGAAAAAACTTTAAATTTAATGATTGAAGTTGTCGTATTTAATTACTTACTTGTGTTAAGAGTTTTTTAATAATATTGAAACTCATGCAAAAAGTTCATTGTAACTTGGATATGCTGGGTAACTGTGGAACTTTAGTTCAGAACAGAACTATGCTGGGTAATATATGACTCATCTCAGAAATGACTTTACCAATTTTTATGCAGTTTTCACTGTTGTATTGTGGTAAGCCTGGGTCATTTTTTAGTCTTAGTTTCATCAAAATCCGTTCACAAATAAAAAAGATACATCCTTTTTTATATTATTTTTTTACTAAAGTCACAGTACATTCTTTAAATAGACATATCTTTTTTATTTGTGAACCGATTTTGATGAAACTAACACTAATAAAAGGTCCAGACTTACCACAATACATCAGTGAAAACTGCATCCAATTCGGTGAAGCCATTTCTGAGATCAGCGCGAACAGCGAACAGAGAACTAAAGTCACAGATTACAGCACTTTTTGCGTTGTAGATCGCGCTTACGAAGTGTTTTGAGGCTCTAGGGTTATATAGATCAAAAACTGACTTCACTTAATTGAATACTTATAAGTTTGGGCTTAGACTTCATTCTTATTATAAGTATAGATTATAAACTAGTATCTAGTTAATTTGACAAACAAACAGTAACAGGTATAAGTAGTACCTAAGGATAATCGCGGATTGAAGCTAGTTTCATAAAACACACAGCTTTGTTCAAGAAATATAACATCCAAAATGTATCGTAGCTATTTTGTCATACCTTTAATTTAGTTCACAAGAATAATCTTGAGCGTATGCAAGAGTTGAGTACGGTAGAAAACCTATCGAAGCAAAAGTAGGTTACCAACCGTATGTAACGAAAGATACTGAAACTATAATTGCACAAACAATCATTATTACGTTGAGGAATTTAATATAGTGACTGGATGTGCCGTTTTGCGTGACTTATAGTATAATTCATACTTTTATATGTAGGTATGTTTTTGATGTAAATGGTCGTATTTTGTAAATAAAAAAACGTATTTAATAATTATCTCTCTATCCAAGCAATGGTTATAATACTTATTAATATTTTATTTTGAGACGAGAATGAACAAGCAAAATTGTAGTTTGTTGGAGTTAAATTTACCTTTTGACAGCCTTGTGCTTTTACCTCTTACATAATATATTTTTACACCACATATCGAACTATAATTACTGATAATGAATGGAACTATTGTATTTATTGTACGAATGATCATTATTATTACCGTGAAATTATCTATTCAGTCACCAGTTTCCAATGATAAAACGTTCTCAATACCCCGATAAATTGTAGTATTGGTATCCTATCAAAACCATCGATTATTCAGAATTTGTCAAGGCTATAGCAGTTTCAGCACTTTGTAGATAAGCTTCTTAAAGGTAATCAATAAGCCTTAAATTGAGTGTGCCCAATCAAGATCCGAAGTCGGGGACGAGGTGTCAGGTAGCGGTAAAACTTGGCTGATTAGTTCTCTAAATCCTTAGATTATATAGAATACATATTATAGATGAGTAACTGAAGCTTGTAAAATATACGTTCTCAATATTTAAATTAATTTTACATAAATTAAAAAACTTAAACAACTTACTGGACTTAACATAGGTAGGTGTATTTTGTCTTTGGAACCTTTACTGTTAAAGATGTGACCATTATTTGCATACATTCTGTTTCTGCCGAAAGTCTCGAGATTGGTTCAAAACTGTTCTGCAGTATTCTAACAATACCTTGGGATAAGTTAAGACACGCTCAATACAAAGTTTACGTGACGGCTTTAGACTTTGGAACCCTGATAGCAGCTGTTAGCAGAGTGAATGTTGAATGTTTGTGAACTCTAGATTAATCAATCAAAAAGTTAATAAGTTAAACAGGTGAATTGTTTATGTTCGCATATATATATACAATGAGAATTGGGAGCTAAAAAGGTAGGTATACAAACATATTTCTTAACATAAGTACCAATATTAAAATCTAAAATTTAACCTAAGAAAATACAATTTTATGTTCTTACATTTTATGACAACATTGTTCTTGTTCGCGCTATTCCAATCTCAAAAGCAATATCGATGAGAAAATTGCTTTCTCTATGATCAAAATCTTTTACAATATTTCGACGCTTCCAGTGAAACAGTAGCTGTGCATATCGAAGTTAGTGAAACGTATCGAGACGTCACGGCGACGTCACACACGCTCGTGAAAGCGGCGTTCCACCTCGCTGGCCAGTTTCTAGACGCACCACTACGCTGCCATGACACATGTTGTGATCTCTATCAGGCAAGCGGATCTTAGATAACAAGGCAGATGTCCGCAAGAGTCGGTAGACAGGCAGGTAGTAATGACACGCTTGCTTGTTGTTTCTTGTAAAGAACGTGTCAACAGCTGAATGGTCTCACAGCTCAGTTAGTATTTGAATATAACATAGATTGTAGGTTTGACTGACTTCCAGAACAAACATTTATGTGATGAAAACAGTTGTTTCTCTTAATCAGGGGCCCGCAGTGGTATTTGATTGCGTGTCTTTCTGTTGTTTCAATATAGTTACGTTTCTGGTTACAATAAATACCGTAAACGAAACAGCTGTACCCTTTATTTATACAATAGCCGTAATTGCTAGTGATAGCTTCATAGAAATTTCCACGAACTGCCTTTCTGTTATCGTAGTTTGCTATCTTAGTTTGAAGGAAATTGGACCACACAGACAATGTACTGCAAACTCTGCCCAATTCAATTGAAACAGGGCAAGAAGCTGTTTCACGGCAGTTGAATTGGAAGATTGCTGAGGTTTGTAAGGGCTTTTAAAATAAACAAACCACGAAAACGCCATGGTGATAATCTGCTACTCAAATTGTCCCAAATAACTAGAACAATCATACTAACAAGGCACCTACTTTAAGGAAGGTAGGTATTTCAAATAATATGAATTGAAGTTAAAAGCACGCAATATTAAAAATTCAGCAAAAAATAAATCCAATTTTAACTAGTCTAGACATCCCCGCTTTTCTTAATTCAATTTTTTGTTATAAAAAATTGCATTAAGAAGCTGGGAGCTTCCAAAAAAATTGTATTAAGATGCTCCCAGCTTCTAAATACAATTTTTTTTAAACAAGAACAAAACTGCAAATTGATTTTAAGCAGTCTTATTACTTACCTACAATATTATAATAATAGCATTATAAGATAGTATTATGTACCGGATTGCAGGTCAGATTGTTTTGAGAGACATGAAAGACTTGTTTGTTGCTCTGCACTGGCACGAGTGCTTATGCATAGTGTAGGTACCTCTTAAATTTCCTACTTACTAATCGTACATTTTATCACTCATATTGGCATACTAGCCACACTATTTAGATACATTCCTAATTTTTTTTTTAGTTAGCGCCAAAGAACGGTGTGTAGCTCAATCATACACAAAAAGGCACGAATGTCTGAAAACTTCGCGAATATATTTACGAATGCTGTCGGGTTAGGAGCTTTATGACTACATCTCTATTTGACTAGGCAGCAGATATGACTAGATCGCTTTAAGACTAAATCGCGATATGACCATATCGCGTTGGGGCTACATTGCTTTTGGACTACATCGCCAAAGGACAAGAAAGCGTAATGACTTAATCTTCATTTGTTTTCTAAAGTACAACTATGGCGAAAATCAAAACATTCAAGTTTTTAAGTAGTTACCTTTATTAAAAACAAAATGTTACTTTTACTTATATTTAAGTTTTAAAGCACTGACATTTTTTAAAAATTATCGCGCTCGACAAAATCAGCGCTTGATTTCGATCCTTGGTTTCGATCCTGGATTTCGATCATTGATTTCGATCCTTGATTTCAATCCTTGATTCTTGAATTTGAAATCTTGAATCTTTGAAGTGACAGCTGTCAAACTTCAAACCGCTATATCTCGGGAACTACTTGTCCTAGACTCCCCGTTCTCAGTTCAAATTAAAGCTATGACCAAGATCTTCATTTTAAGTGACAGCTGTCAAAATGACATCTGTCATCTGAAATGTAGATCTTGGTCATAGCTTTCATTTGAACTGAGAACGGTGAGTCTAGGACCAGTAGTTTCCGAGATATGGCCGTTTGAAGTTTGACAACTGTCACTTCAAATGAAGATCTTGGTCATAGCTTTCATTTGAACTGAGAACGGGGAGTCTAGGACGAGTAGTTCCCGAGATTTGGTGGTTTGAAGTTTGACAGCTGTCACTTCAAAGATTCAAGATTTCAAATTCAAGATTCAAGTGACAATAAATTGTTTTCTTTCCAAGAAGTACTTATACCTCTATAATATGCCGAAGTGTGAGGTTGAACCGAAGTGCCACTCATTGAGCAAGTGGGCAAGTGGTGCCACTTTTAAACACAACTGTACGTCATATCGACATTACGTCGAACTGATAATAGGACGTTAACATATATGGTCGAACAGCTATTTAACCCCAATGCGATATAGTCATATCGCGATTTAGTCTTAAAGCGATCTAGTTATATCTGCTGCCTAGTCAAACAGAGATGTAGTCGTAAAGCTCCTAACCCTTTGATAGTAACTACATATTAATTCTACATACTTTGTACGAAAATAATTAAAGCTCGAAACGAATATAAGTCAGCCAACTTGACCTCAGAATAATTAACATTTCTTATCTCGGTTAAGGTTTGTAATTGTATTATACTAGTGGTAGTAAAAAGTAGTACCTAACTGAAAAAAGAATTAACATGTTTTTAAGCCATAATCTCTCTTGGTCCAGACATTATGACCATGACTGATAATGATACACTTGGTTTCTAGTGTTACGGAAGCCTCTCCCTTCCTTCTTACATTTGTAATCCGACTAGTGTTTGCCGGGACCGACGCGACGTGTGTAAAACTCGATTTTGCCATCTCCCACTTGGTCTGCTGCGACGACTTCTTCGGTTCCACGTTTATTGTTTATTATTAACTAGCCCGCAGCTTCGCTGGCGTGGACCACTATTTTTTTATCTAACGGGAATTCAACATTTTTCCGTGGTAAAAATTAGCCTATGTCTTATTCCAGAACCTAAACTATCTACATTTCAAATTTTATCAAAATCGGTTTAGTACCTAGTTATGGAGATACGTGGTAACAAAAATTCACACACACACACACGGACTTTCGCCTTTATAATATTATTAGTAGGATTATTATTAGTGTGATAATATTAAATTATAATATCATCGAAGTGCTAGTGACGTAGCTTGAGTCCCGGCTTTTTCAGGCGTCCTAAAAACTCCGACACTAGAGATGCCACTAGTTCATACGAACTTTTATAATATCAAAGTTTATTATGGGTCCAAAAGTGTTTGAAATAAGGTGATGGTTCTGATAAACTTTTACGCTTGCATTTGAATATTTCACATAACTTCTACGTGTCTCATTCATCTCGCGAATCAGGTGTTGCATGAATCACAATTTAATTCCTCATTCATTATGTTAATGAGTGATAATTATCAAAACAATGATAATTCTGGTAAACCACAGTCGGTGTGAATTTGATGCCTAAACTTGTAAAAACAAGGCTACATGCTTTAAAAATAATTATATAGCCAAAGTTATTAAAATATTATTAACCTCGGTTTAATGCAATGAGTTTTTATATCTACTTACTTAATTATTTTTTATTTATAATGTTTGTAATTCAATGTGTTGCAAGGATGATTTTATAGGTTTTTAATGGTTACTGCCTTCATACTAAACTGCGCAAGTATTTCATTTAAGTACTTAATTCTTAAGCAATTTTTAATACAAATACGATAGCAGTTTTATGTATTAAATAATACTAATTATCGACTCTATAGGTACATAAAGTAAATTTTATCCCTAATATCTTGAGATAAGTATAATAATATACCTCCAAAATGATACTGAACCCTCAGAGCTAGTCCTATTTACACTTGACTATCCGTTTTTCAATTACATTGCTTCATTGGATGTCTACTTGCCACTCCTCTCGTTATATTTAGGTCAGGCTTGTTTTCCCGGGAGACAAAGGCTATTAAAAGTTGTTCTAGAAATTGCGAATGCATTAAAACTTCTGGAAAGTTCGCTCTCGGCAGTTCCACAAACAATAGATTAAATCCATATGCAGTGTAATCCTATTCAACTTTATCCAGTAGGTACAAATTGTTAGATGTAATGTTTGGACAAATTTATAACAACGTTCTTTAAGCGTATCACACACACAGCAGATAATATAAGTTATAGGTCGTAATGTAAATATTTTATATTTTTGCTATCACACACACAGCAGATAATATAAGTTATATCCCAACTACGTCATCAATCATCGAAGCCGTCTTGCGGGGTTCCTGTAAACTGTCCCCGATAATCCAGTACCGAATTTATCTGTAATCTGTACCCGCATTCCAAAATCCAGTAAACGATGACGAAAATGGCTACCTTTTCTCATTATTAAGGTGAAGTACAGTCAGGCAAATAAACGAATAAAATAGGTCAAATCTATATTTCACATGAAAATAACATAAGAAATCAACAACGATTTCCAATAAAATAGGCATGATCACACACAGAGGATACAGAACAGAAAAAGATACACAGAGCAAGTTATAAACATAAAAACACACAATAAAAAGGTTCACATACACGTGGTGCTAAAAAGGCACAGTCTCAGCTAATGCTGGATACTCCCATGAGGTCCCGTGACTACACGGACACCAACGGAAAAAAATAAAAGTATAAAGGTTACTGATGAATTATAGCAGAATATGTCAAAATGAGAGATAGTGTCGAGTTGATAGATTATATCAAATTGACAGATTAAGTCAAGATGAGAGATTATGTCATTTTGAGAGATTTACATTATTTTATTGTCGGCCATATCTCTAATACTACTCATCCTAGACTCTTCTTTCTAAGCTCAAATGAAAGCTATTACCAAGATCTACATTTTCAATGACAGCACTCAAACTTCAAATGGCCATTTCTCGGAAACTACTCGTCCTAATAAATCACACTGTTTGCTCTTGTTAAAGCTGTCAAAATTTCATACGATATTTTCTAGTTGACTGTACCAATTTAAAATAACTTGAAGGTCATAGAAAACGGGTACCTATTATTTACATTAACTAATAAATTTGGTAGCCGTTTACAGCGGGTATAGATCTTCGGGTATGGATTACAGGAACCCGTCTTGCGAGTAGTTTTGACGTGGAGTTTTGTTCATATACAGAGTGTTCAGTTTTTGCAATTAAGCGCGTAGAAAACTTGCTATTGCTAGAAATAATTGACAGCTACGAAATAATATAAAAAAAATAATTACACACACATAATTCTTGACTGGCCTCTTAGCTCAGTTGGTAGTAGCTCTGCCTTCTGCGCTGTAGGTCGTGGGTTTGGTTCCCACGCAGGACAAACAGTTTTGAATATAGACGTTTGTCTGTGTCTGAGTGTTATAAAGTATTATAAGAATGTATTTACAAATATATAAGTAATCTATCTGGTTCCCATACTACAAGCTTGCCTTAGTTCGGGCTAGATGGCGCTGTGTCCAATTTCCAGCAATATTTATTTATTTAATTCTGAAGCAATAATGTTAATAAAAAAAAAATCCCCGCTTGTGAATCAGACGCATGGTAAAGGCATACAGGAATGCTTACTGACATTTAATGTACAAAGGATTTTGAACCATAACACGACTACACAACGATCTATTATAATCGATCGAGCGAGCGAAGCGAGCGAAGATCTTAGTGGTAAGTTGGGCGATTTTGCTTTGTATGTTTGTATGTTTGTATGTTTGTATGTTTCACGAATTGTTGTTCGAGCATAACTGTCGAACCGTTCATCCAATCTGCATGAAACTTGGTAGGTCAATAGGTTGTGGTAAGGAAATTTACGGGGGAGCATATGAGCTTAATCGATGAAGGGGTTGTGAAGATATTGGGTTCCCAAGGGGGTAAAAAATTATGAAAGTTACACAAATATATTGAGTGGGGTGTCATACGAAAGGGCTTATTTTGTACATTCCAAAATGGTTTTTATTTTTAATCTAGGATGTATAGTTTTTGAAATACGACCAAAGACCAAAAACTACGAAACCAGAGCTGCAAGAGCTCCCGTTTCATAGAGTTTCGATGTCTTCGTAGCTCATTGACTGGTCGGTCTTAAAAAGAGAGTGGCATCGTTGCGGTTTGGTTTGCAATGATTTTAGATGCTACTTGATTTATTTTCATGATAAAAAAAATTTTGATAAAAAATGAAAATAATTGGGGTAAAAAAAGTTAAGTAAACAAATATATTGAGTGGGGTGTCAAATGAAAGGTCTTTATTTGTACATTCTAAAATAGTTATTATTTTTATTCTAGGACGTATACTTTTAAAAATACGACGAGAATTCATAAATATGAAATAAATGAAAAATTAGACACGACATTATGTATTGCATGCATGCTAGTATTTTTTACCATGAAGAGCTAGCGCAATAGGCATACCCGGCAGTAGTAGCACTTGAAATTATAGGGGTAGTCAGAAGAAAGTCCAAATGTTGGCCATCTACGGTGCGCGAGATCTCAGTTCGGGGCGAACTACTAGTTTAATCTTGGTTATAAGGATTTTTGGTCTTGTTGAAAGGCTTTCTTGGTAGCTTTGTCTCTTTCACACTCGTTGTTAGATTAGCAGTGTGCCCATGTCATTTAAATTTCAGGATATTTTTACCTTATCGCGCTTGACAAATTCAGCGCTTGATTTCGATCCATGGTTTCGATCCTTGAATTCGATCCTTGATTTCGATCCTTGATTTCAATCCTTGATTTCGATCCTTAATTTTGATCCTTGATTTTGATTTCGATCCTTGATTTCGATCCTTGGTTTCGATCTTGGATTTCGATCCTGGAATTCGATCCTTGATTCTGGAATGGAACCTTGAATCTGAAATCTTGAATCTTGAATCTTTGAAGTGACAGCGGTCAAACTTCAAACCGCCACATCTCGGGAACTACTCGTACTAGACTCCCCGTTCTCAGTTCAAATGAAAGCTATGACCAAGATCTTCATTTGAAGTGACAGCTGTCAAACTTCAAACGGCCATATCTTGAAAACTACTCGTCCTAGACTCCCCGTTCTCAGTTCAAATGAAAGCTATAACCAAGATCTTCATTTGAAGTGACAGCTGTCAAACTTCAAATGGCCATATCTTGGGAACTACTCGTCCTAGACTCCCCGTTCTCAGTTCAAATGAAAGCTATGACCAAGATCTACATTTCAGATGACAGATGTCATTTTGACAGCTGTTATTGAAAATGTAGATCTTGGTCATAGCTTTCATTTGAGCTAAAAAGGAAGAGTCTAGGATGAGTAGATTTCGAGATATAGCTGATTGAAGTTTGACAGCTGTCACTTTAAATGAAGATCTTGGTCATAGCTTTCATTTGAACTGAGAACGGGGAGTCTAGGACGAGTAGTTCCCGAGATATGGCCATTTGAAGCTTGACAGCTGTCACTTCAAATGAAGATCTTGGTCATAGCTTTCATTTGAACTGAGAACGGGGAGTCTAGGACGAGTAGTTACCGAGATATGGCAGTTTTAAATTTGACAGCTGTCACATCAAAGATTAAAGATTCAAGATTTCAGTTATCAGATTCAAGAATCAAGATTCAAGATTCAAGAATCGAGGATCGAAATCAAGGATCGAATTCAAGGATCGAAACCAAGGATCGAAATCAAAATCAAGGATCAAAATTGTATTAGTATTTTAATTGAAAAATCATGCCCTGAAACATCATGTAAATCAGAAAATGATGTAAAAGGCCCCTTAGGGACTAGGAATGTTTAGTTTATAAATTATGGTCACCCTTTAGAAAGAGACACACCGCCCAAGTTTTATCTCTCAAGCGGACCGCGTTTTCTGTCCCAGTTAACCTTCCAGTTACGTAGGTATATAACTTCCTTGGTAAAGGCATACGACAAAAGCGTGCCGATACGAATCACTATATGAATTGTCAATTTTGTGATTTCTAATAGAAAAATCACGCTAAGAATCATTATTATGATTCTGCTATAACGATCTTATTAGCCTCGCAGCTCTGGTTTAAGGAAGTAAAATATAAACTGATGAACTGCAGTTAAATTTTTTCTTGTGAGTTACGAGAACATCCTGTAGTTTATATTTTGATAGGTTGACAGATATATTTCTCAATCGGAATTTTATCTGTTGTAATATATATTATAGGCGCTGTGTGTGACGCTCCATAGAATTTGTATGGGAGCGATCGGAAAATATATCTGTCATAAGATATATTATCTGCTGTGTGTGTGATGGGCTTTAAGCTGTCGTCAGATTATTTTCTAAATGTAATATAATTTTCGTCGTATTTAATTAAGGACTGTCTGTCAAAAACACCTCTGCCACAGCTTTTCAATAGTGTGGAATATAAAGAACAGTACTTCAAGCTCTAGATTGGATCTCGGTTATTCTCGTGTTTTCCGAAAACGTCCGACTGCATTCCACAAAACAGAATGCGACAGCAGCTCTAATTTGCTTTTCTTAAAAATGACATTGATATTTTATTTGTTTGCGATAAAGTTGAAATTATGGGTTATTCCTGTTTGTCCCCGCGTTCTGTCCCCGAGACAGGAATTTTGATCGGGCACAGGACGCGGGGACAAACAGGAATAACCCGAAATTTAGGTTGAGCAATTTTCATTTCCAAATGACTTTTCGTCATTTGGATGGATTTTGTCAATGGTTTTTGTAAACGCATTCTTTTTCTGGTTTTACTGTATCTACTTATTTCGCACGGATAAACTGCGTCGTGCTACGCAAAGTCGCGGTGTTTTGCAAGCGCCTGCGGATTATTTAAGAGTTGGTAAGTACATAATATTAACGTAATATGCAATGCCTAATAATGTTTTCTATAAATGTAGACATTTCAACCTCAAGCTTATACATTTTACAGTCCCGGCAAACTCGAAATATTTGTGTTCAGTCAGGAAAGTTGATAAATATATTACTTATGTCATAGAAATAAAATAACTTATCTTATTCCTTATTATTCATTTTCACCTGTTAATTTAGCACGGTTTGAAATTTTATTTTCTTGTCGCTCTCTTGTATATGAAAAAAAAAAAATAGCAAGAGGCATAGGCATAGGCTTTAGGAAGTTTTTAGGCTTTTATTTTTTAATAAAATGTTTTGTCCAAGGAATCATGATATTTATTGTTACAGCTAAATAAATAATGTTCTTTTTTAACCAATAATTTAAATAATTTGAAAACTAAGATAAACTTGACCAATATAATTTTATAATAAATACAATTTTCAAAATAATCACGATGTGAAAGTGTTTTTGAAAAACTTGACTTTTTACTTTGGTTACTTACCTAACTTTCGTTGCTGAGTGTCAAGTACCTGTCCTATAATGTTTTGTATTGCTACTCAATGATGGATTGCATAAGCCAACATGAATGTTTGTTACTCAATGACCGCAACAAATCAGCCGATTGCTTTAATAACTCATTAAAACTTTTTGCTATTGATCCGCATACTTCAACTAGTAGAATTTTGTCAAAAGTAGTTACGTTGAAACCTAAGATAAAGTATCGGTACACACTTTATCCTACGTTGAAACTAATATTTGAATGAATGATTGAGTGAATGAAGGTAGTAAGGGGCTTGAAACCACTCACGTGTATTACTAGCTACTCCGCAACTAGAGTCACGTATCAGATGTATGGACGTGATTCTCGGACCTCTTAGAAATCTTTAAAGGATCTTGAATGTTTGAAGATCAGAGCGGATGTCTAGCGTTCCTAAGGATACAGCCGTGAGCCCGTTTTTCTTTTAGTTGCTGTAAAATGAAATATCTCCTGCACACAGACTATTTTAGAGCAGTTGAATCACTGAACTTACTTTGTCACTTAGGCTGGATTTTACCATACTGGATTAAGTTTTATCTGGAAATTAAACCACAGATTAAACTGCTGTTTGTTTGAATATTTTGACATTGTAAAGTTGACACCTTATAACCAGGATAATTTGAATGCACCTAATAATATTAGGTTGCGCTTTCTAAACAATTGTATTTCGAATTCTGTCAGCTAACAGAATTACTCTGGGAGTAAGATGACAGTTTGGTCGAATCCAGCCTTAGATGAATAGGCCAACTAGTGCCACCTAGATTGAACAAAGAGTAGATTACATGTATTGAAACCTCGCAAAGATTGTGGTCTTAATTAAACTTGATTCAATCAAAACACACAAATAAAATGTGCAAGATTTCTATCTCTTGAAAATTGATGAGGCGCGGTGAAAAAGGTTTACCAACTGAGCCGCGAGCTAAGAACCCAAAAAATTGTTGCACATACGGTATGTATACCTAAATGAAAATTTGTTGTTGTTTTGGTATGTGACATACCAATACAACAACAAATTTTCATTCTTTCATTCGGTTAACGTTTTTATCCTTCATTCTTTTAAGTTTTAGGTTTGTTTCATGAACCCAGGTATACAGGGTGAATTTTTGAGATGGGGCAGTAAGGGCAGCTACCTTAACCGTTGTAGCTAGAGGAAAACGTTCTTAGGAGACCATCCTTAATTTTTGAAAATATTTCGACCTGCATTCACAGATTTTGAAAAATATGTACAGTCAGCGAGAAAATGGGCCATTTACACAAAAACTTTTTTTGATGCCAATCGATCCTGTTTCATCTAAGGATAAAAAGGCTCTTTCAGACCAACTGAGGTTAGAGTACTAGAAAAGTCAGAAATCGCTAAAATGTAATTCTGAGACAAGACAGTAAGGGCTACCTTAACCGTTGTAGCTACAGGAAAACGTTTTTAGGAGACTACCCTTAACTTTTGAAGATATTTCAACCTGCATTCACAGATTTTGAAAAAAATGTACAGTCAGCGAGAAAATGGGCAATTTACACAAAAACTTTTTTGATGCCAGTCGATCCTGTTTCATCTAAGGATTAAAAGGCTCTTTCGGACCAACTGAGGTAAGAGTACTAGAAAAGTCAGAAATCGCTAAAATGTATTTTTGAGACGGAGCAGTAAAGGCAGCTACTTTAACCGTTGTAGCTACAGGAAAACGTTCTTAGGAGACTACCCTTACTTTTGAAGATATTTCGACAAAATGATGAATAATTATGACAAATGACAAAATGATTTCGTACGAAATGTATAATCAAAGTTATTTGCGTTTTCTGACTTTTCTAGTACTCTTGCCTCACTTGGTCCGATAGAGTTTTTAATCCTTAGATGAAACAGGATCGACTGGCATCAAAAAAAGTTTTTGTGTAAATTGCCCATTTTCTCGCTGACTGTACATTTTTTTCAAAATCTGTGAATGCAAGTTGAAATATCTTCAAAAGTTAAGGGGAGTCTTCTAAATACGTTTTCCTGTAGCTACAACGGTTAAGGTAGCCCTTACTGTCTTGTCTCAGAAATACATTTTAGCGATTCCTGACTTTTCTAGTACTCTAACCTCAGTTGGTCTGAAAGAGCTTTTTTATCCTTAGATGAAACAGGATCGATTGGCATCAAAAAAAGTTTTTGTGTAAATGGCCCATTTTCTCGCTGACTGTACATTTTTTTCAAAATCTGTGAATGCAGGTCAAAATATTTTCAAAAATTAAGGATGGTCTCCTAAGAACGTTTTCCTCTAGCTACAACGGTTAAGGTAGCTGCCCTTACTGCCCCGTCTCAAAAATTCACCCTGTATACTAGGTACCTTCATCAACTGTGTAGTGTGTAGTCCAAGCGTGTCTGAGGCAGATTTGAATTGCCTCTATAATAGAGATTACAACACATTCTCACGGCCAAGTATTGTTAGCTTTGCACTCGTGTGGACAGGTACAGTCAGTTTTAAATTGCCCAAATGCTATTTCAGTGGGCTGATTGTCTAACTTGTCTCAAACCTCAAATTGGTCTCAAACTGTCAAAACGACCGCGTAGGTATCTTAGGTCGCGTTTGGTCTCGTTGAGATGAGAGTGACAGAGCTACTTGCGTGGTCACTGAACTGTCATATTTGAGAGTTTGAGACCGATTTTAGTCGTTATCAAAGATAATACAATCAGGGGGCAGGTCACAACCTACTTTTTCAGTCTGCTTCTTTCAAATCGGTCCATCCCTTAATATTTTTTTAACTTTTATTTTATTTACCTACCATTTTAACCCACTAAGGTTGGTCCTGACTTAAGTAAATATCTAGGTAATATTTATCTACATACAATTGTCACATAACTGGTTGAGACGGGGGTTTACAAACTTTCATTATATTTTATATATTAATAGAATTAATATTTATCAATTTATCAGTCTTAAAATTTTACTCTGTAATAGAAGTAAAACGTCGTTACTTTATTTCAACCACAGTTATGAAACTGCTGAGCCACGATGGAGTCAACTCACCATTGGCATAAAGTGAACTTAGGTACTTGTAGCTTACATACGTATATACCTACGTTACGATACCCTATTTATATAAATACTGCAACTAAAAATCATTTAATTTATTATAGTCCGGTAACGTTGCAAAGGTCGACACGTGACCAGCCAACATAAAAGTCCGTCCGAAAAAAAAAAAAAAAACATTTAATTTATTGTTTGACTGTACAAGAATGCGTGTGTGTATCCCATACATTGAAATACACTTGATAATAGATAGCTTAAAATGTAGTTTCGCTAACGACTTCGTTCATTATGAGTTTTAATAAAAATACTGCAATGCGTTGGGACAGCAAGGTCGTTCTGTGGCAATCGTCATTTATTTGTATGAGAATTTTAATTGATTTCTTTTGATTAAACGCAGCAGGTGACCCTGCATGTCTTTGTACAATATTTTATACATTACTTGTTTAGGTTACCAATCTCTACAAAAATGTACAATGCTGAATGAATTAATAAAAACTCTTTGTTACTTGTAAACTATAATAGCGTGCAATAGCGAAAACGGCATGTAGGAATCCCAATTTAATTTTAATATAATATAATCAAATATATATTCATTCATTGATAAGTAGGTATATGTATAACAGTATTGGGATTTAAATAAATAAATTATAATTTATTCATCATTTAAATAAAACTGTAAGTAAATGTTATTTTAATTTCCCATTTTATACAAAATTTACCCCAATATCCCCTAAATCAATCTCCCAGTATTTAAAAACTGAAGATGTTGTAAGGTATCGTTATTAGATACCATTTATGACATTATTTTAAAAAAATAAGTTAAAAAATTATGCCTGAAAAAATGTATAACATTTGGTAAAATGAGAAAATATACCATTGATTGGCCAATATTGAACTGTCTAATGTAAAAGTGGAAGATCAAAAAAATGTAAAAGAGTTACTTCTTTAGAAAAAATATAAAATCCATCAGACAGGGTTTTTATTACACCCTGTATAATACTATTGTAGTGGTTAAGATAACCTCTACCCACTCTATAAAAAGTGTATTATTAAATTACTTACTACATAGGGTTTTATGTTTTTGGATGTGACATGTAACTTGAAATGCAAGCATAGCATGGCGTTATTATGCTTATTTTAAATTAAAATACTTTTGATTTAATTTCATAGGCTTTGAGGTGAGACTATGTCAAGGATACGGTAAGTACTATCAGATCAAACCCATCCTAATGTTTATGTTATTACATAAATTAGCATGTAAGGACGCATCAAATATTAACGATTTTACGGTGTGATTGTGTGTTAATAGCACTACGAGGATTAAGTATAACATTGACAAGTTTAGGGTAAGTAGGTATAATATTGTGAACGTGAAACAGTTGGTACAAGTTAAAGTTTGTGGTTAAGCTTAGAAAAGGTAATTTTTTTAATATTTAACATAATATTATTTAACATATAAGGCGCAATATTACTGCTGAAAATTCAAATGTAATCGGTGAACATACATAAAAAAAAAGTTGACTTGATACAGGCTCTAAGTATCATTGTATGAATACTCTGTTTTACTTTTCTACCCTTCTCTTAATTTACCCGATATTATATTTCGCCATTTTGTAATAACACAACAATTACGTTAAAAGCCTAAATGCCATAATTAAATGCCTAAATGTACAGAAAAACGTATACTTAGCTTTTTAATATAATAGGTACTTAATTATTATTACACTTACTGTGCAAAGTATTTACAAACTTGCAAATAAAACAAAAAGAAAGCGTAGAAAAATAATAAAAACAAAGTATTTCATAATTAAAGGCTTTTTTCTGATGACCTAATACAATAAAACGCAATATTTGTACGACTGAGTGCGCATGCGCATAACTGGAGCGTAAGAAATTCTTTATCGTTTCTAGTATGTCAGTTCGTGTGACTGGTTAGCTCTTGGTGAAAGGATTCGATATTCGCAAAAGCATTTTCATTTACTTTTCGTGTTATTTTAATAAAATCTCTTAATTTACCAAACTACTAATACTATATTTTTTTATAACACTTACTACCACGCTATGAAAATATTTTAAAATAGCTTAATGTGAAAATACACTTGCCTGTGACTACAACCCTAAACAATTATGCAAATAATCTTAAAATGTCTTTATTATGCATGAAAATACGTTAAAACATTTCGCATGTTAAAAGTTAAACATTATTTGATACATTAGCAGAATTTGGAGCCTGTTTGTCACCGCGTTGAACCTTTGTAAAAGGCTTTGTACAAAATATCTTCTGAATTAGTGTAATTTAGGGGCAGTTACCGTGTAAAAATTCAATATATGAATCGGAAACATTTAAAATTAAACTGGAGTTGTTATTATGACTCTTCATAAACATTGCGACATCTTTCAAATTAAATGATGTAATAAGTAAATAGAATGATTTCATTACGAGGATTTTTAATTGTATTAAGCTAGCATAAAAGCATTTAATCCATACAAAAATTGCGTTTAGGCTAGCTTAAATACAATTTAGAGTGGTGCAAGATACCCTACCAAGTCTCGATAATATTTTAAAAATTGTCAAACGACCTTTTTAGCCCTACTGCTATTGTAAAACAACTATGTGACCAAGATAATTGGATAGTTTTTGCAAACTCGGCTTTGAAATTTGAGTAAACACACAAACTGTGGCCAAGTTTGAAGTGCCCAAACATCCGATGATATAATCGGAATAGAAAATGACCTATTTCAAGATATTTTCATAAGCTCTTTCTGATTTCGTTTTTTTTTTGTCTTTTTCATTCAACCTATCTTGTCCCACTGATGGGCAAAGGTCTCCCCCAATTTCCTCTATCTATTTTCATCCCTCGCCGTCTCCCACTAGTCACTCTTTCAAAATTGCAAATTTTTAAAACATATCATAGTGATATGATTAGTAGCCAAGTTCACTCAGACATCCGGTGAATGATTACCGGAACTGGATGTGACCTTATTTCAAGATTAACTAGCTACTTACCTATGTGGGTTAAATTTCGAATGTTGCATTCTGTAATAAGACTGACCTAATTACCACAAGTGCAAGTGTCTGAATATCATACTTGAACTATAAATACTGAATATCTCTTGAACAAATCATCATCATCATCAGTCATTTTTACCTACTGATGGGCTTGGGTCCGTCATTCGTCTCGGTCCTGCGTTAGCCTATGCCACATGTAACCTACGGTCTTGCGAATATCATCAAGACGCGGATGACCCATCCTGCTTGTGGACGTCCCCAGCGTCTTCTTAGACAAATCATGTGTTAAAATGTTCTTTTTGGAGTCACGGTCTATAAACAACTGACAAATAATAAATTATAAGTGTATCTGGGTTAATGAGATTCTGCAAACCAAAACATGAAAATAAGGAGCCGCATTTGCCGCGTGGAATAGTTCCTCGACTCTCGGTCCTAAGGTTATAGTTTCAAATCTCCGCAAAAAATAACGGTCTTATGCATAAAAACTTCGCTAGAGCGTTCATTTGTTTTTGGAAACAACGTTCTAATAAGCAGTAAATGTTTTCTTTCAGATTTTACTTATTTATTACTGTAGAATCTAGAGTTCGCCGAGTCATCTAGACTCTAGATTCTAGAGTCTAGATGACTCGGCGAACTTCGTACCGCCCCTCAGAATTCGAGATAAGTACCTACTTTAAACATCCGCACGGAAAGAGTGACAGTAGCTGTCATTCTGTCGTCTGTTGGCGATACCCATACAAAATTATATTGTTTTCAAGACCCTGGAGTGGGGTATCAAAATAAAGGGCTTCAAAAGGCGAGTACGAAAATATCGGATACCGCAGTCGGGTTATTCAGTTTTTATTATAAACTGCCTCTTGCTTTTAACCTAATTTCAATCACGAGAACAACGTATGACAAGACGGATCACATAAGTTATCACGACAAATTTATCCTGTCTAAACTCCCAACAGAACATCAAATTAAACCTGACGAGATGGCAATCATGTGTCGCCTCGGCAATGACGCCGTATATCACCGAATCATTAAGCCAGCTAATGCAATCCTTATTACTTATTACTCAACGTGTTGTTTGGCACGTCTAGGCCGGTCCGCAACCTTGCCGACCCCCCTCCCCCCTTGCGACGCCCTCGATTCACTTTCACTCGACTCGGCAACACTCGGCCTTCCTCGGTCATCTCCGGTATTCTGACGTATATTTGAAAATACCACATTAATTATTATTCTATTGTTTACTAACAAAACGTCGTTACGTAATTGCTATTATCATTATGAGGGAAAAATTTTGACGATTCGGCACGGGATTCAAAAATTGAATACAATGGATTTGCCTATGAGGAAGTTGATAAAACCATAGTCGTCAATTCCGTTTTATAGTTCTTCATCGTAGAGGAACTCGTTTAAATCTTTTATATGGCAGTAACATTTTTGTAGCATCGTCGTAGCAAGCATTTTAAGGATTATTTTTTTATCATAATACTTAACATTATTTTTGTACAAATTACAGGTATTCAAATTATATAATGAAATAGTGAGTTATTTACTGATTTGTAACCAACATATTTCGTAACTTTTAATTGCTTCGTAGACTCATCAAATTTTTGATTGCTTAAAAGCTAAAATCATTCGTGGCGTGACATCATTTGATTAATTACGTAGTAATTTTTACCTTTGATGTTAAAGGTTATCCAAATAATTGTCATTGATCTTCTTAACAAGCTTGATCCGGTCTCATAGTTCGCTATTCACTTTTTGTTTAAAAATAATTTGTTTCTACTTATATTTTTAAGAATCCCTTTTATCAAAATAATTTTAAATACATAGGTTGTTGTTTATTTAATTTATGATGCATTTGGTACAGATTAGACATGTAATTTATTTATGGAAATTAAATTTAGGTGCAAGTGTCCGGACCCATGACCTGAGATGGGCCACAAAAATTCAAAATGGCGGTGCATGGACCGGTTTCATGCAAATGGCACGAAAACAACCTGCGGAAGAGTTCGTGTTAAATGTCACTTGATCACCTTCTTGGGTACGTGTCATATCTATAAATACTAGATGCTTCGGTACCTGAGAGTTTACAAGGAGTATTCTTATGAATATTGAAAAAATATACCATGAACTTTAGAAGTATTTTATTGACATGAGCTTTTATTGTCGATAAATTTTAGTAATAGGTGTGATGTACTATTATTCCTCCGTAGTACATAGTCCTTTTAGTACCTACAACATAGTTTCAATGATCAATGATCAAGCAAACAGGGCCTGAATTCTACTAGATGACAACCGCTTTGGTTTTGGTTCGATCTCTTAAATGTCAGCCATTTGGTGAAATAGTAGAATAGCTTTTCAAAAATTTGTTCTGCCAAAGTTCAAAACCTCACCACAACTGAGTCGTTTGTTATTAGTAGTCATGGAAACAGTCGCTTTAGTTGAGGTTTTGGTTGAGGTTGATAAAAAGTTCGGTACCAGAATCGACGCCCTGTTACTAGACATTTATTTATTTTCAACTGAAATTAACAATGCCTACCAAATTACATAATATTCATTTGTTTTTAAGTGTTAACTAATACAGACTCTACAAAACACAGACTGCGAAATTAGTCATTAGCCTGTTCATTTATCAAAAACACGCAAAGTAATTAAGTAATAATTTCGAGCTTTGTGGTCCACGATAACATCACAACAAACCCACCAAAATAATTGTCACAAATTCAAAATCCAATGACGAGAACTCATCTATAGTATTCGCAATTTATGTAAACTTGCGAGTTATCAAATTAACGTTTCCCGAGTTCCAATTAGTGGGATAACCACGGTTTACTGGAACCCCATTCATTGGATTCGCGCCAATATGAAGGTGGAGCCCATTCACCGATTCCCGCAGGCTGACTTGATAAATGGAAATTCGAAATAATGAGTTGGTTCTGCGGTACAAAACAAGCTAGAAATGTTGCTTTAGAAATTGAGTCATGCTGAACCTTTTATAAGTGAATATAATGTGCGAAGACTGCGCTCAATTGTACGAATAAGAACAGTGGCATTATTTTAAGTTAATAGCAGACCGTCTGCTTTTTAGTGCCTTCCAGTCTCAAATTCCGCAGTCTTGATCTCTCTAATGAAATCTGTGAAGAACATTATCTCAGTAATTTATAACTGGTTGAATATTAGCTAAGTTTTAGAGTTATGGCCGCATAAGAAAACTTTTATATCCGCCCTCTCTAAGTTGCTGTCGACGAGACGCTGCCGCACGATCCCTATAAATCTTTTACCATTTGTGTAGCGTCGGGGAATATTTCTGGCAAGTTGCGCGGGTAACTGGAGCAAAAATCGTTTTGCTTGCTAACTTTGATATAAAATTGGTGAGATTGTTTTCACACAGAGTTGCAGTGACGCGGCATGATGTCGTGGTTTAAAAACAGTGCGCCGAGCTTCACATTTTGTATAGGTATACGTGACATTTTATTTATGTACTTACCTCTGATTCAGTGGAATGCAAAGATACAAAAATCACAAAACCAAGAAAGTCTGTAAAAATCATGGCATTACAGCATCAAAATCGTCAACTATGATTTTTTTTTTTGAAAATTAGCATTGTTTATTTATTTATTGAACACTTTCACACATTACACATTGTACAAGGAGGACTTAATGCTACAGCATTATTTACCAGTCATCCTGGGCGTGCAAAAAGATTGTTCGGTTTACATAAACAAAATGTTAAAATGTAGCCTCAGCTGAGTAAATTTCTTGAAAACGACATCACAAAAACTGTGGCATGCCGTCGTATAGTGCGTAAGGTCCCTAACAGCCGGCACTTTAATAACAAAATTATACCTGTGTGAAAAGGTAAACTGCTAAGTTTGCGACGTTTTATTGGAGGGTAAATGGCGGAAAAAATTACGCGCTACTTTCCGAGGAAAATGAAACGTGAAAAATCAAAATAGGCGATGATGGCAGCATAATATTGTTTCATAATTTCGCTAAATGTTTGCTCTGGGTCGCTCCGCCACTTTATAAACATTTTATAATAATGATGATGACGGCACTTAGCTCTCTGAATTTATTTGCAGGATCACGAACCCTTTCCTTTGTTAGCTTTTCGTATGAAATATATTATTCGGTACAAGTTTACAAGTTTTGTAATGAAATAGGGCAAGGATAACATTTCAGCTGCGTCATCTTACCCTTTATTGTCCATCTTTGATAGCGACTGAAATCGGTCTCAAACTCTCAAATATGACAGTTCAGTGACCACGCAAGTAGCGCTGTCAATCTCATCTCAACGAGACCGAACGCGATAAAAGATGCCTGCGCGATCGTTTTGACAGTTTGAGACCAATTTAGGTTTGAGACAAGTTAGACAATAAGCCTGCTGGTGTCAGCAAGGTTCATGGATAGGCCACACCTCATGTGACAGGAAAGAGGTAATTCATTCAAGAATTTCTTCCTGATCAAGTACTCTCTCAACGATAAACTCACTCGACAAATATGTAAACGATCAAGTTGTCCGTGTCTTAGTGAATGTTGTCTTGAACCAGTTAGTGAACCAGAAATTATTTCTAAATAGGTAATGAACGACATCCGTTGGAAAAACTTGAAACAGGAAGAATGATCATGAGGGTTATTCTAATAGATAGGAAATACGATATTTTGTACTATTTCTTACCTTCAAAGATTTTTCTGTGAACAAGATCCATTTTTATATTGATCACCATAAAATTCAAAATCAGGACACAGTTTAATAGAATGAAGAACAAGTGTGAACAAATTATTACATGTCCCAGTTCGAATGCTCAAATTAAGTTTTTAAAGTTTTATACGAAATAAAAAAAAACAAATATTGCCATCAATGAATAGCTTTAAAGTATTAGTGCCAATTGGCATGGCATATTCTGTAATAACCGCAAAAAAACAAGTTTACTTGCCGTTGCCATAATGGAGTATACTTTCAATTTTGCGACCAGATGACCTCGACTCTACCACGCCTAGCCAGTAACAGGCCATACTGGGTTGACAGAGATGTAATGAACTGGCTATAGATTGAACTATGAACTAACTAGCCTGCCAAAGCCTGGCCCTGACATGTAATCGGTGCTTTGATTTGACGACCTCAGTCGCACGACTGCCATATTCTCGGAGATGCGAGAGGTAATTGATTTCCTCAAATGGTTGTTCTGATTTTTGGATTTTAGGATAATTATGAAATGTAATTACTTATATTAAGTACTTTTTTTTTATTTATTTTGTTACTTCTTCTCTTACATTCGTTTAAAATAATTGCTAATTGTAAAAAAACATTTGCATAATTTTATTTAAGAAACATCCTCAACGATTTTTCTAATGATACGTGCTTTGTGATATAGAAGTGAGCCTGATTAAATTTATATAAAGAAACTAGTCATCTATGCTAGCTCATTACTCCGACTGGTCTGTTCTTGATCTAAACTCGCTTGGGAACCAGCCTCTAATCGAATCACATTGCTCACGCAAGCAATCGTAATAGAATTCCGATTACAATGTGTTGGGGCGACTTACTCTTTGTTTGTGGGTCCAGTCGTTTTGCCAATTACTCTACTGGTATTTCCATTAGTCATTTTGGAAACACGAAATGGCATTAAACATTTTTGGAAAAATTATCGCGGTGTGTGCGCGATGTGGTAAATTAGCATCGCCATACAATGTTTTCATTAAACAATTTTCCGTTTTATTTATACAAATTCCGCATCCACAAAGAACTTTTATCTTTTCAAAGGTAAAAGTAAAACAAAGAAAGCTTAAAGCTTGGTGAATATAATTCAAGGTTTCAATCAACCTGAAACAGAAAACTCATTTTCCTACTTATAGAAATAACCTCAAAGAACAGAGCAAAAATGTGAAATATTTCTTCATGAAACGATTCGCACAAAGCATTATTATTCTAATTTCTTAAGCTCTTCTAAGTAAAATAGGCTGAGGGAAGTTGGGTAAGACGTGCGAACAAAGCTCTTATAAATAAATAGCTCTTGCTCAAAATAATCACTGACAGTATGATTTTTTAAAGTATTTTCATTGCCTAGAAGTTGTTGGAAGTGTTTGATTGTTTGTAATTTTTTAAGTATAGACCCTTGTGGTAAAGCTCGCTCCATTCATTCTTGATAGGTCTTCGAAGTAAAGTGACGTTCTGTGCGGTGACAATTAGATGGATGCCAAGTAATGAGTTCCGTTCTTCGGAAGGCACTTAAATTGTCAAAACTCCATCACCACCATTTCTCAACTTTCTCATACAAATCACGCAAGCAATTTCTCTGGCTCTAATACCTAGAGTAGTTCCCTGTATATGGCCAAGAAGTATAACAATGATTTTCAGAACCGTTAGCTAATAAAAGCTCTTTTTGAAATACCTTTTTTCAACAAATGTTGAAATGTTTTCCCTTGGGTTAGAGTCTGTTTTTACTCTTCAGTAATTAATTTCCTGTCGGTTCGATTGTTCCGGCAAATTGAAGTCTATGATGACGAGGAACTGTGTAGTCACGCTGACGTCTTCGATGCTCACCTTCCACGGTCACACTGAAAACTGTTTACCTATTTCTCTTCTCTTCTCTCTCTTATATCCAATCATTTGAATACCTTCTACAATTTTATTTTTGTAATTCTGGACAGTACCTATATTGTGATAAAACTTTCCATGTTTTTATAACTTTACTACTGAAATCTTTTGCATTGTATTGAAAGAATTTCCAAGAGCTATTGTGTTGAACCCATTTTGTGTAGAAACACAAAAAAGAAGAATCGCGTTTGTGTAATCGATCGCATAAACCGTTATAACGCACAGAAGAAAATAAGCATACTACAATATTCAATTTTGTTGAAGTATCCTAGACATCAAATTCAGCTGCTAGGGCCAGTAAAAGATGCAAAGGCGACATGGAAAGACCCAGATTCTCAAGATGAAAGGACACATTGAATCTACATCTATAATAATTATTATGAAGAAACTCTATAACTCAAAATTAAGTTTCTTTACAATTTCAACTAGGTTAAACAGACCGAGTAAACTAACCCATTATTCATGATAATTTGTTGCAAGGCTTTATATAATGTTTTTTTGTCACTCATGTTTCAATGAAAAAAAAAAAATAGAAAAAGATTTATCAGCCATTTGGGCTTAAACTAAACTTACCTGTCTATGTGTGTGTGTGTAAACTTAGCTGTCCATTATGAATAACAGGGAAGGATGATACCGGAGAGGCAGACAAAAAACATTTCGTGGATTGCAAAGTCAACTAAAATGAATTGCAAGCAATTTATGCTAACAATAACTGATATTTTAAACGATCTCGTTGACATAGTGGTGTATTGCTTGGCTGAGAAGCAAGATGAGCGTGTTTGATTATCAGGGGGAGACTAATGGTTAACATGACTTAGATAATGATTACGAGTTAGTGTTTTGGTATCATGATACTCGTAGTTACTGTTACCAGGGAATTCTAGTATAGTTGTTCTTTTTCACGAAGTCCGTTTGGTCTTAATTGTGTGTGTTCACATGCACGTTGTTTCTGTGTGCGTAAGCTTGGTAGCGCTCAGCCCTTACACTACCTATCTATCGTCGCTGTAGAATAGAACACTTCAAAATGTATAGGAATTGACGTTTCAAGGTGATGAGTCACGTGGTCAGAACGTCAATTCCTATACATTTTGAAGTGTACTATTCTACAGCGACGATAGATAGTGTAATATGGCTAGGGCCCCAGAATAGTTCCACGCACACAGAAACAACATGCATGTGCTTGTGCATCTACACACACAATTAAGACCAAACGGACTTCGTGAAATAGAACAACTTTATCAGAACTGCTCATCTGACTGTTGAGTGCTACTTCTTGTACATTATTTTGCCATAAGTGCTGGCAGATCTGAGTTTTATTAAAATTCGTCCAATGTCATTAACAACGATGCGGAGGCATCGCCCACGTGGCACTTCTCTTTGTGGATTTCTCAATTCGTCACGGGGCTGTACAGTACTCTACACAAGTAATTTAAGTAAGTAGAAAATTACTTTGTGGCCTAATGTTCAATAAGGTGACGAATTCAACAAACGAATACGTTGCGAAAATGAAGCAAAAAAAAAATTTAGTCTTCTAATTCCAATATTGACCTCCGTTTCTGTAAGTAATGAGGTCTCCAGATGTTTCCAAGTACAGTCCAATAACGTGATTAGCGTAATAAGAAAAAGATCTTATTGTATTGAGTACATGTACTGCAAATAATTGAGCTCTTATTAACCTTGATAATAATAAAATCTTAATGCAGTGTACTTGCTGTAATGGTTTGAAATTCAAACTAGCCAGTTTGTTTTGTAGCTTTTCCTTTGTTTGACGTTTCAAAAGCTTTTTGTAACGATTTCCCGACGGGGTTTTCTCGTTGACTGTACAACTGGCTAATGGGAAGCGCTTGACAATGAACGAGGAAATTCCGGTGAGCACCACCTGCCTCTCGTCCAATTATTTTCGCAAATCACTGCCGCTGTTGTTCATTTATGTCTCTTGAATACACTAGAATGGCTTTCGCTGTTTGCCCGTCAACCAGAATAATGGTTGGAGCTATCCAGCACTATAATAGAATCCTTTGATCAAAATACTGGTTCTCTGTCTTACCAAGTCTGACAGGCAACGAAAACATTAATTATTAGACGAGTTTCCTACTTAGCTAGATTTATTTCATGACCTGAAACTTTAATCGACTTTTGATACTTTTTAAAAGTTTACGCTTGAATGTGTGACTTTCATCGCCTTCGAAAACTTAAAGAGTTTGCAGCCGAACTTCCAACAAAATCTATTTTAATAATTCTGTAGGTCAAACAGTCATAAATCTGTGTATTTTATAAAGTATATAAATATTTATTTAACCAGAAAGTACTCTGTGCTGGGTTAAGGCATGTAAATCTATGCTTATGGCCTTTTTTTCTAATGGTCTTAAGTCAGGTTCATCCCCTGTATCCATGCTATCATCTTAGGTATAAAGTGAAGCATACATTATTTTGTAAATGTATATTATGCAGGATATTTCGTAATAACAATTATTTTGGTGATCGAATTGGTGTTTTTATGAAAACTCAGATATTATTCGTATCCGTCAAAAAGTTATTTAATATGTGAACATGTCAAAAAAATACTTACCTAAATATGCATTTCTTACAATGCTCAATCCAACGAGTAATATTATCAACATTTTGCATGTATGTAGGTACCTACCAAATATATTTTAGCCTTTCCAGGTATTATTTTCCTTACTGTGATTGATTCTCCTAATATATTTTATTATACATTTTTTAAGTAAGTACTAATTAAAAAATAAACGCTAAAAATTATACTAAACTTACTACATTTGTAGTGTAATAATACAAAATTAGACAAAAGAAAAGCATAATATTTCAGAACAAACTCTAGCCAGCGCAGACACTTTTAGTTTTAAAACACTCCTCAGAAGTTTAAGTTAATAAAGCAGGAAGGGGATAAAGTTAAAAAAAGGATATTAGCCTCTGACAATTTTAATTCAAACCAAGCCATCCCCAGACGAATATAATAATTAAAAGTCAAAGCTTTTTAGAACAACATTACAAAATACACGTCTCAACAATATATTTGACACATGCCCACATTTTGCTGTACGAATAAGAGTTTAGAGTAGAAATAATTCACGGATTCTATAATTGATTTTTAATTTTTGTGTAACTTGTATTATAACAATGGTAAATTAATTCGAAAATAAAAGAAAATATTTACTTATATTGAAGGGTGCCCCTGGTACCTGAAGCATAATCTACATTGTTACGATTCCAGTATCCAGCAGGTGCGTGTGTTTACTATTTTTTCCATTTATCTTTTCTCAGAACACATTTACAGAACGTGACACAAAAGTTGTGGCACAAAGGGTAGGATTTCCGGGGAGCAATTTCCTCTGAGATTTTTAGGACATTCCATTAGTGTCGACTGTCGAGACCATGTCGGGACAGGTATTTATATCAACGTCAGTATTCAACAGTTCTCATCTAATTTTGAGCAGTGTTGGCCGAGGGCCGGAGTTTACTTCGACATTCATGGGTTCGGATCAGTCGTGCATCAATGGATTTTTCGTTTCAAAAAATTTGTATGCGCATTAACACGAGCCCTGGAAATCATCGTGAGGAAACCCGCGGCTTAGTCAGCCCCACACGTACTGACCATGTCTTTCCTGTGGATACGGCTGGTTAAGCTGAGAGGATGGTTTAGGTGCTGGGCAAGTCTACTCCATCTCAAACAATGTCCCAGGCACTACAGTGCCCCGTTAAGTGTAGGCAAAGGATTGCCTCCTTACACTGTATAAATTATCTAATAAAAATGTAAAGGCTGGAAAGGTATGTGTAAAGGATGTAATAGATTCGTAGATCATGGAACCTCAAATTTTCAAATTGACAAATCATTAGCAAAATTATAACATCCCGTGCTCAAAACTGTAGGTAAAGGTAATGTTTGTTTAGGTAAAGTAAAACCAGCGGGCTTAAAAAGTTCACTATTGCAGAATCGCACTAAAGGAATTGAACTATTGCCATCTCTTTTCATTGACTGAGAGTAAAAAGAGACGGCATTATAGTTCATTTCATATTGTGATTCAGCTTTAACGACCTTTTTAAGTCCGCAGGGCTCAGACAGAATCAAACTGAAATGCTTAAAATAAATTACATCACCAATTTATCATGAATATCGTAACAATCGCTTTTTTATTTAGTGGAACTAGTTTCAAAAGCAAATCACCTATGCTTTGCATTTAAAAACTAGCTACTTCAAACTATGCTAAAGTGGAACGAGGTAAACTAATTAAACTGCTGAATATTTTGGTCACACTCTGTCATACTCGAACTTAGTTTCGCATTCCTAAGCAGATGACGTTACTTTAACTGTTCTGAAGATGACTCAGTCGACCTTCCCCCGCGTTCTAGGTTTATTAACTTGCTAATATTAGGAACATGAAGATGATATTGGCATTTACAAGCATCTAGCTCGTTTACCATTGAGCTATTCAGCTCTCTAGACAAGGAGTCAAAAATACTCTAGAAGCTTCGGAATGCTAAAGTTAAAAGTATCGGAATGTAGACTGGGGTTTCCTTTGAATGGTGAGTAAGGCTGCATCTATTTATCTGCTGTGCTGGAAATTCAAATTTACCTGCTTTCAGATTCCAATCTACGAGTTCTGTCTAATATCGAAAATGAATAATATCCGTTCTACGGATGGAGTGATAAATTCGTATACAGCTCTCTACGAAGCATCGTCATAGCAAGTCCGAATGATGATAGTACGTCAAACGTTTGTTAAAAAACTTCCATTGTTTTAAATATTGTTTATTAGCTACCGCCCGCGGCTTCGCTCGCGTGGTACCCGAATAAAAAGCCTAAGTATGTCCTAGTCCCGGTCATTATCTATCATTTTAAATTTCAGGCAAATCGGTTATGAAGAAACAAACAAACATCCAAACTTTCGTATTTATAATTTAGTGTGATGTGATTTGATTGCGCATTGCTACTTGCTATGATGATGCATAATTCAAATTTGTGGAGAACTATAGAAAGAGCTCATGGTTTTTTGTGTGAATTTGTAAATAAAAAAATAAATTTTACATTATTTGTTATCATAAAAGTAGAATTGAATTTCTCTCATGTAACCCCAAAGCGATATCCTCGGTAACATTTATGTCATTTATCTTATGCATTTTACACGAATGCGAAGCTGTCCAACTAGAAGTGAATCCAAAACGATGTTGAATGGAACTGGAATTTCAATATTGTCTTGATCCGTCGACTGGATTGACGTGAAAAGCACATGCACGACGTTTTCATATATTGAACCAGCTTGCGTTGCTTTTATGAGAAATATAGAGCGAAATTTTAATATCGCACGAACCATGTCTGATGTAAATGACTGGTGTAATGAACATTGCAAAATATTAAATTATGTATTGCTATATAGAATTTCTACATCTTGCAGCAATTTAACAATTAAGAATTTCGGTATTTAAGAGAAAATTGATTGTTTGATAAATCAGATGCGTTGCTGTTTCTCAACCGTGCATAAATTAGTTTCATTTTATATATTTAATTTTTTTACCAAAAGCTAGCGAAATCATTGGTATTATTATAAAAAATATAAAACTTATAATCTTGCAACATGAATCCAATTGCGGCTTATTTGGTTCGACCGTGTCGGTTACATCAAAGCGAAGAACTTTTACATAAATTCCATTTCAGTTCTTTCTTCAAGTTGATAAATGTTGCTATGCTGCGTAAATTTTAATACGTGCATGATTCATGAAGTGTAGCCGTGTGCAATGGGCTGGCAGTGCGTGGGTTGCGACACTGCGCTGCGGCACGACAAGTCGCCCTTGCGGCGCCCTATTTGCTCCCAGGCATTCTAAAGGGGCCTATCGATTTGAAGTTCACCTGCTGTTTTTGATCTAGTTACCAGCCATAAGCATCTATATTGCTATTTATACAATACTAGCTGCTGCCCGCGGCTTCGCTCGCGTGGTACCCGGATAAAAAGTAGCCTATGTTACTCTCCAACCCTCTAACTATCTCCACTCAAAAAATCACGTCAATCCGTCGCTCTGTTTTGACGTGAAAGCAGGACAAATAAATAAACAAATAAACACACTTTCACATTTATACTATGGGTACGGATTATAAAACCTATGTTAAGAGGGATGTTCAAATACATATTTTGGTACATTTTGTAGAAATGTCCATTCCATACGTTGCAATCTGAGATCTTGCGCCTTGGGGATGCGTGGTCCTATTTGTTTTCGTTTATAGGGGGTTTATATATTTGTAGTTTACCTGTAGTTTTTGCAAATGTGTTTTTGTTTGACGAAGGTATTTTATCTGGTTCTTCTACAGAGCCATGGAGGTACTTGCTATTTTGCACACATTTTGCTATTTTAGTATAGAAGGAGAAGCCAGTGTATGGTATCTATTCGACTGTACAGATTTTAAAATTTCATACGACTCGAAACTTCGACTAAAGTTTTTAAAATAACATCCTAATTCAAAATCCTATTCATGTTATTCATATAATTAGGTATGCAGTTACTAAAATAGGTAGTGAAAAACAAATAAAGCCCAGACCACAGTACCAACTGTAAACAGAAATATGCAAAATGCAAGCAAAATGTCGCTCTAGTCTAGAATGTCGAGAAAAATGTACGAGTGCATTTTAAGGCCTACACTGATGTTTAGTCCGCAAACAGATGGTATCACAGCAGATGTTAAGATTCTTTAAATCATTCCCATTTTATTACTTTATAAAATGTGTCACGCAACACATTTTTACAACATTTAATTATTCGTATAAGTTTTATTTCTGAAAACATGTTAAAACTTCGCACCATGTTATGTTCGTTCAACATGGCTTAACCCTTACGCCACGTGTGCATTCCACCCCGGTCGGATTCCATGGACGTGGGCCACTGGATCATCGGTTAAAAATTCAAACTACCCGCTCTAATTGCTTTATATAACCATTTGCATAATTGTACAACATTGTGTGCTCATGCCAAAAGCCCTGTTGAAAATTGTTTGCTTTGACATTAGCAAGTAAAATTTATTCAATTTAAAAACATTTGCACGAGTGTTAAGCAAGTCCCTGTGTCCCAGTCCTCATTATGCTGTATTGTAAAGCAACGGTCATATAATTTTCGCCTACGTTAGGGTGATGACTATGGTATCAATTATAATCAGTGGTTGTATTGTAATTTGCTGCAGTAATAAATCATACACAGCTCAAATGAGGAAGTACAAATTTTGCCATTATGTAAAACAGTATTCAAAAAAGTTCCCGCATATTGACCTTCCATGTTTATTGTTACTTGTTTCGAAACATTAAAAGATAGGCACATAAAATTTCAAAACTTTTAATTGTCACCATGGACGCCTGCCTTATTGAATAAAATAATTATGCACACAAATTGTTTTAGGGCTCCCAAATCAAAGAGAAAGCTGATGGTCAGGTTAGAAAGTATTTTGTTAGAACTATTGATATTTGCATTAGAAATCTGTGATAAATCTGATACTTTCTCACACGGAGATTCATCGCGTCACTTAACACAGTTATTTTTTAATTTTCGCTTATCATAATGCGACTCTTGCACAGCAAGGAATGCAAGAGAAATTAAACACTGGCTACATTTGACTCATAGATGTATAATAGTACTAGATTCACTGACATCGTGCCGTCGAAAGGGACAAAAATTAACTGAATACTGGATACATTGTTTCGTAGTACACATAAGGTCCATATTAGTACAGAATTTTAAAACATAGATGTTCTCTACCTACAAAGAGCCGACACACGTTGAGGGAGAAAAGATATTATGCTACGTCTCATTTTTTCACAAGAATTTTGTATAAATCCTTCTTTGTTTTTGTGTGAGTGAGAAGGAACGATCCAGCAGTCTATAGTTTTCTTTGTCTTTGATTTGACTAGTGGACCATCTGCAACTTGTCTTATAGCACAACTATCTTGCAATTTCTCTTTGTGCCTCAAATTGGTTGAGGATTCCTTTATGAGTGCTCTCTTCACAAAAATGTAACATATATATTTCGTTCACTTGACTTGGAAGTTCTCTCTGACTTGGAAGTGGTATTGTTGGGTATCTTGGTTATAACTTCATTGAATTTGATGGCTTTACTAAATAGATATTTCTTCCGCTAGTTTTTGTGCATTTTTGTGTAATTCTATAACTAAGAAACACCCTCTAAAAACGTCTCTTTTTGGAAATAAACATTATTATTATTATATTTAATCGTATTATATTGGCCAAAATTACCACTCAGTGGAGCCCTGAGACAGCGAGGCGGCGTCGCGGCAGGCCTAGGAAGAGATGGCGCGACGATCTAGATAATTTTGACAAGGCGTGGGTCCAAGTGGCACAAGACCGCGATATTTGGAGAGATCAAGGGGAGGCCTTTGCCCAGCAGTGGGAAACGATAGGCTAATAATAATAATAAATAATAATAATAATAATAATATTGGGATAAGGTGGAGTGCCGTAATTGCAACTGTCCGGTAATTGCAACTGGAGTCAATAACTCCCTCTAGGATCACTTTTTTGAACATCGATAGATGTGGTATTAAACTTCTTCTAAAAGTCTTAGTCTAAAAATATAGATGGTGTTGATAGGACCAAAACTAAGCAAATGACAGGCCTTTTTGTAAAACTGCCAATTTTTTGGAAGTGATGCCGCTCGGACGCTCTTCGTAATTTATTGAAAAACATTGTTTTTCGTGGTTTTTCGCCGGTGTGTTCACAGTGAGAGTGATTATAAAACACAGTAAGTTGTTTTTTATGTGTTTGTTGTATTCTACGATAAATCTACTCAGAGTTATGGATGTAGTTACATTTGCCAGACAAAAAGTGCATAGTCTTGTAATTGTAACTATTTTGTTTCTTTTTTGACAGTTGCAATTTAACGACCGGTTTTGTATGAAGTTTGTAAAACCCAGTGATGTAACAATGACGATGATTATGTCGATACGTAATATTTTATTGAAAGGGATACTATCTACTTCCATACTATGCTATGAGTTCTTAGCAATTAGTTTGAGTGATTGAGTCCCTTCATTATGTTGGCGCTAGCGGAGCCGTTTCCAAAGCCGTTCAATATGTGAAACGAATATAAAAAGGCTGTTTAACTTCTAAAATATTACTTATTGCGATTGAAATAAAGTTAGAAAAAATAATTAGTAAAAGATAATTGAAGACTTTAAAGATAAGAGTAAAAGAGGCTGTTTCATAACTAAAAGATTACTGTGATTAAAATAAACATCGAGTCGATAAAAATCACGATAAGGTTCCCATCACTATTTGTAGTAAAATAGTTGCAATTACCGGATTCTTTGCTGAAAAGTGTTTTCGCGCAAAATTTGACATTAGTAGCAAGGGCATAGCTATATAAATCGAAAGAACGATATTTAAGGCATGTGTTCTGTATTTTTCAGTAGTAAGCGCCATAGAAAAATAAGAAGTAAAAACAAGTAGTTGCAATTACCCGCAAAAACGGGTAATTGCAACTATTGCTCCCTCTGTCATGAATTTATGCAATAGAATCTTATTCTTTATCGCTTTACTTTATTTATAACAATTATATAAATCTACATAAAATTTACTATAGAACAGCTCTTTCAAAAAATACATTTCTGATACAAAATATAGAATTATCAAGCGATGAAGTTAGGACTCCACTTTTTTTAGTTGCAATTACGGCACTCCACCTTATATTTTTCTTTTCTAATGGATAAATAGCTAAGCCAAATTAAAATTATTATGTCAGGGCAATTTTAAATAAGTAGGTACCCAAAATGCATTTATTCACCAGACATAAATTATTTAAGTAAGTATAGAAAAAATCTAAAATAGGGAGTGGTAAAAACTATCAATACTTTGGTTAAGTATTTTAGATTTTCCCTTTACTAAAGTGACCCCAAAAACTTATCAATAAATGGACTCGATCTTAAAAAAGGAATTCTTCAAATGTTTATCTCAGCCAACTTTATCCAACGAATTGATGTCCCAATGGGAATAAAAAAACAAACAGAACAAAAGATTCAAGAGAGAAATTGTCTAAGAAGTGTCCCTACGAACAACTGCCTTTGAATTTTTACTCTAACATTTGTTTCTCTGCGGTTAATAACTGCTATTTAAAATTCATCTCTCGTTTAATCCGTTTTGAACTTCGCTAAAAGTTTTGTTGAAGAAAGTATTTGTATTGTTCGGAATTTAAAGGGCCTCAACTTGACGACTTGAGTTTGTAATTTTGTAATCACTAAAACACTTTTCGCGTTGCGTTGGACATCAAAAAATTGGTATGAACTCATAAAAGTTAGTAATGTTTATCTTACAAATGCAAAAGTTAAATAGCAGGTTCTTAATGTAAGAAAATGGGGTAGGTATTGTGAATGCAATATGAACTAAAGAAATTTTAGAATAAAACGGCTAGAAGCTGGGAAGTAGACAGTGAGCTTACCACGACATCCTCTTTAAATTAAAACTAGACTGCACTGTCTTCCGCTAACAAATGAGTTCTGCTTTCAAGTGGCGTTTATTGCCTTATCTCAAGGAGAGTGATAGCATTAAACCCTGAACAAAAAAGTCGTCCTATGTCTTTGAACCTTGGCAAGATATCTTGGACCGGAGCCAATGTCGTTGCGTGAGAAGAAGGCTACGTAAAAAGGCAGAAATGTAAAAAAATCTTAAGGTTTTATAGCTTAGTTAGTTTAATTAAGAAATAGAAATAAGATGCCTTTGTTTTGCCAGGGATTTTTTAACAAAAACTTTGTAGGTTTCAATTGCTTTCCTTTCAGATTCTAGACGCAAAACAATTGGACTGTAATAACATTGAAGAAAAACGCTGAAAAAAGGCAAACACTGTTCTTTTGTACCAAAAACATTGTGATCTCGTTATTATACTGTTTATTATCCCATGTAAATTTAACTACGAGGTACTTTGATAATAATACATTTCTTAATGAGGTTTTGTTAACGCTATATAATTGTTGCGGTATTTTCATACCCTTTTTGCTAACAATACTAAATTATAAGCATACAATTCATGTACTTTTACGTAAACAGGCTCACGATAGTATCCCTAGAAAGGTAATCTTCAGACGAGATCTTAAAGATTCTTGTGTTACGTGTCATGGCTTCAAGTTTTCGAACGGAAAACGATTGAACCTTGCTTCAAAATAGACCACATTTTTACAGCCTGTTACTAACCCGACGGAATTATGTTTACCAAGTGATCAATTCTTGCCACATTTCGTTTTTATAGTAACCGATTCATTTCCATATCGCAATCGAGTCCCCGGTCAATGTATGCGTAAAGTAATTAATCATATTCCGCTCACACCCGGCTCTAGTTCTATTCACTAACTGAAAGTAGCCCACGTAACAAAGGAACGGTCACCTGGTACGTGACGAGAAATATGATGTGCATGCGTTGTGGCCCATTTTCTAGACTGGACCGGGTAATTGGTGCCTGTGAACGAGCCTGAAAGCACTCGAAAAACACTTCAAATCGAATTGCAGTTAATACTAAGCCGTGCTTCGTTGGATTTAGATTCAATCTTTAAATGTATGTATTTATATTGAGATCAAAATGTTCTGAAGTTGCATCTCGCATGCGTGCAATCAAATGGAATTGTGCCGTGTCTCGATAGTTTATGATCTAATATTGGTTTCACGCACCTATTTTTCCCCGACTACGTATGTGTCACAGATTCATGTAAAACTTTTGTTTGTCGCCAAAGTGAGATTCCTGTGTATTGAAGCAAAGTTTCGTGACAAAACAAAGTGTCTATACTTTCTATATCTTGTTCTATAGTGGCTCGTCAGGTGAAAACGTGGTTCCGCTCATTTGGCTGCGTACACTGCAAACCGAGCGCACATTGATAGAGTAAACTCAACAAATTGAGCTATGTATACATCAGGGACGACGGTTAACCATGTGGAGAGCAATTTCGCGAACACTGCGGAATGAAAATCCCCGTGTTGGGTGGTAGATGTGCTTTCAAAGGGGAAATCCACAGGGTTGAGGAATAGAACGATGCGTTTTCTATCATTCCTGAAACAGGTTTGCGACATCCCCTGGGACGATTGTCTTCAGCATACTAACCAAGTGGGGCGAAGCCTAATTGTTAGTAGGGTTATGTGTTTCACCTGTTCGTATGTAGGTATGTGTGTATGACCTTCCTATGTCCTACCATAACTACGTAAAAAAAATCTTAATACTTAAATAACTAGTAGTTCGCCCCGAACTGAGATCTCGCGCACCGTAGATGGCCAACATTTGGACTTTCTTCTGACTACCCCTATAATTTCAAGTGCTACTACTGCCGGGTATGCCTATTGCGCTAGCTCTTCATGGTAAAAAATACTAGCATGCATGCAATACATAATGTCGTGTCTAATTCTTCATTTATTTCATATTTATGAATTCTCGTCGTATTTTTAAAAGTATACGTCCTAGAATAAAAATAATAACTATTTTAGAATGTACAAATAAAGACCTTTCATTTGACACCGCACTCAATATATTTGTTTACTTAACTTTTTTTACCCCAATTATTTTCATTTTTTATCAAAATTTTTTTTATCATGAAAATAAATCAAGTAGCATCTAAAATCATTGCAAACCAAACCGCAACGATGCCACTCTCTTTTTAAGACCGACCAGTCAATGAGCTACGAAGACATCGAAACTCTATGAAACGGGAGCTCTTGCAGCTCTGGTTTCGTAGTTTTTGGTCTTTGGTCGTATTTCAAAAACTATACATCCTAGATTAAAAATAAAAACCATTTTGGAATGTACAAAATAAGCCCTTTCGTATGACACCCCACTCAATATATTTGTGTAACTTTCATAATTTTTTACCCCCTTGGGAACCCAATATCTTCACAACCCCTTCATCGATTAAGCTCATATGCTCCCCCGTAAATTTCCTTACCACAACCTATTGACTTACCAAGTTTCATGCAGATTGGATGAACGGTTCGACAGTTATGCTCGAACAACAAATCGTGAAACATACAAACATACAAACATAAAAACATACAAACATACAAACATACAAAGCAAAATCGCCCAACTTACCACTAAGATCTTCGCTCGCTTCGCTCGCTCGATCGAAAATGCCTGATTTTCAGTGATTTTTAACTTTTCGCAAGTCAGTTTAAGTTTCGATAAAATTGGAACAGGTATCAAGTTAAAATTACATCTGTGATCGCAATTTTTTGGCATTTCAACTACAATGTGCATTAAATATTGTGAACTCTCAGAGAGTAGTCAAATCCAGGTTATCAAGGATGTTATTGTTCAAACTAAAAAAACCTTGTCAAGAACATTTGTGCTTATAAATTGTTTAAACGTACTACAAGTTAAATTTTCTGTCACGAAAGCCTATCTGTCGAGTCACGAAGTGTGTCAAAACATGCCTCTGCGTTTTCATCACGAGTAAAAACTCTCAATATTTTAAGAACTTTCGGTTTACTTACGTTTTTGGTTTCCATATTTTTAAAACTATTTACTTAACTTTCATGTTAATTTTAACTTCTATACTTAGTATTTATTTTAAATAGATGATAACGATTTGGTAACCGCAATGTTATATTTTACTTATTAAAAAATTATTAAAATTTATTAAAAAATTTATATTTTCTGTTTTTTTTTACAACCAGTGCCGCAAAACACTTTACAATCCCGGAATTCGCACCACTCCTACTTGTCAATTCATTTTTTGCGTTCCGGCGATGGTAAACGGTGTTGACTGACACCGTTTTCAATCCACTTTTGACACTTACATAAAGCTCTGTGAAGTGAAACTTTATGAATCCCTGCTTTTGCGTTCGGCTTATAGAATCGAGTGTAAACACGGTTTTATAGATATCGTGAAAAAGTGTTTTTACGAGAAAAAAGTTTTATATCCTTTTGTGAGATAAAAGTATATGCGACTCTATAAATATTTAAAAAGTCCCTTATGATAAAATATTGGTTTTGTATTTTCTAGAAAGCCTAACAGCCTCTGCCTATACAGCTGTTTTAGGTAAGTATATTGAGAAAACATTTGTTTACAGAAACTAAACAACTAACTACATATTTACTTAACTTTACAAAATATATTAGAATCAGTTGAGCTATCGGATTGTTGTACCTAAACGTTGTTTTATTGTTTTATAAATTAAGTATCTTTATTCTCTATAATAAAATGGTAATGTTAAAAAATTTTCATCTTCACTGAGTAATACGGTGAGCTCAAACTTTGCCTCAATAATTAGTAGGTAACCTCTGGGATTATTTAAGAAAATGTATGTATAATCGGACCCAATTATTAAGATCTGAGAGAGATTTCATCATTACTGGTCTCGACTAATTTTTCCGGTCGAAAGACCGGAAAAATTGTGTGGGAACCTGTTTAGTTTTTAGTTTAGTTTAGTTTAGTTTTTAGTTATAGTGATCAAAGGCTTGCAACTTAAATAACCTTTCTAAATAACGTTTGGAAATAACTAGGTACTTATATCTTTCCTTTGTAAAAGAGTGAGTATTACATAATTTAGTTTCGGTTTTTTTATCACACGCTACACCTACTTGTACAAAGTCAAAGTCAAAGTATATTTACGAGTATATTGTTTGTAATTTGATTTAACAAATAAGTTATCTCTATTCATCTCTTCGTTGCGTACATTGGCTGACTATAGATAATAATGTTTCGATATTTTAAAACTCCGTAAGTTATGTATATTTTTTACTATTAGCGAAATTGAGGTCCTGCTTAAAATATGTTTTTGAAGTTCTAAAAATTTAAAATTCACAAACTTTTGTGGCCGTCACTTAACTCCATAGTAATATTTTTTAACATCACTTAAAGTACGAAAACATGTACACAGTATAAACGACATACCACGTCTCTTCAAAACAGTCTGTTAACTGTTAAATGCTCTGTCTCCCACGTTAGCATCTAAAAACGTGATTAGAAAACCTTAGCACAAGGCATGGCGGTTTTTCTTAGTTGCTACTTACAATGCTTCACTTTTGCTTCGAAATATTTGACGATAAGTAATGAAATAAACTCGTAGTTTCGAAATACGTGACGACCTCTTTCTGTGGTACAGTGGGTGAAGGCCCGCCTGAGACGCATGAGGTTGCGGGTTCGATCCCCGTCGTGGTACTAATGTTTGTATGGGCTGTAAATATTTGTCTCGGATCTGGGTGTTTTCTATGTATAATAATTAAGTATTATAAAACAAAAAAAGTAAGTATATAAGTAGACAAAGTCAAGTGGTTCGCATAACACAAGCTCTGCTTACTTTGGGGCTACGTGATGCTGTGTGAAATGTCTAGCATTATGTGTATTTATTAATTTAACTATGTATAAAGCTTTCACTGCCATCTTCTTCGGTGCCCTCTGAAGAAAGGAAGGCACAGTCATCAAGAATTACAAAATGTGCGTCGGTGGCACTAAAAAGGTTATACGACGTAGCTGTTTATAATTTTTTTTTTTTTTGTATGAGAGCCTAATTTCACTGCTGTTATATTACAAAATGACGATATTGTGAAATAAACTACTTACTTAAATGGTTTTTTTTCTATGGCAAATCAAAATTTACCCAAATCTAAGACCCAGATCGATAGACGTACGTACTTACGTCATCGCCAAAACATTGTTATATTATTCAACGTGCAGTTTGAACGCGGATGCTGAGCAACCTCGAATCAATTTCCAAATGAGTCACTCGGGTATAGTTTACTAGATTAGTTCGTAACAAGGACTTTAAATCACCCCACGAACTTTATTTTTTAGCAATCTAAAAAGGGACACTCCAACATCTTCAAAGAATTTAAAATGTGTGGAAGATCTGAAAGAATGCTGGTATCATGGCTAGTTTTTTATATTGATTATTTTGAGAAAAAGTATCTACTTAAATATAGTATATGTTATTGCGTCCATCGGCTATGTTAAAATTATACTTAGTGAATGTGTTGTGTAAAAACTTAAATCGTATCGAATATGAAAGGTAGATAAATCTATTTATTCATCTACCTTTCATATTCGATACGATTTAAGTTTTTTCCAAAAGCGTTTTTTCAGAATCAATTATTGTTAATTCTAAAATATTTTTAAAATTTGTATATTCTAAGACTCAAAATAAATATTCAGCAATTCTGTGATTTTAATGCGAAGTTGAACTATGGTGAGTAATAGTAGATTGTTGCACGAGGGTTGAAAGTAACTCGGCACTCGAACTATTAGCGCCCTCGCTACGCTCAGGCGCCAAACCATCTCGTGCCGCAATAGGTATTTCACCCGAGGTAAACACTCTGCTTTTCATTTCGAATATTAGGAAAGTAAATAAAAACCTGATTAGCTCATTTTATAAAAAATCTCTGCTCTCGATCGACAAAACAGATAAAAATCGAATTGGTGCTTTAAAAAAATACTGGCTGGTAGCTTGCTACTGAAAAAAAAACAAAAAAGGCGCCCACCTTTTTTCCAGCCAGTATTTTTTGTCATTGAAGATGGTAAATATTTCAAGCTCAAAATCTTGTTTAAATAATAATAATTTAGTGAAAAGTAATTATTAATAACAATACTCATGTAATAAATTGTTGAAAATATTTTTTACAGCAATTCTCAATAAAAAGGTAAAATAGAAATGTCAAATATTACTTTTGCTGTGTAAAAAGTTTCAACCAAAGAAATTGTATACATAGTAGAATGCTGACTGACATTTAATGTACAAAGGATTTTGAACCTTATCACGACCACACAACGATCTATTATCATTTAATTTTGGTTATAAGGATTGTTGGTCTTGTTGAGAGGCTTTCTTGGGTGCTTTGTCTCTTTCACACAGTTGCAAAAAGAAAGAGACACACCGCCCAAGTTTGATTTCAAGCGGACCGTGTTTTCTGTCTCAGTCAGCGTTCCGGGTACGTAGTATAGAAATTCCTTGGTTTCAACATGACTCAATAGAAATGTCAAAATAGAATGATTTTTTTTTTATTTGACAGCAGGGAAAATTGCTTCCCAGGGCGGAAAAGTACTACTTTCATCCCTCTGTTCAGGTAACTTCAAGCGTACTTTCCGTGTATGAGAAATGAAAAATATTTAAATTTCTAAATTCTACCTAACAATTTATTATATAGGATCAGGTTAAACAGGTTCAAAAACAACGATTTATAACAGAAATGTTCAACATTATTTGATATTTTAATTGCAAGCTTTAATGATAATTCTCGGTATCGGATTCAACGTTATCCAATGGCATGGCAGTTTAATATAAAACCAAATTGAATTGAAACTCTTTAATCTTTTGGATAATTGTGTAAATATTTGTATTTTATGTGATAAACGTCCATTCAACTACATTATTTTTTATGTAGCCTTTGTTTCAATCTCAAATAAGAAATATCTGCATCAAGTGATAAATGATCTAGTAGAGTTTGTTAATATTCAAAATAAATTCGTTTTTCGATCACAGTAAAACCGATATTATGTACCCAGCTCTTTTTGAAGTGTAAAATAAATAAAAATACATATATTCAATAGAAGCAGAATATGAAAACGAAGTTACAAATAGAATACAGTAAAAAATAACATTCATGGAAAACGTATCAAACCCTTCAAAGAGCAAATACAAATTGCGGATTAGTTTTATTTAAAACTTTTACGATTTCAACTTCAACTTATTGAAAAAACAAGATTCAAGTTCTTGTCGTAGCCGGATCTTAGAATAACATGTTTTATTTTATATTTATAAAAGACAAATTAACATTTTATACGTGGATAATGTGGCTTTGATTTGTTTCGATAAGCCTTAAGTATTTTGATTACATCAGAAACTCGTGATGGTACTAGTGTTACGAAATGTTTATGAACACGATGATCTATTACCATAACTTAAGGAATGATGCAATTATGTTTAGAGTTCGAAATTGTATGTAAAGTTTTGTTTTTTAAGAATGTAATACTTATTTTTAGTAAGACAGGGCCGGGGGTAAAAATAGCCACAATTCTAAGGTTTGTAGTTTTTAAGATTTAGATAAGTAGGTACCTACTCAAATTTGATGTAAGTAACTCGCTATCCTACTATATATAATATACATTTTTGTGACAAACGTTGTGAATTGTCGTACACAGACTCGGACAAAAGGGTTATCAATAATTCAATCCCACAAGGTAGCGTGCTCGGATGTTTGTTATTTTTGCTGTACATAAACAATCTACCTAATGCCATAAATACCGAATGTATACTGTTTGCAGATGACGTGTCCCTACTCTTTAAAAGTTCTGAATCCATTGACCTCAATTTTATTACAAATACCTTTGAAACTACCAAAAAATGGCTTCACGACCATAACCTAGAAATAAACCTGACTAAAACTAAACTCATGCAATTTAAAACTTATCAGAGAACCGCCTTAAACCTAACAAACTTGACAAAAATTCTCAACATAGATGAAACTCACGAATTTAAACTATTAGGAATAATACTAGACACCCATTTAAATTGGAAAAATTACATTGCAACCTTAAAAACGAAAATTGCTAAATTTACATACGCCCTAAGCATGATCAAACGCAACACAAACCTTGAAACTGCCCTTTCAGCATATTATGCAAATGCCTATGCCTGGTTCAATTATTCAATAATTCTTTGGGGCGATAGCGTACACTTTAACGACCTTTTTATAAAACAAAAGAGATTAGTTCGAATATTAGTAAATATTAAACAAAGACAAAGTTGCAAACCTCACTTCAAAGAAAATAAATTACTAACTTTACCTTGCATTTATATTCTACAAATGTCATTATTTGTTAGAAAATACAGAAGCTTCTTTTTATCAAAAAATGAAATTAATGTTAACTATAACAGGCGCAATAAAGACCAATTAGTTCTACCGTCTTCAAAGCTTAAAGCACTAGATCAAAGCCCCGAATTTAGATTAATTACAATATATAATAAAATTCCCCCAGTCATTAAAACAGAATTAAAGGACACTGTCTTCTATAATAGACTAAAAACCCTACTAATTAATAAATGTTATTACTCCGTGGAGCAATATTTGTCTGACAAATTCACTGAATAATTTAAGTATGTACCTAAATACCTAAAAGTTGACTCAAATTACTATTCATATTCTACTAAATTATCTTGACATTTTAAATTTCCTTGTGACATGACATTAATACCTACCTATGACATTTAATTTAAGATTTTAATTTAGTAATTTTGCATGAAATTTAAATTACATTGCAGTGCCCAACAGGGTGTATGTATAAAGCCTACTAAGCCTACCTAGACCTAAGCTATACTATGTACCTACATACAAGCAATGAATAAATGAATATGAATATGAATATGAATATAATATATAATAATATTATAAAGGCGAAAGTCCGTGTGTGTGTGTGAATGTTTGTTGCCACGTATCTCCATAACTACTAAACCGATTTTGATTAAATTTGGAATGTAGATAGATAATAACCGGGAATAGGACATAGGCTACTTTTAATCCCGAAAAATTGCACGGTTCCCGTGGGATAAAAAAAAGTAGTACTCCACGCGGGCGAAGCCGCCGGCGTCCGCTAGTTTTAAATACTTTATCCATATTTTTGTTTATATTCAATTGCTTTAAATATTTGATTTGCTACAAAAAGTATTTGTTTCTTTGTTGCAGTTATTATTTACAAACCTGAATTGCAAACAACAGTAAGTATTATAACTTTCAATCTGGTTTAAATGACTTTATAATATCAAAGTACTTACCTATATTATATACCTGTTCTTGGTAAACATATTTTTAAGACTATTAGGTATTCTGTGCTATTAGTAGGTACAGCTCATTATTTTTTATAAACGATATTCATCGTCCTAACAAAGCTCGATAAGATCATTTCCGAAACCCTAAAATCAGCAATTCTTAGTCTCATAAAGGAACGGTTTTCATATATAAAACGACAGCATTATTAGCGGTGATTTTCTGATTTTCTAACCATCAAACAAACTTTCTTACGAGATTCATCTTAGACCAGCAGTGCGATTCAGATCTTCTCGGAATGTATTCCGAAGAAAATCATCGAATCGGATGCATTTTTGGAAGTTTGAATCGCACTGCAGATGTATTTAGTTGATTAAAAATTATTCTACAAGCTACTAGGTGAATATAGGACGCAGCTTATGCTTCTTCTTGACGAGGCAATGTCTGAGGTTCAATCTCTTAACATATTATGTCTCAACCACAGGAAAGACATGATATATTATGTACTTAAACATATTATGAACTAAGACTGGGCTGGAATTTTCTTACACACATTCCCAAACACAAATTAACGCCATAAATCGTTGGCCGCTTTTCAGAAAAACAGCAAATAAGAGCTCTGCTTTTTTACCATAATTTCTTTTTTTCTCTCCCAACCGGAATTGGCATTTTTAATTAGGGAATATCAAACAGATATCGCATGACCTTTTTTCTCATTTTGAAGACAAGATCAAGGCGTATTCAATGTAAAAAAACGTTTGTTCTCCATCCGGTTTCGACAGTCAAGCGGGGCGCTCAGTAAGGCTACATTCCATACACATGATACCTCCAGCAATTTGCAATGGGAAGGTTGCAATGCATACCAAAGTATTGCGTGCCTTTATCGTCATAGATACAAAAGATAGATCAACCTAGCGAATATAATATGTAGCGTATCTAACATTTTGTGTTGCTTAAACTCGCTTCACTAGTTCTAGTAATTCGATACTTAAAATGCATGTTTTTGCTATATAACCTTATATAAACAGGTTTCCAATCTTTAATCTAGACTTAATAAATTAATCTATGAACTAAATCTAAAAATTATGTAAGCACACTAATCGACCACTCTATTTAGGACTTTATTTAATTTCAAACCGTCTTCAAAGTAATTTATTTTACAAGACACTCAATTTAAACGAAATGATTATACCAAGGCTTAAAACTTATAAATTGGTAAAAGCGATACACACGGGAAAACAGCATTATGATTTGTTTTTGATAAAATAATTCTGTTTCTTGCATCAACGTCTTTCATTCATCCATTCAAAATTTTCACGATTCTTGAAATGGAGTAGGTACGTATTCTATTGTTCCCGCGTATTGGGCCTTTCAATTAATCATTTTCATCGAAGTGGGTATCAACGTCGGCTTTCCCATTTAGTTAGAAAAGATTTCTCCTCGTTTGTGTCCATTTGCCGCGCGCAAAAGAAGTGTTTTGCAATTTTCTTCGCGTTGTCATCGGCGCCGGCATTGAATAGCTTGTTGTTATAATAATTGCTACTTACTTAAACTATTCAGATGACGTAAAAGGTTTTCTCTTGCTGTCACCTAGATCTACCAACACCCAACACAATATGTATCCAATTACGATAAACCGAAAATCGCTGATTCCTGAAATAATCAAAACCTTTGAGATAATCGTACAATGTACAATATGAATTAGTATTCCGCATGATCAATACAAGAGCATAGAATAATGTGTTACGAATTCCTGCAGAGCCGCGAATACGCTATGAAAACGGGAAAATAGTTTCCACATGCCAAGGATAACGCGGCTTAAAACAAGTTACATAAGTATGGTTTGGCCTACGAGTGGAAAGTTGCCTGCATTGAGATACTTGCACAAAATGTTTATTGTTCAAAGATAAAGAGAAAAGTAAATTATGTAAATAGAAGCTCTCTAGAGTTTGAATAGGACAGACGGACCGATGAAATGTAGAGTGATTAAATATGTAAGTTGCATAGATAATGTAGATTGTATTTAGTCAAATAAACGTACAAGATCAAAAGAATAATAAATTATACAGAATTACACAAATATTACATTTCATACATGAAAATATTGATAGGTACTCACCAAACTTAGTGACAATCCAATCAGACGAAAGGGAATCACAAACAGAGCACAAGGGTAATACAGTTAACACCACGGGCAGGGTTAGAAAAACTATATAATAAAATAAAATCACCAGGGTCAAACAGGATTACACAAATTCAAACAAAACGCGAGCACATGCACTGAGCTGAGTCCAGGGTCCGGGAATGCTGCGGCTCTCTGGCTACACACGTTTCATAATCAATGCGTGAGTGTTGTAATATTTACGTAATTTTTTTTTTTCAGTCTGTCAGAGTATCGGCGCGAAGTCTACAGTACAAGCAAATGTACCGCTCCCGGTGAACGCACGGGCCGCACTGCTTGCCCATAACGGCAAAAGGTCGTTCGTTACCCACATTCTCTTTCCGCGCAAGCCTTCTCAAGCTAGAATGAAACAGAGCACGCAAAGCTCCCAGGAATATACGAGAGAGCGGGACGGCTATAGCACAGCCTCAGGAAAACCCAAACTCGAGTCTTGATAGTTCTAAGTTACTGCTAAGACCGTGCTTTAGCTTTGTGAATTATTTGAAAGGTACTTGCTCAATCGTTTATTATGTGTAAATTAATAGACAAAAAACCTTTTATTAGTCATATTGAATGGTTTGATCGTGGTTTGTTGAAGTTAGAATTCCGTTTGATTTGCTATAGTCTAATGGAATTCTGTCCCGTCGGTGTTGTCATCACGTATGCATGTGCGGATCTTACTTTTTATGATTCTTTGCGGATTTTCCCACGACTCATCTACTAAAAGGAGCCTCCAAATAAATAAAGTCTAAAATTCTTATTTACTTACTTTGTATTCTAGTGATTTGATTATGAATATTTTTTTTGGTGAATACTTACCAGTAATTTAAGAACGCAGAACCTAAAACAGTTTTGTCATGGGGAAGAATAAAAAAATCCATGAGATTTGTTTCACATAACGAGAGAAAATTTATCTTTTTCTACTAAACTTAAACTTTTCCGTTTTCCTGTGGTGATAGATAGTACCTACTTGACACGCTCCTCCTGAAAGAAAATCTGAGGAATCTAGTGGAACGACCTTTTTTATCATACCACCCAGTCTGCACTCGCTTTTTCTTTCATGTAAGAGTAAGTAATGAAATACTTATATCAAATTTCACGTTTTGTATGACCTATTTATGACCTAAAAGTAGTAAAGCGTCACAAACAAACAGATAGCCTTTTACTGTTTTTCTCTACATTTTTTGTAGTAAACGACAATTTCTGTTTTTATCTACGATTTTGTTGACTAAACTATTCCATGGTGTGGTATACGTTTTTACATTTAGCGATCGATGCAGATTTTAATAAGTAGGTACTTTACTTAACATTTATTGTGTAGGTACACAAAATATAGGAATATATAAAAACTACAGAATCACCACATTACATTTCTTTTGACCCACATTTCCAACAGGAAATGTAGGTCAAAAGGTATTATTGTTCTGTGGGCACATCCACCCACTGCTGGGTCTCTGCTTCCTCTTTACCTCGTCACTCAATTTTTTTTTCTTGCGCCAGTCGCATCCACTGCTTACCTTGCCATTGCCATATGATTAACAACACAGTTCTATAAAAATATCAATATACAGTATTAAGAGCTAAGGCACACGGTGCACACACGGCTATTCTAAGCTGTAAGTATAAGTAAGCCTAGCTCGTTGTTAAAACTCGACGAAGAAATCTGAAAAAGTAGACTCATAGAAATTATAGCAATTCTTGTACTAACGAAATCTATGAATAAATTAAAAGCTTTAGCTCCCGTTTATCAGCATCTGTATTTAGTCACATATTCAAATCTACAATTTGGCGTTTTGGGTAAACAAAGTCGCAAATCATTAATTTTAGCGAATACCGACCGCCATGTTTATCTTACCCGGGAACTGTAAAGGATGTGGATCAAAACTAGCGATAAAATAGTAAGATTTATCATAGGGACATGACTTATAATACGAAAGTCGATAATTCGAGAACTCAGGCGTTTCAATTACTTACTGTTTTCGAAAATGTGTTTAAGTACGTGTCAAATCACAGATTTATTGTATACTTAGGCAAATCTGTGTGTCAAATGGTCAAAACTGTTAATAGAAATAGCCCTTTATACATAGAAAATTACTTGTGGATTGGCGAACTATTCTGAAGGGACCTACATAATACAAAGTAATTTTGATTAAAAAAATACCTGCTATACCTTTATTTTAAATATATTTTATCATCATTCTCATCAACTAAACTGTCACTACATGACACATGCGATTTTTGTCAATGTAGAAATGAATTCAAACAGACAAAACGGCTTTAGGAATGACGAAACATGGCAAGTGTTCCAGTTTTCTGTTCTGTATCAATTTTATTTATGCTGGGAAATATTGTTGAGGACTAAAAAAATAAATAATTTATTTTTATTATTATTCTTAGATTTACACTATATTTCTACTGAGCAAATATTTTTTTTAAGTCTTTTCCATAACTTGCACTCTAAGAACTTCGTAAAATATATAAATTCAACAAAACCTATTTATTAAACGGCTTAAATAAAAAAACTGAAGACAGACCGGGGCTCATTAGATACCTAATAGTCAGTCTGGCCTGATTTAATCCAGGACTATCTTTAGTCTTTATTTTATAACAAACCTTGTGTTTAAATAAAATCTTTGATTTATTCATTTGAGCACAAAAGAGTCATTAGGTATTTAAGTTCTGTGGAATTGTGTAATTGTTATCCTGTGAATGAATCACACTATTTTTGTTATCACTGGGTGTGTTACGCCAGTTCAAGTTACGCTTGGTTAATGTAAGTTGTATTGTGTTGTTACTCAAATACATGAATAAAAGGTAAAAATATTGTGACGACAGCTAAAGCTATTTATGATTAGAAATAATGTTGGACTTTTTCTAAATATTTCAATTTATTTTTCAGAGATTCGCGTTGACTGACCAGAGTCCACGAATTTATTGTTGCTATAAACAAATCCATCAGAACTAAGGACCGTACTCTTAGCAAAAAGGTATCTAAGCACATTTCAAATATTTATTAGTTTTGTAATAGAAGCTACTGATTGATATTTAGTTTCACTTTTTTGAAAACAACGTCCCAACATTTATGTTTCAGGAAAACAAAATGTCAGAAACAATAACTTTCGGTGACTCATACGCCCCCATATCTGTTTATGCATGGAATAAGGACAGAACTCGTAAGTAAATTCATTGTGTTAAAAATAATTAATTTAGCAAAGGTTAGTTAACCTTAGTCCTAACCTAAAAGAACTATAATAGTGGCTTTACCTTTACAAAATTAAATGCACATTTAGGACTTTTTTATACATTTCTATTCTAGGTGTAGGCAGTTTTTTTTTATTATAAACAAATCATGTGCATCAGTACTATGGCCCCACATAATTATGCCGTAATTTAACCAAGAGTGTGCGTATGCATAGTAAGCAAACAAGGCAGACTCATATTGAGTGTTACTTTTTAATATGCCTAGGGCATAAAAAAATTGTGAAAGCTTTGATTTAATTTTTGCTACATGTTCCTTCCGATTTATACTTATGTGTATCTATTGTTATTGATTAAAATCATTTACTTATTTAAAAATTATAAGTAGCTAGGAACTTCTACTTTTCAATGTAATATGACTGACTAAGTTCTACAATGCAAAGTTATGAAAAATGTATTCAAAACGTTATTCATCCTTTTATTTTATGGCATTTCAGAAATAGCGTTATCCCCCAACAACAATGAACTTCACATTTACAAAAAGGAAGGAAAAGATTGGAAACAAGTCCATAAGCTCGTGGAACATGACATGAAAATCATGGGTATTGACTGGGCGCCTAACACCAATAACATCGTAACATGCTCTGTTGACCGGAACGCTTACGTCTGGAACCAGGACAAAGAGAGCAAGTGGAACCCTACTCTAGTACACATCCGTATTAACCGCGCAGCAACGTGCGTCAAATGGTCTCCCAACGAGAACAAATTTGCTGTCGGCTCAGCAGCAAGACTGCTCTCTGTCTGCTACTTCGAGAAAGAAAACAACTGGTGGGTTTCCAGACATATCAAAAGACCCATACGATCTACTGTGACTTCTATCGATTGGCATCCCAACAACATGATATTGGTAGCCGGCTCTTCTGATTTTAAAGTAAGGGTATTCTCTGCCTATATCAGAGAAACTGAAGACCAGCCTAGCGCTAACATATGGGGCTCTAAACTACCTTTTGGACAACTATTGGCAGAATTCCCCAATACTCAATCCGAAGGAGGCTGGATTCATGGTGTTTCTTTCTCCGCGGACGGCAATAAGATTGCTTGGGTGGGACACAACAGTTCAATCTACGTAGTCAATGCAAATGAAGGAAAAGCTGTATACAAACTGAAGACCGAGTATCTCCCATTCCTGGCCTGTACTTGGATCACCAATAACTATATTATAGCAGGGGGACACAGTTGTATTCCGATACTTTATCGTCTTGAAGGTGCCGAAATAAAGTTTGTAGGCAAGGTGGACAGTTCTCAGAAGAAAGAAGCAGGTGGTATGTCTGCAATGAAAAAGTTTCAGAGGCTCGACAAGCAGGCTATCGAAACTGACGACACATCTCTTGACTCTGTCCACCAGAATGCTATAACTTGCATTGCCTTGTTCGAAGGCACCAAAGCTCAGGCTAAGAAAATAAGCACTTCTGGTCTTGACGGACGACTGGTCATCTGGGATGTCAACGCATTGGAACGCTCTATGAAAGGTCTAAAACTAGTTTAGGTAAAAATGTAGAAACACAATAATTATTTGTTCTACACAGCGCATGACAAATAATTGATATCTACCTACTTATATAAATATTTTAAAATTATTTTTAAATGAATGGTAAGCAATAATTTTTTTTTTATAAATTTTAACCATCGTATGTTATTTTATTGTAAATCATCAGTAGCTCAAAATTTACCCAGGCGCTACAACTTTCCTTAAATAAAAAATAAATAAAAATAAAAAAGCCTTTATTATTCCTCAGCTTTACATTTGAGACTATACTAATACTAAATTTTATTCTAAGAGTTAGATTCGCTGAAGACCCCTCTACGGGTATAGGCCTCCTCCAAAGCCTTCCAGTCTTCTCTGTGTTGTGCTTTCTTAGCCCACGACTTTCCTGCTATGGCCACTATCTCATCTTGCCATCTTTCCTGTGGTCTTCCTGCCCTTCTTTTTCCAGCTGGGCCTTTCCATAGGGTTGTTTCACGGGTCCACCTGTCATCTTCTGTACGAACCAAGTGCCCTGCCCATCGCCATTTTAAGGCTTGTGCGTGTTGAAGAGCGTCTATTACTTTTGTTTTACTTCTTATTAGTGAATTTTTTTGTTTATGTGCTAGCTTTATATTTAACAGACTTCTCTCCATCGCCCTTTGGCACACTTGTATTTTACTTTTTGCTGTTTTGTTGAATGTCCAGGTTTGGCAAGCATATGTCAGACATGGCAATAGACACGAATTCATAACTTTAGATTTTAGTTTTATAGGTAGTTTGGATTTCATTATCTCTTTGTAGCTCCAGTACTTACTCCATGTTATATTTATTCTTCTCTTAATTTCTTCTATATTTCTGTTTTTATCAAAGGATATTTGTTTTCCCAGATAAATGTATGAATCCACGTATTCTATTTCCTTATCATTTATAGTTATTTGTTTCTTTGTCCTGTTTGTAAGTATTTTTGTTTTGGAGGTGTTCATCTCTAAGCCAACTTTGACGCTTTCTCTATGAAGGTCATTTAACATTTTTTCTAGTTGTTTGGAAGACTCAGCTATAACAATGATGTCGTCTGCGAACCTTAGATGACTCAGACGTTTGGTATTGATGTATATGCCAGTTTGCTGCCAGTTGAGGTTTGACATTAGGTGTTGTAGTACAGCAATGAATAATCTGGGGGAAAGGGGGTCCCCTTGTCTGACTCCTCTGCATATGTTTATCGTTTCGCCTGTTTTGTCTAGCTTTACTCTGCTTTTACTTTTACGATATATGTCCTTTATTAAGTTGATATAGACATCTGGGATCTTTAATGCTGAAAGAGTGCTCCAAATGCTGCTATGGTAAATCGAATCGAACGCCTTGGTGTAGTCGACGAATCCCAGATAAAGTGGTCTGTTAAATTCTTCATATTTCTCTATAACCTGTTCGATAGTGTGTATATGGTCTACTGTGCTGAATCCTTTGCGGAAGCCTGCTTGTTCGATTGGTTGTTGATTTTCAATGTTTTCTTTAATTTTACTCTCTAACCAGGAGGCAAATATCTTGTAGATATTGGGCATCAAACTAATTGGGCGATAATTCCCCACATCAGTTGGATCGCCTTTTTTGTACAAGAGGATTATGTCTGAAATTGCCCAAGAGCTTGGGATTTTTTCTTCTGTAAGTACTTTGTTGAACAGTATTGTCAGTGGTCGTGTAAGTATAAATTTTGATAGTTTTATTATTTCATTGGATATGTTATCGGGGCCTGGACTCTTGTCGGTCTTTAACATCAAAATGTGTTTTATAACTTCGTTTTCACTGATCCAATTTTTGGTATTCTCTGGTTGGGTTTGTATTTCTTTGGTTGTCTCAGGTCTTGGCATGATATTTTCTTCGTATTCTGTCGTGTTTGGGGAGCTGTAAAGGCTTTTGTAGAACTCTGTAGCTATGTTTATTATTTCTGTCCTGGTTTGTACTTTTTTCGACTTGTTTTTTGTCTTCAGTTTAGGAATCCATGTTTTTTCTTTATTCAGTACCTTATATGCCTTTTTCGTGCTTCCTTTTGTAACTAAAAATTGTTCTATGATCTTTAGCCTGTGTGTTTTGTAGTCATTTTTAATGCTTTTATTTGTTCTTTTGTAAAGATATTTCAATTGTTGTTTGTCTTCCTTAGATAGTTTTTCTTTGTTTTGTAACTCATGTCTTTCCTTGATTAATAATTTAGATTCTGTGCTTAAAATTTCTTTTTTCTTGTTAGAGTTGTCTGATTGCTTTTGTGAGTCTTTTAAACTGGTAATTATTGCTTTTTGAATTTTGTTGTAGTAATCTTCAACTGTATCATCATCAACTAATGTTTCAATTTGTGTACTCAGGGTCTCTATGAATCGTTTCTCTTCGGCCTCTGTTCTTAAAGTAGTTGGAGCGGTGCAAAATCTTTTTCTGTTTTTCTTTGTTTCATTCAGTGAGAATGTAGCTCGTACTAGCTTATGGTCGCTGGAGTATGGAATATTACTGAGGACTTCTAAATTTTGAAGACGGTTTGGTTTCTTATAAAGAATAAAGTCGATTTCATTTTTTGTTATTTTGTCAGGTGATATCCAGGTCCATTTCTTTTTTGGATTTTTTCTAAAGATGGTGTTTGCTATAGTTAAATTATTTTCTAGAGCGAATTTTACTAGTTTTTCTCCTCTGTCATTTCGTTCTCCATATCCGTATTTTCCCATTATTAGGTGTTCTGTGGGTTTTGGCAGACCTATCTTTGCGTTGAAATCTCCCATAATGATTACATTTTCTCTAGCGTATGTTTGGGCTTCTTTTAGTTGGTTGTAAAATATATGTATTTCTTCATCTGTAGACTGAGCTACTGGAGCATATACCTGGATAATTGATAGGGAGTATGCGTCAAATTTTAAGTTTAAAAGGCAGACTCTTTCACTTAGTCCAATGAAGGACTTGTTTGACTTATTTTTGTTTGATTTGACTCCAATGTTTGACTTAAATTCTTTCTTTATGAGAAAACCCACTCCATATAGCTTTGGCCTTTCTCCGATATAGCAGAATATGTGGTCTTCGTCCTCTATTATGGCATTTCCTTTTCTGCGAATGTCTGAAATGCCTATTATGTCGTATTTAATTTTTCTCAGAGCGTGTTTTAGTTGAAGCATTCTTTCTGTCGATGATAATGATCTAACGTTGTAGGTGCAGATGTGTAATTTCCTTGTATCTAATTTTTTTCTTGATAGAGGGTTTTTGTCTGTCGTCTCCACGGGGACTGGCCTTGTTTGAAGGGGTGCTGATGTTGCAATGCATAAATAATCATTTGTGTTATTCGGGGATGGTTGTTCCTGCGCTTGATGCTTGGTTGAGAAGGTTGGAGGGTTTTGGTCATGATCACCCACGGGGACCAACCGGCTTGGGTGATTTGTTGTTTGTTGGTTCTTTGTAGTGTTGTTGTTTTGTGTTGTTGTTGTTAGGTTTTTCCGGTTGCCGAGCTTTGGTTGCTACTTTTTCAAGGTGAGGGAGTTCGATCTGAATCTCATACTATCAGAGACATTGGCTCGATTTTCTTTAATATTCCAGGCCTGATGTTTTCGTGGTTGATTATTTTCCGGAGAAATTGTTAATTCTCTTTTGCGTTTTTCTTTGTTGTTGTTGTTCTCCTTCACGATGAGTTTGTCGTATTTTATGTAGGCCGTATTGCCTTTCTTTCTCTCTTCTTCCAGTTTTGGTTGGAGTGATCTGCGTATCTCTAATATATTTTTAGGAAAGTCTTCTTTAATATACATGCCGGTTGGTAGCTCAGACTTATTTCTGAATAGTACATGTTTTTTCCATTTTGTAGTCAATTGAACTAAAACTGGGCGCGTCTTTGTGCTTTTTACTCCCAATCTGAATGCAGTGACGATTTCCTTGCAGTCTATATCTATTTGCGATTCTTCCAACGTTTCTTTCAAGTTTTGTATCAATTCGATATCGTTCTTTTCTTTTTCATCCAAGCCAAAAAGAATGAAATTATTCTTTCGCTTTTCCCTCTCGAAAAAGTCGATTTTTCCTTCTAACTTTGTTATTTGCGTTTTCATGCTGGAGTTTTCCTCGGTGAGATTTTTTATTTTCTCGTTTAGGGCTTCCATAACATTCTTCGTTACTGCGTTCGTAATGGTAATTGTTTGTTCATTCATTTTCTCTTCCAATTTTTCTAAAAGTTTTTGCATATCCATTTTGGTAGGATTTGGTAGAATTCGAAAGATTTATCTGGCAACACTAGATGTCCCTCTTGTTTTCGAACGAAATCTTGTTGTTATGTTATTATGTTGGTGACACTGATTTTTGTTGATGAGTTGAGTTATTTTGAGGTTATGACAAAAATTTATTTGCTTTATTTTAGTGTTATTGCGCACTGATTATCACTGATTTCACGTTGATTTATTCACTGTTGGTGTTCAATATTAGTATTTTATCGGTTTTTCTGAGTTTATGTTTGTATTTCACACTAAATTTTAAATAACATTAGAGAGCGATACGCAGGATGACTTCTCTTCACGGCACCGGAAACCGGAAACAACTTTCCTTGGAGTAGATCCAAACACTGTAAAAATAATTAATAAGAATAGATTTGGAACCAATTAACTTCTATACTTTTTTCTTTAAAGATTATTAGGACTTTTATACAAACTTTGTACTACATTATGCTTTCCCACGAGATTTGTCGTTTGCGAAGCGGTTCACTCATAGCAGATTGGATCACTGATCAAAACTGATTATGCTAGCAAATTGGACTTCATTTTCTCTTTTCTATCAATAAAGTGTTATAAAAATTGATACACATTGTAGTGATCACTATCACACAAAGAGAAATCACTAATGTATCGGTGCTTCACTGGCTCACTACTACACTCAGATCCGAGCACACGCGCACGTCCAACCCGCACCGCGTCTACCGCTAGACTGACGATTGACGGCTCAGTGTTGCCCTCAACTGGTGTACATGAGACAATGTAATAAATCTATTGTATAGATACAAAGTACAAACACTACATCCCTTCCTTTTTAACAAATTTTATTTTGTTTTAAATGTAATCAATACTATAGATAATCATTTAGTTATTATTTACTAAGACAATCAATCATTTCTAATATAGCATTAAATTTTAATTGTATAGCTTTATTTATATTTTTATCTTTAATTTAATTTAATTTATCTGATCCTCATTTCCATTGGTCTCTTCTACCACTAATTTTCATTTTCACACCACATTCCTTCGTAGTCCCTGTCCAGTTCCTTCATTCCTTTCCTTTTTCCTTTTTTAACTTATCTCGATCTCTAACTTCAGTGTCATTATCTGTCTCATTTATATTTTTCAACATGGGTACTTTATGCCTGTTCACAATCAAAGGCATACTATCGCCTTATCCTGAACGTACCATCGGACACCTTAAAAGGTACGATAACAACTACACAAAACAGATGAAGAAACCAGCGAACTACTGCTGGCGACTCACTTTCCTGGATACCAAATAACGGCATCCCACAAATGGATGTTGCACTGCGACAGGGCAGCAGGCAACCAAGACTGGAACGTAGCCCCAAAATCTTGTCTCTAGAGAAAAGGTACTCTGGCAATCAATAGCTCTCTTCCCTTCAAATCACCGGGACTAGACGGAATATTCCCGAGAAACTTAGCAATATAAGACCCCCCAAACTTCTCAATAGGTACTGAGCTCAAATTAACCAACGAAGTCAAATTGCTTGGAATAAGCATCTTGACCACAAACTACAGAGAGCATGCACTTTCTTCTTCCAATGCAGCAGAATGCTTGGGAAATTGTGGGAGATAACACCAAAAATAACCATGTGGCTATACACAGCCATAGTAAGACCAACAGTGACATATGGTGCCATTATTCGGTGGAAAAGACTAAACTCAACACTGCAATTACCAAACTACAACGCTTTCAAAGACTGGCATGCTCTGTAATAACGGGTTGCATGAGAACAACACCGACAGGTATGTCATGGAGATAATCTTGGGCCTCATCCCACTAGACTCCTACGTACACCAGGAAGCGACACTGGCCGATCAGACTCACATCTGAACCTATGGAGGAACACCAGGAGCTCTCACGCATGTATTCTAGACAGATCCATATCACATGAACCGCTTATATGCGCCCCGTGTGACTGTGATAAGATCCCCAGACAATCAACATCTCTAAAAACTACAGATACATGAAAACCAAAGACATCAGTCAGGAAACAACTAAGTCCAGGTCTATGCTGACGGATCGAAACAAACCAGGGAACCGGCGTCGGAGTACACTAAGCTCACACAGTTCCATTATCCAATGCGAATGTGTGGCCATAACCGCAACTGCCACTGCTGTCAAGCGGAGAGGGATAGAAGACTACGGCCTACGAATACTTTCCGACAGTACAGCAACCTTCAGAGCACTGGAGAGCCAAACGTGCAACTTCAAGCTCATATACAAATATCACCTTGCTCTTGAGAGTATCGCCGCAAAGAACAGGGTAACTCTGCAATGGATCAAGGGACACAGTGGATCACTGGGAAACGACGCCGCAGATGACTAGTCAGAAAGGGCTCAGAAACACAAATGGAAAGCCCAGCTCCAATCCTTTCTCTGCCATTCTCCCAGCTACACACCTAGATACGGAAAATCACCTAAAACCTTCACAATGATCGGTGGACGGACTGCAGACAGTCCAGAGCAGCGATACCAGCAGCCACACCACGACTGACACGTCGCCTGATGAACCTACAAAGGAAATACCTCAAAATAATCACAGGACCCTGACAGGTCACTGTCCCCTCAACAAACACCTGTACAACATCGGTGCCACGGACAGTCCATACCTTCAATTTAATGAAAGTCACCTCCAATTTAATGAAAGTCAATACCTCCAATTTAATGAAAGTCACCTCCAATTTAATGAAAGTCCATACCTCCAATTTAATGAAAGTCACTTCCAATTTAATGAAAGTCCTTACCTCCAATTTAATGAAAGTCACCTCCAATTTAATGAAAGTCCATACCTCCAATTTAATGAAAGTCACTTCCAATTTAATGAAAGTCTTTACCTCCAATTTAATTAAAGTCACCTCCAATTTAATGAAAGTCCTTACCTCCAATTTAATGAAAGTCACCTCCAATTTAATGAAAGTCCATACATCCAATTAAATAGACGTCTAGATACCTCCAATTCAATGAAAGTCACCTCCAATTTAATGAAAGTCCATACGTATGGTACGCACCTACGTATAATACCTACCTCTTATTTAAAAGAAGCCTGCAGTCTCAAATTCAATTTGTAACATAACATAGGTACTTTCAATTTAATGGAAATCCAGTTTATTTTCAATTAAATGAAAATCAAGATTTTTATTTTGTTGTGGGTATCTGCATATTTTTAATTTAATGAAAATCAAAGAGTTGGTTTATTTCAATTCTAATAAAAATCTATGATTATTCATTTTATTGATTGTAAGTAGGCACTATGACCCCAATAATAATAACAAATAATCAAAGTTGTCAAAAGGGCTGTGTTTTGGCTTCGGCCCCATGCATGCCTATCAAAGGTCCGGGACTCCATAGTCCCAAGATGTTGAACCTTAACATAAGTACAAATAATAATAATAATAATAATAATAATAATAATAATAACATCAAACCTCATATCAACCCCACATGATGTGCACTTGGCTTTGGCCTGTGTTCATCATTAATAATTATAATAATATAATATAAACTTTATTTCAGGCAACATAAGATAACATAATTAACCAACCGACTCATATGAGTCGAGTCGATAAGAATCGAAAATCAATAATAATAGTAAAAATAAAGTTATTCCAAACCAGCTGTTAGTCCCTGGATATGCTGGAATTACCAAAGCAGATCTTTGTTCTACTACAGAAAACTGTAATACTAAATACATGTAGGATAGTCAGAAAATTCTTACAAAATGACTCCTCTTCTGAAATGTTACAAACAAATAATAATGCCCAACCTACAACCAGTGCACACTTGGCCTAGGCCCGTGTGCCCTAGATAATTACCGGCTTTTCTCTGAGCCGAGCTCATGTAGATCGCAAAACATAATAATAATAATAATATCTAACCGAATGAAAGGCCTGTGCTGTTATGATTATTATTTGATGCCTATTAATTAATATTATAGTACTTACCTAGGTATGCTCCGTTTAAACGATAATGTTAATAAACAGATGTTAAATCTTAGGTACTAATAGGTACTTACATAAAATCTATCTATACAAATTATAAATAGAAAATAGAATAAATATAAATAATTCAATATCGTTACACCTCACACAGCGCCATCCAGCCCCAAAACAAGCAAAGCCTGCTCTATGGGAACCAGACAACCGATAGAACACTTATATACTTTTTGTAAATACACATTTATTACACTTTCCAACACCCAAACACAGAACAAACATCCATGTTCATCACACAAATGCCCGTCCTGGATGGGAATCGAACCCACGACCCACAGCACAGAAGGCAGAGCCACCACCAACTGGGCCAAGAGGCCAATCGAATAGATAGAAAACACTCATGATTATTGAGTCTTCTTGCTTCCCGATATTTCAACGCAGTTGCATGCACCATGATCACGGGTAACCGAAGTCTTTGCGAGATAGAAGGTAGGTAGTTAAGTTATGTGCAGACAAAACGGTCTACCCTCCTCAGTCAAAATACAATAACAAAACAACTCGATAAAGGGTTTTCAAAACAACCTTTATGTACCTACCTAAGGAATCGTCCCTATCATTACGACTCCTTGTACCTAACTGCCTATAAAATATTAGTAGGTCGCTGACCTCACTAGGAAAGTTTATAAAAATCTAGGTAGGTAGGTATGTCGTTCAATGCAATCGCCCTGCACTTTATTCAATAAACAACAATGATTCATTCGACTAGATATTCCTATTTTATCTACACGGAATAATTTAACAGTAAGTAGCAATTTCTGTTCTTTTAATTTTGTCAAAAGATAAGGAAGGTACATAATCATCTAATGTTTTTTTTTCTTATTTTTATTTCTCTTCATCCATACGAACTTGAACTTTTACGATTCAAGTAGAAAAGAGTGGAATGAAACGGATGACTCACTGGAATTATTTTGCGTAAAAAACATTCCTTATCGATCTAACTGTTAAATCGATCAGTTAGATTTTATCAGATTAATTTTACTAATATCTGGGCGACCGAGCTCTGCTCGGATGCATAACGCCATCTAGTGGTTCGATTACGAACCACATTGCACTGGTAAACCTATTTGCGTGAAAATGCCAAGAAAACGGCTTTTCCCAGATATGAGACCTAGCTAGATCGATTTTTCGCCTCCGTAAACACCCGTACTGCAAATTTCATCGAAATCATTAGAGCCGTTTTCGAGAACCTCAGTACATAGAAACAAACTTCAAACATTAAACAAATATTGCTCGTTTAATAGAATAGGATTACACTATTACGTTCGCCCAGTAAGAAATATAAATACGGTATAAAAATACCGAATATGGATTATATAAAATTCAACCATTTTTTATTGTCACCTTCCTTCCCTTTTAACAAATAAATAAATTTATTTACTGACTTTTATCCTCGTCGCCACTTGTAGTGATCACTATCACACAAAGAGAAATCACTAATGTATCGGTGCTTCACTGGCTCACTACTACACTCAGATCCGAGCACACGCGCACGTCCAACCCGCACCGCGTCTACCGCTAGACTGACGATTGACGGCTCAGTGTTGCCCTCAACTGGTGTACATGAGACAATGTAATAAATCTATTGTATAGATACAAAGTACAAACACTACACACATTTCACAAAGTTTCACACAGATTAAGTAAAGTTTGTACTTTGGAATCCAAATGACTAATAGATTTTCGTAAACCTCAATCTACTTAGAATACAAAGGCCTCCAAGTGCAAATTCGCTTGATATTAGCATATTAAAAAGCCAATTCTACGATCTATGTCGATTCCAAGTTTCATGAAGTGTTCGTGGCGTAGCTTGCTTAGATGTTCTTGATAGATTGTTGAAGTTAAGCCACGTTCTAAGCGGTCACAACTGGGATGGGTGACCGGTAGTGGCATATATAGTTAAGCGCTTCCGTGCTTTGGCACGTTAAACTGTTGGTCCCGGCTTTTAAGTCGTTAAGCCATGACGGAGGCCTTCAGCTCCGTCACTAGAGTTAGCTACTAGCTACTAGATCAATATGAACATACATAATGTACAGTACATGCCTACATAATAATAGTTTCATTCGAATCGGTTCCGCGTTGAAACGAGGTCGTGATTGAAATTATCATTCCAAACATTTCAACATACATTCAGATTTATAAAACTTTACTTTTCATCTAAATACACAAAAATCTCCCATCTCAAAGGCCCCTAAGGTGGAAATTGAACCTAAAAGCGGTAGCGCAGAAAGCACTTTTATCAACCGACTTCAAAAAAAGGAGGTTCTACGTTCAGCTGTTTAGTTTAGTTCTGCTGTTTAGTGTAGTTTGTGTTCAGCTGTTTTGTTTCTACGTATTTTAGTACTTATGTTCACCGGTTTCTTCGTCCATTGTGGACCGATTTTGATGATTGTTTTTGTTTGAAAAGATATACTTCCAATGTAGTCCTAGAAAAATTAGTGAAGATTTGACAAGGATCTTCAGAGTTATGAACATAAATGGATTGCTCAGCTTACAACATTGAAGTTGATTTCTTAATTTTTTTACTTAGGCATTTGTTACTATGCTTTTAACTGTGCTGCGAGAAATTCGGTAGTGAAATTCTTGTAATTAATGCCATAAGTAATTATTGGTGTTTACACCGGCTGACAATATCTATTTGTGTTTCCATTAATTATTTGTCTCAACATTGCGTATGTTACCTGTGCAATGTAATAAATTAACAATGATTAAACATGGATTAAACTATACAGTACCTACTTAGGTAAGGTAACTAGTCTAGTCAGTTACATAGACAATCAGTAGGCAAGTCAATAGTGTATCTACAGCCAGTGATTGGTTGGTAGAGTAATGTTTGGTCACGTTTGGTCAACGATCTTAGAATAAAATAAGCCGTCAAATTAATAATAACTTTTTGCGTAACTTAAACTACCTAAAATAGTTGAATTTATAAAAAAACTTTTATAAACTTGGTGTTTTTTTTGTCTATATTTTGGTCGATATAAATTGGTACTAAGGTAAGTAATTAATTAATTATAAATTATTATTACTAAGCAATTGAGATTTAAGTTACTTTTGAATTAGATAGTCTAAAAACCACAAACAGAGTTCAATTCAAACTGCATGCAATATTAACTCGCTTTTTGTTCGATTAGATTTTCGATTGCGCGCTATTTTGGACTATTGTTTGAAATACATTTTTTTTATTAAACTGATTGAAATATTTGTTTTTTTCATAATGTAATCAACTGTTACAGTCCCAGGATCTAACTTATAAACTTGAACACTGGTTAAATAATGCTCAAGATTCATCTTGTCACCTAACACTATCTAACAAAAAAAAATGGCAATTTTTTAAACGGTGTTTCAATTTTAACAGAATTTTATAAGTAGAGGGGCCAGTCTTTAAGTAGATTACCTACACCCACCTTAATGCTCGGAGGCACGAAATTCCCTCAGAAAAGTAAAATATTTTCTTTTAATTAACGACGCAGCATGTTTGCTTCGTTAGCCGCCATGTTAGTGTAAGTAATATTTTATCTTATTTTATCTTTGTGATCTTTTTATTTTTAGATAGTGTGGTGCATATTTTGTTATTGACATTCTACTGCAAAAGTTATAATTGCGTTGGATGGAGAAGTCAACAATAATAAAATGTTAGTTCAGTACCTAATACAGGGTTTTTTTTATAAAAGGTGAAATGGCTACCCCAATCACAATGTTACGTACACAATGCTACGTTTTGTAATGTTAGATTTGGCTCATTGATAATCACTTTATTTGTAGTTCGTTTTATTCTAGAGAGCAGTAGACCGCAACCAAATACAGATTGTTTCATATCGTAATCATCCCATATTTTGATGTCCATCAATTTCTTCAAAAGTAGCTAACTATATAGCTATAGTAGCTACCTATTTAAGTTTAAGTTTCAAATATCTACATTTATCAGTGTTGTCGTTGACTGTACTGTACAAAGAGAACATTTACGTATTACTTCATTAGCAAACATTCAAGTAAAAAATTGACTAGACAACTCACGTTTTACTACGCGCCTAATTACCTAATTAAGTTGCGTACAATTTGGGTAAATGTTTAGGTAATAGAACAAGGTGTAAGTAAAAATTGTTCTAATTGAAATTGCTATGTACAAAACTTGAAGTTTAAGAAATGGTTTCGAAACGGCCTTGCGCAACAATGTGAATTGGACACGGAACTGGCTGCAGCCTTGTGGCCATGGTAACTAGACTGTTGTACCTATGTGGACGTGTGTTACCCTAAATATTACATACAAACTTTTTTCCGCGGCTTTGAATATTCGTTATTATGTGCCTGATTTCTTTGTATCTACTATTTAGACCAAAATGAGATGGTTATTTTGGCTTTAAATAATAATTATTTAAAACATTTCTTATATGCAAAATCATCTAAGATTTCATGTTATGATTGACTTTATAAGAACTTCAGATTAATTCAATTTCTCTGATAAGAAGGAATTTAAATAATAAAGTGACAACATCGATAACTCATGGCTTCTTTATCTTTATGTATACTTATACCTAAATTACTACTGTTTATTAACCTATCACAATCTACCATTATAAATTCAATCGAAATCACGGTCAGATCCATTATTAAACCAATAACTGAATTCGTTACGATTGGTAATTATTTGAACTGGTAGTTCAATTCCATTGAAATTTCGAGCATGGGGGATTTTGTAAGGTTGAAACACTTCCTCTGTATACATTATACATGCCTATTGTAAAGTATCTATGGATATAATAATATCCCATTGAAAAAATATGGTTAACATTCGAACGATAGCCACCTCCAGAATGGGAGTCGGTATTCAGAGTCAGTAAGCAATACAACTCTAGGTACATCTAATACAAACAGATACGGTAGGTAGGTACAGTAGATAAGCACAATGGTCCTAGGCATTCGTGAAATTAGCCGTTACGATGCGCAGTGTTAGCTTTTCCATACAAAATTTTCTACTGCGCAGCGAAACGGCTAACTTCACGAATGCCTAGATCCATTGTGCGTACGAGAATATGGGTACGATACGATACGAGATATTTACATTGACACTTCATTCGCAAGGCAATCTCTTGGTCTAAGTGAACGAAAACGTTCGAAAACGTACGAACGAAAACGAAAACGTCCAAACGAAAACGTTCGGGCACGTCTACTCACCTAAATTTTTCCAATGATATCGAGACTTCGGAATTTATCTGTATAGTCACGTCTACAGTAAGGGTTCAACTGTGATCTGAATCCATAATGATTCAATATATTCTGTTCCTGCATCAGTGCGCACACAGACTCAATTACTATAGCGGAAATATTTCTTTCTAACAAAAAACGTTATATTTTGATCGGAATAATTTTGTACTTATTGTGTTTAGTAAGTTTAGGTATAATTTTATTGGTCATTTTAATGCGCCATTTACATGGTGCGAGTTTTTTATCTCGAAAATGCGAGAAACTCGCTCCATAACAATTCAGTGACAAGCGGTTATCGACCTTCCGAATAACGTAAGTATATTGATTTATCGTGATAAGTAAATAAAAATTTATAAGCAAACCAAAATATGTCTGCCAAATTTTTCTAGAAATTGTCTAATAATGACTTCAAGTTTATTTGTTGAGCCACAAAGTTGAAACCAAACTTTTAACGAATCCACACGAAGTATTTCAGAAAGCTTTTAAAACAAGTATTTATCTTGTGTCTTTCTCTGCTTGCTGACTGTAATCTTAGGATGAGTTTGAACAACGATAAGTTGTAGAACGCAAACAAAGACAAGGAAATATTACTCAAAGTTTTTGCTAGTTTATTTATTACTAACAACAAAGCGTTGCGAATTCAAAATGTGGAATGTCTAGCTAAAGGTGGAATCAGGCGGTTCACTCAAGTGAAAGATCACTCGAATGAATGCTGGGGTTTTCTAAGACACTTTTCTTTCACTTCATGTTCAGATGTGTCACTTTGAGTGAAATATGCAAAATGAACGACGGAAATGAACAAAAAATGAACTGTCTGATCCCACCTTAACTGTAGGTAGGCGGTACCCCTACTAGAAAATCATGAGGCTTAAATAGAATAAATATAATACATGCTGGTATAACTTGATTGAAAGTTTGTTAGTAGGTATGTTTGGATGCTTGTTTGTTTGTGTTTCAAGCATGCAGATTTGAATAAAACTTGGAATAGGTGATGATCATGGCCTAGACTAGCTTATTATAGATTATTCAAAATGTCGGTACCACGCGTGCGAAGCCGAGGGCAGAAGCTAGCCTGTTCTTATAAGGCACTATGTAACTTTTTCTAATTGTCGTCACACAACTGTCCATTTTACATAGGGATTGTTATAAATCCCCAGTATGGACGAAGCTTTACAAAACTGTGCCAACTTTGACGAACTTTCCTCTTGATTGATTGCTACTTTTGTTTAAAAGAGAAGTAGGCTTCTCGGGAAAACTCTAATATTGAGTTTGGCTTCAATGAAGCCGTTTCACGAACTTAAGTGCCTTTTTCAACACCTACCCTTCGGTAGCTCTGTTACAAAACATTGTTTGGATTTAAAAAAAGGTGGAAGCAAAAATAACAATGTGAAGGTTATAAATAGCGTTCTGTCTGACATGACTGAACGATGATGCGATGGTGAATGACTATAAATGCTGCAATAAAAAAAAATGTGGGGTTTTCATCGCTGTTGTCTAGATTCATTTTTTTTTTACATTTTCAGTCTCGCACAGTTTCTAACGTAAGTCTATAACATTAAGGCGGTGGTTCGCGATGGAGACCGAGAAACTGGAGACCGAGAAAAGAGACAAGCTTTCGGGCGGGGCGGGGCGCAAAAGAAACACGGGTGTTTTTTTCGGACTGACTTTTACTGACTTTGACTTTTGACTGGTCTCGTGTCGAATGCAGTTTTGTTTCATTTTAAAAATAAAGGAATGTCTCCTATAAATAAAATACTGTATCTAAGGGATTTAAAGTAGTTTCCTTCCGGGACCCTTTCATTTTTTCCACCCTGTGTACTTACTTATAGTTTTTGTTCTAAAGCACAGATTTGTAAGCAAACTTCTAAAAACAGTTTAAAATGTTAAGAAAGTCTTACACCCGTATTTATAAACAAGTAAAAGTAATTACTTTAGTAAAAGTAATTACTCTAGTAATGATTTTTATTTTATAGTTTGAAGTTAGAACTGTCAACAGTTAGAATTCTTCGCCAAGTAATAGTCACCATTTTCTTTACTTGTAGCATTGAGAACTCGACCATTTTGCGTTTGATTTTGACATATACCTACATTACTCGGCTATAGAATAACACCCGTATTTATAGACAAGCAATTACTTGCTGCTAAGTAATTTCTCAATGAAGTCATTACTTGAGGATAGAATTCTTCATTTTAAAATCTTATTCTATAGCCGAGTAATTGTATGTCAATTTCAAAACGCAAAATGGTTGAGTTCTCAATGCTCAAGTACAGAAAACGGTGACTATTACTTGGCGAAGAATTCTAACTTTTGACAGTTCTAACTTCATGCAATGGGGATCAATCACTAAACGAAATATTGGGTTTCTAAGTATGAGGGCGTATACTCTTTAGCATTCTGAGCATTCTGTTTTTAAAAGAATTAAAATCCATCAATAAATGACGAAGTTATTCAAGTTTTCTTTTCGGCCATTTCAAAACGCGCGCTCGGAGCTTCGCGCTGCGTCTGACGTCACCAGGCGCCCGCGGCTCGGTCTACTAGTACAAAATCGCTAGTTAATTTCAAACTAGCTTCCGCCCGCGGCTTCGCTCGCGCGGCACCTTGATAAAAAGTAGCCTATGTCCTATTTCAGGTCAAGAATTATCTATGTTTTAAATTTCAGCCAAATCAGTTCAGTGGTTGTCGAATTATAGAGGAACAAACATAAATCCAAATATCCAAACTTTTGCATTTTTAATATTAACTAGCTTCCGCCCGCGGCTTTATTCGCGTAGTACCCAGATAAAAAGTAGCCTATGTCCTATTCCTGGTCATTATCTATCTATATTTAAAATTTCAACCAAATTGGTTTAGTGTCCATCCAAACATCCAAACTTTCGCATTTATAATATTAGTGTGATTAGTGTGATATTATGATTAGTGTGATGAGAAAGTGTGATAGTGTGATTTGAAAACCAAGTTTAGGTAGGTAGGTAATGTATGTGATTATTTTGACTCGAACATACAAATTATTAATTAGGTATTACGATTAAAAGTATGTATAAAAAAATACCTATTCACTAAAAAGTTTAAAGGCGAAAATTACTTAAAAATAATTTATGTAGGTAATAATTTAAGTAGGTAGGTAAAAATTTAGGTAGGTAAAGTTAATATTAGTGTGATTCGACTCCTGATTGTTAGTTTTGTTTGTTATTGTTTTCGGTAAGTACCGGTACTTACCCAAAATACCTAGGTAGGTAGGTACCTACTTAAAAGTAATTTTCGCCTTTAAACTTTTTACTCAATAAGTTTTTAATTTTTATAGTGTTAAGCCACACTTTGGTATTAACTTAGTAGTTACTCTGTAGATGGCGCTAATCGATGCTTAAATCGATCAATATAAGCTTATCAAGATTTTCAACCTGACGTAATAAGGATTCCGTGGCCGAATGGTAAGGCACTCTGGCTTAAGGAGGATCGTTTGTATCATTGCGGGTTCGAATCCCGTCGGAATTGAAAATGTTGGTAAGATTTTTCATTTTTACTGAATAGATACCTATTTAGGTAGGTACCGGTACTTACCGAAAACAATAACAAACAAAACTAACAATCAGGAGTCGAATCACACTAATATTAACTTTACCTACCTAAATTATTACCTACATAAATTATTTTTAAGTAGGTACCTACCTACTTACTACTTACCTAGGTAGGTACCTACTTAAAAATAATTTTCGCCTTTAAACTTTTTAGTGAATAGGTATTTTTTATACATACTTTTAATCGTAATACCTAAAATTAATAATTTGTATGTACGAGTCAAAATAATCACATACCTACCTACCTAAACTTGGTTTTCAAATCACACTATCACACTTTCACAATATTTTCCTTCACCGTTTAGAGCTCGTGTTAAAGCGCATACCTACTTAGGTACCTACTTATACATTTTTCGAAACGAAAAATCCATTGATGCACGGCTGGGTTTCAACCCACAACCTTCGGATTGAAAGTCGAGGCACTAGCGCACTCGGCCAACACTGCTTCTCTACCTCTGACTACCCGCTTAGACTTTTTCAACGGATCTAAAAATTCCTAAAAGATCTGATAGAATATGTCTACTGTGCCTTAGGAATACAGTCGTAATCATATTTAAAAATAAAAATGAAATCATTTATAACTTTTTTAAATCTACAAATCTGCATAAGTACTTACTTAACAAAAAACGCGAATGACCTCGAAAGTTTGGATGTTTGGATGTATGTTTGTTCCTCTATAACTCGACAACTACTGAACCGATATGGCTGAAATTTAAAATATAGTTAGGTAATGAGCGGGAATAGGACATAGGCTACTTTTTATCCAGGTGCCACGCGAGCGATGCCGCGGTCGGAAATTAGTTTGAAAATAACTAGGGATTTTGTACTAGTGGAGCGAGCCGCGGGCGCCTGGTGACGTCACAGCCAGTCGCGGCCTTCTCGCGAGCGTTTTTTAGATTGGTGCACTAAAATCTCTGTAACTCGGTCATTTTTGATCCGATTAAAAAACCAAAAACACAGTATTTTTTGTTTTTTTTGTATCTACAAATCTGCATACTCAACTAAAATCGTGAGTCTTCCTCATTACTAAACTATAGGATAAAAATTATTACTAGAGTAATTACTTTACTAAAGTAATCACTTTTACTTGTTTATAAATACGGGTGTAAGATTTTAAAATGAAGTATTCTATCCTCAAGTAATGACTTCTTTGAGAAATTACTTAGCAGCAAGTAATTGCTTGTCTATAAATACGGGTGTTACTAATGTAAGTCACTAAAGCGGGACAAGTCTTCAATCAAAATTGAATCAAACCATAAAACTGAATGGAGTTGATTGAAAGCGGCGAACTGATTGAAAGGGATGATTTAAACAAGACATTTATTGATGAAATTGAATACTGGATGATTGCGGAAGAGAATTTGAAGATAGACTGATCCCCGATTGTCTAGTTTCTATTATACCGATGATGACCCTAGCAGAGGTACATAACTACAAATACTAACGCTATAGATAACGAATAAACGAAGCCAACTTAAAAAAATTAAAAAAAAATCGAAATTATTCACAACACATTTGCGTGGTTAGGAACGGAGTGACGTCACGACGAAATTATTAAGGCAAACAGCGTTTTGGACATTTGGGGCACATACCAAAAAAACACATTCTTAAAATTGAATTAAAATACTTATATAATGCATTTTTAAGTATAGAAATCAACATTTCTCGTTTAACTTTTACAAAATAATCATAAATACTTACCTACGATCCTGTATACTTACATTTTTCTTTGTGTAAAATACCCTATGGTTCTCATAGTTTTTAATACCCGTAAGAGTTATATTTGGTACAGGACAAAACTGTAAATTTTTAGGTACTTAAATGTAACTGTATATGTATAGGTAGGTACTACTACCTGATTACTTATTACTTAGGTATTATTGTGTCTAAATTGAACCTTTTATTAACAGAAACTACATATTATATAGGTACTTACTACTACATATTTACAAAACATTATTAAATACCTACAATAAGAACCAGTTGAGCCATCTATGGAACGTTGGAAACGATCTATAGAAATTATTATTAAATTATAGTGTCTTATTATATTACCACCTGTTTGCTAATAATATTACCTTTCAATTTAGCTTTCTATTTCCCGATATTTCTTAACGAATCCTTACTTCCAAGTCTTCCAACTAACAGCTTCATAAAAGGGACCAAAATAAGGATTCCCCGAAAATATTTTCTTACCGCCCTGTATTATGTAGTGTTGTTTATAACCACACCTACATAATTTCATTGAAGATTCGAGTACACAAATAATAACATAGAAACGAGGTCTCTAGGTAAACATATTAATACGAATCCTTTACATTTATACGAACATTCGTTCAGTTTGCGAATATTATCCTTTAAAAAAAAACGTTCGCTAAAGCATTCACAAATATCGTCCTTACAGATTCGCATATTCGTGCCTGAAACCTTGTGGTATTCTAAATGGCGTGTATGTTTTCTGGCGGTTAATTAAATACGTCTTATTTCTCTTCCCTCAGATAATTAAGATCCTGTGACCTTAATCCTAAACATAAGGCTTCAAAGGAATCAAATTATCTGTTTAACGTTGCGAAAGCTCCCCAAGCAGACTCATCAGAAACCAAACGTGAAATTAATTTTGTTCGTTTCAAAGAATCTCGTAAACCTACCTGTATTACACATCTATATAATGTACCGATTATTACAACCATCGGCTCTTATTGAGGCACATTTTGAACATTTATTTTGATTTATCATATCCGGGCATTTCTCCTCAAATTGTTATTTTTGACGATTTTTTAGTCACTTTTTATCCCTTTAGTTTAGGTCTAATCTTTGATGCTGGAATGATTTGTATGTTAAAAATAAGTTATTTAACGAGGGGTATCCATCAAATTAACTGATATTTTAGGAGATAATCAAAATTGTCGGTTGCTAGGAATGACCCTAAGTGAGAAAAATGATTAAATTGTAGAGAAGAATGACGGTGTGTTGCTAAAAATGATAAATCCATCAAAAACACATGTTTCTGATCATAACAGCATAGATTAAAATTAGCTAAGTATAAAATAGCTAAGTGTATATTCTCAAAATTAGCTAAGTGTATTATGTTATGTAAATAAGTAGGATTTGTAAGGATTGACAAAATCACCATGTTCTTAAATCGGTGCCTATTTTTATAATATTCCTTAAAAAATCTTACGTTTAGGGTTCTGTACCTCAAAAGGTAATAAAAAGGAACCCTTATAAGATAACTTTCTTGTCCGTCTGTCTGTCTGTCTGTCCATGTGTCACCATCGATTTTCTCAGGAACGGGTAGACCTAGCAAGTTAAAATTAATACTATACACTGAAGTTTATAGTACCTATTAGGTGTATAAAAATCAAGGTCCTGAGTTAACACGATAAAAAGATATGGGCAAATTTAGACTTTCGTGAATACTTGTAGGTACCAAAATGTACCTTACTTTTCAACTTTTTTTACTTTTCGGAATTTTTCCTTTATTTGTGCTATAAAACCTTGCTTTTCACCAAAATTGACAATTCTAGGTCAACCGGAAGTACCCTATAGGTTTTGGGTCAAAAACCTAAATGGTAGTTCCTGTTGACCTAGAATCACGAAATTCGGCAAAAAGCAAGGTCTTACAGCAGAAATAAAGGAAAAAATCCCAAAAATAAAAAAAGTTGAAAATTAAATGGTGTCCCCATACATACATACTTGACACCGATTAAGATAGTCCTCTGAGTTGTATGGATGCTCATACAGTTCAGAGGACTAGCTTATTATGGCGGTATAATGGGTAGGTATCTACGGGAACCTCGGCGCACGAGTTCAACTCGCACTTGACAGGTTTTTTTAGATATAATTACCTAATACCTCCTATCATTAGACATAAAAGTAAATCTTCTCAAAATTAAGGAATAGTAATAACAATAAGCCCGCAGGGCACCTTTGAGGTGAGGTGTCGAATGAGTAGCGACCCCGCGGACCCGTGTGCTCCCAGGGGGAGGTCACTGTTCCTCATCTCAGCTTGCCTTGATTGACACTGACGAGAAACAGTCCACCTCCGTGTTGTCTTCACCGGCCGGACGGAGTGGAGCCCCTAGAGCATTGCTCGGGGGCTGGAAGGTGTTACGTAAGTGATGAGTGGGGCACGCTGAAGTGAAGTGAAGCTGGACCCTCAGGGAGCTCGTGATCGTCGTTTAAAACCCGGTACGTATACATCAGACCACCCTCTAGCAACTCACGTATTTTTGCCCCCTTCTTGCCACACGAGTAACTGTTTTGGGGAACCAGTTGTGAGTTGGCGAGTCTCCACCTGCCATTTTGACCATTTTGTACGTGTTTGTAAGTGTTTCTATATTTTTTTAAACCAAAAATCATCATTCTTAGCAACAATCATCATTGTTATCATCATTTTTAGCAACACGCGTCATCGTGTTTTTGTCGTTGTTGCTTGTAATGAGGTTGTGAAAAATGACGAACTTCAGAAAACAATTCGTAACTTGTATTTCCGAATGCAGACCAAAAGAAAAATGTTAGTGATCAATAGCTGCATGTTTAATTTAGCTTAAGTCGAAAAATAATGTAAATTTGACGCACTGATTTCATAGTTATAGTAATAAATCAGAATGACGAAAAAAGTGTCACACCTTGGAGAATCATATTCAATAGCTCACCTTTCCGAAATGCGACGCGTCTTGCCTCCGTGAAGTGCTCTGGCCGATTGGTCCGGGGGGGCACGACATTTGATGTTCAACACGATCTTTCAATGCCTTCCGGTTTACGTATTACGATGAAAACAAAAACTGGCGACTGTAATGATGCATATTTTGTGACAAGATTTTGATTAAATCTACCATCGAATTCCAATCAAATAATTAAAACTGTTTCTTGGCATTAGATTACAGAGTTTGTTATCTATAAATATCAGTAATTTACAATTAAACATAGTAAACAAATGAATATTTTATGACGAGAAACTCCTATGCGCAGGTCATTTTCACATGTCGAAAATGGCTATTTTTGGAGGTTTTTTGTAAATATCTTTTTACCTTCTAATTTAAATGAAATTTCACTGTCGATACCTTTTTTGCAATATATCTAGACATTCAAATCTAAGCTTTTGTTTACAAAATAATGAACAGTTTAAGAATAATCTGGAGGAACCTAAATTTTGGCCCCCCTGGAGAAATGCCCCCCTTTTAAAAACAAGAGGTGACTCACCTAGCCCCTAAGGGGATTTGAAATTAGCGTTATTTTCTGCGTCGTTTTTACACACATCACCAGGAACTTTACACTAATTTGAGATTGTATTCTTTTGATGGATTTTTAATTTTAGAAGTGTATTAACATCAAACTTATAATTTGTCGAGTCAAATTAAAGATTATGAATGAAATTAGTCATCACCCTTTTATTTTTAGAGATGCCAGGGCAATGTCTGTAAACTATACTTGAAACTGAGTAGATATGTGGGCATATAATTATCATGTGTTCTATAAGAAAGCGAATTTTCCCTCGTTATTGCCATGTAGAATATGAAGGAACATGATTAAATCTGAAATAAAAATATTTTATGGGGCTTTGTAGGGGGTTCCCCACGCGTTCGGGTGGCTTTTATTTTCCGCGTAGAAGATAAGTAACGGTTAGGTAGTCTCATAAACAATACACAAATCAAATTACATGTGTCCAAATAGAAATGATTCAGAGTCTCGTGGGAATCGCGCATCTGTTAAAATTACAACATGCGTATATTTAATAGCACACGCACTTAAATATTTGCTAAATTGCTTAAAAATATACTGCTTAGATTGGTTTTATAAGTGATTACTTAACATGAAAATAAAATGCATGTGGTAGATACTTTTTTTGATAAGTAGACAATGAAGATCTCTCCACCACAGTATTCGTTAGTACCTACTGCAGAATGAAAGTACTCCACAACCACAACACTTCAAGTAGCAGTAGGAAAGAAATATTTTGTTTTATCCCCAAAATTCAAGCTGCCGGAAAGTTACTAGCAATCTCCTTCAAACGCAAGGACGGAATTTAGAATCCCTCATATCCTTCTGCTTCAGAAAACGCTTTAGTGAAGTCTGTATCACACTCCCGATCACTATAAAGATGTTGATTGGAAAACCGAATTGTCGGGGCGCTGTGACCCGGAAACTATAAAAAGTTTACGGTCCGTTCTGTGGAAACAGTCCCGCTTCGCCGTCGCCTCGAACTATACAGACTACCCGATCTCGACCTACCTTCTACACCGGCGAATTACCGCTGAATTTTTGAAAAACTTTGGCAATCCAATTCTTAAAAATAAACGCCCTGTTGACTTACATTTCAAAATGAAAATAAATTTTGAAAAGTGTGTTAAATTGGGACTAATCAATTTCCTATTATAGTCGAATCACACTATGAAGACCGTTTTGACAGATTATAATAGTGACATGACAATTCGATAAATTACAATTTTATGGCATAATGCACATCACTATTGACAATGAAGAATAGCAATTTGTTCCTTCAAACGTTTTCATCAATTCACACGAAACTTCATGAACGAACCTATTTGAAAAGTTAGTATCTTACCACATTGATTTTAGTGATATGGATTTAAAAGCTCTCATTTTGTGATCGAAAATAAAATAAAAAAATTCTCAAAACGTACAATATTTTTAATTTACGCCCTACGTTTATCCATCCATAGAGAAGTTGTACCTAACGAATTCCAGTGTAAGCAGCTCAAAATCGATATCATCTAAGATTAATCTTCATTTCACTTTCAAATCTTATAGTAAATCGGAAAATCTGTAAGGGTGTCCTCTTTACGACCAGATTAAGATTAAATAAAAAACAGAATTTAGAGCCCCGATCTGTTTCTTTGTCTCAGAGCACGTAAACAGGAGACTCGTAAAACTCGGACACGGGGATGCTGCTCTAATTTATTAGTCCTTTGGCGTTCTGTGTTCGGTGTATGTAAGTAAACTTTTCTGATACCTTAAATCTTTATAAGTAAGTAAAAGAACTTTTTTTTTTACTAGAATTTTAAGAGAAAAGAACATGCCCTTTTCTTTTATATAAAATAGCACAAAATAAGTTTCTTATAAGTAAAAAATTGCAGTTGACCGCACATATCATCGCTATACGTCATCAATCTTCCAAGAATGACTAGGCAAGCGAGAGATTCACAATTTACTCTTTGATAAATGCGTGAGTTGAACGAAAGTAAATTAATCAATATTGATTCTGTGACACAAACTTGTTTTACATTGTCACTGCGTCTTGCATTTTGGACGTTCTCGTGAAAATGTTGTCATCGTAAATGACCGACCTATCACATTATCAAAAGGCCTATGATAAACGACTGAAAGTACAGTACGGCCAGCGGATCTCGGCGTTCGTGAAGTTAGCCGTTTCGATGCGCAGTGCAACTTTTTCATACTAAATTTTCTACTGCGCAGCGAAAAGCCTTACTTCACGAACGCCGAGATCCGTCGGCCCAACTGTACCTACAAGCGCATGTAGTTGCTGTGCATTGTGACATCACGAGCGTTTAAAGAGCCTGAAGTTGTTGGAAAATTTTAAAAAATATTTTTGTTAAGTATAAAATGTTAGTTTTTCGGCGCTGGAATTTTTTTACGGTTATGAAACGATATAACCTGTCGTATAAAAACGTTAAAAAATTGTGCATGTTCCCTATTGAACTGAAACGAAAAAGGACCGCTTTTGTTGAATGTTTCAAACAAAAAAAACAATGCGACGGGATTCTAGGCATCGAAAAAAGTCAACTTTCCGAAGAAAATCATCGAATCGGATGCATTTACGGAAGTCGGAATCGCACTACAGAACGTATTTGTGATTTATACCAATGCAACATAACTAGAGGGAAGAGCCGTGTTGGCAGAGTGAGTCGGTGCTCCGACTTTCGATCCGAAGGTCGTGGGTAAAACGAGCTCTACATGGATAGGTGTCAATTCTAGTACCGAACTTTTTATCAACCTCAAGCAAAACCTCAACTAAACCTTAGATTTTCGACAGATTCTACTAATGACAATCGACTTAGTTGTGGTGAGGTTTTAGCTAAGGTTTGGACTTTGGCAGGACAAATTTTTGAAAAGCTATTCTACTATTCACCAAAAAAGCTGACATTTATGAGATCGAACCAAAACGCAGCGGAATGATTGACGTTGTCATCTAGAAGAATTGGGGAGAAGGTATACATCGTAAGGAAAACAGTTAGCTTTCCAATAGAATGGGCTTGCAACCTGTCACGATGTTAACTTCTACAAAATGTGTACATGCCCACATTTTGGAAAAGTTAACGTCCAGACACATTATTCCAAATATGTATTTGGACATACGAGTAAGTATCTCTGACTACCCTCTTAGACATCTTTAGCCTAAAGATCTGAAAAAATAGAATACAGTCTTGGGAATACAGTCGTGATCATAATTTATTTATTTTTATCTAGATTTTAACCATTCCACAATCTGCTTTAAAACCAAGCCTCGCAACTATTTCTCCTAATTTACTTTGTTTAAAAATATTGACATGTTGTTTATGGAAAGAATTCCGCAAACCCTTTGATGTGATCCAGTGTATTGATTTCGTAAACTTTGTCCTGGAATAAATAGTAGTTACTAGCATCGCACAAAGAGTACGTCATATTACTTTGCGGGTAACTAAGTACAGTCGATAACAAACGTAAATAATTCTGAGGTTTTATAGTCCTTTCGATAGAATACCAGCGCCTCGCTACCTCCCAGAGGCAAGGCATTATGCTGAGTCGAAGCCCCTAAGCCCTTTTGCTGCTGTAGCAAACAGATACATGACTTGCTTTCTGTTTTGTCTTATTTCCTGTACTTACCTTTTTTCTGTTTCTTTTTTTTGTATGTACTCGAGTGGAAAATAAATAAATGTCGAGGTATGTCTGTCTATGTCTAAGGCTGGATTTTACGAAACTGGATTAAGTTTTATCTGGAGATTAAACCACAGATAAACTGCTGTTTGTTTGAATATTTTGACATTGTAAAGTTGACACCTTATAACCAGGATAATTTGAATGCACCTAATAATGTTCGGTTGCGCTTTCTAAACAATTTATTTCGAATTCTGTCGGCTAATGGAATAACTACTCTGGGAGTAAAATGACAGTTTGGTAAAATCCAGCCTAAGTAACTTTGATAGGTTTCTAATTACCAAACCGATAGGTTTCTACTTACTTACTCATATTTTTTTTAACATAAGTACATAAGTATTAGTTTTTATTACTTAGACGTCTTCAAAAGGATCTATAGATGCCTAAAAAGATCTGAGATAATGTCTATCGCGCCTTAGGGATACAGTCGTGATCATATTTCTTTTTTTTTTTTTTTTTCATTTTTAGTTTTTCTTTGCTTACTCATCCTGAATGTATTTTTTTTTCATCAACCACGAAAGTACCTAAATAATGTAAATGATCGATTGTTAAAAGTTTGTCTTTCTTATTAGATTATTACTTAATTAGACATCTTTTTGTCCAACATTATTTTCTCGCGATACTCGTGTTTTTAGTAATATTAAGAAACAGGATATACGTTTTTCAATATTCCTTAATTAAGTTATTGTTTAAATTAATTAATAAACTTTTGTTCTCGAATGTACCTACGCACATTGAAAATACTTTGTATGGTTTTGTGCTTAAATTGCTATACACGTAAACGTATTTGATTAGGCTTCAAGCGTCTAGCTAGAGATTATTACTCTAATGTAATTAGTTCTGTTTCCAAAGCAAAATTAACCATTCAAATATCATATCAAGGGGTTTAAAATAGGAGAAATTAAGCAGAATTACGTAACGTTTTGAGACACTGACTCCACTTTTATGCTAACTCTACTTTTTTCTTCCCTTTATGTACCCGCCTGAAAAATCTAGGCATAAGGTAGGTAAATACATATAATATCAAGGTAATAATTAAGTAATTATAATAATAATAATAAGATAATAATAATAATTGCTTTTATGCTAACAGTGTCATTACAAACTAATAAAAGCTTAAAAATTATATAGAACTAAAAGTACAGGCTACTGATATCGTATATTGCGAGTAGGTGGGTACTCAAAATGTACCTTTATTGAATGTGGATTTTTTATATTTATTTACTAGCTGTACCTGATATACGTTGCAATGTCACGTAAAAAAGGCGTTTGGTTGTCATTTTGTTTTTATTTATTTACTAGCTGCTGCCCGCGGCTTCGCTCGCGTGGTACCCGGATAAAAAGTAGCCTATGTTACTTTCCAGCCCTCCAACTATCTCCACACAAAAATCACGTCAATCAGTCGCTCTGTATTGACGTGAAAGCAGGACAAATAAACACACTTTCACATTTATAATATGGGTACGGATATAGGTAGGGGAGAGTGGGGGAATTGCGGACGCTTAAGGAAAGAGTTCAATAAAAGTTAAAATATTGGTGCTAATACGACATTTTTTTTAAATTATGAAACTTAAATTATCACTTTACAAAATCCACATTATCATTTTTAGTTAACTAATCAATAAATATTATTTTTTTCAAAAAAACAAAACCCTTTGTGTCCATAATTACCCCAAGCAGTTCGGGTAAATACGGACAGCTGTTGGGGTAATTCCGAATACTTGGGGTAAATACGAACAGTCTAAATTACTCTTTACAAATATGACAAATGTATCCCCTGGACGTGGATTTGGCATTAAATTTCTCATGGGCCCATTTTTGGCATCTAGTATAAAGAATAAAAAGTATCCAGTCTGCTGTAGGGGGTCAGGAATATGTTTCGTTGCAAAATTCACAAAAATATTCATCATTTTCAGAATCCTGTTCAAATCCCTTGAGATTCCTAACCCCTTTTTCGGATTTTAAAGTCTTTTTACCTCTTAAAATTATATTTGGAGCCTTCTTAATTTGAGTGTTCTTTTTTTTTTTCATCTACTTCCTGTAACTTTGTATCATTTTTTTTTTTCGTGTTTTTTTAGTTCTCTTTCGTTCTTTTGTCTCTAGGTAACGTTTGTCTGGAGTGCTCGTAAATATTATTGGATGTTTCTTCTTAACTACACTTTTGTTTTCTTTTCTTGCAGTCAAAAATGAAAATTTAAATAAATAATTATGTTATACTAAAATGTGAAGGGGTAATTGCGGACGTCTGGTTTTACCCCACGCCCAGTGTCCGCAATTAACCCAATCTAACCTTCAATCTTTCAACATCCAAATCGCATAATTAGGTAGTTCGAGGATTAGGTTCTATGTAAAATTGAATTCATAAATAACGCAAAAAATTACAAGGAAAGGAACATCCTATGTGGTTTGAACAATACGCTATTGACACAGCATATTGAAAACCAAAAAAATATAAGATTTATGCAAAATATGATAAATTGTTTTTACCTTGCGAAACGTGCGCGGCTTCCGACTTTAACAAATGTTCGCACACTAAAGATGACGGAAGCTAGTAATTAGTCGCAAAAACGGTGAGCGGATAGGGTTAGGGAACGAAATACTGAGGTGTCCGCAATTACCCGCTGTCCGTATTCACCCCACTGTCCCCTACCTAGATTATTTTGGCTAGATACCCTCGCGGGCGTCCTTAGAAATCCCTAACAAAGTTTCATAACAATCTGATCAATGGTTTAGCTACGCATATAGGACCAACATAGGTATAAACAATATTTTTTATTTATATAGATAGATTGTTGTATGTTTAATCGTAGACTTTTTAGATTTAGTATACGCCTTTACAAGCTGAGGCACAAAAGGTAGGAAGTAATAACTATATATATTCATGAACATAGATGCCTACTCGTATCAAATCAAAGTGTTCCATACAGTACCTACTCAATGACTTGCCGGTCATTATAATTAACTGGTGCGCCTTAGACCGCAAGATATTGCCTCATTGGAACCAGCTGGTAGCAGTTCACCCCTAATCAGTGCCGTAAACCTAGTTGTGGCGTTTATGAGCAACTATACAGTGCTGAGCGAGCAGGCCTGCTGAGGAAACAGTGTCGTTAAATCAGGAGCAATCTGAGACGCCCGCATCACATCGCAAACCTTAGGCTTTCATATCTATTTTAGATCAAGTCCGAATGATCGAACTCTCAGGAATCTCAAGCACATTTGGTTCGATTAATCGAACAAGCTGGAAAAAAAAGTTCACAAAGTCCGATTGATCGAACTATGCGGTCGAACCACGTGGCCACAGAACCAATTTGAACTTATAGGGACACCATAGTAGAATTATCAACTTAGACGGCTCTATCAATATAAAAGACATGGCCTGAACCTTACATTGTGAAGTCACAGGTTTCCATAATATTGTCCACCGTTCTGAGCATCCATGTGCTATTTTTTTGGACGAGTAAACTATTCGTCTAAGGTTATTTTATATCGAAGAATCCATTGAAGCACCATTGCATTCCAAAGGCAGTTGCAGGATTTCCCACAAAGCTAATAAGCCAAGAAAAAATGAAGATTACAAATACTTCTGTATATTTTGTGTCAATGGAGATACAACGAAGGCTTTACATACCTAAGAAACTTAACCAAAAGTTCTTAGTAGGACATATTCTATTAGTCCATTAAAAGCGAGGAGGGCTTGAGTAGAAGATACTGACTTCTCAGTAGCATTCTTGACCTCGACCCTTGACGAAACGTAAATAAAGTAATCTTTTGTTTGAAACTGCGCTCAGCTACAATTTCTACCTTTTAGATCTACGAAGGTTCTACGCATCCATTAAATAGGTTTAGTGGACGTGGTCACGCTTGTGGCCTTCGGGCAAATTGGTGTTGAATAACGAAGTATGAGGCCTGTTACAAAGCGATTGCTTCGAACGATGTTCTGTGTGAAATGTGCCAATTTACAACTGCATTTTGACTGAAACATCAGGGACATACCAAATATGTACTTGAGTATGGGGTTTTTGTTCGATGTTCTACGCTGTTTAGGAAGCGGAAATGATTTTTTTATAATAGATAGAAAATTTGTGTAAAGTTTTTGCTTATTAAAAATCACAATTTAATAAAGAGAAAGCACAATTATTTAAATAAAAAGTTATGAAACCGGGAGCTGCATAAAATTCCAGCATTGTCCAACCACAACCACACAATCCTGCTGTCTAAGCTCCCGTTTAGCAATTTGGTCCTAGAAAATAAACCGTTTTTCAATTTATAAGCTTTTTGTTACAACATTACAAACTCGACTTGTTTAAAATACGATATGAGTATAAATACGAGGTGGTTTTGATTTTAATTTTAACATTTCATTTAATGCAAATAAAAAGTAACAACTCAATCCCAATTTATGACCTCGCAACATGAGTGCCCATTAAATCGGTTCACTACAAAATGGTTGAACGTACATCGGTTTTTAGCGTCATATATTATTCAATTGTTGACTAGTTCTTGGGTAAACATGTTTTGGAGTTTGCTTCAAAACTTTATGAAAGAAATTAAAAAATGAAAGATTGAGTGGTTCTTTTTGTATTTTATACTTTTACATCCTTTTATAAATTATTTTTTTACTAAAGTCACAGTACATTCTTTAAGTGTAGTCTATTATGGTGCAAAATAGTGAACGAAACTTTATTTTGTAGTCTAAAATGCTGCCAACCACACATAAAATCACGCTTATTTCCCATAGGGATAGGTAGAGGTAGAGACCTCATATTTTCCTTTGCTACGATCCTCTGACACACCTCTTTCGCCTCACTTATTCTTCATACAAACTCTCCAGTTTAGAGAAATGGCCGCTTACGCAATTCCTTTTATAAATCATAAATGATCCGTAATTGTGTTTTTTTTTTCTTGTCACTCTCATGTCTATGAAAAGGCATATATTGCAATTCATATTATGATTCAGCTAAAGTGGCCTTTTTAGACCCTTGGCAGGCCTTTTTCATAAATGTCATCAATTTCGTCCAATTATGTTCTACCTTCCAGCTCACTCACCTTACCTAATGAATACACTTGTTTCGTGGAACAACTTTCATTCATTTTCTCTACATGCCCAAACTATTTTAACATGCGGTCAAAATCAAGGACGTTAATAAAAACTGTGAAGAAATTCAAAACAAAATTAACAATTTTACACCAATGCTTAGCTGAACATTACATTTGCAATATCAATTAAATCTTGATAGTTATTGTAAGTTACTATATGATTTTAAGTAAACAAAAGACAATGTATAAACCATTTACCATCCCTCTCTTAACGATGACTAAAAGGCTGTTTTAGTACAAAAGACTGAAGTCGGATACCGGGATAACGATATCAGGTGAGAAGAATCCAGCGAGGAAGCAATAAGGAACTTTCTAGAATTACTCCGGCGGGTAGGCACGGATTTAGCCGGATAAGTTCGTTCGACTTTAGAAATGTTTAGGGGCTTTCTGCCTTGGTTTCTTTCCGAAACGAGGTTATTTTGAGTGTTATTCTCTAAAAGAAAAATAAATTATTTTCTTCCTTGTACACTTGTACAGGAAAATCACTAGTACAGAAAGCAGCTTTTTTTGAATTTTCCGCAAAATATTAGTTAGTACTTAATAGGCGCACCCATTAGTGTTTAGTAATACCACATGAAGATGAAATTTATATGACCCAGAATGTAATAAATTAACCTACAGTTGTTCACCAGGTAATATGTTAGATTGTTCCGTGCCAATATAATATTGCTCGCCCTCATGCCCTTTTTTGCTCATTGAAGAAATAATCGTCTTATAAAAATTGTCACGTAACGTAAGCATTAGTAGAAAAGCCTGCTAATCAGAAACTACACCAGCAGGTGCAAGCGGGAAGATTTTAGTGGCGTTGGCCCCACTGGAGTTCACCAAAACTTTTTACCGATGTCCACCAGTCAGTCAGTGGTGGCAAAAAATTGGGGGATATCGGGAATAGAAAATGTGGAACTCCTTGCCGGTTTCTGTATTTCCAGAGAAGTATAATTTGGGTGTCTTCAAATCGAGAGTCAATAGGTTCCTTCTAGGTAAGCGTGTTCCATCTTAGACCACACTGTTGCTTTACATAAGGCAGGGTGTGGTCAAACGCGAGCCTATTTTAGTTTAAAAAAAAAAAAGATGGAATCTTTCCAGTCAAAAGTCCGTCGGTAATGCGTACATTTGTAAATAAATCTGCTAATCAAAAATGATTTTGAAAAGTCCGACTTTTCTAGCAGTCCGGTTTTCCTTCATTTTCGTGTTGCATTCCTCATGACACGGTCCCCGATCTCGTAAGTCTCGCAACTTGATTGTTCCACAGGGAGCTGCAGACCTCACTGCTTGTTTCGCGGCAGATAAACTGTTATTGGGTTTGTGTTCAAGAGAATACTTCCACGGTTTTATTTTATACAGTGTTCCTTGGAAGGCGTCCATTTGGGGTTTGTGTTTTTTCAATGTATTTTATAATAAACATCATATTCGTTTCAGTAAAATATCTGCGAAAATTGACGTAATCAAAATAGATGTTATTCAGTTACTGCTATTCGTGAGCCCAAAATCAACGTTCCAAATAATACCCACATAATTACAAACACAAATATTAAGCCTCCCTATTAATATACAAGTCAAGGCCTAAACAAATGTAGGCACAATATTGTTATAACGTTCAACCCAGCCACGCTTCAGGAGTCATCTGTCATCTCGTATCATTCGCACGTGTGCCTACGCCTTGCTATTGTTGGAGCATTTGAATTTGCTTCTAAAGCATCTAACATTTTTCCACCTTATTTTCTTACACGTAAGGACGAAAATAATACATGCGAAGTTGAGTTTTGAACAAAAAGTTATATATTAGACTGAAAATGTAGGCTGATATAACTATGGCTAAGGCAAAAGGCACATCAATCACAGTTTTGTGCAAGCAGACACAACTCAAGACCTGTTTTATATTCATTTTGTGTAAACATAATATCGAACCATATGATAAGAAAAGGTTAAAAGTTAAAGCTATTATTATTTTCTTTGCACGATCCCTACTTTTTACAACAATAGAAAAATTCTGCTCAATATAAAAGGAGGAAAGTATTTAAATTGACTTGGGACAGTCAGTGACCGACTACTTATTCTTACGATACGAAGGAAATGGAAAACGTTCAATAGTAAACCCACATCCTGGCCGTACAATTGAAAACAAATACAATATGCAAAGAAGATCGCGTGGGGATGGAAAATGTATTAGTTCTGAAGTATATTGTTTCAAAGTAGAAAGAATATGATGTAACCCTATCATCATCATCGACACTATAAATATTAAGTACTTTACATTACAACACTCGCCCTTTACATGATAGAATCTTACTAAAGCCCAATAGAAATTGCATTGAAACCTATGTTTTCGGCACCACATGTACTTACTTACCTAGTACCGTATTTTTATTTTACTAGCTAACCCAGCAAACTTCGTATTGCTTCAAGCATACCTAAATGGAGAGAAGCATGTATAAAGAGAAGCAGAGAAGCAGGAATGATGGAAGAGAGAAAACCCATAGCCATATCCGTATCACCAAAAAGTTCCATGAAGGTCCTGACTCCATCATCATATCAGCGTTGTGTTTCACTCATCAAGCTCTTTCATTTGATAACCATATCACTAAACAGTTCCATGGAACAGGTCCTGACTCCATCATCAGATCAGCTTGCTGTCACCATATTATTACATTGTAGTCGGAACTTTACAGATATGCTGAGTTTCTAGTTTCAACTCAGTCGGCCTTTTTATTGAGCAGTTCTGTTGAAAAGCTCCTGACTCCATCAGATCATGACCTTGATATTTTTACGGGACAACATTTAAAGTACCTACTTTCAAACAAAAAAAGAATGAATGAAATCGGACTACGCGTTACTGAATTACAACCAGATACTCATTTTGACTTTCATCCCCTCTCCCTAGGGAACCGTGCTAAATTTCGGGATAAAAAGTATCCTATATTAGACCTCGTAGTATGCACTCAAATAGTACTAAGTTTTATTTAAATCCATCCAGTAGTTTCGACGTGATGCGCGGCCAAGATACAGACAGACAGACAGACAGACAGAAAGACAGACAGACAGACATGAAAGAAAAAAATTACAGTTTTGGCTTCAGTATCGACTATAGAGAGCCCTCCAAAAAAAATTTCAAAATATCTTCAATGTACAGAATTTGACCTGTTACAGTTTTATTATAAGTACATATACATATATATTGATGATAATATAAGTAATATGAATGTGTCGAATAATCGTTTTTTCTATGTATTTCTTCGATTCCCTATTATTAGTAATAAGTATCATCATAATTCCGGGGTAATGGTACATTCACCGGTAAGATAGGTATATTCTTAGTGCGTCTCAGAAAAAAATCAAAGAATTTTGAACGAAAACCTTACCTATTTACAAGCTTTTATTTAGCTATGTTTGTTCAAGTGGAATTTTAAATAAGTTATCTTACCGATTAAATTGAAGTTGGGCACACCTATTGATTCACGGTGACTATGAATACGGTAACAACGAGCTGATGGAGTCAGGAGCTGTACAACGGAACTCCTCGGTGAATAAATTTAAAATTTTCGTGTCTAGGCTCATTTGAATTAGCTCGCGGTTATCTAATGTTGCTTGCTTGTGACTTGAAACTGTTTTTCAACTTAGAACTTTTTTTATGTGGGCACAACTGTCTCTCAGAATCTTGAAAAAAAACCTTTTAGTCAATTCATTGTCTTAACATTTATTTAGGGCAAAAAATGCATCCGATTCGATGATTTTCTTCGGAATACATTCTAAGAAGGTTTGAATCGCATTGCAGGTGACAATATCATCGGTAAGTCACTACAAACCTATAAAATCAATAGGTACTTAATTGTTTGTCGACAGAACTGAAGCATTGCCAATATTATGGTCCATTGGACAAACTGATTGAATTATAGTTAAGTGCTGCACAAGTTGTATGCACAATCAAGGTACACGACGTTCTTCCTATCACTTTATACATAGAACCAATCTAAAGGTGGGATTCCACCAGTGTGCTGAACTGTGCGGCACTGTAATGCACAGTGTACGACACAGATGTTCACGCTGGTCGACTCACTCGGGCAAACAATAACAAATTGTTCGCGGACATTTTGGAAATGTTCGTGCACATTTGTACATTATTGTGCGCGCACACATGCGTGCAGTGGACTCGCGTCGCCGCGTACACGCTTGTTGTTCGCGAACTCAACTCAGCTTTGCTTCCGCTACCGGAGCGAAAACATTTATTTGTACGCGCACATTATTTTTTTTATTTTTTATTTTGGCTTCGCACGGCTTGTGCATTCAGCCATTGTAAAGTAATAAATAAAATTATAATTACAGTACATAAATATAATATCCCACCCCTCTCCTCGTGCCTTAGTAAAGATGTGGGGCTTTACTGACTTTTTGGAAGAACTCGAAATGCAATGCCATCCAGTTTTGCTTCATTTGCCCACACTTATGCATACCGTAGACCCCTGTAACTTTGCCTAGTATAGGTAACTTTGCCTAAATTATAAAAAGTAGGTACCTACGATATTTTTTTTCCTATCACGACAACACTTATTTTTGTTCCTTGGTAGAAACCCAAATCATAATCTGGCAATAATGCACTATTCATCTTTAAAATAATGGCAGCCATTTCATAGCAGTTGTGTTTCAAGTTGCAGCACAAAGTTTTCCCGCCCGTCCATATTAACAACTGAAAACTCTTCTCAGTGAACAGAACATGTTCGTGCACAAGTGTGCCACACTGTGCATTTACAAAAGTTACGCACAGTCTTGCCGGTGGAGCCAGAAGCTAAACACGATACAAGCTTAGTACGTGCACTGCTGGAGTTTTGCACAAAATGTTTGTAAACAAATGTGCTGCACACTATTTTGGTGGAATCCCACCTTAAAGGTGGGATTCCACCAGTGTGCTGAACTGTGCGGCACTGTAATGCACAGTGTACGACACAGATGTTCACGCTGGTCGACTCACTCGGGCAAACAATAACAAATTGTTCGCGAACATTTTGGAAATGTTCGCGCATCTTTGTACATTATTGTGCGCGCACACATGCGTGCAGTGGACTCGCGTCGCCGCGTACACGCTTGTTGTTCGCGAACTCAGTTTTGTTTCCGCTACCGGAGCGAAAACATTTATTTGTACGCGCACATTATTTTTTTTCTTTATTTTGGCTTCGCACGGCTTGTGCATTCAGCCATTATAAAGTAAATAATATATTTCAAGTTTATACACCGTTAATTCTGGGTCAGTTTAAAGCCAGCACCCACTGCTTGTATTGCTTAATCGTATTCGTGTCGTTGGTTTAGTTTTTGAATTTGATAAGTATTTCATACGAAACTAAATAGTTGAAAAGATTAACAAAAGTGAGGAAAACACTTGGTAAGGTGTCGTAGGCGCGCAGAGCTAATGACCTAGGTATGTATGTATGACTACGACGTAGTATAGACTCTACGCCGTAGCAACAGCTGAGCACAGAGCACGTATCTCCGTGATTTATCCTGCCTATGTTTCGTGATATTATTAATTGCAAAAAAATAGATCTCATATTTTTAATATTTTTTTTGAGTAAGGTTATCGATATAGATTACGTAGGCGCCGGCTTTAAACTGACCAAAAATAAACGGTGTATATACACAGATAGGTACATAATTACAGTACATAAATATAATATCCCACCCCTCTCCTCGTGCCTTAGTAAAGATGTGGGGCTTTACTGAAACATCAACACGGACTTTTTGGAAGAACTCGAAATGCAATGCCATCCAGTTTTGCTTCATTTGCCCACACTTATGCATACCGTAGACCCCTGTAACTTTGCCTAGTATAGGTAACTTTGCCTAAATTATAAAAAGTATAGTCGTATTGCTCATTATACGGACTAAAGTGAAGGAAAAAATGTCATTTTTCCTTCAATTTTGACATAAAACGTATCAAAACTAATCAAAATTGAACAATTTTAGTCCGTATAATGAGCAATACGACTATAGGTACGATATTTTTTTTCCTATCACGACAACACTTATTTTTGTTCCTTGGTAGAAACCCAAATCATAATCTGCCAATAATGCACTATTCATCTTTAAAATAACGGCAGCCATTTCATAGCAGTTGTGTTTCAAGTTGCAGCACAAAGCACTACGTTTTCCCGCTCGTCCATATTAACAACTGAATACAGAAAACTCTTCTCAGTGAACAGAACATGTTCGTGCACAAGTGTGCCACACTGTGCGTTTACAAAAGTTACGCACAGTCTTGCCGGTGGAGCCAGAAGCTAAACGCGATACAAGCTTAGTACGTGCAGCTCTGGAGTTTTGCACAAAATGTTTGTAAACAAATGTGCTGCACACTATTTTGGTGGAATCCCACCTTAATAATTACAATATTCTGCCATGTTGGCCTAGGGGGAGATACTTTTTGGTCTGCGTGTCTGCGTATTATTTTTTAAATAGGTATTTGATCACGTAAACTTGTATTTACTTTCCATGTGTTATGATGAGTTATTACTTATTATTATCAATGCTTAGTATCGTTGCGTCGCTTTTTTTATCTTAAAAATATTTTTATTTTGAGCAGGGGTACCTCGACTATCAGCAAAGAACCCTGGCCGTACTCTATTTTAGTTTATTTTAAAAATGGCAGCTAAGTGTCTTTATACCTCCCTACTGTTTATTTTATCCGACCCTCTTAATCGGATAAACGTCACACCTTTCAATTAATTATCTACATCAAAAGAGACTGTAATAAAGGTACTAGCAGGTACTGATATGATATTTATTTTATTTATTAAAATAAAAACGGCATCCAACAGTTGTTCAGACAGTACATTTAAGAAAATAGCAAAGCATCATAGGCATTTCTTCTCGTGCGCCAGCACCAGCTCTAAACAGTGAAGGAAAACATCATGAGAAAACCAGTTAGCTTTCTAAAAGCGGCAATCACTTTTGAAATGCTAGCTTCTGCAAAATGTGGGCAGTACCAAACAGGTATTTGGACATACCTACCTATTACTAGGTACAGATATAGAATACGCCCTTAGACATCTGCAAATGATTTCGAATGCCTGCCTAAAATTCTAAGCGAAATGCCTACCGCGCCTTGAGGACAGGTACAGTACACAATGTTTCTAGAATTGCGTCTAATCGATAGCATAAACCCACTTTTTTTCTAGTTTCTCATAATTTTATGTTTCATAACTATACCAGTAAAGGTGATAACTACATGCAAACATAAGCATAAACACACACTTACGAGATGAGAATGTTTGTTTTGTACTAAGGTAGCAGACAAGCATACGGTCCACCTGCTGATGGTAAGCGGTTACCGTAGCCTATGGACGCCTGTGACACTAGAAGAGTCACACTTGCGCTCCTGACCCTCTAAAAGAGGAATCACTGCGCCACAATGGACAATACTGATCCAGAAGTGGTCCAGAACTTCCACGCAGAGCTCTGGCAACCTTACTCACCGCAAGAAAACAACACCATTCGAGAAGAATGATGTTATTTGGCTGCGATATTCTGAAGGCGGAGGTACTTCCCCAGTCGGGCTGCTCGAATATAAGAGTGAGAAAAACCCACTATGCCCTTCCTCCTATACCTAGTTGTTTGCAACTGATTGCTCAATTAAGTTTGATACGATCATCAATCAAGCGCACTCTCCATAGATCGATAAGTAGGCTGGCACTCACATTATGTGCCTGCTTAACTGAGCTTGCTCAAATTAAAACTAACGTGCTGTATCGAATTTACCAACTGCGGTTAAATGGAGTTTATCACAGGATCCAAATATTTTCTGTAATAAACTATTTTCTACTATTTCCGTGGGTTCCGGAGCTTCTTCAACTTAAGTTGCTCTGTCTGCGGAGCCCGATTTCATACATAGAGACCACATAGTTCTGTACGATTTTTTATTCAGGTTTGACCGTTGAAGGTTTTCAAATCTCCTGCAGTTTATATAGGTAGGTACCTACTATTCAGTAGGTATAAAATCTTATAAAAGCAAAATGGCAATGTCTAATACCATTACTGACAATATTGTGATTTAATTTATCTTATTAGACTGTAGCAAATCGAATTGAATAGATAATTTACCTAATATAGAGCTGCTTGTGTACTTTGGAGCATTAGCTGAGTCTTCGGAGAGTTAATTCCACTAGTTTAATATGCGGTAACATGATTGAGTAGGAAACGTAATGAGTAGGTATAGGTAGGTATAGAATTACAAAGTTATGCCGCAAGCAGAGGGCGACACTTTCTTCGTGATTCATTTTCCTTTGAAATTTTGTGGAAAACCGTTACTTTTTACAGTTAGCGCTCTGATAAGGTTGTAGCAAGGAATTTCTATACTACGTACCCGGAACGCTGACTGAGACAGAAAACAAGGTCCGCTTGAAATCAAACTTGGGCGGTGTGTCTCTTTCTTTTTGCAACTGTGTGAAAGAGACAAAGCACCCAAGAAAGCCTCTCAACAAGACCAACAATCCTTATAACCAAGATTAAATGATAATAGATCGTTGTTCAGTCGCGATAAGGTTCAAAATCCTTTGTACATTAAATGTCAGTTAGCACTCCAGTTGCGTAGTTTAGAATCTTCTTGGGTTGTAGGTATTATAGGTAGGTACTAAGTTTTTTGATCATCTTTTTAGAAATATTATTCGGAATTATTTTAGAGATTGAGTATACCATAAAAACTATGATAAGTCATCCTTTTTTTAAAATTGTACCTATACCTATGTAAACATCTCTTTCTGCTATTGCATGATAGTTATAGATGAACAGTCACTTACGTAGGTACCTAATTAAATAAAATAAAATAAATAGGTACTTACTTAGTAGATATCAATTTAGTGAATTAAATAAATAAAAATAGTAGGTAGTAGTCGATATAACATTTTGGTGATAATGTTACTAAGTATAAGTAGTGTTTTTAATTCTGCGACAGTTTTCTTAACTCCAGAGCAAGCGTGGGCGAACAGGCGATGCGTGAATTCGTCCCTAATTGGATTGCTGACTTTATCTTACGTTATTTACATACATTATGCGGGCTCGCACACAACTCCCTACTTTGAAACAGATTTTCATAATTTATTTTACTCTAGTTAACACTAAGCTTATGTTTCAATTTGCATCCTACTTGACTCGTTTTAAAATTCTATACTAAAAGCAGAAGTGAGAAAGTAAATTCGAAAGACATGGTACACAGGAAAGACATGGTCAATACGTGTGGGGCTGATTAAAGCCTCGGGTTTCCTCGCAATATTTTCCTCCACTGTTAAAGCTCGTGTATTGCCAAGAGTGCATTAGCGAATATAATTATTTTCGAAACTAGAATCCATTGATGCACAGCCAGGATTCGAACACACGAGCTTTGGATCGAAAGTCTAGGTACTATCCCCCTCGGCCAATACGGCCTAGCTATAACTATCATAAAACAACCAAAAATTATTTTTTCAAAATTTTATGACTATGATATTAGATATGATATTTAGAGTCGTTTCGTAGTTCTTAGCAAGGTTCACGCTGAGCGTTTGTAATCGTAGTTTATCCAATTTAAAGCATCTTTGTTTGCGTAGACGAGCAAACTAATTGACTAGATATTGACGGAGCAAGTATAATAGGTACCTAAGGCCATTTACTCATTTCAATGGATTTAGGTTTCTTGAAATTGGTTGATAAACTTGGAAATCGGAAGTTGTGGAAGGCCGATTGTCCGTATAAAATGATTAGTAAATAGAAAATCAGTCTGTTTATTAGAAATTGTTATCAATATTTTGATACATCGATATCGATTAGATCGTATGGCTATATACAATACAGCATAAATGATAAGTCCATATAAGTCAAAACCAAAGTACTTAATTGTTTTTGTAGTTGGATTATTATGAATACCTACTTACTAAGTACTTTTTCAATTATTTTTATTGTTAGATCAAATTTACTGGGCTTATTTTTTAATAAAAAATGACGAATCATCCACAGATTACGCGCATCATTTAAAAATGTAATTTCCCCGCGTAGCCGCAATGTGAAAATGTGACAGAGGCAATTTTCGTGTGCGTCCACTCGTAAAAACATGCACGCTCCACAGACGCAGTAAACTGCGATCCATCAATACTTTTTTTTAATTATAACACATAGAGTTCGGAATAAAAGCATTCATTTTAAATGCACGTCAACATTAGGAAGTTTTATTTTTTCATGGTCACCAGAAATCTCAAAGTAAAAAATAAACTTAGGTAGGTACCTATCTCATTGAAATAAAGTTCACACTTGCACTAACAGTTTGGTTTGCAGCGGACAGAAAATTTAAAAATAATTCCATTGAGATAATTCTTTTACAAATTATGTAGATAATACTATACTGACCCTACACTAGAATTCTTGCGGTCTGTCGTTGTTATTTAAAACTCGGTTTATCTAATACAAATCATTCGTTTCTCTCTCCATAACATCATGCTTTAGCAGAAATATACATTCATATATTTTATCTATGTATTTTATCACACTATTTGGAGCATATATAATGTACCTATACAAAAACCAAAATGTTTCTGAAAAAGTTTTTATCCTATTTTCGCTATGCTCAGCATTTACAAGTAGTATTCACCTCTATTCGCTCCTTAGCACTCTGTGGAATAACGTGTTATGCGATATCACGAACCATCACAGCATGAGTGTCCACGATACAGTACGCGAGCCTCTTTGTAATTGGAACATCGCATCCATATTGGTTCGTAGAGCATTTTGCATATTTCATAGCTGGATGTGCCTTCTTTTGCCTTTTAGGGGGAAAACAGAAATGTGGTTGCATTTCGTTTCGTATTTCACTGGTGGCCGAGCTTTTTCAGTTGTAATACCAAACGCAAAACACATGGTATTCTTTTGAATACGACATTTCAACCATCGTAGCAGTAAATTTTCTAGCTAGACTACTATTTGAACTACATTATTTCATCATAAAAAATAATATTTTAAGTTAGTTGTTGATTCAAACAAGAATGGGCATCCTAGCCAAAAATTCAACTGGGAAATTGGTAAGTATCAGAGAAAAAAATTTGTTTCGGAAGTAAGTACCTACCACAAAATATAATTTAGGAAAAAAGTTATACAGAGTGGTACAAAATTTTGGCCCCCTAATCCTAACCTAACCATTTCTTTTGTAGTGAGAAGGTTTTGTTTTTAGAAAACTATAGGTTTATTTTGAAGAAAAACTGTCGCAGTTTTCGATTTTTGTACAGGTACTGAAAAAATTCATTTATAAAAATAAACAAGTTGATCATAATCGACTCTACTTCCCACCAGGAATACATCGATTCCTCCTCCGAATTCGCCATCAAAAAAAAACATTCCTTTTTTTATTTATTGCAAAAATAAACTAAAGGATCCATTGGACAGCTCCTGACTCTCTGTAGGTTCAGATCTGTTAAAATTACATTCATCAGATAAAATTACTAACTTAATATTGCATTGACACTGAGATAAAAAAAATTACCTTTGTGCCACAACTTAATTGATTGGGGAAATTCAGTAAGTTCAAACATACAAACTAATAATTATGAAGTTGAACAGATGAGGAAGTTGATAGAATAGCCTGCTCAACATGAAAGACAAGCACTTTAAAAACCTTAAAGCGCATCACACACACAGCAGATATTATTTCAATGTACAACCCCTTACTCTAGCTAGCAGCTAGCGTTGGCTTCTTAAACACATTTGGATCTAATTTATTATGGAAACTGATATATTAAAAACTCAAATAAAAACGTTTTTCCAATGTCCGGTGTCTATAGTGGTAACCTATTAATCTTTCGAAAAACGATACACCGAATTTTGAAATCCATAAAACGTTTGATAGAAACTCGAAATCCAGATGCTATGTTTTACATAATTTTATTACTCCGATAAAACATTTCACAGAAGTCTCATTTGACAGAAACACTAATGCCAGATTATCAGTTCGTTTTTTTTTCATTCGACAACAATACCTTATACCGATTTTTAAAAGACAGAAGTAAAGCTTACCAGAAAATTTCCAGCCATATAAAACCTTTTCCATCTTACTCAATTATAAATATTATTTACGTAATTTGTGTTACTTTTCATGTTGCGTCTGTCTTACCGTAAAACGAAACATTTTTAGGTTATTATCGGTCTCAGAACCGAATCTGCCCACCCCGACTTCCACGTAGTCTTGTCTGTCCTACCCTAAAGTGTTTTTATGAACTCGGAGGCGCGAAGGGAGATGAAGGGAGATGCTGATGCCGCGTTTTGTTACGCAAGGGCGGAGGGGCTGCACTTCCCGAAGCGCCGGAGCTGTCACAAATTTGAAATGGATGACAGATTTAGGTTAAATTTTGATAATTTGCCAAAAGTGTTTGGTGAGGTTACTTAACCATCTAGCACGAAATTAGTTAGGAAATGTTAAAGGTAATAAAAAAAAGTAACTAGGTACAATATGTATTAGATATCTACCCACAGTACTTCAAGCTACATACCTAATGAACATCGGTCATTTAATTTTATGGTAGGTACCTAGTATTTATAACGCTCTGAATTATAACTAGATGGCGCTACTAGTAGGCCTTTAGAAAGATTGAATACATAATTTTGTAATAGGTCTTTCCTGAACCATGATTTTTCGGGATCACAAAATTAATGGAAAACAAACATGCGGTAAAGTGAATTATCTGGATGTTAAAATTTCTGGAAAATGTTTAGATGTATTTTGTATTTCTGTCTTGTAAAAAAAAAACAATAAAAATCTGGCTTAAGAATTTATGGAATTCGAATTCCTGGATTATGAAAAAAAAGAAATCAAAAATCTGTCAAACGTTCCTATGGATTTCAAAAATCTGTCTTGTAGTTTTCGTGACATAAATACGTAACCGTCTATAGTCTTGCGTTTCATCAAAATGGTTCCATTATTTAGCTGGAATTAGATTTCGCCGGGCACATTGATCGGATCAGTCAATATCGCCTGAAAATGGTTTCGCGAGCGGACGATAATTTCATTATAAAAGATTCAATTTTAGTCCTCCCTTCAGGCTGTTAGGATGATGATCATGGAACGGACAAGGGATATTTATCTACCGAAAGTACGTAGGTACTCTGGCGCAAACACTGTTAAAAAATTAAAATTCTTTACTATTGTTGTCGACGGGGAACCATTGGATTTCGATTTGATGGCACAGAATCTGAAAAATAGGCGTGAAAATGAGGAGGCCTACACTCAGCAGTGCAGTGAGCTAATTAGATCACGTCACTGAAAAGAACGCTGGAAGACAGTGGAAGGGGTATGTTTGCGCATGGGTACCTACACTTACACACGAAAGTACCTACTAGGTTTTTTATTGTTTGTTTTTTTCTATGGAAAACCATTTCATAATTAAAAACTTTTGTGCGCTTTTGCCTTTTTATTAATTGCTTACTGCGCAGCTTGACAGCCAGCGTTCTTTTTACATGACGCGAACTACCTATATGTACCTATTTATGTATTAGTATCACTTGTTATTATTAAACAAATAATAATAACAAGTGAGGCTGGTTTTCCCAGATTTAGACATTTTTAACAGTCATTTCGGATGCACGTATGAGCACTAACTGCCTATTATTCTATAAAATTTTTCTTAACTATTTGCAAACTTTGGTACCTATTGCAGTAAAACTTGTAACCATCCTTCTGTACAGTCGAGTAAGAAATGCCTAATTTTATTTACTCGTACTTTGTGTTGGACTCGTATTCAACAAACTTTTTAATTACAAGTAACTTTTACTTTTCGAAGTTTTTTAATGATGGAAGTATCCAATCCACCTTAAAGTATCAAGCTTAATTGGTTTTTCCTCTAAGCATTTTCAATAATTTATAATGAAATTTACTTATTGGAAACATTGGTTTTAACATTAATTATTCAGTAAAATAAATCAATAGATTAGATACAAGAAACCAAAGTAGAAATAAATGTTGAACTTAGCTTTCTGGCAGAACTTTTGGTTTCTTATTTGTACAAATTAAAGTTCTATAACTTTCCGTTAGTTAATTCTCGATCGAATTTCAGGGGTTAAATTATTGAATTTAGAAAGAGAATTGAATTGCGACGCCAGAGCTAATTAAAGACACAGCTTAGAGCACTACTGGCTAGATTATTTTTCACAAAAAAATTAGGAGCTCAAGTGAAGCCGCAAATTAGGTCAAATATTTTGTGACAAACGATAATCATGGTCATTTCGATAATAGATGAATCTAGAGAGAAACAAGTTTCCACGGACCTATACTGTATTACTGTTTTAGAACCTAATGGTTGTTTTTCATTAGTTTCTCTTACATTACACATTACAGTCTCAACAAGTCATTGAATCCCACTAAGGCTTTAGTGTTCAAAGTGGGATCCCAATGAGGCTATAATGTGCAATGTAAGAGAAACCAATAACACAAAACTATATACAAGTAAACTTTGAGTCTCAATAGCGTGATTATGCCCAACTGAGACGTGAAACGTTCACACACTGTTCAATTCTCACGGCCCGTGCACTGAACATGTTATCAATTACAATACTATATTATGTACCTACTTATAATCTGGACATTTTTACTCAGTTAATCTGGAATGAATACAGAATTTAAGCATCAAATCAGAGCTAAAATACAATATAATTCTTTGAATAAAATTTCTTAAATTTTAGAGTACTTAATTTAAAATTCAAATACTTACTTAAAAAATATTTATTTCATAAAAGGGGTACCTACATAACTAAACAGGTTTACACTTTTACTTATACTAGGTAGGTAGAGAGGTATGTAAAGATTTACCAGCGAAAACCAAACTGGATTCAACCAAAAGTCATCTTACTCCAGAGTAACTAGCCGACATAATTCGAAAAACAATTGTTTAGAAAGCGCAACCGAACATTATCATATGCATACAAATTATCCTGGTTGATACGAGTACCTATAAGGTGTCAACTTTACGATGACAAAATATTCAAACAAACAGTAGTTTACTCTCGAGTAAAAACTTAATCCGGTTTGGTCGAATCCGGCCCTAGTAGGTTACTTATACTTACTACCTACTTAGGTACGAAGATATCCTTAATGCTCTCAAGATAATTTAAATTTTCACTAAACATTTTCATAAAAAATTTTGAGTGGTCCTTAATTTTACTTTATTAATGAAGAGTGAAGAAGAAATTATAATCCGGGTCCCATATTTTTGTTCACATTTTAGTATCTTCCGACTTAATGATTTATTTGTGACATCTCTTCCGAACGGTAATGAAGTAGGTATACCTACCTAGGTAGGTACTCAAAATTAAAATAAAAAAAATAGTGTGAAATTCATCATTGGTAGAGCTACCAGCTACCTACTACCAAATGAACTGTGAAGTGAAACCACTACTTAACCTCTTTTCTTTGGGTTAAGCTTAAATTATTTTATCCTGTCTACAAAATAATTAGGAGCGCAATAAACGTGAGAAGGTTAAATTGATGTCCTAATCTTGCATAGCCAGTAGCCAGCCAGTATTCAACGTATAAAACACATTGTGTGCTGCTATAAACAGCACATTTAGGAGGGCTAAACCACAGACTATAGAAAAACAGCTGACACTTTCTGTTTGTATATTGTCAGCAAGATTCAAAAAAATAAAATATGAAATTAGTCTCTATTCAATCATATGATAATGAACAAGATTATGTGCCCAGTTTTTGTTATGTGCCCAGATACGTCGATCTTTTAAAACTATTAGCAGTTGTAAAAACCTATTGCATAGTCTCATTATGACTTATTCTTGTGTGATGAACATAGACGTTTGTTCTGTGTCTGGATGTTATAGAAATATTATAAGTAATACTTATTATGTACCTATATATTTACAATAGTCAACAATATACATAAGTACCTATTCTATCAGTTAGCTGGTACCCATAGTACAACTTTGCTTAGTTTAGGACTAGGTGGCTTTGTGTGTAGAAATGTACTCCAATTTTTATTATTATTATTATTAAGTAGATACTTATAATCAAATTAAACAAAGGAATTTCATAGTGGTCATTTTAGCCCACCGTTATTTGATCTTCGATGGAGCTGAAGTCGTAAAAACCGGGCAGGTTTCTTGCGAATCAAAATGATTGTGTATTGTGTATTCTCACCCCGGCTCCACACGTTGGGGCCAACGTTGACCCCAATGTCACTCGCCAACGTGTGGATCTAGCAAAATCAGCCCCAACGTTGGCCCCAACGTTGGGGCCAATGCAATTTTGTCAGCTTAACACGTTGGTGAGAGGCATTGGGACCAACGTTGGTCCCAACGTATGGTGCCGGGGTCATTGTGCAAGTCACATCGGTAAAATTTGTATAAACAGACTTTTATGGGGAAAGACGGTTTAATATCGGCTATCGTAGCTAAGTTGATTATTTTAATGTACTTACCTAGATGTAAAAGTTCGTAAAAATAAATTCGAACGTATCAATATATTTTTACTACACTTAGTTGTACTGTACAATACAACCTTCGCAATTCAAGTTTCATCTGCAGTATGTTAGGGCATTAAGGGTGGGTGTTCATTTTATTGCGGTGTCCGCAGCCCGCAGTAAACTACCCCTTAACTCACGCTGGACACGCGGACACCACATATTACATTTGTAACAGAATACATTTGCGACAGTTTATTCCTAGGAATTTCTAGGAATGTTTTGTTGTATGTTTGCAGTGGAATTTTACTTTAGAGAATTTTTTATACTTAAGTCCCAAAAGGTTACTCTAGCTACATTCATTTTAGATGGGAATTTAAAATATAATAACAGAAAACTGAAACTGAAAAATTCTGTATGTGTTTTTAATGCCTTATCTTTCAAAATTTAGATTTTAAGTTAAGTGCAGAACGATGCTGGTTGTTTAAAAAAAAACATTTCAGGTACCTACCTATACAATAATATTAAATACGGGTTAGGGTCGTCTGAGCTTCGGGCGATCCGACCTCAGTTAATACCTACTTGCATATTATTTTATACTAAATAGCTCGGATGTGTCTGACACGGAAGAGTGTAAACATGTAAGTATGTGTATATAATATATACGTCCATGGTACATTGTCGGGTTGATCCGGCATCGAGCCCGTGCATTTCGGAGTCCCACCTTCGATGTGCCCAGTATAATGTTAAAAATATTTACAAGCCATTTTTCCCAGCCCTAATGCCCGGGCCAAAATTTGGAATGTTTAAATCCTAACGTTATTGTTTCACTGTATTTGCGTCGTTATAAATGATGAAATACATAATAATGTTATAAGTAATAATGCGTAAAAAGTAAGTTCGTATGAGCAAGTGGCCAATTCTGGGGACGTAGGTATATTATTATGTTCAATTAGTAAATACCAGCAATATATAGACTTATTATTACACCTCTATATATTTTACTCGTTTGACTATACTTTCACGCCCCCATAAGTACTAAACGCATGTGTGCTACCTATACCATTTCTAAACTAGTCCAATGTCCGCGCTCGAATAAACACCATCGTTGAATAAAAAAAAAATATAATACGATCTTTCATACGTCCGGCCGTATCTTTCAGGATTATCCTACCGAATAAAAGTGGGTGAAATTGAATCTGACCCCGGTGTGGCTGCCAGGTGAAATTGTCCTAGAAACCGGAAAGCGGAGAATAGACGGACGCAATTTATATAGAGATACAGATAAACAGAGATAATAAGCTACTACATTTTACTTAGATATCTTTACAATATACGTTCATTACAATTATTTGATTGTGTTACATCATTATTGATATACGACATTTCATAAGCTAAAGTAGACGAATCCAAAATGCCGGTCTTTCGGCACCCCTAGTCTTGATTGGGCTTTGAACAAATGGGTCAACGGTGCCCATTCGTTGAAAGCTCAGCAATTACGCATTCACCTTACTTCGTGGTTGATTACACTATTCATCCAGGCAGGTATCTTTACAGTACCCTTCTCAATAGCTTCATATATATAAATCAATCAATGACGTGAATTATTTGTTTTTCATAATGAAATTGCACATGATGAATGTTTTACAACAAGCTATGAGATATCTATAATGAATGAGATAAATCATTAAATCATATCTTATTACTGAATGTATCAAGCATCCATATTCAACAGTCGTGAGCTTGTTTAATTACATTATTACATATTAAAATACCGAAACAAGAAATATCATTTTATACACGTAATAACCTTTAGATAAAAAGTCGTATTTGACTCGCCCACACATTGTTTCTACGCAAAGACCACTAAAATAGACATCATCCCTTTGAATATTATTATGAAAACCTACTAATCTTCAAAAAGGTTGCAGGTAGGTAGATAAATACCAATTTCCCTTTGTGAAATACTCAGAGCAAATGTTTAATTATTTTACTGTGTTGCTGTGTTTACACTACCATAATTAGAACTTATTTGTTACAGATTAAACACTTTCTGAATCTTTAGTAAGTAGGTACCTACCCCTGATTCTTCACGGTGTTAGGGAGTGTACACATTGCGTTTTTTGCAGCGCGTTTGTATCGATACAAACGCGATTCGAACGCGATGCGAACGCGCAGCCCCCTCCCGGTTCGCTTTTGTATGGAAAAAAAGCGCGTTTGTATCGATACAAACGCGCAGCTCAAAAACGCGCTGCAGAAAACGCAATGTGTAGGTACTAAGGCTTCCATCCTGGGACTCTCGGTCTCGAAAATATCGAGAGTCTCGACGATTTTTTCGTATTTTCGAGACTCGAGACTGCAATTTCCAGTCCCGGGAAAAACGAGACTTTTGAATGCTCTTGTTTTTTTACGAGCCCACTTCATAAATGAGAATATCTGATAATGTTTTTATATTCCTTTCATTTTGTTTACTTTCAGTTCACTGTAACATTTTGAAAAATAAATGACCTTATTAAAATATCTTGTATTCACTAACAAAATACTTAATCCCTACCTAGACTACCTACATAAGGGCACAGAAATCAATTTTTAAAAAGTCTCGAAAGTCTCGTTTTTCCCGGGAATCCCGGGACCAAACCGAGTCTCGATATTTTTGTCCCGGGACTCGAAAATATACCGAGACTGGAAGCCTTAGTGTACACTCCCTTAGTCGCATAGGAACAGGAGTAGAATCACCTAGCTAGCTCTTAAGACGATTCAAAGTGATCATAGTGGTCCTACTGAAAAAATGATATTTGATTATTTGAATTTGAATTGATAGATAAAAGAGTACTAACTGAAATATTATTATTTAATACCATTATTCCCGCGACTTCACTCGGGCCTGTTTAATAGTTGAGGCGTCATTGAGACCTAACAAATACCCAAACTTTCGTAAATATTACTCTAGTAGCCTCAACTTCACCCGGGGTTATAGCTAAGTGAGGCTTTTAGGGGGGGAAGTCGGTCGAGCCAAATGTCAACCAATCTCACGTGGGGGAAAGGGGGGGTCTCGGCAAATATCACATAATATTTTTTTTTCGCAAAAAACGTGAAATGAAAATATTTTATTTAAAATCACATGGACCATGTTGGTTCTATTCACTCTTGAGGTCACATAGAATTCCCCATGGATGATGAATATTCATTTACGAATTTGAGTATTTACCTGATTAAGAATTTTCTTGTTAAATTTTCAATATCACCTGAGATTAGGGGGTGGGGGAGGGGGTCGAGCCAAATCTCACGACATCTCACCAAGGGGTGAGGGGGGGTCGAAAAATGATGCCCTCTAATGCCTCTCAGGAATAATTTATCTTTCAATGTGACAGATTTTTTCTAATATTACCTAAGTATGTAGTTGCCAGAGACAACCTTCCACATAGGTACAACTAAAAAAATCGCCTAAGTAAACATAATAACGTAGAATTTAATCTGATAAGTACCTACTGTAAATTAAAGTTTCTCTATGATATTCACATGGGATAGATGGTTTGAAGGTTCACGTGCGTGTGGATTATGTTGCAAGCATATCGAAATGCTCAAAATCATTCATGAATGTACAACACAATTAATTTCCTAACATCGCGTGAACACCGATTGCACACACCCATACACTTGAAAACTTGACTGAGACCCTGATTAAAATACCCTATTGCTAAACAATGGGTTTTTGCTATCAATGTCAAGTCTAGTCATTGTTGAATTGGATAGTTTTGTAGGTATTTAGTTTTATTAAATTATTTTTTGTTTTTTTTTCGAAGCGCGAGATTCTGATATTTTTCCAGTGTCATTGTCAAACGTTTCTGAGGTGTTAGGAAATATTGTTGCTTCATTTGTCTGGTTTCTAAGTGATCATAGTGATTGCGTGCGTATGTATATTCAACTTCCAAAATGTATAAATTATTAAAATTTCATTTTTTTCTCAAAACCACTTTTCTGAAAACAAAGTCTTGTTAACACGATCAATGTTCAGACCCATCCTTTTTTGTTTTCTTGACAATTAAGATTTTTCTCCTACGTATATTATAAGTTCTGTTTTGGCTTCGAACAAAACTACATTGAAAAGCTTGTTCAAGAACGCTAGACTATAAAAACTTCCGAGTTTTTAGCCTTTTTTGTTAAATAATACAAAATGTATAAAACTTGTCGCAGCAGGGACTAATGTATGCCTACATAAGTCCAATTAATTAACCTTTCCCGAGTTTAAAAATAAAAGTATCGCATTTATGACACTTTCCACTCCGTAACATAATGAAAGTACCTGTCAATTTCTCCCCATAACTGCGTTGGACAGGTATTGTTTTCATATTTCCCAAAGACCTGTCCCTTCCAAATTGACGTATTGACGGCGACCGCGCTGAATCGAAACGAAAGGCAATTTATCTGAAAAGATACGGCACCAAGGGTCAATCCATTACGTATAGTACTTACACCGCTGTGACAAATAGTTTCCATTTGCCATTTTCAGAAAGAGGCTTTATCACAAAAAAGTCGCAAATAGGTACAGTAACAACACTAGAAACTAGGAATGTTCCGCGCTGGCTATAATCCAATATCTCCTTAAAACTAGAAAAAAAACCTTAAAAATGTAAAGGAAAAACTGGCAAAGAAATCTATGTATCCTAAAAAAGCCCATTATACCATCCAACTAAGGAGCCAGCAAACTTGTCGAAAGTTGAGGTCAAATCTCTGTAGACCATCCAACATTATAGATGTTGCTGAAAACCAAGATAAAAAACAACCAAATATGGTTTCAATACGATAACTATCTGCGCATCACGGACATTAAATTAGTCTACTTATTTATCATTTATTTCAATAGGTACATTATTTTATAAGCACCCGCTATCACTTGCAGTCATATTATTTCACGATGAAAGGATCTCTGCGTCCAGCTCCAAATTGGAATCAGGGTTGTTCAAAGGAGTCGTTCTACCGTGTCATCTACGCGAAGCTCTGAAAGACGGAAGATGAACTGGGGATAGAGCTTCTTGGGAAATATCTGCAAATGACAAATAAACCATTATTGTTAGAGATAGTGAAAAGGTTGACGTGAAATTGATGTAAGAGAATTCCAAACTAAAAACCCAATCTGTGGAACAGAATAGACATGACAGTTATTAAACAAGGCATAAAATGTGTTTAATGCACTTCTAAACCAACGTTTCCCACGGGCTTCATAATTTGCCGGTAATCTTCTTGCTAAGTTGTTGTTGTATATTGTATGTTTATGGGTGGGGTAATAGCGGGAGTCGTGGCTTTAATGGGCTGTAAATGAAAAACGACGCAATTGCTGTGACGGCGGCCGCGAGGGCGCCGGCCGTAAGCTGCCCACTAAGCCTTTATGGACCATTGTATCGGTCCAACGGCTATGCCGTCAAACGATATTGAAAAAATAATGAAACCGTGTAAAACCCTTTTGACCTTTTTGCTAAATGAATAAAATCACATGCGCTCATTTATCGCTAATCAAAAATGGCCGGACAGTCTTCGGTAAAACCAGGCTATTTGGATGTCCTAATGTTTCCCAGTAAAAAACCTGGCAACAATAGATTGAAAGATGCATGTATTAAAACATCTGAAAACTGGGGCACAGTTAAAAATTTTATAGCACTTTCGAGAGACCACTGTCGGCACAGTATTCCTCTTTCTTCCAGTTCATTCTTTCAACTGTCAGAGCTGATTTACACAGGGTCAGTAACTGACTACAAATTCGAGGCAAGTCAGTGCTGACCCGAAAAAAACCCTGTGTAAACTGATTGGAAGTCAGTACAGTGGCTTGAAGTCAGCGCTGACTTGAATATTCGGACACGAATATTCAAAGTCAGTTGGCGCCCCCCGCCACCTGACTTGTCTACTGACCCTGTGTAAATCAGCCATCATTGTAGTATTTTAGGTTAACAAATAAATGAATAAAATCTAACAGTCACAAACATAGTCTGGACCTTTACTGTAATAACATAAAGTGCTATCAAGTTATTGAGAATCGAACTTCTTATTGTGTCTCAGAGGAGCACTTGCCCGCCTCAACTACAAGGTCGGTGTTTGGATTAACTTTCCTAAAATCTAGATAAATCACTCAATAATAATGCTAAGCCGTCGAATTATTCAGTAGAAAACTTGAACATCTGCGCCAAGGTTGCTGAATTTCAGAAATGTAAATGAAAATATATTGAAGACTGATTAGCATCGAAACTGTTTCGAGATGATGAATAAATTGGGACTGATTTTACTTTGAAGTACTTTTTTGGAGTTCGAAAAATCTTGAAAATTATAAGGTCTCGCTTTGTGTAAAACTTCTGGAAGCTTGGACAAGATTTTTTTGTATAATATTCCCTGCCACACATTTTACTCGTAATGATCATAAAATAATATATTTTATTTAATTACCTACACAATGTAATTATTTTTAGAAATCTTGACCAAAATTACACTCAAAAGACAATTTCAAAGAATTTTTAATACCGTCCTTATAAATGTATTATGTTATGATGAAATGTATTATGTTATTGGCTTTTTTAAACAATTTTTTTTATTTTCTCGCCCCATTGTGCTTCCGCAGCTAAATCTGTGTGATGTGTAAAGTGAATAAGTACTTTATCGAAACCAAGTCTCAGTGAAAAATCCGTGAAGATACATTTCCAGTGCAATTCCAACTCTGCTTTCTCGATTCATTTTGGCTCCATTCTCCATTAGAGACTATTGTGTGAACGGAGAAAATTCAATTTGTTCTTCTAAGCCCCACTTCGAATCCTTCAATTGAGCTTAAAGTTATTTCATTACTTACATAGAGTTATTTCGTTTTAATTCACAAAACAACACGTAATGGCCCATTCAAAATAAAACTCCAGAACTTAAGAGAAAGAAAAAACACACTAGGTTTGGTACCTACAATTTAAATTATTTATGAGGCTGCACTATTTTTTTTAGGTGTAGGTAAAGTACCTAAATATACCTTAAAATTATGTAAAAATTAAAACTTACTGAAACGCTAACTAACACGAACTTTTTAGTTAACAATAATTATGATAAGCTGATTAAAGAAAAATACCTAATAAGTTTTAAAGTAAGATACGTTTTTTGTATTATACGTAGGTATCCAAATATTGGAACGTAAACTGGCGCATGTTTATTTAGAGGTCCTTTTATAAACTTTATTGACTCTTGAAAGACAAGTTTGTTTTTTTTAACTAGCCTAAACCATCCCACTGCTGGCCTCCCCCGCTACCTTCCACTCTTCACGATATTCGGCGGTTTCTCTCCAATTTTTCTTGAAAGACAAGTTACTTAGTACCTACTTTATTTTTATTACAAAAGCTTCTTTCACTTCATGTAAGTATAATATTTACCCGCAACGGTTTAATTTTTACAATAATTTAAGATTAGAAACAGAAATATGAAAAAATGTTCTGAACAAAGTCTGAACACCAATAAAGGAAATATATTACTTAAGTACATAAAATTTAAAACTTCCGGGAACACAGTAGCTAAATGTTTAAAAGTAGCACAAGGACAAGCTAAGGTAAAAGTACCATATGCCGGGATAGTACATTATTCCGTGGCATTTTGATTTTTGCCGCAAAATAAGAAAACAGTCAGGAAAATCATGATTTTATACAATACCACATCAACTACGGTTTGAATACAACCAAAATAACACGATTTTAAAATAAAAATAATAGTTCTAATATCCGTTTCGAGCTTCCAAACGCGCCAGTCGCAACCACATTGCAGTCTCTTAAGGCCCTGTTGTCAGTGAGCATAAGGGGACAGTGCGATTTTCTTAAGGATATAATGTGATACCGGTAAGTTTATTTGATAAAAAATTGTGAAATTATTGATTAGTAGTTATCAACAGAAGGTTTAATAGCTAATTCGGAGGATTTGAAGCATTAATTTTAAAGAAATTAACTATTTTATGATTCCCGCAATTATGTTCATACAATTTGAGGCGGTGAACATAATTGCGGGAGTATCATGCAATAAGGGAAAGTAGGTCCCAAGTATTTTTGAGTTTTGTTTATAACTGGGGTTAAATTAATTGATTCCTTTAATGCAATTAAATTTAGTAATGACCGCAGATTATCGTGAGGTAATTACGGGATATGTTTTTCTTTAATTTTACCTCATAAAGAAGTTTAGTTTAAACCATTTTTTTGACTCCCGTAATAAAGCACACGAGATTTTTACTAATGTCCTTTATTCCGGTATACCCGGAGTGTATACTACTAGTAGTAAGTAAGGAGAGAAGAAGAAACATTTTCTATGTTTTCTTTTGCAAATAATAAAAAATAAGTGGGGGGAGGGGGTAACAGTGAACTGATCTGATGATGGAGTCAGGAGCTGTAAAACAGAACTCCTCATTAAAAAAGGCCGATTGAGTTTAAACTCGGCAAGTTCTGACTAAGTACAATATTTTATTATGGTGACAGCAAGCTGATCTGATGATGGAGTCAGGTCAGGACCTGTTCAGTACCTACTTCTCAGTGAATAACAGTAGAACATCCGCGTTTGGGCCCATTTGAATTAGCTCACTCATTTTTGAATAAAAGTTTGATATCTAAAAGTTATAAGATTGTTTTTAAGTATTTTTATTTCAATAGTTAGGTACCTACCAATTATAATTATTTGAATCCCTGTATATTAATAAAGGCACCTACATTTTTTGCCTCAAAGTAGCTAAATAACGTATCCCGGAATTACGTACAACGATTCCCGGGATTAGGTCAGGAGCCAAATTTTATCACGGAATTAGAGACAAACTCGAGGTTCCGCAAAATACCAATAATTTCTATAAATGAAAGGCTACGACGCAAAATAATGTTCTACACCTATATTATAATATCAATCTACAGAATAAAACAGTTTTCAATCCTAGCACCTTCCTACTTCTTCTAAAAATCATCATCAAAGTTGAAAATGCCTTAATATCCCGTAATATGGTACATTTACCTTAAGTGAAAAATAATTTATTGCAGCTAAGGCCCACTTAGGTATAAAGTTATAAGAAACATAAAATATTTCTTCGGTTACCATTTTACGTTTTTACGTTATGTAGCCTATAAATTGTTTAGTAAACTCGGACCCGATGTAGAAAGACAAACTTCACCCTCGGCACCCAATTAGTTCAGAGTATAATTTGTCATTCGATTTTCTCGGAGACAAAATTACAACTGACTTTTTAAATTAATGATTGATGAAGGAAATTGCCACAATCACCACCAATTCCCTCCAATTTTACTAATTTAGAATAAATTTTTAAATCAAAACAACGTTTTTTAGTGAATCTGACCGATACATTTAAGAGGTCATAAGAAATCACGAATATAATAATAATCTACCTTATCACGATTTCTAATAATCTACGTGATCGAAGACGTGGTTAAAGCTAGTGGGGATTGTACCTTATGACTTACATACTAGCTTTGTGTTATCTTTCTTTCCCTTTGGAACAGTAATTTTTTACATGTTAGCTATTTGTTTTGGGTTTAAGCGTTGTGGTACTATGGACCTCGTTTCCTATGACACAAAAAATTCTGGTGTGGAAAGGGTTTTTCTTTTCACCTCAAAATAGACTCTAGAATATCTTGTTGTTGATAAAAGTTTCTTCCTAACACTGCAGAAAGTCCTCAATAAGTAAGGTAATCTTGTTATTAAAGTTATTTCACTGTCTCATCTTGTTTGCCTTGCATTTTTCTCTGTTTTACGATAAGTTTTCCAATAATAATTTTCTCTACTTTGTTGAATAATTAACTGGCTTTATGAGAACGAGCTTCAGCAAAAAGACCAGGAACAACTTCCATGGTACTTTTTTTTCTCGTGAATAGAGGAACAGGGTTCGAGGTAGTTCAAGAGTGTAATAAAACTGCTTGTCGTAAAGCAAGTGTTGTATTGTTTGCTTTTCCATTGGCTGTGATTCTTTTAAAAGCTTTGATCTTTCACCCGTTCTTTTTCAATTAAAAAGAGTTTGATTTTGTTTAGGCGAAGTCCCTTCCAAGCATTTTTAATGAGGACAAGAGTACCTCTGCTTATTTTTTCAATGTGGGATTCAATCAAAGTCTTATGATGAGGCTCTTCTGTTTCCTGTGATGAGGCCATTATCTGTAAGCCTGCCAGAATCCAAACAAAACTCTAATGAGCTAAGTATTACCCGCGACCATGATTCCTAAAATTGCCTTATCAACTTAATTAAAAACATTTTTAGGCGAGTTTTGTGGCTTACCCGGCTTTTATTAAAACCTTTTAATGATCTCCGCAGGAAACCATACAAATTTTACTGCAAAAATTGGGATTTTCTTCCTTATTTAGTACTCCCTGGGGTCTTTATAATCTTAAAATCCGTGAATGTAGGTACTTGCATTGTTTACGAAAAAGCGTGATTATTTTGAACAAGTTTCAAACAATGTAGGTAATAAAATAATTTATTTATATAGGTAGGTACTTATAATCTTATATTATTAATCATTAGCTAAAAGTGTGAGGTGAGTCTGCAGTCAGTGAGTCTTTAGGACTTAAAATGAATCCCAAAAGAGAGCCCGTGGCCCGTATAGATTTTTTAATCAATTTTCCACGGATCTAGCTTGTCAGCTTGCACAACGACCCCTAACTGTATTTAGGTAGCTTAAATGCATTTAAACCTACCTATACAAAAAAAAAGTGTAAATAGTAAAGTTGTGCAAGCCGCCCTTAATTTACGGTAGAAAAGCAACAAGAAAAAAAAAAGGTACCTCGTGGTCTACTTCTGCCCGAGTTATTTTCAATCCACAAAGTAACAATAAACAATTTGCACAGCGAATACGTCAATATTTACCTATAGGCCAACGCAACTATTCACGAATCACTTCGTTTCTAACGACCTAACCATGCAGTGCAGTGCAGTCATTGTTTCAATCAACACTACGCCAGTGAGCCCTTTGACTACGCCACTAAGTAATTCATCGTGTGCAAATTGTACACCCGCACTCACTACTTCATTACGTACATCAAATGAACAACGAACTCTCCAGTGAATTCCGTAGGTAGGTACTGTACTGCAGTGGCGGCCTTTGGGGGTGGCGAGCAGGGCACTTGCCCGGGGCCTCGCGCTTGTAGGGGCCTCGCGCAGCGAGCCGACCAGAGAAAATCTTTTATAGGCATTAGTAGAAAACTATACGTTAAAGATAGACAAATTCCATTGTGGGCTTTTCTGTATAGGTACTTACCTATAAAATAATAATATAAAATACCTTCCTACATTATTTTGTTATTATCTCAAAAGGATTAGGCAGCTTTTTCTATGAAAACTCCCAGTCGGCTATATTTTTTCGACATTTTCAACAATCTTCGTCATATTTCAGCCAATTTACACAAAAAGTTAACGAATTATACACCTAAACCTTCCTCATGAATCACTCTGTCTGTCTATTGGTGAAAACCAAATGAAAATCCGTTCAGTAGTTTATGAGTTTATCGCGAACAGACAAACAGAGACAGACGCTGAGCTGGGGGCGAATTACTTTGTTTTCCGTCTGTTTTACTCCGACTTTTCTTCATCAAAATTTCAATACCTATAGGTACTTTGGTAGGGCCTCGCAATGACTAGGCAGGCTCGATCCCAGGGCCATGCATGACCCCCTCTCCCCAAATCTTTGACATAGGTACCCCTATAACATCCAGCATAATATATTATAATTGTGTTAAATGCTTAAATGCTTTTGGAATTTTAAACTTTTCATACAAACTTTTTTAGCCCTTTTCATCTCCTGCCATAACAATGTGTCATTTGTTTAAAAAAAATCAGCTCGCTTCGCTCGCATTTTAGCTTAATGTGTATTTTACGAATGAAGTGAGCTTTGGCTGACCGCAGAATAGAAACCGACAAGCAGCCAGCCTTTTTTATGAGCACCGTAAGCAAAATTACTTAAGTGTCATTATGTTGCATTTATCTTTAAAAATTCGGCTTGCTTCGCTCCCATTTTAGCTTCATGCGTTTTCTGCGAATAGAGTGTGTTTATATCTGATCGCAGAATAGAAACCGACAAGCAGCCAGCCTTTTCTTTGAGCACCGTAAACAAAATAAAGTGTCACATTTTACAATTTTCTTTAAAAAATTCGGCTTGCTTCGCTCGCATTTTGATTCAAGGGTATTTTGCGAGTGTAGGGAGCTCGCTTTGCTCGCATATTAGCCTTATTATTTTGCTAGCAAATAGAGTTATGTTGCATTAATCTTAAAAAAATCGGCTCGCTTCGCTCGCATATTAGCTTTATGAGTAAGTATTTTGCCCCCACCCTCCCTCAACATAATATCGCGTGACCCCCCCCCCCCCCCCCAAAGTCCAGATCCCGCGCCCGTCATCAGTGGCCTCGCAAAGATCTACCGCCCGGGGCCTCGCGATAGCTAAGGCCGCCCCTGCTGTACTGTAAGAACTTTGATTAGGTAGGTACCTAGAAAATAATTCAGGTCTTTAGTTTTGTCAATGGCTAAAGTTTATTTTCTCTAATCTTCCTACCTACTTCTTTGTTATCTCAATAACTCACTAAGTACCTAATAATTAGCCTTTTTATATTCTGATTGAAACAATCTGACTCTAATTTCCACAATGTTTTCGGCAATGTTCACTAAATCCTAACTATCATTTCAAGCAATTTTAATAAAGTGGCTCTCGCACCGCTCACATAAACTCATATTGATTTAATAGCCATGACGGAGGCCTTTAGGCGACCTAAAAACTCCGTCACCAGAGTTGGCCATTTACTCATACGAACTTGCTTGCTAATAGAACCATCAGCAAGTAAACATTCAAATTTATTCAACGTCAAAGACATCCACAAGGAGTAACATTCACGGAAAGTACTTGCACAAGTGTTCGCCAAAACAGCAGCTTTATTTCCTCCCAAGACGAAACTCTTTTCCACTTGCATGCAAATTGTGGAAAATAAAACATAAATAAATCCTCGGGCATCAGCGCTCGCCTGAATATTACAAGGATTTTGGCAAGGCAAGTTCGAAAGCACGCCGTCTCGTCCGGCGCAGTGCAAACGACATCGTCGCTTACTTGTGCAGCCGCTGAACTGTGATTGAAGAGACTGTGAGGGGTTCACAATATTTCGAAACCTAGCTTTGAACTAAACCGCTAAACTTTAAACTAGTTCCTGTAGCCACTAAATCTTATTAAACTCATAATTACATTAATCATCATCATCATGATCAGCGTGTTGTAGGTACTGTGTCGGCAGGTTTCCTTCTAATAATTTTGTTTCAGACAGTCCTGCTCTTCTGATAGAAATTGTATGAAACTTGAACACAAGTTCGTACTTAACCTAGAACTTAATAATATTTTGGGCTACTTTTAATTTTTAAGATATTCCTAATACTTATTATAAATTTTACTTTTTAGGTAAGTAAAGTTAAATATTAGACTTTTCAGAGTCATTCAGAGAAGAGAAGTATTTTAGAATGGAGAAAACAATAGCATTTGTAATAAGAATTTTGAGCAGCTTGTGCTATCTACAGCTCAACATAGCAAGAACCATAGTATTTTTAATTTGCGACGTTTCATAAAGACATTCATAAATCTACTATAAGGCGCGACGCAGACAGAGCAACTTTTAGCTCTCAATTGCAGCAACCGGCAACACGCAATCACCTATTTTTACGATTTTCATAATACTAAAGAGAAACTGCGTAGCAACTCAAGTTGTGAGTTTCGGTAGTTGCAACAGTTTTCGGTTGAAGCAATTGATGACAAATCAATTCCAAATTACCGCAATTAGCAACTGACGTACTAGGTTGCTTTGTCAAGTTGCTGGTTTCCCCAATCGGCAATATCATCTCGTCGAGCGATTTCACTCCCGTCCTCAACAGCGCCTGTCCGTCTTAGATTTTAAAAGTTTATTTAGAATCGCGGCAACCGTAAACTAGGCCTTTTGGTTGCTGAATCTGGCAACCTTTAAAAAACTTTTGAAAAATTGAAAGTTCCTTCAACTGAAGTTGCTCTGTCCGCTTCGCGCCAATAGTTTGTTAATACCATCCCACATTTATTATTTGATTAAAAAACCAAACGAGTTAACTTTACCAGCTCTATAAAAGTTGGTCCGCTGAAATATAGTGCAAAAGTTTCTGCAATAAGTAGAGCACGCCAGAAAAGCGTCGAAAAAGAAACCCAATATCATTTTAATTACTGCTGTCCATCCCAGACGAAGCTTTTCCCTATTATACCCAACGTGTCGACGTAAAAGTCATGCTCATTATTACTTCACGATACATTAATTGTGTGTCAAGGCTCTCGCTCACATCCCTTTGTGATCCTTATGACAAAAAGATGTGACCCTACCCTACACGCTTGGGACGTGTAACGGTATCCATTTTCCTGGTTTAAGAATAAGATTACGGCGATAAAATAATGATTTCTAAGAATATCTTTGTCAGTTAACTTAGAATATTATGTAGGCACCGTTTCGAATATTATTATCAGTAAAAAATGTTTCTCTGTTTATGTGGAAGCTTTTTGCACGTTTTATCTACGTAATCACTACCGAATGAGTAGTGAGTACTCTACCTGGCCCCCGACTCCCAACTAAAAAAGATATATCGTGCCAATTTCGTAGTTCAGCTTACTTTGGTTAAATGTTGCGAATTCTGTTTCCAACGAAAATAGGCACGATAAGGCTTTTAGTTTTGGGAGTGTAGAGGGCCTGCTTTCCAAAATCCCAGGAGTTATTCGTGAGTCTGTCTTATATTGCATGTGCATAACATTCAAGCGATAATGATGAAATCTTGATGTTTAGTTAGCTGTGCACTGCATACCTAATGCTTTTCACAAAAAAGGACCTAATGAGTGTAACTTTGACTAACTGACACAGACAGCATTTAAAATTTACTTAGGTACCTTAAAAAGAAGAAAAAAAACTGTAAAAAAGACCTATCAATGGCTTTATATACTTACTTAATAATTTAAAAGTTTTATCACCCAACAGGAGGCCACATTTACGGAACGAACTCCAATCTCCATCCTTATTGCGACCAAATGTTTAAAAAGATGGCAAAGACTATTTGAGAAAAAAATGTTTAAGTGGTTCCGAATGAAAACTAAGGTTTAAAATAAAATAATGTGTGTTTTTTATAGTTTTAAAGACCGAAGTGTAGCAATACAGTCTAGTCATCTACAGCGGCCATTTTGGAGGCAGGCGACGATGCCAAGTTGCTTGACGACATCCGCAAAGGAAATTGCTACTCCCACTCCCCCACGCTTCATATATCAGCAGGTAAAATTTAATATCATACGAATCTTGTCGCGAACTTGACGGTTTATTAAAAAAAACTGGCAACACTCCAATTTTTAGAACGTAACTGAGTGCCCGCTTGAAATATGATTTGGGTAATTTGAGCTTGAGTAGGTACTTTTGAGGTAATTTCAGTACCTAAGCTTTTTAAAATTTCCTAGGCATATTACGTACGAGTTGAAATCACCTATTTACCTAAATGTAAATTTTGGAAACTCCTGATGTTTTAAAATGAAATTGCTTGTCAACTTATTTACTTACTAAGTAGGTAGTAAGCATAAGTTTCGAATCTACAATTGCATAAGGAATTGCAGTAAGTAAATAAATGGTTTTGTAAGGGGCATCTATATTATTTTAACGAAAAATGACATTCCAAGAAACCATATTTCCCCCTGCAAGCGTTGTGAAATTGCATTTCCTCGAAGTTTCGCAATAAATCGCTCAGCTCCAAAACGACAAACAAAAGAAGTGGCCGTTGGAGGCTCGATTCTCTGAACAATCCGAGAAACTGTCTGCACCCCGATCGCGAGTATGCACAGAGTCTACTATTCGATCCGTGACTGTAGTATAATCTCTCAAATGTATTGAGATTTTAGTTCAGTCAAGTTACCACTGGAGGCGCTGCACCAGAATCCCATACATTTGAGAGACTATACTACAGTCACGGATCGAATAGTAAACTTGTGCATACTGGCGATCGAGGCACCGTAGACAGTAGGTATGTACTATCGACTAAGGGAGTGTACACATTGCGATTTTTGCAGCGCGTTTGTATCGATACAAACGCGATTCGAACGCGATGCGAACGCGCAGCCCCGCCCGGTTCGCTTTTGTATGGAAAAAAACGCGTTGCGAACGCGCGTTTGTATCGATACAAACGCGCAGCTCAAAAACGCGCTGCAGAAAACGCAATGTGTACACTCCCTAAGCTAGCGCCTTACGGGTGATTTTTCTGTGAACCGACTAGCAGTTACCCCGCCCTTACAATTTGTGTACAACTGACTACGGTCAACTAAAGGCTGGAACTTTAATATAAAAGTCATAAAAGCCACCTCAGTCATAATAGTCACCTTTTTACAAAAAAATGTCTTCAGTAGGTATTATCACAGAGCTGTGTTTAAAATGCACTAATAAGCGGCACTTTAATAAAATGCAATGTTTTCAAAGTTATAAATAATAATTCAACACTAATGTTTGTAATGTCTAAGGCGGGCCCTAGACTTACAATATCATTGTACAATATGATTGAAATACAATTTGAACCAAAATGATTTTCAATTTATACCCTAAAAGGTAAATAATATTGTGCTATTCGTAAAATTTCGCATTAAAATTGATCGTCTAGGGCCCGCTTAAGTTTCTGTCAATGGTAGAAAATATGGCTTTTTCGATACATCGTATGTTTTCTAATATTTTGACAAAGCGGGGAACAGATAGGTAGGTAGACTCTAAACTAAAACGGCTCCGTTTTACAATCCATAACGGAAAAACATTTCGTTAGGTAAGTAGGTAGGTATTTCAAAATGAAACCAGGCACACAAGATAAACAGGCTGACAACTATATCTCCTGAGACGGCTGACATTTTAGATCTTCAGCATACCAAGATTATTTGAATATTAAATGTTTAAAATCATTTTACACTGCGCGTTGATTTAAAGCGACGCTGTTCACTGGTCGCACTAGTGTTGGAGACACTTGGCTGTGCTTGGAGTACAGAACTTTCCCGCGAGTGCCGACTTAACTGTATCACACACGAGCAATAAAAATGAACAACATGGATATTCGATTAATAGTGTATACCCCATATTAACCCTTTAAATTTTTAGAATGCATTCCAAAAAATCCCGTCCCTGTAAATTTTAAAGTTCTTACAGAGATTGTTATTATTATTCAAGTCAAGAGTGAATAGATATCTTCTAGACCTTTATGATCTATCTTTGGCCACATCGTCGCTTACCATCAGGTGAGATTGTGGTCAAACAAAGGTATAGGTATCTACAATAAATAAAAATAAGTAAAAAAGATGAACATTTTAAAAAAGACCGTCTATTGGGTACTGTATTGTCATCCGAAACGTCGAGGTGCATAAATTCAAGTCGCGAAAGTTTAAAATTATTGAAGATGAACAACTGCTGTCATAAAATAATCAAACTAATCTTATTGAGATTGTAAAAAGTAACTAAACGAAATTTAAGATTTTTTGAGCTCAATTTATATTTTTGACTTCAGTCAGTCATAAATAATACTACAGAAATAGATATCGGTAAAGGGCACAATTTCACCCAGTGATTGCCTATTGGCGGTAAACAAAAGAGCTTGAAAAAAATCGGCGATGCCTTAATTTTAAATCAAAAGAACGCTAACCTTAAAGACAGTATGTCAGACGTCATAAAGAACGTCCCTAAATCATAAAGCCGAGTGCAGACGAGCACCAGTGACAACGCAGCGCGTCGGCTCGAGTGAACTCCTAGCTTTCATCAACTTACGCTCACTCAACTATGCCTCGTAGCTTGGCGTCAGCCAGCTGAAGTTTTTGTTCTGATCCATCCAGCCATATCGCTTTATAAACATAATTTATGAAAATGAGCGCAATATTTTGCGTAAAACGAAACAAAACATGAAAACGACTGTAAGTATACCCAAGGCGCGTCAGATAAGTAGGTATTCTCTCACATCTTTGGGCGTAAGGGATCTAAAGATCTGAGAGAATGTCTACCGTGCCTTGGAGACCGTGATCATGTTTCGCCTCGCTTTATGCTATGTAGGTCATTCCTGTACCTACACCAGATTATACTGACTGACAAACTTCTGCATAATAGACATCCTTTCAGACCTTTTCTCGAAGAATATCGACAAATACACTTTTCACAAATACATTCTTCTTAAGAATATCCTAAACCTTTTTAGAAAGTACCTCGCGTACCGCGCTCATTAGTTCTTCTGACAGTTACTTGGCAACTCAAACTCGTTCTGTATTCTCTAGAGTTTTTTTTCTCTAATGCAAAGACCTCTCTAATGTTTAAATTCAAACGTCCTTTAAATATCTAACCGTTTACTATCGAGCGAACTGTTTCAAAGAATCCATCAGACATAAAAAAAGGAAAATCATAGGAAAACCAATCAAGTATAGAAAAAGTAAGCAGCCGGTGCTTTAATTTTGTGCAGTCAGCGACAAAAAAAGATTAACAGCAGGCTGATTGTCTAACTTGTTTCAAACCTCAAATTGGTCTCAAACTGTCAAAACGATCGCGAAGGTATCTTCTGTATCTAGCGGTCGGTCTCGTTGAGATGAGGGTGACAGAGCTACTTGCGTGGTGACTGCACTGTCACTATTTGAGAGTTTGAGAAACCGATTTTGATTGTTATCAAAGATAGACAATCAGCAGGCTGATCGTCTAACTTGTCTCAAACCTCAAGTTGGTCTCAAACTGTCAAAACGATCGCGTAGGCATCTTTTGTAGCATTCGGTCTCGTTGAGATGAGGGTGACAGAGCTATTTGCGTGGTCACTGCACTGTCATATTTGAGAGTTTGAGAGCGATTTTGACTGCTATGAAAAGTAGACAATCAGGGGGCAGATTTTAAAAGCTCTGTCACGTCATATTACATAGTTTTGATCATTTTTTTTGAGATTTTTTTTTCATGTAAGAGCGCTTCTAAATCTTCAGATTAGAAATCTTCTCTGAATCTTCATACTTCGAAAATTACATGAACGAACTTTAAAAACTTGAAATGACAACCAACATCTGTCGCTGACTATACTTACATTCTCAGGTGTGTTTGTAGGAATCGACAAATGATGATGATAAATATACCCGTAAAACCAAACCACTCTATCAATCAAATCCAAGGATTTTATATAGGTAGGTACGTAACTGGATGGTTCACTCGACTTTAATGTAAAAGGGATTTTGAACCTTATCACGAATAGACAACGTTTTATTATAATTCAATCTGGGTTATTAGGATTGTCGGTCTCGTTGAGAGGACTTCGTGGTAGCTTTGTCCCTTTCACACTCGTTGTTGGATTAGTGGTGTGCCCATGTCATTAGGATATTCACTAAGGATTCTCTTTCTAAAGGGTGACCATAATCTTTGAACTAAACATTCCTAGTTTAGTTCATAAATTATGGTCACCCTTGAGAAAGAGACACACCGCCCAAGTTTTATCTCTCAAGCGGACCGCGTTTTCTGTCTCAGTGAACCTTCCAGTTACGTTTAGTATACCTTGATCAAATCACAATATACCGTGGCTTCAGTGCTTCCGAGTCAAAATGTTGTATAATCTGTGGGCCGGATATTACAAATGAACAACTGAATAATGAATGAGGAGATCAACGTTTCATCGCGCAAGATAACGCTTTGTGATAATAATTAGCTTTCGCTCAATATATTACTGCAATAATTTACACCATTTCATAAGTATGAGATGGTAGTTATGACGAAGGTCCGCCTGAAACACAGATGATTGCGGATTCGATTCCCGCCGCAAGGCAAATGTTTGTACCTAAGTTATGCAAATGTTTATCTCGGGAAGTGAATAAGTAGAATATATCAGCAATGTAGTTCTCATAACGCAAGCTTTGCATTTGTGATTTGTGTAGGTTTAGTAAAGTAAATGTCATAGCTGACCACGTCAACTCCGTAGGTACCCGAACCTCACTGCCTCGCCTTGTGCGGTTAGGTATTCTTTGTATGAATTTCTATGGACCAACGCTCACTACATCAACTCTGTAGTGTCACCGGACTGCCCCGCATCGCAAGCCGTCAACACGCAGATGGCGAGTGGGCCACTCGTTGACCACGCGGCGTTCACAATTCCTTAGCGTTACCGGATCGCCTCATCGCAAGGCGTCAACGCGCACACGGCGATTGGTTGGGCCACTCGTTGACAACTCGTTGTACACAACACACGGCGCCCACCCATGGACTAACAGTCTACAACGAGTGAACGCGATGCGGTTCAGGTGCGGAGTTGACGTTGTCAGCTTTGACCTTAAATTGAATCGTGAATGTATCGTGAATGTATTGATCCAATAATTAGGTATACTATTGGAACTTTATCGATACACCCCTGACACAATAATTTAATTCCGATTTTAACCTATTATTATTCATACCATCGCGGCAAGTTCAAGCTAGTTAGAATAATTTAAAAATTGTAAAGCGAATTACGATGCAAAGAAACGTTGTAATTACTAACTCTAACAATGCTTAATCACAAAGCGCTGAGCCTATTACGAGTTCGAAAGACTTTCCTCAAACATTCAGCTGGTGGTAGACGGACCCCATTTGCTTATTTAGGCGGACCTCACATTTGAAGTCAATAAAACTCAGAGCAGAATTTACTCTTTTACTCCCCTGAAAGTGTGGTTCGAGTAACAGATATTTTTCTCTGGCTTTAACACTAGGAAAACTACTACTACCTACTTAATCTTCAGTGATTGGAGTGGAACGTCGTGGAAGTACAAAAACGAAGAAGAAACTGAACTTAACAAAAAAGGTGCGCTTGTTCTTACTGTAAGCCTCGTTGCGGTTGTTCAGTGTATTTTTTTTTTTCTTTACTTCAGTTGATTTGGATTCGGCGGCAACAAGAGTCCTGCCGCGATACAAGCGAGTTTTTGAGTCCCGGCGGAACAACTCATTATCATTAAGTAAGTATGTTTTCTAAGTTGGGGGTACCTATTGTGGTATTATTTACTCATTGTTCCATCAGGAACTGTAATAATGCATTGAAATCACAACACAGGGAACAGGGAATCCTATTATAAAATACATAACAAAGACAAGTTTACTTTTGCATAGACCTGGAAGTAAATATTTTATGTGTTCGTTGTGTAATATTATTTTTTACAGCACTGATAGAGTAGGAGAAGTTCACAATTGATTAACTTTGGTGGTACAAAAACTACGACTGCATCTAAGCAGTCTCATTGAAAAACGCCGAAGTCCGTCTGTCTAAATTAGGAATCCGTTTGACTAATTTCATTTTGCTGAAAGTTTTCAGGACAGGCCATGTAATAAAATTTATGTCGATCGAAGGAAAACTTCTTAATTAGAGACTCGGGTCGATAGAAAGGGCTGCCAAGACCGCCCCATTCATCTAACCACTGGACGTTTTCAATTCGTAACCGTTTGGGAACGGTTTTGTACGAAGATATTTATTGTTTTACTTAGCCTGTCTCAGTAAACGGATTTTTTATTTTAATAACAGTTGGTTTTCTTAGGATAAGAATTTATGTTTGATTAAAGGCCAATTGAAAACACTTGAATTTACAGCAAAAGTGGTCTTGCTTGACACAATTTAATTAGCTTTATTTCTAAGTAGGTATTCTAAAGACCGGTAGTCATCATATTTATTATATAAGTAGTCTGTGAAGTGTCGTTAACAAAACTACTCCACGATATTTGCGTTTTAACCCAGTCATTGAAGAAATCTGAAATTTAAAAGTCTCATCTTTAGCAGCCGTTTGATAGGAGTAGAATGGAATAGGTTTTTATTTGCAGTAACTACCACTTTGCATAACAGTTTGCTTAAATAAGTAAGTTCTTGTTTTATCATACTTAGTTCAGTTTTTACTCAAAGAGGTGTCCATTTTTTTTCACATTCTCATATAATTTTGTTAACTATTGAAAGATAAATTTTCAAACAAAACATCTTAAAACAGGTAAGTAGGTACCTACCTACCGTTTCCCTTAACGTAGGTAGGTACTGTCGAAAAAAAGCAGCGTGTTTTAACCACTAAAAACGATTAAAAATCAAAGTTGACGTTAATACAATCGTAGGATAAAAAAGCTTTAAAAATTCACTGGATAAATAATAAAAGCCGTAATAAACCTTCACCATAACAACAATTCTGCAGGATCACGTAGAATATTGCAAATCGTCGACTTCCGCCATCGAATAGGTCCACGTCCTACTTTTCCCATAGACAATAATGATTGGAGACACCTATTGGATTACCGGCATAATGGCAAGCGTGTTTTGAACTTGGCAATTTTACTTTTAAAATACAGAAGCCATGTTGATCCTTTGGGATGTAGGTACTTTTGATTTTGCGTTTGAGTATCGATCAATGCATGTTTTATCTCCGAAAATGTTGGCTGACAGTATTTGCATTGACGCGAGCTCTTAATAGTGAAAAAATCACTGGGATGAAATCAGTTACCTAGTAAACCTGTCAAAAGTCTAGGTATTACCCGTATTACTAACTAAAATATGGGCATGTGCTCTAATAACTTGCCTTCAATTTGAATACCACCTTATAACTATTTACATTTTTTCTTATTAACTTGTCTTCATTTAATTTCTTTTTCCTTCAGTGATTGGAGTTTTTTTTATAAAGAAGCATTATTAAGCTACATTACTTCAAAGTTTAGTATCAATTCCCTCTAGAGCCCATAGATAATTTCCCTGATGCCATTATGCAGGTGCATTAGTAAATGAATACTGAATGCATCCTGTGGGGTCTAGGGCATTCGAAAACAGCTTCAATATTACTGTTCTATTGTAGGTTCAATGTTGTTTTTTGTTTGTTCTAATATAGGTTTATTTATTTATTTGTGCCACCAACATAATATACATCCAATCATGCAAATATACGAAAGCTAGTTCTAGAAGACGAGGTAAATGCTATTATAATTATAGGTGACAGACAGCAAGCTTTTAAATGATACATCGAGCGAGTACATACATATTTAGGTAAAAGTTAAAATATATATTTATAATAGGTTCAATGTTATTGTTCTATTACGCTGCTATCATTTTGCTCTGCTAGCAGATGAAAAGTAGCCTTTTCTCCTGATTGTGTAGGCATAATAGTTATTTGTGCAACAAGAGAGCAAAGTTGATGTTTACCTCGAGTGCTGATTTTGAATCTCGAGCGAACGAGGGATTCTAAGAATTGAATCACGAGCGTAGCGAGTGATTCTACGTTAGAATCCCGAGTGTAGCGAGGAATTCAAAGGCACGAGATGTGAAAAACTTTGGTCTCGTGTAGCACACAAAATTTTTCACCTCAGCAGCGAGAACATTAACCTACAAATAAAAGATACAACTTTGTACATAATGAAGCAACTAATCCATAATAGGTATTCATTTAAATCTATTTATAATATAACGCATTTTTCTCAGAAATTAAACGAACATATAACAGTTATTGTAGTTTTGTAAATTAAAAGTTTCTGTTTTGTTCAGAACTTACCTACGTGCTTCTCAGGAAGGGAACTTTGTTCATCACAATCACTTTTTGTCTCAACTCTTCTCTCTGGAGATAAATTAGTGTATTCGCCACTGGTTTCACTCATCTTTATTGTTTTATGAATTTTCAACAAATAACTAGCGTAACAGAAACAAATTCCCGCTATTTTATTTTTAAAAGGTGCGTTATTTGTTTTTTTTTTTTCATAGACAGGCTAGCGATTGACCGCCATGCACTACTACGTGTCAATCGACGACATTCGAATTTCAAATCACTTTTCCTCACTGAAACCAGTGCACAGTGTGGGATTTGACGTGATTTTCGGACATGGTCTTTTTATTGCAGAATTCGTTAGTATTAACAATTTAAAACGTTAGAGTAGAACTCCCGTGTTTCAGTTAAGTTTCTTTTCAGAGATATGAATTTTTGAAAATACCTATTTTTTTAGTGCCAAAAAATTTTAAAGTGTTGGTGCGCCTACATTATAGGATTATTTAATAATTTGATTTCTGTATACATAATAATGTCTCAAGCTGCAATTTTAGAAATTATTTTGAATCTTCTAAATGCTGTAAAACGCGAGTAATTAATTATTTTATATTTTTGGTTTTTATTTTTTTACTCTTAAATTAGGTCGCAGTAGCACATAATTTCTTCATAACACATAGCCCCAGATCGTAAGCAACAACGTGGTAAAAAAACGGAAAGCTAATCTCGCGTGGATTGGAAGTTACAGTGACTTAAGTTTTTCCGTTATGGTTGTCACAAATATTTGGTCAAATTTTGAAAGTTTTTTGCCGTGAATTTAAAAAAATTGATAGAGCTGAAAATCTCAGTGATACCGTGCCTGTGGATTTTTATTTACCCCTGCAGGGTATTTTTTTTTATTTTGGGGTAATAGAACGAAACTAGGTATTGATGAAAAACAGATTTTTTTATTAATATAAATGTAGATCATGCTATTTTCCACAAATTTTGCCGTATATTCTTTTTCCTAAGATTCACCATTTCTGAGATATAGCGATTCTAAATGTAAAAAAAGTGTTATCCTCAATAATATGCACAATAATATAATGTAATTGAGAATAGCATATTCTAAGGATCGTTGTAAACGATCTAAAGGAATATAAAAAAAAGAATAAGTTCCTTTATTTTTTGCAAAAAAATTATGATTTAAAAAGTGACAACCCCGACTGCAAAGTTTTCGGCAAAAACGTTATCATTTAATAACTTCCAATCCACGCGAGATTAGCTTTCCGTTTTTTTACCACATTGTTGCTTACGATCTGGGGCTATGTGTTATGAAGAAATTATGTGCTACTGCGACCTAATTTAAGAGTAAAAAAATAAAAACCAAAAATATAAAATAATTAATTACTCGCGTTTTACGGCATATAGAAGATTCAAAATAATTTCTAAAATTGCAGCTTGAGACATTCTTAGGTATACAGAAATCAAATTATTAAATAATCCTATAATGTAGGCGCACCAACACTTTAAAATTTTTTGGCACTAAAAAAATAGGTATTTTCAAAAATTCATATCTCTGAAAATAAACTTAACTGAAACACGGGAGTTCTACTCTAACGTTTTAAATTGTTAATACTAACGAATTCTGCAATAAAAAGACCATGTCCGAAAATCAGGTCAAATCCCACACTGTGCAGTGTGCAAAATGCGATTTTGTACACTGGTTTCTCGAAGCAAAGGATGCCATTTCGAGCTGCTGAGGTGAAAAAGTTTTTTTCTATGGTATTAAATAAGTATGTTTATTTTATTATACTTATTGTCATTATAATATGAATCCTTTAGAGCAGGGGGTCTAAAGTGGCCACTTTTGATGAAAAATCAGATGTTTCATAGATGCTTCATATATGAAACATCTATGAAACATCTAATTTTTCATCAAATGCTTCATAAATGCTTCATATATGCTTCATATATGAAGCATCGATGCTTCATAGATGTTTCATAGATGCTTCATATATGAAGCATCGATGAAGCATTGATGAAGCATTTCACAAAACATCTTTTTTTTTTCTTCTTCTTTATTTTGGCTTCGCACGGCTTGTGCATTCAGCCAGTGTCAAGTAACTATAAACTTCAAGCACATTCACGAACACTTAATAATCCACCATTATTACACATTAACATTCGAAGAAACACAAGTTTTGGAAAAATAACAAAAACGAAACATTACTTCTCAAATTCCCGCCAAAAAGCAACCCCCAAAACATCTTTTTTGACAGATCTATGTGCGAGGTTAAATTTATTTTTAGAAAGTAAATAGGTAGGTACCTACCTTACCTACCTATTTACTTTCTAAAAATATTTGAATTTGAGAAGTAATGTTTCGTTTTTGTTTTATTTTCCAAAACTTGTGTTTCTTCGAATGTTAATGTGTAATAATGGTGGATTATTAAGTGTTCGTGAATGTGCTTGAAGTTTATAGTTACTTGACACTGGCTGAATGCACAAGCCGTGCGAAGCCAAAATAAAGAAGAAGAAAAAAAAAAGATGTTTTGTGAAATGCTTCATCAATGCTTCATCGATGCTTCATATATGAAGCATCTATGAAACATCTATGAAACATCTATGAAGCATCGATGCTTCATATATGAAGCATATATGAAGCATTTATGAAGCATTTGATGAAAAGTTAGATGTTTCATATATGAAGCATCTATGAAACATCTGATTTTTCATCAAAAGTGGCCACTTTAGACCCCCAGTATGGCCTTCAGTTTAAATAACTTTGCTTTAGTCTACGAGGTCATTAGCTCTGCGTGTCTATGACACCTTACCAAGTGTTTATCTCACTTCTGTTAATCTTTTCAACTATTCAGTTTCCTATGAAATATTTATTAAATGAAAAACTAAACCAACGGCACGAATACGATTAAGTTATAAAAGCAGTGGGTGCTGGCTTTAAACTGACCCAGAATTGACGGTGTATAATTTATAAGTCTGTGTAGTGTAACTTGGTTCCGATTGAGTTTGTAACTCACCAACATTTTTGTAACTTTTTTCAAAAATTTTACATTGCCGTAGTATTATTATAATTTATGTTCTGTGACATTACAGAGAAAAGAACGTCATTATAATCATCATCATAAACAATCAGCGGCAAAAATCGTTGACCTTTTGAATGTTGTCAAACGCTTATTTGAACATTGAAATAGTTTCTGCTCTTAATTTTTTATTTTAATTGTAGTAGGCAATAACATGGCTTACAACTGTTTGAAAATTAAAACCACCTAATCATATTACTTATATTTAATTCCATGCAAGACCTTTAAAAAACATGTCTGTTAATCAACTTTTGTCGTCGACTGTACAAATCCAAGTAGGTATTAAGTAAAATATTTTATAAGAGTTTGTTGGAACGTTCCCATTCTGATTGAGCTTTTGAGAGAGAAAAAAAAACTCCAGAAAGTAAAGTGGAAAGAGTATTAGGGAGTGTCCACATTGCGTTTTCTGAAGCGCGTTTTTGCTACGCGTTGCGAACGCGCGTTTGTATCGATACAAACGCGCGTTCGCAACGCGTATTTTTCCATACAAAAGCGTACCGTGAGGGGCTGCGCGGGGGGCTGCGCGTTCGCATCGCGTTCGAATCGCGTTTGTATCGATACAAACGCGCTGCAAAAAACGCAATGTGGACACTCCCTTAGTGTGCAATGGACGTTTTGAAGTGAAATTAATAGCTTAGCCGGTAGGAAAGCTCCTAACTAGAACGAGAACTGGCTGTAAAGTGTTCATCCAAGATCATTTATTTATTTATTTTATTTATTTATTTATTTATTCACATATAGCATAATAACATCACAGTAGCCAACCAAATCATTATAATATCTATTTAAAGAAAACACTTACATTTGTAGTTTGAAGATAGGTACGTACCGAAACAATGACATTATCTTTTTTGAAAGGTAGCGCGGGAAAATAAAAATAAAAAGTACATAAAGATGACAAGATCATGAATTGATAAACAAAAATGTCGTTGTCATATCATATTTATTGCGATTACCTATAGAGTTTTATAAAAAGAGTTTAATTTTGTAAAATATCAGATATTCTAGTAATTATGTAGGTAGATGATTACTTTATTTCCGTTACATAACTTTTCACAGACAGTACAAAATAAAAATAAAACTTTATAATACAATCTTCTGACGGCATATATTCACGTTCAAAGCCCTGTTCTGAAAGATCTCTGTCGTAAGATTTCTTCAGCTGTCCCTTAGACCCAGTCTGCAGTTCACGACCGAGTCACGACGAAATCGACTATTGGAAACAGGATTAGATTAGCTCCTTTACAATTACAACTGTGAAACTGCGATTGGTGGGATTCTAATGCACTTTAATTTATTTAACCGTGAGCTTTGACTCTGCTTTATTGCTTCTGAACAAAGTAGATTGGAACCACCGGATTCCTATTCTGTATTGAACTGATTGCATTTTGCAAGAGAAACAATGTTTTACTCTACAATTTTGTTTGTATTTTACCTACCAATCTTCGCATATTCAATCAGTAAAATAAAAGAAAGATAACTGTATAAAAATACTCCAAAAGAAAGATAATACCTACTAAACTAAACTCACGATGTAAGAAACATGTAAGCGCAATATAATTTAGAAAAATACGAAACACTTCCCTAAAAACCACCAAACGACCCGTGTATGATTAATAATATAGTAGTGTCGACACAAGAGCACTTATAAGTCTACCTATGCTTATGTGATCATGATTCTAGGACGGTCACGGATCACACATTAATAATGTGTGGTGTCCAAACAATTCGCTGACAGAATATTAAGCGAATTCTGGCAATAAGGGAAAAATAAAATGCATGTAATTCACCAATAAAAGAAAATTATGAGAAAATACCCGTGATAAAATGCGTAGGGTGTCCAACTGAAAAGAGATATTAAGTCAAGGTAAGTAGGGTCAGGGAGGGTACGGTGACTCAGGAGACAACAGTGGCTCACACGTGTTTTGACTAGAACGGCGTGCTTTAGATGGCTATCTCTGTCACACAATTGAAGCGTGTGTACCCCAAATGTGTTCAAACCAATCAGGCGGCGGATCGAGCACAGTACCGAGGTGTCACCGCATTTCTTAGTTTTCGCGCCTACAAAATTACTTTTAAGGTAAGTTTCTTTTGTTTGTCAAACCTTAGTTTATCGTAATTTGTGGTGACCATTATGTTTGCCGTAGAGTAGATATTGTAGAAGTCTTATTTGTGTAGTTCTTTGATGTGTTTGTTAGCTGATTCGATTGTCGTCATTGAATATTTTCAAAACGGCGTAGTTGCGAACAGTGACTCAATTTTAAAAAGTACACAGTGACTCAAGAGTCTCTGTGTATTGGTGCAGCGTAAAGACCTAAAATAAATTACTTTAGCACTCTTTATTTCTATTTTTATTTTTTCATCAATAGAATGCCACGGCCACTGACTACCACGACGAGAAAAATAGGAAATACTCCTGCTGAAAGAATAAAAGAGGGGATAAGGTTGATCTCAGTAATAATGATTTTAGGTTGAAATGAACAATATCTTGAGACTAGAATAATTCTTCTTTATTTCTAATAAAAAATGAATGATAAATAATTAACGTTTTTTTCATTTATTAATACTAATTACCACTACTGAATCACTGAGCCACTCTGTACACCTGGTGGTACACAGTTGCTCAATTCTCACTTTTTGATTTTTGGTTTGTAATTTTGTTTTAGCAGAATTTAATGAAAATATAATGATGCCATATTAAACTAGTAGTTCGCCCCGAACTGAGATCTCGCGCACCGTTGTGTTGATAGCCTAGATTTGGACTTGTTTCTGACTACCCCTATACCTACGTTAAGTGCTCTTTCTAGTGTTTACCACACAATGATATCTAATGCGCTACCTCAGTATGATAAAGATTATAGGCATACATGCAATACATTAAGTCGTGTCGTGTTTATATTCAATAGTTGACCCCGCGAACTTCGTACCGCGCCTCAGGAAAGGCCTCTTAGTTCGAGAAATTATTAAAATAGCAGTTCAATACAAAATGTATTAGAAAATCAATTTCCCCTCCCCTCCCCCTGCCCCTCCTCCTCCCCCCTCCATCCCCCTTCCTCCCCTCCCCCTGCCCCTCCTCCATCCCCCCTCCCCCTCCCAACCCCCTCCCTACCCCCCCCCTCCCCCCCTTCCCCCTCCCCCTCCCTACCCCCTCCCTCTCCCTCTCCCTCTATAATTTTGGTACAGCCCACTATTTGCAGGAGTTAGCGTTTGCATACGTGACAGGTTGCAAGCCCATCGCCGCTATTAGAACGTTAACTGGTTTCCTCACGATGTTTTCTTTCACCGTTTAGAGCTCGTGTTAATGCGCATTTAAATTTTTCTAATCGAAAAATCCATTGATGAGCACGGCCAGGGTTCGAACTTACGACCTATGAATCGAAAGTCGAGCACTCTTCCACTCGGCCAACACGGCTTTTATTTTCAATCTCAAGATAAAATATCAAGTAGCAACTAAAATCATTGCAAACCAAACCACAACGATGCCACCTTCATTGTCTGTTAACCAGACCTACGAATACATCGAAACTCTATGAAACGGGAGCTCTCTCCATACTTCCGTTAATTGGTTTTCATCATTTTTCTTTTTCACTGTATTTCAAAAACTATAGAACCTAGAAGAAAACTAAAAACCATTTTGGAATGTATAAATTGAGTACTTTCATATGACACCCCACTCAATATATTTGGGTAACTTTGAAAAAAATTTAACCCCTTGGGAACCCCATATCTTTACAACCCCTTCATCGATTACGCTCATACGCTCCACAGCAAATTTCCATAGCACAACCTATTGACCTATCAAGTTTCATACAGATTGGATAAGCGGTTCGATAGTTATGCGAGAACATAAAAATGAAACATACAAATATACAAACATACAAACATACAAACATACAAACATACAAAGCAAAATCGCCTAACTTGCCACTAAGATCTTCGCTCGCTTCGCTCGCTCGATCGACTAGGATAGTTTAGCAACAACATGTGCAAATTTCAGGATAATCCTTTGAGTTCTTCTACATTTTAGAGCCCTCTGAAAAAATCCGAGCCAACCTAGCCTCCCTGACCCTACATGATAAGTTATAGGTAACTTTCTCCGCTCACGCAGTTCCTGGATAAAAAGTATCCTATATCTACCTAACACGCAGGTTCTCAAAATTCAGGATCAGTAGGTAATTCCGGAGATAACCCATTACAAACTTTTACCTCTTTTTATTATTAGTAGACATACTTAGGATAATATCTTATCGCAATGACCAAACCAAGCGTTGGAGCGCTAGTCTTGAAAATCAAGGAGATAATTAACCCAGCAGTGGGACACGAGAGGTTAAAAAATCTTACCATTTAAGACACTTTTACAAAAATAAATCTCCTTTCAATGAACAAGGTAATAAACTTAGTTTTGAGCTCAAAGGATTTCAAAAACAAAAGAGGAGAACAATCTGTGTTGGACAAGCTACAAGGAGTAGATAATTTGAAGACAGTTTCTCTAGAAACTGCACTCAGCAATCTTTGACAAAGGAAAATCCTGTTTTACCCAAAGATAAAATCAAGTTCTTGGAATATAAATAAATCTTGAAATATTTTTCTGTGATCTCGAAGTGGAAGGTGTCTACTATACTTAGTTATGTAGGTAGGGAGTACCTATTTAAATTATTTAGGTAGGTAAGTGGTACATTTTTTTCAGATTACTGACGTGACGTGATCATAGCTGTGGTGTACAAATTTTAAAACTTATTCAAGGTGAAATTATGGTACCTATTTACCTATACCTATACTCATTTATGAATACCCTCGCGTTTTACTCCCCGTTTCGTCGTCTACGTAGGTAAGTGATTTGACGACTTAAGTAGCCAATAATAACGATTTTAAGTACACAAAACACAAAAAAAATTATGTACCTAAGTATCATGTCAGACCACAGTGGTCATGTCAGACCACTTTGGATGTTTTTCATCTGACTCATTTTTTGCTCTCACCGTAGTACTTTTGTAGCGAAATGTCAACAGTGGCTAGTTATTTCAGTTCCCTTTACCTCTCCAGTTTAAAGTTAGGTTGAAACAGTTCCGCAGCTACACTAATGGCTCGTTACCGTCGTCGGGATAAGTTAGAGGAGATAAAAGAGTTACAAATATTTTGTTCGTATCCTATTTCTGTTAACGAAGTAGATTTACTACTAGGATTTAAAAATAAAGGATGCTCGCCATTTTATTTTTGTCATGCGATGATAGTTAGTGAACGATTACGTGCTCTTGGGGAATAAAATAGGAACCTACTTATGAAGTTTACTTAATGATACTTACTTAGGCCTTTACATCTCTACTAGATGATTTATACAGTGTCAGGAGGCAATCTTTTGCCTACACTTATCGGGACACTGTAGTGCCTGGGAAACTGTTGAGATGGAGTAGGCTTGCCCAGCACCTACACCATCCTCTATCCACAGGAAAGACATGGTCAATACGTGTGGGGCTGACTAAGCCGCGGGTTTCCTCACGATGTTTTCCTTCACCGTTTAGAGCTCGTGTTAATGCGCATATAATATTTTCGAAACGAAAAATCCATTGATGCACGGCTAGGATTCGAACCCACGACCTTCGGATCGAAAGTCGAGGTACTATACCCCTCGGCCAACACGGCTCTTAATGATACTTAACAGGTACCATAATACCTACTAGCAAAGATCGTAGAACCTAACAGCATAATATAATTTACGAGGTTTTTATAGGACTTTCATGGTGATTCTCTGTATGGCATACCTAGATACTTACCAATGCCATCCTCCGGACATCCTTATCATAGCGCAATTTTTATTGTTTGTTAGCATTATCTAAACTTACATTCTTACTTACATTTTCCAAATCATTGTAACTTCTTCAAAATGTGTTATAGACACAATTTTCAGGTTAGTAATTAAGTAGGTAAGTAACTACCTATTTAAATAAATTGAAAATATATTTTTCCTATTTGCATTAGGTACTTAATTTGAAAAAAAAATTGAGAACCAACTTCTAACAAGAACTTAATTGCAGGTGCTAAGTAGGTACCTACCTACTAGATATTTAGAAACATACCTACTTATTTTTACTGTTGTTGTTGTGAAATAATTTAACAAGCTCAGTGCCTGCAATTAACGCACATGCTAGTCTTACGGAAACACAAGCCTAAACACTTTGGCCTCTATTAATAAACTCCGCTCAACTTGTGTCTAAGTTGCACCACGGATTTAATTATTGCCATCTTTATTTGTCACTTTGACAGAAGTTGAGCGGAGTTTATTAATAGAGGCCTTTCAGTTTTTTTCTCGTATAAATACCTACTGGAAACCTGAGTGGTGATTTTTTTTCAAATGAAACCCTATGTATGGGTGTCCCTTAAAATTGTAACAAAAAAAAATCATCCAGTACATTGTACTCAGTTCTTTAGAAATAATTCTGCTAGCAATTTCGTAGATGGAGTAAGTACTGTAAAACCCCGCGGCGCCAGCGACCATAATTGATATCAATCAACATCTACACAATCTCTTTCGAAGCATCGTTCGTTTCCGACTCTCCACTCTGGTTAAAATTTCATCAAATTTTGATAACTGCATTTGGGCAATGAAACCGACGAATCTTGAATTTTAAGGTCTGGATTTGAAATTCCTTGTAATTTTGTTATGAGTACTAGTATAAAACTCGTTATTGCGCATTTTGTTTGAAATGTAGATAGGTATTGCTGTATTTTAAATAAATCGTTGTCGTTATTATTATTACTCAGATATTATTATATAGTCACTCGATGGCAATGCACTGTCTGAGTCAAATAAAAGGTTTTAAAATTTTTGAAAAAAAAAAAAACTTTGCAATATTCTAGTCTAGATGATTTAAATATAGCATCAAGAGGCAACCAGGCCAGGCCAACCAAAGTCCAGGCACAAATTTGCCGCTGAAATATTGTGCCTGGACATCGTTGAGATGAGACATTTCCCCATGCTTTCCATCATAAATAATACGCATGTTGATTTTCTGAAATGAATGATTCGATCTTTCACTGCTCCTATGATGAGTTCGTAGACCCTCTACGAACGCCTACGAGACTACGGTTGCCGATCTCTACGTCAATCACATCGATCTAGGTACCTCAATGATATTGAGCACTAAATTGAAGTAGAATGGAATATTTCGACGTCCACCTTACAAAGCCTTAATAATGCATTTATAGGTAATTCTTATAAAATAGGTTATTCTTATAATGCCTCCAGAGGGATCCACACAAATGTTCAGTTGACCCTTCGCCATTTGTTTCCAAAAGTAGGTGCGAGCTAGTTTATTTATTGTCTTGCTAACAACCACTTTACTGGGTCGGTTACGATACAACTTTAGGGCACTTGTTCTGCTCTACACCTTTTTAAGGTTTGATTCTATTTACAAAATAGAACATTTTGAACTCTGCATGCGATAGGTTAGGTTAGGTTAGTTTTGACACAATTAACGGTGGTTTGGCCTACTTGGTGCAAGTTTATTGTATAATATCCCCCTTACTTATGAAAGATGTTAAGGTTGAATACTGGTTAAACAACGTCCTGTCTTTATTTGTGAATAGTAACGAATAGAGACAGGACGTTGTTTAACCAGTGTTCAACTTTAAACATCTTTCATAAGCAAGACCAAGTATAATTGCGGCTGAAGTCATTGCGGTGCAAAGTCAGATGTCGAGACAACATAAGTACCTACCGAACTGTCTAATAACTGGGACAGAATTGGTACCTATTTGGTGTATTTAATTGAGACGGAAACTTTGTATGAATAATCAGAATATAATCTTATTTGGTGTTTTCCTGGCTATAGTTCAAATCTTGACCACATCATAAGGAGAGCAAATGCTTAAACATAAAATATACCTACCAAGTCTACCAATGTAGGTAGGTACTGCCACAGAATACTAGTACTACGTAGTAGTACCGCTCAAAATTTACTAGGTACCTACTTAGGTAGGTACCTACCTTTGATTATTGATACCATAATAGATATATAAGTAAAAGAAATAGGATGTCATGTTTTATTTTACTTTTCCTAGAAATAATATCTTAAAGAAGAGCATAAGTAGGAAAAGGTCTCAATACCACTCTCTTTCTATGCATTACTTACCTACCTACCTGTCAAACACTCTTTCTCATAACTCTCACTAAGTAACTTCTCAGTCGAAGTGACGATGTCGTAATTACTCTGCTAAGATCAGTTCGACAAAGATAGATTCAGATGCCTTTAGCGCCATTACACTAGTTAATTTGGATAATCCATTCAATTAGTTGGGGATTACTCGATTGGGATAACGAGAACCGATAGTTTCTAGTTCAGTGCGCGACTCCGCTCAACTATTCCAAGATTTGTGAGACTGTAAACCTGACTATAACTAGTCCTAATAGCGTAGATATAGGTACTTACCTATGTTGCTACACACACTTGGTTACTCACGGCTATAAAGCGCAGTAAATACTTACATACCTACAAGTTTATGGGTTACAATTTGAACTAGTTTTATGCCTAGTATGTTCGTATGAGCCAGTGGTTAACTCTAGTTTAACGTGTCTTCCGAAGTTCAAAAGCGCTCATTGTTCATGCCAGTGGTCACTTAAGTATCCAAATAGTGACCTCTCAGAACTTCAACGATCTACCTATCAAGAACACAAACTTCGCCACGAACGCTACACCTTTTTATTAGGTGACTTTACTATCACATAGTCGTAGACCAATACGTCTTCCTCTAAATATTTCAAGAAAAATGTCTAAATCTTCTTCGACACCTTCGTCTCCTGTTTCTTATCCTGTTGGAATGTTGCTAAACTAGTCAATCAACTGTTTGTGAATGAACTTCTACTTCTTCTTCGTAGTCTTTTTACTGTTCAATTAAATTCCTTCTTTTTAGATTGCTTCAGGTACATGTTTAAGGAAATTGCGATTATTGTTTATGTAGGTAGGTACCTATCATAATGAGTACCTTAATTGTAATACTTAGGTAGGTACAGGTTGATTTTGGTGTTCATTCCACGCAACCCAGAAACCCAAAAACTTTTACGCGATAAAATACCTACCTACTGAACCTTTCCATTCAGTATTTCGCTCAGAGAATACGATTTTATTTTTCCTTTTTTGATTAAGCGCCACTAAAAAGGATCTGTGTCGACTTCGGTGGAAACTAGATTATCGCCTTGGCTGACCTGATTCTTTTATAAAATAGAATAGTTACCAACTTAGGAACTTATATATCGAGTGTTGTTATCCAGCATTTTTCCAAGTAACGTATTGTTCCATTTATGACAAATTACGGGACATTTTACTTTTCTGCAAGATTTCGCACTACTAACTCTCTCTACAAACGATGTGGAGCAAGTATTTCGCGGGTTTTCAGACACTCGTAAATTATTATTAAATAAATTAAGTACCTACTTACTTACTTGAATTGAATAGGTGATCATTAATTGCCTAAGAATTCTAATGAAAAGTCCCTAGTGTTCCTACACAGGAACTTGCTTAGGAACCTATTCAAACTTTGACCGTATAAATAAGGCGTGCCATCAGCTTGTTTTCTCTATTCCATGGGCTCGAGGCATTAGCAAGCCTCATCTGCATGTAAATCGACATTACATGGGGAGACGTAATCCCCTTAGCCTGAGCCTAAATGTATTCAAAATACGGTCTGCCCGTAATTAGCAAGTAAGCATACGGTAAATAAGTTATCAAAATGAGAACCAACATAACCTATTTGTTGTAACTTTCTACTACTAACTAGATTTTGACAGTAGGTATGGGTTTGGTAGACTCTTTTACATCATAGTAATTTAAATTAATTAATGGGACTTTATCGCGTAATTACCTTATTTTATTATTTCCCGAGATGTTTCGAGTGCATTACCTACAGCTCTCGTGGTCACGGGTACCTACCTACTCTTATCTCTCAAAAACTCCGATTAAACACATCAGATACCTACCTACCTCTATTTATCAACTCCTCTTACCTTCTATCAAAAGTTAATCACCGTTTGAAATAATGCCATCCTTTTTAGGGTTCCGTACCTTAAAAGGTAAAAAAAGGAACCCTTATAAGATCACTTTCTTGTCCGTCTGTCTGTCTGTCTGTCTGTCTGTCCGTCTGTCCGTGTGTCACCATCGATTATCTCAGGAACGGGTAGAGCTAGCTAGTTGAAATTTATACCATATACTAAGGTCTATAGTCCCTATTGTGAGTATAAAAATCAAGGTCCTGAGTCAACACTATAAAAAGATATAGGCAAATTTAGGTTTTCGTGAAAACTTGTAAGTACCAAAACTTACCTTATTTATCAACTTTTTTTATTTTTCGGAATTTTTCCTTTACTTGTGCTGTAAGGCCTTGCTTGTAACCAAAATTGACAATTCTAGGTCAACCGAAAGTACCCTAGAGGTTTTGGGTCGAAAACCTAAATGGTAGTTCCCGTTGACCTAGAATAACGAAATTTGGCAAAAAGCAAGGTCTTATAGCACAAATAAAGGAAAAATTACAAAAAGTTGAAAACTAAAGGGTGTTCCCATACATAGTTGACGCCAATTAAAATTGTGCTCCGAGTTGTATGGGCGCTCATACAATTAAGCGGAATAGCTTAATTGGCACCATGGCTAGGTACGGAACCCTCGGCGTACGAGTTCGACTCGCACTTGACCGGTTTTTTATTTTTATTTGTTATAGAGACGAATGGTGAAAAGTTTTTTAATTTGTTTTAGGTAGATACCTAAATAGGTAGTGAAAAGTTTCAATGAAATAGTGACAAAATGGATTTCACGAAAAAATATCCACGTTACCAATTTTCCTGAAAATTCAAATTCATCGTAATTTGTCGGCGAGCTTTATTGCGTGATATATTGTCTCTGACCGAAGCTAAAGCTTTGATAAGACGCTGTTGACTCAATCGAAATATCCGTAAGGGATCACCCTTGAACAGATCACAGTAGAGCCAAGCTCTTTCATATTCATGAAGGTTGAAATTATCTCGGTTAGGTAATTGACGAGGAATATACTTAGGTATTTTCATCAGTGCTGAAATAACACTTTGTATTGGGTAGGTTAGTCGATATAATTTCAGAGACCTAAATACCTAGGTACCTACTTATTGGTAGATAAGTAAGTAGGTACTTATTCTTGATAAGGATACCTACAAACAGGTAACTACGTAGGTATCTATCTACCTAAGCACCATGCATTGTTAATACCGAATAGTACTAGGTAGGTACATAACACCTTGATACACTGCCTAACCGCCATCATATTTTAAAAATCATGTCTCGCAAAATAGCCAGGAGGTATCACAATTCAACGTTCGCTGTTGTTGTCGATAGCAGACAATGTTACTCGACAAATATTTAGGATCTCTTTACCTTTATTAGAAAATTACCTTCATGTTTCTGAACGGAATAAGGGTTGACATGAAAGGCTTCGTCGTAATTGCTGTTTGCGTGTAAACTCTATTATTATGGCTCTCGCGCGTAACAAAAGCCCATTAAACAGGGTTGTCTGGTGGAGACATGCATAAATTGGATAGTATCAGCATCAGTGATAAACTCAATTTGCCTAATTGTATTAGAATTCTCCCTGGGAAGAGCTCGTCCAAACCATACATAATAGAATTCATTTCTCAAAAAGTCCTTAGAGGAGCGGCGCGGCAACGCTAGTATAATTATTATGTTAGAAGATAAATTGTCTTATTTTTAGTTACTTTTTCGTTAATAAGCACTGCTACTACATGTGCTGTATCTTTACATATCTTTTTTCAAATAATGGGTAGGTAAGTACCTACCTACTTATAAGTATAGGTATTCACTTCGTCCGAGAGGTATTCATAACAAAGTCGGGTTAGGTACCTACGCCATTTATAACTTGAGAACCAGCTGGGCCGATCATTGATTGGTTGGTTGGTTTTTGCCACAAATAGCAGAATAACTATTAAAATATTGGAAAAATTAAAAGGAAAAAAAGTCGATCATGGAGTAAAAGTGTAGGTATATTTTTAAATACATGTGAGCTCACTTTAAACTTAGTAGGTATAAAATAAGAAGGTATACAAATGCATTTAAGCATAAAATAAAAGCTTATGCCGGTAAGTGATGCCTTTTTTTCGCGCGGCTATCAACCAAACATTGAAATATAAACTTAGGAGTTTATCAAACAATATTTGTGAGAACAGTACCTATACCTAAATCTGCTCTAAGTCAGAACCGAGTTATACAGGGTGAGTTTTACAAGAGTGCCTTTCAATTATAGGTTTAGGGTCATATCAATTATACTTAATCCTAAGAGTTTACATTGAAAGCTGCGCGAAAGAAAAACACAAACCTTCCATACAAAATCGGCATAGTCATTTACAATTCGCATCGAAGCATAATTTATGTAAGGACTATAAAAATTGGATGATTTAATTCCAGCAGCCAAAATGAAGGAAAATTTCCTTTTAAAATGTTGAAGACACAGGCAACTAGCCATGCAAAAAGTATTGCATTTGATGTCTTTTTGTAGTAAGTATTGTACCTAAATTTTAACATAATTATTTGGAGGTATCCTCTGGCCTAGAAATTATTTTGTCTATTCACAGAAGAGAAAAGTTTTTGATGTAGGTACCTAAACTGTGCCAAAGCAGTGAAATATAGGTACCTACATAATTTATTCTTGTAATTTCCATTAAGATGCCTGTTGCCTGATTCATCGATCTTAACATTTTGTCTCTTTTGTCCAAAGACTAGTAGGATATCATTACGTATGTCGTAAAACATTATTGCTAGCTGTGATTACAAAGCCTAACCCCACGACACCTATCGATGCCTTGAGACAAAAGACAAATAACTCGAGAAGTGGTGTCAGTGAACTAGATAACCAGCATAGATTGAACGTAGCTTAGAGTGTGTCCCCCTTACTTATGAAAGATGTTTAAAGTTGAACACTGGTTGAACAACGTCCTGTCTCTGTTTGTCACTATCCACAAATAAAGACAGGACGTTGTTTAACCAGTGTTTCACTATAAACATCTTTCATAAGTAAGGCCCTGTGTGTCTAAGTGGCTACAAATCAACAATCGATATATCACCAGCTTATGCTGAGAACACAGATTTCATTCCTTTAGTTTGTAAATCTGTGGCTGAGAATCCCAAAAATTGGTAGGTAGGTACCTACCTTTTTACCTTTGAGTGTGTTTATTTTTGTGTAGCCTGTTTTAGGCAATAGACTTATTCTTTTAGAAATCCTGTTCTACTACTGACCAATTTTAAAGTATGTATTCCAAATAGAAAATGAAATTAGAACAATTATGTAGTGCTGGAAGAACTAGCTGACACTGTTTTCATTAGGTAGGTACTTATATAAATATAATGTAATCATACTACAAGGCACCATCTAATTTGACTTTCTTCAATCCTATGTTTATTTTGCTATTTTATTGCAGAATATATCTACTTCAAGTTAAATTTAAGTGAGGTACCTTCTATCTCACCATCTATATTTTAATAGTAGGTACCTACCATTAAAGCCGTGCGTCCACTGTGTGGGTATCAGAGCGTACGCGGTGCCCGTCAGTTACAAAATGCCGGGTGCGTCCACTGCTTTCGGATTTCGCATCAGCATTGGCAATACACAGCACAGAACTCAAAGCGATCGGGCAGGATCCGAATGGCGCGTTCTCTGGTGCAGAAATGCCGACGCAGTACCATAGAAATCAATACAAAGCAACAAATCCTGACGCTCCGCTCCGTGCGCTCCGATTCCGGCGCAGTGCACTCACACCTTTAAAGATAAACCAATCTATAGGCACATGTCACAAATTAAACATACTCACTAGAGATAAATATTTCAAAATCGATGTATAAGATAACGATTAATTATAAACGAACATTTTAAAATAGTACAATTTTTCACAATACATCTTTTACTGACTAGCTTTTGATAAACATAGGCTTTCTTAATTTGTATAATTTTCAACTTATTTACTATGTATTGCTTAAATCCCTGGAGTATTTATTTTAGTCAAACAACACAGTTGGGGCATTTGTACATCAAAAGATCCAAACTCAGTGCAAGCCTAAAATGGCTCTGGTGCTCAATAGTAAAAAAACAATAAAACAATTGTGTGAAAGCAATATTTCTTGTGCTAACATTGACCTTTAAACGTAATATTAAACAGTAATAAATTTTAAAACAGCCCAACTTTTGAATACAGTTCACACTAATTAAAATCCTACTAATATTATACGGTATGTGAAAGTTTGGATTTTTGTTACTCAATCACGCTAGAACGGCTGAACGGATTTGGCTGAAACTTGGAATTACATAGTTTATGACCTGGAATAACGCATAGGCTAATATTTATCTGGGTAGGTACTACGCGAGCGAAGCCGCGGGCATTCGCTAAATATATGTATATCTTATTTCGTATAAATATATGTAAATATTAGTTGACACTGCACACAGCGCCATCTAGCCCCAAACTAAAAAAAAACCTTGTACTGTTAGAACTAGAATATAATTCAACTTTTCAGTTAGTAAAACAATTAAAATAACCTTATATTAATGTATGATAATTTTATGAATGTAATGGCAATCTCCTATATCAATTATTTAAACGGTAAAAATTTAGTATTAAGAAGCAGGATTTTGGGGGGGCGGGGGGAGGGAGGGGGAGGGGGGGGTCCCCCTCCTCCCTGGTATCACTCCCATTACAAGGTAACGCACCGTTCTGGAGATAATCAAATTATTGTTTTTACATACAAACTTGTAAAAATTGGTAAAAATTTAGTATTTGGTAACAGTATTTCGGGGGGGGGGGGGGTGGGGGGATACCCCGCCCCCCCTGGTACCACTCCCATTACAAGGTAACGCACCGTTCTTGAGAAAATCAAATTATTGTAACCTAACCTAACCTTTTTTTTTTTTTGAAAGCTTCGCTCGCTTTTTAGGGTTCCGTACCTTAAAAGGTAAAAAAAGGAACCCTTATAAGATCACTTTCTTGTCCGTCTGTCCGTCTGTCCGTCTGTCCGTCCGTCTGTCCGTCCGTCTGTCCGTCCGTCTGTCCGTGTGTCACCATCGATTATCTCAGGAACGGGTAGAGCTAGCAAATTGAAATTTATACCACATACTAAGGTCTATAGTCCCTATTGTGAGTATAAAAATCAAGGTCCTGAGTAAACACTATAAAAAGATATAGGCAAATTTAGGTTTTCGTGAAAACTTGTGAGTACCAAAACTTACCTTAATTATCAACTTTTTTTATTTTTCGGAATTTTTCCTTTACTTGTGCTGAAAGACCTTGCTTGTAACCAAATTTGACAATTCTAGGTCAACCGGAAGTACCCTAGAGGTTTTGGGTCGAAAACCTAAATGGTAGTTCCCGTTGACCTAGAATAACGAAATTTGGCAAAAAGCAAGGTCTTATAGCACAAATAAAGGAAAAATTCCAAAAAATTAAAAAAGTTGAAAATTAAAGGGTGTTCCCATACATACATAGTTGACGCCTATTAAAAGTCCTCCGAGTTGTATGGGCGCTCATACAATTAAGCGGACTAGCTTAATTGGCACCATGGCTAGGTACGGAACCCTCGGCGTACGAGTTCGACTCGCACTTGACCGGTTTTTTATATACAAACCTAGCCTAACCTACAGGGTGCCCTGTGTCGGATCTGATTTAGTTTCTCTTTTAGATGTTATGGGGGTTTGTACGACCAGATTTTGTGGGTGGGCTCGCTTCACTCGCTTTTTTATATACAAACCTAACCTAACCTACAGGGTGCCCCGCGTCGGATCTGATTTAGTTTCTCTTTTAGATGTTATGGGGGTTTGTGCGACCAGATTTTGTGGGTGGGCTCGCTTCGCTCGCTTTTTTATATACAAACCTAACCTAACCTACAGGGTGCCCCGTGTCGGATCTGATTTAGTTTCTCTTTTAGATGTTATGGGGGTTTGTGAGACCAGATTTTGTGGGTGGGCTCGCTTCGCTCGCTTTTTTATATACAAACCTAACCTAACCTACAGGGTGCCCCGTGTCGGATCTGATTTAGTTTCTCTTTTAGATGTTATGGGGGTTTGTGAGACCAGATTTTGTGGGTGGGCTCGCTTCGCTCGCTTTTTTATATACAAACCTAACCTAACCTACAGGGTGCCCTGTGTCGGATCTGATTTAGTTTCTCTTTTAGATGTTATGGGGGTTTGTGCGACCAGATTTTGTGGGTGGGCTCGCTTCGCTCGCTTTTTTATATACAAACCTAACCTAACCTACAGGGTGCCCCGTGTCGGTTGCCCCGTGTAGGTTAGGTTAGAAAAAAATAAAACCGGTCAAGTGCGAGTCGAACTCGTACGCCGAGGGTTCCGTACCTAGCCATGGTGCCAATTAAGCTAATCCGCTTAATTGTATGAGCGCCCATACAACTCGGAGGACAATTTTAATTGGCGTCAACTATGTATGTATGGGAACACCCTTTAATTTTCTACTTTTTTAACTTTTTGGAATTTTTCCTTTATTTGTGCTATAAGACCTTGCTTTTTGCCAAATTTCGTTATTCTAGGTCAACGGGAACTACCATTTAGGTTTTCGACCCAAAACCTCTAGGGTACTTCCGGTTGACCTAGAATTGTCAATTTTGGTTACAAGCAAGGTCTTCCAGCACAAGTAAAGGAAAAATTCCGGAAAAAAAAAAGTTGATAATTAAGGTAAGTTTTGGTACTCACAAGTTTTCACGAAAACCTAAATTTGCCTATATCTTTTTATAGTGTTGACTCAGGACCTTGATTTTTATACTCACAATAGGGACTATAGACCTTAGTAATATGGTATAAATTTCAACTTGCTAGCTTTACCCGTTCCTGAGATAATCGATGGTGACACACGGACAGACGGACAGACAGACAGACAGACAGACAGACAGACAGACAGACAGACAGACAGACAGACGGACAAGAAAGTGATCTTATAAGGGTTCCTTTTTTTACCTTTTAAGGTACGGAACCCTAAAAAAAGTTTAGGTTAGGTTAGGTTAAAATAATTTTATTTTCTCAAGAACGGTGCGTTACCTTGTAATGGGAGTGATACCAGGGGGGCGGGGGATCCCTCCACCAAAATACTATTACCGAATACTAAATTTTTACCAATTTTTACCAATTTTTACCAGTTTGTATATAAAACAATAATTTGATTATCTCCAGAACGGTGCGTTACCTTGTAATGGGAGTGGTACCAGGGGGGAGGGGGAACCCCCCCTCACCTCCCCCCCTCACCGCCCCCCTCGAAATCCTGCTTCTTAATACTAAATCCAACCCATTTAAACAGTTTAACTAAACATGCTTACATAATGATAGCTACATAACATCAGTACATGGGTACCATCGAGCCAATAGTACCCAATATTGTTACGACAGGTAGGTACAACTCGTGTGAATGCACACAATGATGCTAGCTTGAGCCAGTACCTAACCAGTCCACAGCCTAATTGTATAGGTACCTAACTACAGTTTGACTCAGAGCATAGATCACTCAATTTAATTTCCTGGTTGGTAGTGTTGGAAGAATTTCCAATTCAGACCAAAATTCTACTTTTCTGGGTCACCTGAAATGTAAACAAGATAATTTTAACCTAAGTACTCATTTTTGTACATTGTAATAATAATATGTAGGTATATTGTATAGTGGAAACTTTATAATTAAATTTATTTTTGTCTTTTGTCATTATGAACATTATTTAACACAAGGTCTTTTAATATGTTTCATGACCAATAAAATTCTATGAGTTTTTTTTATTAATAGCTTTTATTTAGCTTTTCAAAATATAAAAACATACCTTCAATACTGCAGTAATGTTAGGTCATGCCACAATAACCTTTATAGATCTGTCAATATTGCTTCTGCACATCGGACAACATTCCATTTCTTTAAGAGAACAGGGTTGACAGCAACACATATGACCACAAGGCACAAACACCACTTCACATCTCGCATCCATGCAGACAACGCACTCGGACTCCATTATAGTTGATTCAGTCTCATTTGTGCTCACTACTCCTGTACAATTTTGTTCATCAGCTACAGCTTCCTCAGACTTGGAGCTTGGAGCACTTGGAGCGCTTGGCTCTGCACAAATAGCTATTTCATAATTCTGGTTCTGACTTTTGGCTCCCACATAGCATTTTATAGCTCTCATTATACTTTCTCTATCAGAAGTAAGAGACACTCCATTTGCTTTCAGCTTTTCAGGGGTGATAGCCATGAGAGAATCATCAGAGAAAATGAACTTAACCAAAAATGGTAGGCAGTGAATGACTCCCTCTTGTAAAAGATAATTTGCAAAAATCGGGTCGAGGCTTTTACCTACATTCAACAAAGTCTTAGGTGCTGTGTCTATTAACCTTTGGTAGCTCTTTAGCCAAAAGTCTGAAGATCTACTTGACTCAGTCTCCATTTCTTTGAGGGTGTCAACTAGTTGCAACCTCCTCTTATTCTGTTGACAAAACAGATCATCTAATAGATTTACTAACTGGACCCTTTGTTGCAGCAACTCATTGTAATTATAAATAATGTTTAGCTTTTTCTTCTCTTGTTCAATGACACTGAGTTTAGCCAAATGAGAAGATATCAAAGATATTTCTTGGTTCAGACTCCAACTTCTTGTATCAACTCTCTCTAGTAAAGAGGCCACCAGAGCTTTCTGAATGTCCTGATCATCCAAGAGCTGGTCAACAAGCACTGTGCGTGATTGGTCCTTTGCTTTCAGTAACTCTTCCAACTTTTCCGCCCCTTCTAAATCTTGTGTGAGCAAACTCTGTTTCATATTGTTCAAGTGGTCTCTATAGCGAGATGTTGAGTCACTGATAGTGTAATCTTCCTCGATAAGACTCTCTATACTTCTAAGGACATCAGCCTTTCTGATATTATCATAATTTTGCCGAACAATTTCTAATAATCTGTCATGTTCTGCCTGTTCATATGCCAGTTGCTGCTGGATCACCTCAGGTCTCAGATCATCAGACTGAATGAAGTTTTTGACCAAGCACTCAATTTCTTTTTCATCTTCTTGAATAGCCAGTAGTAACTTCTGTCTCTCCACTTCTTTGGCTTCCTGGACCTTGAATATTTCATTATCTAGTACCAGCTGGTCTTGTAAAATTTTTGACAAGAACTTTTCTCTTTGTTCTTTCGCTACTTGGTGTAATTTGTTCTCTTGCTCCATCATGGCTGATTCTTGCTCTTCCCAGGTCATTGTATTACTCCTAACAAATGGATTTTGAATTGAGCTTGGAGTTTGAGCTGAGACAGGACTGAAATCCATGGCTGCCGGCGCAGAGTATTTAATGTCCATTAGTTTACATAAATATCTCATAACTGTTTCTGTACCTTGAATACAAATCTCTGAAGGAGGAAATTTGAATAGGTTGCCATCTAATTGAATCTCAATAATATTAGTAGCAAAGCACAGTTCTGAGCAAAGTTCATCTAGTTCTGTATTACCAGTTATATTCAATTTTCTCAAGTTCTTCAGCTTTCCTAGAGAAGGTGTAAGGCTGCTTAGTTTATTTGAAGACACATCTAAAACTTGTAAGCTCTCCATGTATTGGATGCTTTCAGGAATGGTCTTAATCAAATTATTGGGAATGTGAAGCTCAGTAACATTTATCAAATACTTTATATCATGAGGTAGATGTGATATCTTATTAGAACCCAAGTTGAGGACTCTTATAAGGTATAAATCTGAAAGTTGTCCACCTCCTTCTAGAGATTGGAGTTTATTGTCTTGTAGATACAATAATTCTTTTCTGTACACTTTGCATATTGAATAAGTACCGGATGGGACTTGTTTAAGCTGACAATCCGATAGATCGAAGTCTAATTCAGGCGATTCTTTGGCTATGTACAGTTTTCGTTCCAACTTAGCTCGTGCATCGGTTTCATCAGCCGAGTGTCTTCCAAACAAAGACATCGTTGCGTGATGTACGCAAGATACTCCACAACCCATGAAAATAGATCAAAAAAGCCACCATGGATCAATGATAGTCACCGGAAAAACATATCACTCGTCTAGTGTAATCGAGCAATATAATGAAAGAACGTTTTAACATCTACAACAATAACTTTTCGTGTTATTTTTGTCACGAATTATTCACAAATATTGACTGACTGACACTTTACGACAAATATTTTTCCTCTTTTCTTTTTCTTTTTTGACATTTGGTTAATTTTGGTTTGATTTCTTCTGACTGACATTAGTGACAGTGACAGTGATTGTATGTAACTGACAGCGACTTTGACTTTAACATGTGTCGAATGCAAGAAACAACTGACTGAAAAAACCAAAAAAAACTACGATCTCTACTCAGTGTTGCCAATTTATCGATTTTGTCGCTAGAAATAGCGACTTTTGCTCTTGTGTTAGCGACAAAATATATTCTGACTTAACTTGCGACTTTTGGACTTCAACCTGCAAATCACCTAACAAGTACTTAAACTTAGTAAATACTTATAAGTTACCTAACTATTATATAGCAAGTAGGTATAGTAGGTACTAAAGTTCTTTAGGTAGGTACCTATACATAGTACCAATATAATAGATAGGTAACTTTGGGTAAAAATAAAAGGAAGTTAACAGTTAAAGAGTTTTATCATTATAAACATAAAGTAGGTACTAACATACACACTAAGTAATGAGTTAATAGATTGACTAAAATATATCAGCACTTCCATTAGGTAGGTACTTAATTGACACCAATATACTTAGGTACCGATGCGATGTAGGCAATTAGGTAGATAATTGCCAATTAGATAATTGCCTACCTACTCATAATTAACCTTACTACGTCTTTAGAATAGTTAGATAATAATACTATCTATCTTCTTTCTAAAATGTAAAGTGTTGGTTAGCTATCTTCCATTGATTCTTCTGAATAAGAGTGCGGCATTTTTTCCAGGCTCAGATAGACTGGTTTGTACCAACTGTCTGACAAAGGCACTGGTGTGCCAAAAATTGAATACGACTGACTTTTCTGTGGTGATTCTGAACTTTCATTACTATAATCCCCAGATACATTTTCCTCGCTCTTCTTTAAGTCTCTCCTATCACCATCATCATCCTCGGCCGAACTTGGATGACGTGAAGCGTCATTACTTTTATGTTCCATCGTAACGTAGTCTGTGTATGAAAGTGGATATTTTTCAGAACTAGGGCTCGAAGAATCCTTTTCATCCCATCCGTCTTCAGCCGATGATACCTCATCTTTGTAAACAGGATGGTCGTTCAATTGTTCCACATTTCTGGCAGAGTACAGGTGATCAAAATTTTGCCTATCTTTGAGATACTCTCGCGTGGCATATTTGGGAGTTTCTGTCTGTTCAAACGCGCTATATGGCATTCTTGTTGGAAATGCTGTTCTATATGAAGAGTCAGTGTTTTCAAACCCTTGTCCTCTTAGTAAATCCTTTGCTCCATTTTGTGTTATTCGAATTGGTTTTCTAGCTAGAATATGAGGTGGGACTTTGTTAGTTGTTCCGAATTTTTCATCCAAGTTCTTTATAGTATCAGATGCTTTGTACTCAGCTGGAGTAAAGAAATGCCTGTAATCTTTATTGATTTTGAAGGTGTAGTCCCGACTTTCAGGATAAACTTTTTGTTTGATAGTTTTGTCTAATCTTTCATACATGTCAGCCAAGCTTTCTTCTTTCTTGTCGGTGTATGCATCTGGATTTGAATAACTGGATGCCCATTGTGCTATCGCATTATTCCTTTCAGCTTGTTCTTTGTTTTTGTCCGGATTCTTTCGCATCATATTCGAAAGTGTCGATGTGCGGTAAGGATATGATACTTCTTCCCCATATTCGCTTACCCCAGCACCCGATAAAGACAAACTTTCCGGAGCTTTACCATAATAATCAAACGCATGAATGGGTGAAACTTCTGGCAAAGTAATACTCTCTGATGTGGGTAACTTGATCACCACTGTTTTGCCCTGTTGGTATCCTATGCCGTGACCACCAAAGGGAAGGTTCTTCGGTTTTTTCTTCTTTTTGGGCTTCTGGTTCTCGTCGGCTTCGAAATTGTTTGAGTCAGTATCGCAATACATTTTGTTTAGTTTTAAAGTGTCTTTTTCGGAGAGTCCTATTCTTTGGCCGATTGAAGCTCCACGCTGTAAATGACAAACAAATTAATTAACTTTTCTAATCCTGCTTATCTACACTAGGTACAGTACATTTACTAGAGACACTATTGTTTCATAATATGCAGCCATGTTTGTTACAGTTGAACGCTCCTCCTTGTATTTATAATACCCAAGGCAAACAGGCTTTTAAGTCGTGTTAAATCGTATAACGTTGTAATTAAGTTTTAAACATAATTTCAGTGAATCTAATGAGTAAGTACCTAGGTACCTACAGTGATCACTCATGCGTGGCCACACAAGACCCAACTGTACCTACATATATGGCGCCAGCTACAATAATGGTATCAGCGGTCACCTAACAATTATATGACCAAGCAGAATATTGCTCAACTTCGACAGTCTATCAAGAAGAATGACAAACAGGTCACTTGACTTATGACAGGGACTTTAGTTAAGACTGACCCACTTTAGATAATGACAGACGAATCATAAAGCTACAAACTCCCTATACATACATACATAAAATCACGCCTCTTTCCCACAGGGGTAGGCAGAGACCACGGATTTCCACTTGTCACGATCCTGACACGCCTCTTTCGCCTCATTCACTCTTCACAAACTCCATATTCACAATATATTAAAATACTTGTGTGATGTAATTAAACCGTGCATTTCCGTTTTAGTAGAAAGACGAGTTAGTTACCTGTTTGGGCACGAGAGTGTCCTTGCCATTGGAGGAGAAAGCTCGCCGGCTGTAGTGCAGGACGCTGTCATAATCGTAGCCCACGCCGAAGTCAGACACGGAAAACGAGTTGTATTTGCGAAAGTTATGCCGCGTCGCTGCGAATAAACAAATCTAGCTGATGAGCTGCTCAAAAGTAAGTTATTTCTACCGGTTGTTACTTCCGATTTAAAATTTCGAAGGGTTGGATTTGGAGGGAATATATGAGTAGGTACCTATTGGTAGACATTTTACTTAGATAGATAGGCCATACCTACTGAAAACTTTATGGAAACCCTATCTTCGGGAACTGCAAGATGCTGTATAGGTAACTGTAGTGTAGACCTTGTTTCCTAAAAAAGATTTAGTAAACAAGCAAAACAAAAAAATAAACTTCCGTTCCGCTTTAGGTATATTTTAGTAGGTGTATGTATAGGTATAGTATGATGATGATGATGATGCAAGCTGGCCGGTTTATACAATGCAATGCGTTCTAAATAAGACGGCCTGCCTTAATACAACCCTGTCCTACAGCACATAAGACGTAAGAAGGCACAATCTCATGTCCATAGATTCGAACATTCGTCCCGCGTAGTCTTTTAATTTATATTCGGATTGTGTTCGCGGTCGCCACTCATGCTTTTCTGTTAGTCAAATCCATGTTGGTAGGTATTGGCTTGGCACGTCAATAGGTTTGTGTATTTTGAAATGTCCTGGTTAGTTATGGTGTGTGCGTGTGATTATACAAGCAGTTAACTGCTTTCTACATTGTTAGTTTTTCTATTTATTTATGTGTTAAGAGCCATTATACAATTTCGCACTCGACAAAATCAGCGCTCGGAGGGACAAAAGTTGCTAAATTCTAACACCCAATGAACAGCGCTCCGTTTCTTAGACTAAACGGTTTTGGTAATTTTCATGTGATTGATTTATTTGAGATAGTAAAAATACTTTTTGGGTAGGTACTTAGGTAGGTACCTATAGGTATAACACAAAACAAAGTCGGGTTAGTTACACTTTGAATACAAATAATTACAAAAAAATAAATGTTTGTTTTTTTGTCCCATAAACCATATTGTGCTGATCTGATGGAGTCAGGAGCTTTTCAACAGAACTCTTCAGTAAATAGTCCGATTGAGTTGAAACTTGGATCTCAGCATGTCAGTCAAGTTCCGACTACAATGAAATAATATGGTGACAGCTAGCTCATCTGATGATGGAGTCAGGACCTGTTCTATGGAACTTTTTAATGATATGGGTATCAAATGACAGGGCTTGATGAGCGCAACACAATGCTGATCTGATGATGGAGCCAGGACCTGCTCCATGGAACTTTTTAATGATATGGGTATCAAATGAAAGGGCTTGATGAGCGCAACACAATGCTGATCTGATGATGGAGTCAGGACCTGTTCCATGGAACTTTTTAATGATATGGGTATCAAATGAAAGGGTTTGATGAGCGAAACACAATTCTGATCTGATGATGGAGTCAGGACCTGCTCCATGGAACTTTTTAATAATATGGGTATCAAATGAAAGGGCTTGATGAGCGCAACACAATGCTGATCTGATGATGGAGTCAGGACCTGTTCCATGGAACTTTTTAATGATATGGGTATCAAATGAAAGGGTTTGATGAGCGAAACACAATTCTGATCTGATGATGGAGTCAGGACCTGCTCCATCGAACTTTATAATGATATGGGTATCAAATGAAAGAGCTTGATGAGCGCAACACAATGCTGATCTGATGATGGAGTCAGGACCTGTTCCATGGAACTTTTTAATGATATGGGTATCAAATGAAAGGGTTTGATGAGCGAAACACAATGCTGATCTGATGATGGAGTCAGGACCTGCTCCATGGAACATTTTAATAATATGGGTATCAAATGAAAGGGTTTGATGAGCGCAACACAATGCTGATCTGATGATGGAGTCAGGACCTGTTCCATGGAACTTTTTAATAATATGGGTATCAAATGAAAGGGCTTGATGAGCGCAACACAATGCTGATCTGATGATGGAGTCAGGACCTGTTCCATGGAACTTTTTAATGATATGGGTATCAAATGAAAGGGTTTGATGAGCGAAACACAATTCTGATCTGATGATGGAGTCAGGACCTGCTCCATCGAACTTTATAATGATATGGGTATCAAATGAAAGAGCTTGATGAGCGCAACACAATGCTGATCTGATGATGGAGTCAGGACCTGTTCCATGGAACTTTTTAATGATATGGGTATCAAATGAAAGGGTTTGATGAGCGAAACACAATTCTGATCTGATGATGGAGTCAGGACCTGCTCCATCGAACTTTATAATGATATGGGTATCAAATGAAAGAGCTTGATGAGCGCAACACAATGCTGATCTGGTGATGGAGTCAGGACCTGTTCCATGGAACTTTTTAATGATATGGGTATCAAATGAAAGGGCTTGATGAGCGCAACACAATGCTGATCTGATGATGGAGTCAGGACCTGTTCCCTGGAACTTTTTAATGATATGGGTATCAAATGACAGAGCTTGATGAGCGCAACACAATGCTGATCTGATGATGGAGTCAGGACCTGTTCCCTGGAACTTTTTAATGATATGGTTATCAAATGAAAGAGCTTGATGAGCGCAACACAATGCTGATCTGATGATGGAGTCAGGACCTGTTCCATGGAACTTTTTAATGATATGGGTATCAAATGAAAGGGTTTGATGAGCGAAACACAATTCTGATCTGATGATGGAGTCAGGACCTGCTCCATGGAACTTTTTAATAATATGGGTATCAAATGAAAGGGCTTGATGAGCGCAACACAATGCTGATCTGATGATGGAGTCAGGACCTGTTCCATGGAACTTTTTAATGATATGGGTATCAAATGAAAGGGTTTGATGAGCGAAACACAATTCTGATCTGATGATGGAGTCAGGACCTGCTTCATGGAACTTTTTAATGATATGGGTATCAAATGAAAGGACTTGATGAGCGCAACACAATGCTGATCTAATGATGGAGTCAGGACCTGCTCCATGGAACTTTTTAATAATATGAGTATCAAATGAAAGGGCTTGATGAGCGCAACACAATGCTGATCTGATGATGGAGTCAGGACCTGTTCCATGGAACTTTTTAATGATATGGGTATCAAATGAAAGGGTTTGATGAGTGAAACACAATTCTGATCTGATGATGGAGTCAGGACCTGCTTCATGGAACTTTTTAATGATATGGGTATCAAATGAAAGGACTTGATGAGCGCAACACAATGCTGATCTAATGATGGAGTCAGGACCTGTTCCATCGAACTTTATAATGATATGGGTATCAAATGAAAGGGTTTAATGAGCAAAACACAATGCTGATCTGATGATGGAATCAGGACCTGTTCCATGGAACTTTATAATGATATGGGTATCAAATGAAAGGGTTTTATGCGTGAAACACAAAGCTGGGTTAGGATTTACTTTTGACTTCTATTTTTGATGTTTGATTTTTCATTTTTAATCTTGATTTTAATTTTAAAATCAAAATCAAGAAATAAAAATCAAAATAAAAATCCGAGATCCGAGAATCGAGAAATGAGAAACAAGAATCAAGAATCACAAATCAAAAATTAAAAAATTGAAAATCAAGAATTAAGAATCCGAGATACAAGATCCGAGAATCGATAATCGAAAATTGAAAATCAAGAATCAAAATCAAGAACCCGATATCCAAGATCCGATAATCAAGAATTGAGACTCGAAAATCGAAAATCAAGAATCCGAGATCCGAGAATAGAGAAACTAAAATTGAAAATCAAGAATCAAGAATCAAAGTGAAAGTCAAAATCAAGAATCAAAGTCAAAGTAAACCCCGACCCAGCTTTGTGTTTCGCTCATCAAGCCCTTTCATTTGATACCCATATCATTGTAAAGTTTCAGGGAACAGGTCCTGACTCCATCATCAGATCAGCATTGTGTTTTGTTCATCAAGCCCTTTCATTTGATGCCCATATTATCATTAAAAGTTCCATGGAACAGGTCATAACTCCATCATCAGATCAGCATTATGTTTTGCTCATCAAGCCCTTTCATTTGATACCCATATGATTAAAAAGTTCCATGAACCAGGTCCTGACTCCATCATCAGATCAGCATTGTGTTTCGCTCATCAAACCCTTTCATTTAATACCCATATCATTAAAAAATTCCATGGAACAGGTCCTGACTCCATTATCAGATCAGCATTGTGTTGCGCTCATCAAGCCCTTTAATTTGATACCCATAACATTAAAGAGTTCCATGGAACAGGTCCTGACTCCATCATCAGATCAGCATTGTGTTGCGCTCATCAAACCCTTTCATTTGATACCCATATTATTAAAATGTTCCATGGAGCAGGTCCTGACTCCATCATCAGATCAGCATTGTGTTTCGCTCATCAAACCCTTTTATTTGATACCCATATCATTAAAAAGTTCCATGGAACAGGTCCTGACTCCATCATCAGATCAGCATTGTGTTGCGCTCATCAAGCTCTTTCATTTGATACCCATATCATTATAAAGTTCGATGGAACAGGTCCTGACTCCATCATCAGATCAGCATTGTGTTTCGGTCATCAAGCCCTTTCATTTGATACCCATATCATTAAAAAGTTCCAGGGAACAGGTCCTGACTCCATCATCAGATCAGCATTGTGTTGCGCTCATCAAGCCCTTTAATTTGATACCCATATCATTAAAAAGTTCCATGGAACAGGTCCTGACTCCATCATCAGACCAGCATTGTGTTGCGCTCATCAAGCCCTTTCATTTGATACCCATATTATTAAAAAGTTCCATGGAGCAGGTCCTGACTCCATCATCAGATGAGAATTGTGTTTCGCTCATCAAACCCTTTCATTTGATACCCATATCATTAAAAAGTTCCATGGAACAGGTCCTGACTCCATCATCAGATCAGCATTGTGTTGCGCTCATCAAGCCCTTTCATTTGATACCCATATTATTAAAAAGTTCCATGGAGCAGGTCCTGACTCCATCATCAGATCAGAATTGTGTTTCGCTCATCAAACCCTTTCATTTGATACCCATATAATTAAAAAGTTCCATGGAACAGGTCCTGACTCCATCATCAGATCAGCATTGTGTTGCGTTCATCAAGCTCTTTCATTTGATACCCATATCATTATAAAGTTCGATGGAACAGGTCCTGACTCCATCATCAGATCAGCATTGTGTTTCGGTCATCAAGCCCTTTCATTTGATACCCATATCATTAAAAAGTTCTAGGGAACAGGTCCTGACTCCATCATCAGATCAGCATTGTGTTGCGCTCGTCAAGCCCTTTAATTTGATACCCATATCATTAAAAAGTTCCATGGAACAGGTCCTGACTCCATCATCAGATCAGCATTGTGTTGCGCTCATCAAGCCCTTTCATTTGATACCCATATTATTAAAAAGTTCCATGGAGCAGGTCCTGACTCCATCATCAGATCAGCATTGTGTTTCGCTCATCAAACCCTTTCATTTGATACCCATATCATTAAAAAGTTCCATGGAACAGGTCCTGACTCCATCATCAGATCAGCATTGTGTTGCGCTCATCAAGCTCTTTCATTTGATACCCATAGGTATCATTAAAAAGTTCCAGGGAACAGGTCCTGACTCCATCATCAGATCAGCATTGTGTTGCGCTCATCAAGCTCTGTCATTTGATACCCATATCATTAAAAAGTTCCAGGGAACAGGTCCTGACTCCATCATCAGATCAGCATTGTGTTGCGCTCATCAAGCCCTTTCATTTGATACCCATATCATCATAAAATTCCATGGAACAGGTCCTGACTCCATCATCAGATCAGCTCGCTGTCACCCTATTATTACATTATTAGTTACACAACAATTCAGATCATTATTCTGCTTTAACGGCCTTTTTAGCCCCGCAGAAAATATTTAAAAATAGGTAATTAATAACTTAGCAACCAATGTATCAAACGCTCCTATTTCGCTATATTCTTCGTAGCCGGCGACGTGCTTTGCGAGTCGACTCAGTGCGAGCTCCGGGATGCAAAGCGATACGTCCACCCCCTAGAAGCGCTCGGCGCGGTCTGCTTGCGTCGAGTAGATAGGGTAGTAGATACGACGCGTTTTAGGTTGTTTTAAAAGATTTTTCATTGCCAATTTTTTAATCTTTTTGCATTTTTTTTTTCAGAAAAGGATTGATTTTGAACTCAAGTTTATTTCTGTTTTGTTAATTTTACGAACAAGAGTTCTAAGTCAGTTCTAAGTAGCCAAAATCAAAAGCAATTCTTTGGCCGTTTTCTCGAAATTTGGACTAAGTTAAAGATTTTTTTACTCAAAAACTAAATAAAGGTAGTAAAAAGTGATCCATTTAATAGTTTGGTTGACTATCACAGCAAAACATCGTAATTTTTTTATACCATTTGGACGTCAAAATGATTCGTAAATATGGTGATTTCTAAACCTCTTACAGCAAAAATTCACAAAACAGTCGCCGGTTTGAGGTCGATTAATCAAAAAGAAATAATAAAAATACAAAAGTAGCTCATTTAATAGTACAAAATTGAAATGATATTTCATGCTGTGCCATAATTTTTTTATAAATACAGTGTTTTCATTGAAAAATCCTGCCCCAAAACATCACGTAAATCAGAAAATTTTGTCTAATGCCTCTTAATAATAAAAGTAAAGCTAAAAATAAAATTGAGATTGGATAAGGGCAAAATAGGCCCGGAAAAGTTTCTATGTATCTATCTATTCAGCCTGTATGCACCCACTGCTTGGTATAGGCCTCCTCTCTACTCATTCTCTGCGATCTCTTGCCAGTCTCATCCATTGCTGCCCAGCCACGTTCACGATGTCATCGGACCAACGAGCGGGCGGTCTGCCTCGCGCTCGTCGGGCGTCTCTCGGCCACCATTCCCGACCATTCCGATACAGCTGTTGTCCATCTTCCGTCATTCCTTCTGGCCAAGTGTCAAATTGACAAATGGCGGAAAAGTTTAAGAAAAGAAAAATAATAAGTTGGTAATAAACTGCGTAACTGCGCGGGGGGCACATCAGCTTGTCTAAAAGTTCCAATATCCACTTACATTGCAAGATATTCTCCCACAATACAGTGATATAATCATCTCTGTCGGGACTGCTCTGCATGTGGAAGAAGCCGAGGGTATGCAATAGTTCGTGGATCACGGTTCCGTGTCGGAAGCAACCGCGACCTGCCGGGTGACGGCCAGAGAGGTTCAGCACTTGAAAACCTCCTTGGTAGCCCACATGAGCGAAGCATCCCCTTCTGCTGCCCTGTGAAGAAAAGGTTTTATTCTTTCTTTATTCTTTATTGTACACAAAAGAAACACAAAACAATAAGCTTACACAATGAAAGGACATATACAAAGGCGAGCTTAATCCTAAAAAGAGTTTTCTTCCAGCAAACCTTTGAGAGAGGTTTTACCTTATAGCTGTACGATACGGACTAGAAAAATATTAATGTATAAACTTGAATTTAATAAACTGATGAATCCATTTATTTTTCTGTATCTTTGAACTAGTTAACCCATTCTCTGTCCCGGCTCTGCGGTGCTCTCCGAAAGAGAGCTGCCAGAGGGCCGGCTCCCGGAACATATGTACGTCATAGGCACTAAACGCGTTAACGAGTGATAAAATTATTAGCCTGCGATGATGTTATAAAGGTGAACTATTATAGGAGGAACAATAAATAAATAGGAGCAACAATGAGTGGAACGCAAGAGAAAGAAGTACCTAAGCATTATAAAAGGGCAGCGCCCTCGCGGCGTTGCCCCCGCAGTGATGGTTTTTGGTGATGATGATGATGAAAAGTAGCATTTAACCTTCCTCAAGTGTTTAGCTATCACATGCAGAAATAATTTTTCAAATTCGACTAGTAGTTCCCGAGATTAGCGCGTTGAAACAAACAAACAAACTCTTCCGCTTTATTATATTAGTATAGAAGTATAGATATAGATGAATAGAATAATACTATTCTTACGAAGATACTGAAATAAGAAACCAGATATAAGAAACCAGACTTTTAGAAACAAAATAAATAAGTAGATGTGGTTGCAATCTTTTTTTCATAACTTTAAAATAGTTCTTTTAAAGATTCGCACGTGTCTAAGTAGGTAATGTTAATTGTTTGCTTACTTGTATAACCACTGCATCTCTATCACCTTTCATATAGGGACGGAATTTGACACACGAAGCTTGGGCTAAATCTTCTATGCCTCTTTCAATCGCTTCAATTTGTGCACTGTCTGAAAATTTACAACATTCTGTTGTTACAGAAGGCAAAAAACTTACAGAACTTTTGAAAAAATAAAAGGTAGGGAATTCAAGATAATTTATAGGTAAGTACTTAAATAAAATATTGCTAAGTTACTTACTAAAATGCTCCCTTTGAATAAAGTAGATGAGTTCGTTATCAGGCCATCGTTTCGAGCTGTCTGTGAGACCGTTCCTTGACAGGCCCTCTACGTTTTCCACTATAAGACGTCTCTGTCGATCGTTCAGGATCAGATCTCCTTCGAATTTACCACTTTCCTCCCAAGCGTGGTCTGATACTTCTTCACCTTCATCGAAGAAATCGTCTGGATCCCCACCTTCTAAAAATAACTAGTTACAAGATCTAATTGCATTCGGTATAGTGGATTTGAAGAGAAATGGTCTGCTTCCTTTAGTTTCTTGTATAGCAACAAAAAACACGGAGAGAATTATTTCTAGAAATCTTTTAATCCACATTTAAATAGTTTTATATCTTAAAGTGTGAGTTTATTCAAATTAGAGTAACGTATAGGTACTCACTTTTAACATTGAGGTCCAACTGAGAAGTCTGAAATAAATAATCACTGAACTCGTCCAACTCATTCCGGGACATAGCCGAGCACTTGAGCACACAAACAACAAACACTATCCACAACCTCATCATAACCCCAACTTAAACCTACTTTTAATAAAAAATATTCTCCATAAATGCATGAGGTATTGTCTGTTTTCTATTCAACTCACACGTTTCCGATTAAACTGTGATATATTAACGGTTCAAGATTGTTTATGATTGTATGTAAATTTTGCTGCGGTATCGATAGCTTTTACTCTCGCGTTTGATTTTTTGTGTAGGACAAAATCTGTGAGGGTGGGGCGAGGTGTAATATAGCTTCGGATACGACCATTTCACAAGGTGTTGGGCCGCAACTGCGCCTTGCGACAGCGACGACAGTGCACCACTTCGCTTCCACATGCAAGAGCGTTGCTTAATTTGTCGGGCGAGTTATTCTATTACTTTTAGTATCTGCCAGTTCAATAACTCAATTACAGAAAGTGCAATAAGATAGAGTAATGCTGATTGGCTCTGTCGAAATCAATAGGATTGCAAATAATATACCTCCTCTAGGAAGTACTATTCATTTCTAAAGGAAAATCGAATACTTTCCATGAAATCACAACGTTGTCATAATGCCAAAAGCAAAAGCCTAACCATCACTGATTTTCTCATTTGCGTATTCTTTGCAATAGCTGTCGCACTTCCTTTAGAGTAGGTAAGTAATATAAAAATTAGAATTGAATCAGTATTACCTAATACCCATTACAAACAAACTTTTTTTACAATATTAGTATGGAAGACCGTTAGGGTTTGAATCTGGAGTTTGCACCTACACCACGCTCAACAATGACATTAATATTTCATTTTTCATCAAAGTTTAGCATTAACAGGTTGTAACAAACCAGTTATTTGAATTTTCCACTTGACCGAACATCTGATCAAGTGTTTCATTAGTTGGCCAATCTTATTCAATGCTGTTTACATTGGGAAATGCTCTAGTTCTTCAATGCCATTGCCAACTCAGAAAATTTAACAGTACCTACATAATAATTATGCATAGTTATGGTGCTAAAATTGCACAAAACTGTCTTACTATGTACTTACCATATGAAATTAACATGGTGACTGTGAGATTCTCTAATTGGTAGAGAATTACTCGATAGATAGATAGATAGGCCAAAGAAAAGATGGTTAGATTGTGTGAAAGATGACATATTCTGCGTTGGAAAGGAGTGACTGCCGCGAGTTCGTCTAACTAAGCTACCGAAATTACGAGTGTTTCGAGGGAATGGAAGAAGAGAACATGTTGTGCTGACCCCACCTAGTGGGAAAAGAGCAAGGAAAGGAAATGATGATGAGAGCTAATAACTAGCCATTTTACTTTTCTATTTGAATTCTCTTACAGAATACAATGTAGTTTGTTGGACTGAAAGACGGAAGAAATCTTAGCTTTCTTCATTTTATATTACCTATACCTAGGTAATTTCTCAAGAAAACTTAAAGCGCAATGAAATTAGCTCTTGCAAAATTTATGTGTCTATTTTATTGTAGATAGAGCTAATAAAGTTTTAAATGCAGCTAGTAAACTTACGTAAACGCATCTAGGTTGAGTCAATTTGAGTGTTGTGTTGTTTCCTACCTAACTAATAAAGTTTTACAGTACCTACTTCTAGCTTTAGAATGGACGACAGGTTATTTTCGTGTTTTCCGAATATGTTCGACAGCAGTGTATTATTCCACAAAACAGAATGCGACAGAAGTGCACGTCGTCGTTAGCAGCGCAGCTCGCACGGCTTGCAACTAATTTGCTTTTCTTAAAAATAACATTGATATTTATTTGATTGCGATAAAGTTACATAGTTTTTTTACAGTCTCTACTAGAGTAAATATAAAAAACTACCTTTAAAAATTTGTAAGTAATTAAATATTTTATATTTGCTTATAGTAAACTTATTTAATTTTCAGAAGTTATAATATTTTCTCTACCAACTTACGTGCGATAATTCTTATTTATTCTCTAAAAAATCCACTTTGTGTTTCTTCTTCACAGTACATTTTGATCAGTTTCAAAACGTCTCGTTCAGACATTCCTTTTCTTTGTCCGATTGTTACATCCTCCTGATGACCAAAAATAGGAACGTTTAGGAAAATTTAAACTTAGCTATAAGTTACTTTTTACAAATGTTTGAGCTGTACCTTCAAAGGAATTATGGTCTTGTTTCCATTCTTAGAGAAGGCTTTTTCAGGGTAGTGCATAACGCTATCGTAGTCATATTCCACTCCAAAATCTGTCACGGTGTCATTGTTGTACTTCGCAAAGTTATGTTCGGTACCTGGCAAAATAAAGAGTTGCATTTCTGTAAATTGTATGTGGTGTATCTGTAATCGACGTACGACGTATATCAGCAACTGAGCAGACCTAGCCAGACCTGATAGTTCATATAGTTTACAACAATGGATTCTTCGTTTTGAAAAAATTATATACACAATAACACGAGCTCTAAGCCGGCCGTAGTGTAGCCGGTGGCGGCCACTCGCTACAGCTACAAAATATATATTACGAAAAGTCGCTATCGCTGGCGTTTGTGGCTGCGCTGGGTGGCCCATTTACACCGAGCCTTAGCCTCATGTATTTTTCAGGGAATTAGTAATTTCTCAACTTTTTCATGTTTTTGAACAAGTCATTCATCGACCTTGGCCTAGGGTGTGTAGATGTTTTCTAATCGGAACTTACCTGCTGATTTTATTTAATTTTTTCGACATAATTGACTTTATAAATGTATTTCTGAAAATAATGAAATAAATCGAGCCTAATCTTGATACTTAATCACACCCTCAACCCTCAAGGATCGGACAAGGTTTTAATAACACACTGTTAGACATTTGTAAATACACCGAAGTACGAGAATTAAGAAAGCTAAAATAAAAAAAAACTAAGAGAAGGTAAATGAATGAAACATAACACAAATAAATGAATGAAATCTGAAACTGACCAGCTATAATGTTATCCCAGACGATCTCAACATAGTCATCTCTGTCATACGTGCTCTGCATATGATAGAATCCAATGGTGTGGAGCATTTCGTGAACAACAGTCCCGTGTTTGAAACAACCTTTGGCCAGGTTCAGTACTTGATGAATTTCGCCATCCTCATCCGCAGTGCTGTAGCCGACGCTAGAGAAACACCCATTTTTTGAACCCTAAAGGGAGAATGAGAACTTAATACAGACCAACTACAAGTCACTCGCGCACCGAGGGTTGAGTTACGTAAATTAACTCGGTTAAAATATTACTAAACTTTGTAGTTGGAAGATGCTCTTTCATACGTAACTGTCTTATACTTAAACTTGATGTTGTATAGGCTCAAGAGACCGAAAACCTACGTGTTTGGTATAATTTTCAACTGGATAACGCCACTGTTTCTAAAAAAGGGCCTTGGCAGACGGACATACACACAGGCAGACAAACAGACCGACAACTTAATGATCCTATAAGGGTTCCGTTTTTTTTTTCTATGGAGTTGGTATAGAACGCTCAAACAGATAGATATAAACCAAAAAGTCCTACAAACAAGTCACAGTCACTGTGACAGAGGAATCAGAGCACGGACTAAGGAAAACTAAGAAGATTCAATAGCGGCCTTTACACGTAAAGTTTAACCGCGGGAAATAGCACGCGCCATTCCATCCTTCGCTCCAAAACACACTGTCCAGTACTACACCAGTCGCAGGACGCCGGTATACGCCTGTTTCCTTGATCTCTCCAAAGCATTCGACCTTGTGTCTTATGATGTGCTTTGGAGAAAGCTGGGAGACAGGGGTGTGCCGACGGACTTGCTCAGAATACTCCAGTATTGGTACGGGAACCAGAGTAACACAGTAAAATGGTGTAATGCTTTCTCCGAGTCATACAGGCTGGAGTGCGGGGTGAGACAGGGAGGGGTAAGTTCTACTTCGCTCTTCAACCTGTATGTCAATGATCTCATAGTCGAGCTCAGTAGCATGCGTGTCGGTTGTCGCGTAGATGGTGTTAGTGTTAATAACATCAGCTATGCGGACGACATGGTGCTGCTGGGCCCGACTGCGGGATCGGTCGCGGAAATGCTGAAGGTCTGCGAAAGCTACGCTGCTTCTCATGGTCTGTGTTATAATGTTAAAAAGTGTGAATGCATGGTCTTTAAGGCCGCCGGTAATAACATGACAAGTTTTCCAGATTTGACCCTGAATGGTTCGATCATTAAAAAAGTGTCAACATTTAAATATCTGGGTCATAACGTTACCGACGGCCTTAAAGACAATGCTGACATAGAAAGGGAGCGTAGGGCTCTAGCGGTTCGAGGGAACATGTTGATCCGTAGGTTTACCCGATGTACTGAGGAAGTAAAGCTAACACTTTTTAAAGCTTACTGCCAAAACTTCTACACGGGGAACCTATGGATCAACTACACCAAAAAGCCGCTGGAGACTCTGCGCATACAGTACAATAATATTTTCAGGATGATGTTGGGCCTGCCCCGCTTCTGCAGTGCATCAGGGATGTTTACAGAGTACCAAACGGATGGTTTCGAAGCCATCCTCCGCAAAAAAACTGCATCCCTGATGAGCAGAGTGCGGGGCGGTCAAAACAGCATCCTGAAAACCATAGCGGACAGGTTTTCCTCTCCTATGTGGAAATTTTTCGTGCTGAGGGTGATGGGACCCACCCAGGGCTGACCAGGTGCTCTGGGTGGGTTCTATCAATTTACCTGAGCATTTAAATTTTGATTTTGATTTAAGTAATTATAATTTTAATGTGTTTTGTCTAATGTGTAATGAGTTTTGTCTAATTTTATATGGATTAATTATTCTGAAATAAAATCTTATCTTATCTTATCTTATAAAACCTTACGTGTCGATGCGCGAGGCCTGACAGTTCGATCTGGCATGTCGACAGACAGTTTTTTGAGTTTTTTGCACGCATCACCATTTATAATCGTACCACGCGCCAGTCTAACCCCGCATCCACACGTTGGGGCCAACGTTGGTCCCAATGCCTCTCACCAACGTGTGGTGCTGACAAAATAGCTTGGCGCCAACGTTGGGGCCAACGTTGGGGCTTGGCCGTGCCGTGTCGGTTTTATCAAAGGAAGTTGGGGCGCCAACGTTGGGGATCCGTCCACACGTTGGCGCTATGCTCAGTCCCGTTTCGACGCGCATCGTGAGCGCACGTGTCGACTGACGAGCGAGAATGTCATCGTATTCCTTATTTATTGTGTTTGTAGAACTATCGGGCTGAAATTTTGCACACTTATAGATTCTCGGTGACAATTAAATATTATGGTATCAACAAGCTGATCTGATGATGGAGTCAAGAGCTGTTCAACAGAACTCCTCAGTAAATAAGCCGATTGAGTTGAAACTCGGCATATTTGTCAAATTCTGACTACAATGTAATAATATGGTGACAACAAGCTGATCTGATGATGGAGTCTACTATTTTTTTTTATGTTACTGGAACCGTGCAATTTTTCGGAATAAAAAGTAGCCTATGTCCTAATCCCGGTTATTATCTATCTATATTTTAAATTTCAACTAAATCGGTTAAGTGGTTGTCGAGTTATAGAGGAACAAACAAACATCCAAACTTTCGCATTTTCAATAGGTAGGTAGGTAGGTAGTTTATAATCGCAGTGTGTTGTGTGAAGTGTGATAGTGACATAGTGTGATGTGATTGTGATAAAATTGGCATTCAGTAAAGTAAAATCACTTTCACATGATTGCTCCCCGACATTTTATATTTGTCTATCTGTGTACCTATTTAACATTATTATGTTAAACAGGTACTTATTTATTTCAAAAGTATTTATCTCGATAGATTAAAAATTAAAACACCGAAACCCCAAATAGATAGTTGTAAATAGCTAGGTAAACTCGGGAACTAGATAGCACGCCTGAGCTATTTTTACGGAATACCTTGTTGCGATTTGCTATTAGAAAACAAGCAGGAATATACAAATTTTAGCGTTTCAAAACCGTATGTTGTTTCAGCGCAATAGACTCAAATCTGTAAATGTTATATATTTAAAACCTCAATTGAATGTTAATCTTCCTTAAATTGTCGAAAATATAAAAATCAGAGCTTTAAATGAATTCAATATTTTAGAAAACAAATTCCCCAAATCAGCGCAGCGCCAAAGTAAATTATATCCAAGTATTCAAATTTTCTATCCGTGTATTTATTATGTTAAATACCTATGTATTTATTTAAAAAGTATTTATCACGATAGATTAGAAATTAAAACACCCAAACCCCAAGTAGATAGTTGTAAATAGGTAAACTCGGGAACTAGATAGCACGCCTGAGCTATTTTTACGTAGGTAACAGAAATACCTTGTTGCGATTTGCTATTAGAAATGCGACAGGCGAATTTCCATAAAAAACGTAATACCTACCGAAATCATTTAAAATTTAAGCGTATTTTTATCAGTTTATGTTGTTAGATTAAGAGAGTATGTATTTATCTAGGTTCCTGTTACACTTTTGATCCGAAAAACTTACCTAAAAAGAAATGTAGGCAAATTGAATTGAAATCTTTGTACCTAGGTACACCAAAAATTGCATTTTTTTCTTTTCATTTGTTTTATAGTAAGTTTTTTGGAACAAAAGTTTAACAGGAACCTAGATAAATACTGCCTTTATCCAAATAATGATATAAAATTATAAAATATGCTCAAATTTTAAATTATTTTGGTATTACGTTCCTAGGTACGTAGGTACGTTCGCCGGTCATTTTAGAAAACAAATTCCCCAAATCAGCGCAGCGCCAAAGTAAATTATAGCCAAGTACCTATTCAAATTGTAAATTGAAGATAGAAGTCTTCAAAAATCAATTAATCTTACCTACATTAATTAAACCCAACTCCAAAGAATCAAAACCTATGTACCTAAATTAAATTGAATTAACCCGCAATCTATAAACATGACTGTAGTTATACATTACGATACAGAAATTTCAATTTCTGTATCGGACGCGCAGACATCGGACGTCTGCACGTTGGCTCTGACGGAACAAGACTGGTGTATCGCCAACGTGTGGATGGTTCGCGAAATCTTGGCGCCAACGTTGGGACCAACGTTGGGGCCAACGTATGGAGCCGGCGTAAACTGTGACAGTAATCAGCACGACAGTTTTATCCGCGGTTCGGAACGCAGTGCAGATGCGAGGTTAAAACTCTACTGTGTAAAGGCCGCTATTATCTCTATTCCGAAGTTCTTTCCATCAAAGAAGTATTATTATTATTATTGACAAATTTTACCTGAATGATAACGGCCTGCTCATCTTCCTTTCTTTGACTGAACGTGATACAACTATTATTCGAGATATCAGCCATCGCTTCTTCAATCATTTTCACCTGGTCCTCATCTATTTTCATAAAAAAAAGGTTCAACTCTTTCAAATATTCGAATCTAAAGACATCTAAGTTGAACTTCTGTGACACCAAAGTAAAAGTTCAATCATTTATCCAGCTTTTAAGAATATTCAATGTGCTCCTAACATTGAATATTCTTAAAAGCTAGACCTAGCTAAGTCACCTGTCACTCAACTCCCATTCCTTTGGGACTAAATTCAGACCAGACTCATCTAGCACAGTTTTAAGTAATCCATCTTTAATCAAGCTTCAGATACCAAGCTTACGAACCATGGGAATGTGGTGAACCAAGTGGGTCCTCAAATAGTTTGTCTAAGTTTATGACCCAAATTTTGGGTTTTTTATAAAAGCGTGTCAACAGCAGTGGTCGTGGGCAGACATTACAAACGAATTATTACGAACCAAAGTCATCTTCTTGTAAGTGGTAAATAACAGTTTTGTTCGGCCACCGCTTGGCTCCACCTCTCAACCCGTTCCTCGCATCCATGGCTTCGGATACGGCGCGTTTCTGTTCTGCGTCCAGAATCATATCACCTTCAAAATATTCTCCAAACTCTCCTACATCTGGACCTAAAACCACAGAATACTTAGTACTACGCTATGCTATGCTAAAACGAAGAAAAGTCATCATACCTACTAATGTTTTAAATGCAAAAATTTATGAGTCTGTATGTAGGTACTTATGTTTGTTTATTTACCTACGCTGAAATGGCTAAGGTCAATATGATCACGACTGTGTCCCCAAGGCGAGGAAAAGATGCCTAAGGTGGTATCAGAGTGGTCAAAGGTATTTCCGAATACATATTCGCAGGGGCGGCTCTAGCATATGTAGCGCCCGGGTGCAATCTTTCTCCTGGCGCCTTCTTGTATCAATATGCTCGGTCAAAATGAATAAGGTAGGTAGGTGCTTACATACAACACGCACGATCGACTAAACTTTATAGTAAGGTCGATGCGGCCCCAAGGGCGTTAGATTTTTTATTGAGGGGGGGGGGGGGGGGGGGGTCTAAGGGTTCCAAAATGTAAGGACTCCAAAATGTACAGAGATTTATTCATGATCTGCAAATATTAGTTGGCAAATACGAGCGAAGCGAGCCGAATTTTTTTAAGACAAATGCAACAGTGCTTACAGAAAACGTACTTAAAGAAAAAGCTGACTATTTGTCGGTTCCTATTCTGCAGTGAGATTATAACTCACTTTGCTCGCAAAACTTTTATGCGAGCGAAGCGAGCCGAATTTTTTACAACAAATGCAACATGTGACGGTTGATTTTTAGGGTTCCGTACCTTAAAAGGTAAAAAAAGGAACCCTTATAAGATCACTTTCTTGTCCGTCTGTCTGTCTGTCTGTCTGTCTGTCTGTCTGTCCGTCTGTCTGTCCGTGTGTCACCATCGATTATCTCAGGAACGGGTAAAGCTAGCAAGTTGAAATTTATACCATATACTAAGGTCTATAGTCCCTATTGTGACTATAAAAATCAAGGTCCTGAGTCAACACTATAAAAAGATATAGGCAAATTTAGGTTTTCGTGAAAACTTGTGAGTACCAAAACTTACCTTAATTATCAACTTTTTTTATTTTTCGGAATTTTTCCTTTACTTGTGCTAGAAGACCTTGCTTGTAACCAAAATTGACAATTCTAGGTCAACCGGAAGTACCCTAGAGGTTTTGGGTCGAAAACCTAAATGGTAGTTCCCGTTGACCTAGAATAACGAAATTTGGCAAAAAGCAAGGTCTTATAGCACAAATAAAGAAAAAATTCCAAAAAGTTAAAAAAGTTGAAAATTAAAGGGTGTTCCCATACATACATAGTTGACGCCAATTAAAATTGTCCTCCGAGTTGTATGGGCGCTCATACAATTAAGCGGATTAGCTTAATTGGCACCATGGCTAGGTACGGAACCCTCGGCGTACGAGTTCGACTCGCACTTGACCGGTTTTATTTTAAAGGTACTCAATGAAAAGACTGGCTACTTGTTGGCACCTATTCTTTAGGCGAGCGAAGCGAGCCGAATTTTTTATAACAAATCCAATGATTTTGCTTACGTGCTCAAAGAAAGGCTGGCTATTTGTCGGTTCCTATTCTGCAGTCAGATATAACTCACGTTGCTCGCAAAACCCTTATGCGAGCGAAGCGAGCCAAATTTTTTTAAGGCACAAGACGTGACACTAAGCAAATATTTGCCTAATATTGCCTTATTCCCTAAATCCCAATTTATTGTAACAGAAACCATGGCATATGGTTTTTTTAGATTATTAATTTTATGTTGAAAATTGTTGTGTTGTTTGACTCTTTCAAACCGGTTTAGATATTTTTTTTAGTTACTTTATGTTACAAGTAAGATTATTTTACAAGAAAAACTCCTGAAAAAGATCTCCTAATTTTTGGAGGAGAACCTGGGAGCTCATGAACCACCTGCATGGATACCCCATGTCGGATACAGATTGTAAATACCTATTCCGCGGACCTTTTTTTTTTCTTGCTAAGGGGAGGGGGGGGGGGGGGGTCCGGACAACGTCAACCGTAAAACAGTTTTCATAGAACCCCACTACGCACCCCCTCTGTTTTTCCACTCGCTGAGTGCGCTGCGCCAGCGCCGCCGCCGGCCGCCGCCGAGCGCCCGCTCCGTGCGGAGCGCTATAGCGGAGGTTCTGTATGTCGCGAGCGGCTCTAGGCGCCCCCTTACACCCGGCGCCCGGGTGCACTGCACCCCCTGCACTATAGGTAAAGCCGCCCCTGCATATTCGTTCGATACCTACATGCCCACATTTTGCTTTTGCAGAAGTTTTTTTGAGCGGATTTTGATGAAATTTGTAACGGACATACTTAGCTTATTACCTTGGACACAGAGGCTACTTTTTCTCGCGATTTTGCCCGTAGAATGACGTAAGGACACTACAAGCCATCGATAACATAGGAACATTCCTTTTGAATAACTAATTACGAATCAGCGAAGAAAGAAAATACTTTCATAGCCATTTCATAGCTAGTTATGAAAAATAGTTATTTAAATGGACCAAAGGCACAATTTTTATGAATAAGTAATCATACTTTTATAGTAGACTCCAGGAATAACACTCCGACAGTATACCAGTTAATACTTTTATTTTTCTCTTCACACGTAACAATTGTCTATTTTATGCAGGTAGATACAATCCAATGGCTCTGGTTTTAAAATATCCTAACATTAGTACTGTCAACCCCAAAAAGAACCCCGCCTGCCTAGTTTCTTTTTCTTTTATAGGGTACCTGCCACAACTGACTACTGACTGTATTCATTTCCGTTCACGACCGAGAGTGAAATTAAATCGATTGAATTTATAATTGAATCTTGTTATTAAAATTACTTTTAAAAAAATCCAAAACAGAATACAAAAGTCTAAATTATTTTAAAACCTAACACTCGTCCATCCTGATATCGTGCATGTCCTCATGCACGCTACCGGAAGGGTCAACCTAACACACGGCCAGTCATAGTCAGCTGTATAACGCCGGCTCCATACGTTGGGACCAACGTTGGTCCCAACGTTGGGGCCAAGATTTCGTGAACCATCCACACGTTGGCGATACACCAGTCTTGTTCCGTCAGAGCCAACGTGCAGACGTCCGATGTCTGCGCGTCCGATACAGAAATTGAAATTTCTCTAAGTGATTTTACATTACTGAATACCAATTTTATCACAATCACATCACATAATGTCACTATCACACTTCACACAACACACTATATTATAAAAGCGAAAGTTTGGATGTTTGGATGTATGTTTGTTCCTCTCTAACACGACAACCACTTAACCGATATGGGTGATATTTAAAATATAGATAGATAATAACCGGAAATAGGACATAGGCTACTTTTTATCCCAAAAAATTGCACGGTTCCCGTAACATAAAAAAAAATAGTAGACTCCATCATCAGATCAGCTCGCTGTCACCATATTATTACATTGTAGTCAGAACTTGACAAATATGCCGAGTTTCAACTCAATCGGCTTATTTACTGAGGAGTTCTGTTGAACAGCTCTTGACTCCATCATCAGATCAGCTTGTTGATACCATAATATTTCATTGTCACCGAGAATCTATAAGTGTGCAAAATTTCAGCCCGATAGTCCTACAAACACAATAAATAAGGAATACGATGACATTCTCGCTCGTCAGTCGACACGTGCGCTCACGATGCGCGTCGAAACGGGACTGAGCATAGCGCCAACGTGTGGACGGATCCCCAACGTTGGCGCGCCAACTTCCTTTGATAAAACCGACACGGCACGGCCAAGCCCCAACGTTGGCCCCAACGTTGGCGCCAAGCTATTTTGTCAGCACCACACGTTGGTGAGAGGCATTGGGACCAACGTTGGCCCCAACGTGTGGATGCGGGGTAAGATTTCAAGGTAAAATATAAGTTTACTGATCTATTCTTACCTATCTATATAAAAAAAAACTTATTACTATGTGGTAAAACTTTAAACTAAGAAAGATTAAAAAAAAAAAAAAAAACCATTGCACATTACAATCGACATCGTCATTATAAAGAAGATTAACATTATTATCAAAGAAAGTCTACAATAATTATAATTATAGTCTATATGACAAGATGTGAGTCGTCCGTGAGATTTTATTTTATAAATTAACGACACATCATCCTAAAATATGTGTTACCTGTGAGGTTCAGTTACAGACAAACATTCATCAATAAAATTCCATCAATGCATGCATTGCCCGAGAGGTTTCACTTACGCAGACAATACATTCATCAATAAATTTTCATTGTTATATCCCGTTGGCTGCGCTTTGCCTGTGAGGTTGCGCTTACACAGACAAATCACAGCCCTTAAAATACATATTGCCTGTGAGGTTCCTTTACACAGACAATACACTCATCAACTTTACCTATACATCATTAGTAGGACACTAGTATACCTTGACTGTGAGGTTCCTTTACACAGGCAAATATTCATCAATAGAATTCCATCAACAGATGCATTGCCTGTGAGGTTTCGCTTACACAGACAATACATTCATCAACAAAATTCCATTACTGTAATATTATGCTTTGCCTGTGAGGTAACAGTTACACAGACAAAACATAGGTACGTAGTTCCTAAAATGTGCATTGATCTTTAGAAGGATACTAATATACCTTGTCTGTGAGGTTCATTTACACAAACAAATATCCATTAATAGAATCCCATCAGCAGATGCATTGCCTGTGAGGTTTCGCTTACCTACACAGACAATACACCAATCAATAGAATTCCATCACTGTAATATTATGCTCTGCCTGTGAGGTAACGGTTACACAGACAGAACATAGGTACGTAGTTCCTAAAATGTGCATTGATCTTTAGAAGGATACCAATATACCTTGTCTGTGAGGTTCATTTACGCAGACAAATATTCACCAATAGAATTCCATCAGCAGATGCATTGCCTGTGAGGTTTCGCTTACACAGACAATACATCAATCAACAGAATTCCATCACTGTAATATTATGCTTTGCCTGTGAGGTAGCAGTTACACAGACAAAACATAGGTACGTAGTTCCAACAATATGCATTGATAAATTAGTAGGAAGTTATTATAGTATCTTGTCTGTGAGGTTCATTTACACAGACAAATATTCATTAGCAAAATTCTATCATTATACATTCATTCATTCATAATAAGTCTTAAACAATTATCATCCTATTTATACCCAACGAATACAATATGGAACATACTCTCATTCTCACCCACCTATGCCTCTGCAGTACCTACTTACAGCTATTAAACAAAACGAGGTAAGGTTGTGTACCTCTTAATTCTCGCGCTTTACTCTTGTACAATCAATATTTATCTACTTTGTACATGTTTCAGAGAAATTTAAGAAAATTACTAGTAAACAAAACCTATTATACTATAGAGGAATTCCTAAGTGACAAAAAAAATATTATAGCTAGTGAAATGTAAAAGGAAAAATAATAATAATAAGTAATTTTACTAATATTTCATTTTAATTGTATTTGCTCACTTGTTCCAAGATTATTATTTTCATTTTATTTTGCTTTGATGTGTTTATTATTAATGTGTATGACTATTCTAGTAAGCTGATATTATTATTATTTTTCTCTAAGCAATTATCTACTTATTTTATAATTATTATTGAATTGAATGTAAATTGAAATATTACATGCCTAGAATTAAGGTAGAATACATTGATTCCAACCACATATTTTACACCTTCTCTACATGTATTCAGAGCAATAAACGATACTTTGACTTTGACTTTATGACGAAGACAAGAAGCGAATCCTTCTTCTCGACGCAGCCATTCGTCAGCGCCATCAAGTTGAGATTCCATTAATTTCCGCACATTTCCTGGAACGATAAAACATTTTGTAATTAAATATCACCTCAATGCCGTAATAATTACAAATTATCTTAACAGTACATAGTTCATTCTTAGTGATGCAACGAATTCTGCTTTTGCGAATACGAATACCGAATATTGTAAAAATTCAAATATTCGTCGAATACGAATAATCGCATTCGTATCCGTTGCATCACTATCCATTATGCTGATAATTGGTCATATCATTTTTATATTTATCATTATTAATTGCACCATCATCCTATTAGTAAAGCAGTTTGCGCGAAGCCATTATGCAGGTATCCATGGTTGCATATTATAGGCTGATGCTATAGTTGTCTTACGCAAATATTTAATTTTAATGAAATAAAATTAAATATTCCTCCCTCAAACTAGAATAGGGACCACATTACATCTCATCTCCTAATCACTAAGCAGACCTTCATACGAGGGCACATGTTATTTCGGCTGGCCTCACATCTCATGCATTTATTGCAAACTCTAAATTTTCTATTTAATGTTCAGCTTATGCTTATCATCTTCAAGGAGTTATGATTTGTATAATATTATACCTTCAGTTGCTCTGTTTAATCTAACTGGCTCTGAAACCTAAGATTTAATTCCTTAAATAAATAAATACCTAATAGTGGACACTTCATACAGCGCAGATGGTGCGACCTCAGACTAAACAAGCCCGCACCATGAGAACCAGATTACCGATAGTATACGTTTGTAATGTTACAAACACGTAAGTACTTATGTCAAATAAATTTTAAAATAAATTCGTATTTAAAAATAGTGTTGAATATGACATTACTCTTTCCTCAAGCTTCATTCAATCTTCAATCACATCTCGCTTGACAATGATAAGAAAGAATTTTGAACTGACCGGACAGATTGTCATTGAGAATGAGTGAGTAGTCCGCCAAAATAATGAACAGTCAATTGAAAATGACCGGCTCAATTGAACCGGCTCACGGTACCGGCTCAAAAACAAAATGAACCTACTCTGACAAAAGTCAGTCTAAATCATGTCATACCCAACATTATCTGGAAATACTAATAAATGAGATTATGCAGACTAAGTATGTCCAATCCAAACTAAGTCTGGTCAACTACTTATTAAGAATAAGAATATTTATTTGCCAGAATCTAAGTAGGTACCTACACAAATTCTGATGTTAAATAATATGTTGCTATGTTATGTTGTTGTACCATTATATTCTACCATCTAGAGGATGTGCAAAAATTAATCACTACATAAATTTAAACTTTAAATGAATTTCAAATAATTATTTAAATAATAGTACCTACACTTAACATTGAAATTATTATTTAGTTATGTAAAACAAAGTTATTAAGGCCATAAAAAAAAAACAAATAAAGAAATAAATATAATCATTTTAAATAACCTAAAGATAAAATTAGGAAAGTCAATAAAAATTTTAATTAAAATCATTAAAATTATGTCAGAAATTCGTTAATGTCATAAAAGCATTTACACCTATACATTTTAAACGTTGTCAATAATCTTACTTTATGGCGGCACAATCCGAAATGATCTTATGATGCTAATTAAGTAGGTAGGTATTATTTTATTCTTTAAATTTTTAAAGTTGGTTCTCTTTTTTTTTTATATTTTATTTCATTGATTTTAAATTTATAGTGACTCTAACTTTGATAATTCTTTTGACGTTCTTGAATCTTTGGATTCCTTTTATCCAATGGAACGTAAGTATATTAATACTTTATGGTCTTGATTTTGTTAGCCCTCTATTTCACTTCTATTTCTATTTATAGTTATTTTTACTCTATTTTAAATATTAGTACAACTTCATATTTGAGTGTGTTGGAACTATTTGACCGGATTACCTTTATACCTGTACTTATACAAATACAAATCAAGTATATTTCTTTTCGTTTCAGCAACATTTTGTTAAAGTAACTTGTCGTCAATCAAGAGGTCGCTAATTCCATTGTAGAACATAATTTAATCAAGGTACTTCATGGTTGAAAATGTGCTGTTATGTATTAGTAAAATAACTTCAAACCTGTCTTCTACATAATTCTAGAGTGAACGAATGAAAGGAGTGGTATAAAGAAGAGAAAGACATGCATATCCCGGCGAAGACGGATTAGAGAGCCACTTGAGTAGTCAGATATCCAAATATGAATCAGATGCAAAAATATCGGAGGCGCTCAACCTTATCCAACTGCATCTTTTGTAAGATCTAGGTAGCAGACATCGCTCGGCGTAACCTAAGTCTAACAACTTTTTATTGTAAACTGTTAAACTCGTTAGGAATAAACATTGTTTTGTGTATAGTGATTGTGATTCGTATATTGACCTACCTTCTTGCTTTGACAGTATTCTTTGTTAAATGAATATCGTACCTATTTAATTAATGTTTTAGTGTGTCAAACACGTGTCAAGGATACGAATGATAGCAAGACTGAAAAATATTACCCCAAAAAAAAAAAACTTATTATACCCACGATGATTGATGATGATTATTTAAACCATGAAAATATCCATATTTCAATAATTAAATTGTATTCTAGAATGTACCTTGCTTATGTACTTTTTATCCACCATACGTTACCGGATTAATTTGATTACTTAATTACCTACAGGTAAGTATATAAAATATCGTAAGTGTGCAGACTACGCTGGATATGAAACCACAAGCGGAATGTTCTTAGATTCCCGTCTTTTCCTATTCTAAAAATGACCAACATCTCTATTATGATGACGTTTTAGTTATGGTTTAGTCTTCGGAAGAACAAATGTTTGAAAAAGCCATGTTACTATTTCGGCCAAATGACTAAAATTTTTGAACGAGACAAAGCGCAGCAGTATGAGTTTATGAGTTATAAAATAAATAGAAATGACCTCAACTTTGTCGCAACTAACTAGTACTACCCACATTACAAAATAAATTACTTTTTCTTTACAATTCATAGTGATTGTAAAGAAGTAAGTAGTTTTACAGATGTCTCATCTGTCATAGCGTATTTAATCATATTAAAAGGTAAAAGAAGGATTACATGACCTTGTATGACGTTCAGGGCTGACGTCGTGCTTCCCTGGTCCTTCTGCCTCTCTCAATCTCTCGCTATCTCGATTCTTGCCGTTGCTTGTTGTCGCGCCATCCACGTGGCTCATTGTCCTGGCGACGATCGCGTTGTTTACTGTGTCGGTGGTGACCTACTCAGTCTTGTTGTATGTCCCTTACAGCGAAGAGCCTCTTATCGCGTCTAGATCATCCATTTTCTGAAACTCACAAACAGTTTCCAAACTTTAGTTGGTGGCGATGATTAACCTATTTTTTTTTTTATATGCGTACCTACGCAATTTTATATGTAAGAAAAAATAACCAAAATAAAACATGATTAAACTCATCTATTCCTGCCACGTTTATTCTAATTATATTTATTATACACTAGCTGTTGCAGGGAGCTAGAGGCCCTACTCTCATAGTGTTGGTAGGTATACGATGATGATAAAAAAAAAGTTGCCTATAACCTTTCGCAATAATCAAGCTATGCTACATATTTATTTTTAAATCCAACTGCCAATTCTCTGTTTTATTACTAGTAGGTATGTATAGATTTGTGGCTATCCAGGGTATCCAGAGAATATCAGGGCGTGTCGGACTAGCCTTTATGTCTACCACTTAACTATCTAGGGCTTCCAACGAAATCTTACGGTGAAATAAAACTAAATCAAACAATTTTTAATATCGGTAGTGGTACCCACCACCCCAGTTAAAATCTGTAGTCAGATTTAATACAACACTTACCCGGATCAATCAGAGGTTATAAAGGTCAAAAAAAACTGTCAACTTTTCTAGTAGGTACTTGTGGATAGGGGTTAATGATACTTTTCCGAAATTACTCAACCAAAATATAAAATTATAACCTACATTTTATACATTTGCGGAAACCCATTTAAAGATAGACATATTCACAGAACGTAAGAGAATGGTAAGCGGTTACTTACGCGGTTTTTGCCACTTCTGAAATATAGTAGACTCCAGGAATAACACTCCGACAGTATACCAGTTAATACTTTTATTTTTCTCTTCACACGTAACAATTGTCTATTTTATGCAGGTAGATACAATCCAATGGCTCTGGTTTTAAAATATCCTAACATTAGTACTGTCAACCCCAAAAAGAACCCCGCCTGCCTAGTTTCTTTCTTAAATTCTTAAATTCTTTATTGCACACAAAAAGATAGAATTACAAACATTGATTAAAAAGGTGATGTACAAAGGCGAGCTTAACCCTAAAAGAGTTTTCTTACAGCAAACCTTGGGAGACAGAGAGACTTTATTTATAGATAGCTATGGATAGATGTGTACATACATGAGATAAAAGAGAATGACGATTGAAAGTCATGCTACTTAACCCTCTATTGCATGGGAAGCCAAAATTGGTTGTTAAACTTTAGCATTTTTTTTCTCTATTCTCCGTTTATATAAAATTGATAAAACTTTACAAGCATTGTTTGTTACTATGTTGTGCATCAAAACGTAGATTAATTGACTTATTTAAGTGCAATATTTACCAACTTATCTAACTTTTACCAACGCGTGCGCCGTTTGTTGCACTTAGTATAATTACGAGAAACATTGATGGTCTACAAATAGGTCAATAAGGTAAGAAATCTCAAATTAAAAATATGAAATGTAATGGTCTAATGCTCCTTTTTCTTTAACCATCTTAGTTTTTTTTACGATATTATCTTTTCTATAACATTTCCTTACTTTTTCGCGGAGGCCAATTTTGGCTTCGTATGCATTTACAGTATAAAAATGTCGTCCAAAAATGGCTTCGTATGCATTGACCGAATATTCTAACGGCTTTTCAGAATGGATCTTTTTGCGCTTTTATAGGGAAATCTAAGTAGAGTGATGTTATTTCTGGGGATGATTTCAGTGCTTCGATGACTCTGCAACTTACTCACATCTAGCTTCCGCAAATCACCTATTATTATCCCTAAATCTGATACAGATCCTTCTGAAGATGATTAGTGAACCAAAACCAAAATACGCGGAAAACAAAAACAAAGTAAAAGAAAGAAATTAAAGATACCTACAAGAAAAAATACCTTCATACGACTAGAAAAAAAGAAAGTTCACTAGTAGCCAGGATTTGCCAGATTTCATAAAAATCTTAGACACTTCTGCTGAATTTTATAAATGATTTTATCACCAATGATTTGATGGATTTTATAACTGATTAGTCAAATTTGAAGACCATTCAGACCAATTTCAACAAGACAGCTAACATTACAAAGGCCAGGTCATGAAAAACTGTTTAAAATCATGCTTTCAGGATTTTTATTAGGTCATAATGAAGTATTTTCTGTGCATGGGAAACCAAAAATGGCATTGTATTCATAGTCGTTAGTGCATACGAAGCCATTTTTGGCTTTGAAAATTAATTTCCATACTAATCAAAATATAAATTATTTTTCATCTTGTATTTCCTAATTAGCCCAAATATAACAGCATAAAACAACAAAATATTTTTTTTCTGCCTCTTTTCATAATTCATGCAATAGAGGGTTAAATAATACTTCTTTTTCTTTTATAGGGTACCTGCCACAACTGACTACTGACTGTATTCATTTCCGTTCACGACCGAGAGTGAAATTAAATCGATTGAATTTATAATTGAATCTTGTTATTAAAATTACTTTTAAAAAAATCCAAAACAGAATACAAAAGTCTAAATTATTTTAAAACCTAACACTTTTGTCAAAACCGGTCATCTGCGCTACTAGTGAAAATAGTAACATAGTAGACTTAGAATGGTTTTATGTTGCTTTTCTAAATTGCAGGCATCAAACGCTGATTGCAATTTGAGATCAAGCTGAAATACGTCCGCATTCTTCAGCACATGAGCCATGCAAGCCTTTTAGGTGATGGGGTGCTTGCACGCGATTGCATTCCAATTTCCATATCTATACCAATTATAACTCAATAAGTTCTTTAGAAATAGGAACTACATTCAAATGGATAGAATCGGATCGAAACTATAATGTGAAGGTCAAGATATAGAAAATGCTTTTTAATTTCGTAATGGAATTGAACGGTAGTCACGCTTAATAGCACAAGAGCTGGTAACTCTTGAGTTAAGAACACGGCCTGATATTTTTTTTTAAATCGAGAAAGTTTTATGGACATGTCAACATCAACATGGCGCGAACTAAAATTCTAAATCTAAGGTGAATTGTCTATTTAGTATTCTAACCAGCTACAGGCAAGCATAACGGAATAAAATGTGTTATGGAAAATGTAGGACCTACCTACGTCGGAGCTAAAGACAGGCTCGCCTTGCCAAGACCTGATGCGCATACATTATTGGTAAGAAATACATGCTACTTATTTCGTAGAATACATTTTAGTCATTTTAAAAACCTTAAGACTAGGTACTATAATAGCTGTTGGATAAGTTATTTGAACCCTGTGTGGTAATAAAGTAGATGGATAAGTAGATGTTCCATCTATCTCTACCTCACTGAGTCAAATCGTTCAATTGATTTCAAAAACTCACCTTCAAGTCCGAACAGTATCAGAAGATTTTTGCTCTCTTGAGAGTCTTGAATAGGCGCGGCATTAGCAAACACTAAACAAGCATATAACAATACAACAAACATTTTAAAAAGCTAGGTACTTTCTTTACAATTTGAACCATCTACTAAAATACGCACAATACATACTGAAGAGCGTGGCGATGCTTCGAGCATTTATAGGGGCAGGACAAAACGACACAACGGGATACTTGGTATATCACCTACCTAATTAGACGTACTGATTACCTTCAACACGATTATGTACTTAGGAAAGTAAGTGGTTTGAGTTATCTTTGAAGATCCCACTGAGGCTCACCAGGAGCTCATGTACGTATAATGTAATTTAAGAGTCAATGACTCCTTTTGAAATACTACTGACCTTAGTAATTTTACAAACGTCTAAGTACATTCAAGGACTTATACTTTATTTAGAGTTATTATAATCAGAGGAAAAGTTGTGGAATGAGTGAATGAGGAGTAATGGAAAAACCAGCTTTGTTGTAAATATCGTGCTATATTTAATTTACAAAATAATTACAAAAGAAATCAACACACAAAATGTATACTGTACAAGCATGCAATTCAGATTATCATGTGAAATTCAATTTGTTTTACAATAAAATAATGAATAATATAAAACTTTACTTAGAAAATAATCATTGATAATACAATAGTGAAACCAACATGAAAAATAAACAAAAAAAATATTTTATCCATTTCATACATTATGGCATTTTTAACATAATACTGAACTTGCTAATACAACAAAAATATGTACGCTGTTCACGTTTTATACTATTTATTTATAATCATTTAATGCATACATATATAGGTACCTACTATACGTACTAAATATAACATTGTGACAAAATAATGTCTGAAGGCTACGAAGATAAATGAAATAAACAATAATTTACTACTGTAACTCGTCAAATTACACAGAATAATTAATTTAGGCAGTCTTTAATATATTTTTAGTTAATAATCATATCAAACCGTTCCACAAAATCATAAACCACTAAATAAATAATAATACCAGACAATAATGGTAACATACCCTACAACTTATCTAGCAATCAAAATATCTATACATAAAAATACAACATAAGCACAAACTTCAGTAAAGCACTGTAAAATGTTCTAAATATTGGTCTAGTTACTTATTGCGTGGGACAAGCCCCTTTTGAACGACACACAAACTACCAGATCGATGCAATCATTATATTCTTAAGCCTGTATTACACACTGTATTGCTTTCAGTATCCTTTAACTATTTAATTATCGATATAAGAACAACACTTGCGCATCTATCCTACGTATGACTAATGTTACGTGTATTTCACAATGCCATTTGCAAAATCGATCACTAATATGATATAACACAGTGTAAATACCGGCCTTAGCAAGATAAAATAGGTCGTTCACAGCTTACTCCAGTATAAAGCCTCCGACAGGCAGTTGTGATAGCTTTAACTGTTTCTTCAGACGATGCAAGTTTTCTTGGTCTTTTGTTCTAGCTAATTGACACCCAGTTTTTGGGGAAAGTGTCAGTGGGAGTCAGTCGACCGGAGTTCGTTGGAAAGACTCGATAAAATGGGGTTTATTTACGCTTACATCTAACATTCGTCTAATATAATTGCCTACGTATAGAGGACGTCAAAAGACTCAGTAGTAAGCGGCACTCTACATGAGTAGTATCACAAATTGTGCAGAAAATCTACGAACGAACAATCAAGTTTATTGCTATTTCATTGAAGACTCTGTCAGTAAGGCAAATAAATGCTGATTATAATATGAGTTTGATAATAATAAAAATATAATTTATTCTCGATGAAGATTTTTTTTTTCTTATTTTCTATTTTTAAGTATAAATATCCGCTGAATAGTGAATATTTAGTTCAGTTGGCAGTTACGGGAATAAATTTTATCTTTATCAACAAATTGGTGTTTACGTTTCCTATTACTATTTATTTAAGACATTATATTTACGCTAATACAATAGAGTGAATTTCATTTTATTCGATACGATCTCTAGCTGGCTTCAAAGCCAGCAATGAAAGTCTAAAACCTTACCATAAGATTAAAATCACGCAAACAGTGAAGATAAGTATAGATCTCAAAAGTACTTCATTAGTAAATCGTTTGCTCCTTGCAGGTAGCAACCCATAGGAAAAATATAGATTTTGAATATCAAAAATAAAATTACACATTTTAAAACCGTTCAAGAGCATACTTAAATATTTTTTTCGAAGTAGGTAAGTACTGCAAAATACTTGCAGAAGCATTATGTTTTTTATTTACTTTTTCCAGGTCGGCCGGCTTCAAAGTTTCAAGAGTAAGGTCGACAAAGAAATAACCAGTACATTGTAACCAGATAATTTATTATTCGACCATACCCTTTCTTATATTCAAATTAATGTTTAATAAAGCAACGTTGAAAAACGTTGATGTAAGAGAAGACCTACGGCGAAGAGGTAGAATTAATGAAACTATTTATAAATTGTACCACTTCACTACACGATCCATAATGCCTGAGGTATTCAGTTAATTTCAATGAAATAGGGGCATTCATGTGCCGGAAACTATTTCAAGGAAACAACATCTGTCGCTCTGATCTTGTTATCGATTGTAACCGTGGACCCTATTATTTATAAGTAAAATGTCGAACAAACTACATTATTATGCGAGCATAGCAGCGATTTCTCTCAAATTACTACAAATGAGAGCATTCTCTAATAAATACATACTTTTGTACTTATACTTAACTAGTAACTTTGCTCTCCGTATATCAAAATGGGACATTTCTGGAAACGGCATTTGGCACACACTTATTGATATGTATAAGATGTGTAATTCGCGTTCGCGTTAAAACTTCTGTACAAAAATATCACTTTCGTTTCAATTAAAAATTAAGGCTGCTTCTGGGGTTTAATTGGAAGCCCGACAAAGAACTCCATTTTGTTTTTGTGCACTCCATAGTTCATTGGTTCTATAGAAACTATCCCATTTCATATAAGCAGGCACTTACACGTACGTTTATAAATCACTCTAAAATAGTAAATAACGTTACGAGCATTATAATCGAATACGTTTAAAATGCTTAACAATCGACTAATTTACGTAAATCAACTTCACCGTAACTACCAATTCTAAGATTTCAAAAAGTTCCTTCCTAATTCGATGTATTGAATGTTTACTTTCGAAGCTTGCTTACACAATAATGACATCAATGGCATTGCAACAACGAGAAGTATCAAGTATAACCTAAAGGCTCGGTTCCCTACGAAGCGTCGCCGTTTGGCCACCGTTTTTAGGGAACTGCAGCTAACACACAAGGCTTTGCTCGTTACTTTATAGAACACTATGCAAGTCACATGCTGATATGTAAAAGACGACAGTAACTCGATTCAAATACTGATACAGAATATTTGGCTTGTTCATTAGATAGGTAATATTGCTGGACATGGAAAGCATTGAAACCGTAAGCGAGTAGAACGCATCACTCGTCACTTTCTCGACTATTCCACACATTACATTCACTCCCGGATCGATCACAGATGAAACCGCACAATTACCAATAAATACACTAGTTTTAATTAGGCCTTTTTAGGACAGATAAATCACAATTTATCTTACTTACAATTCCTTCGCCATAACCTCGTCCATTCGCTTATTCTGTTTATTCTTTGGATTTTTTACCTGTAAATAAAAAAAGTCGTTTTGTAGTGAACTAGTGCCTAACTCTGATTACGGAGTTTACGGCTGATTTCTTATAGCCAGGACCGACGATTTAACATGCACTCCAAAATTTACCTTACGTTTGTCCGCTGGTCGCTAAGCGGCGGTCTGAGCTGAAGCGGGCGCGGGGGCGGGAACGGGAGCGGCTTTGGCCTTGCCTCCCCTCGGCTTGATGCTCTCAGAAACCTGCCACATCGCCTCCTCGCTCAGCACGTCGTCAAATTCGTTGAACATAGCCTGGATGCGCTCGTTCTTCTTAAACTTGTACTGTCTGCTGTCGGGGGAAAATGTTTCGTCAATTTCTTATTAGATATTTTACAAAATGATTGGAGCAGGAAAGAATCTTCGTAATCACGCTTTTTTGTTGTCTGCGCCTATTCCGTAGAGTGAAAGTGAAAGCAACGAGATGTCATAAGTTCAAAGCGAGTTGATGCAATGGATGTGTTAAGATCGTAAAGTGTGCTGTCTCTACATTATTTGTACAATGTTGTTACATAAAAGTACTAAACAAGTTATACGCACTCTTTGTGGAATCTCTTCATGTTTTCCATGATGTGGTACTGTTGCCATCTCTTGGTGAAGTTGATGCTGCCGTCTGGCAATAGGTCTGGGTTACCGATGTGGACAAACGTCAGATCTTGAAGGACTAGACCGCTGCAAAATAAATATGTAGTCCATGTTTTATGTTTAGCGCTTGTTTCATTACTTTCGAGTTAAATCCTAGGGCCTCTATTAAAACTATTGCCATCCTTATTTGTCACTGTCTAACAAAAAAGGATGGCAATAGTCAAATCCGTGGTGCAACTTTGACAGAAGTTGAGCGGAGTTTATTAATAGAGAACTAGGTGGCAATTAAAGTGACAGTGCCGCATATTCTGCATTCACTAAAACTGAACAGCATTAGCCAGCTGTTCTTTGTAGGTTTTATTGGTTACTAAGTAGGTTGTAGTCACAAAGGAGCTTTGTCTCTCTGAAAGTGGCTGTAAGTATCCTTTTATCTCGCTTAATCTAAGCAGTAAGTGTATGCGCTATCCTTTGTTTTAACTTCAGAACTTTAGAGGGACAAGCATCAGTTGAGAGTATTGTACTAGCCTAATTACGTTAGGAAACTATTGCAAAAGTACTTGGAGATTGCGAAACAAGCTCTTACAGCATCATTACACAAAAGAAAGTATCATTTATGTTAAGTTTCGGTTTGGTTAATTACTTACATGTAAGGAATACAAGGCGGCTGCGTCTCCGCAAGCGCCTGCCGATACGTCTTGAACGACGACGAAGACTCTATAATAGTGCAGTAGTCATTCAGCGTGTCGACTATAGACCGCGGCCAGCCGAGACGTTGGACAGGCGGAGAGTCTAATGCTGAGACTAACGCGAGGTAAGAGTTGAAGTTGTTCATTTTACGAAGCGCCTTCATCACTTTGAGGAACTTGCTCGCATATTTCTCACGCTCCCGGGCTTCCTCCTGCAAAAATAACACATGGGAAACATAAATCTATAAATTGGAAAAAATTGTCGGGTAGGACGGTCTTGGGATCAAACTTACGGGTCTAAAAACAGCGCTTTAGAATTTTGAATCATACTATGAATTGTATTATATTATGCAGTCTGTTTTGACAGACATGAGAGTGACAAGAAAAAGCATAATACGAATCATAATATAATAATTGCGTTAGGGACCATTTTAGCCTCCCTATGTTTTTCTTAAAAGAATTGTTGGTGAGAACCAATAAAATAACCAGGTACCTACTTAATAATACTTGTAGCGCTATCCGAATACTCATTTTACAAACATCATGAATAACAAAGTAAGGTATGATGAATACAATGATTTACAACGTGAAGCGGAAACTGAATCATAATTTTGTCATAACTGATGTGACATCGCTACGCTGTAATGAATAAATAGGGCAGCCTAGCTGAACCTTCTTATAGTAATTAGTTTAACTTTTACTTTTAGATATCTTAATGAAGGAAACCAAGAGTGAAAGGGCTAAATTACATGTTCTAATTAGATTTAAAACGGCTACGCTTTCTTCTAAATGGCATACTGATAAGATATTGTTTTAAAACCCAAACAAGTATCGTTTTCGTAATTGAATTGAGACTTCATCAATTTGTTCCGCTTGCTGGTCGATTTCGTCAAAAGAGTTGTTACAACTAAACAAGTAATAATAGAGTACCGCGTAATAATGTCGCCATACAGCATCATAATATTCCATGGTCTGCTTCACTTTTATGTCGGATTAGTAACATCGCTTTTCATTGTATCTATTGTAGATCGTAGTGAAATCTTTTGAGCTTCTAAATACATTTATGTGGGAGATATTGATTAATAGTTTAAGTACATACCTGTTCCAATATCCTAGAACGCGCCCAATAGCTCATCTTATTGAAGTGTTCGGTGAATCGTGTGAGATTAGGATTGCTCTCTTCAGATTGGTCTCTCGGCCACGAGAGAACCTCGGCGGTGGTGATTCGAACGAAGAGTTCAGAGTCCAGTAGCGTCATTTGTTCGGCGAGGTCGCCTGCCTTGAAGTCTAAGAGAGTATCGCGGCGGAGCGAGACAGAACCATAGCATGGGTTGTCGTACTCGTACCGATTGTTTGTCTGTAAACATCACATTAATTTAAAACTGCTTGAAAAGTTGCTGGTAATACTTATGTCGTCCATGCTACTACTGAACAGAACAAGCCTATAAAAAGTATTGTGCTCAGCTCTCGATAAAAGTTCTGTTGTATGTTGCAACATCGCAATAAGACAATATGACATCTTTGTCATGATTAAATTGTCTTATTGCGACGCATATGAATGGGAGTAAGAGTATATTGGACTACTCTCATCTTTATTTCCGGATTTTCTTAACATAATGGTTAGTGTTACCTGCTGGAAATGCAACTGCTTCTGTTTATCGACTAGAATTTGCCTCAATGCTTTGGCAATCGGAAGTTCCTCCGCATCAACCAGCCAGTAAATGAACTCCATTATGTTCTGCATCAACGAACAGTCCAGATCACCCATACTGAAAAATTACGGGTGTTTAGTCCAACGGCTTATTTTGGGTTCACAGACTCAGATGTTGTCATATCATGGAAAACCTGCAAAATCATAACTCAGAGGAACTTGCCTGTTACTGAAGATTTCCAAATATGAGCTGTGTCCATGTTGTAAAATTAACATAGTTGAGATACCTGTCTGACCGCCCTGGCGAGAGAACGAGTAACTATCGACTATTTTATCGCTTAAGAAACGTACAATAAATATACATTACATTTCGTATAAACAAGAGATGCATATTTTAATAGTTGATCGCTGGCTGTTCACACTGCCGGCGAGGACTCTCTTCACTAGTTTGTCGCTGGGCGACAAGAGCTATCAAAGACTCACTAACTCGCTCGGCGATTCTAGCTGAATTCGCCAAGAGGCCAAGTAGCGGTCATTTCTGTCGCCGCGCACGAGTAGCACGAGTAATCGCCCGCCGCACTCGCACACTCGCTTTAGCCCAGTGACAGAATTATCGTAACTACACACTCGCTTCTCGCTGCTTGTCAACTCGTTTATAGTTTCTAGTTCTACTCGTTACTCGTTCATCGCCGGCGGTAACGTGGTCTAAGTTCAAAATACTGTCGTGTCATGTAGTGTTAATAAGACATTTCCTGTTGTAAGGCGGTGAGAATATTAACTAAAGAGACTAGAACCAGTTAATTCACATTTGCATAGTGAATGTAATACTCACGTCAAGTCATTGACGACTCTCGTTAGCAAACTGAGGGTAGATCTCAGCTCATGCGGCCGTGGTTTGAAGTGATTGGCTCGCCGGACTAGTCGGGCGACCAATCCGCTCGGCGACACCCAAGTACGGTAGGTAGCGAGGAACGCCTCTTGGTACGCAAAATCTGTATCAAATAGGCCCTGTTTATGGTTTGAAGATCGAATCGGTAAACTACTTGATGGAGAGTGCTTTTTCTAGTACAAAAATTAAAAACAAAGGTATTTAATACAAACGTCATATTTTAGTACCTACTTATTCAACTTTCTTAATAAGTTATGTTTTGAGTTTTTACAAAATAATTTTACAGCACTCTCAATAAGTTGTTTACCAACCAGGCAGAGTCAAAGCTGGTAACACATTCTTGAAAGTTATTCATATTACTCTCGAATTAAACCTGTGCTTTCAAAATAACTTCAAAAATAGTTCCAAGTGCTACGCGAAGCTGAGACAACTATTTGGGTATATTATTTGTTTTATAAATATTTTTAACTTGTGCTTAAACTCAGGCTTGTATTATGGCTAGAAAGTGAAAAGAGTTGCAAGTGCCAGAAAAGAGAGAAGTTATAAAGACATCACAAGCAAAATAAGCGAAGCCAAATAATAGTATTAGTAAAACAAAACCAGCATATCTGTCAGTCCCAACAAACGAATGATCAACGACTTACACTCGTCCGTCTCTGTAAGAAAGCATGACAGATGAGAGAGGTTAGAAGCATGGTAGAGGATTTCGTTGTAATAATGTCGGTTTATCATATTATCGATAGTGCAATCCCAATTCATTCAATAATATTGTAGTTATGGAAGTTTGACAATAAATAACCTAGTTTAAACATGCCTGAACCATGTTACCATTGTTTACAAAAAAATATTATAACAATGATAGATTAATCGTTCCCTCATCCATATAGCCCTGTCGAATTCAGAGGTTGATTCAAATAATTAAAATGTATTAATTTATTCGAATCGGCCAACTCAACCAACAGGGGTTCTGTTAAAACTTGTTATCTTTCCTTATCCAACAGAAAAGTGAAAAGGGTAATATTTACCTTTGGTAGCTTTAGTAGCGAGTACGATAAGGGCATCGGGGTGTCCCCCCCGGACCTCCGGGCCGTCTTTACTGGGCCCCTTGAGGACGAGCCATTGGCTGATGTCAGTTTGAAGGATGATGTCGTCGGGATCTGCCGGCGCTGGTGGTGCTTCTTCTGTCGTGGTCTGAGCTGGCTGTTCCGCGCTACTTTCACTTCTCTGTAAAGGAAGGCTGTTTAGGCAAACAAATACTTCCCAACACTTTTTTCGTCACCCGCGCTGGCAACACTAACTTGGCCCATGGACGCGCGCAACGACGCATTATTGTATTACTTTCGAATTTTGAATATTACAAAAACTACTGTAAAACCCATCAATAAACAAATATTATTGGAGAATTTGAAGTTCCCGTCATTTATAAAGAAAGGTCCAGGAAGAATCCCATATTCTCAACAAAGGCCTTACTCATAAACTTGAACACTGGTTAAATAAAGCTCAAAATTCGCCGTTTCCATTTGACACTATCTAACGTTTAAACGGTCTCAATTTTAACAGAATTTTATAAGTAGAGGGGGGAATGTTAAATTGGAAAATTTAACTGACGGATAAACAAAACAAGACCAGCAGGACGATCAAAAGAAGAAAAAAGAAGCAGGAAGAAGATCTTCGAATCGAATGCAGTCGAATAAAGATTCGACTGCATTCGATTCGAAGATCTTCTTCGAAAAGTAACGTCTCCCAAGAAAGGTCTCGAATCGAATGCAGTCGAATAAAGTGTGAATCATCCTGCAGAAAGCTTTGAAGGTCCGTTGATTCAGTGATTTATTTTAGGAAAGGTTAGTTAGCCTTTCCTTTAAAGTAAGTGGAATTATATTAATCCAAAGAAGTTTCGAGGTTTATACAGGGTGTGGCAAATTCTTGGTCACTGAAGGGTAGCTACCTTTTCTCTTGTAGTTAGAAAGTTTTGTTCTTAGGAAACTTCAGTTTTATTTTGAAGAAAAAAATAATTGCATTTTTAGATTTTTGAAAAAAAGTACGGTTAGCCTAAAAAATTACATTTGTTAAAAAAACAAGTTGGTCTTAATCGACTCTATTTCCCACCAGGAACACTTCTCCCAAAGTAACTTATCAAATCAAATCGTAAGTTTTTGCAATAATTCAAAAAAACACATCCCATACATTTTCTATGAAATTAGTAGCTGTAAACATTATAGTGCCACTTATTCGATCGTTCTTAATTTAATTTCATAACTGCTTCGGCATGCTGGGAGGCTATTGTAAAACGCGTACCTATTTAAATTTAGTACAAAGTGCTTCCCTGCAGATGTACTAATGGTATGCTCCATGCATACCATTCTCTCTTGCGGCTCTGTCTTAGGCGCCCAAGGCTTTACAATAGCCTCCCAGCATGCCGAAGCAGTTATGAAATTAAATTAAGAACGATCGAATAAGTGGCACCATAATGTTTACAACTACTAATTTCATAGAAAATGTATGGGATGTGTTTTTTTGAATTATTGCAAAAACTTACGATTTGATTTGATAAGTTACTTTGGGAGAAGTGTTCCTGGTAGGAAATAGAATCGATTAAGACCAACTTGTTTTTTTTGACAAATGTAATTTTTTAGGCTATCCGTACTTTTTTTCAAAAATCTAAAAATGCAATTATTTTTTTCTTCAAAATAAAACTGAAGTTTCCTAAGAACAAAACTTTCTAACTACAAGAGAAAAGGTAGCTACCCTTCAGTGACCAAGAATTTGCCACACCCTGTATAATCTTTCTATGTGATACCGATACTCATATACCGATAGTCGTATAACGATACCGACAAATTATCCTACAAATTGAAAATGCTGATACAAAAAGAAGAATAGTTTACCTGAGAGGGCACAGGAGACGGTGTGGGCGGCTGTTGGACTAGCATCTCCAATTCATCTTCTAGGGGGAATTTGCCCGGCGTGGTGACGCTCACAAATGAATCATCGGAATGCTAAAATAAACATTTTTTTTACTAAGATTTGCCAAATAAATCAATAACTAGCCAATGTTACTAACGGTAAGACACAAATGTGATTATTATGTGTATGTGAAGGTTTGAAGGTCTTATTTGCGTTCACTGAGATAAAAATAAATAAAAATAATTGTTTGTATGTTTGTCATCTATGCTTTCCTAAACCATTGATCAGATTGCGATAAAAATTTGGTAGAAAACGATAATTGGAAAACAGTTCATTACTTTTATGATTTACGTGCCATTGCAACACATGCTTGGGACAGCTAGTATCCTACTAATATTCATCATCATTGGCCTGTGAACATCTATTGCAGATGATTTAGATGACCTACTAATATTATGACAGTCTAATATAAATGTTTGTACTCACAACATTGTTCATGATAGTTTCATCTGTGGAACTATTGTGAGAGTTGTGAGACGAGGGCCTTGGCGACGGCGGCGGTAGGAGTTCGTTGCTCGAGTTCACAATGAGCTGTTTTTTCTGCTTGGGCGGCAGCGCAGGCGGCTCGATGGGTATCGGACTAGTACCGCTCGATGTTGTCATGCTCACACTATCCTCTGAACCACTAAAAGCAATCACATTCATGTAAACACAATTCAATTTATTGACTATTGTTTTTCGCGATTTATTTGTAAAACCTACGTCAATGATTCTCTGTTCTGTTCTACTCCCGCGATACAGGCTTGTCCTAGTGCGGGCTCTTGGTAAATTATTTGCCCTATTTGTTTAAACTATTTTTGTCCTATGTTTGTATGTAACAATGTATTTATGAAATAAATATGAAATATGAAATGATAACAAATTGCAGGTCCGATTTTTAGCAATGAACTAGAATTATTGTGTTCATTACCTTAGAGGTGGATTGCCAAAGTGTTGCACCGTGAATGAAGAAGCAAGCGATCTCTGCACTTGTCGTTGAACCGAGATCGCTCCAGCATTTGTGTGTTGCGCACTAGGAAATATAAAAAAGTTAAATGTTATTTTCTTTATAGGTTATTATTACAGAGAAAGACGTAAAGTTGACTTGAATATCTCCTTTCTTCGGAGTCAGTTAAAAATAAATTTAAGACTGTACCTCATCAGGCAAGTTACCGGAACAACTCTAACAAGACTCTTTAAAAACTACTTTGCAATAGAAAATAATAATTACCTTGCCAAATTGTAAGTATGGATGGAATGTCGGAACATGTCCGGAGGGGCGGCGTTGTGACTGCAGTTGCCGAACATTTCCATGTACGCCATTACTGGAATACAAAAAATACTTGTTCACAAGAGTCAAGTAGAGAAGGACCATTGGTGAGAGTTTTTGTGTACTTTCAAGAGGTGTATTTCGCTTTGAACAAAGTGTGAAATTCATAGTGAAATTACGCTACGTGTACTTTGATACATTGCATTACGTTTTCAAGCTGGTTTGAAAAATTAATAATGCTGAGTTTGCATAATTTTCAAGTTATTTTTGTGCATTCTAAGAATTATAAAAAAAATAGCTGAAACCTTTACAAAAATACACAAATCGACTTGACTACACCAATATTTGTTAGTCAAATGATAAAACACTAATAGCGAGGCGAAACATGTGCGTCCAGTCGTCGAATTAGCGTGAACACAAGTAAACGTGATCGTAATGAAGCGCTAAGAGCATCTATCATCTGTGCTAATGATAATTACCAGCACAGAACCGTGTTCCGATGTTGCTAGCCGATAGTCTATTGTGCTGATACACGGGCAATTTTCAATAAAATGTATCGGTCGACGTCAGGCCTCCTGACGTATAAGCACAAAAAAAATAATAGTACTACGGTATGAGTTAGTTTTTGTATTTTCTCTGCCTCATTCATAATAAACACAGTATGCTATTTCAGTGGCTATCGATTAATGAATCGTCTGTTGTTTTTCTAAATCAGGGAAGACTAGAAGTACCTGCAGATAGTTTCTTTTCGGAAATTTTACTAGACATTATAAAAATAACACCCGGGAATTACTCACGTAAAAATATCGTCAATTTAGGTTCCTGAAAATACCGACAATGTTTCAGTACCTACTTACCTACGTTTCGATTCATCCGGGGTAAGAGAGACTCGCAGTACAATCATTCCTCGCAGTCGCCTCTCACACCACTACAGTCATTGTAATTGAACATTTTCGGTACGGTACCTAAATTGACGATATTTTTACGAATAATTCCTGTCTGTTATTATCATAATATCTAGTACAGTTAATGTGTTTATAGTCCACAATTTCAATAGCCTTGTGTTGCTTAGCATAATCGCCCGTGTAAAAGCACTGGAAGCGCGGCAAACCTATGAGAAAGAGTGTTCTAATTTTGGCACGTGAAGAAGCAAGCGGTACCTACCATGACATTGACAATGAACTCCGTGCTCGCATGAGTGGAGCTAAACAAGGATGCGGAACCCTATAAGGTAACAATAAAACGATAAGTTTATTGTATTTCCTCTCAGATGTTAATTCAGCTCGCGTTTCATGGTCAAGAACATGAAGATGCTCGAGGCAACAATAAAGATAGAGATAAACTGATTTCCTGTCATGGCAGACACAATAAACATCGATGAACGAATGTTCTGTGACAAAGCTGTGATGACTGTTAAAGCACAACTGAACTCTATTTGCTTAGGCAGAGTTCTTTCAATTTATTTTTGGAGAGGACAGTTATGTCACTCGTATTTCAAAAGTGATAGAGTTGAGTTTTGGCTCACTTTATCGACGTTTTGAAACTCAATCATTACCAAATCATTGAACGCCTGACATAACTGTCTGTGGAAATACAAAAAGAACACAGCCCTAGCGAACAGATAAATGACAGTCCCCAACGAGTCTTGTTTTGGAGTGGACCTGAGAGAATCTAAAAAGTGTAGGAACCACTCGAGCGGTGTTTGAGCTAAATAGCGCTTCATGCAAACCACTCACCGCTGTAGGCGACGCTTTGGAACACTGCCGAGCCGCACCGGCACAACAGACAAACATGCCATTAAACCCACAATATTACATGTCATACCAAACAATATAGTATCAAACAGTACAGACACACCCACAAAGTGCAAAAAATAACCTTATAAATTCAATGAAACCAAAAACCTAAACTTCATTCCTAAATTTTAATAAGTTTTAATTTTGATTTTTTTTTTGTAAATAGTTTGCCTGCTGTCTTTTTGAGTTCAGTAGACTTTTAAAATTAATATTATTGTTAGTGAACATACTGTTTGATATCGATACTGTTTAACCAAGATCCAAGGCTCCCACTTTACCTTAAAGAAGTGATAAACACAGGCATGACATTGAAGTGCAATCCTATCGTACCATAGACAGATAGAAACACATATCATACACATTTTCCGCCACTTTGTTGTGCAAGATCCGTAAAATTGTAGCATTGGTTTCCACTTTCCACAACTTTCATCGAAGTCCATACCATGCACAAGACATTCAAGTTTAATAGAGTATTGAATATTTGGTGCAGAAGTTTATGAAATAAATACAGTACAGGAAAAGAAAAATTTCACCTGTTCCCTTACGCTTTCTGTGTCCTGATGTCCCTCATGTTAATGTGTGCAGTCTACCGAATGAAGGAATTTACAAGCTTTAGAGCTTGTAAATTCCTTCATTCGGTAGACTGTTGAAGTTTGTTGGAAGGCATCAATCATCACTTGCCTAGCATAGCTTTAGAGCTATGCTAGGCAAGTGATGATTGATGCCTTCCAACAAACTTCAAAACTAATATTGAAATCATACCCAGCAAAGATTTTACGTGCTCAAAACGATTAATGAAAACATTTTGGGGTAGGCATACATGTTTTAAGCTAAATATCTAATCCGCAATACACATTGATTTTATAATGCGAAATGGATTCAATTACTACTATTATCATAATCAAATATTCTAAAACCACTTCTGAAACCGCAATAGCACGACTGTTATTACTATCTTATGTAAATGATTAGCCATAAATCTATCATCATCTCTTAAATACCGAACAACATAATATTCTACTCAAAAAATGATAATTGTGCCGCCGGTTACTATACATCGACACAATTTTCATCATTCTAAATAAAATAATAACAAGATGGTATGTGATAATGTGATACTGACTGTGTTTTTTCTTGAGCGGCAACGGCGGCGGCCGCGGTGGATGGTGGTCGGCGAGCGTATGTGGCCTCGCTTCGCCGTGAAGCGTGCAGATTGGAGCCGGCCTAGAAATTCATAGAAATATTCACAACACATCAAAAACTATGGAAATGTTTACCGAATCACACTAGCTCGTCTACATTTCCAAAGATTCAAGACTAGAGAGCCATCGCACATTTCAAAATTAAAAGCAATTAGTTACAATAATTAGTGTTATTTAGTTACGAGTTGGCGGATCTGCCATTAAACCTCTTACGAAAATGAACCAATCGTCACCTTGAGTCTTGATAGTTGGCAAATCCTATAAATTTTACATACAAGTTTTGAAACTGAAACAACAATTGACCACAAACTAACAACATAAATAATAAATAACGTAAATAAATAATAAACTTAAATAAAACCAGACAACAGAAAAGACACAATTTGTTGTACTACTGTTGATGAAACCGAATTATAGCACTTACAATGCGTATAATTACAAATTACAAGTAAGAGATAAGACCGCAGAAACAATTTCCTACTCAAGGTCGTGTGTGGCAACTACGAATAGCTCACCAGTTTTAAGTACCTTTAGAAGCCGTCGACAGTATCTAGAATATTTAGCAAAAAATTCAATACTTTACGATCTTCTCAATAACACGTGTTGGTAAGTTCCCTCTCAAAATATAATATCCACGCTGTAAATATCGAACTAATCTACGCATAAAACGACCTTCGACTTAGTTTTCCTTTTCCGTAATCGCGATGCAAATAGCTACGTCTGGTTTATTCTATAAACAAGGAAGTCCATCTGCAATTCTTTTCAAAAATATGCTTGAAAAGGAAATTTCAAATTTTAACAACTAGCTGCTGCCCGCGGTATCGCTCACGGTACCTGCATAAAACTAGCTAGTAGTAAAATAATTCTTACAATCGGATCAGTACTTCCAGAGCTTACATATTACAAAAAAAAACAAACAAATGATACCTTTTTATAATATTAGTGTAGATGCAATATGCTTTTTAGCGACAATTCAGATCAAGGTGAATCATCTTGACCATATTTTCCCAATGTACTTTTGTCGTTGTCGGTACTGTTGCTCACCTGATCTCAACAGTGGGGAAGTTTTGTTGGACGTCCGCGCGAATGTTGCGCCGCGTCTTGGCCGGCAGTTCGGGCGGTGTTTCACTCTCGTCTGACGTTATACTTGCCAGTCTGTGCGACGTAAATCATGTTACAAAATGCCTATTGCGAGATGTTTACCGAAACGAACAATTGGGATGGTTTGATGGTTATTACGGTAATGATTTACTTTAGGAAGGCCGTTAAAGCTCGCCTCGAAATAAAGATCTGTGGTATTGAAATACACTTTTATGGAGAAGATAATTTTGATATGAAGTGCATTTGTTTACACATTTCTTGTCAATTTAGAAAAAATCAAGATAATAACCACACACAAACATCTGGAACATTGATAAGAATCATTCTAATGAGATAAGAATAATAATTGAAAAACTATATAACAGGCTTTAAACATCTAAAATGTACAGATGCTAATGTTTTCAAATAATTGTATGATACGAAATATATAGAGATAATACGAATTTCCGCCACCAAACTTAAGCCTAATGATAAACACCACCGTGCTAAGTGCTTCAGTGAGCGACTGTGCATCAACGAAAATGCGATTCCTAGAATATGACTTGAATTAGAATAGCTTTCTTCTGTTGAATTACGTTAGGGATGTCACTCACCAACAGTTAAAACACCAATGAACATGTAACAGCTTCAATTTGCCTAGAAGACTCACGTTTAATGCGCGAAATTCTCAGTATCGAGAGCAATTTCCTCCCGCATCGATCAATTATCTACGAAAGTAGCAATTTCTGTCACGCAAGGCAAATTCAAGCTGATATCCGATACAATTAGTTAGGACACGTGATAGTTTTTGATACATGCAGTGATATCTATAGATTAGTCTATTTTCTTATCGATGGACGTCTTCTGATCACAAAACATACTGTGGGTTCCTCAATAAAATTATTTCACGAAACTATTACTTACTTGAAAATCTTGAAATATATTATTACCTTGTACAACTTCAAGGGGTATCAAAAATGTATCACATGTCAAAAGCGCATCAACTAAAACAATTTACACCTTATGTTAGGAGCATAAGGTTCAAATTGTAAATTGATAACATTCAACATATAACATAGATTAGAAAGACGAAAACAGAGGGACACTCACTTTAAAAGGTGCGTTGTTACATTGTTCATATTGGTTACATTCATGCGGCTCTCAAAGCTCTGTACTGTGCACCTGACTTCGCTCACACAGTCTGTACTGTTAAAAGTACTGCAAAAACAACACACGAAGCTTTGAGACGTGATGTTTCAGATATTAGAGCTGAGATTTTGACAAGATGCATTCGAAGAGAATTCGTTCTTTTGATAGTTCAAAAGATTTTTTAAAGGTATTGTATAATAATATAATTTTCGTTTGCATTTTGTCTAGTCCCGCAGAAGAAGTCACATCGGTACTACTTCTAATTAAGTGAAAAAAATCACAAGTTTTAAAACGTTTAAACGGTTAATAAAGTGCAAATCAGTGTAATTAAAAAACAATATACAACACAGATAAACAAAACAATAGAGGAGAACAAAGTGAGAGAAGAGAAAAAACAAATAAATTACCTATCTGCATGGCTGGAATAGTGGTGAGAAGAAAACGAAGATGTGAAGCTGTGTTCTGTGGAAATTTCTGCGTGACCCACAGACACAAACCCAGACTCGTTGGAGAAACTTAAACAAAGCAAACAGACCAAATAAGTCACAAGAGTAAACTTAAGCCCACTGCAAACGAGTTCCCAACTTTTAACTACAACAGAAAAAAAGAATCGAAGCGCTCGTAGCGTAGCTTGCTTACGGCGTTCTTGATTGATCGTTGACGTTAGTTGTGCGCGGTCACAATTTGGATGGGTGACTGCAAGTGGTATTACGAGCTGAGTGAGCGCTTCCGTGCTTCGGAGGACACGTTAAATTGTCGGTCCCGGCTTTTAAATCGTTAATAATAATAAATAAATAAATAAATAAATAATAAATAAGTTAAGCCACGACGGAAGCCTTTAGGCGGCCTAAAAAGTCCGTCACCAGAGTTTACCACTTGCTCATACGAACTAACATACTTTACTACAATCATGAACTACCAGTCGGGTTTGAAAAAATATTTCGGCTGATAGCTCTCTTCTTAGCTCTTGAGGAAGGTTAAAGTCTACTTTTTATCATCATCATCATCACTATTAACCATTAATACGTGGACAAAGCCGCGAGGACGCTGCTAGTAAATAAATAATTAAAGTCATAAGCAAAATGCATGTAAGTACCAAATAATGTAAGTACCTGCTCGTGCCTCTGACTACTCCCTTATACATTTTTCAAGAGGATCTTGAATTATCTAAAGATCTAAGAGAATAAATAATACCGTGACTTGGGAAGTCGAGATTATGTTTTTTTTTCGAACCATAGTAAGCTGTTTGCACTGGGCTAGGCTTTCTGCTACAAAAACAATAGTTTCAAAGCTAAGAATAACAACTCAAATAGACAAGTCACATAACAATGCTCACAAGCTAGAAAATAATCGTTGAACAAAACAAGCTTTTATTTTGTAACAAAATTATCAAACTGAAAATAATTTATATCTAAAAACTTGGCCACATTTTTGACTTAGTAACCGCGAAAATACTGCTTCCTTTTAACAATTTCATAATTCAATATTCCCATTCATAACATCTGCCATCTATAGCCGAGTTCTTAAACGCATTTTAAAGAAACTAAAAATAAGATTTTCCTATAACGTATCAAATAAACTATGAACCACGATTGTGTAAGAACAAAATAAGCATCGGATTAGGCGCTACATACTGGACATACCGATTGTGGTTTGAGTGAGTATTGGCGTGTGTTGAGTTCATATGAGACTCGTGCGAGTCCACAGAGGCTCGCAATTCTCCGTTGTTGCAGCTACAGATACCTGGAAAAGAGAATTCAACTATTTATTTTAGTTTACAATTTATGATGATTTATACAATGTCAGGAGGCAATCTTTTGCCTACACTTATGGACATTAGTGCCTGGGACAATGTTGAGATGGAGTAGGCTTGCCCAGCACCTACACCATCCTCTCAGCTTACCGGCCATATCCACAGGAGAGACATGGTCAATACGTGTGGGGGGCTGACTAAGCCGCGGGTTTCCTCACGATGTTTTCCTTCACCGTTTAGAGCTCGTGTTAATGCGCATATAAATTTATCGTAACGAAAAATCCAATGATGCACGGCCAGGATTCGAACCCACGACCTTTGGATCGAAAGTCGAGGTACTATACCCCTCTGCCAACACGGCTCTTACAATACCATGTTCCTATTAATAGGGTAGTTTGCACTAAGTAAGAAAAAATAATAGGTAAATAATGATAGGTTTCGTAAAAAGTGTGACTTCATATGACATTCAATTAATTTATCGCATGAAACGCAAGTACGAAAGTTTTTGAACAATCTCTTGGTAAGCATCGAATTATGTAAAGTGTATGAGCCTGCTCGGCATCGCATCAAAGCGCATCACAACTATTCGCAACCAAATATTATCTCGAACTTAGTAATATACCTATGATCCCTGTCTTGGTAAATAAGTAACAATACCCATACTCTTTTCCAGGCCAGAACCTATGAATATTTATTCAGGGTATCAAATACAATGATAACTTCATAAGCTGCCACCTAAGTTCCCTCAGTGAATAGCAAAATGAGTCATAATGGAACTCGGTCCGATCGGACTTTGAGCTCCTTGTAGCCTGTAGCTTCGCCCTAACTCAGTGGACATCAATTTGATAGGCACTATGCAGTAAACTGCTGCTTTGACGTAACGTGGATCATTTTAGGAAAACAATTAGGGAATGTTAAAAAGTTAGGGAATACGGCAGCTGTTTTTCACAATATGTTATTCAAGTGAAAAATAGGAAACGTTTTTATTGGGTTCCCTAAGATTGCTAATAAAATTTAAAGAACCTAAAAGTCCACAAAACAGCTTTAAAGTAGGTACATACACATATTGTACACTAGTGAACGCTCGTGGCTTCGCCCGCGTGGACTACTATTTTTGTATCCCACGAGAATCATACATTTTACCGGGATAAAAATTAGCCTATGTGTTATTCCAGAACCTAAACTATCTACATACAAAACATTATCAAAATCGGTTGAGTAGTTATGGAGATACGTGGTAACGAACCTTCATACACACACACACACACACACACGGACTTTCGCCTTTATAATATTAGTAGGATTTTCTTTGTTCAAGTCATTCTGTTACGTTCTCTAAGTAAAATTGTCTTCAGAATTACTACAATACATAAAAAGCAATCCCTATATAAAACTTACCAAGCATATCAGAGTTCGGTGGAGTGGTGAATACGTGATCATGGTTCGACTCGTGCAAGTTAGAGTTGCGGTCCTCATCGTTGGAGACATTCAGCATGGAATCTAGTGAACCGCTACTGTGTGACTGCAGTGACAATCTGGAATTATGTATAAAATAATTGTGCAGCTTTTTCATACACATTATCTACAAGGCATTGAAACGGCTAACTCCACGAATGCCCAGATACAGCTTTTGAAGGTGAGTGAAAAGAAACATACATAAAAGTAACATACAACTTTGACACTAATGTGTTATTGTAATATGATTGTTAAACTTTTACTTGCTTATTAAAAAAGACCACATTATTTTCATTGTTATTAATTTGAAATTTTTAAATATTTTTTTGTAAAACAATAAGATTCAGAATTTACTTTATTAAAAATATTGTGATGTAAGTAAAAAAAAGTACGCCATATAAATTATAGTACCTAAACATATTTTAGGTACTTATAACAATCTTTCAAATCTATTATTCTAGTGCTCAACTTCAAAGTTTGCGGTTTTCCAATCTTCGACAGTTGCAATAAAGTTAGCATAGGTCGGCAACAAGTTAAGCGTATTCATTACAAACCTGTCGATGGACAAGCCCAATAGGGAGTTGTCGTTGGCAGACTTGCGCTTCGGAGGCAGCGGTGGGGCCAACTCGATTTTCCTGTAACAAGTAACAACATCACACTCTCACTTAACGAAATATATGTATGGTGTGGAAGTGAAAGTGGTCATTTTTGATGTTGATTGACACGCAATAAGAAAACATTAACTAATAAGCGCTATGAGGTCGTTTAGTAGTAGAGACAATTTGATTTACCAATATTAGTATTTTTTGCTCTATATTTGACTTACTGTTACTAATTTTTTTTAGTTTTGTTTTCTTCATATTATAATGTCTACTGAAGTGACAGTACAATACGCCTAAGATAGGATTAAGAGAGACAGATAGGAGGTGCAGCTGCAGATGTTTTTATCAATATCTCTGATTCATATCGTTATCTATGTACGATACACAAAATTAGGAAGTTGTACCTATGCGCTATTCATTTACGTGTTAAAAGAGCTTATTTTAAGGGTGATTCGCTTCTATGTGTAGATACTACTAATGATTGCAACCTGTCGGTGGTAGAAAGTTGGAAATGGATATTGCCTTTAATTTAGCTATAAACATTTCATACAGCTTAGATTAAACGTTATGGGCTTTTAGTCGCGGTAGGGTGGATTTCCTGCTCAAGCGAAAGTTGTTCAAGTGTGTGCACTTTAAATGGTTGAGATCGTACGCCGGATAAATTCTAAGAGGACTGATCTAAAGAATTTAATTTCGCTGTAGAATTCTTCCGTACGGTTTGCCAATATTTTCTTCCTGCAAGAAATCGCGTAAGGGTAATGACCTTGGTATGGTTGAAAATGGCTTCGTAACTGATAGTGGAGATAATTAAATAATCTTATGAATCTCGTTAAGTCTAATGTCTGTGCATTGAAAGAAGAGAAACAAGGGTGACAAACAACAATTTCTAATTTGAGTTGACTTCTCTAGCAGCCTATAGGAAGCAAGTTCTTGCGTATATTCATGTATGACTCTCTTCACCTTCAGTACAGTAGGGCCAACGGATCTCGGCGTTCGTGAAGTTAGCCGTTTCGATGCGCAGCGCAACTTTTTCATACAAAATTTTCTACTGCGCAGCGAAAAGCCTGACTTCACGAACGCCTAGATCCGTCGGCCAACTGTATAATGAAAACGTCAATTTGACACACGACTATGCATAGATCACAGCTTTCACGTAAACACGTGAGATCTATACAGAACCAGTATCAATAATAGAATTCCTCTTTGACCTTCTTAAGTTTAAAAACATACTTTTACTTTTTTAATGTGGCATTAAATTATAAACGAGTCTGTTCTCCATATTGATTTTCAATTATGCATGTAATAATGACTTCCGTGATATTGAATAAGTTTTAAGACTATTTGGCCTTAGCTTCTGCTGATTTAGTAACACAAATGTCCTTGCAAACGATTAGAAGGAAGCGCCACAGTTAACAAAATTAGTGACGGTTTATTTATAACAATAGATACTTCTTGAACATTCGTCAAAGAAACATCGTCATGTTTATTATAAACCGACAATGTCAACGGACTTGTCTGATAAAAACGTTCATCACAACCTACTAACGGTCAGTTTCAATATTCTATCTATGATTTTGCTTACTGTGGTTAGATTATTTGACATTACTTTCGCTAAAAATGACAAATATCTTACAGCAGTAAGCAAAACCACAGATAGATTGAATATTAAAACTGGCCGTAAGAAGATTGCAACACCACAGGAATTCCATGAACGATATAGATGCAATATACTCAAAAAATTAATACGCATAGGTAAAGAAATTGTATGTTTTTATTTCCTCGTCTTTTACCCTAAACATCCAAACAACTTATGGCATAATGGTAGGGTATCAAAAAACCCTACTACTAAGTCATCAGTCGGCTTGACGTATCTAATGATCCCAAACACAACGGTTTACGACGAGTAACCATTCCAGGAATACGCCCTTCAACAATAAACTAGCTCAATGATATCATATTTTTGTGTTGTCATCAAAATACAATAAATTGGCAAATTTTACGACGATATAACAATCAGAAGTTTTGAGATTAATTTTCTTGGATCATACATGGTCCATTAAATACACAAATACGGTACATAATGAAATCGTGTTATAACACCAAAATAACAGGAGTAAATGAATGAAGCTAATGAAGATCATACGGTAAGTATTGATTGTAACTTACCGGTTGGGTCTGGCTGGTTTGGGCGGTGGCGATTCGGGTGCATCCAACACGGATTCGGAAGAATGTGATGCACGCACACCAGCCGACTCGCCACCTGGCTCACCAGTCAGCAACGACAGTTCCTTCGGGGTTAAGGGAATATCTGGAAAAGAACAGTCCATTGGTGAGCAGTCATGTTATACAGCGTTTGTCTGCAAATCGATAAAAGATACACGCGAACGAAATCACGCGCTGCGTTAATCGCTTTTGACACAAAACACGTATCTAATTCTAATAGGTACATAGGATGGTAACCTCGATAGGAGAATGCATGGTATCATGAAAACCAAACTGTATGAAATAATTCGAAAATTAAAAACGAACGATTATGATTTATTCTTTATAGCTCTGTCAAATGTACAATAATTTACAGTGTTTACGATTACGACAATAATTTACCAATTCAAACCTTACAGAACGACCTCGATTCGGATTTTCGTTACGAGTACTTTAATAATCTTTCAATCACTCTAAGTGCTTTTTGCTCAAGATTTTAAAAGTGGCCAATTTCAATAAATAAAATACTAAAATTGTTTTTCAAATATTTCAAAACCTGTATTCAAAACGTACCGCATTCGAAACGGTTATATCGCAACACAAATGCAATAACAACAGATTAGCCACACATCATTATGGGACAAGAGTCTGTAGATGGTATCTGCGTTTGCGCAATCGTTACATGTGTCGTTGCGAACGCGAGCATGGGCTTGATGTATTTGACAGGTTAATTAGGATTTGTAAGCGCTTGTCACTTCTAATTTGTGACTTCCTCTTCATAGCAACAATGCATGTTCAGCTGACTAAAAGGAAATGTCAAATCATTTATGTGCAGCAACAATGCATGTTTTTGTAAAATTTAGAGTTTTAGCTACAGACATTCAAGTAGAGGAAGGCCGAAGAAGAAGTGGTTGGATTGTGTGAAAGAGGATATGAATGTGAGAGGAGTGGATTCTGAGTTGACGAATGATAGAGGTGAGTGGAAGCGGAAAACATGTTGTGCCGACGCCACTTAGCGTGGGATAAGGGCAGGAGAATGATGAGCTACAGACATTCAATCGACATTAGTGATTATAGCAATTAGTGAGACATCTTACCAGGTAAGGAGTTTCTTTGGGTAGACGCTCTGGGAGATACGAGGGCTGGTCTCGGAGAGAGAGCCGGTCTGGTCATATGCTGCTGCGCCAAAGACGCCACTTCTTCAACCGCCGCTGTTACCCCCTTCACGACCGTACTGACATGCTCGGGGGACAGAGCAGCTATTGTCGTATCCAGTTCTTCATTCCCCGCGTCAGCTCGCAAACTCACAGCAGTGATCTCGTCACACAAACGTATGAGCATTGCTAGAGCGGCGCAAAGCCTTTTCACTGCACCGGTCAACTGCGGTGACCGACTACAATAAGGTTTTATTGCTGAAAGAGACAATAAAATAAGTATGCCGTCGAAACGTTCAAGCGACAAAACGAAAGTTAGTACCACTGGCTTTGTATAAAAAACAACAAGTCATCGTCCATTCGGTAAGGAAAACCAGCAACGGTTAATGGAGATGTAATAGATTTCGAATCGACAAAATTAACCTCATATTTTGATAGTTCGTCATTCTTGTCACTTTTTGGTTGCACGTGCACTGTGGTTTTAAATCGCTCTTTTTTCTTGTCACAAATGTGACAAATGGAATTTAACGTGCACGCAGAAGTGATTAACTAATCAAGTAACCACGCATCCTGCGCCGTGGCTTAACCATGCCAAATAGCAACGGAAATTAAAATGAAAGTGTACGATTAGCCTTAAACTTAATATGTATTTATTTACCTTTATGTATATTGGCAATAGATTCGAAAACAATGGTGCCATTGTCGGGGAGCATTTCCAGTTTTCTTTTGGTAATGACATCAGAAAAATGTTTTAAGCCGAATGTAACCTGTAACGATGAATAACAGTGCGGTGAGCTAAGGGTAGCGTCACGGAAATACCAGGAAAAAAATAGCCTTGCCCTAATTACACACTAAGAGCGTGCGCTCCAAATGCTGATAAAACACTAAAAATACAAATACTTAATCCATTTTTAGGGTTCCGTACCTTAAAAGGTAAAAAAAGGAACCCTTATAAGATCACTTTCTTGTCCGTCTGTCTGTCTGTCTGTCCGTCTGTCTGTCCGTGTGTCACCATCGATTATCTCAGGAACGGGTAGAGCTAGCAAGTTGAAATTTATACCATATACTAAGGTTTATAGTCCCTATTGTGAGTATAAAAATCAAGGTCCTGAGTCAACACTATAAAAAGATATAGGCAAATTTAGGTTTTCGTGAAAACTTGTGAGTACCAAAACTTACCTTAATTATCAACTTTTTTTATTTTTCGGAATTTTTCCTTTACTTGTGCTGAAAGGCCTTGCTTGTAACCAAAATTGACAATTCTAGGTCAACCGGAAGTACCCTAGAGGTTTTGGGTCGAAAACCTAAATGGTAGTTCCCGTTGACCTAGAATAACGAAATTTGGCAAAAAGCAAGGTCTTATAGCACAAATAAAGGAAAAATTCCAAAAAGTTAAAAAAGTTGAAAATTAAAGGGTGTTCCCATACATACATAGTTGACGCCAATTAAAATTGTCCTCCAAGTTGTATGGGCGCTCATAAAATTAAGCGGACTAGCTTAATTGGCACCATGGCTAGGTACGGAACCCTCGGCGTACGAGTTCGACTCGCACTTGACCGGTTTTTATTTGATGTTAAAATTAATACTGCATCAACAAAATTTTTTCAGTATAACAAATTGTTACAATTGTTTAATATTACAAGGTAAACTGACCTCTTTGACAAGTCTTTCCAATTCTTTGGCAGGTGTGGTTTCTCCCTCATCGTTTGCATTGGTTTTGTTCCCCATGTTCCGAAGCTTCGGACTAAGTGGGGAATGTGATCTAAAACAAAGGAAAAGAATATTAACATAACGAATGATGATAACAAAAATCAATTACGTTTAGAATATCACAAACCTAGCAGGAATTAAGTGTAAATACTTCAGATGTTCATATATTTTGTGAGGACACTCTTTAGTGGCGTTGACTGCTTCGACCAATTTCACATTAGAAGGTTTTGCCGTTTTAAACATTTTGACCGTAAATTATGATGACCGTATAAAACGTTGTATTCTAATATTACTACAAAACAATAAATACAATCGACACACCACTAGTACATTGCAAAGCTGGACTTAGGCTGGGTTGCACCATATTGGCTGTTAAAGTTAAGGTTTATGTCAAATTTGACGATAACTTTAACGTTGACTTTAACATTGACTGCGGAATGAGTTGCACCATCGTATTTCTTGGCATAGCTAAAGTTATTAGGGTTACAAGTCAAATGAGATCTTATTTACCCCAAAATCAGTGTAAAAAACATTTTTAAATATGGCTATACTAGACGAAAACTCAAATGACGCTGTCAATTGACAAATTTTGCTGTCAGTGTCATTGTCTGCGAGACAATGACACTGACAGCCGAGACTCAAAATATAGTTTTTTCATACTAATGACTTTTTAGATCTCGTAATTTTTAATAGCCGTAACAGATGCACAAACCCAACCGCAGACACAGTGCTCTGTCTCATTTGTTAACATGAATTTTGTATATATCCTTCTTCTTCTTTTGTGCGAGTGAGAAGGAACAGAAAATACAAAATTCATGTGAACAAATGAGACAGAGTACTGTGTGCGGTTTGGTCTATACGTGTGTATTTGTGTAAGCACTATTACCGTAGGTATATTTTTTTTGTCCGACTTTGTTTTTGAGAAAATCGATGATAAATGTGTCAGTGACGTAGTTAATTTATTTATTTCTCGAAAACTTAACAGTCCAATAGAAAAATGGTTTCCGCAACAAACCTTTGTTTTTGCTCATACTTTATATTAAGCTCGAGAAACTCGGATTTGATTCCAACAAAAAATGTTTTTTTACGGTGAATTCTTTGAAATGGTAGAAGATCGTTGAAAAAGTGATAGACATGTTTGTTGTGTAAAATATGTAAAGTAATTTTGCATTAAATAACTTTAATGTTGTTCGTAAAAAATCAATTTGTTGGAACGAATTCGAATTAGCGACTTTATATCCCAGCAGGTTTAGGCAAATAGGTAGGTACTTACACTTTTCTTTTCCTAGACCTGTTATTACTTAATCATAATATTATTACTTTCGTCTTCAGAACTACTAGATTCCTCTGTAAATTCTAGAAGCAGGGACATGTTGTTTGTTATTTTGAGCACAAACGCTTTATGAAGTATGAGGTTTTTATGATTTTGACGCATCTGGCAGCTATTTAACTTTAACAATAGCTTTAACCAGCGAAGATTGGGCGGTTACGGTTAGCAGTTAAGTTATGACGTCATTTAACAATTGTCAGATGGCGCAACGCATTTTTTGCCTAACCGGTACTTTAACATGTTTGTTATTGTTAAAGTAAGCTGGTGCAACCCACCCTTAAACTGATTCATTTAAATGGCTAAGTCCCTCGTCAACTGACTACATGCATTTATTCAATTTATCGGTGAGTTCCCCTGTAGGTAAATACCGTTATAGCAAATGTGTTTAGTGTCAATAGTGCTTATTTCCTTTAACGTTCGTACTGTGCTTTATATTTGGTCGGTCTTTAACAGACCAGAATACCATATTGGTATTTTCCAACAATTATTTTTGTTAAATTTTTTTATGTAAAATTATATTCTTCTTACCTTCTTTGATGCACACATTAAAGATTAAGGTAAGAAGCCAGTTTATAATTACTATTATTTAATGTAGGTATGTAATATGATCACAACTGTATTCCCAATATGCGGTAGACACATTCTTTCAGATCTTTAGGCATTTTTAGATCCCTTTAAGATATCTAAGGGGGTAGACAGAGGTTTGTCCAAACACATTTGGTATATTCCCACATTTTGCAGAAGTTATCATTCCATACGTGACAGGTTGCAATCCCATCGACGCTATTAGAAAGCTGATTTCCTCACGATGTTTTCCTTCACCGTTTAAGTAGAGCTCGTGTTAAAGCACTATTTACATTTTTCGAAAGAAAAAATCCATTGATGCACGGCTGTGTTCGAACCCACGACCCTTGGATTGAAAGTCGAGGCACTAACCCACTCGGCCAACACTGCTCTACTATTATTTATTTCAAATATGTGTTTATAAAAGTGTCAATGATCACAATTTATTGCATTGCGAAAGAATCTTATTTGCATTTGCATGCAAGCCCACACACTCCTAATACAAAGGCAGGCTATGTTCCCATGTTAGTGGAGTAGGAGGTCCCTGTTCAACTAATAATATCTTATAGAACAAAACATAAATACACCTTATTCACTGTCATCACATAGAATAGATAACATTGGAATTCCGAGGAGTGGTTTGATATATTTTACAAACCTGCTGTTGATCGTTTCATAAGTATAAAGTTTGGTCAGATGGTGAACCGGTTTATCCAAAATTTGTTTATGCAAAATGTAGGTACAACAACAGACCATAATAAAGCAACGACCTTGCGCAACCGCCGAGCAAGTGCGCAAGGACGTAGGTCTCTACAATTCCTATGACGAGACAGACCACAATACGATGTGCTAAATTTACTCTGGGTTTCACAGAGATTTTATCAAAAAAGTTTGACCTCGGGCGTTTCACTTTAGCGTCCGGTATTTATTGTTCATACAACACGTAACATTTAACCAATTCGTACCGTTTTCCATTGTTAGCAAATCTCCTGTGTAGTTTGTTTGTGCGTTTGTTGAACCAATCACTGACAGGGGATCGCAGTCGCACAGCGTTTGCCATTTAGTTAGAGCAAACACTCGAGAGCCACCACGCCTGCTCCGCAAAGATCACTGGGGCCGACTAGCCGAACGGTTTCACAGTCGACTACTTTCGAAAGAGCTCACTAGGTTGGAATAAAAAGTATTCAACAGCACTATAAATAAAACGCTATTCACGGTGACACTTTGCGCCGACACTAAAATGTAATCACTTAACATTGCATGTACTAAACTAATGAGATTTAAGCCGGCAATGTACTAACGAGCGCGACAATACCAGGTCGCGATCATGACTCATAATCAGAACTACATTAAGTGCAATGTCCACGTTAACGACATCAACACACTTTGTTTTTTGTTCACACTTTATTCTGCATTCCACAAGCAAGGTTGCAACATCGAAAACGGATGTTTAGACGTAAACACTTCACAAAATCAAATTAAATACGATGCAAGACAATAGCGATGTTGAAGCGCCGGCGGTCGAGATAAAACTGATAAAATAAGCGACAATTTCTTAGTTGCTGACAGTTTAGATAGTGGAGCTATGTATGTAAATTTATCAATAAAGATAAGAAGCATTAAACTTCGTTGAAGATGTACACAACTTACTAGATAAGGTTGTTGTTTCATGATAGAACAGAAAGCCCCATGTAATCTGTCGCATTTCACTCTTAAAACATATCCTGTCTGCAAATCTATGTCATCTAAGAACCTAACTATTTAGTTCAAAAGTCTAAAAACTATTTCGAAAGAAGAAGCTGCTCACAGTACAGAGAACATGTGCGTCGCGAGCGTTTCGAGATTTATTGATGGTAATAATAGGGGAGACTTGCCTACCAGCAATGGATAAAACATACCTGAGTGCAGACGAGAGATGCGGAGGATGGTGCTGCTGGGCAGGAGAACGCATGTTGGAGATTCGCTCGAGTAGATCGTCCTTGAAGGATCGCGCGCGCCTCGCCAGCTTGTTGGCGCCGCGCAACGAACCGCGGTGCCCCGACCCACTCTCGCTCGAATCGTTCTCTGCACAAACAATACACCATTGGAAACAGGAAAACCAACAACAAATAAACAATAAACGTAGTACACGACATACAAACGTATGATTGTAAGAGAATCGACAAATGCTTTGAAAGTTGCTTCAGCTTGGGTGGAATTAGAAAAGATTCTTCGGTTGATCATGTACTATTTCAGAAAAAAGTAGCGTGTATAATGGCTGTTACTGGTTAGTTTTGCCTAGGTACTTTAGGATCAATCAATATTTCGTTCGATACAAATAAACATACAAAACATGATCGTACGCATAATTTGTATTATTTTATTAGCATGATTAGGTATTTAGAAAGTATTTATTATTATCTACATTAATCAATTATTATATCGTATGTAATAACATTTTAAAAGTAAGTAGTGAAATAATTTATCACAATAGGGAGTTAAAACTAGCACGTATTAACAATATTGATAGCATTTCGGATTTCCCCAGAGGTGACGATATTAGCAAAGAGGGATAGTAACTTTTAGAAACACTTGAAAACTTACTGTACCTAAGTAATTATCTTTAAGTTCTTATAAACAGTAAAGGAAATGTCTATTTCATCATCAAGAATGAGTAACGAATTTATCAATGAAAACTATCAAAATCAAGCAGGACAGGGCCTGTATTCTACTAGATGACAACCGCTTTGGTTTGGTTCGATCTCTTAAATGTCAGCCATTTGGTGAAATAGTAGAATAGCTTTTCAAAAATTTGTTCTGCCAAAGTTCAAAACCTCACCACAACTGAGTCGTTTGTTATTAGTAGTCATGGAAACAGTCGCTTTAGTTGAGGTTTTGGTTGAGGTTGATAAAAAGTTCGGTACGAGAATCGACGCCCAGGGCCTGTATTCTATTAAATGACAACCGCTTTGGTTTTGGTTCGAACTCTTAAATGTCAGCCATTTGGTGAAATAGTAGAATAGCTTTTAAAAAATTTGTACTGCCAAAGTTCAAAACCTCACCACAACTGAGTCGTTTGTTATTAGTAGTCATGGAAACAGTCGCTTTAGTTGAGGTTTTGGTTGAGGTTGATAAAAAGTTCGGTACCGGAATCGAGCCCCAGGACCAACGACTGAAGAACATTTCATCTAGTAGATGATTTTGAAGCCAGGCATTAACAGAAGCAACCATATAATTACGTAAGCTAATTTAGTTCAAAAGAATACCAACAAAGCAGACGCCAAACCTTCAGTATATCGTATGGCTTTGCTAAATATGGAGGCGATAAGCATAATGGAGGCGTACGAATGAGCAAAATACTAATGATAAACAATATTGAATATCAAAATTATGACTAACTTGTGGAGCATCCGCCACTTTGTTATAGACAATTGGGCGGGCATATACGAATTATTTTTGAGTATACGGTAGTACTGGCTTTGTTTTTTAAGTTGTGCGATAGTTTAAGTAAGTACAACAATCTTCTAAATATTATAATGATGGTAATTATAAATAACACTATAACAAGCTTGACTAGATGTAACTTCAAATTCAGAATACTGCTTAACCATTTATGAGCTAATGTTTTCATCGAAATGAGAGTGGTAAGAAATTATCTATCTAATGCCTTGTTATATTGACAGGTGAATATTTTTAATCGGGTAAGTGTCTACTAGGTTTTCGTTCTCGACTTCTAATCAAGAGCGTTAGGGAGTGTCCACATTGCGTTTTTTGCAGCGCGTTTGTATCGATACAAACGCGATTCGAACGCGATGCGAACGCGCAGCCCCCCGCGCAGCCCCTCCCGGTTCGCTTTTGTATGGAAAAATACGCGTTGCGAACGCGCGTTTGTATCGATACAAACGCGCAGCTCAAAAACGCGCTGCAGAAAACGCAATGTGGACACTCCCTTAGAATGTGAGAAGAATTTTCACAGGTATTACTACTATGATTCATGACCTGCATATGTATTATTTGCACATTAACCTTGTGTTCATTAATTATAATAGCAGGCATAACACGAAACGTTCGTGTTATAAATTAACTGAGGAATTTTATTTTAACAATACATTAACATTACGCCAACGTGGGGTAGGAGTTTTTTTATCAAACCTTGTCTATTAAACATGCATTTGAATAGGAAGTCATAATTGATTTACAAGCTACAATTACCTAGATGTTACTGCACAAAAGAGGTTTAGTTAGTAAAGAATCACGGCATGCTTGGTTTGTTATGAAAGCTTAACTTAATCCATAAATGCAATATATTCCCATTATTGTATTTATGGATTTATAATTACACTTCCCTCTAATAGATCTAGAACGAAAAACAGCACGACATACCAGATAATGACGTTAGGCAACTAATTCGCACTTAGAAATACTAATATTGAATGCTTGTGAAGACCATCAACAAGTTCACATAGCCTGTTGAAATCACAAGATACAGCATTCATGTATACCAGACATGGAAAGATAGCGAATGTCTATTAGTTTATCAATATGATGCAGTTAATGACGCGCGAGTTTATAAATATAAACCGAGGCGACAGGGGGACGCGCCCAAAGTCGCGATGACGACTGGCGACTGAACCTCTCTGCACCGCACCGCGACAGACGGACGCCTAACCGAGGGTCATGCTCGCTTCTCAAGCGAGTGCGTCATACGTACACGTACACAAACGGACTTGTCATAAACACACACGGTATCGCCAACTACTTAGCATGCTGCCCCAGCAGCTACATGTCCTGTCCAATAGCCCCTTAACTACACCATGGCACGTATTTATAATAACTCCACGCGATAAACACAATTTAATTCAAGGAAAACCCTTGAAATATCACAGGAACGGTTAGTTTCATTAAACAATAAATAAACCGAGGGTATAACCAGAGCATTACCGGATTCAATGAAAAGAATATCGACCGAAACATATAAAACTAAAGGACTAATATGAAGAAAACAAACGTTAAATCATAATCAATAATGAAATATGTGTGTATAAGTACTTTTAAACCCACTGACATGACATATTTGGAAAACGAAAGTCGTCGCTACTAGTGACTTAATGCATAATTATGTGTATTTTATTCAACATAGTGAGAGGGTCTGATACTTTTAGAAACAAGCGCATAAAAATGATAATTGCTCTAAACTAATTCAAATAAACTCTACATCGTCAAAACAAAGTTACCAGCTGGTTTTTCCAAGCGGCCTTAACATTATAACAACAATAGATACAATTGGTGTTGTGTTCCCGCGCCTCTTACGTCTTGTTATACAATATCAAGCAATTCATTAGATGCACTACAAAGCGACAAGACGTGCACAAGGAAGGAAAATCGAAAGCCTAAGGTGCAACGACTCTTCCGTTTCGCTTTATGGAAATGGGACACAGGGATCTCGTTTCATTCAACTTTCAATTTTGCAACATGACAATGAAACAGACTATCGTATTACATAAACCATGCATAGAACTAGACTCAAGTAACATGAACTTCTCCCTATTATGACTATTATTTTGACTTGAATTACTTATAGCATTTTATGCACTTAACTTATAAGATATGAACATAATACAGTAGGGCCTCGTTAATCCGGAGAGGCAACAAGCAATTTATTCAAAAATAAAAAAACCCGGCTGAACTGAAAAGTTGGAAACAGCATTATCTTATCAATCACAAAACAAAATTAAATTACAATTTTATTATTATGTAGGTATCTAGGGTTCGATGCCGTGCGCATTTTCCTAAACGTTGTTGTCACAGTTGACACACAGATGGCTCTGTGAGTACCTAAATTAAATGCGTAAGTTATTTCTTAAATATGAGATATCTCCTAAATGGCTAAACCAATTTCGATGCAGTTTGTTCTAAACGTTGCGTGTGACTAAATAGAAAGTTTTAGTTTGCGTTTTGGTTAGCAATTTTATTTAGGGCGAAAAATAGATTTTCAAAAATTTTGAGACTCGATTTAGTCTTCGAAGATGTCATGTTAGATTTTTTTTAAAAATATATTTGATATCAGTCCACCAACCTCTTGATTCTGACATGGATTTTGATATGATAGCGTGATTTTCATTTTGAAAATTCACACATTGTTGCATTTTTTAGCCGCACTATTTGATTTATCGAAATAAAAAGTATCCTAGAGCACAATCGAGATGGAGACGATTCTAACGATACCTCATTCATCAAAATCCATCCAGCCGTTTAGGAGAAACGTGGTAATAAAGAATATTACTTACATACGAACGAACGAACGAACCCACATACATAGAAACGCGCGATCTACATAACCCGGGTGACTTGACAGTCAGCCGGGTAAAAACAAGAACCTTTGCGGATTATCGAGGCGTCCGGATTATAGTATGCAATCGCCTTTGTTGCAAAAACCACGTAAACAAAGCATTTTCTAACACGGGATTTTCCGATTTCTTCAGTGTTTTTCGTACACCGACCGGGACCACGTTCTGTTAGGCTAACAATCTTTAAGATTTTGTCTTCATGATTGTTGTTAACGAGCGCGCTAAATTAACACTGTAGACGGAAGGCGATAAACAAAAGTCTGACGACGGGTTGGCTCATGGCAGCCCGTTGCCCGGCCGGATTACAGCGATCACCGAACAAGTGGAAGTCCGGATTAACGAGGCCCTACTGTATTACGAGTAGTTGCATTACTAAATTAAATACTATCATACCAGAACAAGATTTTTTATTGACTGCCTCGTTGTTTATTTGTCGGTAGACTCCGACTCCTGGGGCTGGGGTACTCTGAGAGCCTCGGCGCTGCATCGGCCGGCATCGCGCTTCTGCCACAGAGTATGAATTTTTAGCTTCATCTCTGCCAGCGTAACAATGATCTTCCGTGGGTGAAATGTAATATTTCAAAGTCCCTTCGTCCAGCAAATTTTGGAGGCTAGCTCCATTCCGCATTTTATTACGGATCGATTCTTTTTTCTTTCCATTTTTCGATGTCAAATTGTCGAGACTTTTACAAGGAGTCAGCGGTAACACATTGTTGTTCCGGAGATCATAATACTTGTTGGGATCAAACACACTCATTCGCGGACAGTGATCCACTATAATATCTGGGGTTTTGTATTTAGTCACATACAATATCTGGGAACAAGTTTCAGTACTATTTTGTGGATCTAGTTTAGGGCGATTACTACGCTGTTTTATGTTTTTGATGTTCCGTTTTAATGCTGTTTTCCCTTTTTCTTCTAGATGTAACACTTCTGACTTTTCTATTAAGCATCGAGGACTCAATCCATTTTTATAAACGTGATAGCTTCTTTTATTCTTTCTTTGATTTTGATTATCATCAAAAATGAAACTCTCGTCGTAATGAGGCATATTTGTATTTTTTATTTTTTTACACTTCCGAATCTGTCTATGATTTAATTTGTGTAATAAGAAACATCGAATTCGGTATCTTATAAATTAAGCATGACCCTAGAGCTCACGCGGCTTGTTATTTCCATAGAAACCGGAGATCGCTACGCAAGACGGATGCTATTGCCATCGTGGAAAGGAGACCCTTTAGAAAATCGTTGAAAGTTGGCACAGCTGCAACTTGTTTTTGCGTTTCACTACTGCACTTTTTACTTTTATATAATTTCACTGATCAATATCACATAGAACACTAAGGTCAAAATCAAAAATAGCAAATCAGTCATGTACGTACACGCAAGATACAATTAGATCACTATTTATTTACAGTGAACGTTTACAGTGGACGTCGCAATTTGGGGTTCGGCACGTCATGTGATGTGAGCATCCCGTGTGTTTGCTCTACATCGACTGATGTCCAGCTCGCTCTGCTAACCTTGACACTACTGATCCAAGCTCATACAGTCTAAATTTATACAAGCTTCTACAAATAAAAGAGCATAATCTGTACTCTTGTCACACACACTCGCCCAGAAAGTCAATATCACTCGGTATCATCCATCAATATAATCACTGCTTACAGATGCAACACTTGGCAGAACACGACAGTAATTATTCAGAGTTCAATCACAAATGCTTTATGAACATAAGTTATTTTATGTCACGAATGTGTTCAAGAAAGTTACGAAACCAAGAATACTCGATAAACATTTACACTGGGGGAAACTTTACTTGGGCTTCAAGATTTACTACTTTCTCTGATTGATGACAGATTTTGAACACTATCACAATTCAAAATTGGTTTCAAAAATCAACTACGTTGGTATTCAACTAATTTTAAAGCACAAAACAATTTGATAATAAATAGAACTGAGGAAACTCCTAAAAATAGTTGCGTTTTACGCGATTCACGATATTAGGCAGAGCAAAAAGCGCGCGAGCTCATGCGCAGCGGAGCATGGTATTGACAGAGGGTATCGTATCGATCAACCGCGGAGGTTGGGCTCGAGAGCCGGGCGCTGCAGCCGGCAGCAGCGAGGGATAGCGCGGCTCCACTGCCGAGACCGCGTTTGCCAGCGCCCATGTCAAACCAACGAGAGTGAAAGTACTGCCTCCGCCGAGCATCTCAGCGTCTGCGGACCGCACCTGTGTTAGCAAGTGACCGATTCGACGCTTGTGTGCGATTATTACCTAACACTGGTAATATCGTCTCCCACTATCCGCCGACATCTCTGGCAAGTATTATTATTATCAATAATATGCAATGTGGATTTTTTTCAGTAGAATCTCTAATATGATTTTACGTAGCAACATATTACATGCACCGTTTTTCCATAATAAACCAAGTACACCATAACGTAAATAGGATCACCCTTTTTACCCGACTGCGCAAAGCAAAGGAAGGGTAATGTGTTTATCAGTCTATGTATGTATGTTTGGATGTTTCTATGTGGCACTCTAGAGGCCAAACGCGTGGACCGATTTTGATAATTCTTACGTCAATCGATTCGTCTCAACCTTGGAAGTGTTGTTAAAGACATGACAGTAAACAAAATTCACCAGTGCCACAACCAGACGCCATATTGTCAAAATTAAAAAAACCAAAATCGTCACACTATATCAAGTGGGGTATCGTTGAATAGGTATTTCAAAATCAACTTTAGGTTTCTTTTACCATTTTTCATTTTAAGTAATAGTTTAGGAAAAATAACGGTTTAAAGTTGATTAATAATAATTCTCGCTATGGATGTTTCTATGTGGCACTCTAGAGGCCAAACGCGTGGACCGATTTTGATGATTCTTACGTCAATCGATTTGTCTCAACCTTGGGAGTGTCACTAAAGATATGACAGTAATCAAAATTCACCAGGGCTACAACCAGACGCCATATTGTCAAAATTAAAAGAATCAAAATCGTCACACTATATCAAGTGGGGTATCGTTGAATAGGTATTTTAAAATCAACTATAACATAACTAAAAAGTGTTAAATAAAAAAATATTTTAAAAAAACAAAAACCCGACTGCGTCAAAACTAAAAAGAAAAAAACAAGCCTGCAAAGAATTACTCACAGTCGGGACCCATAACATTGGGAAGATTTGATTGGTAATAAAATGAATGGGTACCGACTGCTAACTTTTTATAGCTGTTAAGTTAGCATCACCTCATTTGGCATACGACCAAGCATTATTCTAAAATACAGAATAATCTAAATGATACAGACCAACTGTCATTTAGAACACAGAAACATACTCGCAATGGTCAGACATATACTAGATGCATCTACGTACAGTACTTCCAGATAAATAATAGGTATCGTAAAACATCGGAAACAATCGCATAAAATTACAAAAACGATTGACAAATGTAATTTGGAAATGAAAATTACTCGTAATTTCAACTTTATCGCAAACAAATAAATATCAATGTCATTTTTAACTTTTTAAGTCACATTCTGTTTTGCCATTTGTACTGCCTACTAGATGCTGTCGATGTCGGTCATATTCGGAAAACACGAAATTAGCTGATGCCCATTATTTATCTTGAAGTACTTTAATGCCAATCACATAGAGGAAATGCCAACTAATTCGACTATTGAGTTGTGATTGAGTGAGTTACAATGATCATAATAAACAAATACCTAGGTTCTCGTATCTGATGAAAGTGCTCACACTAAACATTCTTAAAAGGTAATTTAGATCGAGACTAAGAATACTACTATGTTGTGTAGTGTACTACATTGATGCATGCAATGCATGAAGGTAAATAAGGCTAAAATCTGTGTCAATTGACCAAACCAGGTCTACATGCAATGAAATATGTTAACGGTCTGCTGTGGATAACATGTAATTGCCGAGTCATGTCCATAAAGACAAACTAAAAGTGCACGTAACTTCAATTCGAATGTCACTATGTCATGCCAGTATGTCATACAAATTCAATTGATTCAAGAAATGAAGACCCACTTTCAGAGAGGCTTACCAAATTGGTGACTATAATTAAAACTTAATCAAGCATGCATCTAGGTCCTCCTAACTGAATGAGTGTAAGATAAGTTTTTCAAAAGCATTTATCGATCGAGCGAGCGAAGCGAGCGAAGATCTTAGTGGTAAGTTGGGCGATTTTGCTTTGTATGTTTGTCAGGGTTCGAAAAAATCCGATTTTTATAATAAATATCAAAAATCCGATTTTTTGATATTTATCCGATATATATCGGATATATATCCAGGCTAAGAAAAAGAAGCGAATTTCATTCTGTAAGGGGATTAAACACTTTAAAATGTGTAAGTAATTTGTAAAATAATATAAGTGTCAAATTACCACATTTTTTATTTAAAAAACTTAAAAAAAGTATAAAAAATTGGTGTTTATTTGAGAAAGAATTTTTTTATAATTTTGTATTTGTTATAGTGTTAAACCACACTTAGGTATTTGCATTTGAAAATGAAAAATCTTATCAAAATTTTCAATTCCGACGGGATTCGAACCCGCAATGATACAAGCGACTAAATTGCCGAATTGGTAAAGGCACTCCGGCTAAATGAGGATCGCTTGTATCATTGCGGGGTCGAAATTGAAAATTTTGATAAGATTTTTCATTTTCAAAAGATTTTTTTAATGAACACTTAAAAAAACACTTTAAAACATAATCTAAATTATTCGGAATTGTAGTTTTTCGCTACGTGTTGCCATTAATCTCCAAAATGTTTAGTTCAGAAGACAAGAAAAAATCCATTGATATATATCAAGATAAAAATCAATTGATATATATCGTGATATATATCATGATATATATCCGCTGATATATATCGGCGAACCCTGATGTTTGTATGTTTGTATGTTTGTATGTTTCACGAATTGTTGTTCGAGCATAACTGTCGAACCGTTCATCCAATCTGCATGAAACTTGGTAGGTCCATAGGTTGTGGTAAGGAAATTTACGGTGGAGCATATGAGCTTAATCGATGAAGGGGTTGTGAAGATATTGGGTTCCCAAGGGGGTAAAAAATTATGAAAGTTACACAAATATATTGAGTGGGGTGTCATACGAAAGGGCTTATTTTGTACATTCCAAAATGGTTTTTATTTTTTATCTAGGATGTATAGTTTTTTAAATACGACCAAAGACCAAAAACTACGAAACCAGAGCTGCAAGAGCTCCCGTTTCATAGAGTTTTGATGTCTTCGTAGCTCATTGACTGGTCGGTCTTAAAAAGAGAGTGGCATCGTTGCGGTTTGGTTTTCAATGATTTTAGATGCTACTTGATTTATTTTCATGATAAAAAAATTTTTGATAAAAAATGAAAATAATTGGGGTAAAAAAAGTTAAGTAAACAAATATAATGAGTGCGGTGTCAAATGAAAGGTCTTTATTTGTACATTCTAAAATAGTTATTATTTTTATTCTAGGACGTATACTTTTAAAAATACGACGAGAATTCATAACTATGAAATAAATGAAAAATTAGACACGACATTATGTATTGCATGCATGCTAGTATTTTTTATCATGAAGAGCTAGCGCAATAGGCATACCCGGCAGTAGTAGCACTTGAAATTATAGGGGTAGTCAGAAGAAAGTCCAAATGTTGGCCATCTACGGTGCGCGAGATCTCAGTTCGGGGCGAACTACTAGTTTATCAGTAAATAGAGTGCTTCGATCTGCAATGTTGCCTGATTAGGGCAGTTTTCCGAGAAACATGCTCGGCCACCGGCACTGGCCACGGTCTGCACAGGCAGCTCACTTTCCAATAAACTAGCCGCGATCGTGATACCTAGTCTAACGGGAACTACACTTCTAGGTGGATTGGCCGATCATTACACTCTGTAATGTAAGTCACCGCATCCTCTATTCAGAGACCCTATTTTTTGCTTGATTGTATTATATTTCCATGATGGAATGATTTAAAATACGATATCATTGAGAGAGATGAATTTAAATACTGTAATTTACTACTGACTGACACCATTACGATGTGATGTAATTTGCTTGCGCTACACATGTTTTGTATTCTGGGTGTATGAAACCTACACCGTTCAGTAAAGCAATTAACTACGTCTATCTAGCTTTTATGCTTGATTTCCATATTCATTTACCTAGATAAAAGTAGGCTGATGTTTTCTTGTTAACATCAGTATTCCTTGCAGCGACTTTACAAACTAAAACAATGTCAGCTGGTTACGGTACTCCTATGAGCATGTCCTTGCTTAATGCCTGACACGAACTTGGCTACATTTTTATGATCACAGTATTGCAGAAACCACTTTCAGCTCACCACATCGTGATGGCAGTCTTTATTCAACATTGCGGTGACAAGATGTCTCATCACGACTTTACAACAAAACCAAAAACCGTTTTAAACGCTTACAAAATACATGTTGCATTGCATTAGACATAAATTCAATGCTCTAATTTTTTTTTTTTGTGGTAAGTTTAGAATTGGTTTTTTTTTCAGTTTTTATTCATAGCTGGTATCTAAGTAGGTATACATTTTGGTAAAAGCACCAACGGTTACATCAAATATTTGATGTCTGAGATTACTTTTAAAATTTGCAATTTACCAGAGATCATTCTCATGCAAATAATTCCACTTCAATCTACCAATGTAACATTAGCTGAAGGTCGAAAACCTTTCAATACCAATTTGTCAATTGGTATAATTGAACAAAATCGGCGTAACGCACGCGATTCTCACGTCTTTACACTTTGCAAACCTACGTGATTATTGTTTTGTAAATCCTGTTGTACATTCGATACAGCCTTCAAAACAAAGGCAGGCAGGGACAAAATACACTTCTCATAGTAACAAATAGGTTCACAAAATAAATAGTGACTTTCGTATTAATAGATAGAGCACATCATTATTAATCAAAAGCAATTGACCAATACTACCGACATACTGCAAACAGCTGCAGTAGGTACCTACTCGTATGTCGGGCGTTTTACCTAAACCAACTTTTTGAAGATTTTACAATGCAAAACACTCCTCAATTTAAACTTGTGTAATAAAAAAAAACATTAACTCAGCTATTATTATCCATACTAGTTATCCATAAGGTCAGATTTGAAAACTTCGGAAACATCGACCTTATGAAGTCACGCGAACGTGTAACTAATGGCTAATGGACCTTACAGACTTACAAGTTCAACAGATACCATGTCCAAAATCTAAGGACTCATTATGCGATCCTTTCACTTTCGTCATTCCACAAGTCAAGATGAACCACAAGTAAAATATGGTCAGATGAGCCTACTTATACTTAACGACCCAAGGCAATCGAGCTCAATACTACTAGCAACACTATCGATCAAGATTTACTGTAAGAGAATTGAACTGGCATAGGTACTCTAACAAACATTTGCATAGAAGATGTTACATTATGGGAATATCTCAGTAATCGAGGTAACATGTGGCAAGTGCAAATGGGCTCTGCATAACGGGTCTCTATATTCAGAAAAGCATTACGAAATAGCTCAAATAACTGTAGAACATCGCTAAACGCATACACTACGCAGAAAATACATTTTCATAGGTGAAGAAACATTGTAAAATTTCGACTATTGCAATGATGATTGGATGTGAAGAAAATAAGTTGCCATTATTTAGCTTTAGTAGACGTTATCAAATTATGATTAATTTCGGAATAAAATTGCGCAAGTGCACCTATATTATCTAACTAAGGTAACAGAACGTTATAGGTATTTGATGCTATTTATAAAAGCGAACATAGGTATTTAATTTAGGTAGGTACTATTAAACAAATCACAAAAACCTATTTTTTTATATTACCAACGGTTTAAAATAATTCTATTGGATTTACTTTTGTATTTTTCACGTACATATATGAATTACATAGCTGTAATAAACTAATGAAATAGCATCCATGGCTCTGTATTCAAACATGCTGCTGTCCCGGCTAAGGTCCCGTTACAGCCTCAGTTCCGCCGATCGTTGTCTGAGATGAAATAGAACTACCTATAAACTGCCGGGAAACAACCGAGAACTTTCAGCTAAAGAGAATATACTTCTAATTAGGAAAAATAACAGTTTCTGCAGCGGAATTCCTACAACTCAGGGAGATTGGACGACCGCGATCACGTTCAGGCAGCCTCCGTGACTACACAGCGCTAGTAAGCTACGAAATGAGTTCGGATAACTAGTTAAAAAAGTAAAACATGAAAGCGGTTCTTTATTTGCTTTTTATCTCGGTTAGTAACGTTACTTTTTACTAACTACAAAACAAGGAAGAGATTTAGCGTAGGTATCTAAGTTTTAATCGATAAAGTCATTATTGGCGGAATCGCATTATTTATATTTGCCGAATGGTTATGATGATCAAAATGGAAAGGTCAATTTCATAACTCCAGTGGTTACTAAAAAACAACTGCAGAAAGATTTTTTAAAATCTGACTGGTAGTTCCTGAGACTAGCGCGTTCAAACAAACAAACACAAATTCTTCCGCTTTATATAAGAGTACCTACCTAACCTATAGATGTAAATGTGTACAAGTTTATTGATCGGATGTTGAGAATGAATGCAGAGTAAAATAATTTCACGTCTACAACTCGGCACAGGAATGTCTAATTCAAATAACCCTATTGAGAGCGTGCGGTCCCGTTACGAATTCCGAATAGGGTTTGCAGCTCTCTTTGCAGAACATTATAAATAACCTGATAGATCTATAAAGGAAACTACTTGAACATGTACCATCCGTATGGACGTTCTCAGAAATGACTCCAGTTTTTTCGGTTCGGAATTACGGACTACGTCGCGTTGCATTGCTGCCACTTTCGTATTATTGTCTACTGGTATCATTACCAGAATTTAATTAATCGAATCAATAATTTTCGTAAGATTATCTCTTTATTTACGCCCTTTTTAAAAGCATACCGAATATTTTTTATGAAAATCTATTTCTTAGCTGCCTGCGTCCCGCCTTTATAAGTAGGTACCTACGTGGAGATTCCAAAAGTGGAAGCTTATGATTTCAGGCATAATAAAAACAACATTATAACATTCAAAAACACGTAACAGCACGGCAGCGGGGCTAAAAAGGCCGTTAAAGCAGAATCGTAATCTGAATTGCATTATATGTATGTACCTACCTATGCCGTCTCTTTTCATAGACATGAGAGTTGAGAGTGTCAATAACAAAACATGAATCATATTATTATGATTCTGCTAAAACGGCCTTTTTAGCCCCGCTGATAGAAGTAACTACTGAAGAAATACGTAATTTGAATCGGGATCAGTGGTTCCAATGAAACTTGCAAACAGAATACCTACCTACTACTTATTTTTAAAATAAAGCAACAAATAGAAAGTCCTAGTTGACAGAAATAATAGGGTTTACTCCTTCCATGATTGGTTTGGTTAAATTTCACTTTACGGCCAATTTAGTGCCGCGCGCTTTGTAGCAAAACTAAAGGAAAACTTTGTGAAAGTTTTTGTTGTCACAATCTAACAGATTCTGGAGAGGAAAAACGAAACATGATCACGCACGACTATGTCCTCAAGGCGCGGTAGAGAATCCCTCAGATTTGGACACGATCCTAGAATTCATGTTTGAAATATTTAGCAGAATGAATGAAATAAACCTACTTAGCATTAGCATATCAAAATTACGCCTCTTTGCCGTACGGTTGGGTAGATTTCCACTTGCTACGAACCTGACTAGCCTATCCTAAATGTTATACCTACTTACACTTGTTTTCAGTTTGTACCTACAAAAAACAAAGGATGAGTGCCCCATTCAGCCTACCATTAGGTAGGTATACTATGACACATTTATGAAACAAAAACTTAAAAAAGTCACATTTTATACCATGTTTTTAATGCAATTGGTTCAATCTATAATGAATTCATCATTTGGTCAAATTGACCAACAGTCCCATATTTAGGTGCAATATAACAAGTAAAAGTATATTATGTAATTTATGGTCAACAAACTGTAATAGTAATAATTCATAATTAGATTATTCTTCTTGCAGTGTTTTTTGAGAGCACCAGCGGCACTATGTACCTACACTTTATTAATTCTTAAAATTTTTGTTATTTCCTCTTTGAGCTCTGTATGTGGTATAGGTTGGTGTTTAAATATTTTTACTGGAATAGTTTTCCTTAAGTTGTGCGTTTTTGGTACTGCAATATCTTTGTGTTATTATAAATGTGTTATTTTAAACTTTATCTGTTATGGTAATATCAGATCTGTTATAATCAGAGATCGGAGTAGGTAGAATGATTTTACATACTTGCATCCTGGTTTCATAGCATGGATATACGCCTTTTTTTCTGGAAAGTTCCGATATTTACCTAATTAGAGTAGTAATTTAGTAACTACTACATTCAAATAAAAAAAAAATGTAGTTTTTTGTTTCCATTAAGTTAGGCTGGGGATGATGATGATAATTATTAATACGTTTCTCATTTTACGCCTCCACGTAATATCTATGAAATAACGGAAAAAATGTCTTGATAATTTATATATTCCAGAGGCTTATCCATACTAACCTATTGTTTGAGGTTGTTGGTCCTAAACCATTCTACCTAGTCCGATCTCTGGTTATAATGTATTGTCTTATCTGTAAGTACAGCTTGATCAAAATACATTCCGTGGTTATCACTCTCTTCGTAGCCTTCTATAGCTCATAGCTTTGAACAATGTGTTCGCTGCTTTTGAGCACCAGCTTTTTATCATTCAGTACTAACTACTGCCCTCAGCCTTAATCACACTTGTGAATAAGAAATAATTAGACACAAGATTTGTAGTATACCTACATAACTGAATTCCAGCTAAATCTTCAAGACATAAAGGTAATAAATAGTTTCATTTCATGGGTCAATGTATTTCTAAATGAGTTGAGATCAGAAAAGTTTATGAATGACTATTGGTAACCAGATAATCAGTAGTTTTCACAGGTAATGTAATATCTAGTTACAATCATTAGTTCATAAAATAAAAACAAAATATTCTCACAAGCATTTCTTTTATATTGGTGACGTTTGCAAGTAGTTAAAGTTGGCCTTTAACTGAACTACGAGGTAGCAGCATACTAGAGCACTACTACGCCTACCTATTTCCTGCTAAAACACTAAGTAGGTAGTGGGATATTGCTAAGTAGGTGCCTATCTAGTCACTCAGTAGGCACTTGGTGCTTTTGGCTCATTGCTTTGTAGGCACCGTATTGCATATTTTTTAGAAGATATACGAGAGGAAGATGGGACGCGAAAGTTTGCTAGAGCTACTAGGTACACACCAACTTTACCTACAGGGCTACGCTGTTTTCTAATGAGGCGATAAATTATTAGGAAACAGATGGTCTGTCATTGTGGACCTGGAATAACTTAGGCGCTAACATGTGAATAATATACAAAAACATTTTACCTTTCTGTCATTTACAAGTAAAGCTTTATTATTTAGTTCAGCACAACAAAGTAAGAAGGCTTTCAGTCTTCATTACGCATTCTTACCTTGTCCGCATTTCTCAGTCTTTGGAGTTGAAGTCATTTTACTTGAAGCTGGAATCACTATGACATATTATCGAGTGTAAAATAAAACAAAACAGCTATAAAAGTCCCAGATTTCACAATAACAATCTCAAAATCTATCATTAGAACCGACCGGCAGCCATGTTTGGGAAACAATTTTTTTTTTTTTTTGCAAAAGCAAAGCACCGCACCATCTTTGATTTCATTACTCAAACTATTTTATTCCAGTGCAATATCGTAAGGTATTGAGCATATAATTTTAATTTTTCTTTTAGAAATAATGGACAATAAATAACACAAAAAAGTCTGAAGGATCAAATGGGCAAATTCGGCGCAATAATAGACGCGTTTTACCTACCAATAAAACGCATATTATTACTTACCTTATTCGAACCTTATTAATTTGAGATAGGCACTTCCGTTTCCCGCCTTGCATTTCCTTTTTCTAATGAATTTACCATTGACTTCCGGCTGCTTCCGGTACATACGTCACTTCCACCAGGCAGGGTGGCGTGCGATTTTATCGACGACATCTTTATTCCTCATTGCGAGTCGAAAATCACCAGGCAGAGATTAAAGTATAAGGTTCGAATAAGGTAAGTAATAATATGCGTTTTATTGGTAGGTAAAACGCGTCTATTATTGACTTGACCGTTATTCGAACCTTATTAATTTGAGACCTGTTTGTTATCGCCTGGTGGTGGAAGTGACGCCAATGTGAGAGGCATAATAACATGTAATAAAGAATATTGAATTTTAACTCAAAAGTAAAGAACCTGAACTTTAGTTCGTAGTTTAGGTAGTATATACCTACCAGAAGCCTCAAAATAAAAGCTGAGCCAGAAGCAAAGTACTTTACAGCAAGGATATCAAAAGAAATTATTGTTACTTAATAAAAAATATTGAACTTTCTACCAATCAATATAGGTAGATGTAAATCAAATCGTTTCACATACTTAATTACCAAAATATTACTAGAACTTGCAGCTAGAACTGATTGCTTTACAAAAAGTATTAATTTTCCTTTAAAAGTATTTTTGGAAATTTCTAGGAAAAAAAGTAGCTTCTGTTTTCCACCCGTACGGGGACGAAGCGTGAATTTATGTAAGTACTAATACCTAATTATAATTGTGTGGAAGCATTTTTAAATTTCTAAGGAAAATCTCTAACCAATAACTGTTATAGTTCAAAGTGGTGTAGCGATATACTTTCGTTTCTATCGCTTTTATATACTTAACTCTTATTTCAACTATTCTGCAGAAAAACGAGTAAACTATGACTTTTTAGCAGATATTCTGTAGTCGTAGAACAAAAGATGAAGCAAACAAAAATATTGGACCCAATTCTGTATGTTTGAAACAGTGTCGAGCCCGATTGTACAAACTATCTTTGACCCGTAGGCAGGCCTGAGGGTGATCCGAATTTCACACTTTTACCTATATAATGTTCAGCATTCGTTTAACTTTCGACCAGAAAGCACAAGGAACAAGGTCACAAAACGGTAGGTATACCTAGGTATATCTATTTGCATTTGAACTCTAAATGAATAATTCTTAAATTGTAACGCAATGCCTATACGAGGGCATTGAACAAATTATTTATTATTGAAAATAGTAGGTAGTTTCTTAATAAATATCTCGTAGATCTTATCGCGGCTTTACATAGGGCCAAAGGCTTCATGTTGAAGCAAACAGATTTAAAACCGAATGTTTTGTTTGAGCTCATTTGACACGATGAATGAATGAATAATACATTAAGAAGCTAGACTTATATCTATACTTGCTTTGTTTTAATAGATCTAAACATTTGGATTGAAGAATTGGTTTTGTAGGTACTTACACCAAAAAATTTACTTATTCTTTCAGTAATATCTTGCATTTGCAGATTCATGCAAGAAAATAATTTGCACTTAGATAAATCGTGAACCAAAAGAAAATTTCAAAATAATGTAACCACCTTGTTACCTTTCAGATAAAGTGGATCAACATGATATTTTAAGATCAAATGAGCCATATAAGGAGCAGAGAAGAACGTCATTCTTACGGTAGATTCACCTGGCTGCCATTTCAGTACTTTAACTCATTTGTTCAGTTACACATTTGCGCAACCTGACGGAGACATAGACTGCACTTTTTCGAAGCAGCACGGCAGCTTCGTCGATACGTCTAACTTAGCATAAACGTTGCAAGAAATCGGACAAAAATAATGAATTTAGAGAAATTGACGGATTGAAATTGACGAATTGAAAAGCAGCTGCTAGTAGTCGGTTGAGGTCAGCTCACCAATAAACACCATGCATAACTGTACTTACATTATTAGAAAGGATGGAGGGTACCCACATGTGAGAGGGGGCCACATTCGACCAAACGCGTCGCGAATAAATGCTCAGTAATAGTTTACACTGCAACGTAAACATTATTACTACTTATACTTATCTACTTACATACAGGCAAACAGTATTGATACCTACTTCATCTAGTAAATTCTTTGTGCATTTGGTCAACACGTGCCGATCTGAATGAATGAATCGAAACCTCGGCAGAGAACTGGCTAAGCTATGGGTCTGGTGCCTAACAATCAAATAGAGGAACTAAAACCTGGATAACGAAAGAAATTAAAAGCTTATGCTTGAAAAGGGACTTAAAATTTATGGAACTAAAAAAAGATCACACCAATAAAGTTATACAACTAGAACATATAAAATTGCGAAATAAATGTAATAAAATAATTAACAAAACTAAAAATAACTACACTAAAAATGAAATAAATATTAATAAAGATAACCCAAGACAACTTTGGCGTATACTTAATAATTTAACTGGGCGAATCACTCGTTCTATAGACGACACTATACTACAGGCGTTCAGCAAAAACTTACTAAATAAAAAAGATATAGCAAACAATTTTGCTGCAGAATTTCGTAAATCTGTTAAAGATATAATCCCGAATTGTAAAAAAATGTTACTGGATCCTAAAGAATATGTAAACCACGCAAACGCATCAATCTATCTTCAAAAACCCAACCCAAATGATATTTTCAAAATTATTAAAAATCTAAATCCAAACAAAGCACCTGGCATAGATAAATTACGACCTATTGATATAAAACTTGTATCCCAAAACATAACATTAGCAATTACAAAACTAATTGAAACAAGCATTAGACAAGGAATCTTTCCAAATGAATTAAAAACCGGCACCGTGAGACCAATCTATAAAAAAGGAGCAAAGGACGACTATAGCAATTACCGACCTATCACTATTCTCCCAATTATCGACAAAATATTCGAAAAATATGTCAGTAATCAAATACACGGTTTTTACAAAAAACATCACGTACTATTCGATAAACAATATGGCTTTCAGCCCAACAAAAGTACAACGCAGTTACTTTCTCACCTTACTGATCACGTTAATGAAAGTCTAGACAAAGGGAATCATATCGTTATGGTATTTATCGATTACAGTAAAGCATTTGACACTTTAAGACATGACACACTAATCCACAAACTTGAACTAAGTGGAATCCGAGGACCGCTGTTAAGCTGGTGCTCTGACTATCTCCAAAATCGATCTTACAGGGTCAAAGTAGGTGGAGAAACCAGTGACAGTATTCCTGTGACAGAGGGTACCGCCCAGGGATCGGTTCTCGGTCCTCTGCATTATCTTGCATATGTAAACGATGTCAATAAAGTCATACAAAACTGCACAGTATATCAATATGCTGATGATACATGTCTCATCGCAGAGGATAGAGATCTAACGGCTGCCCTGGGCAAAATTCAAAAGGACTTTTCCCGTATTGTAGAGTGGTCTCACGATGCTGGCTTAGTTCTAAACGCACAAAAAACCAAGCTTTTACACATACGATCTTCTCAAAACAAAAGAGGAGCTAATACTGCCATAAAAATAATAGCGCATAAGCATAGCTGCTTGCATGACAAGAGAATATCATGCGATTGTGAACCAATTGAACAAGTAACCCATCAGACCTATCTTGGTCTAATTCTGGATAATCGATTCAACTGGCGTAACCACGTGGACCATGTGTGTGAGAAACTAAGAGCTATCCTAGCAAAATTTTACATTCTGAAATATAAAATACCATGCACCATACTGCTCACTATGTATAAATCTCTCGCTGAGAGCATAGTTCAATATGGATTGAGTAGTTACGGTCGCACTTTTAGTACATACTTGGATAGGATTCTCAACTTGCAAATACGCCTAGTTAAAACAATAGCACCTAAAAAAATTCGTGAAAGATACAGAGATGACTATAATGGACTACTAAAACATTACCAAATATTACCTGTTCATGAAAGAGTAAAAATGCAATTGCTTATAGACAATTTCTTTCAACACGTTAATTATAAAACACACAATATAGTCACGCGACAAATAAAACAAAAAAAGCTTCAAACGATCTCAGCAAAAAACTTTTATGGAGAAAGATCGACTAAATATATTATTCCTAGGCTAAAAAACAAGATTCCCACTGAAGTTATAGATACTATAAATAGTAAAAATATAAAACATCGTATAAAACAATTATTTTCAAAATTAACGTAAACAAATTAAATATCTACCTATCTGTCTCTTCATTTACTTATTTTTAATGTACGTATTATATTATTATTACCTAATATCTCAGTATATTATTTTACTTATTAACATAATATTTATTTTACGTATTATATTATTATCATTACTTAATATTTTAGTATATTATCTTACTTAGTATATTATTAACATAATAATTAACAGGCATCAGTGCACTCATTCTCTGACACCCTTTACTTGCTGACTTACGAATGTAGGTCATCCATAGATAAGAACATTGGAATGTGAGTGCGCTCAAACAATGTCGTTAAATAACTTTTGTTAGTGTGCAACGTAGTTACATATTTTATGTTGTTACTGTGCTACGTATATTTTTTGCTACAATTAAGTTACTTTAAGAGGAATGTCTTGCATTAGCGTCTAAGACAAACTAAATACAGTTTTTTAGACGTGTTTACACTGTTATTTAAGAGTTTTTTATATGTATAAATAAATAAATAAAAAAAAAAAAAATAAAATAAACTTGGATGCTACGTATGTATAGGGCCGAAAAACTTTGCATTTCTGTGGACTACACACAACTAACTTATAATGTTACTCTATTTCCGGACGGATTTCAAGAATGCATTAAGTAAGCAGAGAACTAGAGACTATGCCACACAACGGAACAGTGAATTTTACAAGGTTTAGGAGTCCGACAAGGCTTTGGAATCCCTTTTGATAAATGTTCGCTCGTAGGATGTGTGAAAACATGTGTAAAGACCAACCTGCACACTCAGCACAAAGGGCATTGTGCATACCAAGTAGATACCTACTTTTAATTAATAATAAATTTAGTTCAAAACTCACTTCGGCAACAGCAGTCTTATTATTATCATTTCCCAGTCTAATCACATAGCAATTATCATAGTATATTATATGTAATGATCAGCAATCTACCCCTACGTGAGTAGATATAAAGGAATTTTATAAGTTACACTGAACTTAAAATATCCACACAAAATTTAAAATCTCCTAACGCTTTGATAATAAAGTTGATCATCGTAATAAAATAGTAAGCTACTGATAGTAACGCTCAGGTACAGTTGCATGCACCAAGAAACAACATACATTCAAGGCATGAAGGTACACTCAAAAAAATTTAAAACCTCGTTGTAGGAACCAATAAAAATATTTTAGATCTTCGACGGTTAATACTAATGATAATGAAATTAGTGGATGGTTAGATATTTGTTGTGTACCTAGGTACTTGAATACTTTCGTCTAAGTTTTAAAAAAGAATATGGAATGAATAAATCTTAGTGGCAGGTGACTGTACCTGAGACTAGACTGCAAGGTCATAGTCCCTCAGTTAAAGAAGGGATCAGAGCAATATTCATTGAAATTTACGGTCATCATTACGCAACTGGGTTCCGCAAAATTTAAAAAGGTCGACCCATTTAACAAGGTAGATTCTCTTCTCTTAACCAGCAAATTAAACGCCAGGAAACTTGGGAGCTGAGCGTACCATTGGATAACACCATTGTCGAACGTTAATTTCGAAGCATTTGGAAACTCGGTCTGTCGTTACTTTAAGAGTAAGATTCCTGCAGGGTATGTGATACCCACATAAGGTCTTGAGTAGGTATCAGACCCGGTGCTTGGGCGCAAAGCAGGCCTGTTCTAAATGTCATGTCAATACTTACGGGATTTATTTCTTCTTACTATCGATCGATGAGCGGTTAGGTCACATGCCTCAATCACAGCCCCTGTTTGGGTTGATTTTGTGAGTCGAGCTTGTCGACCGAGCGACGTAAGGAGTGCCACATGAGGGCACAGTCGCGACAGATCAGCTTAACACCAGCCATTTAATTTATCAGCATTACAACACAAGAACCTATGTCGAAAACTCTGCGAGGGTTTCTTTTAATTTGCGTGCTCCTACGCATAGACGCGAGGGCACAGTCGCTATAGACTAGTTTTGCAACAGTCATCTGATTCAAAGAGGCTATGTTGAAAACCCTGGGGTTTCTTTTAATTTAAGTAGGTACTCTTGCGAGTAGACGCGCGGGCACAGCCGCTATAGACTAGTTTTGCAACAGTCATGTGATTCAAAGAGGCTTTGTCGAAAACCCTGGGGTTTCTTTTAATTTACGTAGGTACTCTTGCGAGTAGACGCGCGGGCACAGCCACTATAGACTAGTTTTGCAACAGTCATGCGTCTGTTAATTGACATGCTCCTGCGAGGAGACGCTCGTTTTTTAATAGTCTTAACCTGCGAGGAAGAGGTTAGTGGCCACACGTTTGAGGCCGCACGCTTTCGGCTTCTTCCCAATGAAAAGCCAGCTCGTGCAAAAAAGGTACCTGTGTTGCGAGTGTCGCCCTGACAAGTGAATCTATGGGATGTTTTATCTCGCATAACGTTACCATACTCAAACTCATTCAAAATTAATTTTATCACAAAGGTGACAACCTTACTTCTTTGAATTTTCGCTCAGGACCACACCCACAATAAAAGAATATTATTAAGAATCTGAATTAGCAAACACGATTGTACAAAGAACTTCAACTTGGTCGACTTTTTCAGAGCCAGGAACTTCTAATGCCCAGAGACACAACTCCTTTTACAAAAAAATGTTACGACCAGTTGAGTCATTTATCCAGCCTCATGTTCAACGAAATTTTATGTTCGCCATAATAGGTAGATTTAACAAGAAACATTTATAGGTTAGGTACTCACGTGATCTTTTTCGACATTTCGAACTTTATGGGACAGATAACAAAATATAAATAATTATACGTTAGCGGTGTTTATATTTGCCCCCCCCCTTGTTTTACTCGCTGACCGCGTCGTTATAGAGAGCATATGGGAGAACTGTCCCTGTCACTGCACCATACATTATAATATAACTCACATATTTGCAGAAATTACCGCTTTATAATACTGGAATGCTAAGAGCTTATACTAAGATCTTACGAAAATAAATTTACATAGGTACATACATACATACATAAAATCACGCCTCTTTCCCACAGGGGTAGGCAGAGACCACGGATTTCCACTTGCTACGATCCTGACACACCTCTTTAAAATAAAATTATTTTTAAATAATCAAATTTAAAATCGAACGGTAAACCGTTAAATATCTAAAAATCATAAAAAAGCAAAAAGCCATTAAATCGTTTCATAATTGCATTATTGGAAATACAGGGTATATTTATAACCTTTTGTATATCCAGACACTGCCCTTACAATAAATTAAACTGCCACGGTCAGATAATCTCGGTACAATACCGACTGGCCCGTGGCAGAGAAACATAATAGGCAAATATAGCAATTAATTATTATGATTTGAGATTATATTGTGGGTACTTGACATCCTACACATTGAAAAGTATTCGCAAATCCAGATAGTCTCGGTTCTATACCGACTGGCTCAAGCGAAAAACAATTCAACGAAGTAAGTATAACAAAATTACCCACAATTTTTTAAGAAGTGTTCACACAATCGGATAGTCTCGGAACAATTCCGACCGAATCATGCTAACAAATCTTTATAATAAACTCAAAACATAGCTATGATTTACGAATAGTTTTCTGCTTTTTTGAACAGAAATATTAATTTCTAAAAGAAAAGAAAATAATTACTTACAGTTTGGAACAAACTCACTCTTAACACTAGAAATATGCAATCTGTCTGCAATTTCCATTGCAAAATTCAAAAGAAAAAATAACTTCTTCAAGACGTGGTTGCACCTGGCAAGACACGTCCGCACTCGGCGGGGAATAAAACGCCAATGAGGAATAAAGATGTCGTCGATAAAATCGCACGCCACCCTGCCTGGTGGAAGTGACGTATGTACCGGAAGCAGCCGGAAGTCAATGGTAAATTCATTAGAAAAAGGAAATGCAAGGCGGGAAACGGAAGTGCCTATCTCAAATTAATAAGGTTCGAATAACGGTCAAGTCAATAATGTCGAGTTAATTATTAATAATGCGATGGAAACACTCTAAATAATGTCAAATTGACATTTGTTCCGTAGTCTATGATCGTTCCTTTTTTTACTTTTTTATGTTTGTTTGTTCATTTCATTCATTCATTCATTCAATTTGACACGGTGTTGATCCTATGGTGTGTTTCGGAGTGCAATAATTTTTTAAATTAATTTTCGTATGTGTTGGACAGAGATTTGTTACTCGTTTTGGTGGTTTTGTGAATGATTTACTTTATTAATTTCAGCGTAATATTATTTAATGCGGTAATAGTTCAAAGAATTTTATCAACTGGCTGTTCCAAAGAACGCTAGTACGAAGTTATCATGGCGGATCCTCTGAGCTTACTTCGACAATATAACGTAAACAAAAAAGAAATAATCGAGAGGGACAACCAAATTATATTTGGAGAGTTTTCCTGGCCCAAAAATGTTAAGACAAACTACCTCATATACGGGTGAGATAATCAATCACTGCCCTAAATTGTTGGGACATATTTATGAACCTGTTACTGAAAATGATCTCTCTTTTAGATCTGGTAAAGAAGGCAGTATCAAAGAGTACTACACACTAGAATGTCTGCTATTTATACTCAAGAATGTGCAGTTGACACATCCTGTTTACGTCCGACAGGCTGCAGTAAGTTTAAGAGTTGGCTGTATAGATGTTGTTGTTGAGCTGTGTAAAAACTAGAACTGATGTTTTTTTAGGCTGAAAACATACCAGCTGTACGCCGTCCCGATCGTAAGGAACTATTGGCTTATTTGAATGGAGAAACTGCTACCTGTGCCTCTATTGACAAAAGCGCTCCTTTAGAAATACCAACACAGGTGAGGCTTTAGAGCATAGGTTCCCAAACTTTTTTTTCTCATGGACCCCTTTCAAAATTTTACTGGTTTCGGTGGACCCCCTGCTGCTACATTTCTACTATATTCCCAAAAAACTTGTGCACCCCTATTTTTGTTTCTCGCCAACGTGGACCCCTTTCGAGTCTCCCGTGGACCCCTGGGGGTCCACCTGGACCACTTTGGGAATCACTGCTTTAGAGCATGTCTAATAGTTTTGTATTGTTGGGTTGGATTTAGTATTAAGAAGCAGGATTTTGGGGGGGTGGGTGGGGGGGTAGGTTAGGGGGGGGTCCCCCCTACCCCCTGGTACCACTCCCATTACAAGGTAACGCATAGTTCTGGATATAATCAAATTATTGTTTTTCTTTACAAACTGGTAAAAATTGGTAAAAATTTAGTATTCGGTAACAGTATTTTGGAGGGGGGAGGGGGGGGATCCCCCGCCCCCCCTGGTACCACTCCCATTACAAGGTAACGCACCGTTCTGGAGAAAATCAAATGTAACCTAACCTAAACAAACCTAAACAGGGCAACCGAAATGGGGCACCCTGTAGGTTAGGTTAGGTTTGTATATAAAAAAGCGAGCGAAGCGAGCCCACCCACAAAATCTGGTGGCACAAACCCCCATAACATCTAAAAGAGAAACTAAATCAGATCCGACACGGGGCACCCTGTAGGTTAGGTTAGGTTTGTATATTAAAAAGCGAGCGAAGCGAGCCCACCCACAAAATGTGGTGGCACAAACCCCCATAACATCTAAAAGAGAAACTAAATCAGATCCAACACGGGGCACCCTGTAGGTTAGGTTAGGTTTGTATATAAAAAAGCGAGCGAAGCGAGCCCACCCACAAAATCTGGTCGCACAAACCCCATAACATCTAAAAGAGAAACTAAATCAGATCCGACACGGGGCACCCTGTAGGTTAGGTTAGGTTTGTATATAAAAAAGCGAGCGAAGCGAGCCCACCCACAAAATCTGGTCGCACAAAACTAGTATTTGGGGGGGGGGGGGGCGAGGGATCCTCCCCACCCTCCCCCCCCCCCAAATACTGTTACCGAATACTAAATTTTTACCATTTTTTACCAGTTTGCATATAAAAACAATAATTTGATTATCTGCAGAACGGTGCGTTACCTTGTAATGGGAGTGGTACCAGGGGGGAGGGGGAACCCTCCCCCCCCTCCCCCCCTCACTCCCCCCCCAAAAATCCTGCTTCTTAATACTAAATTTTTACCGTATTGTTTCCTACTGAAATAGATATTTGATATATCACATACTTGAACAGGTTAAGCGCACACATGACCATGAGTTCGGTGAATCAGCGGCTAAAAAGCCACGCATTGAAGAGACGCATGTGCAGAAAGTTAGAGAACAACTGGCGGCGCGACTCGATGCACCTAAGGAAGCATCTGTCACAGTTGATAATATAAAGTAATGCTTCTTTTATAATTTAAAATACAAATTTTGATTTATTTTTACAAATAGTCTAGCAGAATGTGTCATCAAGTAGTTATATTTTTTACATATGAAAACAGAAGTTATTTATTCATTTTTGTAAAGCCCAGAAATTAAGCTAGTTTTTTTTAAGATCCCTGTCAGAGGCTATGTCAGTGGAGAAGATCGCAGCCATCAAAGCAAAACGTTTGGCAAAAAAGAGGACTACAATCAAAAGCAACGACTATGCAGACACACTCGGAGTTGTACCCTCAGACTTGAGAGCTATCTTGGATTATGATGTAGATCTCACAAAAGATATTATCAGTCGGGAAAGGCAGTGGAGAACTAGGACAACAGTATTACAGAGTAATGGAAAGGTTAGTTCATCAACTAAAATGTTACATTATTGGCCATGAGATTATTGAAGCCTTACATACTGTAAGAAGATATATGTGTATTTTTTTATAATCTTTTGATGCAGATTTTTGAAGAATAGGCCAGAAAGCCTATTGGTTTTTTGCCCAAACAAATTTTGTGTACAATAAATTCTTGCATAACAATATTGAAACCCAAACCTGACTGCTTTCGTTTTCTGTAATTTAGAAAGCAACTTTTTCTTAATTAACTATACTTTCATACTGCACAATATTCTACTAGCAATAATTCAGTCTAAGATTAATGATACTATCTTTTTTTTACTTGCTGTATACATAACAACTACCTAAAAATCGAAAATGTAGTAAAATTAATTAGGCAAACTACAAGTACTATTATTCTGTGCTACAATTTGGAAACCTTTAATTTAATACATTTAATTTAGCACTAAACAGGCATGACATAAAAAACAAAATCTAAAAAGAACCTGTTTTCAGACATTCGCGAACAGCATACAAGCGTTACTGGGTAGTATACGAGCACGTGAAAGAGGCAGGCCAGGCGCGCCCCGACCGCAACCGATCGTGATGCCACAGCCCACTAGCCTCCCGCAGCAGCAGACACAGTATAACAGATACGATCAGGAACGGTTCATCAGGCAGAAGGAAGGTATAGTAAAGGGTTCTATAAGCTCGAAGAGTATAGGAAATGAAATGAAATGAAATGAAATTTATTTCTCAGTAAGTACAGGTACAGGATATAAATACCTACTGGCTAACTTAAAGTAAGTACCTACCTAATTTGTTGAGGTTTACTGAGGAGAGAGGAACAAAAAAACGCTTGCCTGTGGTACCCACACTAGAGAAAATCTGTATCGTGGGTACCTAGTACGATTACCAACAGATTCGACGCCTCGGATTATTTGTGTAGGAGGAAGGGCATAGTGGGTTTTATTCACACTATATTCAAGCAGCCCGACTGGAGAAGTAGTATCATCACTTTTCTCCAATTGTGTTGTGTTCCTGCAGTGAGTAAGGTTAAGGCGAGCTCTACGAGGAAGCGCTGCGGCAACAACTGGTGGATCAGTCTTGTCCATTGTGTTGTCGGCGCAGTGATTTCTCTTTTAAGGGGAAGGATTCTTCAAACAACAAAATTATGGTATTGTTGGGTAGTGTAATATCAAACTTTCACTCATCTCCCTCTACTTATAAAACTCCTCTCAACTTCTGTCAAAAGTTAATCATTTAAAACAATGCTACCCTTTTTTGTTAGATAGTGACGGCATTGAAATCAAATATATGCGTTTTATAATCTAAATAACCGAAACTCATAGCCAAATCACGCATAGTTACCGATATGTCACGCAATCCTGTATTTTCGTTTCGCTAATATTTAATAAGACCACTTATCATAATGTTCACAGAAACGGAGGGTTTCAAGATCGACACCATGGGTACCTACCACGGCATGACGCTCAAGTCGGTGACGGAAGGTCCAAGCGTGCCAGTCGCCGCCAGAGCGCCACAGACGCCGAACCATCCTCGGCAAATGCGTAAGTAACTTATTATATACTACTAGCGGCTGCCCGCGGCATCGCTCGCGTGGTACCCGAATAAAAAGTAACCTATGTCACTCTCCAGCCCTCCAACTATCTCTACACAAAAAATCAAGTCAATCCGTCGCTCTGTTTTGACGTGAAAGCAGAACAAATAAACACACTTTCACATTTATAATATGGGTACGGATTTGCACAGAGAACGGTCCACCATCGTCGGGCACACCCGGCCGCAGAGAGCTGCTCTCAGTGTCGGCGGCGAGGCCCCCGCCCGGCGGCGGAGGCAAGCGCCCATCAAGGACGCCCATCATCATCATCCCCGCCGCCGCGACCTCTCTCATCACCATGCATAATGTTAAGGACATGCTGCAAGATTTCAAGTAAGTATTAACACTTTGAGTGCCGCCGACTCAAGTAGCGTAGGTGGTGCAGCGGCTCGCTCCTTAAGAAGGCACCGTAGAGGGTGGCAGTAGAAGTGTTAACCAACTAGAAGGCAGGGAGCATTGGTAATGGTACACAAGCAAACTGTCTAACTTTGATAGGTCTTTAGAAAATATTCAAATTCATGCTCAAAAAGGATTATGAATAATGGATTATTATTATACAATAGATATTTGTTTATTTGGCCTTAAAACTCCGTCACCAGAGTTGGCCACTTGTTATTTACGAACTTATTTATTTAGCCCTTCGTTTGAGGGACCATAGTAATAGGGACAGTTTCATGTTCCTGTTCATGTTCCTGCTAAGCAAGTAAGCGGTCACTTAATAATGCCACTAACAGACAACAGAACGTAATTTACCTCGTTAATCCACCACCTATTGTCAACTACAACTATAACAACGTACAACATCAACAATTTGACAACATTACAAGCAAATTCAATTATTCATGAAAGTATAATTGACATAATATCCTTTTAGATTCGTCCCTGTTGAGCAAAAGAAAGCAGAAGGTGTGGCGCGGGAGAACGAAGTGTTACTGCAAAGGCGAAAAGGTCCAGCCACTGATTCTGTACCGAATAACGCTACTACTATCACTGTAAGTAAACTTACTAATATTATATGAATTAACATTGATAAAATGTATCATTAGACTACCAACCCCGGCTTTTCACGGGGTTTCAGTCGATCCGATCGCTACCAAACTTCACAGGATCATCCGCTGGGCTAATCTGAAGATTGCCTTGAATATTTCATCAAAATCGGTCATGGACAGAGTCCGAAATTCTGATATACGCTCAAAAATAGGCATTACAAATGTGGGCCTCAAATCCGTTCGCTTGAAGCGGGACTAGGCGGGTCATGTGACTCGAATGCATCCAGAACGATGGGTGAGAATCGCTACTCAGTGCGTGCCCGAGGATAGCCGAAGACGACGCGGCAGACCCAGGAAAAGATGGCGTGGCGATCATAAAATGGCCGCTATAGCTGAATCACAATAGGAATTGCATTACGTGCCGTTCTTGTCACTCTGTCTATGAAAAGAGACTGCATATAGTTCAATTCCTATTGTGATTCTGCTATAACGGCCTTTTTAAGCCCGCTGGTTTCATTCGAACCACGAACGCCAACCCAAGCATTAGATCGCAAATCAAGACCTTTGCCTAGCAGTGGGACACGAGAGGTTAACAAAATATATGTTACTTTGCTTGTTTCCTGTAAGCAATTTTAAACGATAGTGGGCAAATTTCACCCAGCTCCGCCAGCAATGTAACTAATATGACTCGAAAGACCTAACAAAATTAAGCATTTTTTATTATCGACGCATTAAAATCTATCCCAGGGGTCACTAGATAAATCCATGTTTGTACCCAAGCTGAGCAGTACTAGTACTAGATTTTATGACAAGGGAGCAATTAGTAGATTGTTACAAGTTGGTTGAAAGTAACCTATTCAGGCATGAAATGGTTTGGCGCACGAGCGTAGCGAGGGCACCAATAGTTTGAGTGCATAAATAGGTCTTTCACCCGAAGTAAACACTGCTTTTCATTTCGAATATGAGAAAAGTAATTCGCCGGCCAAGTGGCCAAACAGTTCGTATTGCAGTGGCCAAACAGTTAGTATGGCAGATAACTCACTTGGGTATGGTCAGGATCCCGATCCCGTGATCCAGATTCCGTGATCCTTATCCCGTGATCCAGATCCCGTGATCCTGCTTTATCTTGATCCCGTGATCCTAATCCCGTGAACCGAATCCTGTCATCCTGATCCAGTAATCCTGTGTAATCCTGATCCCGTGATCCTGATCCTGTGATTCTGATCCAGTGATCCTGCGTAATCCTGATCCCATAAACATAATTACGAATCAGTATTATGATTCATAAAAGGAATTGCGGTAACGGCCATTTTAGCACCTCTGTAAGTTGAACCTATTCGACTTAAAATAAATAGAGAACCCTCGGACAGAATTTGATGCGCATTGGCACAGATAAACATGACAGTGATACCTTTTAAACAAAAGTATTCTAAGCTGTGGCGGCCGTGGTGGGTCCATACATTTATGACAGGGACGTATATAAGGGGGGGGTTTAGGGGGTCCGGACCCCCCCCCCCCCCCCTTAGCCCATTAAGTTCGGAGGAAACCTAGTCAATTTTTGTATTTTGGAACCCTTGGACCCCCCCCTTAACAAAGATCTTTGGTATATTGGAACCTTTGGACCCCCCCCTTAACAAAGCTATAGCTACGTCCCTGATTTATGACCAAAAATACGGTAACGGCCATTTTAGCCTGTCTGTAAGTTAAACCTATTCGACTTAAAATAAATAGAGAACCCTGGGACAGAATTTGATGCGCATTGGCACAGAGATACATGGATGTGATACCTTCTAAACAAAAGTAGTCTGAGCTGTGGCGGCCGTGGGTGAAGTGCCCATACATTTTTGCCCACACTCCTTTGTATTTGTTTATTTACCACAGGTACCTTACCGTGTAGTGGACAACCCTGGCCGGCTGTCGGCTGCCGAGTGGGACCGCGTCGTCGCCGTGTTCGTGCAGGGACCCGCTTGGCAGTTCAAGGGCTGGCCTTGGGACGGCAATCCTGTTCAAATATTTGATAATAGTAAGTTTTGTAATATAGGGTAAACGACCCTAACTTTGGCCCCCCACCATTTATTATCACCCCTTTGATTTATCCTATTTATTAAGAAACAACCGAATCTCACAGTGCTTCAACTTATCGAAATCGATGAAAACAATCATTAGCTACAATATTGACAAACCAAATAACAAAAAATAAACATAGTGGCGTCGGTACAACAACATTAATAAAATGTCTCGATTTGAGCAGTGAGAAACTTTGTTTTTGCTAAGGTAAGAGCTTTCTTAATTTTATCGAATCTAAGTTTATCAGGGGGTTTTACTTTGCTATAGTTTTTAAATCATTTCAACACATATTATTCGAGCTTCCTGAGCAGTAATTTTTAAGAATTACATTGTTTTCGTTCTTTTATTGCAGTGCCAACATTTGGTACAGCAAAATAAGTTTATTCCATTTTATTGGCATTGATGACAATAATTGGTATTTCTGAGATTTCTATGAGCAGACCAATTATCGACACTAGGCCAATGTTTGAGCATAAGTCTGCTAATAATTGGTCTAACTAATTAATCAAACAAGAAAAAGAGGAATTTTAACAATATCAGCCAAACAACAGAAATTAGGAAGGAAACAACAAAAGAGTAAACAAGTGTAACGAAACTTGTGTTACCTAAAAAGTTAGATACTGTGGAAATAACCTTAACTCAAAAAGAAGACTGTAATCCGAATGAAAAACAAGACGAATAGAAGAAAATGATAGTGACTATGTTAATGTTGTAACAGACAATTAATGAAACCAAGCAAAACAAAATACTGCATCTCAGCTGCACTATAGCTAAAATAGAGAATTTTTAGTCTGAGTTTGATGACAAAAATGAAGAAAAATAATAAGTAAGTTTTTACGAATGTATTTTAAGCTCTCTTTAAGCGATTTCTTTCAATTTACTTAACAGTTAGAAGGGCCAATAAATTGGTCCAACTTATGCCAGTAATTAGTCAAAGTATGCCCATAATTGGTAAAATCATGTTTTTAAATAAACCGCAAAAAAATAAATACAAAACTATGTTTAAGTACATTTCCCATGTATTAAAAACATCAATTAACTTTCATTCTATCATTTTGACAACTTTTTTTTGTTCGCCACACATAATAAAGACAGTTATCATGATTTAAGTATATCAAGGTCCTTAAAGGGCCAATAATTGGGGGTTTTACCCTAGTAGTGGTCGATTTAAAATAGGTTGACAAACAGAACGTTGACCCCAAAACAGAATAGACTTTTTGTATACTAACGTACTTAATGGCTGATTTACACAGGGTCAGTAGACAAGTCAGTCGCAGGGGGGCGCCAACTGACTTTAAAATATTCGTGTCCGAATATTCAAGTCAGCGCTGACTTCAAGCCACTGTACTGACTTCCAATCAGTTTACACAGGGTTTTTTTCGGGTCAGCACTGACTTGCCTCGAATTTGTAGTCAGTTACTGACCCTGTGTAAATCAGCTCTAACTGAAAGGTTCAGTGATAGAGAAAACGCGGTCCGCTTGAGATATAAAACTTTGGCGGTGTGTCTCTTTCTAAAGGGCGACCATAATTTATGAACTAAACATTCCTAAGCCTTACTGAATATCCTGAAATTTAAATGACATGGACGCACTACTAATCCAACAACGAGTGTGAAAGGGTCACAGATACCACGAAGGCCTCTCAACGAGACCGACAATTCTTATAACCAAGATTGAATTATAATAGAACGTTGTGTGGTCATGATAAGGTTCAAAATCCTTTGCACATTAAATGTCAGTGAGCATTCCAGTTACGTAGTTTAAAATTTCCTTGGTTGTGGTGGTACAGCGAGTTGTGCAAGAGTAAATACCCAACATTTATTTATTCCCCTTTTCAGTGTGTGCTTTCCACTTGAAGTTCGACGAGTTGAAGTTAGACGCGAACGTGGCGCGTTGGGCGGTGACCGTGCTCAACCTCAGTCGTACGAAGCGGCATTTAGACCGTGCAGTGCTTCTTGGCTTCTGGGAGACTTTAGACAAGTATGTACTCTTATATCAACCAATCACAGCACGCCCATTATAGACTTTAATTAAAGCTGGCACACATATTTGTGTAGTGTCTGTGACGTAGACGGCGCAACATATTTAACACGTTTCTTTTCAGTCACAAAAGTCTTGTGAAAAGAAAAAGATACAAAGCGTAATATTTTTTGTCCTTTAGCCATTTTCTTTGGTTGGAACATCAATGTTCTGAACTAAGTACCACGTACCACGAAACTGTCGATTAACTCCATTTTTTGTCTTCGGCGGCATGCTAGCTAGCAGTCTACAATGTGCTATTTTGCTAATCCTATGGTCTGTGAATAAACGCACAGCATTACGTTGACTGCATACGCATCATGAAAAGTATACTTGTCTCTTTCGCTTGCGGCTAAACTTATGAGCGTGACAGTGATAGTTTTAACTACTACTATGAAATATAGAGTGATGTTTTATTTGAAAACGTTCATCATTCAAGTCGATCAATGCCTATTTTTTTTGCATACATCCCTGTATAGTAAAATCGCATTAGTGAGAGTATTGTGAACGTTTCAGGTTTAGTTAACTTAACTAATTGTATGTAGCTCTGAAGTTGGCTCTGAGCTTCTATAGTTGTAAGGAATGACCGCATCCGACTCAAGCGTCATATTACGGCAACTTGGTGATTATAGACATTGGTTTGAGATACTGGATACTCTTTTCTTCATCATTGCTCATTTTATTTGGTTCCACATCTCTTTCCTACGGCATACTCTTCACTACCTCAGAACTTCAATCGAGAGAACTGGTTATTTGTCACCTGCACTCAAAGTATTTACGAGAAACGCAGAAAGAACGCTTCTATGAACTCGATAATGTTGCATGTTTGAGTGCAAACTAGTTGCCTATTTAGATTGCTTTTATTACCCCAATGAAAAATAATGGCTTGAGAAGGTAAGTACTCGCATGGCTGCGTTTCTATATGGTTTTTTTACGTTCCAATAAAAGAAACACAACTGTGTTAATTATTTTAATAAACCAATCTCAACTACGAATTATTTTCTCGTACGGTTGATAGCTGTCAAAACCACACTTTTATAGGAAAAGATTTGATGTTATTGAAATTGGTTAATTCAGGCTTATAAATGTTCATTCATTTGCGAATTCAGATTTTTCTCTTTGTTCCAGACATATGATGAAGAATAAGCCACATCTTCGATTTTAAGGCTGTTGTAGATAGAATATACATACATAGATATTATATCCTAGTAGTTTTATTGAAATGTTTGTAAATAGAGGCAGGGGTTGGCAAGAAAGTACTTGAGCATTATTGATTATAGTCTATTATTTTCTATTCAGAAATATCACTAAAGCTTAGTGACGGAGTAACAACAGCCCTGGTTAGCCATTTTTTGTTGAAGAATTTGAATTTTATCTAATAAAATATATCAAATAATCTTTTTATCCTTGCGATTTAATTACATACGACTAATCGGACTACTACTATCGATTATCGTTTCTATTTCCGGTATTGAATACGATATTTAAATAGCATCTACCTTTTCCAACGATATTCGGATAATAGTGGCATTCGTTGTTTATATTTCTGATCTATTATGCAAAACTACACATATATCGGTAGAAAGCTTTCGAGACATTACAGACTTTGTCTTTTTTATACTTTCGCGATCAGAACACATTATAAAAACATACGTATACGGGTATTTATCACATAAATTACCTTTTTATTTAGCCCGACTACATTCTGATTTGTTGTTTTCGAAAGTATTCTGTGAATCAGCAATCATTGAAGATTCGTTTTTTATTGCGAGAACGAAATAAACGTTGTGGACCTCCTATTCCGGCTTCCAACATAGTTATTACCTTATTGACACTACTGAATCCATTATAAAGGAAAATGTCTATACTTCTACAGAACTTTCATGTTCTTCGTAATAAAAATGGTAAGCCTTCTTCTCTCACGAGCTGTTATTGTACTTAGATTACTAATTTACTTGAAGTTTATAAGCCAACGTCAATCCCCGCCGATACAGTTGCCTTGTAAAAGAAAAATGCTAAATCTAAGTCAATGAATAGTACCATTATTAAACATTTTGGCTTACTGTATTTTAGTTTAATGTTACCTATAGACTATATAACATGTACGTACACTCTAGTGTAAAATGTATAACGCGTTTACTGTCATGCTCTACGCCGTAGCGCATGACAGTAGACGCGTTATACCTTATACATTATGAAGGTGTCCTCCGAAGGAGAAACGCAGCAACTACAGAAACAAGTAGGTACTCCATGTGTCGGTGCTACGCAACGTTTTGTAATTAAATAGGTATAGTCTGGCAAAAACGGGTAGAAGCGGCAACTAAAGTTTCATTACAATGGAAACCCTTTCTCTACTAATCTATGGTAAAGTACAGATTTCTTGTCTATGGTACAGGTACCGAAGACGTCATTCCGAAGTAATAATTTCCTTCTAAAAGAGAATTTATCTATTTCGCGTATTTAGCTTGCACAGTGGCGCCCCCATTTGTGTCTATAATTTTTTGCCAGACTATACCACCAGTCACAGACTGGGTATCGGGAACTATAAGTACCATGGTACAGAATCTGTACAAATATTTGCAAATGCATTAATTTGACTAACGAGAATCGAATTCGCACTTCTTGCGTAATAACTAGGCTCTCTCAAGCCCGGGATAGTCAAACTTGTATCTAATTCATTTGTTTTGTGTGAATCGATTAATCGACAAATGATTGTGTTGTGTTACTGTGTTGTGCAATAATACGTGTTAAAATAAGGTATTATTTATAGGTTTAAACTATTTAATATGATATCAATGCATGATACTTAAATTATTATTTTTACCAGAATCTATCTTAAACAGAAACTATTAAAAAAAAATCTGCCAATGTAAAAACGATTACTGAATTTAAATAAATATACTTTAGTATATTAATATGTTATAGAAAAATTTGATTCTCAAGTATTTAAATTCAAAGCGCCAAAATGTTTTTAATGGTAAGAACTGTTCAAAGATCTGTGATCTTTGTATATTGACAACAATAAACATTGTTGAACATATTTTGTTTGTTTACTTTTAATCCCTTTAGATTTTATAAAATTAGCTGTATTTCAGCCCGCTGCGCCCTATGGTGTAACTACCCATAGAAATAGTCTATGCTATGTGTTAATCTAAAGTATAAGTTATCTTAATTCCAGTTCCATCCATATCCTTTCATGGTTTAGGGTAAAAAGGTAACAACTATACCTACTCACGCACTTTCGAAAATTATTAGAAGCTACGAAATGAAACATTAAGAATAAATAGTTTTATGTCTTTATTTAAAATTTATTTCAATGGTAGTATAATATTATAACAATAAATAATTCTGTCTCTTTCAGAGATTAAGTGTACACGCATAGATTATTTAAATATTGTATGTATTTTGACACATCATACACAAAAATAAAACCATTAGATGTCAACCGTAACAATATCACATCGTTAGGTGTGTACTTATTGTGTGCCCGTGATTACATCTTTAATTCACATTAATTTGAATATTTGCAATACAATATGCAAAAATATCGTTATTTTAAGCCTAATATTAATAGGGGCTCACTACACTTCACCTAAAAATGTAAAATAAAAAACAATTCGAGCAAATACCATACAATAAGTATTAAAAACTATTTTAAAAACAGACGGCCTCGTTTTGCCCCGGTAAGGAATGATAGGACCAAATTTTACCGATCACAGAACTCAACCGCCAATGTAATTCCAATATCTACTTGTTAAAACGCACTTTAGTCTTTAAAAGGGGATTTACGTCATCACTTGATGATTCTTGTACAGTTAAATCGAAATAATCAGTATTTTCTCTCATAATTTCAATATTCTAACAACAGCTGATTCTAAAGCATTAGTCTATCTAATACACAATAGCTCTATTTGCTTGTATTTGATTTCTTAGTGATACGTTGTAAGTACAAGACATGGATGACGAAAGATCACTACAATTTCAGACCCTATAACTATCCCCTGGCAAGTATCTAGAATAGTCTGATACAAAATCGATTTATTAAAATAAAACCAAGTTGCTACATACTAAGGTTGTCTACAATGATTTATGAGCTATTAACTATGAGTTTAGCACAATCACTCATAGTGACACGAACAGGGCGGCAAGTTTTGACGAAATCAGCCTCAAAATAGGCCACGGCAATCTAGATTTTTATTAGAAAACGACGTTATAATGCGCACTGGTAAGGGTAACATTCCTGTCTCCGATGAGCCTGCTCCTAAGAAGTTACTTTAAAGCAACTCTGAGCATTGGAAATTAATAAGAGACGTAGAAATTGACATGCCTACTTTGCGTGATAGAATAACAATGTTCTACAATCAAAATAAATTATATCAGGTGAGATTTTATAAATAGAAATGGCAAGAGACATCGTGCGGTGAACGTGATACTCAAAAAGCTGTAAGTACACGTGCTACGTCCCGTGATTCATTAATGGCTGATTTACGAGCCTCCGACTACAGAATCTATTTTGTTCTTAGATAATTATAATGAAAACTAAATCAAGGAAACTATACAGGTTAGCGGACTTCGTGAAATGAGATCAATATACTTATGTCTCAGTAAGCAAGGTGACTGTCATATAGAATTTACAAATAGCTTATGTTTCAGGTCGTCGGCCCTCACCTTGCGTCGACCCTTATAAATCGATACTGCCTCGATTCCGGTCAACAGCGCGATAAAAGTTAAAAGCCGCCATTATCTAGATTGCCATAGTCCATACTAGTGGTAACAAGAGTAGTAGTAGTCGCAAAACTTTAACCCCACAAGGAATGATTCGTGCAAACTAAAGAAATGTACGATGGAATAACTATGAACTAATTTACTTTCAAAATATTGCCATCCATTAGGCTAAGCACGTCATTTTACCGACTTACTAAAAGGCTACATTCGAATTACAACCATAGTCCGCATTCTATGGTAACAAAGTTAAGAAAATATTCATTATAAAACATCCAGTAAGTACCATGTAAGAACATTTTGAATTTTAAGAATACATTTACTTTTAAATCTTTTTTAATTTAAGTACGTTAGTAATTCAGTCAAAAAATATAGGTCTTATTAATTTCAAAAGGTTCATTCCACTGCCTTTCGCAAGATACCATCAATCGATAGCTCATCTGAGATCGAAAGTGTGCTCTAGAGATTATACAAAACTCACTTGGATTTTATCTTAGCATTCTAACAAATCGCCAAATCGACCTTACAAATAAACAATAGGTACTTATAAAAACCAAGTACCTAAATAATGAATACTCAGATATGGTAAAAATTAACGATTCATAATTAATTTTGTCACAAATGCTTCTTTAAAGTCTAGCACAGACTAACATCCTTTTAGTACTCAAACGTTGTTGAAGTTGGCACCACCTCCAGTACCATTTGTAGAAACACTGTTATTTTATCTGAAAACAAAATAATTATTTTTAGTTGGGTCGTCCGCCGGCAAGATGGGTCGACGACATAGTTAAAACTGCAGGTCGTACATGGGCTAGATTGGCGCGAGACAGGGGCGAATGTCAGAAACAAAGAGAGGCTTATACCCAGCAATGGGATGAGAAAGGCTGATGATGATGATGACAATGATGAGTTAGCTACATGACTAAGAACCGAACAATGTCATGTGATCTTTCACATAGACTCCTGCGTACCAGTTTTCTGAATGAACAAAACAAGGCACATTTTAGGCCCAATCACTTTTATTCGCTTTGATCACACATAATTAGGTATCTAGTTATCTATTTTTATTGATTTAGTGGTTAATTTTATACACCTGCTGACTGGCCTCTTAGCTCAGTTGGTAGTAGCTCTGCCTTCTGCACTTCGGTCGTGGGTTCGATTCCCACCCAGGACAAACATTTGTGTGATGAACAAAGATGTTTGTTCTGTGTCTGGGTGTTATAAAGTAGGTATTGTATGTATGTACCTATTAAAAAAAAAGTATTTTGGTATTCTATCAGTTATCTGGTTCCCATAGTACAAGCTTTGCTTAGTTTGGGGCAAGATGGTGCTGTGTAATGTCCAGCAATGTTAGCTTACCCATGAATGGTAGAGAATAGCCCCATTTGACGAAGGGCAGGTAGACCAGCATCCCAGCACAAATGAAGGCGGCTGCGTATAAGTACTCCCACTGCGGCATGTCAATGATCGGCGCCACCACCAAGTAGGTTGATACGATCAGCACGATATACGGGATTATTATGGGCACCTGGAACATTACATTTCATAAGCTGGAATAGTTTTCAAAAGATACTTTATAAAGTAAAACATAACAGTCAATTAGACAATGAACTTTCTTCATAATTTTTTTTCTTGAATTTATCGATAAGTAGGTATTATAATTATTCTGCTATTCGGGATGAACCCAAACCAAAGATCATGAAAATCAGTCCAGCCGTTCTTGAGTGACTAACACGACTTTATTTTTTTTTATTTTTAAGGGTCACCTTTTATAAAACTCTTGTTGGACTATTCAATAGGCAAAGCCCATGGTTTAGTTTTCCTGTAATTTGTAAAGGTGAGTATCGACATGGCGAGGCAGCCAATAGATTCCATCTGCTCGTGTAGCACGAACATTTTAATTAGCCTGCTATGCTATTTATGGCCACGTTCTACCCCTATTCCAAGTTCCATCTAATCAGTCCTGGTTATAGTATGGTTGAAACACAAACATACATCCGTACCCATATTATAAATGTGAAAGTGTGTTTATTTGTCCTGCTTTCACGTCAAAACAGAGCGATGGATTGACGTGAGTTTTTGTGTGGACATAGTTGGTGAGCTGGAGAGTAACATATGCTGCTTTTTATCCGGGTACCACGCGAGCGAAGCCGCGGGCAGTAGCTAGTACTTTATATTTAAGTTGAGCAATATATTTACCTTGTATGGTCGAGGTGCATGGGGCTTTGTGCGTCTCATGACAATAAGTGCTAGCATCGCGCCGCCGTAGAATATCCACGCCGTGAACGAGAAGAAGTCGATCAAAGAGTCTATTGTACCGTACAGCACCATCGCCACGGCTATCAGAGACTGTAACAAGATGATAAGGAGATTACAATAAGAAAGTGAATTTAACAAGATAAATGTACCCAGATTAAACTTTGAAAAAATACAGCTTATAGTACGATACAGTCAAGTTCAGCCACAGCAGCCCTTGTAATAAAGGAGGAAAATCAGAAACAAGAAGCCTTTCATTTATTCAGGCTCTCCAATCCCAGCAATAGCAAATGTACACTGTACCGTACAGCACCATCGCCACGGCTATCAGAGACTGTAACAAGATGATAAGGAGATTACAATAAGAAAGTGAATTTAACAAGATAAATGTACCCAGATTAAACTTTGAAAAAATACTAAGAATTAATTTTAGAAATAAATACTTTGTTGGAAAAGGGTTCTAGAGAGAAAAAAAGTCGGTAATAAAAATAAAAAAGTCCCTAATCTAAGAGTTACCGACATTTTTTAGATTCATCCAAAGAATTTTCATTTGGGTAAGATGGATAGTCGCGGTACGGTCACTCCCTGTTCACGTTTAACAATGTTTTCCTGTTTCCATGTATTGAAAGTAAAAAGGTTAATAAGAATTTACGTAGTATACGTTCGTATGAGCTAGTGGCTATCTCCGATGGCGAAGTTAAGGCCTCCGTCAGGGCTTACCGACAAAGCCGGGACCGACTATATTTTTTTTTAGAGAAGAATACTCACGTGGAATATCAGACCGGGAGCAGGAGTGAAGCGCCGAACGTGAACATACGACAGAATGTCCAGTAAGTGACCCTCGCGCGATGCTGCGAAACACAACCTGTGGATAGAAAAAACTAATAATCATCTACGACGGGAAGACAAATCATAGAAACGCGAAATCGTTCCCAAATAAGTCACTTCTAGGCATTAGTATTTCTAGATCACGATAATCTCTTTGAAACCATTCAAGGTGGTCTCATAGCCGCTGATTTAGACGTGGAAAATCGGAAAAGGACTACCAAGTAGGTACATGCTATATGTATATGCTACCATGACTAAAATTATCGATAAAGAAAATGCCTTACCGAAAGACTAGGAATAATAATGTATTATTTTCATTTAATGTCCCAAGCACTGCAGTTTCCCGTCAAGTGTAGACAAAGACTGCCTCCTGACACTATAAATCATCTAGTAAAGATGTAAAGGCCTAAGTTTATTTTGATTCTCAGAAAAAAAATAATTTATGAAAAAAGTAAGAATAAGATGACTACCTTCCCGCAACAAAGAGCGTTCCATTAGCCGATCCAAACGTAGAGATTGTGACAGCCAACGGCATGAGCCACGCCAACGGCCCCAGCAGTCTGTTCCCGAAGGTGACGGCCACAGCCTCGCTGTCCGTCATCTCGCTGACCGACATCACAGCCAGGTACGACACGTTCACCAGCGCGTAGCATAGCGTTACGAGCGGTATCCCGATAACTATACTTAGTGGCAGGTTCCTAAAATACCATTGGAAAATTATATCCTGAAAGTTTGGCTTTACTTGATAGCAAAGGAGGTAAGAGTTTCAAAAATTTTTATTCAAAAAGTGGCCAAATTTAAAATTAAAAAAAAAACGGATTCAATGTTAAAAGCTGAGCAATTTTCTGTACTCTCGAGGTGCATTTCTGTTCATAAATCCGAAGAGTCCGAAGATCCTCGACAGATCCTCACAAATTTTTATGGCAGTTTTTGAAGTTGGAAAGTATACCCTTTCAAACAAAAAAAGAATTTTCCAAATCGGTCGAACCGTCTTCGAGTGAACATACATAAAAAAAATATTCTGACTTAGGAACCTCCTCATTTTTTTTGAAGATATTTTCATGTCATGAGATAATTAGGCAGGAAAAGGAAAGATACGTCCAGTTACCGTATTCCCTAACTCAGTTGACATTAATTTGATAGGAAGGCACTATGCAGTACATTGCTGCTTTAACGTAACGTGGTAACCATCATCATTTTAGGAAAACAACAATGTAATACAAATAAAATGTAAAACAACAATGTAATATAAAATTGATGTCAACTGAGTTAGGGAATACGGCAGCAAAACTATAAAGATCCCAAACAATGCGTGTTTGTCCTGTCGTCAGGCAAATATTGCAGAGACAGCAGCAGCGTATTGTGAAATCTATACAAAATTCCTCAGCATACATTTATATTTACATGTAAAACAATCTGACTTCGTAAAGGTGACTGGGTGGCATCATTACTAATCCTGCTTCGTGTTCAAATTGATGTAACAAGTAGAATTGCGTTGAATTCGCGCACTCCGTGGCGCGTGGCCAAGAATTCGCTATTTAGACTTTGACATCACTGACACTCAATTTTTCTTCAATACTCAAATGGTTGTAATTAAATAAGGGAAGTGTCTCGTGGCCCATTTAATAATAGTATTTTGATGGCTTCGCCCAACCGAAGATGTTCAGCTTGGCTAGAAACTTTGCGTGATATAAATATCTAATTTGTGGTGGTGAATGATATCCAATCATCATCGCCACAAAGTATCTAAGTGCAACGAAGTTTTGAAGATATAATTCAAAGTTGAAATGACAAATTGAATCAAAGTGCTAGTGATAAAAACAATAAATGACGGATTACTTACTTGGATGGATTCTTAATTTCCTCAGTGACATAGTTGAGGTTATTCCAACCATCGTAGGCCCAGAGGCCCGTGTAGAACGCAGTGGCTATGTTGCCCAGTGTCGCCGTACTTGAGGCGAAGTTAGGCTCCTGTAAATGTCGCGTATTACCTGCACCATACGGACACATCTCCCGTCAGTTGCTATATTTACATCCCATTATGATTATGAACGTTCATGACGTGAATATTAGATGATTCGAATTTAAGAGCATTTCAAAAAATCAAAATAATCCCCTGAGGTAGTAATTACGTTTATTAAAAAAAAAAAGTTTCCATTTAAAATTCTAAAATTATTCCATTTAGGTCTAAAACAGGCTTTGAGAATTAAGATGATGAAGAAATGTATGAAGTGAGTTTTCTCGTCGGTTATTACCTTGTATGAGTTTGTATGCTCCTCCGCACACGATGATGGCAATCGCCACCAGCTTAGCTGCCGTGAAGATATTCTGCACATTAGTTGCCAGATTTACACTGTAGCAGTTTACCGCCAATATCATCACTAAAACAAGCATAAAATACGAACTGTAATATCAAATTAACCTATTTAATGCTTAGTACGGTCACGCAAGAACTATGAGCTAAATATGGTTTCGCAAATGAGAAGCTTAAAGCGAGCTCAGAACTTTTAAATCCTTCAGGATAATCTCAATACAAAGTTGCATGAGCAAGCTCCGCCACAAGCTTCATATACCTATTCTGATGTAGTATAGAAATACGAGTTCTGAATAAGTCGAAAGTTTTTATTTTTAGTTATCTCTGCATTTGTTGTGACTAGGGCATGCAATACCGGGACAAATCTCAATACCGGTATTGAGTTCGGTATTGGAGCCCAATACCGGAATACCGGTATTAATACCGGTATTGGCATTTTTATTTGAAATTCTAGTTTTTCCTAAAAACAAAAATATTGAATGTAATTTAAGCTAATTTTAGCAAGATTTATTGGTCAAGGACATGATACGAAGAAAAACTGTAGGAATAAAATCAAAATAATTTGTATTTCTATGAACATGTATAAAATATAGTATCTATATTCACATAACAAAAGAGATCAATCAATAAACTTAGTCTACAAACTTAACTTTACCTAAATGTAGATACTACCAAACGATGCAGGATGCATTAGGAACTTTTTGGACTAGAAAGTCTTTAAGGTAATCACATTATCTAAGTAGGTACTACTTATTACTGGAGATACTATTATTGGGGCGATTCAGCAGCTAATCCAGCGTCACAATTTCACAAAAGTAATCACATTCACAGACACAACATTTGCGAACCGACTGATGCGATAGTATGCGGCGCGGAAGCGGGGGTAGAGTAAGAGTGAGAGAGCGTTAGAGCTGGCCAGTGAACCATTTTTACGGCGCGTTCACACGCTCGCGTGCAAACAGACAACGAGCACATTATTTTATGTTGCGTCCGGTCTCCTCGAGATGAAAGTGACAGAGCTACACCGTGCTTGATCTAATCATATTTCTGTCTCGATGAATTTCTGTTTGCACGTGAGCGTGTAAACCCACCGTAATACCACTTGCCGGCCGCGACGTAGTTTATGATCTGGAATAACACATAGGCTACTTTTTACCCAGGTAGGCGCAGTCGCAGGCACATGGATGCTAGTAATTCTTATGATAGTAATTAAAGTAAACATAGACGTACAATACGGCTAGCGTATCTAGGCATTCGTAAAGTTAGCTGTTTCGATGCACAGTAAGTATACAATTTAGCAAGAAAATGCTCTACTGCGCACGACAAAAGACCGAATTCCGGGATCCGTTAACCATACGGAATAACGTACGGAATTATTTGATATTGATTTCCTCAATACCGGTATTGTCCGGTATTGATTACTTCAATACCGGTATTGAAATACCGGACAAATCTTCCGGGATCCCGGTATTTCGGTATTACGGGATCCCGGTATTCATGCCCTAGTTGTGACCCAAAAGTTATCTTTATAATTCAGAAGGACGATTCTCAAAACCAATTTTGATAGTCTTGACGGTTAAAAAAGAGCAATAGGTAAGTAAAATAAGCTAATAGCCCATTACGATATCATATTGACCTCAACGGTTGGTTGCTCGAAATTATTTCAATTGAGATGTGACAACGAAATCTCGAAGTAGGCGCCTAATTATACACTTGCTCTGTCGCCGGGCGAAATAAATTGAATTGTTTCATCTAGTGGGCGCTAGTGGGGATCAAAATAGTCTAATGAATACCAACAGTCTTGAATTGCTCATTAGCTGTATAAATATTTAAACAGAATACAAAACAATGACGGTGGAAAGTTTTGCTGCGACAAATAGTAGTCTGATGTAAACTTGGTGGTAAAAGATCTTTAGGTTGTTGACAAACTTGTGTGATCGTAACACACTCAAAGTAAGGCCAAACTGGCTCATCGTAAAACAAGGATAGCTGCCAAATAGTAGAAAAAAAAAAACACTACAATAGTCAAAACAAACGTAGACTCTGACCTCGGATTTTAGAACCACCATTTGAAAACAAATAAAAAATATATTTAATTTTATTGTATTATCACGCGATAGCAGTCATGTAAAGTGATGAAATTTAGCGATTCTATACCTCCAGTACCTCACACCCTCTTATCAATTTCCCATAAAATTTAATAAGAATTAAGAAAATGAAGAGGATATTGACTCACCAATAGATATGACCGCCACAAGTTTGACCAGCGAGTGAGGCGGCTCGCACTCCGACACGAACGGTTCCACCGCATATTTCGCGAAGCTCAAACAAATTATGGCCATTTGTGACGGTTTCAGCACCAACGTCGATACCTGAACAAAGGAACGCCTTTTATTATAGGTGATTACCCGGTATCGATTCCGGATTTGACAGCTAGCTAAAAGTAAAAGTCAAAGTAAAGACCAATAGTGTTACGAGTAAGAGTACATTCAATGAATCATGTGAGTATACTAGCTACACAATTAACCAGGGCCCAAGTTTTTAAATTTCATCACCTCAACTTGAAATGTTTAGGTAAGTTTTTCCCTTTCAGGGTGACAAAAACTGTGATTATAGGAGCCATCTTTAGTTGTTTCTGATTGCGAAATTACCCAATGTGAATAACATTGGGTAGGTAATTTCGCAATCTGAAACATCTCAGGTATCGCAACATCAAAGACCTAGTTGTGGTTAGTCAGAACCTTCAGTACCGACTAAAATAGCATTCTGTTTTAATCCCGAGTAACCTACTCAGATTTTCCATGAAAACATTTATTTTCATACATTGTACTAGCTAAGCTGGTATCTGGTATAGATGCAGAAAACTGCACATATTTCTAGTAAGTACCTCTTAGGAACGGATACGATGTCCGACGACTTGGTAAAGTCGTACCTGGATAAAACGTAGCCCGCAACGATAATGTTCTTAGTATTGAAAGAATCTTCAAAATCGGATCAATAGTTCCAGAGATTACCCATTACCAATAAACAATCAAACAAATTTTACCGTCTTAATCCTAGTCATATTATCTATTAATCTGCAATATTTTAGTTTGGATTTTGTATAAGTATTTGTGTTTTTATTACGCTTTATCCAGTGGACCGATTTTGATGAAACTTTGAACACATGTAGATTGTGGAACAATATAAATATAGGCTAATTAAATTGTTGGTACCACGCAAACGAAGTTCCGTGCGGAAGCTATTAATATCTGCATAGATTATTTCGGTGCAAATGTGTACATTACCCATGAAAAGAGAAATGCGGGCGGTCCTCCGAACGCGTCCATAAAGTAGGCGTACTCAGCCCCCGACGACGTGTTCATAGTTCCCAGCTCCGCGTAAGCGAGCGCCCCTGTCCAACAAACCCTCCATTAGAAATTATAAAAAGTTTCCAAATAAACGTCAGTTCCTTTTAGATACAACATAGTACTTTTTGTTGTTCGCGACAGACATCAACAAAGCTCTTTAGATATTCTGAAACAAAAGCACTAAATTACACCCGTTCGTTATCTTGGTAGAGTGAACGGGCAACAATATGAGACACTTCATAAAATAGAATTCATTGTTGCTATTGATTTTATTGGGCAATTGAGTTCTGTGAACGTGACTGAACAATTGGCTATTTAAAAGTCATTTCATGTCATTTCTATTGTGCAGGCTTTAAGGTCGAGAACGGTAAAACATATTGAACAATGTGTAAAACTTACCAAGCAACGAGAGCAGGCCACATGCCATCCAAATGATGAAGCTTATGCCCACTGAGCCCGTGCGCTCCAACAGCCCAGAGGGCGAGACGAATATTCCAGATCCTGCAATTAATTATTAATTTGTAGTTTTCTTATTTATGGATCCTTTACGAGAGGTATGTCTATAACTAAGATTTTGTATGAAACCTCAAAAATAGAACTTGAACTGAAACATGTGGCGATATGAATCAACCCGAAATTATTTTTTGAAGTCAATTTTAACTTACTTCTTACTTTTTTATCTATTTTTAACTTGTGAACAAATCAGGGTTACGTCATCATAATATTTTATTAGTGAACATACCTACATAATTTTTTTAATTTTATTTGATGTTGCACGTAGGTAAAACTGACAGTGTTTTGATTTAACTGACTGACGTAAGTAAACATAATTTTTAATACGCTGATGCGGCATGCATTTTATAACATTTGGAATGACGCAAAACTAATTCAATCAAACAATCATGTGATGAATTAGATCACCATGGAACGATCTTAATGTTTTATGAGACAAGCATTCATTTTATCGTGTGCGAATGAGTCAAGCTCAAGAGTCATGTTTATTTACTCAAAGCTTGTTAAAATACTTGTGGTTTTTGGGTTTCTGTCATAAATATTTATTTATTTGTGTCAAATTATGGTTATTTTTCTAATAGGTAAAAGTTCAAAATGAAACTTGTCAGGTAGGTAGGTACTACATGCACCAAGATACAAGTTAAAACATTCTGATAACAAATCGACCCGTATTCGACGTAGATTTATGTTTAGTTAAATTATCGACCAGAATCCTTTTTTCAATTTATTTTATCATGGCCTTAGTTGATGAATAAACAGTAAACTTGGTACCTTTAAGATTATTTGTTTAGGTACTGATAAAACGATGTATTTTCAGTATTCAACGTTGTACCTACTGTAAATTTTAATTGGGTTTTTCATGAGTGTAATGAAACATTGTTAGAGCTACCTAGCGTTAAAACGCTAAAATACTTCAAGATTTTATTATCTTTCTTCATTCTTCGAGTAACATGAATCAGTTCATTGGTTTAGAAATATGCAATGCCGTTTGTATGTACGTTCGTTTGAGCTAGTGGCTAACTCTGGTGACGCTGATGGTGCCTCCGTCATGGCTTAACGACTTAAAAGCCGGGACCGACACTTTAACGTACTCTCCGACTACTGTTACTATCAATAGCGATCACCCATCCAAATTGTGACTGCTCAGAACGTCGCTTAACTTCAACGCGCTTCTTAGTTAAACATACTTTCACAATGTTGTAAAAAACCATACTACCTTCGAAGAGTAGGTACCTAACTTACCTACCATTCAAACAATGGACCTATTCAGATTTATTTAACGACTACACGCTAATGTTTTCAGGTTCCATTGTAAACCTAAGAAACTAGGAAAAACACGTAATCTCTAGTCAAAGTACCTCAGCAATTTTAACAAAGACTATTTAAATAGAACAATTTAAATGGAATGAAAGACTTTAAAGGCCTTAAACTTTCATTAAACAGGTACTTTAGGGACTTAGGTAGTCTTTACTTACATTTAGTCTTTACCTACGCATAATATACCTGAATGCTTGCCTTAGGACAAATGAAAGCACTTCGACTAGAGAAGATATCGGATACCCTTACATTATCGGTGTAAGGTTTGTTGGCTTTTCGTCTACAAAACTATGAAAATTCGCTTCAGTTGAATTCTTTTCATGACGTTTGGTTTAAGCTATAAAAACGTCAGGATCTGTTTATGAGCTACAATAACAAACATTAATCTTATGGGTTACAGAAGTATGTTTCATTTAAACCGCAATTCACGTGATCTGATGATCTTGAAATACCCTCTGGAATTTAGCGACTACAGAATATTAACGTTTCAGTATTTTGAACTCTAAGGTAAGGAGATTTTTACTTTGGTCGCGGATCAAATAATACCTTTCGTTTAGGTACTGACTCATAATAATCGTAAACGAATCATGGACAAAGGTAGGTAATTACTGGCTCCAAATCTTCACTAGTGACGGCAGTAGAGTTTTCAGGCCGCCTGAAGGCTTCCGTGATGGCACTTTAACTTGCCCTCCAAAGCATTAGCGGTCGCCCTTCCAAATTGTGACCCTTCAGAACGTGGCTTAACTTAACGATCTATCAAGAACGTCTAAGCATGTTCAGCACGAGCGCTTGATTCAAGAGGACCACTGATTAAAACTTACCGATCATGGTACCGACGATTAGAGCCACCCCACTGAAGAGTCCCACCCGTCTCTTGAGGTGAACAGGGTCGTCCGGAGCTGCGCCCGACCCCTCCAACTGCGAAAGTAGGCATACTTGAACAAAGGCTATTTGAAATGGTGCCTGTAGCTCCATTCTACCATCGCAATGCTAGCCATCGGCACGGGATTCATCCTCACACCTTGAAGCCAATGTGGTCACGTACGGTGCGGTTTCAGAGGAATTTCCTCCCGCGAACAGTTGGGTTGTGGAATGATCTACCTGCCGAGGTTTTCCCCAGTGACTACAGTATGGGGTTCTACAAAAAGGGCGTTTTGAAATTTTTAAAGGGTCAGCAGCGCGAGTGTGACTCCTCTGGTGTCACAGGCGTCCATAGGCTACGGTAACCGCTTACCATCAGGTGGGCCGTATGCTTGTCTGCTACCTTAGTAGTATTAAAAATAAAAATAAAGGCGTCTTCAGACAGCAGCTATGGACCTTCATAGGTTCCGTACACCCCGTACAAAACACCGCAAAACAACATGTTTCTTATGTGGCCGTGTTGGTTGAGTAGGATAGTGCCTCGTACTTTCGATCATCAAAACATTTTCGTTTAAAAAAAAAATTATGCTCATAACACGAGTTAAACGGTGAAAGAAAACATCGTGAGGAAACTAGTTAGCTTTCTAATATCGTCGACGAGCTTGCAACCTGTCACGTATGGAATGCTAACTTTTGCAAAATGTAGACAAACCAAATATGTATTTTGGACATACTTCTGCCCCTTAGACATCTTCTATCATTAGACCCTTCAAAGGAGCTTAAATGCCTAAAAAAGATCTGAGAGAATGTCTACCGTGGTAGTGTTGAATATGACGTGACTGACGCGGCTCGTTTGTCCCGTACAAAATTCAACTTTGTGTGATCGGCTCATTTTCTAAAAATGTCATGCTTCAATTCATGTCATGTGACCGTACACAATATGACAAAATCAGCTGATTTTGTCATGCTGATGACAAAATTGACGTTACTCTTTCCTCAAACTTCATTCAATCTTCAATCACACCTCGCTTGACAATGACAAGAAAGAATTTTGAACTGATCGGACAGATTGTCATATGAGAATGAGTGAGTAGTTCGAAAAAATAATGAACAGTCAACTGAAAATGACCGGCTCAAACGAACCGGCTCACGGTACCGGCTCAAAATGAAAATGAGCCTACTCTGACAAAAGTCAATCTAAAATCATGTCATACCCAACGCTATACCGTGGGGATAGTCGTGATCATATTTAATTTCATTTATTTGGTGTTATGGTGGCTATAGTAAAACACACTCTGTGAAAATTTCAAGTACCTATCTCAAATACTTACAAGCCTACTGATGACGGGCAGACAGACAGCGAAGGCTACGTAGTATTATTATCTATTGGTAATAGGCTCCCGTTGGCTTCTTTGGGTACCTACGGAGCTCTAAAAAGCAGGTACGTGCGATCGAGCGTGTTTGTTTTAGTTGAGTGGTGCGTAACATACTTTCTGGTAAGCCAAACACCACATTTCCTTCATTATTTATGTTATAAAATAAAATTTCATTCTCTACCTACAGCCTAGCTGAATTGACAGTTCAATTAAGGCTATAATGTTTTTTCTTGTCACTCTTGTATCAACGAAAAGGGATAACAACAGATTTAGCTTTAGTTTTATAAAGATTTTATGTTACAATCTAAAACAACAACTGAAAACTTAACCCTATTTCAAATTGAAACTTCACTAAAATAACATTTGATGTTACTATTTCATTTCAAAATTCAATTAGCCGCAGAAAATCGAACGAATTAACCCCTCGACATCTTGAGAATAGATAATTCCTTTGAAATTGCGGCAAAATGTTTGCAATGAGATTTCCTAGTAGATAGAAGTGGAATGTAAGTAGTCTGAACAAGAACTACAAAGTAAAGTAATCCTATTCTTCTGAAAGCTGAAGTATTTTACGAGTTTCTCGAGTGCTCTTTATACTTATAAAAAGTCCGCTGTCTGTGTCCTTGGGACTCGCGAGTTAGATAAGTTTTGAGATATAGATGCTTAGATATTTATTCCTTACTTTGCAAAATTTAATCAGAGGAAAATAAAATTTACGGAAACGAATCTACTACATATTTACATAAGCTTGTAAAATACATTAAAACCAAATAAACCATCCTTATGATATAATTGAGTACTTACACTTGAAACTAATAGTGCTGATTTATACGTGACGCCAGTCACTCTTCGCGGTTTATCATTTTTATAGGCCAAAATCTCGAATGAGCAAGATTTGCTTGTTGTATGTGGTACTAGTTTTCGCCTGCGGCTTCACTCACTATCAAGATAGACACTCAGGGACACTAAATGTTTTCATTCATTAAAAAGGTTTTGCATCGGATGGGAATTCCTGCACCTTACATGCTACTTTCGTAATAGAAACGTGGCATTAGTGTGATCGAAGGTAGATGTCTGACCTTGTCTCCTGGGTTGGCGTTCCCATCGGTGAGCGCTCCCGCTGCGCCGTCTTCGGCGTCGCTGCCGGCGGAGCACCCGCGCCATACCAATCCGCCTTCGCGTGCGCTCCCTGCGACAAAACATAATATTTAATAACACACAGAAAACATATAACCGTAACTCACAGAAGATTGAAAGCAAAAAAAAACTATATTTTCAAACATATAATTCGTACTAGCATCCGCCTCGCTGCTAGTAAATATAACACGCAATACTCGTAAAATGAGCAACAAAAGGAAACATATTTCATCACCCGCTCCGTAACATAATAAGTAAGAAAACATTTTAAATATCTATCGAATTTATTTCTTGATAAAGATAAACATAGTAAATGTTGTTTCTTTCTAAAACCCTGTGTTTTCGAACTCTTTTTATAAAATCAAAAGAGCGCTACGACGAGTGCTACGGCTACGAGCTCTACGCTGCTACGTCGACCTTTGAAAAATTTGAAGATAAAAATTATGACTTTCTTTTCAAATATGTAGTAAGTAGATAAATACGAGTATTTAAATAGGTAATATTACTATTTTTTTTTTTTGCAGCGAATTACATAGACATATCTATGACTAAGGACCTATGTAGTTTTAACGGAATCTATTTGCATCAAATCTAATAAGTGTTTTATTTATTAAGTAAGACAAACTAAATAAATAGTCTAGTTACAGAAGAAATACGAATCATCGATAATTTTTTTTTATTCGTTTGCAGATACCTAGTTAATAATTAAAAAGACTATTGCATTTTGTAAAAACGATCGGTCAGCTATTTCAAGGGCAAACTATCGTGCTGTACAACGTTTAACTAAGTTAAAAGCTACTTTAAAAGCTAAAACATTCATTAAAATTGTCAAAGTATCAGATAAGTAAAGCAATTGCATTTTAAATTAGTTGATAAAAGAAGAATTTAAATTAAAAAAAGATTCACTAAAATAAAACTCTTAGATAATAAATTCAACGCGACCTTTTGAGTCTGAAATCCCCTTTGGACATCTTAAAATGAAAAATTGCGATAGAATGATTGAATGTCTGAAGATATAGGAAAATGTGCGGTCAAGGGTAAACAGTAAACTTGTATTTTTAATAAAATAAATAATCTAAAGACCTGAATGAATATGTCTACCGCACCTTGGAAATACAGTCGTGATCATATTTTTATAAAATAAAGTTAAATTACTTTGAGCGACAGTAGTATCCATAACTCTTGAATGTCTCCCCTCGACTTCAGCAGAAATATTTCAATAATGAACATGAAGAAAATCACTTGTCCTCTTCACAAACACAAAACCACTACGTAGATTTGCACATTTTCACTTAGCAAAACGTCCGTGCCGGCTGAATTGTAACACATTAATGCCATTAATGTTGTTCGACACCGTATTTACCTACACAACTGAGGTGTATACTACATGTAGATCCATAGTGATAATGTTATGAGCACTTCGTTTTTACGAAGCTTCAGCACGACACACCCATGTCACGTCACCGAAAGATCGCCACTGTTCGTAAAATCCACGAAATTAGAAACTAACTAGTAACGTTAACGTCTAAAGCTTTTTAAAATAACCAAATGGTGGGCGTTACAATAGACTCTAATAAATTTCATACAAATTCACGCTTCTGTTTTTTTAGCAGAGTGTGCCAGAATTTGAACTCAATTTCAGTTCATAATAATAAAATGGGTGCTCTCAGAACCCTGCACGTAATAAAAAAGTCAACCAATTTTTAAAGGGCTTGATTTTTTTTTTCATCTTTCAGTATTATCTTTACGTAACTTTGAATATAAGCGTGTTACTGAACGTACGTTTTGTTGAACTACATTTTATTTTCAAGTGAGTACGTGACATAAAATCATATTTCCCGAAATGCATTATTTATTCCGAAAATAAAACACTTCCAAAAGCAATAAAAGGTTACCGATCTGGGAAAAGAGTGTTATGGAAAATCGATTCAAGGACGGAAGAGTGTTCGAATATAGAAAAATCGATTAAGTGCAGGTTAAGAGTAGTAAATTACAAATCAATTCCATATTGTGCCAGTTGTGAATAACTCAATTGATACTTGTTAATATTGAACGCCTGGAACTAAAGTTAGCTCAATTTAAATTATAAACTACTAAATATATTTTCAAATACTTAAATACAAACATTTTAATGTTATAAAGCAAATCCCGAAAACTAATACAATACGTTCAAATCATAATTCAATGAGCACGTATCGAGATAAGATAGTTTTTTTCCGAAGCATGTTTAGGATAAATGCATATAAAAGCTCAGCTTTGGCATCTCCAAAAGTGATTTAAAATAAGGTACTTATTACACTTTTCAAAATACATTTGTAGTTTTATTTAAAGATTTCTTACTAACTTTATCCGGTTTCAAAGGCAAGGAAACTAATACTAAAACTCGTGAAGGATTTTTAGATTTAAATGATATGGAAAACAAAAATGTACGTAGTGAAATAGGCAAAACAAAAGCAGTCATGCCAATTTCAATGAATGCTGCCAGAGTCATTAGTTTCCGACGGCCGACGAGCTACCACTATGCCAATACCCGGAGAATAAGTGCGCCCCTGCCTCATCTAGGCCATAATATTACTAAAGGTTTTTTTTATTGTTTGTTTTTTTTTCTCTCAAATAAATTATTTGCGAATGATGAATTAGTTGACTGAGCGAGCGGAGCGAGCTAAGCGTCTTTGCTTCAGCTTGGACAAAAATGCTTTTATTTGTCCGCCGGTGTCTGTCGGTCGGATGTCTGTCTGTCTGTATGTTCTCCTCTACAGGTAGCATTTCGCAACCGTTTCTCGTGAAATGCTGAGGGGTAGCCTTATTTTCTTGTCACTGTAATGTAGCATTTTTAATTTGTGTTGTATGTATCGTAGTGGCGAAAATAAAACTTTTTTCTATGTCTATAAATTTGGTGAGCAGGTTCGATAAATATTATAGAATTTTTTTGTCGTCGTGGATTTTTGATTGGGGGGTACCATTTTAGCCATTAAGTTTACAAAAAGGATGATACAATTACGACTTTATCCCTTAGCACGGTCACCGATTAGATTTGACGGTAGAGATAGATACAAATCTCGGGCATTTAAGAACCTATGAAGATATCTAGAAATAATAAGCACAGCCACATAATAAAATACGAAAAACGACGAGTAACTTCTGCAGTGCAAAATTTAAACATAAATCAGCTGCTTATTCTTATTTATTCATTTATGCAACATAGATGAATAAATAAGACTAACATTTCCAATACCTATTTCTATTCGAGAAAGTACTCGATTACCTAGTACAATGCACTCATATCTTTTATTTGACCATGATGCAATAAAATGACTAATCTGTGTATCTTATCCATTTAGAATAGAAGCATGATAAAATGATTGCAAAGCAATTGGAGCGACTAATCGACAATTTGAATGTCCTACATAGATAAATTATGCTCATCAGCACAATAATCTTCTTGTTAATTCATGTCATTTCAATTATTGCTACAATCACACGTTATATACGGAGTAGCTATATTCATGATTGATTGTTACCCAATTTTATAAGATTCAGAGTTCAGGTACCTCAGGTGAGTAGGTATCAAGTTCTCACTGTATCATCATGTGACACACCGGACACATTATTTGCACATATTCAAAACAATGCATGCCTTAGCTCACGTACACCAGAAAGTAGAGATCTTCTATTTTCCTCAATACTTCATTGATGAATTTATGTTCTACATTATGTAAATTTGAAGGAAAAAGTAGTTGTTATATTTGATGCATTAAAAGGATTTTGAATCATTTGCGGAATCGAATACCAGGTAAATTCATTGTTGACCATAAGCAAATATGTAACTTAAATTATTTACTTTTCCTACTAAAGAATCCTTAAAGTATCTTTCTTTACATAACCAAATACAGAAGTAAATTAACTTTCATATAAATATATGTTTTTTCTAATTTAACCCCATTTGAACACACAACCTTCAACTCCTACAGGCAGGTCTTATTATACATAGTTTTGTTCTAGTCTAGCAAAACGGTATCAAATTCTCCCAAAGATAAAATATATTTTTGAGTTACATATTACGAAATGACGCACATGTACAGACTGGCATACCTACATACATGATATAACTATAACTAGGTGATGAAAGCGAAAACTGCGGACAGCTGACTGTTAGGGCTGCCACTTAATAGTAGTCTACTGTATTTGTATCCTATCCAAAATAAGTACCTGTATTATCTAAAGTATGTAAGTAGGTAAGTATATTTTTGAAAATATAGTAGGCAAAACGAATATATGTTTTTCTCAAAATGATCATGTCATGCTACAATTATTTTTATTTAATTTCTTGAAACGGAACGTAATATCCATTTCACTGAACGATTCCTCGGCTTAATACACACACACACACGTACACAAATATTTGTTTAACGAAAACCAAGTTATTTTTTTGGATCTTGCCTTCTCTACCATATTTTTCATTACAGATCCTACATACTCCTATATTCGAACTAAAGTATATTCTATCGATTTATCAATCACTTTAATAAGTATAATATCAATATTTTTAAATGCAATATTAACGAATAACTTGTCATAAAACACATAGTTATAGATTCGCACATACTTAATAAACTCCGTTTCGAAAAAAAACGTTCAAGTGGCCGGGGAAATAAGTTAACGTAGAATTTGTGCAAATACACTATAGCTAACATGGAAAAATACCTCGCTGGGTTTTATGTGCCGAACGACACTACAATATACTGCAGAGTAACATGCCATGCTACATTACTGTAACCTTGACCTATGTTTGTTTATTTTAAGAGGATTCCGATTTCCCATGAAAATTTCCCGCTTACCAAATTAATTGTTCGTTTTTTCAGTCGGATTAAGCTGTGCATTGTAATTTATGCCAGCAAAGATTATGGAATCTACTGATTATTTATTTGCTAAAAGTACTCTTAAGAAATGTGTAAATTCAAATAACACGTGAACAAAAATTAATAAATAAAACACTTTTTTTCGAAGAAAATTGAATAGGTAACGTAAAAATCCTAAATGGTTTGTGACGCTATTTTCGTCATGTCTCTGCACCAGTTGTTTATTTGTTCGTCAAAACGACAAAAACTTTAAAGGTTTTTAAAAGGTTATCTGACCAGTGAACTGATGATTCCAAAATTAAAAACACCTGTATCATAATTCATAACCACTAGCTCTGACGGCGGCACCTTGAATAAACCATTTCACACTAACCTACGCATAGACATTACAAAATGTTTACAATCCGAGACTTGGCGAGCATGTTTATATAAACTAACTTTACAAGGGTACCGCTCTATTGTAAATAGGACAATGTCTCTCATACATGACGTGAACCTACGTACAAATAATAAAACTTGGAACTTGATCTGTTGGTAAAATCAGTATCATTTCAGTATCTTTCATCAGAAAAGCGTACATTAGATGATTAGAGAACTCAAAGAGAGAACGAGAACTCAGAGAATAATATGATACTGTTGTTTTATTTGATAGCTTTTCTAAACAATAAAAAAAAATATCTGCGGAATCCTGTTCCGTTGTTTTTAAAAATTCACTAAAAATTCGAATTTAAACAGTTAAAAAAACTAAAGATGATGTACCTAACTTTTTTTGGAGCTTTTTAGACTAAAGTTAAAGTTGTATAATTATACAAACCGGTGTCAGGGAACACGAGCATGGAATCAAAGGCTCCATTCTGCAGCTTATCCGTGCTGTGATTGGCCGGCGCCTGGACGGAGCTCCGCAGTAAAGAGGAGAGTTTCTCACGCATCTCATCGCACATGCGCACTCTCCACGCGGCGCCGGCGCCGACCGCAAGGCCAACCGATACCTACTTATTAACGAGGACCACTTCTTATTTTATCTTTTCACTGCTAGATTATTTGAATGTATGGTAAATTTAGTTAAGGGTATTTTTGAATGCAAACACTTCTAACACAAACGAAACTTAGCACCTATAAAACTACGATATCACACTTTTTGCCTACAGCGAATTTTAAGGTTAAAAATCACGTGAGTTATTTCTTAAATTTTTACGATGCATAAAATATTAAACGGATGAGATGTGCTAAGACCAGTTGCGCGATGAAGACTGTCTATTCCGGGAGCGAGCGAGCACGTGGGCGCCGCCCGCCCTGCCGCCGCCCGCCCACAGATCAATGGAGACGAGATTCGATATCTCACTATTTCACGCAAAATAAGTTTAGAATTAAATGCAGTGAGAAAACAAAGCGTTACGCGCAGTGGAAAATTTTCAGTGAATTTATGTTACGACTCTTGCTTTAGATAAAGTAAAATAACGCGAAAAACAAAAAGATAAATTAAATTGTGATAGTTTTCGTAGCGACGTAGACCCAGCGTAGCATTGAACGAGTAGCGTAGCAAGGTCTGAGCGTAGCCTTGTAGCACCCTTTGATTATCAGTTTAACTTAGTTTGTCATAGGTACTTGGTGTTATACTCGGTTTTAGGTTATAGGAGAGAAAACTTTAGGAAAAAAGATTTTTTTCTACTGTTAGTTTATAAAACGTCACAGTTTCATAGACACGGTCGAAGTTACGCGGCACTTGGCACACAGGAAAAATATCACGAATACCGAATCGTACGTGCGTCTATGACCGTTCTAAAACCTCACTGCACACCAAATATCTAATTTAATCAACTATAAACCTTGCTACATAGCAATAAAGATAATGATAAAACCGATAGCGGTAAAAACAATAGCCACTATTATATTACGCGAGTGTATTATAAAATATTGAAAAGTAGACTATTGGGATGACCTTGCAAAATTTAGATTAAATTTTTCGAAACGAAAAATCCATTGATGCACGGCCGGAATTCGAACCTACGACCGAATTCCGGCCGTGCATCAATGGATTTTTCGTTTCGAAAAATTTAAAAGTAGTTTTTTAATTAATTTAATTAAAAATTTTAAAAAACAACGAACATTTTGGCATACTTACTCGTCCACCATTTTGAAAAAACCTCGATCTTGCAGCAGGTGATGAAACATGTGTCAATCGATAGGGGAAGTGATTACAAACAAAATATATTCAATAATAAAATCTCGTAATCTTTATACTTTCCGAGATATTTGAGTTTGAAAATGTAAAAATTAAAACTTGAAAATGCTAATTATGCTGCCAATAATAACCAGTAGGTATTTGAATATGTCTACTGTGACTGGGGATAAAATCGTGAGCCAATTTCGTTTAATTTTTAGGTAAAATTTTTTTTTTTTTACATTATACAGGATGAATTTTTGAGACGGGGCAGTAAGGGCAGCTACCTTAACCGTTGTAGCTACAGGAAAACGTTCTTATGAGACTATCCTTAACTTTTGAAGATATTTCGACCTGCATTCACAGATTTAAAAAAAAATGTACAGTCAGCGAGAAAATGGCCAGTTTACACAAAAACTTTTTTTGATTCCAATCGATCCTATTTCACTTAAGGATTTCATAAAAGGCTCTAGCGGACCAACTGAGATTGACACTGCTACACAGTTTCTACTTTTGCAGCTGTCAACGTTACATTTCATTGTATACCTGTGTTTATGTTCCAAATAAATAAATATGAAATATGAAGATTAGAGTACCTACTAGAAAAGTCAGAAAACGCTAAAATGTATTTTTGGAACGGGGTAGTAAGGGCTACCTTAAACGTTGTAGTTACAGGAAAACGTTCTCAAGAGACTATCCTTAACTTTTGAAGATATTTTGACTTGCATTCACAGAATTTGGAAAAAATGTACAGTCACCGAAAAAAATGGGTAATCTACACAAAAACTTTTTTTGATGCCAAACGATCCTGTTAAAAATAAGGAATAAAAGACTCTACGTGACCAACTGAGGTTAGAGTACTAGAAAAGTCAGAAATTGCTAAAATGCATTTTTGAGAAGGAACAGTAAGGACAGCTACCTTAACCGTTGTAGCTACAGGAAAACGTTCTTACGAGACTATCCTTAACTTTTGAAGATATTTCGACAATAGATGAAAAATGATGACAAATGACAAAATGATTTTTACGAAATGTTTAGTCAAAGTTTTTTGCAATTTCTGTCTTTTCTAGTACTCTAACCTTAGTTGTTCCGATAGAACCTTTTAATCCTTATATGAAACAGGATCGATTGGCATCAAAAAAATGTTTTGTGTAAATTACTCATTTTTTTCGGTGACTGTACATTTATTCCAAAATCTGTGAATGCAAGTCGAAATATCTTCAAAAGTTAAGGATAATCTTCTAAGAACGTTTTCCTGTAGCTGCAACGGATAAGGTAGGTGCCCCTACTGCCCCGTCTCAAAAATTCACCCTGTATTTTTTGAACACAGTTTATTTCATCATTCATTTTCTACCTAGGTACTATTTAGCACAAAATGATGAAATAAACTGTGTTCAAAAAATATAATTTCAAATAAAAAAAAATAAAAAAAATTATCTAAAAAATAAACGAAATTGGCTCACGATTTTATTCCCAGTCATAGTAGACATATTCAAATACCTACCGGTTATTATTGGCAGCATAATTAGCATTTTCAAGTTTTAATTTTTACATTTTCAAACTCAAATATCTCGGAAAGTATAAAGATTACGAGATTTTATTACTGAATATATTTTGTTTGTAATCACTTCCCCTATCGATTGACACATGTTTCATCACTGGCAGCAAAATCGAGGTTTTTTCAAAATGGCCGACAGTAGGTATGCCAGGCTCCATACAAAAATGTTCGTACCCTTTTTAAAGTAGTTTCCCTCCGGGGCCCATTCATATTTTCCACCCTGTATACTACACTATCCCACTTGTAAAACACGGCTGACAGAAGAACTGAAACATATGTCAAATTGCATGTCGTGTTTTTATTAAGCACTTGAAGGCCTTGAGTATCGGTTCGGAGTGTTACATCAATCAATTTCAAATACAAATTAATGTAAACGAGTCTATGAACGTTCACCAACGGAAGAATGCAATGATTCATAATGTTCGTGTTACTACTCGTATTTGGCAACATTGGCAATTTTACGCGTTTTGTTCGGCTTGTTAAATTCTACAGTAAAATCTCAAATTGATTGCTCGCAGATTTCAAAAATGTTGATCGGTAGATTTGTCTCAGTGACGTATTTTGGGAAATAGGTCACCTATCACTTATTTAACTTTTTAAGGCTTATTTAATTTTTGTGTTTATTTTATGGTGTAAGTAGGTACCTACTTACCTATCTGCTCTGTAAAATAAAAAATAATAGGTAGGTAAGTAATAATAAATTAATCTGTAAGTAATACTTGGTCTCTACCTAAGTAGGTACCTGTGGGAAAGAGGCGTGATTTTATGTAAGTAAGTAAGTATTTATGTTTATGGTGTACAATAAAGATAAGTACTTACTTATAGTATAGTACTTACTTACTATATATTCATAAAGATATTTACTTAGGTATAGAATAGATTCTATTCTATTCTACGTCCGTATGTAGGTACGTGAAACTTAAAATTTATATTCATAAAAGTAATAAATATAGAGTGAACAACCCCATTTGAAAACACAGAGACTTGGTGTCGCCATAACGCCCCCACGCACCTATAAAACGACCTTCACGATTTGACCTTCCTCTCCTTTACCTCATACCAACTCATACCCTCACAACCATTATATTTTTTGTGGTCAAAGTTACTTTTAGCTCCATGACTAAGAATAACTGAATAACTGATCGAGTTCGATCACTATCTACAGTTAGGTCAGCAGAGGCATTCTGTACTAGACTCACTTCGAATCTATAGCTTACTAAATACGCAAGAATGTATTGTTAGTGTTTGTAGTAAGATTCAAATTTCGAATACAAAATTTGAAATCTCACAGCGGATTCAGCTCTTCGACGTTCGAAGTGAGTTTACAGAATGCGCCTACAGCAGAGGCGTGATTCAGACCTTTTCGTTCGGAATGCATTTCAAATTCGGAAAGATGCACAAACCGTGCGAAGCCAAAATGAAGTAAAAAAAATTCGGAAAGTGACGTTTCTTCGCTGAAAAATCGTCAAGTTTCCGACTGAAATCATCGAATCGGATGCTAATTCGGAAGTCTGAATCAGGTTTCCGTTCTTCTACCTTTTTTACAAGAACATAATCCAACAAATGCGAAAGTTTGTAGGGATGTATGGAATGGATGTGTGGATGTTTGTTACTCTTTCACGCAAAAACTACCTACTGAACGGATTTTAATGAAACTTGGTATAAGTACCTACTTAGTTTAATGACCTGGAATAACACATGGCCACTTTTTATCCGGGGTAGGTATCATTCAAGCGCAGCCGCGGGCGGAAGCTAGTAGGCACATAATAGAATAAAATCTGTTAGCATACCTAACAAAAATTAAAACCGATATGTATCTAGATTAGTAGGCTATGCTTGCGTAAAGACTGAACAAGCAATAATTTTGTAACTTTGATATGAACTAAGGTACAATGTCTTTGTGTGTTAGCAATGTTAGCATTAAGTATATTATTTCTTACCTGCTAAATATGAAAAGGTCAAAGTTTACAAAGTACCTACCAGTACCTACAAGAATATTATCTAGCTAGAGTATAAAAACCGAACAAATTGTCTCTTTCTCCTAGAAAAGGGAGTCTATTATGTCTCTAGAGATTCTTCGTAACAAGTCAACGTTGTTAGCCTAGTTATAGCTTTTGTAACAAAATTTAGGGACAAAACCGAGTGCCTTTGCATTCGATATCAATATAAATCAGTCATAAAATCCAGCACTGGACATTCTACTGCAAAAATATGTCTATCGTGAGATTATCCTCGTATTTTAAAATAGTTTACTTAGCTCTAAATTAATTTAAAAGATTGAACGAAATACCTTTTGCAAAATGCCTTCGTGTACTAATTTAAAATAGTTTAAAATAGTTAGCCAACTGCCTACAAAATTATCTCAGCTCTACCTATGGGTTTCTGGTCTAACGAGCTGACTGACATCTAATTTAACTTGCGAAATCGTTTACAAAAACACATTTTATTCTAAATTAATGTTTATTATACCCAGACTCATACCAGACAAACCTGATACACCCTTTGTTAATAAAAGTCAATTGCCGCATGTATTAAGTACGAATCAACAGATTTGACTATTTTTTATTGTGTGCGTATGTCAGAACTAGACTAGATTTGTACGAGTATGATAAAAGACGGAACCCTCCGCGCGCGAATGTCAGACTCGGGATGTTTTTTGATACCATAGAAATGGTCAAGAAAGACCTTTATTTTTTTTAAATAAAACTCCAACTATTCTGGTATGTTTTGGATACACAGACGGACAGCAGAGATCTGTGTAGGTATAATTAGACTCGACGGTCAGTTATTCTGAGATTGCGAACGATGTCATGTGACCTGGCCTACAACAGAGGTTGGGCGCTTAATGGCTGTTAAATCAACAAAATGGTGCCTAATTTAGTTGACGTTAAAACACTAAATGGAATTTAAGAAGACCCAGCCTTAACTGAAAATTAAACTGGCTATGCCTAAATTGAAAGCAAACATGGGAGTTTATATTTTTATTTTTTCGGTGTTACTCGTGTACAAAATGTCCTAACTATTCACTAAATTGTGGCTGAAATTCAATACCACCTCCTCATGTAATGCTTACTTTACATTGCACTATGAACATTACCATGATATGGATGGAATAAGTAGCTATCTGTATATATTGAGTTGATTAGAGCAATGTTTTCCGAGCAAAGAATAACAAGGATTCTCTTGTCCCCTAATTGCCAATTAACGTTATGTTGTTCGTCATTCATTATCATTGTTTTCATTCATTCATTCATTATCATTATGGTCATTATTTTTCTAATGAACTTTACAGAGCTGCAACCTCGGGACATCGGGTATCCCGTGTCGTCCCGACTCCGAGAGGAATCAACATCGCACTAATCAATACATTCCACGCATGCGTCATAACGAGCTGAAGCGTCTCACAAAAAGCGTAGGCGACTGACGTGCTCGTATGAAAAATTGCATCGAGAGTCTACGTAAAATTCCCTGAAATAAAGTTACATGATAGTAAGAGCACAAGCCCTGATTCTAGATCGTTCCGCTAAATTGATATGTCCTTCACCCTACCGCGCAATGTCATCCTCTCATTCAGCTAATAAAAAAAAGGTCTCCTGTAAGTACCCGATTTCATAATGAATGGGTGCTGCGTTTCATGTAATTTTAAGTTACCAAAGTTACGAGTATATTATAAACATTCCGTAATAAATGAAACTTCATAAATGTAACTTGTTGTTGGTTATAAATGTTCTAATATACTTTGCGGTCATGAGACACCCCACGTGTTTTTAATAGAACTGATTGGTCTTCATTCTGTAATTTTCATGAACCATTTATTAACTGCCACTTCAATAAGGGTTCACGGTCACAGAAACCATAGATTATAGGAACATTAGTACCGTATAACATTAGTACATAGGTAGGTACCTAGTAGTAGAACATCTAGTTTTCGAGTAGGCCTAGTAGGCCTTATGCCAAGCCAAGCCATTGACATCTTGACCTCGAAACATTTATTACCCTACTGCGAGTATATGAAAAGTTCGAAAACCGAAATGCCGATGCTTGAAATAGCGAATGCTCATAAAATATAATGCTTAAAATGTAGAAGTTTAAAATGTAGGTATAAGTAATGTTTATTAATCAGAATGCAAGAAATACCGAAAATCAAAATATAGAAGCTTAAAATGCCGAAGCTCAATGCTTCAAATATAAAAGCTAAAACCAGTAATGCTTGAAATATTATGATGATGTAAAAATTCAAAGTTTTGTCTATAAGTAGGTACTAATATTCTAATGAGGTAATCTCCGAAACTACTCATCCTCTTTAACAACATTTCATCTAATTTAATTTTACCTACCATCCAATATAACATCAGTTAATCTAATTTTATATGACCTAATTTCCTTTAACCTAATATTTCTTCAATCAATTTATCCTACTATTAGATGATATATATATAATGCACATTGGGGGGAGAAAAACCGCCCTGGACCATCGCCACTTGCATGAGAAGCACAGTTTTTGTTTTTACCTATTATGAACCTAAGCTACGGATGTCGCCGGCTCGCTTCGCTCGCCATCTCCTCCCTTCACTTAGCTCGGTTTTGAGGGCTTGCTCCACTCAGGATCTCCCACGCGAGCTTCTGGCTGCGCGTTTTTTTTATATACTCTAGGGGTGTCACGCACAAGACCAGGTGAGATCGGGGTGCTCTGAGTCGGATACGTCACTCATTTCATTTAGAATGAAGTACGTAAAGAAAACAATAATTTTTGTTAGTATTTCGATCATTTTCGATGTTTTAGTCATTCGGCATTTGGAACTTATACTTTAAAAATTCTACTTCGTAAACGTTCTGCAATTCAATCATTCGGCATTTTGAGCATTCTAAGTACTTTATAGGTTTCGACCTTACAAACTACTATCAATCGAGCTTATACATTTCAACCGTTCTAAGTACCTATGTAGGTATGAATTTCGCTGAAGAATTTCGCTATTTCAAGCATCGGCATTTCAAGGATCGGCATTTCGGTTTTCGGACTTTCAGATGTACCTACCCCACAAATATGACCCTTGAGTAGAAATAAAAGCTAACATTTTAGAGCTCAATCGATTGCTATCTCTTTTGTATGAAATTATTCTCTCCAAAGCCTTCTAAAATGGCAGCATCCTACTAATATTGAATGTGAAAATTTAGATGTGTGGATGTTTGTTACTCAATCACGCTAGAACGTCTAAACTAAATGGATATGGATGAAATGGCCATGCCGATTTTGTATGGGCTGTTGGTGCCTTATTTTTCGCGCGGCCATCAACCAAACACTAAAATATACTTAAACTCTTAGAAGTATAACAAACAACATTTGTGAACACAGTATACATCTACACGAAAATTATTATTTTTAAAATCTAATGTTTTACTTTTTATCAAAATCTGTTAGACTCGAGTGTTTTTCGCTATTGCTAATAATTCAGGATTTGGCCTCAGAGGCACTCTCGAAAAAATCACCCTGTATAACTCGGTCCTGGCTGAGTGAAGATGTAGGTATAAGTACTGTGTTCACAAATATTGTTTGTTATTCCTACTCCTAAGAGTTTATATTTTAATGTTTGGTTGATGGCTGCGCAAAAAAAAGCACCACTTTCCGGCATAGGCTGGCACAGAGATAGATTATTGTGTAAGAAAGTCAGTGACGTTAAAAACACTACTTACACGAATCATGGCACTGAGCTAGAAAAAATAAATAATACACCAATACTTACCTAATACTACAAAATAAGTCAAGGGCAAAAGCTTACGGTAAACAAAGCTCGCTTTACCATCCCGAGTCTTCGAGAATTGCTATAAGCTCGAAGTCCCGAGTAGGTAGATAGGTAGCCGTGAAGTGAATGGAATCAGGATTACTATTTATGCTTTTTATCATAACTACTTAGCCACTATCATGGCTTTCATGTTTCAATGTTACCAGGGGCGTATTTACCCTTAGGCCAAGAGGGCCATGGCCCGGGGCGGCAGGCTACGAGGGGCGGCGCAAGCCGCCCCTCGCTCTCAGCTTGCGCCTTTCTTTTTGATCTTATATTGCCAAAAGAAATTTTTAAAAAAAGCTAACCTAATTAACAAAAACTAAAATTTGGAGGGGCGGCTTGCGCCGCCCCTCGCTCTCAGCTTCATGACCCTTTCTTTTTGTCCTTACATGCCAGAAGAAATTTAAAAAAAAGCCTACCGAACTAAAAATGGTAAAACTTATTTGGTTGAGAGAGAGGGGGGCTTGCGCCACCCCGTGCTTTCAGTTTCTTGCGCCTTTCTTTTTGTCCTTATATGCCTGAAGAAAGTAAAAAAAAGTCTACCTAACTAACAAAATCTAAAACTTAATTGGCTCGGAGCGAGGGGCGGCTTGCGCCGCCCCGTGCTTTCAGTTTCATGCGTCTTTCTTTTAATCCTTATATGCCCGAAGAAATTAAAAAAAAGCCTAATTAACAAAAGCTAAAACTAATTTGGTTGAGAGCGAGGAACAAAAACTAAAACTTACTTGGTTGTAAAGTTTTAGACATTAAGACTATCGTTTTACTGACTGGCCATTTTCAGAGATTTTCATTTGACAGGAAACGTAGGTTTTCTTTTAAGCTCGAAGGGATAATTCGTTACAATAAATTGGTATTCTGGGAATAAATCCTCGAGACGATTTTAGGAAAACATTTCTTTGGGTGTCACATGTTGCATTTTACTTTAAAAAATTCGGTTCGCTTCGCTCGCATATTCGCTTCATCAGTGTTTTACGAGCAAATTGAGTTATGTCTGAGAGCGAAATAGGAACCGACAAATAGCCAGCCTTTTCTTTGAGCACGTAAGCAAAATCAAGTGTCACATGTTGCATTTGTCATAAAAAAATTCGGCTCGCTTCGCTCGCATATAGAATAGGAACCGACAGGCAGCCAACCTTTTCTTTGAGAACTATACGCGAAATCAAGTGTCACATGTTGCATTTGTCATAAAAAAATTCGGCTCGCTTCGCTCGCATATAGAATAGGAACCGACAAGCAGCCAACCTTTTCTTTGAGAACCGTAAGCAAAATCAAGTGTCACATGTTGCATTTGTCATAAAAAAATTAGGCTCGCTTCGCTCGCATATAGAAAAGAAACCGACAAGCAGCCAACCTTTTCTTTGAGAACCGTAAGCAAAATCAAGTGTCAGATGTTGAATTTGTCATAAAAAAATTCGGCTCGCTTCGCTCGCATATAGAATAGGAACCGACGAGCAGCCAGCCTTTTCTTTGAGAACCGTAATCGAAATCAAGTGTCAAGTGTTACATTTGTCATAAAAAAATTCGGCTCGCTTCGCTCGCATATAAAATAGGAACCGACAAGCAGCCAACCTTTTCTTTGAGAACCGTAAGCAAAATCAAGTGTCAGATGTTGCATTTGTCATAAAAAAATTCGGCTCGCTTCGCTCGCATATAGAATAGGAACCGACAAGCAGCCAACCTTTTCTTTGAGAACCATAAGCAAAATCAAGTGTCACATGTTGCATTTGTGATAAAAAAATTCGGCTCGCTTCGCTCGCATATAGAATAGGAACCGGCAAGCAGCCAACCTTTTCTTTGAGAACCGTAAGCAAAATCAAGTGTCACATGTTGCATTTGTCATAAAAAAATTCGGCTCGCTTCGCCCGCATATAGAATAGGAACCGACAAGCAGCCAACCTTTTCTTTGAGAACCGTAAGCAAAATCAAGTGTCACATGTTGAATTTGTCATAAAAAAATTCGGCTCGCTTCGCTCGCATATAGGATAGGAACCGACAAGCAGCCAACCTTTTCTTTGAGAACCGTAAGCAAAATCAAGTGTCTGTTGTTGTCTTCAAAAAAATCGGCTCGCTTCGCTCGCTTATTATAAGCTTCATGACTATTTTGCGAGCAGAGTGCAAACCAAGTTTCAAGCCCGTGACAAATTTTTGCAGGGGGCGGCAAACCTTACTGGCCTAGGGCGCTGAATCTTAAAATACGCCTCTGAATGTTACCGGAACATTTGATTTCGATATCGCTATCTTATCAGGAAAATTATGATGAACTTGACGGCTTAAAGATACACTGACGGCTTTAATCGGGATCATTAAAATGATTCATGGAATACTTAGGCATTTTCTAGAATTTAGAGTCTTCCTTATTAATTTTTAAACTGTGAATCCGGAAATATTTTTAAAATTAAATATATGAATGAAGACATAAAATGAAATGAACGTGAAAATAGATTGAGTGATTTTCAAACAAAGAAGCCAAAAAAGCAAAAAGAATATTGTTTATAACACTTTTTCATAATATAGGTACTTAATTTGTACTTAATTAACTAATCTTTTTTCATTTTTTTTAATGCAGAAATCATTTTTTTTTTTTAAATCGAGCCCGTTAGGTACTCTTAAAATGACTTTTCGATAACTCTCACGTAAAGAAAAAATATATAAAAATACACCTATTGGGTGTAGATGGTTGTGTTTCACTTCCCCCAATGACCTACTCCCACCTCATCTCATCATCACCCCTATGCTTCCTCTAACCAAAATGGACTTTTAGGCTTCTTATAGCTCAAACAAAACCTGCTTTTATATCTTTTCGGTATATAACTTCCTTGATCTTTTCATGAAGTAATAGTATTCTGTGCTTTTCATTGACATGAGAGTGACAAGTCAAAAACATTATCTAAAGCCTTTTTTGTATAGAGTTGACTTTCTTCTCCGCTAGGAGTAATAGTATTCTGTGATCTAAAGTTGTGCTAAGTAAATTCTTAGATTATATACGCTAAATTAAATGGACAAGTAAATATGAATCGGGCGCGGATCCAGCCCTCAGAAAAGGTTGTGGGCACAGCCACCCAAAACTTGGTCAAGTGCGAGCCGAAGTACGATATCGTTATGTTTAATAAACCAAGGCTTAAGCTTAACTTTAAGTAGGTACAATCAAATTTCTATTGTTCCTCAGTAAACTCTATTATGGTTGTGGGCTTCGACAAGTATATGATCTAAGGTTGTGTGGGCTTGCCCTGCCCACCTTGGATCCGCGCCTGGTACCTATGAATAATGAGATTTGGGCACAGGCGCTTGTTAAATGAGGATACATCCAAAACACATTGCTGTTCATAAAGGTAGGTATAAAGGTACTTAATCCCTACGTTGAAAACAAAGCAAATAAATCTGAATTTATAGACGCCATTTGGCTCGCGTTTAAATCACACCGTGACGTGTTGTGATTTAGATCCTATGTCTTGCATTGTTTGTCTCTCGATGGTCTAATCAAATGCAACCATAGAAATACCGCTGACCGATTGATGCAGTAGGCACATCTACCAATAGACAAGGCTTGCTCCTGGATTGGATATGTCATAATATGATTGGTATCATATGCTATTATTTATATCCTATCCTATTACTTATCAATCATCAATCAATCAATACTTCTGTAACAGGTCCAATTCTGTACGTACCTACATTGAAGATATTTTTAAAAAAATTTTTGGAGACCACTATAATCGATACTGAAGCCAAAACTATTTTTTTTTCATTCATGTCTGTCTGTCCGTCTGTCTGTCTGTCTGTATCTTGGCCGCGCATCACGTCAAAACTACTGAATGGATTTAAATGAAACTTAGCACGATTTGAGTGCTTACGAGGTCTAATATAGGATACTTTTTATCCCGAAATTCGGCACGGTTCCCTAGGGAGAGGGGATGAAAGTCAAAATGAGTAGGTATCTGGTTATAATTCATCAACGCATAGTCCGATTTCATTGATTCTTATTTTGTTAGAAAGTAGGTTCTTTAAATATTGTCCCGTAAAAATTTCAAGGTCATGATCTGATGAAGTCAGGAGCTGTTCAACAGGACTCCTCAATAAAAAAGCCGATTGAGTTGAAACTGGGGACTCAGAATATCTGTAAAGCTCCGACTATAATGTATTAATATGGTGACAGCAAGCTGATCTGATGATGGAGTCAGGACTTGTTCCATGGAACTTTTTAGTGATATGGGTAGGTATCAAATGAAAGAGCTTGATGAGTGAAACACAATGCTGATAGGATGATGGAGTCAGGACCTTTATGGAACTTTTTGGTGATAGGTATCCGTTTCTCTCCTTCCAAGCTTCTCTTTATACATGCTTCTCTCCATTTACATTTAGATATGCTTGAAGCAATACGAATTTTGCCGGATCAGCTAGTAGTTACCTACCTATAGGCATAGGAAACCAACAACTAGCAGTAGATTTTGAAAAATTCTTTCTGCTTTTGATAGCTTACCTAATTCATGGGGAAGGTTATAGACTATTTTTCATCATCATCATCATCAGCCATACCATCACCATATACCAACACTACGAGGCAACGCCACGAGGGCGCAGCGAAGTACATAATGAAATCGACGTTTCGCAGTCACCGGCGGCAGGGTGATCAAATTAGTGTGTCCAGGTAGGTACCTAATGTAAAAGTTAAAGGTAAAGGGCCTTACTTATGAAAGATGTTTAAAGTGAAACACTGGTTAAACAACGTCCTGTCTTTAATTGTGGATAGTGACAAACAGAGACAGGACGTTGTTCAACCAGTGTTCAACTTTAAACATCTTTCATAAGGGGGAAAGTGCCTGTAGATGTATGATTCATCAAGATAGGGAGGTAGGCAGGTACGTATCTTACCTACCTACCGACCTATTCTTATGATAAAATTCAGTCATAAAGGTAATAAGAACTTAGGTACCTAGTCTAAATAATCTCGAAGTAACATGTGGTCATTAGTGCCTTAATTCTAATTGAAACGAGCAGCCTGCAACATGATACAGTTATTGCGCGAGACACCTATTGAAAACTTATACCTACTTAGCTTTCATTCTGAGCTTTCATTTGATAATGATCTAGGTAGGTATCATAAAAATATGAGTGTCACTCACCGTTACATGCATTCCCTGTCGGCTGTTCATGATGATGCATTGCTCGAAGCACCGTGATAAGTGTAGAGGATCGCGCCCTTTCATGTCACAAGCGAGACTGAAGCACAACGGCCTATGAAGCCGGCTGAAACACTGAGCAAGCCCCCGCGCCGCCCTCGCCATCCCGCATGCGCCGTCTCGCGTCGCGGTAAAGACATTCTTCTCCAGTTTGCTAATGAATGGCTCAAGTGAAAAGAATGGCATGTAGGTACCTACCTACTCATCACTTGCCCCAATGACATTAATAGGTACAGTCAGCGTCATCAATCGGTATCCCCCTATTGATTTGAACAAAGACCCTTTTCATTTCAACCTTGGATTTCAGTCGGGTATTATAACAGCTATTGCATTTAGGAACTCGAGCGAAGTTAGAAATCCATAAGTAAGCAAGGATGTAAAAGTTTTTACAAAAGTTGAGATCAACGGCTTGCAAACCGAGCTCTTACTAGGGGGATACCAATTAATGACGCTGACTGTACCTAGGTACCTATGGATTAGGAAGGTAGGTACTTACCTACTTATATTACAAGGTAAGTAAGTAGCTAAATATTGTGGTAGGTACCCAAAGGTTTAGATATGGACAAAAAAAATTAAACTAGGTAGGTAGAGGTAGAGGTTGTATCAACTTGAAGCAATAAAACTGTTGAATTGAAACATGGGTTAATTAGATTTCAATGAATGAATCTATGGTACAACCTAAGTAGGTTCTTCTATCAGGAAGTTGGAAGGAAGTCTCCAAGCCAGACGGACACAGGTTGTATTGTATCCTAGGTATGTCGTAAATGGATTTGTGTCTACAAAATTCGAAGCCTTAATATTAATCCTTTTAACTTGGATGACCTTACCCTTAGTTCTACCCTTCGGTGCGAAATTATCTATGCTTAGGTGAATTCAAGATTGGAATCTTGATAGGTAGGTACTTTAATGTCGCAAGACCAACTCTCTCCCTGCATGCACACCAGGTAGGTAGTTAATAAAAAGAAAAAGTTTGATGACTTTTCTTTATTGATATAAAATTAAAAGCAACCATTTATTACAGCGTTTATTATAATTAGTTACCTTTCTATACTTATTACAAACATTCCATATTTCTCCAAAAAAGTAGTAAATTTGAGCATCAAATTGAACCCTTTAAAAAAAACAGAATGGAAAATAGTTTTTTTAATGACGCAAAATTTAATGCTGCCTTCACTTTATTTGGGAAATATGAAATAAGCTGTAAATTTTATCATCGCTTTGCTTAAAGTAAACAATAAATGAATGTTTAAAATATGTGATTAACAAGATGTGAGAATTCAAAGGTAGGTAGGTATATACCTAGATCATGATATTGAAAAGATCTTGCACACTGCAGATTCTTTGAAACTAATTCAAAAGCAAAAAATAGGCGGTAGTCTGGCTACTACAAGTGTATTTTATGTTGAACGCTATGCTTTAATGCCGCCATACATGTTGGGCGAGCCTAAGCCAGTGCGAGCGAAGGCAAATTGATGCAAGGCGAGTGCTACCATCTAAACATTTGGCGAGTCTATGCAAACTAATGCAATCCATGCGCTTGTATTCACTCGGACAGGCTAGGCGAGCGACACCGAGCAATGGCAAGGCAAGACAAATGTGCTGTCCACACATACCAACATGTAGTAGCGGCTTAAGATAGGTAGGTCTTCCAGTGTTTATAACATCAAATAAAATTTACAGAGGCAAGGTCAATGGTGAACTTAAAATAAGTAAATATAACTTGATTAACAAATAACTTACATTAATTAGGTTAAATACAACTGGTTCTAACACTGTAGTTTAAGATGACAAGTGTGATCCTCCACACACCCTAATACTAAAAGCAGTATTGTATTAGATTAGGCATTGCTTAAGCTGCATTTAAAATACACTAGGATGTAATAGAGTATTGCATAGACTGATGTCATGATGACCTTATGAGTCACAGTACAATGTTATTAGGTGTTTTCGTTTTTTTATGACACACCATGTATATGAGAAGTAGTCTTCAATAACATTAGCTACTTACAACTAACAATTTTAAATCCAAATATATACAGAAACATTAGCTGAAGTCCAGACAGTTCCATCAGATAATTTCATACATTTTTAGTTAATAAAAAATATGTATGTAGATACCTAATCCAGATTATATAAAGTTTCAGAATCTATTTAAGATCTTTGTACAGTCCAGATGAAAATGTACATTTTTTCAAGCTTTTTATGACTGTAGAATGATTCTAAAAAATATCCAATTTCAACAGTATAAAATCAAAATGAAAACAAGCATATCACAATTTACCAAATTAATTTATCATAACTTAAACATGTTGGTACACAAAAAGAAACATTTCAAATATTTAGATGTCACCAAACAGTTTGAGAATGTAATTCAATATTTAAGCCTCAATTTTTATCATTGATGTGACTAATAAAGTGCAGTGATTACCAAATCAAATGTATAAGTCGCGTCATGTAAAAAAGAACACTGGAAGAAAGTGGAGGGGGTGTGTTTTGTTTCATGTTTGCGCATGGATAACCTATTCACAAACATGAGACAAAACACACCCCTACACTTTCTTCCAGCATTCTTTTTACATGATGCAAACTATACTAGCAAACATTGAAATCAAAGAAATGATTGATCTATCAAGCAAGGCAAAATAGATCTCACTCACACAAACTGATTTACAATATAAACCTGGTTCTCTTAATTTATAACAAATGTTGAGTAATCATTATTGAGGTTCTTTGTTTCACAAACCAATTGTGTGTAATTTCAAACAAAACAAAATGTGCACAACAAACAATTATCCCAAACAGCGTGATACCTAACATTCTATACATTTTTACATGTTATAAAAGGAAACATTTCTTAAACATAATGTTACGTTATACTAAAATGTATTAACTTTATAAAATTCCATATCTATTTTACCGCAGCGCTGTAGCATTGTAAGGCCTAGCATGCACAGTTGTCACCATCCCTGTTGCGAGCATTGTCATTGGCATTTAGCTTGATTTGGTCGGGGAACTCGTTGTAGAGCTCGGCCTCTGTCTCCTGAGCTAGTGCGTTGCGCGCTATAGTCTGAAATGCTAATTCAACATTCACTGCTTCTTTGGCACTGGTTTCGAAGTACGGGATGTCGTTCTTGCTCTGGCACCACTGCTGGGCGCGCTTGGCAGAGACAGCACGGTTGTCCATATCCACCTTGTTGCCCAGTATGACGAAGGGGAAGTTGTCGGGGTCTCGTGGTGACGCCTGGATCAGAAACTCGTCCCTCCAGCTCTCCAAGGACTTGAACGTGTTGGGGGCAGTTACGTCAAACACTAATACGCAACAATCCGCCCCGCGATAGAACGCCACCCCCAATGACTGGAAACGCTCTTGACCAGCTGTATCCCAAATCTGCATTGTGACGATTCTGTCGTCAACGATTACTTCTTTCGTGAGAAAATCTGCGCCTATTGTTGCTTTGTACTGATTGGAAAATTTCTTGTTGACAAACTGATTCATGAGCGAAGTTTTGCCTACTCCGCTGTCACCGAGGATGATCACCTTCAGCAGTACCTTTTTTCTCGAGGACATCTTGCACAAAAATTTAAACAAACGTGGAAAAATACAAACTATTCACAATTCAATTCCACTCTTTGTCTGTAGGTACTTTTTGACATGCGAAATTGATGATAAATGCGTCACCTGTTTTTTCAGTTACCATAAAGAAAAAAATAATAAACAGTTTTTTATGTCACACAAAGGTTTGAGAAACGGGTTTTGAACCAAGAATGAATTAAAAAATAAAAGCATGTTTTATGCAAAGTCTGAATCTATTTTGATCGTTGTTTGCTTATTTCTCTGATTAATAAAACGTTTTATTTAAATTCTGGCATGGCAATCATGTTTAAAAAATAATGAATGAATTGACGTTTGGCTTTTGTGAATTTCGTTCGTTCGACCATTTATGTGCATGTCCACGGGGTGTCACCACACCAGCATCAACGCGCTTGAAAATAATGCTCAGGATTTAGTGAAAGTTCTAAAAGAAATTGTGCTTTGTGCGTATCTTTCGTAGTTTTTGAATATTTCAACAAAAACCGGAGAAGATGGCAGTGTGGGTGTTCAAACATTCTCAAGGCTATAAAATTAAAACTACGAAGAGTAGAGGCAAGCTTTTGGTAGCAAAAGTTTCACAATTTTTTTTACTAATTACTGGTGCTATACATAGTATCTGTAAATGAAATTATTATTATTATTATTACGAGCCATCTATGTCCCACTGCTGGGCAAAGGCCTCCCCCCATTTCCTCCACTCCGTGCGGTCTTGTGCATTCGTGGCCCATTCAGATTTTTAAATTTGTCGAGTTCGTCGCGCCATCTTGTTCTTGGTCTAAAGCAAGGAATTTCTATACTACGTACCTGGAACGCTGACTGAGACAGAAAACAAGGTCCGCTTGAAATAAAACTTGGGCGGTGTGTCTCTTTCTTTTTGCAACTGTGTGAAAGAGACAAAGCACCCAAGAAAGCCTCTCAACAAGACCAACAATCCTTATAAACAAGATTAAATGATAATAGATCGTTGTTCAGTCGCGATAAGGTTCAAAATCCTTTGTACATTAAATGTCAGTTAGCACTCCAGTTACATAGTTTAGAATCTTCTTGGTCTAAAGTGGTAAATGAAATAAGTCCTTATAATTTACGTTTTCATATTTGGTATTTATGCGAACGGGGCGTCCACTTTGAAGTAAGATTTACGAAACAGGAAAGCGTTTTGCGATAATTTCTTAGTTGCACAAATTTTGTTTGATATTATCTTAACCGCTCGAAGTCATCAGCCGTCCAAACAAAAAGCGCAACAAAGACAACGCACACCGACCCTTTTTGTGCGGCTGGCACGCGGTTCGACATCTGACACTTAGAAATTATCTATGACTCAACTCATTGAAATTAGACCCCACTTGTGTTTTTTTTTGTTAGGGCTGTGTTGTCACATAATTAGTAAACAATAGCACAGTCCTAACCTTAAATTATGATTCTAGGGAAAGTTGACGGCTCACACTTGTTATAAAAACATTGTTTATCAAATATTGGGTTGGTTTTAGCATTTAAATACTAAATAAGTAAATTAAAGGTGTACATACAGACTTACCAAACAAATTTACCCAATTTTGACGAAATAAATCACTGTAAAAACAAACCTATATCGTAAAAAGGCACTTACTGAGTTTGTGTTGCGGTTTAGACACCTAAACTAACACAAAACACTTCTAAATTTCGTTAGATTCTGACTTAAAGACTTTTTCTGTAATGTGCCTAGTTTACCAGTTACAGGTGGGTGGATACCTACCCAACCCTCCATAATGCAGACGCACAGTGTGGGATTTGACGTGATTTTCGGACATGGTCTTTTTATTGCAGAATTCGTTAGTATTAACGATTTAAAACGTTAGAGTAGAACTCCCGTGTTTCAGTTAAGTTTAGTTTCAGAGATGTGAATTTTTGAAAATACCTATATTTTTTGTGCCAAAAAATTTTAAATCGTTGGTGCGCCTACATTATAGGATTATTTAATAATTTGATTTCTGTATACCTAAGGATGTTTCAAGCTGCAATTTTAGAAATTATTTTGAATCTTCTATATGCTGTAGAACGCGTGTAATTAATTATTTTATATTTTTGGTTTTTATTTTTTTACTCCGAATTTAGGTCGTTGTAGCACATAATTTCTTCATAACATATAGCCCCAGATCCTAAGCAACAATGTGGTAAAAAAACGGAATGCTAATCTCGCGTGGATTGGAAGTTATTAAATAATAACGTTTTTGCCGAAAACTTTACAGTCGGGGTTGTCACTTTTTAAATAATATTTTTTTGCCAAAAATAAACGAACTTATTTTTTTTTTTAATTTTCCTTTAGATCGTTTACAACGATCCTTAGATTATGCTATTCTCAATTACATTATATTATTGTGCATATTATTGAGGATAACACTTTTTTTACATTTAGAATCGCTATATCTCAGAAATGGTGATTCTTAGGAAAAAGAATATACGGCAAATTTTGTGGAAAATAGCATGATCTACATTTTATATTAATAAATAAATCTGTTTTTCATAAATACCTCGTTTCGTTCTATTACCCAATAAAAACAAAATTACCCTGCAGGGGTAAATAAATATCCACAGGCACGGTATCACTGAGATTTTCAGCTCTATCAATTTTTTTAATTTTTTTGCCAAAAACGTTCAAAATTTGACCAAATATTTGTGACAACCATAACGAAAAAACTTAAGTCACTGTAACTTCCAATCCACGCGAGATTAGCTTTCCGTTTTTTTACCACATTGTTGCTTAGGATCTGGGGCTATGTGTTATGAAGAAATTATGTGCTACAACGACCTAAATTCGGAGTAAAAAAATAAAAACCAAAAATATGAAATAATTAATTACTCGCGTTTTACAACATATAGAAGATTCAAAATAATTTCTAAAATTGCAACTTGAAACATCCTTAGGTATACAGAAATCAAATTATTAAATAGTCCTATAATGTAGGCGCACCAACGATTTAAAATTTTTTGGCACAAAAAATATAGGTATTTTCAAAAATTCACATCTCTGAAACTAAACTTAACTGAAACACGGGAGTTCTACTCTAACGTTTTAAATCGTTAATACTAACGAATTCTGCAATAAAAAGACCATGTCCGAAAATCACGTCAAATCCCACACTGTGGGACGGAGTGACCGACACTTTCACCTTTAGCTCGATTATTTGAATGTCACAAAATCGGATTAAAATTTTACAATTTCTTTTAGAACTTTCACTAAATCTTGAGCATAATTTTCAAGCGTTTTGATGCTTGGACACCCACATTTCACACACATGACCATTTGTACAATTCTTGTTCAGTTCGTTTCGTTCGTCGTGGTTCGTCGTTCGTTTCGTTCCGTTGGTGTCTCGCTCGCTCGCTGATTTTTGTGTGATTCATGAATTTTACTGAAATATTTTTAATTCATTTCGTTTCGTCGTTTACACTTATGGCAAATAGTTTAAAATGATACTACAATAAAAGTGATGACATCTATTCGATAAAACCACTTCGTAATTAGTTACGGAATATAAAAAAGGTGAGGGTTCATAGAATTGTGTAAAAAAGTGATCCGTTACTTGATATCGCAACTTTACTCTAACTTTCTATAATTTCCAGATGGAGAATAACCTGAGCCGCAGCGGCAGCCGATCCAGCTCGGTTTGCGAGCTTGAAAAAGATTTTAGCGATATTGAAATAATGAAAACTAGGACGAACCGACGTAATGTAATGCTGCGAGCTCAACCAGCGCGGAAAGCAAAACGAGTCAGGTTTTTTCGAAACGGTGATAAATTCTATTCGGGTGTAATTATTCCAGTCTTGCCAGAGCGATACAGGTGGGTTCAATGTGTTTGTTCACTTTCCAACTAAGTTCCAGTTAGAACTATTTTGACACTTTCACTTTTACCCATTTACTTGGTACCTACTGTGCTGGTTTAGGTGACTATGTATAGTTCTTTTGTATGCATGCCTTAGAAATAATATTTGTGCCAGATTGGTACTCCAATATCAACTGTATGCAGCTTTTATAACCTTAATTCATTTTACACTAAAGTACTAACTTGCTACTAGTTTAAATGCTACACTAAAATGATAAACCATTTATAATACAGTCTAATTTGTATAGATAGAATGTATTTGTGAGGTTTGTTGACCAATGCTATGAAGTTTACAGGATGTGATAGGCCTTTCCTATTTAAGTACCTAATGTATTTCATGAATTACAATTTCATCGTTGTATTTCTCGAGTATCTATTAATTGACTAATTTTACGAAGGTTTGTTTGGTTTTTAAAAACTATATAAGAAGCAAATTTCAGGTCTTTCGATAGCTTGACAGCGGATTTGACAAGAGCACTAGTTGATAATGTCACTCTGCCAAGCGGAGTGCGGACAATATACTCTCTTGAGGGTAGAAAAGTAAGTTTTTTAAAAGTTTTCTTTACTCCAAGGTACCAGATTTATTTTGCGTTTACATTACTGAACTTTCAGTAAATAATTATGTCCCACATACTTACTTAATACTTTTAACACATATTAAAATATTGTACTATTTTGATACATTAGATTTTTTTTAAAGCAAAAGATTGATAGGCTTATACCTAATCAATGAAGATGAAAGCATCTTATTAGACACTTTCTAGTTGAGAAGAAATGTTGAAGAATATAACATTTAGTATGTTTAACAGTAAAGCAAGTCCTTACTTCTTTATAAATGTAAGTTCCAACCACATATTCTTTTACAGATAGGAAAACTCGATGATCTTGAGGATGGGCAGTCGTATGTGTGTAGTGGTTTTGGTGAGCCCTTCAAGCGCATAGACTATGAGGCCAGCGCTGTGACGCCGCAGTCTTTTAGACTCAGCGGTCCAGAGTCCTTAAGTGACAGTGCAAGTCCGTCTCCAGCACGAGCCAATAACAGACTGTCTCGATATTTGCAGGTAGGCTTATTTCACTCTTAAAATCTACCTTAATCACAGAATAGGTACAGAAGGCGCACTCCGCACTTTAAGTGCAGAGCTACATGTACATTGGCGGGCCCGCCCGGCCGGGCCTTGGCAGGTAGGGTTCCCACTTGCCGCTCGGCTCGCACGCTAGCCGCGTCGTGCGTAATACATAACACGCGACAACTCAACAACCCTTCGTGTCACTCCGCGCCAGACAGTGACAGAGTTATGGTTAGAAAGAGAGGATTTGTGTAGGTGAATATTGCACTAGGCAATGAGCGCTTGCGCGAGCTGAATTGCACTTTGTTGCATCGCAGCAAGAGTCTCTATTTAAATAAACGTTTTCGCGAAGTCAGGCTTCTCTACCTATTTATTCTGTGCCTCAATCGAGAATCCCATTGTAAGGTGAAATCTCTCTTTCAGTCAAATGGTAGTGGTAATACTACCGGCAACGGGACAGCGCGAGTGAGCCCCGCTGGAGACAATGTGGTTCGGCCGAGAATAGTTACCATCATAAGGAATGGAGTCAAGCCTCGCAAGGTAATTCTAACTATTTTTATACAAAAACTATACTTTCTTTACTAGTATAACAGAGAGTGCGAATTTTGTGATAGTGAAGTAGGTAAAGAGTAGTGTTATGAACCACTGCACTATCCTGACAACTATCCTTTGCAATTATCTGAACATTTCTTTCATCTTTCAGTCATGTAAATATGTAGTAGTTTAATTTCTGTAAATAAAGCAGATACTTGTAATGTTTGTATGTATGTATGTTTGTTTGTTCTAAATACTAATCTAAAGTCTAAATACTAAACAAAAAAACTAACAGCACACAAAAGATATACTTAGGTACCTACTTAAAGTAAAAACAAATACCTAACAAACATGTAAAACGTCGGAAATCATAAGCATAACTTATGTTCCTAGTCGACTTTCATGAAATATTATGCTTTTTTAATGAGGTCATATTTTGTGCTAGCACTCGGCGCGCCGACTGGACCGATTTGATTTTTTTTTTTGTTTGAAAGTGTAGGTATACTTTCCGATAGGTGCCACAAAAATTTGGTGAGGATCGGTCGAGGATCTTCGGAGTTATGAACAGAAATGCACCTCGAGAGTACAGAAAATTATTCAGTTGGAACTTTGAAGTCGGATTTTTTTTTTAATTTAGCCACTTGTTTAGATAATGTAAGTAGGTACTGTTTTTTTTTCCAAGTCCATCTTTTCAAGTCAAGCTTTGGTCCATAAACTCTCATCTAACCTTTTGGTTAGATGAGAGTTTATGGACCAAAGCCAAAGCCAGTGAGAGTGCGAAGTTCCCAGTCAAGATAATAGGTCTATTTCACTTCTCTGTGCCAAGAGGACCTCATTCAGGCCACCGATCGTGAAAGTGACTGCTTATTGGTCAAAACACTACTAGTTGAAACATTGATACGATAGAAGAAGAATAATTCCATTCAATCTATTTAGCTGTTAAAGTAATTGAAACATGCAAACTTAATCAAACACTTTTACTTTAGCATCGGTATCTAAAACGAGACATTAATATTTGTCAGCTATTCTGTTTCAATCATAAAACGCGCCGTCATCAAAAATAGCTCATTTGAAGTGACCCAATTTTCACTCACGGTCGTCGACCGAAAACGCAACGGTGCGGTGGTTCAATGGCTCTCATAATAACACCTTTTGCACTAATTTGTTGCTAACTACTCAATCACACTAATATTTTAAACGCGAAAGTTTGTGTGTATATTTTTTAATTCTTCACGAATAAAAAAATATTTTAAAAAAACAAAAACCCGACTGCGTCAAAACTAAAAAGAAAAAAACAAGCCTGCAAAGAATTACTCACAGTCGGTACCCATTCATTTTATTACCAATCAAATCTTCCCAATGTTATGGGTCCCGACTGTGAGTAATTCTTTGCAGGCTTGTTTTTTTCTTTTTAGTTTTGACGCAGTCGGGTTTTTGTTTTTTTAAAATATTTTTTTATTTAACACTTTTTAGTTATGATAAAGTTGATTTTAAAATACCTTGATTAACTATTACCACAGAATACTAGAGTACTACGTACAGAAGGGTCACTTCGCGAGTAAATTTGTTTAAATAGAGACTCTCGCGGCGAAGCTATAAAGTGCAATTCAACTCGCCTATGGGCCTATTACCTATCGAGATATTTGCCTAAACATTCCCATCCTGCTCTAATGCGTAACTGTGTCACTGTCTGGCGCGGTGTGACGCAACTCGTAAGGGTTGTCGAATTTTCGCTTGCGACAACACAAATAAATTAATTTATTTTATTTGTCACAAAAACAGTACCTACCTACTTAAGTTCTAAAATAAGTAGGCCTAAATATAATTTAATCTGCCGTTACCACGGAATAAATAGTAGTAAGTAGGTACTACGTATTGTACGTAGGTAGGTGAAGTAGGTAGTTACATTATTATCTCGTTCGTTTTGTAAACAATTGCATTTCAAAATATCTATACCTTCATACCTACCTAGACATCGATCAGACACACACAATCATCATCACTCAACTAGACCGGGAGCCGTTATCCGATAATCACCCTTTTAATGTTAGGTTTGCAATCACATAATTATGCAATTTAAAAAAAAAAAAAAAATTAAAACAAAATAAATTATCAGGTAAATTATCAGGCTAGGTACCTACCTACCTAGCTAGGTACTTACTTTTGTTTTAAACTGGGTCTAAAGTGTGTTGGCCGAGTAGGTTAGTGCCTCGACTTTCGATCCGAAGGTCGCAGGTTCGAACCCGGGCTGATGCACATCAATGGATTTTTGGTTTCGAAAAATGTACCTACTTATACCTAATAAGCGCATTAACACGAGTTCTAAACGGTGAAGGAAAACATCGTGAGGAAACCAATTAGAGTTCTAATAGCGTCGATGGGCTTGCAACCTGTCACGTATGAAATGTTAACTTCTGCAAAATGTGGGCATGTAGGAAGGTACAATATGTATTTGGACATACCTGTGACAACTCCCTTAGACATCTTCAAAGGATCTTAAAATGCCAAAAAAGATCTGAGAGAATGTGTATCGCGCCTCGAGGATATCTACAGACGTGCGTGATCATCACTCCTACCTATTTCATTTCATTTCTAAAGCGTTTACTTTTAGGTACCTAGGTAAATAAACAAAACTGTAGGTACCTACCTACCTACAGTTTTGTAGGTAGGTAGTTTTGTAGGTGTATTATGTTTGTTTATTTGTAAACAGGTAGGTATTCAATCAAAAAGGAATCGAATAGGTAGGTACCTATAAAATCTCGTTTTCATTATGCACCTACAGTTACAGAGTAAAAGTAAGTACCTACCTAGGTATTTATTGATGATTTATTTAAATAGGTACTTACAACAAATTATAGAAAAGCTTAGTAGGTACCAACCTTTCAATATCTTCCGGAATTTTGTAGAATGTTAATGTCCATTCATTGCTTTTCCTTTTGTTTAGACACCCGTAGACACAGCAGTATCTTTTATAAGGACTAGATCGTTTAGACATCGTGCATAAATCACAAGAAACGATGTATACGAGATCACGATAATTACGCACAACGCGTCTAGTCCGCAAGCCGAGCGAGCGGCAAGTGGCAACCTATGTCGCGCGCCCCCCGAGGCGGCGCGCGTCCGATAAATACCTAAAGTGAGAAGTGAGCCAGGCCTGCTATTACCTACCCAACAAGAAATTAATAAACCAACTAAACTAAGTAACTTCGTATCGCCCTAATTATTTATTCAATTTTATTCTTCAAATCCATCCAAGTGTTGCCAGTCGGGTCTTGTCAGAAATTACCTAAAATATAAAAAATGTAACCTTTTTGTATAAAAAGTAACCTTTCATACTTTCTTACTAGAAAGGTATTAAAAGTTGATAGAGAATAGACTAAAAAGTTGTTTCACTTACAGACACATCGATGAGTATTTGAGCACTTGCCCGCATTTCTTTATTTATTGATACATACTAAATATGAATTTTAATTTCTTTAGTAGTTGATAAAATTCCATATTTTATTTAATGCACTAGTGATCCTGAAAAATATTTTTTTTATTAAAATTTTTTTTATAATTTTTTTTAAATAATTGGCACGTCTTGGATTTTACCAAGGAATTTGTATACTAAACGTAACTGGAAGATTCACTGAGACAGAAAACACGGTCCGCTTGAGAGATAACACTTGGGCGGTGTGTCTCTTTCTAAAGGGCGACCATAATTTATGAAGCAAACATTCCTAATCCTTAGTGAATATCCTGAAATTTAAATGTCATGGGCACACTACTAATGGAACAACAAGTGTGAAAAGGACAAAGCTACCACGAAGTCCTCTCAACGAGACCGACAATCCATAAAACCCAGATTGAATTCTATAGAACGTTGAAATGTCGTGATAAGGTTCAAAATCCCTTTTACATTACAGTCGAGTTAACCATCCTTGCTTAGTACTTAAAATCCTTGAGTTCTATTGCTAACGAAGCTTGAAAAACATGATAAATTCTAAAACGAGCGTTCCGTTTCACGTTGCTTTTATGTAAGAAATAAAAAGTTAATTCTACAAATTCCGAAAAATCACCTAAAAGTAACCTTTTCATTAGTGTAACCTAAAAGTAACCAATGCAGTTCAAAAATCACCTAAAAGGTTACAAAAGTAACCTTCTGGCAACACTGCCATCCAATCCAATTCCCCATCAGCCAATAATTCAATCCAATCCAATAATATCAAAAACTTTCGATAATGGCCTTCAAAAATTGATAGAATAGGTAAACTTTTCAAAACGCAACGATAGCGCGATCTAGGATTGGTTCAGATTTAGCAGCGACATCTAGTTGTGTTTTTGGTAATTAATGTAAATAAAAAATAATACTGAGGGTTGCGATGTTTGTAACTTCTGAACTACAAAACCGATGACCTTGAAATTTTTACAGAACATTTTAAAGTAGGTACATACCTACTTTCTAACAAAATTACCCTTCCTTTGCGTTGCGCAGTCGGGTAAAAAGAATCAATAAAATCGTAGGTAGGTACTATGTGTTAATGAATTACAACCAGATACCTACCTACTCATTTTGATTTTCATTTCCTCTCCCAAGGGAACCGTCTTGAATTTCAGTAAGTAAGTAGGTATAGTAATCAAAAGTATCCTATTTATACCTCGTAGTAGTATAGTATGTATGCACTCAAATAATACCAAGTTTCATTTAAATCCGTCCAGTAGTTTCGTTCGACCGAGACGTGATGCGCGGCCAAGATACACACAAACAGAATTTTAAACCGTTATATTTCCTAAGCTATTATTTAAAATGAAAAATAGTAAAAGAAACCTAACATTGATTTTTAAATACCTATTCAACGATACCCCACTTGACATAGTTCGTCAATTTTGAGTTTTTCAATTTTGACAATATGGCGTCTGGTTGTAACACTGGTTAATTTTGATTACTTTCATGTCTTTAGTGACACTCGCAAGGTTGAGACAAATCGATTGACGTTAGAATCATCAAAATCGGTCCACGCGTTTGGCCTCTAGAGTGCCACATAGAAACATCCATAGCGAGAATAATTATTAATCAACTTTAAACCGTTATTTTTCCTAAACTATTACTTAAAATGAAAAATGGTAAAAGAAACATAAAGTTGATTTTAAAATACCTATTCAACGATACCCCACTTGACATGGTGTGACGATTTTGATTTTTTTAATTTTGACATTAAGGCGTCTGGTGGTGGCACTGGTGAATTTTGATTACTGTCATGCCTGTAACAACACTCCCAAGGTTCAGACGAATCGATTGACGTAAGAATCATCAAAATCGGTCCACGCGTTTGGCCTCTAGAATGCCACATAGAAACATCCAAACATACATACTTACATACATAGACTGATAAACACATTACCCTTCCTTTGCTTTGCGCAGTCGGGTAAAAAAGAAACGGGTGAATTGGATAAAATTCGGAATACAGATTAGTTTTTTTTTTTTGATTAACGCAAATCATTTTTACACGTGCCTTTTCTGTAACATGACCAAAGGACACTAACCATCGATAAAACAAAACTGATAGAATTTAATAAAACTGAACAAGAGTAATTAATTTATTCATTCATTTTATAAACAATAATTTATCTAACTGCAGGTAAATTCCTAGTGTTGAAGTATATTTCTATGTACTACATAGGAATATACAACAACTAAGAATTTACCTGTGTTTAGATAATTATTGTTTTTAAAATGATGGGGTTTGACGGTAATAAATAATGAAGGGGTATTTCTCTTGACAGCGACAATAATTTTATGTTTACTCAGCATGGAAGAGTAGGTATAATCACAAACTAAATATAAATTACTGTACAGATAAGGACTAGCAAGATTTCCAGAGATCTTTCAAACACGAACTTTTACAGTTATATCAGTCAGATTATAGCTAAGGGAGTGTACACATTGCGTTTTCTGCAGCGCGTATTTGAGCTGCGCGTTTGTATCGATACAAACGCGCGTTCGCAACGCGTTTTTTTCCATACAAAAGCGAACCGGGAGGGGCCGCGCGTTCGCATCGCGTTCGAATCGCGTTTGTATCGATACAATCGCGCTGCAAAAAACGCAATGTGTACACTCCCTAAAAACGACTTTGAAGAGAAATACAACTATATGGGTCCTATTAGTTAGACTCTGCATAAGTCTAGGAGCCTGTATTGACTGAATGCCGCAGTTTCAGTTTTCGGAAGTAGTCATAATACACCCAGTAGTTTTACCGGAATCTGATGGTTTCTATATTATCTTCTTTAAATTTACATAAATTATGGTCTATGTATTATAGGTAGGTTGTACAGCGTAGGTTGGGTTTACCGGAATATCGAATGGTTTCATTGACCATGAATGCGCTTGCAGTTTCTAATCGCATCGATGACGCTTTTAAAATTATCTTTGTAGCTATACATAATATTATGATTGTACACTATCTATTCATATTATTTTATGATTATGAAGTAGCTACAATCATGTAACATACAGATTCAGTCACGCCTAGAATGCCTGATTAATACCTAGGTCGTGGCGTGGACTTGTGGTCTAGCTTCAAGATATTGGTATCATGTAACTAGGAACTTACTCTAGTCTCCATATCTAATCTACTATTAGGCAAATGGAATCAAAGTAAGGTTAATTTAAGTTCAATTTGTTTAGTCTAGTGCGATTTTTTAATAAAACAAATTGAATAAAAACTTTCTTACTTGAATTCTTTATACCATAGTTATCATTATCAAAATTGATGGCGTGAATCAGCAAAAAAACAACTGTAAGTCCAACTCAAAGTTATTTTTTGGCTGCCTTACCTATTTTATCAAATAAAATAAGTATATTAGAATTTCTATAGTCTAAAACCACTTTGTACTACATACACAACTTCAACCGAGTTTAACAAGCACTTCGTATTCGTATGGACCATTTACGATGAAATTCTAGCTAGACTATAGATAGGTACCAAAGCACTAAATACATATAAGAATCTTCAAACGTAGATAAAACATGTATCGTAAATGATCGGCGGTCAAGGCCATGTTTTATTAGGTTACAATGGTAAAGTAGGTACTATACTAGCAATGAATTACATTGTACCTGTGTCCTGCAATTTGCAGAGGTTATTTCATAGAATCACGTTCCTTCAATCCACAAACACAGTTTGATTTCCGCGATATCCTATAAACAAGTTACGCGATAAAATCCCGTATAAAATATTATCATCACATACCAAGTTACTTTATTCTCTTTAATCTGTTTACTATTTTACCGATTGTTACCTAGGTATCTATTTGTTTATTAATCACTTTCCTGAAGTTCCGCTTCGCTCCACTAGGCATTATACCTACGTAAGCCGTCATTTCAATGTTGTAATCGTTTGTAATGACGTTGTTTATGGAAGTAATACAATGCTTACGCATCGCATTGTTGATCATTTTATATCGAATTGTTTATGAGAAAAAGTAATCATTTATTTATTTATTTACTTAACACTTTTTTTCACACATAATAAATTGTGCAAGGAGGACTTAATGCTGAAGCATTATCTACCAGTCATCCTGGGCGTGCAAAATCATTCAGTTATCGATCGAGCGAGCGAAGCGAGCGAAGATCTTAGTGGCAAGTTAGGCGATTTTGCTTTGTATGTTTGTATGTTTCATTTTTATGTTCTCGCATAACTATCGAACCGCTTATCCAATCTGTATGAAACTTGATAGGTCAATAGGTTGTGCTATGGAAATTTGCTGTGGAGCGTATGAGCGTAATCGATGAAGGGGTTGTAAAGATATGGGGTTCCCAAGGGGGTAAATTTTTTTCAAAGTTACCCAAATATATTGAGTGGGGTGTCATATGAAAGTACTCAATTTATACATTCCAAAATGGTTTTTCGTTTTCTTCTAGGTTCTATAGTTTTTGAAATACAGAGAAAAAGAAAAATGATGAAAACCAATTAACGGATGTATGGAGAGAGCTCCCGTTTCATAGAGTTTCGATGTATTCGTAGGTCTGGTTAACAGACAAAGAGTGTGGGGCATCGTTGTGGTTTGGTTTGCAATGATTTTAGTTGCTTCTTGATATTTTTCCTTGAGATTGAAAATAAAAGCCGTGTTGGCCGAGTGGAAGAGTGCTCGATTTTCGATTCATAGGTCGTAAGTTCGAACCCTGGCCGTGCTCATCAATGGATTTTTCGATTAGAAAAATTTAAATGCGCATTAACACGAGCTCTAAACGGTGAAAGAAAACATCGTGAGGAAACCAGTTAACGTTCTAATAGCGGCGATGGGCTTGCAACCTGTGACGTATGCAAATGCCAACTCCTGCAAATAGTGGGCTGGGCATGTACCAAAATTATACAGGGAGACGGAGGGGGAGGGGGAGGGGGAGGGTGAAGAGGGGCGGGGGAGGGGGAGGGGAGGGGGAGGGGAGGGAATTGATTTTCTCATACATTTTGTATTGAACTGCTATTTTAATAATTTCTCGAACTAAGAGGCCTTCCCTGAGGCGCGGTACGAAGTTCGTGGGGTCAACTATTGAATATAAACACGACACGACTTAATGTATTGCATGCATGCCTATAATCTTTACCATACTGAGGTAGTGCATTAGATATCATTGTGTGGTAAACACTAGAAGGAGCACTTAACGTAGGTATAGGGGTAGTCAGGAACAAGTCCAAATCTAGGCTATCAACACAACGGTGCGCGAGATCTCAGTTCGGGGCGAACTACTAGTTTTACTTCAACTGAAACACATTGAAAATGCGCATGTGATACCTACAAGGTAAAACCGACAATATTGAAGTTGGTGCTAATTTCCTGTTGTCCCAATCAATATCACCTATCGTTGATTAGATAACAGATCGAATGATCCATGAGTAACTATAGGTACATTTAAGTACTTCAGCAATCGACCAACAAACCAGCGACCTACATAATGTAAACGGGTGCCTATCTACTTCCATACACATACATTATCGATGCAATGACCTATGCGTTGCATAACGTTTACGCTGTAATTTCTCTGGCCTTCCTGTGCCCCAGACCGGAACAAAACAATGCATCTACCTTACCGTCTAACGGGATGAAATGAGAACTGTACAGTCTTAAAGTACTTACGAACGCTAGGATTAGGTCCGGAGTGGACAACAGAATTGGTCTGCTCCGACCATATCCAACGGTCTGTAGAGTAATCCGTAGCAGATCTGTTGTCTGTTATTTATCCCACGGGAAACATGCATTTTTCCAGGATAAAAAGTAGCCTATGTGCTTTCCAGACTATAATCTATCTCTGTGCCTTTCATCCATATCCGTTCAGCCGTTCTGGCGTGATTGAGTAACTTTCAAAAATTCAAAATTCAAATACCATTTATTCAGTAGGACCGCCATGACCACTTTGAAACTTAACAAATATCCATCCAAACATCTAATTCTAAACTTTCACATTTATAATATTAGTAAGACAGATTATAGTATTGAAAAGTTTTATGGACACGGGATTTTATATTTTATTTTCAATATGAATAGTGATCGCGAAAGTTTAAAAAAGATTATAGTATTATCTTATATTATGTGTGATGCTGATTTACAAGAAGCCTAAGTATTATATAAGCTGCGACAAAGCGTATTGTTTCATAGAATTATTATTTCCAACGTCTTCAAACTAAATAAACTAGTTTGTCATTGTAACTGGACTTGGGCGAGCTATTATTTCTGTTTTATTTGCGGCTTAGGTGAATTTTAAGCTATTAAATTATTAGACCATATCGAAATAAAGATTATCTCCTTAAAGTCACGTTCAGTAGGTTTGTGAACCGTGTAGGCCCAGTGGGTTGTACGCACATCTCGATTGTGTGTCCAAAGAGTGTGAGTTCAATTTCTGTCGAGGATCTTTCGATTTTGCGTTTCGATTATTAAATGTACGCATAAAAGCTTTAATCAATGAAGGAAAACACCATAAGGAAACCCGAGGCTTTAGTCAGCTCTACACGTATTAAATAGATAATAATTATGTCCTACTTGTAAATAAGGCCATGGTTATGGGGTTCAATTTCTGTCGAGCATCTTTCGATTTTACGTTTCGATTAATAAATGTGCGCATTAACAAGCTCTAATCAATGAAGGAAAACACCTTTGGAAAGCCAAGGCTTAGTCAGCTCTATATGTAGTGAATGTGTCCTACTTGTAAATAAGGCCATGGAAGGGGCTAAAATAGCCTAATCACTAATCCATTCTATTCCAACAATGTCTCAGTTAAAATGGTGACACGTATCCGCATTCATATACCGGCAAAAATGCCCACGACGCATATGTCATATCTGAAATTGCTGTGCTACTGCGCTCACCACAGATAATTTACTTAATGTTATATACCAATACAAAATCTCCTATATAAACTCATCCCCAACACACCCCTTTTCAAATATAATTTTGTAAAACTGATACAAAACTAAACGTGTATTAATTGTTCGCTTATACTTTACCTCTACTTTCAAAGTAATGCGACCGTTAGGCCCAACTTTACATTTTATTATTATTATAGTTAGCCCATTATGTCCCACTGCTGGGCAAAGGCCTCCCCATGATCCTGTGCCATTAGGACCCACGCCATGCTAAAGGCATTCAGCTTTACATACGATACTTTATTGACACGTTCAGTTCCCGCGACGCACATGTGTTCTGGAGCTCTCCGAAATAGTGCCGCAGTGTCCTGTGGCATTCCTTGAGAGCTCCGAGAGGCGGGCAGGAAATGTTAAAACTCTCTTTTAACCCCTTAGTATCTCGCCTATATTATAAGAGGCAGCCACGCAAAATCACAAGTTCCTAATCTAGGACTGATTTTATTCAGTTTCTTCTTTTAATTTTTTTTTGTATTTGTTCTCCAGGTGTGCAGATTACTACTGAACAAACGAAACAGCCCGACGCTGGAGCATGCGTTGGCCGCGATTACAGAGTGCATCAAACTCGATACGGGATGCGTTCGGAAAGTTTTCACGCAGTCTGGAAATCCTTTGACCGCTTTACACCAGTTCTTTGAGGATGAGGACGTTTTCTTCGCCTATGGGAATGAAAGGTACTGTAAATTTATAATCAAAATTAAAAAAAAATCAAATATCATTTATTCAGTAGGACCGCTATGACCACTTTAAAACGTCTTAAGAGCTAGGTGATTCTACTCCTGTTCTTTCGCGACCAACACCGTGAAGAATCAGGGCAGCAAACACGGTAGGGGCTTAGCTTTCTTTTCGGTGATCCATCCGCTTAAATCTAAATAGTCAAGCTCCAGTGGGGAGCCAGTCGAACAATGTGAGTCTCGTCAAAGTCGTCACAAGAAAAAAAGAGGAATAATACCTCAACAACAATTCGCCTGGCATCACAATCCTACAAATATTATAAAACTGAAAGTTTGTGAGTATGGTTGTGTTTCGATCACGCTTTAAACAGTGGACTGATATGGATGACTGTTAATGATTTGGAGGTAGATCGTGGCTTAGAATAACATCAAAAGCTATTTTAAAGGTTCATATACTACGCGGGCGAAGCCATGGACAGAAGCTTTTACTTTCCTATAAGTATTGAAAGATACCACTATGATACTATAGCAAGGCATGAGTAGTATGATAGTTTGAGGTTTACATAAGGAACTTTAACATTTGAGATTCTTTACTCATTTCTATATATATTTTCAGAGTAAATCAAGAAGACTTTGAGCTGGAATTCGAAGAAAGCAAGGCAGTACTACAATGTAGGAAAACTCCGATAACTAGAAACTCGAGGTAAATTATTTGGTTACATGCATTATTGTCAGCTTAAATAGCTAACTTTAGATTGACGTGTCTAATTTTACACTTGAGTAAACCACACTAATGTTGTAATTACATGTCGTAACTTAGAATCTACACTACAGAATAGGCTATTTGACTAGTTTCTAAAAACCGTCTCACATTATTTGGTAGTGTTTAAGGACCGTAAAAATAATGTTAGTTTTCATTTATTTTAAAAAACCATTACAAAATACACTGAGTTATTTATGCTGTCAAAACGCTTGTTACTGCAATATGGCGTCGAGTCAAACAAGTGTCGTCATTTTCTGTAAATCAATCTCGGAAAACATTGAAGAGCAACAAGGATAGCAAATGTCGAATTGCAAACGTGTGACGTCACAGTAAATTATGGCAATCAAAACCGTTTACGAATAAGTATAGTAGGTATTCCATCCAACCTCAAAACAAATAATTTTTTGGTGAAAATATTGAATACTTTTTTGTGTTTTAGTGCAAATTGCTTTTAAAATCCATAATCTACGCGGATGGCACTAAATAATTCTTTAATTTACATACTGTCAAATAGACTATTATAATAAGTTAATTTAGACGGCTGCAGCAGACTAAACGTATTACCTGCCTAATCCTACTTTAGCACAGAAAATATCTCGCCTATACTCTGAATTTGAAGTTGTGTTTTTTATAACTTTTGAAACTATCATGGTTACGAATATAAATTACTAGCGGCTGCCCGCGGCGCTCGCGTGTTACCCGGATAAAAAGTAGCCTATGTTACTCTCCAGCCCTCCAACTATCTCCACACAAAAAATTACGTCAATCCGTCGCTCTGTTTTGACGTGAAAGCAGGACAAATAAAGACACTTTCACATTTATAATATGGGTACGGATTAGTGTTTTTCACTACCTACAAAAACATTTTTTTTAATTTCAATGATCTAGGTCTGGACCGAAGCCCCGCATGCCAGTGAAAGCCGGCGGCGGGGCAGCTCGGGCGGCGAGTGAGGCCGGAAGCGGCGCCGCGGGAGACGCGGTGGAATGCGCCGCGGCACCACAACTTCCTCAGCCACTGCGCCTCAAATACAGCGTCGGAAGAATCATAGGTAAATAAATATAAAATACTAGCGGTTCGCCCGCGACTTCACCCGCGTACTATTTTGTTTATCCCACGGGAACCGTGAATTTTTTCGGGATAAAATTAGCCTATGTCCTATTCCTGGTCATTATCTATCTACGTTTCAAATTTCAGCCAAATCGGTTCAGTGGTTGTCGAGTTATAGAGGAACAAACATACATCCAAACATCTAAACATCCAAACTTTCGCATTTGTAATATTAGTGTGATGTGATGAATATTGCTGGACATTTCAAACAGCCCCATCTAGCCCCAAACTAAGCAAAGCTTGTACTATGGGAACCAGATAACTGATAAAATACTTACTTATACAGGGTGTGGCAAATTCTTGGTCACTGAAGGGTAGCTACCTTTTCTCTTGTAGTTAGAAAGTTTTGTTCTTAGGAAACATCGGTTTTATTTTAAAGAAAAAACTAATTGCATTTTTAGATTTTTTTAAAAAAGTACAGTTAGCCTAAAAAATTACATTTGTCAAAAAAAACAAGTTGGTCTTAATCGACTCTATTTCCCACCAGGAACACTTCTCCCAAAGTAACTTATCAAATCAAATCGTAAGTTTTTGCAATAATTCAAAAAAACACACCTATACATTTTCTATGAAATTAGGAGTTGTAAACATTACAGTGCCACTTATTCTATCGTTCATAATTTAATTTCATAACTGCTCCGGCAAGCTGGGAGGCTATTGTAAAGCGCGTATTTAAATTTAGAACAAAGTGCTTGCCTGCAGATGTACAAATGGTATGCTCCATGCATACCATTCTCTCTTACGGCTCTGTCTGAGGTGCCTAAGGCTTTACAATAGCCTCCCAGCATGCCGAAGCAGTTACGAATTTAAATTAATAATCATCGAATAAGTGGCACTATAATGTTTACAACTATTAATTTCATAGAAAATGTATGGGATGTGTTTTTTTGATAAAAAACTGTATAAATCCCAGACATAGACCAAACATGTTCAAATATGTTCATCACACAAATGTTTGTCCTGGGTGGGAATCGAACCCACGACCTACAGCGCAGAAGGCAGTGCTACCGCCAACTGAGCTAAGAGGCCAATCGTAACTAGGCGCAGCCGGCGGGATGAATTGTTAAAAATCGTATCTGAGCCGCTTTCTTGCACAAAGCTGGTTTATTTTAGTAAATTAAACACAGCATCGGGAACATGGGACTTGAACTGAAAAACCAAAATTCATCGATCGAGCGAGCGAAGCGAGCGAAGATCTTAGTGGTAAGTTGGGCGATTTTGCTTTGTATGTTTGTATGTTTGTATGTTTCACGAATTGTTGTTCGCGCATAACTGTCGAACCGTTCATCCAATCTGCATGAAACTTGGTAGGTCAATAGGTTGTGGTAAGGAAATTTACGGTGGAGCATATGAGCTTAATCGATGAAGGGGTTGTGAAGATATTGGGTTCCCAAGGGGGTAAAAAATTATGAAAGTTACACAAATATATTGAGTGGGGTGTCATACGAAAGGGCTTATTTTGTACATTCCAAAATGGTTTTTATTTTTAATCTAGGATGTATAGTTATTGAAATATGACCAAAGAACAAAAACTACGAAACCAGAGCTGCAAGAGCTCCCGTTTCATAGAGTTTCGATGTCTTCGTAGCTCATTGACTGGTCGGTCTTAAAAAGAGAGTGGCATCGTTGCGGTTTGGTTTGCAATGATTTTAGATGCTACTTGATTTATTTTCATGATAAAAAAAAAATTGATAAAGAATAAAAATAATTGGGGTAAAAAAAGTTAAGTAAACAAATATATTGAGTGGGATGTCAAATGAAAGGTCTTTATTTGTACATTCCAAAATAGTTATTATTTTTATTCTAGGACGTATACTTTTAGAAATACGACGAGAATTCATAAATATGAAATAAATGAAAAATTAGACACGACATTAGTATGTATTGCATGCATGCCAGTATTTTCTACCATAAAGAGCTAGCGCAATAGGCATACTCGGCAGTATCAGAAGTAGCACTTGAAATTATAGGGGTAGTCAGAAGAAAGTCCAAATGTAAAGCCATTTACGGTGCGCGAGATCTCAGTTCGGGGCGAACTACTAGTATTTTCTTGCACTATGTGGCGTATCATGTATTACTTCGTTCTCTTCTCGGTTTATATAAAACATACCAAAGGATTTGGCCGGATACTGCCCCAGAAGAGCCGAATATCGAATTAGACTATGCGTCAGAATAATATTATTTAAATAAAATATCACAAAATTAACTGGTACATACAGAATACTTAGATATCTCGTGCCGTGTGGGAATATAATTATGTTATTTTATTAGTAACTTTAGTCACTTCCGGTACTACAGTCCGTAATGCCTCTCCAGACTCACGGCGAGAAGTTTCACCGAGACTTCTCGAAGAACAAACAAATTATCAACACTCTCAATTTTCTCACTCGTGATCTGTTTGAAATCCTTTGTCTCGGCCAAAAATAGGTACCGACACCGAAGCGCGAGAACAAGAAGGCGAGAAACTCCTCACATTCACGCTTCTCGGGTGTTGTCGGGGTTTCTTGCCGAGAGTCTGGAGGTATCACAGAGAATATTTTTATCAGATAGACCTACCTTCTTTTTCGCGGTTGACATGACACTCAAATAGTAAACAAAACAGACGGACAAGAATTTGACAGATGTAAAAGGAATTTCGTTGAGTTTCAGTTGTGTGATTGTGTTGTGATGTGATTTATGAGGATTTATCATATTTTATTTAAAATTACAAAAACTGACGCCTTGGGATATGCATACAGACTAAAATGGAAGTGGGCTGGACATGGCTGGACGTCTACAAGATGGAAGATGGACTAGGAGAGTGACAAATTGGGAGGGTTCAAGAGGTCGACGCTGCATAGGAAGACCATACGCTCGCTGGGACGAAGACATCAAGAAAACTGCTGGACCAAACTGGCTCCAAGTAGCACAAGACAGGGACAGATGGCTGGCTTTGGAGGAGGCCTTCACCTTAGGGGTTCTCTAGTACCTACTTAGATTATAAGCATTAGTGATAAGAAAAAAATGTTAAGTATAGAGAAATAAAAGGCTTTTTATTTTATTTATTTATATCATATTTTATTTTAGGTGGTAAGTACAGAATCACTGCACATGAGTGTAGATAATTTTATTGATGAAATTCCCAATTTTTCCTAAGTACTTTTCTTTTTTACTTTAAATTGTAGGTACTGGGAGCAGCTGTGTGCGTCAAGCTGCAACAGCCTCCTTCAGGCGATAGCCGACAGGCCTGACTTTCATCTTATTCAGTCTTGGGAGTCAAGGCATGCCATCTTGGCAACCTATACTTGCCATTGACTGTCCGGTTGTACCTACTTACCACTCAAATGTGCCACCGATTTTTGCCTACCTACTAATACTAACATAATATAAATGAATGATAATATTTTCACGTGAAAATTCCCGTGTGTTAAATAATATATGGATGAAAGTCTGAAATAAAGAATTTTTATTTTAATTTATTATTTTATTTATTTTCCATACCCTAGTTCACTCAAAATTCTGCCAGTCCATAATAATACTTACTAAATAATTATTGTTGGACATTACACACAGCGCCATCTATCCCCAAAGTAAGCAAAGCTTTTACTATACGAACCTAAAAAATATAGTTTCCTAGGTTCATCCGTTCATGTTGGGCGTCACAGCCTGCTGCTTTAAATTAGATTATCTTTTAAATCCCACTTTAAAAAGGAAGAAGATGAATGGAGTCTCACTATAAAATAAAAAAACAAACCCAAAAATCCCAATTTGGTCATGACGCAAGCATTCTTTCCTGTGGGCATCTGTGGGGCAAAATTGTTCTAGGAATCGGCCATGTCCTTTGGTGCAGTCGGCAGGATGAAAAACTTAAATTCATGCATAATAATCTTTTTAGGGTTCCGTACCTTAAAAGGTAAAAAAAGGAACCCTTATAAGATCACTTTCTTGTCCGTCTGTCCGTCTGTCCGTCTGTCCGTCTGTCCGTCTGTCTGTCCGTCTGTCCGTGTGTCACCATCGATTATCTCAGGAACGGGTAAAGCTAGCAAGTTGAAATTTATACCATATACTAAGGTCTATAGTCCCTACTGTGAGTATAAAAATCAAGGTCCTGAGTCAACACTATAAAAAGATATAGGCAAATTTAGGTTTTCGTGAAAACTTGTGAGTACCAAAACTTACCTTAATTATCAACTTTTTTTATTTTTCGGAATTTTTCCTTTATTTGTGCTAGAAGACCTTGCTTGTAGCCAAAATTGACAATTCTAGGTCAACCGGAAGTACCCTAGAGGTTTTGGGTCGAAAACCTAAATGGTAGTTCCCGTTGACCTAGAATAACGAAATTTGGCAAAAAGCAAGGTCTTATAGCACAAATAAAGGAAAAATTCCAAAAAGTTAAAAAAGTTGAAAATTAAAGGGTGTTCCCATACATACATAGTTGACGCCAATTAAATATTCCTCCGAGTTGTATGGGCGCTCATACAATTAAGGGGACTAGCTTAAGGACGTAACAACAAATATCAACGGTTTTTAGGTACCATTTAAAGAACCAGGAATCACATTTGTAAGGATGTTATGGTATAAAATTAAAGGTAATATATTCATCTCTAAAAATTTCAAATAAAAACTGGGCAGTTCCATACAAAATTTTCACAAAAACACGATTTTACCATTGCAAGAATCGCTGAAAATACCGAAAAATGGGGTCTGATTAGGTACATAAATAGCCAATCCCGCTGCATATTTGAACAAAATAATAATACAGAATTGTAGCTCTTAGAGTCCTCTATAATAATTTCTGATTATTTTGTTGCCAAATAAATTAAATTTTTATTTATGAGAAAGAATAGACGGCAGAAAATGCACTAGAATTTCTCCATACATTTTTCAAAGGAAAACTGACAAAACGCAGACAGATTTCATTTCTGCTCGTCATTCCGCGTCAAGACGCGGCAATGGAAGCACGGATGTATCGCAATTTTGAAAATTTATTTGGAACGACAAGGTTCTAAAGTAATTGTATCGTGTGTGTTTTATAGTGCGAGTGAATTATATTGATACTTTTTTGGACCGAAAATAAAAGTAAGTGCATAGCCAGAATTAGATTTGAAAAAGTACCTAGGTACCTGTGTGGTAGGTTACTACAATCATCATCATCACCATGACTCCCATAAAAGATGGCGGATGTTACAGTTTTATGAAAAATCAATATCTATAATTATAATGATAATCGGGGTTTTTGAGGGTGGTGATTATGAATTTGACACTCATTTTGGAATTAAAGATGGCGGATGTCACTTTTTATGGAAAATTAATATCCAATTATCATTATCGGGGTTTTTGAGGGTAGTGATTACGAAAATGACACTCATTTTGGAATTAAGCCTTAAGGCTTAAGGAGGATCGCTTGTATCAGTGCGGATTTGAATCCCGTCGGAATCGCAAATTTTGATAAAAATTTTCATTTTCAATTTCTTCTACTATCTAGTGTTGTAGTTGTATCGGCATAATTATCGTTAATGCATTGTTTTGTTTCGATGGAAACCGAATCTTATAGCACTAATGGCTTTACAAAGTTTTTAATAAGGTTTTAATTCTTTACTTTCAGAAATTACCCAAAAAGAGAAAGCTGACGATCGATGGTGTATGTACTTAAATCAACTGTTATAATAACTGTTATAAAATATCGATGAAGACCAAGTTAGCAGTTATTTACATTGACGAAGTAAACAGTGCTACCTCCATGGTCGTGGAATGATTTAATGTGGACAATTTACTATTAAACGAGAAAAAAACTAAATGTATAATGATTTATATTATGCTGCCAAATGTTAGGCCAGAAAAGTGCAACGTTTTTACATAATCTTATTGAATTTGATTTTTTATTTTGATAATAGTACCTAACACTTTTATAAAATAATTACATAAAAAGTACCTACTTTCATAAAGTAATTACATATTATTGTTTTATTTGAGTAATTTTTATTGATTCTTAATCTGTTTTAGCTTATAGAACGTTTAATAGGCTACCCTCAAATAAAATAGCTTCAACCTTCTGCAGTTTTATTATTTATTAGTAGAATAATATAAATAGAATAGGCAGATAGAAGATACATTACACCAAATGCTATTGCAAACACCTAATTTAATTTAATTACTTTACCTACCCATACTAAACTTTCAAGTACCAAAATTAGTTAGTCAATAAAAAATCGAGCGTAAAGCGGCTTCAATTGTTTTAGTAACTTTGTAGCTCAAATACCCAAATTCGAATGCATCAAAAATGTAATTACGTCCTTAATTGGCACCATGGCTAGGCACGGAACCCTCGGCGTACGAGTTCGACTCGCACTTGACCGGTTTTTATTTCAATTTAAATACAGCATCAGGAAGATCATAGGCCGTAGCCGGCGCGTAGGACGAATTGTTAAAAATTAAAAATGCAAAATTTGACGTTGACATGTCATTATTAGTACTTTCGTAAGTAACGCAACCGGCTAGTCATTATTAAATAACGATAAAACTACAGTGCACGTTGCAACATTTTTTACTTATAATAACAGAACATCGTGATTTTAATTTCCATGAAATTGTTGTAATAATTTGCTTCGTGTACGTACTTCCAATGAATTATACATTTTCCTTTTTCCGCACGCAATGTATAGATGCTGTTATCTGTGTATTGATGCGGATTATGACTCTTGTGTTGTATATTACCTTATATATGAATCAGATGAATCATAAAGTTAAATCATTGTTTTAGGTGACGGCAACTTCGCTGTCGTACGGTTATGCAAAGACAAGGCTACGAGCAAGGAGTACGCTCTCAAAGTCATCGACAAGGCGAAGTGCAAAGGAAAGGAACATTACGTTGAAGCTGAGGTAAATATTAAGGAAATAGTTGTAGTATGAGACTGATAAAACAACTTCTCGATTCTAACCTATGTGAGCCAAACAGGTTAGGGCTCACTCAGCATTATCCGTTGCCGTGACCCGCCCCCCGGACCGATTGCCCAACCTAACCTGCCTAGACTATTGTCGTAAGCGTGAGATAATCAAACAATTCAATCTTCAGAAACAAGTAATATATTATTGACTAGCTTCCGCCCGCGGCTTCGCTCGCTTGGTACCCGGATAAAAAGTAGTTCATGTCCTATTCCTGCGCCCTGATTACGCAAGACTTGCAATAACAATGCGACAGCAATCACTTCGCGACCGGTCGAAAAATATCACTTAAAATCGTATAACAGTCGCAAAATGCACTATGGCCAAAGTGCCGACTGGCGAGAATAGACGTGAGATTGGCTTCCTAAATAAGATTTTAGGGATATTTTTCGACCGGTCGCGTAGTAATTGCTGTCGCATTGCTGTTGTAAGTCTTATGTAATCAGGGCGCCGGTCATTATCTATCTATATTTCAAACTAGCTGTACCCGGCATGCGTTGCAATGCCACGTGACGTGAAGTAAAAAGTGTTTGGTTTTATATTCTGTACCTACATAAACAGATTTTTTTGGATTTTAAATTAAATAAGTTTGTGTGTCCCCATCCCCGTCCCGTCCCGTCCCGTCCCGTCCCGTCCCGACCCGTCCCGTCCCGTCCCGTCCCGTCCCCGTCCCCGTCCCGTCCCCGTCCCCGTCCCCGTCCCCGTCCCCGTCCCCGTCCCCGTCCCCATCTCCTCCTCCTCCTCTCCCCCTTCCCCTTCAGCTCGATGTCACCATATCATTACATTATATTGGAAACTTGACAGATATGCTGAGTTCCGAGTTTCAAATCAATCGGCATATTTACTGAGGAGTTATGTTGAACAGCTCCTGACTCCATCCTCAGATCAACTCACTGTCACCATATTATTACATTGTAGTTGAAACTTGACAGGTTTGCCGAGTTTCAACTCAATCGGCCTATTTACTGAGGAGTTCTGTTGAACAGCTCCAGGATTCCATTATCAGATCCTGACCTGATCTGACCAAGACACCACCTTTCAATCAAAAAAATAATGTTCCAGATCGGTCCAGGCATCTTCGAGTAATAAATAATCGAGTACCTCCTTTATTTTGAAGTCGGTTTAATAAAAAATGTTTTAAATCACGCGTAGACTAATAAGTGACTGCCGCGTGTTTTCATCAGCGCGATTCAGAAAATGGTCATTTTTTAGTCCCGCCATCTAGTTTTGATTACGGAAAACCAAGCGTTTATCTGGCTTTCTTTCGTTTTGCTCGGCTTTTGCCTTTTCGTGATGATGAATAGCTTAAAACCTTCCTCAAAAAATTAGCTACTTTTCCAAAACCAGAAATATTTTTTCAAATCTAACTGGTACTTCCAGAGATTAGCGCGATCAAACAATCAAACAAACTCTTCCGCTTTATTATATTAGTATAGATTAAAGATAAAGATAAGTATAGATTATTTCCAACTTTTCAGATCACGGGGTTTTTTAATTTTTTATTAATGGGCAAAAACGCGCAAAACTGTACACTTTCTCAAAATTGTGATTTGATTTTTTTTTGTGGAATTTCATTGAAATGTTTATTTATATGCTATCTATAATTATTCTTCTATCTACAAACGAAAAAGTTTTCTCGTAAAATTGATATTTTAGGAGAAATTAGCAAGTTTATTACTGTAAGGAGAAATTTTAATCCAATTCGTTACCGCTGGTTTTTGGTTTTTTAAGATAGTAAAACTCAAAATTATTTTATTAATTTATTTATTAAAGAAAGAGAACATGTTTTTAAATAATAAATGTATAAAATCAGTTTGATATCTTAGAAATACACGAGTTTTATCAACTTTTCCTTTCCAGTTTGTTACCTATGCTCTAAAATGGCCTTTAAAGTTTTAATAAAATTCCCAAAATTGACTATTTTCTTAATTAACTATTTAAATATTGAGTATTTTGAGAAACCACATCATTTTGCTAAACAATTTCTACACTTATTTTAAACTTTTTAATACAAACTTAACATTTTTGTAACTTCGATTTGGGGGACAGACATCTAAGGTTAGGTTTACATAGCGCCTAATTCTAAATCTTTTTGAATTTTTATTTACTAGCTATAAAATCGTTGAAATTAATGATTTTAGAAGTAAACTAGAACTTGTGAAAATTAGTCTTAACTAAGTAAAGGAACTAAGCATAATAATTTGTTTCGTCACAAAAAAAAATATTTTCAAATAGTGGTACCTACTGATATTTAATCACTTTTTCTTCGGAACATAGGTCAAAACGAATAATTTTGATACCTATGGTGGCCGTAGGTTTACCAAAATAATGGGTAAATAATAATAGATAAAATAAAGTGTACGCTATGTAAACCTTGCTTAACGTGATTATCAGCTCTATGGTATCGAATCGGAAGTAACGAACTTGGGTACTTGTTCACAAAAATATGAATTATCTCAAATTGCTGATATTTATCACACGATTTTTCACACTAAGTTAATCTTGGATAGTTTATTTCAGTTTTGAAATAAAAATATGCATTGGAAATACGTTTTAAACATGAAAAAAAAAATTGAATACTCACCGGACAGTGCCCGAAAAAACACAACCTCTCACTGACGCCGAAAATCAAACAATTGTTTTGAATATTTTGGCTTAAAAACTATGGACATCTCCTTTACTTTTACGTCTGTCTCGTTGCAATGTTGTTGTATAAGTAAAAAAATAACTACCCCTCGGAACAAAAAAACTGTAAAATCATTCGAAAACGCGGTAACGGAATCCGGACATGTCCAGTTAGCCCAAATCCCGGGGACAGGCTTAAATATTACTTATTTAGTAGAAATTCTGGCTTTTGCAGCAAATTGTACATTTAGAACCCTAGGTAACCCACTAAACTTCAATTAGATAGCTAAAAGTTTGCCAGTCTAGTGGAATTATTTTTAACCAAACGCTGCTAAAGGTCGGATTTTGTTTAGGGGACAGTACTACAGGCTAAAATTGCGATTTTTTAAAATTAATTTTCGATATCATAATGTTGTTTTAAGCGTTACATTTTAATAAATATGGCATGCCAATTTCACCATGAATCAGAAAATGTGGTTACAACTCCTGTAAAACTTATACAGAACTGCGTAGCAGTCAATTTTACCTGGGGACACCTCGAAAATGCCAATGTGGGCAAAAACGCGCAAAACTGTACACTTTCTCAAAATTGTGATTTGTTTTTTTTTTGTGGAATTTCATTGAAATGTTTATTTATATGCTATCTATAATTATTTTTCTATCTACAAACGAAAAAGTTTTCACGTAAAATTGATATTTTAGGAGAAATTAGCAAGTTTATTACTGTAAGGAGAAATTTTAATCCAATTCGTTACCGCTGGTTTTTGGTTTTTTAAGATAGTAAAACTCAAAATTATTTTATTAATTTATTTATTAAAGAAAGAGAACATGTTTTTAAATAATAAATGTATAAAATCAGTTTGATATCTTAGAAATACACGAGTTTTATCAACTTTTCCTTTCCAGTTCGTTACCTATGCTCTAAAATGGCCTTTAAAGTTTTAATAAAATTCCCAAAATTGACTATTTTCTTAATTAACTATTTAAATATTGAGTATTTTGAGAAACCACATCATTTTGCTAAACAATGTCTACACTTATTTTAAACTTATTAATACAAACTTAACATTTTTGTAACTTGGATTTGGGGGACAGACATCTAAGGTTAGGTTTACATAGCGCCTAATTCTAAATCTTTTTGAATTTTTATTTACTAGCTATAAAATCGTTGAAATTAATGAGTTTAGAAGTAAACTAGAACTTGTGAAAATTAGTCTTAACTAAGCAAAGGAACTAAGCATAATAATTTGTTTCGTCACACAAAAAAATATTTTCAAATAGTGGTACCTACTGATATTTAACCACTTTTTCTTCGGAACATAGGTCAAAACGAATAATTTTGATACCTATGGTGGCCGTAGGTTTACCAAAATAATGGGTAAATAATAATAGATAAAATAAAGTGTACGCTATGTAAACCTTGCTTAACGTGATTATCAGCTCTATGGTATCGAATCGGAAGTAACGAACTTGGGTACCTGTTCACAAAAATATGAATTATCTCAAATTGCTGATATTTATCACACGATTTTTCACACTAAGTTAATCTTGGATAGTTTATTTCAGTTTTGAAATAAAAATATGCATTGGAAATACGTTTTAAACATGAAAAAAAAATTGAATACTCACCGGACAGTGCCCGAAAAAACACAACCTCTCACTGACGCCGAATATCAAACAATTGTTTTGAATATTTTGGCTTAAAAACTATGGACATCTCCTTTACTTTTACGTCTGTCTCGTTGCAATGTTGTTGTATAAGTAAAAAAATAACTACCCCTCGGAACAAAAAAACTGTAAAATCATTCGAAAACGCGGTAACGGAATCCGGACATGTCCAGTTGGCCCAAATCCCGGGGACAGGCTTAAATATTTCTTATTTAGTAGAAATTCTGGCTTTTGCAGCAAATTGTACATTTAGAACCCTAGGTAACCCACTAAACTTCAAATATATAGCTAAAAGTTTGCCAGTCTAGTGGAATTATTTTTAACCAAACGCTGTTAAAGGTCGGATTTTGTTTAGGGGACAGTACTACAGGCTAAAATTGCGATTTTTTGAAATTAATTTTCGATATCATAATGTTGTTTTAAGCGTTACATTTTAATAAATATGGCATGCCAATTTCACCATGAATCAGATAATGTGGTTACAACTCCTGTAAAACTTATAAAGAGCTGCGTAGCAGTCAATTTTACCTGGGGACACCTCGAAAATGCCAATGTACAGATTCTCGCGTTTTTGCCCATGTACAGATTCTCGCGTTTTTGCCCTAATATTTTTTTTGGAGACACACAGCGCCATCTAGCCCTAAACTAAGCAAAGCTTGTAGCTACTATGGGAACCAGATATCACAATCTGGTTTCAGCTAGCTCCAATAGATGTCTCTATGTCCTTTGTTCTTGAAAAAACTTTAAATTTAATGAGTGAAGTTGTCGTATTTAATTACTTACTTATGATAAGAGTTTTTTAATAATATTGAAAATCATGCAAAAAGTTCATTGTAACTTGAATATGCTGGGTAACTGTGGGACTTTAGTTCAGAACAGAACTATGCTGGGTAATATATGACTCATCTCAGCAATGGCTTTACCGATTTTTATGCAGTTTTCACTGTTGTATTGTGGTAAGCCTAGGTCAATTTTTAGTGTTAGTTTCATCAAAATCCGTTCACAAATAAAAAAGATACATCCTTTTTTATATTATTTTTTTACTAAAGTCACAGTACATTATTTAAATGGACATATCTTTTTTATTTATTAACGGATTTTAATAAAACAACCCCTATCTTTTAATCCCAACTTACCATAATACAACAATGAAAACTGCATCCAAATCAGTTCAGTAGTTTCAGAGATCTTAGGACTCAAACACACAGAAACGAAAATTTCAAAGTCACAGATTACCCAAACAGTTACTATGAACCTCAGAATAAGGACCTTCGAACAAAAAGTTCAAGGACGTTCTAGAACGCGCTTACGACATTTTTGGATGGGTTAGGGTTATATGGATCAAAAACTGACTTCACTTAATCGAATACTTATAAGTTTGTTCTTAGACTTCATTCTTATTATAAGTATAGATTTCAGTCAAATCAGTTCAGTGGTTGTCGAGTTATAGAGGAACAAACATACATCCATCCAAATTTTCGTATTTATAATATTAGTGTGATAGTGTGATTATAATGGGTATAGTACCTCGACTTTCGATCCGAAGGTCGTGGGTTCGAATCCTGACCGTGCTTCAATGGATTTTTCGTTTCGAAAAAATTATATGCGTATTAACACGAGCTCTAAATGGTGAAGGAAAACATCGTGGGGAAACCCGCGGCTTAGTCAGCCCCACACGTATTGACCATGTCTTTCCTGTGGATATGGCCGGTTAAGCTGAGAGGATGGTGTAGGTGCTGGGCAAGCCTACTCCATCTCAACATTGTCCCAGGCACTACAGTGTCCCGTTAAGTGTAGGCAAAGATTGCCTCCTGAAACTGTATAAATCATCTAGTAAAGATGTAAAGGCCTAAGTTTTGTTATCAGGTGAGAGTGATGAGAAAGCTCTGCCACCCGCGCATTGTGTCTCTGATAGAGGAGCAGGACAGCCCCGAGTGGCTTTTCCTCGTCATGGAACTTGTCAGTGGTAAGTTATCTCAGTTATCTATATTCTTATAAATAGAAGCCACTACTTGATGACTTTGAATGACTGAATTATGTGGCCAACTCGTATGTTTGAAATAGGCATCGCAAAAGTTACAAGTAGTTAAACATTTATGAATGAGATCACTTTGAATCATCTTAAGTGCTAGGTGATTCTACTCCTGACTAGTACCATGAAGAACCTAGACAATAAACATGGTTTTGAGGCCTAGTTTTCATTTCGATGATCTCAATTAATTCTAATTATTTAAACCTAAATAGCCAAACTTTACTGCTTTACCGGTAAAGTAGTAAACTTGTAAGCTTTGAGTCTAAATGCGGAAAAGGGAGTCCCCGTACATACATACATAGCCAAACTTTTGTAAGCATAGAGGCGGATTTATATTTGTGGTGTCGTAATGTGACAGAACGGTGTCGATTTGATACATTTCTGATTACAGATTTATATTTATGAATTATTATGATTGATATGTCGTGACATTGCGTTACTTGGCACTATTTTGTAACTTTTGATGCATCATGCATGACACATCCCAACACAATAATATAATTCTGGCTTATCCAATAAAGTGAGACTCCTTAGGCCATATAAATAAATCGCAAGATGAAGCCGGCACTAGAATAGCTTAGGCTAATTATTATTTCATGTCATGATTCTATACTTGTCCAGTAAATGTTTTATAGGAATATTAATAATGTTATAGGTGGAGATTTATTCGATAGTATCGCGGCTGCTTCAAAATTCTCTGAGCCGCAATCGCGTTTGCTAATCGGCCACCTAACATCAGCTATCGCCTATCTACACTCGCTTTCTATCGTGCATCGTGACATCAAACCAGAAAATCTATTGGTAAGACTAACCACCTTTTTCATAATATTCTAGCTAAAATGTCTGAAGCCTATTTCCATCTCTTTTTATCGGCACGTAAGTGACTAAACAAGAACATTAGTAATTATGAATAACAGTTTTGAACTATTTTTCACTCATCAAACTGATTTCACTTTTATTCATGTGACTCGTTACTTGATATTTCTCTTTTATTTGTATAATCAAATCAGTCATTACAACTTATTCATGAACTCATTTAAAACCATCAAAACCATTATGCGTAACAGATCACCGATACTTAACTTTCATTGAATATAACGTACACATTATAATTTATTTTAAATTGTGTTAATTTAATTGACAACTATCTTACTTTGTGTCTTTAAATTCAAGTGTAGCCATGTGTCGCCAGGTAATGTGGTAGCAAGGATTTGTGAAGGAGAAATTGAGATACTTACAAAAAAAGGAAAAAATAGAGTATTTTTGGTGATGATGATGATGAAACTAAACATGAAAAAAGCCTATGACCTTCTCAAGAGTTTAGCTATCACATGCAGAAATATTTTTTCTAATATGACCGGTAGTTCCTGGGATTAGTGCGTTCAAACAAATAAACTCTTCCGATTATTTATTATATCCAGTAAGTATAGATTGTGCAAATAGCAAGACAGTCCCCCAACATAGCACTAACCTTCCTACCATATCCACAGAAAAATACTAGGTATAGTCCGACACAAAATAATAGAAATAAATGGGGGCGCCACTGTGCAAGCTAAATACGCGAAATAGATAAATTCTCTTTTAGAAGTAAATTATTACTTTTGACTGACGTCTTTGGCACCTGTACCATAGACAAGAAACCTGTACTTTACCATAGATTAGTAGAGAAAGGGTTTCCAAAGTACTGAAATTTTAGTTGCCGTGTCTACCTGTTTTTGCCGGACTATACATAATTAAGTTCTACATAGTACTATGGTAAAATTATAGGTGGAGGTGGGCCCCGACGGCAGTATACGAGGCCTGAAGCTGGCTGACTTTGGCCTCGCCGTGGAAGTATGGCGGCCGCTCACCGCCGTCTGCGGGACACCCACGTACGTGGCGCCCGAGATACTGCTTGAAACTGGATACGGACTAAAGGTAATCTTATTATATTGACGTGAAGGCTAGATTACAAAATACTATTATGAAAACTCTGTGCATCTGTCATTTAAATAAACCATACAGAATAATTATCATAAAAGTTTAACAAGTTGTAAACCATACAGAGATCTAGAAACGTATGAAAAGGCTATTTGGAAGTGAGGCGATTGTTGAATTTCTAAAAACCATCTGCAGATCTTTCAAGTACTTACCTATGTTAAATATTTAAAATGTTAGACAAGTCCGAACATCACATTTTGCACATACCACATGTTCACATTTTCAAATAAATTTTGGAATTGTATGAACGCCTTGCAGGAATATCGCGAGCGAAGCTATAAACGGAAGCTAGTGAACTACTTCCATAAAACATTATATTCTGCAGTAAAACAGTTAAAACGATTTTGGTTTTTTTTAGATTGACGTATGGGCAGCGGGCGTGATCCTATACATCCTACTCTTCGGCTTCCCTCCATTCTCGTCCCCGGACGGCGACCAAGAGAAGCTATTCGACGCGATCCTATCAGCCCGGCTCGAGTTCCCCGCGCCTTGCTGGGGCCGCGTGTCAGCCGGGGCCATTGACCTCATGGCGAACATGCTTCGTCCTCAGCCAGAACTGCGTTTCGCCGCTGAAGATGTGTTGGACCACGCTTGGATGGCGGTAAGACAGTTGATACACCTATCAGTAGACAGACCTATTAGTTGTTCAGAGTTATAGAGAGGATGAATTTGAAGCAGTATAACGCGTGTGAGTGAAACAACTGGAACAGAGACCACGAAAGTATATACTCCATGGCGGCGGGGGCAAACTTCTTAGGTCACCCCCTTCCTTCCTTCAAGATACATAGCATATAGCACAGAGGAACGTAGTAAAATTGAAGAAGGCGGGGTCACAACTCACAAGCCAAGCTATCCTACACTTAGTCGAAGTAACGTAATACCCGCTGTGGTGCGTAGGACTCGGGCATCATGGACTATCTTTGTGATACGTGCACTGCCAAAACTCTAATTTGTTAACCGCGTCTCACTAGGAGGTCTCCATGCTGAATCGCTAGTAACCTTTATCAAACAGGTTGCAATTTAATTACATTTTAGATTAGTGTGAAATAAAGGACTTCTTTAGCCAGAAACATGTGAAATTGTATCTTTTTTTTTTTCAGGATGATTATGATGAGAGCTGTGACTTCCGTACATGGTACGATGAAGACTCGTCATAGCGGACGAACGGCGGCGAGTCTGAGCCGATCTCGTGACGTCACGGCCTCGAGCCACAACGCTGCGGCTTAGCGCTGTATGCCTTCAATAACACCAATACCAAAGTTAAACTATTACATACTGCATTATTACTTTATTTATTATCTTTTGGTGCGAACTCCGGTGCAGTATTATTTTTCGGTTTAGATTTTCTTTTTATTTAACTGTTTATCGTCTGACGACCCTTTTCGAACGCTGGATGTGCGTGCAATATCGATTGCCTTTGCAAGAGCTTTCATTATTGAGTGTAGAAATGTATTTAGCAGATGGCTGCTGACTAATTGATTCTTTCATAATTAATATGGTTCCTTAAAATGGTAAACAATATTTTCTAAGATCTCCTGCTTTCTTATTTGACTTTATGTTTAGGAAACGTAGGTTTAATTAATTCTGATATTTATAACAAATGTTTTTTTTTTACTATTATAACACTATGTAATATACGAGTAATATATATTATTTAATTATTTGAATGAATTCACACAATGTTATTTACAAGAGCGCAAGCATAAATAATAAGTTTTGTAAAATATCAATTGCTTTTAGGCGTACATTCGTTGCTGCTTTTGTCTTACTCATGCCATTTTTCAGACATTCCCTTGTATTTCTAATGGAGTTTACTCAATAATACCCAAATCGGTGCTTCCAACAGCAATAATTTCACATAATTGTAAATTAAAATTTAAATGTATGAATTAGATGTTTGAATTGCTAATAAAGCTACAGTTGTATTATGTAGGACTGCTGTGATTCACCAGTGATTGAACATTTAGCGCGTGCTTTTGGCTTGAGGCACATTATCAACATTTAATTGAATTTATAATATTTAGATAAGTGCCAAATTCATTATCATGCTAACAGCTGCAGCAATCGATGTTCCTCGAATAACGTATTTTAAAGCTTTATTAAGTTATTTCATAACATAGATCATAATGAACAACACATAACATGCAAACCACTACATAATTAGACTGATTTACATTCCTTTCACTTTGCAGTTAGTTTCTATATGTCATGTTACTGAAGCCAAGAAATGTGTGTCCCATTTTGTACATTCAACTTTAAAATATTTGGAAAGTATTGGTCAATTTTATGAATTTTATAAAAAATATTGAACACATTTATATCAGAAATTGTGAGAAATTTAACATCGATTTAGATTTAAATTAGAGTGAAAAATATCAAGTTCAATAGGGACTTAGCCTGAGATAATATTGTATACAAACGCAGTTCATTGCATGTCACACATGTTTCATAAATTTTTATAATGCATTTAGATAGAAATGGTATGTTCATGAGTAAAAGAGATGAATAAATTTGTAAAAAATATTTCATTTGTTTCATTTACACAAAAACTTTAGATTACTTAAGAATGTAACCGGACAGTATGAAACCACTAGCTCCATTCATAGTTACTTCTGGGTGGGTCCTTTCTGGTAAAACCTGAAATAAACAACATAGTTTATCAATAGAATAAAACTAGGTTACCTTAGTATCACATAGTCCAATGACTTAGTATGACATAATTATGATGACCTCTGTGATCAGTGCATGAAGATCTGCTTGAGAAGCAGGTTGTGGGTTCGATTCCCGCCGCCGCGGGACTAATATTTGTTTCGTGTCTGGTGTTGGTTGGTGTTGTAATGTAATATGACTGTATTCCCACCCAAGGTGTGGTAGACATTCTTTCAGATCTTTAGACCCTTTGAAGATGTCTCAGGGGAATAGTATTCTGTGCTCAGGGGGTAGTCAGAGGTGTGTATATCACAAGCTCTGCGAATCTGCTTACTTTGGGGCTACTAGGATGCTGTGTGATAAATCCAGCAATATTTATTTAGTATGCTATGTGGACAATCATACATAATCAATAATTACCTGATAATTTCTCATCCAATTGCAAGTAAGTTTCAATGCAGCCACATTGGGCCGAGGTTTTAAATTCAAGTACAGATTCTGCAATGGCTCTGCCACAGGGAAGTAGATAGCAAAAGGCCGGCCTGGTTTTACAAAGTTGACCATTTCATTAAAAATGTTCTCAGGGTCTTCTTTACAAGCTATCACAAGTGAATCAGCTTTGTTTTTTAAAAGTTCAGCAGCTGCTATGTTATCAAAGTGCCATTTAGGTTTTTTAGGCTCTGGCAGTTTACTTTCTTCTAAGGTTTCTGTTACTGATTCCTTTATTTCGGATGATTTTTCTTTAACTGTATTATCATTAATTTCAGCAGTATTTTCAGAGTCCCCTACTTTCGCTATTTTACTTGTATGTTCAACTTCATCATCAACTTTTCTCTTTAGAGGATTGTCTTCATTAGTTGTCTCTTTTCCGTTGGTATCACAGCCTTGATAAACTTGCCTCAATACAGAGTAAACATTCACAGAAATGCATCTTTGTAGTTGACTCTCGGTGAAGTTCATTGCTAGTAATGCCTGCTTCTGGGACATATTGCCAGGATGCATATGAACTAGTTTCCCACTAGTATTATGTCCAATGGTACTCATCAGTCCCGCTGCTAGTAAACCATTGGACCCAGAATCATACAATAAGTGGACACCTTCAGAGCTAATGTTTGCTATGGTGATTAGTTGAGATATTGCGTCTATTCGTAAATGCTGGATCTTAGCCGGCTCTAATTTGTACATGATTTCAGCAATCAATCGCAGGTTGGGTTTTAGTACCTGTATGTATTCACAATACTTTTTTGCTTTTTTGTTCAAATATTTTTCCTGTGAGAATTCAGTCTTGTTATGAAAAGTATTAGAATTAGTGATCAATGTTTCGACAATATCTGACGCTTTGTTTGAATCACTTTTCAGGACTTCAATATCTGCAGCAGTGAGCTTCTGAGATCGACCATCATCTATAATGTTTCGATTGTCGTTTCCTGACGTTTTTATATCTATTTCATCTTTCAGGGTCACTGGGTCCTCTGTAAACTCCACTGTAAACTCTCTATTCCTTTTGTTACTCTTCGATTCTAGTTTGAAAAATGAGAAGTATGAACGACCTTCTATTCCATTCAAGTTCACGTTATCTCTTCCTAAAGTAATAGCGGAATTTGGTTTATTGAATTTGTGCAGTTTCCTATAGTTCTGCTTCTGTATAACTATGTAATCTCCGATTTTTATAACATCTTTGTTGTCATTCGTCATGATGTTGTTTCACACTCAAATTGCAAAGTTTTATGAATTCCTGATAGAAAATCAATATTATTCACTTTCGACACGCACTTACTTTTACATAATTAAAAAATAATCCTTAAATTGTACTTATTCATAAATCAGGATAGTATCTTGAAGAAAAAAGATTTCAAAACATAACCTCAGTAACCTCACTCGGCACACAGATAGATAGCCACACACACTAGGGATGTTCGATACGATACGATATTTTCGTGTATCGATACAGTGGCATACGATACACCCGATATTTGTATCGATACAATGGCATACGATACGGCGTATCGATACAACACATGCAAGGTGTATCGGATCGAAAGTATCGTATCAAATTATTTTGATAACTAATTGTTTTGACTTGCAAGTTACCCGGTTAAAAGGTGGCATAGGTCGTATTTCCGGTCATTATATAACTATATTTAACTTTCAGGCAAATCAGTGCAGTGGTTGTCGTGTTTTAGAGGAACAAACATAAGTCCAAACTTTCGCATTTTTTAATATTAGTTTGATATCACAAAACACCTTTTTGACAGTTATAACTACGCACATTTTCGTAATATCTAGTGCACATTATTAAAATAAAATATTTTTTTAATTAATAAAGTACCTGCATACTTTGTCTTGATTCGATACTGTATCGATACGATATATCGTATCAAATTCCCTGTATCGATACGCGTATCGATACAATGCGTTACGATATATTGCGATACGAAATATCGATACAATCCGAAATATCGAACATCCCTAACACACACACAGCTAACGACAGTGTTGCCAACTCCAATAAATCGTAGTCGCTAGATTCAATCTGAAAAGTCGCTAGAAAGTCGCTAAAAGCTGATTCTAACCAGCAGGGCTATTTTGACTCATACGTAAAGTCGCTAACTTGGGTTATTTCGGATTTTTTACGATGAATGCTTTTAAATTGTAGAAGATGGTTCAAAAATGTGATGGACATTTATATTGTGTAAAATACCTATTCAAAGTAATTCTGCATTCTTTAACTATACCTACCTAATATTGTTTGTAAAAAATCAATTTGTACGAAGAAATCCGAGTTAGCGACTTCACGTGTGAGACAAAATAGTCCTGCAGGAGCGGGAGAGGTGGAGATGTTGTTTATAATAACAATAATTTGAATACAAAAATGTTTGATCAGATTGATGATAAAATCACTATTTTGCCAAAATTTTTTTGTTCGGTACAAAACATCTTACAAAAAGAAATATACCTATTAAGTATTATTTAAGTTATTTATCGTTTTTTTTACATGAGTAATTCCCGTGTGTTAAATAATGCCTAGTAGTCACGAAAGTTTTGAAATTGAAATCTTTAATATTTTTTTTTATAGTTGACTTTTTGTCTTTTCCACCTTTTCATTACTTGCCCTAAAACTGTTTGGATTTGAAGGTTGAAGTCCAAAAGTCGCTAGAATTTAGGTCGCTAACACTAGAGAAAAAGTCGCTATTTCTAGCGACAAAGTCGCTAAATTGGCAACACTGGCTTACGATTGAGTGAGCGAGCATTGACAAATAGAAATAGAATACATTGACATTAGCGGCATTTACACTTCGAGCTTATAGAATGGAGATGGCATCGATATTCTCATATAGGCTTACCCCTCTGTGACCATCCAGGCCCCTCGGCCATACACGTTAAATAAAAGTACTTCACTCGCATCCACGGCCATAATGTTGACGTTTCGTGTCGCGAGTAGAGCTCCGTGAATATGGTGAATTGTGCAGTATTTTTGTGTAAAAGGCGATCAGCGACAACAAACTTACGGGGACACGGTATTTCCTATCACATTATAAGTGCTATTTTTGTCATTTGTGTTTGCAATTTTGTGTAATTTTGATTTAGATGAACTACTAGTTTTGACAGATTGGCGACTATTTCTTGAGGCGTAGTGCGGGGACAAGTTGAATGAAATTGACCGAATGAATGATAGAATAAACATAAAATTATTTCAAAACGCGATGTTTAGTACACAGATTAGGTAGAGATACTACGTATCAGATGGAAATGTCGGGAACATTTTAGTGTGGACTTGTGTTCACAGATTATATAGATGTTACTCGCTCCTGATTGGCTATCAGAAAACGATGTATGACGTTTCTTTTTTTTTTCTGCTACACCGGCACCGAGCAGAATTGTCATTCTACCAAACAAATTAATTTGGTAGGATTGCTTTTTTCATTCAATATTTCTAAGGCATTGATCTCAATGTGTACTATTGAGATCAATGCCATAGTAGAGGTCAGTGGCATAAGGGAAAGAAGGTGTTGTTGATAGAAAACAACGAAACATAGTTAATCATTTATTATTATTTTTTAAATTTTTTCTTAACACTACATAGTAGGTATAGGTATTGTATAATAAACAAAGTTGCTTCCCGCTGTCTAAATAAAGTAAAAAAAAAACATCATCAAAATCCGTTGCGTAGTTTTAAAGATTTAAGCAATGCTTAGATCTTTAAAACAACGCAACAGATTTTGATGCGGTTTTTTTAATAGATAGAGTGATTCAACAGGAAGGTTTATATGTATAATACATGCATAATATAGTACCTAGAGAAGCACTGATAAATCTTAGGTTTCTGTGATGTGTGATGTGACCAGTGCGTCTCGTTCTCGTTCTCGAAATCTCGTTCAAACTCACGTTTCTCAACAAATCACTGCATAAACAATCGAGCCACTTTTTGAGTCTGATTACACTACACACTGGGAATATGGAATACAGCGGCCTTTCGCAAATTTGTACAACCTGGTACAACACAAGTTAACACAACACATAAAATACATCGTAGGTACTGAAGGTACAAACCGTTTGCAGCTAATAAGGAACAGAAATAGGCGGGGAAAATCAACAAACTAAATACACAATGATCGTTAGACATTAGACCGCAGAGCACAGACTACCCACATCCACAGAGATACCTACCCTCAAAGATCTCAATCATTCATTGACATTGACATTGTCATCAAAATAGCAACTCATTCGGAATCGGAAGAGTTGAGGAGCGGAGAACGAAATGTCATACATCGTTTTCCAATCAATTTCCAATCAAAGCACAGATTATATACAAGTCCAAGCTTCTGACTAGGAACATTTCTACCCGTGGTTTAGTACCTATTGTACAAAAGTAATTGAAATTTAAACGATATCGGTCGGGGTGTTTAAAAGGCTGTGCAGCGATTAGTAGGCACTGGTGCATTTACAAGGCAAACACTTAATAAAATTTTGACATAGCTGTTATTCTATTAACATACCTTTTTCTCGATCTTAATTTAAAGTATGAACAAAAACAAAGGTTTTTTGTAAGAAACATTTTTTTATTGGACTGTTAGTTTTCGAGAAATTAATTAAATTAACTAAGTCACTCGCACATCAATCATCGATTTTCTCAAAAACTACAAGTCGGACAAAAAAAATTATACTGTAAAAAAAATGTTTATTTTTACGAGATCTATAAGAAAAGTCAATAATATGAAAAAAAATGGTTGTCTGTAAAGTCGGTTTACGGACGATAATTTTACGTGTTATCGAAACGAACGCTTAGGCCGATCGTGCTTCTACACACGTTTTCGTGAATGCAGCCGGAGTTCATCGTTATATTGTTAACAAGTCAAAATGTTTTTTTGTCGTTTCTAAGTCTCGGCCGCCTACTAACGTTTTTAAAAATTAATTTCTTTTAGATTAGGTACCTACATTATAGCGATATAAAAATCTAAAATTGAAACATTATTTGCCCATGTTTCAATTTTGTATTATTATGATACCATCAGCAAGGTTACAAAAATATTACAGCACAAATAAATAAAAAATAAAAAAATTTGAAAATTAAGGTAAATGGTATTTACAAGTTTTCGCAAAAATCTAAATTTGCCCAAATATCACTTAGCTACCAATAAAAATGATACAAATTTTACTATGGCAGTATAATGGCGCTACAGTTACGGAATCCTTGGCGCACGAGTTCGACTCGCACTTGACCGGTTTTTTATTTTCAGTCCGAGTGAATCAAACTGAGGGTAGGTATTTTCTATCTGACAGTGTTCCAGAGTGAATTAAAGAATTTTAAGCATACATTTTGTGGTCTTTGTTTTGAGTTTTGTGTGATTCGTATCACTGATTTTTTTTTTTAAACAATCAAATCTGCCATTTTGATTTTTTTAAATTATTGTAATTATGTGCTCAGTGACACTCATGTCATCAATACAAATCTAATGACGTATCATTTATCAAAATCGGTTGAGCCGTTGAGTAGTTATGAGTGGACATACATACCTTTTGGGTATGTATGTCCACAGGTCAAACACATACCTTTTGGGCTTCGCCATAGTCGGATAAAAAAGGCAGACTATGAAAATAGTATTACCTACACAGACGCTTTAAAAAACGCTAATTTCATTCATTCATTCATCGTTCATTCATCGAATGCCCGTCACTAGAGATTTATCATAGTGTGCGTCTAAACACTGCGTAACACGCAGTAACCACGCCCATTTCATAATTGTGTGCGTATTGTAAGATTATGAACCAATGGTGTGCGGGATGATTAGGCGGGAGATTTGAATGCACCAATGCGTGTTTAGCTCGTCCCCCGTTACTTTTTGCACATTTGCGGTTCGAGCTTATGGCATACCCCTGCATTTACACGATAGAGATTATCCCACGGATCCGGACTGTAAAGATATCTGTAAAGATATCTGTAAAGATATCTTTAAAGATAACTGCGGATAAAACTAGCGGCCTTTAAACGCTAAAGATTTTCCCACGGATCCGGACTGTAAAGATATCTGTAAAGATATCTTTAAAGATATCTGTACAGATAACCGCAGATTTTGGACTGGCGCGTGGAACGGTATAAATTTACAAAGTTTTTTTCTTGATTCTTGAATTTTGAACCTTGAATCTGATAGCCCCTCCAGACTCTCGAGAGAAAGCTCGGCGAGAAGTCTCGCCGAGACTTCTCGAAGAACAAACAAGCTATCCACACTCTCAATTTTTCTCCGTCGTGATGTTTGAAATCCTTTGTCTCGGCCAAAAATACCGACACCGATCGGAGAACAGGCGAGCCAGAGAACGAGAAGGCAAGAAGCTCCTCACACTCACGCTTCTCGGGTGTTCTCGGGGGTTCTCGCAGAGAGTCTGGAGGCCCTATCAAATTTTGAATCTTGAATCTTTGAAGTGACAGCTGTCAAACTTCAAATGGCCATATCTCGGGAACTACTCGTCCTAGACTCCCCGTTCTCAGTTCAAATGAAAGCTATGACCAAGATCTTCATTTCAAGTGACAGCTGTCAAACTTCAAAGCACCATATTTCGGAAACTACTCGTCCTAGACTCCCCGTTCCCAGTTCAAATGAAAGCTATGACCAAGATCTTCATTTGAAGTGACAGCTGTCAAACTTCAAACCGCCATATCTCGGGAACTACTCGTCCTAGACTCCCCGTTCCCAGTTCAAATGAAAGCTATGACCAAGATCTTCATTTGAAGTGACAGCTGTCAAACTTCAAATAGCCATATCTCGGGAACTACTCGTCCTAGACTCCCCGTTCCCAGTTCAAATGAAAGCTATGACCAAGATCTTCATTTGAAGTGACAGCTGTCAAACTTCAAATGGCCATATCTCGGGAACTACTCGTCCTAGACTCCCCGTTCTCAGTTCAAATGAAAGCTATGACCAAGATCTTCATTTCAAGTGACAGCTGTCAAACTTCAAAGCACCATATTTCGGAAACTACTCGTCCTAGACTCCCCGTTCCCAGTTCAAATGAAAGCTATGACCAAGATCTTCATTTGAAGTGACAGCTGTCAAACTTCAAACCGCCATATCTCGGGAACTACTCGTCCTAGACTCCCCGTTCCCAGTTCAAATGAAAGCTATGACCAAGATCTTCATTTGAAGTGACAGCTGTCAAACTTCAAATAGCCATATCTCGGGAACTACTCGTCCTAGACTCCCCGTTCCCAGTTCAAATGAAAGCTATGACCAAGATCTTCATTTGAAGTGACAGCTGTCAAACTTCAAATGGCCATATCTCGGGAACTACTCGTCCTAGACTCCCCGTTCCCAGTTCAAATGAAAGCTATGACCAAGATCTACATTTTCAATAACAGCTGTCAAAATGACATCTGTCATCTGAAATGTAGATCTTGGTCATAGATTTCATTTGAACTGAGAACGGGGAGTCTAGGACGAGTAGTTCCCGAGATATGGCCATTTGAAGTTTGACAGCTGTCACTTCAAATGAAGATCTTGGTCATAGCTTTCATTTGAACTGGGAACGGGGAGTCTAGGACGAGTAGTTCCCGAGATATGGCCATTTGAAGTTTGACAGCTGTCACTTCAAATGAAGATCTTGGTCATAGCTCTCATTTGAACTGAGAACGGGGAGTCTAGGACGAGTAGTTCCCGAGATATGGCCATTTGAAGTTTGACAGCTGTCACTTCAAATAAAGATCTTGATCATAGCTTTCATTTGAACTGAGAACGGGGAGTCTAGGACGAGTAGTTCCCGCGATATGGCCATTTGAAGTTTGACAGCTGTCACTTCAAATAAAGATCTTGATCATAGCTTTCATTTGAACTGAGAACGGGGAGTCTAGGACGAGTAGTTCCCGAGATATGGCCATTTGAAGTTTGACAGCTGTCACTTCAAATGAAGATCTTGGTCATAGCTTTCATTTGAACTGGGAACGGGGAGTCTAGGACGAGTAGTTCCCGAGATATGGCCATTTGAAGTTTGACAGCTGTCACTTCAAATGAAGATCTTGGTCATAGCTCTCATTTGAACTGAGAACGGGGAGTCTAGGACGAGTAGTTCCCGAGATATGGCCATTTGAAGTTTGACAGCTGTCACTTCAAATGAAGATCTTGGTCATAGCTTTCATTTGAACTGAGAACGGGGAGTCTAGGACGAGTAGTTCCCGCGATATGGCCATTTGAAGTTTGACAGCTGTCACTTCAAATAAAGATCTTGATCATAGCTTTCATTTGAACTGAGAACGGGGAGTCTAGGACGAGTAGTTCCCGCGATATGGCCATTTGAAGTTTGACAGCTGTCACTTCAAATGAAGATCTTGGTCATAGCTTTCATTTGAACTGAGAACGGGGAGTCTAGGACGAGTAGTTCCCGAGATATGGCCATTTGAAGTTTGACAGCTGTCACTTCAAATGAAGATCTTGGTCATAGCTTTCATTTGAACTGAGAACGGGGAGTCTAGGACGAGTAGTTCCCGAGATATGGTCATTTGAAGTTTGAGAGCTGTCACTTCAAAGATTCAAGATTCAAAATTTCAGATTCAAGGTTCAAAATTCAAGAATCAAGGATCGAAATCCAAGATCGAAACCAAGGATCGAAATCAAGGATCGAAATCAAAATCAAGGATCAAAATCAAGGATCGAATTCAAGGATCGAAACCATGGATCGAAATCAAGCGCTGATTTTGTCGAGCGCGATAAAGTAAAAATATCCTGAAATTTAAATGACATGGGCACACTACTAATCCAACAACGAGTGTGAAAGAGACAAAGCTACCAAGAAAGCCTCTCAACAAGACCAACAATCCTTATAACCAAGATTAAATGATAATAGATCGTTGTGTGGACTGTACAGATATCTCTAAAGATATCCGCGGATAAAACTAGCGGCCTTTAAACGGTAGAGTTTTTAGCACGGATCTGGACTCTACAGATATCTGTAAAGATATCTTTACGGATATCCGCGGATAAAACTGTCAAAGGTTGGAATGGCAGAGATCGATCCGCGGGAAAATCCGCAGGCCGATCTCTGCGTGTAAATGCTGCTATTGATTTATGTACAAGTGAGACAATGACAACGAATATGAACAAACCTGCGTTGTGACTCGCGAGGCGGTTGATTTGATTTTTGTCATAGCATAAATTCGAGCATAAAGAACATTAAAAATGAGTTAGGATTATGTACTTCACTTTTAACTAGGATAGGAATTGGGTTCTAAACCTAAATTTTAGCATACCTACGTTTTTATTTAAATAAATTGAAAGATTCAAAGTATGCAGTGCAAAAAAAAATACTTAGATATAAAAATGTATTAAAAAAAATAAACATAGGTACAATATATCTCTTGTAACAACATTTGATTAGGATTCACTATATTCACATTACTCTTAACTAGACACTAATTATTATTGCTGGTATAATCTTCATTTGCATATTTCAATCATTTTTTCTACATCACAGACTTTTTCTCTTGGCTTTCCTTTGGCCTTTCCCTGTTCTATTTCATATTTATCAATCTTCTCCCAATGTTCCCAACAGATAATACTGTTTGCTGACTTTATTACTTTGCTGACATCTTGGAAACCGTGTCTCCTTTTAGTAAAATCTATAGTTTTTAAATCCTCACACACTGTCTTTGCAACATGGAATGCATTTCCCATGGTATGAAGGATGACTCCCACAGGCCCAGTACCTAGCCAGCCTGCTACGTACAATTTAGCTAACTCTTTAGCATTGTCATCAACACAACCTCTGTCATTTGCTAATAATCCATTAGCAAATACAAGTTCTTCATCTGCTTTCACACTCTTGTATCCTATACTTCTGAATGCTATACCACAATTTATGATCTCCTTTTCATCAGTAGGCACACACTTTTGCTCTTCAAACTTTTCACCAACCAATTTATTACAAATTAATTCTACTCCAGTTAATTTTCTTTTATCATCCACCAGGAACTTATTAGGGCTTCTGTAAAATACTGGCTTAAATATATTGTGTCCATCAATGCTTTGATTCTTGCTTTCATTGAATGATTTCACCATTAGTTCAGTAAGTCTTTTCCTGGGTCTTTGAAGTGTAGGAACTATCTCACTAAGACCATCCATATCTGAATCTCTCCAAACAGTTTTACAGTTTTTCAATTTCAGTTGTTCTCTGAGCTCCTTAATAGTGAAAGCTACTTGCAAAGGTCCTCTTCTTCCTATTAGATAGAGTTCTTTGACTTTGGATTCAGCTAATGTGTTCAGTGCATGTTCTGTTATATCTGTTTTTCTAAGTTCATCAATAGGTGACAGTAGTATCCGTGCTACATCTAATGCCACATTGCCTTGTCCTAGAACAACTGCTGTTTCATGTGATAGGTCTACCTGAAATAACAAAATACCATTTTTGAAATTTACAAATAAATAAATAAATAATGCTGGACATTTCACACAGCATCATGTAGGCCCAAAGTGAGCAAAGCTTGTTTTATGGGAACCACATGACTGATATTGCTAATTATTTATAAACTATTTTTTTGTAAATACATAGAGCCCTTCAACCCCGCCGTCACCTTCGCCGATGGATGGTGGGACTCGGCGAAGGATAGGGACGGTTGGAAGAGTTTGGGGGAGACCTTTGCCTAGCAGTGGGACAAAATAAGTAGAGAGAAAAAAAAAAAACAGCGCCTGAGACCAATATTTGCAGATCATTTTTCCTGTGGCAGGGATCGAACCTGCAACCTCATGTGTCTCAGGCCTTCACCCGCTGCACCACAGAGGTTGAGGAACAAACTTCATACCGATCAATGACAAAAAAAAAGATTGTTTGATTAAGTAAGAGCTAGTGGCCAACAACTCTAGTGATAGACAACTCAGTGATCAGTGCCCCCTGAGTGAACACTTTCAAAAACAGACAAGAAATAGGATTTACACACATCAGCTCTGAGAGCTGCCTGTGTATTACAAATAATAATAATAGAGTTTTTAGACACAATACAAAATCAATTGTGTCTCACTTAGATCCGCATTCCTGCATATAAAAGGTTAAGGTCTCCATCATAGCTTGACGACTTAAAACCGGGACTGACAATTAATTTGATTGATTGAATCCAAAATATAAAATTATGTTTACTTTTAAGTCCTTATCGCTAGGAAGACCATTATACCATCCAACAAAGTTCCGAGCTGCAACAACATTAGGCACATCTTCGTTTTCTATCCCTAGAGTCTTATCTTCTTCAGCACCATATGTCTGAAACAAACAAGAGGAAAGACAACAAATAAAAACTGGCTTACATTATCATTAGGTAAAGTACTAAGTAATTAACTTATTCTGGGTGTTGTACGTACACAGGTATGTTTATAAAAGATATGTATATAAACACATCTTACCAATATAACAGCATCATAATGTTGCCGCAGTTGGTTCAAACTGATATCTTTCCCAAGTGTAACATTGCCATAGAAGTTGACATTGGGCTGCTGCGCTACTTTTGTGAACTGATTGATTACATTTTTAACTTCAGGATGGTCAGGGGCCACCCCATATCTGAAAAATTAAAAAAATATGTTTGTAACTTAGGTAGGTACCTACTCATTTTCAACAGTCTGTCTGTCTCAGTTGAGATATGTGTGACAGACCTATTATAAGATGACAAATAGATGTGTTGATTCCTAGAACTTAAGATCAGTATTCAACTTTAGCATTGGAGCACAGATCATAATAATAATAAATTGGAGCACAAAACATTAAAAATAATAGGAAATAATTTTCTCTACTGGAGACAAGGAAATGATGCAAAAATTTGTCAATAACAATAATTTGTTTAATGTTTCCTGGGACTGATTTCTATTTTGGGTCCTGCACCCCTATTCTCTAACTCAGTTGACATCAATTTGATAGGCACACTGTTGTTTTCCTAAAATGATAGGGATGTTATGTCAAAGCAGCAATGTACAGTTGGGCCGGCGGATCTCGGCGTTCGTGAAGTCAGGCTTTGCGCTGCACAGTAGAAAATTTTGTATGAAAAAGTTGCACTGCGCATTGAAACGGCTAACTTCACGCACGCCGAGATCCATTGGCCGTACTGTACTGCATAGTGCCTATCAAATTGATGTCAACTGATCTAAGGAATATGGCAGCTGGTGCTGTAAGGTACCTTACATTACAGGACCAGCTGTGGTACATGTGAACAAACTTTTAATAATGAAAACACAAAAGTAGGTTTACCAACCGTATCAAACCAAACGGGACAGGGAGTTTTTCATAAATGTCCACATTCACTGCTCCTAAGTTTTTAGTAATGTGCATAGCCGCATAAAACCCTGCTGGACCAGCCCCCACTATGCATACTTGCGGTATTCTTGTGGAAGTAGATAAAGTTCTTATCACATTCCACAACTTGTAAGACATGTTTTACCGATGGCACTATTCAAAATAATTCAATGACCCCTGACTAAGTAGATCAGTAGAAACAATTCTTGAACATCCGAGTCTAGAATTTGTAAAGTAAGTGTATCTATCTAACTTTGTCTAGTATCAGCTGCTAGCAGTCTCTAAAAACTATGAAGTAAACACTAAAAGTTATAAAACAACCCATTGACAAAACAAGTCAAACATTATTTATCGCGGCACGCACGCAACGCAAGGCAATATAATTTTTTTTAGTTCTGTTTTAACTCTTCTGCCAATTTCAGTCAGTGTTGCCCACTCCAATAAATCGTAGTCGTTATATTAAATCTGCTGGGGTATTTTGTTTCATACGTGAAGTCGCTAACTCGGATTCGTTCCAACAAATAGATTTCTTATGAACAATATTAAAGTTAATATATGCAAAATTACTTTACGTATTTTACACAACAAACTGTCTTGTTTTCAACCGTCTTCTACCATTTCAAAGTTTTTATCGTAAAAAACAATTTTTGTTGGAACGAATCCGAGTTAGCGACTTTATGTGTGAAACAAAATATCCCAGCTGAAAAGTCACTAAAAAGTAAAAACTGCTAGAAACTACAAAAAACTTAACATTTTATCAGCTTGATGTTTTAATCATTATTTGCCAGAATTTTTGTGTTCATTGCAAAAACATACCCTAACATTCGTAACAAAAAATAAAAATATGATTAGATCGTCGGTCTAAAAATTAAATACACTTCCTTCTAGATACAAAATCATAGGTAAGTAACTGTTTTGATTTGCAAGTTGAAGTCCAAAAGTCGCTAGAAATGTCACTAAATATATTTTGTCGCTAAAACTGATTTTAAGTCGCTAACACTAGAGCAAAATCGCTATTTCTAGCAACAAAGTCGCTAAATTGGCAGCACTGATTTCAATAAACAAAACAATTCTGCTGAGTGTTGACTGACTTGACTTGACACTCTTTTGACAGTGTGAGTGACTGCTGTGACAGTGACAGACATCACTCACACACACACCCCCCTGCTCTCACCAGCTTGTAAATAAAGCCGCTTATACACTTTTGGCGTGGCGAGCCAAGAGGCCAACGCGAGCGAAGGCTAATCTATGCAAGACAATTAGTGCTACTATACAGACAGACGTTTGGCAAGTAAATCATGAGCTTGTATTCACTTGGCCAGGTAGGCGAGTAACACCGAGTGATGGCAAAAATGCTTTAAACACGTTGGCCTTCACTCGCGATTGGCCTAGTGTAAAGGCAGCTTTTTATGTTTCTGTTCGTTCTATGTTCATTCAATTTTAAAATGTCATTGTCATCTTTGTGTTGAAGCTGAAAGTTGATGATTTTTTTCTATTCCTCAAAAAATAAAGTACAGTAAAGTAAAATGCTGTAAAACTGCATTTATAAATACTTATCTCATGCACAAAAATAATTGTAAATTCCATCTCATTCCTACAAACAAAGTGTGACGATGTCTCACGTAACAGACGTGAAATTTCTTTTTACTAGGTTATTTTCTCTCAAAAATGGGTAAGTTCTGCTAAATTAGACCAGAATTTAAAACATTCGATGTTCCTAGGTATAATTTACTCATTTACGCCCCATATATATAAAAAAACAGAGAAGTTCTCAAACAAATCATTTTACCATGATTTCATCATTTTAAAGTTCAGACAGTTATTTGTTCCCATTTTTATAGGTTCGCAGCCATACAAACCTTATAGTGGTGACAATTTGGTTGAAGCATGAGCTAAAAGATTATTAATTGCTATAATACATCTACAGCGTTATTTTTAATTTTAATGCTATTTGTCTCATCACCCTTTCATACTTAGCTCAATTAAATCTTATCCAACAACATTTCCTTGATTTGATATCAAATTTTGTAAAAAAAATTACAGATTAAATGCACCGAGGCTAGGAATAAGAAAATTCAGCCAGGATGTAGACAAAGCACAACAGCCATTATGCAAAAACAGTGTGACACCCCTCCCTCCACTGTCGGAGCCAATGACCAACCTCCCTCCTGTCATTTACTCCACGGCTAAAGGAGAGGATGCAGTAACCGAGGTGACAGTACTGAGCAATGGACTGAGGGTTGCTTCAGAGAAGAAGTTTGGACAGTTTTGTACTGCTGGAGGTAATAAAAAATAAATAATAATAATAAATATTGCTGGACATTTCACACAGCGCCATCTAGCCCCAAACTAAGCAAAGCTTGTACTATGGGAAACAGATAACTGATAGAATACTTATAGTCGTATTGCTCATTATACGGACTAAAATTGAAGGAAAAAAATGTCATTTTTCCTTCAATTTTGATTATTTTTGATATGTTTTATGTCAAAATTGAAGGAAAAATTACATTTTTTTCTTCAATTTTAGTCTGTAGAATGAGCAATCCGACTATATATTATTTTGTAAATACATACTTATTATACTTTATAACACCCAGACACAGAACAAACATCTATGTTCATCACACAAATGTTTGTCCTGGATGGGAATCGAACCCACAACCTACAGCGCAGAAGGCAGAGCTACTACCAACTGAGCTAAGAGGCCAGTAATACTTGATAACACTTTTTTTTTTTTTTTGTGTTCTATTTTTATCTGCGATCAGTCTCTGACTATAAGCAGGTTTGGGGTAGGTAAAGAGCTTTGCGAGGAAGTGCTCCAGCGATCATTTCCCCCTTTGTGTTTCATCAGGGCTGTCTAGCTCCATGATGTGTTGTCTTTTCAGTCTTCTAGGGTACCTAATGGCGGTAAGTTCTGATGCTAGGTGATTTGGGTGGTTACTGAGGCGCTGCTTGTACTTAGTCGAGTACATTTTAATTTCATCGTAGACGGTGTTGGTGTCTAGTTCATGATGTAACTCCTCAATTTTTAGAAACCATGGTGCATTGGATAAGTTTCTCAAGATGCCATTTTGTGCTCTTTGGACTATTTGGACATTGGATTTGCATGCTGATCCCCAAAGTTGTATGCCGTAGGTCCATATAGGCTTCAGCACCACCTTGTACACCAGGAGCTTGTTGTCTAGACTCAAGATTGAGTTCCTGCCTAGTAGCCATTGATAACACTTAATATTCTTTAAAATGTTTGAAGCCTAGTTGCCATAGAGATGGCTAGAAAATGCCAATCACTAAATATTTTGAAAAACTGTACTAGAAGTTTGCTTCCTATAGGTACATCCAAATTCTATAGTTTACAATGTATGTTGATTATCAGTCTATCATTCAAGAGTTTTATTTTGTGACTAGCTACATCCAGTAGTTTCACTCACATAAAAATTACCACAGAAACTGATAATCTAAATATACAAAACAAAGTCAGGTTAGCTACACACAGGGATGTTATGGAGCTCTGTATCTGTAACTGAAATTATCCAAAATAAAAATCTAATGTCTTGTTTTTCAGTGGTAATTGATTCTGGCCCAAGATATGAAGTGGCATACCCCAATGGCATTTGTCATTTTCTAGAAAAACTGAGTTTTGGTGTAAGTATTAGGCTGACTTCATTTTTCTATTACTTATTTTCTGTACAAACTTCAGATTTTTTTTATTTCAGGCCACACACAAATTTGCAACTAGAGATGTTATGCTTCGCGAGTTAGAGAGACATGGAGGTATCTGTGACTGCCAAGGTTCCAGAGACACCACCGTCTATGCAACCAGTGCCGATTCCAGAGGATTGGAAGCAGTAACACAGGTAATTTTCAACCATTGTGTGATGCCAAATAAACTATCACTGTAATGGTTTTTAAAGTGCATCTATGAAGTGGACTATAGAAATCATTTGTGACTGTTTATAAAATACAATCTGTAAAGATTACTAGATACTCAAAATTATGTTAAGCCACACCCCGGACACTCAACGAAATCTCTATTCAAAAGTGGCGACTAACTACCTATTTACACAGACGCTACACAATGTCATTTTGGTTGCGTGAATACTGTACACTGTGGTCTCGGTCTTGTCATCGTGTCTGCACGCGGGGCGCGTCCCTAGCTCAAAGTCAGCCCCTCGCCAGCCCAAATTCGGTCGCGCGTTGAGGAAGCCCCAATTGGTGGAGGGGGGGGGGGGGGGGGACGGGACAGTGCCCTTTCTATGCGTAGTATTATTATCTATTCTATGGTTAAGCATCCAAGCATATTAAAAAATATGTTCAATGAGTGTTCTTAATTTCAGGTTCTAGCTGAGGTGACCCTCAGACCACAGCTCTCAACAGAAGAGATAGAGTCAGCAAGACAAGCAGTTGCCTTTGAACTTGAGACTCTTTCTATGAGACCTGAACAAGAAACTATTCTTATGGACATGATACATTCTGTATGTACTTTACATTTGCATATTTAAATTTTACATAGTCAAAATATTGTCTTAAGTTTGCACCATGTTTGTTGACATTTGGGGACCTTAGGCATTAGTTTGTGACTAGCAGCGCCCTCGCGGTGTTGCCCCCGTAGTGATGGTATATGGTGATGATGAGGATGATGAAAAGTAGCCTATACCCTTCCTTAAGAGTTTAGCAGATTAGAAAAATTCTATTTGCATTTGATTTGATTTGCAAATACAAATAGAATTTTTCTAATCCGACTGGTACTTCCTAAAATTGATGCGTTCAAACAAACAAACAAACTCTTCTGCTTTATATGTAAGTATATGTTGCTCATAACTTGATGACAATGCATTCTAAATAAAAAAAAAATGCTACAATTTAATGTACATTAATTTGCTTTTTATTATTTTTAGGCTGCCTACAGAGGAAACACACTTGGATTGCCAAAGATTTGCCCCAAAGAGAATGTCAACAAAATAGACAGGGGTATCATTCTCAACTACTTGAAGAATCACTACACACCGGAGAGAATGGTTGTGGCTGCAGTTGGTGTAAGTTTAATTTAACCATATTTTACAATGACTATGTTTATGTTGGTTTGCAACAAGTTGCTGCCTTTGTGGTTACTACATATAACGCGTTTACAACTACCCTGCTACCCTCTGCGGTAAACGCGATTTCTTTTGAAAGATAGAGAGAAGTAAAATATGTATGTCAATGGCACTCTGCTTGTCATACAGTAGCCTAATTTGGATATCATATCAGCATTGGTTATTAGTAATCATGATGATAATGCTGCATCCAGGAATGAGATGACTCCAGCCCAGAAACAGTGGATTCTTAAATCTCCACGAGCATATACTGAGACGTAACTGTTTTATCCAGCAGGCTGATTGTCCAACTTGTCTCAAACCTCAAATTAGTCTAAAAACTGTCAAATCGCGTAGGTATCTTTTGTCGCATTGGGATCTCATTGAGATGAGAGTGACAGAGCTACTTGCGTGATCACTGAACTCTATTTGACAGTTTGAGACCGATTTTGGTTGCTATCAAAGATAGACAATCATGGGGCTGATGTATGCCCAGTGATGTAATGGAGCCTATAGGCCTGGCTAACACAGCTTCATAATTTCAGTTGATCTGCATATTTATTTAAAGCGAATTTATTACAGGTTGACCACGCACCGTTTGTAGAGTTTGTCCAGAAATATTTTGTTGACATGAAACCTACATGGGATGGTGAAGACCATGATACATTCAAGCCAAAAGTGGACAACTCTATTGCACAGTACACTGGCGGAATTGAACAGGTAATAAGTAATCATTGTACGATATTAGAATTTAACATTTAACTTAATTCTTATTTATTATAAAACAATAGTCCAATTATCTTCTTGTACACTAAATTCGTAATTCGTCTCCTAGTTGGGGGAGACCTTTGCCCAGCTGCGGATATAGGTTAATATAAAAACATAGAAATTAATCTGCTAAGCAGATCTGTATCTGTCAAGCATAACACTTTGTTACATAAGTACACATAGTGCATTATGTTTTACAGGAAGAATGTGAGGTCCCTCTCTACCCTGGCTCCGATTTGCCCGAACTCTCACATGTCGTCATTGGATTGGAAAGTAAGTGTAATTCTGAAACAATGCGATCTCTCCTAAGTATTACTACTTTAAACATTGCTATCATAAATATAATATAAACAAATGTATTTACAATAGAAAGAACTAACAAGGACGTAAATAAATGAATTAAGTATAACAATGAGCATTCGTTTTGTTTTGTCGAGATGGCCTATTCTCATTTTTAATGTGCATAATGATGAGGAATAGACCCGCTTAATAGCATGATATAACACTACATCATGCTGAGACTCCACCAAAGCGGAGACGAGAGGAGTAGAACTTCATTATTCACACATCTCGTGATGACATTGTCTGAATAACGAAATTCCATTGGTTGTTTAAACACATCACTCCTCTCCTCTCCGCTTTCGTGGAGTCTCAGCCTCAAACATAGCAAGAATTTGTGACAAGCAATCAAGAAAGTGAAGTCGGTTTTTAGTTTTTTCAGAAAATATATTTAATTCTAATTGTAACTGAACAATATACATATTCTTCATCATCCAGGCTGTTCTCACGGAGATCCTGATTTCGTGGCGACATGCGTCCTGAACATGATGATGGGCGGCGGCGGTTCTTTCTCGGCCGGCGGCCCCGGCAAGGGAATGTACACGAGGCTATACACAAATGTACTGAACAGGTGAGAACTCTCCTCAGTGTTTTAGTTTTATTATGACACTTGTATTTTTCTCTAGTCTATGTTATCGTTATTTATATACCTTTACTTTTATATTCCTCTCAACTTATGTCAAAAGTTAATTACCGTTTAAAATAATGCCACCCTTCTTTGTTAAAGTGCTAATAGACGAGTCGGACCGTACAGCGGACTTGGTCACTTCGAGCTTATAGAACCTTGGTTATTGCCTCTCTATCGCTCTCGCCTTGCATTGAGCCTTGCATCGATTCGCCTTCTCGCTTGCGCTCGCCTAGGTCCGTGGTACGGTCCGATCGTGTTTAGGGCTAAAGCCTGGGATACACTAGGGAACATTTTGTCCCGCAACATGACGCGCAACACGTAATTTACGTGACGCTGCAACGTTGCATATTGTCCCGCAACATGCCCCGCAACATTGTACGTGACGCGGGGCATGTTGCTTGCTCCAGCGTCGGATACACTAGGGGACATTTTGTCCCGCAACATGACGCGCAACACATAATTTACGTGACGCTGCAACGTTGCATATTGTCCCGCAACATGCCCCGCAACATTGTACGTGACGCGGGGCATGTTGCTTGCTCCCGCCTCGAGAGCGAGCGCACGTGTCCCGCGGTGTCGCGCCATTTGTTACCAAGTGTAGTCGCGTACGCAACGTGCCCAGGCCCCGTCAACTCTCTTGTGACGGTAGGTTCGGGAAGATGGAGACTAGGCGTGGTACTTCTACGTATATTCGGACAGAGTAACAGCCTTTTACCAAAATTCAGTTACTATTTTACGTATCAGTTGTTTTGACACTCGAAAAGTGTACGACAAGGAAGCATAAGAATCTCCAGTCGACAAGTACCTCAATGTAATGGCAAGTCTGATATGAGGACTAATAGCATTCCGTAGTATTGTATCCTGTTTGGCTATGGAAGGTCCGATCATTTGCAATAAAGTTTCAAAATCAGATGATGACATTCGAGTAAAATTCACAAACGATCCGTCAGACATTCGGAGATCACTTAGAATATTAACTCTTCTTTCTCGTTGTAGTAAGAAATTTCGCATCCACCACCTTCTCTTTCTTCTACGTTTCAACACACTCGATATAATTACTATGTACGCAGCACTAATAGCCACAACCTCCTCGGGCGACATTTCTATAAACACTGACTAGTGTAGCCGGCAAAATGTTCCAGGACAATTGTCGCGGGACACTTCACGTAGTTGTTGGGGACATGTTCCGCAACATGTCCCCTAGTGTATCCCAGGCTTAATAGTGACAAATAGTGACAGGGCGAATCTTAAGCATTGTTTAAGTTGAGAGGCGTGCCTCTACCTCTAGATTCTAGAGGTAGAGGCACGCCTCTCAACAGGAAACAAATCCTTCTTACTTTAGAGACTCTAGATATAAAAATCCTACGGAAATCTAAAGTTAAAAGGATTTTTTCCTTTTGAATCTAAAGCAGCATTTAAATTAAGAGGCGATTATAAGCCAAATCGGTTCAGTGGTTGTCGAGTTATAAAGGAACAAACATCCATCCATACATTCGCATTTATAATATAAGTGTGATGTGATTCTGTTTTAGATATCACTGGATGTTCAATGCGACGGCTTACAACCACGCATATGGCGACACGGGCCTATTTTGCGTGCACTCTGCATCACCACCCAACCGCATTTACGATACAACCTTGGTGATTGCGCGGGAGCTCGCTAATATGGCAGGGAAAGTGGGGGAAATGGAGCTAAAGGTATTCTAAAGATTTGAACTACATCTCAAAATATTGCTGCGATTGCCCGGTAGGTAGAGTGGCTACAGTTTGGTGCGAGTTCAAACCCCGTCTGGGAGAAATTTTTGTAATTCCAATGTAAGACAATGAATGAATTTTAAGCACTTTCAAGAAGTGAAAGAAGAGAATGAAGCATGTTATGCAGACTCCATGTACTGTGGAAAAAGGGCAGCAAGTAAAATCATAGTCAATTTAGATACCGACCGACGGTGTTTTGACTTATCAGGAGAATTTCCACTTGGACTACTTGGATACGTACCTCGAGACCCCCTAACCATTAGCTCTTACTACTCATGGAAGTTCTGAAAATTAAATAGCATTCTAAAGTAGGATTATTATTAAATAGATAAATATAAATATTGCTGGACATTTCACACAGCGCCATCTAGCCTCAAACTAAGCAAAGCTTTTACTATGGGAACCAGATAGCTGATAGAATACTTATATACTTACTTTTTTTTGTAAATAAATAAATAGAATACATTTTAACACCCAGACAACAAACATCTATGTTCATCACACAAATGTTTGTCCTGGGTGTGAATCAAACCCACGACCTATAGTGCACAAAGCAGAGCTACCAACTGAGCTAAGAGGGAAGTCGATTACTTTAATTATAATTTTTATTCCAGCGAGCAAAAACTCAGCTGCAGTCAATGCTGCTGATGAACTTAGAAGCGAGGCCCGTTGTCTTCGAGGACGTCGGTAGGCAGGTCCTCGCCACGGGGAAGAGGAAACCTCCTTCCTTCTTCATCAACGAAATTGGTGAGTTTTACTGAAAAATCACAGCATCCTGAATCATTTACTTACTGAAAACACCTGAATGGTGGAAAACTTACTTAGAAAGGCGTTAAAGTCAACGCGCTTATCTCTTATAAATTATCCTCCGTGTCGAATACACCTGAAGATAAACAGACTTACGACATATTCGAAGGTGGTAGACAACCATTCACTTCAGCATCAAGAATACGTCTAAATAAACATTTGTACATTCCCACTTTGTCAGTAGTGTTTACCACATGAAAGCTCATCGCCAATTCCCCACTATGTTTTATTTCACATTTAATGCGTGGCGTGCGCGTGACGTGTAAGTTGTAAAGTATGAAACTGTAAGAAAGATGCCTCTTTCTTAATTTCATTCTTTACAACTGGTGCTGCGCACGTCATGTGTACGCCACGCATCTAGTGTGACCCGGCCTTTAGAGTCCGAGTTGGAGTTGACCCACCTTCCACACTTATCCATTAGGCTAACACCTGAACAAATGCAAAATAAATATTGCTTGTTTCAGAGAAAATAACCGCTGATGACATCACCCGCGTTGCGAGACGCATGCTCGCCGGTCGGCCGTCCGTCGCGGCGCGCGGCAAATTGGTGAATCTCCCGAGCTTCGAAGAAATCCAAGCCAACATGTCCCTGAGCAAAAGCGACGCTTCGGGCCAAGGCCGGCGACTCAACCTATTCCGCGCTTAGTTTCGTACATTAGTGTGCTCGTTATAAATTAAAAGTATTCGCTTATTGTTATTTTGGTTTTTGTTTGAAAACCTACATCATGGCCCCTGTCGTGTTCGTGATTTGTTTTGATACGAGGACGTTTGTAATCCTCAGCAATATTTGCATTTTGGGATGGTAACTATAGACGTTTTCGGACGCGCGTTTGTATCGATATTTTTAACCATACTGATGATAAATAAAGGGCCATGCCCATAGGTCTTTTACTAGCATTACGTCGCTTGCAGATTGTACAAGTCATCAGAATCTTTAGGGAAGAAACAACAGCAAACAGTTCATATTGCTATATTTTTACATCTATTTACAAAATTACTTAAAATTAACATAACATTGAAAAGATTAACCAGTGTCAAATCATGAAAGTGTTGGCAAGATTTGAGCAATCAGTCTTACTATTTTTGATTTTGTTAGTATGTACTTATAAGTAATTCGGTTCAAATCAAATTTTAAAACTTATGAACCCAATAAAATTATGAATTAGTAAGGTTCAATGGAATACACAAATAATATCATAGAATTCGTAGGTATGGAAATGTGTAAATTCATGTTTACTTAATTAAAAACTACTTATCTAATCTGTAATGGAAGCCCCATATTTTAAACAGCTCAAAATCTAATTTTTTACTGTTTTCCAAACTATATAATGTCATGGTTTATTGGGCAAGTTTAACAGCGGTTTTGGCCGCGTCATCAGAGTCACTGATAATTTTGAATGGGAAACCAGATTCTCCGAGAATCTTTCTCGCTTCAGTTGCATTTGTGCCTTCGAGTCTGATGACCAGTGGGTGCTTCGGTGGACTCAATTTGCATGCCGCGACAATACCGTTGGCGATTGTAGCACAGTTCACAATACCTGAAAAATAGAAACTTAATAAAGCTCTGTTGATTTACTGCTAAACAAACTGGCTGAAATTAGTAAAATGAAAATGGTAATTATGAAATTTAACTAGCATTAGTAAAACCCGAAACTATAGCGCTCATTACACTATGCTGAATTTAGTGCACTAAATGCTAGTAATGTTACTTCATTCACAAATTAGAGCTCTATCTCGCTCTTTGGCCTAAGAATCGCGTCGCGAATTGTGTGCATCCTACTTTTACCGATACTAACTGACTGAAGTTAGCAACAGTTAGCACTAAAGTAAGTTCATATGACCTAGTGGCCAACTTTGGTGACAAAGTTTTCAGGCCGCTTAAAGGCCTCCGCCATGGCTTAAAAGTAGAATGCACAATACGCAATTCTTGATTAACTTAATTTGTGAAACTTTAGTGCACTCAATTTACTAGCATTTAGTGCACTAAATTCACTAATGTACAATAGCTTGGTATTATTGTTATTTTTCATTTTATTTCATAAAAGTTTGCCAGTTTTTCAATTATCAAAGACAATTTCATAGACCTTATTAGTACTTACCAGCAAAAACATTGACAAATACAGTCTTCACTTTAGGATCTGACTCCAGAATCCTCAATGCAGCAGACACTTGTGCTTGACCAACTCCACCGCCCAGGTCTAGGAAGTTAGCTGGCCTTCCTCCATTCAAGTTTATGATGTCCATGGTGGCCATAGCTAGACCTGCTCCGTTCACCATGCAGCCTATGCTGCCGTCCATCTCTATGTACACCAAGTTTAAAGCAGCAGCTTCTCTCTGAAATTAATACCAAACTCTTATAGAAGTTCAATTAAATTGTGTCAGGATTGTAGCAAATGGAAATCTGTGGTTCCTAGCTACTTTAAATAGAATGTTGCTCTTTGTATGAAATATAAGTTATACCATAAAATCTGCATACTTTTTAGATTGAAAGATAACATTTCAGTAGCGCCTTAAAACAATCCTTTGAAATAAACTAAAAAACTTATTTCACAACTCCATGGTCAATACCTAATTATTATTGACCATGGATTTAATTAAATGGAATGGTTCGTTGACCAATAATCAGATGCTATTTTAAATTCAAGGTAGCCTTAGTTATATTATATCAGAAACTAAAAAAAAGTTTTTCATAGTTTGATAATTTGTCATGGCCAAACAATGACTATTATTGCGAGATTTTAGAAGAATATAAATAAATGTATAGATAAGACTGTGACTGAGCTGATAAGGGAACAGTTACTTGTTTAAAATGAAAATTGATAAACAAGATAATGAATGTTTATCTGAATATTTGCTCTAGTTCAACAGTCCAAAGATTACATATTAAACTTATGTAATTTAAAAAAAAAATACATATTGCTGCTTTTGTAGAACTACATTGTCAAGGTCTTTTTGCACAGTTGTTTATCTCATCATTACCACAGCACAAAAATAATTTCATCTAAAAGAGAATCCCCATGAAAAAACAGTTTCATTGATAAACTAGCTAATGTCCACAGTTTCACTTATTCGAAGATTTCAACAGGAACAAATTATTTAGCAGAATAAAATAGGTTATGGCTTAAATAAGTTCATTCAAGGATAATGAAGCTTTCTATCAGATATTAAGATTTAAGGCCATATTTATCATTAATATCTGTTATATTCCTTATCTTTCTAACCTTCCATTATTTTATTATGTACTTATGTGTATAAATGTGTATTGTTAGTATGTACGTATACTGGTTTATTATGCTCCTTTACATATAAAAATCCATTATGTTCTTTTAGTTGTTTCTATTTTTAGTTATTTCTACATAATTATTATATGTGTGTTTAATATTAGTATATTTTATATAGTTATGCCCCATATTATTTTTAAATTGTCCATTATCCATCCACAGGTTGTCTGGTAGAGATCGCTTTTTAGCGATAAGACCGCCGATTGTATACCTATCATTATTAAGTTAGTTTAATTTGTTATATTGTTTTCTTTTATTATGTGGTGTGCAATAAAGTATTTTCTATCTTCTATCTATCTATCTATTTAAAATCAAATCAGTGCTTCCATTTACAAACAAAACAGCACTACCTCATTAGCAATATGGTATAGATTGAACGCAAACTGAATGCATCATTAATCCTAATGGAAGTAGTTATAAGTTTGTTTATTTGGGAAAGTATCTTTCAGTGAAATTATTTTATTTTCGTAAACAAGTAGCTAAATTAAAATTTTTAAAAACAAAGTTCAATGTTAACCTGAGCAATTTCTGCACCCTTGAGATGCATTTCTGTTCATAACTCCCAAGATCCTTGACAGATCCTCACCAAATTTTTGTGGCACCAATCGGAAAGTATACCCTTTCAAACAAAAAAAGAATTTTCCAAATCTGTCCAGGCCTCTTCAAGGTATAAAAAAGGCCAAAAAAGATTCTTATGAATTGAGAATCTCGTTTTTTGAAGTTTGGTTAATAAACTCACCTCTCTCGGGTCAGTCTCAGAAGTGTCATCCAAAGCGAATATCTCCTCTTGTCTAAACTTGGCATTGTCATCAAAGTTGATTTTGGCATCCACTGCCACCACTTTGCCATCATCAGTTTCCACTAGCGGGTTGATTTCCAACTGGGTTGCATCTACCTGTAATTATTTGTTCAATTGAGGATATTATGAAGCATTGCAAACTAGTATGAAATAGATTAAGCATCATGCACAAAATAAACAGTGCAGTGGTGTAATGATACCTTTTTGAACAGTTCCCATAGTTTTTTGACTTCCTCAGCGCATTTCTTTTTCAAAGGCCCTTTAAATTCCAGAAACTCTGCAACTTCTTCAGCAGCCTTGTCCGTGACTCCTTCATAAATGTCAATAGGAAGTGTTTTTAGTAAGTGTGGTGTCTTTTCTGCTACAGCTTCAATATCCATACCCCCAGCGGGTGATGCCACAATAGCCGCACCATTGAATGCTCTGTCCATAACAATGCTGAAGTAAGTCTCCCTCTTAATGTTTACACTCTCAGCTACCATCACTTTATCCACTAGTATACCTTCCTTGGGAGTCTGCTTTGTAATAAGTTTGTTACCAATCATATTCTTTGCAAGATTTAATATTTCATCAGGTTTCTTGGTCAGGTGCACTCCTCCTTTGAAGCCATTGTCGAAGTGACCTTTGCCCCGGCCGCCGGCTAAGATTTGGGCCTTCACGACATACTCTTCAGCTTTGAAACCTGATAGCGGCTTCGCGTCCAGATTAGAATCAATGATGCGAAAGTCTTGAATTGAAACTTGATGCTTTCTCAATAAGTCCTTACTGTGGTATTCTTGCAAGTTAAGATTTCTCCTAGAGTTAATTTGAGGGCAATACTTTGGAGATAGTACAGCCAAGTTTTTAATGTTTTTTGTATTTTTCAGCGCAGCCATAGCGAACTTTGTACACTGAAAATTAACCTGCAATTTATTATTAGAACACAACGAGTCAAATGAAAACTACAATATCAAATTGCTTTAAATGTAGCGGCATCTATTTAGAATGTTATACCGATAAAAACTTCGTGAAAAACTAAAATATCAGCCGACAACACACACAATCACCACCGCTAAATTCCGAAACGGATTTGATTTTTATTTTTTTATTTTATCTGTAGAAAAAAAATAGAATTTCCTCGCCGACTTCATTCATTCATTCTTTTTTTATGTCAAAATGAGTTCTCTGTCATGTCAGTTCAGAAAGCTTTCAGTGTCATCCGATTAAAAAAAAATAAGAAAGCTTTCAGTAGTAAAACGAGAATGTCTTCTTTAATTTGATTGCCAACAACGTAGTATCTCTACCAAAGAAATTTCATACATAGTAGAATGCTGACTGACATTTAATGTACAAAGGATTTTGAACCTTATCACGACTGTACAACGATCTATTTTCATTTAATCTTGGTTATAAGGATTGTTGGTCTTGTTGAGAGGCTTTCTTGGGTGCTTTGTCTCTTTCACACAGTTGCAAAAAGAAAGAGACACAGCGCCCAAGTTTTATTTCAAGCGGACCGCGTTTTCTGTATCAGTGCGTGTTCCAGTTACGTTAGTATAAAAATTCCTTGATCTCTACCTAATCTGTGTGCCAACATTTAGAAAATAAATTCTTGTAAGTCTGTGGTTGGTTTTAGCAACTTCAACTTCCTTTTTCTCGTGTACTTTTGACAACACGAGGTTATAATTTCTATTCCCGAATAGAAAAGTGCGTAAAGTTATCAATAAATCATTGATGTGTGTTGTAAATAGTGCATTTCAGTATAGTAATTGTGTATTCGTATTGTTGTAGGTCCCAGCCATGACTGAGGAAAACTGGACCGAAGATGCCGTCGAAGGCAGCATGGCTGTTGACTCCATGCCACTGCCGCAACCGGCTGACATTCCCGAAATCAAATTGTTTGGGCGATGGAGCTGCTACGATGTCCAAGTGTCGGATATGTCCCTGCAGGATTACATCTCCGTGAAGGAAAAGTACGCCAAGTACCTGCCTCACTCCGCTGGCAGGTATGCACACAAGCGTTTCCGCAAAGCGCAGTGCCCTATCGTGGAGCGTCTCACTAACTCTTTGATGATGCACGGACGCAACAACGGCAAGAAGCTGATGGCGGTCCGTATCGTGAAACATGCATTTGAGATCATCCACTTGCTCACCGGAGAGAACCCTCTGCAGGTTCTAGTGACAGCTATTATTAACTCTGGACCTCGTGAAGACTCCACTAGGATCGGTCGCGCTGGTACAGTCCGTCGTCAAGCTGTTGATGTGTCACCCCTCCGTCGTGTAAACCAGGCAATCTGGTTGTTGTGCACGGGAGCTCGTGAGGCTGCATTCAGGAACATCAAGACGATCGCTGAGTGTGTGGCTGATGAACTCATCAATGCCGCTAAGGGATCATCTAACTCCTATGCCATCAAGAAGAAAGATGAGCTGGAGCGTGTTGCTAAGTCCAACCGTTAAATTATTTTAAGATTTCTATCAATAAAAGCCAGAAAACTAATTTGATGTTTTTTATTCATAATATTGAATCTATAAATTAATTATGATAACTTCAGTTCATTTTTTATTGGAGGATGCAAAGAATTAGGTACCTTAATAATACATTCTCAATGTTTTAGGTTTTTCTTAGAAAAATATTTAATACAGGCTTACAATTTACAAATTGAATTATTTTCAATTCACCTCTGTTCATGATTCTTCACTTAAATGTCAAGGGATAATAAATAGAGGCCAGACTTATTAGTTTTAAATTAAACTAAAGAAAAACATTGCTATGCATCCATTTCGGCAGCAAGGTGCTTGTGAAATGAAAATGAATCACATATTGGAATGGAATGCATTAATCATGCAGACGCATGCAGACGGGACGTGGCTCCCTCCCTCTAGCTAGGAGACAGAGCAACAATACTCCCCTATAGAACAATAACTTTGTATTCTGGAGAATACTGTGTACTCTTTCATCATCATCATCAGCCTATAGCAGTCCACTGCTGGACATAGGCCTCCCCTAATGAGCGCCATGTACTCTTTGTATAGGTACTGAAAACTCCCGAGTGTCTAACTAAAGAAAAGAAGTAGAAGAGGCTAATGTCGTAGTATTATTATCTGTTCTAACTTGGTTTGATGTGCGACTCGCAAATAGCAGAGACAAAGAGCTAACTAAGAAGTAGAAAGAACATTAAATTGCTTGCCAAAAAAAAAAAGTTCTTTACGGTCGGTCCACTCCACGTCAACTTCTAATGTCATATTTGTCATTGTCAATCAAAATTGGTGATTGATACGTCAGTCCCATTCAAACAAAAACATAAATTCGGCTACTTGCACACAAGCAGTGTAATGTAAATTCGAAAACTCAATTTGATCTAAATTAAATTCAGGTTCAGCTCCAATTTCGTTTTCGAGATAGGAAAAAGATGATACACAGTTTATTCATCATCAATCCTTCTGGGTTAGTGTTCCTTTAATTTCAGCAGCTTGTACACTACAACTTTCCCTCCTCAATACTCAATTCTAATCACTTTCTGCATATTTAGAGGGGGTATTAAATAAAAGTCTTACCTACTATGTGAACTTTAAAATAGTTGGACTACATTGTGATAATAAAATAGGTACTTCACCAGTAGACCATGTCAACATGACTTTTTTACAATTTTGATTCCAGGGATGTTTTTCTAGAAAAACATTGGAGAAGCGTCATACCCAGATCAGTATGTGATTACTATTTAGAAGCGCAAAGAGCTTCTCCGAATGTAAGTGTTTTTTTACATTTAGGTATGAATAACAAATCATTAGAAAGTGCTGTGTTTATTACACTGCACAATAATGGTGACACTACATTTTACTACATTTCTAAGAACCTACTTATTTAGTAGGTAATAGACCACACAAACTACAGCTGGATATTTCAGGTGAAATTCGGGTGAAATTAATAGGTAGGGATAAAAGTTTTTTATGGTTCCTACTTTTAAAAGTTATTGCGTTATCTTTGCCACTTGACCTATTGAAAAAAGTCACCTCAGTTACGTGCCTGTAGTGTAAACCAGGTCACCTGTTTCATAGTACATAAATTATTATTTATATTTATTCTAACTGATATTTCCTAATAACTTAACTTTACAAGTAAGTTAATAACTTACCAAGTAATTTGTACTTGTAAAGTTAATAGGAAATACCTAAGAAATCACTGAACCGTTTTTCATAACTAAGTTAAGAATCAGTCTACTAACTTCAAGCAAGGATCTCTGAATGATCCTATTCTGTTATCTCCTATTTTAACTAAAAACTTTTTTGTAGTTTATACAAACTAGTTATCTATCGATTAAATTCTTAGACCACATGATGACTGTTTTGATTTAAGACACTTCAAAACCACTGGTTACTCATTAATTTGATTATCCATTCTATTTTATTTCAACCACCTTATATGAAGGAGTAGGTTCTCAGTTTTGTAACTGTACAGTGCCGGTGTCTTGCCAGTCAACATTATCAGTCATTTCAACTGTTAAAGGAGGAATTTGTCCGAATAAACTTAGGTTGAGTATATGATGTTGATGATAATAATGATCATGTGCGCCCTTAGTGGCTGATTGCGAATTGATGATTCTTCAGCAACACTTAAAGTTTAACCCTGTTATTTATAAAGGAAGCTTACTGAAGCTCAAGCGGCTGCCAATCTGTTGCCATTCCTTTTCAATTAAATGTGAGTGACAAGAAAAAAACATTCTCTAAAGCCATGCTAAATTGACAAATTATTAATAATGGGAATTATTAATTATTAATAATAGTGTTTAATGGCTGGAATAATTTCAGAGGTTTTTGAAGTAAAACTTCTTTTAATTTCTCATACACGGAAAGTCCCGTGTAGTCCTCTGTGAACTTACCTGTAGGTAAGTTCACAGAGGTAGTAGGATGAAAGCAGTACTTTTCGTCCCAGGTAAGCAATTTTCCCTGGGAAACGATTTTCCCTGCTGTCAAATTAAAAAAAAAATACATTCTATTTTGACATTTCTATTGATTAATTGAAACTTTTTACACAGCCAAAGCAATATTTGACATTTCTATTTACCTTTTTATTGAGAAGTGTATTATATGACTAATGTTATTAATTTACTTTTCACTAAATTATTATTATTTTTATCTACAAGATTTTGAGCTTAAAATACGAGTAGGTACCTATTTACCATCTTCAATTAAAAAAAAAAAATATGGCCACAGAAAAAAAAACAAAAAAGGCGGGAAAGCACCAATTCGATTTGTAGCTGCTTCGTCGGTCGAGATCAGAGATTTTTATAAAATAAGCTAATCAGGTTTTTATTTACTTTTCTCATATTCGAAATGAAAAGCATATAGCAATAGTTCAAGTGCCATAATAGGTCTTTTATATTTTTTTTATATTTAATACCCGAGGTAATCACCTCGGGTGAAAGACCTATTATGGCACTTGAACTATTATTTCCATCTCGAGCAGTGGTGTACCGTGGCCATTAGTTTGTGTGCCTCGGAAAAATAAGGTTATCCATCTCAGTTAAGCTACTCCATTGGACCGCATTAGCTCAACTAAACAAGCTCTTGTTTCGCATAAAAAAAATGATTTTTCATTTATGGTAGTCCTCCAAAGAGGAGAGGATTGGATTCAGAGTTGACGAATGATAGAGGTGAGTGGAAGAGAAAAACATGTTGTGCCGACCCCACTTAGCGTGGGATAAGGGCAGGAGAATGATGATGGTGGTCCTCCAAAGTTTTTCGATTTCCTCGATGTACCTTGAACTCAACATGTTTGCGGAACACTGGTCTAAAGCACACTCGTTTTTTTATTTTAGGATGTGCCACCAGTGCTGGCAGCGCCACATCACTACCTGATCTCGATACAGCGAGGTGGAGTGGCTCTAGTCGCTGTGTGCAAGCAAGAGGTCGCTCCACTCTTTGTGATTGAATTCTTACATAGAGTTGTTGATACATTCCAGGTACATATATTCATTATACTAGAGAATGCCCGCGGCTTCGCCCGCGTGGACTACTATTTTCTTATCCCACGGGAACTATAATTTTTTCCGGTATTAAAAGTAGCTTATGTGTTATCCCAGAACCTAAGCGAGAAATTTTGAATGTAGGTCATTCCAAATTTCATCAAAATCGGTTTAGTATTTATGGGGATATGTGGTAACAAACATTCACACACTGTGTGTCATACACACGGACTTTCGCCTTTATAATATTAGTAGGATAGTAGGATTATATTCAATATTGTGTATTTGAATGTAGCTTAATGCTATGTAATGTAATGTCAATTTCAAACTGGTTTCTATTCAGTTTGAATGCAGTTAGATTTTTATTGGAATCTACTTGGGGAATCTTGTAAGTTTTTTATTGTTTATGAAATAAGTAGCCATTTTTCTTGATATTAATTGTTAATTTTGTTTCAGGACTATTTTTCAGATTGTACAGAAACAATTATAAAAGAAAACTATGTAGTTGTATATGAGGTAACTAATTTTTGTTATTAAAACTTGAATGTTTTTTTTGTGTGTAAAGGCTATTTTAACAATTTAATTGTTCCAGTTATTAGATGAAATGTTGGACAATGGATTCCCATTGGCAACAGAAAGCAATATATTGAAGGAATTGATAAAACCACCTAATATTCTAAGAACAATCGCCAATACTGTCACTGGGAAATCTAAGTAAGTTTGAAATGTATTCTAAAACTTCAATATCTAATACATCACAGTTTCGACAAATTACTGGAAAACAATACAAAATAAGCCTTTGTTAGGAGCTTGTTATAAAATATTATTTAATCAAAGATGCACATTATATTCTTCAATATTGTTATTCATAATTTTAAAGAACACTTGCCAATAAATTCGTTCATTAACTTTCATTTTAGCAAACCCATACATTAAATTGTATACGTAGTCGGTTAAGGATACTAGTAATTACTTACAGACTTAAAAAAAAAGGAGGAGGTTCTCAATTCATTGGAATCTTTTTCATTTTTTTTTGCTTTTCTACATGTACGAGTATGTTCACCAATTACACGAAAACGCCTGAACCAATTTGAAAAACTCTTTTTTTGTTTGAGATTACTTTTCAATAAGTGCCACAAAAATTTAGTGAGTGTCTTCAGAGTTATGAATAGAAATGCTCCTCGAGAGTGCACAAAATTGTTCAGCTTTTAGAGAGCAATTTTAAAAAACCGACTATAATGTTATAACATTGAAGTCGTTTTTTTTAGTTCTTAATTTAGCCACTTTTGTCATTATAACGTTATGTCTAGTGTGTCATCCATCCTGCCATCTGGTCAGCTGTCCAACGTGCCGTGGCGTCGGTCGGGCGTCAAGTACGCCAACAACGAGGCATACTTCGATGTCGTGGAAGAGGTCGACGCGATCATCGATAAAAGCGGCGCTACTGTCTCCGCGGAAATACAGGGATATGTATGAGCTTACAGAATTTTATGACTTTTAAACTTATTTGTATGAGCTACTAGCTAACTATGCTGACGAAGTTTCAAGGCCATCGTCATGGCTTACTTCTTAAATTTTACGTGCCCTCGGAAGCACAAAAGCGCTCAGGTTTTTAATTCCACTAGCAGTCACCTATACAAACTGACCACTTAAATTCGAGTTATGAAAAACGTCTAAGCAAGGTACACCACAAGTAATGGGGCTTCCGCGACCCGATAAATATGTTATTCAATTACATTTTACTTTGACTAAAACATGAATTAATAAAGTTATTATTGTTTCAGATTGACTGTTGCATAAAACTGAGCGGTATGCCAGATCTCACGCTCACGTTTATTAATCCAAGACTTTTCGACGATGTATCGTTCCATCCGTGTGTTAGATTTAAGAGATGGGAGGTGAGTTTTAACCTTATTTCTTCTGATTTTAACCAAGCCAGGGTTAGTGTTGGCTCCATTTAAAAGTGCGTGCCAAATATGTATTTGGACTTGTATTTGACTACCCCTTAGTCATTTTCAATCTTGAATATCTAAAGATCTAAGAGAATATACAAGGGCAAAGAATTTATATAATATACAAGGCAAATTTTTGGGCCCTCAAGGGTAGCTTTTATTTGCAGTTGAAAAAGTTTTATTCCTAGGAAATATGTAGTGTAGGTACCTAAAGGTTTATTTTGAAGAAAAAAATATTTTTTTATTATTATTAATTAACCTATCATGTCCCACTGCTGGGCAAAGGTCTCCCCCTTCAACTTTCACATATCACGCTCTAAGGCCACCTTTTGCTAGTCTGGCTCGAATGCATCCAGATCGTCTCCTAAAAAAATACATTTGTAAAAAAAACAATTGATCTTAATCGACTCTATTTCCCACCAGGATCACTTTTCCCAAAGTAGGTAACTTACCAAATCAAGTTTTTGCAATAATTCAAAAAAAACATATCCACAGAACATCATTTTCTATGAAATTACGAAAACATTAGAGTGCCAATTATTCCATGGTTTATTAATTTAAATTCGTAACCAAGCGCGGATCCAGACCTCAAAAAAGGTTGTGGGCATACCCACCCAAAAATTGGCCAAGTGTGTGCCGAAGTTTGACATCGTTATGTTGAAAGCATGACAGATTTAATTAAAAGCTCCTAAAAAAATAATTTATGTGCTTAGTTAGGTAAGTATCTAAATAGCTTTCGTTTCTTCGAATCCAATTGTTCCTCAATAAACTCAATTAGGGTTGTGGGCATGCCCACCATGCCGCCCATATGGGTGGATCCGCGCCTTTTCGTAACTACTTCAGCAAGCTGGGAGGGGAGTATTTCAAATACAAATACGAATACATTTATTAACCGAAAAGATAAATATAATATATATACAAATATTACTGGTGGTCCCCGCACTAGGGCGAGCCTGTATCGCGGGAGACCGAAAAACCAAAAACGATTACCTACTATACATATTATATTATACCTACATAATATACATGAGAGAGGATAACATAATTATGACAAGGCAAACCACAGAGGACAGACTAAAGAAAAGAAAAACGTCAATATTTTAATTAAGAACAAAGTGCTTCCATGCAGGTGTTCTAGTGGTATGCATGGAATGGACTCTTGCGACTCTGTCTGAGGCGCCAAAAATTTGCCCCACCCTGTTTACCATGTCTTGGGGAGACGTTCGTAACCCTTTTTTATTTGAAACTTAAAAAAAAATGCGTAAATGACCAACAAATAGACTATATTGACAGATTCCATACATCAAACATGAATTGAATCTAAAACACAGAAGAGTCCATAAGTTTAGAAGCATCATGCAATAACACGCAGTGTGTGGTGACTGTACAAATTGTTATGATCTTATTCATATCAATTTTGTAGATTCATTTGATGTTTCTATTCATCTTGATCTAAACAATTTGTATTTTGTACCAGCAAGCACGTTGCATGTTTTTTTTTATGTTAAGTGTGTTTGTTAATTTTGAATTGATACTTTCCACATGATATCGTTATTATGTGTGTGTTTTTGAGCCGCGTATTTTAACACGATATTTTCCTTCAGCGGCGTTTAGAGATCGTTTTAAATGTGCGTAATTGTACCTATGCTCTTTGACCTTTGTCCCGTGCGGGACATTAAATTTTGAGCTAAAAAGTATGACGCCGCGCCCTACCAAAATCGGACACTGAGTACTGTAGTTCACACCTAAAGAAATGATTTGAAGTAGCTTCGCTATCAGTGTGCAAACGAAAATAACTTACCAATCAACTCTAATCTTTTTTCGTCACGATGACGTAACTCCCGCCGCGTGTGTAATGTGTTGCGTCGTTCGAGCGGCTCGTCAGTCGCCTCTGTGGCCCAATGGATAAGGCATCGGCCTCCTAAGCCGAGGATTGTGGGTTCGAGTCCCACCAGAGGTAAATGGTCTTTTTGTATTGTGAGGAAAAACTACTTTTCTTGCGTGGAAATGTTGAAAAATCTGCGCCTGCGCATTGAGCATATTTAAAAAAGACTAGACCGATTCACTATTTGTTTTCCTAGAGATTAGACTGTTGATACAGATTTTTTTTGTAAATTGGTGTTTTTCTGGACATGTAGACGGAATAAGCATGTTTTTATGTTGAAAAATGCAAATAAGGTCGTTCTTGTCAACAAATTTACTAGAACTGTTAAACTATTAAATCACTATCATTTGAAGTCTATAAAAGTCCACTGCTGAACATTGACTTAAGCCCACGATTGACTTGTTTTTTAACCAAACTAAAGATTTATCATTTAATATAAAATAGACACGTAATTATAAAATAGTAACCTATGCTTGACCTCATTCAAGCTTCTACTTGCGTAAACGCAGATAAATACACAAATATTGTAACTATGTTATCAAAATATATAGGTTCATAGTTATACAAACACCCTAGCACTCACACGACAACCTGGTTAAGCCAAGTTAATATTAATAACCAGGAAAGATTTTATTCCACTGCGGGAAACGAACACGTACTTATTGCGTGCATGTCAGAGATTCGCCCGTCATCACCTAGATCGACAAATTTGTCACACAGCCATAGTCAATTAATGAATATTTGCGATTTTATTATAAAACGAAGACTACAAAGTTCTGATCTGAACCAGATCAAAACATGTAATTCAATGACCATGGATCGTAATGTGAATAAGCGTAATAATGCTAAACTTTTTGTAAGTATCAATTAAATTTCTAGTCATCGTTTTTGCAATAATAATCAGTTTAGGAAACTAAAATATTGTTACACAATTATGAAACCTGAGGCCTTTGCCCTGCAGCAACCCCAAAGGGGTTTTAATAATATCAATAATCTATTTCAAACCGCTAGTCTCGTTTTATGATGCTTTTAATTATTTTTAACTGACTTCAAATAAAGGAGGAGGTTCTCAACTCGTCGGGACATTTTTATTTTTTATGTATGTTCACCGATTACTCGAAGACGCCTGGACCGATTTGGAAAATTCTTTTTTTGTTTGAAAGGGAATTACTTTCCGATTGATGCCATAAAAATTTGGTGAGGATCTGTCAAGGATAGAAGAGTTATGAACCTCGAGATTGCTGAAAATGCTCAGCTTATAACATTGAAGTCGGTTTTTTTAATTTTTTAATGTAGTTACTTGTTTTTTGATATCCTTTTTTTTCTATTGTTTTCAGTCTGAAAGAATTCTCTCATTCATCCCCCCAGACGGCAACTTCCGTCTGATGTCGTACCACATCGGCTCACAGAGCGTTGTAGCGATCCCTTTGTACGTGCGACACAACCTTACCCTGAGGAACAACGGCGACCAGGGGCGGTTAGACCTCACTGTGGGCCCGAAGCAAACGATGGGAAGGACTTTGGAGAGTGAGTGTACATCTAGTTTTTATACGGCCTATTTTTCAACTGAAATAACTAAATCTATATAAATAGTATTTCGCCTCGAACTGAGATCTCGCGCTTCTTTGATTATATTTGGGCTTGCTTCTGACTATCTCCTATAAGTCTAAGTGATACTTGCCGAGTTGTATATAAGGTAGTTATGTCTGTTGCGCTCCCTTGGTAAAGAATGTCGTATCTAATTTTTATCATTAATTTTCATTGTTATTTTATCAAAAAGAAATACATATAACCACGTAAGCAAAACCACTGCAAATCGCAACGATACCGCTATAGCTAAAATGAAGTCTAACCTGAACTCTGAAGACATCAAAACTAACAAAATAAATCATCTCACGTCTGAACTCACGTTACGACGGTTAGGTACTTAATTTTACTTTTTTCGTTTTATATCAAAACCTATTAGCCTAGAACAAAAATGTGTGAACATTTAAAGAAAATCGCAATTTAAAGCGAGTTGAAAGTCATTCTGAGTCTTGGTTTCAGATGTAGCATTAGAGATTTGCATGCCAAAATGCGTTCTCAACTGTTCACTGACCGCAAACCAGGGGAAGTACTCGTATGACCCGGTCAGTAAGGTGTTACTGTGGGACATTGGAAAAATTGAACTGCCGAAACTGCCCAATATTAAAGGAACAGTAAGTATAACTGCATTAACATTCATTGACTTAGGTAAAGCAGGGAATTCACTAGACGGATAATGGACATGCCCGTAGACTTACTGCGACGGTCCTACACTAGCAAACATTGCACAGACCCATAGTAGCGAGGTGCGGCGGGCATTATCTGCAGACTTGCCCGCGGGCATGTCCGTCTAGTGAATTCCCCACTTTAGGCTTTTACATCTTTACAGCTTTACTAGATAATTTATGCAGCGTCAGGAGGCAACCTTTGTCTACTCTTATCGATACGCTGGCACTGTATTGCCAGGGACATCGTTGAGATAGAGTAGGCTTGCTCAGTACCTTAATCATCCATTCAGTTTAATCAGTCGTATTCGCAGAAAAGACGTTCAATACGGGTGGAAGCTAACTAAGCCGAGGGTGTCCTCACGATGTTTTTCTTTACCGTTTAGAGCTCTTACCAAAGCGACTATAAATTTACCGAAACGAACAATCCATTAATGCACGACCAGGATTCGAACCCTCGACCTTCAGATCGAAAGTCGCGCACTACTCAACCAACACGGTTGATTTGCAACATGAGTCCCACAGCGGAAACTAAACTTGTGTATTCCCCGTCTTAATTGCACTATGCGCTTTACGCGAGACATTTGTTATTGCAGTAAGCTAGCGCGTGAGAGTGATTGAATTACGCAAAGTATGACTCCATCTGCAGCAAGATATTGCTATTACAATTCTCATATTATTTCAGGTATCAGTAGCATCTGGAGCCGACACAGCAGGTGCAAATCCGAGTATCAACGTGCACTTCACAATCCCTCAGCTAGCGGTTAGCGGGTTGCGAGTGAGCCGACTGGATATGTACGGCGCGAAGTATAAACCTTTTAAAGGAGTCAAATACGTCACTAAAGCTGGCAAGTTCCATGTGAGAATGTGATTCGACGAGTAGGGGTCGACAATGTGACGAGTAAGCTATTGGTTATTATTTGATCTGATCCATTTTTCAACGAGTTTTTATTTAACATTGATGTTTGGGACAAATCTTGAAACTGAGTTTAAGCAAGTCCTCTTCAATCCGAGCCGAAATTTCGCGCACAGCGAGCTAATCTAATGATGGACAGGACTGTTCGACGGAACTACCCAGTGAAAGACAGTGAAATACAACTATGCTCAATCGAATCAGCTCGCAGTTAAAAGCTTGTTAACAATTTTTTTTTTCAAAAAGAGTTTCATTCAAAATTAATTTTGGGGAGAATGTCCTTTTTGTAACTGTTTTGTGTTTCAAAATTCTGCCCATAAATCCACCTTGTGATGTCTTGAAAAAGACATAACATTACTACATTACTCGTCAATTGATGGCTCTTTATGATACGAATGTCTTTGAGTGGGATTTGATAAAGCTTTACACGAGTCTCAATTATGCATATGAAAAAGGACTTTCGAAAGTGTTATCTAATTAGTACTAAGAATAGTATGCGTACAAACTCTTGCAGTAATTATCACATTTCTTGGATTTGGGTTTCAAAAACCTTATTGCTGTTAAATATATGAAAAATATTAATAAGAATCGTTTCCTTAATAAGACTACCTAATATCACTAGGTACTTGCAGATTTTATAAGAAAATTCAGACGTATAAGTAAAGTCGTTTGTAAATGTTAAAATTTTCTTTATTATAGGTATATCTATTCATAAATATACTATCGCAAGCAACATGACTTTTATTAAAATATAGACTAACCCAAAGACGAGTACCAAAGTACAGACAACATGACAAAGATGATTTTAAAATTATTTGAAAAATTAGTACGAATTACATTTTCAAATTTTATTCATCTATCTATACAAATGTATCCATGAAATATTCGAAAGTCAACTTTTGACAGTTATTATAATAAAATATGCACCAGCTTTCATGCATTAACCAGTTTTGAAACCACAATCTAGTTCTGATGCTGACTTTACAATAATACCTGTTTCAATAAATATTAGACGCCAATAAATTAATTTAAATACCTTCCCTATATTGATAGAGAATAAATAAGCTTAATATTGAAAATCACAGATACTATTCATATTAACAGTATTCTTGAAGTTTCACGTTCGGAAGGAATCGGTTTTAAGACTTCACCCGATTTATCAATGCTGCAGTTATTTACAGAAATTTTGATTTAGACTTTGTGTCCGGTGTATAAAGGTGTAAGTCGCCTTTACAATATTTGCTAAAATATCTCTGCGTTAGAACAGACATCAGCGCTGGAAACTCTTTCTGAATCCTGGTATCTACGTCACGTTCCTGAAAAAAAAAACAGGAAAAAAGGTATTTTATTATTAAGGATAACCTATTTCGTCTCAACAATGCTTTAGCTAGGCTAGGCATTACAGCCAGCGCCAGCGTCACGTTAAGTGTAGACAAAGAATGCTTCTTGACGTTTTATAAATCATCTAGCAAAGATGACATCTTCACTAGATGAGCTTAAGCCGGCTTAAGTTTTAAGCAATTTAAAGTTTAAATTATTATAATAATGTAAAATTTTGCTATGAAAAAAATTACAGGCATTGTAATTTTTGTTGTATTTATTTTCATACTTAACAGCTAAATTCTGAGATATAAACTATTTTAGTTTTATATGGCATCATTTTAGTAACAGCGTCTCGGATATCGTCTTATTATAAGTAAAATGGGGTAAACCAGACTATTCTTGGCACCCCCACAATGATTGGCACTCTGGCATAAAAACCCAAGAAATAAGAGTTTCGAGCATTTTTTTATAGTGGCAGTAATTTACTTGATAGAATATTTAATTTAATTGTGGTAGCATTAGTTTATGTTTAGAATGGATATTCTATATGTAAATGAATGGTTTTTATGCCAGAGTGCCAATCATTGTGAGGGTGCCAAAAATAGTCTGGTTTACCCTACATTGTAAAAGAACTTACCACAAAACAGCAGTAGGACAAAGACCACCGCGCATGAGCGCCTGATACTTTGCACATTTTCGCGCGACACCAGTCGATGACGCTGCCCACTCCGGTCGCCGTCGGGATCAGGTTGAACGGCGAAGGCAGCGCTGTCTGCCACATGTAGTCTATGTACACCTGGTTCATAAACATATTGTATACTTTACATACTACATTTTTAGAAAGCTAGGCCCCATACCGTGTTTGTTGCCCTGATTCTTCACGGTGTTGGTCGCGAAAGAACAGGAGTAGAATCACCTAGCTCTTAAGACGTTTCAAAGTGGTCATAACGGTCCTACTGAATAAATGATATTTGATTTTGATTTTGATACCTCTACTTCACACTATAATCACATCACACTAATATTATAAATGCGAAAGTTTGGATGTTTGGATTTGGATGTATGTTTGTTCCTCTATAACTCGACAACCACTGAACCTATTTAGCTGAAATTTGAAATATAGATAGATAATAACCGGGAATATGACATAGGCTTTTTATCCCGAAAAAATGCACGGTTCCCGTGGGATAAACAAAATAGTAGTCCACGCGGGCGAAGCCGCGGGCGTCAGCTGGTAATAAATAATAATAAAAATCTTTAATAAGAACAGCAGTGCAAGAACCGTTGTTATCGATCGAATTGACAAAATTATTAAGTTATCAATGAAAAATCCAATTTTTGTGTTAAACGCAAAAAAAAAAATGCCATCTTTTCTGTTAGGTGATAAAATTAAATAAGGCCGTAAGATACATTTGCAGATCCCGGTGAAATCTACCTCGGTTTGATCAGCATGCATCAATCGAAAATAGTATCTACACGATTACTACGACGTGTACTCTAGACGGCGAAGGAAAGCATAAAACCCCGCGATTTAGTTCCTTAGACTTAACAGTATCCTTAGTTTACCATGGATAAGGTCGGTAAAGATGTAGGTATAATTTAAATACTCAACAAGCCTACTCCATCTCAAAAATATCCCAGGTTCTACAGAGCCTCGTTTAGTTATTGCCGATTGCTTGACATTGTAAATGAAAGGATTCTGTCTCACGAATTCTTTCTCATTTTTTTTTCAAATCTAAAAATGTATTGGCACGACCGGTTCCAAACAAACCATTCGGAGGGCGTGACCACTAAAAGCTTATTGGAATGTAATTTGCATTAATTTATTCCTTCTGATTATTATAATCAATCACAGCTTATAATCACACGTTTTGAAACTAACTTCTGTTTTTCCGAATGTCCATTCTATGGCAACATTGTCGGTAACCCTTTGGAACGTGTTAGACATGGTAGCTATTAGCATATTCAATACAACTATCACAGATATAACTTCGAAACCTGCAATTAAACAAACTCATTAATTCAAATGAAATGCTGAAACAGAACCTACATAATTAATGCGAAGGCGTTGAAATATGGTAGCTGCCGTTAGTTCATTAATAATAATAAATAATATTTAGCTTCCTATCTACATATATACAATGTTAAAGGAACCTACTTATATAACCTGCTAAGATAAGTAAATATTGGTAGAGATGTAGGTATTCATCTGAATTATTTTTTTAAAACACTCAGATATTTATAATACCTATATTGGATCATGAAACTGACTAAATGCATAGATACCCACTTAGATTGTGCTTAGGTCAACAAATATGTAGAACAAGAACATTTAAATTCAAAAGAACATTTTCGAAATCAGTAGCGCGCGTTGATGTCTTATGTATGGAAATCGAAGAACGCGCTCGCGCATCTCAATTATGTTTATAGGTTTATTTTAAATGCCCTTCATTGTTTTCTTATTCAATTAATAAACAATCAATGTAAATAACACATAAATTGAATGGACATCTAGAAATCCTAAACAAAAAAAAAATAGGTACCTACCTACTAAGCTTTCAATGTGTTTCAAAGAATGGTAAACTATTTTCTTGCAAAAAATATTAAGCTATTAAAACAGGAAACATCCTCCAATATTCGCATTCGCAATAAATAAATAAACAATTCTAGAGTTCTAGCTTTCTAAATCAATCAATACATACGTACGTATAGTTTCTATAAAATTCACTTATGGATGCGATTTTTTTTTTGTACTAATGTGGTCAACTGAATGGTTTAGGTGGCACCATTACCAAGATCATTTTTTTTAATTTTCCAACAAAAAAGTGAGATGTGTGGCAAAACTACGTCTGCCTACCAGGTCCATAATTAAATATTTACATCCAAAGCAGAAGTATCCAACTCGTTCAGTATATCCGTGCTTGTTCTCCGCTTTCCGAGCATAACGCGAGCCTCTGGTGTTTTCCAACACTATATCGGCGCTCTCCACCGGCGCCATGCAGAAGAGCGCCCAGAACAATGTGTTCAATGTGTCTGAGAGACTTGTGAAGGATGACGCCTGCAAATTGGTTGGTTGTTGACGTGACACACAACTTGATAAGTTTTGGCTTGCAATGCAAAATGATATCTTTTTAAATTAGGTAGGTACCTACTTATGTACCTGAGATACCTACATAATTGTTTAATATGATATAAAACTGTTAGTAAACGTAAACAGGCTCTCGACTAAAACCTCAGAAACGGTAGACATTTTCTTTGATCTTCTGTCACTCAAGATCCTCTAAATACTTATAAACTTTCAGATTTATAAAAGAAGGATAGTAGGAAACCTATTAAAGTGGCGGAATAACGAGGAGGCATACCCAGCAGTGGGTGGATGTGGGCTGAAATAGTGATAGAGATAAAAATGTAGGTAGGTACTAAGAACCTACGATGACTTTGAGTTGGGAGATGTCTTGTTTTGGTGACTCAGAAATCCTTAGATGACAAAGATCAGTCGGAAATTATGGTACTTATACTTAAGTATTACTTAGGTACACGTAGGTATGACGTATGTACTTACTTAAGTAAATTCAGCGTACCTACCTATAGGTATGTATACTTATATTTATTTTTGTATGAAAAAAGGGACGTAGGATGTTAGGGTAAATACATTTTTTATAATTTGTTAATGATATTAGATTTTAGTAGGTAGGTACCTAATACACTACACCTACTTTTAACCAGATTCACAGATACGCGTGTGCTTAGGTCTTACCTATGTAGTTACTTCGTTGCAGCTTACCCAGGAACTTTTCTTTGTGTGTTGCAATGATGCGTGAAATTTAGTTACGCACATAACGAAGCCACCAATGATTGGTTGGGAACAAGAAGCCCGCATAGACTAGATAGCTTATACGGTAAACTTTGTAGGAAATGCGTGTGAACTGGTGTGAACAAATCTGCAGTAGCATGCGCGGCGCGGTCAACAGTTTATTATGTTCTACGAATAACAATTGAATTGTTCTGATCAAGACTGGGAATCACAGTCTTGATCAGCAGAGATGTTTGCTAAACACAAAAATTCAAATTAATATGAATGTACTTTGAGGTTTGATTGGAGTTTGGATTGACCAATAGTCAAAATTAAGAATAAATGAGCTTGTAACCGCATTCTACTATCTACACTTATACCCAGTTACTCAGTAGGTTAAAAAATGTGAGTTAATTATTGTTCAGAAGTTTCAAAATCACCTGAACAGTCTTCATCCCAAACTCATCCTCATAAACCATGCTATTATAATACTGGTAGAATCGGGCAAGTCCCGCTGCGAACGCGCTTATTATAATTGTGAAGACTATGATGTACTTGTAGATGTCGATTGTCATTTTTCCAAGTAAAACCTAAAACAAAATAAAAAAGTTTTCTGTTGAATAAATGTTTTTCTCAACACAAGCTTTTATTGGGCCAGGGTGAGCTGATTGAAAGGAGCCCAAACACGGATGTTCTACTATTATGCACGAAATTTCATTGAACAGCTCCTGATTCCATCATCATTTCAGCTCGCTGTCACCATATTATTACATTGTAGTCGGAACTTGACAGATATGCCGAGTTTCAACTCAACCGGCCTATTTACTGAGGAGTTCTATTGAACAGCTCCTGACTCCATCATTAGATCAGCTCGCTGTTACCAAATTTCAGCTCTATCGGACTCTGGGAAGTGGGTCGATTGCACTTCCACGAATTGACCCAAACTAACGTACATTCGTATTAACACGGCAAGTTAAGTAAAAGCTTGTAAAAAAACTGGTTTAAGATGATGACTGTAGACATCCGCTGCGATCCTTAGATATTTAAGATCATATTATGATTAAAGAATTGTCCAAAGATAAATTTGGTACCTATTTGAAAAGCTGCATGCCCATTGCCGCCAATCAAAATACTAACTGCCTATCCTATCCTACTCATTGCATTTTCCTTTACACCATAAGCATCAGATTTTATTCTCATGCCAACACAAGGAAACCCTTGTTCTCAGGATCCGTTCAGATGAATAAAATTATGTGAAAATTCTAGCCACAGTCCTGTGAAAATTGTTGTTTCAAATTATTCAAACAAAACAGTTCGAGCGTTGAATTGTAATTGTGCATTTACATACTTGCAGTGGCCCTAAATGGTAGTTCAGTTGGCACAGGAGCATTAGCCTGAGGAAAGCGAAGATTGTCGCCAGGCAGAATGTGCCTTCAGCGAGAAGTGTTGGGTCGTACTGGTTCCAATGTTTGCGTTCTGTGAAAACACTTTGAAGGTATGTACGTTTTTTTATCCTACATCGTGGAAAGCAAGGCCTCTCTCCCTTTTCTACGCCTCTCGATCTTGAGCCAAATTACGCTAGTCACCCAGTCTAGTCTAGGCCCAATCCAAGAGCGTCGCCAGCCGATGGCCCAGGGGGGGGGGGCGGGGGGGGCTAGTTGTTACTTAATATGGATGATGGGAAAAATATGAATTTTAGTTGCAAAGCCTTGACCACGTCCAAATGCTTGATCTGTCACGGTAAAGAAAGTCATGTGAATGGACTCATTTGAGTTTGAATGCTTTATGGTATGCGTTATGCTTTATGGTATTTCAGAACCTCAAAGTACCTAAAAGTACTTTAAGAAATACTATTTCTTAAAGTACTTTTAGACTACTTTTAGAAATACTATTTCTTAAAGTACTTTTAGGTATCAAAAAATGTTGAGGTCACTGATTTCTAGCAGTATGCTTATGATAAGTTTAGAGTATAAGTACCTAAACCATTCGAAGGTCTCCATCATGGCTTTGAAAACTGTACTTAATAGCCCGAAATGACGAAACTAATGCTCTTCGAGACAGCAATAGATTCAGTAAGAGAAGAGATAAGTAAATAATTTAGGTCAAAAATTCAGTAAGACAGAAGGCAAAGACGTTGAAAACATAACCCTTCCGTCAGTCGGGTAATTAAGAGGCATATCGCTAGTGACGCGAAAGTTTGAATTGAAAAAGAGATTTTAATTAATCTATCAAAACTAACAATGAGGTGAAATCAATCAACAAAATGAAAGTTACCTTTCAATCAAGACGGTGGTAACTTATTAATAAAATAATTAAATAAGATATGCGGAGTTCAAGAAGCCTAGGTACCTAACGAATTGTGAGAAAATATTGTGCGAATATGCTCAACCATTTTCATATACAGCGGGGCTAAAAAGGTAGTTATAGCAGAATCATAAGATGTTTCATAGCGAGATTCTCGTATTAGAAATCACAAAATTGATAATTCCTAAGTATTAAACGAATTAATTTCATTGGAACATGAATAAGTAGGTACCTACTATTTTTACCTATTTTTTTTCCACTCGTAATCGCATCAACAGCAGCCATGATCCAAAAGACAAAAGTGAACCAGAATAGAGTGAGCATAATAATCTCTGCCCAGTTCCACATGACGGTAAAGAACCGTCGAGGACCTTGCATCAGGCACATGCGTAGAGCTGACCAGGAGTAGCCCAGCACAAAGAGAATGAGTGGCCCTTCAGCACCTTAAACAATATAAAAACAACATTCGATCATGATCACGACTTTATCATCACTGAGGACAGTAAATATGCCCACAGTGCTTCAGGCAATCAAGATCTTTTGAAGGTGTCCTGAGAGGTAACTTGAGGCGCGATTAAGACCTTCTCGGAATGCATTCCAAATTAGGAAAGTGACGTTCCTTCGCTGAATAAACGTCAACTTTCCGACTGAAATCATCAAATCGGATGGTAATTCGGAAGTCTGAATCAGGTTGCTGAGCCTCATACTAGACATTTTCACAACTAGATCCTTAGGCTGATACTCCACCAAAGCGGAGATGTGTGAGATGTGTTTTAAACAACCAATAGAATTTCGTTATTTAAACATGTCATCTCGTCTTTTGAAATTCTATTGGTTGTTTAAAACACATCTCACACATCTCCGCTTTGGTGGAGGGCTGAGACTCCACCGAAGCGGAGACGAGAGAAGATGTGTTTAAACAACCAATAGAATTTCGTTATTCTCACATCTCGTAACACAGACGAGATGACTGTGCAAATAACGAATTTCTATTGGTTGTTTAAACACCATCACCACCATCTTCTCTCGTCTCCGCTTTTGTAGTCTCAGCCTCGCCTGCTCTGTGAAGATAAAGGGCAGAGGCATGCCAATAAACAGTTTGGCGACCACCGACATTTAGTAGAAGTTATTTTATATTCTTTAGTACCGAGTATCTAGATATTTTACTTTACCACAGAATACAAATAGGACCTTTACTGCTATTTAATGCTTCAGTGAAAAAAAAAAGTGTCGAGCAAAGAGACGTTTAGAAAGTTCCAGTTCAAATTTTATGAAGAAAACTTCTTATTGTAAAGATGACCCGGTCAAAAAACTTTCTAGATCTCGAAGGCTCTAGACTAGAATTATAAAAACCAAAAACATATACCTACATAAAAATTCAGGGAAGACGCCTACGGTAAATAACATAAGTTTTAATTTTAACACTTTCTTACAAATAACGATTAATAAATTCATTTTTATCGGGGTCACTATCAAAAGTTTCAAACATTCAGGACGAGGATTTCGAGAAATTCTAATTTCCGCACTCATTTAAATGTAAAACGTTTCATAGTGAGTTCTTTCACGCACAGCAGCTCGAATAACTTGGGTAATTAATCGAGATAATCTCGACGCAGGATCTTTCTCGTCAGAATGAAATACATTTAACACATCTTTTCTACCAGGATACGCTTCCATTCCATACCTCCATTCCTGTTCTTATCCTTCTATAAAATATGAGATTTGATATGTTTTTAAAATTTTATTTTATGCGAGACCAGTGTAAAATAAAATCAATAAGTACCTAAGAATAATCTTTTCATCTTAGACCATAAAAACCTATTTATATTAGACTATAACTTCCTATAACTGACTATAATTTCCTATAACTGAACTGAAACTGAACTAGCAGAATTCTGTGGGTAGGTACTATCGTCCTCATAATATGACAATATCTCTCTACAGAACAGAGATATTTTAGTGTAAAGAAGAATGTGGTGAGGTTAATAAAATCATTACCTACTTTTTTATCTTATTTTACCTATGCCTAGCATTTTAATATAGTAGGTATATTATCGTTATATAAGTAGGTATTATCATTGATATTTGTACTAAGTATAATACTTAGGTACTTATTCCTTTTTATGTTTTCTACTTTGTCGTGCCTCACCTATAGTTTGGAAGTATTACTTTTCTCTAACTATTATTTACCCAAGGACTACTTATGAAATTAATTTTGTTTTCGATTCTATTTCATATTAATTGTCTCTTTATTAAAATTATTCTGTAAATATAGTAAATAATTCTGGATTTAAATGTAAAGCGTGTTAAGTCCAAAATGAAAGTAACGAACCTGTGTTCGGCGGTCCACGTTTCTGCTTGCTCTTATCTTGATTGGACACGTGGAATACCAGCGCCAGGAATACGAAATACGCCGCCGTGTGAGTGATTAGCTTGTTCAGCGGTATCTGATAGTGTTTCAAGAGACGGTGCCGGGGTAGAAGCTGTCGATGGGTAAATAGTAGTCAGTACAATGAATGACTTGCATAAAGTAAAAGTAGGTAGGTACTTATAAGGATTAAATCTATTACTTTTTTGGGAGCTATCTACTGTTAAATTGTTACATATTTCATATTTATTTGTTGTTGTTATTATAATCGCTGAAAAAGAGTGAAAATCCGCTCTATTATGTAAAAAATACATTTTGTAAAAATAGTTTTACAAAATGTATTTTTTACATAATAGAGCGGATTTTCACTCTTTTTCTGAAGGAGGGGTTTGAGGGTAAATGTCGGTGCTATTACCCATTTTAATGACAAGTGTTGCTATTACCCATTTTAATGACATTCGATATCAAAGTTTGATACTTAACGATTTTTGTAAGAAATCGATTTTGATATAAGATAGAGTTCTTAATTGTTATTTATCTTATTACCTACTATAAATAATTAAATAAAAATATCCACATCTGACTCCCTAGAGTCAACTAGCTGACCCGGCGAACATCGTACCGCCTCAGTTTTTTTTTAAATATTCGTTGGGGCACAAACCCTTGCGGGCGTCCTCAGAAGACCCTTCTAACGTTTCATCACAATCTGATTAAATGATTAGAAACGCATAAAGGGCAAACATACAAATATATATTTTTATTTTCATCGAATGCATAATAATATGACGTCACAAAGTGTCACGATATTTGCCATAAGTAGGTACCATTAAAAAGTATATGAACGGAAATAATAAATCAACAAAAATCTGCTTACGTTGTTTGTAAGTTCGCGGTCTATTAGTTACGTACACATAAAATAAACAAAGTTTTTACTTTTTACAGCTAGTAAACATTTATGTCTCAGGACGATATGCCATTTTTATTTTTCAACCTTTATAACTAATTTCTATGATCAGTTTATTGACTTTTGTTGTCGACTGTACTCGGCAAGAATTGGGCGTGAAACTGACCTCTCAATAACTATATTATATCTTTCCTACTTCGTAACACCAATGACTAAATTGGTAAACGCATAACCCACTTCGATCACCAAAAGTAGCAATTCTAATAGTCATTGTTGTTGATTCACAAACCAAAGAGGTCATGGGTGATGCTTGCAACGGGTCATTTTTATTGTTCAACAGAAATTGATGTCCCAATTCGGAGATATAATGGCTGCCAATCCCATTTCTTATTTAAATATAGTGCTTGGTATGATACTCGTTTGACCTCCTTTATCCACTTATTTAGACTTTGAAGAATGAGACTTTTTGGCCTGGCCTAGTGTGAGATAAATTTCCGACTTTCGAAGCCTGGCTTCAATGGATTTTTAACTCCACAAAATGTTAATGCGCCGCTGTGCATGTATGTATGTGCGTATGAGCTAGCGGCTAACTCTGATGACGGAGTTTTGAAACCACCGAAAGGCCTCCGTCATGGCGGAACGACTTAGAGCTAGTACTGACAATTTGACGTGCCCTCTGTCTGAAGCACGGAAGCGCTTGCGGTCACACATCAAAACTGAGACCGCACAGAACATCTCTTAACTTCAACAATCTATCAAGAACGTCTAAGCAAACTACGCCACGAGCGCTTGAAGCACGCTTTAACATTTATGCTCTCACCATATGACAGATGTTTTCTTTCACCGCTAAGCGATTCCGATTTATATGGAAATCAGTTAGCATCCTAACAGGTGCCGATCTGAGACAATTTCTACCAATCATTCCAATTCTATTATTGCAAAAAGATCTTACCATGCTGAACAGTAAAATTAGTGGTATTATGAAAACTCTACTAAGGAAAACCATAGTCTTTCCAAAAGCGGATTTGCTTCTCCAACTGTACCAATCGCCCAACCAATATGACTCCAACACCTAAAAAAATACTTATCAAAATACTGTAAAAATATAAATATTTAGACATAAAATATTTAAATTGCTTTATTTTGTGCTATGTTCGTAAAAAGATTTGATATAGGTATAAGTACATTTATTTTAAACTCTGAAATCCGTTATCAAAAAAAGTTATTAATTTTCAAGTTTTTTTTAATGTTGGAAATGAAGTTGTTTGGTGATTTGAAAATATGTCGCCGTAGTACATAAGTGCTGTCATAGCGAGATTATTTGTTTTGGGACAAAAAGTAAACATTCAACATAGTATTTGTCGCGTCTCTATTTATATTATCATAGGTGCAATTAATAATTTGAATTTTTATATAAATAGAGACTACATAATATAGATATATGTTTTTATTTGTAACAGGCTGTAAGCGTGACCAAGTACACTTTAAATAACAGTTTAGTTCAAGTTGCAACCTATCATTTCTCAATATATCGAACAGGTGTACCTTGCGTGAGTAGTTTATGAGCATGATAATGCACTTCTCGCATTTGGCTACCTGAATGAATGCATCTGATTTGTGGAAATTGAGGTCAAGCCCATTCAAATGATTTGGAGTAAAGCTGTTACCTGCTGAGTATTTGGATGGGCTACAAATTCTTTCTGTTTGTAGTTGACAGCCATAAGTAGTCGAGGTAGTATAAAATGGCGATGACCTTCACAGCCTGTCGCTTGTTTCAGGATAATCTCTACTTCGTCGGAAGTACGACAACTTTCTAAAAAAACATTCATCTATCTATACTATCTATCTATACTATCTTTATCTTTACTAATTATACAGGGTGTGGCAAATTCTTGGTCACTGAAGGGTAGCTACCTTTTCTCTTGTAGTTAGAAAGTTTTGTTCTTAGGAAACTTCAGTTTTATTTTGAAGAAAAAAATAATTGCATTTTTAGATTTTTGAAAAAAAGTACTTACAGTTAGCCTAAAAAATTACATTTGTCAAAAAAAACAAGTTGGTCTTAATCGACTCTATTTCCCACCAGGAACACTTCGCCTAAAGTAACTTATCAAATCAAATCGTAAGTTTTTGCAATAATTCAAAAAAACACATCCCATACATTTTCTATGAAATTAGTAGTTGTAAACATTATAGTGCCACTTATTCGATCGTTCTTAATTTAATTTCATAACTGCTCCGGCAAGCTGGGAGGCTATTGTAAAGCGCGTATTTAAATTCAGAACAAAGTGCTTCCCTGCAGATGTAGGTACTAATGGTATGCTCCATGTATACCATTCTCTCTTGCGGCTCTGTCTTAGGCGCCAATAGCCTCCCAGCATGCGGAAGCAGTTACGAATTTAAATTAATAACCATCGAATAAGTGGCACTATAATGTTTACAACTACTAATTTCATAGAAAATGTATGGGATGTGTTTTTTTGAATTATTGCAAAAACTTACGATTTGATTTGATAAGTTACTTTGGGAGAAGTGTTCCTGGTGGGAAATAGAGTCGATTAAGACCAACTTGTTTTTTTTTGACAAATGTATTTTTTTAGGCTAACTGTACCTACTTTTTTTCAAAAATCTAAAAATGCAATTTTTTTTTTCTTCAAAATAAAACTGAAGTTTCCTAAGAACAAAACTTTCTAACTACAAGAGAAAAGGTAGCTACCCTTCAGTGACCAAGAATTTGCCACACCCTGTATAAAGCGGAAGAGTTTTTTTGTTTGAACGCGCTACTCTCAGGAACTACCAGTCGGATTTTAAAAACTTTTGCTGCATTTGATAGCTAAACTTTTAACCATATACCATCACTACGGAGGCAACGCCGTGAGGGCGCTGTCTTTTAAATGTATGAAACAAAGTCGGGTTAATTACACCATTTATAACTCAAAGACATCTAGGCCGAATTTTGTAATCTTTGATTTGTTGGATTTGTCTCCGCCCCGAATAGCAGATTAGAATAGCTGCTACGTTGTGATTTTACCTCAAACATAAAAAGCAAACTTTTACATGTATTTGCGCAGGATATGATACATATTTCTTGCAATCAAAAAAGTCTTACCTATAAGACCCACAGCAAACGCACTGACTTGATCTCTCAGTTGAAAATAATCGGAAGCCAAATGCCGGTATGCAGCCGCGTTTGCGGCCAACTCTTCAGTGAGATAGAACGCTTCCAGGATTGGGTCCGAGGTGACGTGCACCAGATAAGCTGGCGAGGATACCGCCCGGTACTGCCACAGTCGAGCACAACTCGCGTGCAAAGCGTCATCGTTCACAACAGAGTTTCTAAGAAAATACACATTAAAACAGTAACGGTGCGCTGTGAATCAGATCTCGGAAACAACAGTGACATGCCGTTTGCACCTAGCCATGGGTGTGGCCACGCGGTCATTACCATTCAACAACATACGAACTCCAATAGTTTAGCGGTCATTAGTTCACAGTAATTTTTGGCAGCCAACAATTTGAATGCATTACACGATTCTTTTTAACATTCGAGGTAGTCAAGCCGAAAATTATCCGTTTAAATTGAACGTGTGAATGTAACGTGTAGTTAACCGGCGTTCGGCACACATTTCGGCAATGCGGTCAAAGATATGGTATTATTTCATACAGAAATAAATATTTCCGATAAGAACGGTGCTGCAGTCAGTGTCAGTGTATTTCCTTTTTATTAAAAGCTTGTATTTACTTATTTTTAGGACGGGGTCATTTTAAAATAATCTAGTCAAAGAACATAGAGTCATTCGGGGTAAGTGATCGCAGTGGGTAAGTGGGCGCAGTGCCATTATCTCCGAAACGGGGCACGGGGGGTATACAGTTTGTTTTGGTAAGTTGGCAACGTTTATGCAGACAACTAGTTGCGACACATAGTTTGACCGCGCTGTGCGTGTACTAGTTGGTAAGGAGCGAACTACAATTTTGACAATTTAAAGTTAGTTTTGGGTTATTTTACGAAGCGTGTAGCATATACGTTCTAAGGCCGATAGTGGTAAGGCTTTTGCTATAGATTTGGAACTTATCTGAGCGTGTTTTGCAAAAGAAAGTTCTTGGCTGAATGAATAATTTTCTGATTTTGTGTGCATTCATTCGTAATTTGTCCGTTTGGGGTAAGTGGGCGCGGGTAAGTGTTCGCACTTTTACGCTAAGCAAATAATTAATAATAATTATTTTTTTTAGGTTTATAAATTTTATAATTATTAATTATTTCATTTGCCAACTTACTTAAGATAAGATAGGTTTTTTTTTAACTTGATGTCAAATTCGATATACTAATTATGATCTCTAAATAGGTAAAATCTATGCAAACATAAAAGTTAAAATTTTGTTTAAATATATAGGTACATAACATAATGTTTTATTAGGTATATAAATTTTATGATGATTGATTATTTCATTTGCCAACATGCTGGTATAATATTTAAAGTGATTCTTTCTTATGTGTTTTCTAAGTGTATTTTATACTTGTAATCGGAATAAATAATGCTTGATTTACTTTTATTTTGCAACGCGAACACTTACACCACATGCAATCACTTACCCCGTAAGGGTGCGAACACTTACCCGCAAGTCGGGGCAAGTGTTCGCATTCCGATTTTTCGTCTTAAAATGCATTTATTTCAAAAACTGAAATAAATGACAGTACAAATTTCATTTATTTTAATTGACAGATAATTTTTCTAACTAAAAACAATACTTTAGGTGCTCTAAATACTAGATCTTGAGCACAGTGAGGTGTCAAAGTGGAAAGTGCGCCCACTTACCCCGAATGACTCTAGGTAAACTAAAAGTGAAAATTTCGTGTAGTCTTGTGACATAGAAAGCTCGGACAATTCAGTGTACCAAAATAAACACTTACTTGCAAATAATGCAGGGACAGTTTGGCGAATGCGGCCGTGTTACTCTATGTCCGCGAGACATTAGCAGATTTATAATTTCATAGTTATTCAAATAAGCTGCGAGAATCAGCGGTGTTACATGTGTGGGGTACACTGTAGAATGGGTCGCTCCAGCGAATTCTAATCCGGGAGACCTTTTCTTCAACGCGTTCAACAACAATACTGGAAGTGGACAAGGAAACTTAGGGCTATATTTTTAATCTAGCCTAGCTTCTGCCCGCGGCTTGGCTCGCGTGGTACCAACATTTGAAATAGTCTGTGTGTTATTCTAAGCTACAATTTACAATGCTTATTCCAAAATTCCAAATTAGTCCACTGGTCAAGGCATAATTAAAACAACACAAACACCCAAACACGCAATTTTCAGTTTTATAATTTTAGCAGTATAGAATATTTCTAGGGTTTCTGGGACACGTTTTTGAGTTTAGTCACTCGTCCTATTTTTATGCCTTGTTTTTTTTACGCACAGGAAAAACAAGATCATGCAGTGTTGAAATATAAATAAAAGATGTTCTCATTACCTAGCGTTTTAAAGTGCTAATGACACCAATTTTTACTAAGTACCTACATAAATTTTTCATAAATGGAAATTTGTTTATGGATTTTATTCAGATTAAAAAGTAGATAATATTTCACACTTGGTAAAGTGCAATGTCATTTATTTTACTCCATAAGTAGCAAATTCAGTGAAAGCAACATTTTACCCAATATTTTTGTACTGCTATCTCGTACGGCGTGCAGCGCAGTGTCACCAATTTCCGCTTGCGGATATTTCAAGAGAAATTCAACCATTTCTTCGGATCTGTTATGCACTGCGATACTGAGAGCCGATACGCCCTACATAGAAGTGTAAACTGTAATTTTATCTTTATATCTAGATTATTACGTTTATAACTTATGAAACTGACCTGGAAGTTGACGCAATTTATATTAAGAGCCGGGTGTTCCTCGAGATATTTTTCGACAGAGCTTAGTACGTTCTCAGATACTAGTTGCAAAAATTCGACTTCTTTAGGCATCAGTTTTGGTAGGTAAATACATCCTTTTGGTCCTTTTCCATAAAATTTCCCTTCATCTGGCTTTAATAAAAAAGTACCTAATTTAGAGAGATCGAAGACAGAAGTCATCGAGATAGAGGGCCATTACGGGCTAATATGGAACAAATCGAAAGTATCGAGTGTCTAAACATACCAATTCTAATGTGCAGTAGTGAGTTCTTAGACTCGGTGTGAAGAATCTTGCTTTGCTCTGTACATACGACCTCGATTTCGGTAGATACGGGCTGCTCATATCTTCTGACATTCTACTGTAGTTAGACGGTGAGTTCCCGAAGTTCCTATGTTCAAAAACTTTGAGGACTGCACATTCATTGATCTTATTCAGTTCCGGGGTTTTGGATTGCTTCGGAGGAGCGATGGTAAAGGATTTTTGGTAGTTAAATATTTTAGAGAAGAATTTATTGCTGTTGATGGATTCTGGTGAATTGTTTAGTTTATTCTCAGCATGGCTTGCAAGATTTTTATTAGATTTGTCTAAGAATCTTCGTTGCTTTGGAAGACTCGGCAAGCTTTGATTTTCGATAGAATCAGTGTGAACTGATGACTTCATCGTTGGGACACGCCGCAGTATATGGTAAACCCAGTACCGTTGTTTGTAGTTTACTGTCTGTTTTGCTATGCGAGCTTTATAAAATTATCTTTATTGGAGAACTTGTTTTGGAATTAGGACAAAAACAAAACCACACAAAACTCGCAAAAAATACGAAACGTAAACTTAAGTGACAGTCACAGAATACTATGGTGACAGTTATGATGACGACAATATCACAGACAAAATATTAGACACGATTTATGCAGGATTTATTTACTTAATTTTAAAAAAGTAATCTGTGTTAATAGATAAGATTGAATTATTAATGAGATGTAATAAACTACTGTGCTTTGTGGAGACATTTTCGGTTTATCTTCTAGTTTTCGCTATAAATAGTGTAGAGCAGCGCGAAATATGAGTAAGATCTAGTTAGAATCTGCAAATAAAACAAAACATGCATTATAGTTTTGACATTTCTGATGATGAGATAACAATCAGAAAGGTATTTATACTTATGAACAATTTCTGATGATGAGATAACAATCAGATAGGTATTTATAAGAACAAAATAATTATACCATTTGTTAAAATTTTGCACAATTCATGGTTAATAACTTTAAATGAAATAAACTTACAGAAGTGTATGTTACCAAATTCATGTACATAAAATTCATTGCAGTAAATGCTATCGGTTTTTGAGATCTGTAAAAAAGATTTTTGTTAGAAGTCAGACTAGTAACTCACTGGTTTTGGTGCGTAAGTTTTAGAGACAGAATTATATATTTACTCAATATTATTCTGCTGTACTCACCGCTTTATAAGGAATATTAGAGCTCGACGACATCTAGGGTTAGTAACATACCATCTACTATTATAAGCTGCTTTGGCCACCTCCGCATTCTGCAAACATTGAACAGTTAAGGAACACAGTAGTATAATGAACCTGGATATTTAAGGTCACATACCGTGTGAAAGATGTCGTCAGCATACCAGCAAATCAACCCAATTTGAAGCAGAGCTGACCCGAGAAACAGCTTGTTGCTTACTTCCATAAGTGGTTCTAGTAGCTGAAAAAACACAGGATATAAATAATCTAAACTCATAATCTTTCTTGCCATTATGCTCCTGATGGGGGACAACTTAATTTAATTATCATAATCATTAATCTTGATTTTTTTTTGAAACTTAAAAAGAAACTAGACCTCGTCAACAGTAAGTACCACTTAACTTACAAAAACTTGAATAGAAGAAACGCCTTTTAACATAAATGAATGAAATACTAACCACAATAACGAATACTACACAGCAAATGTTCACGGAGCTAAAGACTACGTTAACGAGGTTCGAAAGAGAAAATGCGTCTTCCAAATCGTTGCAATACCTGAAAATAAAAAAGTTAATGGAAATCCAATTTTTCACGCACGTCGCGGAGAGGTATAAAGCCAAATTTCTTTATTGCACTAATAAGGCCATAGTAGTGGACAAGATTGACTATGACGCTGATAGTTTTTTTACAACATTCGACTTCATAAGCACGTTTTTTTATGCTATACAGATATCCAGTTCATAGTATTTCCACAAAACCTTATGAAAAAAAAAATTACAAAAATAAACTTTAAAGTACAGTCAGCGTCATCAATCGGTATCCCCCTATTGATTTGAACAAAGACCCTTTTCATTTCAACCTTGGATTTCAGTCGGGTATTATAACAGCTATTGCATCGGCTCGTTTTGGAACTCGAGCGAAATTAGATATCCATAAGTAAGCAAGGAAGTTTTTACAAAAGTTGAGATCAACGGCTTGCAAACCGACCTCTTACTAGGGGGATACCAATTAATGACGCTTTCTGTACATAAGATTTGCTTAACAGTGCTTATCCAAGAAAAATACTGATCCTACATGTATATCTGTAACAACACTAGTTGAATCTTTAATCAATTATTTACTTAATAAGTCGCTGATGAAGTTTGATGTTCCCTTTTATCTCTTCATACTGTTCCTCATCAGATTGGCTGACGTTCCCAATGCATTCCAGCCGACGTTGCAGGAGCCGCAGCAACAGGCCAATGTGGCTTGCCATACCGGAGAACAGGAGGTCAGTCCCGACCATAATCCATACGCAGATTTGACCTAGAATAGATTGTCACACATAAATTCACGCCTGTTTCGCGTGGGTTGGAATAGACCACAGATTTTTATTAATGGGTTATTTTTAAGAAGTTGCTATCTTCAAAAAAGCTACAATTTATACTCCAAATGTTCTTCTTTTTACGAGTACAGGCGTTAGTTTTGTCAATGAACATCACTGAATCAACAAGTTTTGTTTCAATAGCATTTGCGGTTTCGTATTTTTTGCCTTTGCGTTCATCTTTGCGTGCGTTCAGACAGACATCCACACTAAAACATATAATCACGAACCCAAACACAATCATCCAAATACTTGCTCGTTATTGACATACAGTAGACAGTGAAAGTTTTAAATGATGATAGCTCCACAATCAGAGAACACCCATTAACACATTGAGGGTAACATTATAGTTGAGTCTGCTATAATTAATCCAGTTTTAGCTGATTACAGGTTTCTTAAGCATCTAAGAAACTCAGATCATAATGACAGTTGCATGATGAACTAAAAACAAATAGTGATACAGTATCCACTTTCGTTGGTAGAGCGTAATGGACACATCATGAATGTGCAAAAAGTATCCGAAGCATGTTCGTGTCTCTAATTGTTGATATTCTAGTATGATAGTTACAGTGAGCATTACTTTTTATGCACATGTCATCAGCACTTGTAGATTTTTCATTTACTGCCTATTGTAAAATTATGCTAAATGATTTTTAGTTCTGAAGTGTATTATAATGTAATTCTATTAATTCATTTTTTCTTACATATTTGTGGGCCGAAAGCAAGTGCAATAAAAAAACAAATCACGTGTCCCCAAGAAAGTTTATTGCATGTTATGCGGGTATTACCTACAGTAATTACAAAATATTTTATTTTGTACCTACTTTAGTAATTATAAAGAAAGATATTAGAAGAAAAGATATTACAAGACAACGGGATTTTTCTAATGATATGTTTCAATTATCGTCCCAGTTGCGGAGTTAACGACAAGACAGAATTTTACACTACAATTATGATACAGTTATTGCTATAGGTGTGTTGGTCGGAGGACATTGTCAGCGTGGTCGAACGAGAATGAATGAGGCTAGCACGGGACCAAGAGAAGTGGCGTATTAGAGAGGAGGCTTATACCCAGCAGGGGGTAATATAATAACACACTGATATGATGATTTTCGCTATAGGGTGGTAGTGGTGCATATCTTGGCTTTTTCACATATAATGTTGTACAAAGTACCTGCAAACATCTCGAAGAGGTATACAACAACGTGTCCGAAAGGTTCATGTTTGTCGAAGGGGTACCATGCTTTCCACACGTATCCAACCGATGCGTCCTCATGCGTCCAAAACCGTTGGTAGAAGTAGACAGCTATAGGAGTGATATTGTAGAACCACACTCCCATTAGATTCACCGCTAAGTAGCCTGCAACATTCTCAACTTTGTTACTAGAAAGATAAGATACACCTGATGATCATTTTATAGCTCTAGTCAACAAAGATGGGCTTGGAACCTGTAACGTTGGATACTTCTACATGCAAACATTTGACAAATTCAAAAGTAGTTTCTCTGAATTCTCAAAGTCAAAGACACAGTATGAATTAAGATCAATGGAATCACATACAACAACCTTAATACGGTCATTCTCAGGCGCAGCATTTTTTTCGGTGGCACAATTTTTTTTAGAATTTGGATGTTTTGACATGAAATATCAAATCTATATTTAATTTAGTAATTATTAGTACAAGAGGGAACTCTTAAAGCCTAACGGTTAAAAAGTTATTTGATTTTAAAAAATTGGTGCCCACCGAAGTCAATATTCTAATCACCGAAATCAAATACATTAAACTTTGGTTAAAAAGTCAACAGTCTTTAGTTCGATCTATAATTATTACATAAAAAATTAGGTATTTGTTGATAAAAATCATTTCTAAAAGGGGTTACAGCATTAAACCCCTTGAAGGAGTTAAATTATGTTTCAAAGTTTGTATGGCGATTTAATACTAGTAGTTCTCCCCGAACTGAGATCTCGCGCATCGTAGATGGCTTACATTTGGACTTTCTTCTGACTACCCCTATACTTTCAAGTGCTACTACTGCCGAGTATGCCTATTGCGCTAGCTCGTCATGGTAAAATTACTGGCATGCATGCAATACATAATGTCGTGTCTAATTTTTCATTCATTTCATATTTATTACGAATTCTCGTCGTATTTAAAAAAGTATACCTACGCCCTAGAATAAAAATAATAACTATTTTGGAATTTACAAATAAAGACCTTTCATTTCACTCAACTCAATATATTTGTTTAACTTTTTTTTTAACCCCCCTTGGGAACCCAATATCCACCCATGATTGGATGGTAAACGATTCCGGCTGTCCAAAAGTCAAGAGCTAGGAACACGTCCTGGCTGGCATCCACCCGAGCATACTCGTATACTACTTAAAGTTAGTCTCTCTTGCAGAATCCAGCCGCTTCAAACCTTGTACTAGGTACTACTACAGGTGGCTGCCTGATTCGGCATCAGCTCCTCTCATTCACATACTGACGGATGCTTTCCTCACTAGTTGTCGGGTCTAGTTGGGATATATTATAAGCCGATGGTCGTTTCAACAGCCTGCAGGGCGAACCTGGCAGAGCGGAGGGCTATCCCACGTCAGTTGGGGGAAGGCTTCGGCCGATGCTTCTTATCTACGAGAAAAAAATCCATCCGCGTCAGTCCTCCTCACATCACAAATGGGTATTTCCTGTTGTGTCAGAATTTTCTGTCACTTTCACCGCGTCAGGTGCCGCTTTAACGATTGGCTCCTGACGCGGTAGCAGTCTGGCGGAACAATCAGTGGACTCCCGTTTCCGCATTTGGACTCGATGGTGGTCCTTTATGCGTGGCGATAACCTGGCTCGTTAGGTACGTAGCCAACCTAGCTCTCCTAGAAGCACAACAGCTTCCTGGGGTCTTCACCGGCTTAGAGGAGCGACCTCGGGATACTGAAGATTTGTTGCCATTGTGTTGCTACTCCCGCACATTCCAGGACTACGTGAGCAGCTGATTCTTCTTCGCTTAGACATCCCCTGCAGAGTGGACTGTCCGTGGCACCAATGTTGTACAGATGTGTGTTGAGGGTACAGTGTCCTGTCAATGTCCCTAAGATTATTTCGAGGTCTTTTCTTTGTAGGTTCATCAGACGACGCTCTGAAGTGTCGGATTGTCTATCTCCAGCGATAGTTGTGTAGGTTTTGGGTATGTTGCCGCATCCAGATGTGTAGTTGAGAAAAGGGCGTAGGCAAGAATGAGGTTGGGCTCTAACTCTTTAGGTTGAAAGCTGCAATTGAGCTGTTCTTTTATTTTTTATAGATGCCGACACTAATCTGGGGCACCTTTTTTATGCCAGCTTTCTCTATGATTCAATACAATTATCATAAATCAGGAAACAGCACTATAAGTGCTATGAAACTGTCTTTACCCTTCATATATTTCCACGGAAAACACTGAAATCAATACCACCGGAATCAAAATTATGAGAAAAATCCTAAATATTTTTAAAAGTAACCAAAATTTTGAATATTAGTCTGCATAATGGAAATCTTGTACCGCTTAGATACACTTTTGTTATAATTCGAAAATAATTGCTTGAATGGATTTGAAAAAAATTAATACACCGAACTCATCTTGGAGGGTATACCAAGCCACCGAAAACGATTTTGTTCCTCAATAAAAGAGACACACAGAGACCCACAGACCTGGTTGTCCTCTCCACCAATGCGGAGGGGCTGATAGTTATTCTTACTCTAACAACTGTTCTTGCAACTATTAGAGAACAGGGTATATGCGTAGATCGGTGCGCGCCACCGATATCAATTCAAAACCTCGGACGCGACTAAAACTACTTGTAACTTATTAACGAAAGCCTAATATTTATTGGGAATATTATAAAATAAGCTAGTAATTATCTGGTTTTTTGTGAATACATTCAAAGTAGCGCCACGCTTTATAGAGAAAAAGATAAAAAATAATTTACATCGCAAAATGTGCTTGGGACATGCCACCGAGGCTCAAATTTCAGCGGTTTTTATTTTTTTTAACTATTTTAAATTTATTTTATCTAAAAGAAAACATAGACTTCTTCTAGTATTTGATCATAACTATCATACAAAAAAGAATCAAGCTTTTAGAAATCTATTTAATAGAGGTTTTTGGCCCGGACGTTTTTTTTGAGCCGTTTGCGAATGGCCCATTTAGCTCCTCTAGACTTCTTCAAAGGATCTCGAATATCTGAATATATAAGCTTACGTCTACTGTTTTTTGTTTGTTGTCTTGAAGTTATTTATGTAAAAAAAAAACATCATTACAGAATCTTGCATGTCAGAACAGAAGCAGATTTCTACAGTCCTTGGGATACAACTATTTACATTTTCTGAAATATCGTTTTCATACTCATAATACCAGTTTCAAATGTGAAAGGTTGCTAAAAATATATACTTAGATCCAGAAGCGGGTAAAAGCATGGTAATTGGGTAAAGGGCTGTTATTATGCGTTACTAACATCGATGTGCGAGTGATAAGGCGCCGAGACTTTTATCCTTGAGAATTTGGTACTCATCATCCAGCGGAGGCATAGGCCAGATCTCGGCGAGCTCGATCAAGAGGTCGCGGAACACATCTAGTTTGTACCACAGCACAAATACCTTTGCAATACCTAAGAAAAACATAAACAATTATTATTAACGGGAAAGACTTCAAATCTGAGTTTTGAAACCTTTAGGTATTGATTCAGAAATATATGTGAGAGTGTGTTTGTTTGTTTGTCCTGCTTTCACGTCAAAACAGAGAAACGGATTGACGTGATTTTTTGTGTGGAGATAGTTGGAGGGCTGGCTGGAGAGTGACATAGGCTACTTTTTATCCCGAAAAAATGCATGTTTCCCGTGGGATAAAAAAGTAGTAGTCCACGCGGCCGAAGCCGCGGGCGTCCGCTAGTAGTTAATAAAGCAGTACAGTTTTGTATTGTACAAAGTAGAAGTATGTATAAAGAGAGCAAATATAGTCACGTCTAGACAGGGAAATGTATAAGAGATACTTACTTAAAGCACCATAACCAAAAGTGTGGAAAAGTGGCACAACGTCTTCGACTCGTGGCGAATTGGACAACGTGACGCCAATGTAGACGATGTCACCGAAAACGTGGTAGCAGATACTAGTCATGGAGAGTACGAACATAGCTCTCTGTTTCCAGTACTCTGATCTTTTCTTCGGCATGATGAAGGAAAGTCCAATGCGGCGCATGCAGAACCCACTGAGGGCCAGCGACTTGTCGATCTCAGTTTTAGCTTGGTCTGTCGTTTCAGTCATGCTTTAGGCCGGTGCTCTGCCTTACATTTTACGACAGAAAATGAACTCATTGCTTCCATTCTGCCGTTTAATAGTAGCATTAAATATTTTATTGTTTTAACTGGATCTATGATTTTAAAAACAAGCGACCAGCATTGTGAACTGTGTTGTATAAATTGAGTGATATCTATTTCGTTGTTATAAGATTCAAAATTGCGATAATTTCTTTACTATAACTTTATGGCCACTGATTCTCGCATGCCAGGGTTGAGGTGATGGGCGTGAACAAAACTAAAACAAAGTTTAAACATGAGTTGATAGCCTAATTATGGGGTAGAGTTTCTCATACAAACTAGATGTATTCTAAAGAAATCAAGTTTCACACCAGTTATTGACATGACATTTAACAAGTGAGAATTTATTCAGTAATTGCATAAAACAGTGATATGAATGGAAAATCGATCGGGAAGTACCGTAGTGGGATGGATCTCATAAGACTCATTTACGGTTAAAGCAGGTAGTCTGATAATCGAAGCGATAAGGAGTGACTTGTCAAATATTATAAAGTCAAACGTAATATGCATTGAAAATATAATAGTACGGGAGAGATTTTGTGCCTTTATCACAGAATAAATACGTTACTTCTAAATATTTAATACGGGTCGCATGTAAATTTTGTATAAAACATGGCAATGTACCTACAGTCAACCACAAAAATGATGAAAATTTTAAGTTATACAAACCCAAATATCTTTGTGACCAGCAGGATTTTGATCATAATTTGGGCAGATTGAGAATTCACCTAGTACCTATAGAATTCAATGTTACAGAGCTCTAGATGACACTATTATAGTCCATGTTGGTACACTAGACTCTGCTTGACGTCTAAAAGCGGTTATAAGGTTCGAAACACGACCGCCATGGCGTGACGTGATTGGATTGCAGTATGCTCTTCATTGTTGCGGTACCAATGTCGTTAAAGACACGCGAACTTGTTTAATTAAAACGATAAAGTGGGAAATTCAACGCTATAGGGACAATGCAGCCCCTAACATTTACTTAGATTCATTATAATATACTTACAGTTACTTTGAGTTGTGTGCTTTGAAGCAGTATTCTTCATGTTGATAACCATTTGTGTGATGAAACTAGATGTGGAGCTCGGCTGAGCGGAATAGGGGCTTAGCTTTCGCTCTGAAGGTCTTGGGTTCGATTGCAATGGATTTATGGTTTCGAATAATTTGAAATGAAATTTGACACAAGGTCTAAACGGATATACCTAAGGAAAACAATGAGAGCAAATCGGCGGCTTAGCTCTTCACGTCACGACATGATCAAAGACAAGCATAAAGGATAAATTAGGTACTGGGCCTACTCTTCATTTTAACAGGCACAACACAACTATGATACCTTTTGACATGGCATTAGTTTTTTCTTTATGTTGAGAATATTTGGTTTCACACATTCGTCGTAGTTAAACGATATAAATATCTCAAATCGAATCACGGACATTGACAGATTTAACTTCGATAGCGGTGGACTTTTGTGAAATGGATTATTGGTATACTTTCTAGTGGATTTAAGAATAAAATATTATAAAACAACATAAATAATTCTGATAGAAGAAATCCTAGTGGAAGAACAAGACTATGTACAGTTTGTCACTGATTGGGTGTTGTTTATTTAACGCACATGTGCTCTTGGTGCACGCTGTGCCAGGGCCCTCTGTTGCGGAGAGCGCCGCGGGACTGGGGCAGGGAATGAGTTAAGAAGGTACTTTATTCACAATTCAATGGCTGTAACCTGCAGGTCTATGTACAGTCTACGTGTAGGAAGCTTAAGAGTCTATCCCGCTAAGATCGCTGTGTTTCGGCAAATTTAGCACGAGCCCGCCGTCCGTGGCGGTTTTACAGTTCGCCACCGTTACGCGGCGATTAGGCTGCGCACGCGCATCTACCGCCACGCCAATGCACTTGTCATCCGATGTAATTGCCTTGCATAAAAATCATTACGGGAAATAATGTAAAAGCGCTTTATATTTCCTGTCAAGCTTTTTATGCGAGTCTTCGATGGTTTGAGAGGGCAAGGGAAATCATTTTTGATATCTTATTTTATAGAAGGGCAAATTATATGCCGCATGAGCTCATCAATATTCAAAGTAACTACTTACTGGTTTAGGTTCAATACATTTTCTTTTTGTATGAATTGCTTTTGATTTCACTACATTGATCGCATCAAAGCCTAATTTATATATTCATAATAAAATACAAAACAATTAGGTAGGTAAGTACCTACTTACCATTTAAGTCTGTCAACTATTTTTTTTATTTTTTTATTATTCTAGATAGACCTTTGTTTATTTACAATCTCACCTGATGGTAAGCGACGATGTGGCTGACGATGGATCACAAACTAGTCCGTAAAAGAAAGCAATATAAATACTTACATTTTAGTTATTTACGTACTTCAAATTAGAGATACTTACACTTGTAAATACCTATACTTATATTATAATCCTTTTTGACAAACGGGAAATTTCTTATAAGTATCTATCAAAAAGAAAAGCAAACTAAAGGCACAACCTAATTAAACTCATCTCTATGAAAAATATTCGAAAGCAACCCGTAATATCAATATTTGTAATTCATTGTTTACGAAATCACCAAGTAAAAGTGCTAGTTATTATTAAAGTTTGAACGGACACGACCCACTTCTTTTCAAAAAGTTCTTTCGCAAAAACGTCTATCGAGATATCTTCTAAATAAAAGACTAGAATGGCGGCGCAGCGATCAACAAAAATGGTAGAGCAATTCGAATGAATACAAACTGTATTTAGGTTAAATAAAAAGCTCTAAAGTAAATGTTTGGATAACCTTGCTGCAAAAATCAATTTGTAGTTATGAGGGTAAACTTATGTGTAGGAATAAACAATTTACTCAGCGAACAAACTCAGTTATTTATCATGTCACTATAATTAACCTACGATCGTAATTTAGTCTTTGAAGTGCTTCATTTGTTCAGTCTGTCGGTAAGGACTTAAAAGCCTATAAGTCGGTACCTAGTCGTTAATTATTGCGGTTTAATTTTCTGGTAGTTAAAGAACAATGCCCAAAAATGTATGGACACCGTCCCCACCGTTGTAGCACTTTAAAACCTATGTTAATCGAAGGGCCATAGTCATCTTATCATTTTATTGTATCACAGCGAAACTGAAATGTGAATCCGAAAAAGGTTATATCGACATGAAGAAACCGGAATCAGTCACAATAAGGTTACCCATAACGATGCTTTTTTTCATTATTACTGTGGGATGATTTCGTTCGGAATTTTCAAACAACTCTTTAGAATTAAATGGTGACTCCCGCACGGGATCAACTCACGGAGCAGAAAAAGTTCAATAAAGAATTCTGCTGATTATCGTTTTTGTGAAGTACCTAGCCATTGACGTTTTTTTAGGAGTTTTTAAAATCTATTACAATATTGTCCCAGGCACTGGCCGGCCCAACGAAATTCTCTTAACGCCTTCCTATCCCATAGTACCACACGACACTGATGACATATGCGCGTATAGATTATATTATACCTATATTATTTTTATATATTAGATATGTCGCAGGCAACTGGTTGAATTAGCCATTCAATAAATTCCTAGCCATTTCATTGAACGCTGCCATTCAATTAAATGGCTGAACGTCGGTTAGTCAAATAGTTGAACACAACGTTCAACACTACGGCTAAACAAAGGTCAGCCATTTAATTGAATGGTGTTTTTCAATGAAATGGCTAGCCGGTTCTTGCTCACAGAAAAAATAAGTAGGTTTTAGTTTTTTTTTATAGCACGCGTATCACACACCCACGCAGAAAGGCTGCTCGAAGGTGAATCTATTATTTTGTGGCATACGAATAACACTGGGAACTTATTTTCTTTGTTTTTCACGACAAAAAAAAAACATGGCGGGAAAACATACTAATTCAATGAATCGGCGGCCTTTCAATCAGGCAGAGTGTTGAACGTTTTAAACGCTTCAAAGATTCAACTATGCGCCTAGCCATTTAATTGAATGACGGCGCTCAATGAAATGGCTAGGCACTTAATTGAATGGCTAAGTCAGCCAGTTGGCTGCGTACAGATACATATTTTAGCCCCGGCTTCGCACTGGTGCAGTTCTGATACTTACTTAATACTTGTATATAGGAGCATTGCGAGCATTGCAACCCGTGCAAAGCCGGGGCGGGTCTCTAGTTATACATATAAACCTTCCTCTATCTATTAAAACAAACATTGTGGCGAAAAAGTATAATAAACGGCAAAATAATTGTGACTGATTCCGGTTTCTTCATGTCGATATAACTTTTTTCGGATTCACATTTCAGTTTCGCTGTAATACAATAAAATGATAAGATGGTTATGGCCCATTGATTAACATAGGTTTTAAAGTGCTACAAGGGTGGGGACGTTTTGAACATTGTTCTTTACACTGAAATTATAAAATGAGCGAAATTTGCGAGTTTGTGTTTATGTGGAGGGTAATATCTGGATCCACGCAACCCTTAGAAAATATGTTTTTGAAAGTTACATTATTCTACATGGCCATGGCTAAGTATACTAAGTTGATGAACTAAAAAATGCAATGAAAAGAATTAACCAACTTCGTTACAATTTAAACGAAGAATATGTTCACATGTGACTAAAACCATAATGTTCTAATAAGAAATATTCTCACAACCAAACTCTACCATAACGCCGAAGTAAATGACATTTCTTCTGCGAAGTGGTTCCGCGGAAGCTTTCTTCCATTTGCTACCGACATTCTGTATAAGTACCAAATGTGCGATCGTGCTGTAATGGATTAAGTGCGGCAGCATTAACACAATAACCTAGATAATATGCATTATAATACGGAAAATTACTTTAGAGGCACGACCGAAAACTGATACTGCACTTTCATACGTATCTATTATGATAGTGAGTTTTATTGTGTTTAATTTGATTACAGCTTTCATTGCTATTTGAATCAGTCATATCTTACAGGGTGGAAAAAATGAATGGGCCCCGGAGGGAAACTACTTTAAATCCTTAAGATACAGTATTTTACTTAAAGGAAACATTCCTTTATTTTTAAAAAGAAACAAAACTGCATTCATAGATTTTCTAAAATTCGCTTGCCTCACCCGGAATCGAACCACCTAAAAATTAAAAAAACAAACCACGCTCTATTTAATATCACTAATCGATAGGTTTAATGTCAGGATAAAATCTTTAATTAAATAAATAAAAAAGATCATGAAACCTAACATTTATTTTCATAATTTTTTTCATTAATTTTTATTAGTTTACCATTTGCGACAAAACTTTTCTAGACGGTATTTGTCTATTCGAGGTGAGATTCAGACTTCCGAAAATGCATCCGATTCAATGATTTTCTTCGAAAATTTGACGGTTTTTCAGCGAAAAAACGTTATTTTTTGAATTCGGAATACATTTCGAGAAGGTCTGAATCACACTACTGGATACCTCTCACCATTCCAATGTAGAGCTAAATTGCAATTAAAGCCCCTATGTACCTACTAAATATTAGATTTCATGGATTTCTCAGTCACAGACGAGTGTAAGACCTCATGTTTCTTTGAGAAGTTTTATCTTTAGTATGGAATGTATCGAATAGTGGAATAAAATAGGGAGTGGTTAATTTTTGAATTTTTAGCTGGTTTGATTCCTGGGTGAAGCAAGCTAATTTCAGAAAATCTTTGAATGCAGTTATGTTTCTTTTTAAAAATAAAGGAATGTTTCCTTTAAGTAAAATACTGTATCTTAAGGATTTAAAGTAGTTTCCCTCCAGGGCCCATTCATTTTTTCCACCCTGTATAAAATAAAAAACCGGTCAAGTGCGAGTCGAACTCGTACGCCGAGGGTTCCGTACCTAGCCATGGTGCCAATTAAGCTAGTCCGCTTAATTGTATGAGCGCCCATACAACTCGGAGAACAATTTTAATTGGCGTCAACTATGTATGTATGGGAACACCCTTTAATTTTCAACTTTTTTAACTTTTTGGAATTTTTCCTTTATTTGTGCTATAAGACCTTGCTTTTTGCCAAATTTCGTTATTCTAGGTCAACGGGAACTACCATTTAGGTTTTCGACCCAAAACTTCTAGGGTACTTCCGGTTGACCTAGAATTGTCAATTTTGGTTACAAGCAAGGTCTTCCAGCACAAGTAAAGGAAAAATTCCGAAAAATAATAAAAGTTGATAATTAAGGTAAGTTTTGGTACTCACAAGTTTTCACGAAAACCTAAATTTGCCTATATCTTTTTATAGTGTTGACTCAGGACCTTGATTTTTATACTCACAATAGGGACTATAGACCTTAGTATATGGTATAAATTTCAACTTGCTAGCTCTACCCGTTCCTGAGATAATCGATGGTGACACACGGACAGACAGACAGACGGACAGACAGACAGACAGACAGACAGACAGACAGACAGACAGACAGACAGACGGACAAGAAAGTGATCTTATAAGGGTTCCTTTTTTTACCTTTTAAGGTACGGAACCCTAAAAACCCGGCCAAGAGCGTGTCGTGCCACGCGCAGTGTAGAGTTCCGTAGTAGCCCGTTACAACAAGCAACTACTTCATCTTAGAAACTTTAAAGGATTTATTTTAAGGATTTTGTCTTTGGTACAAAATTATCCAACACCCAAGTTCAACGACTAATACTACTAAACTAATAAATTTATCTTAACCGCTATAATATTTCTTTAAAGTTTATAAAATGCACTATGATCATCAATTTAAAACTTAGGTACTTACCTAACTTTTTAGGCTTTAGTTTTTAGTTCTGCATGCTTCGCCACTAGTTTTACGACATACTTAAATACTTAACTAATTTAATTCTCATTTTAAGTGAACTGTAATTTTGTTCTTATGAGAATAAACTCTTTAAACCGAAACCGAATTTTTCCAGATTTTTCAAGTCAGCAGCTTTTAGAGGGGGGGACGAAACTTTGGTAGTGTCTTCTGAGACGCAAAGTTTATTACCAAAAATATTTTTATCATTGTCATCATCTTTCCACTTTTGTGTAAGTACTTTATATAATACGTAAAAAAAACTACTCATATTAATTCAAATTACTATCTATTACTGAGTATTTTATTAAGCGTGTTAATTTGTTACATCTTTCGTAATACTGTTACCAATAGGCAATATGCGTCTGATTCAAAAGCGGGTTAAACGTATTTTTCTATGAACATTATGGCTTTAGAATAATGTGTGTGTAATTATTTTTTAATATTATTTCATTTTCGCTTAGAAATTAATAATTAAAAAGTGCAAAAATATAGTGGGAATTTCATAAGACTTGAAACGCAACGCTATTTGTCACGTATGCTGTGACGTCACACTCCTTCAAACTCGACAGAAAGTTTTTTTTTCTACCTACAAGCGCGTGTAATTTTGGTGACTTGTGACGTCACGTCCGTTTCAAGTGCATGAAAATGTTGGTAAATTTTAAAAATTATTTTTGTTATAAAATTTTAGTTTTTCGGCGCTGGAATTTTTGTTACGGTTATTTGACGATATAACCTATCGTATAAAATCATAAAAAAAATTGATGCATATTGCCTATTGCATTTTCATTTCTCTATGAGGAAATCGTTGATTGAAGTTTATTACAAAATATAAAGTTAATGCAGACTTTATGCGTTATAAGATCGATAAGATTTAATTCCACATGGAGATTTTGACAGGAACCGACATAATGAGATTCAAATGTTATGTTACCTAGCTTTATTTTATTGTGAAAACTTCGACAAAGAATTTCCGCAAAATCTCTCACTGATCCCAATTTTTGACTTTTGTATACCAAATTATGTAGGCAATTTGTAATGACGACAATATACTATCGCTCGTATACGTTTATTTTATGTATCAATGTTTTGGTAATTTGCTTAAACTGAGAACTGGTTGATCCACTACTTTAGTCATAAATTACGTCTTACAACATTAAACAACAGTAAGTAAAAGCGAAAATGTTTTATTTTCGTCACAAAACAGCAACAAGTGACCAACATCGTGTATATAAATAGGAAAATAACATTAATGAAAAGGAAAAGGCTACCTCAGCTTATGTTATGAGTGTCATGGGATAAAACAGAAAACAACCGAACCGAAAAAACGAAAGAGATTAACGAAATTTCGAAAACGAAAGAAAAACCAAACTAAAAAAAATATATAAATATATTTAAATTGACGGACAGAAATAGCAATTGTAAGAAAATAATAACAGTCCAGGGTCTATTAGACTCGTCATTACCCGGCGAGTAATTGAATCTTACACAAATAAAAGCATATGAGCAAGCGCCGCACCGTGTGCAGTGTAATTTAAGATTTTCATCGTGCAGGTAATGAGAACCAATACGAAAGACTTTCACTACTGTAATGCCCATTGGTTCACATTCAACATTGATCTTAGGCCCATAATCGAACATTACTCGAAGGAAGCTAACATTTCTAATTTGTATCTATTAAAAATGTAAAGGCGACGCTTACTGCGCTACTGTTTTGAAAAGGTGCACTGATTGATCTTAATCACCGCTGTAGTGAATTCTGGGCCTACAATGCTCACGGTGGCCTCAAATCCTCTTTTGGGAAACCACAGGAAGTGTAAAATGCTGTTCGTTTGTTTTTATTGTCGAGGCAGTGACCTCGATTGATAGGTGATAATTAAACGAAGTGGTTTCATTAGGTTTTATCATTCGCTGATCTTGAACGATATTTCGAACGGAGAATGTCAAGTAATGTTGCTCCTATCTTTGTAGCAGTCGACAAAATATCTATCTATTTAAATAGAGTAAGTATCTGTTTAATGGAAATGCATTTGCTTCCCATTGAGTTGATACACATCCACCTACTTCAGAAGCTTTAATCCATGTCAGTATAATTGATGATAAATAATGAATTGGATGTAAGATACAGCGCGCACCAATGCGGATGCACTGATTGGAACTAAGAAATAATATATATATAAAAACTAACAAATAACACTAGTGGTTTATTTGTGTATGTTTGCTATATTCCTATTTCGTTTGAACTACTGCTTCAGCAGTATTTTTACGTTTGAAGTTGTTGATTTTTTACTAAATAATAGGGCTTTCCTAAAGAGCACATCTCGATGGTCTGGGTGGAATGCCGCTCTAGTCCACGACCCGTGACGCCGCCGCTGCCGCACCCCTTGCCATTTCGCGTTCCGTTGTCCTGTCACCTCGTTGGGCAGAACCTGAGGTTTGCAAGCGTTCTGGCAAATTGCAGCATAGCTCGAGGCTCTTTATTGAAAATTCGATCTATCTGTTACGTTGAGAAGGGTCGGGAATGGAGCGAGAATTGCGCTTATGTGTGGGTGGTAAGGCTTCTAATCGCGCGGCAGCATCGTCCCGAGGAGCCCGTTATCCGGCGTCAGGTTACGGACACGTCTATATAAGACCGTGGCGTCTTCTTCACCATTTCATTCCGTTTGAGACGCTTGGCCGGTTGCGTGTTGTCTGTCGCGCCCCCGCCGGTATCCGATCGCGTCGCGTTCGTCTAGTTCCATCTCGTTCATTCGTTCAGGGCCCAGTGCTCGTTCCCGGACAGTTCAGTTTCATGTGAACTCTTGAACATTTTCTCGTGAACATCCATAGTTGAAGTGAAGCCGGCTGTTGCACTCAGGTATTTTTTAATATGGTATTAGATTTATAAGACTAGTTTTAGATCTCATAACATCAATAGATGGGAGTTGAAGAGATAACTAACAGGATGTTCAACTCTACTAAGGCTTGTTAGATAATTGGATAGAGTTCTATTTATGGAAAATCTGCGATGAGTGGGGAAATGCAATAGAACATAAAATGAGGATTAGATTAATGTTATGCGATTATATACGAAGCCGAGTGTGACTGGTTTTCCTATAACTCATGATAGCGTTGACATTTGCTACCATTAGAACCACCTACGGTGAAACTTTATTGTAGCTTAGAGTCATAAGACCTACGTAGCTTTCAGCTATAAACGTATTTATTTAAAAAGCCAACTATTTTTTAGTTAAATATCATTGATAATTTGAAATAAATAAAAAAGCTAAATGTTTAGAGCTTTTAAATAAATTTCAAAAACTTACCTTCTCTAGCATAATCTCTGCAATTATTCACGATCCTGACGTACTTCTCGCGTCATGAGATTTATTACCCCTGATAAAATGGCATTGAGAATATCTGATACAACAATATAACGGCTACGTAATACTTAGCTTACCTTTAGAGTTCATTAACTTGATCGAAGGAGAGTCATTTTCGTTTTTTGATACGACTTTGATTTTAGGATCCTCATTGTGCAACTAATTGTAAATTTTATAAATTAAAATAATATCTAAAGTAACGTTGGAATAAATACACCCTTAATCGATTATTGGAGGGAAATAAAACATCTTGAGAAAACTATTTAAAATAATAGGTGGCGAAGGGCTTGCAACCTGTCACGTGTTAAATGCTAATTACTTGCAAAAAGTAGGCATGTGCTTATAGTATACTAGCTGACGCCCGCGGCTTCGCCCGCGTGGACTACTACTTTGTTTATCCCACGGGAACCGTGCATTTTTTCGGGATAGAAAGTAGCCTATGTCCTATTCCCGGTTATTATCTATCTACATTCCAAATTTCATCAAAATCGGTTTAGCAGTTATGGAGATACGTGGCAACAAACATTCACACACACACACACACACACACGGACTTTCGCCTTTATAATATTAGTAGGATTAGTAGGATAGTAGGATAGGATTTGTACGTACCTCTCAGAGGACAGTTTTAAAAGGTTTCAAAAGCACTTGAATATCTGAGCAAATATCGTCCCTAGGGGTGAAATCGTTAACCTGCCTGTAGAATATTCAATATATTTATTGCTTAAAGTTGGCTATACATTAAGGTTTTAAAAATATTTGTTCCGCAACAAGAACCCCGCTGTGGCACAATCATAGGTACTTCATCATCATCATCATCATCTCAGCTGTAGGACGTCTACTGTTGGACATAGGCCTCCCTCAAAGATTTCCATGTATTGCGGTTAGAAGCGGCCTGCATCCACCGTCGACCTGAAGTTTTTACAAGGTCATCTAACCATCATGTCGGTGGACGTCCAACGCTGCGCTTACCGGTCCGTGGCCTCCACTCAAGAACTTTTTGATCCTATCGGCTATCTGTCCTGCGTGCTTTATGTCTTGCCCATTGCTATTTGAACGTGCTAATCCGTAGGTGCATAGCTATGCACCTATGGATTAGCACGTTCAATATTCGGATTCACGTTAATAATTCGAATTTTAAGTTAACATAGTTTATGTGCAATGTGCAAATATAGAGAGAATAGAGACTTCAAAGGATAAAGGATCTAAGTCCTTAATATCTTTTAAACAGTTTTTTCTACAACGCTTTCGCTAGAACTACTTAGAACTCAGAATTTCCCCCGCATCGTAATAACCACATCAATCTGCAGGAAATTTCTCTTCCGACAAAAAACCTATTACAGTCCTTGGAGGTCTGTCACGCATTGCCAGTGACATTAGAATTAGATACGTAACGACCTCTACCACGTATCGTAATAACTAAATTACCTTTAGACTGAGTAGGTACTTACTGAGCTGCGAGTGCTGCGACTTAATGTAAGGATCCGAGGTTTTACCTTGTTTATGGTACAAATAGTTTGCCTCATTGCCATGATTGGCAAAGATACCTGAATTTAGCCCCATACACGATTTCCCTTTCTAAAGAAAAGAAACGCAAAACTTAACTCCAGTAAAAAAAAAAATTAGAAGTTGTAGGTAAACACTTCTACCGAAGCATAGTTGTTTTATTGTTCCTTTTGTTAATAGCGGTTTCCTTATGATTTTGGCGAGTCTATCTATCTTAAATAAGTCATCCATCTTTCATTCGCACGGCCTGTAAACCCTGCTATATGTGCCATACCTGTATTGGTAGATGATAAAATGATTACCATCATTACCTGGGAATTACACGTAGACGTCTCGGTCGTCTCCTAGATCATTACTTGCATTCGCGTGAGATACCTTTTGCTCATCCCGACCTATTGTTTCAACTTTTGATGTAAACCGACCACAAATTGCAACAGCTACCAATGAATCCTAATTAGGTATAAAGGAACAAGATAAAAATAAATTCAAAAACCGAGATATGATAATGAAAGTTCGTGGAATATAAAAGTCGTGCTATCACAATGGAAGTCTAAAGCCTACTTGCTAGGTTGTCTGGCATGCAAAATGCATTAAATTTTCTTGCTTATGGGAATAATCTTACGTGCATGGGCATAACTTTTATTTAAAGTTATCCAATAAATCAGTTTCATATAAAGAAGCACGAGTGTACTATTCATCCTTCAAAAGAAGGTTTCACACAGTCAAACGTAGCGAAATGGTTTCTTGTTATTTAAAGGCGGAAAATGATATAAAGACCAGTATTTTAATAGCTTTTAGATTCAATACTTCAACATCCATCAAGTTTAAGCTTTGGTGCCTGAAAAGGGTGAGGCTTAATATTAGAACCTATAATATAAGAATTAAACATTACCTTTGCAAAAACTTCTCAGTGTTAAAAGAATTATTGCAACTAATACAAGGTGATCTAAGTCATGTTGAAAAACAGGTTCGTCTTTTACGAACATGTCTTATAATACAGGATGCTCGTTATTAAATTTTAATCACACTGTCTATAAACTCCAACGTGTAAAATTGTAAAAAACTATTTTACTTTTTGTGTAAGTATAATAAACAGGCGAGTACTTATTAGAAGAATTAACATAGAGGATAATAGGCAGCGTTTATTAAAAATTATCTAATGGTTGTGTTGTGTTAATTTTTTCAATACAAAGTGTGAATTCTCTTTTCTTTTTCTATGTGGGATTATAAAACTATACGAATTTTGTGAGCTTAGGAGATGTTTATTGGTATTATAATATATCGTACTATCATTCTTATCTATCTCGTTGATTTATTAACGTTGTAACATAGGATACAGTTAACAATAAAAGTAATTGTTTTTCAAAGTAACGTCGGATTATATTAGAAAATATTAATTATTTTTTTAAATAAAAATCCAAGTTTAGTGGAAAGAAAAAAGTTTTTTGTTGAAAAAATGTTTTTTAAGACAACCTTTTATTGGGTAGATAAGGGTAAGCTGATGCAAATGAGCCCAAACCCGGATGTTCTACTGTTATTTACTGAGAAATTCCATTGAACAGGTCCTGACTCCATCATCAGATCAGCTCGCTGTCACCATATTACATTGTAGTTGGAACTTGACAGCTATTTACTGAGGGGTTTTGTTGAATAGCTTGCAAGATTTGATCCGAAGAAACATATACACATATTGCAAGTTAAATAAAAGTTTTTAAAAAGCCAGCAAGTTCAATTGTTCTTGTTTTAAAACTTGAATTCCAATCAATTTCTATAGCCAGATAATGTTCTAAATTCATCTAAAGTTAAACAATGATCCAACAAAATTCATTTGTCAACATTTGAAACACATTTCTGGTTCTATTTGTAGCCTGTATTTAATTTTCAGAGTTTATGGTATCATCATGATCATTTTATGGTATCATTATCGTGGTTTCAGCTCACATATAAGAGATGTTATAATTAAAATAAAAAACGCATCTTAGGCAACGATTCCAACCAAATAATTAAGTACTTAACAAATTATTAATTTTAAAAATTTTAAACTAATTTTATAAGTAAGTACTTACTTACTTCTCCGGATGAATCGAGACATTGTCGGTATCTAAATCGACAATATTTTTACGTGAGTAATTCCCGTGTGTTAAATAATGTCTAGTACTTAAATAATTTATTTTCTACTTTATTGGCATTGTGTTTGCTTATGTTATATCTATATCATGACCAAACAAGGCCATTTCACCCTTTATTTCCTGTTGAAACACGTACCGCTTTAATGACTATCGCAAAAAGCTTCCTCGTAGCATGAGCCGGCCATTTTCTTTGACCCATGACTTTACTTATCTGAATCTAGTTAGAGCAAACTATAGTACTTACATCTCCAGCGAGTTGTAATATCACATAAAGTTGGAAGGGAATGAACTCAATATTAATAAAATTGAGAGTCATATTTCATTCTTTATCAAAGGAATCGGAAACTGCGTAGAATATCGCTGGGCTTAAATATGAGCAAGTCATTTTTAGAGCTTAGTGCTTCTATAAATAGCTAATTATAGTTATATGATTTAGAGACTATATAAAAGTTGTAATAAAGTTTACTAACTGTAATCCTCATAATTATTTGTAAAATGCAATAACGAAGGCTTTATTAGGTACTGTAAATACATAAAGAAAAAATAAAATAATTTTCCGGACCATTAAAATGTATTTGTTCCAAGTTTTATGACAAAAAAGTTATTCTGATGTTATGATGAATCCAAAGAAATTTTGATGAATCTCAGACATCGAAATGTCTACAGAGACATAAGTTTAAAAGATTCAATGGCGCCCAGTTAGAGTCGATTGCGTAAATTTTGCGGTCGTTCAACCAAGACGTAAAAAGGCATCGACTTTTTATACAAATCAGTTTCCCTAATAGCGTCTTGTAACAGAATTCAGTGTCCTCTCATTAGCTAACGTTAACTGATTCTTCTTCTTCTTCAAGTGCCTCTCCAACTTGTGAAGGTCGGCTATCAGCTGCTGGAATCTTTCTCGGTCTTTTGCTAGGCGGAACAGTTTGGATGTACTGGTCATTCCCATCCACTCCCGGATGTTGCGGAGCCACAACAAACTACAACTGATTACAAACTACTGATGTATCAAAATTCGAGGCTGCCTCGCGAGGCTGCTCCCGAGAATTGAGCTGTAAGTCAAGGCAACTTCGCGTCTCCACACCGCGAAGTGGTTTCCCTCGCGAGGCAGCCTCATACCTATAATTCGATTTTGTGGGTAAGAAAGTTTTGTTTGCACAAACGGGACATTTTTGCTCTCGCTGGGGACAGCGGGACAGACAGCATGAAAGCGGGACAGTCCCGCCCAAAGCGGGACGTATGGTCACGTTAGGTATACAAACGAAAAAGTATTTATCGTAAGAGTCGCATATTAACGTGGTGGTGCGGTGATTCTGTTATAGGTACACTAACTAAATAAATTATTGCTAAATCTAAAAGCGCTTATATCGATCACGTTAAAGATGATGAAAACAGCCTGAATGACATAATTATCTAAAATTACTATTTATTTACAGTGCCAGTATTTGTGTGTAGAATTAGTTAAGAATTTTATGTCTGACTAAAACTACCCTTATATACAAAAATAGTGTGAACGAAATAAGAGTTTTCGAATTCAGCCATAATTTAGTTTAGCTAGAATCGTGTTCGCCGAGTGGGTTAGTGAATAGTTTTCTTTTGTTTTTTTTCTTTTTAAGGTTCCGTAGTCCTTATTCCGTAGACAAGGAACCCTTATAGTTTCGACATGTCCGTCTGTCTGTCTGTCTGTCCGAGGATTTGCTAAGAGACCGCTAGAAAGCTATAATTTTGTAGGGGTATGTACTTATATCAATTGCGCAGACAAAGTGGTACAATACAAGTTTGGAAAATATTTTTTTTAGGGTAGCTCTTCTAATTCAGGATGATAGTAGATTCAGTTAGTAAGTGTACAATTTAAAATATTTTTTTCTAACTGTTCGTATCATAATTACTAAATTAGCATCTGTAGATTAAAAAGCAACTCTATGATAATCGAGTGTGGGCGTATAACCTGTTGGTTTTTTGCTAACAAGTGCAAGTGGCCTTGGCCATGAACCTCTCCGCCCAAATACTTGCGAGTATTGGCCCACATTGGGAAGAAATTGCAAATACTCATGTTTGTTTTTGTATTTGCATAAAACTATGTACTAACTTTCAATATTTTATACTAAAATATTCTCTAACTTACTTTTGTAGTACTTTGGAGTAGAACAATGTGATTGTTCGCAAATGTGATTTTTATCATGTACCTCTTTAATCGTGAAATTTAGATTACACACAGTTCGATCAGTCTCTAAAGTAAATTCATCATCATTATGAAGTGCTTATGACGTAGCTTGCTTAGACGTTTTTGGTAGCTCGTCGAAGTTATCGTTAAGATCACATATGGATGGATCGCAAGTGAGCGCTTCCGTGCTTCGGAGGGCACATTAAATTGTCGGTTCCAGTTTTTAAAGCCCGTCACAGACTTAGCTATAATATATATTAATATACCGTACTATTATACCGTATATATTATAGCTGAGTGTGCGGTCACGCGAAAATTAGTATAGAAAATATATAGTAATATGCCTAGCTATAAAAATATTAATATATATTATAGCTAAGTCTGTGACGGGCTTAAGACTAACGCCATGGCGGAGGCATTCAGGTGGCCTAAAACTCCATCACCACGCCACTACAATACATCATCATCAACCTGTAGCAGTCCACTGCTGGGCATAGGTCGTTCCCCTTCTTAAGTCTAATTGTTTACAATGGTTTCTTGCCTGTACAGTATTGTAGCCATACATGGCAGTTCGAAAGGTAATAAGTACTTGGATAGTTATCAGTGATTAGCGTGTAGTATTTGGCCGCAGTGCATGAAGCACGCCGCATGCAAGTCTCACTACTTTCCCCCGACCCAGTGCCCTCCGTCTACCGACCCACAATCTGCAATTCCGTAATGCCTTGCATTTTATTTAAAGATTTTATGTGGCTCATTACTTCTACTGTACCATGTGGTTGAAAAGGAAAATGGTTTAAATTAATTTCTTTCGTTGGCTTACCTTGATCATTAAAACGTGTTTTATATCTTTTACTCTATACTTTTACTTGAGCCTGGGATCACTTAGGTAAATTGTTGCAAACGTAAACTTTAAAGACGTGAGGGATGTAAACTTTAAAGATGTGAGAATAAAGCGACCAAAGTCGCACAGTTTCATTAGTAACTAACTTATAATTTTTCTGCTCGCCAACTGTGACATATCTTGCGGTAATAGGTAGGTACTTATATAGTGGTACTTTAAATGCGGCCGTTTTCGTCACGAAATCGTGGTGTAACCTGGGTTTAACGGATTTTGGTTGAGTTTGTAAACAGTTTTAATGGTATATTTAAGGGTCATCTAGGTCACGCGTATCTAGGTAAGTTTTCAAAAATCATGTTTATGTCTGATCTTCTAAAGCACGGTCGATGCACTGAAGACAGGGAAATAATGACAACTTCAAACATTTTTGCTTCAATTTATTGAACTTAAGAATGAACGGTTTATCGGCAGTCATAAGACTTTTTATTGCTCTATCCGCATCGAAACATAATTATTTTTACAGTAACAAAGTTATACTAGATCAATTTAAATGTACGTGACCGTCTCGCGCACAGGCGGTGGAATTCACGTGCGCGCGCGGTTCGTAAGAATATGCTCTAATAGGCGTGTAATTCAATCTAGTGATATGCTTTGGCTACAAAAACTAGTACTCGAAACATTTGAAATATTCTGTTTTATCTCACTTCAGAGTCAAACCTCAAAATTACTTACACCTTCGAGGATTGTTTTGTAGAACTATCCAAAATGTTTTATAGAGCTAAGAAATATTTCCTATTCCGTGTCAAAATTCTTATTGTTGCAATAAAGATTATCTAAGTTGAATAAAAATGTCGGAGCGGGTCGATCAGCACGAAGCTCACAAGTTTATTTTCGTGGCCGTACACGTCTTTCGCTATTCGAAAAGAATATTCCTATTATTGTAAAAGCAATAAAAATGTCGACAGGGTTGATTATTTTGATTACCGGCAGGATAAAGCACAAATTGAATAAAAGTAGTGCTGCATTACTGGATCCAATACGCAATTTGCGGTCGAGATTAGCATGGCCTTTAGTTATAGTAATTGCAATGGTCTCCATCAGATGCAAGCTAGACTTGCTTGATATTATGAATGAAATGACTTTGAATGTTTTTTTAGAGAAATAAATTACGACTAGAAAGTATGAACCAAGGCAGGTTTAACAAAATTGATGGAAAATGGGAATGGGAGAAAGTTTAATATTAATTGTCAGTTCTTGCCCTGGGCAGTAGTTATGCCAAGAAAACAAAATATGAAAATACATATGTCATCATTTTACCATGTTATGATGTGGTTATTAACAATCGTAAGTTTATTAGGTGATACGTTTTAATTATTAGCCTATTAAATTAATTTCAAAGAGAATTTAAAATTGTCTTCTTATTTCGATATCTTCTTCTAATGCGCTTTGATGCAAGCTGATAGATATTAGAAGATATAATAATTGCTACTAGATGTCTTTGAATTTTTCCAGTAATCTGTAACCTGGCGTCAGGCTAGCCGTAATTTTTCTATCTATGTAGTCGATACCATCGCATATGAAGAAGCCGACTCGTCTTTATGAAAACTGCTGCCAGTTGTGCAAAGAATCGTAGAACAGAAACAGTTTCACACTGTGAGGTACTGTTAGACGACATTTTTGACATTCTTCTAAAGCCGTAGGTTTATGTACCTAAGCGAAAACGCATCTTCAAAAGTGTAGTGGGCGCCTTTTAACGCATTAAATAGTGTTCAAATATGCACTTGGTATTGAAATGTGTTTGCCAATTGCATTTGCAGATTTGTATGCGGTAGATAAGTGATGTAAATAGGAGAGAGCAATGTGCTTTCAAAGTTATTTGTTTGCACTTGACCTGCTGTTCAGCTTGCATATTCAGTGTCCCGAATTGATATAGTACTTACAATATCAACGAAGATAAGTTTCAAGTATCGGCGCATCTAAACATAAACATAGCGAAGTGCGTTTTCGTATTACTAACAATAGTGGCGTCCGACAAATTGTTTATCCGGCACATAACGGTTATTTCATTTGACAAAAAACATGTAACTTTCACTGACAGTTCGGATCACGTAGCCCGGTGGAAACATTAGTGTTGTATTGTGAGATGTAATGGATTTGCTACAGCGTCCCCCGCGCGTGCGATCTTAAGCACGTCAACTCGCGACCCACTAAAGTGATGATGATGAATATGCGAGAAAGTGTACAGCCTCTGTTGCTCTTGCACCTTATTTTCTGTGCAGTTAAGTCCAAATTGCAGTTGAAAGGCAGTTAATGCCCGGCTGCCGGTGGATTTACTGAGCCATTCAACTGTGAGCGCCTGACCCAAAACGAAAGGAACCACGCGAGTTCCTTTTTAAGTCAAGAGGACACCGTGCCGAGTCATGGAATGCGAGTTTATTGCTTTCTTTTCGAAGGTCAAGGTATAGGTAATTATGTTCATGGTTATACAACAGGTTATTAGTTTATGCGTTTATTGATGTTCAAACTTTTGGAATAACCACGTTGATTTATAAGAAATGTTTTGTCTACGTTAGTTAATGGCTTGGTAGTAAATTATTAGAAATCATAAATAATGTTAATCAAATATTGCTGGAAGGTATAAACCGTAGGTACTACTCACTATCTACGGCGAACCTACAAGTGTTTTTCTAGAAATTATCAAAGATTTTATACTCTTTTTTATGAGTGAGAAACTGTCAAAGGCATTTTATACTCTGACTTGTTTCATGAGTGTCATTAACGCCTACTTACCATGTCAACAATACAACAAATCCGATCGATTCCACGTTTCTCTTTATCTAGAATAGTGTGACGCTCACACGGCGAGTCATTCGCGCGTGGCACCTGAGAACCGGGGCGAGCCTAGGCCTTCCGACAGGCGACACTGACGACGGCGCGTGACGCCCGCTTAGGCGACTGACCGCGACTTGTGACCACTTCTAGGCTATACTTTAAAAATAGACTCTTATTGGAAAGAGCTACGAGTATACTTACTTCGAAAAACTCCTGCACCTATTGGAAATTTTCTCTAGTGGCATTACGAGCTGTGCTTCCGTGCTTTGGAGGGCACGTTAAATTGTCGGTCCCAGCTTTTAAGTCGTTAAGCCATGACGGAGGCCTTTAGGCGGCCTAAAAACTCCGTCACCAGAGTTGGCCACTTGCTCATACGAACTTACTAGTTTGAGCATGAAATAGAACTACTTATATTAAAAACTGTATAAAGCGAGCTCTAGAACACATAAAGCTAGAGAACAATATGTCTGTGTGTTTGTGCTGAATATGTTTGGTTCTTCTTCCGTCTCGCTAGGTGCTGCTATATAGGCGTTGTTTTTCTTATATCTCTGCTGTTAATCATTGTCTTGAATAAATAATGTACGATGACTTCAGAGTAGGATTGCTTAGCCTTAGTATAAAAATGATATCATTTTGAAATCGGATAATGTTATCTTGTATTCGATAGGAATTCTATTGACAGTACACAGTACACCAGTCAACTTAGCTATAGGAGAACCCCTTGCCGGTTTCTTTAGAAGCAGCTAAGCGCATTGACGCATGACGGTCGTTTAGGCGACTGACCGCGTGTAAATGCTTTTAACCGGAGAAATATTATAGTTGTGTACTAAAGCGAAGACTCAGGGCGCTAAAATGTCCGCAAACAAACTTTTTGATTGTTTCTCATTGTCACTGGCGTGGGTATAAGATTATTTATTTAGAATGTTACATTTGATTTTTAAAAGCCAAGGAAGCTTTAAACTTCCATGCTAAAAGCTTATCGGCCATTTTAGTCTGCCCTGATGATAGAAAATGAAATGTTTTGAAACAAAGATTAAACAATAATTACAGTCCATTGTATTATTTAATAGTCCATTTAAGTATAATATCCTTTAACAAATAATATGATGAAGTCCATCAATCATCTAAGAGTTTATGATCTAACACGCTCAATGAATCTTAATATCATAAGGCTATTCAAAGAAATGGTCGTCATTGCGCACACTGAATGTAATTATGTTAATGAAACGATAGTGTAAAGTATGTCGCATCTAGTATAAATAATTCAGTGGTTCAGTTGCAACGTGAATTGGAAGTATGAAAAGATAAAGCCGGACTGTTATTTATGATGCTGAAGCTAAGTTTAATTGCCATCTTAGACGATTTATATCTCATCAGCCGACTAAACAGACACTTTCTATCAATAATATTTTGATGTAAGTAACTGTTAAGCAAAATATATTAAAAACGTGGTCTCTGCTGAAGCGTTACTGGTTAGCTTTATCAACACATTTCAATTTTCACACGATATAAGCATTTATTACTTACATTACATACTCGAGGAGGATGGAAAAGATTAGCTGGACGGAGAAGGTTACCAACGAGGAAGTGCTGAAAAGAGTTGAGGAAAAAAGACTTATCATGAACACCATACAGAACAGAAGAGGGAAAATGATTGGACATCTTATACGACATGACAGCTTCATAAGGAACATCATAGAAGGAAAAGTAGAAGGAAGACGAGGAAGGGGAAGACCAAGAATTAATTACATGAGTCAGATTAAGAAGAAGGTCGCTGTCATATCGTATAAAGAAACAAAAGAACTGGCATTGGAAAGAGATAGATGGAGAGAATTGCATCGTTGCACCGACAAGAGCTGAGCTCTTAAATTTAATAATAATTCGTATATATATGTAGATATGTACGAACAATACAATGTATGTTCGTATTAGCACAGTAGCTAAGCTAGTGGCTAATTTTGGTGTTTGTACGCCTCCGTCATGGCTTAATGACTTAAAAGCCGGGACCGACAATTTTAACGTGCCCTCCGAAGCACGGATGATGCCACTTGCAGTCATCCATCCAAATTGTGAGCGCCTCGAACGTCACATAACTTCAACGATCTATCAAGAACGTCTAAGCAAGCTACGCCACGAACGCTTGCATTACATAGAAACATAATTCACAGTAGTAGGGTAACAAAAAAAGTTGTTTACAACGCTACTGTAACGCATAACTCGAGCTTATGAACATTTAAACTAGTTTCGGGCAACATGACTCATGTGATGCCGCGTCCCAGTTCAACAGACCTGTCACCAAAGATGAAAACAACAATCATATCACTCATCTTGTCTATAGTTTATGATGTAACGATCATAACCGCGTTTGTTATTCAAATGAAGCGGAGAGATCACTGGCCCGATTTTTAACCGAATAAACCGACAGACGCGATAACTTGTCGATAACTATCGATTACAAATCGATTCTGTATACCGATTGACGTTTTGTTTGTTGTTCTAACAGAAGATTCTACATAATTAAATAGTGATTACAGGTTTCTAAAAAAGTCAAATACCACTTGAGATGCAGCTCTTACTTTACTCATATCTAGCTTTCATAGTAATCTTACTGGAAGTGGTCAGGTTAAAGCCGCATATTATTTTTTATTACTTACATAATATTCACCAGGACGTCGTGCTGTGAGGTCAATGACTCGCAATCCAGCTTCCGATCCACAGGCAAAACAATGATAAAGATTATCCACGCAGTCAATGATCGAGTACGAGCGAAATAAGTCACGTCTTACGAAAATTTTGACGGACATTAGCCCCTTTTGCACGAGAACTCGTTAACTTTCTATAGATTACGGCAATCAATGTTATTAAATTGTAGAAATCGCGCAAAACAGCACATTAGCTTTGCCTTGAAACTCGTAACGTAGTAAGAAAATAGCTGTTAGCTGTTGGTTCAGCCAGAGAGCATGTCGTTATAAGAATATCTTTAATAAAGTTGAAAATCAATGCTAATAAATTTAAAAATCTCTGTGAGAAATAGATTAGTGAACAAAAGAATAGTTTTTATTCTATATCTGAAACTAAAAGCAACACATATTACATTACACAATAGGTACATGTTTAAAAACCCCCGATAATATACCCCGTCATAAACTAGATGAAAATCTTCGATTTTCATCCCCACTTTCACCCTCCATATCCACACACACACACACAGCGTCAAACTTATAACACCCCTCTTTTTGCGTCGGAGGTTAAAAACACTAAACTAAGGAACGTGCTAATCAGTGTGCTCCTGCATTAGACATCAACGCGCTCTCAGTGCTACGGTATACCTGGTTTGGTTCTTAGTTTACTAGTTGTTTAATGATTGGATGGCTATTTCGTATCGCAAAACGACTAGATAAGATAGACATTCTCTAAAACCAGTTGGTACTCAAGATACTTTGAATATGAGTAGGAGATGCAAGTACGACAAAAAAAAATTGCTTCATGCACACATTTTGCAAGTCGTAGCATTCCACGTATCAAACCCATATTTGCTTTTTATAACAATTTTACGGCAAATAAAATTAAACAGTAAAAGTAGACAGTAGTAGACACAGGAACCGACTATTTTCCGAGATAAGATGTAGAGATTGACATTCAGGAATAGTGCGGCTTTTTTTGACCAAAATTATTTTTAGAATTTTATGAGTTGTTACTGAACTATTTCTTACAAGTGTTAAACAACATTAGTATCTACTTTTATTGTAAGAATAACTAGAAAGGTATTGGCTCTCTAGATCTACTATCGAAAGATGAGCTCTGCATTTTTGCTTCGCATTTTTTTCTATTGATCGTGTCTTTTCTGCCTTTTATCACAAAACATGCGTAGCGGATAAACATTTTTACAAGAAAAACTGTTTCAAAAAACAGACAATGCGGTTTTCTATTAACAAAGGGCTTAACAGTTTTTAAGCTCGATGTTAAAAGATCGACCACACCGTTTCTAGATTGTGGTCACGTGACCTTTGTACCTTGTTATGTAACGAGTATAAAAAGTGCCAATCCCAGGTAGTATGACCAAGACCATTGACCATACTAGTAGTCACAGATTTTGAAAAAAATACTGTCAGCGAGAATACGAAAAAATACGGGCAATTTACACGAAAACTTTTTTTGATGCCAATCGATCCTGTTTCATATAAGGAAAGGCTCTATCGGACCAACTGAGGTTAGAGTAGGTACAAGAAAAGTCAGAAAACGCTAAAATGTATTTTTGAGATGGGGCAGTAAGGGCTACCATAACCGTTGTAGCTACCGGAGAACGTTCTTCCGAAACTATCCTTTACTTTTGAAGATATTTCGACCTGCATTTACAGATTTTGAAATAAATGTAGGTACTCAGCGAGAAAATGGGCAATTTACACAAAACTTGTTTTTGATGCCAATCGATCCTGTTTCATATAAGGATTAAAAGGCTCTATCGAACAAACTGCTCAAAAATTCACCCTGTATAAATAAAAAAAATTAATCTTTTACAGGACTCAGTTGAAAAATCTACATTCCAGTGTAATTTTTCTCTATATTTCCGTAGTGAAATCGCTACCTAGGACTATCCAGTGAGTATGTGAAAACATGGTAATTGGTGGTCATTCGAAATAATTTCCTTATTTTACAGATTACTATCGGTTACTTCAGAATAATTTCCTTATTGTAAAATACATTAAAATAACATTTATTAGGTTAACAGATCTGTAAAGATCTGTTAATCTAATAAATGTTACTGTAATTGTATGTGCATCGTTATTTTGCAATTATGGGCATATATAATTCGATGTAATAGTACTAACTGTGTAGTAGTCTAGTTTAATTATATAACAGACTTGGATAAGCCTGTAAGGGCGGCGGCAGGCAGTAGGTACATAAAGGTTTAGCCATTTTCTAGATACTAAATGCTATCTAAAAATATCAGTATATTATGCAGTTAGCTGATACTTAAAAAATACATATATTTGCATATGATATGAATAGGTTTTAATACTAGTAGTTCTATATGAAATGAGTTCTATCTTCCATTGAATCGTCGAATATCCAATAAGGCGATTGAAATTTTATTCAGGTACTCCTTATACATTACTGGAAGGCAAGGACGGAAGTAATATTCACTCTTTTCATCAAACCAATTACAGAAAATCCAATTTCATTAGCCTAAAATTTAGGCCCTAAATCCACCAAATCCGTTCAGATGGGCATCCTTATAAATAGAATAAATGCGAATGTGTGTGAGTTTGTTTATTTGTCAACCGATCACAATGAAATTTTAAGTGTTTTCATGTTGTTAGGGGTACCGAAAAAAGAATTTTTAAAATCGGTCCACATATCGGAATCGGTGAACATACATACAGCCAAACATAGAACGTCCTCCTTTTTTGAAGTCGATTAAAAAGGACATGGGTACGTTTCATCCATACAATGCTGTCCCCGAGGAATAGGAAAATAGCAAAATTTACTAATTGAACGCGAGTGAAGTAGCGGACAAAAACTAGTTAAGTACTCTATTAACTCTATTTTATATAATGTTTAATGTTTTTTTTTATAATGTAAGTAAACAGCAAGCCAATTTTGTTGGACTCTAACGGGCTTACGTTGGTCACTTAACTTGTTAAATATATCCGATTCTAGATCCCAGATTAAGCACAAAGAATGACCGCCAGACTTGATTATTGCACTAAAGATACTTACAGTGATAAATAGACAACCGTTTCAGTTCAAATGTGATAAAAGTTACCGGAATTCAGGTTTCTTTATCGCAAGGAACGGTCGTATTACTTCTTGTTATTTAACGATATTATTCCATTCTGTCCTAGAAAACAGCTGTTTTTGTGATGTAGGTACTAAAAATTACTTGAAATATATGTTACCATTTAAAAAAACGACGTTTTCATTCATTATTTAGAGCTCGTATTAATGCGCATAAGTATACAGTTTTAGAAACGGAAAATTCTTTGATGCACGGCCGGGATTCGAATCCACGACCTTCGGATCGAAAGTCGAGGTACTAACTCAGCTAAAACGGCTCACCGAATTATTTACATGGTTTTTTGTCTGACCTTGCTATCCCCAAGAAATATACCTAGATGTGTAGACTACTAAAGCTCTTTAAATCCTCAATCAAAATTCTTGTAAAATTCCCTATCTGCAATTTCACGATTCCAAGTAATGAGCAAAAATCCTTGAGTGAAAATGAAAACGGGTCGAGGAACATTATGGCCATCATTAGTGTCAGTGGGCTCGCATAAGTCTCAAGTTAAGTCATTACTAGCTGATAGAGTTTTTGTTTAGCACCTTGGCAGTTATAGAACCACTTAATAGTGCCTTAAAATGAGTAGAAGACATAATGATTACGAGTTGTAACTGTTTGTTAAGACCGTATTTATAAAGGTAATTGTATGCACTGCTAGGGTTTCATTCATTGGTTTGTTTTTAACCCCCGACAAAAAGAAGGGTGTTTTAAGTTTGTAGTGTGTATCTGTGTCTGTCTATGGAATCATAGCTCCTGAACGGATGAACCGATTTTGATGCGGTTTGATGCGGTTTTTTGTTTGAAAACTGACGTGGTCAAGATGGATTTTAGCTATAATTTACGAAGATCTGTTCAGGCAAACGCCGGTAAATTTTACAAGATATAAATGAATTAAATATAATTATGTACTGAAGTGATCTTTGTACTTACGTACAATATCATACTTAACCTACAAAATCGCAGTAAACCTCTGTTAGGTTATTTTACCATGTGTACCATGTGTTTTCCTCTATGGTTAATATGTAAAATGATCTACCATTCATATTTATTCAAAGTTTACCATTAAAAGCGAATTGTTTAGATAATTTACGTCAGAGAAAGAAATGAGTTAATTATTTGGATAAAACAGCTAAAATATGTTAATTATGAGATAATATGTGTGAACATTGAACTTAATAAGGCTACATTCTTACGGTAACGGTGCAATAATAGTGAAATAAATTATTTTTATAACAGTTTAAAGTATGATATCTATAATAAGTATTACAAAAGTACGGTTGTGGTTAATAATGAACATATTTGTGGACATAAATCATGGCATTAAATTAGAAAAACAAGGAATACTAAGAATAAAAAAAAATTGTCTGAGTTTTCGCGTAAAAAGTTGCATAGTTCTAAAAAACCACATAGTACCAAAACATTGAATTAAAATAGACTTCTATTTATGTTAATACTAGCTGACGCCCGCGGCTTCGCCCCCGTGGTCTACTATTTTGTTTATCCCACGGGAACCGTGCATTTTTTCGGGATAAAAAGTAGCCTATGTCCTATTTCCGGTCATTATCTATCTATGTTTCAAATTTCAGCCAAATCGGTTAAGTAGTTATGGAGATACGTGGCAACAAACATTCACACACACACACACGGACTTTCGCCTTTATAATATTAGTAGGATAGTAGGATAGGGATACGCAGCAACCAACGCACGAATTTGATTTACGAACTTGTACTGTAGCTGTCGAATCTTGAAAGGATGGTGGCACTGGTGATGGTTGAGAAGATTTTTAGGCGTAACTGCAGGTGCCATTGCCTGAGGCAGAGATTTAAAAATAAACTTTAGAACCCCTTGAAATGCATGAAACTAATAGTCACCGAGGTTTTTGTTAGTTATCGGCGTTCGAATCACATTTTTTAAGTTTTCTTAACGTGGCCTGATGTAGAGCGGATTTCCACGTCACAAAAAAGTACTTATCGGTAGCGATTAACGGCTACACGCAACATGGGCTAGTGACGGCGCTCGCTGGCGTCAGTGACTGTTGCCAGCCAATGGATCAATGAAACAAAGCCTCAATAACGGATGTATAGCAAAAGATGAACAACCGCTTATCTAATTATCACACACAAATACAGTCGCGTCCATAATTGTATAAAAAGGCATGACACAAAAGCAAATATTCCCAGGGATTAGCATCAGAACAGAAACTGAACTGTTTTATAGTCGCGGGAACGTTCGATACAACTAACGGTTGCGTCTCTTAATTGCATGTACAAGGAATTATACAGAGTTCATGGAGCAACGGAATTTATATGTTGAGTGTACTTTCGTTGGAGGAATGCAACAGGTGCTTCGAGGTAATCTATGAGGCCTTACACTTGCGGGAGCGATGACACGGAAACTCGCAACTTGACAGGAAATGATGCTCGCATTGTCACAAAGCACATTTGCGGGAAGAAAAGTCTTTAAAGCTCTATATGACTGAAAAAGTGTGTCGCGGTATAGATGTTAAATCTCTATTATCTTTGAAGAACCTCTACTGAAACCTTACCAAGTATAACTTAGGAAAATTTTCTGGTAATTTATAGTTTTCAGTCAATATTTAGACAAACCTATAAAGATAGATAGTTTATAATATAAACTATCTATCTTTATAGGTTAACATAATATTATTATGTTACGAAGAAAGGAAAATGTGGACAAATGTGACATCAAACTACTTAACACTTTCTAACAAAATGCTTATTCAGTCTTGTGGGAAACATTCAAGCTGTTATTTACGGCATCTTAAAGAGGGTGTAGTGCTCTTAACACACTACATTGTTGCTGACACTTTGTTGCAACAGGTCCTTGCATAATTATGGTGACGCCAATCTTCTGTGAAAAAGAAAATATCCTTAAGTACTTGTATTATTTATGATACTTACACGAATCAAGTCACCGGCACACATAACACGTTCTGCAGATGTGCAGTGGCTCTGTGAGCTGTAGACCTCGCGAGTCTGTGTTTGCATAGCTTAAAGAAATCTAAACGAGCAATTTACTACATTTTTAGAAGTTCTGCTCATCGCGCTGGAGATCCTTATCAGATCTTCATCAAAGTTTTATGAGACCAACTTAAAGTAACAACTTTTCAAATAAAAAAAAAAACCCATCGAAATTGGACGGAGATATCCTGTAGCCTCCTTTTTGCCCCTTCTTGTAGGAAGTTTCCCCTCAATCAAAAACCCCCGACGATAAAATATTTCTATAAAATTATCGAACCTGCTCACGAGAATTGGTTGAGAAATGTGACCTGTAGAGGAGAACAGACAGACAGAAAGACAGACAGACATCCGAAGGACAAAATAAATTATTTTTGACTTGTCCAAGCTGAAGCAGAAACGCTTCGCTCGCTTCGTTTAATTTTTATTATTCTATAAAATTAGCAACCTTCGATAAAATGTGTCGGTTCTAAAAATTAGGTACCCAATGTTTTTAAATAATAATTTATTTATTCGGAACAAAAATACAAAAGTGAACAATAAAAACAAGTAAAACGGTGAAACTGCAAAAGTTGTAAACTGTGAAGCAACGCCCACCCCCAAAACAAATGAGTAGACAAGTGAGTGAGTAAATATAAATATAGGTAATTAATAATAATATAAGTATATTAATATTTATTAATTAAAATTTCCTTTATGCTTGACTTTCCTACTCACCAGCTAGAAACTGAGGTTCATGGTTTTGGTTGACATACGATATTTTATTTAACTCGTGTAGAATCATCGAGTAATCGCACAAGTACCTAATCATCGCCTGAATGGTTTTCATCAGTATTTACAGGTAGTGGCTTTTGATTTCCTTTTATAGAATTTATTTGCCATACCTTTTTCATTACTTTTATTGCTTTAAGAGGAGCTATCTATAAAAACGGTAAATACTAATAATATATTATGCGTTTCGTTTGAGAGTGCAGGTGCTAAAGACTAAATTAAAATAAGGAAACTTTTAGTAGAAGTTCTGAAACAATTGTAAAACCAATCTCGCTATTTGTAAAAAGACACAACAAGAGATACGACATACCTTAAGTTTAATACATAGGTATGTATGTGTATTGAAAAATTTAAGGGAAGTATACAAATTTATTTTGTAAACATAATAATATATGTTTTCATATTTGGCTTATCGTATGGGAGGACTGAGTGAGCATACATTACATTAGTCTTTTTTAAACTTTCGCGATCACTATTCATAATGAAAATTATATGTCCAAATAATAAATATACAGGGTGTGGCAAATTCTTGGTCACTGAAGGGTAGCTACCTTTTCTCTTGTAGTTAGAAAGTTTTGTTCTTAGGAAACTTCAGTTTTATTTTAAAGAAAAAAATAATTGCAGTTTTAGATTTTTGAAAAAAAGTACAGTTAGCCTAAAAAATTACATTTGTCAAAAAAATAATTGAATTAAATTGATGTCTACAGTTGGTAAAGGTTGAGTACGTATTCTTCCCAGTAGTAAAAGTAAATAAGTAAGTTAGCCATACAATAATCAATACATTTTCGTTTAAACTTAAAGAGTAAAAACAGCTTATAAGTAATTCATCACTGAATAAGGCACGACCAGTCCGGTTGGCCTAGCAATTACACGTAATTGACGTAATAGAGACTGGTTCCTATTAGTGTATTCAAAGTGCAAGTTCAATGTCACACAGCAGATTCTTGTTGGAAAGAAAAATAACAATCTTTGAGACAAGATGACTGATGATTATCGGAATCTCACTGACCTAAGGAATGTCAAGCTTGTAATGAACTTCTGTTAGATTTATACATCCACTATTGGCTTATAATTTAATGTTGATAGAGAAGGAATCTTCATCCTTTTAATTCCATATGCTAACCAGTAACGCCCATTAGGTACTAATACCGTTTTCAATTCCGAGTGCAATTTTTATGAGCTTGTCTCGTTCTTCGTCGACCCAGACACCATTATCGTTAGTTACTTTTGATAAATTAATATGATAAATCTTAGTGAATAAATGATTTTTAATAAGTTAGACTACTCCGACTATAAAGTAGTTAATGTGCAAGCTGGTACAAAATGAATCATAAAATATAGGTACATAGGTAGTACTTACTATAACGTTAACTTTCTTTATTCCTTACTGATTTCAAACTTGATGATTAGATGATTTTTTTATTTTTAGGCGTGTTAAAACAATTAGTTTCCAAATCAAAAGACAGGTTTGCAGCGCGATGTTTACATAGTCTTCGATCTTATTCGCACCAAGAGCAAAGTGACGACAAGAATGTGGTCTCGCTGTTGTGTTACAAAACAGAAATAGGTCGCACTTAGTTGCGAACACTCAAAGTCACAGATTTGAAGTCTGCGTAGGCGCAGCTCTCAGCAAACAATACCGACAATCTCGTTATGTGTGTTTATGTTACGCTTCATGGACATTTCGTCCACCGACGTGGGTTTTATACCAATTTGGAGTTGAAACCGTTTCTGAGTCAACTCGTGGTTTTCCGATTATTTCAGAATCCGCTATTTTAGGTGCCAATTTGCTACTTCAGCCAAGCACAATATCTAGTACACGGCCATAAGCATTGTCAGCGTTGCTCGTAAGATTACTGTATTTATTTGTTAGTAAATCTGTTGTAGCTACGATTTAGGAAAAGGTTTCTTAAGTATGGTGCCATTGTCTTTTGAGATGTAGGTCAAAGCAACTATGGCTCGACACTAAGTTGCTTTTAGGAATTCTTGTTAAAAAACCGATCTGTGTAAACTCAGCTTGTTTGCTCTATTCGTTTTGTGTGTTTTCTGAGAGGTTATTAACCTAGTTTTGGCGTTCCGTTGGAGATGATATTGAGATGGTTTTGAGTGGGTTTCTAGCCAAAGGTTATGTTCTACTAAATATTTATGCAATAGTCCAATAGGTCAGGTTAGTATTATACTAGTAGCGGTCAGGCAGGTTTGGCTACAAATCGTACTAATAAATCGATGCAAAAAAAAAACTTCTAATCGGATATGTATACTTAAAACCGAGTCGAGACCACCAAGGCTCAAAATAAATGTTCCTCGCGAGTAATATTTCAGGATAGCGCACAAAAAGTACATTGCAAAGCGTTATCGCACTAATAGCTCTATTGAATAGGCATTGTGAGTTACATGAGCGATACGCTCGCTATTCCCTTATAATTTAAAGGAGATGGGATAGGGAGAGCCTGGAGGGAGCCTTCGGAGCAGGCGGAATGCGCGGGCAAGGTCATTGCGCCCGCTGCGGTCATGCGCCCCTTGGTCTGCTCCCCTCCACCGTCCACACCACATTGTCTAGCGGCGAGCGCGATCAGCTGCGGATAAAGGGGAGCCGACTGAACCCCGATAGGAACCATTCCCATTGCGAATTTCACCTTTTATTTTCCGTTCAAGGCACGACCGACCCCGCGGCGATATGGTCCAGTCTAACGCCATTTTCTAAGTACAAAGCAGCGCAAGTATCGTGCCGTGGTTTATTTGCTAAGCGCCCGCGCACGTTTATCCTGAGCTGCATCTTGTTCTAATATCAAATGAATTTGAAGCGAGATTATTACCTAAGTAAAGTTCGGCGTAACTTTCCATACCCAACTGGATTATTCGTAAGGTAGGTAAGTACGAGTAGGTAAATCGTAGAAGAAACTGAACAAAATTTAGACTTGTTTCGATTTATCACATAAAAGTTAAACATTATCTTATACTCATCTTTAATAAACAAATTGTATTGTGTCCGTATTAAATAATACGTATTGTTTGAATAGGAAAAATATTATTATTTACAAGAAAAGCTATTAAACAGGTGTGACAATATGTGGCACTAATTTCTAACTTCTAAACTTTTTTAGCGATTTACGGTATTTTATAGCTGAATATCATTTGGCATAACAACGACTAGAACTGTTATGTTAATTGATATCAACCAAATATAAAATTTTAGAATGTTACAGAAAGATCTCGAAGGAAACCAATATCAAAAACAATGACTATGAAAACGTAGAAAGTGGTACTTACTCAAAGTAAAAAACCTATCACTTTTACATTACAGGTGTAATAATTGAATTTTAATTCTACCCGACGTACTTTATAAATTGAAAGTCATTTAACGGATGCGATTTCACTTGCTAAATGATTAATGGGGTGTTAAAATTCGCGGTTCTATGTACCAGAAGTTGCAAAGCAAATGAATACAAGAGTAATTACAATCGAACTATGGAACGCGTGAAGCCTTGGTTCTCTTTTTGTGCAGTAAGCAAATTATCTATTCCATTTAACCAATCTTACTTTCCAAAATATCAAAAGCTTCATTATACAGGCGTCTGTATGTCTGGTAGGTACCTACATTATAGATATGGTACATTCCTACACTTTGCAGAAGTAGGCTAGGCGTTCCATACGTGACAGATGGCAAGCCTATCGCCACTATTAGAAAGTTAACTAGTTTCCTCACGATGTTTTCCTTCACCGTTTAGAGCTCGTTTTAATTCGCATGTAAATTAGAAAAAAAAAATCCTTGTGCACGGTATACGAACACACGAAGATTGAAAATCGAGTTAAGTAAGAGTAAGTTCGTATGAGCAAGTGGAAAATCGAGGTACCCTACATACTATCCAACTCGGCCTACACGGCTGTTGTGTTTCTTTTTGTATGTCTGGTAAAATATCATTTGCTCACGAATGGGTCAAAAACTGTCTATTAAAGCTTGTTTTTATTCCTCTGAGTGTTGGGTCCAATGAATTGATGTTGTTCATTACTGAGGAATGGGACGTGGCGCCAATGTCTTCATGCATTTATAAATAGCGAGGATTTTGCATCGACTACCGGCGGATACATGAATATTGATGAGGCAACATAAACATTTACGCACGATTCGTTTATTAATCTCATTTATTTGAAGTTATTTTAATTGACAGCTCAATTTGGAACGAAGAAAGTGTGCGTGTTGACTTTTGCACCAGTTGCCGGTGTTTGGCAAACATTACTAATGTAACGGTTAATTTCGTGCTTGATTGAGACTTAACACTTTCTGTTCGTGTTTGCATTTATGTTGTTTGTTAAATAGATAATAGAGGTTTGAAAGGTGATGGACTGTTTTTTTTTTAAATTGATACATGCAATCTTTGTTTGTTACAGAATTTGAGGATTGAGAAGAACATCAGAATACTTATTACACAAAACGGGTATGCTCTACTGATTTATTTACATAACACTTTAGTAAATATGCTATTAGGTCATTCAACATTTTAATAAATATTCAAAGGGTGAATATAAAGGAAGTACATCGGTAAATATTTATCTGTGAATACCTAAAGTCAATATGTGTGGGTAAACATAACAATAGCAAGTCCGTGAGACGCTTGTGAACTCAAGTCGATCACTCTTTTTGCTCAGTCAAGCGTTTGAATTGCACATTCGAAAGACAAGTTTGCACTAGAACGCACGTACGTAGGTATTAACACTACCGACCAACCTATCTAGATCCATTTGACTGTCCGCCCTCAAGGAATAAGGTCGACGTTAAACCAAAGCGCATGTTTTATGTGCTCTCTCGGTTTTGTTACTTTAAAATGCTTGATATATGATTTCAAGCGTCCCTACGCTTTAGAGGATAGTGGACTTTATGATGATTTATAGTGTCATTGTTTGATTGGTCGGCACAAGACAGTCTCGTGGGCGGCAAAACACTGCTTCTATTGATCGTTGAGATTTATCACAACTGCGCGCGCAGGTGATTCGTTTATAAAATATGATCGATCAGAATTCAAATAGGTGTCCATTGAGCTTTATTTATTTAAACTTTTAAAGTGAAAGTGCTATTAAAAATTTAAAACATACAATGGACTGAACAACAAAATCAAGATCCAGTGTTGATTGTTTGAATATGAGTAATGTTTTGTTGTTGGCAAATATGTTTTCCATTGTAAGAGCGACCGATGAAAGGAACTTTTATCTGTTTATTTGTAACAAGAGCTCGTAAAGGCAAATAGCTCGGTAGCTTATATTCTATAGGAGTAAATAAGTGGCTATTGAGATATAACAGGCTACTCCTGTAAGCATGAGTGACAGGCGACGCGAGGTAGTTGTCCGCCCGGGGTCAAAAAGTTGTACAACCATTGATGACTGTTTCTAGATAAATGGGCGGTAATACCATTAAAATGGACAACTTCATAATTGACGTAGATTTACCTTAAAAATTATAGCCGCTACATATCAGCTGTATTTTGTGAGACACTGAACATCTGAAGTATTTCATTTCAGGATAAAAACGAAGTCCAGTACCGCTGACAGAGGCCTCAGAGGCCATTAAGTTAAAACATCCGAAAATAAAAATAAAAAGCGCACAGTAATTAGTTTTTTCCGAGTTTCCACACGATACCAATGAACTGCTATAAACTGTAGCGGTACAGTTAGTAGCTACCTTTGACATTTAATGCTTGTTTGTGCCATTAGCGTTCAGTGCAAAGGTGAGGCATTATCAGTACGAGTGTGCTTTTATTTGTAGGACATTGTTTGAGCGTGATAAATTAACGTCGTCGTTGGAAAAGTTACAGAAGTCGGAAAGCCTTAGATAAAGTAAAACCTAGTTCTGCCTATGTTTTAACAATGTAACTAAGTTTGGTTTTAAATACAAAAATTGACTCTCTTTGTCAAAATTGTCGGGCTAACCTTTAAAAAGTGATTATTTCGTCAATGGTTGTTCATCTCTGTTTATCATATAATAAATCATACAGAAATGTAGTACTAATGGTTTAGTTTAGTTATTCAGTTCTGTAATATGGACGCAGAATAACAAATAGCAAAAAGATATGCATCTCTGGTAAATCAAACGATGTATTCAGTATCTTTAGGTCTAGTGGTTCAAGTAATAACGTTTAAGGCTCGATACTCATTAACTAAGAAGTTTGAATGTTAGGTTATTAAAATTCCTGTACAGATCCAGCATGTTGGATGTTGGACAGTGAATGCGTGACTTGCTATGCGGTCTAGCTCTCAAGGGCCTCGCTTCCTTGTTAGCGTCCTGCAGAAAGCTATATTGTCCGATACAATGTCTGTCTGGGCATAAATTTACATTTAGTTACGGTCGTTTTGTTTAGTTAAATCCTCTTCGCTGTCACTGCTAAATAAAAGATGTCGTGAGTTATACAGTAAATTGTATTCAACGTCTAGTCTCTATCGTGTTTCCTACGTAAAGAAGTTACGAGTATTGTGAGTACGTAATGAAGTCTATATTGATGTAGGCATCAATGGGATTTGATGTATGCATTTACAAAAGATGAGCTCAGTTTAATCGAAAGAGTTTCGTTTTTAACCGACTTCAAATAGGAGGTTCTCAATTCGACTGTATGTTTTTGATGTGAAACATCTAATGCTATCTAATAGGGGTTAGACCGATTTTTAGCTTTGCGACGCTTCGGGTTGGCGACGAGACGCCACGCTATTTGATAGTATGAAACATCTTTTAAGGTGATTTATTGAATTAATTATTATTATTACTTAATCGGATTATTATCATCATCATCTCCAAAGGAGAGCGCTTTGGTGGCTTATGATGATGATGATGAAGAAGAAGAGCGCCTCCGTGGCTGAGTGCACGCAACATCGCCACGTGCGTTATGGACACTGAACGCGATATTGTATAGTGACGCGATGAAGTCAAAGTCAAGGTCACGCCGCTAATGATACTACTATTTGAAACATCTACGGTGTTCATCTGCCAAGCGTTCTGCGCCAGCTCACTTTTTTTTGTATGTTTGTTATGCGATTATTCCGCCAATATCAATTGATTTTGATGATTCTTTTCAAACATCATTAGTGCATCAACACATAAAAAATTGGTGAGGATCTGTCAAGGATCTTCGGAGTGATGAACAGAAATGCATCTCGAGAGTGCAGCTAATTGTATTGCTTAGCTTGCAACTCAGTTTTTAAACTTTTTATTTTGCATCGTGTACCTATATTAATATAGTTTGAAGTTGTGTTTTTAAATGTAAATGTAGGTATTTTTTTGTACTTATTAGAATATCTTTAATAGAGGCAAAATACCAATGATAGTAAAATGATGATAATATTAAGTCACAAAATATTTTATAGCTTATATTATACTGTGCTACTTCAACCCTACCAATATTATAACACAAAGTTTTTGTAACTTCACTGCGGTCGCGACTTTACGTAGACGAATTTTTATAACATCCTTGCAGACAGAGAAGCATTTTATGATAATTTCGATATATCTTTGTCTCTCTTATATTTTTCTAAAGTCGTGTTTATTTTTATTGATAGCATACCTACCTAATGGCGGTGTGTTGTTCGGAATTTATGGTATTCTGCCTTTGGTTTTTTCATTGCTATTTAATTATAAAGTATATTGGTTAAAAAGTCTTTCATTTCATCCTAAGTACGAGATAAAATAATAAAAATCAAGTCATGAAGCATTGTAAATGAACATTTTACTTAGTTACTGCTTCTTCAGCTGATTTCAATGAATTCCCATCTTCTTATAATCCTGTTTAAATTGACGTTAAAAGAAATATCAATACGATTTTCAATTATTAAAATTATTTTATACATAACATACAATCACGCCTGTTTCCCATCATAGGATTAGTCTGTCTCCATTTGCTACGGTCCTGACACACTTTAAATTATGGCTATGTAGGTACTTAAATTATCTTTTTTTGTCTGTGTAGTATAGTCCGTAAAATAAATGGATTTTCATAGTCATTTCAACCGTCTTATAAGGCGGCGGCGGTCAGTTTTCTCTAAAGTTAGTTTAAGTGCTTTCATGATTAGGCTATGTGGCTTTAGCATCGTAACTAGAGTTGGCAACTACCTCATACAAACTTACTTGTTTAGGTTTAGCCATCAGTACACCTTTCCTACTTTGAGAATATATTCGCAAATCTTTTAACCCTATGCTTTTGTTCCAAATGAAATGTTGCAGCCATTATCGTATGCAAATGTCGGTATCACCTGCCCCTTGTACCATCTAACCGCGGCGGACTTGCAAGTGGCGACAGCAACAAGGCACGGACTTTGCATACCATAGGATAAACACGCGATCCCAGTTTAACTAGAAGCATCAAATTATGGTTTCTGACGCTAAATATAGAGCATAAGCTAAGGAATAAAGAAAAAACAACTTGGTTGTTGAGTAGAAAATAGTGAAGGCGCAGAGAAAAAATGCAAAAACCTTTAGGAGTGAATGCGCGCTTGCATTGATAAACAAAAAAAAAACGTTTACGTTTCCATTTTTTATGAAACAGAAATGCAGGGATTAACCAATGAGTAACAAATGAGTAAATGAGTTAGTAATAAATTTTTGTGCCGGAGCTTTGAGATCGGCAGAAGCCGTCATCGTAAAATAGTATTTATCATTCTACTTATACCTACATATTAGGTTACAAGTTCATCTAACTAAGTTTTAGAATTATAAATATCTAACTGATTCTATTATATAGGTACTTATTACTTTTAAATATCATTGATTATATATAGGTAAGTATTTCTGTCTTTTCATTCTATTCGAATATAAAATTTATTTTTAACTTAACCAGTGTGGTAAAAATGTAGAGTTACCTGCAAAAGTTGTATTTTACTATTCACATATGTAGTGTAATTGCAAACTAGAAATACTTCGCCTGCAAAAGCGAAATCGTCTCATTATCTTCTACGATTCAAAGACCAAAGTCCAAAAAGGTTATTTAGCGTCGACGCGGGCCGTAAATTGTGTAGGTGTTTTTATTCACACTCTCTTTCTTTTATTGTGTCAGTACTTACATGAACTAAGCCTTGGGCATTTTGCATTCAATGTCGCCCTGTTAGCGCATAATTAACCATCTTATCGCAGTATCTGACTAAGAATTCTCATTTTGTATTCTATTAACTGGATAGATTGCTTTACACTTAAAACATTTACCCAAATTAAAGCTACATTATGAATAGTCTGCAAAATAATAACTGAATTCGATCTAAAGATAATAAAAGTACTTATACTTTCACACGAAATTATTGTAATTGACCATGCGCATATCCATGGGAATTTCCAAAAGTTTCCAAAAATACACACATTCGTTTGCGCGTGAAAGTATAAAATTTCACACGCATTGAAAGATAACCCAGTTGTGGGATAATTAGGTCAGGCGAGCAACCTGTCGGCGCGTACGCATTGTCTCGGCAGTGCGCGCGGTACCGTTACCGCTCGGTCAAGTTCGGCCATTGTCGGTGTCGGCTACCCGCCTGTGACATACGGATTCGTATCGGGGCATTCACTACACGTGAACTGAGTACAGCTAGTAACACAAGTATAAACCGATTCATTGTCAAAATAAATTACATCAAGCAGTGATGCTCTTGCACTGAGTCACGATTTCTTTGTACCTACCTATCTATTGCAAAATGTGGGTATCTACTAATGTATCGAATGTGCTCGTTTAGACAACTTCAATACGTGGCCTGAAGTTATCTGAAGGTCTGAGAGATTGTTTTTCAAAATTTTTATTTTATTTTCTATAAACTTTTGCAAGATGGTCATGAAATGTTGGTTCTGTTTTTGAATTTAGGATAGTTTTGTGCCTCATTTGTATTATCTTGCTGACTGTATCTTCTATGAGATAAGCTTTTATGTGTCTCATAACTTTTTATTAGAAAATACTTTGTTATAACGCGTCAGTTTATCAGTTCTTTGGACTCGCCGCTGCAGTCGTTGCACGTACTGAAGCACCGGTTTTTGACCAAATGTGACCAACTTGACGACATTTTTAGGGAAATTTTGTCATGTTTACACATAATTATTTAGTTACAGTAATTTTGTTTTATTTTCAATAGCAAAGTTATTTTTATAAGTAGGTAGGGTACTTACCTACATAGTTTTTCACTGCATACTGTATAACTACATTACGTACGAGAGTGATTGATAATGTAATGACTGTGAGGTACTTATTCTTACAAACATTTCTGGTTTTGGGACAAACCTTGCAATTAAATTGACAACATAATTCAAGGCTCATTTACATGGTGCGAGTTTCTCGAATGCGAGACGCGATTATCGTCATCAATGTCAAAAATTCAAAATAATGACAATGTAAACTAAACATTGAAATCATACGTGGAAGGACGATAATAACTTGTCACTGAATTCTCATTATTTCGACATTGATGACGATAATCGCCTCTCGCATTCGAGAAACTCGCACCATGTAAATGAGCCTTAATGCAATAAAGTGAGCTGGATTCAAGAGCAGCCCAAAGATCAAAATTTCAGCATAAACTATTCTGAATTCATACTATCTAGTACAAGTAAATAAAAGAATACAAGCTCAGTTACTAGACCTACTATCGGGAACTTGCATTGACGTGATTATCTGAATCTAATCGTAGGCGGGTCGGCACGTGCGCCCTGACCCACGGCCGTTTCATCTTAAACCGTAACTTCTACTTACTCGTAGGAGTACCAGTTATCTTAGAACAATTACTCTGACCCCAGACCTGAATATGTTCGGGTTCTCGTGGAGAAATGATTTATATCAGCAAAAATTTCCGTGATACTCTCTTTAGTATTCTCGCTATAGTACGAGTATGTTACAAATTTCAACATTCTGCTGAGCAAAATAAAAAAAAAAAATCCGTCGGCTCCTTGACTTTGTTCAATACTCTCTATTGAAGTTTTCTAAATCAATATCATAAATGTGAAAGTATGGATGGAGGGATGGATGGATGTATGTTTGTTCCTCTATAACTTAACCACTTAACCGATATGGCTGAAATTTAAAATTTAGATAGATAATGACAGCGAATAGGACAAAGGCTTTTTATCCGGGTACCTACCACGCGAGCGAAGCCGCGGGCGGAAGCTAGGTAGTGCTTTATAAAATCAAACTCTTCTGATACATAAAAATGTTTGAAGATATTTGTAGTTCAATTATAAACTTTAAAACATATTTAGATACATTTTTGAACATAAATAATCTGGTGGTCTAGAATAACTTATTTATAGATTTTTTTTGAGGTTAATGCAAGAATTATATACATCGAAGCCTCTTCTGTTTTAAAAATACAGAAACTACTTTAAGCAGTTACAATACCGGACTGCAATCAACATCTGTTTTCGATTCCGGTCCAGTCCAGTATATTTCGCTACAATTTGATAGACTTTTTGATAGTCATAGCGGTAAAAAATGTAAATATTTGATGAACCGAGTCACGGTTTATAATTAAGTCAGTAGGTTTCAAATTGTACACGTCATCATTGAACAATTAAGAGTGTTCTGGACCGGTTGGCGCCTCTATAGGAGTTCGGATTACGAACATGATTTGACAAAACTTTAGGTCAGGGTCGCTTTCTTTATTGATCTTTTATACAAATATTAGCGATTAACACAATATGTTAAATAAAACGGTATTTAATTGATCGTAGTTTCATCGAGTAGCGCTAGGTACTAAATTTTGTCACTAAGTAAACCTTTGCTGCAAAAAACCCTGTTTTCCTTTGAGGGCTATGAACCTAATGAGATGAAATCTTTGGAATAGTGAAGAGAGAGCTCTCTATGGTAGATAATTTGAAACTTGTTTACAGTATAAACTCAGATTTTTCTAGAAAGAGGACCAGATCAGGGGCATAAGGCTCTAGCAGATATGTTACTTTAAGCATCGGCGATTGGCGATTTAGTCACTTTTCAGAAGCAAAATTCAGTGACCAACATTCCACACCGTGTACTTAAAAACGCCAAACGCGGCGATCTGTGATCGCAGTTCCTGGTGCTAAAACGCGCGATTATGATACCGCATCCGAACGCAGAAAGTCAATGCAGCATCGAAAACGCGCGATTTTGATACTGCGATCGGACACAGAGAGTCGCCAGCATCGTTGCAGTCGCAAAATCGCCGATCGCCGATGCTAAAAGCAGCATGTCTGCTATATGCCCTTTACTCCCGACTTTCGACTCAATTCCAATCGTAACTCGCACTACTACTAGTTGTAAAGTTGAGTGTCCGGGAGGAAGTCCTCAGCTATGTAGAGATGATGTATTTATATCGAACCATTGCACATAGAATTTTTGAGGAACATCACTAACGTAATGTTCTTAAACTAATACGTTAAACATAGAATTTTCTAGGGCCATCACTACATGCACAAGGCGGGCCGCGCTGCCACGCAACGCATTGAAATAATCCTCGTATAACACGCACTTTACATAGGACATTTACCGTATCATATCTCTTAGATTTGCAGAAATATTTGAGGAGCGCTTATAATCGGAATATCAAAGATTTGTAGTAAGCTAGTAGTCGTTTTCCGTCGAAACAAAGCCATTCTCTTAAAACTATAGTGTTGTTTAGCTTATGTTGGTCAAATGTTTCAAGCTCAGTTTCCACCAATATTAGCGAAACTACAAAAAATGCCAAAATTATCATGTTGGTTTTAAGACTAAAAGGTCCAATGATAGCATGAGTACAGTTTCTGATAGGTATAGAACTCTATATAGGTACCTAGGTATATTTGTTTACCGAACGAGCAATTGCATAGAACAAGAGCTCTAGCTTTCTTTTGTTTACCATAAGTCCAACAAATTGTATTCCAACAGGAAACATAAAGCCATAATTCCTTTGTACCAACAGGCATAATTGTCGGTAATCATTGTTGGATATTAAAAGCTAACCACTAATCTAAAGGCGCCTACGCGGCGATGGGAATACAAAGCTCTGGTGCATTTATTAATGAAATCCTTTATTCATGCTTGATTACATGTTGGTCCCCTTATAATCAAAACGTATGCAAGCATAACCTCCTCCATGAATGATGTGAACTTGGCCTCTTTCGAAAGACCAAGGAGTTTTTATTAATCACAAGCATCCATGGCTGACTTAGCTTCTTAGCTTAGTATAGCTAAAATGATTGATACCTATGCAATTCTTTATATGAATCGGATTGATTTTCTTAATTTAAAATTATACTATAGTTTGACCAAAACCGCTGTACCGCGCCTTAGGTATGCGCGCGGCGAGACGGGGGGGAAATATCGTACTATATTTATTATCTATTCTATGCCATCAGTCTGCTGTCAACGCTTACTTTTCCTCACTTTTCCTCGGCCCCCACCTCGCCGCACTTCACAAGGAGTGGTACAGCGGTTTCGGCCAAACTATAAGTACAGTAGTTAGTTATTGATTGAGATTATAGAATTATGACAATAAGGAAAGGATAATAATTCTTAAAAGAAGCTGCATCAATTATTCAATAGCAATTAATTTACTTTAGAAATATATCATTAGAAGGTATTGTCTATCTTCACGGTAAAGCTCTTACTGGTAGAAAAAAAAATCAAATACAATAATGATCAATGTTCCTTATAAGTACTAAATCTCCATTAATTAGACGTTTAATTAGTATTCCTAACTTAACATGACTGCATAATTACCGTTCATCTAACTAACAAGCCACTAACGATGTTCGAAGAAAACTACAAAGCATCTAAAAGTTTATTCCAGCGACAATGTAGCCTTTAGTTAGATGGTCGCACAAAGATCAGATACCATCACTTTATTACATTACCTGGGGCTAGTACGAGTGTTTGTTATCAATTTGTTTATGACGACACCAGTTCAACTTTTTTGTTTTTTATATTCCAGCGATACATAGCACAGAGAAAACGAAGTTATCCCGCGCTTTAATAGCAAACTGAAGTGTTTTGTTGCAATAATGCCAACTGCTGATTGGTGCTATTTTTTATCGGGTATTATGTAAATGATTTTATGAACGTATTTTATTATAATGCATTTTTCTTTAGTCTGATAAGTTAATTCAAGACAACATTAATTTAATTACAATGATAATGTTTAGACAATAATGTTAACACACGATTATAGGTACTGACTGGAAGAAAAAGGAAGAAAAGGGTGAATTTGTCTACCATACAGTACTTCAAGCTTTATTGGAGGGATGAGTGTCATGAAAGTAGATGGATAGTGGGGAAAGCCTAAGAAAAGATGGATGGACTGTTGAGATGACGAGTGATAGAAGAAAAGGGAGAAAAGAAACTCGATGTGCCGACCCCACTTAGTGGGATAAGGGCAGGGAGATAATGATAATGTATAAAACTAACTCGACTTAATAGCATTGACCAAAAAAAAACTATAGTAAATATGCGAACAAAAAAAAAAGCCAAATAGAAAAACTTTTAAGATAGATCTTTACATTCTCCTCTACATTTAAAACAATAAATCGCTTACTACTTAGACATGTGATATCATTATAATAATGTCTATGTTTTACCGTTAAATTGGGCAATTTGAGCTCAGGTACGGTGGCTGCGCCCCGCTGCGCCGTGCTAAGCATCGTGATATAACTGTTACGGGCATTATGTGACATATGTGCGTCATCACCTGTGCTTGCTCCGGATAATTGTTTTATGTACTCATGTACTTCAGCTGAATGACTTATGCATTTACCGTAAAAACATTTGCACAAGCTAAGGTGTTTTTGATTTTTAAATTGCAATTCTGCCAATTGTAACACCACGTTAATTATAGTATACATAGTTTCATTCCCATAACACATCCCATCTCTGCTTTATTTGGGGCTAGCTGTGTAAAATGTCACGCATTATTTATTTTTTACATTAGTATTTTTTTTTTCATTTTATTCATTAGGTAGCCTTTAGAATGAATTCCGCCCTACCGCTTTTTGAAGGCTGTATTCTGAGTTCGATTTTTTGGATGATTTAGAGACAGTTCCTCAATGCTTTATAAATCATCCGTAAAGATTTACGAGTACTTAAAGGTCTTTTCACGTTAGCAGCTCGTTTCGTTAGGTTTCATTAGTAATTTTCTTCATTGAGGGACAAGAAACATTTTTTACTAAGCTTGAGAGATTAGTAAGAAATGTTTCTTGTTTCACTGTAAGTAATTAAAAAGTACTAATCTAATCATATTTCAATTTACAACTTCTAAGTTAAATACCTACTAACATTTCTCCACGAGAGCGAAACAGCGGAAAATCTACCCATTGATAAAATCTATAAGAGATGCCAGAGATTCATCTGCCTCGTTTAACTTCCATAACAGTACCGAACCGCCTTATAGAGAAGCCCCGTAAATTTATAGTAGTTCATTGTTGAATCAAAATGATTGGTGCAATGTTCCGCCTTAGATATCTGTGCTAAAAGTTCTGTATATGTGAACTAACTGTAACGCTGCCTCTTTCCGTTGTTTTACCATATCCAGCCATGCGAGCTGTGAAATGTCAAGATGCCAGTAAGCCTTTGTTTTGTTCAAGGATTAACGTGTAGTCGAGATAGCAAATATAAGTCAATATGATGGTGTGGATTGTATAAAAGAGAAAACGGTTCTTAGAAATGTGGACTAGATCTACTGTTTTTTTGTAAAGTTTGATGCGTCCGGTTGCGGTACTAATTTACTTTTGACTCTTTTGGTATTCTGATCAAAACAGCGATTATTCTGGTTTGCATATAATAGAGTTGCAGAAGTAGATGCGTTGGGAACAGTTTAACCCAAATCACGAATACCGCAAAGCCGTTTTATTGTGGTTTGTTTAAGTTAAGGTAATTGGTCAGTGCCGGGACATTAGCTCCGAGTTGTAGGACACGGTCACTATAAACCGAAGGGATTGGCACAGAATTCTGCAAGACTCAATAAACTTGTTGAGCTCTGTTTAATGCGTCTGTATGAAGCGTGGTAACTATTAAGTATTGGTAACGAGAATTCTGATTTATGTGATTCCAGAAAAGTTCATTTATCAAGTTTAACAGGATTTTGCTCAGTCGGTACTTTAATAAAAAATGAACTCAATAAAGATTTCCCTGATACTACATACATCAACTTCATCGGATTTCCAAATATGTGACCAAATGAGTCAGTTTCTTGAGAAAGCAACCTAAATTAAAATAGCGGTACGTTTGTAAGTGCAATTTGTTTAATGAATTTTATGGTCACATACATCGGATGCATTTCTCTTCTTTGATTGCTTCCAGAAAAGTTTTATTAGCACTTCATTTATAAGCGCGTGCCTAAACATTATTATGAACTTAATAGCTGATGGAGATCCTAGTGCCACCTCCTAAGTTTTTTTTATTTATTTAAATTTTTGGGCCAGAAACCCTCGCAGGCGTTCTCAGAATACCCTACTAAAGTTTCATCACAATCTGATAAATAGCTTAGGAAAAATCGAAAGTAGCTCGATTCACTGAGCATGTATACCTAATACGAAATTCAGTTGTAGAGTAGAGAGTACCTTCTACACAACAATGTTGCACTTTCACATTTACAATCGGTCATTCATTCTGATAAAAAGATTAGTGAAAGCGATATTGCGATGCAAAAAGTAAATGAAAATTCGTGTCACTGACTTTCCTATTGCCTTTCGTGGATCCATGTTGATTGTCTGGCTGACCCGCTCGCCGGCCATGTAATTAACGTAACATGTTTTTAAGCATTCTCTTTGGACCAATTGAGCTACAATAAAGTTATTATCGTACCGAATTGATTGAAGAATTTGCGGACGTGCTCGGATCGGTTGCTGCGATAAATTACACTAAATTCCGCCTGTAAGTGGATAATGAGAGTTCGCACATTACAATTTGCTAGTACTTGACCGGCTTTCGATTTTAAACGCTAAATACAGGAAGTATTTGTTTCGAATAACGCGACTTTACATTTGCAGTCGTAGGCAACAGTTTTTAACCATAAGATAAGCTTTTGTGAAAGTTTGTCTCTATTTTTTTAATATTTGTGCTGCGTATTTGAACTCACGGGTCAAGTTATGCAGTCTATTGTGCCCTGTATATTAACAAGCTCTGCGTATATAGCAATGTACGTACTCATATTTATATTTATGTTTGTTTCAGGTAGTGCCTTTGTCGGCATGAAGGGCGATTCGCTGCGCCTTGCGCGGCTAGCGCTTTTCTTGTTGCAAACATCAGCTGTGCTATGTAAGTTTAAATTTATTACTCTACCGTTATTATTAAGTATCATATTATGCGAACTATTTATTATCGGCTGAACTGATATGATAAGAATCCAGCAGCCAAGCCACTGGATCCGGAAATATCCCACGGTATCAAAAAAATCTAATAAAACTTACCGGTATTTGTGTCAGTCCAACTGTAGTTATAAGTGTCAGTGGGCGAAGGGCCTTTGCAGCAAGATAAATCTATTAACCTTAAAACTATACTCATGCCAAGAAGCAAACATCTATCTCTATCAGACCTAGATTCAATAAATTTATTTTCCGTGGCTTCATTTATGGTCGGTCAAAGAGCAGTAAAAAGAAGATTTTTGGTGTGTTCTTGCATAATTGGTTATGTTCATTCCTCTTAACTTGTTCACACTTACTATGATACAAATAATCGTGGTGTAAATCTACCAATCAACTTAGAACTAGTTATAATACCTAGTGTGCAGAGGTGCATAGTTTGAAAGCTTGGAAAGGAGTCTCTATTATATTCTGAATGATTTTGAACCTTTACGGCTTTATATATAAAAAAATATTGAGTTTTTTTAAATACTTTAACCTTGTGGTTTGAACCCAGGTCGAACGGCGTTCGAGAAGCTAACAGACCTGGACTTCACGGGCACCGCGTACTACACTGTACGGAACCTCTCGCTCTACGAGTGTCAGGGTTGGTGCCGAGAAGAACCCGACTGCCAAGCTGCCTCTTTTAGGTAAGTCTCTTTCAACTTGATGAATTTCTGTTCGGCGCTCGAAGCGACAAGACGGCTGCGCCAGCACACTCCCTCGTCAATTATTTCCTGAGGATGCCCCGTGGAGGGGTGGAACACGTGTCGAAGACCATCAAGTTTTTGTTTTTGTTTTCGCGCTGGTGCTGTTCCCGGATTTGCCCTGACTAGCCTGGCATAGTAAGGCTAGGCTGTGGAAAGTGGGTGGTTGGGAGGCTTTAGCGTGAAAATTTTGACGAATCTTTTTTGGTATACATTAGCGGAGAAATATCTAGTTCCTACTCCACTAGATATTTTTGAATTTTCAAAAAAAATTGATGAATTTCGGCAGTGACAGGATCTCCTCTTTCAACTTGATCAATTTTAACGACAAGCTTGCAATCAATTGCGTTTGGAATGCTAAGTTCTGCAAAATGTGAGCATGTATGGAATATGTATTAGGACGTACCTCTGCCTACCCTTTTAGACCTCTTCAAAGCATCTGGAAAGAGTAAATATTTGCGAGAATTACTACCACGCTTTGGGGATACAGTTGTGATCTTTAGTTTTTTCATTTCCTTACCACAAATCGACAAATGTCGAAAAAACTTATAACTGACTTTATACATCTTCTTGAAAAAAAAAAACACGAAAACGTAGAATTAATGAATAGGCGGGTCCACACAGAGCGAGCAGCCTCGCGAGGCATTTGCCGCGCGAAGCAGCTCGGTTAGTGTGGACGTGTGGCTCGGGCGCCCGAGCCACACGTCCACACTAACCGAGCTGCTTCGCGCGGCAAATGCCTCGCGAGTCTGCTCGCTCTGTGTGGACCCGGCTATTGGGTATTTTATTTTGATTTTTTTTTACAAATTCATATTTTTTTCTTGTATATTCTATTGGTCGGAATGAAACTAAAAACCTCCTTACAGCGAGATTGCAGCAATTGTTACTAAAGTAAATAAACAACTACTAAAATTAGAAATTTGGTGTTCGAATTGAATTGAACTTAAAATAAAACGAATAACTGCCAAGCAATTAATAAATCATCATTTTATATCTTTCTCGAACCTACATACGAGTCTGAAGAAATAAAAGAATGCTGAGTAGCACACAGCATGCCAATCCTACAATGCCAGGCTAAAAACAAACATCAATAAATGATTCCGTAGAAAAAACCAATACAATGACAATTCGATTAAGAAAATAATCAATCGATGATAGATATGAATCGATCATTAATTAAAACTAGGAGCCGAATTTAATCAATGTGACTATTGTTGAACACAATTCGCATCACTAATCATAATCACATACCCTAGTTCGGATATAGAAGCGCAACTCTAATAATATTTTTAAATTATTTATTTTGCCTGGTATGCTATGTCCGTACATAGATCCGTGTTGGCTCTGTAGGATAGTGCCTCCACTTATGATCCTCAGATAAATGCATAGGTTTGATTCCCGGTTGTAATTGATGCATTTATTTTTTCTGAAATTGACCATGAAATTGATACAGGGAGGATCATTTGACTAGTTTGACCACGAGGAAACATAATTCCTCGTGGTCAAACCAGTTGGACTAAATAGTTTGACCACGTGGAAGAACCGCGAAATGTGAGCATTATGCCAAATAAGTAAAAGATATTGCCTCTGTTTACCCCTTTAGACGTCTTTAAAGGATCTTAAATGACTATCTAAGAGATTATTTACTGCGTCTTGGGGTAGGTTACAGTCTGGGTTTTGTGTTGCCTGTAACTTGCAATTTTTGCCATACTATTTGGAAAGGTTCTAAGGAAAGATAATAAATTAGTTTATGGTTAGAGTTTCATTTCGATCATAGTTACTCTCGATCACGAAACAATCAACGTACCATTAAGTTATCTAGTCCAAATGTCCGAGATACTAATCATTTGACGTGAAGACCCAGAGTCAAGTGAATGATGCGAACTAGATAAATCAGATGTAAGATAACCCCGGAACTAATCATTGGTCATTCAATGCGCGTCAATCGACGTGATCGCACTTGATAATGGAGATAGGAGACGTGCATTCGACAGAGGACTGGATGAGAAAGTGGTACGAAAGGATGCTAATGAGATGAATCGTAAATCCATATCGATTTACTGTTGGATTAAAGTTCAGTTTCCTTCGAATAATTTTTAGGGTGTTCTTTAAGTTCCGTGTAGTAGCTCGAATGCTGTAGTTTTATTGTAGTTTTGAGCAATAATTTGTAACTTTGGTGAACAGTAATAATGTTAATAATAATAATGTTGATAACAACAGTAATAATGTTGAACAGTAGATAGTAGTGTTAATAGTGAAAAATAGGTAAAAAAAATGTGAAATAAAAACGCAGAATGCCAGTATATTTAAGGATGCTCTAGTATAGACCCCTAGATTTTTGTATAACACAGATAAAGTATTTCGTGAATTTAAATCACGTAAACCGCACGTTACCACGCGTTTAGAATATTATATAGAAGTGAAATCTATCACCATGAATATAAAGCTCAGCCCTCAGAACTTAAGGCAGCATAAGGCACATTAACCTACTAAAACTGCATTTCATCGTGTTGAATGCCATATAGCCTTAGGTAAAACGATAGTAATGGTGATACAGTTTATTGTAGGAAATATTGTATGTTGTTTTTACACACTTTTAGTATAAAGGCAGATTTATATTAAGACAATGAGTATCACGATAGCGCTGGCTTGTAGAGCTTGCTAAATCGTGCTATGTAGGTTTAATGTTTCCAGAAAGCCCTGATGACACCACTTTGTAGCAATGATTGTCGCTAGTTCCTGGATTAATGTGATTTAAGCTTTATCGCGTCCAGTGCTCGCCACGCACATGCGAATGTTGCATACGGTCAGCTACGGCGCTCTCCTTCGGAGAACAGCGCAGTGGCTGGGCAGGGTATGTGTTATAGTTGACTGGCCTACTGGCATTGGCAGTGACATGACGCAGGTCGCGTACATGTGCGCAGCCGCGAGGTCACGGAATGTGTGTCAGTCAGCCACACGCACACGTCCTCCAGTCACAACCACCAAGCATTCCAATGACACGCTCTTGGTCAATAACAATGTCTCTACAATCGCTGCCCACAAACCGTGTAAAAGCGGAAACCGACCTCGCCGCGCTCCAAATTGGATAACAGTAAAAGTGATCGCATACGTCTTGAAATGGATTATTGCCTGCACCATTTTGAAGCGGATAGTTTACATGAAAATTGGCGGTTTTCTGCAAATTGCTGTTTTCCGTTCAGAGTTTTTAATTTGGATGATCCATATAACTTTAGTAGGTAGACATTTCCAATTATTATGTGTTTGATATTTGGGTCACGTCGAAACGGGGCTAGCTAACAATACTAATTAAATAAAACTAACAGATTAATATAAAAATATTATTACTTATTCATTTCGTTTTTTGATCAAAGTTGTGTTAGTGTTCATCTTGTGTTCATTGAATAATAAAAAATAAAAGTGAAAATTTTATGCGCACTTAAAAATGCAATGATTGAAACGAGAACTGTGAAAATCTAATTGTATTAGACAGAAGCAAGGCGTGTAACAGTATTACAACGCTAGTTAGATCCCTCGAAATCAATTTGAACGGGATCGAACGAAAATCAATTCGGTACCAATTCAATTACTAGACTGAAATTCCCCGCGGTTCTCAAGCACTTCATATCTGGAATCAATCTGTCCAAAGAAATAGTTATCTGACAAAAGAATAGTTGGATGGCATTGTAACAATCGGTAACTGTGCTCATGGTGACTGCGGTGCCACCTCGCTCGGAAAACGGTATTCGGGAGCAGACGATCGCCGATACCGCTCATCCAACAAAATTCAACTCGGATTAAATTCCTGAGACATAGCAGGATCACGACCTCTATCAGATGCTGTCATACCGATAAAATCACAAATGACATGCCCCACAACTGTAAGGCATGTTTCAAATTGCCCTAGGACTTTCTACAGAATCAACTCTTTTTTGTCTAATTGTGAGAAAAAAAGAACAAAATGTTTGATGCACGCAATGTACTTTCTCCGGTTGCAAGCGCGATGTAGTCATTAATTTCTGTCATCGAAATATTATAAAAAATGTATTAATATAGAGTGAGATGGATCGCAATATGCCTTACGAGTTACTTTCCGATTTCCACAGCCTGTGATTGATTGCATGGTTAGTAGAGTACGTGTGCTATGGCGCTGGCGCCTGCATGCAACGCCTTCGTAACTTGGTAATATCTAGCTGGTAAGTTTAAATGGCATACTTAGTCTCGTCTGCGTTTCTAATTTGGAATAACTGGGAAACGTTTTTGCCACTTGTGTTAAAATTTAAGCAAAATTTAAGACAAATGCAAATTTTAACTATTTAAGAAATCTAAATATTGTATCCAAAACGAGCTACTCAAATTACAACTTACATATGCATGAAATGAGTTCTAGTTGAATATTTTGATAACTAGTTGTCGGTCAGTTGACTTATTTTATAATTAAGTGAAAAAAAAAATATAGACTTGCTCCATTTTATTTTGTTCTCGAAGGGATTTTTCTGTGTTTAAAAGGTTTTTTTCTTAATGAATAAGATAAATACAATACTTATACAAATATATCGTCAGACAGGCCAAACAACAACAGATCATGAACAATTGCTGCAGCTATATCACCTTGGCTGTGGCGCCAGCTAACGGGCAGATAGTGGCTGATGCCGATCAGATCGTACTTCAGACAATTTTGTCATAATCGTAAATCGTCGAGGTTGCTTAAGTATAATGGATTAAGCTTCGTAACGGAATAAACCGTGTAAACAGCTCGACAGTTAAGTCATTACATGCCTAATAGACAGTCTAATAGTCTCTTTACTTTGTAAGATAATTATATGACATAAAATATTTTTATTATTGAATACGTGGGCATAATGTACCTCCCGCTTTCTCTTATACAGTAAACTTACAATGTTGAAATTGTACGATAGTAAGAATCGCCTAGTGGATACTATTTTTGTAAATAATTGGCCACCATACATCTAGGTTTTAAAACGTAGATTATTTTGTGAACCTTGTGGATGCTATTTTTGTAAATATGGAGACTCAACATCTAGATTTCTAAAATATATGGTTATATTCTACGCGTTCACCCAAATTATTATCATCCCAGATTATCATGTCATTAAAATTACATTACACATCACGACATTGTGCGTTTGTGTGCTTTAAGGAGTGATATTTCATATTCATGTAGATTTGACGTCACAACACCTCAAGCTGCGTCACACAACCCGTCATTCTCGAATCGTTGATCTTAGCCTGGAGCGAGACGAGCCAGCTTTCTATAGGTTGCTTATTAAATAATAAATACATAATACGTGATGCGACACGTAAGAAGAGCCGCGGGCGTAACCGGTGTTTAGCATTAGTAAGACAAGCTTGATTCAAGTGGGGTAGGACAAATGTTTTACTCTTTTTGGCTCTAATTATGGTCTTTTCTAGTTCGTCTCGGAATTATGATGTATTTTTATACCGGCTGCTATAAAAGTGTAAGTAGGTACCTGTTTTTTAAAGTAATTTGTTAGATTGTCGTGGACAGGCAACGTGTTTGAGGGATGGCTGGTATATAACTATACACCAGCAAAACTAGCAAACTATATATAGGTAGTTTGCTAGTTTTGCGCGTAACGCTGCAAACTGCGTACAGTGAGCGCAAAACTAGCAAACTGTGGACACTCCATTTCAAATATATGGAAGAGCGTACTAAACCGATACGCCGCAAACTCAGTCGGCCGCTCACAGTTTGCCTACTGGGGACAAAAATGTAAAATCAAATAAATGACGAGAACCAGATGTCACACTAACCCTATTAGCCTAATTTTAATAGTAGTTAATGTGTTCTTCTTTTTTAATAAATATTACTCTACTCTACTCTTATACATTCTATACAACATTTAAGTATATACAAGGATTTTTTTATTTATATTCAACTTAATATGAGGAATCTTCCTCAAACTGTTCATCAAAATTCTTCTCTTTATCACTAAAGAAGCAGCACCGGAAATTGGCACAAAAACCTGCCAACAATTAGCAAGTATAAATTACCAACACGTGTTTTGCCTCACACCAGTTTTACTCCGGAAATGTTGACTTACTTTTGGCTTCTTGTAAATTAATATGTTGAATTTGTTGTTACTACATTAATCTTTATAAGACTCTTCTGATTTATTTTGGGAAGCGTTTTTTGCTTATTCACACTCTATTGCGATTAATTCATGACCAATTAGTTATATGATCAAACCTCTCATTTAATTTTTTCAAGATACTATATTATGATACTATTGCAGACCGGACCTTGTCATGTTGAATTCTGAATTCAGTAATAATCATATTAATAATTTATTTCATAAAAGCATTGTCATATACATACACAGATAGGATAGATAATTAAGGCAAATAAAGTTACAATAAACCCCGCACTAGGCCAAGCCTGAATCGCGTTTTCAGAGGCATTAGCCTGTGTCAGCAATTTTAAATGAATTTTCATAATGTCAATATTCACAAAATATTTTGTAATTTTATGCCGATGTTTAAGTTACTCTTAAACATACTATCCAGTTTCCAATAAAACAATCTGATTATGAAATCGAAACGATAAACAGCATCATCAGTCTTATAATCTCATCGGTTATTAATCATAGGGTAGATATTTTTTCATGTTTTGGACTACCGAAACATCGATTAATAACCTAAAGGTATGTAATTTGTCAGTACACGTAGATATTTTGTAGCTAATTCTTGCATCACTGTATCTACTTACACCTACATAATTTATTAGCGGATACATTAAAAGGTTTGCTTCTTGATTCAATATTGGTGAGAGCGGATGAAATGCATTTCAAATTGTTGAAGAAGTGAGTATGTAAATGTGCTTTTCGATATTGAGGTTACAGTTTAGCATTTTGACTTTTATGTATTGCTGACATACTATTCATTTTACATGTTTTATTCATTCTATTGAACATTCGTGTCCTAAGTTATTGATTGTAAACATAACTTAAATTAGGAGTCAGAATAGCGGACATGAAAGCTTTGAAGATGATCTTTGATAAGTTATCATAAATGAAGTAAAATCCTCGAATTAATAAAGTCAAAAAAGTCGAATGAATATATACAGGGTGAATTTTTGAGACGGGGCAGTAAGGGCAGCTACCTTAACCGTTGTAGCTAGAGGAAAACGTTCTTACGAGACTATCCTTAGTTTTTGAAAATATTTGGACTTGCATTCACAGATTTTGAAAAAAATGTACAGTCAGTACATTTTTTTTCAAAATCTGTGAATGCAAGTCCAAATATTTTCAAAAATTAAGGATAGTCTTCTTCACGTTTTCCTCTAGCTACAATGGTTAAGGTAGCTGCCCTTACTGCCCCGTCTCAAAAATTCACCCTGTATAACCAAACTATATTAATTTTGACAATCTTTAACATAGACTAATTAGTAGGATGATTGGTGCTTTTATAAAATTGATACATTTTAGTAAATAAAGTTCAATAGGTACGGACACGAGTCTTTTTCACACTTGTGATTTTGCTACTTCTTCCGCAAAAGCACATTTGCGATCAATATCGCGAAGAATTAGGGAAACAAACAAGATTTAGGGCCTTGCTTTCTTTTTGTTGATCTATTTACTTAAGTTTAATTAGTGAAGATAAAGTGGGGTGCTGTTTGAATAAAAAGAGTTTGTTAAACTACTTATAATAGTTAAATAATCACAAGAAAACAATTTCCTACCCGTGAAAATGTATTACAATACGACATATTCATAACAAGACGATCTGTTTTTGATCTATTTAGAATAGGTTTAGCTCTTCATGAAATTAATATTAAATATTCACAAGCTATAAATACAGCCTGCTAATGTAAAACGACGTTGGCTTCGTTCAGTAATATACACTCAGTATTACGGTTAGTCACCGTTATTCTAGTGGGTTGTTCAAGGACTTGTGGAATAAGGGCTAAAATTTTATATAAAAAAAATGCCTAGGTAGGTACTTATATTTTTTTTATAAGTAGTTTTTTCCTTACACCAAATTGCACATAGACAGGATCCCTTCGGGTGCAATATTTGGGATGCATTATAAATTAACATCAAAATGCAAAAAATTCAAACAAGTAGGTAAACCATATTTTATAGTACCTACTTATATCCTGGATTATTCACTTTTTTATGCTTACTAAAAACATTGAAACTTGAAAATGACATAATTTTAGTCTAATTAAGCGAAGTACCGAACAGATTTTTATTCATATTTTAAAACTTATTTTATTTGATGAAAAATCATAAGCTGTTAGAATCCACACTAACAATGAACTCTTTAACATTTTTAATATAAGTAGCTACCTGAAATGAAAAACAAAAAAATTATATTATTTGACCGACAAGAATCGACTCCTCGAAAAAAATAAAATTCGAACTAACTTTGAATTGGTATTAATTTATCAGAGAATAGGTAATTTGTAGATTGTAGCGATGATGGCGGGATACCGTGGCTCGCCCACATGACGCCGACCTACTCATCTGCACTAATCCATCACTGTTGTATGTGTTTTGTTCTACAATATGTGTCAGCCTCCATACCTCATAGATAATGCATCGCCTATAACTATGCAATTACTAAAACAAGTAGCTCCTTCGGCGCCTCTTCAATTATAGTACAGATAATCACGGTTCTCAAAGCCTTTTAGGTCATTAAAATGCGGTATCTTTCGACATCTAGTCCAGTCTGCACAGCTGAATCGGTTTTGTTTTGTAGATTTAAATTATAGAGGAGTACAGATAGAATGGTAGAGACTTTATAAAGGAAACATGTCTAATGGACAGTTTCAATAATCTATCTATCGTTTTAGTATTTAGTAATGTCTAATATCCTACCACAGAAATCAAAACCACAGATAGATAGAATATTAAAACTGATCGTAAGTGATAGACTTGGTTTTTAATGATTTATTTTATTAAGTTAATAGAGATAAAGATCCAGAAACGATTCTAGCAACTTACGCCCTACAAAGTTCAACCAACTGTAGCTAAATATTGTTCCATTTATTTCATAGCTGCAAACATAACTTTTCTGCCAGCTTATTTATGAAGAGTGGAAACATAGAACATTATTATTATGGTCCGGTGTCATATCTCATGGTCGTCAGGGCCCCGGCAGTCGGTCCCTTCCTGGTGCAACGCACTGTAGTGTTAAAGTACATCCCATATAACAGGGAATGCGAGCAATCATCAAAGAATGAGTAAAATGGACGCAAAAGAAAAATGTTACTGCTTGAACACAAATAAAATTCAAAAGTAAATTCAGATCAAGTTTCAAAATGTGTTCTACATTATGAGACATGACAAAGTATGGAATTTCTGTAAATCAATAAAAAAATATAAGAGAGGATGGCGGGACGACCTAGCTAGATAGTCGTAGGTATCTACAGAAGACTGGCGCTGTTTGGCTCAAGATCGAGAGGTGTGGATAAAAGAGAGAAAGGCCTTTGCCCTGCAGTGGGATGATGTAGGCTGAAAATAAAAAAGTAATAATAAAAAAAAATGTTTGGGCTTAGTGCCTCGTTAAAAAATTAAATGAGCTACTTAGTAGTTAATTCTGGTGACTGTGTTTTTAGGCCGCCCTAAGGCCTCTGTCATGGTTTAATGCTTTAAAAACCGGGAACTAGTACACAGTCCTTTAGATTTGTTCACTAAACATCAGCTAGTCAGTTTCTATACTATCATGTCATTGGTGGGATAAAACAACTGTTAAAAGCCGTTAACAATGGTGTAGCCATAAAAATTGCAGAATTACATTGCAATTAAACGCTTTCTTCCGAACGATGACCGACTTACAACATATGTACCTGTACTGTAGGTATTTGTACAGTCAGCACCAAACATTGGTGGTCATTTTTAAAATGTGTATTTTCTTAAACTTAGGCATTTACTGGATGATTTATACAGTGTCAGGAGGAAAACGATCTTTGCAAATCGTTTCGAAAAAGCACACTTATTTGGTTCTTTTCAATAGTACTAACTGCCTAGTTTGGGGCTGCGTGAAATATTCACTATTTACTTATTTTTTTATTCTTCGACTTTTGACTGTTGATAAGTTTTTGCAATTTAATATTTATTTTTATTATTAACTTGCTTCGCTGACTGTCCGTACGTACTTTGTATTGTTTATTTGTATGTACCGTTGTTTGATTGTTATATTAATGCAAACACACTTTTATTTTTGTTTGTGTAGTTCAAAAGGTTGGTGGTAAAATGTGAAAGTCTAGATATGGTAAAGTTATGACTCAGGTTTATCAGATTACGGAGTTCAAGCCCGTAAATGGTCCCTTTATTTAGTTTAAACTGGTACTTCCAGATATAACGGTTTAAAGAAGTTTGGAAAGAAAGCTTTTCTCACTAGGTACCATATAATAACGGAAATTATGGCAGCGGTCTAAATGATATACATTTTTGGCAAAAAAGTAAATGAAACGGGAAAGTAAAGGAAAGCCTTTAAGAGGCTTACAAAGGATTCGTAGATGTCAATGGAGGTAGTCAAAGACACGTCAAAATACACGTTTGATACTAATATACATTTAGTAGAAGTTATCATTCTAATAATGTTTTTTTTTGTATCTGTAAAAAAAATGTTATTGATAGTTACTTCTTTATGTTATTATATTCTATTCTATTATCTATTCTAAGGGTGGAAAAAATGAATGGGCCCTGGAGGGAAACTACTTTAAATCTTCAAGATACAGTATTTTACTAAGAGAAAACATTCCTTTATTTTTATAAAGAAGCATAACTGCATTCAAAGATTTTCTAAAATTCGCTTGCCTCATCCGGGAATCGAACCAGCTAAAAATTCAAAACACTAACCTTGCTATTTCATTCTACTAACTAATCGATAGGATTATGTTAATGTCATGATAAAATCTTTATAACAAACATAGTATGGTTTTAAAAATAAAAAAGATCCTGAAATCTAACATTAATTTTACTACTTTTTTCATAAATTTTTATTATTTCACCATTCGCGACAAAACTTTTCTAGACGATATTTGTCTATCTGAGATGCGATTCAGACTTCCGAAACTGCATCCGATTCGATGATTTTCTTCGAAAAGTTGACGATTTTTCGTCAACTTCTTGTCAGATTGTTCGAAGAAACGTTATTTTCCAAATTCCGAATACATTCCTAGAAGGTCTAAATCGCACTGCTGGAACCTCTTCCAATGTAGAGCTAAGTGGAATAAAATAGCGAGTGTTTATTTTTTGAATTTTTAGCTGGTTCGATTCCTGGGTGAAGCAAGCGAATTTTAGAAAAGCTTCCAGGGCCCATTCATTTTTTCCTGTATAACATTTAAAGGAGGTAATCCATTGGCGAGCCAGCGAACCATCGGCAAAAGTCATTGACGTTTAATTCATTGATATCGTGGAAGTGTGAGTTCACACGTCAAACTGTGCTTTAGATGCGTAAAGTTAAGTACTGAAAAATTATTAATGTAACGTAGTATTGAAAAAATTATGTGAGAAAAAAAGAAAACGATTTTGTTTTTAACTATCACGGCGGCGCTTCTAACAATAATGTCAATGGTTTAGTTCACTGTTGAAGGTACCAGAGCGGTATTACTCGCCAATCGATTACCCCTTTTTACCCGACTGCGTTTATGTATACCCCTCATAGTTTTATTGTCTAGCTAGTCAGTCAACGCCAGCTCCAGTAAGCTTTGTAACTTGAGATACAAGTGATTATTACGCTTCGTGTCATAAGCATTTAACGTCAGTCTGTATTTAACGATCTAGGATGGTCTAGGAGGCCTGGAATTTTGATCGAAATAATTCTATACTAGCGAAAGCCCACGGCTTCGTCCGCGTTGGCTACTGTTTTTTTATTCCACGTGCATTTTTCAGGGATAAAAAAAGCCTATGTCCTATTCCCGGTCATTAACTATCTAAATAATTTCCTGTAAAAAAGGTACTTATCAATAAAAGAACGGAAAAGTGAATTACTACATTTGACTAAGTTAAAATTAGGTAAAAAAAACGGCTTCAGTGTTATAAGCTAAGCATTATCATGATTAATCTATAAGATTGGCGTAGATATAAGCTACTTTGTCTAATACGAAGCGATCTGAGTTGCACACGGAAGCAAGTTCATATATCATCTTCAAAACGTAAGGAATGACGTCAAAGCGCCGGGACATATTCAATCTCGGAGATCTCAAGTGGCTCTTTTTATAACAATTAACGTTGTGGTTTTTGTTGCAGTTTTGTGCTGAACCCTTTGACGCCGGTGCAAGAAACTCGCTGCTTGCTACAGAATGATACACAGGCTAACAACCCTAACGCCATTCCACAGGTAATTCTTATTATTTTAATATACTGCTATGTTACTTATGACATGAATGAAGTTCCTCATCTTGATAGCTGTAGATTTCTTGCGAAAGATAATGGAAAGATGGGCATAATGTCACGGAAACTGCTCTTTTTTGTGAAATTAAAGGCTTTATGTGAACATTTCTCTACTCACAAAAACTCCTTGTGAGAAAAACAGGATTATACCAGCATCATTGAAGAGAGATGGTGGCATTTGAAGTGAACGACTGACTGACAGGATGAGTTAGAATAGGAAATGCAAAACAATCCCTGTTGTCATGTTACAGTGGTCATTAGACTATGGTCTCAGGATCAAATGCAGGGCTAATAGCCAAATAAATCCATTCAATGCCAATTAGCTCGCCGATTCAACGATAGGATTAACAATTCAGATTAAATCGGCCAACTTAGGAAATCTAACAAAGCACATTGCAATCACATAGTATTCTCACGACTATCAACGGGGAGTAAGATCGAATATCCTGTAGCTAAAATACAAGTTAGTTAATGTTTGTGCGTGGGATCTAATCACTTCGCCTAATGATCAGGCAACATTGAAATACGCTGACAAGTGGTGCATGTCGCTTTATTTAAGAAACCATGATGAAAATATAGTCTTGTGGCTAGTGAAGAGTGGAATCTCACGGGGGAAAGATTACATGCTTCATTACACGGATTTGCAAGAAGACTACACATGATGATAAAACTTATAAAGAGTGTGTCCTCTGATTCCTCCATTGAACCGGGATTCAATATATAAAGTTTATGTGAATTTGTTTGTTTATTTGTTACGTTTTTACGAGTTAACTACTCAATCAATCATCATAAAATTTTACATTCACGTTTTCAGAGGTACAGCAAAGGATATATACGAGTACCATTCACCCCTGCACCTAGAAAAAAGTACTGTTACCGAGGGATCTACATTAAAGAGAGCGAAGCTAGTAATATATATAGAAAAGCTAAATCCTATGAAATCCCCTTTACTATTTCTTTTTTGTTTTCGTGCTAGCGTTCGGTGAACACTTACTACATGGTGAAACTTCAAGTGCGGTCTGAAAGTGTTTGCCTGCGACCGTGGGCCTTCGAAAGAGTGCCTGGAAAAGCTTTGCGAGGCCTTGACAATACTATCATCTACACCTCTACTAAGGAAGCCTGTCTCGCTGCTTGTTTGAACGAGGTTAGTATTGCTGTTTGTTCTTTTTAAAATACTTAGTTGGTAAGTTATTCAATGGCCATCTGAGGATAGTCTAATACGAGAAAACACTTAGATACCACTTTTTTCAAAAGGTATAGACAAAATTCCTTTCAAAAATCAATTTCATGGCTATCATCTTGACATATTTGTACTTAGATCCAAGAAACATATTTTTCCTTTTATCTTGTCTTTTACTATGGTACCTACTAAAATTGTTGAGATACCTACCTCGAAAAACACAATATATATTTTAAAAGCTAGCTGTTCGACAATTTCTCGGGTAAAATAAAGAGCGTTTCTCTAGGTTTCTTCTAAACTAACAATGTAAATCAATTCCACTTGTTCCATCCATAATCCATATTCTCATTCTGCACCGGGTAAAAACTGTTATTTACCCGTTGAAGGCAAAGCCCCGTAAGCGTCATGGCAACGACTTATTACCGCTTATCTATTCAATTTATATTTTATGGATTCGCCCCAGTTTATTCGAAAAGAAAATATGATGCATCCTCAGTTTACTATGTTTGACATTTTATTGCTTTATTTAGTTGGCAAGCTTAATTCTTCAATTAACTTCAGGAAAAATACAACAATACTTATTAAGTAAAGTTATGCTGTCTTGTTTCTTTGTGTAGGTATTCTATTATTTATTTATTATTTTTATATAATAATAATAATGCTGGACGTTTCACACAGATGCTGTGTGTAGCCACAAAGTAAGCAGAGCTTGTGTTAAGAGAACCACATGACTGTTATACTACTTCCATACTTTTAGGGTTCCGTACCTTAAAAGGTAAAAAAAGGAACCCTTATAAGATCACTTTCTTGTCCGTCTGTCCGTCTGTCCGTCTGTCCGTCTGTCTGTCTGTCCGTCTGTCCGTGTGTCACCATCGATTATCTCAGGAACGGGTAGAGCTAGCAAGTTGAAATTTATACCATATACTAAGGTCTATAGTCCCTACTGTGAGTATAAAAATCAAGGTCCTGAGTCAACACTATAAAAAGATATAGGCAAATTTAGGTTTTCGTGAAAACTTGTGAGTACCAAAACTTACCTTAATTATCAACTTTTTTTATTTTTCGGAACTTTTCCTTTACTTGTGCTGGAAGACCTTGCTTGTAACCAAAATTGACAATTCTAGGTCAACCGGAAGTACCCTAGAGGTTTTGGGTCGAAAACCTAAATGGTAGTTCCCGTTGACCTAGAATAACGAAATTTGGCAAAAAGCAAGGTCTTATAGCACAAATAAAGGAAAAATTCCAAAAAATTAAAAAAGTTGAAAATTAAAGGGTGTTCCCATACATACATAGTTGACGCCAATTAAAATTGTCCTCCGAGTTGTATGGGCACTCATACAATTAAGCGGACTAGCTTAATTGGCACCATGGCTAGGCACGGAACCCTCGGCGTACGAGTTCGACTCGCACTTGACCGGTTTTTATTTTTTGAATACTTACATATACACCGTTTATTTTTGGTCAGTTTAAAGCCGGCGCCTACGTAATCTATATCGATATTATTATTATTATTGTTTGTATTCTTTTTTTATCTCGGTTTAATAAACCGGAAGCAACTAAAATGCACGGGCCTAAGCCAAGTGCACATCAGTGTGATTGATGGATGTGTTCTGACTAGCAGTGTCATTCTGTAGGAATTTCCGAACGATGCGACATGTGTTTAATATAGCTGCCTTTTGCATAAGAATGTAGGTGTGTTTTGGGAGATCTAATAATGAAAGTGATTGAAACAGTTGTTTAGGAATTACACCAGTGCTGGATATGACAATTGGTACTATGGACACTTTTTCCAGTCGCCACATACGAGTAATTTCGTTCTTTAAGTCAATGTACTTTGATAGTTTTTCTGAAATAGTGTTTTGGAGGTTGTGGGTGTTAGGGATGGCTATGTCAATAAGGATTGCTGTTTTATTATTTTTGTCTAAGAGTGTCAAATCAGGTCGGTTGTAGTGTGTGGTCCTGTCGGTTAGAATCGCTCTATCGTAGTATAATTTATAACCGGCGTTTTCTAAAACTGTTTCAGGTGTGTACTTATAATAAGGTGTTGGCTTTGTAGATGCATCACAAAGGTTGTATTTGGCGGCTAGTCTCTGGTGGATGATGTTCGCCACTTGGTCGTGTCTGAACTTATAATCAGTCTGCGCCAGCGCTTTGCAAGCTCCCGTGATGTGTTGTATGGTCTCGGAAGAACTGTTGCAGCGTCTGCATAAATCTGTTTGTAAACTAACTTTCATGATATGCTTTTGATAGTTACGCGTCTCAATGACTTGGTCCTGTATAGCTATCATGAACCCTTCAGTCTCTGGAAAGAGTTCACCTCGATTGAGCCACTCGTTCGACGCTTGTTTGTCGACGGTGGGTTGGCTCAGATCGTGGTGGTGCCTTCCGTGTAGAGACTTCCGGGCCCATTCTGAAACTAAGGTCTGTCTGTCAGTCAGTTCTTCATTTTGTTGTAAATTGTGGTTCTGAAGGTTGAGTGGGGTGTGTTTACGATCAAGTTCACTTACAGCTTTATGGAGAGTTGATGTTTCTGTCTTGGAATGAAAGTATTTCCTGAGTGTTGAAATTTGTCTGTTGTGTAAATTACGAATATCTATTAGGCCTCTCCCTCCTTCTATCCGTGGCAAAATCTGTCTCTGGATGCTAGCTCTTGGGTGATGTTTCCTATGCTTCGTCATTGTGACATTAATTAGACGCTGTAGATTTTTCAGTTCAGTTTTCGTCCAGTTTATTACTCCAAATGAATATGTAAGGATTGGGATAGCGTAGGTGTTAATTGCTTTAACAGCGTTTTTGGAGCAAAGTTGTGTTTTCAAAATGGAATTTAATCTGTGTTTAAAATTTTTCGTCAGCTTGATCTTAATTTCTTTATGGTGTATCAGTGTAGACTGGTTGTACCCTAAATATTTATATGACTCATTTTCACTAAGCGGTTCAATGGTCTCACCTGTTTCCATTTGGTAAGAATGTTGATAGTTTTGTCCTACTCTAACTGAATTTATTTTGCACTTATCTATACCAAAATTCATCGATATGTCTTTAGAAAACATTTCAGTGCTTTCTACTAGTCGATCTAGATCAATTTGAGTGGATGCATAGATTTTAATGTCATCCATGTACAGCAGATGGGTTAATTTACGATCAGAAAAGTTGTCGGTCAGTCTGTCGTTCTCGCTGTCTAATTTGTATCCGAGGCCATAAGAATTTAGTATATTAGAGAGGGGATTAAGAGCAAGGCAAAACCATAAAGGACTGAGTGCATCTCCTTGAAATATGCCGCGCTGTATTCTTATTGGGGATGTCTCTATGTTTGTATTGGGGGTTGATGTTTGAAGTCGTGTTGTCCAATTAATCATGGAATGACTTAAAAATGAAATTACTTGTGGATGTACTTTATAAATATTTAGAATCTTTAAGAGCCAGGAGTGTGGGACAGAGTCGTATGCTTTTTTGTAGTCAATATAAATAGAGTACAAATCTTGCTTATTTTGCATCACCTGTTTTAGAACAATCGAGTCTATAACGAGTTGCTCCTTGCATCCCTGGCTAAATTTACGACAACCCTTTTGTTCTTCAGTGAGTAGCCTATTCGTGTCAACGTGGGTGTAAATGAGTTGTGATAAACACGATGTCATGATTTTATAGATAGTTTGCAGGCAAGTTATCGGTCTGTATTTTGCAGGGTCAGCTGTGTCATTCAAGTCCTTTGGTATCATGTGAGTGATACCGTTTGTAATAAAAGATGGTAAAGAACCAGGGTTCTTTATAAAGCTGTTAATATGGTTGTAAATGTAAGGTTGTAAGTATGTTAACTTTTTATACCAATAGCTATGGATGTGATCAGTGCCAGGCGCCTTCCAGTTATGTGTTGCCTTTATAACTTTCTGAAAAACATCAATGGGAATATTAAAGTACTCCATAGGTTCTACATCAGAATTAGCTTCGCACTCTCTTTGGATCCACTCGGCGTTTTCTCTGTACTGTGCAGGGTGTTCCCAAATTTCAGCCCAAAATTGTCTGAGCTTATTTGAATCTATCGCGTTAAGGTTTTCAGCATTTTGACAACTATTAATATCGGCAAAATTTCTTGTTGACTTGGTTAGTGATTGGTAAAATTTCTTCTCATTGTTAAGAAACTGAGTGTTTTGAGTTTTCCGGTAAGAACATGATGTGTAACGTTTAAGACGACTGCTAGTAACCGATAGTTTTTGTTTCATGGTATCAAGGTAATGTGCAAGGTTGGAATTGGGTTCTTCATGAGTGGTGTGTGTTCTGTATTTTTCTAATAAACTGTTTACTTGTTTCGTTAGGGCTCTACTTCGGTTTCCTTTCATAAACTGCGTCATTCTACCAATGCTTTTCCTAAGATCCTCTACTTTCCTTTCGAGTCGCTTCTGCCAATGAGGTGTGAATTCTTTATGTCTTTTGCTTCCTACCTCTCTTGGTGGTATTGTCAGTTTTGACCCATTGACCTTAGCTGCTGCCCATGCAGCGCAATATATTATAGTTTGTAGTGTGTCAAAGTCTGTATCGATGTCAACGTATTGAGGTAAAGTAACTTCATTTAGGTAACTCACAACTTTCGCTAGCTTCTTAGATGTCCTTTGCTTCGGTATGAAAGGTCTGTCCTCAGGATGTGTGTTACAGAAATACTGCTGGGCTTGGCTAAATAGTTCGTCGACCTCTTTATTCCTATTTTCGTCCCTACTTTTTTCCGAACCCTTAAGTGACTGTAACGCCTCAGCATCATATATGTTGTTGATTATACTCGTATTATTGTCTGTAAGAGCATCATACCACACTGTATTATTGAGGTCTCCTAAAGTTTGTTCAGTTTGGGAATGGTCTAAGTCAGTGTTAACTGTTGGTGTATCTAATTCACTTGCGATTTCTTGTTTAATTGAACGGAGCTTATCATCATCTATGAATTTACTTGCTAATATGACCCTCCGTTGGTCAGCAATCCGTTGTTCACTCAGATGGGAAAGGTGGGGGAAAACACTGACGAAATTTTGGTGCAGAGGCTTCCTATACGCGGTTCTATTAGTCTCCAAATGGGTAATCCTATAATAAGCTCTAATTATAGCTTCATTATGCTCGGATGTCCAAACCATTCGTCCTGATGGTGGTATTTTAACTGATTGCGATGGTGTTTGATTCTGATGTTCTAGTAAATAAGCCTCTACTTCAGTTCGTATCTCATTGATAGTATTTGCATTTAATAGATTGTTGCGAACTATTGCGCGGCGTTGGTCACCTATTCTCTGCCTACTGGCTTGCATATCCGGGAATTTTTCTGTAAACTTAGAGTGGAGTTCTGTGAGATAAGCTCGTGTGTTTTTTTCAAGATTGGTGATGATGAAATATGAGCGCAGGATAAAGGTATTCATCTCTTCCGTCCATTTTTTGTGCGCTCGTGGTTTGGCTTTGGTGGGTGCAGGGTTTTCGACTACTGTCGGGTGCACAACAGCCTCAGCCATTGAGGGTGAAGATGAAGATGAATATGAAGATGATAGTGTAGATGGCTTAGTTTGAAAGTCAAGATAGGATAGAGGAGAAGAAGGAAGTGAAGAAAAAAGTGATTTTGGTGAAGATGAAAGAGATTGGGCTTCCTGGTCCTTTTTAGCCCAATCTGTTCGGCTTGGGCCCCATTCTTCAGTTGGGTCTAGCCGCGTTGCTCCTACTTCAGCTTCACAGGCGCTGACTCCTTGTATGCCGGCTCGGGATGTGCTCCGGCTTATATTTTTCCGTGGTCGTAGGTTGTACCTTCTGTTGGACTCACCTTGTTCGGGTAACCCGGCAGAGGGCCGCCCATTACCCTCGCCACCGATGGCTTGCATGCTGTGACGTCCAGCATCGGCTCCAGACGTGCCCCGGCGATCACCCCCGGGAAGCGACCATATACGTTTACTTTTACGTGGCTCCATCATGATGGGTTTGCCATTGCCCTTTTTTGTCACCCGCTTGGTTATTTCATTGCGGGTGTCCGCCCCTCACGTGGCATAGATGGTCAGCACGGACGTAGGGTTGGGCTTTGAGGGGCTTATTATTATTATTATTATTATTATTTTCAGCCGTTTGTGTCCCACTGCTGGGCAAAGACCTCCCCCCATTCCCTCCAGACGTCGCGATTTTGTGTTTGGATCTCCCAGTCGACTGCAAATTTGTCGAGACCGTCCCGCCACCTGTCCAGCCCAATTCCACTTCAGCTTGGCGGCCTTCGTAGCTACGTCTGCGATTTGTGTTAGGGAGCGCAGTTCGGTGTTACGGATCCTATCCATTAACTTGACACCTAAGATGCTGCGCTCCATCGCACGTTGGCAAACCTTGAGTTTGGACTTCTGAAGTTGTGTCAATGACCAGGTTTGCGCACCATATGTGAGGACGGGGAGAATACATCTTTAAACTGACTCAGAATTAACGGTGTATAAGTACATAGAAAAACACCCAGACCCGAGAAAAATGTTTGCAGATCATACAAACGTCTCAGGCGGGCCTTCACTCACTGCGCCTCAGAGTCGCCTTGTCAAATTATTTGATAGGTAGAGTTAGGGGTTTTTATTTGCTACGATCTTGACTTATTATTTTAATTTTATCGTTTAGCAGTGGATTAAAATTGTTGAAGCACCTCAAAAAATACAATCTGATATTTTGTAATAAGTACTTACATCCATTTATCATAAATTTATCCAAAAATATTTTACAAAAACATTATCAATTACATTTATACTTAACAGATATCAATTTATCAATATTGTAGGTTGGCGCTGTTACTGATTATTATCAGAAAAATCATAATGTCATGATCTAGCTAGGAGATTGTATCATTTTATCAGCACACAGCTTCACTACGCGACTGAACAGCTTACGGTGGTTCTATTCTAGTTATCTGGTTCCCGTAGTACAAGTTTTGCTTAGTTTGGGGTTAGATGGTTATGAAATGTCCACTAATATTTTTTGAAAGGCACGATCAAGGACAAAAACATCCAGTGTAGGTAATTGTCCGTATGCTGTTCATTATCATATTGGGGGTCATAAAGTCACTCTTGTCTTTACAATAATCTTAACAATATCAAAGTTCAAATCGATTGACTTGCTATCTAATGGGGTTCATCTATTGATTATTGGTTAAACAGTAAATCGTGAGATCATTGGTACAGAAGCCCAATCATATTTTACGATCTACTAAACTGCTGATGAATTTGAGATAGATCGTATTTCGGGGCTCTTTTAAGATTCATGAAGATGATTTTGGTGCATTTTTACTTTGATTGATAGCTATATTTTAATAATTACGTACATGCATTCGTAAAAATATGTAGCAATGGTACAAAATATCTAAGTAATTAAAGTTTCTACATTTATTATTTCATTACATTTTCCGTTAGTCAAGTCACCATCTCATGCTCTGTTATTAAATGAATAAGTAGTCGCTCGTAGAATTATCAACTGATCTTGCCAAGCTTTGGACTTTACTTGAAGATGCAAAGGACTTTACCCAACAATGGGACAAAATGATGATGAAAGCTTTAGAAGTCTTTGAAAGGCCTAAAAACTATGAGAGAGCCACAAGCTCATAAACTTGTCAATCTGTGACTCCATAACTTGGCTTTAGACTATGATACCATATGAGTAACACGCCTTTGTGTCTGTAGAAAAAGTTCCCCTGTCGCTCGGCTGAATACGAGTATGGCAGCATGAGATGTGCACTCAGCGACTCCGACAGACGAACCGCCCAACACTTTGTGCAACTAGTCGACACTCCAGGGACTGACTACTTTGAGGTAAGAATACTATTCTCTTATAAATTGATTGATGGGAGTTATGTGTCTTTTCCTAACGGTTTTCATTTTTGAATGGGTCACCTAATGGCATTTAAAATGAGGTGCTTCCGTGCTTCTGTATTCCAACGCTTTCGTTTGAGTCCCGGCTACATCCGTTAATAAATTGTATTTAAGAATATCAGATACAAGAATATTGTCTCTAGTTAGTTATTATACTGAACTTTACTTGTATTTATTGTAAGCGCAAAATGAAAGAGACTTCTTTGAATGATATATGATTCACGTACAGACACGACCAATCAACTAATGATTGCAATGGCAGTGTAAAAGCTATTCTGCGCCTGAAAACCTCCATTATCAGTCAAGCCCACAAAGCAATGGAAATCTCAGGTTTATTCGTAGTGGAAAGCTCTAGCCAGACACTATCTATTAATTTTCTGCAAAGGCGTAGCTCTGACAGTTTATGTTTTACAGCCTTATCATTGCAGCCAACTTTCTATCAAGGCCTCATTAAGCAGTATACTATTTACCTACATTGAAAAACAAACTTGTACTAAATTACAAGTCATTTAGTAGAAATAAGATGTATCATTTACTTGGTAGGAGCGCATTCACATGCATCTCCAAAGCTGTCTGTTACTATAAAAACCTGTCAATTGTCTACAGTAACAATTATATCTTCTTGGTTTATATAATGTCTAGTTTGTCTTGTTTTTTCATAGATCGGGCAAATATCGCACCTCCAGAATAGAAGTGACTCAATTAAAAAATCATGATTTTTGGGAAATACAATAAATGGCCGTTTTCCGTGTGAGAGGGAGGAGAAACTGCCGAAATGAAAGAGACGCAGCTGTTATGTTTTTCACGTTCTAACCAAAAATAGTTTTTTTTTCGAGTCTTTTTACGTATTCAAGTCATTTTCCCAATTTTTTTAATTGAGTCACTTCTATTCTGGAGCTGCAATATCTCAACAGCCAAAGTTGGACCAAATGGGCGATCGCCTGCCAAGCTTTGCAACTTTGTTTCTGTATTGCATGAACACGCCCTTACAACCCATTTCACAGCAATCTCAGTCCGAGGTTCCGATTTCGCGGAAAGCAATCGCTTCTTATTGCGGTGCGTTTGTACGTAAATAAACAAGCACTTTGTTAGTGTTATTACTGTGTTTTGTGTTATTTCATGTGTGTGTGGTCTTAGAACCTGTGCCTGAAGGCGACGCAGGCGTGCAAGGGCCAGCGTGTGTTCACGGCGCCACGGGTTGGAGTCGCGGAGGACAAGGTGGCACAATACGCTGGACTGCACTACTACACCGATAAGGAACTCCAGGTACCTACCACTTATTACTGACCTTTTATAACTCAAACAAATAAAAATTCCAACATCGTGGTAAGTATAAATAAAAACTTGCTTATACCAACTATATGTAGGTATAGAAATAGTTATGATTAGAAAAATTGAAATAAAAAAAATAATTATTTTCTATTTTGAGCAGTACTCGTAGCAGTCCATTTGCCAAATATATCCTTCTTCTTCTTCTAGTGCCTCTCCAATTACTGAAGGTTAGCTGTCATCCTGGCAAATATATCCTACTAATATTATAAAGGCGAAAGTCCGTGTGTGTGAATGTTTGTTACCACGTATTCCCATAATTACTAAGCTAATTTTGATGAAATTCGGAATGAGAATAGTTTAGGTTCTGGAATAATACATAGGCTAATTTTGTATTCCGGAAAAATGTATGATTCCCGTGAGATAAAAAATAGTATCCACGCGGGCTAAGCCGCGGGCGTTCGTTAGTATTAAATAAATTTGGACATGCGTCCTGAAATCTTCAAAAACTCTTAAATATATAAGAAGATCTGAGCGAATGGCTACCATTGAAAGTTTTTAACACAGCCGTGAACCTTTGATAAATACAGCAAAAAAATCTCTAACTAATAAGTAATACTGTTTTGTATAATAGTTTCTATCCAATGGGTCCACATCTGACGAGTCAATGTTGCCAATGATCAATCTTACAGCATATTATCCTGTATTTTATGCATACTAATTATAATTATGATGGATTATCTATTATTACAATCAATCAGTTTTTTGTTAGTCATTAGTCTTTTATTGGTGTACAATACGTAAGTATTCATAATGTATCCCAATTAAAACTTGGTTGATTAAAAATCAAATAAAACCTGATAGCATTCTAACCATAAATACATATTAAAATATACAATTTTGTGATTGATTGGTGCGTTCAAGTTGAAATAATATAAGATACTTACTAAACGAACGAAGGATCATTGTACGATTCAAGTATGCAAAACAACATAAACGATCTAAAACACCACATATGACTGAGCACCTGGCTTATTAAAATGAACAAATTAACATAGCAATTGACTATGGAGACTGACTAGTATTCACCAATCAATTTAACTAGTGGTTAGGCTAACCTAACTATCGAGCGAAAGGGCAGATAATTTATGAAAACATTTGTCATAATATTTCACTTTCAAAATTTTCGTGAGTTGGACTAGACATTGTTTTAACACACGGGAATTACTGACGTAAAAATATCGTCGATTTAGATACCGACAATGTTTCGATTCATCCGGAGAATCTTCATCTGGGTAAGTAGAGTTGCGGCAAGGTTACTCGCGGTCGCGTCTCACACTCACACCCTCGATATTTTTACGTGAGTAAAAACAATGTGTTGTGTGTTAAAACAATGATTTGTTATAATGTTACGGTGAAGTCAAAGTTTGTTACAACAAGAGCCAAATGAAAGACGGTTGATATGGTTTGTTAGATGGGTGCCTCGAACGCATTTCTAATATGTTAAAACAAACATAACAGTTTTAAACTACAAACTATAATAGCTAGTTTATAATTACAAAGCTTTGTTTCAAACTAAAATTCCGTCATTTATCTCTCTAATTAGATGTTGTAGAATGTTTGTTCGTATAATGAACATGTTATCTTGTAAGTACGTAATTGGTAGATGTAATCAATTTCGCCTGTCGTTCGAACCGCTCAATAGCGCTTCTCCTCGTCCCATAAGTTAAGAGGCAGAGGTTAGAAACGTGGCCAGTTATTTAGGCTTTGTTCGCACGAGTTTTATTAACGTCCGTAAAAAAAGCGGGTTGGCGAATTAAAAACACAAATTCAAGTTTATGCCTACCGACCAGCGCTCAAAATTGAACGTAGCAGCGCTGACGTGCGAATAAATACTTAGAAATTCATATGTTTCTATTCAACGCTTTTTTAACGGACGTCAATAAAACTCTCGTGTGAACGAGGGCTTACGATGACTTGGGTGGCTGAACATTTCGAGGCCTAAACGTAACTTAATCAGTACATGATAGCCTTGTAACGAAAATATAAGTAGAAAATAAGGAGGGATTCGTTGAATTTAGTTTTTTTATTGATGCATATAAATAATTATGTATATCCCCACTACGAACTTTATTTTTGAATAAAAAGCAACATTAGACCTTAACTTAGCTCTTGTATAATGTAAAAAAAAATACTTAAGTACCTAAATGTGAAAGTTTGTGAGGATGGACAGATGGATAAATGTTTGTTACTCTTTCACCCAAAAACTACTGAACGGATTTGGCTGAAACTTGGAATATTCATAATTTATAACCTGGAATAAGTCCCCTACACATAGACTACTTTTTATCCGGGTAGCGAGTGAAGCCGCGGGCGGATACTAGTACCTACATAATAATTGAACGCTTGAAGTATCTGCCGTGCAATAAACCACCGATGGTTTACAGTGCCTATTTAAACTTTCTTAACATGTCACTTACCAAAATCTGTAATATTTTTTTTCTCATTTTCTCTCGATATAAGCTACATTTGTTAATAACATAAGAACTCAAGGTAAACTGCCTCTCATACAAATATTACCATACCGACGTATGGCTATATTTTGCAGCAGAAGCAAATAAAGTCTAGAGTGTAGAGACTTTAATTATAAAAAGGCATGTTAGCTTGTTAGCAATCCACGATGCTATTTTTGTCTGGGAAATATGGACTCTTAAAGCATACTTTCCAACAAAGTGTTATCAGTGTGGTCTAGATCTCTTTAGCGATAATAATACTTGAATCATTTACCGCGCGATTGTACGGAAAACTGGCTAGTAAGAGCTTCGTCTCAGTCGACAGAGTGCTTTATTTGTTGCTATTTTTATCTTGAAATTGGCCTAGGTGGTTGACAGGACATCGATCGATTAATCGATGCTGTCACTGTTGCGTAATTGATGAGGTGGGACATGACTCATTTTACAATGGGACGCATTTACGTTTTTAGCGGGTTGCACGTCCGATGCCTTCGTTTCAGCTGGGTTTTTACTAGTAAAATACTATTTGATATGGAAGAGCTAATGTTTTTTCGCATGATACTTATTGCTTAAAGAAATCATAGCGAAAGACGATTCTTGTAGTGGTAGAACTGTTTAAATAATAATTCTAATTCTATAGTATTAGTTTCTTTAGTTTATAAAAATCTTTCAGTTCAGGAAAGTAAAGAAAAATGTATGAAGTTTTAAGAATGACTTATTTCTTAGTAATTCCTTGTACTAATAATATTTATCTCAACAAGGCATCATTTTAAACGGAAGAAGAGAAAAACCAAGACAAGTACTTATAAAATAGTAAGAAAACGGTTGAAAATATAACATACTAGCTTCCGTCTGCAGCTTTGCTCGCGTGGTACCTACCCGGATAAAAAGTACCCTATGTTATTCCAGGTCATAAATTATGTAGGTACTTACCTATATTCCCAGTTTTTAGGGTTCCGTACCTTAAAAGGTAAAAAAAGGAACCCTTATAAGATCACTTTCTTGTCCGTCTGTCCGTCTGTCCGTCTGTCCGTCTGTCTGTCCGTCTGTCCGTGTGTCACCATCGATTATCTCAGGAACGGGTAGAGCTAGCAAGTTGAAATTTTTACCATATACTAAGGTCTATAGTCCCTACTGTGAGTATAAAAATCAAGGTCCTGAGTCAACACTATAAAAAGATATAGGCAAATTTAGGTTTTCGTGAAAACTTGTGAGTACCAAAACTTACCTTAATTATCAACTTTTTTTTATTTTTCGGAATTTTTCCTTTACTTGTGCTGGAAGACCTTGCTTGTAACCAAAATTGACAATTCTAGGTCAACCGGAAGTACCCTAGAGGTTTTGGGTCGAAAACCTAAATGGTAGTTCCCGTTGACCTAGAATAACGAAATTTGGCAAAAAGCAAGGTCTTATAGCACAAATAAAGGAAAAATTCCAAAAATTTAAAAAAGTTGAAAATTAAAGGGTGTTCTCATACATACATAGTTGACGCCAATTAAAATTGTCCTCCGAGTTGTATGGGCGCTCATACAATTAAGCGGACTAGCTTAATTGGCACCATGGCTAGGCACGGAACCCTCGGCGTACGAGTTCGACTCGCACTTGACCGGTTTTTTTTTTATAATCCGTTCAGTAGTTTTTGCGTGAAAGAGTAACAAACATCCTCACATCTAAGTATACATCTAGACTTCCAGACTCCCAGACATACAACCACACAAACTTTCGCATTTAAGTATATATGAGTAGGACAAGCTTTGTTATAAAGACAAAAAAGAAATAAAAGTACAGTACATACATATATTGGAAAAATATATACATATGTTTGCGACTGTATCCCCAGGCGCGGTAGACATTTTCTATATTCATATATTGAACATCATTCAGCTTTTTTGTACGTGCCCCGAATACTTTGCTGCTATTGGTGTTCAAAAATTGTAAAGGCTAGTAACTGCTAGTCGATTCATAGAAAAATCACTCTTAAGGTAAAAAGGCGCTGGCTTAGTCGATAGTACCTACATACTTTTAAAGCTATAGCCTGCTTTACACGTTGCCTTATGAGTTCCTAATTTATTATTCCCTGAACACAGGTGACATCCGAAGCAGCATGCAGACTGGCATGCGAAATAGAGTCGGAGTTCCTGTGTCGTTCGTTCCTATACATGGGCGCGCCTCACTCGACAAGCTACAACTGCAAACTGTACCATCTCGACCACCACACCTTGCCCGATGGACCCTCGGCCTATCTGAACGCGGACAGACCGCTGATAGACGATGGCGAACCTATTGGGAAATATTTCGAAAACTTCTGTGAGAGTGAGTACCATTTTCATTTTATAATTTCTATACTACTACCTACTACAAGTTTTAATTTTTATAGTGTTAAACCACACTTTGGTATTATTTCATTAGAAATGAAAAATCTTACCAAAATTTTCAATTCCGACGGGATTCGAACCCGCAATGATACAAACGATCCTCCTTAAGCCGGAGTGCCTTACCATTCGGCCACGGAATCCTTATTACGTCAGGTTGAAAATCTTGATAAGCTCATATTGATCGATTTAAGCATCGATTAGCGCCATCTACAGATTAACTACTAAGTTAACTCAACTGCTCATTGCCCGAAGTACCTACTACAGTTTTTTTAGTAAAGAAAATAGATCACTTTCTAATACACCTAATTATTACAGCAATTGCAGGTTTTTTTTAGTACCGGGTTCAAGCCGAAAATAGGTTAACGACTTTACAGTTATGAGTAATTCATAAGTTCGTAAAGTTTGCGACCAATATCGATAAATAGGAGCTTATAACGAATTGACACTTGGCACGGCAAAAATCGTAGTAATAGCAGAGCGCTAATGAAATAAATAGGACAAGCTTCTTATAGGTACTTAACTAATACGAATGCGAAAATACGTAGACCTTATAATTATACTTTTATTTCGGCCTACCTAGTATTAACGCTGATGACGTTTAAATATTTTTATAGTGTTAATCACACTTAGGTATGATCAAAAATTTAAATTTATTATCAAAATTAAGTTTCAACTATACATTGCTATACTATACATTTTAATATACAGAGGGCAAAAATACTACTTTCGGAAAACTTCGTTCCGTTTACCGAAATATCGTATTTTGATATTACAAAATTTGTAAAAGTTCTTCTATTCACCGTTTTTTTATTTATCATGATGATTTTTCCAAGCGTAAATTCAAGAACTTTATCTTTACATCTATGGTTTGAACTGTAAATAAAAAAATAAGTAGGTATACTGGTATTTTATATTTTAAATCATATCTTAAAGCGAAAATCAGCAAAGCCGGTACGCATAAGCGAAGTAGTTTACCATCAGGAAGCCTGAGAACTATGTTTCTAAACTCATTAGAAAAAAGATGTAACAATTACATTTTATGTTTTTCTTTTACTGCGTTATTACTACAGGATGAACCTTGTTAATGTTAAAATAATATGAGTTTTATAAAATATCGAATGAAATAAAATACTGGTCAAATTACGAGAAGCTAAACATCATAATACTGGGTAAAAACTATGGTTGTTTACGATTATGCACTCGTTTAAAGCTTACACATACCTTGGAGATAGACATTGCGGTATTTACGAAACTACTTGATATCTATAAAAACTTGAACGATATGCTCATAACATTGGAAATAGATGCTGTTCGCAATAATTAACTTTTAGTTCATAAAATTAAATAAGTACAGTTGGATAATTTCTCATAGGTAGGTACTTACATTTTTCTTATTTTACATTTGGCCGTTCGCCGAATAGATTTCAATACATAGCTTTACCGCTATTAATGGGTTAAAATGGGTTTAAAAGATAAAGTTTTCGAATTTGTGTTAGACAATGTCAGCATTTTCGCATTCGAAGATTCTCATATATTCGAGTTTTACCATGTCAACAGCAAGCCAGTGCTTTTGTCGCCAAGTACCTAAAAAACTGGATTATGACGAATATTCTGTGTTGATGTACCTACTTATAATGCACATTGTTGTTAGCGGGTTATATTTTTATGCGGTGGCTGTTCCACCTTCTTTGGGATATGGTGACTGTTCCACCTGTTCCCTAGGCCGTGGATATAGTGGCTGGTCCACTTGTTCCTTAGCCTGGCCGTGGATATAGTGGCTGGTCCACTTGTTCCTTAGCCTGGCCCTGGGATGTAGTGGCTGGTCCACTTGTTCCCTGGGCAGGGTTATTCCCTCTTATGTTTTATGGGGCTTATCCCCGTGTGGCCTCCGACCTCCCCTATAGCCACCCCGAGCCTCGCTCTTGGTGGCTTGCCGAACGCATCCGGCAAGTCACGCTTCATATAGGTAAATACCTCTCTTATATTTACATATCTTTCCGACGCATCGGCAAGTACACTTCTAGAAATACACTGTACGCTAACACATGGGTATTTTAAATCAATGGCAATTATCTCGTATTGCATGCACAGTGTAAAGTCAAGATCACTCACCCATGTATCTCGCTCGCCGCCTCGTAACAGAATGTCAGTCCGGCCGCCCGGCGACCCGCTCGCGAGCGATCGCCTGCCGGCGCCGACCGATCCTTTCCGAGTAGTCCCGACAAGCCTAGCTATAGCTATATGCAACTACAATTCTTCGCATTCGCGACATTCCCCCCAAGGAAGATAGAGAACGAAAACTATTTGCTTAATTTGCATATTTATTTACAACAATGGTGTACTAGTAACAATCTTGACTAATATTATCTCTCTAGACTCTCTTACTTATAATCTACTGGTGAAACAATCTGACAAGCAACTGGGATGTCCACTCTTTGACCCTTTGCCTAGCTTTGGCTGCAGAAGCCCTGGTTGGTCTCTTTCTGCTGTCTGCTGATTCTGATTGAGCAGCTACTTGGTGTTCTTGTGTGCTTTGGGACTCTTCAGAACATTCAGGTTCCACAGAACCTTGTGCTCTCATCGTGGGAGTTTGGTCTACTATTGGTACTGTACTCTGTTCTTCAAGTTCAAGTGGAAACAAGTGACCTATTGAACGAGTCAATGTTTCTCCTGACGATATTTTAACTTTCGCAACTCTTATTTGTCCATCCGAACCTTTTAGCAATTGTACTATCTTTCCTACCTTCCAGTGTGCTCTATTGCCTTCCGATTTTAACTGAACTGTCTCTGCTAACTTTGGAACTCTATTAACCACAACTCTTGATTGTCGATGTTTGTCATTTCTTTCTCTGAGACTGGTTAGGTACTGATTGGTAAACATCTTACCAAATTCTGCAATAATTATTTGACCTCTCTTCCACCCATCAATCAGATTGGATTTGGTTACAGTAGCTGATTCTAAGAACTCACGGTCCGAAACTTCGGTTGTCACTGATCCGCCTACACGGAGAAAATCTTGCGGAGTCAATACATGTTCGAGCTCAGCACCTACTGTGGTCAACGGTCTGGTATTGACAATGGCTTCCAGCTCCTTCATTGCGGTACACAACTGGTTGTGATTTATCAAGTGTTTCTCTAAGGTTCTTTTAATACTATGTTTCACAACTCCGATTAGTCGCTCGTAAAATCCTCCAAACCAGGGGGCCAATTCTGGAATGAACTTCCATCGCAAGCTATTCTGTATACAATAATCTGACGTAAGAACATCTGCGGTAAGTTTAAATTGTGTAGCATTATCCGAAACAATTAGCTGTGGTAAACCTCTGACTGCAACGAATCTTCTTATGGCAAGTAAACATTCTTCAGCTGAAAGGTCTTTTACTACTTCCATATGAATAGCCCGAATAGTGAGGCACGTAAATAGGCATACCCAGCGTTTTTCTTGCAAGCCCTCATTCACATAAAGCGGTCCGAAATAATCAATGCCAGTAAAAGCAAATGGTAAACTTAATTTCACTCTTTCAGCTGGCAAATCAGGCATTGCTGGTAGCTTAAATGGACCCCCGCCGTATTTGACACACTGTGGGCATTTCCTTATTATTTTCTGTACAGTTGATCTACCATGAGGAACCCAAAACTTCTGACGCAATAGGGCTAACGTATGAGAAACTCCAACATGATAGTTTTTCTGATGCAACTCTGTTATTATTTTATGAGTATATTCCGCATTTTTGGGCAGGAGTATAGGTTCTTTCTGATCTTCTGATAAGTCTGTATGTCTAAACCTACCTCTACACCTAATTACTCCTTCATGGTCTTTGAACAAATGTAATGATCTCGTCAAGTCAGTCACATTACCTTCAGTTTCTTTGGGAAAATATTTTGTCTGAATATCTATTATTGTCTTTGTTTGTTTGTCTGTTTCTGAGCAGTGGGATTCATCTACTGTAATAGGTTCTGCGTCATTTACGTCTAATTCCGTTATATTCATTGATTCAGTATTCGTAAGACCCTCCTCACCCAAAGAAAGGTTCTGAACCTCATTTTTCTTAGAATCAGTAGGCCACTGTTCAGAGTCTTTCTTCAAAAACTCAGGACCCTTAAGCCATCTAGCGTATGACTCAATTCGTTCTGCCCTAGTTCCTACATCAGATGGATTAAGCTTTGTTGGTACGTATCTAATTTGTAGCAATTTGTTCTGTTTTATTTCACAAATTCTTCGCGAGACAAACGGTGGAAGAAGTTTGTCTGATTTACACCAGCTCAAAACTATTTGACTATCAGTCCACAAAAATTGCGATTTGATTTTTAGACGCAAGAATTTCATGACGTAATTTATAAGTCTACACCCAATAAGTACTCCCAGCAATTCTAGTCTTGGAATCTGTAAGTTGCTTTGATCTTTTAACGGCACTAATCTGGACTTGCCAATAACAAAACTGACAATATTATTAGTGCGTAAAGAACTGCGCAAATAAATGACCGCTGCATACGCATCCATTGATGAGTCGGTAAAGCAATGCATTTCGTACTCTATTTGGTCACAGCCTTCGTCGGTATTTAGGCTTTGAGCATAGTAGCGGTCAACTTTAATATCCTTCAGATAACTAAACTTTAATGCTATTTGTTGCCATTCACTAAGCAATTGGGAATTCAAGTTAGCATCCCACTTAATTTTATCCTTCCATAATTTCTGAAAGAATAGCTTTGCTGGGAGTAGTACCGGTACTGCAAAACCACAAGGATCGTAGACTGAGGCTATAAATTTTAGTATGTCTCTTTTCGTACGAGCTGTGTCTAAGTCTTTATCAGTGAAATTAGATTTCAAGGAAAGGTGATCACAATCTATGTCCCAATTTAAACCTAATACCTTTACTATCTTATTTTCTTTGGCTCGAAATCTTTCTGGAATCGCAGAAATTAGTTCTTTTGAATTTGAATTCCATTCGCGTAAATTCATGGATATTTTGTCAAATGATTTTTTCGAGGTTTCATATAGGTTTAAAGCATCTGATGTGGTTTTTGAGCCAGTAACTATATTATCGACATAAATATCATCGGCTAGATCTTTCATGAGGGAGCTGTTTGACCTCGTCAGGTGAAATCTGATTGTTGCGTTCAATAAAAATGGGCTAGATATTACACCAAATGGTACGCGGCAAAAGCGAAGGTGTAAGACATTATCGGAACTAGTTTTACCATTTATGTCTTTAAGCCAAAGAAAGCGTGTTACATCTCTATCTAGCTCTTGAAGGCCTAACTGTAGAAAGGCCTTTTCAACATCTGCTACAATAGCTATAGGATGTTCTCTAAACTTAACTAACAACCCAGTTAGATCTTCTAGCATCAATGGTCCTCGATATAAACATTCGTTCAGACTTCGATTTTCACCGGTTTTAGCAGACGCATCATAGACAATACGTAGTTTCTTAGACTTATCGCGGCTATGGACACAATGATGAGGCAAGTAATGAACCTTATGTGTCTGTTCGATATTAGCATTTGGTATAATTTCTATGACCCCATTCTGTAACTGTTCCTGTAAGACGTTATCGTATGCCATCATTTCAGTTTTATTCAACCGTTTTACTAAGCTATTGAGACGACCCCAACATAGACCCAAATTATTAGGAAGATCAGGTTGCGCTTCGGTCCACGGCCACTGAACATGGTATCTATTATCCTTATAAAGGATAGTTTCATTAAAATGCTTTATAGCTTCCTCATCACGAGTAGATTTGGGAGAATCCGTGATGCCTATCGATTCAAGATCCCACAATTTTTTCACGTCATCTACCTTTAGTGGTAAATCAGGCTCAAAAAATTTCGTTTCAAAAACCCCATCTGATTGAAAATAGGTCAGTACAGTTAGCTGATCTGAGTCAATGTTTTCTTTAATCCTACCCGACCATACCCATCCAAAGTCAGAATTAACCAGATATAGATCCTGAGTGACAGAAATCTTTTCATGCAACATGAACGAGTGGTAATAATCATTACCTAACAGGATATCTACCAAATCACCGCCTGATCCATCATCTGCTAATGTAAGGTCTTTCAATCTGATATTATTTCCTATCTTCATTGAGTCATTGAACACGGGTTTTCGTATGGCATGTGTGATATGAGGTACAACGTTTGCATGTATTTGGCGGGTCACGCCTGTTCGGGTTACTAGTTTAAAATTGACTACGGAACTTTCAATCTGATGTGGTGATTTCGCACCGAAAGTAAATATCGATAGATTTATCTTTTCTGTAACAGGTAATTTTAGGCTATTCGCGATAGACTCTGTAATGTAAGACCGTTGACTACCGCAGTCGAGTAGGATCCTACACTGTCGCTGCCTCGAGTCATTATCGGTGCTACCTACCATAGCTAGGCAAGTTTGTAATACCGTGGTATTTGTTTCGGTGCTGACATGTAAACTATCAGTCTCTGATGACTTCACGGGCTGTGCAAACCTTTTGGGGCACAACGCTCGATTATGTGAGCCTGATTCGCCACAATGCTTACACGGACGTTTTGATCGACATGTGTTTACCCTGTGGCCTTCCTGAAAGCAGATAAAGCATCGTTTGCTTAGTAATGCTTTCCTATTCTGCAATGTTTTGTGTTTCGTGCACTCATCATTGAAATGGTCTTGATTACAGAATATGCATTTCCTAGTTCTAAATTTCTTTTTTGGCGGTTCATTTTTAGTATCAGAGTTGTCATGTTGTCTTTTATATGAATGTTGTGCTTTACTATTATTATTCCTATTGTCAGTTCTTGGTCTATTCTTCCTAAATAATGTATTTCTACGCTGTCTATTGTCTGTCTTTTCTTCTGATTTGATATGTAATGAACCTGTCGTAAAGCTTTCAGTCATGTCCTTACCTTCACTGTTTGTCGAGTCTGTTACTTTTGTACCTACTGTGTCTTTTTTCAGTCTATTTGATGTTTCTCTAGCCGATATAATATATTCTAGATATTTCCTAATACTATCTATTTTCTCTTCTTCGTCTGTCATTTTCATTCTTACTTCGTAAATCAGATCTTCAGGGAATTTTTCCATTATCATGACTCGGAGATGATTATGATTCACATCTTCGCCCAGGGAGCTCAATACACGAAGGTGCCTCTCTATTTCATTGAGAACCTGTCGGCAATCTTTTACTTGACTTGTTGTAACTGGTTTTATTCGATATAGTGCCACGTAGTGTGCGTCAATAATAGCAGCAGGCTTACCAAATCTTTCTTTGAGAGTTTGAACAGCTATACTATAATTTTTGTTGGTGATATCTAAACCTTCAATAGCTTGTTTCGCGTCCCCTTCTAAAACTGATTGTAGGTAAAGCAGCTTATCTACCTCGTTTATATTTCTGGCATCCACGTTCGAAGAAAATTGGTCCCAAAATTGGTACCACTTGAGAATGTCACCGTCAAATTTGCTCAACTCCATTCTCGGCAATTTGTTCGTAATTCTGGAGTTATCGCTACTGTCCATAGCTGAAGTTCGTTTTCGGTCATTGCGTTTGATATGAACATTTATTTCGGACACTAAATCTTCAGCTTGAATTTGAGTGGAAGTGTATTGGGTTATTTGACTTATGTCGGGTTCTTTGAATAATTTGCAGTAATTATGTATTTCAGCGACAAACCTTTCATTAGCACCTTTTAGTTTAGCTCCGATCAATTCTAATTCTTTGTAATGAGCATCACTGTCTACTTCTTTAAGAGCACACTGGGCAGAGTTTATATACGACTGGACTGATTCGTATAATAACTTCAAACGAGTTTCGAGGACATCTTCCATTTTTAGTACAGTACCTAAACTACCCAAGAGCAAGATCTTGTTTGTTCAGTTTTGTCCAAATCTACAACAAAATTATGAATGACTCATTATGTATTTTTTATCTATACCGGTACCTAGACTTACCGGTAAAACTTGTTGGGACAATTAAAAAAAATATATGACCTTGCTTTATCTTTAACTTTAACTTTAACTTTAGCTTTAGCTTTAGCTTTAACTTTAACTTTAACTTTAACTTTAACTTTAACTTTAACTTTAACTTTAACTTTAACTTTAACTTTAACTTTAACTTTAACTTTAACTTTAACTTTAACTTTAACTTTAACTTTAACTTTAACTTTAACTTTAACTTTAACTTTAACTTTAACTTTAACTTTAACTTTAACTTTAACTTTAACTTAAATTTAACTTTAACTTTAACTTTAACTTTAACTTTAATACTTAATACCCTCTTATTCATAATGGACTCAGAGGCTTCTTAGAGCACAGAAGAGTGCTAAATCTGTTACTTTCTCTTATCAGACACAAAAGTGATAAGAAAAAATCATTCTCTAAAGCCTTGCTAAATTTGAAAATTATTATGAATAAGGGGGTAAATGTATGTACCAAGCAACTCTCTTAGAAAATTACTTTCTTCATAAAGTAAGTACTTAAGTAATTATGTACCATTTCAAGTAAGTAGGTAAATTATTTTAGTGTTGTTATTCTTTACCTACATAATTTCAACTCATTCAGAACAAAACAAAAAACTGACTGATTGTCTGGAAAGTCGGCTTACGGACGATAATCTTACGTGACAACGTCACAAGAAAAAATTGATGAAAAGTCGCACAATTACTTTAATGAATTGCCGAACACTTAGGCCGATCGTGCCTCTGTATCGTTTGTTCCGCGCTCTCGCTTGCACGCTCGGCTCAGGCTGAACGTGGCACTTTTTATGCATGCAGCCGGCGTTTAACTGTTTATAAGACGTTGACACGTCAAAAAAAAAAAACAAAGTCTCAACATGTTAATAAAACATCGATTTTTAAGACGTTATCACGTCAAAAAAACCCAAGTATCAATAAAACTATAAAAACCAAATGCTACGTAAATTGTATGCACCATAGATTATGTTTTAATCGATAAGAAAAACAAATAAAAATGTAGGTAAGTAGGTAGGTAGGTACTACGATCAACCTACAATCATTAACTTCGCTTCGCAACGCAATGTACGCAATCTATGCTTACTTTGCTATAACACAAACATGTATGTAAGTAAGTACCTAGTAGGTATGTCTCGTAAAAAAAAATACTATAAGTACCTTCTACAAAACTTGTGTTTGTAGTATCTTGATACTATTTAGGTATAGGTACCTATTCATTTTTCATTTTGTGTAATCTAAAACTTTTGCATAGTTCGATCCTTTTTGTGCAGATATGCGATCATAAACGTTATGAACAAACCAACTAGTAGGCAGGTATACGTACATAATATTATTACATTTAAAATATTGCATCTCAAAGATTATTTAAATTCCATTGTTATTTTTGTACGTAATGATTTTATTACGTCGAACATACAAAGAAAGCGCAAAAACAGAACTACCCGCGCTTCGATTTTTATAACCAGAGAAATGAATCTATTTTTAGAATGAATAAAATAGGAGATCCCTGCATCTCCACCATGTCGCCAAGTACCTAAAAAACTGGATTATGACGAATATTCTGTGTTGATGTACCTACTTATAATGCACATTGTTGTTAGCGGGTTATATTTTTATGCGGTGGCTGTTCCACCTTCTTTGGGATATGGTGACTGTTCCACCTGTTCCCTAGGCCGTGGATATAGTGGCTGGTCCACTTGTTCCTTAGCCTGGCCGTGGATATAGTGGCTGGTCCACTTGTTCCTTAGCCTGGCCCTGGGATGTAGTGGCTGGTCCACTTGTTCCCTGGGCAGGGTTATTCCCTCTTATGTTTTATGGGGCTTATCCCCGTGTGGCCTCCGACCTCCCCTATAGCCACCCCGAGCCTCGCTCTTGGTGGCTTGCCGAACGCATCCGGCAAGTCACGCTTCATATAGGTAAATACCTCTCTTATATTTACATATCTTTCCGACGCATCGGCAAGTACACTTCTAGAAATACACTGTACGCTAACACATGGGTATTTTAAATCAATGGCAATTATCTCGTATTGCATGCACAGTGTAAAGTCAAGATCACTCACCCATGTATCTCGCTCGCCGCCTCGTAACAGAATGTCAGTCCGGCCGCCCGGCGACCCGCTCGCGAGCGATCGCCTGCCGGCGCCGACCGATCCTTTCCGAGTAGTCCCGACAAGCCTAGCTATAGCTATATGCAACTACAATTCTTCGCATTCGCGACAGCTTTACAATTATCGAATAAATTATATTTTAAAGCCGGAATTATATTATTGAGTCAGGGTATTTCATCACGGGGCAGAAGTATATGGAATCTTTATAGTATGAGTAGAATTACATAACTAAAGTACCTACCACATGTCGTGACGTCACGACACACGAATATAACCCTCACCATCTGAAATGTATAAAACTAATGACTCTTTGTCACGACACGACATATCAGACAAATATAAATCATTATAACACACGCGGATTACTCACATACCGTCAGTCAATAACAGAAAAATCCTGAATAATAATTATAAATGTTATTATAATTATAATAATATATACTTACCTAATGCATTTATATTATAATGCAAAGGACAAATCACGGAGGTTTTGAAAGTGATCACCCCTATTCGAACTAATACAGAACGCAGTGTGAGAGAATTCTTAAAAGCAAACCAAAATTCTTGCAGCTAGAGGGGATCAGGGAACGTGTGCTGTTAAGCTTATTTAGCGAGCACAGGTCATAAGCCCCACGTGCTCAGGCAATAATTTAGTTGCCAGACTAGCCGAGACTAAAATAAGGAAGAAATTACGAGGGCATTACCGAGATGTATCGATCGGATATATTTTCACTTGATTGCGCCATATTTTGCAGGAAAATTCTAAGGTTTATGGCTCTGAAATTATAGAACTTTATCGTTGTCAGCTCTTGTCGGTGCAATGATGCAATTTCCTCCAAGTCTCTCTTTCCAATTTTTTATATTGTTGTTTAATAAATGAAAAAAAAAGCGTGACTATTAAATGTACCAGCGGGGCTAAAAAGGCCGGTATAGCTAAATCATAATCTGAATTGCCGTCTTTTTTCATAAACATATTGAGAGTCACAAGACCAAAACATTATACGAATCATATTATGATTCTGCTGTAATGGCCTTTCTCTTCTCCTTATTATTTATCCTTTTCTCTTGATGTATCTTCCAAATGGCTTAAGAAGACTCCAGAACAATGGTAATAGTAAACGACCTACATATGCATCGCAATGGGAAATAATGTATTGATAAACTATGGTAATTTGATTTCGAAACAAATGAATTCCATCTTTAATGGAATAATTCACTGAGCAACGTTCCCACTTTCTAACTAAATTGGCCTCCCGAGTTATAATTATAAGCAGAACAGGTAAATGGAATGATGTGCAGCATCGGTATAATGACATGGCTGCACTCTTCAATTACACGCAGCTAGTAACTGGTACGAGTAACTGGCTTGTGTTTTCACACTCGTACTATGGAAACAAATTAAATAAAAAAAGGGACGGGATCGATTCACACATAATCAGTGAAGTCACAGTTCCGGCAACGTGTTCGGTCAGTTCAATATCCATCTGTGTTTATAATCATACCACTGTGTCGTCACTGACACTGACAAGTGGGGATGCGTTCATAGAGAATGTATGAAATAATATTTCGCACTGTACCGGTACTGTGTCGGAACTGTGGCTTCACTGATGTGTGAATCGGCCTTTATAAGCGTTTATAAGCATTGTCACTCAAAACGTCAAGAAAAGTATCTATAGTTGAAACTAATGAATGGAAGTAACTGGTACGAGCTACTGGAAAGACTAGTGCATTCACCCCATTACTTTACATAAATAGCTGAGGAAATTGAAATAAATAACTTAGGTACCTACCTATTTCGCATGCTAATCAGAATATAACTATTGTACTGTCAAAACTTTCATCGTAAAATCATCATCATATCTTCTTTATCGCAAAGAGAATATGATTAAAATTTTTCACACGATCGCAGCTCCTTAGAAGCCAAGAGTCGCGACGTGGAAGCAATTTGTATGTAGCCTTTTCATGTACTGGCTCGGAAAGGAAAGAGCTTGAAGGAAGGCCTAATTGATAGTACCATATAGTACATCTTTGGACACACCGTTTAATTGCATTAACATTTTTCAGGCATTATTACACTTAGCTTTTGGTGACGTAAAACTTTTTGAAACCTTTTTACCTTACTGTAAAATCTCTATGAAAACTAATTTCTTTCGAAAAATTCCTACATAAAATTTATTTTCTTATCTTCATGAGCAATCATATAAGATTGTGAATGCGAAATTTCAAATGTTTATTACGATAACTGCTGAACCAATACTAATGAAATTTTGTTTATATATAGATTAAAGCTTAGATTGCAACAGAATACTTTTATCTTTAAAACATAATCTATCGCGGAAGCCGTGAGCGTTTTACTTGCATAATAATCCTTTATAAAAACACGATAAAGATTAAGAATCTTCGGCGAGCTCGTTGAAATCTTTTGTATGAAGCTATCGCTGCATAATTTGTCTTATACGAAAAGTCATAAGTACACCTTCCTTTGCAGAAGCGCATTATGCATGAGCATACGAGCTATTGTAATTAATTAGCGCGATACCATCTGCAGTTGCAAGCAAATATAGTTAGTCATTGTATCCATCTGATAGGTGCTGAGTTGTTATGAGTAAGCGATAGCTAGTATAAGAGCTAGTTAGAATATTTTTACTGCTGGTTACGCAGGGCGATTCACGCTTCTCGGAATGTATTCCGAATTCGGAAAGTGACTGTTCTTCGCTATAAAATCTTCAACTTTCCGAAGAAAATCTTCGTATCGGATGCATTCCGAGAAGTGTAAATCGCACTGCAGGTCATGATAAAATGCAAAATTTTTATGATGCCGTAAAGTGAAATAGTCCGTAGTATCAGAGATAAATCTTTTAACGACTAAAGCAGCTAATTAAGCTTAAGTTAGTTGAGATGAAAGGTCTTGGACCCAATCTGGATATGAAACTGGTCGAGTCGTGAAATCTCATATTAATTAAAGTCATGAGCACCTAAACCTACTTTGAGTCTCACTTTGTTCGATTGGCACTACACTGGAGCTGGATATTTAGATTTAAGAGAATGGATTACCGAAAAGAAAGCTAGGCCCTCGTATTAGTCGTCCTGATTCTTTACGGTATTACAGGCGAATAGGAGTAAAAAAAAACTTAGGCCTTTTTATCTTTACTAGATGATTTATAAGGTGTCAGGAGGCAATCTTTGCCTACACTTAACGGAATTTTTGTCCGCTGTGGGTTTTAAGGTAGGAAAATATTATCAGCTCTCGAGCTATTGCTAAGCTATAGCATTGGCGACGCATGCGCAGCGCTTTTTACCACGAACGCAATCAGCGCAACACGCAGTACAGTTAGATAGCCGATGAGATGGCATTCACGCGTTTTTTATTTAGAAAAAAGAACTATTTTTTTTCTGATGTTTGATCTATTTTGAACGAATTAAAAATTCATGATTATAGGACGACTATCGGTTTCTTTTAATTTACTTGAAATTATTGTGCAAAATGAATATTTGCGATGGAATATTTAAATTACTTACTTGAAATAAGTTTTATATTAAAAGATTTTTGAAAAATGTCAATAGACGCATTTCACATTTCTATTATCAATAAGTACATAATACTTACCTACATCTAATATGATTTGATAAAATACCTCGTAGGAAAGTTACGCGTGTGTATGATGAATGAGGAAATACCATGATTGAGCTGTGTTTCAAAACCGCATGTTGAAACCGGATTCGACAAGACTGTTGAAAACCTGGCATTACCGCATTAAATACACCTTAAATCTATACTAGTGGTTTATAATTTAAAACAATAAAACGATACAAATCTTTGTAATTACGCCATTAGTGCTTGGCAAATCAACGGAAGTTAATTGTTAGACCTCTGATTATGAATACCTTCTCACCTCCCCCTTAGCCGTGTGAATCTGGTACAAAGAAGCAACTTTTTGCGTTATCAGATTAATCATTAAATCAAAATGATGTGAGCAAAGCAAGTACAATCAGTCTGGCTGCTTCGGCGAAGTTTACCGCAACATCAATCGAGAAGAACAAACAGTTCACATAGAACAGCATAATGCCAATTGAGAAACAATTACAATAATGTTGTAGGTAATTCAAAACTTTACAGCTGATTCAAAACATTCAGTTTTTCCTAAATCTTTAAAAATAAAAATGAAAAGTTCGTTGGCAAGCGCATAACTTGGCCAATTTGAATAATTACTTCTTAAATGTTCATACCAATCTGCATAACATACATTTATTACTGTCAGGTCACACCTGTCGGGACAGTAAGTCATTTAATAACTAAAAAAAAGGATACGTAAGTACCTAACATAAAAAATATTATAAATATTTTACTAAGATAAAAGTAATTTTTAATCGACCCATCTTAATGTAAATGGTCGAGTCCACTTCAGGCGGGTCGGGGTCAAGAGCTCAGTATCTCCGAGTGAGGTCGGGACGATGCAACCGATTTGCGGCCAGATAAGATGAGCAACTCGCTTGTTTCCCTGCGAGATCGTGACAGGATTGGATAGAAAATAGAAAACAATGGAAAAGTTGGCAGACTGACTTATTTATGGGCCAAGCTGTCTACGAAATCCTAATGTTATTCTGTTATGGATTTGAAGAGATACCATTGTATTGAAACAGTGTTTTTGTGTCAAAGTCAAAAATAATTTATTCAATAAGATAATGCAGACCACTCAGACATGTCTTCTGATAGCTACGTAATTTAACTCCTGGTTCGCGACCAATACTTTCTATCTTTGATAGCGACCAAAATCGGTCTCAAGCTGTCAAATATGACAGTTCAGTGACCACGCAAGTAGCTTTGTCACTCTCATCTCAACGAGACAAAACGCGACAAAAGACACCTTCGCGATCGTTTTGACAGTTTGAGACCAATGTGAGGTTTGAGACGAGTTAGAGAATCAGCCCGCAGATCAACCAACAAAGTTTGGGCCTTGCTTTCTTTTCAGTGATCTTGTCTTAAATTTAGAAGTTAATTATTACAAACAGCGTTGAAACATTCAGTCCTAAGCTTTTTCGTCATCAAAGTAAACAATTTTTTTATATTGTGCAATCGAATATTATATAAGTTAAGCCTGGGATACACTAGGGGACATGTTGCGGAACATGTCTCTCAACAACTACGTGAAGTGTCCCGCGACAATTGTCATGGAACATTTTACCGAACATTTTGGAGCAAGCAACATGCCCCGCGTCACGTACAATGTTGCGGGGCATGTTGCGGGACAATATGCAACGTTGCAGCGTCACGTAAATTACGTGTTGCGCGTCATGTTGCGGGACAAAATGTTCCCTAGTGTATCCCAGGCTTTACATTAAATGTAAAGAATAAAAAGTTCATTTGCGTTTAAAAATCCACGATCTATTTCAGAGAAGTCAGTTACTTATATTGATATAAAATACTACCTACCTGATTTTGCCTAAGAAACAGAATATTCAGATTAATAGGGCTACTAGCTATGCGAACGCATCATTCATCACTAGCAAAAACATAGCAGCTTTCAAACAAACATCCTGAGTTATGAATTATTACCATCCTACAAATGGCTTGTTACAGACGATCTAGGTTCCGCTATATCTGGATGCCAGCTACTCCATTACGTGGCTTAAGGGCTCGTTCATCCAATCGTCATTCGTCATCGTCATTTTTTTCTTCTATTCTTTTAACGATTGATAAACGATTTAAGATTTTTGATGTTAATTTTTGATAGGCTATCTATACAATCCCGCTATTACGTGACTGCCCCACCGTACCACCGACCGACGGGTCAGCTAGTCCCCAATCTATCTAAACAAGTTTTGTATTGGTGCATCCACGTATAAGTACCTTTATTGGCATCGGCATCTACCTATATTATAATTAATTAACCCGGGTTAAACCGCGTAGCCAGTTTGCAATATGCGCAGGTTAAATTCTAAGGAGTTTTTCACGACGCTTAGAGCATTGCAAATTCATGCAATGCACGTTCTACACGAGACTTGAGTTGCAGCCGCTTCTGTACAGAGATGCATTAAGATTGCCATCGAGCCTACCGCCTCATTTCATTGTACCCAGCAAAACACACATAATTTAATGAACCATTCAGATATTTTCCCGTATTACCGTTGCGTACAAATTCAATCCTCTGCATTTCCTTGTCCATAATGGTCGGATAATTACGTAGGCTGTGGTTATCTTATGCTAATCAAGATTATAATAACAGTTTGTGGGTAACTTCTTTGTACGGAAAATTGCATGGCTTCGTTGACTACTTTTTAATGTTCTGATTTTCATTTAGCAACTTTATCCATCACACAAAAGTTACAACGATGTAGTAAATTCTTACAGCAATGCCAGATTATTTTTAACTTCCAGTCTTAGCCATGGCGATTACCTTCTAATTATTTTTATTAAGTTCAACATTATAATAATTGTACATCTTGACTATTACTGGATTACCGCCATAAATTCCTATACCAGTTGTGTAACATTTCGAAATTTAATTTTATTAGTTAAATGATAGCTACGAATATTTGCGCTAAGAATAATCTTATTAAGGCACATGTGTGTTCCAGTAGGTACCTTACCTACATATCTCACAAGAGCGTCACAAGGTGAAACTCTAGTTTTATTAGATAACTTCGATAATTCGATCCACATTAAATAGTGAGCGATATCAGCGTTCGGTATAATTTAGTTAGTTATGTTTACAATGCGCTGAATCATGTAGAATGCTGGCTATTTTGTGCCGCTGCATTTGAGTGCAAAAAGTCACAATAGCAACAAAGCATGCTCTATCAGTCGGCGCCGGTCGTGCGTGCCTCGTGCGGTAACGGTGGTCGTACCTACACAAATTGAATAGTTTTTTTGTAGGGTTCAATCGTGATCCAGTTCCAATTCAGAGGTAATTGAATAAACGCGATAAATATAGCGCAATCGCATCAGAACACCACAATGATATCGGTCCAACCAACGCCGTAAAACCAAAACCACGGTAAATATTTTGCCATTCATGAAAATGCAATTATTTTCTACAAAGCAATCAGCAAATCAGTATTAAGCAAATCGCCGTTTCTCCAACGGTGTGGGAGCGTTTATAATAAATATCAGCCAATCAATTTACTAAGTAAACTAATCAACAGGAACGTTAGAAACTACAATCTGTGTAGACTTACCTCTTGCGGTCAGCAATATAGCATTAGTTCCGATGGTATTAATAATGAACTAGTTGAATAACGGCCTTGGCCGGCCTTGCCATCGGCGTGTGTAGCATAGGTCAGTGACTCCACTGCGAATACCTGGATTTATACATTTAAATTGCCACTTGTCTATGAAAAATACATTAATGCATGTTAAGTATACTTATTTACATAATTAAAGTTTGCATTTTATAGATTCGTCTAGTCGATAAGTCTTTGATCCATTTAGATACCTTTCGTTTTCGTTGACCTCTTATGATAATACAGAAGGATTATCTTTAAATCAAAAGATCAAATTCCAAATAATTATTAAAAATACATATTATCGAAATATAACAACTAATATTAAAGTAAATAGTACAGAAAGTATCGTGATTATAGGAGCTCAAAATACTCTTATTTGTTTGATCCAGGAGGATCGGATTACCGCTGTCAGTTAATAGGTAAACGACTTCTTTGCAGGCATTAGATATCCAGTGGCCGGGTAACGGCATAGCATGGCATCTCATGATTACACAGGGAACCCTATCGGACAGAACCGTTACATCCTTGTGCGGACACTTCCGACCACGAGGAGGGCTAGACCTGTTCTTAATCACCCGACTTTTAAAATATATACCGTCCTTCATGGATCGACGTTTATTGGAAGCTGGCAGATGATTGCCGATAAGCAATCCGTAATGCCCTTTCCCGTTTGAACCATAATAATCTAAACATAAAATCGAAAGATGAAGACAGATGTTTCCTTTCTCACGATCTTATAAGCTTGCATGGGTATTCACTCCAACTGTGTTAATGCAGATGACTAAAATACTAGCTTTTATAGTTATAGCAATAAAACTGGACACTTCAATGCGATAAAAGCCGGATTGTTTTTTATTAGAAAAACCGAGCGGCGTTTATCGCGGCCACATCCAATCTGTAACCTAATCTAGCGGCAAGTTATGAACAAAGTTACCAAAAAACGGAATCAGCCGTAGTGCCTCAACACTTTTTTTGGTAAAAGAAACAAAAACTTGGAGGCGAAGCCTACTTTAGAAATGTAGGTAAACTTCGGAGAAAACCATTCCGTTGGGTCGTAGCAAAATGGTACAGTTTTGTCTCTCATAATAAGGCAAAGGTAAAGGTATTTCTTTGATTTATTAATAAATTGACACCAGATGCGTAGGAAATTGAATGAAAAACAAGCGCACTAATTAACGGACATCCGCGCGTTAAGAGGAAGATGACAGAAGAGATAGGTATAGTTACATTATTGACTAATAAGTAGGCATGATATTTACGTACAAATAAAAAAGAAATAGGCGCACTTAAATGGACGAGACGATTCGATTCATTTCAGAGATCGCATGAATAAATAAAAATAGAAGGATGCCTTTGTACGGAACATGTATCCTCTCAATATTCCCAAAACAAGTCATGGTTAGGATGCTGGTGACTTAAAACCAAGTAGGGTCAGGGAGGGTACGGTGACTCAGGAGACAACAGTGGCTCGTACGTGTTTCGACTAGAACGGCGTGCTTTAGATGGCCATCTCCGTCGCACAATTAAAGCGTGTGTACCCCAAATGTGTTCAAACCAATCAGGCGGCGGATCGAGCGCAGTACCGAGGTGTCACCGCATTTCTTAGTTTCCGCGCCTTCAAAATTACTTTTAAGGTAAGTTTCTTTTGTTTGTCATACTTTAGTTTATCGTAATTTGTGGTGACCATTATGTTTATCGTATAGTAGATATTGTAGAAGTCTTATTTGTGTAGTTCTTTGATGTGTTTGTTAGCTGATTCGATTGTCGTCATTGAATATTTTCAAAACGGCGTAGTTGCGAACAGTGACTCAATTTTAAAAAGTACACAGTGACTCATGAGTCACTGTGTATTGGTGCAACGTAAAGACCTAAAATAAATTAATTTAGCACTCTATAATTCTACTTTTATATTTTCATCAACAGAATGCCACGGCCACTGACTACCACGACGAGAAAAATAGGAAATACTCCTGCTGAAATAATAAAAGAGGGGATAAGGTTGATCTCAGTAATAATGATTTTAGGTTGATATGAACAACATTTTGAGACTGGAATAATTCTTCTTTATTTCTACTAAAAAATAAAAAATAAATAATTAACATTTGTTCATTTATTAATACTAATTACCACTACAGAATAACTGAGCCACTCTGTACACCTGGTGGTACACAGTTGCTCAATTCTCACTTTTTTGTTTTTGGTTTGTAATTTTGTTTTAGCAGTATTTAATGAAAATATAATGATGCAATATTAAACTAGGATAGTTTAGCAACAACATGTGCAAATTTCAGGTTAATCCTTTGAGTTCTTCTATATTTTAGAGCCCTCTGAAAAAATCCGAGCCAACCTAGCCTCCCTGACCCTACTAAGTGACACGAGAAGCATGATGTCAAAATTCACCTTAAAAGTTGTAAGTCATTGAAAAAGCATAGCGCATATCGATTAGCAAATCGTCCTGAGCGTGGGAATTCGTAGATAATTTCTTACAATTCGTTGGAGCGTTGCAAATATGCTAGACGATGGTGCAGCCGAGTCATTGACACCGAGGAAACGAAACACGACTGTAACTGAGGATCATCGGATTCACGCATTTTAGTTGTTGCTTCTGATCCGATAAGATGATGGCACAACAATAAAACGTGTGGCATGAAAAAACAAATGAGTTCCTTGCTCGTTCACTGTGATACTAATGACAAAGCTCGTTCGATGTCACTGCCGTGAGCCATAAATCATGTCTGTACGTCTAAAATAAATAGCATGTCTCCCGCTCATGATCCTTCAGGGTGTCATTACAGTAATAGGTTAGGCATTATGGAGTAAATTATGATAGACAGCTGAAATCGATGAGTGGACTTACGGATCATGAACCTTTTGTTCTAAAAACAAGCTTTGAGATACAAACGAGTTCACTTTTTGTAATTTTGTTAGAAATTGCATCTTAGAATTGAAGCCATTTTCTGCACACTGGCATAGAACTGATTTCGATTAGTGTTCTTGTTTAGGGAATATAATCTTGATTTCGTATGTGCCTTTTCTATGGTATACCTACGAGCGTCGACGCTAGAAACTCGCTAACACGCCGGAACGTGAGGCGTGCGTGTAGGTATACGCGGTTCATCAAATAGCGAAATGTTAAGCATTAATGTCAAAGTGAATGTACATTGTACAAGGCGCTGAAAAAACTATAGTAATTACAAGTCATAATATAAGAACGTAGTAAGTATGCGTTTCTACGAACAAATTGATTTCGCCTACCATCATAAAATTATTCCTATTACGGTTCTGCTAAGAGCTTATTAGCCGCTTGGAATTCGTACAGAATTCTAACATGTTTTTATTACACAAAAAGCTACTAGTCATATCTAATTACGGGAAGCCGCATCACGTCTTTGTGTTGATACCACAACAATGTTACCTATCGATAAAGGTAACGGACCACCCACCTAATATGTTTTTATAAACATCCACATTAAAAAGATTTAAAAGGAATCTGTGAATCAAATTACCAAAAGAAATGGACTTTTTAGAGGAAAAAGATTGACTCAGTGCGAAAGTTTCCAAATCACCAAAGTAGGTTTGCCAGCAGGTTAGGAATTCTGTGGGCGAATTTAACTCTCCTTTGTTCTAAAAAGCTCAGCGGTCAACGTCCTAAATGGACAGTTTACGTCACCTTATTATCGGTCGGTGCGGTGGGGCAATGGTCGCAAATGTGCCCAGACGCTGGCACTATGCTAACGAATCGATTAGGAACGGCTCACTACATTGACTCATTCCAATAGCGCTCACCTCTATTCAGCAACTGACATTGTATTCTTATTCCTTAAACTTTCTATTGTTTCCGTTTCAGTCTGTGGTTGTTTCATTGATTTCTTTTTACACGTCTGCTCTTACCTCCTACAATTAGAGCGGGGCCGTAATGTCTAATATTAGAGGCGTTATTGTCGGTTACTATATGAGTAAAATTGAGCGGTTCTTGGTTGAGAGATGTCTCCAACCGTTATCAAGTCGCTCAAGCAGCGTGCAATTCTGAGTATTAGGCGAAGTTCTGCAGCATATCGGGTGCGTGTGAAAATCTAGAATGCCCCAAGCGGTGAGCTTTGCGCTGTTACTGTAATTGCAGTGGGCACTAGATAGGCCGTATTTAGAATCAAGCATACAACGTAACTACCGTTTCTCTGCAATTTCGTATCGATTATTATGATACGTGCACGCACATCTAACTAATCAGCGGTTCAGTTGTAAATATGAACGCGTACCCTCGATTCATAGATTACTTCGAGGTTATTAGCTAGCTCTGTAATTTACTTTGAATAGGAATGCTATTGTGCCACTGGCATTGAAATACGACGTGCACTTATAGTGATCTTTCTTTTTTTCTAGAGCCAGCGATCAATCCGTCCGGCGAGCTGCCGGTTACAATCGATCACCAGATGGACCCGAACCCATCTAGCAATCTGACTAGAAACGACGCCAACTGCGACAAGACCGGCACTTGCTACGATGGTAATTGGACTTAATATACTTATTTTTTATTTTCATTCTCTTTGAACAACATAATCTTGACTCGTCTTTTTTGTGCAGTCGCTGTCCTTTGTAAGGATACAAGAATAGCAGTGCAAGTTCGCACAAACAAGCCTTTCAACGGACGTATCTACGCGCTGGGCCGTTCGGAAACTTGCAACAATGATGTCAACAACAGCAACTTCTTCCGTTTGGACCTGACCATGGGCGGCCAGGATTGTAACACACAGAGCGTTGTAAGTAGTACCCTTACTTAATAAAACGAAAATCAGAACATATTTGTAAAACTCCTTGAAGAAACTTTTTTCAAATCAGAAAATCAATATGAATCAGTGCTTCCGAATCCTGACGTAAGTTATTTTCAGACTGGGGTATACTCAAACACCGTGGTTCTTCAACACCACAGTGTCGTGATGACCAAGGCCGACAAGATCTACAAAGTAAAATGCACGTACGACATGAGCTCAAAGAACATCACATTCGGAATGGTGCCCATCAGGTTAGTGGGACATCATTACAATTTAAATTATTGCAATAGCCGTACGGAGCGCCATTCAAGAAGACTAGCGCAGCATTTACCGTATAATTTATTCTCGTTTGCAAAGAACCGAGACGTTACGTGATATGGTTGCTGTACATGAAAAACGGAGCTGTTTTGACATGCCTCTGTGATCCATGAAGACGATTTGGAATTCCATCGACCTAATATCGAAGTTGCATTGTAAATGAAGTAATTATTCAAGTTTGGATCTTAAACGTGATGGGAAACTTGTTTTACGCGTGAATAATTGATGATAGTAGATAACGATCTCTTGATCGCGATGAAAATTAATCGAACTAATATTCATCTGGCTTCAATGATCAAAGACCGACTGTGTTTATCATATTTTTACTGGTGGAGAAGGGCATAATAATCATAAAGAAGTATAGAGCTACTTAGCTTAAATGCATCAGTGGGCTAGTTATATCATGATACCTAGTTACTAGACAAGAAACATTTAACAAAACAAGACCATTTTTTAAGATCTGAAGACAAATCAAATCATATCTAGGTCTAACGTTATACCGCTTTCACAGAGATCCGGATATGATTTCCATCACAGCAGCCCCAGAGGCGCCTGCTCCCCGCATCCGCATATTGGACGCGCGCCAACGAGAGGTCGAGACAGTCCGCATTGGAGACCGCCTCACCTTCCGTATCGAAATTCCGGAAGACAGTAATGCATTTGATACAGTCGCTATGCAATTTAATGTTGTAATCGCATTTGTGTCTATCCTGATCTCATTTTATATTAAGTACCTACACGTATCATTTGAATTTTGAGTCATGTCATGATAGACGCGTATGCGATGCCAACAAAGTGAAATTGGTGCAAGAGTACCACAATGCACAATGTTTTGACCGCTTTTGTATATACCTTTTAATTTCTTTGTATTGAATTAAAATTCAACTTTAAAAAAGACGATGTAATTTCAGCTCCGTACGGTATCTTCGCACGCAGTTGTGTCGCTATGGCCAAGGACTCGAAGACTACAGTCAACATTACCGACGAGCATGGGTGAGCAAGATAATTTCTTGAAAAGGGAAAACATTTTATCAAATGCTTTCTAGTGTTTCCAATCCTAATGTTCCGTCAATATTTTTAGATGTCCAGTGGACCCCTCAATCTTCCCTGCATTTGTACCAGACGGAAACGCGCTTCAGTCAGTGTATGAAGCCTTCAGATTCACTGAATCCTACGGAGTCATCTTCCAGTGCAATGTCAAGTACTGTCTTGGACCTTGTGAACCGGTGAGCAATTATAGTTATTTGTGCAACAAGAGAGCAAAGTTGATGTTTACCTCGAGTGCTGATTTTGAATCCCGAGCAAACGAGGGATTCTAAGAATTGAATCACGAGCGTAGCAAGTGATTCTACGTTAGAATCCCGAGTCTAGCGAGGAATTCAAAGGCACGAGATGTGAAAAACTTTGGTCTCGTGTAGCACACAAAATTTTTCACCTCAGCAGCGAGAACATTAACCTACAAATAAAAGATACATCTTTGTACATAATGAAGCAACTAATCCAGCAACTAATCATTTAAATCTATTTAAAAATAACGCATTTTTTCAGAAATTAAAAGAACATATAACAGTTATTGTAGTTTTGGAAATTAAAAGTTTCTGTTTTGTTCAGAACTTACCTACGTGCTTCTCAGGAAGGGAACTTTGTTCATCACAGATCACAATCACTTTTTGTCTCAACTCTTCTCTCTGGAGATAAATTAGTGTATTCGCCACTGGTTTCACTCATCTTTATTTTTTTATGAATTTTCAACAAATAACTAGCGTAACAGAAACAAACTCCCGCTATTTTATTTTTAAAAGGTGCGTTATTTGTTTTTTAATACAGTTGCTCAAAAAGTGGCGTATTGCAGGGACGTATAGCGTTCGGGAAGTGGGCTATTACACACTCGTGCTTTTTTTTTACCTTTCCCGCACTCGTGCGTTCTCTTTCCCAACTGTCAAAATAATGTCCAACCATGAAGTTTTTACTAAAAAAAAAATCATAGAAGTTTTAATGATTCATGCAAATACGTATATTTCTAAAAAGAAGCTACTAATTTGTTTCTATATCAGATTTAATGATTTGATTGAATGAGTTAGGTTAGGTTTCATTTCATTTCATCTCATTAAACATTTTCATTTCATATCAATAAAAAAATTCTACTGAAGACTTGGCTGTATGGGCATAGTTCCCTTTGCCTACCAGAATCGGTGAAAAAAAAAATATATCTTCTTATATTCTACGGTTGGCGCCATTTTCTAGATTAAATTGTTTCATTTTTTCGCAACTGTATTAAAAATAGTCGTTCAGTACACGTTCGGAACTGTCATTGCAACTTGTTCCGACTGTCAACCCTCGCCTTCGGCTGCGCCTCGGCTCGGGTAGACATTTGTCGGAACTCGTTGCAATGACAGCCTTTCCGAACTTGTACTGAAATATACTATTTTTTTTTCATAGACAGGCTAGCGATTGACCGCCATGCACTATCACGTGTCAATCGATGACATTCGAATTTCAAATCACTTTTCCTCACTGAAACCAGTGTGCAAAATGCGATTTTGCACACTGGTTTCTCGCAGCAAAGGATGCCATTTCGAGCTGCTGAGGTGAAAATGTTATTTTCATGTATTTTTTAAATCCATAGTCATCGAATTGATTAAGGCAGATTGTTATTGTTGAGATTTTATTGTTGATTCTCATTTTTCCAGGCGGTATGCGAGTGGGAAAGCGAGAGCGTTGAATCTTGGGGCAGAAGGAAGCGTTCGTTGTCTCAGACCGAGAGTGAAAACTCTCAGGAGGAAGACATGAACATTTCCCAAGAGATTCTTGTATTGGACTTCGGTGATGAAAGACAGAGCACCGACTTCTTGCGTTCGGACAAGCCAGGAGGCAGCGCTTCAGAAACCAACTTTGGAGGTGAATTACTATTCTTTGCCTACTATTTCTAGCTAGGACCAACTATCGAGAAAATTATAAATATTTGTAAAAAAAAACATATGTGTAAAATCTTTCAAATATGTTCGATTCATCATTTAGCACATGTTTTTTTAATTTTTTTTGTGCCAATCAAAGTCTAATGATATTTTTTCAATTTTCAGAGAAAACAGTGACGATTGTCGAGCCGTGCCCAAGCAAAGCGTCGGTTCTGCTTCTGGGAGTCGCTTGTGCGCTTCTAGTGATTCTCTACATCGCGACCATTTTCTGCTATTACATGAGGAAGTGGCTAGCACCGCCTAAGCATTGTTAGATTCCCTTAAACACATCTAAGCAGAGGCTGATTTTACAACATAGTTAGTTGGAACTTGTGATACAAACGACTGATGACCAACAAAATACAGTAGAGATCCGTCCATACAATTTTGTAAATCAAATCGTGGTGTAGAAATTCGTTCAATATTTTTGTAACCACCGCGTGTTTTGCATTTATTTTAGTATAATTTATTGCATTTAAAAGCATTTACTAATTTTAATAAGCGTAATTTTAAGGTTTTAGATAGAATAATGACAATAATTTCAAAAATGGCAACTTAGTTTTAAAGCCGAGAGCTTTTCAAGGTTCTTATGAGAGTTATTTTACATTGTCAACATTCCAGCCTCGATCGAGCTAACATTTGCCAGTTTTTGGAACGCTTTTTATCGGCGTTTTTAGGAAGGTACCTATATTTAACTTACAGACAATGCATTTACTATTTTAAGATAGGTACTAGACCAGTTTTGTACAATTTTTGAGTACTTAAGAAATTATGAAAAAATTTTTGGAATAGTCCCTGGAAATATGAACATAGCAAGATTTTATTTTATGGGATTATTCTGAATCAATTAGATTGGTATTTAGAATAAGTGAACTTCATAATTGCATTTAGTAAATATAAGTTTTTTATACTGTTAGTAAGTAGGTACTTTACTCTTAAAAACAATTTAAATTAGAAAAAATCTGAGGAAAATTAGTAAAACTAGTTTGTGTAAATATAGACCCTACTTTTTTATCTCTTTTACAATTTAATTAAACTCATCTTTGAACTTTCAGTTGGGTTTTGAAGAAACAACTATTTTAAAATGTTTTGTACCAAATGTGCATTACCATTTTGTTACTCTTAACCCAACTTGAGATTTCTTCTCTATTTATTTGAATTAATTTAACTGAATATTTATTTTTTCTATGATTAACAAATTAAATAAAATTGTACAAATTTATCAATGTTTTATTTATTTGAACACAACATATTTAAATACTTTGCCTACTAATATTCCTAACAAGATTCACATTGTAACATTATTTTATATACCTATATAAATTATCTTTATAAATGTTATATTAGTACTAAAGTACTTAAGCTCCTTGAGCCTGTGTTAGCAGTGAATCGTAGACACCCTTTAATATTTCCTCCTGAATTTTAACATCCAATTCTTCATTTGTTTTACAGTCAAATACTTTGTTGAAACAACGTAGAAACATAGGTGTTACCTTATCAATCGGGAAGTCAATACCTGTCTCTTTGGTGAGGGAAGTCACACCCTTATCTTCTATGCCACAAGGGTCAATATGGTCAAACCAGGAGAGGTCATTATCACAGTTCAGAGATATACCATGAGTGGTAACGTATCTAGAGGCATGGATTCCTATGGCAGCTATTTTGTTGTCATCAACCCACACTCCTGTGTGCGGTGACCGGTTTGCTTTGATTCCTGAAAGGAGAGTGAATACATTATTTTGAGACAGATGACACTACGGAAAGCATAAGTCTAAGACATTTGTCATTCACTATATCCTTGTGTTAAATAAGACTTCTTGCAACAGGTAACAAAAAATTGTATGGAAAGGGAACATGATTCCACATATTTATTCGGTAAATGTTGGCAAAAAAAAAAAAACCAAGTACAATATTTGCAGCAGATGTAAGACAGTTTGTAATTTATTAATTTGTAGAAACCAAGTTTTTATTATTCTGTGAAGTTGGTATAAAACATGTAATAATATTACTTACCCTTGTTTCTGTTATTACTTTTTTTATATTAGTAGGTTTAGTTTCCGCCCGCGGCTTCGCTCGCGTGATATTTACCCGGATAAAAAGTAGCCTGTGTTATTCCTGGTCTTAAGATAAGAACCCCAGGAAATCAATATCACGGAAACACTACAGAATACAAACGCATGAAAACCAAAGAGACCAGTCAGGAAATAGCGAAGTCCGCATCTACACGGATGGATCAAAGACCAAGCAAGGAACAGGCGCCGGAGTACACTCACTGGATCTCAACATCAACATATCTATGACACTAGGCTCACACAGCTCCATTTTCCAATGTGAGTGTGTGGCCATAACCGCAGCTGCCACTGCTGTCCAACGGAGAGGGATAGAAGACTACGGTATACGGATACTCTCCGACAGCACAGCAACTCTCAGAGCACTGGAGAGCCATAAGTGCAACTCCAAGCTCATATACGAATGTCACCTTGCCCTTGAGAGTATCGCCGCAAAGAACAGGGTAACTCTACAATGGATCAAGGGACACAGTGAATCACTAGGAAACGATGCCGCAGATGAACTAGCCAGGAGGGGCTCGGAAACACAAGTGGAGGGCCCAGACCCACTTCTTCCTCTGCCGTTCTCCCAGCTGCGCACCTGGATACGACAACACACGCAAAACCTTCACAACGATCGATGGACACGGGCGACGGACTGCAGACAGTCCAGAGCAGCGGTACCAGCGGCCTCACCACGACTGACACGTCGCCTGATGAACCTACAAAGGAAAGACCTCAAGACAATCACAGGGACCCTGACGGGACACTGCCCCCTCAATAAACACCTGTACAACATCGGTATCACGGACAGCCCACTCTGCAGAGGATGTCTAATCGAAGAAGAATCAGCAGCCCACGTAGTCCTGGAATGCGTGGGCGTAGCAGCACAACGGCAGCAAATCCTCGGCAATCCGAGGTCGCTCCTCGAGGCCTGTGAGGACCCCAGGAATCTTCTGCGCTTCTGGGAGGAGCTAGGCTGGCTCCATATCTAGTGAGCCAGGTCATCCCCACGCAAAAAAGGACCACCTCTGAGTCCAATTGCGGAAAAGGGAGTCCCCCATACATACATACATACATCCTGGTCTTAAACTAAGTACCTATGTGTATTCTAAGTTTCATTAAAATCCGTTCAGTAGTTTTTGCATGAAAGAGTTACAAACATCAATAAACATCAAGAGATCCAGACATCCATGCATCATAACAAACTTTCGCATTTACAATATTAGTAGGAAGAATTAATCCTTACCTAATTCGTCACACAATCTGATGACAGTCTCCTCCAAACTGTTCACGTACCACTTGACGCTAGTCTTGAAATGCTTTAAGTTGATTATCGGGTAGACCACCAGCTGCCCGGGCCCATGAAATGTGATCAGACCTCCACGGTTTGTTTTCTTGAACTCTGCTCCAAGGCTACGGAGTCTAAAGATTTCTGACTTTGGTGATTCATCTCTGATTCCTGGAGATAAGAAACATAATGAAGAAATTCATATAATGAAATATATACTTAAATACAACAAATTGATAGATCATAATGGAGATATTAGCTTTATGCATGGATGTAAGTACCTTATGTAGGTACCCCCTTACAATAAATTAAGTATTTACATCTTTTACTAGATGATTGATAGTGACTTGAGGCAATCTTTGCCTACACCCTACGGGACACTGTAGTAAGTTCGTATGAGTAAGTGGCCAAGTACACTGTAGTGCCTGGGACATTGTTGAGATGGAGTAGGCTTGCCCAGTACCTAAATCATCCTCTCAGCTTAATATCCACAAGAAAGACATGGTCAATGTGTGGGGCACAGTTAGTAGGTGGTCGGTCGTGGTAGGTCCTAGTGGGATAATTAGCTCCGCAATATTGGTGGATTTAAAAAAATAAATTCAAGATCCTTCGATGTAATTTTGAGGAATAATAGCTTTCTTACCAACTGTGTAAACTGGTTTATGCTCTACTATCAGCAAGGTATCATAGTCAGCGTCTACGCCTCTTTTGATCGCGTCCAGGTGCTTCCTGGCCAAAGCCACCTGGATTTTCAGGGCTGTGTCGTAACTGGTCAGCCCAAGCTTCCACACTTTTACCATGGTGCTCAAATTCAGAAAGAATTATTCGTATTAGAGGAATTTTTTTTATTCAATAATTATTGTAACAAGGACTTTACAATTTTTTTAGGTTTTTGAATTTTTCAAAACAAATGAATGGAATGACAGGAGAGAATATCAGCTGATTGAGTGACAATGACAATGATAGATCGATTTCACATGAAAGAAAAGCTTTGTCTTTCTTTTGCGTAAAATAATTTCAACTTTTAATATATTTTTTTAAAAATTTGCACTATTAATCTACCTACTTAATTAGAATATAAATGTGACAGTTTAATTATTACTTATATAAATTGAAAACTGAAAATTTTTATTCTTTTGACTATACCTGAACAACAGTGACATCTATTGACTGACACAAAAAACTGAATTCGCAGTTTGTATAAGTGATCAACTAGATGGCGTGAAAATGCTGTAAAATTTTTAGCAGTTTTACTACTCGCCGCTAGGTGTCGATAGTTACAAGTTTTTATGAATCTACTGCTACGCGGTTTACGATACATAGCTCTATGTAGGTAGAAATGTATTACGGAACGGAACGGATAGAAGTAAATTCTCATCTTTCAGTCAGTTCAGTTTTCGGTGTTCCCTGACTGGCAGGGTGGCGTTTAGTTCGTTACGTAAACGATTTGTAAATAAAAACACTAGCTGTTGATGCCCTTTATTAGAAACACATTCGACAGTTGGCAAATCGCTCTACTTTTCCATCAGTTTCTTCGGAAAAGAGTCTTGTGTGAGCGTTGCAAAATTTACTACGACGGTTTCAGTTTAATGAAAAATAACTCTTATGACCTCGTTGTCAAAGCTGTTGTATGTCGTGTTTGGACAAAGTGTTTGTGAAAACCGAGATGTGGTGTTCACGCAAACGATGACAATTGGGGTAGGTATTTTAAAAGGTGAACTTCTGAAAGATATAGGTACCTACCTAGGTCACAGAAACTTCTGTGACCTAGGTAGGTAGGGTAGGTAAGTAGGTAAGTACCTAGTTAATTATCTAGACATGGAATCACTTCAAATAAAATGGAGTGTAGATATTATTAAAGTACCTACCTAGGTACCCAGTAAGTACCTAGGTAAAAAGGTAAAAAGTTACCGGCATCTACTCTTGACCAAAAAAATGCAAAAAAGGTTTCGTGGTAAAAAAAATTACCTAACTACTATTAACTAAACACACAACTACTAGACACAGGTGCATAGGTAGCCTGAATCTGAGTGTTTTTATACACAGTCGTGATATCGTACGACTGGCCTCTTAGCTCAGTTGGTATGGTACCTAGTAGCTCTGCCTTCTGCGCTGTAGGTCGTGGGTTCGATTTGCATCCAGGACAAACATTTGTCTGATAAACATAGATGTTATCTGGTTCCCATAGTACAAGCTTTTGCTTAGTTTGGGGCTAGAAGGCGCTGTGTCAAATGTCCAGGAATATTTATTTTATTTATGTTCCGAAGCGTCTACACAAAAAAATTTTTCAAAAAAAATATATAACCGACTTCATAAAATACATGCACTAAAAAGCGAAAAATAAGACTACAAACAGATTTATTTAATTTGTTATTTTATGTTTGTTATAATGTTGAAATCGGTGTGCATAAAATATAGTAGGTAGTCATTGTTTCAACATTATAACAAACATAAAATACCAAATTAAATAAATCTGTTTGTAGTCTTATTTTTCGCTTTTTAGTGCATGTATTTTATGAAGTCGGTTACTTATATTTTTTTTTTTTTAATTTTTAATTTTTCCATTTTTAGTGTTGTTTTTTTTCCTTGTTTCTGTTTTTTTTTTAATTTAGAAAGATGTTACTTTACTCATTGTGTTTCGCTCATCAAGCCCTTTCATTTGATACCCATATCACTACAAAATTCCATGGAACAGGTCCTGACTACATCATCAGATCAGCTCGCTGTTACCATATTATTACATTGTAGTTGACACTTCACAGATATGCTGAGTTCCGAGTTTCAACTCAATCAGACTATTTATTGAGGAGTTCTGTAGAGCAACTCTTGACTCCATCATCAGATCAGCTCACTGACACCATATTATAACATTGTATTTGGAACTTGACAGATAAGGCAAGTTTCAACTCAATCGGCTTATTTACTGAGGAGTTCTGTTGAACAGCTTTTGACTCCATCATCAGATCAGCTTGCTGATACCATAATATTTCATTGTTCTCAAGAATCTATAAGTGCACAAAATTTCAGCTCGATAGTTCCACAAACACACAAAAAATTTGAGGGTTTCCCTCGATTTCCATGGGATCCCCTCATCAGATCCTGATTTGGTGAAGATGGGACCACCTCGGAAGTATACCCTTTGTAACAAAAAAAGAATTATCAAAATCAGTCCACAATTGACGGAGAAATCGATGAACATACATAAAAAAAAAAAAAAAAAAAAAAACATACAACATACAGCCGAACATAGAAACTCCTCCTTTTTGGAAGTCGGTTAAAAATGAAAGAAGATTTGCTCATTGGATTAGCTTTTATTTTTTGTTAAAAAAAAAGAAAAAGCGCTCTCAATGGATTTGCTAAACGCTAATGTTAACAAATGTTTTATTTTGTTACAATATGTTAACTAACAATTTTGTTTAGAAATGTTTACTTACTATAGGTAGGTACTTACTATCATTACCTAACATGAAAATATTTTCTAACATTTTATGACATTGTGATCAAATATTTGCTAGAAAATGGTAGTACGTAGGTAAACATTTTTTAACAGGAGTGTGGGAGCACCATAACCCACACAACACAAGTTTAGAGTTTGATATGCTCTACCTAGTTTAAAAGAGTTGTACCTACTTGGCAGGGCGTTCACTCTCATTTTAATTTTCTATCAAATACTTATATATGCCAGACCATTATTATGGAAATGTCCCATAGATGGTACATAAACATCTGTGTTTCTACTTAGTGGTCAAGCGCTGTTGAATGCACTGTGTCACCGTATCGGTCACTGGACATTTTCCATTTATTTTTTTACGACGTTTTTGTGGAAATATGGAACAAATATTTACGAATCCATTATGCAAATATTTGAGGAGGATTTTATTTTAACGACTCGCTTTGTAATATTGTAGCAATTTTGGTGTTTGGTTTGACGACGGAAATGACAAAAAATGTGTTTAGTACCTACAAACCTACTATTAAGTACTACCTACCAGGGTTGTTGCTGATGCAGTTTTTTTACACATCAGCGGATGCTGATGCTGATGCTGATTTTTGACTTTGACATCAGCGGATGCTGATGCTGATGCTGATTTTTAACCGACTTCCATAAAAGGTGGTTTTCAATTCGTCTGAGCTTTTTTAGCATACTTTCCGATTGGTGCCATAAAAAATTGGTGAGAATCTGATAAGGATCTTCGGAATTATGAACAGAAATGCACCTCGAGAGTGCAAAATATCGCTGAGCTAAAAAACATTGAAGTCGGTCTTTTAAAATTTCAATTTAACCAAAAAAATATCCTTATTGAATCTACCTACATGAAAAAGCTTTCTAGTTTCTTTGTTAATTAAATAGAACACTATTTTAATGTTTTTTGCGTCACGTATTAAATAAATCAAAAGATTCCATCTGCATAATTTGTAGTTACCTAAGTATAACTTAGTCATACAAAATTTTTATCATAGGTATTTTAACCGACTTGAAACAAAAAAAGGAGGAACCTCCTCCTTGTCGTCGAAATCTTTTTTGTTTTTTAAACATAAGTCTGGCAATGGTGTTGGACCGAACTACCTGGAAAACTCGAGGGGAGGCCTTTGCCCAGCTGTGGAACAGTGTAGGCTAAAAACAACATGCTTTGTTCGCCAATTATGCACTATTTTTGTAATCGATCGAGCGAGCGAAGCGAGCAGAGATCTTAGTGGCAAGTTAGGCGATTTTGCTTTGTATGTTTGTGTTTCATTTTTATGTTCTCGCATAACTATCGAACCGCTTATCCAATCTGCATGAAACTTGATAGGTCAATAGGTTGTGCTATGGAAATTTACCGTGGAGCATTATGAGCGTAATCGATAAAGGGGTTGTAAAAATATTGTGTTCCCAAGGGGGTATAAAAAAAACTAAATTTACCCAAATATATTGAATTAGGTGTCATATGAAAGTACTCAATATAAACATTCCAAAATGGTTTTTAGTTTTATTCTAGGTTGTATAGTTTTTGAAATACTGTGAAAAAGAAAAACTAAAAACCCATTAACGAAAGTATGGAGAGGGATCCTGTTTGATAGAGTTTCGATGTCTTCGTAGGTCTGGTTAACTGTGCCAGTATTAAGAAAGTGTGGCATCGTTGTGGTTTGGTTTGCAATGATTTTAGTTGCTACTTGATATGTTTTCTTGATAAATAATGAAAATAAAAGCCGTGTTGGCCGAGTGGGAGAGTGCTTGACTTTCGATTCAAAGGTCATAAGTTCGAATTCTGGCCGTGCTCATCAATGGATTTTTCGTTTCGAAAAATTTAAATGTGCATTAACACGAGCTCTAAACGGTGAAAGAAAACATTGTGAAGAAACCAGTAAACTTTTTAATAGCGGCGATGGGCTTGCAACCTGTCACGTATGGAAATGCTAACTCCTGCAAATAGTGGGCTGGGCATGTACCAGAATTAGATATGACTGTATTTGGAGAGGGAGAGGAAGAGGGAATTGATTTTCTCATACATTTTGAATTGAACTGCTATTTGAATAATTTCTCGAACTATGATCCCATCCCTGAGGCGCGGTACGAAGGTCGCGGGGTCAACTATTGAATATAAAAAAAATAGACACGACTTAATGTATTGCATGCATGCCTGTAATCTCTTTACCATACTGAGGTAGAGCGCATTAGATATCATAATGTAGTGAACACTAGAAGTAGCACTTAACGTAGGTATAGGGTTAGTCAGAAACAAGTCCAAATCAAGGGCGGATCCAGGGGGGGGTCATGGGGGTCATGACCCCCCCCTGGGCCGGGTTGGGCCGGGTCCAGGACCATGTACTTCAGGATTTTGAATACTAGGTACCTCCAAACGCGGTGCTAGGATTGTAAAAGTTTGTATTGGAACATTATAATGCGTATTGTGATTTTCTTGAAACTCTGTTAAAATACTGTGAATGCAAAATAATGGACACGTGTTTCAGGATTTTCTTTAAGAACATTAAAAAATTCGTTTCGCTTCATAAGTATTTTGCGAACAAAGTAAGTTATGTCTAACTAAAGAATAAGAACCGACAAGCAGCCAGCCTTTTCATTGAGCACCGTTAGCAAAATCAAGTGTCACATGTTGAGTTTGTCTACAAAAATCGCCAGAGAATTGGAAGCGACAAGCAGCTAGCCTTTTCTAAGACCCGTAATAGCAAAATCAAGTGTCATAATGTATTTGTATTTGTCTAAAAAAAAATCGGCTCCCTTCGCTCGCTTTTTAGCTTCATGAGTATTAAATGCGCAAAGTGAGCTACGTCTGACCTTTTCGTTGGACACCGTAGTAGCAAAATCAAGTGTCACAACATGTTGTATTTGTCTAAAAAAATCGGCCCTTTTCGCTCGCTTTTTAGCTTCATGAGTAATAAATGCGCAAAGTGAGTTATGTCTGACCAGAGAATTGGAACAGACAAGCAGCCAGCTTTTTCGTTGAGCACCGTAATAGGAAAATCAAGTGTCAATGTTGTATTTGTCTAAAAAAAATCGGCTCGCTTCGCTCGCTTTTTAGCTTCATGAGTATTTAATGCGCAAAGTGAGTTGAGTCTGACCAGAGAATTGGAACCGACAAGCAGCCAGCCTTTTCGTTGAGCACCGTAATAGCAAAATCAATTGTCAATGTTGTATTTGTCTAAAAAAAATCGGCTCGCTTCGCTCGCTTTTTAGCTTCATGAATATTTAATGCACAAAGTGAATTATGTCTGACCCGAGAATTGGAACCGACAAGCAGCCAGCCTTTTCGTTGAGCACCGTAATAGCAAAATCAAGTGTCAATGTTGTATTTGTCTAAAAAAATCGACTCGCTTCGCTCGCTTTTTAGCTTCATGAGTATTAAATACGCAAAGTGAGTTATGTCTGACCAGAAAATTGGAACAGACAAGCAGCCAGCTTTTTCGTTGAGCACCGTAATAGGAAAATCAAGTGTCAATGTTGTATTTGTCTAAAAAAAATCGGCTCGCTTCGCTCGATTTTTAGCTTCATGAGTATTTGATGCGCAGAGTAAGTTATGTCTGACCAGAGAATTGGTACTGACATGCAGCCAGCCTTTTCTTTGAGCACCGTTAGCAACATCAAGTGTCACACAGTGTTACATGCATTTGTTTAAAAAAAACGGCTCGCTTCTCTAAAATAGTTACTTACTGGCAGTAAGTTACTGCATTACGTAGATACTTACTTATGAAAGTAATCTAACACGTACGAAGTCGCGGGTAACGGCTAGTTAAATTATAACTTCTTGTGACTTGACCACGACTATGTGACCCCCCCCTGGCACCAAAGCTGGATCCGCCCTTGGTCCAAATCTAGGCTATCAACGCAACGGTGCGCGAGATCTTAGTTCGGGGCGAACTACTAGCTATGTGTCATAAAGAATTTAAATAAATTAATAAACAACAACAAACATACGTTTGTTCGTTGTTATTATTGAACGAACGATGTACAAAAAGCCCCGCCCCCTATGTCCTGGCACGACTGGAACATCAGCATTGAATATCAGCATCGATTAATGCGGATGCTGATGCTGATGCTGATGTCCCAAATGATGCTGATCATCAGCGGATGCTGATGCTGATGCTGATATTCGCAACAACCCTGCTACCTACCTATGGATTTTCTAATTGTGCGCTTTCATCATACTTAGTGCTTAAGTACCTACAATTAGAACATTTTTGAATATGAACAATGACTTTGAAGGAATTCGGAATTAGATCCATGTTGACTTCTTTTTTGGTTAGCTTGAACTATCCCTTTTTTTAAGGTTTGCCCATTCTTTTGTATTTACTTTATTTGTGGACAACGGGGTTGGTTACATTCCTAGAACCTAAGTAATAGCCATACTACCTATATATAAGTCATGAATGTAACTGTTTGTTGTTCCTAACAAATAAATAAATATCCTACTGCTCCTGCTGTCCTCAACCAACACGAATTACTAATTAAATCTCAAAAAATTCCTAAACCAAACAAAATCATGTTGTATTTAATGCCTATTGATTTATTTCAAATTGTCCACAATACAAGGGTCAACAGCCCGAGTCTGTTTGCGTTAAAAACCGCAGCTACGGTAAACAGTCACTATTGAGCGACGCCACGCTTCCTGTCACTATTTATATAATTAGGGGAGGTGCGTATACGCATAGTAGCTTTAACAGGTATTATTCTACTTCGTTTAGAGCCAACTTGGACTAGTGGGATAGTGTCATGAACTCACGACTATCTCTACCTAGTCTGTGCTCATGACATTCGACCCGAAGGCCGTGCAGCAATGGGTTTTCGTTTCGAAGAATTTATATTCATACTAAGGCCGTTTGTCCACCGCCGTCGTCACCGGGACGTCAACGAGAACGAGATGACGGCGCCGAGGTAGCGACCATACATTTACTACCCAGGTAGGAAAATCCGACCTAGACGAATAAATGACGTCATTCTAAGGTCAATTTAGAGTCAGTACTTTATTCGTCGATTATGTACGTCCCACAGACGTCAATTTAGCGCCAGGTTTTTAAGGGTCGTGAATGTACGTTTTAGCGACGTCTTGTTACGTTCGTCCGTTGGTCGTCCATTACTTTCGTAGTACGGTACGTCATTTTACTACCGTGTACGTCGGACGTTCTTTAATTTATATCTAGATGGCGCCACTAGCTAAGTTAGAACGCGCTATCGTTGCGTTTCGCTCAAAGTCGGCATACCATTAGAGGAATACTTGGTTTGAATTGAATCTTTAGGAATCGGAAATCAGTGCGGAGTAACGTTGGGTATGACATGATTTTAGATTGACTTTTGTCAGAGTAGGCTCATTTTCATTTTGAGCCGGTACCGTGAGCCGGTTCGTTTGAGCCGGTCATTTTCAGTTGACTGTTCATTATTTTGGCGAACTACTCACTCATTCTCATATGACATTCTGTCCGATCAGTTCAAAATTCTTTCTTGTCATTGTCAAGCGAGGTGTGATTGAAGATTGAATGAAGTTTGAGGAAAGAGTAACATCAATATGACAAAATCAGCTGATTTTGTCATATTGTGTACGGTCACATGACATGAATTGAAGCATGACTTTTTTAGAAAATGAGCCGATCACACAAAGTTGAATTTTGTACGGGACAAACGAGCCGCGTCAGTCACGTCATATTCAACGCTAGTGCGGAGACGGAAACCACCGGACCAGCTGATTCCGACGAATTCGTCCCTGTTTTGGCTAAGCGGAACGGATCACCGGACCCTCACCCTTACACACTCATAATAATCCTTCCAGGAAGTTCCGAACTACCACCCCAATGACGTTGCTTGAACGTCATTATAGGGTCAATAGTTAGGGCCCAAACTAGTCTCTATTGACGTACGAAGTACGTCATTCCAGCATATCATTCCGGCCGTCACTCTGTGACAGCCATAAGACGTCAGCAAATGACGTCGTATGGCTGTGACAAATTGACGTCATCTGCGGAGGCTCCCGACGTAGTAAAATGACGTCAGATACGTCTAAAATGACTGTAAGCGGACGTCAAACTGACGTAAAATTCCTACCTGGGTATAGCCGCCTGTCCACCAGAAGACCGTCACGTCATTTTGATCTCAGCCAGAAATAATTTCGTTCTCGTTGACGTCCCGGTGACGGCGGCGGTGGACAAACGGTGTAACACGAGCTTTTAACGATGACGGACATAGGCTGGTGGGACGTAGCTATAGCTTTGTTAAGGGGGGGGTCCAAAGGTTCCAAAATACAAAGATCTTTGTTAAGGGGGGGGTCCAAGGGTACCAAAATACAAAAATTGACTAGGTTTCCTCCGAACTTAATGGGCTAAGGGGGGGGTCCGGACCCCCTAAACCCCCCCCTTATATACGTCCCTGGTGGGACTTCAAGTAATAAACAGTTAAATTAACTGTCGCCTTTCAATGTAATAGGTCTAAATAATAGGTCTCAGTAGTGAACGCTTAGACATTTAGATCCATGGTCTATTATATGGGATGACCAGCTCTGAAATAATTATAGGTAGATATCTCAAAGTCTTACAAACCTAATCTATGCTAACCCATAACAGTTGACGCTCTCTATTAACATTCAGTCGACATAAAAATATAAATTCCTGAAAGTTTATGGCTTCCCAGAGCCGGGAGCGTTGCCATGGCAACGGCGCAGTAGGCCTGCAGCCGTGATGCGAATGTCAAGCACCGGATCGATTCTAGTACGCATTTGTAGACTCGCATCTTCAAACAATGTTTAAAAAATCCTGTCAGCTCCTGGTCCGATCCGAAAGCGACATGTTGTGTGCCCAACAACATGAAAAATAATTTATTTATTTAGCTTTCGATTGCCCAATTTTTGTACATCAGTTTTAATTTATTTTTTATTTTATAAACATGCACATTTCGATATTAGACGACCCAAGACCCAGGAACCAAAGACTTTCAATTTTAATAAGTTTTTTGTTGAAAACATCTTTTTCAAAACAGCTTTTATTGGGTAAGGGTGGGCTGATTGAAATGAGCCCAAACACGGATGTTTTACTGTTATTCACTAAGAAGGTCCACTTAATATGTTCTGAGTCCATCATCAGATCAGCTCGCTGTCAAGTTCCAACTACAGTGTTAATACACACACTGTAGTTGGAACTTGACAGTATAGTACCTATGACTAAACTATGCCGAGTTTCAACTCAATCGGCATGAGGAGTTCTGTTGAACAACTCCTGACTCCATCATCAGATCTGATCATGATTATGTTATATTACTAAAGTAAAAAGAAAAAGCTAACTAGGCTAAGCTTGACTGGCCATTATGCTTAGGAAGATTGTACGAGTCAGAGCTTTTAAACAGTTTCATGGCTTACTCACTGTTATTGCCTGACAAAAGCATAAGGTACCCTCTGGAGGCTGCCCTCGTTTGTAAAGTTCTAGAAGAGTTCTCGAGCGGGTAATTTACCCTTGAGCGGGTAATTTACCCGCTAAGATACCTTTATATATCAGTGGTTCCCAAACTTTTTTTTCTCATGGACCCCTTTCAAAATTTTACTGGTTTCGGTGGACCCCCTGCTGCTACATTTCTACCATATTCCCAAAATTTCTCGCCAACGTGGACCCCTTTCGAGTCTCCCGTGGACCCCTGGGGGTCCACCTGGACCACTTTGGGAATCACTGCTTTATATCAACAGATTAAAGAGAAACAGATACCTACAAAATAGAGGGTTTTTTATGGACTTTGGGATTCTATTCATTCGCTCATTCAATCTTGTTGAATTTGAATAAGTGGGCCATTCGCAAACGGCTCAAAAAAATCGTCCGGGCCAAAAACCTCTATTAAATAGATTTCTAACAGCTTGATTCTTTTTTGTATGATAGTTATGATCAAATACTAGAAGAAGTCTATGTTTTCTTTTAGATAAAATAAATTTAAAATAGTTAAAAAAATAAAAACCGCTGAAATTTGAGCCTCGGTGGTATGTCCCAGACACATTTTGCGATGTTAATTATTTTTTATCTTTTTCTCTATAAAACGTGGCGCTACTTTGAATGTGTTCACAAAACACCAGATAATTACTAGCTTATTTTATAATATTCCCAATAAATATTAGGCTTTCGTTGATAAGTTACAAGTAGTTTTAGTCGCGTCCGAGGTTTTGAATTGATATCGGTGGCGCGCACCGATCTACGCATATACCCTGTTCTCTAATAGTTGCAAGAACAGTTGTTAGAGTAAGAATAACTATCAGCCCCTCCGCATTGATGGAGAGGACAACCAGGTCTGTGGGTCTCTGTGTGTCTCTTTTATTGAGGAACAAAATCGTTTTCGGTGGCTTGGTATACCCTCCAAGATGAGTTCGGTGTAGTGTTTTTTTTCAAATCCATTCAAGCAATTATTTTCAAATTATAACAAAAGTGTATCTTAGAGATACTAGATTTCCATTATGCAGACTAATATTCAATATTTTGGTTACTTTTAAAAATATCTAGGATTTTGCTCATAATTTTGATTCCGGTGGTATTGATTTCAGTGTTTTCCGTGGAAATATATGAAGGGTAAAGACAGTTTCATAGCACTTATAGTGCTGTTTCTTGATTTATGATAATTGTATTGAATCATAGAGAAAGCTGGCATAAAAAAGGTGCCCCAGATTAGTGTCGGCTTCTACAAAAAATAAAAGAACAGCTCAATTGCAGCTTTCAACCTAAAGAGTTAGAGCCCAACCTCATTCTTGCCTACGCCCTTTTCTCAACTACGCATCTGGATGCGGCAACATACCCAAAACCTACACAACTATCGCTGGAGACAGACAATCCGACACTTCAGAGTGTCGTCTGATGAACCTACAAAGAAAAGACCTCGAAATAATCTTAGGGACATTGACAGGACATTGTACCCTCAACACACATCTGTACAACATCGGTGCCACGGACAGTCCACTCTGCAGGGGATGTCTAAGCGAAGAAGAATCAGCTGCTCACGTAGTCCTGGAATGTGCGGGTGTAGCAACACAATGGCAACAAATCTTCAGTATCCCGAGGTCGCTCCTCTAAGCCGGTGAAGACCCCAGGAAGCTGTTGTGCTTCTAGGAGAGCTAGGTTGGCTACGTACCTAACGAGCCAGGTTATCCCCACGCATAAAGGACCACCATCGAGTCCAAATGCGGAAACGGGAGTCCACTGATTGTTCCGCCAGACTGCTACCGCGTCAGGTGCCAAGCGTTAAAGCAGCACCTGACGCGGTGAAAGCGACAGAAAATTCTGACACAACCGGAAATACCCATTTGTGATGTGAGGAGGACTGACGCGGATGGATTTTTTCTCGTAGATAAGAAGCATCGGCCGAAGCCTTCCCCCAACTGACGTGGGATAGCCCTCCGCTCTGCCAGGTTCGCCCTGCAGGCTGTTGAAACGACCATTGGCTTATAATATATCCCAACTAGACCCGACAACTAGTGAGGAAAGCATCCGTCAGCATGTGAATGAGAGGAGCTGATGCCGAATCAGGCAGCCACCTGTAGTAGTACCTAGTACAAGGTTTGAAGCGGCTGGATTCTACAAGAGAGACTAACTTAAAGTAGTATATGCTCGGGTGGATGCCAGCCAGGACGTGTTCCTAGCTCTTGACTTTTGGACAGCCGGAATCGTTTACCATCCAATCAAAATGTCTTATCTAATCGATCGAGCGAGCGAAGATCTTGGTGGTAAGTTAGGCGATTTTGCTTTGTATTTTGTATGTTTGTGTGTTTCACGAATTCTTGTTCTCGCATAACTGTCGAACCGTTCATCCAATCTGCATGAAACTTGGTAGGTCAATAGTTTGTTTTATGGAAATATACGGTGGAGCATATGAGCTTAATCGATGAAGGGGTTGTGAGCTTATTGGGTTCCCAAGGGGGGTAAAAAAAAGTTAAACAAATATATTGAGTTGATTGATTAGAAACGACGTTATGTATTGCATGCATACCAGTAATTTTACCATGACGAGCTAGCACAATAGGCATACTCGGCAGTAGTAGCACTTGAAAGTATGGGGGTAGTCAGAAGAAAGTCCAAAAGTAAGCCATCTACGATGCGCGAGATCTCAGTTCGGGGAGAACTACCTACTAGTATTATATCGCCATACAAACTTTGAAACATAATTTAACTTCTTCAAGGGGTTTAATGATGTAACCCCTTTTTGAAATGATTTTTTATCTACAAATACCTAATTTTTTATGTAATAATTATAGATCGAACTAAAGACTGTTGACTTTTTAACCAAATTTTAATGTATTTGATTTCGGTGATTAGAATATTGACTTCGGTGGGCACCAATTTTTCAAAATCAAATAACTTTTTAACCGTTAGGCTTTAAGAGTTCCCTCTTGTACTAATAATTACTAAATTAAATCTAGATTTGATATTTCATGTCAAAATATCCAAATTCTAAAAAAAAATTGTGCCACCGAAAAAATGCTGCGCCTGAGAATGACCGAAGTGTTAGTTGACAAGAAAATTGAAAATGCATTGGAATCTGGCTAGCATAACGTTTTTATACATTACCAAAAGGACTAACTAGTACAAAATGCTTTTATTTTTGTAGATTACGTAATTATTATGTTATCCCCAGCACATGCGGGGGCAATCACATTTTCTAAATGGTGTTCCTAAATAATGCTCACAACATTTTGGTATTGCATAGTTTTCATAATAGTATGTAAGTAATACAACGAAAATCCAATTTCTGAAAATATGAAACCAAACATCATTCTTGTGAACAGTGCAGTTAGTAAACAACTCGGTCGTTGTCAGCTCCGACGGATTTATTTGGAATCGGAATTGAAATAGCGACCATTGTTTACAGTTAGGTACCTACATACACACATGGGCAGTAGCTATGATACATCGTGCGTGTAATTGAAGGAACTCGCAGCTCGACCTTATTTTAACTGGTGTTGATGATGATCACCGTAAGGAAAGTTGGGCTAAAATCTGTGTATCAACTTGTGTAGCTGTATCCTATTATATGAAACGAGCAATATTTGTTTGTTTGTCCGTACTCACGTTCTCGAAAACGGCTCTAACGATTTCGATGAAATTTGCGGTACGGCAGCTTACGGGGGCGAAAAATCGATCTAGCTAGGTCTCATATCTGAGAAAATTCGTTTTCTCGGCATTTTTACATTTTTCAAAAAGATTTACCAATGCAACGTCGTTCGTAATTTCAAATGATTCGTTGATACAAAAGTGGCTCAGTGGTCGGGTCGCTTTGAAATCAAAAGACCGCGAGTTCGAATCTCAGCCAATGGAAGTTTCTTTTTTGTAAGTTTTCTTTTGTTCTTTTTCTTTTTAATTTTTCTTTTTTAATTTTTCTCTACTTGCACCCCTGATTTTAACTATAAAAGCTACAAATTAGTCTAAAAGTTCTAAGTATAAGCCTCTTCGTTATTTGCTTAGGTTTATAAGCACTATTATGTACCAGCAGTAAGGACACTAGGTCCTAAGCATCTGTCGGTCCTTTGAATACCCCATTCTCAGTGCATTAACGATAAAGGTCGCTATGAAGCCGGCTTGCACTTAAGATTATCGCAACTTTGTATGTGTCTGCTGGGAGCGAGATACTCGTAGTTCTGGTGTCTGAGTTTATCTAAAGTTTGCTAAATGCATGCTAGTATGGCTTTTTATGGGAGTAAAGGGCGTTGGTGACAAGCTTGTTGATATGTTCAACGTTTTATGGCGTAGCAAAGTAGTTTGTTTTATTTATTTTGTTGTACCATAACAACGTTGTATTTCATTTCTAAACAAAATAAATTATTGATCGATAGTAGATAGATAATGACCTGGAATAGGACATAGGCCCGAAAAAATGCATGGTTCCCGTGGGATAAAAAAAATAGTAGTAAACGCGGGCAAAGCCGCGGGCGTCCGCTAGTATGAAATAAAATTATTTGAGGCCCCGTATGTGTGGTAGGTGTCGGAGATTTTTTTTTTAAATGTATTTTAGATCTTTTTAATAAGTGTGCAATGTTATATTTTCAAAAAAATATTATTTAAGTACCTATTAGTTTACTAAAGAAATAAAAATACAATAGGGGCATGTATGTAAAAATAGGAATAGTAAACTGCCAATTGTTACTTATCTGAAACAAATAACACAGCATTTTTCAGCCGCTTTCTAACAACAATGTTTCATCTCACATTCTGACTTTTCAGTCGTTTTGCAGTTGCGGGCACGATGTGGGTTAATAGCCTATACACCCTGTTCTATCCGACTATTGGAAAACTATTCACGTTTTTTGTAACAAAACTGTTTTTACGATAAAGTGCACTCTGTTTTCATGTTTGTGGCGTAAAACTTGAAATAAATATTTCCGCGGCATGACTACAATATTGCATAAAGAAGCTTGTATTACTACTGCAGTTAAAATATAATTTTATTTACTGAAACAAGCCAAAGATATTCTTTTAAAAAAGTTTTCTGTAATAAAAATATTGTTTTATTTCTCATACTAGCGGACGCCCGCGGCTTCGCCCGCGTGGACTACTATTTTTCTTATCCCACGGGAACCCTGCAATTTTTCGGGATAAAAAGTAGCTTATGTCCTATTCCCGGTTATTATCTATCTATGTTTCAAATTTCAGTCAAATCGGTTTAGTAGTCATGGAGATACGTGGCAACAAACATTCACACACACACACACACGGACTTTCGCCTTTATAATATTAGTAGGATAGTAGGATAAATAAAGGTGGCACAAAATTGTTCGCTCTGGAAGAACATGGGACTTTAGAATGAATGGAAAAGTTACATAATAGATAACATAAATAAATTATTAGTACATGTATTTTATGGGTACCTACATTATTTTTCACATTCGCGAAGGTCAAACAATATCTCTGGTTTGGATCATAGTCAGAAAACACGACACCGTACCTTCAGATATCTACAGAAGTCGCAACTCAAAACTTTGCCTTTTGAAGCCGAAGAAGTGAGTGCGAATTATTAAATAGAAGCACCAGATGCGAGTGGCTGGAACTTGCGGCTCTCATGAATAATTAAAAGCGGGTCTGAGGGCTATAACTCAGCAGCCGCTGTCACTGAATAACACTTTTGTGACTGACCCTACCACGGAAGTATGAAATAAATAAGTTCATTTTATTGCTTGGATGCTGAAATTTGCAGAATGTATAATACCTACCTATGTATGACCTCCTTTGAATCAAATTTTAATATTAAGTATATTCAAACGTAGGATTACAGCAAATCAAGCGGGCAGACTTCAAAATTATGTCTTGAATGTGATAGGTACTACTACCTACACCTAGCTCTAGCAGACATGCTACTTTTAGCATCGGCGATGGGTGATTTAGTCGCTTTTCAGAAGCAAAATGCAGCGACCAACATTTCACACCACACACAAAACGCCAATCGCGATACCTTGTCTGAACGCAGGAAGTCGATGCAGCATTGAAATCGCGCGATTTTGATACTGCGATCGAACGCAGAGAGTCGCCAAAACGTGATGTAGAATCGATGCAGTCGCAAAATCGCCGGCCGCCGATGCTAAAAGCAGCATGTCTGTTATAGCTCTTACTGATTATACCGATGACGTAATTTTATTTATTTATTTATTTATTTAATTACTTACAACAACTTTCACGACAACACTGTTGATCGTGCCTGTGTAAGAGAGACAAACGTCTTCCACAGTCGCTTCTGAAAATTCATAATAAACATTTCCAAAGTTCATTTACAGTGAGTGTTGTGTCGTGTCGACTGCATAACTTCACGTGGTACGGGCCCGAGAGAACGTTTTTATGACTTAATTAGTTACATCCCGCCTAAAGGTGGAATGGTATGCGGAAATGCTCTTTTTATTGTCGTAGACAAAATTGAGTTAACAAGAAGCTGTGAAAAATTATGCTTGTTCCGAAATCACGTAGTGCCTGTCACATGAAAGAACCGATGTTTCAGCCAACGATGACGTATGGGCTTTAACTCATCAAGATCGTAAGCAATGTTATAGATACAATTAGCCATTATAAGAAGTTCTTGGGATTAGTATGTACCAATTTTTGCAAAGATTTGGATCATATTTTTTGTTTAAGCATTGGTGAAAAGTTGGTTTGCTGAAAAGCGGAATCTAGAGAAACTTTATACCACTGTTTGACATATAATGTTCTAAATACCTACAAACAATAAATGAATTATGAATTATGTGATTGTTAAACATATTTTCATTGGGCTCTATATGTTGTTCTTACTTTTGGATATATAATTTTAACTAGGTAGGTATTTTGGGAGTGTCAACTGCATATCGGATGTATGTAGGCTAAAAACACTACAGAGTGGACGCTTCTGATGGAGAAATGAATTATATGCCCACGTGGATTAAAATATGACTGAAGTGAAGGATGACAGGAGCATTGGAGTGGGGTTCTACAGGATCTTTAGAATAAGATGAGTTTATTAAGATATTTATAAGAAGACCTAGGCGCACATTCCTAGACCAAATTGGCGAATTATTGGAAAAAGGCCAGGTCAAGAGTAGCCTAAACAGACGAGCTTGCATGAAGAATGTGATAAGAGTGAATGAAGCCAAAGAAAAGTGTCAGGATCGTTGCAAGTGGCGATCTGTGGTCTCTGCCTACCCCTATGATGGGAAACAGGCGTGAGTTTATGTATGTATGTTATTAAGATAAGTTTATTTCTTCTGTTTGTATTCAGATGCGGCCGCCGCACTCTGGGCTCCGGTGAGATGAGCTCGGCGGCGACCAGCCGCAGCTACTCCTACGATGAAACAATACAGGTCAGTATTCACAGCAGCTGCCAATATTATTATAAAAAAATCTTCGCAAGCTGTTTCTAATTTAAAAAATAATTATTGTCACACTTACACATTGTGCTGTGACAAGTTCATCGCCACTTTAATAAAATAAGCTAATAAAACGATTAAAAAGGTTGAAAGTCCAAACTCATCTTCTTTTATCACTTGTGCGCTTCTTTTGCGTGTCATAATATTCATCAGTGCAGAAAAGACACGTGCACAAGTTAAAGGGCACTAATCGGTAGTTAAGTGCCTTCACCATTGACCCGGACATAACACATTGGAGCAATGTTGCCGTTAAAGCCTCGAACCTTGTACCACATTAATAAAGGTAAGAGCGGCCGTGTCGACTAATGTGTCGTTATGGCCCTTCTGAAAAACTTCTTCAATACCCTTGATATTTCAACCGAGACTTCAAAACCACCTCTTCCCCTATGTATATACGGGACAAAATACCATGGCGTTGATCCTGAAATCGCATTTACGGGTAACATGAAGGGCCTGCAGTTTTAGCACCTTATCCTCCTCTATTCAAATTATGCTTTGTCACAACGTATTCGAGTCTATTTTACCTTGAAGAGACATAATTCGATCGTGGTGATGTGTGCGGCGAAACTACGTGGTTTAGTGAAAGTACCAAAAGTAGGTACGTTGGAAGCAGTCTTGTGAATTTGCCTTTTGAATTTACATGCGTTTGTTTAATTATTATGTTCTATTTTTTGTTCAATTATGAAAGCACAGTCTGAAAGTTTAAAATAAATTGTTTTTTTCTTTATGATATTTACAATAAAAAACTAGTTGAAAAGGTATTTATTAAGTGATTTGATAATAATATCAAATCACTTACTACATACTTCTTCAACAATTTTGTCTTGTAGGTACCAACTTAGACGCTCAGAATCTATAAAAAAACACGACACAAAATATCTTCTACATCTACATTTAAATACCTAATAAAGCTTCACTTTATTAAAACCCCCGACATATTTATTACACGAATAGCAATGAGATTATCCCAAAAAAAAGTTTATAACTGTCGTTTACCATCTTAAGTGTTCGGATTTAATTCGGCCCCTTATCTTGTGAAGCTTTATTCGGCTCCCCGGGGCGGCGAGCATTTATCAGGAGCGACCCACATTGCCTCAACATCTGCCTGAAACTCAGAATCTACACTGCGAAAAAGCACGCAACAGCTGAAGAATTTGCGGTCGATTGTGGAATGACGGGCACTTTTCTCATCGCGATGATATAAAAGATACATACAGTCCAATAATTTGGAACCTCTTATTCCTAAAAAACGTAAGTACATCCAATTATTTTAGATTTTTTTTTCGAAATCGTATAAAAACTGTGACAACTTCTTCGATATTCATCTATTGCAATATTTCTAGAAGCAACGAAATGTTTCATTGTTTTGAGATTTTCTCATTGAATGTGAAATTTTACAGAATCATGTGCTTACGTTTTTGGACATTATCAGATCGTGATATAAATAATGAAAGATAATTTTTTTGTCTATTTTTGAATCTTAATTTGTTGTTAGTTGTGAAATGAAGTGGCTCCCCATCCGTCTCCGTCGGAATGCACACATCCTTTCCCTTCTTTTTAATGTACTCCGCAATCCCATGACTCCTTTCTACTTAAAAGACCTATTTGAGTTCCTTCATGATGGCAACCCTCGTTTACTACGTTCATCTGAAAATCTCCTTTTAAAAACCCCTGTCCACAAAACCAACTTCTTCCACAACTCCTTTGCAATCCAAGGTGTACACCTTTGGAATGCACTACCCGTTGATATCAGAAAGTCCCCATCCTCAGCAGTTTTCAAAACTCGAGTTAAACTTTTTTACTTAGCAAACATGTCGTAGTAGCTATTTATAATAAAGTTGTTATGCATAGTACCTACCTATATTCTATAGTAGTTTAAGTATGTTTCATGTAAGTTTGTAGATATATATTTGTGTAATATATTAAGGTTTATATATTTTATATATTTATAGCATGTACCTATATATTATGTATTAAGTTTTAGAATGGCTAGATTTAACATTTACCTAATAATACGTATTTCTGTAAGTAGTATATAATCTCTTGACGATATAATATTTGTACACCCCCTGCCATACCTTTCGATTCGATAAATCTCTTTCCATCCAAAGGTTGTCTGGAAGAGATCGCTTCTAAGCGATAAGACCGCCCATTGTACAATTAGTCTTAAGGTCATTCCTGTTAAATGTTATTTTTTTTTAAGTTGTGTACAATAAAGAGTTTTCATTCATTCATTCATTCATTTAGTTGTTCGGTTGTTCGGCGATGAAAACAAAATAAGTACCTTAAATACTTTTTTCTAAAATAAGCAGGTTCTCTCTCAATACAAAATACTCCGTCACCAGAGTTGGCCACTTGCTCCTACGAACTTACTTACTTTAATACAAAAAAGTATTTCATAAACATTTTATCACGGTACCACGTGAGTGTACCTACTAGCCTACTAGAGTAGGTACCTGTACCTATTAAGTAGCTGTAGAAAGGATTTTTCGCAGTGCCTGCCACTCGCTATATTAGACTCGCAACAGTTTTGTGAGAAAGTAGAGCCGCGCCACCGTCTTGCGCTTATCGTTTTTCGATTCTGCTTATGTTTTGATGACACGCTTGTTTTGTTTATCAACCATCCAAAAATGAAATATTACTACTTACTTAAAATAATAAAAAATATAAAAAAAAATTTACCTTCTGTACACAATGCTATCCGTACCCATATTATAAATGTGAAAGTGTGTTTATTTGTTTGTGTAGGTATTTGTCTAGCTTTCAAGTCAAAACAGAGCGACGGATTAACGTGATTTTTTGTGTGGAGATAGTTAGAGGGCTGGAGAGTAACATAGGCTACTTTTTATCCGGGTACCACGCGAGCGAAGCCGTGGGCAGCAGCTAGTCAGATATAAATAAACAATTACATACGTTACAAAGAGTTCTCTAAAGTTAGACAACAATAAGATTTTACTTGTCCAATGGGAACCTTGGTAGAATCTGCCTGAGGCAGACGATGATAATTTTCGCCGCCGCTACGAACAACCTAATCAAGTGATATCGATGTTTTATTTCCGTTTTGGTCATCTAACCTATTCCTGTTTGAGCTCTTACTATATTAGCCAATTGAGCAGAATGTGTGTAACTCAGCGATTTCGGATTTCCTTTATTCGATTGCCCTATCGCGGCGATATATTGTGATTTCGCTATCTATATTGCCGGAAATTGGCTTACTGAATTTGATTAACGTAGTGTTTCCGAAAGGGTTGGGTGAGGCCCACTTTCGTAATGTGGACCACAGCGCATTAAGGAGGCGCGGGGCAGAAAATCGAATTTTCCGCTCTTATAGCTCCGCCGCATACCTTTGTACCTTTGTCGAGTTTTTCAGAGCGTGTCGTATACACAAACTTTGGCAATTTCCCCGACCCCGCTAGTTCAGGCTTTTGTGGCTCTTTGTGTTTTTATAACGTTTACACTGAATTTACTCTGAAACTCTCAAGTAGGTGTGCCCTTGTGATACACCCACCTTTTTATTCCGGCTTTTTATTAAAAAGGATCGTTGGATATTTTATGACGCCTACGTAACTTTACATCGATATAAATGTGTTCGATCGATAACCTACAGTTTTCCTAGTACCTAGGTATTTTGAGTATGACCATGCATAAAATTATCATCCATGAACTACATTTACAAATGAACAATGAACCTTTATCTATGTCGCTGTAAGTAATCAAAATGGCGATTTCTGATACCGTCACAGAGTCATTTCTCAATGTCATCCCTCGGGATTCGGAACACAGCGAATACCAGTCACAACATGGACGCTACTTAGATGATAGCTTCGCTTCGTGACTTTGGTTCCTGCTACTTCTTTGTCTATCTCGACCTCTGAGACACATTAATCTCTTTGCGCTGTAATTAACTCAATTCAGAAACTAACTTCCGTTATCATCTTGAGGGACAGAGATAACTGTGTTGTTATATCCTGGGTTGTCCTTTTAAGAGGTGAGAGAAAGAGATAGAGCTTTTTGCAAGATGTCTTCGATTAGCATAGAAAACCAGTAACCCACTTTCCTATAATCCAAGTTAACAGCTAGGTACCGATTTCAGGAACCGTTAAATTAGCGTGCCCCTGCAAATTCAGCGGGGGTTGATTTTAATTTCGGATTCAAATTTTCCGAAAGATAAAGCGGAGCAGTTTTATGGGGTCTTCGTTATTAGGCTCTGGCTATAGGTAGAGGTCGAAAATAATTTGGAAAGCTGTTAGAAAATTGAATAATAATTGCACTCTTATGTAAAAAAAAACACCTAACTGAATAGGTTTTTTAAAAAAGATGTTGAACTTGCTTCTTCGACATATAAAAAACTGGATCGAGTTTGTCTAAAAACTTAGTTGGTAGGTATTTACTTTATGGTTATTTTTAGAAACTGTCGTAAATTATTATTTGAATGTCTATAAAGAGAAATACGTTAAATTATGTAAACAAATACACACAAAAAAACTATCAAACCATTTAAAATTCAGCCAACATTCGCATTGCAGTTAATTAAGAGGATTCACAGTAAGCCTTTATCTGGATTCAAATTTTCCGAAAGATTAAGTTGCGGACAGAAGGTTTACGATCCCAGGGAGCCTCTGAAGCCTTCCCGGATGACTCTCCTTCATTTTAAAGCACTAAATGTAACTGAGCTGAGCCTGTGGCATTGTGGAAATTAAATTTCCACTGTGAAACGAGCTATCCTTCCAAGTTTATGGTGCCTTCTGTATTTCCTCAAATTAGCTATGTTTACTTCTATTTCAAATATCTTTTCTTTTTCTTGGTTTCCTGTTTTAAACACAGAAAAGAAAGAACAAGGTTTCAAAAATCATCTAAAAAGATGCCTACAAAATCCTTTGAAATTACATTGCACGCCCTCTGGCTAACTTTGCAGGAATAAATGAATGGCAGGAAAAAGGGGTGCGAGCCAATATATTTTATTGCCGCTACTCGATACTAGATGGCATAAACTAAGTACAATATTATCTAACTAGGTACCGTTTAATAATATTGCAAATTGCAATGATACTGCAAAAGCATTGATTCTTTTGCATTACAGTTTTAATTCAATATAATAGTACCTATTAAAGTATCTACGATTACCAATACTTCTATTTTCATACTGTTAAGTACTGAAATTAGAAATTCCCCTCAAATAATATTCGATGTAGGTAGGTAATTAAACGTAAGTACTTACATATTTTATTCAAGTACAATTTTCTCTCTTTTCTTTTTTACTGGTTCTTGATCGCACTGCTGATCTACATACAAGTAGATACCCCCAATAAATACATACCTTGAGTCGCTCGTACAAAGTCGTACACGAAATAGAGTAGGTAACTATATTATAAACACAGTATACCATTCTATACAAATAAGATCGAATCTGCGTCCAATCTGTTTACCCGAAATGTGTTCATTTGTGCATTTACATCAGATATCAGCAGATCGGAAGCTAACCGGGCCATTACTCGTTGTTCAGTGACCATTTGTCGTAATTAACAGGCGATGGTTAATCCTGCCTCTGGCAACCCCCATCATTGACTGGGGGGTGTAGTCAGGGAATATCATGTAAAAACATCGAGAAGAAATCGTCGTATTTTATAAAAAAAAAACAGTTGTAATATTTAGAACATCATGTTATTATTAAAATAAACCTCATGTCCATTGGGTATTTGCAATATTTTTTATTTTGTTTATGAGTAGGTATGTGTAAAAATGTTCTTTGAATGAGGTAGGTATCATTATTAAATCTTTCTTTTGAAAGGGGGTATTTGATGATAGAGCAATTCCATACCCCCATTGCCCCTTTCCTAAGTACAATCCAAACAGGCCGAATGGTGTCTGAATGCCTCCAAACAGTGCGTCGCGCCGCCCTAAATCACATGGCATGGCATGCTGCAGCGTGACAGCAAGCTTTTTGCATTGCATTTTGTTTCTACGAAGGTCAAGTGTTTGATAAATGGTTGAAATGATTTATAAGATCCTTTTGAATGGTGTTATTGTACTCGGGGTTATGGGAATGCCACTTAGCCACGGCCTTGGTTAATTTACTAAGTTTACACACTGTGTATTAAAACCCCTGTCCGAGTGACCGATCCAAAAAGGCTTATAGTACCTACCATTTATAAAAAAATCCAAATATATTTTTACCTAAAACTTTAAAATTTAAATGTGATTCTTATTTCCCTTTTTTTGTAGCTATTTTCAATTTTTTTATAAAAAAAGTAACTCCTCTAAGTTTATGACCATGCCCACTCTGGCATTTTACCATATTTAGTTTATGCGGGATTATTTTTATTAACTTCTTTTGAATGATACAATTTATCGAACAAATTCACAGATCGGACAGGGTATTTTTACACTCTGTATAAAAGTTACTCACCTCGCGTTACGAAGTTTTTATTCATAGCCTAACCAACGTCTTTATAGCCGAGACCGACAATAATAAAAACTTCGTTATTTTAAGGGTCAATCTTCAGAATCAGCGGACCTGGTTGATCGCTACGGCGTCCCTTAAATATCGATATTATTGCTTTTCTACCCCTTCAGGGGCCAATATGAAAATATGCTTATTCAGACACCTGGTTCTCGAAATAAAAATATATAAAAGCAATAATATCGATATTTAAAAAGCACCATAGCGATCAACCAAACACGCTGATTCTGAAGATTGACCACATTACCTAAACGTAGCGCCCGTGGCTACGCTTCCGAGGGCCTACTCGAACCTCGAAAGCCGGCAACGCACCTGCACCTCTTCTGATGCTGCAGTTCTCCGTGGGCACCGGTGATTGATTACTCACTTACCTACTATCTCTTCCCTAAAAAATATTCTAAACATTTTTGTTTTTCACTTTTCTAGGAATAAACTTTCTTGATAGCATTTAGGGCGAGTCGACTAAAGAATTACAATATTTTTTTTGTAGTAGGTACAGTACAGCGAACAGTTATTTGTAATTAACATTTTTTAAGTAAAGAATAGACATTAAAAAGTAATAATAAAATTATAAATAAGACGTTCCAAGGGTACTATACGATTGAACCAAAGATTTACGAAATAATTCTCTGGATTGAACTTGCCATTCGAGATGAGAGATTCGTATCGATGACGTCACCCCTCCCGGAGTTCCCGGTTCTTTCATCAAATCCAACATTTCTCGGTGCGATTATTCACACGATAAACCAGTGGTACTCAAACAGGAATCTATTTCTTGGAAGATCTGTAATAAAAAAAAAACAAATATTTTATATTAACCTGTTTCATCAAGAAAAAAGTTTTAAATCGACTGTATTCGAATTAGGTACTTTCATTATAAATGTTCGGGATCAGGTATGTTTTTGTTTATTATTACTCATGTAAAGCCACAAAACATATTACTAAGAATCCATTCGTGATAGGCTGATGGTACTTATAGGTATTCATTTGGCTCCAGATCACTGATCAGTAGCAGAGCAAATCGAGCGAAGAGGAATATGCCCACTCACACTTAATCAAGCACACGTTAGTCGAGACTGCCCATGCAAGTAACATATCGAAATCAATTTATATGTCCTACTTACACATGAGGATAATCTTTATCGTTTTTCTCGGGATTTTCGTAACAACACTTAAAAAAAAATTCTTAAATATTTTTCATTTCATCTGTTGAACCTAATTCTTGAATTTAGTAAGCTAATAATGAATAGCCCTGTAAATTCTTAAAGGATAAAAAAGAGGAAAATGAAATAATAGATCTAATTCATTCAAGTGTGAAGATAAACTTTTATTAAAAAGCTACTTTACAAAAAGTTTGAGAAACTACTGAAGGGCAAAGTTTTGAAATTCGTTGAATAGAAAGGGAAATAAATGATCCCCTTCTTACAACACTAATCCCGAAAGTATATGGCAATGTGGCGAAATTTAACTACAGCGTGTTTTAAAAATGCATATTAATTTTTTTATTTAAATATTGATGGACATTTTCACACAGCGCCATCTAGCCCCAAACTAAGCAAAGCTTGTTTTATGGGAACGGATAACTGATAGAATACTCAATATATATATTTTTTTTAATACATTTTACTTTATAACAACCAGTCAATGTTTGTCCTGGGTGGGAATCGAATCCACGACCTACAGCGCAGAAGGCAGAGCTACTACCAACTGAGCTAAGAAGCCAATCAATTATATTTATTATTTTATAGCCATAAGACGACTTTAAGTTGAGTATTTAAGGTCGTAGTTTAAAAAAATAATTTAGCTCCATGATTTTTTTCTGATTTTGAACACCTAAGATGGGCGAATCGGATGTCTACTAGACTTAGGATACACATCATTAGTAGGTATTGAGTTTTTTTTGGATCAGATGATTTACATTAGCTTACTAACCTAGTATCAAGAAAGTGCATTACTTCATTATAGCTTTAAAAAGTAGGTATGTTTCCCGCAAACATGAAAAACGCCGTAAAAAGAAATACATGCATACATGCATAGAAACGAGCAACCTACATAAACCTGTGACTTGACAGTCATGCGGGTAAAAACTTATTATTTGTTTACTTACTATCCAGCCGTTATTTTATTATACAACTTATTACAAAGGCCTCATTTCCCTGCTCCAATTGAAAAATAGGCATTATAGAAGTGAAATACTTTTTTGTCTTCATTTTGTATTTAATTTTGTTTTGTACTAAAATACTGTCTCTACATTTAACATCACCCTGTAGTCGAGATGCACCGGTGCATTGAGGGGCGTGCAGCGCTCTGCAAGATCGCCGCCTTAATCAAACCGAAGCAATTTATGATCGCCACACGTCGTATGGGGAATTCTGCACAAATATAAACGGTGAAGGAAAACATCATGAGCTTTCTAATAGCGTCGATGGGTTTGTAACCTGGTTTAAAGGAATGTTAACTTCTGCAAAATGTTGGCATGTACCAAATTGTATTTGGACATACCTCTGACTACCCCCTTAGACATCTTCAAAGGATCTTAAAGATACCTAAAAGATCTGAGAGAATGTCTACCGCGCCTGGAGATACAGTCGTGAACATTTTTTATTTAATTTTCATTTATAATATCTTCTCCATAATAAAGTACATAATTATGCTACGAGTTTCTGGATGATTGATGAAGAATTCGTTGCGCGGAAATCGATGGAATCAAATAGTAAAAATTTCAACGAAATATTACACACAATATTACATGTCAGAATAATAATTTTATCATCTCCCAGTCCTCTATGCACTTGCATCCTTTCATTCATCAAAATAGTCTCTTCTTTCTAAGATAAACTTCCGATACAAACGTACATAATGTAAAATAAAATAACAATTTTAAAACGAAACAACCATGTCCGCATTGAGAGTAACCCAACAAGTTGCACTTTGTATCTTGAGTCGAAGGGGCCCACCCCCATCCAACTGCCTACATTATAACTTACACTTATGGGGACTAGCCAATATCCTTCTCATTGATAGCGTAAATGTTTCCGTTTGTTTGTAAGAACGTTCTGCCATTTTGATCTTCCTGCGGAAAAGAAGACAGTTTATCCTTGTTATCATTAGGTATCTACTTATACAGGTAGAGTAGGATTTAATACTCAAGTCCTACGGAAAAAGCGGGAACTAATTGTTTTATTTACTTAACTAAGCTCGTTTAGTCAAGGTCGTTCAGTTTTTCTGATGTGTAGAGCTAACGAACGTACAAACTAGCATAAATATTATTGTTCAAGCCTTTAAACTCTAACTAGCATAATATTATTGTTCGAGTAATTGACTCTATTTGGAAACGAATATAAACATAACATTTTAAAGTACCTAATACCTAATAAGTAGTCGTCTAGCTTTAAGTGTCTTAAATACTTGCTATTGAAACTTCGTTAATAATAACTTAACGGGGACAGAAGATGCACATGAATATACGTCTAACTAAACCACATTAAGACTGACCTCACGATCGTAATCCGAAGTTGCTTATCACTAAACTTCCTTAATTACCGTCTCTACGCCTGAAGTCAGAAACGGTTGAAATATTTCAGTACAATTACACCACGACACAGAACTCAATTCAGTTAGTATAGCCCTCTTTCGAGAGAACAAACCCATTAAAATGTGCATTCAAAGCGCAAGTCATGGGGTGTACGTACAGTTCCTCACAAAAGTTAATTAATTTTTGAGAATTGAACACGTTTGAACCAAATTATGCGTAGTTTGACAGTAAAATTTTCCAGAAAATGTGCAATAATTAAAAAGAGACAAAACAGATTAAGCAAACATTACCTCTCATACTCACATATTTATAAAAATACTGGTTCCGCCTAGAAATACATACCTACTTATTTTCGTTCGTGCCGAGGCCCGAGATTGAACTAAATCGAGGTAGCTTTTCGCGTAATATGTATTGGTGCATTCAATTCTCTTTTGTTCGTACGAGAATCTTGCTTTTAAGGCAATTACGATCGTTTTACGAGTATTTTGTTTCTCATTCCGTATTTAACGTTGCTGCTTTGTGCAAAAACTTTAATTATATACCAATGAACTTTTAATTACTCTTTGTACAATTGCGTACAGCATTCGTACGTTAGAATTGTATTTGAACGAATTTTATAATACAAGGCAATTTAGGGGTGTAAATAGAGAATTCTTACTCAAGAGTGAATAATGTCAGTGATGATTTAATGTTCAATTTCAATTGAAAACTGACAAAAAAATGACGATGATTGAGCTTAGACTTAAATCTGAATATAAATTAAAAATGTTGAAATCCAATACCTAGTTAAAATAGTGTTCTTTGAAAAGCGCATAACTTGAGTAAGGATGGACTGATTCGTCTAATCCCCCTTCACTTACATCACCGCACACTAAATCTTCACAATAGTTCGAATTAGATATGGACAGAATTAAAAAGTAGGTAGTAAAATTGGCCGGAAAATCGGTAATTTCAAGAAAACCGCAAACTATTTTCTATTTATTTGATTTTTGTGTGAATTCGAATTATTTACGGAAAACGCCTGTCAAATTATCTATAACAAATAAAAATAATTTCCGAAAAATGACAATTTGAATTATTATTTTGGTAAAAAATTAAAAGTACTTTTCCGTTCAACAGTACCTTGTTTAGGGGTGGGCGTTGCACTTCTAATTTATACAACTACCGATGCGTAAAAATGGATGAGCATGCGGCGACTACTTCAATTAAGGGAGACCTTTTTATGCATTAGGTGTTTGCGTAAAACATTCTTTGAGTTTGTTTTATTTTGTTTGTGCAAACTGATTAGATTCATCTCAACCGTATTTAAAATTAAGTGAGTAAGCGTACGAACTACTGGTAGGACTGGATGGAATAAGCGATATTTTTTTGTTTTTTATCATAGGTGTATTTTATCATAGGTGATTATATTTTGATTTTAATACATATTATTCGAGATACATAATCTAAATTCTTATGATTCTTGCACAGTGCCAATTCTTGCAAGACCAATAAATCTAAGTATAAAATGTACCTATAGGTATTTACAAAAAAAGTTTATCAATCATGTGGTTCCTATAACATAATTATTATGTATGTGTTGTGACACAAGCTCTGCTTACATTATGTTGTGTGAAATGTTTCTTATACAATGCAAACAAACAATCAAATCTTTTCTTATTATAATATTAGTATAGAAGTATAGATTAATAACAACCATGGTCATGGTGCAGGTTCAATCCTCAAATTGAAATAAATTTTGAGAAAATCTACAAAAATTTGGTCTGGATGTTTCAGTACCAACGCACCCGTAGTTCCTATTAATTTTCATTTTGAATTTATTAAAATTTGATTTTGTTAGGTCACTTGTTTAAAAAATACTAATTTAGAGCATTTGGAAAGAAGCCAAGAGCGTTATTTGAAGTAGTGCCTCAAATTTTGTGATACGAAGTGCTACGGCGTAGACTACGTCTACGACCTAGGTGCTACGAATCTTACTGATAGCATAGACGCTTTGGAGTTATGGATGTATATTGATGATGAATAGGTTAGCTAAACAATACAGTCCATACTTCACCATAAATAATTTTACTATGAATCCCAAATCATACTAATAAACTAATGCAATTTATAGGTCGGTTCACAGGCTCATATTTGCAACATCAGATAGACATTTATTCAGATCTACTACGATTTAAGACATTCTGTTGCTACCTGGGGGGATAGTCAGAGCAAGTCCAAAGACTCAATACAATACAATACAATCATTTATTTGCATAAACACAGGTAACAAAAAACAGGTGGAAGAAATGATGTAGGTAAAGGTACAGCCATGTTCTGCTTTAAAGCGTGCAAAATTAAAGTTCTTAATTAGAGTTTTTTTTAAATTACATGTCAAATTATTAAAAAATAAATATATAAAGTCAACCAATTAATATAAAAATAATCATTCGCTTACCTATAAATTCTTATCACTCAAATACTCATTTATACTACAATATGCCTTTCCTACTAAAAACTTACACAATTTTAATTTAAATAAATCTATAGTTATGTCAGACAAGGAATTAGGCAGGTTATTGTAGTTTCTCTACAATAACTCGTTTCGCCCATACCCATATCTCGCAAGCATTCCAAAATAAAAAAAATCTGCTCACGACTGTATCCCTAGGTAGACATTATTTATGATCTTCAGGCATTTAGGAATTGTTTGAAGTCTAGGGTGTCTAGGGTGTTACTTAGGCGCGGGACATACAGAAAAGACGTAAGACGAGAACGCGTCGCAGACATACGTCTCTTCCGCGTCCCTTTCATAGAAAATGTATAGAAGCGTCGCGCCGCAAAACATACAGAAGAGACGGGGCGCCGTCACATTTTGTATGAAAGAGACGCGGAAGAGACAAATGTCTGCGCCCCGTCTCTTCTATCTGGCCTGCGCCTAGATATGCGCGTCTGGAAGGAACTCCCAGTAGTTCAATTGGTAAGACTACTGGGTAAAACAACTGCGAACGGCCCGCAAATATAAGCATTTACCCAAATCTTGTAAGTAGCCCATCACCGATTGAAAAATAATAAGTTTTATAAAATAACCAGGAAAATAATCTTAAAAAAACCTTTCAAAGATCCCGTCGTATTAGCGAGTCTATTCATCTCTTATACTTTGATAAGATAAGTGCCAACTTTGCGTTGGAAATTCAACAAAACACCAATATTCCCCTTTATCCCTCGATCGTGCTTGGCTTATGTATTCTAGTTTCAGAAGTTCTATAGTATAGACTGTAGTATATTCTGTGTGCGTTGTGAAAGTATTTGTAATGTAAGCAGGTTGCAGGCTAACCGGTAGGAAAAAACTGTTTCATACTGAAGTAAACAAAATTAAAATTATTAATAAGCAATTATTAATTATAATTAATTACAATTAAGAATTTATCTTAATTGTAATTTCGTTTGCTTCGGTATGAAACAGTTTTGAAAGCTTATTATTAATTTTGTTTTTTAATAATTATTAATAAAAAAAAAAACAAAATTAATAATAAGCTTTCTTTTCTCATTTGTTCGTGAGACAATTCACCGAGAAGAGTTCTTTTTTATAGTTGCAGCGATTGCCATAGTTTTTCGACCAGTTTTTCTATATTTTGGACAGGTTCGGAGTCATATCTATAGTTCAAAATTGCCTGTACAAGAACAATATGCTCTCGTAAAACAGAGAGAGAGCTGAATTCGAAATCTAAATATCATTGAATTAATTAGCTCAATCTGTATACAGAAAGTTCTTTCGTGAATGCGACATCCAATATATTTACGATGATTTTTTTAACCTCTGAGGGTGTATCTTAATGTCGGGTTTCTTGATTCAACTTACGAATGATCGTAGACTTATCGTCGTATCAACTTTGTTTGTATGTCAAAAAAGGGATGTCGTTTTTTGATATAACAATCTTGCTATGGTAATTTGAGTACTAACAGTTCGTTGAATATAGAAACCGGGCATAAGATTAGGACAGCTATGCCCTGTAGGCCTAACATGTGCAACGTCGAGAGTCAAGAAAAGAGACTTCTCGATCCGATAAACTACTCTTACGTATGCGCTAGAGCAGTTCAACCGATCGAGATATCTCTCTCGATGTTGCACATGTTAGGCCGGCTGGTAATCGGATTTGTCTGAAAATGCGTTATAAGGATTCGTGGAAGATCAAAAAGGCGTCCCGCTTTAAGATGTCAGTTCGAGTTATAGCAAGACGTGACTTGACCCCAGCTGCTTCCGGAAAATAGTTTGTTTTATGCTTTTCCTTTCTTGTATTGTAACTTAATACTTGTTATTTTTACAAGACTGGAACCAATAAGCAGTATTTTTCAAATTTCAACAATATAAAAGGACAGATATAATTATGTGTAGAAGGTAGTAGGTATGTTTAAATTCGTTGATAATAACAAGGTAGTTTCTTAATTTTGATTGTATTGTCATTTTGCGACTCATAAGACGAATAAGGATTTTATTGTAGTACCTACTGTTTTTTTATTTTCATATTTTTCTCGAAAAAATCCTTAAGTAATAGGAAATAATATGAACAAGTGAAAGTAAGTGACGTACGTAACCAAGTTTGTTCGACTGTCTCTTCTACACGACCAAACTTACAAGAATAACGCATCAAATAGATAAGATAAGATAAGTTGCATGCGCCATGATCACGGTAAAACTCACGAATCATGGTAAATATTATGTTGTATTGAGTGGTTTTAATATTTGTAACAATGATGATTTCTAAAATGAAAATTTATAAATGGCTTTTTGAGTCTGCTTCAATTCCTATATTATTGTAATGCTGTTGGTTTTCCTAGTAAATAAATTATCTGAAGAATGATTGAATATTACAAATGATCGTAGGGCATTTCTAAGCATGTTGCAGATGTTACAACCGGTACAGAAGACAGTGCGATAGCCGTCAGGCGCCGCAGGAAGCCTTTACCGCGCGGCGGGAATCTGGTACGAACACTTATCGCTTGTTCCTGAACGCATAAATAACTTGCCGCGGCGCAGATACGGCTATTTTTGTATTTACTTTTGTTTACACATTGTAGCCGGTAATGAGGATTGAATGGGTTGGTTTTGTGAGCTTTATTGCGAATGGAAATGGCCTTGGTTTTCTAGCTATCGTTTAGCTGGGTACCACGTGTGCACTTTCTATGTAGTTAGGTCATGTGACGGTTCACTTTTGTAACAAGCTATCATCATCATCATCATCATCATCAGCCTATAGCAGTTTACTATAATAACAAGCTACAGGTAGTTTAAATTGATTGTAAATTAGAACCCTGTAGATTTTTAACGAAAGTGTGCTAACTAATTTTAATTCTACAGAATTTAATCTTATTTATAACTCTAAAGCAGACTCGAACGGGTCCTTAGGAGTTGCAGTTGTTTTAAAAAGTTCTGAGAAAACGTTGTCGAATAACCGTAGCACAAGTATAGTATAGTAGTACTCGTAGTATAAGTACCAACAATATTTATTTTTGGTCACTTTTTCGCCACTTGAAAATCTAATTGCCACAAATTCAAAAGAGACAAGCTCCACCTTTTTGCTCGTCTAATTGGACAGTTTAATCAGCATCAAAATGAAGACGGAAAAACGAAGTAAAACTGCAAGTGCGCATCCGAGGCAGGGGAGGGGGAGGCTGCAAGGAAAGTTGTTTTCCCGACAGGGGCGGCAGTGCGCCGGCCGAGCCGACGCGACGCGCGCGCCCACACACTCCGAAATTCGAACTAACATGTGCGTAATGACGTTATCTACGCGAGCGTACGAAAAGTGAAAATTGGAAAGGATTCCGTGTGCATACAGCTTTATGCGATTGTGAATACGCATTGTGAATTTGTGACGCGGTCGGATGTGATGTGACTTTTTAGTGTTTTGTAACGTTAATACTTTAGTAGTTTTTATACTTTTATACTGGAAAGTGACTTTTCTTCGTAGTTAAAGTGGTGTATTGCAGTATAATAAATTAAACTTTTATGGATTCAGTGGAACATCGTCTTGAAGGCTGAATTTATGTGTGTCATATTTTTCTTTAGAGTTTTCCGGCTGAGCCTTTTTACGGCTGAAATGGGATGAAGGGATAGCTTGGAGCTTGCAGTTTTGTGTTTTATGTTATTGGATACTTCTGTTACAGACGTACTTACATACATAAATAGTTCTTGGTAGATATGTATCGGTTCGGTATTGAAAACAATAGGTCTAAGTATAAGGAAAGCTCTGCTTACTTTAAGGCTAGATGAGGCTGTGTAAATGTCTATCATTATTTGTTTATTGAAGTATTTATGTCAATTTATAGATTGATAATGCTTCTGAAGGCAACCTAAGCCTGCACCTAAGGGGAGGCTATAGGCCTATGTCTTTAGTGACAATGTAATTAAAAGAAAAAGGTGGTTGGCTTCTTACGTGTGTGTCGTAATGATAGTCAACTTCATGATAGTCAAAAACTCAAATTACACACATATAAACACGTCGAAAGTATCAAAAAATTCTGATAAAATAAACTAAGAAATTAACAGTGTTATTCATAATAGTCTTCTAGGTTCCATATAGCTGAAACAGATACTCGTACATTAACAATCACAATTTATCATTCTCTACATTTCAAGTTGTTTCGTGTTTCGTAGTTATCCTGAAAGAACCTTTCTCGATGCATTCTCATGATTTTAATAATTGTGTTAAACAATTTTTGCACCGCGTATTTTTCATACACTAAAAAGCCTAATCCGGGTTCAAGGTTCTTGCCTGAACCGTGAAATAAAACTGACAAGTCAGAATTAATGCCATTATGATAGATGACGAGCTCGGTGTGAGTCACTGTGAAAGCTTAGGTTATTATTCATAGCTGAGCCCGATAACGTATCACCTGGAAGTGAATTGCATAATGCTAGCTTATGGAAGGGTTAAAATAGAACTTTGGGAATGTTTTCTCACATTTTCTATTCATGGCGCGATGATCTTAACAAAGCTTGGGTCTAAATAACACCGCGATAGATAAAAATATCAAGGTGAAGCCTTTTTTCAGCAGTGGGACACGATAAGCTTGTAATATGATGATATATTATATTATGATCTCTATTATGACTGATTATTAATTTAACTTGTTAAACTTTCGCGATTTGTTAACATAATGATAATTATTATTACGGGATTTTATCGCGTACCCGTAATAATAATTATCATTAGATTATTAATTTGTTGTTATTTAGGAAGGTACTTGCGCTCCATTTTGAATCCTTAATTTTCAAGCTTTTTTTATAATGCTGGATTTCACACAGCATAATGCAGCCCCAAAGTAAGCAGTGCTTGTGTTATGGGAACCACGTGACGAATACTACTTACTTACTTTTTTTTGTAAATACATACATTTTATACATAGAAAACACCCAGACTCGAGACAAATATTTGCAGATCATTTGTCTCGCGGCGGGAATCGAACCCGCTACCTCCTGCATTACAGGCGGGCCTTTACCCACTGAGCCACAGAGGTCGTCTTATTTATTATTATTTTTATTATTACTGTAATATTTGTTATTATTTATTGTATTTTACAGCGGCATCGAATGTAATAACATTCGATTACCTGTCAACATATTTTGATTACTTGTCACAACAGAGACTTGATTCACAATTGATTCAGAATTATGATAAACCAATTTGTTAAATTACAATTTATTATTGCATACGCCTACGTATGAGGCATATTGCTTTGGGAATTATGAAAATCCAGCTTATTTGATATTCCAGCGGAAATTGTAGCAGATGAGTCAGAATTATTGGCTGTAGACGTGACCGGCTCCCGCAAGCGGAGCTCGCGACAATATTTGTTCAGGGCGGGCGGTAACGAGAGAATAAGGAAGATATTTGTTTAACAGTAGCAATGTTTTTACTATGTGTTGTACTAGAATGTAATTATAATTCGTAATACGAATTACAAAACAAACTCACTTATATGACTTCGTATAAGTAAGTGACCCGGTTTCTATAAATTCACTAGCTAGTTTTATGAAAGTGAAATTATGTTAGGACAAACAATTCGCTTGAAACCAATAAGTAATTAAACTGAAATTATCACCTGATTTGTTTTGTATTGTTAAGTCAACTCTAAAGCTGGAAACAAACTATCGGACGCGGCTTACGGACGCGGCAGACAGCCGCGACTGAATAGGTATCTGGTTATAGAACGAACATAGAACTGTGCACATTATCTGACGAAAGTCGCGGACGCGTCCTTGGACCTTCAGACGTCCGAAGGCAATCTGGCCCGCTGGGTGTTCGGACGGTGTGCACACTATCAGTCGCGGCTGTCAGCCGCGTCCGTCAGCCGCGTCCGATAATTTGTTCCCAGCTTAAAGTCAAGGTTCTAATAGAAATATCAGAAATCTCCAGCAGGCTAATAAAAAAACAAGCAATCGAACATACTACATGTCAAAATACACACTAATGTTAATAACAAAAAATTGTTTAAAATTAAAAAGGTTTTTTTTTATTAACTATTTTCTTGAAAAAGATAAAAAAGAGTTTATCTGAGATGAGTCAGAGCTGTAGGCTTTAGACGGGAACTCTCGTGATCAGAATAACAATACATGCGACAATATTGGGACGTGCAGGATAACGAGAGAACCATTGTAGTTTCTGTTCAAATACTCTATATTGAACCTTGACTAATGAAAAGTAAGAAAATTTTTGATCGGTTTTCAATTCTGGTTTCTGATTTGTACTTATTTTGAATTCGTAATTCGGTTGACATTTACCAGATTCGCAATTCTTTTTACGAAATAAACAAATAGCTGGGTCAATTTTCAGAATCAGCGCACCTGGTTGATCGCTATGGCGCCCCTTAAATATCGATATTATTGCTTTTCTGCCCCTTCAGGGGTCAATATGAAAATATGCTTATTTAGACACCTCCTTCTCGAAATTACAGATAAGCAATAAATATCGATATTTAAAAAGCACCATAGCGATCAACCAAACACGCTGATTCTGAAGATTGACCCAGCTACCTTCTTGTCACACACACCGGTCGTAATGAACCATCGGGCTAAGAGCATCATCTCACGTACCGACTCTATTATTTTTTGTCAACTTTTTACTGACAATATCGCGCAACAGGACAAATCCCATTCTGCCAGGGACAGTAAACAAAAACAAAGAGTCAAGTTAAGGGAAAATGAAAAAGTTTTGGTTAACTCAACTGTCAGTAGACAATCTTTTTTATTTGGTTTTGAGTTTACTTTGTAATTTATTTATCCTAATATGTATTACACATTACCATTTTATCCTATGGTCTAAGTCTTATACAAATAAAATAAATAAGTATGTTTTCCAAAATGTTTGATCTACTTATTTAATATGTTTGCACATTGAATAACAGAAATCACTCTCCTGATCTTATTATATTTAATAAGGAAGTTTTATAAAGTTCTATTGTGTCACTTTTGGAGTTAAGTAATCTGTTTAACGTCGTAACAAAAAAATATGTTATCTTGCGGGTTTTAAAATGTATTAAACTCAAATTCAAAATGCATGAAATTATAAAAATAATGTTACAGATAATACAAAATTGTTATGATCACTAATTAACTGATTAGTATTATAGGTACTAAGCTTGTTTTCGTATCTGTATTTCGGTCTAAAGTCAAACCAAGATAGATGAAATGAACTCGAAACTTCAGAAACTAGTGCAACTACAACACAAAACAGTTGAATCTGTTGTATGTCCCCAGTGAAGGCTGGGGGCTAAAGGCCTACATTTGTTTTTGATTAAACAAATTGTCTGCGCAGTTTATTGCTCCCCAGGGACATGCATACTGCAGAGCTGTGCTGTGCTTGTATTGGCGGGAATTGATACGGAGCTTGTAGGAATCAAATTACTTTTAAAGTTTATAACTTCATAACTTTAGTTTTTTGACAAGTTTTGGTTTTCATAGTCATGGTTTGCTTAATATAAATAGAGTAAAAGTTGTGAATAAAAGTTTTCGTAAAAGTTATAAAAGTTACATAGTATGCCATTTTAACTATACAATTTTGAAGAATCTAAAGTAATAATCTCACCCTGCGATTCAGTATTTACTTAAATTAAGCATGAAGTTAATAATTCTTTGCAATTTATAGTCTTTATTTTATTCTACAAGATAAAGAAAAAAATCAAATAAATAAAAAACTTATACTTACAATTTAAAAAAAAAACTATGAAAATAATTTTGTCTATTAATAAAATAGTTTATACTTACTTACTATTTTTTTGCGTAGCTTATAGCCACGTTTATGTTTTGGGTTATTTCGGGTTAGGAGCATAACAAGGAAAGTAGTTCAAGATCGTAGTCAAAGACAATTTCCCGCTTGTCATCACCTCAAGCCCCGTAACATATCCCGAGCTATGATCATACTGGGGTGTTTCATATTCCTGAACTACGATCTCGGAGGCGATACTCTGAGCTGACATCGTTTATCAATTCCGAATATTGAACATATTGAGGCGAAATTCTGTTGAAAATATTTATCCTTTAGAAGCCGGGTGAGAGCGCTCGGCGCTCGTGGCGTAGCTTGGTGTTCTTGATAGATCGTTATATCGTATCGAAGAATAGAACGTGTAGAAGATATATCGATCGTTAAAGTGACGTTCTGAGCGGTCTTCGATGGGTGACCGCAAGTGGCATTCATATCTGAGCGCTTCCCTGCTTCGTTTGCACTTTTATTTGTCGGTCTTGGCTTTTAAGTCGTTAACCCATGAGGGCCCTTTAGGCGACCTAAAAATTCCATCACCAGAGTAAGCTACTACTTTCACGAACATAAATACATAAATATCAAGGCGGTTGTTCTAGTGATATTGCAGCTGTGTTAGCTATTTAGCATAAAGCTTACATTCCTTGGCTGTGTTAGCCGTTGCCTGAAAAATATGGACACAATTTTGGGTAATACTATATTACATGTCATACTATGTATTTGTCTCTAAAAATCGGCAATTGCTGGTATAATTCATAGCATTAAGATTCCTTACAGTTACTTACACTAAAAAAGATTCTAATATAAGTAGGTACTAAGTAAACATTTTAAGAAGCGATTACCCAAAGAAAAAACCTCATGTTTAGTGATGTCATAAAGTTCAAATAAATGAATCAGCATAACATGAACCAAAAAAATAAATAGGTACTTACCTAGAGTAAATGTGTGTGAGGTGAAATATACGTAATTGACTCATACTACGACAAGACAAGTTTCATGTGTGGCTATAAAAGCAAACCGGTACCTCAGAACTGTCTGGTTAGCCCCTCGGAATTGCTTTTGCACCTGACTAGCGTGCCTAGCAATTTTGCGAGACAATTCAGTGAAAATTCATCGGTTATTGCGCAATACTGGGAATACGAGAAAGAAGCGATTGAAAGTAAGAGGTAGGATGTAATACGGTCATTGGCTACGAAAAGTACTAACATGTACCTAAGTGTATTCCTTAGCATTCCTATGGGTTAGCTATACCAAACGACCGCTAGAGACCCTACGTGTACAATATAATAACATTTTTCGGATGATGTTGGGACTGCCTCGTTTCTGCAGTGCATCAGGAATGTTTGCAGAGTATGAGACGGATGGTTTTGCTGCCATCCTCCGTAAGAAGACGGCGTCCCTGATGTGCAGAGTACGGGGCAGCCCCAACACCATCCTACAAACTATAGCTGGTAGGGTTACTTCTCCGATCTGGCAGTGCTTTGTTCGGAGAGTAATCTGAGGCATGTTTATTTTGTGGAGTTTAGTTTAGTTTAGTGTACTAACATTAGGTTTAAGAGAGTGATTACTAACAAAGTATGGATCAATGTTATCCGAAATAAAATGTTTTTATTTTATTTTTATTATTAGCAGTAAAAATACCTATTTTCATATAAAAGCTAGCCCGGCGAAATCAGCCTCAGAATTTGAAATATCATCTAGCTGTTCCAAACAAAATGTGAATTTGGACAGATGACAATACACAAAGTATTAGTTTAGTTGTTATTACCTACGAATATCAGGAAATTAATTGCAGAGACGCTAGATCCTGAATAAATATCTACATTAATTTAATGACATCGGTAACACCTTGTTTGTACCTTTCGCTAAAACGACACACTTGTTCACTTGTCTGTGTTTGCTTACTTAGTATGCCCCCGGCATAAGCCGCTTCAGTTTTGTAGTCTATCTAAGGTGGCTAAGTTGGTGTTCCATAGGAAAATTGAGAAAAGTAGGTAGTTTTATATAAAATGGAAAATTGCAACTACTTACAAAAAGAAAAAAAAGGAAAATGATTTTAAAATAATTTTCAGTTCAGCTATTTAAATATCGTTTACAGCGACACTCTTAAGTCTCCATTTGTTAGTGTATTTTGTGTAAAGTTATGTAAATATGTAGGTAATACATTTCTATAAAAAATATTTTCATTTTTTTTTAAACTTGGTCTGCTGATGTGACATAATTTCTCCGATTTTAAATACCTACTTAGATATTATCTACATTTTGTTGTACCTATACTTATACTTACCTAGGTACACATAAATTAGATCTAGAGTAGGGCCACGTTAATAGATCACATTTGACACTTCATCGAAATTCAACAACGTAACCTTGTAACGGAGGGCACACAATATTATTTGATTTTTCAAAGCGAGATCTGCACAATTGTTTAACTTTTTTCAGTTAAAAATCCATATTTATTGTAATAATTACAAAAAAAGGCAATTTTACGATTTATTTTGTTAGGACTGACATATGTCAAATGTGATCTATTAAATTGGCCTTGCTATAAGTAATTGAAACAACGTTTTCATTAGCGGTCTAGCTCAAGCCATTCTGTACAAAACGAATGGCCCGTTCATATTTGTTCATAAATTAAAGTCAATTTAATGAACATTTAGTTGCCTGGCTAATGAAGAAAACGTGACTGGCACCAGTCAAAATACAGTAGATTTGCATAAAGATTTGATTTGTCAAGGGTTGCAGACTTCTCAAAGTTTTCTGTTTTTGTAAAAGCTATTTTATTACCAACTACCTGCTGTCCGCGGCTTCGCTCGCGTGGTACCCGGATAAAAGTAGCCTATGTTACTCTCCAGCCCTCCATCTATCACGTCAAACGCGTCACGCCCACACAAAAAATCACGTCAATCCGTCGCTCTGTTTTGACGTGAAAACAGGACAAATAAACACACTTTCACATTTATAATATGGGTACGGATTCCATCTAAAATTTTTAACGGGAAAGATTAATTTTAATATTTTATGTAAAATTCCGAAATGGTCTTTTCTCAAAAGGTTTGACAGATATTGCCAATTTTTTGTTTGAACTTATGAATTCACGGATGATTCTAGAAACAATCTTCTTTCGTAACTAGTTATGAAAAATAGTTATGAAAATGGGTCCCCGGTAGGTACTGTTTTTGTCAAATCCAGATTTCTTTTAGTCTTTTACAGGACATCTGTCTACCATGTCTGATAGTTTGGTTGAAAATATAAAAGGATAAAATCTAAATCAAAGTGACTCCTATTATGTCCAAAATATATTTTATTCTTTACAAACTATTCCAATGATGAAATATCCCTTAATTGATTATAGTGGTCTAGACCTATTCTTCGTTTTTGATTAATTCACAAAATAGGGCTTCTATGTAATTTAGTCCGAAATCTGTTTTGTGAGAGACTGGTGCCTGAAACAGGTATAGAAAAAACCTGTGCCAAAGTCCCCAATGCCCTACTCCATTATTTTACATAAGTAAATATTACCTAGAAGTAGGTAGGTACTATAAAATGGAAAAAAAGGTAAAATTGGAGAAAGAGAAAGGAAGAACTTAATATTGACTTGTGTCAAAATTGAAACAACGTTAACCTATTGCCATCCTTTTTTGTTAGATAGTGTCAAATAGTGACAGTGCAAATCTTGAGCATTGTTTAACCAGTGTTCAAGTTGAGAGGCGTTTATAAGTAAGGGTTAGGCAATGTTTTATTCGGTTGTGCATCCTTGTAGCGATTGTAAACGATCCTGGCTATCCAAAAGTCTTATTAACTTGCTGATAGCAAACTCAAAATATCAATAGTACTTTCTTCAACTTCACAAAATTCTAACCGACAATTCGTGCTACCAAAGATATATTTCTTATGGAGCTATAGAAAAACTATGCTCATGATGGACGACAGAAAGTTGTGTCAAGTTGGTCGCGTGTGAAAGAGGCATTAGACTTGAACCCTTTGTACGTCTAGTATTATTTATTCTGTAGCTTTGGTGTTATTTATCGAGGAGCGAAGCATCCGAGATTCACGTAACTTACGTAACTATGTGACAATAAATGCAAGTTTTACAACACGCAAGCATTTTTTAAATATTATACATTGAATATCTTGATATTATTGTACTAAATTAACGGTTATACAAACGTTAAACAATAAACGTTGTTTTATTTGATATGCGAAGGAAAATTACGCAGACACAAAAATAACCAACATAGCTTAAACAATGAACTGTGTTTACTATACTTATAAAAAACTATGGATAGAAAACAAAGGTTAGATGAATACTCTAAAATGAATACTCTAAATAAATAAAATAAATAAATAAATAACTCTAAACTAAAAGCTAGTATCCCTATGAATAAACTGTAAAACAGGAATTTACTTCCACAACGTACAATAAATATCTTGGGATGGTTATCTTGCTCTAAGTATACAATCGTCTATGCTTCCAATCGTCTTTTATAAGCGTATATTGCTATCGATTGGAATAAACTGCCATCGTCTGTGTTTTCATCTTCTTATGATCTGAACACCTTTAAAAGTTAATAGGCATTTTCTAGGGAGATTCGCTCCATCGTTGATTTTATCCTTGGGCAAGGAGCAAACCTAACCTATCTTATATAAAAAAAAATTGTGAGTCAGTGAAATACAGAAACGACCAACTTTTGTATAATAATATGAAAAGTTTCTTTCACGTCGCTTCTGTCACAATTTTCATCTTACAAAGTTAGTGGCTTTTCCAAATTAAAACTTAGCTCATCAAGTTCATTCGCGCTGCCCACGGCCACTGAATAATAAACCCCTGGTTAATTCACTTATAATCAAAACTCTGCAATTTTACTGCTTCACTTTGATGAGAAATGAAAAGTTACTGTGAAAGTACAAAACTTTTTAGGGTTATCTGCTACTTTAGAAATGATGTAGTCTGGTATATTTTATTCAAGGTCTATTCAATAATACTGGTCAGACTGCATCTATAAAGTGTACATATCTAGATGGTAAATTAACAAAAATAACATTTATTCATTTGACTACACAAATCCGACTGAATTATGTTACTCGTACACGATATACTAAGGTTGCCTTATGAATAAAATATTAGACCAGCTAAAATGAAAGATATATTTTTGATCATCCCTTTCATAATTGCGTCACAACAAAAATACCTACTTCACAGATAAATAATTTAGAATCCAGCTCGGGTGGCGGACCTGTGGTGCATTACGATGACAGACCGACATCCACCAACGGTAATGTAGATATAATCGATGGGAATTAGGGAGCTGGAAACATTGTCGTTAAAAATTAACGGGTCGACTTCTGATGGTAAATCGATAGAGTTCGGTTTTGTTTGTTTATTTTCGGAGTTTATTGGTTTTTGATTGAAAGACTTTGGAAGCTTTATCGATTTTGCCCTAACATCGGTTTTTACATTGAAAATGAAAAAAAAAGTCTTATCAAGACTTACTACGACATTATTTTCAATTAAATATTACACAAGTGTGGATAAACACTATAAAAATTAAAAATTACTTATCGTTTTTACGCCACTAATTTTATCCTTTTTTTTGTAAGTATTTATAATTTTGCTTAAACAACAAAACTCAAAGACGATATAGATCATGTTGTACAAAAATAAATAATATTTGTTTATCATTGTGTCACTAAGGTATACATTCTCTCAGCTCAGTCCCTTAATATGTCCAAGACCCTTTAAATGTCTATGGGAATATAGGGACTTTATTTACCCATGATACCAACTATTCCATAATTGTCACCCTAGCCGGCTCGCTTATATTAGTTACCTGCTAGTAAATTAGACATGTAATTCCCAGCAATGTATTCTGTCTGTGTATCCTAAGTACATAAATTATGTTTCTCAGGTGGCCCATTAATTATAACATAACTCGGTCAGACGCATCTTGGAGGATAGAGTTCGGGAATAAAATTAATTTATTAGTGAGTGATGTTATGGTTTTCTTTGTCGTTTGTGTATTCCACCATGCATTTTATGTACCTACCTATTTATAGAACCTCTAGATTTTAGAAGTATTTTTGACAGTTATAGATTCTTGTCATTATTAGACATGGTAATCAATATTCGGGTGATCCGTGATCCACACGATGTAGATGTAAGTAAGAAGATATATGTAAATAACATAAAGTGATTTTTAGATTCAATGATTCCAGTCGGAAAATTGACGTTTTTTCAGCGAAGAACCGTCACTTTCCAAAAGCCTATGCCGGAAAGTATGCCTTTTTTGTTTCGCGCGGCCATCAACCAAACATTAAAATATAAACTCTTAGGAGTATAACAAACAATATTTGTGAGAGCAGTATACAGCTTCACTCAGCCAGGACCGAGTTATACAGGGTGAGTTGTTCAAGAGTGCCTCTAGGGCCAAATCTGAAACTATTAGCAATAGCGAAAAACACTCAAAGGAGTGTCATAAGCGATTTTGATAAGAAGTAAAGCTGCATCATTACATTTTAAAAATAATCATTTTCCTGGCCAGGAATCAAACCTGTTGGTTCAAAAAAATCGCTTATGACACTCCTTTGAGTGTTTTTCGCTATTGCTAATAGTTTCAGATTTGGCCATAGAGGCACTCTTTAAAAACTCACCCTGTATAACTCGGTCCTGGCTGAGTGAAGCTGTATACTGTGCTCACAATATTGTTTGTTATACTCCTAAGAGTATAAATTTTAATGGTTGGTTGATGGCCGCGCGAAAAAAAAAAGGCATAAACGTCCCATACAAAATCGGCATGGCCCTTTGGAATGCATTCCGAGGTCTGAATCACGCTTCTGGTATCACTATTCATAGGTAAGTTTTTATGAAAGGAATTTCCAATAAAATTCTACCCCTAATGAGTCAGGCTTGGCCTTGCTCATGCGTCCCTTTAATCTTGGTCTAATATAAAACTTTTGTAAACACTATAAACGGGATATTTACCATGATTTTTGGATTTTCGAGTCTCCCGATATTTCGGCACAGTTGCATGCGCCATGATCACGGTAAACTTGATCTAATAATTGAGAAAATTATAAGGCACTATTTACACTAGCAATTTGTGTCCAATAACTGTGTTGGCCTTACTACTCTTTGATATCTTCAAAACAATTTGAATCCCTAAAGATCTGAGGGAATGTATGCCTGGGGATACAAAAGTGATCCTATTTGTTTGTAGTGATTACTACTATTTATTCTGTGGTGTTGGGTACCAAAAGTGGGTTACAACTTACAGCCAAGGACGCCTATAAATAATAAGTTGCAACCCTTCGCGCCAGGTTGTCTCAACGATCGTAAATATATCCTGTTTTAATTGGTTACCTCCTATTAATTGGTAAAATACACGCAACCGTGTTTCATTGGTTCTGAGAAGGCAATTTTTATTTAAATTTTTCTGTATAACTTTGTAAGAAATGCTTACGCATTTAATAATAATTTGTTGTTCGTTTTTATTTTTACCGATTTCAAAATAAGGAGGTCCTCAAATAGGTAGGTATGTATTCTTCTGCTAATTTTTGTAACCAATTTTAGGATCGATTTTAGTGAATATTGTACCTATAGAGAATAGCTCTGAAATAGTCCTGTTTAGTTTCAGTTCCTGAGCGAACTGCGTCTTTAGTTTTCGAAGAGCCAATATTTCAATTTGTAAAAAAGACAATATTTAGGTACTTACTTATATTAGTTTTAAGTTAGCAACTTTATATGAAGAGCGCAGAAGTGCGTTTCTATTTTATTTAACTGAGGGGTTGGCCATAATATAAATCTTATATACCAGACTTATTCTTGATCTTGAATAGCAATTTAAAACATTTATTTGTACCTACCTCAGTAAAATGAGAGTTCAGTATACATGTAAGTACCTCAGTAACTTCTGAGGGATTAATTTTTATATTTTAATAATTGAGTAAATTTCGTTTACAAGCTGTAATTGAAAACCAATTTCCTGCGCACTTCACCGAGTCGACCTAACTATTGTTCAAGCGAAGCATCCGCAAGAAACGATAGACAGACTCGTTCTCGATTACAAGTCTTTTGCTTGTTCGCATTTTACTTGGCTCAATTCTATGATTTATCCAACTAGGCAAAACTAATTATCGGAACCAATTCAAACTGAAGTCGAAAGCACTCCAGACCGGAACTTGCAGCGAAGTGAAATGAATCGCATTTATTATTTTCCGTCTACTCAATTACATTCGCTTTCATGCGATTGTAATGCGAAGTTCCGTGAAATATGTTTCAATAGTATTTTTAAGTGAGTTGGCTTTACTAATAATGAACGCAACGGAAATCGTGGAAGTTTTACTAAAGTAGTGAAATGGAGAATTTTAATTTACTTATCTTCTCAGTCGGCATCTTCATTACTGAAGGTCGTGTCTACTCTGAATTTGAGTTCATCACTCGTTGCACTATGCTTCTCCACGTTTTCCTGTTTTCGGCGGTCTTCAAAGCTTCAGGTATGGGCAGGCCGGTGAGTGATTTTACTTGGTCTGACCAACGGGTAGGTGAGCGACCACGAGGTCTTTTCCCGTCGACCTTACCCACTACCATCAGCTTTTCCAAGTTGTCAGGGTCTTTGCGAGCAACGTGTCCGAAGTAGCTGAGTATGCGTTGGAAGCATGTAGTGGACAGCCTTGAGGTTATTCCGAGTTCCTGGAGAATGGAAATGTTGGTTCGGCGCGCGGTCCAAGGTATACGCAGCATACGTCTCCAGCACCACATTTCGAAGGCGTCGATTTTTGTTCTTTCTTTCTTCCTTATAGTCCAGGATTCAGAGCCGTAGAGGAATATTGAGAATACCAGCGTTCGCACCAGCCTCACCTTAGTCTTTCGGGATATGTTTCGGTCTTTCCATATCCTGGTGAGCTTTGTCATGGCTGCTTTGGACATTTGAATTCTCCTGCTGATCTCCTTGTCGCTGCCACCCTCGCTATTGAGAAGAGAACCAAGGTAGACAAACTGATCAACAAATTCTAGATCTTTGAGATCATTGGAGCGAGTCAGAGTACCCGATCTGTCCACTACCAGCACCTTGGTTTTCGCCTTGTTTATGCTGAGGCCGACTGACTCACTCTCTCTCTCTACTCTAGATATAAGTTCAGCAAGTTCTTCTTCTGATGATGCGAAAAGTGTAGTGTCGTCTGCGTATCTCAAGTTACTGATCTTCCTGCCACCAACAGATATTCCACCCTCCCATCCATCTAGGGCTCGTCTCATTATATATTCTCCATAAATGTTGAAGAGAATCGGAGATAAAATACATCCCTGTCTGACTCCTTTTCGTGGTTTGAAGGGCTTCGACATAACATTATTCACCTTGACAACTGTATTGCCGTCCTGATAGAGGTTTGCAATGAGAACGGTGAGGTGGCGGGGTACTCCCATTTCCGTCAAGATGTTCCATAGGCATTCCCATCTTACACAATCAAACGCTTTTGAGTAGTCGACGAAGCACATCAGCATTGGAATGTTGAACTCGCGGCACTTTTCTGTGATCTGCCTGACATTCGCAATTTGTTCCCTTGTGCCCCGCCCTTTTACAAATCCCGCTTGTTCTACTGGAATCTGCCACTGCAAAAAAGTTTTGAGGCGTTCGTTAATGATGTACAGTAGAATTTTGCTTGCGTGGGATATTAGCGCTACAGTCCGGTAGTTTCCGCAAGACTTAGTTGAACCCTTTTTGTGTAATGGAATAAGAATAGACTCCTGCCAGTCACTGATCCATTCTCCCGTCTTCCAAATCTGATTGCATAGGCCCTGCAGAATACATATACCGGTGTCTCCTATGAGTTTCAAATCTTCGGCATAAATACAGTCACTTCCGGCCGATTTATTCGCTTTTAGCTTCTTCAAAGCAAACTCAATTTCCGATTTCAGTATTTCAGGCTCTAAAGGGACATCGGTCATGCTGTGTCGTAGGAGTGATGTTGATGTTCCGTCTGTGTACAGATCTTCGCTATAGCGCCTCCACCTCTCTACCACCTTATCAATCTCTGTTAGCAAACTCCCATTTCCATCTTCTATAGCCCAAGTCTTTGCCTTGAAGTCGCGCGTAATACTTTTTATTTTCATGAAGAGATCTCGAGTGTGCATCTTCTGGGCATGATCTTCAATCTCAATACAAATGTTGTTGAAGTACTGGTTTTTGTCTTTTCTGCAGCAACGTTGTATTTCCTTTGAGAGATTTATATACCGTTCACGACTGTTATCTTTTGAGAGGTGTTTTAATAAATCTTTCCTTTCTTTAATAACGTTCCATGTCTCATTCGATAGCCATGAACTACGGGGGAGATCACGCGTGACCATCTGACTTTCTTTGTGGGCAGATAGCAGCAGTTCTTTCATCTTCTTCCAATTATCATTGATGCTTAAGCTGTTATCCAAAAGTGCTTCCGAGCTTACTCTTTGTTGAAAAAGTGCCTTAAAACTTATTTGTTCCGCAGGTGTGAGCCTTCGCTTTTGCTTGTCTACAATCCGATGACATTTTTTCAGCTTTATTAGCATTCTCGCGACCAGAAGTGAATGATCGCTTTCGCAGTCAGCACCTGGGTAGGTTTTGGTGTTACTTACGCATGATTTCCATCTTTTGGGGACGGCAATATAGTCGATTTGGTTTCTAGTTCTATCTCCAGGTGAAATCCATGTATAGAGTCGACGAGGATGGTGTTGGAACCAAGTATTCATTATTGATAATGAGTTAGCCGCACAGAACTGTAACCATCGGTCGCCTCTGTCATTTCGTACGCCTAGTCCAAAGCGTCCAACAACATTTCTCAGATGGTTCTCGTTTTCTGTACACCCCACTTTAGCGTTCATATCTCCTATAAGGATATTTATTTCCCTTTTAGGTAGCGAATTGTAAGTATCGTCCAGCTGGTTATAGAACGCGTCAATATCTGTCTCGCTGCTTTTTGTAGTAGGTGCGTATACTTGAATGATGTTCATTCGACAAGGCTTAGTATTGAGTTTCAGCGTTATTATACGGTCGCTTACAGGGTTGTATCCTAGGACGCATTTTTCGACTTCAGGGGTTACAGATATCGCCACACCTTTGCTACTTTCGTCATCAGGGCCAGAGAAATATATAGTGTGCCCTCTGTCTGTTTTGTAAAACCCTGTGCCTCTCATATGAGTCTCGCTAAGGCCTAATATGTCTAGTTTGTAGGTCTGTTGTTCTTTGTCGATCATTTCCTTTTTCTTTACCTGGATCATGCCTCGAACATTCCACGTTGCAAGTGTAATTATCTTTCTCAGTGATCGATGGTTCGTGGATGGCTTTAGATTGTCACCAGTAGCATTTTGTCCACACTGTGCCTGGCGAGTCACGCCAGTATGGCCAGTAGCATATTTCACACCATGCGACCTGGAATCAACATGGCGCCGGGTGGTAGCCGGATTGCATGCCATCTCGCCTTTATTTGTGTTTACTTTCATCGTAGATTTCTTGGGAATATAGTGCAGTGGTTTCCCGTTGCCTTCTGCACCAGACCTTTTGGAGAGTATTTGGCCCCCCAGGCCGCTGTAGCCTCTACGAGAAGGTTGTCCTACTCGGTGTTAGGTTATACCGCCTATGCTCGGTCGCCATTGCCTCGTCGGTTGTCTAGCAGGGAGCACCACGACAACCCCGGGGGGTCGCCGCCGCTGGCTATTCTGAAGAGAACCACCAGCGCGTGCAGGTGAGGATGACTATTGGGACAGATAGATGTTGATTCTGTTCTCCCCTTACTCCCCTTTTTACTCCCCAATTTACTTATAAATAAGCCGATTTCCATTGATTCAGTAGCTGGGTGCAGTATCACTCGATTGCAGAGCTCTGTATTTGTATTGTCATTGGTTCGCACCGTTTAATACGCGTCCAATTTTATACTTTAATAAGGCGACAACGCAAAGAGAATTATTTTTTTTTATAAACTTTACAAGCTCCTCGTCAAACTACTTTTTACATAATATTCTTTCCTAATATTTAAGATATGTCTTTACAGTCTTATGCTTAACCCTTATATACTTATATATTATGCATGAAAATAAAAATAAAAACATTTGGAAGCGCAACCTATTTCTCATAACATACTGACCATGACGTAGTAAATTTTCAGTAACTGTCATATAAAAGTGCCATATAATGCAGCTATCTTCTTTGGCTTCCTAGAGCTCAGACGCACCTCCAGAATAGAAGTGACTCAATTCAAAAATCAAGAGTTTTGGGAATTGCGATAAATGGCCGTTTTCCGCGGGAAAGGAAGGAGAAACTGCCGAAATCAAAGAGACGCAGCTATTATATTTTTCACGTTCTAACAAAAAAGTAGCAGTTTTTGAAAAACTAGCAGATAGAGCTTTTTTTCTGAGTCTTTCTACGTACCTACTCAAGTCATTTTCCCAATTTTTTGAATTGAGTCACTTCTATTCTGGAGGTGCGAATGTCTGCTACATCTGTTGCCGTCTCTTTTTATTGACATAAAAACATTCTCTAAAGTTTAGTATAGTTCAATCAAACTTACTAAAACAAAATTTTCCAGTTATGTTTTCGTTGTTGCCTCATTGGTACCCATACTGAGTGCAACCACAAATCCCCTGCAGAGCCCATCCATGCCTTTACCCTCCACTCTTTCCTATTTATATGCAGATTCTGACCATAAGTTACCCTATAACCGGATTATGCTTTTAATAACCCGGATAAATGCAAATACGAAGCAATTTTTGAGCGTCATACTAGTCAGAAGTCAGTGTAGTGGAAGTAATTATTTGGGGCGACATCTTGTTTTAAAAATATGGCGGGCATTAAGCTGATTAATGTTGTGATATGGACGTAGTTTTACTCCGGCATAAAATAATTTACTGTTACTCCATACTGACGATTAGTGTACGTGTATGTATACTTACTGTTTATTTTTTTTTCTGTTTATGACTGGCTGCACGGTGCTTTTTAATTTTGTTGAACTCAAAATCTTAGGAACCAAAAAAAAAAAAATGAAGCTTAAAAATGTTTTGCTTTTTGTTCGTAAGAGTAGAAAACCAGCATAACTAATACATAGTTTAAATTCAATCAATTTATTTTGTTACAGTACAAGCTAAGGAATACTCTGACTACTCCCTTAGACATCTTCATAGGATCCTAAAGATGACTAAAAATATCTGAGAGAATTTCTACCGCGCCTTAGGATACAGTTGTGATTATTTCATTTTTACAAGCAAAAGAACAATCACTTTTCAATGAAAATTTATTATTGAGACATAATTGAAACATCAATCTTAGTCGTTTGTTTTCACTCAAACCAGTTAGGGTGGTAATTATAAATTCTTGTGTGGAAAATTGCGGTTGGAAATTGGCCAGAGTAAGCAGAATTCTGATTAAATTAAGCTATATTAGAAAGGGGAAGCGTTTGAGGGAAAATAATGAAAATATTGCCAGAGGGTGATTAGGGGGCTCCGATTACAAGATTAACTGTGCAAGAGACTGAGAATAAAGTGCATCATGTCGTGCTATGAAAAAATCCATGATATCATCCTTGAAAGAAAGAAAATACATTTATTCAACAAATACTTACATTACAACAAAGCAAATTAACAAAATGAGAAAAATAAGACAAACAGAAAAAAAGTACTTGTTGAATCGGTGACAACTCAGCCCCCCTAGCCATATTACAATCGCTCCGTATCTATTCTATTTCTATCAGCGCTGTCGCTCGATCTATTCTACAGTAAAAATCGCTCAGTTGCATCTTTGGATACATCTCAGTTGACAACAAGGAGAATTTATAGTAGAAATTGTTTATGGTAAGTGCTCTGCACTAATTTTGTTTTGACCATTTTTACCACAATTTTAGGTAAAAATTACACTAAACTGCTTAATAATATCGCATAATATACTTCTAGAATAAATAATGGCACTTACAAGGAGAATTTAACAGTTAATTTGTTAAATCATCTTCCATGAATTCAGATGTTGAATAATAACTTCTTTAATTAGAAACTTTTTATAGTTCACTGTCGATTCTATTCCGCTGATCGCTGCAAATGCTAGCCATATTACACTTTTTGACAAGCGCTCGCGGAACGGAACGATCGTTGTGATAGCTCGCCGAGCTATCGCCAAACCCAATAGAAAGCGCTGTAACCATGGCAACAGCTACTGCTGCTCGGACTATGTGTCGTGTGATTTTTACTTTTTTCCATCTCACTTAGTTTTTTGACATCAATCAGTTTTCTATTCTACCAATCCTACTAATATTATAAAGGCGAAAGTCCGTGTATGTGTGTGTGTGTGTGTGTGAATGTTTGTTACCACGTATCTTCATAACTACTAAACCGATTTTGATGAAATTTGGAATGTAGGTAGATAACAACCGGGAATAGGACATAGGCTACTTTTTATCCCGAAAAATGGCACGGTTCCCGTGGGATAAAAAAAATAGTAGTCCACGCGGGCGAAGTCGCGGGCGTCCGCTAGTAACTTAATAAAAATGGCCATGCCGATTTTGGAGGTTGGTGCCTTTTTTTTCGCGCGGGCATCAACCAAACATTAAAATATAAACTCTATAAGGCCTCTATCAATAAACTCGGATTAACTTCTGTCAATGTTGCGCCATGGATTTAACTATTGCCATCCTTATTTGTCACTGTCTAAAAAAAAATGGCCTAAGGCCTCTGTTAATAAACTCGGATTAACTTCTGTCAAAGTTGCACCACGGATTACTATTGCCATCCTTATTTGTCACTGTCTAACAAAAAAGGATGGCAATAGTTTAATGCGTGGTGCAACTTTGACATAAGTTAATCCGAGTTTATTAATAGAGGCCTTAGGCCATCCTTTTTTGTTAGACAGTGACAAATAAAGATGTCAATAGTAATCCGTGGTGCAACTTTGACAGAAGTTAATCCGAGTTTATTAATAGAGGCCTAGACAGTGACAAATAAAGATGTCAATAGTAATCCGTGGTGCCACTTTGGCAGAAGTTAATCCGAGTTTATTAATAAGAGGCCTAAGGCCTAAGGCCTCTATTGATAAACTCGGATTAACTTCTGTCAAAGTTGCACCACGGATTACTATTGACATCTTTATTTGTCACTGTCTAACAAAAAAGGATGGCAATAAGTAAGGCGTGGTGCAACTTGGACAGAAGTTAATCCGAGTTTATTAATAGAGGTCTTTGAGTTTATATTTTAATGTTTGGTTGATGGCCGATCGAAACAAATAAAGGCACCACTTTCCGGCATAGGCTTTTACATAGCAGCGCGGCAACCCGATAAGTATTAATTTCACTACGATAATTATAATTTACTATAATTAAATAAACATATGACACATTGAGAGAGATTTACAATAATAACTTAGTAGAAATTAAAAATGACTTCTAATGTAAATATAAATCATCAAGTAAGAGCTTAAAAAATGCCGTTGTAAAGCCGCTTTACAAAAAAGGTGCGCGTGATCAACTTGAGAACTATAGACCCATAACGTTAATACCCGTCATATCTAAGGTATTTGAGCGAGCCATGCAAAAGCGTCTCTTATCATTTATTGAAAAACATAAAATATATAAGAGTGAACAATTCGGATTTCAAAAAGGAAAGTCAACAACACTTGCTGGATTCAATCTTACGAAAAAAATAATTGACGATTTAGATTCTGGTAAAAAAGTTTCAGCGATCTTTTTTGATATGTCAAAGGCATTTGACTTTGTCTCACACTCTTTGTTGCTAGATAAATTAGAAAAATATGGTATCAGAGGCCCTGCTCACGATTGGTTAGCTAGTTATCTGACTAATAGAAAGCAATGTGTTGAAATCACTCATTTTGACAAAAAAAAAGCATTGAAGCCATTGAGATCAAGTTATAGGCACAATGGTTATGGGGTACCCCAAGGTAGTGTTTTAGGACCTCTGTTATTTTTACTTTACATTAATGACCTTCCCGAAGTGACTAGTAATCCATGTACATTATTTGCTGATGACATTTCTATTATTATATCTTCAAATTCTGACATATCTGACCATATTAGTAACATAAATAATACAATTACTTCTATAATTAAATGGCTTGACGAAAATAATCTACATGTTAACCTAACAAAGACATGCATTATACAATTTACTAATTCGAATAATAAACTTTTTAAACATAATATATACTACAAAGAACAACAATTGTCTGTTGTAAATGAAATCAAATTTCTAGGTATCAAGTTAGACCAAAATTGTAATTGGAAGGCGCATGTCGATCAGGTGGCCAAAAAGTTAAATAGATATGTATATGTTCTCTATAAGCTTCGTAAAACTGTAAATCTTAGCACTATATTGACTGCTTATCATGGATACGTGGCCTCTACTTTGAAATATGGTCTTATCCTCTGGGGTAATTCTACAGATGTCCAAAAAGCTTTTATCGCACAAAAAAAATGCATACGAGCAATTGTTGGTATCCCTCCGTGGGAATCATGTAAGCCGTTCTTTCAGAAACTAAAATTATTGACGTTGCCCAGTTTGTACATTCTAGAGGCAGCTAGATTTGTTAAGGAACAACCGAATTTGTTCAGAAGAGCACGTGACCTATATCATAGATGTGTAAGAAATCCGGATAGAATTGTTCTTGAAAGAGTACCTAAAACAGCATTATATCAAAAAAATTCTCTTGTAATGTGTGGAATTATATTTAATAAAATACCTAGTGAAATAAAAGATTTACCTATAAGGCAATTTGTAAAAAAGCTAAAATTGTGGCTTCTTGACAGAGTATTTTATAGTGTAGACGATTTTTTAAATAACTGACGATTAAGAATATTTTGTGACATGCTTTTTACGTTTAATTTTATTAATTATTTTTTTTTTGACATTACATACTTTAATTAACAAACAAATTTGCATACCAATGTTCTTGGTGAGATATGTGGACTAATATTATTGACCTTACAACTGTACTTACCATATTTCTAGCGAATAAACTATTTCATTTCATTTCATTTCATTTCATTTCATTTCATTTCATTTCATTTCATTTCATTTCAAGGCCATAATTTACTTACATAGATACTTTTTATTCCAAAACTATCGATTCTCCCGCGTACACACACATTCACACAATTCACAAGACGTTTTGACGTTTAAGATCGCTGACCATAAACAATTTCTGTTCTATATCTATCGGCGCTGTAGATTGAGCTATCGGCACAAAATTGTAATATGGCTAGGAACTTATCTCGAGCTATTATCGCGATAGATGCAACGACAGCGATGATATTTGACGTTTCAAGTAGATGAGTCACGTGGTCAGAACGTCAAATCCTATACATTTTGAAGTGTTCTATTCTACAGCGACGATAGATCGTTCTACAGCGACGATAGATAGTGTAATATGGCTAGGGCCGCAGCTTATTGCCTAGATCTAGGGATCAGGCGCTGATTTTCATTGTCGCCTAGTAGGAGGGAGGAGGAGGGGGATCCTTGGTAAAATACATTTATAATATTAAATATTAATTGTTAAAGCTCATCTAGTACTTACATATTCACATAACACAAACCTTGCTGTCTCACTGAGGCTGGATTCGACCAAAAGTCATCTTACTCCAGGGGGACTAGCCGACATAATCGAAATACAATTGTTTAGAAAGCGCAATCGAACATTATTATATTCATACAAATTATCCTGGTTGTAAGGTGTGAAGTTTACAATGTCAAAATATTCAAACAAATAGTAGTTAACTTTCGAGTAAAAACTTAATCCAGTTTGGTCGAATCCAGCCTAAGGTCGTAAAATTTTATTATCACTTGATTAATATTTCATTTATTGTTAGTGTAAAGTGTGTACCGCAAATTGTTAAACTTTAATAAACACATATTTTTTAGTTTTTAATTTTTCAACTACGTACAAAATACGCTACAACTTGTTGAACCATTGAAGGATTGTTGCAACCGATCTATAGATATAGATATATATCGCATCAGTTGATTGGCCTGGCCATTCAATGCAATTAGAGCGTCAAGCTTTCGCAAAAATATCACATCCTTAAATGTTTTGACTCTACAATTTTTTAAAGATTATGCTACAATTTACTAGGTTTTTTATATTGAGTCTAAATCAGTAAGGGCCAGAGAGTCCAAGCACCGTATATTATCTCAACAGTATGCAAATTCTCAGGCCAGCCATCAATCGACGTCGGCACAAGATAAATAGTGCCTGACACTTGCACATTGCAGTATTTGCAACGGCTCTCAAACTGTTCTTTACGAGATAAACATTGTTATTACTGCTAGGGCATTACTTCGAACAGTTTGCAGTTTTTTAACCAATAATGTTTTCTTTTGTTTTATTATGAAAAAGCAACGAGGAGATATAAATTCCGGCGGCATTTGTATGAAAATTCAGCGGTACTTATGAAAGCTATCGTACATGTGCATACACTTCACCGCCGACTGGCTACCCGGCAACCGGGACGTATGAAAAGGCTCTTACAGCACGGACAATATGTATTCTCTATATGTCTTATCTAAAACAAATCTAAACACCTCAACTTACAAAAAGATTAAATTGTACAATGCAATCAACAAAGTCATTCTCACTAGAAAATTCATCACTGACCTTTTAGTCGTATAACTAAAACAGTTGAGGGTAAACTCGACGACCAATCCTGTATTTGCATACGTTTTAATGTACTTAGAGCGCAATCTACCCTGTCATCAATCTATGAGTAAATTATTCGCACAATATCTACTCTGACATCAGTCCATAACCCATTATACAGTATCGGGTCATTAACTGGGCCATAAATCGTGTTCGGGTCAAATGCTATGTTAATTCCTCCGGTGACCGGCCATCCTGGATCACGGTAATACCTGTTGAGTTACAGCCGGATTACCGTGACCTGACCTTTGCTATTTGAAGGGTATACAAATATTGAGCTGGTTGTAAAAGGGACAGCAATGACTTTACTAGGCGTGTCGGAATAAGGACAACAACCAGCAAGGCTGATGTGTAGTACGTTACATGCAAAAAAAAAATAATTGTTGTTTAAAGTCACACGGTTATCACATGCTTGCCTGTCAGGCACCTGGAGCAGATGTGAACTGAAAATTGAACGCAAAAGCTTATAAAAATAATTGTAGTGTGACGAAACGGAATTTTCTATAGACATTGAGCACACGTAGAGTTGAGCCAGAAATCGACAGACAACTGATATCGGCGGCCACTCTCAAACAAAAGACTGAAAGATAAAAAGCACTGCACGGTCCCGTACGATTCTCTATTTACATTGACCGGCAGCTAGCGTAAAGCTGGGGTCCAAGGCCCGTGTTATCACAGGCCAGGCCGGATCACGCCACGCCTCGCCTGTGGTGTGGATGCCTGTGCGGCTGGTTCGACTGCTGACCGACGACAGGCGTTATCGGGTGCGACGGTTCCCATGACCTGTCGGTCTGGCCTGGCGCAATTTGGCCTGTTATATTACAGGCCGTGGGACTCCAGCTTAACGTAGCCGCACAGACACGGACAGACTCTATAGGCCTCCGGCTTTCCGCTCGGTCAACATGGCTCTTGCTTTTCTCATAATAATTATTCCAGATTTTTTTTGCTTATTTGTATATCTACACATAATTTTATTTCGCGCCAACATCAGACTCTAAGTAAAAAACATGTTCACAAAACACGCTGTTACAGTCTGAAATGGGTTGAAACCTCATATTAGGGTGTGTAATAAGGAAAATACGGCTTTGAGGGCAGAAATGGTGATCTGGCAAAAAAGAGCGTGCGCGACGAATAATTGTAGGATAGACTTAGAGCAGAGTTATAACCTGCCTTAAATATCTTTAAAAATTTGTAAAGTTTAAATATTTGTGTAAATATTTGTCTCTAGTCTGGGTGTTTTCTATTTATAATATGTGTAAAAACAAAAACAAAAAGTATAGGTACTAATAAGTAGTATCAGTTTCCATAACACAAGCTCTGCTTACTCTGGGGCGACATGAGGCTGTGTGAAAATGTACAGTATTATTTATTTATTTTTAATTTAATGGTTAACAAAATGCTCGGTTTTAAATATACCTACTAAATATTCTCTTCGATCTCATAGATATTGGCTGCAACTTTTGTGATTTAAAAGGCAAATTGTTAAATTGATTTAAAAGTAGGTATATTTTCAAGGTTTCCCAACCCTTTTTTTTTATTTAAATTAAGTAGTAAGTAATATCACTTTAGTATTAAAAAAAAAACACTTTCTTATCCCTACTATTGATAAAAACATTATTCCATCGAAAGCCACGTACCAACCAACTTCCTTACGAAAAGAAAACATAAAACAGAAAACGGGATCTTCATCTCCAAACAAGGACGGTTGAAAGAGAAAGACGTTATTACATTAACATATCAAAGGCTTACAAACAAATCTCCCGTCCTACGACCATCATTGAAGGCGAGAGGAATCAGCCCCACGCAATTAAACCATGATAAATGGAACATGAAAAATCTAATCTAAATATCTAATGGAAAATTCCCCTGCATTGCAACACATTGCAATACCTACGCGTTGATGTGTGCGTGAGTGTATCCCTTACATAAATGTGTGGAGTGCATTTGTGCAAGGATTTGGAATAGTTTGTTCAGTGTAAAATCAGATAGAAAAATTTGCCTGCAGATTGAGAATAATCTTGTATTTTACTTTACTTTAACTACTTTGAAGGCTTTTTTGGATAACTTTTCACGTGCAACATTCGACAACTATTCAGTGTCCGCGACGCACATGCAGATACGTGATGAACGAAGTTTGGCAGGAAATGCATTAAATGAATAACATTAGACCCACCATAGTCAATAGATTCGTAATCTATAGTTATAGCAGTACCTAGTTATCGCCTGAGGCGAACAATGTTTGCGTCATAATTTTATACAAACTCGGAAAAATATTAATTTTAAAGCTGGAAAATATTTCAGTCTCCATGACACTAATACGAGCATATAATTGAAAAGCTTTTATCCCCCAGTGACACGGACCGCCCCGTATCGACATTTCGCGGCTTGGCACTGTCTTGCAATAACTGTGGCGTAGCACGTACACTTGGACCGCGTAGACAAAGAGCCTTTAAAATGAAAACCTTCACTTTCTGTACCTACCTATTGAATCTTCTTCTAAAATGTATTAAAGTAACTCTGATGCTCATTGTCTTTGAACGAAAAATAAGGAAGCTAAGACATTGGGAATTAGACTTCTTCTTAGACTTCTTCTTACTTTTCTTACAAATCAGTTCTTGTTTAATCGAATCGCTAAAACATGATCGTGTTATCAAAACACAACCATGAAAATAAAATAATTGTATGAATATTTTTCGGAAATTACGAAAATCAATAACCGGGCGGGACGGGTTCATAGTTTTTTTATCATTCATTTTATCATCTGCATCACGCAGATTGCTTCGCGAGGTCTCATTTCGAAGCAAACAACTAGCTATTTTTATTGTATTTTTAACTACTTATGTCGTTAGAAAATACATTAAATAACTAATATCGAAAATAACACAAAAAATAATTTCGCTAAAATACACTTGAAATCACCGGCAAATGAGAAACAAATTTCACTGTCGCGGATTATCACGTCTGCTAAACTCAATTATGAAGAGCAAAAGTTTTGGCAAACCTTCAACTGCAGCCGGTTCGTAGTGTGCGTGTGAACTGTTGCAGAGACAAGTGCAGTGCAGGAATGCATCAGGGGTCGGCCCCTATGTTACAAATGCAAACAATATTTCCTTCGAAAATATTGCAGTGTTAATACCACGCGGAAATGTACGATGTGCCCCATTGTGTACTTTGTATATTGAGTTTTATTAGTTCGCTTTATTGGCCGCGTAAAGGGCATCCGTTATGTTGGTGTAAGTTAATCTGTGGACGCTTCACCCTTAGCACAGGTTTAGCAAATCTATGCGTGTATGCGCTTATTTTTTAGCAAACCTTTTTTGTAGCAACAGTATTCTTTATCATCAGCATCAGCCTATAGCAGTCCACTGCTGGACATAGGCCTCCCCTAATGAGCGCCATCGCGCCCTGTCTTCAGCTTGACGCATCCAACTTGTGCCGGCAGCCTTTCGCAGATCGTCACTCTACCTGGCAGGAGGGTATTCTTTATACTGATATGAAAAATCCATTGACTGATTGACCGAAGAGTGCAAAATATTTCCTTTTGTACCTAAAATACAACAAGAACGGATTTTAAAATTGTAGGTTCGAAGTCATAAAATACTCGTAATTGGAATACTAGACTACAAGATATGATTTATCCTTTTCATAGAATTAAGAGTGATATTGTAAGGAATTTGCAATTCTGTGGCTACTCGCATCGTATCGTATTCCTTTTTTAACCGACTTGAAAAAAGAAGGAGGTTCTATGTTCGGCTGTGTGTATTTTTAGAAATTTCACTTTGTTCAATTTCGAAGTTAATGTTGTTTCGTTTGATTATGACTTGTTACGAACCTAAGCCCAATGTTAAACATGTAGAGCGAGTTATTCTGCGTCCGCGAGTCTACATAGGTTTATAGCAGCTGTGCCAGGATTTATTTCATGTTGACCGTCGCTAGTTGTCCGCGGTCGGTATGAACATGCTTTGTTTACCCGTTTAACTAAGTAAATTGATCGCGTAACTATATTTGTTTGGGAATTGCGGTTTGCTGTACCAATTAAAGCATCATTTTGACATTTGAATCAAATAATATAGAAGTATAGGATTTTTAAATTTATTTTGAGGCCTTGTTTCATCAATTCGAATATTAGGACGGTTTTGTAAAATTATTTTATAGCTAGGATTGTAGTGTTTATCTACTTATATATAAATTTGTACAGTTGTCAGACGGTTAAGTGTTTTTTTGGGAATGTAATTTGTAGTTGTAGTGTAGTAAAACTAGTTTTACTTACACAAAAACAAGCTGAGTTTAGTAAAACCTAGGACGAAAGAATAAAAATAATAAAAAGAAGTAGAATGCTAAAACCTACCAAAAAGATTTGGTCATATTAATTTAAAATGTTTTCTATGTAAAAAAACATTTTACTGTCAGCTGTTTTCTTTATAGTTTCTAAAGCCCCAATCCAGCTAGAATGGAAATAACTGAACAAAGTAGTTTCCAAAGCTTTCATCTAGAGTTAAGCTTGATAGAATAACTGTTTCACGTTTTGCGATCAGAAACGAGGTTAAAATGCGCATTCCGCAACCCTTTGTACAACGTACTGCTTCAATTTTTATCGTCTCTCCCATTCCCGTGAGCAAAAACAGCAGCTTTAACTGCCGCGGACCCCGATCTTTCCCTACAGTGGAGTAGGGATAATGTCCGGCTAAAATTAGCTTTATCCGTACCCATTTATAAATGTAAAAGTGTGTTTATTTGTTTGTTTATTTGTCCTGCTTTCACGTCAAAACAGAGCGACGGATTGACGTAATTTTTTGTGTTGAGATAGTTGGAGGGCTGGAGAGGCTACCTTTTATCCGGGTACCACACGAGCGAAGCCGCGGGCAGCAGCTAGTAATTTATAATTTCGATGTGACGGTTAGCCGGTGTTTGAGTAAATTGTCTGAAACACTATTGTTTTCGGATCTCTGCTATTGTTCATTGAAATATAGATCTAGGAAAGTGCAGGATAATCTTATTCACACTAATAAGACACTCCGCCAAACACGTGCGCGATGAGAGCCGATTCGAAGTGTAATGTTGGAATGGAAATCAACTTGGTCTCCTCGCGTAGCACCAGCGCTTGTAGTTGTCAGAATGACGTAACCTCCTTGAACTTATTGTCACTCTAAAATAAATCAAGAAGTATTTTTCTCTAATATTTAAATCTCTAGAAGAAGAACAGTGAAACAAATAATTTTATGAAACTTTCTGGCTGGTTGAGACGCAAGAGGAGTTTATGGATTATAATTCTTCACATTAAAACTTTGCCAACGTTTCTTTGCTAGACAAAGCAACATTTTTCCGACTTTTCAAATTCACAACTCTTCCGACTTTTTTAACTTCGAACTCAGCTCTACCCTGTCCCCGTCTTAAGTGATTTACAGGCGCTCTGCGACCCATCCAAGATTATTGCCTAAGAGGGAAACCCAACGAGGTTACTAGACTTCGAGATACCGCCTCCCTTTCTCAACCTCAAGGTGAGACAAGGACGGTAGTCCAATGGTATAAAATCTAAATTTGAAACGTGTATCCGCCCCAGCGATATCCGGCTAAATGGGTCAGGAAGGCGAACTTTACTCCGCTTTTCAGAGGGAAACCGAAGGCAGTAAGTCGGATGTAAGGCAGGATTAGAAAATTATTCGAGTTCCGGTTCGAATCAATTCCAGAAAAACTCTGTTTAATGTTTTGTACCGTCCCTAACATGATAAAGTCTGAAGCAGTTTGTTTGGACCATGGTTTGCTATCTTTTCTAAACTTAGGTGAAACTTGGAGCAAAACGAAGCGCAGTATCAATGTTAAAAGTTAAACAACAAACACTTCATTGCCTCAGCAACAGTAACTTGTCCAAGTTCACGGTGGGATAACATAAACTTCAATTGTAAACTTTGCCGAGTTGGGCACGTGCGGGGGCTATGTAGGTACAGTGAAGCACAAGAAGTTTGTGCAAAAAAAAAAAAAAGTACTTAGTAACAAAGATTTCGACCACTCTTTGCTTTTACGCTACTGCAAAGTTTTCTAGCATGTTATTATGATTTAGAAATTCTATGGTTTAGTACTAAGAGACCAAAGAAATAACCGAAAAGTATGCTGACGATTAAAATAGGCCTTCCTTCCAAGAATAAGTGTTCTGTTTCTAAGCAAATAAAAGCAATATTCAAATTAGTGAAACTTTCCTAATGATCTCAAAACAGAACTAAAAGATTTTATTGCAATAATTTTGTTGTTTTGACATTATACATTACTAGCTGCTGTTCACGGCTTCACTCGCGCAGTGCCCGGATAAAAAGTAGCCTATGTTATTTTCCAGCCCTGCAACTATCTCCACATAAAAAAATCACGCCGATCCGTCGCTCTATTTTGACGTGAAAGCAGGACAAATAAACAAACAAATAAACACACTTTCACGTTTATAATATGGGTACGGATACTTAATTCCCAATAAAGTCTGCTCTAATCTTGGTTAGATTATTTCAAATAGTTAATAATTTTCGATTCACATCTGTATTATGTTCGACTGTACAACTAATGTAGCAACTTGGCCACGACGCACGACGCAACAAATTAGAAAGTTTTGCGCAATGCGAGCTTACTTTATGTGAGGGGATGTTCTAATAAATTGCGGGTAACTTGTACCGGACCCACCGACTTACTTGGAGCAGATTAGAGCCCTTTGCTATATACACTGGCCTGCAAAACTACACTTTTGAACTATTTTTTTTTCTAAACTATAGAAGTTAGAGAGAATAAAAAACGTTTCATAGCAAATTTTATCAGTTTTCTTTGAAACCATTGTAAACATTGTAACTCTTTTTCGAGTTCTTTTTATTTTGAAAGTATTTCTTGTGTACATAAAAAGTTATTGAGATTTTAAAAGTGTGATACTTAGTTTTGCAGCCCAGTGTACTAGATGGATTGGAACACATATTGCCTAGAAAGCTTTTCATCGGAAGTCGAACAACTGTTGTAAATAAAAAGCCAAAACATGTGGTGCATCCAAACGATTGGATGGATTTTGATGTAAAACTGAAAAAAATTAGTTCGAGTGAAAACAGACCAAAAATGTGTGAAAAAATGCGGTTTATGGTTTAATAAATTACATACAAATTTAAGAAAAAATACGTTATTTAAACTTAATGTATTTGAGTAGGAATGTGTATTTTCTTATTTAATAAAAATGAAAGTTCATTGGTAAGCAACAAAAAAAAATTTACTTTAACACTTAGGTCTTATCAGAACTTTATCATCGATTTTTTGGAGGATCGCTTGGAACAATGCGGGTTCGAATCTCGTCGGAATCGAAAATTTTGATAAGACTTTTTATTTAAATGGTTTCTCAATAAAAACAACAAAAGTCTTAAGTTAATCTTCATAAATTGGTCTACGTAAAAAAGAAAAAAGTCTATCTTAACCCTAAGTCCAGACTTCAGAGTTTGGATACTCTCCGATGCTAGTTTGAAGTTATCGAAAGTCGCGGGTCGATTCGGCCCTCTGCCTTCAGGATTTATTGCTCTAACTTATCTAGTAAGTAATTAGGTTATAGTAAGGGCCCTAGGGGGCAATTTGTCATAATGCTATCCTTTGAGCACCCAGAACTTACATTCACTCATTAGGTAATTGCGAATTATTATTGCACCGAAATACTGACTTCTTAATACACCTGTTCATAAGCAGCTTATGAACAGCTGCTTATGAACAGGTGTATTAAGAAGTCAGTATTTCGGTGCAATAATAATTCGCAATTACCTAATGAGTGAATGTAAGTTAGTTCATAACCTTTGTGTTTTTAGCTGCTTATGAACAGGTGTATTAAGAAGTCAGTATTTCGGTGCAATAATAATTCGCAATTACCTAATGAGTGAATGTAAGTTAGTTCATAACCTTTGTGTTTTTTCTAAACTCATTCTGTATCTATACAATTAATATTATGAATTCTGACGGATTATTTTTAAATGTTAACAAATGTCACAAATCTCTTGTTCAAAGCTTTTTTTAAATTTTATCACATGTATTTCTCAAGTGAAACAAAAAGCCTGAATTCGAAGCAGTGTGTGAATAATGCATACTCGTAGATGGCGAATGCGTTTTTCTCAAAGCACGTAGTCAGGTCTGACATAAAACTACCTTCCACCGGAACCACCGGCCGTCTGAGGAATGGAAAGTCGCGGAAAAAATCCTTATGTCCGTTTTCACAAATATAGTCGGATTGCTCATTATACGCACTAAAATTGACGATCAAAATGTCATTTTTCATATATTTTAAGTTCGTACAATGAGCAATTCGACTACTTATAGGTTTCACAACCACGTAGGTAGGTACAAGGATTTTTTGTTCTTCTTTCGGAACGGGTTACCAAATGGGAAAACATCATTAAAGATCAATTCTTTTTACTGAACCAAGAACATGACAGAATTTTCTAGAAGATTATTGATTTTATGACTCAAAAAATGGAATGGCCAATACAAATGGAAATGTTGTCCCAATATTGAGTTATGTATAAAACTAAGTTTTAGCAAGACGAATGCTATAGTGTACAAATAAAGAGACACAAAGAAATGTTATATCTTTACTATTGCCAGAAAACTGAAACAGAACGTTGAAATCATGAAACTATGGCTCCGTGGCTAAACAAAATCAATTTATTTCATAGTACCTAAATATAACCGTTTTAAAGTCAAACTACGTGCAATATTTTATGTGCTATCTAAAAAAACTCTGTGAAGAGTCAATAACTTAGTATGTTTTAGATACAAAGTTGCTTTTATACAGAAACTGATACGAGTGTCTCAGAAACGGGTTTATTATTATATTTTTTTGCTGATTTTTATTGGTGATCAGGAAGCTAGATTTGGAGATTTCATTGTAGTCATTTTTAGAGTTTTTGAGTTTTTCCCAGTACTCTGAAAGTTGGATTTTTCCGTGAGTGTACTCTGCTCTGCCTCAGCCTTATAGTTAAGGTAGAAACGCCAGGTACGAAACGAGTCCATAGAGAGATGTCTGTGTGGAAAGCTGATTGAATTGAGACGTGGCTCTATATGCTTTATCGTTATCCTTGTTTTCAGTAAGTAGGAAGTAAAATGCAAATCTATAGTCGTATTGCTTATTATACGGACTAAAATCGGACTAAAATTGAAGGAACAAATGTCATTTTTCATATATTTTTAGTCCGTATAATGAGCAATACGACTATAGGTATCTTGTTATAAACTAAAATTTATTTTTTTGTTATATCGTCGCTGTATTTTATTAGCTTCATTAAAATAAGTGTAGGTTAGCTACTGCTTCTGTCATTTTAAATATAGCTTGAAGACACTGGTTTTTACCAATTTATTACAAATTTTACCATAAAACTCTTGCTTATTATTTTTGATTTTTAATTCCCCATTACCCAGCTTTAGTATTATTAGGATTCTAGAGTTAGACAGGTAAACCACACACATAAATAACCATAATCTTAAATTTCAGAAAAAATGATCTGGTATCTATACAGATTTATGATTTCATTTTTCGTAACGTGTATTATGATGCGCTAGATTTTGATCTCCTCTTTCAGAATGACTTTGCTAAACAGAGAAAATAGACAATACTATACGACCATGTAACTTGATTACGCGAACACAATGTCAACGTAATCCTTTATCCATTCGTACTTTTACGATGTGCCGTGAGTTACAGTTATTACCCCCTTTCGTGTCACCGAACAAATACAAATGGTTCCATTAGAGAAAATAACCAACAGATACATATCTACCGGTCCCATGTGCAATGGCTTCAAGTTTGTAACTCGATAACGATCGACCCGTTCGTGTATGAATCCACTAACGATGGACTGACCATTTAAAAGTGTTGACAACACTTTGTGCCGACAGACGATGTTCCAATAATTCAATTTTCAGGCGTCATGTCTAGGTTAGAAGTGTAACAAAATGCTATTTTCTAATGACAAGCCCAAGACGAACTAAAAAGGGTGTGGCTCAGTGTGGTATCCAAAGCTTGGATTGGGATTCTCCATCAGCGGCTACAGGCACCGTGAAGAGAAGAAGCTCCTGTCCTGAACATTCTAAACGATCTCAGAATACAATCTTTGAAGTTGAGACACCTTCTGACTCCGGCAGCGGAACATCTCGAAGCATAGACGACAGTGAACTCATAGACATAGAACAAAGGATATCTTTTATTATAAACGAAAACCGATCCTCCCAAAGCAATTCGGAGTCGAGCGAAGCCGATTTTATCATTGAGAGTTTTCTAAACAATCCTATAAACGAAGATTTCTTAGAGATACCTCAAAATGAAACGCTCTGTGATCGTAGTAAAACTTTTATTTTATCCGAAGAGACTGAAAGTAGCAATGAAAAGAATGATTCATTTGCTGCTGATGAGGTACCTCAGGATAAGAAAGTTAAAGATAGGAGACTTAAAGTACCAACACCGGTAAAGAAGTTTAACAAACCTTTTGATCTCATTAAAAATAATTCTAAGCTAGTCAAAGATACTAAAAAAGTTGAGGATAAAACGAGTGTTTTACCCGTTTATCGAAGTTCCGTTCAAGGAACAAACATAGATCTAAGTCCTAAAAGAAAAGTAGCTTCAAAGTTGCGGTTACCTTTTTCTCCAGCCAAAACTATGGAGAAGCCGAAGATAAACTTCTTTCAAAACAAAAGTAGCCAGCAGAACGTAAAACCCTCGCCTCTATTATCGTCACCTGTCCGCCGAACGATATCCAACGAGTATGTGAGACTAAAGTTCACCAATGACACTGTAATACGGCGGACGATCGACGGCAAATCCGTGCCCAAGATTACTCCGAAGATACAATCGATAATACCCGAAAGCCCGGTGGATACCGAAGACCCGTTCCTAAATCTCAGTCCGAACAAGAAATACACAGTTACAGTGAACAATAAAGTGCGATGTGACAAGGATAATTACGTCATATTCGATCCCGATACGGGGTTTAGTTCGGAAGCGGGAAAATCTCGAATACAGGGGAGGATTCTCTCTCATTCGAGTGAAAAGTCGCGTATTCCGCTAAAATCCCCAATAGGGGAAAATTCTGGAGCAACTCGAAAGTCTGCTAATGTTAGTGATACCGACAGTGGAATTTTGTCTCCTAATTCCCCTGTGGAGACGAGTGAACGAGGTGCCTATTATGTGAACGCGGCGGCGTTTAGTGAGACGGCGAAAAAGTGTGTTCCTGAACTTGACATCACCATCCTTGACCCGGGGTTGGCGAAGAAAGCAGCTGAGCAAATACAGGTCAGTCTTTATGTTATTTACATCAAATCTAGATAAAGTTCCAAACTTAGGTATTATTTAAATTACCTAAGTAATTGTATTTAAAATAATTTTCAATTTCCGTATTATATTTAACTGAATATTTGAAACCGGCGTACTACAACAGATTAGGTATTCGTGTTTCTAATTAAAGCATATTTTGTTACTAAACGATGGAAGAAGACGTTTTATAAAAATTGTAGAGCGATACTACTAACTTACTTATTCAAAATATGAGCATGCATGATGACATCTATGTGAGATGTAAATTTGGACATACCTCTGACTAACCCTTTGACATATTAATAGAATCTTAAATTCTTGAATGTCTGTCGTACCTGGCGATACAGCCGAGAGGCCCTTTATATTTTTTACAATTTTATTATTCAGACAAAGTGCCTACATCATTTTTTACTTAAAAATTCTGAACCATTTATCTTACGGAAGGATCGCAGACGTAATTTAACTTCCGCCGGAAACAGTCGTTTTTCAGTGGAATATTTTAGAACTTACAAACAGTGTAAGTATACTCATTATTTTTTATTTTAGTAAGTATTTACACATGCTTACAATTTATTTTTGACACCTATATTGTTATGTAGTAATTGCAATACTTTCAGAGTCGATTTACCTACATCCCGAAGAAGAAAAAGCATTCACTATTGCACTTGCCACGCCATCTAGTAGGCCATAGTAAAAGCTCTCGAAAGCTTTTGAGAACCCAACCGGTGAAGGTTTGGTGTGAAGTAAAAAAAAAGCTCCTAAAGCTTAGCGTAGTTCAGCTACTCGACGCTAGATGGCGGTGCTTGCTTTATACGTTTGCTCAAAAGTAGAGTGGTAGAGTCATACACAAGCGTACATAGTTAACTAAAGTGTTTTGTGTACGGCGGATTGCTGTACACAAAGCCACATTATTCGGGACAATCGTGCAGTTAATTTTGAAATGGGGCCCATTTAGCGAAAATAATTAATGAACCGGGAATGTCTGCCTGGGGCCCACTTTTGTTATGGTCAAATGGTAGTTTCAGTTTGGGAGGGTTTATGCGAATTTTGTGGCCATGTGCAATTTAATTGTGTTTTGTCTGAATTAGACTAGTATTATAATCATAATAAAGTACATTATATATAGTATTATCTGATCTCCTAGTCTATAATATAGCAGCGAAAAAAATTAAATAAGAGACCATAATATTGAAACTTTATATTTGCGTTTGTAAAAGTTCAAAACAAAAATGTAAATACCTACCTAATGAGAAAATCAGCGAAGGTTCTCCAATCTACAAAAATCATGATGATTTCTTATAGATTTGAGTAACCTACCACATACTTACCTCATTATTTTTTATTTCAAGGTCTTTATGAGGCATTGAGTCTTAAGTCTCTTATTTGAACATTTTTGTTATCTATTAGCATCATCGAGACGTGATCAGCTATTCAAATGCTTTCAACGTATAAGCGATAAACAAATAAAATGGCAGTAAAAATGTTATTGAGCTCTTTTGTAAGTAACATAGTATCGGGTGGATCTCGATGCGACCTGTGAGAATCAGCCTGATTGCCGCCGTGGCAGGAATAGCTAATATGTGATACTGAGTCTAAGTTCGACTTGCACTTCCATTAAAATCGTACTTACAACCACACTTACAACCACACTTACAACTTTATAATTTTCGTCCTATATTTCACATAGAAATATTTTAATCGCGAAGGCGAGATGACAGTCTATTATTTCATTATAATTAAATACAATAGAGTTATACATGTTGATTAGACAAATAAAATATGTAACCGCACAATGAACCCTAACCTTAGTCGTCAAGCTATACCGGAGTTAGGCGGCCTAAAAATTCCACCACCAGTGTTAGCCGCTTAGCTAGTTCATACAAACATACCTACATACATACCTTGTAATTGTAAAGTGTCCGTCAAGTGTGTGTCTTACATACATAGGCACCTTGTAAAGTGTCCGTCTCCTTGTAGTCTTGACCACACAATATTTCTAAAACATGTAACACGATACTGGATGACGAGATTTGTAGGTAGGAAAAGTTTTAAAGTTTTAGTTTTTTTCTTACCTACAAAAGTTTTAAATGATTTTATTTCATATTTTTAGAAGTTGTAATACACCTCATAGAAAAGCTATCTGCCCCTTTTCATAATTTTTTTTTGTTACCAGTCGAGTGTCACATAGGTAATAAGTATGAATTCACAATTAAACTACGAGTAGTAACCAAGTTTCAAGTTGTATGATATAAGTAAGTACCTACTTAAATTAGTTGTTTGAAATTTTATTCAGTTACATACTTATATCAAAAACAGTTACAATAATGTAGGGTAGGACATAGATTTCTCAAAACTCGCACTATGCCCTAAGGACCTGCGGTGTGAATAGGCAATGGTGTGAATGGGTATTTACTGGAAGCATTCCATTCATGAAATCGTAAGAGTCGTTGACCTGGATAAATTGCATAGTGACTATGCACTATGTTTTTTTTTATGTGATTTTCTACCGTACATACAAGTTTTCTATAAAAGCGATATGATATACCTACGTAAGAAAGAAATAACTGCACATTTAGGGTTCCCTACGTAGTAGTTCCAATTGTCGTCAAGTATTTAAATCAGTCTTTTGAACCTTACGTTTTTATTACTTTCAATAAAGATACTTATAGACTAATAATAATGCCATCCAGCGCGGTAATGCTGCCAGTGTCTTGGGCACGCTTCCGTCTGGCAGTGGCTTGGATCAGTTGAGCTACCTATAGATCGTTTCCAACGATCCTTAGGTGGCTCAACTGGTTCTTTTTGTATTTTATACTTTTATGTAAATATGTAGTAGTTTAGTTTCTGGTGGAAATATTAATAATTAAATAATAATACTATAAATCTATATACTTATCAGTCAAATATTTTCACCTATCTAGTAACAACCAAGGTAAAATAAAACAACAAGCTAGTTATAATTTATTCTCATAGGTAATGTTTAGGGTACATTAAAATTACTAGGTACGTTTATATAAATATGTTATTTCTCTACGTTAATGTTCACACATCTGCTGAGTTATGTGTTTTGCATGGTATAAGGGCGAATCTGAAATTGCCGTTGCAAGTTTTAATGAATTAGCCCAGCTTCTGACTGACGTGACCAATTTGTCCTGTCTTGTCTATGCTGCAGGGCTGCAACTAGATGTAATTAGGTTACTGTCCCACTATCTGTTTATTCTGTGGCCAAGATCGTGGGTCGAGTACATAATGCTCCGAATTTGCTTTGATTTTACCTTCGAAGTAACTGTCAACATAAGGGTGTCAATTCTAGCACCGAACTTTTTTTCAACCTCAAGCAAAACCTCAACTAAATCTTAGATTTTCGACTGTTTCCTATTCTACTAAAACGACTCAGTTGTGGTGAGGTTTTAGCAAGGTTTTAGCTAAGGTTTGGACTTTGGCAGAACACATTTTTGAAAAGCTATTCTACTATTCACCAAAAAAGCTGACATTTATGAGATCGAACCAAAACGCAGCGGAATCATTGACGTTGTCATCTAGAAGAATTGGGGGCAAGGTCTGAGATGTTTAGTTAGTTAGAGCAAAGGATTTTTGTAAATTACTAGAATGTTTGTTTTATCTCTAATGGTCTTTTATGGGTAGTGAACACTATAGTTTAACCAGATTTAGCAGGTTGAGTTTAATAATAGGGCGTATTACTCAAGTTTGAGCGATTGAGAGACTCAAACTCAGACTCTACCTTTTTCAAGATTTTATTGAAATTTTCAATAACTACATAAAATACTTTGACTTTACTTCTACCCGTGACTTCGAATATTAAAATTATACCTTCATAAAATAACGTGACTGAACAATAAATTCCCATTCCCGCAATAAAGTAGGTACCTACAACATTATCTACTTACACAAGAAAGGACTTTAACTAACCACGTAGGCATAATATATGGTGGTACATTTAATATGTTACATGTAGCGCTGAAAATTCGTCTCCATAATGACGTCACATTTCATCCCCTGACGCTACCAAAGAGAGGAGAGTCAAAATGAAGTGATGAAACATTTCAGGGGCGCAGAGCGTTTACCCAGTTATGTGGAGTTGAGTATTTGAGGGCACTCTAGACCTCTTCACTCTTGAACTGTTTGTGCTCCTTACTTTACCTGAATCTACACTCATTAGGGTACGCTAAACTGTATGGTGAATTAAACTCGTTTTGTGGTTTTCAAGGATATGTGGATTTAAAAAATAAATCAAACAATCTGTCAAAAAAAAAAAAGTGATTCATTTTATTATATTTTTAAGGGTGCGGGTTATGTTGAAGTGTTGTGTAACTTGTGTAGCTTTTTCAAATCGAATTGAAAGGAAAATAATGGTTTTAATATTTTGAAACAGTAATAAATGAAGGCATTTTTCTACTCTTAAGTAGTAAAAGTATCAGTTTTTTGAGCTTTCAAAATTTATCATCATCAACAATAGTTGTTGACCGGACGATATTCATTAATAATGTATTTTTTTGAAACGCAGTTGTAGTGAATTCTTTATTCTTAGAGGTATGAGCCGTCAAGTTACCCCATACATTTATTTACCACGTTGTCAAAAAAGCGAATGTATCACTTTGTCTGAAAGAATTATTGGTAATTCAAAACCGGGGATGTGCGCGTACTTTGTCTATTCATTAGTATTCCGGAAGTGTGGGTTCATATATCAGTTGAGGAGCTCGTAAATATTGTGAATGTGTTCAGATCACAGCTTGTGCTGTACTGACTTCATTTTTTCTGTGGATACTGCGGATATGCAGGAAATCTGGCGTTTTGTTAAAATGACCAATGAATGTTTGTACTTTGTTGTTTTATGTTATTTACTGATGTTTATAGTACAGTTAAATTAGTTTCAGTTAGTTTTAGTTGGTAGGTATTAAATTCTAACTATCAAAAGTTTGGCTTCTCTTGTGTGACTTGTGAAATATTTTTACAGCAGAGTTTCTTTTTAATTTTATTAAAGTAAACTTTATTTACTTACCTTTTTAAGTAGGTACTCTTACTGAAAAACAAATTTAGTTTTCATCTGTTTGAATATTAGCTGCGCGCACCATGGTAGGTACCTATACAGTTTTGTATTTTCTGGCTTTCTGCGACGTCACTTCTAAAAGGTTAATAAAGTACGTATTCCCTTTCGTATCCCTTCAAATACGCAAAGCAAACCAAATGCATTATTAAATGCCACCCTAAGACATTCGTGGCTCCTTCAGAAAACCATGAATCTTTGGTGATATGGATTTATTTCGGAAAGATGGATGCTTATCGATTTTCGACCTTGAATCAATGTCATAAGGATTAAAAGTAGAGTTGCAGTCCTGAGATGCGATTGGAATAGGTATTTCTTTGTCAGCTTACTCAAGTGTTTCTTCAAAATTGAAAAGCTTTCATGCGTTAAATTGCAACTTTAGTTTTAAAGACATTTCGATTTCAAAATAGATTTATATAAACTTTGTAATTTGCAATCTGTAAATAAGTAATTAAATTCAGACCAGATATTTCGCGAGCGATTTGTAAAAATGATAAAAATGAGAGCCGTGTTAGCCGAAGAAGAAAGTACCTCGCCTTTCGATCCGAAGGTCCTGGTTTTGATCCTGGCCGTGCATCAATGGATTTTTCGTTTCGAAAAACGTATATTAACACGAGCTCTAAACGGTGAAGAAAAACATCGTGAGGAATCCCACAGCTTAATCAGCCCCACACGTTTTAACAATGTCTTACCTGTGGATATGGCCGGTTAAGTTTTACAAAATCGGTTTAATTAACTATACAAAATCGGTCTTTACTTAAGTTGAGTTACTAAGTTACTAACTTACGTACTTATTTTAACATACCTACTCATACCAATTGATCCATAATTATTTATTTTTATTTTCATAATGGTTATTTTGATTAATACTTTTCTCATTTATTCACAGACAAAAGAAAAAACCACACAGTAACACAGGTACTCGTTAAATACACAAATACACTTAAATTAAATCAATCATCAAAGTATGAAAACGTGTGTTTTGTAACTAAAAAAGTCATACTTATAAGATTTTTTTTTACACACTTTACTTTCATCGCTTTTAGCTCTTCTCAGCTTTAGTCGATGCCAGCCCTAAGCGCTAATTTCCATTGTGTACTAAGAGGCTTAGTTGGACGTTGGCTAAGTGGTAGTAAATAGAGAGATGGCCGCTGCAGCTAATATTCCTGAGAACTGATGCAAATGTCACTATTAATCAGGAATGAAAAAGCGTACAGAAAATGTAACGTTCAGTTTTTTAAATTAAATTAGTCAGTAAAGAAGTATTTTTTTTAAACTAGATAAATTCGACTCTCTTTAGGTATAGCCTTTACATTAAAACTCTGATATTAAAAACAAAACTCTGATAAGTAAGTATATTAAATTTAAGACCAAACTATAAATATGATTTACTCAATACTAACTACCAGACGAGTGCTAAGTTTCATTTCAAAATGGTAATAATAAGTTATTAAACTTTGTAAAACAACATCTGAAATCATAACAGACTCATAAAAATGTGTCCACACTTACTGACACTTTAATTTAGGCAGAGACAAATGTTGCTAATTAAAATCAGCAGTCTTGGTTTACGAAGCACTAAATTCATATACTTGAAGGATATTTTTGGAACATAAAATCTGTTACAATAAAACGAATAAAATCTCAGAATATCGGTAGAATTATTCCATATTTCGTAATCATAATGAATGTGGCTTCTTATACTTAGCTAAATCATTCTATTGCTATCTATTTTCGTTGACTTTAGAGTGGGTCTCAGAAAACAAAAGTGGGTGACGAGAAAACTTTTTTTTTTAAATAAATTTACCTTTTTTCAAAACCTCTTTTTCAAAGTTTTGATGAATTGATTAGAAATAAATAATGTGGAAAGAGAAGACGAGAAGACTAAAACTATAATTTGTTATTACGTTCTATTAGATTAGATCAAAACATTTCAATCAAGGTATAAATCATTTCATTTGATATAATGATGAAACGTTTTTATATTTTCTGAACATCCAAGTGGAATGGAAAGTAATTAAGCCGATACTCTTCTATCAATAGACGTTCGTTCCGTCTAATTAGTGAAAGAGCTGAGCGGCTGTTCAGCTATTCGTATCAAGGTACAATGTTCAGAACTATTTGTAAAATTGAACTTTCAATATTTTTTTGTAAAAAATAAATCTGTTGAAACTTTTTGTTCATGATTTACGATATTTTTTTGAAATTGCATAGGGTAGGTACTCGTAACTTACACAAGAAGCTAGTGATATTTTGTAATCCAAATGTCTTCTTCTATTCTACTTATTATTGAATTCCAAGTATGACTGGATTTTTGTGATTCAATTACGGTTATGCAGCTGAAACGATTTAAGTTTTTGATTAACTGTGTCCGGAACGGAGCCACGTACAGAAGCTAGTACTACTGTAATATTTTTGTAAGATGTTCACGTCTCATTAAAACTAATTAAAATAGAAGGGTAATTTATAAGTAAAATAAAATAATGTGACGCCATAAAGTGCGTAAAACAACGGTCTGTCGCTGACGCGATCCATAAATCAAGGGTAAAGAAAATAATTTATGGCGCTTAATCCCTCGAGGATATACCGGCCGGATACGTACGTAACATGTCCATTAAGTTGCCTTTTAGTTCTTCAGAGCTCAAACACTTCTAAAATGGTCATACTTTTACAACGCACGTAGTTAGAGAGTGGGCACACAACGTTTTCTGAAGCGCGTTTTGAGCTGCGCGTTCACATCGCGTTTGTATCGATACAAGCGCGCTGCAAAAAATGCAGTGTGCCCACTCCCTTAATACTCTCTTAATCTCGGGATTGTATGCGGAAGAATTTATTTTTTTAGGTTTTATTAGCACACTAGCATAGAACATGCTTCCGCCAATGAATCGTACATTTTAAATAGGCTAAATGCTATTCCAAGCCACAATCTATATTTATTAAAGTTAGGTACATAAAAAGTTGATAATGATAAAGAAAAGGTAAACCCCGCTTAGTTTCAAGAATAATCAAATTCTTGTGTGTATCTAACAATCTTACCTCTCCAATTATTTCATCTGGTCATAAATCACAGTAACTTATCTATCCAGTAGTGCAGCCCCAATGACGTATGACAGGGGCGATAATTAGTGCGTGTGCTATTCCGGGCCCTTCCTGCGACGACTAAAAATGGCCCAATCAGTCAAACGGAGCCGCCGACTAGTCACGTCGGATGTCAGTAATGAGCTAGAGATTTCGTAGAGAAATGATTTTACTATGGAGCTATCATACTGATTTGAGAATTATCATTTCTTACTTGATCCTTTAAATGTTTTGATTTTGTTCTTCGAACAGAAATGAACTAGGAATTTTAGATGAAATATGAAAACTGCACAAGTGCTTATTCTTTTCAATAGAAATGTTAAAACATTTGGATTCCTGCCAGTACTTTTACGAGGATGGCACAGAATGCATTTATTTATTGCTTTGCTATTTTTTATTAGTCGAATTTGAAAAGACAACTAATACTATGAAATTAATTATGTTATGTAAGTAGGTACAGATTGTCTTGTGTAAATTTTCTGTGTTATTTAATAAAAAACAGATCCACTAACATAGAAATCTCTGACCGACCCTATCAGTTCAAAAGTTAAATGATTCCTCCTTGGTAAATATTTCTTACAAATTCCCATCATGAACCTTATAGCAACAGCTCAAACTATTTTCCAGAAAGTTCTGTAAGCGCAATGATAATAATTATAGTAATAAGTGTAATAACACTCATCTATGACGTCGAAATCTCATACAATCCGTACCAGTTCAAAAGGTAAATTACTCCCACCGATCGGTAAATGTTTCGTATAAGCTACGATCATGAATCTGATGGAAAGGGCTCCACCTGTCTTCCAGAAAGTTATGTAAGCGCATTGATATCGAACGCAACGCAACTTGAGCTGAAACAATCCTCCGAGGCTTTATAAACTGAGCGATACTTGAGCCGGCTTTGAGAAATAAATTTCCATGCGCGCATTATGTTAATATTGTGGAAGAGTTTTGGGTTCTTATGAGACTCTGTACATCATTTTGTCTGCAAAAAGATTGCATTAATATTGTAATATCTACAATTTTTTTTTTTCTTTGGTAAGCCGTTTGTTTATATATCGAAATAGTTTCATTACATTGAACGCTTTGGTGTAGCTTGCTAATTCGTTCTTGATAGGTAGAAATAAGCAACGTTTGACAAGAAATTGAATGGATGACCGCCAATGACAATAACAACTGAGAGTATCTGCGCTTCGTATCGATGCTTTATACTGTCGGCTATAGAGTCATTAAGTCATAAGAAAGGTCTTTGGGCGGCCTTACTACTCCATCACCAGAGTTGGCCACTTAATTCTCATACAAACTCTCAAAATATTATGTTTTTCTGAACTCTTCAGTGTTATCGAAACAGCAAAAGCTTTGGTTCGCTGATGTCCATTGTCCATACTTTTATTGGCCAATAGATAAAGCTTATTCATGCAAAAGGCTGCCAGCCAATTTGTCTGCCGTCGACCACTATAATTTATTCTGTCAGTAACTCAATCTGACGTTCAAAGGGACGGCCACCTCGGATGTCCCGACGCACTTTACAGAGCACGTGAATCTTCCTCACTGTTATTCAATTTGTTTCTCTACGCACTACAAAGATGTAGGGATTTAAAAAGTGACACGTAGTTTGTTAGGTCGCTTTGAATAATGAACACATTGATTTAAACTCATCTTTCCTCTCAAGAAAATCTTGAATGTGAAGTGGTGTGCATGTGGGGATGATCAAACTATATTGTTACCAAAACTATAAAAGTTACATTTAAATCGTATTGTTGAGAGTATTTAACACGATACCAAGTATTTTTATGATATAAGATTTGAATTATTTTAAAGTCATAATGTCTTATCAATCTTGTGATTCATAATGAAATGAAATAAATATTTATTGGTTCACAAAATGGTTTTATAGGATGCCTACAACTGAAACTACTGCTAAATAATGTCACCATCACTTTTCTTTGATTGTCACATGAAAAAATAAATGTATGAATAGTCTAAGTTGCTAAAATAGCTGAGAAGCGGAGTAAGTTCACAAGCAATAAACGGTTTAGCTTCTAGTTCTCGTAATTCGAAACATCGTATAAAATTGATAAGCACAGACTAATAAAGTACCACATCCATTAACCCTCCATCCTCGCTTGCATCTGCATCCCTGTGGGCCGAAGCATCGATCCGCCCCAGTCGCGTGCCGAGCGTCCTTCGTGCAGGACGACCGCCCGCGAAGCCTCCGCTTTAGGCGGGAAAAATACGCGGCTCTGTCACAAAAAAACCTTGGATCCGCAATTTAAAAAAAAAATAGGTCGAATTTGCTGCTCGTAGCCATTAAAAAATACGGTGGTTTGAATTTAGACTTTGATGTTGATTTAGGCGGAAAATACGCGCCACTGTTGCAATAGAACAATTCGATTCGCAATGTAAAAAAATGGAATAAGCTTTTGAATTCGCTGTTTGTGAAAAAATAAAACTTTGGTGTGGTTTTTGGACTATTGAATTTGGATGTTGGTTTAGGCGCTAAAAATATATGCCACTGTCCCTAAAATAGAACAATAATTCGATTTGTAACAAAAAATATGTGATAAGCTTTTGAATTCGCTTTTTGTTGCAATAAAAAAAACTTTAAGTGTGGTGGTTAGACTATTGAATTTGTATGTTGGTATAGACGGAAATATACGCGCCACTGTAATAAAAAGAAAACAATGATCCGATTCGCAATTTAAAAGCTGTGTTGTTTGATATAGGCTTTTGATTCACGAAAAAAACTGTGTTGTCTGTTTGAAAAACGTGTTTGAATTTGCAATGAAACTGTAAAAAATAAGTGTGGTGATTTTTGGACTATTGAATTTGGATATTTTAGGATGGAAAGCCAATAGTTTTTTGTATTTAAGCTTCGTATTTTATACTTTTTCATTGGACTTTTATAAGTGTGTATTGAAAACTTTTGTGTAAAATTGACGGGTACTTTTAAACCATATTTCAATAGCTTTATTTCTTATATTTTGGTTCATTTTGTTTCGTGTTATTTGTTATAATTATTGTAATTTATTTGGTAAGTCTCCATGGCAGGTGTAATATTTCATCCCCTATTATCAGCGATCCTACTTTAAAACTCTCATTTATCAGAATATTGGTAGCTTGAATGTATCCTGATTTCGGGTTTGTTAAACTTTCAGACTTTATTCAAGTTATAAAAAGACTTTAAAATATAATAGAAAACTGTAGAAATGAGCGTTCAGAAAATAAAGATTTAGTAAGGAATAACAGTATTGACGCTTTCGTAGACATTTTTTCGTAGCATCTCGTAGACCTGCTACAAATTTTGCATCGTTTTGCAACCTTTTTGCATCTACATAGATTTTAGGTTATCTTCACTTCTTAAAATATATTGTGAGCCTTGTTAAGGATTTCAAATGCTTCCATTGTCTTGTCGTGAGGTACTTTGTTCATGTTTTGCGAAGTGGCGTCGAGACACGGCTCCCAGACGTGACTAGAAAAGGATAATGGTGCCATTCATACATTTTGTATGATAAGTAGATGCGATGTGACAATGACCATTTATGTAAATCGGGGATTTAGAACTACTTGAAGAATTGTTGGTCTTGGTAAGTGTGTGTGGATTGGGTAAAAATGTGATGTATGAGAGAATATTTTGTGTACACTTTAGCGTAGTTAGATTAATTTCAAGAGTCAATTTTACAGAGAAAATCATACATTTCACATTGTATTTAAAGAAAACTGTTTCTATAAAAATGTCCTTTACATTTTACGGGATGGTCGGGATAAATGGATACCTAAGTCGGGATGAATTTCAAGTGATATCTCTAGAATAAAAATAAAAGAATATCAATTATATATTTTCTTTTAGAATACATTTCTCAAAACCAGTAAAATTCTTAGATGGATATCTTTTAACATTCATTAAACAGACTTCTTCCCCAGCACAGCTTACATTTTCTTATATTTCAAGACGTCGTTAATCTTTTTACCATTATGGAGCCTCAGCATCTAAGGATAAACAAGACTACTTCCACTCTTATCAAAAAGCATAATATACTTTACTTATAATTTTTCAGAGATGATTATCTCCACATTCAACATTCAACACATACACATTCATTCATACACATTCAACAGGAAGGAATTATACCACAAGGAACATGTCAAGGCGATTAGCGCCCCTCTCTCCCCACCCTCTCAGCCCCCTCTCCTCGTTCCTTAATCCGGCCCGCACGCAGCCCGCACACGATAATATTGATAACTTATTTAATTGTATTACTGGACTTTCGTGTGCAATAAGTTCCCTTTTCCGGTTCAAATTGATATTGATTGCGTCGAAAAACTAATTAGTTGAATAGGTTTAATAGAGAGTTTGATTGCAAATGACTGCTCTATTCATTTATTGTTCATCAGACATTGTACAGAAAGCGTCATTAATTGGTATCCCCCTAGTAAGAGGTCGGTTTGCAAGCCGTTGATCTCAACTTTTGTAAAAACTTCCTTGCTTACTTATGGATATCTAATTTCGCTCGAGTTCCTAAACGAGCCAATGCAATAGCTGTTATAATACCCGACTGAAATCCAAGGTTGAAATGAAAAGGATCTTTGTTCAAATCAATAGGGGGATACCGATTGATGACCCTGACTGTACCTATATTATCACACTTGATTTTTACAGAAATAGCATTGTTGGTTAGATTGTGAATATGATTTCTATAATTCTGAAATTAAATAACATCAAAGGATACATTTTTGTGTCGTAATTTTCCAATCACTGCTCTAGTTCTACCGTTGAGTATTTCTAAAAAATATTTCAAATGAAAATTATTTCATCACACGTTTTCTTGTTAAATGAATCAAATGAAAACTCCATTAGAGTTTCTCAGAAGCCTGTGCCGGCCGGACGTGATCCGGTTCCGGCAACTGAAGGGACGCCCTCATCAAGCCTCAGATTACTCTATCTTCACACAATTTACTAGTACAGTCAACATCAGTACCAAGATGTACTTACTCATAGTAGGCGGTCCAATCTCAACCTTTCGCCTTCTATTTCCATTGACTAGACGTAAGAGTAATATGAAAATACATTTTCTATAGCCTAGCTAAACTTATAGGTAAACAAGTTGTTTAAAGTTGAACACTGGTTAAACAACGTCCTGTTTTTATTTGTGGATAGTTAGGAATAGAGACAGGACGTGTTGTTTAACCAGTGTTCAACTTTAAGCATCTTTCATAAGTAAGGGAGAAAGTGTTTAAAATTTGTGGTTTTCTTTCTATCAAAAATACGAGTGTCTTTGCTTCTTGTGCAGGAACGTACAAACAACGCGGTTTTTTTATCGTGCTTATATTAATAGCTTTCAACTATTTAGATTAATTATCAACGCCCAAAAATATCTTACATTTCTAAAATATTAGAAACCGAGTTCTAGGAAGTTTTAACATTGATTGAGAACAAAAAAAGGCGACGTGATATTGCTCACATCTTTCTGAAGTTGACTGTACATTCAATGAGAAAAGTTGTTGAAATAGTCGAGTTGGCTACGCTAAGCTTTATCAGGAACAATTTGAACTGCAGTTTTAGGTGCTTTTTGACTGCGCAGGGGAGTTAGTAGTCTTCTGCTGTTCATTTTTCGCTGCCGCACTAAATTTAGTGTTCAGCTGGGAATATACTGCCGGTCTAGGTACGTGTTGTCTTTTTAGCTTCCGTGCTTTTAAAAACACTATTGTTGTATACCAAATATGTGCGATAAAGTTCTACAAAGTTTTAGACGTCTATTTAAGATTTATAGGAGTGGTTCGTGCGGTAAAGTTTCTTCATAATTCCAAGAAAAAAAATAAGCATTTCAAAACACTTCCTCACTAGTACACATGCTTGGGATTTTATCACAAGTTTCAAATGGACTTAACGATTTAGGCTGGATTCTCGCTGGATTCGACCAAACTGTCATCTTACTCCTAGAGTAGTTATTCCGTTAGCCGACAGAATTCGAAATACAATTGTTTAGAAAGCGCAACCAAACATTATAAGGTGCATTCAAGTTATCCTGGTTATAAGGTGTCATCCTTACAATGTCAAAATATTCAAACAAACAGCAGTTTAATCTGTGGTTTAATCTCCAGATAAAACTTAATCCAGTTTGGTAAAATCCAGCCAAATGAGTTAACTTTCTGATGAACTTTCGATACATACACAACTTGTGCTCTAGTGTGGGCGAGGCTTATCCGACATACCTCTGATATAAACGTTTCACCGAATACCTTCCTTATAGAGCTACCGACGCCGCCACGATGACCTTTTGAACCCATATACAGCTTCTATTTGAAGGGGATTAGTGTATTTGGAACAGTGATAGCTATCGAGATAATTCCGGTTGATTGTACGCGTAAGCTTGATAGATTGCTATTGGCTTTGATATTGCCACACAGGTGTAGGTTCACAAGCTTACTTCATGCTTTTTATTTGCGTTCATAATCTTAGCTTTGACAAATTGATGCGAGATTTGAAAAAAACTCTATTTTGCTGCTTTTTATATTTTTACTAAATTAAAAATATATTTTCAACCAAAATGATTACCTTGTCACACCAAGGTACTTCAAAATAAATAATGCGCATCGGCTAATTTCGTGTTTTCCAAATATGACCAACATCGACAGCATCTAGGCAGTAAATGTCAAAAAGAATGTGACAGAAGTGCACGTTTAGTGACACACTGACACAAGTGCAACTAATTTCGTTTTCTTAAAAATGACTTTGATATTTATTTGTTTGCGATAAAGTGGAAATTGTGATTGTTTTTTATGACCAAACTACTTTTTGTCAATCGTTTTTGTAATGTTATATGATTGTTTCCGATGGCTTCCGAAACGCATTATCTTTCTATCTGACTTCACACACTGCTCGGCCTCGTTAGTCTTCTTTTTAACGCAGTTATTCATTATATCGAAATTATATATTCTTGGCTTTAAAATTATCTATTCACACTATTCTGAAGTTAAGAAATCTTCACACTTTACTATAATCGGTTCTCACCTCATGATGAAACAATTTGGTCATAAAGTTCGACGTGATCGCAACTTTATAAGCTACCGAGCGGAGCCTCTCCTTCGTACAATGGTAATCACATAATGACTACCGTCCATATTCACGGCATAGCTAAGTAGTAAATAGCGGCATTTACACGATAGAGATTATCCCACGGATCCGGACTGTAGAGATATCTGTAAAGATAACCGCGGATAAAACTAGCGGCCTTTAAACGCTAAAGTTTTTCCCACGGATCCGGACTGTAAAGATATCTGTAAAGATATCTGTAAAGATATCTGTAAAGATATCTGTACAGATAACCGCAGATTTTGGACTGGCGCGTGGAACGGTATAAATTTACAAAGTTTTTTTCTTGATTCTTGAATTTTGAACCTTGAATCTGAAATTTTGAATCTTGAATCTTTGAAGTGACAGCTGTCAAACTTCAAATGGCCATATCTCGGAAACTACTCGTCCTAGACTCCCCGTTCCCAGTTCAAATGAAAGCTATGACCAAGATCTTCATTTGAAGTGACAGCTGTCAAACTTCAAATGGCCATATCTCGGAAACTACTCGTCCTAGACTCCCCGTTCCCAGTTCAAATGAAAGCTATGACCAAGATCTTCATTTGAAGTGACAGCTGTCAAACTTCAAATGGCCATATCTCGGAAACTACTCGTCCTAGACTCCCCGTTCCCAGTTCAAATGAAAGCTATGACCAAGATCTTCATTTGAAGTGACAGCTGTCAAACTTCAAATGGCCATATCTCGGAAACTACTCGTCCTAGACTCCCCGTTCCCAGTTCAAATGAAAGCTATGACCAAGATCTTCATTTGAAGTGACAGCTGTCAAAATTCAAATGGCCATATCTCGGGAACTACTCGTCCTAGACTCCCCGTTCCCAGTTCAAATGAAAGCTATGACCAAGATCTTTATTTTTTGAAGTGACAGCTGTCAAACTTCAAACCGCCATATCTCGGGAACTACTCGTCCTAGACTCCCCGTTCTCAGTTCAAATGAAAGCTATGACCAAGATCTACATTTTCAATAACAGCTGTCAAAATGACATCTGTCATCTGAAATGTAGATCTTGGTCATAGCTTTCATTTGAACTGAGAACGGGGAGTCTAGGAAGAGTAGTTCCCGAGATATGGCCATTTGAAGTTTGACAGCTGTCACTTCAAATGAAGATCTTGGTCATAGCTTTCATTTGAACTGGGAACGGGGAGTCTAGGACGAGTAGTTCCCGAGATATGGCCATTTGAAGTTTGACAGCTGTCACTTCAAATGAAGATCTTGGTCATAGCTTTCATTTGAACTGAGAACGGGGAGTCTAGGACGAGCAGTTCCCGAGATATGGCCATTTGAAGTTTGACAGCTGTCACTTCAAATGAAGATCTTGGTACTAGCTTTCATTTGAACTGAGAACGGGGAGTCTAGGACGAGTAGTTCCCGAGATATGGCGGTTTCAAGTTTGACAGCTGTCACTTCAAATGAAGATCTTGGTCATAGCTTTCATTTGAACTGAGAACGGGGAGTCTAGGACGAGTAGTTCCCGAGATATGGTCATTTGAAGTTGGACAGCTGTCACTTCAAAGATTCAAGATTCAAAATTTCAGATTCAAGGTTCAAAATTCAAGAATCAAGGATCGAAATCCAAGATCGAAACCAAGGATCGAAATCAAGGATCGAAATCAAAATCAAGGATCAAAATCAAGGATCGAATGCAAGGATCGAAACCATGGATCGAAATCAAGCGCTGATTTTGTCGAGCGCGATAAAGTAAAAATATCCTGAAATTTAAATGACATGGGCACACTACTAATCCAACAACGAGTGTGAAAGAGACAAAGCTACCAAGAAAGCCTCTCAACAAGACCAACAATCCTTATAACCAAGATTAAATGATAATAGATCGTTGTGTGGACTGTACAGATATCGGTAAAGATATCCGCGGATAAAACTAGCGGCCTTTAAACGGTAGAGTTTTTAGCACGGATCCGGACTGTACAGATATCTGTAAAGATATTTTTACGGATATCCGCGGATAAAACTGTCAAAGGTTGGAATGGCAGAGATCGATCCGCGGGAAAATCCGCAGGCCGATCTCTGCGTGTAAATGCTGCTAATAGCTTTCTAACTCTTAACAAATCCACGAAGAGCTTAATCAGAATTACAGAGATGAATTTGTGTACTTACTTACCTAAACGCAGTTTTATTCATTGCTAAATAAAGAGAGGTCTAGAGGGAGAGACAGTATGCATAAGACGATGATGACATTATCTTGCTACTCAAAATAGACAAAAGATTTTACATATAAGTAAACATACCTTTATAGTATAACCAGCAGGTTTAGAACGCATTACAGAACGCAGTACAGCAATGGTCGCTTGCATTTGCGCAGGCGAAAACTTACTAAAATGCCATTCGAATTTGAATATTGAGGCTATAAGGTTATAGTTTTTGCTTGCATTGTGAAAAGGTTAATTTGACGATTTATTATGTATACTTAGTATCGTACGATGACATAACTACATAACTACTAACTTATGTAATCTCATATATAAAATAATAAATAAATAAATAGGTTGGCAAAAAGCCCCCTTGGCTCGTAAACTTTTCGTGGTTCTGCGATAAGTTTAGGTATAAAGAGCCCTCCCTTCTAAGACAAACACTTTGATTGAGCTGTTTCATATAACCTGTGTGAACGTCCAACGGCAAAGGGCGAGCATTTGCATGTAAAGCACGTGTTCGTTTGAAGTAATGTGCGTATAAATTACATCGACACATGGTGTCCGAGTGTAATCATTCGTTATTAGATGATCATAAAATTAAGTGGGAACTCTGCTTTTATTGTCAGGTTGTTATGATTGAAATTTAGTAGTAATTTCTAAACAGGTTTTATTGCTTAAAGTTCTCAGTACTTAGATATCTATTTAAAATTTGATGGGATTATTTATACACATGCTATCAATATGTGTGTCCGATTTTTTTACCGCTTTTTACCAGTGAAAAGCCGGTGTGAATTGGTGGAAACAGTTATACAATTAACTATGTTAAAAACTTGGCTTAAGTACTAGGCTAATAATTTTGTTATTGCACATTTATTTACCGATTTAAATACCTTTTTTGACGTAAAAAAATAAATAAAACGTTATCTATGGGACAGGACTAACAGTGTACCTAAGTATAAACTACTGTGACGCTGCTTAAATCAAATCTAAAATTGGTAAGTAGGTATAATTAACTAAAAAATCTACAAAGTTATGAATTTCCAGATTTTAGAATAGGTTTAATAATTTTTAAGCATTAGGACCTACAAAAATTGTTACCACATAATGTTTATTTCAAGTTTTTTTACGATTTCACCGTCAACTCTTCAACTCTCCCCTTGTCGCCTGCCTAATATCCGACGTCACATAACTCACTTTGATCCTAGTTACCCACTGAGCTACAACAATAACTCATAACTGAAAGGCAAGGGAGGTTCCAGTGTGGGCCACTGCGATAAAAAAAACTCGCAATATTACATTTCTTGATAGTGCTAACGCTCTTGAGATCCTTTCCGTGGTCCAACCATCTACTTTTTCTTACGTGTCATTTATTTTATTTATTTCTCATTACATCTATTGTAACAGGGTGCCCCTAATGCAATAGCGTAGTTTATTAGAACAACAGAGATAAAATTCGAGTAAAACATTGCCACCTTTACTCCATCGTCCTGTATAAGACGGTAGCTGACTAGTATTAGCCTAAGTTAGTTTTTCAAGTCATTACCTATAATATCAGAAGGCCTTAGTATACTTTTGATCCATCTACTCCGTCACCTGAGTTGGCCACATGCTCGATACGAACTTACTTATTTATCGCACAAGCAGTTCTAAAAGGACTTTTGCTGGCAACAATGGTAAAAAATACGAAATATTGCAAATGGTGATTCTTGATTGTATATTAATATAGGCAGCAATACTATAAAAAAAAGGTTAGTTTAGTTCCCAAACAAATAACTAAAAAAAAAGTGTGGCATTTTCGGGATGCCCGGTATTTGTAAAAATGGAAATGTATGACGGAGAGCGTCATACCGTTAACAGTTTACGACTCGTTCTCATTCCTAGGCGCACCAATATATTTTTGACATCAATAATCTGTTCTGCTGACCTTACATGAAGTAAAGGTAGAAGTTAATTAAGATAAATTAGTACAATAGTGCTCTAAGCTCTATTATTCAATAGTCTCTCCATACAAGATCCTTCATACAATAGTTCTTCTCAGACTGCACTAGTGAGTGAAAGATCCCCTATAGTCCTGTCACAGTTCATTACAAAGATTCTATGTCTTGCCCCGAGGGTAGTGTATCTTAAATCAGTATTACTGGAGGCAGTGTCTTAATTAAGCTTAGGTTCACCCGAGAGCATTACAAACAGGTGTCTGATTTCGTAGAGTGCATGTATGCTTTTAGCACTTGATTAGGATTTTGAGTAATACTGAGTCTAAAAGGAAATCCTGTAATTCATATTGAAGCAAAATATTCATAAAACATTGCAAAAGTGTTATGAAGGTAACTAGATACCGTGATAAGAGTTTTTGTAATGCATTGTATTTGTCATACATAGGTAAATTTGTACATAGGTTAATTAGAGATTCTATAACGATGTGTAACTTAATTTTTTAAAACAATTAATCCTGAACTAGGCACCTTATGCGACGTTTCTTATGTTTTTATTCTTAAAGCAATTTTAATGAACAACTACCAACTAACAACCGGTGTCTATTAACCTCTATTTTCAGACTCGCTCGCTCATAAAATACTATCAAACAAATCTTATTTACAGAGTATTTCCGAATACAATAAGATAGGATGAAAATAGACATGCGGGTAGATTCAAGTTCGCGCGGGCCATGGGGAGTGAGACTTCTATTTCTGTATAGACGCACCATTATTTCTATTTTATTCTGTTGACATCTAACAAACGGGGGTTCATTGAACTCGGACACCGGAAGATGGAAATAAACAATATTTTCTTTGAAAGGGTGTTGATGATCAAGTTCATTACACCGCCCGGTGTGGCTACCGCGGATGAATATGCAGATGTATTGATTGTATAAATCTACATTTTGAAGGGATTGCAAAACCATGCAGAGTTTGTAGCCCGTCTGTGTAAAACGTACCTAATTTTAGACGCACATCAAAAAAATACCAATATCAAATTAATTAAAACAATTAATACAAAACCATGCCGGAAACAACACTTGTAGGTACTTGATGAAAACTATCTTGATAGGTACTCAAACTTAGGAATACGCGATTATTGTGTGCAATCAAGGCAGTTGTGTGTGAATGATATTTATGATGCTGAAAGTTGCTGAAAGGATTTTATAATTCTTGGAATAATTCAATGTCTAATGTGAAGTGATAAAAGTACTTCAGTGTACCCAAGGCAGTATACCCTCATCGAATTCGTCATGTCATCGAAATGTAATAATTCCCCCGCGTGGGGAATCGGAAAGCTATTTACAAAGAACAGGGGACATGTGGGGAGTTACACTCGTCTACACATTTCCTTGGGAAAATAGGAAAATTGGACGTTTCTGATGAAGTAACCCTGAATTTGCGAATTGAGCTTTCGAATCGATTGTATCGGGCTTAGCAAGTTAGGATCAAGGGATACTTAATTTGTAAAGGCTTCGGATCATTAATGAGCCTTTTAATTTGATTATTTACATTGATTCATTATGAGGGATTTGTAAAAAGGCTAATTGGAGGAGCGGATTAAAAAACGGGTCTTTTGTAAAGACCCGATAAATTGAATTTTGAATGAAGGAAGTTTATTTAAAATCAAAAGTATTGTGAGCAATGGTGATTATAAACTTCTAAACGAACTCCATTTATTCTTAATTCTGAAAATACCATCAACTTTCAATACACAGTTAATTCAAGTTTTTTATTGTCTTCCCTTTGAGGTAGGTACCAATAGATAAATTAGAGGCAATTCAATTTGGTGGCGACCTCTAGGTCCCTAAGAGTACCTAACCTATACTGTGCTTCTAAAGACCAATTAAACTAAGGAGTTAATTTAATTTAATTTAATTTAATGCTGCCAGTGTCTTGGGCACGCTTCCGTCTGGCAGTGGCTTGGATCAGTTGAGCTACCTATAGATCGTTTCCAACGATCCTTAGGTGGCTTAACTGGTTCTTTTTGTATTTTATACTTTTATGTAAATATATATTAGCCTCACCAATAAAACAAACCTTCATAATAACATTGTACAGTTTTATTCCTTTGTACATGTAACAATTACTTATCGTACACCGGTACTGACTTATTACTAGTGGTTAATGACTCTAAAAATGAGACGTCTTTACAGTAGCAATGTCTACAAGAATGAATGCGCTTCTCGAGTTCTTTTTCCCTTTCTATCGTTAACAATCTACCCTCAATATGTTAAGCAATTAAATTGACTCAAACTAAGACACAGTAAAATAAGACACAGTAAATTAAGACACAGTAAATTAAGACACAGTAAAGTAAGAAACCTTACAGTTTAAATTAAATAATAACTTAAGCTTGATATTTTACATCTAACAACACAGAAAATATTAATAAATTTAGTGAAATGCTAACAGACGGCCGTCCTGTTAACGGAATGACCCTATTCCGTCTCGGCCATTCGAGAAGATAAGAAAAAAAATATTAGTACATATACTTTATACGCGTCAGCGGTAATCATAGTGGTAGGTACTTAACAATAATAACAACATAAAAATAAAGAATGCAAAAAAAAAAAAAATTGTAAAAATAAACAAAAATAACACAAACGATAGCCTGGTTCTAACTTTATCGGTAGGTACATATATACAAATAAATAGTAGTTAGGTACTATCTGTACTTCTTCTTGATCGCAAACTAGGAGTTTTGCAGAGCTGTTCGAGTGTTTTGCTGCAAAACTGAAGACTAGATAATGCCGGTTACAAGGAGATCTGCGAAATTCGAGAGTAATATTATTTCAATGCATAACATAGACTATTTAAATGGAGGTTGTGTTTTATTTTCACAAATAATAAAACAGATAAATTATTATCCAGTGCGTTCTGTATCAATGAAATTAGGTAATACCAAATCGGTCTGATTCAGGAATTCACACTAATAATAATATTGAAAAGTGTGCTATTATATCATCATTTCAATAAAATTTAAAGACAATTATATTAATAACATTTTATATTTTGATGATTACTGTAAATAACAGAATGCCTCATCATCGCATTTTCATGATGCTATATTTAATTTGCTAAACCTATATGATAGGTATTATATATATGATGCAATTTTATATTTATGAAGCACTTTAGATCAGTGATCACCGCAATCATAAGAGCATATTTTACATGAATAAAAGAAACTTATGTTTAGTGATCACTGCAATCATAGCAGCATATTTTACTTGAATAAAAGGAACTTATGTTTAGTGATCACCGCAATCATAGCAGCATATTTTACTTGAATAAAAGAAACTTATGTTTAGTGATCACTGCAATCATAGCAGCATATTTTACTTGAATAAAAGAAACTTATGTTTAGTGATCACTGCAATCATAGCAGCATATTTTACTTGAATAAAAGGAACTTATGTTTAGTGATCACCGCAATCGTAGCAGCATATTTCACTTGAATAAAATGATACTTATGTTTAGTGATCACCACAATCATAGCAGCATATTTCACTTGAATAAAATGATACTTATGTTTAGTGATCACCACAATCATAGCAGCATATTTCACTTGAATAAAAGATACTTATGTTTAGTGATCACTGCAATTAGAGCAGCATATTTCACTTGAATAAAATATACTTATGTTTAGTGATCACTGCAATTAGAGCAGCATATTTCACTTGAATAAAATATACTTATGTTTAGTGATCACTGCAATCATAGCAGCATATTTCACTTGAATAAAAGATAGTTATGTCTAGTGATCACTGCAATCATAGCAGCATATTTCACTTGAATAAAAGATCTTCTCCTTCTTCTTCAGCATATATTCGCCCACTGCAGGACATATAATATGCCTCTCCAATATTCTTCCACACTGCTCTATTACTGGTCTTCCTGGTCCAGTCTGTGTATGCCAAGCATACCTATCCTTTTATGTCTTCGGACCATCTGGGGCGGATGGGCTGGCAACGCTCCTTTTTCCGAGCCGTGGACTCCACTCCATGTTGCATTTGGTCCATCTTACTATTTACTTAGGTTCAATGTTGACCGCAGTTTTAGCAGTGTGTTTCACTCGAATACAAATATTTAAGTTTAGTGATCACCACAAATATAGCAGTATATCTCACTTTTAATTAGGTTGAATAATCTCTTATTTGAACTTAAGTCCAGTGTTCATCACAATAATTATGGCAGCAGGTGTATCTCACTTGTACATGCTTATCAACCAAATTATTTTTGTTTTCCAAAAGAAAGCTGTCCGACATTGAGCCAAGGGAAAACCTTTAAAATGTTTTCAAAGAGATTAATATCAGACTGCCAACATTGTAATAATATTCATGTTAATTTAATTTATATTCGAAGACATAATTAAATGGATTTTCAAAAAATGTGTCATTCATAACTATGAGACAAGAAATAGGTTTTAAACTGTCTTTGCCAAGTACAAAACTAACAAAAGTAGATAAATAAATTCTTAGGAGCTGTACATACACATAAAAGCATCACTATAATAATATGAAACTTTTGACAAGTAAAGCGTAATTATGAGAAATAAACCGTCTGCCAACTTAAATTATAATAAAATCAATGGCACCATAACTTGCGTTCCATGTAAGCGGTTCTTTGGCGCAAAAATTAATATCAGACATTGCGTTGCATTGACATGCGGGCTAAACACCCAAGCCCGTAGATAAGTATATTATGTAAACAAATAAATTACTAAGCCAAACGCCTCCGTAGTGGAAATAGGCCAGAAAGATTATATAATTATAATATGAAATTAAAGTTTTTCTCTTAGACTGCAAGAAAATTAAAAATAATGACTAGGTGTCTTAATAAGCTTATTATCAAATATAATATTTTATCGTTTTTGTTACGTATGGTATGAGGAATATTACTATTTAATACTATGTTCATTGTTATTATTCAGGTACTCTACTTATTGCAAATTTGACGTTCCAAAGTGCAATTTAATTTGTCCATTGTTTAATAAATGATATGGGTTTGAATTAGATTTGGAAGGTATAATAATATTTAATTCAAAATTAATTTAATTTACTCTCTTTGTTTGTTTATAAGTTTAAAACTAAGCGAGTGGGACTGTCTTAATATGAACCGACTCAAAGTACACATCAAGGTACAGTCATAACGAATGTTCTTCCCTCTGAAGTTAGGTGCAAGAAAGGATAGCGCATACCTTTACTGCTTAGAGTAAGGGAGATAGAGCATAATAACAGTCAACTCTAAAAATACAAAGGCCCGCCGCGATCAACGCAGCATTTCTCACATCATAGAGTGAAACCGGCATCCAAAACGGCACTTCTGTACAAAATGTAACAAAGGTAAAACTTGTGATCACCACAATATTGTAGCATATCTCACTTAAATCATTTTAATAGTGATAAAATTTATTCATCTTCATAGTCAATTGTGTTTATTTTATTATCATCGTTGTATCTATCATAATAGGTACGTATATCATGTATCATTTATCATGTACCTACCTATAGGTAGGCAATTATATCATGTATCGAAAACGTTATTCATCTATTTATTATTTATTCTTTTTTTTTTATAAGTACTTATATATATTTTTGGAAGACAGTAAATATCAATTACTTATAGTAATATCATACAGTAAAGTAGTTTTGTGTGCATCAGCACGATAAAAACTTCTTTCTTTTTTTTTTTTTGTTTTGCGTTTCGAATGTCCGTCAATACTAGAACACTTCGTAGTGATCCTTATTTTTTTTTTAAAGAAACATCGCTTATCCCAAAAGGAGGACTTAGGACATAGCTTTTTGCTCTTAATTACATAAAAACCGGTTTGCTTTAATCATTTATGATCCCCAGTCTTTAAGAGTTATTCTTCTTTCTATCTTGCAATGTGAGAAATACAGGTAGGTACTTAAGTACAACTTAAGGAACGTGCGGAATGTTAACTTCTGCTAAATGAGGGAATGCACCAAATGTGCTTGGGCACACCTCTGACCACTCCCATAGACATCCTCAAAGGATCCAGAAATGCCTAAAGATCCGAAATAATATGTCCACCGCACTGCGGGAACACAATCGCGATCATATTACATTTAAATCATGAAACGTTGTTAAAACATTTAGTAGGTACTTATATTATCTCTTCTTTATAAAATATAAAGACGCCAATTGGGGCCGCATATGGCTCGGGTATACGTGATAACCTTAAACAGCCATTTAAGCCCTATTTCAGTACATGATACCCCAATAATTGTGACTATTCAGTCATAATAATGCTCGCCCACAAATATAATTTTTGGTAAAGCTGACTTTAATTCACTGTAATCAAGTATATTCACCACTTTATTTTTTTTATATATACTATGTCTTAGCTCAATAGAATAGGTATAGATTCTGCTATACTTATAAGTTACTATTTTATTCTTATCTTTATTAATACTCTGTGCCGACCATTAGGTACGTTTAGGTATTCTCGCAAAACCGTCAGTACTTATTATGGTATTATGGTTTACACAAGAGTTATGAAGTAAACTATAATATGCTCAAATATAAAAAAAAACTAAGTTTACAATTTAACCATGACATTATTATAGAGTTGTTTTGGTAAATAATAGATACATTACGGTTACATAGCCATTGTCGGGTCTAATATTAGTCGAGATCCGGCACAATTTTGGAGTTTTGTTAGGATAGGTGTAAAACAAAACCAGATCAGATTAACAACTAAGGTCGATGGGCAGCCAGTAGTAAATAGGCCAAGAGGCTGCTGCTGCATTCGCCAAATACTATAATCTTAATCATACTAGTTCGAATAAACCGATATAGCTAAGCTTAAGCTACGCTAACGCACGCTTAGTTACTGAGTACGCTAGTCACTAGTCAAGAGTGTTTATCAGAAAATCTACATAAAACGCTATGTTTTTCGATTTTAGTAAAATATATAATGTAGATTGTAGATAATAGCTGCTGAACTTTTATTTTGTCAAAGCAATCAAACTTTAGGTAGATACTTAAATGACTGGAGACAGTATGTCTAACTTAAAAAGTTTCAGACCAGAGTACTACACTAGACCAGGGTTGCAATTCTACTAGATGACAACGTCAATCATTCCGCTGAACTTCGCTTCGATCTCATAAATGTCAGCCATTTGGTTAATAGCCATTTGGTTAAGAATAGCCCCTCAAAAATATGTTCTGCCAAAGTCCAAAACTTAGCTAAAACGTCACCACAACTGAGTTGTTTGTCATTAGTAGAATAGGAAACAGTCGAAAATGTAAGGTTTAGTTGACGTTTTCCTTGTGGTTCATAAAAAGTTTTGTAGTAGAATTGCCACCTAGGTCACTACTAGGTACTACACACTACTACACTAGGTCAGGTGTCAGTCAGGGCAATAGGTACACTTGGGCCAATACTAATCAATGTCTGCATACACGAGGTTCAGATCCATTGTACCTATAGATTTATTTAACGACAGCATGTGTGCCATCTTTACCACGACAAGAGTTTATCTTAGTTTAATTTGAAACAGTTAGCGTTTCGGTGTAAACCGTTAACTCTCTATTATACCGTAACAAATAATAAAAGTTTTTTTTTTTTTAAAGTAGGTAAGATATAATTATTTATACATATTTTTTTTAGTGTTACATTATTTTAGAGAGTGAGTTGGTTGATCTCAGCATAAACAAGGCAAAGACAAGGTATTGGTAGTATGTAGATCGAATACGCTGACTCGTTTCATCAATCTCAGAAATCTAGATTTTGTAGATCAGTTTGTTTCTTGGTTCTCTTATCAATAAAGAAACAGGAGATCAGCCGATGAATTCAAATATCCAAAGCGGCTATGACGGAGCTCACCAAGTTAAAGAAAGACCGAAATATATCCCGAAAGACTTAGGTCAGGCTGGTACGAAAGTTGGTATTCTCGATATTCCTGTGCAGAACCAAAATCGTCTCCGCTATATGCTTCCAATGCATACCCAGTTATTTCGGACACGTTGCTCGCAGAGACCTTGACAACTTTGTAAAACTGTTGGTAGTGGGTAAAATCGACGGGAAAAGAGCTCGCGGTCGCTCACCCACCCGTTGGTCACAACAAACCCGAAGCTTTGAAGACCGCCAAAGACATAAAAATGTGGGGTAGCACAGTACAGCGATTGATCAATCCAGTTTTCTGACTAGAGTACTTCAGTACTAATGAAGATGCCGACTTAGGAGGAGACATCAGTATTAAATTGTATCAATTTCAAATTACAGCATTTTGAATTATGTAGGTAAGTATGTCAATTAAACATTAAACAAAATAAACAGTAGAATTAACACTGAACTGAGTTAAATATTTTTCAGCAAATAAAGTATGTTCCAAATTGCAATTTATTTTACTTAGGAGTGTATATCGTGCTATAGTATAAATTAACACATTAGGTAATGAGTGCAATTTCTACTATCGGTCTTAGCTTCGTTAAAATGAAGATTAATTTAGAATGGGTTCGGCCGCGTCGCTTGCGACTACTGCTCGTCCCGAAATGCGACGAAAATCCAGTTTTTTTTTAAATATATATAGGTAGGTATATAAAAAGTTAATTAAACAACCAATCAAACAAAAATAAAAAAAACAGAACTGAAGAAATACTTCTAGGGTTCTTGACAAAACAAAAACCAAACAAAATAGGGTGCTGATTTATCTCGTGATAAATAGCAAAAAGTGTGCAAAACAGCTATTTTTTCAAAAAAAATAATTTATCAAGTGGGTAAATTTTCATCAATCGTGTTTTCAAAAGACAGAATCCAAGATAAAAGGTCGAAGCATCTTTGCTCGAAATATTATTGTGATAACTTTCACAGTTTCTGAGATTGAATTAGGTAAGTACAAGTTGCATAATGCATACTCCTAAATACCTATCTCAGCATAAACAGAACATAAGTGGACGGTAGGTAATTGTTTGCTTTACAGTGAAACCAGAAAATAATGCGTTTCAGAAAACATCGTACAAAATTACAAAAACGATCGACGAAAAGCCATTTGGAAATGAAAATCACTCATAAGTAAGTACTTAATTTCAACTTTATCGCACACAAATAAATATCAATGTTAACTTTAAATAAATATAAAATATTACTAAGTACCTACTAGGTAAATTAAAAAAACAAATTAGTTGCAATTGCAAGCCATGCCGCATTCTGTTTTGTGGAATCACACACCGCTGCCGGACACATTCGGTTGTCCATTATAAGGCTTGAAGTACTGTATGTACATAGGTATAAATCATAGTAGTCTAAGATCCGACTAAACACGACCCTCTACTATAGGGAAGATAACCAAGAAATGTGTTGGTACCTACCTAAGTCAATCATTCTGCTACCTTGGTTACTCCTGGACTAGGTAGGTACTCTCTACGTAGGTACTTAGGTAAATTGTTGATCGAAGACGATCTCCACAAACACAACTGTAGGTACGCCGTACTGATATCCTAGCCTGTGCCGTGAGTGTTGGGTACCTACGACGTGACTGAGGCGGTTCTTTTGTCCCGTACAAAATTCAACTTTGTAAGATTGGCTCAACTTCTACAAATGTCATACTTCAATTCAAATGTCATGTGACCGTACACAATAATGACAAAATCAGAAATCATGACGTTACACTTTCCTCGAGCTTCATTCAATCTTCAATCACTTGACAATGCCAATGACAAGAAAGGATGAACTGACCGAACAGATACCTAGTCATAAATAATATGAAAATGAGTGAGTAGTCCGCCAATATTTTCCAGGCCGATCGGTTGTTGGTCACGTATCGGCATGCTCACAATATATAATAAACCGTCAATTGAAAATGACCGGCTCAAATGAACCGACTCAAAATGAAAATGAACTTACTCTTACAAAAGTCAATCTAAAATCATGTCATAACATAACTCATACCCAACCACGAGTGCCGTGAAAGGATGGGAGACCAGATTAAGGTCGATCCATGGAAACTCACACGGTAGTTTACTTGCATAATGAATACACAATACAGTATGGAGTAGGTATAAAATATAGGCTAGACAACAACATACACAACTTTCGGTTATTTTTTTTTTTTTTTTTACCTGTGTAATAATTAGACAGCAGTAGTACCTAAACAATAGTAGGTAAACGTAGAAAGGAGGTAGGTACCTATATATAAATAGGTAAGTATCTACGCAAAACACAACGTGATACCTAGTCACATTGTGTTAAACAAAAAACCGCCAGCAATTACTTCAGTATTGCGGTACTAGGCATGAATCCAAAAAAAATGCAATATGCAATGGTAAGTACCTACCACCCCTCTGCAAATTTATTCGGGCAAGTACAAATATTTAAAGCGCACCAACAACAAATAGCATATCATACACGAATCACCTCTGAGAGCTGCCTGCGCATTACAAACAATAATAATAAGTAGGTGGGCACCATAGTTTGGCACCCACAATCTATTCAGACTTCTCAACAAAGTAATAGTTGTAAGCCATACCCAGCTCATTTTTCAGTCCTCTGACCTGTCTGATCTGTCCTCAGACGCATTTACGAGTGAAGTAATATTACAAATTACATACCAATGCAGGCCGAAGTTCTTCATCAACACTTCTGAATTATTAGCCTCACCAATAAAACAAACCTTCATAATAACATTGTACAGTTTTATTCCTTTGTACATGTAACAATTACTTATCGTACACCGGTACTGACTTATTACTAGTGGTTAATGACTCTAAAAATGAGACGTCTTTACAGTAGCAATGTCTACAAGAATGAATGCGCTTCTCGAGTTCTTTTTCCCTTTCTATCGTTAACAATCTACCCTCAATATGTTAAGCAATTAAATTGACTCAAACTAAGACACAGTAAAATAAGACACAGTAAATTAAGACACAGTAAATTAAGACACAGTAAAGTAAGAAACCTTACAGTTTAAATTAAATAATAACTTAAGCTTGATATTTTACATCTAACAACACAGAAAATATTAATAAATTTAGTGAAATGCTAACATATATTTGTAGTATATATAATAATAAAAAAAAAAAAAAAAAAAAAGGAGTTAATTCAAATACTTACAGTAAAATAATTATACAAAATGACAAATCAACATTTCAGTCAAGAACTGTGTTAGTTTGATTGCCGTGCAGTGTGCGTGCCAACAGGGGGGTTGTTACAACACGTTTTCTATTGTTGTTTTACCACTTTTTCTTTGTTTCGGGAACTATACCGCAGTAAATACAGTAATATCATTTTGCCTAAATTACAAATGAAACGTTTCAGTTATCAAATCGTAAAATCGTTTTCGTTCATTAATTTCTACGTGCGCCATTAAAATGGAGTGAGTTTCTCGCCTCGAAGATAAAAAGAATCAAAGGTAAAAAGAATTCAGTGCTATGCGAGTATTGAACTTCCATGTATGATAATTATCAATGTTATCTTTCGAGAATATGTTCGTTTCGAGGCCAGAAACTCTCTCCATGTAAATGGCGCTCTATTGTAAATAGCCACGCATTGCTCTCAAATCTTATCATAAGCGTTTCATTTTACAATAGAATATTATAATAAGAGAAGTTTTAAAATGAAACCTGAAAGAATTCTCTTGAGCAATTTCAAAAACACAGTTCGAAACCCCGTAAAACCGAGACAAATTGTGCATTTATTAACATTTACTATTGTACGCCAGTTTGTGACTTATTCCCTTTCGATAAGAGTGAGAGTGGATGCATAATGTTCTTTGTAAAAGTGGATAAGGGCGGCAGTGTTTACCTACACAGCGATCGATAGGGCAAAGTAGAGCCTTCACGTGAAAATTGCAACTCGACGCAAATACCATAAAGACGCTAGATTAGACAACATATTGAATAACATTAGAAGTATCTTCTGCATCAATATGTTTCTCTATACAATGAAACAATTTACTCTAATCTCGACTCAACTGGGCCTCGAGCACGAGTATGCACAAAGTCTACTATTCGATTCGTGACTGTAGTATAGTCTCTCAAATGTATTGGGATTTTAGTTCAGTCAAGTTACCACTGGAGGCGCTGCACCGGAATCCCATACATTTGAGAGACTATACTACAGTCACGGATCGAATAGTAAACTTGTGCATACTCGTGCTAAAGGCTCTGAACACTGAGCTCACGGTGTATTTGATAGAATGTTAAAGGATAGCTGATGAATAAGGGATGAACTACTTATACATGTTTAAACCATTTACTCACAATAGTGTTTTAGATTCGCAAAACAATTTAAATACGAGTGATTTAACAGAACAAGGCTTAAGTGGAAAGACGTTTCCATTTTCCTTGATTCAAGTCAGGTGGGGTTCAGTATAGTTTACGGATCTGGCCGTATCTGAGGGGACGTAGAATTATTCCCGTCGGTTTGTTTTGCCTCTTTTCACGTTGATTTTTAGGGCCCGCAACGAAATTGCGGATATACCTGCCTGTGCTGAATTTTTCGAACGATTTAGCTTGTGTATTCGTTTGAGCAGAACTTTTGAAACGATTTTGATTCATGAAAAATGCTTTGTAATTATTATTTTAAAAATGCGTAAAATGTAATATTTAGTATTTTTAGATAGTCTTGTAACATTTTCTAAATATTTTAGATTTTTCAATGATTTGTGTTTGTTTTATTGTTTTTTATACTTAAATTTTATTTTTGAATAATTGCTATTGAAATTATGGTTTAATGTTACCCTTACAAGTTCATAAAGTGATCATTCTATACAATCCTGAACGTTTAGTGGAGAAAATAGTTTTTACAATGGAGTGATATGGCAAGGAAATACATGGAGCGCCGCTTCTCAAAATCACAACGAACTACAATACCAGCCAGTTTCAAAGTACCAGAGCCTTGTGAGTTCTACAATAAAGCCACGCCATTTGTGCAACGAACACTGTTATTCGTCGCCGATGAGACCACCGGCCCTAAGCCGAATGAAGAAAATGGAAAAGGCATTGAAGAGGTGCAAGACAAAGAAGAAGCATCAACGTCTAAATCGGGCGAAGAGCAAGAAAAATCGCCTAAAAAGTCATTTTTCTTCTCCCCTACGAAAAGTTGTAAGCTCCACGGTCGCTTTTTCCGGCTTCCTACGAGCCCTAAGAAGTCGAAGGAAGGCGAGAAGGGTGCGGGGGGGCTCATCAGCTACGCTCCCGGATGGTCGTTGAAGGGCGAACACCTCATGAAGTGGCAGGAATCCGGGAAGACCACCATTGAGGTAAGTGTTCTAAGTACCTGCTTGAATTCTTTACAAAATTTAACGCAGTATCTTTTTGATTTAAATCAAAATTTCAGGGTTGATACCTTGATATTTTAAATCTTCAAAAATTTCGGAACATATTTTAAACTGTGCTCAATCATTATATTTTTTCTTAAGCGAAAAACTACAAGGTCTAGGCCTAGCCTTGTACTAGGCCTACCCTTCAACACTAGTGACGCACTTCTGATTTTCGAACTACATAAATCCAACACCTACTTGTTTTTATATTCAGTTTGTATGTATACGGTTTTTATAACTAGACCTTTCTTCCTTTTAATATCTTCAGTAAAAGGTGTGTCATCAAACAGCTTATTACTGGTTAACAAGATCTTGGATGGTTTTCGTGAAGAAAATGGGAATTTCAATCTAAATACGCCCTCAGGTGCCGGTGGGGGTTGCCATTGTGTCGGGAACTTGAAATTCAATCTAGAGACACGCTTCGCCAATGTAAATTTTACGTGAAAATACAAAAGGAGCTAGATATTATTAAATGGAACTTTTAGCTGTTATTGTTTGTTATTTTTTAAGATCTTTAATAAATATTTGGGTTTGTTTTACATAAGTGGCTTATTAAATATTATAAGATACGATATGTATGTACGAATAGTAATAATGATGATAAGTAGGTAATTGAAAAATTTGCCATTTGATGACTTTTTAAGCGCTTCAATTACTGAGTCTTGGTTTTGATTTATTGATATTTATCTAATAGTAGGCCTACATGTGATTTTTCTTTGTTTAAGTACATAAATATCAAAAATCAATTCATACTTTATGTATGAGTCAATCGTAAGAATAAAGGTAATAAACTTTTTAAATGAATTGCTCTGAAGGGTGTCTTCGTGTCTCATCTAATGACTTTCATTAGCCCTCTAATACAATTCAAAGAGCAGCCATCTGTTCACGCGTGAAAGATCCCGCCTAATTTATCCTGTCAGCGAATATTGCCAGATTCTTTCCGACGTTTTGGCCACAATAATAATAACGCGGCGAATTACCCGCCTCGCCACCCTCAGTTTTCTTAACATTTTCCCGTTTTTTCCACTTAGATCGGGAGTTTTGTTGATCAATTTGTTACGTTGCTTTTGAAGAACCACCATGTTGTTATACAATATAAATTTTATGATAACTGTAAAAAGTAAGTTAAATAACAGTAATAAAAGACGACTAATGATTGTTTAAACTATTTTAGGTCTCCGTATATAAACTTTTTTTCTACGGAAACCACTTCCCAAATTCAACTTTATATTTCAAATCTTTCAATTTAAAAGTGTGTTATTTTGCGTAAATACTAAAAATATATCACCTGAAAGCATTTTTATACCTGCCTCTGTCTCCGGGGCTTTACTTTTCTCTTGCAATCCGTAAAAGTGGGGAAAGACGGTGTCTACTGATAGCCCCTTTTATATCTGTGTAAAGCGAATGTAATTCTTCTTATTTTGCACCACAAATGCGCTCGACGTTTTAGCCGAGAAATATTACCGTGAAATGCAATATCTTTGTAGCTATTTCTATTTTGAAGTGACGATGAAAGAAGATACTTTACCTTTAGTGTTTCCAGCTTTCTACTTCGTAGTTTGTTTTTAAATGGTTTTATTCATCTTTGATTTAATAAAAATAAAATTAGACGAAGAATGTCGTTTCCACTATCTTTAAAGGCAGTTTTAGATTGCTCGTAGGCGTTTATTTTTATTTTTTACTAAAGACTAAAGTTATAAGTAATTTTTTAAAATTCTTAATTCTTATTACCAAACAAAAGGATAAAAAGCAGTCTCGTATTTTAATTTGTGTTATCAAAACACAGTTATTTACTGTTAATTGTGTTCATAATACCCCTTCAATAATACCAACAAAGACCACACGTACTTGAAACAATCTAATAACCTGCACAAAAGCATTTGGAACCTGTGCATTTGACAATAGATCCGAGCACAGCTTCATTAGGCGAAGAGTCCCACGCGGCCGGGACACAGTGAGATAGATTTAACTGGTTCATTTCTATGCAGGCCGTTATATCAATCTTGCAGTACGTTAAGAATCTCATTAACACATTAACACATTCATTGTCCCGGTGACAGCGTGCACTGCAGCACATGTGCGTCGCGTCACGGGCACTGAACGCAATAAGCCATTGCATATGATAAAAATAAGGATTTCTCAATGCCTTTACTATTTTTAAATGAGCATTAACACAAATAATTTTTGTATGATGGGTTTTATTTAGAGGTTATATTTTAATCCATGCTTATAATATTTGAATTTGTACATCAAAGGACATCAATAAAATAAAAAAAAATAATGATCGACATTTCACACAGTATCATCTAGCCCCAAAGTAAGCAGAGATTGTGTTACAACATGACTAATACACTAATAATGTATTTAAATACTTTTTATTGTAATACAACATATTTTATTTATAGAAAAACACCCAGACCCGAGAGAAATATTTGCAGATCATACAAAAATTTGTCTCGTGGCGGGAATCGAGCCCGCAACCTTCTGTGTTAGAGGCCAGAAAAGTATTTGTTAATTTAGTTATTCAGTGTGTCAACCGTTTTTACAATGAGCTGGCCAAGCTTGAATATGTATGAGATCGAACAGACCCGACGCATGTCACAAACGGTATGATAGGGTTAATATCGAATGAAATGTTTGCACATTGATTACTCAATGGAATATATACTCTAAACGTAATGCAGACGGACTAAATTAGACTGCACTTTTTTGGTAGGCTTTGTTTCACAGATTACTTTTGAAACCCAAAGTTTTGATGAAGTGATTACACAATTCAGGGTTCGTATTAGTACATGGCATGAATTTCAAGCCAAGGGTAACGTAAACAACCCTTGCAAAACACTGGTGTGTACAAACACTGAATGAATCCAAACACGCTATATTGTGACCATGGTACAATTTGAGTCGTTCCACTGAAACCCCCCACTCAATGGAATTTTGAAAATGTATTTTAAACTGAACAAAATATTGAATTTCAACCACAAGTCAGTTACTGTTACTGACTATGCAATTTCAATTCTATTCTATTTTATAACTTAAAAATTGCACCGGAAGAATTAAGAATTGCAGCGGTTCGAAGTTGCTTGCTCAGTAAAACTTTTCAGTAAATTATTAGCGGGGCTTTCACTAACAAAGTTTTATTTCTCAATGAAAGCTGATATTTTTCTAACCGCAGAGTATCTTTGTTTTTCCTTTGGAGTGCATCAGCAATGCACCCTCTTTATGCGAGGGCTATTTTCTTATTTTATAAAGTGTTTGGTATAGAAGTGATGGATGAGTCGGGGGATATTGAATGAGAATTGAGATTTATTGCGGCTCATTATGTACTCGGCAAATATTTATGGAGTGATTTGTTTGATTATATGGAAAAGTAGCGTGACTTGGGAATTTGAAATAGATATTTACAGATTTGTATGAATAGCACATCAATGTTGATTGTTTTATTAGTTTTAATTATGTATATATTTCTTAATATCATTACAATAGTTGCACCGCCGGAATTAAGTATGTACTTAGTATTTTTTAGGTACATCATAAAAAAAAAACGTATAGGTAATAGAACATTTTCTCCCAAGAAAATATTTCTATTTATTTGCATTGAATCACGAAATCTGTCAAGGGTGGTTCCTTTGCATTCTGAGGGGGCCATGTAATCGGTATTGACAAGTTCATTCGCATCCAACACCGCTCTCACTCCACTGAACATTTCTGAGAGACTTATTAGCCAGCTAATTATACAGAGGAAGTAGTTAGGGGCATCGGAAAGACGGAGGGAAGGAAGGCAAACTCTGCCGGTGGCAGTATTTGTGTTGCTTCTGTAATTATACATGTAGTGCCTGAAGGTAAATTAAACATTTTCAGGATAAAACTAGTACAAGGCCCCAATTCCTCTACTATACATTGTCCACCATTAAAGTATCTATGAATGCCGCTGCGTTTAGTTTCGATCTCCAAAATAACAGTAATTTGCAAAACCTCATTGGTAAATTGTTTGAAAACGTCATCACAATAGAGTAACCTAACCTCATTGGTCATTAGTAGATTAAGAACCAAAACGAAATCGTTGAAGTTTTACTTAAAAGTTTTTAGTAGAATCGGCCTACAGGTTTTTTAATGTTTATTCCGTAAGATTTTTTAATAGCTATGCATTCAAAAGAATTAGGTATCTACGGTAAATTGTAAAACATTTTGATAGGGGAAAAATTCGGGGACAGGCAAGAATTTTAATTCCTTTTTCTTCCCTCGTAGGGAGACAGGTGACAAACACGAATAACCCAACTATGGGGGATAATTTGATGATGTTTATAAAAATGTATTTTTGGACACTCATAACCGTAGCTAAGATTTTTTTTAAGAAATGAGTTCCGAATAACTTAAGTTATAATTTATCCTCTCTGCAAATTATAGCCATGAATCATCACTCCCCAACGACGTGAAAGGATTGCATTTTTACATTCCACTTACGTTCACGCCATATTTCAATGTGGTAAATGTGCCACAAAACAAGTCATAAATTGAAACTGCATTGCAGACGGTTAAAACTAATCCGTTGTGTCAATCTCGAAACCACAGTGGTACATAACCTGTCAACTGAGTAAAGCTGAGGACTGACTGAGAGCATATGACGTTAGCAGTGATTAGACGCAACATAACATGCGTATTTATATTTGTCATTAGCATCTACCATTAGGCTGAGACTCCACTAAAGCGGAGAGGAGAGGAGATGTGTTTGAACAGGCAATAGAATTTCGTTATTCAGACAATGTCATCACGAGATGTGTGAATAACGAAGTTCTATTGGTTGTTTTAACACATCTCCTCTCGTCTCCGCTTTGGTGGAGTCTCAGCCTAACTCTGGCTTCGCTCCACTGACTCTATACTCTGGTAGAAGGTAGAAAAATTAAAAACACCTGCCCCACCCAGAACTTACTAGGAAGCCATTTGATATTTGCTCGCTTATGTACTTATGACTATTTTTGAGAAACTTAAATGTTAAGAGTAAATTTTGAGAGAGACATCTTACAACAGAAACTTTTCGCAAATCGTAACAACAACGCAACGTTCCCAATGTAACTACAAAGTTATCAAAACATTATCTACGTTTAACGGAACATAACGTTTGCTTAAGCATGCACTCACTCAGTATCAATCTTCATACACTCAGCAAAAAGCATAATATATTTATGACGTCACTCGAATAATTCACCGATGCTGGCATGTACGCGGATTGGGGACAGGTGGTATACCTACCCGAAGTTATTTCATACGCGGTAGCATACGGAGTATGTCACTATTTCAATTAATCAAGTTTTCAATTTTCAAACGGAATATAACGTTCCATATGATTTAGCACACACCGAGATTGTTTGTTACTATTATTGCAGCCAGTAATCTAGCAATCTACAATAACCGAACGAGCCTAGCGTTTCTTTTAGCACCCAATCTGTATCAACCTTCATACACCGAGCAAAAAGCATATTTATGACGTCACCGCAGGCTGGTATCGGGCAGCGAATAATTCACCGATGGCATGTGCGGATTGTGGACAGGTGGGATGCTGGGCTCTCCCAGGCGATATGCAGGAATGTGAACTTGATGTGTCATAAGGTTTTATGAAGCATGCCCTTTTTTAAATGCATACCTACTCAATTATAAGCAAACATTAATGTCTTTTGATAGAAAAATACCACGTGTCTGTGGGCGGCTTATTAGATTCATTGATAGACTAAAGAAAATTCGTACGTTTCTTAATGAATGTTTACTTCAGTAAAATCTGAGCATGAGCTAAATAATGTATTTGGATAACTTGAATTTTCTTAAAAGGTCTCAGAAAATGTTTACCGTGCCTTGGAGATACAGCTAAGGCTCAGTATAGTTTTTCCGTGTTTCTAAAATAGTAAGAAAAAGGAACGATATTTCCAATGACAATCATGGGCTCAAACTTCTGTCTAGCTTTATTTAATGAAGAAAAAACTTATCCCTTCATTGGTCGGATAAATCATCCCCTCAAATTGAAAGGCTGGTGATCGTCCGATCGATCATTTGAAAACTGATTTCGCAGATCGCAGCTATCATAATAAAGTGCAAATCAGATACTCGTAGCTATCCGCTCAAATTGATTCTACCGGATTTTCCGCGTAGGCGGCTGCGATCCGACCACATTATTATGCAATCACTAACAATTTTGTGTTTATCAAACAAACTGCTAAAATAAATACTTTGAAATAACATTTGGTACCTATCTAATGTACTTTATTTTATTTGTCCAAAAAAAGTTAAAAATATGAGTTGTGATCCTTACGGTTGGTTTGGACTGAATGTCAAAATGTACTGATCTGCATAATGTATTTATTCCAAAAAGAACTTTTCCCAAAATGACTGATTTTCTATAGGTCTTCATTATAAAATGTCGGAAATGAAACTGTCAAATGTATGTACAGTCAGCATTAGTCACTCTCTTTATTTTTAAAATAAGTAATAAAATAAAATCACATTCTATAGATAATAGGCAAAAATGGAAAACGCGGTCCGCTTGAGAGATAAAACTTGGGCGGTGTGTCTCTTTCTAAAGGGTGACCATAATTTATAAACTAAACATTCCTAGTCCATAGGGGGTCTTTTACATCATTTTCTGATTTACATGACACGTGATTTCAGGGCATGATTTTTCAATTAAAATACTGATGCAATTTTGATCCTTGATTTTGATCCTTGGTTTCGATCCTTGAATTCGATCCTTGATTTCGATCCTCGGTTTCGATCCTTGATTTCGATCCTTGATTCTTGAATCTTGAATCTGAAAACTAAAGTCTTGAATATTTGAAGTGACAGCTGTCAAACTTAAAACCGCCATATCTCGGGAACTACTCGTCCTAGACTCCCCGTTCTCAGTTCAAATGAAAGCTATGGCCAAGATCTTCATTTGAAGTGACAGCTGTCAAACTTCAAACGGCCATATCTCGGAAACTACTCGTCCTAGACTCCCCGTTCCCAGTTCAAATGAAAGCTATGACCAAGATCTTCATTTGAAGTGACAGCTGTCAAACTTTAAACGGCCATATCTCGGAAACTACTCTTCCTAGACTCCCCGTTCCCAGTTCAAATGAAAGCTATGGCCAAGATCTTCATTTGAAGTAACAGCTGTCAAACTTCAAACGGCCATATCTCGGAAACTACTCTTCCTAGACTCCCCGTTCCCAGTTCAAATGAAAGCTATGACCAAGATCTTCATTTGAAGTGACAGCTGTCAAACTTCAAACGGCCATATCTCGGAAACTACTCTTCCTAGACTCCCCGTTCCCAGTTCAAATGAAAGCTATGGCCAAGATCTTCATTTGAAGTGACAGCTGTCAAACTTCAAACGGCCATATCTCGGAAACTACTCTTCCTAGACTCCCCGTTCTCAGTTTAAATGAAAGCTATGACCAAGATCTTCATTTGAAGTGACAGCTGTCAAACTTCAAACAGCCATATCTCGGAAACTACTCGTCCTAGACTCCCCGTTCTCAGTTCAAATGAAAGCTATGGCCAAGATCTTCATTTGAAGTGACAGCTGTCAAACTTCAAACAGCCATATCTCGGAAACTACTCGTCCTAGACTCCCCATTCTCAGTTCAAATGAAAGCTATGACCAAGATCTACATTTCAGGTGACAGATGTCATTTTGACAGCTGTCACTTTAAATGTAGATCTTAGTCATAGCTTTCATTTGAGCTAAAAAGGAAGAGTCTAGGACGAGTAGTTTCCGAGATATGGCTGTTTGAAGTTTGACAGCTGTCACTTCAAATGAAGATCTTGGCCATAACTTTCATTTGAACTGGGAACGGGGAGTCTAGGACGAGTAGTTCCCGAGATATGGCCGTTTGAAGTTTGACAGCTGTCACTTCAAATGAAGATCTTGGCCATAGCTTTCATTTGAATTGGGAACGGGGAGTCTAGGACGAGTAGTTTCCGAGATATGGCCGTTTGAAGTTTGACAGCTGTCACTTCAAATGAAGATCTTGGCCATAGCTTTCATTTGAACTGAGAACGGGGAGTCTAGGACGAGTAGTTCCCGAGATATGGCGGTTTTAAGTTTGACAGCTGTCACTTTAAATGTCAATTTGACATAATCTGTCATTTTGACATGATCTGTCAATTTGACAGCTGCTTTTATTTATTATTTATTTATTTAGGTATACAGAAATTTTGATTGTATAATTTTTTTTTTATTTTGTACTTAATTGCACTAAGGTCACGGTAGGAGCATAAGGACATATTGGTCCTCGTGCTCCTACCAGTAGGAGAACCAAGTAGGAGTAAGAGGAAACGTATGATCGTTGTAATGTAGCTGAATGTACCTTTTGTGTCAGACTTTATGGATTTCCGACATTTCAAAATGAAGGCATAGAGAAAATCAGTCATTTTGGGAAAAGTTATTTTTGGAATAAATACATTATGCAGATCAGTACATTTTGACATTCAGTCCAAACCAACCGTAAGGGTTGTGATAGCAGAATTATAGGAATTTATATGAAAAAGATTGAAGATACAAAAATAAAAACATAGTAATTTCCGGTTTCTGTACCTTGTTTCTGTACCTTTATGACGAATAAATAACGATGATTTTCAAAATTTCCTTAGCCATAATGACAAAAGAGTCTTCGATTTTAGGCTAATATACTAACTTACTTATTAATCTCTATGTTGTTAGGTCGATAAGTTGAGAACCTAAAGTACCTACTCGACTGTTTTTTCTAAATTTTCTAGCAATGATATATTATTATTCATATCGAATTTTGCCTCTAGCAACTTGTAAAGGGATTTGTAGGACAGACTTATTCCAACAGGAGAGCGTTTATGCAGGGACGAATCACCCTCTTGTTGTTCTTGCATTACCACAAACAAAACGGAGTTGTTGAAAACGAGTTTTTGTTTTTCCATTGTTTTTGGAATCCGTCGACGGGAATGAAAGGGGCGGCTGAATTAACAGACACACACGTGAAAAGAATTATATCCAATCTCTTACTTTCCCTTCTTTTTGTTTTGATAACAAAAGTTTCATAGTTGCGTAAAATAACTCCCATTAGGAAAATAAACTTTTTTTTTTTAATTTTTAAAGATTATTCTGGGGTAATACCACAGAATACTAGTACTAGTAATACTTCCACGTTCCAATTTTTAAGCAGCGGAGAACTAACTTTATTACTACCATCTCCTCTGTTAATAATTTATTCTATTGGAATATGACCTTAGGAAATAACAGGTTTCAATATCAGAAATATGATTTAATGCATTCAGGTGCTTTTCATTTTAACTGACAAATTAGCTTAGGATACTGGGATCTTACTTGAATTTACGGTTAAAGGAATCTAAGTAATTTTTGACTTGTGAATCTGCAATTTCATCAAGTCAATCGTATACTCAATATTTTATATTACAACTTAAACGAATCTAATCAAGTGGTAGGCTGATTAAGATTGACGTGAATTTAGGACAAGGGTCGACTTGACACATGTTGGTTTGTCGCTGAGGATTCGTTTATTGGCACCCACTCAAGTCAGAATTGTAATTCAATTTTAAATTCTATTGAATTTATTTAAACCGAAAAACTCTAGGGATCCCGAGAAAGTTGTTCGACCGCAGTTTGTTACAACAAACATTCCCAAAGTAGGTAAGTAGGTACTTCGTTTTCGCAATTAGAGTGCGATATGCAAATCGTTGGTTAACCAAGGGACCGTCATCTAGCGGACGTCAACTAACAAATCAGTCAAAGGCGCGGGACATACAGAAAAGACGTAAGACGAGGACGCGTCGCAGACATATGTCTCTTCCGCGTCCCTTTCATAGAAAATGTATAGAAGCGTCGCGCCGCAAAACATACAGAAGAGACGGGGCGCCGTCACATTTTGTATGAAAGGGACGCGGAAGAGACAAATGTCTGCGCCTCGTCTCTTCTATCTGGCCTGCGCCTAATAACAGGTAATAGGGCAAAAACGCGCAAATCTGTACACTTTCTCAAAATTGTGGTTAGATTTTTTTTTGTGGAATTTCATTGAAATGTTTATATAAATGCTATCTATAATTATTATTCTATCTAAAAACGAAAAAGTTTTCTTGTAAAATTGTTATTTTAGGAGAAATTAGCAAGTTTAGTACTGTAGGGAGAAATTTTAATCCAATTCGTTACCGCTGGTTTTTGGTTTTTTGTGATAGTAAAACTCAAAATTATTTTATCAATTTATTTAGTAAAGAAAGAGGATATGTTTTTAATTATTAAATATATAAAATCAGTTTGTTATCTTAGAAATACACGAGTTTTATCTACTTTTCCTTTCCAGTGCGTTACCTATGCTCTAAAATGGCCTTTAAAGTTTTAATAAAATTCCCAAAATTGACTATTTTCTTAATTAACTATTTAAATTTTGAGTATTTTGAGAAACCACATCATTTTGCTAAACAATGTCTACACTTATTTTAAACTTTTTAATACAAACTTAACATTTTTGTAACTTGGATTTAGGGGACAGACATCTAAGGTTAGGTTTACATAGCGCTTAATTCTAAATCTTTTTGAATTTTTATTTACTAGCTATGAAATCGTTGAAATTAATAATTTTAGAAGTAAACTAGAACTTGTGAAAATTAGTCTTAACTAAGTAAAGTAACTAAGCTTAATAATTGGTTTCGTCATAAAAAAAATATTTTACAATTACTTAAAAATTACAATTTACCTACCTACATGCACACCGTACAATATCTGCTAAAAACAATACCTTCTTTTGCCTTCGCACAGTAGGGTAATAATGGGTAAATAATAATATATAAAATAAAGTGTACGCTATGTAAACCTTGCTTTACGTGATTACCAGCTCTATGGTACCGAATCGGAAGTAACGAACTTAGGTACCTGTTCACAAAAATATGAATTATCTCAACTTGCTGATATTTATCACACGATTTTTCACACTAAGTTAATCTTGAATAGTTTATTTCAGTTCTGAAATAAAAATATGCATTGGAAATACGTTTTAAACATTTAAAAAAAATTTAATACTCACCGGACAGTGCCCGAAAAAACACAACCTCTCACTGACGCCGAAAATCAAACAATTGTTTTGAATATTTTGGCTTAAAAACTATAGACATCCCCTTTACTTTTACGTCTGTCTCGTTGCAATGTTGTTGTTTAAGTAAAAAAAAACTACCCCTCGGAACAAAAAAACTGTAAAATCATTCGAAAACGCGGTAACGGAATCCGGACATGTCCAGTTGGCCCAAATCCCGGGGACAGGCTTAAATATTACTTATTTAGTAGAAATTCTGGCTTTTGCAGCAAATTGTACATTTAGAACCCTAGGTAACCCACTAAACTTCAAATGTATAGCTAAAAGTTTGCCAGTCTAGTGGAATTATTTTTAACCAAACGCTGCTAAAGGTCGGATTTTGTTTAGGGGACAGTACTACAGGCTAAAATTGCGATTTTTTAAACTTAATTTTCTATATCATAATGTTGTTTTAAGCGTTACATTTTAATAAATATGGCATGCCAATTTCACCATGAATCAGATAATGTGGTTACAACTCCTGTAAAACTTATACAGAGCTGCGTAGCAGTCAATTTTACCTGGGGACACCTCGAAAATGCCAATGTACAGATTCTCGCGTTTTTGCCCAATAGTTCTAACGGCCGTCTGTGAGCTTCGGAAACCGAAGCTTACCACATACATTCTCCTTGTTAATTATTGGGAAACAATGCCAATAAACATTAATTCACACTATGTTCAGTTCTAAGGATTCAACCTTCAACGAGGTAAGCGATAAAATAAGATCGATTTAAACTATTACCCCCTTACTTATGAAAGATGTTTAAAGTTGAACACTGGTTAAACAACGTCCTGTCTCTATTCGTCACTATCCACAAATAAAGACAGGACGTTGTTTAACCAGTGTTCAACTTTAAACATCATTCATAAGTAAGACCCTTAGGTTTTAGAGTTGAGTAACACCTAGCCGTTATTATGAATAGTTGCGATTCTATGTATTAAATTGACTAAAGGAAAGTTTTGAATGTTCTTTGAAATGTACCTCACACCCTTTCAGTTTCCAACAGTACATATTGAATTCTTTACATTGCATTGTAGGACTGAAAATACTATTACAATAATCCTCCTTTCTGCATATAGTCAGGTAAAAAAGTACATGGCAACGACTGTGTTCCCAAGGCGCGTTAGAAATTCTCTAAGATCTTTAGGCAATTAAGACTTATATTATAATACTAGTATCTTTCAAAAGATTGTCGGATGCACGTCCAAATACATATTTAGGACATGCCTGCATATTTAGGACACTTTTTAGTGGCAAGGCTGACGCACAATAAAACACACTCTCTCTCATTTGCTTTTGTTTTTTCGTGTTTTTGAGATTATACTGTGTGCTAAGTAGTGAATAAAATGTCGGTCTATGTCTATTTTGCAGAAATTAGTATTTCATACGTAGCAGTTTAAAAACCCGTCACATTTTTTTTTAATTACAACGTAAGCAATGGATGAAAATAAAAGAGAGAAATCATAGCAGTTGAAGTCAAGTCCCAGCTATCTCGTCCGCTGATCGCTCTGCTCGTGTTTAGATGTAGGGCCATTTAATCCCAAGCGAATGATAAATTGCCTGACAGACGCTGCGCATCTCAATGCAGACATACATAGACGATGCTCTACAGCAGTGGTTCCCAAACTTTTTTTTCTCATGGACCCCCTTCAAAATTTTACTGGCTTCGGTGAACCCCCTGCTGCTACATTTCTACCATATTCCCAAAATTTCTCGCCAACGTGGACCCCTTTCGAGTCTCCCGTGAACCCCTGGGGGTCCACCTGGACCACTTTGGGAATCACTGCTCTACAGCATAGTTTCTCAACCTTATTTTGCCCACCGCCCACTTTGACTTTACTTTTTATTTTTCTGGCCATCTGTTGCGATTTAAAAGCTTTTTGGAGCACAGGGATTCTTTAACTGCTGCTAAAATTAAATCTTCCCCAATAGTATGTGGTTTTTCTGTTTTAATTTTAGCTTTACTTAATTATGTGATTATGGTGTATTCTTTGCCTTTTTTTGACTACATTTTTGCCCCTCTGCTTATCAATACCCCCTAATTTTCTCTAGTTCTTCTTCTGCCACCCTGAAAGTCTCAAACGCCCACAAGGGGGCGTTATCGCCCACGTTGAGAAACTATGCTCTACATAAATCATCGTACGGACAAACAGTGGGCTCGATTAACAATAATTTTGTTAGCAGTTGGCATAAATCTAAATGAAAGCAGTTGATGAAATGGGTCAAGTTAGAAAGGTTTGTTAACAGTTTAGTTTGTATGAAATCAAAGTCGTACATTTCAGCAGTGCGTTTCAGACTTCCAAAAATGCACCCGATTCGATGATTTTCTTCGGAAAGTTGACGTTTTTTCAGCGAAGAAACGTCACTTTCCGATTTTTTCCGAATTCGTATCTACTACATTCTGAGAAGGTCTGAATCGCACTGCAGGACACAAAATACCACCTGAAATTGTTTTTCTCAGTTTATGAGTTCTTTGCAATAATATAAATAAAATACACTTTTTAGAATTCAATTTTACACACCTAAGTATTTACATACCTACATGAATTACCTAACTAAATCTAATCAAATATTTTTTAACATTTGCCGGTTAATAATTTAAAAACCAAATTCGTCAAAAACATTGCATATTTTCTATAATAATCGTCAAGAAAATGTTACTGATTCTATTCCAAACATAATTTTAGCACAACCTATAGCTATGATCTGTCAATCTGACCTAAATAAACGGCGAGGCTAAAAACAAGCATTCTATCTTGATTTGTTTTTTGCGCGACACCCGAGGACGATCAATTGAAACCGTTGGGTTACTGGACCGTTCTGTAACGCAATATCCATGTTCACTAATTACGACGTGACGGAATGAATATTGATCCATACCTACTGTTGGATGAGAGTGGCTACTACCCGTGTTGGAAACACGAGTTGTGTAAAGAGTGGGAGGGTCAATCTCCAGAATCAGCGCACCTGGTTGATCGCTATGGCGTGGCGCCTCTTAAATATCGATATTATTGCTTTTTTGTCCTTTCAGGGGCCAATATGAAAATATGCTTATTTATACACCTCCTTCTCGAAATAAAAATACAGAAAAGCAATAATATCGATATTTAAAAAGCACCATAGCAATCAACCAAACACGCTGATTCTGGAGATTGACCCGGGAACATTAAGTTTTCTGAAACGCGTTTTTGAGCTGCGCGTTCGCATCGCGTTTGTATCGATACAAAAGCGCTGCAAACAACGCGGTGTGCCCACTCCCTAAAAGGACAGTAAGGTGTGTTGAAAGACATTCAATGCAGACCTTGATTGATTCTACTTCAAAAACATACATAAAATTACTCCTACTTCTAGTAGCAAGAAATACAAAGAAAATAGAAATTCCAGCGGCGTTTTATCATAGGAATCATTTTTAAACTATGTAAGTACTTATGCTAACTTAGTAAAATACTATACCTACTTACCTACACTAAAAAATAATTTGAGTAGCGTGCACCTCGTGTGTCCATTACACTGGACATGAAAAATACAATGTGTTTATAATACCACAGCATACAGTATCTACTCACAATGGTCTTGTTGGCTCAATTAATACTATGTAAATGGAATTGGCTTTATTTGCATGAAAATAAATAAATACGGATATACGGAGCTCATGGGAAATCGTAAATCTACCTCAACTTTTCGTTTGCATGAAAAATATGGCTATTTAATTTCAAAAATTTGAACAAGTGAAGAAAAACATGGCGAGGAAAACAGAGTGGTGGAATAAATTCTTACTATTTGCAAAACGTGTGTCAATCGCGTAAGTAGGTAAGTATAATAATATACCCTGACGAAAAATAATGTTACATATAAGTTTTTAGTGTGTATCTGTGTATCTGTGCGTCTGATTGTAACATCATAGCTCCTGAACGGATGAACCGATTTTAAAAACTATTTCTTTGTTTGAAAGGTGTCTTTGTCGAGAGTTTTCTTAGCTGTGTTTCATGAAAATATGTTTAGCTTTTTAAAGATTATCAGCTCTTTTCTTGTTTATGAAGGGATTTGTCGAGGGTTTTTCATATTTTTTTTAATTTAAAAGTTATTATTTTCTTACCTTTTCAATACTTATTTATTTTATTACGAGACACCTATTTCAATGCAACATGAACTGTGAAATAATTTAACCTCTTGAATGAATGTAAAGCATGTCCAGACTTGTCTCGAGAGCATTAATAAATTCTATAAATACTTACAAGTTTCAGTTTGCGTTTACGACATAATCCATACCAAGCGTGATCCATTGCCTGTCCTGTTTTATAATTTATTTTTGACACCAATCCATGAAAACAGAAGTTGCTACTGGCTTATTATTTCTATCACACAGGTTAGGGAGTGGACACATTGCGTTTTCTACAGCGCGTTTTTGAGACGCGTTGTGAACGCGCGTTTAGTATCGATACAAAAGCGCTACAAAAAACGCAGTGTGTCCACTCCCTTAGGGTTGTGCTGACAAGAAAATGAACAGATATTTTTATTTTGTGAACAATTCAATCTAGCCTCAAACTTAGAATTTCTAGAAACCAGATAACTTATAACATTACTGTTTAGTTTCGTATCTATGTAAGGTAAAATGTCTATCATTATTACTGGCATTACAATCGTGAGTTTGTTTATGTATTTTTAGAAGATATTACAGTTAATTATAGATACATCTGGAAATATCTCTATTATGATAAGGATAGGGAAAAGTTTTAATAAAACAATTTCTGTCAAAGCTAACATTCATCTGGTAGCTTTAATACAATTATAAATAGTTTTATTAATTTTGAAGAGTTTGATCGCCACAGAGTTATTCTTTGTGGTACCTACCTACCTAGTTGAATATACTTACTTAAATTTTGCAACTACGAAAGTTTTGTAATCCTAGTCATCTATAGGTACATAAATCGTAGTAATTAGTTAGTATTCGTCACGCAAATCATTAACGGTTCATTACGATTGTGCGCGGTTTAATTGGATGGAGCCACTCCGTGCTTGGAATCAAAGCGATCAATCCGATTCGTCAAAGTGTCCTATTCGCCTAATGAAGCCGATTTTGGCGGCATGTCAAAACTTCCTGAATGTTTGTTTTTTTCTACTCTACTCTTAAACTTATGAATGAAAATTAATTTCTTTCATAAGATCAAACTTCCAAGTAGAATGTTATTGTATCAAAAAACCGACTTAAATATAAATTTCAGTTCAAATTGAATTTATCCATGCATAAATAGAATAAGTTGATTCGCAAAGTTTGTAATGAAAGGCTCTCTAAACATTTCTTTTAAACGAGACCTCAATTTTAATTAGAAGCATGTGCCCAACTTTTTCAATTGTACTTTTCGAGAATTCAAATCCCACTTTAATTTGAAGAAGGTTCACACTTGAAATTAATTAAATTTTGTATCGTACGAGCACGGGGCCCACTTCCTCACCCGCCTCCTCCATTTGCCGCCTAATTGTTCCCAACGCCGAATTATTTTGATTTATAGCTTTGTGATTGCTGCAACTCGATTATGTAGGACTAGGGTCTTCGGGCTTTTAATCGAATCAAATGATAAATAAATTTAACCCACTTGTCCTGCATGAACTGCACGATTGAAAGTAGATTACGGTTTGTTTGTTTATGAAACAGATCGATTTTGTCCACGAGAAAATGTATAGATACTAATCATTGATTTCATCGAATTATTTTGGAGTTCATGAGCACACGGGCGCTGCCGTGCCGCTCCGTTGCGTCGTCGCAGCCGACGACGACGAGGAGCGGTAGCGTTGCGTTGTTTTCCATACGAACTAGAACAACATCCCACACGGTGCGTAAAAACATCGAAAACGACGCGCGTTGACAGAACAATCGCTGGCGTTGACGCAACGGATCGCCAATGCCCGTGTGGCATCGTTCTTAGAGGTAGATAAAGTGGTTGTTAAGACAGAATACATAGTAGGGAAATTGGCATGTTTCAAGTACTTACCAGGTAGATATTCAATGTATTAAAGCATATTTCTCTTTACGAGGAAAATCCGTTCATTAGACTTTAGAGTTTTAGACTCATATTCATCAGAGACAATCATCGACACGATAAATATTTAAGGTTCATACTATAAATCTCTCACACCTTTCCCGAATACGCAGTGAGTCACAGGTCTGGGAGCGATCCCGATATCAGATCGAGTCAATATCGCGTTGCCAAACTAGAAGGGAACTTGTGAGTCAGCGTGCAACAGAATACCTAGGAGATACTACTGGGAGGCGTGATTCACTCTTGTCTAGCTCTTGAATTAAACAGTACAAAATACATTGTGTAATGATGTGTTGTGTAATTTACGAGCTTGTAAACGTGGAGGGAGCTTTATTGCTAAACTTTATTAGCGATGAAATATTATTTTAGTAGACTTGTCCTCGATATGATAATAAGTTATAGGTACCTAAGTACTTTTCTATTTTCTCAAAGTTAGGAACTAACTACAAATTTAATTTTTATAGAAAATCGTTGAAAAAGATGAGTATATGACGCATTTACTCGATAGTAGACTCATTCTTCTTAAGAGTTCGTTTCCGTCTCCACGGCATACCTATCTTTACTTTAATTACTTATCAAAAAAAATATTTTCCATTCGGTTTCACCTAAAGATTGTCCAAATTAATAAAATATCCGGATAGGATGCTCGGAGCAGGATGCGGATTTGTCCGTCAGCGAACCGTCAGTAAATATTGACTGAGAACTTACTATTTGCATGGCTGAGATGAGATAGCGATGCGTCTTAGTTTTGGCTTCCTGTGATGCATTGGCCATATGTTTGCCGCAAAGCAATATCTCTCTTAAAATTTTCAGCGTAAGGTTTAAAATAGACTTTTAAGGAGGTCACATTTTTAGAGAAAACCAAAGCTTCTACCTAAAGCTCTAGAAGAGATCAAACGGAAGCATGATGCATACATACTAAATCATGCTGTAGTTACTAACAGGAAAAAGATTTTGTTATTAACACACGCATATCAATCTATAATGGATAAAAAAGGTTCGTTCATATTTCCTTTTAATTTCATAAAATTGAAAACCTTTTAAAATGAATTCATACAACTCTGTATCTGATTATGATTTACGATATGATGCAACAGAACTGCATAATGAACACTAATGGACGTAAAGGAGATATGAATGTAATATTTACAAACACACAAGGCATAAACCTACATTCACAGCGCAGCTTCAATCGGGCACCGACACGAATGGCGATAAAAGCTGAATTTATCATAAAAGTTGCACGTTAAAGACTGAAACAGTCGTAAATAAGAAAATAAGACCACCTATTTATATTTGTGGCCGGAGTTGGACTGAGGCGATTTGATACTTGCAATAAAACTGCGCTTCGGTCTCAATTTGGCGTTGTGAAAGCTTTTCCCGCTGCAAACACGCATTCCACATGAAGTGATAGAACTCCCGGAATGAAAATTTTATGCAGAACTTTATAGCTGGTTAGTTGCAGGCTGCTTTTACAACCTAAATATTTTTTTCCAAAATTTAAATTGTTAGTATTTATTGTGATTGTTAAAATTAATGTGTGACGTTTTATTGCCAACAACGTGTTTATGATGCTCGAACATAAAAGCGTTACAAACAAACAAATGATCGACAAAAAAATAAGTTAGGGGGTTTAGATATCGAGCTATAGCTGTTATGAACTTCTAAATTACCTAAAACTGTATAATTAATATGATAAATAAAAATGTAATTATTATTGTTTATTTAGGGAATCTTGAATCACAAATGTATTCTAAGTTGTAAAGGATCAGGTTATCTAAGTCACAGTACAAATCATCATAGGGCGGAGGAGTAGTTCGGGCAGTGTTCATTGATGTGGGGCGGCGTCAGCCGACGTCCGTGGCGAAACGTGCCATGGAAATAGCGCCGAATGCGCCGGCATTTTCGCGACCCACCTGTGTGCTACTCATATGTCTGCTTTTTATAGATCTCTCTCTCTGTGGTCGGCTCTTCATGTCTGAAGATCGTGATCACTGGTTGTCTTCGTGATAGAGTGGACAGCTTGCCTCCAACGAGTTCTTTTAGTGGCTAGGTGGACCACATCGTAGAAACTGGCTTTCTTCTCTTGGAGCTGGTCCGTCCGTCGAGTTGGGGATCTCCGCGCGATCTCTTGTGGAATAGACCACGTCTGAGTTGTTAACTGTCATTGAGCTACCTACTTATACAACTGTGTAGTCATAGGTAGTTATTTTGTAATTAATATAATAACAATAATGCCCTCAGAATATATAGAAGGAAGTAATCCCAATATATCGGTTACTAAATTGTTGTGTAACTGCGCATGAAAATAGCATCAAAAGCCGGCTCACCTGAATTACCCCAGTGGTGTTCAAAATTAGAATTTACACCTGTGTGTCATGATTTAGTTAGAAGAGGCTATAAGGATAAGATTTAAAATTGTATTTTGCGTCTCTGTTTGTTTGATCAAGTAAGAATTGATCGCACTTATTTTGCACGTAGTGTGCGAGGTACTTATAATATTATGATATGAGTACTCGGAAGAATATAAATGTATCGTGCGTATTCTTCGTAAGTCAAATTCGTGCGAAAAAACAATCATAGTGCGACCGGCCCTCAAACATCTTCATATTAAAAACGTTCAGACCACACACTCTACTCAGTCAGTCTATTTAAAGAAGAGCCGATCGAGTCAACAAAAGTGTCGCAGTGACATTCATAACGAAGTCTTATTCATGAATTTGTTTTTTAATTTTTTAACCCGAATAGTATAAGTCACGCTTCCCTTTATGCAGCAACAAAAGATCTAAATACGTCGTTGTATGTTGGCACAGAATTCACTTAAAATCCGGTAGTAACACTTACAGAGTGGGGTAGCTGTAAACTTCTTTGCACGATTTCAATGTGAATTTTATTGTCAAGTAAAATAGCTTATTTCAAATTAAGAACTTAATATTGAATTAACAATAGTAGATTGTTGCACGAGGGTTGAAAGTAACCTATTGCGGCACGAGATGGTTTGGCGCCTGAGCGTAGCGAGGGCGCTAATAGTTCGAGTGCCGTAATAGGTATTTCACCCGAGGTAAACACTCTGCTTTTCATTTCGAATATTAGGAAAGTAAATAAAAACCTGATTAGCTAATTTTATAAAAATCTCTGCTCTCGATCGACAAAACAGATAAAAATTGAGTTGGTGCTTTAAAAAAAATACTGGCTGGTAGCTTGCCACTAAAAAAAAAAACAAAAAAGGCGCCCACCTTTTTTTTTCAGCCAGTATTTTTTGTCATTGAAGATGGTAAATATTTCAAGCTCAAAATCTTGTTTAAATAATAATAATTTAGTGAAAAGTAATTATTAATAACAATTCTCATGTAATAAATTGTTGAAAATATTTTTTACAGCAATTCTCAATAAAAAGGTAAAATAGAAATGTCAAATATTACTTTTGCTGTGTAAAAAGTTTCAACATGACTCAATAGAAATGTCAAAATAGAATGATTTTTTTTTTTAATTTGACAGCAGGGAAAATTGCTTCCCAGGGCGGAAAAGTACTACTTTCATCCCTCTGTTCAGGTAACTTCAAGCGTACTTTCCGTGTATGAGAAATGAAAAAAAATAATTAGCAAAATCACCATCCTCAAATAGGGCTAAAATTTCCAAAACATTTGTATTTATTGACAGTATGCTCTTAATATTAGTATCATATCACCCTTTCCGAGATAGACCCGCCGCAATTGATGTTATGTTTTGATTACCTAACTAAACAAAACAGAGATTAACTTTTCCTGTTTGTCCGCGAACAATACTTTGAAAAAACCAGGGCATCAAAAAACAAATTACCCTTAGGCTTAAAGCTTTTTACAGTGGCAGTTTTATATAATTTTTTTTAGATTATTTTTTCTTCTAATGAATCCTTATCACTATCATCAGAAACCGACCTTCCATACTGGTTGTAAAACGTATACTGTGCTAGGTCAAGTGTTGCTTCCCGGACGTGAGATCTCGTGGTCCGGGCCTGTACAAAAGGCATTTTAGTTTTATTCCAGTTTGGTGACGGGTCGAGGGTGCCGTGTCAAGACGCCTCTACTCTTTGGAGCCGACAAATAACCCTCTTCACGTTACGGATTTAATTTAAAATACTGATGACTTTTTAAATTACTTTGTTCTGCCGTTTTAAAGTACTTATTCAAAGTATCATGATAAGTGAAAGCTTAAACAATGAGTTTGCCTCATGAATTCTGAACGACGTTAATTACCGTCTAAAAAATGTAGGCAGTTTCAGTGATCCGTTATTTTTGGTTTGGTCTTAACTATGAAAAAATAGTAGCCAATTGAACACTTGCACGACGAAGTAGGCAAAGGACTTAAGGTTGATAAATTACCCTAATTAGGATCGAATTTCCGACGCTAAATAAAATAAAAAGGACATACCTGCCCGACATCCGCCACACACGTGAACTAATCCTTTGAACAAGTTGATCTATTCCTAACCCTCTATAATTCATACGAAAGCTGCGACACATTGTTCGAAGGAAATACGTTTCAACAGACACGTTTCTAATTTTCGTGTTGTCACAACAGCACGCTTTTAGGCTGCCCAGTCTGTTACAGAATAAACAGATGCTATTTCACGTTGGTTCACTTTGAAGCTCTCTGAGATAAACTATAAGCACTATAGAAGCGCTTTGAGCGATATTGAACCCTAAAGTTAAAAATCTTAAATTTAAAATCGCCTATCTGTACCCTATACGCAAAAGCTGATCAACACCAGTCAGCATACGATGCTCGGCTGCATAAAATCAACATATTAAGGATCAGTTTACATTGCAATATTTTTCCAGTGATATAGGCATGGCCACAGAAAATATAAAGCCACCGAATAGCAGACAGTTAGTAAAGCTTTTGGACGGTTTCGGACGCAGCTTTACTTGACTTAGTTTAGTTGCCAAAGCGCCCGCGCAACGAGTACCCGTGTTTTGGGAAGACACTCACGCGTCTATTTTCGCGAGGTTCCACGCGTCTATTTTCGCGAAGTTTCACACGTGTTGTGTGTGTTTTGTAATGTGTATGTTTTATTCGGATTTCTGAGCGGTGTTTGCTTTGGATACGGTTTTTACTGCATTTTTACGAGGTGGAAACCACAAAAAGCCACTGTATTTGTTTTCGTAATTTTATTGTTTTTATGTCCAACTATTCAATTTAATTCTGACAATAGGTAGGTACATGTAAACAGTATTAACATTGAGTTTAGTCCTTACGGATTTCTTGCAATAAAATGCAAGAGTTCCAAGTGCATTCCTGGACGATTTATCGTATGGTCGTGATTCGCTTTTTGCGATTGCAAATGGATTTCGGTAGTAATGTGCATGCGTGCATTAAATCGAACTTTAACTGGGACCAGTAAAAGCTATTATAAAATTGGCACGAGGCACTATTATAAATTTTTGTCAAAAGACAGTAAGAAGTAGCAGTAGAATTCAAATTGCTCTTTTAGGTTACCTACCTACATATTTTTTAATTACTTATATACTTACATGTTTGTATCTCTATTAGACAGTTTTAAACAAAAAGAAGAAGAAGTTCAAACATATATCTAATTACCATTTTTTCGCAATCGATAATTTGTTATATATGTTTGTATTGATGTTTGTTTCTTTACTTTTGTATGTAAGCTTCCAATAATTGCAAACCGAATAAGTAGTGCATCACAATCGCATCACAACAACACATCCAATTGTTAGATGCTCATATCAAGCTCGATACGCCCAATTACCTATGAATAATGCCGTGTAAACATATCTATAACTTTAGCTAAAGTTGGGATTTGCCCTTTCATAGAAAGCCTGTTTTTCTCGAATATTGATGTAGGTAGGTACCCTTAAATATTTTTAGACTAGCTGCGTCCTCGCGGCGTTACCTGCGTAGTGGTGGTATAAATGGTATTGATGATGATGATATAAAATCAGGAATCAGGAATCTCAGGAAGCAGTTGGGTTCTTAATATTATTTCTGCCTTTGATAGCCTAATTCTTGAGGAAGGTCCTAATTTCGATTCCCGGCCGTTCATTTACCTTTTTAATTTTAATATTTACATGTGCTCTTATTAAAAAAAAAGAAAACCCAGTTACAATTCTCTTTACGACTCTTTACGTAAAATAACTATGTAGGTAGGTACTTGATAAAATGGACAAATGCCTTTGAACTCACTCTAATGTTTCAAAACGCCTGTAAATCTGATATCTGACATAGGAACATAGGCGTTTGCCTGATTCTCATTGAAAAGTACTGTGCAAATTTGCACCTTAATGTAAGCTATAAAACGTTGCATTGTGCAATGCTGGGTGCTGGGTATCCATTATGATCGCGCACCTACTGTGCTCCGCGCATCTGCATCTGCTCTGACAGATACTGTCTGTCAGAGCAGACTACTGTCTATCTGCTTTGACACCGTTACACGCTCCAAGAGCGCGAGCATAATTCACTACTGGACCGGTTACCAGATGCGCGGAGCACAGTTATTGCGCGGACATAGTAGATACCCAGCTTTATTATTTCGCCTCGTCGCCTATGTCAATTCATCCTTTAGTTAAGGCCAAACCGGCCAAACCGGCGAAACCGGTTTTCGCTGTAAAAGTAGCCAATTGTTGTGCATCGCTGTTCTCCATTCATAGATTCACCAATCAATTTGTCAACGAATTCGATTGCTAATCTGATGCGCTCACAAATTCAAGTATTTTGCTTCATTAGGCTGATGTGCTTTTGTTTGTTCGATGTTTTGTTTCAATTATTCAGTATCATCTCTGATGAGAGTCCAATTAGAGCTTTATTGACAAACAAACAGTTAGGTGTTGCATGATTTTGTTATTGAAATTGTAACCACAAAATATTTTAAACATTAATGCCCGAATACTGAGACGCTACTTAAAACACCACTTAAATTAAGTAGCATTTCATTATTCGGGAGTAAGTTAAATAAACTTAACATAACTTAGCATTTAATAAAACAATATCTATTTTTAATCGCCTAGTTCGTGTAAGCTCACTATTTCATAATGACAAAATTTACTCAACATTTTTCAACATCAACATTTTTATTTAAAATAATACGACGCATCCAGTGATTTAAATCGATGTTCAAAACAATATGCCACGCCTCTGTCAACGCTTTTCACTAACATAAATACCAGTTTAAGGTGTCTACCGGTTACAATTACCTGGACCTTACTGACTGAACTCGAATCAATCACACTTTCACCCCATGCCTTGACTGATATAATTGTATGAGAATTGGTATCTCCTTATTTTTTCAATTTTAAAGGGCACTTTCTTAATAATTGGATAATTGCTGGTAACTTCTGTTCACAAAAAATGTAAGTTTTTATGGTGAAAGTGCTTTTTTATCTTAAAATTTGAAGCTGTGTTTACGTATGTTTTTGTATACTACGATACAAATAGGACTTAATGACGATCATCAACTTTTAACCGACTCTTAAAAATAAAGGGTTTTCTGTTATTTGTTCCGCAAATAGTTTACTAATGGTAATCTTCAGTAATATTGTATAGATTATAAAAATATTTTTATGTGTAACACATTTTAAGAAATTAAACAAGGCACAACAATTTTGTAATTATAATTATTATTGTAAAACGTTGAACTTTAACTATCATGAATCATAGTAGACAGTAATGATTCTTCGTACATTTCCTCAGGCAAGAGCCACTCCTTCGCTAACAATAGAATAGAAGTCATTAATATTTCCGCTCTATGTCTCGCCTATCTCTCGCAAAATCGATGTTATGTCTGTTCAGCTTTATACCGTCGGCTAAATCCGAAAACCTCGTAACTCTATCTTTTTGATGAATATGATTTTTTGATGCGTTTTCTACCAAACTGCATCAAAAAATCATTGTCGTCAAAAAGACGGAGTTACGAGGTTTTCGAATTTAGCCGACGATACTTAGCTCCAAGCGGTTCATAGGTCAAATGTAAAATACGCTTATACATTGATAAAAGATAAATATTAAGAAAAAATGCCACGTTAAAAATAATAAAGCATTTTTTAATTTTTAAACTTTGGAATTGTTTTTTTTAGAGCTCCAATACAAATCTCTCTGAAATAGTACAAAGAAAACAAAAACATGTAGGTACGTTTGTTTCAATCAAAAATGTACCCACTTACTAATTCATGTGGGTACTGGCCCGTCTACTAAAAAGGTACTGTTTTTCCTATTGAGGTCTGGAACCAAAACAATAAACCAAAACAACAAAATAATGGCAAGTCTTTAGTTGCATACAGCGTAGTCAATTTGGCATCGTCGGTACGTTAGGAAGACCATAGCTGGTTCAAATCCGACCACACTTATGAATTCCATATGAATTACTTCCAAAAGCGACAGGTCATTAACTTCCTTAAACGGCTGCAACATTCGCCCACGTAACAATAGCTTGGCTTAGAACATCTGCGGCCCACATAGTAGACAACAGAATAATACACAGTTAGTACGCCCATAACCATAGATTAATAAACAGTTAGTATTTCAATAAACCACAGATTAGTGAGGAGGTATTAATAGACCAAGGCCGATATCCTTTCATCAACGTCGGATCAAGTAACGGGACGGATCGATTTTGGTGACGATTGATACCTTATTTGATGGGAACCAGACAAAGAAGTACCTAGGGCTCTATTATCTAAGAGAAACTCGAAATAGTAGTGAACATTAGGTAATATGACGTCTTTTTCAAAACTGATATCATTCATGTAGATTATTTTATGTACTGTACCATTATTATAATATATTATATATAATATACATACAATCAGGTGAGATTGTGGCTAAACAAAGGTCTATCTAGAATAAAAAAAAAAAAAAAAAAATGCGCATCCGTGACTACGGATGTAAATATTTTTAAGGCAAATACTTACATTTGGTCGAAACTTTACAGAACTCACACGCACTGTTTTTTGTCTTTTTGTACTGCGTATACCATATTAAACACTTCTAAAGACCGATTACCGTAACTGCCAAAAACGAACAGAAAAAACTGTAGATCCGGTACAGTCGCGTTAACAACGCCATCACCGCATTTTACGTAAAAAGCGCATTTTAAACGTTTACAACCTCATAAATCCTTTTACGGTGGCACTCAAACTCTTTAACGCATATCTCACATTGTCTTTAGTACTTTTTAGTGCTATAACTTTACTTAGGTGCTTTAAATGGTAGTGTTTACGATTATATCACCGAACGCAGTTCGTTGATCTTGGCACACCTTCCGTGAGTAAAAATATCTTCGTAAAACATGGAGCTATAAACCTACTAGTAAACCAGGTAGCCTATCCGTTTTTGATCTAAATATTCGATAAAGATAGCTATGTGAAGATATCTAACTGTGTCAAACTTGTTGACCTAGGTTCTTAGATCGAAGAAATGGTCAATTGTAGAAATTAATTAACGTTTTAATAAAAAGAAAATTGTGAATAAATTAACGCAGTTTATAATCCTTGCGTTTATGCTGAACTACGCAATACTCATTTGAAATGAAATGTATTTTTATACTTGTGTATTCAATAAAACGCAGTAGTAAAACGTAAATTATAAATAACAGGATAAAGAAAATAGATGTACTTACAGTAATTTCATAAAAAATAACGCTGATAAATGTATTAAGTATAGGTATGTTTTTTTATCAAGAACTTTCATATAATATCCATGAAGAACGAGTATGTTTGTAAAATTGTAGCCATGTCAGTTATTATAAGGTGCAAAACGGAGGTCTATAAAAAAGTTACAAGTTCATTGATCTGCCACACCTTCCGCGTGAAGAAATAAACACAGTAGAACAGCGTGTCGAAATTTGACAAGCGCTCAAATAAACACACAGTCCAGGATCGAATGCACGACCAAGTCAATTGCTGTAAGATCAAAGCTATACCCATTTGCCTTAGATATTATTTTCAGCAGTGTGCAGTTTTATTTTATTTGTTGCAAAAAAATTATTACTGAGGATGGAAGAAATTCAAATATAATTAGGCGGACGTAGTTGAGCTTCCGAAGTGCAGGGAGAAAGAGAGAGACTTTTTTGGGGGTTGTCGATGAGGATAGAGATACATAGGTATTCTAATTTTTAAGTGTAGGTACCTACACTACAATTATATTTTATTTTCTTTATTTATTGAATTACGAGTATCTTATCGAACCTTAACTCAACTCTGCAGATTTTTTTATGTTCCTCTTATAATAGATTTTATTGCGGTTCACAACAGGGCGTCGTCGCTAGTTTTTCAGATACTAAAAACTTACATTTCAATCTATTTATCGATCGAGCGAGCGAAGCGAGCGAAGATTAAGTTAAGACGCAAGTTAGGCGATTTTGCTTTGTATGTTTGTATGTTTGTATATTTGTATGTTTGTATGTTTGTATGTTTCATTTTTATGTTCTCGCATAACTATCGAACCGCTTATCCAATCTGTATGAAACTTGATAGGTCAATAGGTTGTGCTATGGAAATTTGCTGTGGAGCGTATGAGCGTAATCGATGAAGGGGTTGTAAAGATATGGGGTTCCCAAGGGGTTAAATTTTTTTCAAAGTTACCCAAATATATTGAGTGGGGTGTCATATGAAAGTACTCAATTTATACATTCCAAAATGGTTTTTAGTTTTCTTCTAGGTTCTATAGTTTTTGAAATACAGTGAAAAAGAAAACTGATGAAAACCAATTAACGGAAGTATGGAAAGAGCTCCCGTTTCATAGAGTTTCGATGTATTCGTAGGTCTGGTTAACAGAGAACGAGTGTGGCATCGTTGTGGTTTGGTTTGCAATGATTTTAGTTGCTAGGTACTTGATATTTTTTCTTGAGATTGAAAATAAAAGCCGTGTTGGCCGAGTGGAAGAGTGCTCGACTTTCGATTCATAGGTCGTAAGTTCGAACCCTGGCCGTGCTCATCAATGGATTTTTCGATTAGAAAAATTTAAATGCGCATTAACACGAGCTCTAAACGGTGAAAGAAAACATCGTGAGGAAACCAGTTAACGTTCTAATAGCGGCGATGGGCTTGCAACCTGTCACGTATGCAAACGCTAACTCCTGCAAATAGTGGGCTGGGCATGTACCAAAATTATAGAGGGAGAGGGAGAGGGAGAGGGAGAGGGAGGGGGAAGGGGTGAGGGGGAGGGGGAGAGGGAGGGGGAGGGGGGATAGGGAGGGGGGTAGGGAGGGGGGGGGGGGGGTAGGGAGGGGGGTAGGAAGGGGAAGGGAGGGGGGTAGGGAGGGGGGTAGGGAGGGGGGTAGGGAGGGGGGTAGGGAGGGGGTAGGGAGGGGGGGTAGGGAGGAGGGTATGGAGGGGGAGGGGGTAAGGAGGGGTAGGTAGGGAGGGGGAGGGGGGATGGAGGGGGAGGGGGGATGGAGGGGGAGGGGGGGAGGAGGAGGGGCAGGGGGAGGGGAGGGGAAATTGATTTTGTAATACATTTTGTATTGAACTGCTATTTTAATAATTTCTCGAACTAAGAGGCCTTTTCTGAGGCGCGGTACGAAGTTCGCGGGGTCAACTATTGAATATAAACACGACACGACTTAATGTATTGCATGTATGCCTATAATCTTTATCATACTGAGGTAGCGCATTAGATATCATTGTGTGGTAAACACTAGAAAGAGCACTTAACGTAGGTATAGGGGTAGTCAGAAACAAGTCCAAATCTAGGCTATCAACACAACGGAGCGCGAGATCTCAGTTCGGGGCGAACTACTAGTATATCATGGCCCTATCCCGCCTACAGAGGCTACCTTTTTATGAGCTTACGCGATGTTGCGTAAGATTACGCTCTAAATACTTCATCGGATCACTTCTTTAATGCAGATCAGAGATGATAAGTTGGGGAGATTGTCTTGGCAACTTAGCTTGTGTCCGCATTTAAACAGAAAGCAGAGTCACTCACTAAATTGCTACAAATCTTTTTCTAAAACATTATTGATGTATCAAAATGTATGAACCGAAGATGGTTTTTCTAGATGATAATAAATTTATAACAATTAAATTGACAATATAATGAAAAATCCCCAACATAGAAAAAAATTCATGAAACATAGCTAATGCGATGCGATGCCTTCCGAAGAAGGACTCTTCAGGTACAACAGAGGGTGGTGTCTTTGGTGACTTGTGGCAAAGAAATGCAATCATTGCGAACTCAAATACACTATGTTAGACCAACCTGCTATTTAAAATAGTGTTTTTCCGTGCTAAGCGTAGGCTTCTACATAGTACGCTTTCAGTATGGTTTCGTTCCAAGTCCCACCCACGTTTATTCACAGTTTGATATTTATTACTCCTCGATAAATGAGGATTATAATCATTGAAATAGTTGGTTTCACAATAGGCAACCATCTCAGTGGCTTTATGATTTTCATCATACAGATGTGAGGTTGTCATATTACGGGCGACGACTGGTTTATGGAACATCAAAGTCCGAGAAGTGACCTGTTTTAGCTTCCTCTGTGTTTTCTATTTTAATTTGGACTGTGAAATTTCTGTTGGCTAAGGTTTATTATTATACTCAGTACATATCACAAATGTATCGATTTTACGTGATTTCCATTTTAGTTCTTGGACCCCCTTACTTATGAAAGATGTTTAAAGTTGAACACTGGTTAAACAACATCCTGTCCCTATTCGTCACTATCCACAAATAAAGACAGGACGTTGCTTAACACGTTCGGTGCGGGACCGTATTTGCAAGACTTTCAGACAGTGCGATACAGGACATTTATGGTAGGTACGAGAGTTACTCCTGGTGCGGTACATGACATATATGTCCTGTATTATGTTTTTTTTGAAATGCCTATAATTTAATGAATTTCGTAATTTAATGTTGTTTTTTTAATTATTTGGGTAGATTATAACCTTATCTAACATATGGTAAGCCAGGACGGGGATCTGGTGAATACTTTAGAAGCTATACCTAAAACTAAATACCCACCAAAATTGTCCTGTACCGCACTGAAAATAGGGTCAAAACGTTTGTCCTTTACACAAGTTTAGTGATGTTCTATCTAACCGTATTTTGAACAATCGATATCGATAAGGAGCATTTATTTCTCTGAATATGAACAAAACTTCATTTACTTAAATTACAAGCTAAGTTAAACACCCCGGCATGGATTTATGGTCCTGGTGGAAGTATATGCAGGACTCATTTTTGGTGCATCCTTGGTCAATTTTGTTCGGCGCAGACCTCCACCGCAGACTTACAAATTTTTAATTTATAAAAACTTTGTCCGTACATTTACAAACAAAACAAAAAAGGAATCAGTGAAATCAGTCAAGCCGTTCTCAAGTAATGCGGGAACATACATGCGGCAATTAATTTTTTTAATAACTGGGTTAGGATGTTGATGATTTTCAATCCTCAATTAAATTGCGACCATCGATAACATTTTATGAGATCGCTCAATTTTGGCGTTAATGTAATAATCGACAAATGACGTGCTAATAAGATAGGGATTGCTCCGCACTACTGTAAAAATCAGCGCGACACCGGGTTTGCGGATACAGGACATATATGTATGGTAACGCACAGAATTACGAAAATTGCTTTTAAGTGCGTACTACCCATATATGTCCTGTACAATTTTATGGCAAATTTTGCTTATATTTTTAATAAGCTACAGAAAAGTATACTTGACTCTTTTTTACATAAAGGATTTCGTATAGAAATAGCCCCCGCACCAACGGTAAAACTACAATTCTACCTTCCGCACCAGAAGAAAGTCGCGTACAACCCATATATGTCCTGTACCGCACTGAACGTGTTAACCAGTGTTCAACTTTAAACATCTTTCATAAGGTAAGACTTAGGTATTACTTATGTCTAATTGATAAAATATGAACTTGTACTTATACTTTTGTAATACTTAACCTCGGAATGAATGTACCTACCTAACTTAGTTTCAAGCTATTAATAAAAGGAGGATTCTAAGACAGCTTAAATTAATGTAGTAAGTTAATGTTTTAAGATAATGTTTTTAATTTTACTTTAATGTTACTACTAGTAACATTAAAGTAAAATTAAAAACATTAAGTATCAGTTTTTATTTAGGTACTAGGTAAATACTTACTAATGTATCGTTTTTTGTGATACAAGTGAAATTTCAGTAACAAATATTACAAACTCTGATTTACGTTCACATTTGAATTTAACTTCACATTTTGTCTAAGTATTACGATTCAAGCTTCGCAAAAACCACCTTAGGCTTTAATGCACTTTGTAATTACTTGGCCTCATTACGTGTGTGGGTGACACACAGAATTAACATTGCGTAGTGCAGTGATCAGCTGGTTGTCGGTACCTTTATGTTGCATATGATTATACCTAGCTTTTGCATTAAACAATTTTATAGATAGGTATGTAGGTGATTACTTCCTGTGGCATGTAGGGTTACTTTATTTGAGTAGATAAGCCGTTATTGGGCTGTTAGCAAATATAAGATATACCTAGTAATGTAGATTGTTACCTACTACTAATTATAGAAGTTCCGCAATTAATTTATTGAATTTCATAGAGTTTGTGATTGAAATATCGCTTTTTATAAGTAGTTTTGTAGTTGCATTAATCAAAGGTGCATTTTAGACTTCATACAGTGGCACAATGATAACTAATGATGTTAACAAATGAATAAAATATGAATCAATACAAAAAAATGCTGATTCTAAACCTTACACTAGGAATAGTTATGACTAAAACAAACTGAGAATAAGATTATAATTTCTTACCAATATTTGATACAACTTTGGTAAAACTGTTACGCGACGGGCACAAGGCTAGATAAAAACAAAAAATTCTACTAGTTATACTAGGTTTATCTTATTCCGAGTTTTTTTTTCGTAATTTTTATTTGTTATAGTGGTAAACCACACTTAGGTTTTTTTTTTTTTCGTATTTTAATAACACTTTATACTTACCACGTTTATTTTTACCGCAGATCTACATATAGGAACAATGTTCTCTGACCTCCCAATACGTAGATATGCATAAAGACAAAGCAATAACTAAATAAATGGGCCCTCCCACTAAACGGTACTTCATCATTGTTCCAAGCTCGTAAACGTTCTATTTCATTTCAATAATATTGATGTAAGGCGCCTACAACCTACACAATGTACAAATGTAGTTATTTGAACATTGCTTGGATATTTACATTCAAATTCGATAATGAACCCTATAGTAAACCAACCTCATGAAGTTCTTTGGAGATGTTATGAATGAAGTACCTAACTCTGGTCACATCCATTTGTTCATTTATCCGAATTGTAAATGCCTACACTAATAAACCCGTCGCAGACGTGGCTATAATAATATATTTTACTATAGCCTAGCATGTGTGGTGTCTTGATATGATAAAATATATGGCTCAGCATTTGATTATATTACAGCTACGTCTTTGACCGGCTTTATTCAAGAATGTTATTATTGAAATTAAAAATATTCTTTCAATTTTTGTGTGTGTGTTGGAAGTTTTTCATGAGTAAAATTGGCATTAAAAAGACTCGAATATTTTAAAACTGTTTGTTAAAAGTAATTGGAATGGTTGGGGTAAATAGAGTCAGTTATCACATCAGATGATTTAATTTTGACTGTTGTTTTAAATTTAGATCTATACTATACCATAAGTACCTATAACATTTAAGGTTTTTCGTTACTTAGTAACTTGTTAATTTCAGCGTCTCAATCCTATGAATAAATGTTCAATTTTAATTATCAATAATGCTAAATAATTTGGACTAGCTATTGGATAATTTTGATTTAAAATATTGGTCTTGATTTGAATCGCTTCCAAATCACAAAAAACTTTTGATCATTACTACGTTGAACAACTCATTGTGACTCATACTCGTATTGATAGATACTGTTGCTTCGAAATCTGAAGGAAAAATTGTGCCAATTGTGTTTACAATGAGCCATGCATCACAACATGGATTACTCATCTTATTCCCGGAGCTATTATTTTGATTCTCGGGTCCATGAGCCGTTATCGTAGGCGGAGGCGCCGACTCTGCGATGAAATATTCGAAAACTAGTGATGTTCTAAAATCTAAATAAACAGAGAACTGTATCAATCTGCTCGCAATCTGTAACTTCTTTGTCTCGTGGAACGACTGCATGTTGTCAAAAAATAAATTGATGTTTTTGTAGTCAAACATACAAAACTGAAAGTAAGTTTAACCAGTTAAAATGAAATTACTTAAAGTAAGTACTTGATTTATTGAAATTAATTAGGTTGATAAAATTGATAAAAATGCTTGCTACTTCTATACAGAGCTCTCCGCACAATACAGGAATCAACTAAGAAGTAGCTAAATTGCACGTTCTAAAAAACGATCTGAAACCCTATACCTACGGTTTTGCTTATCATTTTTACCACAACTCTAGTTAGTACATAAACTTGAGAGTGGTCCCAGAAGCATATCGTGTAGACTAGACATTTCCATTCATTCATGAGCCGGTCCTCGCGATCCCGAAACCCTTTTGTTTGTTTTGTAGTTCATACATTGTGAGTCACTTTAACTGTTTCATAATTATAATAACAACTATTTAACATTGTAAGAAATATACGCTGTTTGACATAGAATGTCGTTATGTATCTCGCCAAGAGAAGTTATTTCACTTCTCTAGGCAGGAGGCTAAATTCGATTAGGGTTAAGTATGTTTACGAGTTCGTCCATCGACTCAGAAATCTGAATAAAAGATTATTTTTGATCTAATTCGATATTTGTGATAATAGTGTCGCACAATGAGTTTAATAAAAAAATATCTTCTATCGATAAATAGAACAATCATTGGTAGGAAAATGTGTGTGTTGTCCGATTTATTGTGATCATGATTCCCACCTGCATAAGAGCACCTCGCTCCATCCAGGGATCCACCGATGACGTCACCAGGCAGACACGCTCAATCGTGCAGGTAATGAAGTTTATGATGCTTTCAAACATAACTGCTTATGGAATCGATGACTAAAAGCATCGTTATAAAAATATATGGTAATTGCTAAAGAGTTGTATTTTGATATTAACTGTACGTGTTTAAACCACTAATAATTTACAAATTGGTCATAAATATTATAAAATTAAGCTAGAAGAATATGTATTGATGTGTCTAAGATGTGGTTATCAGCCGTGTTTCGAAAATTCAGCACTTACCTACCTAAGTAAAATCACGAAGACACTGCTAGTAACCATGTGTTTAATATGAGAGACGGTCTGGATTTCTTATTTATAAAATTCTAGTGCGCATGTTGTTCTTCTCCTCCTAAACCTCTTGACCGATTCTGACGATTTTTTGTATGGTCACCTGGATGGGTGGGTTACCTAGGGGGCGCTATTGTTAAGATCCAGATTTTTTTATTTTCTGACCAAGCAGGACAAGGTTTGTTGCATTGGGTCCTCTAGTATTTAAGATTTTGATCTTACATTCTCAAAAAGAATTTTAAAAACTGTAACAATTAAATAAAAGTGATTACCTGCAGTTCAACCCAACAACAAAATCGTCATGCCAAGTTTAGCTAGAGTTAGTGAACGTTTGACTGAGGCGCCCCACGATATTAAAAGCAGCGCGACCTCATTTCACTTCCTCACATTACGCTTTTAAGCTTCGACCGGGTAAACTACCTACGTTGACGGAAAATATCGATATCGATGTATTACGTATTACCTACATCACTATTATACTGGAGATTTTTGTGTAAGGTTGGGGTTGGCTTTTATGTCAAGATATTTTGAGGATAAAATAAGAATTGTGTAGGTACAAAATGAAATGATAATAATAATAATAAAGATTCAAAATTAAGCATGCGAACAAAATACCATTAAAGTTAATGAGAAAGACTCACGATTTTTGTTGAGTATGCAGATTTGTAGATACAAAAAAAACAAAAAATACTGTGTTTTTGGTTTTTTAATCGGATCAAAAATGACCGAGTTACAGAGATTTTAGTGCACCAATCTAAAAAACGCTCGCGAGAAGACCGCGACTGGCTGTGACGTCACCAGGCGCCCGCGGCTCGCTCCATTAGTACAAAATCCCTAGTTATTTTCAAACTAATTTCCGCCCGCGGCATCGCTCGCGTGGCAACTGGATAAAAAGTAGCCTATGTCCTATTCCCGCTCATTACCTATCTATATTTTAAATTTCAGCCAAATCGGTTCAGTAGTTGTCGAGTTATAGAGGAACAAATATACATCCAAACATCCAAACTTTCGAGGTCATTCACGTTTTTTAACCGACTTCGAAAAAAGGAAGAGGTTCTCAGTTCGTCGGAATCTTTTTTTTTTTTTTTATGTATGTTCACCGATTACTCGAAGACGCGTCGACCGATTTCAAAAATTCTTTTTTTGTTTGAAAGGGTACACTTTCCAATTGGTCCTTTTGGTCATCAGGTCAGGATCTGATGAAGAGATCTTGGAGAAATCGAGGTAACTCTTCAAATTTTATAGGCACACTTGAAGGGATTAGGGTATTTTCTTAAAGCTTTATAGGTTATCGGTGATAATGCAATATTATGGTAACAATTAGCTAAACTGATGATGGAGTCAGGAGCTGTTTAACAGAACTCCTCAGTCAATAGTCTGATTGAGTTGAAACTTGGAACTCAGCATGTCGGTCAAGTCCCGACTACAATGTAATAATATGGTGACAGCTGGCTGATCTGATGATGGAGTCAGGACCTGTTCAATGGAATTTCTCAGTGAATAACAGTGGAACATCCATGTTTGGGCTCATTTTATTCAGCTCACCCTTAGCCTTACCCAATAACAGTTTGTATTGAAGTCGGGTTTTTTAAATTTTTAATTTAGTTTTTGTTAAGTAAGTACTTATGCAGATTTGTAGATTTAAAAAAATTATAAATGATTTCATTTTTATTTTTAAATATGATTACGACTGTATTCCCAAGGCGCAGTAGACATATTCTATCAGATCTTTTAGGAATTTTTAGATCCGTTGAAAAAGTCTAAGCGGGTAGTCAGAGGTAGAGAAGCAGTTGGCCAAGTGCGCTAGTGCCTCGACTTTCAATCCGAAGGTTGTGGGTTGAAACCCGGCCGTGCATCAATGGATTTTTCGTTTCGAAAAATGTATAAGTAGGTACCTAAGTAGGTATGCGCTTTAACACGAGCTCTAAACGGTGAAGGAAAATATTGTGAGAAAACCAGTTAGCTTTCTAATAGCGTCGATGGGCTTGCAACCTGTCACGTATGGAATGTTGTCTGCTGCAAAATGTGGGAATATATCAAATGTGTTTGGAAATACCTCGGACTACCCCTTACATATAAAAAAACAATAAATACCTACTTACTGTGTTTTTGTTTTTTTAATCGGATCAAAAATGACCGAGTTTTATTACAGACAGAGATTTTAGTGCACCAATCTAAAAAACTCTCGCGAGAAGATCGCGACTAGATGTGACGTCATACCATACATCCATCCATCCAAACATCCATGCAAACATCCAAACTTTCGCATTTTAATATTAGTGTGATTCGACTCCTGATTGTTAGTTTTGTTTGTAATTGTTTTCGGTAAGTACCGGTACCTCCCTAAAATACCTATTCAGTAAAAAGTTTAGAGGCAAAAATTATTTTTAAGTAGGTACCTTGTAGGTACCTACCTACCTACTTGCTACTTACCTAGGTAGGTACCTACCTACTTAAAAATAATTTTCGACTTTAAACTTTTTACTGAATAGGTATTTTAGGTAAGTACCGGTACTTACCGCAAACAATAACAAACAAAACTAACAATCAGGAGTCGAATCACACTAATATTAACTTTACCTACCTAAATTATTTACCTACCTACTTAAATTATTACCTACTTAAATCATTTTTAAGTAGGTACCTACCTACTTACTACTTACTTAGGTAGGTACCTACTTAAAAATAATTTTCGCCTTTAAACTTTTTAGTGAATAGGTATTTTTTTATACATACCTACTTTTAATCGTAATACCTAATTAATAATTTGTATGTACGAGTCAAAATAATCACATACCTACCTACCTAAACTTGGTTTTCAAATCACACTATCACACTTTCACATCACACTAATCATACTATCACACTAATCTAATCACACTAATATTATAAATGCGAAAGTTTGGATGTTTGGATGGATGATGTTTGTTCCTCTATAACTCAACAACCACTAAACCAATTTGGTTGAAATTTTAAATATAGATAGATAATGACCAGGAATAGGACATCTTTTTATCTGGGTACCACGCGAACAAAGCCGCGGGCGGAAGCTAGTTAATATTAAAAATGCAAAAGTTTGGATATTTGTATTTATGTTTGTTCCTCTATAACTCGACAACCACTGAACTGATTTGGCTGAAATTTAAAACTTAGATAGTTCTTGACCTGAAATAGGACATAGGCAACTTTTTATCCAGGTGCCGCGCGAGCGAAGCCGCGGGCGGAAGCTAGTTTGAAATTAACTAGCGATTTTGTACTAGTAGACCGAGCCGCGGGCGCCTGGTGACGTCAGACGCAGCGCGAAGCTCCGAGCGCGCGTTTTGAAATGGCCGAAAAGAAAACTTGAATAACTTCGTCATTTATTGATGGATTTTAATTATTTAAAAAACAGAATGCTCAGAATGCTAAAGAGTATACGCCCTCATACTTAGAAACCCAATATTTCGTTTAGTGATTGATTCTCATTGTAGAGAAATCACGTTTTATATCTCCTAATTTGGTTTATTTTTATTGGTTGAAGTCGATGGTTTAATACAATACTGGTACAATACCTACTGGTTATCCAATATTATCCATTTGCAAAAAAACTAGGTAAGTATTTGCATAGAAAAATAAATATTTAAAAATTGTATTTCAAGTAGAAATTACCTACATTCTTCTGAGCTTATTCTTTGATCAAATTATTTCGCCAACGGCATAGTTATTTAAAAGTATGCAAATGACTTCATTGTCCATTAAATCGTTACTGTAGCCCCAATTAAATTATATTGGCTCAATTGGAGGAAGTCTTTATAGCTATGGTATTTTAAATATACCTGTCCAATGGTTATTTGAAGGAGAAAATATTACTTTTATTTAGCGCAGGATAATATTACTGTTAGATATATTATTTAGTTGATATAGAGGGCAACACCCGATTAGACTAATTTAGTTAGTTTTTATAGGCAATACTTTAAGGTTATCTGTGGTTTTAGAAATTACTGTCATGTCGGTCGGGCTTCAACAAATAAAAAGCAATTAATAAATTTGCGTGTGTATTAATTAATTACATGAGTTATTCGAGATATAACAAGTACCTACTACTTTTAGTGCCTTTTCATACGTACCGGTTGCCGGGTAGCCGGTCGCCGGCGAAGTGTATGGGTATTGGGCATAGCTTTCACACGTATCAGCGCCGGCGTAATTTGCATATAAACGCCGTCGGGTAGCCGGCAACGTGTGAAAAGGCACTAACTATATTATTAGTTAAAATAGTTTCAACTATCATAGTAATAATATTCAATGTTTTTAATTTTAGAAGGTCTATTTATTAGGGCTTCAGCTCGCGGCTTCGCTCGCGTGATACCATCAACCTATTCCAAGTTTCATCCAAAATAATCCACTATGTAAACATCCAAACATACTCAAAAACTTTGTAGGTACCTATAATATAATATACTAGTTTTTTTCCGCGGCTTCACGTAGTTTAGGGTTCCGTACCTCAAAAGGTAAAAAAAGGAACCTACTTCTACAAAATTTCAACCAAGATGTCGTTTGTCCGGTAGTTCAGTTAGCAAAGCCGTGGCTGCGACCGCCAAATCCAATCCATGTAAACATTTTGCGATTTTTGTAAGTAATTTGAAAAGAAAAGTTACAAGTCAGTTTTTTTTAAGTTTGAATCTTTATAAAATGAATTCTTTTCTAATATTTTTGGAGTGAATATACTAACCTACTCATTAATTTATATAAAACTATCAACAGATTCGAGGAACACAATCCACAGTTGATTGCTAATAATTAGTCAGAACAATTAAACTCAGCACTGATAGCTTCGTAGCAATAATATTAGTACTTACATAGGTACCTACATAAACATAGATTGTAATTATTATGGATGTTCGTATGAGCTAGTAGCTAACAGGTTGCCTGGAAGAAATCGCTTTTAGCGATAAGGCCGCCCATTGTACTAATTTTTAAGCTGTTTATTCTGTTTCTTGTAATTACTTTAATTTTTTTGTTGTCCATCTATCTTACTATCCATCTATCTAAGGTGACGAAGTGTTTAGGCCGCAAGAAGGCCTCCAAATCTGGACCGACAATTTAACGTGTCCTTCTTAGCGTTCAGCTGTTATTGTCACTAACCAATAGGCGGGTCCACACAGAGCGAGCAGCCTCGCGAGGCATTTGCCGCGCGAAGCAGCTCGGTTAGTGTGGACGTGCCTCGGCCGAGGCAAGCGGCAGCCTCGCGATGATACCAAGGCTGCCGCGCTCGTTTGGGGATAGTTTCCTCGCGCGGCAAATGCCTCGGGAGGCTGCTCGCTCTGTGTGGATCCGCCTAATCGCTAGCGACAATAGTGAATCGATGGGTGATCGTGATCCAAAAAGTGATCACTCCGTAGCTTAACTTTAACGATCTACCATTATGGTAATTATAGCCATATAGTTACCGAGGAAATATACCTAATTACCTGCTAATTACGAGTACCTATGATAGATAATTAGTAATTAGGTATATTTCCCAGTAAAAAATACTGTATTCTATTCCCCATTTAAAAAAACATTTTGTAAATGTAATATTAAAACTCTTCCTTATAAACCTTTAGAGTCGCATTTGTAAAAATGGTTTCACATGACTCACTTTTTTCAAATCAGAGTGTTTATCTTTAGTCTGTTAAGAGCCATTATACAATTTCGCACTCGACAAAATCAGCGCTCGGAGGGACAAAAGTTGCTAAATTCTAACACCCAATGAACAGCGCTCCGTTTCTTAGACTAAACGGTTTTGGTAATTTTCATGTGATTGATTTATTTGAGATAGTAAAAATACTTTTTGGGTAGGTACTTAGGTAGGTACCTATAGGTATAACACAAAACAAAGTCGGGTTAGTTACAATTTGAATACAAATAATTACAAAAAAATAAATGTTTGTTTTTTTGTCCCATAAACCAATGATTTACTATAGGACTAGATCAGCAGTGACGGTGCCGACTCGCTGCCACATCGCATCGGGCCACAGCCTTATCTGACTTCAGTTGTCAGCTTGACACACAGCACACAACTACTCTCAATTGCTTGGTGATAAAAACAACAAAATGGGAAAAAGTGTTGTCAAAAACTGCACATCATGCACTAAAAAGATCAACAAGTTAAATGGTGTGACTTTTCACAATAAGTTTGTTCAATTTTCTTTAAATTATCCAAAAAAACAAATAAATAATAACGAACATCGTTTTTGCCACCAGTGCTACCAGCAAAAACGATTTTAATTTTCCCAAACAGTTGGGAAATTTTTGAATGACGAATGCATGCAGTTTCTGCCACTAAATTATTATTATAATCTGTTTGGTCTAAACATACTGAACGGTACCCAAACACTCACTAAATGGATAAGTAACACATTCACGTGGATTTCCAGGGTTTTACCTTAATATAATTACCACTTTATAAACCTTAACTTTTTTAGCAATACCTAACCTTTTTAAATACCGTACATTGGGGCTACTTGGAAATTTGGCGATATTTGGAATTTTTTTAAATAAAAGATTTGACTGCATGTATCTTTTTTCCTAGTCGTGGTAGATTTTTTCCTTACAACATGTCAATACTTTGACTCAATGACAATGTTACTTTCGAGTTTTGAGGTTGTCAGAGTTTCACACAAACCGCTAGCTCAATTTGTTTACAGACGTTGTTGACGGTAGTAAAATGTGGGTGTCAAACTTCCAGTTGCAGCCCGTTTATTATAAAGATGTTTAAAGAATGAGTGCTACCATGCTCATCTGCATTTTGTTGCGATTCTAATGATGTATTTCATTTGAGAATAGCTCGTTTTAAACGCCATATTTTTAGAATTATACTGACTGACGTGCTTTTTGAGCCGTTTTGGGGCTATTTGGAATCCGATTCCAATTAGCCCCTGCTATTTCAGTTTTGGTTTCATAAACAATTTGTTTGCAATTTCAAATAACCCCAAGTGCTCATTTTTGGTTAGATTTAAGGGGATGCAATACTCTAAATTTCCAATAGTTGTATTTAATTATTTGTATTGTTACAGTATTGGAAACATGGTGAATATAATACTTAACAACGAAAAATACCAATACAAGAATAGGCAAATGTCAATAGTTCTTATTTTTCAGATTTATTGGAGTTAACTGGCAATACTTTTTATTTTACCAAAAATATAACTTGCCCTTAAATTCCAAATATCGCCCTATTTCGTAATGTGTGTTTATAAAGCAAGTTACTTTGGGTTCCAAATAACCCAGAAGTTTTGATTTATAAAATGTTGAATAATTTTTAAATTGAGATTTCTAGTTAGTTTTTTAGTGAAATCAAAGCACAGTATTTTTAAATGAAAGAACATATTCTCGTTTATAGTTCTGAATATCGCTAGTCCACTTTTAATAAATACAGGTCTGAAAATGTAAGAAAAACTGAAGTCAGATATGTAATTTTTAAATAGCCCCAAAATGGCGATATTTGGAACAGCCCCTTTGAAATGCTATATCTCTGTAAATATTAACAATACAGCTATACTGCAGCAAGTCTCTAATGGGCAATGGTAAGATCTACTATAAAAAAAATCTGTTCAAGCGTTACAATCGTCAGTTTTTGTGCAAAATCATTTTTTCTTCAAAAAATGTCCCACATAGCCCCAATGTACGGTAGGTATTATTCTATTAAACGAGCAATTTTTGTTTGTTTGATGTTTGTTTGACGTTTGTTTGTACTGACGTTCTCGAAAACGGCTCTAACGATTTCGATGAAATTTGCAGTACGGGTGTTTACGGGGGTGAAAAGCCGATTTCTCGGCATTTTCACGCAAAAGGTTTACCACCTTTGCACCACATTGCACCAGTGCAATGTGGTTCGTAATTTCACGGAATTTGTCGAGACCAAAGTGGCTTGGCGGTCAGGACCATTACCTTACAGCCGAAGGCCGCGAGTGCGAATCTCAGTCAGTGAATGTTTATTTTTTGTGAGTTTTTTTTTGTTCTTATTTTTTTTTTTCTATTTGCACCCGAGCAAAGCTTGGTCGCCCAGATATTTAAATTTTAAAATGAATAAATATTGTTATTATTTGGGCTTTTCGCAAAAAAAAACACAATATACTACCTACAATGCTTTAACGTATTCCATTGCAAAATCTGTTAGTCACTTAGGTAGGATATGTTCTTTTGAAAATTTGTTTTTAATAAAATAACACAACTGGCTTACCGACTAAATTATTTCATTTCTTCACCGACGAGAGAACCTTTCATCACAGATTTCGCTTATTAAAAGACATTGAATCAACGAAATGCCGGTTTTTATCGACATTGTCGCTAGGTATAAAAAAATATATTTAACTAGTGAACGCCCGCAGCTTCGCCCGCGTAGACTACTTTTCTTTATCCCACGGGACCATACATTTTTCCGGGATAAAAAGTAGCCTTTGTGTTATTCCAGAACATAAACTACCTACATTCCAAACATCAAAATCGGTTTAGTAGTTACCTATACGGAGATACGTGGTAACAAACTTGCACACACACACACACACGGACTTTCGCCTTTATAATATTATTAGTAGGATAATACTAGTTTTTCTGTTTGACCTAATTTACGCTGTGTCGATGTGGAAATTTTCACTTGATGCTGATTTCATTACCGAGCTAAAAATTTTAATATCTTAAATTATACGAGAAATTTTTTTACTATTAGAAATCCGTAGGTACCTAGGTATTCATGATATCCAAAGGAAAATACCGGACTTTAAATTTAAAAACCGACCTAATAGGTACAAGTTAGTTTATAAATCCAAGTTACTATTTAAAAAAAATAAAAAAAAAATTTAAGTACCTTTCACACAGTAGGTACCCTGATACAGATAGACAAACCTATCGAACTCAGTAGTGAAAACTAACTGTCATTGTAATTTCTATTAAATGTTGTCCTTATTATTTTGTCCTTGTAATTTTTTTTTAATCTTTAGTATAATGAAAGTTTCACTAAACAATCTTTCATAGTTTTAAATTGATTCAATAAATTAATTGAATTATATTTATATCATTCATTACGCATACATCATTCATTTTGGGAAAAATGTTTGTCGTTGGCAACTCTGGCTATTTTCTGGATGACAATGTCTTGTCTCTTTCCAACGCAATTAGTTTGACGGTAGATAAAAAGAGACAAACATAGTTTAATTGTACAGATTGACATTTTATCTATCCGTTTCAAAGCTACGTCTTTAAAACTCCTAAGTGGCTACGCTTTTCTCAAATGTTGAGGATGACGTTGCGACTCTAGTTATTAACCTCGTTGCCATAAACCATATTGTGCTGATCTGATGGAGTCAGGAGCTTTTCAACAGAACTCTTCAGTAAATAGTCCGATTGAGTTGAAACTTGGATCTCAGCATGTCAGTCAAGTTCCGACTACAATGAAATAATATGGTGACAGCTAGCTCATCTGATGATGGAGTCAGGACCTGTTCCATGGAACTTTTTAATGATATGGGTATCAAATGACAGGGCTTGATGAGCGCAACACAATGCTGATCTGATGATGGAGCCAGGACCTGCTCCATGGAACTTTTTAATGATATGGGTATCAAATGAAAGGGCTTGATGAGCGCAACACAATGCTGATCTGATGATGGAGTCAGGACCTGTTCCATGGAACTTTTTAATGATATGGGTATCAAATGAAAGGGTTTGATGAGCGAAACACAATTCTGATCTGATGATGGAGTCAGGACCTGCTCCATGGAACTTTTTAATAATATGGGTATCAAATGAAAGGGCTTGATGAGCGCAACACAATGCTGATCTGATGATGGAGTCAGGACCTGTTCCATGGAACTTTTTAATGATATGGGTATCAAATGAAAGGGTTTGATGAGCGAAACACAATTCTGATCTGATGATGGAGTCAGGACCTGCTCCATCGAACTTTATAATGATATGGGTATCAAATGAAAGAGCTTGATGAGCGCAACACAATGCTGATCTGATGATGGAGTCAGGACCTGTTCCATGGAACTTTTTAATGATATGGGTATCAAATGAAAGGGTTTGATGAGCGAAACACAATGCTGATCTGATGATGGAGTCAGGACCTGCTCCATGGAACATTTTAATAATATGGGTATCAAATGAAAGGGTTTGATGAGCGCAACACAATGCTGATCTGATGATGGAGTCAGGACCTGTTCCATGGAACTTTTTAATAATATGGGTATCAAATGAAAGGGCTTGATGAGCGCAACACAATGCTGATCTGATGATGGAGTCAGGACCTGTTCCATGGAACTTTTTAATGATATGGGTATCAAATGAAAGGGTTTGATGAGCGAAACACAATTCTGATCTGATGATGGAGTCAGGACCTGCTCCATCGAACTTTATAATGATATGGGTATCAAATGAAAGAGCTTGATGAGCGCAACACAATGCTGATCTGATGATGGAGTCAGGACCTGTTCCATGGAACTTTTTAATGATATGGGTATCAAATGAAAGGGTTTGATGAGCGAAACACAATTCTGATCTGATGATGGAGTCAGGACCTGCTCCATCGAACTTTATAATGATATGGGTATCAAATGAAAGAGCTTGATGAGCGCAACACAATGCTGATCTGATGATGGAGTCAGGACCTGCTCCATCGAACTTTATAATGATATGGGTATCAAATGAAAGAGCTTGATGAGCGCAACACAATGCTGATCTGATGATGGAGTCAGGACCTGTTCCATGGAACTTTTTAATGATATGGGTATCAAATGAAAGGGTTTGATGAGCGAAACACAATTCTGATCTGATGATGGAGTCAGGACCTGCTCCATGGAACTTTTTAATAATATGGGTATCAAATGAAAGGGCTTGATGAGCGCAACACAATGCTGATCTGATGATGGAGTCAGGACCTGTTCCATGGAACTTTTTAATGATATGGGTATCAAATTAAAGGGCTTGACGAGCGCAACACAATGCTGATCTGATGATGGAGTCAGGACCTGTTCCCTAGAACTTTTTAATGATATGGGTATCAAATGAAAGGGCTTGATGACCGAAACACAATGCTGATCTGATGATGGAGTCAGGACCTGTTCCATCGAACTTTATAATGATATGGGTATCAAATGAAAGAGCTTGATGAACGCAACACAATGCTGATCTGATGATGGAGTCAGGACCTGTTCCATGGAACTTTTTAATGATATGGGTATCAAATGAAAGGGTTTGATGAGCGAAACACAATTCTGATCTGATGATGGAGTCAGGACCTGCTCCATGGAACTTTTTAATAATATGGGTATCAAATGAAAGGGCTTGATGAGCGCAACACAATGCTGATCTGATGATGGAGTCAGGACCTGTTCCATGGAACTTTTTAATGATATGGGTATCAAATGAAAGGGTTTGATGAGCGAAACACAATTCTGATCTGATGATGGAGTCAGGACCTGCTTCATGGAACTTTTTAATGATATGGGTATCAAATGAAAGGACTTGATGAGCGCAACACAATGCTGATCTAATGATGGAGTCAGGACCTGTTCCATCGAACTTTATAATGATATGGGTATCAAATGAAAGGGTTTAATGAGCAAAACACAATGCTGATCTGATGATGGAATCAGGACCTGTTCCATGGAACTTTATAATGATATGGGTATCAAATGAAAGGGTTTTATGCGCGAAACACAAAGCTGGGTTAGGATTTACTTTTGACTTCGATTTTTGATGTTTGATTTTTCATTTTTAATCTTGATTTTAATTTTAAAATCAAAATCAAGAAATAAAAATCAAAATAAAAATCCGAGATCCGAGAATCGAGAAATGAGAAACAAGAATCAAGAATCACAAATCAAAAATTAAAAAATTGAAAATCAAGAATTAAGAATCCGAGATACAAGATCCGAGAATCGATAATCGAAAATTGAAAATCAAGAATCAAAATCAAGAATCAAGAACCCGATATCCAAGATTCGATAATCAAGAATTGAGACTCGAAAATCGAAAATCAAGAATCCGAGATCCGAGAATAGAGAAACTAAAATTGAAAATCAAGAATCAAGAATCAAAGTGAAAGTCAAAATCAAGAATCAAAGTCAAAGTAAACCCCGACCCAGCTTTGTGTTTCGCTCATCAAGCCCTTTCATTTGATACCCATATCATTGTAAAGTTCCAGGGAACAGGTCCTGACTCCATCATCAGATCAGCATTGTGTTTTGTTTATCAAGCCCTTTCATTTGATGCCCATATTATCATTAAAAGTTCCATGGAACAGGTCATAACTCCATCATCAGATCAGCATTATGTTTTGCTCATCAAGCCCTTTCATTTGATACCCATATGATTAAAAAGTTCCATGAACCAGGTCCTGACTCCATCATCAGATCAGCATTGTGTTTCGCTCATCAAACCCTTTCATTTAATACCCATATCATTAAAAAATTCCATGGAACAGGTCCTGACTCCATTATCAGATCAGCATTGTGTTGCGCTCATCAAGCCCTTTAATTTGATACCCATATCATTAAAGAGTTCCATGGAACAGGTCCTGACTCCATCATCAGATCAGCATTGTGTTGCGCTCATCAAACCCTTTCATTTGATACCCATATTATTAAAATGTTCCATGGAGCAGGTCCTGACTCCATCATCAGATCAGCATTGTGTTTCGCTCATCAAACCCTTTCATTTGATACCCATATCATTAAAAAGTTCCATGGAACAGGTCCTGACTCCATCATCAGATCAGCATTGTGTTGCGTTCATCAAGCTCTTTCATTTGATACCCATATCATTATAAAGTTCGATGGAACAGGTCCTGACTCCATCATCAGATCAGCATTGTGTTGCGCTCATCAAGCTCTTTCATTTGATACCCATATCATTATAAAGTTCGATGGAACAGGTCCTGACTCCATCATCAGATCAGCATTGTGTTTCGGTCATCAAGCCCTTTCATTTGATACCCATATCATTAAAAAGTTCCAGGGAACAGGTCCTGACTCCATCATCAGATCAGCATTGTGTTGCGCTCATCAAGCCCTTTAATTTGATACCCATATCATTAAAAAGTTCCATGGAACAGGTCCTGACTCCATCATCAGATCAGCATTGTGTTGCGCTCATCAAGCCCTTTCATTTGATACCCATATCATTAAAAAGTTCCATGGAACAGGTCCTGACTCCATCATCAGATCAGCATTGTGTTGCGCTCATCAAGCTCTTTCATTTGATACCCATATCATTATAAAGTTCGATGGAACAGGTCCTGACTCCATCATCAGATCAGCATTGTGTTTCGGTCATCAAGCCCTTTCATTTGATACCCATATCATTAAAAAGTTCCAGAGAACAGGTCCTGACTCCATCATCAGATCAGCATTGTGTTGCGCTCATCAAGCCCTTTAATTTGATACCCATATCATTAAAAAGTTCCATGGAACAGGTCCTGACTCCATCATCAGATCAGCATTGTGTTGCGCTCATCAAGCCCTTTCATTTGATACCCATATCATTATAAAGTTCGATGGAACAGGTCCTGACTCCATCATCAGATCAGCATTGTGTTTCGGTCATCAAGCCCTTTCATTTGATACCCATATCATTAAAAAGTTCTAGGGAACAGGTCCTGACTCCATCATCAGATCAGCATTGTGTTGCGCTCGTCAAGCCCTTTAATTTGATACCCATATCATTAAAAAGTTCCATGGAACAGGTCCTGACTCCATCATCAGATCAGCATTGTGTTGCGCTCATCAAGCCCTTTCATTTGATACCCATATTATTAAAAAGTTCCATGGAGCAGGTCCTGACTCCATCATCAGATCAGCATTGTGTTTCGCTCATCAAACCCTTTCATTTGATACCCATATCATTAAAAAGTTCCATGGAACAGGTCCTGACTCCATCATCAGATCAGCATTGTGTTGCGCTCATCAAGCTCTTTCATTTGATACCCATATCATTAAAAAGTTCCAGGGAACAGGTCCTGACTCCATCATCAGATCAGCATTGTGTTGCGCTCATCAAGCTCTGTCATTTGATACCCATATCATTAAAAAGTTCCAGGGAACAGGTCCTGACTCCATCATCAGATCAGCATTGTGTTGCGCTCATCAAGCCCTTTCATTTGATACCCATATCATCATAAAATTCCATGGAACAGGTCCTGACTCCATCATCAGATCAGCTCGCTGTCACCCTATTATTACATTATTAGTTACACAACAATTCAGATCATTATTCTGCTTTAACGGCCTTTTTAGCCCCGCAGAAAATATTTAAAAATAGGTAATTAATAACTTAGCAACCAATGTATCAAACGCTCCTATTTCGCTATATTCTTCGTAGCCGGCGACGTGCTTTGCGAGTCGACTCAGTGCGAGCTCCGGGATGCAAAGCGATACGTCCACCCCCTAGAAGCGCTCGGCGCGGTCTGCTTGCGTCGAGTAGATAGGGTAGTAGATACGACGCGTTTTAGGTTGTTTTAAAAGATTTTTCATTGCCAATTTTTTAATCTTTTTGCATTTTTTTTTTCAGAAAAGGATTGATTTTGAACTCAAGTTTATTTCTGTTTTGTTAATTTTACGAACAAGAGTTCTAAGTCAGTTCTAAGTAGCCAAAATCAAAAGCAATTCTTTGGCCGTTTTCTCGAAATTTGGACTAAGTTAAAGATTTTTTTACTCAAAAACTAAATAAAGGTAGTAAAAAGTGATCCATTTAATAGTTTGGTTGACTATCACAGCAAAACATCGTAATTTTTTTATACCATTTGGACGTCAAAATGATTCGTAAATATGGTGATTTCTAAACCTCTTACAGCAAAAATTCACAAAACAGTCGCCGGTTTGAGGTCGATTAATCAAAAAGAAATAATAAAAATACAAAAGTAGCTCATTTAATAGTACAAAATTGAAATGATATTTCATGCTGTGCCATAATTTTTTTATAAATACAGTGTTTTCATTGAAAAATCCTGCCCCAAAACATCACGTAAATCAGAAAATTTTGTCTAATGCCTCTTAAAGCTTTGAATGTATTTGCAACGAAAGGGAAAATATTTGCTCGCTAGCAAACATTTGCGTTGATAATCTACGTTCGCAGAAATGTGAGTCAAAATTAATTCAGCGTGCAAGTTTCATGAAAGCAGCCGCATCGAGTCATCTGGGGAATACTCACAACTGGTACAATGATTCGAACGTATGTGCAACATACAGGGTGTTTTATCAATTAAACTTAGGTTTCCATTAAGAGTGGCGATGGACTTGCAACCTATCACTTATGGAAGCCAAATGTGCCAATGCCAAACACTTATTTCGACGTTCCTTTGAATACGAAGTTCGACATCATTAAAGTAGGTGCCTTGAATGCCTTAAAATATAAAGTAATTTTAATTTTAAATATTTTTGCTAAATCATGGAGCCTTGAGGCCTTTTTTCTATTGTTCGTGACTTGAAGTAATTTACAGCAAAAGAATTGAAATGTATTGCCGAAGGAAGCTATAAAAAATTGAAAGTATGTCATAATTTTCCACATCTTGCCGAGGTCAGTTATGGAAAAAAGTGAAAAATAGGTTCCATTTTCACTATGCTAAATGGTAGAGATTGGAATTATTAGCCGTGCTCAGTCTTCGATGATACTTACTAATTTACTTAATCTAAAAATGAAAAGTTTTAGTTATTAGAAATTTTCGATAAAAAAAAAAATGATAATAATGAAACAATGTTAGAAAACTAACGAATTTATAAATCTAAACACCAATCGCATTATTTATAACGAATAATACTTTATATTCACTGTCCTATGTAAAAAAAACTTTTTTATGTAAAAGTAGTAAAATGTTTGAACATCTTGTATAACGCTAGGTACCTATATGTAGATTTGTTTATTTTGTTCGGGCTCGTTCACGCGGTAGGGTAAAGTTACACATTGTGTACGTAAATTACGTTTGTTTAACGTAACGACGTAAACTGAAAACAAAGAACACGTTATTTGAATTATTAAGATCAAGTGTAGAAAAATAAACAATGATTTTGGTTAGTGAAACTAGTACCTAAAGTAACAAAAAACTTTAAAATTTAGTATGAAAAGTGCGAGTTGTATGGAACTTGACTAGTGAAAATGTAAATATGCATGCAATCTGCAAGTCGATGCATATAATAACATTGAGGGTAGTGGCAAGTTCTAGCAAAGTTTTGCACAATAGAAACGCGTCTTTGACGCACAACAATCTAGAGCCATTTTTACAAGTTTTTCTACGTACGAGTATGTTTGTCCGGGTGGAACTTTACAACTGAACTTTAAAGCAGTTCCGATTGAATTGAAATTCGGATCACTTACAGAATATGGTAACAAACTGATCAAAAGCTATTCAATGGAACTCTTCAGTGAATAAGATTAAAATACCCGTGCTTAGGCTTATTTGAATCAGCTCGCGATCCTACTAAAAGCCTACTAAAAGCTTGTGATTTGAAATATACCTATTTTTTTTAACAGAAAAAATATTATTCTTAAGTATTATTATCTCAGTAGTTTACAAAAATAAAGCCATCTAATATAACAATAATATCACAAGTAGGTGCTGTTAGATTATTTCTTTTGTTAGTAAAGTAATACTTTAATGTTATTTATTCAATGGTCATGCTGTGTCTGTGTAATAAGAAATTAAAACGTAAAATGGCGGAGCCCCAGCTGTTCGCTACCGAAGCATTACTGCATTACGAGGGCAAGTGCCCGGACAGAGGCTATTAGACGAACACAGTACGACGTATACATACTAGTGTCCGTGGCTTTGCTTGTGTGGTACACTATAAAATGTTACATGTTATTGGACTGGCCTCTCAGCTCTTTTGGTAATAGTTCTGCTTTCTGCATGTCCAGCGAACTCACTATCTACAACATGTAGGTATTATTTATGATTAAAAAATATAGATTCGATCTTGACCCCCTTTTTTATGCTAAAGCGACTGGTCTTTATCTAGTCATCTCGGCGACAGTGAAACACACACCAAAGAGTACAATAATATACTTATGTATAGACTAGTATAGTACTAGTATAGTATTATAATTATCTGTGGTATAGACTAGTACCTAGTCCACACCACACCGAACCCGCCAACCGGCCGCGGCCGGCGGGATGAACGACGTTACTTTTCCGTTTCCAGCCCTCCAGGGCCGGCCGTCCTTAAAAATCGTCCTCTGGCAACAGCCCAAGCCGAGGTAATATTTTTTCTTCGGAAAAAATGTAATTAGGTAGGTATTTTTATGCATCTACCGACCATCCGTGACCCTTTCAATGTTATCAGTCTATTCATTATGTGGCTGACCCACTACGTTGGCCAAATCATATAGCCACGATTCGAGAACCTTATTATCCCTATGATTGTCAGCAAGTTGTCAGTTATTAAATTATTCTTTTAAGTATAAGTATAATTATTATTAGATACCTACTCACATATTGCTATTTATTCTACTTTGAAAAAGAAGCAAGAGATACAATATTCGGATAAGCAAACCAGACAATTCAAAAGTATGTAAAACTAATAATAATGTTACTAGAAAACATTCAGTTTCGAATAGTGTAACATTGATTTAACTAAATGAAGCTTTATTTGTACTGGATGAAATATAACAGGTCACTTTCCTACATCCCAATTGATGTGACATCTCATTGCTGCCTAATAGCGATAAAAATGTCTACCGAATCTTATAGATTTATTACAATCGAAAGCTATTTGAAATAGATTAGATCTCGATTAAATAAACATTCATGACAAAGAGATCACAGATGATAAACCAAACCTATGTAGAGTTTCAAAAAGTTATACTGAGGCACAACATATAAGTTACGTCGACACTTTTTAAATAGATTGAACTTTTAGGACGACTCTTTATAATCATGAAAATAAACTGTTATGGTATGTCATTCTCTTCACTGGAAGCAGCCGATAAATTTACAGGACAGATAACGTTAAAAGAACAAAGAAATACCGATGCAACTACTAAATTAAGTTAGTCTGTATCCGTTTTACAACAAAATAAATTTACGTTTCCCAAATCCTTGTCATGGTTATTCTAAACATGGTCGATACTTGATAAGATCTTTGGATTGTACTATTTTTGAATGGGATATGTCATGGATTGTAAAACGTCTTTATTAACTGTTTAGGCCTCGTCATTTCTAATGGGCGGTTTACACGTGTTAAGTTGTCAAGTAGATAAGTTTTTAACTTAATTTTAAGTAAGCGTTTCACGCATCCAGGCAAGTAGGTAATTTAATGAAGCTCATAAGTTTATTCCGAAAAATTACTTGTTGGCTTAAGCCTTAATATGGTAGAGTTTCTATTGAAAAGTATATATTTTTAACTGACCTCCAAAAAGAGGTTCTCAATTCGGTTTTTTTTTTTTTACTTCAGAACTACCGTAATTTCTAAACTTATTTGAAAAAAAAATGGAACAGTGGTGATATTTCATCAAAATCCAGTTCTAATGGTGGGTGGGATCCATGAGCAATAGAGCGAACCACTCCAATTTAATTGTATTTTAATTTAATTGTCCACCGACAAAATGGATAGACGACCTAGTAAAAACTGCAGGTCAGCGGTGGATGCAGGCCGCTTTCAGCCGCAGTACCTACATGGAAATCTTTGAGGGAGGCCTTTGTCCAGTCCAATAGTGGCCTGAGATGATGATGATAAACACACTGCGAGGATTTATCTAGAGAAATTAGAATGACTTTGCACAAGGACTAATAATTTGTTATTGAATGATCAAGCGAGCTTACCTGAAGCGAAGCTCGATCTTGATTATACCGCCTTCACCGAAGAGAAGATTACTATGTAGTACGTCAGTACTCGCGTGGACAATGTCGCACAGTGTTCAGAGGTAGAAAGAAAGAAAACCGTAGTGCCCCCTCTTTCTATCCTCACGCCGCTCAACTCATTCTTTTTAGAGTAAACCTAGATACATACAGCAACATAGATCTGCAAAGGGAACTCGTTAGGGTAGGGAGGGACCTTGGTTCTCTTCGGTGAAGGCGGTATAATCAAGATCGAGCTTCGCTTCAGGTAAGCTCGCTTGATCATTCAATTATACCGCCTTCACTCTCAGAGAAGATTACTATGTAGATGTTCAGAGAATATATAAGATCGATGTTGCAATAAATTTTTGACGAGCATAAATGGTTAGTGTGAGAAGCCTGCTTACGAGTAAGTAGGTAGCTATATTGATTTTTACAAATAACAACAGAAAAACTAAGATTTAAATGGAAAAAGTACATAGGTACTCAGTTTAAATGGATAAAACCTGTAATAAACTACTAGGTAGGTATTTGATTCAACCACAGATCCATTGTAAAAGTTGGTAAATACTGCTGATTGTATGGATCAGCCTGCTGTCCTGAAAAACATCGATACAAACTCCTGCTATCAGAAATAGAGGCATGCCTCGTGCTGCCAGCTCTAAAATCGTAGTATCGATACCACTATCAGCTAGCGACTGCTTCAGCCAGCATCCGAGGGTCTGGCAAGGTGCTTAAAGTGGGTTAACATAACCCAATCTTCTAAATTTAATCTGATTACCGATGTACCTAATTAATTTACAATTCTCTAAAGTATCAACTAGAGGAGGTTTTCACCGACACCGACAGGCGGGCTCATACACACTATAGCATAGCTACTATTTTTAAGTTTTTTTTTTTTTTTTTTTTTTTTTTTTTTGTCTAAAGGATAATAAAACTAATTTAAGCGAACTAACGGGTCTTCATCGCGTAATTACTTTAATTTTTTATTATTATTGTTATTGATAATAAAACTCTTCTAATTTATTATTTTTAAATAGAAACTGGACAGATGCTAGACCAAGCCTTTGATCAAATTAGGTAAATTAAAAGAAAGTTGCATTCTGCCACTACCTGAACTTTTAATTTAATTACGTAGATAACGAAATTATCATAGGTAACCATTTATTTAAGATCATCTAGTAATTTAGAATCAATGATCTTTTGGAATCAATGAGCTTGGATTCTCTGGCTAGTTGATAATAATAGTAGTAAAAAAAATATTATTATTATTTTTATTATTACCTATTTACTTATTTAATTATTTTTGGATTTTCTGAAATAATGGGGTCCTTTGATTATTTATCTTAATAATCACAATAGGTACCTACTTGGATCCCAAGTAACATTGTGGTGAGAGAAAACTCGGTTTTAATTCTAAAAATACTGCTTAAAACGTTCTATAGTCATAATTTATAATAGACCTACTTATAAGCTTGTTTAAGTTAAAACGGCCCCTAAATCTGCAGTCATTTCTTTTCAATTACATGAGAGTAACAAGAAAAAATCACATTCTCTAAAGCCGTAGGTAGTGTGTTCTAAGTGTGGTTTAACACTAAAACAAATAAAAAAAATTATAGCCGTAGGTAGGTACCTACTAATTTGACAGTCGAATTATGAATAATGTGGTTAGCCTCTAGACTAGACCATCATCTATTTTGATTTAATACATTAAAAAAAAAAATTGCAAATAATTCAAGGCATAATAGCATGAGTCTTTTCGAGAAAAGTTGTGAGAAAATCTGGTAGGTAGTTCCTAAAAAAAATATGTACACCTACACCATTGCTTTAGTACAGCGGGTTAATGAACTTGAAAGAGGAAAGAAGTAGATTTACTAGGGGAAAATAACATCATCTCTGTAACACAGAGTGATCTGCATAGAGGGTACCACGGTTGACACGACCACCATGGTACCCTCACTACATACCAGTTACCTACCACATCAGATATCAACTTTTTTAGTGTTTTTCAACTAAATAAAACAGTAGAAGTAGAACTGATTTTTAAGTAATATAAGTAATATTTAAGTAAATATTATAAAAGGCAAATAATTTTAATAAGCACTTCGGGTTTATACAAGACGCAAATAAATCTATTTTGTGTCTTATTAAACAGACAGACAATCTCCCTGACTTCTTGAGAATCTAATTCTCACTCCGTATCTATGCATTTAGCCTGATGAAAGATTTAGTTTTTATCTGCTTTCACATTCAGGGAGACAAAAAATAAAAAATTAAAATAATAATAATAGGTACTTATGACGCGAAAATGAACATTGTTTCTTTTTTCGTTCCAATTCCAAAACATGTTAGCTACCTTTTTAAAATATGGATGCACTTCGACCATCCTATTAAAATATATGACAATAAGTAGTGGTATTGTCTACACTAAAAACTTACATACATTTAAAAGTATGTTTACACAGTTTATTGTCTTCTGCACTGCAACTTATTTGAGACTAAAAATCGCCATCAAATTCCAGGTACTTAGTTAAAAAAATTGTCAACCTCTGTGGTAAAACCATGTAGGTACTTAATTTATTCCAGAATTACAAAAGCTGTGGATGAAGCATCCGTAAAAATATTGTACCTAATCATATTTTTGCGAATAGGATGGACAACTACCAAAGTATTATTTCTCTCTCAAAGTAGTTCCATCTGAACTACGTCTAAGTTATCGTTACTTTTAGACAAAGAAAAATTATTGTAGAATTTTCCATAGAATTCTTGCAAAAAAAAACCAGCTGTATGAAATGGACATGCCACGATAGATAACTATAGATAGCTAGATAATAGATATAATAATAGATCCTTGTTATCGTTCTAATACTGCAATAAACAAAAGTTCTAATATGTATTACTTATTTAAATTTCAAACTCTTTTTTACATTTAAATACCAAACAGTGTTTAAATATGTTTAAAAAGAATCTACTTATTCGTATCTTCCAAGATTTTTTGTATCTCTAAGTCTGGAAACTGTATAAGTAGTCATGGACATTGAATAATTATAATGACCCATCAGAATCTAGCAAGAAGTCTTTGTTTGGTATAATATATATATATATATATATATATATATAAATTTTTCAACCAGTTCTAATTGTATAAGTATATTGCAATTAAGTAGATATAGTTTATTTTTGCATTTGCTAGGCAACCACTAGCTGATTCTTAATCAATAAGTACATAAAGATTCATGTGAAAAATGAAGGGATTTACTATTTCTGTAAAAATTTAAAGACTAAAAAACACAAAGCAAATGCTAGGCGTTGTAAATTCATACATGCTTCATATTGAAAATAAAAACATAAAAAATATAGTTTATGGTAGGTACTTATTCGTGAACAAAAGTTGATCCAAATGGACCGTATGATACATTCATACAGAATATTTCAAGATGGAGTATGTTCCATTAAATTGTTCATTAATCACTTCATTAATTTAATTTAATTTAATTCAGGATGAACTGACTGCTTCCATCAGCTTTGGCAATAAAGATAATTTCCGAAATAAATTGTCCAGCAGTCAGTTCGCATTTTAACTTAGGCATAGTTGCGATTTCAGTTTTAGAATAAGTACTTACAGCGCGGGTACATTTCAGGAGTTTAGTTATGAAATCCTGTAAAAGATTTTTAATAAGCAGACCCACATCGAGTATAAAATTATCACTCGTAATAAATATAATAGATTTCCATTAGTTTAAAAATAAATTCAAACGTCCTGCGCGTACCTGCGAGACAGTGGCGGGTAGCGGTGCACTCATCGCTGCTCGCCAGCTGACGGGTGCGGCGCGGGCGCGGTGCAACGAGCGGTGCACGGCGCGGCGCGGCTTTGGGACGGTCGTCTGCCTTGGCCTGCCACTGGCTTGTTATACGACTAGTTGACGTTGAAGTACGTCAGCTTGCCGACTCCCCGTGCTGGTTCTTCCGTTTAATTTTGTTAGACGAAATCTAAGCTTGAATCGGTTGATTTGTTCCTTTTTCTTGATGCATTGAGTGTCTTTGATAAAAGTATTCTAATGCCGAACTGTTTTCAGCGAAAAGCGATTTAGGTACCGATTTGATCTTGCTTGGTAATCAAGCGCTTAACCCTCAGTTTACATGTCTCGACCGGCATGGCACCAAACTCCCCCGTTTAGAGTAGAACCCTTAATCAGAGGAAAATTTTTGGAAAAAAAAAATTAATCAAATTATCCTTTGGAAGCCCGCTTATATTTTAGGGTGACCTTGAAGGTTAATTCGCTGCTTATAATATCTCCACTACGTCCGACCTTGAATCGCCGAGTGCTTGCAGCAAATCAGGATCTAAAATATCCTATTCGTAATAATATCGATATTGGGGCTTGAGACAACTTCGGGCCTATAGTGTGGGTAAGTAGGTAAGTAAGTACTTACCTCAGTATTACCCTGGATAAAAAGTGAACCAGGGTGACTGATAAATTTGTAAGTAGGTATCATCTTTGTAAAGCTCTAATTTAGGCGAAAAAAACCCGTATGAGAATATTAATGTTTTGGCGGTAGAACAAAATATAGGTAATTAACGTCTGCTACGTTCAAAAAATCACGATGTTTTTCGAAGAGAAAAAAAAAACGCATTTTAATAAACAGAAACCGCCATAACTCTAATTATTCGAAGAATGCAACGAATAAGAAAATTAGCTTTCATTGTTATCGCCAGGCACCTCCCAAGAATTCAAGGGAAAAAATAAATTAAAATAAAAAAATTACGATATTTTTCGTCATAATTCTCATAATTCGAAGAATACAACGAATATGGAAATTCATCTTTCATAGTCATCTCCAGGCACATCCCAAGAATTCAAGGGGAAAAATATAAATTTTATCGTTGAATACAACGAAAAAATAGCCTGTGCACAATCAAACCCGCACTCACAAATATGAGTAATTAAATTAGGTACTAGGTACTATGGTTTGAACCAACCTCGATGAAAGCAACGAGGGTATCCGAAGAATTCAACGGATGATAAAATAAAATGTACCTTGAGTTTGCAGATCGCTTTCTGACCACTTTTTCACATATTTCTTCTTCTTCCGCTTCTTCATTCGCTTCCATCCTCCGATTCCATCCTCCGCTTCCATTCTCCTTGGATTCTTCATGACGACGTTTGTAAATATTTTTATAACTGTGCGAACGCCGTGCGCGCACGAAACAGAATGAGTTGAGCGGCGTGAGGATAGAAAGAGGGGGCACTACGGTTTTCTTTCTTTCTACCTCTGAACACTGTGCGACATTGTCCACGCGAGTACTGACGTACTACATAGTAATCTTCTCTGAGAGTGAAGGCGGTATAATTATACGTCGATGCTGCGTCCTCTAGATTTAAAGAAAACCATGTAGTCCGCCTTCCATGTATAGCATCGCAACACTGTTTAGCGCTATTTTTTAGGCTAATTTTGAAGATCTGAAAAATATTCAAACAGAAAAAATGAGAGTGTAACACTCGTTTCTGTTACTGCTACCCGCGGCGCGCACGTCATTCGTTTTTCGTGTTCCGCATCGTCAACATCGACTCGATTATTCAAAGTGATAATTTTTGCAAAGTGAATGTTGTTATTATGGAGTTTATGGAGTTTATGGAGAGTAAAAAAGTTGTTATGGAGTGATAGTGATATTCGTCCAAAGAATTCTACGATTCGAAGAAAGAAAATTGGAGCAAAATAAAGGTTAGCAATGCACAACTACCCACACTTACGTACCTCTTAATGTGATAATACGAGATATTATCCTGATGGTTACAAAATTTTTATTCCTTAGCGTGGTAATACGTGATATTATCCTGGAATAATACACTTTTTATTCCTTAGCGTGGTGATACGTGATATTACCCTGGAATAATACATTTTACTTTCTTAACGTGGTGGTACGCGATGCCATCCAGAAAGTAAGGAGCTTAGAGGATTTATTTCTTCTATACCTACAGATCATAATCATAGATCAGAAACTCCGGTGTGGTTACTACTAAGCACAATTTGACTATTCACAAATGCTACCTGAACATAATATACACAGGTAATAACCTGATGACATAACGTGGCGATTCGAGGTTTACAATAGAATATTAATTAATTTTATTTTTTCTTAACGTAAGGGTATCTACGCAATGCCGATGTAAGGAATATAGAAAAATATAATGTACCTACATTATTATATTATTATAATTGTTTCTATACAAATTCCGGTGTCCGTCTAAAATGTGCCTAAGTGACGAGAGAAACTCGTCCAATATTCCGACATGCCGATCGGATGATGGCCTCCCAGAGGAAGATTAGCCAGAGCCAAGTACGACGTCCACGTGATGGGTGAGGCTTCATCAGCCTCAGTTCGCAAGAGCGTGCCAACTACTCGGCAGTTGGTTGGCTCCCATGCGGTGCCAGTACCAGATAAAATCTTGGAAATGTTATGATGAAAAATGGGGTGAAAAAACCCCACTAAAAATCTCCAAACGTTGGGGAAGACACTGCTGGACGGTCTCGACGGGAAGAGGAGCTGGAGGGACGCCCCGAAAGAAAAGTTGCTGATTCCTGAGATTTGTTGCTAGTACGTACTCCGAAAGGCATCCCTTAGGTAAGTGCTGTCTTACTTAATTATTTACTATGATTATATATATTTTTTTTTACTTATTGTGAACCGATAAGAGATTCCCAAAAGCCGCTGGGACCACGAATATAAACCTGGTCCAGTTAACCTCACAAAATACCTACCCGACACTGTATGTAGGTATGACGTTGCCAAACTTGAGATCATCAAGAAATTGTCGGAAGTGCCATAAATGTTGTTAGTCTCTCACCATGACAAAGGTCATCGAAACGTCAAGCTGACAACTTAATAAATCCAGTACCTCGTAGAACAGATCCCAACTTAAATTTTCTGGATCGGAAACTTTGCGATTCCCACGTCGTCAAAACACCGCGAAGACAACTGCAGTCCAGAACCGGTACCTACTACGAGCAGCAGCCGTCCACGTCGACGATGAGGAGTTCGAGTTCAACACGGCCGTCAGACCTTCCGCCGCCGCCGCTACATCGCAAGCCGCCACCGAACAAGTCCCGCAACCGTCGACGACAAAAGAGGTACCTCACGCTGGTAAAATTTAATTTTACCAGCGTGAAAAACTGATTATCAATTACTGATGACCCAGTTGTATTGCAAGGCCTTTAAACTTCTTTTTAAAAAAAATTTATACTTACACAGTATATTGAAGCCTGTGACCCACCATTTCCTAAAGTTGAAATGAGCAACACCGTATCAAAACTTGTACCTAACTTTTACAACGGTGACTTTTAGTTGCAAATCAGCATGTACTGAGTAGGTGGGTCAGTTTGTTTCACTAGTTTTGATTGTTATATAAACAAAACAGGACACCTTCTATAATGCGATTTATATTTTGTCAAAACATTTAACAAATACTGATAATGGTAATTACCATTGCGCCCCATTTTAATATGGAGGATATTTACACTGTAAAAGCTAGTAGGTAAATAATGGGCGTATCTACCTACATGACTACTACTGATCTTAAAAAGGCATATTTTTCTTTTAATTGCTTATAATTACATCATAATTATAATTTCTAAAAGCCCAAAGTCGCAGACTAGTAGCTTATCTGGATGATATATTATATCAGCTCAACCAACCTACATAGAATGAAAAACATAACATAAAGTAAACTCATTTGGGATCGTTATTTGATAACCACTCATTTGCGTAAATATTTAAAAATGAGGCTTAAATCAACACAACATAATGATATATATATATTTATATATTTTTTATGTCACTGCAATTACCGAAGATTCTAATACCTTTCGTGATTTTGCTAAATTTATAAGTATGTACAATCACTGCATTTTGTCCTGTACAGAGCATACGGCTCGGTGTAACTACTGTACACAAAGCGTTTTTAACGCGAAAAATAAAAGGTATTTCAACAAAGAAAAAGACAAATCAGACTTAATTATGTCAAAAATATTTCATTGTTAATAATGTATTAGATATTAAAGATATTATTATAATCACTGAAAGTGTTTAAAAATATCTGCTCGAAGCTTATAGCCCAAAATAGATATCTTCTTCAACATCTACAATTTACAAACTATAAAGTGCTGATCCGTCAGTTAATGGTTGGGGTGTCATAAGTGGTGATTGATGATATATAATTATGGCTATAGGTCAATCGCTGATCTGCAACCGAAACGGCTTACCATAGCCGCCTTTTTAGGTTTAAACATCATTTCGTCAAAATTACTGCTATACCTACTGCAGTAATCTTTACATACAATGTGTTTTAAATAACTTATTGTTGTTATTATTACCTACTATCATAGTAATTTTTTCATAGGTACTTAAAATCAATAACAGGTACCGCTGTCATATATAAATAGGATGGATGGAATACCTATAATTTCCACATCTCAATCAAATTTCAAATATAAAATGTATTGGCATTAAAGTACAATAGGTGTTCTATCAGTTATCTGATACTACCTTTGCTTGGTTTGGGGATTGATGGCGCTGTGTGAGAAATGTCCACCAATATTTATTTATTATTTAAAATTGTCAAGCTATAAATATATCTATTTTTTTTTTTTTGCTTCTTACATTATAATCCCGCAATATTAGTGATTCAGACCGGGATCCTAAGCAATACTTACTTGCCATCTAGGTAATCTGGAGTAAATACCCAAGTGTGGATTAACACTATAACAAATAAAAATCTGGAGTAGTTATAATAACTTTATTTTTTAATAATATTTATGTTCTATAATGTTAGGTCAACCAAATACCAATTTATTTGCGTCTAGGTTAAATTGAAAAATGTAATCGATACGTCTTTTGCTATAAATTAGGAAAAGTACCTACTGCTTCTACGCATTTCCTCTATATGCATTGGTACTGAAATATTTTTTGTTAAATTGTAGAAGACGAAGCTCCTGGTATACTTATTCTTCCTAGTCAACCAAGGGGACATCACCCGTTTTGGCGCAACCTTGCCCAGGCGTGCGCCATATTATGCAGCAGGCGTACCTACCTACCTATCTAAAACACGGCATATTCCTAGTGACTCCGTTGACAAAATTTATAATTCCTTAACAAAAAACGTTTTGAATTTATTATAATCTAACTTTAAAGCAGTGGTATATCTTTTGTCAATCAAATAATTTAGATTGTTACAGATCATCTATCTAGCTGTTATGGAAATACTTTTTCGACAGAACAGTTCAAAAGGAGCTGTTGAAGGAACTTAATTAGTAACGGTCAGCGTTATCATAAATGTTATTGGTAAGAACACTCGTGCACTACATAGTACACATAGTAGATTCTTTACAGGTATTTTTTAAAAAAGACAACCCACTTTTTTCAAAATCTCATTCGACTTGGCAGGAGCATTGCATTAGAATATATTTATTATATCAAATCAATTATCGAAATAACCAACCATTCTAGGTACCTCACTGGATGTTCTGTCGAGAAAATTGGTACCTTTTCTACGTTGTTAACAAGACAACGCTCGCAGACTTTATCTGCCATATTTTATATCAATTTATCTACAAATATTACTATTAGACCCTGACTTTATTCTACGTATTATCATATATTATATTCTCTATTCTACCTTAGTAGGTATATCATTATTTAGAAAGAAATTGTCGAATTCTCCTCCGTACACAAACCATTTGATATTAACTGTGAAATAACCTGTCCACAACGCAACCTTTCAAATAATTATTCGATGGATCAAACAAATACGTTTCATGAGAGCGGAGTGAACGTGTCCGTGTTTATTTGTTTCTTTCTCGGCCACCTCCGTCACCAGCCGGGCTGAGTTTTCCATCGACACTTGACAAACACTATTAAAAGTACGGTCAGGTGGACAGAACGCTTTCTCTGTTTCGCAAAAATTTTAAAAAATAATTTTTTCTGTCTTTCTTTCTACTGAAGACACGCCCTTTTCTAAGGTTGTATCGATGAAGTACTGATAAGTACTAATAAGGGTATACTTACGTATGATGCTTATAAATATTTAATATACTTAAGTAGGTATATGAATTTATATTTGTGATTTATTTATGTTCATTCTGCAACAGACGCTAAACATCTACATGGTTTTCTTTAAATCTAGAGGACGCAGCATCGACGTATAATTAATGGTTAAAAGAACTTACCTGAAGTGAATTTCAACCATAATTATACTAGATGCTGCGTCCGAATAGATTTAAACTCCCGCCCACCCTGAAAGGCACAACAATTCTGCGTGCTTCGCGGTTATTGTGCCAAACCCAAATAAATAAATGAATGTTGCAGAATGCTGATCGTGCTGAACGTGCTCTGAAAAGAATGACGTGCGCGCCGCGGGTAGCAGTAACAGAAACGAGTGTTACACTCTCATTTTTTCTGTTTGAATATTTTTCAGATCTTCAAAATTAGCCTAAAAAATAGCGCTAAACAGTGTTGCGATGCTATACATGGAAGGCGGACTACATGGTTTTCTTTAAATCTATTCGGACGCAGCATCTAGTATAATTATGGTTGAAATTCACTTCAGGTAAGTTCTTTTAACCATTAATTACTTGTTGCTACTGCTTTTATACCACAAAATAAAATCGATGTAAACTTTAGCCCAGACTATCTCAGCCTGTCTGAGAGGTAAATTCCACTTGTAGAAAGGCATTCAAGACGTGCGTACATTCAGCAACAAAATTTAATCAAAATGTACTTGTATGAAGTACTAAAAACACGAATATCTGTAATAGCTCTACCAACTCACTAAAAAGAAAAATAACAATTTTGAAAATAACAATAGTTTGAATTCCGACAAAAATAAGTTCTTTTTGATGTTAAAGAAACAATTTTTTCAATATTTTTAAAATAATAGAGAGGATCCTATCTGAAAAAGAAAATGACAATTTTCTCATCAAACTGGTAGTGTAATTTTGTTGCTGACTGTACCTTCTTGAGTTTCAAAGCCGGCGTCCGATCGTCGCGTCCACTTGTCCCCATTCTCCTGCAAATTGACTTCATCACCGCAAACAGACCTACTCCATCCACGGACTAAGACTACTCGTTTGTCTTGTAGGGGAGACCGGGGACAAACGTGACGGCGGGTGGAAAGTAACAAACGCTCCGTAGCCTTGTCCAATAGCCGGAACGACATGTGCGACCGTTGGTTGTTAGCTTGCACCGGCCCCCACGCATGAGTCCAGTCTCCGCGCCCGCACCACGCGGCAAGGTTAAATTAGTGGACGTATCGTGATTTTTTGCACCAAAAGTAGGTTGCTTGTTGTTTATTCATTTAGTGTTTACGTAGAATTAAGATGCTGATAACAATTATGACTATTAGTTCGTTGATTAACCTTAAGATTGTCTTTAGCATGTTATAAGTTGTTTTCGTGTAACACGTTCAGTTTCAAGGTTATTTGGCATCAAATATCAAAAACGGGGTTGGGTACAAAAGTAACATCTCATGGCAGGACATAAGTAACGTGTTACTTTAATAGTAAATATGAGTGCGATGTTATGAAACTTTTTTTTTCTTTTTTTTTGTTTAACAGAATGCCACGGCAGCGTATTAGAAAAACTAATAGAGGCACCACTAGCACAGAAGTCTATAGAAAAGCAGCAGATGAACATTTAAAAGACAACACAAAGATAAGAAATATATACTAAATAGAAACAAGAACCTCAAGATAATCTTACATAAAAAGTTAATTATTTTTGTACTAGGTATTTAACTTTGAAATAAATAATTTGATTTAACGTTGTTTTTTATTGTTATTGTAACATAGGGGAGAATTTATACGGTGTTACTTTCGACCCACGCTCTGTTACTATCGCCCTCACCATGGGGTCGAAAGTAACAATTTCCAATTTTTTTTCGCAGCTTAATAATTATCAGAAACCATGACATATTTTATAAAATTATAATGTACATTTATAGACCATAAACGAAAGTTTATTATGGCTATAATTATTTTAACATAATGGTTATTACTAACGAGAAATCTGGCATGGAATACAAACTGTTACGTTTGTCCCCGGTCTCCCCTACTAGGGATCGGTAATAGTATAACATACTTACTGGAAAAGTATGGATCTTTTTAAATACCACCTACCTAATATAAAGGTGTCTGTTGGTAAAGGTGGAGTCTGACGGTGCACTTGAGTAAAATATCACTCGAATGAATGCTGGGGTTTTCCACGACACTTTTGTTTCATTTTATGTTCAGACGCTCCATTCCTAGTGAAAGATGCCGAATAAAGAACAGAAATGAACGAAAAGTGAACAGTCATTTTTCGTTAATATTATGTTCGTCATAGTTCGAATACGGTTTTAGGGGGAAATCATTGGAAAATTGGTAGGTATATTTGGGAAAACTGTAATTTGTTCCGTGTAAAAATTGGACAGGACAACGCCTGTCGAATTATCTAGTAGGTAAAAAATAAGAATGTTAATATAAAATATTAATGTTACTTACATTTGTATCAGTTTTATTTTAGAACTACATTACTTTACATTTTAAGTCTTTTCAACTTCAAACATTTTTATACTTAGATACTTACTTGATTTTTTCCTTTTGAATTAGTCATAATAAGGTACCTACGAGTATTTACCCATGCCATGACTATAAATTATTAGTATGCTGAAATGTGTTGACCCATTCGCCGATAATTTTATTAAGGTATCTTTTTAAGAACTCTGCTATAAAAGTTGTATCCATGCGTTGGTATGTCCGTTGTTTAATCCTTTTAGGAATTCACTCAACACTCGCTTATTAACTTACAGATAGCTCGCTGATGAGCTCATACCTTAAGTCCTGGGTATAAAGGAATTTAGGCTACATCCACACTCAATGTACTATTTCTTACGTTTCGAAGATCATTCCTAAAATCGACACATTTATCACATTAGAACTATTGAATAATAATTATACTAATTTTAGTCATATGATTTTGCTAATACTGTACAAAATGGTGCGATATAATAATATGTAGTATTCTACTTATACATTCAAACCCACCAACAACGTAGAAGAAGTAGAAAGGAGAATCACGAAAACATGGAACAAATTTTGGAGCCTCAAAGATGTACTAAAAGGACCACTACCATTGAAACTAAAGAAAAAAGTAGTAGATTATTGCCTCTTACCTACACTTACATACGGAAGCCAAACATGGACGTACACAAAAGAGATAAAAAATAAAATAACTAAATGCCAAAGAGCAATAGAACGCAGCATACTAAGAGTAAGACTAATACAAAAAATCAAACATACAGAAATAAGAAATAAAACAGGTTTTATAGATGCTCTAGAACACGCCCTGAAATTGAAATGGCAATGGGCGGGACACACAGCACGAATGAAAAAAGATAGATGGGCAAATAGAGTCACAAACTGGAGAGGACCAACGGGAACACGAAGAGTAGGAAGACCGTTTGCTCGTTGGTCGGACGATATAGAGAAGGCATCGAGCAACAAAAACTGGACAGAAGTGGCAAAAGTCCGTGACCAATGGAAAGAGCTGGAGGAGGCCTTTACCCGAGAGGGGTCCTAATTAACAGTCTTCTTATACAAATCAGTTTTACAAATACCAAGTTATGATCAACTTTGAAATTCTGTTAATTATGGAATAAACAGGCTTTTTTATTTTATTTATTTATTTATTCTACTTATTAGTTTCAATTGAATTTAGGTGATTATTTTCCTGTTTTTTTTGTGTCCATTAGCCTAAAGAAATAGGTTACGTCGTTCAGTATATGACTTAGATTCTAGCTTTCTTTTCAATGGTCAATAAGTTCTCCTCAAGTAACGATTACAAACAATTTTTTTTGGCTAGAACTACTAACAAGTTGATTGTTGTCGGTCCTACCATTCAACTAAAGTTTTAGTGCCAATTTCGCGTCGCCACGAGTCTTATCTGCCTCCTTTGTTTGCTCACATGTTTTAGCACCACGGGGTCAGTGTTTTACGGCTATTTTATTGATGTGTGAAGGTAACTTGGAAAGTTAATTGAGTGAAATTTATATTTTACAGCGCAGGACTGCGCTTTTGTCAAAGGGATCGTCATTCTCTCAAAGTATTTTTCTGAGAATGAATAGTCACTTCACACTTTGATTTCTCCTGATTATAAAATTAAACTTCCGTTTCTCAATATTTTATTACTACATACACCATTAACGAATATTTTAAGACTTTGAAAGATATAAGTTGTATCCTAACGGGATTTTAATTCGCAAACCCCGTATCTACCTACATAGCCTTTAATATTGAGCTACCAGACAATAGATGCTGAGGTTGAAATTAAGTCGGATAACTCATGATTTATGAAGAAATCTTCTATTTTGTAACTGTTTCAGATATTTTAATTGTTTAAGTAAAGCCCTCTTTCATTCACTTAGTACCAGTAAAAGTCTTAAACCCACTTGGTTATTCGAAAAGTAACATACCGGCTCCATCTATTACTTTTTAATACTGGTTTATATTTCTTGCGTCATATAAGGGACCTTTAACTAAGAAAATACCAATGTATAATGCTCTTAGTTTAGACTTTTTCAGTTTAGACAATTCGAGGTCGGTACTAGATTTAATATTTTTTTAATAAACAATTATGATGTATGGTCACTGTGACCGCTGCGCTGCTGCTTCACCGTACCTACCTACTATAAGTAGGTTTAAGAATTTTTTTTTTATCGGACTGTCTTCTATGTTGACTGGTCTCGTGTCAACCTTCGCAACTTCACCGGACTATGGCGAGAGCAAGCTCTACGCCGGAAAGGATTGTTTCTTACCGATTTTATATTGTTTGCAGATCTACACAGACTGGGCGAACCATTACCTGGAGCGAGCGCGCTCTCGGCGCCGCGCCGGGGCCTCGGGCGGAGGCCTAGCGAGGGACTGCGCAGACGGCCTGCTGTTGGCAGACGTGCTGGAGGGAGTCACCGGATTGAAGGTTCACAGGGCTCATCGCAAGCCCCGAAATCCTCAGCAAATGGTGAGTTATAAAATTCCACTGATGAAAATTTAACCCTTAGGTACGTGGCTAATTTTGGTTTTGTCAATGCTCGCGAAAAGGGAGATTAATCAAAAATTGTGTGTAGGTAGTAAGGCATTAGAAGAACGCAATATATAATTATCATTGTAGATACCTACAAAATATAAAAAAAAAATCAAAAAATTTAATGAACAATATTTTGTTACTTAGGTACTAAAAATTTCGATGACCGTTGTAAACGTAACCCAAAAAAAAATATGCTACGGCATAAGTATCCAAATCTAAATTTGTAACATCTAAAAGTTGATCACAGCTTCCTCACACATCACAGCTCCTTCATTTTTCTTAAACTTCTCAAGAAGAATACAGAATGATCTAGACTAGAATATTAGATTCATGCTGAAAATCACAATCAATTCTTGAAGAACCACGTAAACTTAGCTCAGCCCAAAACAGTATTCAGGTCACAAGATTACTACATCTCGTAAAACGAAAAGTTTACATAGTAATGTAGGTACTCACGTTACGCCATACTATAATTAAATGACGACCTTAATAATTTTCACGTAAGTCATAAAATCGATCATCGAAACGTCAAAACAAAACTTTCATTATATCCGGCGTTCTGTTTATTCGTTTACGGTTGAAAACGAAAGCGGCACAGGAATATTTTGGTTTCCCGAAATAGCTATCGGCGCACAAATCATTCGGGTAGGTGCACACGATGGATCCGAATTGACTTTGGATTGGAAGGGCTTCGGAATTATTTGCAGTTTGAACGAAAGAAATGTGCTAGCTAAGTACAGTCATGATCACATTCAAATTAGAATAATTAGAATGCAGTAGCTCAAACCGTAGTTTTCTCCTTAGCACCAACGCTTGATTAGAATCATTTTATCTATGACGCGGTGCGACACACTGTCATTACTTCTGCAAATTACCAGACGCTCGTCGCATGTGTGAACTATGCTTTAGAAAGTGTACTTTCGACGACTTTATTATGCAGGTATCTTAATTAGGTAGTGGATGCATTGTTTTGATTTATTAATTTCCTGTTACATAAAGTCGGAAGTAAGAGCGGCTTAGCTCGGATGGACGTGTCTTGTTACTTACTGAGAGAGTTATGAATTGAAATTAAGATAAGCTGGTACTGATTAATAATTACTAGGTATACGTAATGGATAGATGAACAATCTTTAGATCTGCGGGGCTAAAACAGCCGTTATAGCAGAATCAGAATAGGAATTGAACTATATGTCGTCTCTTTTCATGGACTGAGAGTGACAAGAACGGCATAAATTGCAATTTCTATTATGATTCTGCTATAGCGGCATTTTTAGCCCCGCTGGAAAAACTGCCTTCAAAAATTCGCATGTAAAAAGAACGCTGGCTGTCAAGCTGCGCCGTAAGCAATTAAGGATTAGCTTTCAAAAGAAATGTCATCGTTGACTCCCCCCAAACGCCCCTCTACCCTCTATCTATTCACGATATTTTGACATGTTAAAACTTTTGAAACTGTCTTGGAATAATTATAATTTTAACATCTTGTTGAAGTAGCGAACATTGTCATGGAGACTTCATCAATTTTTTTTTTTCGATGGTAGTGATACCTAGTTGTTACCTTCATAATTATTATTACATATTATAGAATATCTGGGCGACCAAGCTCTGCTTGGGTGCAAATCGAGAAAAAAAGAAAAAGAAAAATGAGTTAAGTATGTATTTAAAAAAAGCTAGGTCTCGATCGATCTAGCTAGGTAGAGACCTAGCTAGATCGATTCTTCGCCCCCGTAAACCGTAAACCTCTGTACCGCAAATTTTATCGAAATCGTTAGAGCCGTTTTCGAGAACGTGAGTACAAATAAACAAACAAACAAATATTGCTCGTTTAATAGAATAAGATAATATTTCATAAGAAGATCATATACTTGTCGGGGAGAGGGTTCTGGGCGTGAAGTATGGATGGTCCGATATGTTCAAAGACACGAAATAACCAATGTAACGTGTAGTCAGGATGTCTATTTTGTAATCACAATTACTTTCACAAGACTTAAACAGAGGATTGATTCGATTTTTGCCGATTAGAATTACTATCACCATTTAAAAAACAAAATGGAAACGCGGTGAGTTCAACAGAAAGAGACAAAGCTACCCACAGAACATTATTACTATCGAGGAGCGACCGCTCCGCTCCGATGCCAGAACCAAAGTGGCCACGCCGCTCGCCACCCGCTCGAGGAAAGCGAACTGTCCAACAACAAAACTGACTTTAGCGCCCTCTGCCTACTTTGTGTCGACCACACCCAAGTGACAATGACAGTTGTCTATTTGACGTTTCCATTATTAGTCTACAGATGGCGTTGTTAACAGGATGTAGTGCAGAACGAAGTATCAAATCAATTAACATTCCCTTTTCTAGCTCCAACTCCGACATAATATGTATTATATTCTTTATACCTAGATAAGTCTAATCACAAATAATTGTATGCTGTGTTCACTGTGTGAACTACAAACTACAAACTACGCCGACTTTGCTTTCTTAGGACTGTCATAATACGTTAAGTTTAGCGTAAATTACAATTTGTGAACCATAAACTTTCATATGACACCCCATTAAATTTATTTGTATAACTTTTATTTTTTTACCCCCTTGAGTACCTAATATATTTACAACCCCTTCATTGATTAAGCCCATAAGCACTCGGGTCACTCGACACTGGATATATGCACCAACCGGAGTTTAAAACACTAAAAAACACGCTATAGTTACATACGAGTCGATAAAGTACAAAATTACAGTACTAAAATTAACTATGTAAATTAATTTTAGATTAAAAAATAAACTAAAAACCACGTCTTTATTTATTTATTTAGAATGCGTTGTCATAGAGTTGTGAGCTACCCTGACAGTTTTAGCCGGCCAGCTACACGGAAAGTGCTCGAAATTTTAGTCGCGCGAGATTTCCCCCGGAACGACAGACAGATAGACAGACGAACAAGAAAGTGACTATATAAGTATAATAAAAACGTGGTAAAATAATAATGTCATTGATCCTTGATAAGTGTGCACATTTTGATCCGACGTTTTGAAATGGATTAAAACTACGTTCTAAGATTCTGTTGACATAGATGAATACAAGTGAAGCTAAAAAAAACTAAATTCGGGGTAATATCCCACTTGGCCAAAACAGTCCTTGAACAAAAGCCAAATTATATAGTTGAGGATGCGACTCCACTCCATTTTGTTCCGAATGACATTCGATTTCGACTAGTCCTATTATATAACAAATGAGAAAAGTTTGTGTGAATGTTTGTTTTACCACGTATCTCCGTAACTACTAAACTAATTTTGCCGATTTTTTGTTCTACTCGTAATCTATAGTGATCTTCGATCTTCTGTTCTATCTAACAAGAAGGTGAAAAAAGGAGGCAAGTTTCTAAGAAATAAATGTACCTAATTTCTTAAATAAAAATAAAATAATAAGTACTAAGTTATGAATTTTTAAAGGGGTTGCAATAAAGTTCTACTTCAAATAAATATTTTCTGGTTTGATTCACCAGAGTAATTAAATACCTACTTTATTTTTATTTTATTCAAAATTACCCTTAGGGAGGGACTGTGCATTATTACTAAGGTCGTAAAGTTAGTAAGGTGGAGTGCCGTAATTGCAACTAAAAAAAGTGGAGTCCTAACTTCATCGCTTGATAATTCTATACTTTGTATCAGAAATGTATTTTTTGAAAGATCTGTTCTATAGTAAATTTTATGTAGATTTATATTATTGTTATGAATAAAGTAAAGCGATAAAGAATAAAATTCTATTGCATAAATTCATGACAGAGGGAGCAATAGTTGCAATTACCCGTTTTTGCGGGTAATTGCAACTACTTGTTTTTACTTCTTATTTTTCTATGGCGCTTACTACTGGAAAATACAGAACACATGCCTTGAATATCGTTCTTTCGATTTATATAGCTATGCCCTTGCTACTAATGTCAAATTTTGCGCGAAAACACTTTTCAGCAAAGAATCCGGTAATTGCAACTATTTTACTACAAATAGTGATGGGAACCTTATCGTGATTTTTATCGACTCGATGTTTATTTTAATCACAGTAATCTTTTAGTTATGAAACAGCCTCTTTTACTCTTATCTTTAAAGTCTTCAATTATCTTTTACTAATTATTTTTTCTAACTTTATTTCAATCGCAATAAGTAATATTTTAGAAGTTAAACAGCCTTTTTATATTCGTTTCACATATTGAACGGCTTTGGAAAGGGCTCCGCTAGCGCCAACATAATGAAGGGACTCAATCACTCAAACTAATTGCTAAGAATACATAGCATAGTATGGAAGTAGATAGTATCCCTTTCAATAAAATATTACGTATCGACATAGTCATCGTCATTGTTACATCACTAGGTTTTTCAAACTTCATACAAAACCGGTCGTTAAATTGCAACTGTCAAAAAAGAAACAAAATGGTTACAATTACAAGACTATGCACTTTTTGTCTGGCAAATGTAACTACAACCATAACTCGGAGTAGATTTATCGTAGAATACAACAAACACATAAAAAACAACTTACTGTGTCTTATAATCACTCTCACTGTGAACACACCGGCGAAAAACCACGAAAAACATTTTTTTTTAATAAATTACGAAGAGCGCCCGAGCGGAGTCACTTCCGAAAAATTGGCAGTTTTACAAAAAGGCCTGTCATTCGCTCAGTTTTGGTCCTATCAACACCATCTATATTTTTAGACTGAGACTTTTAGAAGAAGTTCAATACCACATCTATCGATGTTCAAAAATGTGATCCTAGAGGGAGTTATTGACTCCAGTTGCAATTACCGGACAGTTGCAATTACGGCACTCCACCTTATTGTTTTTCCTAATCGAAAAAAAACTAAATACTTACTAACTTTACGACTTTTTGGTTTCATTTTCTGTTACCTGTACAAAGCCGGGGCGGGCAAATAGCTTGTCAAATGTCAAAATGTCAAAACGCGCGTGGATCCGACCTTGTGACCGCCCAGAAGCGGAATGAGCTGCGTTCGATTCTGTGTTTATTTATATAGCAACTCGGGACTCAATAAGGTTGATTTTCGGTTGATCCGTTTAACTCTCTGTGCTCAGAAGTAAAGCTCAAAACTAATTTTGCTTATTATGAGAAAAATAAGCAGTCTAGGTAAACGATAACTTAGAAGCAAATAAAAGACTAAATTTCCTTTCTGTGAGTATTTATTTTGTAAGTATATGTAGCTGAACTAGTTTTCAAGAAAAATGCAAAAATCTTGAGAAAAGGTGTCATTTTCAAAACGTAAAAGTATCATGTAAATTTCTATTAATCGTGTTTCTGCCTTTAGAACTAAATAGAAAAAAGATTAAAAAATCACATAATTGGAGTTGTAACTTGATGAGATATTCCGTTTAGTTACAATTTGCAGGCAAACAATCATAACCGTTTTGGAGCTTGGCCTTAATACAAATTAGGCAAATTAATACCATCGCGCACAAAAGTTTTCGATTACAAAAAAAATTTCATTAGAAAAAAAAACAAAAAAAAAAACCATAGGTCTAGTAGGTACTTTTGTTGTGTAAGTGTAAGTACCCATGAACAAACATACCTTACCACCTGTCTTCCAGCGTTCGTTTTACGTGACGCGACCAATACAGACATTACTATTACAAAATACATTTCAACTAAGTACAATAAACTATTTTATGCAGGTAGGTAATATTTATCCTAGTAATACAACACGTACGTTTTTATTCGCTAGTTGTAATTCGATAAGACTGCGGTGTGGGGCCAACTAGTAGGAACGGCCACATCCGCAAGGATATCAATTGACTCTACATAATGTCATTCTCACGAACTTTCTGGAAACGCTGATGCTACAATAGAAACAACACTTGAAATCCACACGTCTTAATATAATCCTTTGGTCCATTTTCACTAGCTACGAATATCATCACATAGGCATATGAAAATTTAAGAGCTCAGCTCTTGTCGGTGCAATGATGATTTTCCTCCATATATTTCTGTCTATCTTTATCTGCAGTATCTTTAATTCTTTATACGACATGACAGCGACCTTCTCTTTAATCTGACCCATGTAATTAATTCTTGGTATTCCCCTTTCTCGTCTTCCTTCTACTTTCCCTTCTATGATGTTCTTTATGAAGCTGTCATGTCGTATAAGATGTCCAATCATTCTCCCTCTTCTGATATGAATGGTGTTCATCAATACCTCCTCAACTCTTTTCAGCAGTTCCTCGTTAGAAACTTTCTCCATCTAGCTAATCTTTTCCATCCTCCTCCAGCACCATATTTTAAACGCCTCCATCATCTCTCTACCTGGCTGTGTCCATGTTTCGCATCCTTATAGGGCTATGCTCCAAACATAAGTTATTATAATTTTTTTCTTAACTGATTTTGATTGCATTTTGATAACGCGCGTTATAATTAAGAACCAAAAGGTCCAAAACATTCGTACAAATTCAAAACGGATGTATTGGAAATGCGCTTATCAAAGCGCGCGTTTCGAAACGCTAATATTTCTTTGTTCTAACTAAACAATCTAGATCAGTTGTCCGGTGTAGTTGTTTATTATTACATTACTTCAACTTCCCAATGCTCTTTCAGAAAAAAGTTACTAAGAACCACTAAGTGGCTATTTTCTTGAACTATAAAGTATTTTACGATCACTAAAGAAGTTCGCAAAAAAAATTGTGTTTATTTCTTCGTGCAACAATGTTGAACTTGAGCTCACAATTTACAATGGCATAAAACAGTTCACCGTAACTCAATGCCCATTGATTTGTTACCATTCAGACGGAACTGTTGATTTCGAAGCCATTCCCCTGGTAAATGTGCTTTTCACTAACACCATCACAGACCTAAATATCAGCTAGTTCACGCCAGAACTTTTCACATATTATATTATACTAGCGGACGCCCGCGGCTTCGCCCGCGTGGACTACTATTTTTTTTATCCAACGGGAACCGTGCATTTTTCGGGATAAAAAGTAGCCTATGTCCTATTCCTGGTTATTATCTATCTACATTCCAAATTTCATCAAAATCGGTTAAGTAGTTATGGAGATACGTGGTAACAAACATTCACACACACACACACACACGGACTTTCGCCTTTATAATATTAGTAAGATAAGATAAGATTACATCTCATCGTCGGTATGTAAATAAGGTAAAGGTGTCTATATAAGTGTCCATGTATTATATGAATTGTGTAAAAGTTTATGAGAGCAGCGGGCCTATAAAGGTCGCTATTGCAGAATCCCAATATAGGAATTGAACTATTGCCATTTCTTTTCATTGACTGAGAGTGAAAAGAGACGGCATTATAGTTCATTTCATATTGTGATTCAGTTTTAGCGACCTTTTTAAGTCCGCTGGTACCTACACATTCAATAATGACAACAAACATCAATATTCTTATTTTTTTCATTTATTTTCGAAAACTACAAAGTCGAACGTCTATCGGCATTTATTCAATTAGATCGCTGGGATTATTTTGATGCTTTTTACAAGATAAATGATTTTATTCCTGTTATTTCATAATCATAACCAATACCGTGAAGAGTCATCAAACACAGTTTGAGACCAAGCTTCAAATAGCTAATGCCCGGGTTACAAGAGGCTACTTTTTCAAGCTAGGATAGCAAGCTAGTGTTAGTAAGCTAGCAAGCTAGTACTTCTAGCTTCGTGTACTAGCTTAGAAATGAAGCTAGTTGTGTCTACACGAAGCTAGAAGTACTAGCTTGCTAGCTTACTAACACTAGCTTGCTATCCTAGCTTGAAAAACTAGCCTCGTGTAACCCGGGCATAAGCTATAGTGAGGTGATCGAACAAAGTGAAACTCATCATAGTTTAGACGCTCAACTTAAAATAGTGGTAAAATTGTCCTGGATAGTGAACTAGCTCTATTTCCTTACAGCTAAGAGCTATACATTACAAGGGCTTACAAATAAGCCTTTTCCTATTAGTATGTTTCACAATCGGCTGACAAGTTGTTAAGCATGAACTTTACGAATCGATAAAATGCTAGAACTTAAATTTCAATTAGCCAATCGTAAATTATTTGTAAACATTCTATTGTTTTTGAGCTTAGTTTTGCTTCTGTGATTTTATGCACTTCAATACCAATTTTTTTACTAGCAAGCAACGTATAGGTAATAAATACTAGGTAGGAAATTAGCGATAACGATACTATTCTGTGGTTTAAGTAAGCTTTTAGTAACCAGCTCTGGTTTAACATGCACGTTAAGATTTAGAAGCTTTGAAGCACGGAAATGCTATTAAAATCAATGCATATTATGCAAATATGCATTGATTTTGATCGAGTCAGAAAGAAATCTATCTGGGCCCCAATTCTACTAATTTACAACGTCAACTATTCCGGTATCATGACCGCTGCACGTTTAATTGTCGCTCCCGGCTTTTAAGTCGTAAAGCCATGACGGAGGCCTTTAGGCGGCCTAAAAACTCCGTCTACAGAGTTGGCCACTTGCTCATACGAACTTAGGTAGGTACTACTTACTTTTTACCGCTGCTTTTTGTTTCGTTCTCCAAAATGACATTAATTTGTTTGGAAACGTCACCACCACAGGGTAACCGAACCTCATTAGTGGTTAGTAGATTATGAAACAAAAGGAAATCTAAACACTCTTTGATAAAAACTGTTTGATAAAAAGTTCGTTAGTAGAATCGGCCTACTGGTTTTCTCGCAATGTTTTCCTTTACCGTTTAGAGGTCGCATTAATGCTAAATATAAAAAAAATATTGATGCACAGGATTAAACCCACGGCTCTTAGTTTTTGGAATTGGATGAATATTTTTTTAAGATTATCTTCTACGTCGGAACTTACAAACTGAATACCTACCTCTTTTCATTAGTATAGATATTAGCCAAGATGCGGGACAAGGCTAGGGAGGGGCAGAAGGTATTTCCTACTATTTAGCCATAACAGGCGACAGCGCATATTGAATTCCATGGAACCCATACTCGATTTCACAAACAGCTCAAAATTATTTAACTAAAATTGTGCTGCACTTAACATTTTTTTCTACTTTAGCAATAAAATAGTACCTGATGTTTAATTTACATATTTTTTACTGGATGCTTGAAACGTACCACAAGGATTTATAGATAGGTAGGTACCCTATTCTACGTGGCCGTTGTGCTGAATTTCAAGTCCAAAAAAATATTTGTTCCTAAAACAATATTTTATGCGGAAAGAATTTTTAAAATAAAAATATCATAATGAACAGAATTAAACCTGTTTTGCCCCGAATGATAGGGATTTCTGGGATGAAATAATGTTGACAGAATTGTACGGGAACAACGTGTAAAGTTCGCAAGTTGGATTAGTCTGTGAACATTGAACTAGAAAATGAATAGAGAATATTTCAACTTTGCTAGAAGATAAAATCGTTTCATTTTCCTGAAAATTGTATTCCAAAATAATTAGCTGTTAGTACAATCATAATATTCGAATGACAAAACAACTTGGGATTTCATGGTTTCAAATTACGTGCATTAGCTTCGCATGTACCTAATTATATAGTATAACTAGTGAACGCCTGCAGCTTCGCCCGCATGGAATACATTTTTTATCCCACGGGAACCATACATTTTTCTGGAATTAATAGTAGGTTAGGTAGGTGTTATTCTAGAACCTAAACTATCTTACGTTTTTCGTTCGTTAATTTTATCAAAATCGGTTTAGTAGTTATGGAGATACGTGGTAACAAACAAACACACACACACACGGTTTTTCGCCTTTATAATATTAAAAAAAAATATCTTATCCTATATATCTTTTTTTTAATGAAAAAAGCTTAAGTGATTTCAATGAATAAAGTAATTTTAACTTTGACATATTCTTCATAAACCACAATAATGCTTTCAGTTATTTAATTTGCGGTGAAGACTGGGTTTAGGTAGCGACAGACTGGCGCGCGGTCACGGCTAACATGGACCAACTGGTAATGAAATGATGGGTGACGTAACGGGAAAAATCTGGGCTAATACCTATAGTATCAGTATTTGCAATGAATTCAAATACAAATCTATCTATATCTACACTTCTATACTAAAATTATAATAAAGAGGAAGAGTTTGTTTGTTTGAACGTGTTAATCTCAGGAACTACCAGTCGGATTCGAAAAATTATTTCTGAATTTGATAGAAGGTTATAGGCTTCTTTTCATCATCATCATCACCATATACCATCACTACGGGGGCAACGCCGCAAAGGCGCTGGTAGTTTATTTATATTTATTTAAAAAAAGAAGTACACAACTAAACAGTTTTACACTTTTACTAATACTCGTATTAGGGAGGTAAAGACTAGTACACTGTCGCGGTATCGAATACAACAGTCAGTTTTTGTAAAAAAATTGCTATATACAGATTCGGAGTGAGCTCAACGAACTCTATAATTCAGTACTGAAAACTTGTCTACGATAGCGCGCTAGTACAGAGTGTGTAAAGGATTTACCAGCGAAAACCAAACTAAGCGTGAGCTTGTATCTTGGCCTTCTATTGTGCTTACAAGAGGAAGCTAAGTAACTACCAGACACGGTGCTCGAGGGAATTACGTATGACCTATGTGTATTATACAATACTAAGTAGGTATATTAGGACTAATTAAAGTGAGAAAAATAAAGATACAAGATTAGTTAGTTTAAAAGTAACTGAAGTATGTGAAAACGATGTTTAAAAATGTATTATAAAATCATTAATTTATGAGCTCGCTTTAAATAATGAAAATGTAGATTTATGTTAGTACTCTGACATTCTCTGACCTAGTATTTTAGTTCCCATTAAAACATTTAGTAAGGTCAGAGTGGCTAAATGTGAATGTTGGAAAATAAAAACTTGGTAATTTTTATTATCAACCTGTATTTAATTTTGTGCTGAGACTTTGTTTTTGCTTGTTGGTCAACGAAAAGTACCTACCTATAGATTTCAATTTACTTGTGTCAAAATACGCAACATATTAAATTAATAATAACTTTATTACAGGCAACATTGTAATAAGTAACAAGATAATTATTTTACTTAAACTGCATATATAACTTGTTTTTTTTTACAAATGTTTTATATTTTAAACTTGATGCCCTCATTCCCTGAGAAAAAAGGATCTTAACAGACAGACAGACAACCAACTAAGTAACATTAAAGGGTTTAGTTTTGGCTTTTAAACTAAACCCTAAGAAATAACATTGAAAAATGAGTGAACTGAAGATAATATTTTGTAATTCTAGGATAACTGTTGTTATAGGAAAGTGAAGAAGTACTTAGGTACTAATGCACGGTGAGCTAGTGCTCCAAAAAAAATCGATATTTTAATACAATGAAAGAAAAATTCAAGGTTCCACATTAAAATTTAAAAACACTTCATAACATCTAGTCTGCTGTGTATATTAATAAAAGCAAAGTAGACAAAAAAAAAAATATTTATTCAGAACAAAGTACACAAGAACTCATTACATAAGAACGATGAGAGCTGCAAAAGTACTAAAGACTGTGTAGCAGTCTCAACGCCGCCTCCTTAACTTAACAAAGTTCTGAATTAAGAGTGATTAACACTAGTAAACTTAATCTAAACTTAACTAAGGGGTTCCTAAACTAAGTAAATTAAGTTATGAACAGTAAAAGTTGTACTGCGTGTCATTTTGCATGCGGTGTGTTGTGTGGGGGGAGTGCGTGTGTGTGGATGTGTGTGTGTGTGTGTGTGGACTGTGTGTTTGTGTACCTACTTATGATTAATGGTCAATTAAATATTTATACTCAACTTTGCAGTCAATGACTGGAATTATACCTACTTTTCATGCTTATTATTTTCCGTACAAAAATAAACATTACGTGGTACAGTTCTGTAAACAGGTGCTTACCGCAAGCTTTTCAAAATACATAAAACGATTTGTTTGAACAATTTCTAATCCTAGCATTGTGCTACATTCCACAGCATATTGTTTGAGCAAGTGTTGAAGGAAACGAACCAATGCAGAAGTCGTTACAGTTGATTGCTTACTGATTGTTTTATAAAATGACCTTATAAACTTTCAAATATTTTTACGTTTGCGTACTATTTTGAGGCCAACACACTCAATAAATGCAAACAAACTAGAAATATTATTTAGTATACATCCACCAGAGAAAGAAGGCTACAACTTACAATATGTTTGGGATTAGCGTGTTTACTATATTTACCAATACTTATATTTTTTTAGTTATAATATACGTTGGCTTTTGTTAGTATTTCTAAATTATACAATGTCAATTTTTCATAATTATTTAATCGGATTTCTGACCCTCATTAAATTTATAAATCATACAATATACCTACCTACAAATAATGTACCTAATTATCTTTTTGGATCAATCTTTTTTAGTTCCATATTCATTAAAATTCATTCACACGATCGTATTTTTTAGTGCAAAGTCGAAAAACGTAAATTATATTAAACCAATTTATAAAATACCCAAAATAAATCATGATTTTAAATTTCGTTATTACTTTTCAATAACGCAACCCATTCATTAGTTAATAGGGATGCTAGAGCGTCGACCTCCCAACACAACTTTTTATCACCCGTACAAGTGAGCAAAAAACCGAATGATTTTTATATTTGATACCCGTTACACCGTAACCAAAACCTATTAATTGAAATAAAAAATTAAAACAAAAACATTATAAGTACTTAGTACAATTTGAATTTATCATTCTTTCTGTATAAGATCATTCGTACAATCCTTTATTTTGACCAGCAGTAATATGAAACTGCTAATAGGTACCTAAATAATAAATTAAATTAACAGGTAATATGATTATGTTGTGTTTGTCCTTACTTTACACAATGTAGAATAATATGGTAGTTTAAAAAATGAAAAAAAAAAACATGATCTCTCTACTAGCAGAATTGAGACTTGAGAGACTCTCAAATCCTTAAGCATTTAAGATCCTTTGAAAATACCAGGTGACAGGTTGCAAGCCCAAAAGCGAGGTTGTTTAAATAGATTTACATAAGATATCATCCGATCTAGATGGATCACCAGATGATGACCATGATCTTCAGCCATGAGGGTAGTTCCCATCTGATCATATGATCCGTTTGTGGTTGCATCTGATCACACAAGACGATGCCGGGTGGAGAGAGAGATGCATTATGCAAAGTGTAATAATGTGTTTAAAAAAAAATTAACCATCCGTTAATACAGCGATGGACATAAGCCCGACCCATTTTTTGCCTAGCAAAAGGGGCCGTTAGATCGTTAGTTGATGACTGGTGACTGACAAACAAACGTATTGTTTGCTTGTCTATCGTATAGTGATTTATTACTAGTCTCGGGTCTTGGTTAGATGCGAGCAAATAATATACATACTGTATCTACTTGGACACACTTGGATGTCAATCATAATGATTTTTTAATGTAGGTCAAGTTTTTATAATGTTTTAAAAGTAAATTGGTTTTATACAGTTGTCACAATGTATCTATGCAGTTGAAGTTAGGCTTTTCGCTGCGCAGGAGAAAATTTTGTATGAAAAAGTTGCACCGCGCATCGAAACGGCTAACTTCACGATTCCAAGATCCGTTGGAAGAAGTGTAGATACTATACTTTATACTATAAAGTATAGTACCTGCTATAAAGTTTACAGCATCTTATAAAACCAATTTACTTACTAAGGGTGGATTCTACCAAACTGTCATCTTACTCCCAGAGTAGTTATTCCATTAGCCGACAGAATTCGAAATACATTTGTTTAGGAAGCGCAACCGAACATTATTAGGTGCATTCAAATTATCCTGGTTATAAGGTGTCAACTTTACAATGTCAAAATATTCAAACAAACAGCAGTTTATCTGTGGTTTAATCTCCAGATAAAACTTTTTCCAGTTTGGTAAAATCCAGCCTAAGAGTAAGAACACAATAAAATGACGATAAGAAAAAGAGAACACTGCACTACAATAAATTATATTATACATACAAACAAATAGTAATCAATAAATTATTACTTCGTAGAGAACTTTAGTCAAAATTGCGAGTAAAAAGTTTTTTTTCTAATGAGTGATGAGATGACCGACGAGACAAAAAATGAAGTCATACGGGTCAATTTTGAACCTATTTTATTTACACAGCAAAAAATATACAATTCTAGATTGAGGACTCGGTAATTTGTGTGATAACAAAGTTTTTATCGCCTTGAATCCCATTTTGTATAAAAAGTCATTTACCTAGGTTCAAACATTGTACTCGTAAAAACTGATCCTATTAACCTTATTAAAAGTCAAGGACAGAAAATGATACATAATCATTTTCAGATGGTTAAAAATGTGACCAAATCAATTTCCATACCTGCACAAGGAAAAAACATGTGGAATTTAAAAATACTTACAACTTTAAATAGGTATTTATATAATATTTTCTACATTTTATATTTTTTTTTACACAGAAATCAGAAAATACTTTTGAATTTTTTCATAATCATGTTCATGATAGCTTTGTTTTTTTTTATACTTACGTGACAGGTCTCACATATTTAATTTATACGTCACAAAAAACGCAAATAGCTAGGTTTTTCAGATTATTTCAGTAATTCTGTAAATAATGATTGTCTACTCGTACTATTATTCGCCAAGTATATACTAGCTTATAATATACTAGCATACATACCTAGCATTTACTTTTATTGTGTAGTTAGTAGCAAAAGATCATCCTACAACCTACTACACGATCGGTCGGTCCTCCATTCATTCGCGCGTAAGCCTTACACGACGACAGCCGCGTTGGTTAAAACCGTTGGCTAATCGATGTAGTTCGAAATTTAAATCGATTTTCTTACTTTTTATTTGTAACTTTGACTTTTGATGGCCAGGAGTGAAGTGAAATAAAAAGTGCAGTGATTTTGCGTTGTAAACTTTTGTGGATTTAGTATACGGTACCTCTAAGTACTTGTTGCTCGTGCTTTTAGTTTGTGGGATATCAAAAAAAGGTCAGTATTTTTTTAAAAATAGAGTTAAGTATTTGTTAAATTGAAACATTCATTATGTACTCAATTAAATGAATAATAAAATATACCTACTTTTGATTTAATAATGAGGGTAGGTACCTACTTAGTTCTTCTTTTAATTTGACCTAAAAATCATAGGTAAACTAAGGTACAAAGTTATTTTAAAAAATCCAAACTGTAATAAAAATTGTTATTCTACTCTTAACTAACCAATGCTATTTATACGTTTTGTATTTCGACCAAAACTATTGAAAAAAAATCAACCTACATTTGACCTACATACATACTTAGGAGGTTATTTTATAATTATTTCTTTCGAATTTCAAATGCAGTCTCAAAATAAAAGAGTGTTTATTCGATTTAAATCAACACAATGTAAGTGCAGCTGTAAAAATGATTAAATGAAATGACTTTTATGTGTTCCCTAATGCCTCGCGATGCGCAGGCGCCGACTTCTCCTTGAACTGTCACGAGCATTAAAAGTGGCAGATTTAATGTCAGAGAGCTTTACGACTTTATAGGGTGACCCCTTTTGAAAACATATTGTGTGATCCATTGGTTTTGAAATGATATTAAGAAAGTTTTGCAAAATATTTCAAACTTTGTCTATTGATCAGTTTATGTTTTTACTCTGTTAATAGACACTTAAGAGGCTGTATATAGCTTAAACAGCTCTGCCAAATAATGTTCACATTCCTTTGATATGTCATGAGAATGACAAAAAAAAACATTAACTCCCTTGCAAACTGAAAGGTAAACGTAAATTTTGAGATATGTCTCTATTTGTCCCTTAGCATATACCTAGATGCTTAGTACTCAAACAAAGCATACCTAGGCTTTATTTGACTTTATCTAAAAATAACTTTAATTAAACACATTACTTAAAATGTATCTGTTGGATAACTTGGCAAATGTCTGCAACTCTAAGACCTTAAATAGAATAAAATGATACTATTGACGCGTTAAGCTTCAAAATGTAGTATCTTTCAACTAGGGACACCCTGTAAGCGTGAAATTGTATTTGCGTCGTAGCCGTAGGTACAGCTAATTGCCAAAACCAGACGGCTGCCGAATCTCCAGTCAAACCACATCGGGACCTAGTTAATGGACGCAAGTGTTTTTTTTTCTCACATCGTATGATTAGCGTAGAACAGGTTGTATCAACCGACTACTGTTTTGATGAGTTCTATGTTGTTTTTTTTTTTAATATTACTACTATTATTGCTTATAGCATACGAGTAGAATAATAAACGTGAAATATCGTGGTAATGGTACATTATTTTTCGAAAACTTTTTTTATTAAATTTTAGCACACATTTTTTTGGAAGAATACTATTTGATACCTAGTAAAATATAGCGGTAGACGGTACAATTGTGGTAGCTTGTTTCCTTTAAATTTTATTTAATTCTAGATTTTTTTTAGTAAGTAGGTACCAACAAATGATTTGACCTAACATTATGATTTATTTTATCTATGATTAAACGTATAAGTAGCTACTAATGTCATCTTCGATTACATACTAACCTATTCGCATGTATCAAGGTTGTTACAGATTTATTGCAAATGAATATGTAGGATAAATATACATTCATATTAAATCTGTAACAACTAGGCCTAGGTTACTAGACTCGTAAAGGTTCAGATAAGTTCAAGAAAATTTTACATACTCTTGATCTTATCCATTTGATTTTTTTTTATTTCTGTAATTATTTCATTGAGAAGTTGTGAGAGAATCGTACTATTTTTTACCCGACTGCGCGACACAAAGGAAGCGTACCTAATGTGTTTATTCTTACATAAGTCTTGATGCTGATCTTATGGTATCTTAGGACGGACTAACGGAACGGTTAAACTGAGAGGATGGTGTAGGTGCTATAGGCAGGGCAAGCCTACTCAATCTCAACATTTTCCCAGGAAGATTGCCTTCTTTATAGGAACTGTATACTTAATTCATCCAGTAAAAGATATAAAGGTCCAAGTTTAGGTTTCATATTTAAAAAAACTAGAACTATCCTAGAGATTTGGTCAACCAACAAAATTTTTGTTGACCAAAACTCTAGGTTTAGTTTAGCCACAGATTAAAAAATAATAATAGATATGACCTATTTTTTTTGCTTTATTTCATATGATAAAATCGTTTATTCTGAGTAAGTGACTTTTGTACCTACCAACCTAGACAGACATCTACAAATAGTTCTCTACTTTTCCATTAAGCCGTGACTCACCGAGATCTTATTCAGCGTTGCTCATAAATAATTACAATCTCATTGAAAAGTTTTTGCATGAGGTCCATATTCCACGAATCGTTGGTATTACAATGTGGCTAACTGAATTATCTCCTTCGAAGAACATACAGTCAGATGCGCTAAAAATAGATCAATATTACTGTGGTATGAATTCGATGTTTAGCCAGGTCGAACGAATTACTGCATAATTAGATAATTGTTTTCCTTGTATAGTATTGTAGGTATTTCGCGTAATATGTTTACCTTTCAGTTTTAAAGTTACTTTAAATATCAAACTGCTTTAAAATATGGTAACATTTTATATTTTTTTTCCAAGTGACTAATAATTTATTTAATTTTTTTTTTTAATTCCATAATACCTAGTACTCTTCCGCTAATCTATTTACGTACGTAGATTAGTGGAGGAGTACTAGGTTTTTTAGAATTTTCAAAAAATCTGAAGATGGACTTCCGCAAAGTCACGCATGAATCAATTAACTAATTTATTAAAACTTAAAGTATAGTCTTGAAGAATTGACAACAGGCAGTATACGGAAAATCCTTTTAAAAACTGTTGAGTCCCTCAACAGTTTTTAAAAGGATTTTCCGTCTTTCGTTTGATCATCAAAACCTTTTTTTTTTCTAAGCAGGGTGTTAATCCTACTAGCCTATCTTTCACTATAATATAATAATTATCAGGTAGCATTAAAATTAGCAGTCTGCCCACGACTTTGGCTGTTGTAAAAACCGAAACCGAAACGTGTCGGGATGTAAATCGCGATATTAAAAACAAAAGTGTCAATTGGGATACTGTGTCCCAATATATTTTGTCCGACTCGCCAGCAAGTCTAAATTCCAATGTCTTTGTAAATCTAAATAGGAATTCTGATCGCGAATGTTAAAGTAAGACTATCAACTTCTTTGTTATTTCAAGATAATCTAGAAATCCACTTTCATACGGTGAAGTCACAGAGCAAACAGCACTTAGTACTGCGTCAACTGTTCTATATTGTCTTCATGATTGGTGTGGGCTTTGCGGACGTGACAATTGTGCACGAGCGTGATCTCAGCTCCAATTCGAAGGAATCTAGATAACTGACCCAAACTCATCTTGCGGATACAGAATTAAATGGTCGAAATATTGAAGGGGTAAAAGAAGACGGGAACATTTTCAACCTTTTTTGAAATGCAACTTATTTGGTTTTGTTAGGATGGTTTTGGTCTACGAGTAATAAGCTATGGTCTACTATAGCCGTGTTCCGCAAAGGGTGTGCCGCGGCACACTGGTGTACCTTGGTCATTGGTTGGTGTGCCTTGGAAAATAAGGTTACCTATCTCAGTTAAGTTATTCCTGGACGCATAATGCTCAACTTAACAAGCTCATGTTTCATAAGAACTTAAACAGAAAAAATATTTTGATAAGAATATTCGAATTGGGTTACAATACATTAGCGCCCGCAATGTGCAAAGCATGCTAATAGGTGCTTGCACTTTTCTAACACAACCTTGGCGAACAAAATTGAGAAAGAATACTTAATATTGTTAGGTAGCTGTATATGTCATTGACTGTGTGAGGTACAGTAAAAAATGAAGCCCATTCATCATTATTCATTGAAACTGACATTCCGTCTTCATAATCGGCTACAGGTAGACACAGTATACACGTAGCATTGGCAAAGATTGTACATCTGATTATTTCGAACTAATTTCACGTTCTATATTCAGTTTCAAAATAAAATAATATAATACTGTAAGAATTAATTGATTTATTTTTAACAGATTCCTTTTTGCGCTATGTCAGTAACATACATCGGTGATCCTTCAATTTTATTCGACTCCGACTGTCGAATCGAACAAAACGCAGACAGTTCTATGCATGTGTTTCGAATTACTTTGTATAGGATCGACCATGAACTTACCCTGAAGGTGATCCGTTGTAGATCGGAAGCCAGTAGCAATATATTTAAGTACTTAATTTTGTTTTATAATATCATCATTAGTTTTGTAAAAGTGCAGTGTTTTCAAAATACTCTCTAAAATTACTAAATGCGTAGGAGGACAAATCGAGATATTTCATAATTCTGATTGGCTTGATTGATCTCGTATAATCTCTCGATATCGTAAGATACTTGCGGTATTTCATAATAATTCTGAGCTTGATTGATATTTCAGAAAATTTTATTACTTATGAGTAAGTACTATGCTGTTAACTTGATAGTTCTTACCTATACTTGGACTTGGTAGGTATTTAATTGTTCTGTTTCTAAAGCATCCAGTATTTTTTATTTATTTTGCAAGTGATGTCTGCAGGACAATGTTTGCTTACAGGGTGTATTACACCAATAAAATTTCGAAATGCATTTTGTACGATAATTTAATTAGATATTATTTAGTTAAGTATGTTGATGGAGAGTTACTACTGACTCCCGCTCTCAGTTTTGTGGGATCGCGTCAATCAATGTTTTGGCAGTTTTAGCACATCGGCCTTTATCAAACGCTCTTTGTGCAAGACGCGGATGTTTACAAAGACTGATCTTAAACAATGTTGGTTATCAAAGCCAGACAGTTTATGTTTTTTATTTGCTGTGAAATTTATCCCTTCTCATACCTACCCACCTCTTAAGTTATTGTATGTGTATTTATTTGTATAGTTTTTATAGTAGGTATGTATTTTTGTAGTCTTTTATAAAGTTTAATTATTATCTTTGCTACCGTCCTCTCTTAGATTAGGTCGTGGCAATCCCAAGGTCTCCCATTCTATAACATATTATCTATCTACCCCTGTTGTTTATAATTATTATCGACTTTTTACTTTTTATGAATCTTGTCTTTTTCAATAAAGATGTATTCTATTCTTTTCTCTTGCAAAAAAATATACTGGACTTATGAATGAACTGTACTAAACGTAACTGTTTTATGTCACAACATAAAGGTCATTGTAACCATTTATAGTTGTTTTTTTATGTGCTTAGAAGTTGATTAGTTTATAGGCATATAGAAATAGGAAGCAGGTATAATGACTGTCTCTTAAAACGGTGAACGGTAAAATACTACTTTTATATTCTGGTACTTACCTATTCTATTCCTTTGGTCAAGTCAAAGGCAGGTCTATCTATGTTTACATTTGGCACAAACCCACATTTTGTGAACCTACAAATTAGGTTCCAAACGTGACTTGCAAGTTCATCGCGTTTTAGTTTTTCGATGAATAAGAGTTCTGTACCTAATGCTTAACTTGTTCTTTTCTTGTTTATTCATTTTTGTTCTAATATGTGTATACTTTAACCTGAATAAATAGGCAAGTAATTGGTTCTTTGTAATCGTTCTCCCGCGATTTTTTCTGGATCATTGATTGATGGGATGTATTGTGTAAAGAATAAATTAGAATCTGATCTGAAGATCTGGTCTACTGACCTTGGAGATTATGTCTTGAGCATAATAATTGCGCTCACCTCAACTTTAACTTTTTATATTTTTGTTATAATATTTAGTGTTTATAATTTTTGTTAATAATAAATAATCAATCTTTTGAATGCTCTCGATTGAAAATAATCGTCAAATACACTTCAGCATTTTTTCTAAGGACGGAATTTTTTCTAAGAATAGAGGAACTGGACTTTGAGTCGATAGTCTACCTATAAACCTCATCTTGAACCATCTATTCATAGATGATGGATGAATGATAAATGGACATCACACATACCAGTTGATTAGTGATTGATCAGTAATAGACGGCTTTGTTTATCCGTGTACCTATATATAACAACGTTCATTGAACGGTGGAGGTAAAACGATTGGTAAATATTTTGAGTTAGATCAAAGAAATTTTTCTTTACCAGTTTTTGTCTGCGGTATACACGTTTTAATTAGGATGTAAAAATAATCTTAGATCATAATCCAAGCCTATTTCAAATCGAAGTTCTACCTAAATTGATACTCGTACCCCATATCCAGTGCGTCGTCATCGTAAGATTTTGAATAAAAGCGGATCGTGATGTTGATTAATTTTAGGTTGATTGGCCTAGCTTTTTTTTTTATTTAAGATAGGTTAGCTCTTGACTTCGCTCCTTGCCTAGGCATGGAGGAAGTCGACGATGGAGCGAGCTTCCCTAGAAAATGCCTATTAACTCTCCTTTTAAGGTTTTCGGGTTATATGTAGATGGAAACACAGACGAAGGCAGTTTATTCCATTCGACAGCAGCACGCATTATAAAAGACGATTGGAAGAGCTTCGTTCTTAGTTGAAAATCTTTTAAAATCGTATAGGTAATTAGATACCAGTAGGCCGGCTCCCAAAACGAAAAACGATGTAACGTGCAAATTTTCGTTTTCCGAATTCAGTTACCACCATCTTATGCTGAGCTAGGACACTTGACACGATATATCGTTTTTAGTTTTGGGAGTAGGAGGCCTATGCTAATAATTTATTTGGGTAAATAAAAGGAAGAAATGCAAAGGAAGGTATAAAAAAGTTGTGAAACGAAAAATTCAAAGCTGGCACAGCCAGGGTTCGAACTCACGAAATATCGGATCGAAAATCGAGACACTAACCCTTTGGCAGACACGGTATTGTTTGTTTATATTCATTGTTATTATCACTTGCCCTACTTGGAAGTCGCTACGTTCTACTCGCTTAATTTCTATGTAATCATAGTACTTAGTATTAGTCAGGCCACAAGTTGAGTACTATCTCTACTGTTATTATAGCAATCAATGTCTGGATTAGGGCACGACTAAAATGGAGGTGAAACTGTATCGATTTCCGCCTAAAGACTTTACACTGTTTATTTATGGCTGGCTAAATCTGTTGTCGTCACTTTTGATAAAGAGTGACAAGTTTGACGACCTCTATGGCGCAGTGGGTGAAGGGCCGCCTGAGACGCATGAGTTTGCGGGGTTGATCCCCGCCGCGGGACAAATGTTTGTATAATCTGCAAGTATTTTGTCACGGGTCTGGGTATGTCCGTGAACGTAGCATAAAATCATTTCCCAGCATATCACATTTTTATGTAAGTTCTCTTCGCATGCACATGAGTTCTATAGTTCCTGATACTTTTTAGAAATAGTTCTGGCGATTTTACCTGAAAAAAAGTCGATTGAAAAAATGATATGCCAACTTCTCGTAGCATCATTTTACTGCAAATAAAAAAAAAATAGATCTTGGCGCATGCAGATGAGTTCTATAGTTCCTGATACTTTTTAGCGATAGTTCTGGCGTTTTTACCAAAAATATTTTGTCAAAATAATATTCCTACTGAAAATACGATTTTTTTATTTTAACTGTGTCAAACACTTCCTGCGAGCTAGAAATCTTACGTTTCATACGCATCCGTAACAGAACTTTAACCTGCAACTCGATTGAAGTCTAGAACTATCGCTAGAGTGCCAGCATAATCTAATGTTAGAAGTACATCACAACAACACTAACTTAAGTTTACTTTAATAAGATTTCAACGCGCACCTAGAGCTACGAAACATAAATTCACAAATGCCTAAAGATCTAAGAAAATGTAGAAGTACCGCCCTTTAGATAGGTATACCTACAATGTTTTTTAGACCAGATATCACGGTCACACCAGGATCCCTAAAGTACCAGCATATCATGGTAGAGTACCTAGTAAAAAAGTAGAATAAAAATTATTTGTATAGTGTATACACTGCTGAGAAGCTAGAACTATAACGTTTCATATGCATCCATAATAACCTACAACTCTATTGGAGTCTAGAACTATCACTAAAGTGCCAGCATATTATCATGGTTGAGTAGTTGAAAAGAAGTGATAGATCTAGCTTCTAAGAAGTGTATACTTACACTATACAAATAATTTTTTTTCGACTTTTTTACTACTCTACCATGATATGCTGGTACTTTAGGGATCCTGGTATGACCGTGATATCTGGTCTAAAAAAACATTGTATACCTAGGTGCGCGTTGAAATCTTATTAAGGTAAACTTATGTTAGTGTTGTTGTGATGTACTTCTACCATGATTATGCTGGCACTCTAGCGATAGTTCTAGACTTCAATCGAGTTGCAGGTTAAAGTTCTGTTACGGATGCGTATGAAACGTAAGAGTTCTAGTTTGCAGGAAATGTTTGACACAGTTAAAATAAAAAAAAACGTACTTTCAGTAGGAATATTATTTTGACAAAATATTTTTTTTTGGGGTAAACACACCAGAACTATTGCTAAAAAGTATCAGGAACTATAGAACTCATCCGCATGCGACAAGAACTTACTTTTTACAGTATCGTTCCTTCCTGAGTGCCCTTATTGTTTCGAGATGTTGACAGCTCTGAATAATTTCTACTTAGGTATATAATGGACAAAATATAATTAGATACTTACTAATGACCACCTGAGTCGTAATAAAGATCCAATGATCAATATTCTCATTTATATTATGCAAATTAATTCCTATAATAATTTGCCTATATTTTGTATGAAGCGCTCGTGGCGTAGCTTGCTGAGACGTTCTTGATTGATCATTGAAGTTAAGCAGCGTTATGCGCGGTCACAATTTGAATGGGTGACCGCAAGTGGCAATACGAGCTGAGCGCTTCCGTGCTTTGGAGTTTGGAGATTAAAATGTCGGTCCCGGCTTTTAAGTCGTTATGACGGAGGCCTTTAGGTGGCCTAAAAACTCCGTCACCAGAGTTGGCCACTTGCTTATACGAACATACTTAGGCTCTTACTTACTATTTGTATTTGGTTTTTTATTTTTATTTGGTTACAGTATTGAATTTGGTCCCATTAATAATCGTAAATAATTTAAATTAATTACAAGGAAACAATAGTATTAATACAAAATTTTGCAAAACTAAACCAAGCTAATATTGTTTGAAAGTCATTCTAATATTGTAGGTCAAGCTAATATTGTTTCAAAAAATCTAAAGAATTTATTCGCTTTGACGTCATTGTATAAACCTATTAAAAACTAAAGAGGTCCTACATAAACTCACTTGTTTACTTATAAAACAAGTTAAGAACAAGCTCAAGTGGAATTCCAATTTCGTAACCGGCCTCTTAATTTAAAAACTCTGAATTATTCTTAATGGCAACCCGCGTTTTAAAAAATCTTTTAACATTTTCTCACGACACTTCATAATCTTCAAAGCTTATGAGGCATACTTTGTAGTACCACAAAGTCACTCGTCTCGTGATTTGTTATGGACTTTAACGAATCTACCACACTCTAGAAATTTTAAATGGATTGGTTTGAACAGACGAACGTTTTAAACGCTTTATCTATATAATTATCAAGTACAGAAAGTTCATTAGTTGAATCTTTGAAAACATGATTATTAAGTTACATTACGGATATTTCATTTTCGGAGAAACTTAAGTAGGTATGAGTAGGTCAGTACTTACTTGAAAAAAATATTTAGGCACAACATTTATTTTGTTCTTAAAAGAAATACTTACTTAATAACCATTAAAAAAATCCAAATTATGAATGACCAATTTTATTTTATTTCTTTTAAAAAAGCAGTGCTAAATTAACCGCCCGTCTAAAAAGCTCTTACAAGCTAAATTGTAACATACGACAGATTTATGAGTCCGAAGGTGGTACTTAAACATTGTAATTGAGTATTGAGAGTACGACGAATCTTATAATGGGTGAGCTTTTTTTATACGAGAACTACTAATAATAGCAGGAAGCTGACAAGCATACGGTCCACCTGAAGGTAAGCGGTTACCGTGGAGTCACACTCGCGCTGTTGACCCTTTAAAAGAGGAATCATTGCACTATCATTTTTTTTCACTCCTTCTACTTCAGTAAAGATAACCAGAAAATAGGATAAGAACTAGTGTGCTATGCTATCTCTCATCTCATCTCTCTCTCTTCTCACCAAGGGGGTAGAAAAATCGCAAAAACCACCTCACGTACTTATGTAATGGACGCCCCCTTATAAAAATGAATGCCTTCAAACCTCTGAGATGCTAGGACATCCCAATTTGCTCACGAAGATGTTACGAACAAGGAAGTTTTAAATTAAAGTGTTCTTGGTTATGAACTAAGTAATTAAATACCTACAAAATAAAAACACGGTTCATTTATAAATGGTCACGGTCGGTTTACAGTATAACCGCATCCACGGTCAATGTAATTCAGGCGGACAATACGCTTAATAGTCGATGATTACACGACTTAGAGAGGTGCAGTACAACCGGTAAAAAATAAAGCCGGACTATTTCATGAAAAAATCAGATGAGTTTTAAAATAATGCGCGGTAGAATACTCTCAATCCTGTAGGCATTCAAGATCTTGTGAAGATATCTTGGGGTAATGGAAATAATAATCTAAATGAAGTAAGTACCTACTAATGTTTCCTATAAAAAATATTTTCTTCTGTGAACTAGTACCTAGTGTCTCCATACGTTTAAAAATAAAAATAATAATAAACCAATTTATCTATCAATAAGAACATATTTTTACAATGACGCACAATAAAATCACAGCCAAGTATACCTAGAGAAATTTTATAAAACCTGAAGGTGGTTAAAAATTCTTGAAAACTGAGATATCGCATCTCCAGAATAGAAGTGACTTAATTCAAAAATCATGGTTTTTGGGAAATGCGATAAATGGCCGTTTTCCGCGGGAGAAACTGCCGAATTGAAAGAGACGCAGCTATTATGTTTTTCACGTTCTAACCAAAAAGTAGCAGATTTTGAAAAACTAGCAGAGTTTTTTTTTTCTGAGTCTTTCTACGTATTCAAGTCATTTTCCCAATTTTTCGAATTGAGTCACTTCTATTCTGGAGGTGCGATAAGTCCGGCTAACATCGGAACTCTAGTAACGTATAGTTATAAATGTTACAAGCCCCATCGGTTACTGTCTGGTGATCGCGTGACCGTCACGTCACATCGCGACACATATTGTACTGTTATATCGTTATCTACCACTTTTCACTTACCCCACACACTAGCCACTACAGTTATCATGATTTATGATGTCTACTAAGTTACTTAAGGTTTTAATAACTGATGAAAAAAGTGGTCAGTCGTAACTGATAAATTCGAGTACCTGTCGTAATGAATAACTGTTGTTATTGTTTCATGGTAAATATTTCGGCTAATGGTCGAGAGAGTTTGGTAATTATATGTTAGGATTGACCGTTGGTCCTTTCCCATTATTTAAGTCATTTACGACATGGTACATTTATTATGACGAATGTTATGGTTTCGTTATTCAAGAGTATCTTTTTCAATGTCAATGATACGTTACAATTAGTTAATTTGGGGTTGCGGACGTGTATAACAGTAGTAAAACTAAAGACAGATAATGTTTATTAAACTACCACGAAAATCTAAATCTTTATTTCACTCGTTTTATCTCTCTGCTTTTTATAAGTATTGTTTGTTGGTAAAATTTAAATATGTTTAAGTCAACCACATAAAATAAAAAATATACGAACAAACAAAACTTTCATGCACTCCCAAGTCCCAACTCGGTAACACTCAATTCACTTTTACACATAAAGTGTTATTTAAATGTTTATTGCGACAAAGCTCACGGCTCAATTCAACTTAACATTTTAATGTTTATCGTTAAGGTTTATTTGCAATTTGAGCCGAAATCACGGCATTACAAGTCGTAAGGTGCGAACGATTGCGCATACGCAGATAAGGCGCGTTCCAGTTGAGCAGGACAGGGTCGTGACATACTTGCGCCTCGCCCGTGCGCCGTGACCTAAGCCCGAATAACGGGATGCACTTGACTTTCAGCGGTTACGATCTACACAGATAAACGATACTAAACATAAACATATTCTGCACATACCTATACCCTATTACATGTATATCTATATGGGTAATGCTGGTGATTCTGTTGTACACTAACTAAATTATCGTTAATCCGAAAGCTCTTATTTCTTTCGCACTAAAGACCTACATAACATAAAAAAACATTTAAAGTGATATTTCTCAAAGTACCTTACTTTGCGACTTTTTGAATAGTTTCAGTCAGAAAAAGGAACAATCTAATCGCTCGTGAAGCAGTTTGCTTAGACGTTCTTGATGGATCCTTGAAGTTTTCTGAGTAATCACAATTAGGATGAGTGACCGCAAGTGGCATGCGCGCTTTTGTGCTTTGGAGGACCCAGCTTTTAAGTCGTTATGACTTCATGACATGATGGAGTTCTTCAGTCGGCCTAAAAAGACCGTCACTAGACCCGTCTTGACTAATTCTACATAGAAACACTGTAATTTTACTTTCGTATTACAGTTTCGTATGGTCTTTACCCTGAAATAAATAAGAACGTTTTTGTTTTGTTTTTACATATTTTCAGTTAGTGTTCAGAATCACCACCAATATAATATCTGACTTGTGTTGAATTTATAGTAATGTTCACGCCTTCCTATACATTAAATATATTTGTACTGATAGAAGCTTTCTGTTTATACGCGTGTCATGTCGAATGCTTATCTTTTGTTCATCGCGAACGTGACTATCCCACGCAAGCTTAGGACTTTAAGCGGGATTCAGCGGACTGCTTGGATCAAAATTCATGACAATGATAATTTTTATACCAAGAATCCTACGTAACAATCATATTTTTACAACCCGATAAGTAGGTAAGTAAGTAACGGAAAAATTCGTTCACAACTTTGTTCATAAAATTAGTTACGTAAAGTTTAATTCAAACTTACATTCAATTTAATCCTTGTTTATAATTTGTTTGTCAAAATTATCATCCTTCAAAGACCTTAAACAAAAAACAACAGTTGCCACAGTAAATAAAACTATTTATAGGGTCTTGCAGTTACACCACTTTTTGCAAGCTTTTTTTTTGCATGTCAGCATGTTTTGGTCAAATCTTGCAACTTAGTTTATAACCACTTCCCGGTAGACGATTGATTTGTGGTACACTTATTGACTCTCGATGACAATGCAGTGATGGTAACAAAGAGCTGATCTGACGATAGAGTCAGGAGCAACGGAACTTCTCAGTGATTTGAATCAGCTCGCGGGTTAACTACCTCGTGTGTTCATAAGTTTTGAGACGAACTTATTTAATTAATTTAAAAAGAAAGTAATTCATGCAACCTTTTTTAAACTTTTAAAATTTTAAATTTCGAATGTTTTGAATCAGAAAAAATATACATTTGAATATTTGTTTCATTCTCCGTGAAAATGGCGCCAACAAAAGATTTGCGTGCGACTGTAATTTCACTGTTTCAAGCAGGAAAAAAACCAATGCAAGTTTTTAGTGAAATCCAAAGTTTGGGATGTAGTCGGAACTTTGTGTATTATACCATAAAGAGGTACAAGGAGACCGGCTCTGTAAAAGACCGTGGAAGATGTGGCCGCCCGCGGTCTGTAAGGACGCCCGCCAACATCAAAGTAATCAGAGAGCGAATTCGTCGCAACCCTTGCCGGACTCAAAAGAAATTAGCTCTGCAGACCAACATTTCGCGAATATCGGTGAACAGGATACTTAAATATGATCTTAAACTAAAGGCCTACAGTCGAAGGAAAGTGCATTATTTAAACGAGCGTCTTCGTAAATTGCGACTGGAACGATGTCGGAACCTATTGAAGAGACACGATCCAAAAAATATCCTGTTTACCGATGAAAAGATCTTCACGGTGGAAGAAAAGTTTAACCGGCAGAACAATAAGGTTTACGCCAGAAGTTCAAAGGACGTCCAGCCATCTGTACGCAATGTCCAGCGTACTCATCATCCAGCAAGTGTGATGGTTTGGTGGGGTGTTTCCTACGAGGGGGTCACTTCGCTTCATTTTTGCCAGCAAGGCGTCAAGGTGAAGGCACAAAATTACCAAACCGACATATTGGAAGCGGTGGTTAAACCATTAAATGATACGCTATTCGCTGGAAAATACTGGGTTTTCCAACAGGACTCTGCTCCCTCCCATAAAGCTAAGACTACCCAACGTTGGCTGGAGGCCAATTTGCCAAGCTTCATTCGGAGCGAAGATTGGCCCTCGTCAAGCCCTGACTTGAATCCTTTGGATTATTCTTTATGGACGGAATTGGAGCTGAGGGCATGCAGAAAGTCTCACCCAAACCTGGATTCTCTCAAGCGAGCCCTTATTAAAGAATCGAAACGGATTCCCATTGAAAAGATTCGTGCCGCCATAGATGAATGGCGCACGCGTTTGAAGGCCTGCATTGAATGCAAAGGCGGCCATTTTGAATGATTTATTTTTAAATACAGATCTAGATGTCAGTAGTTTTAATTTTAATATCCAATAAATGAATACTCAACTTAGCTCCAAAATTATTTTAGTTTTACTGTGTCTCAAGACTTATGAACACACGAGGTATAAAAGTATGTTATTTGAATTTTTTTTAAATAAAAAAGCTTATTTAGATCCTTAGAATGTTCAGAATGTTCTTTATTGTAAACCTATTTCCAAAGGTAATGCGACAGAAGTTTCTAAAGGGCAAAGGTCCGACCGTGGCTGCATCAGTATTGCACGTGCTGCCGCCGCGATACGGCAGATTTAAATATTTATACATTTAGAACCCGATACAACCAAGGTTTAAGTTTTTATAAACCATCAGTGCAACAATGTATTGGACAATATTTTAACTGTTATTGTGAATTGAGCAGTCCACCACAGTGGCTCAGAATAGGGATGACTGGAGGAAAGGAAAGGAGGCCTTTGCCTTGCAGTAGGACACTTAAGCCTTAACATTTTTACTAGATGATTTTCCAGTGTCAGGAGGCAATCTTTGCCTAGACTTAACGAAAGTTTATTTTATGTTTTCAATTTTAGGAAAACTTACAGCTAGACAACAGTTTAAAAGAAGAAAAATATACTTAAGGCTAATAACAAGTTTCCACATATAAATATTTGAATAATATAAACAAAACGTCCTATTATTGTAGACGGGAGAACCGAGTGAAGAAAAAAAATATAGTAGGTATTATTCCCCTTGGTTAACACCATTCTAGTAGGATATTACAGGATTTAATACAATTACGTATGGTTCGGGCGCGCCATAACACGTACTTACTTACTTACTCCGCTGGCTCAGTGACCCGAAGTGGGTCTTGGCCTCCGACAAAAGAAGACGCCATCTACTCCTGTCTTGAGCTAGTTCGCGCCAATCGCCATTGTAGAGAACACGTACTAAACTTTTAAAATTGCAATTGCTCCTAAACTATACTCGTAGAAGTTAGAGTTCTGGAATAAATTATATTTTATAGAAAATTTCTTCAACTTTCTTTGAAGCTATACTTAGTTTATTAAACATTGGTAAAGTTTTTAACGTACTGGCCAAAAATACAAACAACATTTATTATTATGTTTGTTTTACGCCTTACAAACAAAATGGTTATCTGTGCCTATGCAATAGTCTGAGGATCAAAGTTTTATAAAAATATGAAAAGAGAATGAATAATGAAAATATAGTAAAATTAAAATAAGCATAAACTATTCTAGTAGGTATCTGTTCTGTGCCTGTTGACACTCTACTGGAGTTTGGTTATTATGATTTAAGAAAATGAATCTTCGGTTTGGGTTGCAAAATTATAGGATGTAAGTGGAATCACCTAGCTCTCAAGACAGTAAAAAATAATGACGAACCCTAGATTAGTAATTAGCATTTGCAATTTATATTATAGCACCGACCGACGACGACATTCAATTTTATTGTTCTCTGAAACAAGTTTTTTTTGCAATAGGTCAAAGCTATTTTTCTTGCATTCAGTTCTTTGGCAATAACTCAACAAAACAAAGTTGAAATTCACACGTAGATCTATGAAATCGATTTCAGTAAAGTCAATATAAGTCTTAGTCAACATAAGGTTCATTTAGATTGACAAAGTTCTCTAGACTCTTAGGAACTTTGTTTTTTATGGTTCTAACTTTATGTCTAATTGAAAAAGAACTGTGTCATAATTGGAACAATCTCCTCGATCTATTTTTGGGTCTAATAACTAATAAGCTATTTCTAGTTCAGTCGCTCAGTTTGTTTTGGTTGCGAAAAGACTTTGAAACTTTTCTAAAAATTCAAGAGAGCTGGTAAAATAATGAAAGTACCTACTTAACTAAGTATTATGATCTTTAAAACTCACAGGTATAAACATGAATCATATTTTAACATTTTTTGAGACAAAGAAAGGGATCTTAGAAGACCAGCAGCTAGATGATGATAGAAATAATCTAGATGATTTTGTTCAATTGTATCGGAAAACATGCAATTATACAAGGTCAAGAAGTGAAATAGCCTAGAGAAAAGAGGCTTCTTTCCAGCTGAAGACAGATAGGTGCCAAAAATTACAACGTTAAGTTTTTGTTAAAAAAACATTAAGTACCTACCTATTTAACTTTAAAAATAAATTTATATTAAACTAATGGACGCTTGCTGCTTCGTCCGCGTGTACTACTAGTTTGTTATCCCACGAGAAATAGACATTTTTTCGGGATAAAAAGTAGCGTATGTCACTCTCCAACCCTCCACAGCATCTCCACACAAAAAAATCACGTCAATCCGTCTCTCCGTTTTGACATGTAAGCAGGACAATCAAACAAACAAACACTCTTTCACATTTATAATGTGGGTATGGATTAAAAATCATTTTTATTACATTTAAATACTTAAATTAACAGGATAAATTTGTAATCTGGAATCAGGGGCTGGACCGGTGACCTATGAGATCAGGAGCCTGACCATGTAAGGGCCGGCGCCGAGTCGTGTTGCAACATTACAAACTACTGCATACAAATTGTACTGAAAGGGACAACATTACACCAAAATAAGCCAAATATCAAGCTAGCTGCTGGCTTGTGGCGTCGCTTTTTTCTTTTTTCCGGGATAAAAAGTAGCCTTAGTCCTATACCAGACTATAATCTATATCTGTGCCAATTTTTTTCTATAATAGCCGTTCTGGCGTGATTGAGTAAGAAAACATACAAACATCAAATAAGTGACATAAGCAAGCTATTAGCACGTGTACAAGTAGGTACATACCTACTTATACACATCCAAAAAGAGCATGCATAGGACATAAGCACGCTACGTAGCGTAGTAGCAAACAAGCATGCCTTTTGACAAAATAAATGCACGATATTTTTCCATTCCAATTGTAAATTCAAGGTCTATCGCAAAAAGAATAAATAAACTCATCGAAACACAAGTCATGTAAGGGAGTGTCCACATTGCGTTTTCTGCAGCGCGTTTTTGAGCTGCGCGTTTGTATCGATACAAACGCGCGTTCGCAACGCGTATTTTTCCATACAAAAGCGAACCGGGAGGGGCTGCGCGGGGGGCTGCGCGTTCGCATCGCGTTCGAATCGCGTTTGTATCGATACAAACGCGCTGCAAAAAACGCAATGTGGACACTCCCTAAGTTCGGACACGCGTGCCGTATCAGCATGGTTCAGCTAATAAATATTGATAGCCTATTTCAGATTTTGGTACCTAGGTACGTACCTAGTCCGATAAGGCACTCGCATGCATCTCATAAGTGCTGTTTTGGCTAGTAATGAATTAAGTACTACTTCCCGTATTAAGGCTGTGCATTTGGCGCCTTGCCAATAATAAATGCGCGCAAGATTAGAAAATCTTACCCATTACCCATCATTTACAAAAATTATGAAGTGCTTAACCAAGCCAAGATAATTAAAAATATCTGAGTACTATACCGGCAGCGCTAAGAAGTCTCTATTAACTAACTACTTACGTTATAAAATTGAATTTTCTTTTCTTTGCAGTTGGAGAACGTGCAATGCTGTCTGGACTTTCTTCACGCACAGAAGGTCCAAGGATTGGAACAAGTAACCGCTGTTGATATCCGAGACGCGAAGCTAAAAGCTGTCTTAGCACTGTTTTTCGCGCTTAGCCGCCATAAACAAGCATCAAAACAGAGACTAGCGCCATCTAGTAGCAATGCGCCAAACAGCGGAAAGAACTCGTGCGAAGACGTGTCCTTGAGTTCCGTGCAACGAATCACAGGTGGCAGCAGTTGCGATGAAGTTCTAGCAAACCGGGATAGTGCAGCCGATATGACGACGTTAACAGCTAATAGGTAAGTCAATTTTATATTTTTATTCAAATGAAAACACCATAAAATAATGTAATTAATTAAAAAACAAACAGTTTGTCGAACGCCATCTATAAAATTCACTTTAAACTAAATGATTCAAGATGGCAGTATTTCAACTTTATAGTGTGGTTGCAACGTGATAGATGGCGTAGTTTTGGGAACTTCGTTGAAACTTTTAAAAATATGTATTTAATAACTTCAAAAGTAGGTTAGTACTTACTTAAGTACTTACTTACTTATTATTTTTAAAGGAGTTTACTAGGTAAGTAACCTACTTACTTAGTAAAGTTCCATCTTCAAAAATTATTAAAAAAATAAAAAAGTAGGTAGGTACTTAAGTAAGTAATACTTACCTACCTACTTACTTATTTTCTTTATGTTTCCTATCACGAAATTTTAAAATAAGTAGGTAGGTACCTAAGTAAGTAAGTAGGTACTTACCTACTTAGGTACCTAAGTACCTTCCTACTTAAGTGATTTATAAAATAAATTCTTGAAAAAGATCCTAACTAATCTGGAATGTAGGTATTCAAAAAATACAAGCTTTTATCATTATAGTAGATAGGTAGGTACCTACTTACCTACTTATAAAAATGCAGTTAAGTACTAGGTACTTACTTAGGTTGGTAGGTACCTGCCATATGCACTTTATTAATTTCTCTAGTCAAATCTCTAACTAGGTAGAGTAAGTAATAAACTAATACACTCTCAACACCAAGTATAAATAACCCAAAAATAATAAAGTCCGAAGATCGGAAATGCCTACCGCAGTGGCCATAACTCCATCGCTCTGTGACAAGTCTATTTCCGTCGCTAGCGCCCTCTATTGGCGAGTTGCCCGGTTTACTCATTCTCTATGTTGGTAAACAAGAGTACAGAGAATGTTTACTTACCGATTGGACTTATCTTGTTATCTCTATACCTACTTACCTACTCATAATTAATAAAGCTACTATAGTATCTTGTTGGTATTTTGGTCTAGCAAAAGTGTTGTTCTAAAGTTTTTAACCTACCTAAGTAGGTAAATCTTGCTGAGAACATTCTCTACATCAGTGGTTCTTAACCGGTGGTCCGCGGACCACTGGTGGTCCCTGGAGCCACCCGAAGTGGTCCGCGAAGCTATCCGAAAAAATTAAGCAAGTGACAACGGATCAAAGTTAAAAGAGAAAACTTTTCCGCTTTTGATACGTTCGGACTGAATCAAATTATTGGTTGACTGTGTGTTGAGCAGGCGCGGTCCCATAGGGAGGGTCATGGGGGTCATTTGTCTTAAAAAAATCGGTTCGCTTCGGTTGCATTTTAGTTTTTTTTTTTTTTAATCTATTGTTTTACTTAGAAAGTAAGATACAATATGTATTGCACCTTGAGGTACCTACTCACATTCGTCTTCATTCAGATCATCGCGTGGTTATAATTATTATAAACATCTATAATCGCGTTAACATTGTGCATACGGTATGCTGCATAGAATAGTACACAGTGGTAATGATAACAGAATGCAAGTTTCATGTGTATTTTGCGAACAAACAAAGTGAGTTATGCTATGTCTGTCCGCAGACTAGAAATCGGCAGCAGCCAGCCTTTCCTTTGAGCACCGTAAGCAAAATAAATAGCTACATGCTGCATTTGCCTTCAAAAAATTCGGCTCGCTTCGCTCGCATTTTATTTAACTTTAGTTTCATGCGTATTTTGCGAGCAAAGTGAGCTGTATCTAACCGCAAAATAGGAATCGACCAGCAGCCAGCCTTTTCTTTGAGCACCGTAAGCAAAATAAAGGAGCACGCATTGCATTTGTCTTAAAAAAATTCGGCTCGCTTCGCTCGCATTTTAGCTTCATGTGTATTTTGCGAACAAAGTGAGTTATGCCATGTCTGTCCGCAGACTAGAAATCGGCAGCAGCCAGCCTTTTCTTTGAGCACCGTAAGCAAAATAAACAGCTACATGCTGCATTTGCCTTCCAAAAATTCGGGTCGCTTCGTTCGCATTTTATTTAACTTTAGCTTCATGCGTATTTTGCGAGCAAAGTGAGCTATGTCTGCCAGCTAAATAGGAATCGACCAGCAGCCAGCCTTTTCTTTGAGCACCGTAAGCAAAATAAAGAAGGACGCAACGCATTGCATTTGTCTTAAAAAAAAAATCGGCTCGCTTCGCTCGCATTTTAACTTCATGTGTATTTTGCGAACAAAGTGAGTTATGTCTAATCGCAGAATAGAAACTGACAAGCAGCTAGCTTTTTCTTTGAGCATGGTGAGTAAAATTAAGTGTCACATGCTGCATTTTTCTTTAAAAAATTCGGCACGCTTGGCTAGCATTTTAGCTTAATGCGTATTTTGCGAACAATTTTAATTACATCTGATCGCAGAATAGAAACTGACAAGCAGCCAGCCTTTTTTTGAGAACCGTAAGCAAAATAAAGCGTAAATGTTGTATTTGTTTCGCTTCGCAGATTAGGGAGCTCGCTTCCTTCGTTTGGTTTGAAGCTCACTCGCTTTGCTCGCATATTAACTTCATGAGTATTTTGCGACTAAAATGAGCTACGTTGCATTTGACTTAAAGAAAATCGGCTCGCTTCGCTCGCATATTCATGGGTAGATATTTTGCGAGAGTGCAAAGTCATCTGACCCCCTTCTGATTATTTGCCTGACGAAATACAACACTATAATAACTTGAAAGATACATCCCCCCCCCCACCATCGTGATACGGGTTGGTGGTCCGCGGCAAGAAAAAAGTTTATCAAATGGTCCCCCATCACTAAAAGGTTAAGAACCACTGCTCTACATAATGTAGAATTGTAGAGTTTCAAACTTTAATTTGTCTAGAAAGTTTTATCAATTTTTAGAAAGTTCTCGTTAATAGTTTCAGAAGGAAAGTCATTATTGGAGATGTAGAGTCATTATTAGCAACTCTTTTAATGACTCTACTTCTGAAAATTCCAAGGTAACCTAGGTAAGTAGGTAATGCTAATTTAGCGTTACTGACCTAGGTCTCTATCTCAGAATACAGCTCTCTATAACTAATGATTTAAAATGATGTAACAGTAGCTAATACCAAACGTGGATGAAAACAAGCTGTATTTAGCGCGCTCACTGCCACGTAGTAGGTAGGCACCTACAACATCGGTGACACTCCAAGTGTTAGTGTGTGTCCTCGGACACCATGCCTAGGTGAATGGCACGTGATGCGCCCGCTCAGCCGTGGCGGCAACAGATGACAAACGAGTGACAACGAATGACAAACAATAGCTTGTTAACCCTTCGTGAGTCAAGTTCGGGAATCGTGACGCGACGTGACATCCTCGCATTGTCTGCGTAATCAGGGAAGCGATGACCGGCCACAGATTAACAAACAGTTAGTACGTGCCCACGTACTAACTGTTTGGTAAACTGTGGCCTGGGGTCGTAGGGCTTGGAGATAAGAGAGCTTAATGATCGGTGGAAGGCATTATTTTTGGAAAAAGTGTAGAGAACAATCAAGCTCGTTATAAAGGAAACTATGATGTGAAACACAATTAACAATTTATTTACTTTAACCAAAACATAGCTATAACATTAGGTAGGTACAGAATAATTCCAGATCATCATAATTAATAAATAAAATATAACCTAGGTACACATAAAACAAACAGAAAATAAAAATACCCGCAGACAATAGAATTATTGTTTATCTCTATACTGCGCGGAAACTTGCAACGGAGCTAAAATGGCCGTTATTGCAGAATCACGATAGGAATTGCAAAATATGCCGTTCTTGTCACTCTCAGTCAATGCAAAGAGACGGCATATAGTTCAATTCCTATTGTGATTCTCCTATAACGGCCTTTTTAAGCCCGCTCCTTCCAGCCGTGGCCAACCATGGTGTCCTATCGAGATAGAGCCCTTAGACTGTGAAAGCAATGATCTTCTATATAAACTGAGGTAGATACGTTGTATCCCGCTCTGCGTGGCGAACAAAAGTCAAGCTAATTAGCTTGAGTCAACTCAGTCGCACATTGTCTTGTTCCTATGTTACACGCATTTACGCGCAGCACTCACATAATTTATCTCTTTTTGACAACGGGGTTTTATAAATCTCTGCTATTTTTTAGTTTTTTTTTATTGATATTAAACAAAGCTGCTTAGGTATTTCTACCTAAGTAAATGTAACAAAATTTCGCCACGTTTTAGAGCTTTTTCTAATGAGTATAACGTCTCTAACTCTCTAGTCTAGAGGTAAAATCTCACTGTGTGAAAGTAAATATTTGAACAGTCTAGCTTTGTCTAAAATAAAATCAAGCAACAAATTCCTATCTCAAATCCAGTAGCACTCCAATCAAAAGTAAGAGCATTCGCTCGCAAGAACCAGATTGCAATTTAGAATTCCGCAAGTTTTTCTCACAGGTGAACAACCGGACTCTAAATACAATGGGTCTACTTTCCTTACACGGAACCTCCATATACGGACAGACGTGTCCTCTGGACGATGCAATGGCAAATACTCGATTTTCATAGTACGTACTTGAATTATATATTACACAACTACCTACATAATGATATTACACAATCACTGACAACTGAATAGTGGATGAGAGTCCCAAAATATGACTCACGAATTAATATTTACCGAGTAGTTTTCTCGTCAGCAAAACAAAATACCTACAATCATGTTTTTTAAAAATTAAAAGAAAGGCTAAAAATGAATGAAACTGAAATACACAAATTGACCCGCAAATATTCGTTAGTCATATTAATGGTGATGGATGATGTTTGTGTTGTATGAGTTAACTAAACAATTGCTAAATCCAAAAGCTCTTATTGTGTTCACATTAAAGACCAAAAACGAATTGACCATGGTCAAATTTCTAAAATTATTTTACTTACTATTCTAATATATAGTCAAGACCAATGTTAATTCTGAATTAAACTACCCCTAATGACGCTAAACAATATTCTTTTAGAAATGTCACTTTCAATAATATTCTGTTTTAGTTTTTTGCGTAAACGAAATAAGGGCTTTCGTATTTACCCATGATTATTAGTCAGTGTACCTACCACAGAATCATCACATTTTAGAATTTAGATAAGTAGGTACATAAAAGGCCTTAGGTACTTATAAAATTCCTTACTTGTAAATATACTTAAACGCCTCTCAACTTAAATACCAAGAATCGCCCTGTCACTATTTGTCACTAACTAACAAAAAGGATGGCATTATTTTAAATGTTTAATTTTTGACAGAAGTGGAGAGGAGTTTTTAAGTTTAAACTGCTACTGTTTAGTTTAACAGTGATTGTGTAATTTCATTTAAGTAAGGTGGAGTGCCGTAATTGCAACTATCCGGTAATTGCAACTGGAGTCAATAACTCCCTCTAGGATCACTTTTTTGAACATCGATAGATGTGGTATTGAACTTCATCTAAAAGTCTCAGTCTAACAATATAGATGGCGTTGATAGGACCAAAACTGAGCGAATGACAGGCCTTTTTATAAAACTGCCAATTTTTTGGAAGTGACGCCGCTCGGACGCTCTTCGTAATTTATTGAAAAAAATTGTTTTTCCTGTTTTTTCGCCGGTGTGTTCATAGTGAGAGTGATTAGAAAACACAGTAAGTTGTTTTTTATGTGTTTGTTGTATTCTACGATAAATCTATTCAGAGTTATGGATGCAGTTACATTTGCCAGACAAAAAGTGCATAGCCTTGTAATTGTAACTATTTTGTTTCTTTTTTGACAGTTGCAATTTAACGACCGGTTTTGTATGAAGTTTGAAAAACCTAGTGATGTAACAATGATGATGATATGTCGATACGTAATATTTTATTGAAAGGGAGACTATCTACTTCCATACTGTGCTATGAGTTCTTAGCAAGTAGTTTGAGTGATTGAGTCCCTTCATTATGTTGGCGCTAGCGGAGCCCTTTCAAAAGTCGTTCAATATGTGAAACGAATATAAAAAGGCTGTTTAACTTCTAAAATATTACTTATTGCGATTGAAATAAAGTTAGAAAAAATAATTAGTAAAAGATAATAGAAGACTTTAAAGATAAGAGTAAAAGAGGCTGTTTCATAACTAAAAGATTACTGTGATTCAAATAAACATCGAGTCGATAAAAATCACGATAAGGTTCCCATCACTATTTGTAGTAAAATAGTTGCAATTACCGGATTCTTTGCTGAAAAGTATTTTCGCGCAAAATTTGACATTAGTAGCAAGGGCATAGCTATATAAATCGAAAGAACGATATTCAAGGCATGTGTTCTGTATTTCCCAGTAGTAAGCCCCATAGAAAAATAAGAAGTAAAAACAAGTAGTTGCAATTACCCGCAAAAACGGGTAATTGCAACTATTGCTCCCTCTGTCGTGAATTTATGCAATATAATTTTATTCTTTATCGCTTTACTTTATTCATAACAATGATATAAATCTACATAAAATTTACTATAGAACAGATCTTTCAAAAAATACATTTCTGATATAAAATATAGAATTATCAAGCGATGAAGTTAGGACTCCACTTTTTTTAGTTGCAATTACGGCACTCCACCTTACTAAAAAAATCGAACTGGTCTAAAAAATTAATCGTAGGCAACATTATTTCTAGAATTATTACATAACGTTTTTCTCAGCTATAAATTTTGAAACAGAACTTGTTCCGAAAATGTTTATGACGTTTACGCTCGGTCTCAAAAGGTGAGCTATAACGTTGATGAAAATAAATTTCTAAATCCGTTAATGGTTAGCCAGTAGCTATAAGCTATAATAATAACTCAACGAGCAAACCTGTACCAGCTTTGGTAATAAATTAAATATTCACTTCAATTCAAACTCCACGTTTTCAACTTTGTTATGATAACAGGGAGCTAACAGATGGTTCACTATTTCGAATGATACAATCTTATTTAATTTTAACCTTGTTTTTTCTCAATTCTCATTGTGTTTGCAATTCTTACTTTTCAATATCATTATTCTACGAAGTAATTCCAATTTCAATGAAAAGTTTTCTTACTTTTATTAATTCAATACATTCAAGAAAAATTATAAATGTTTTTGTCGGTTAGAATGCACCAAAACATAGTTAATTTTTTGAAGTCTCCGAAAAATATGGAACAAACCGCTACATTCTTGTTGACAGTGTCATAATTTCCTCAAAATAACAAGCCTTCCTTCATCTCAGCTCCTCGGGTGCTGAGTATCAAATTACTCAACTTAACACCCTAATTCCTTGTAGTCGTATGCCGTGCCGCAACCAAAGGGTATTTTTTGATACACATTTTAAAATATTGTTCAACTCATGCTCTCAAACTATGACTTGTGATACAATTGTTATTAGAATAGTTTTATTATTTATCGATTTTTATTGACATTATTTTTTTAAGTAAGTATTTTAAAAAAACTAGAATGTAGTAATCACAATATGAGATTCTGTAAAATATGTGACATGTGAGTGCCGGGGTGGTGGCGGATGAGGGAAAAAGAGGTATTGGTGGTACTTACAGAATTAATAAAAACAATTTTAGAAGCTTCGGGAGACTGACATTACTTTTTAATTAAAGCTTTATCAAACTTTTACTGTTACTATCTTCGAGAATTCAGCACGTTACTATTTTTTTTTTTAATGCTGGACATTTCACACAGCATCATGTAGCCCTATAGTTCTTTATCTTGAAGTCCCTACGCGGTTAGCAGTCGTCTCATGTCAAGATTTGTTTACATATCTCTCAGTCCCATCGTCTATCCATTCTGTCAACAAACACGGTTTTCAACCTCTAATGGTACACAAATGTGCTTAGTGAGTGAGAATGGTGCTCTTCACTTTTATTTCAAAGTTCACAGTTGAAGTGTTTGGGAAAAGAGCAGTAGCCAAGTTTGAGCAACTTCGATTCGTTTCATAGCAACGTGACACAACATCTTGAAATGGTGACAAGTGGTATCCTTTTTGGGCCTAGCCACAGTCGGGTAGTAAAAATAAATCGCGTTCTTGTGACTTTTTGATTTTCCTCGCGATTGTACAGTGGACCTAAAAAGGTCGCTAAAGCTGAATCACAATTTAAAATTAACTATAATGTCGTCTCTTTTCACTCTCAGTCAATGAAAAGAAATGGCAATAGTTCAATTCCATTAATGCGATTCTGCAATAGCGACCTTTTTAAGCCCGCAGGTCCCAGTCGCCTGTGCTCTCCGTAAATAGAACGGGATTATGTTATTATTTTAGTCTGAAAATTACAGAACCTAATTTATGAATTTCCATCTGTTTCATAAATAACGTAATATCAAAACTAAATTATTCGATACAGTAATAATGCTATCCCTAATACAATTACGAGCGATAATTCATTTTACGATCGAGAGGCTGGACATGACGGGCTCCTTTGGAGAATTCCATTTATTAAACTGTACTTTTCACGTCCTCGTGAGTTCAATGCTTCATAATTCTCTCTGAGATGAATCGCGCGATCGAAAGATAAGTATTGTAAATGATGATACGCAATGAGAACCTTTTAATTTGGCAACTTCGTTTGTTTCGTAATAAACACACAACTATCACTTAAAAATTTAAGAGAAATCTTAAAATTACAGCAATGAGGTATACTGGGTTTCATCAATGCAAGCTTTTATACTTAGATTCATATAATTTGAAATCTCGTTCAGAATAATCGATACTAGTTGCTGTCCGTGGCTTTTCTCACGTGATACCTAGATGTATGTATGTATGTTCATATGAGCTAGTGGCTAGACTCTGGTGACGGAGTTTTTAGTACACCTGGAAGGCCTCCGTCATGGCTTAACGCAGTGGTCGTCAAAGTGCGGCCCGCGGGCCGCATGCGGCCCGCGAGCGATATTGGTGCGGCCCGCGGACGATATTGGCCCGCGACCAAGCAAACAATTTCAGTAGATAATGATTCTACCACGTTAGAGGAGAACATGTTGTGCCGACCCAACCTAGTAGGAAAAGGGCAAGGAAATGATGATGATCAATAATGCTACCTACGTTGCTACAATAATAATTTTAATTGACTTAAGAACTTTGAGATAAGGAAGCTTTCTTTGTTTGCTTGGTTTGGAGCTCGCTTTGCTCGCATTTTAGTTTCATGAGTTGAGTAGGTATAATGAGAGCAAAGATTTATGTCTGACCACAAAATAGGAACCGACAAGCAGCGAGCCTTTCTATGAGCACCGCAAACAAATTCAAGTGTCACATGTTGTAGTTGTCTTAAAAAAATTGGCTCGCTTCGCTCGCATTTATCTTCACAAGTCCTTACTTATATATTGCAAATAAAGTGAGTTAAGTCTAACCACAGAATAAGAACCGATAAGCAGCGAGTTTTTTCTTTAAACATCGCAAACAAAATCAAGTGTCATATGTTGCATTTGTCTTTAAAAAAATTCGGCTCGCTTCGCTCGCATTTAACTTCATGAGTAAAGTATATATTGCGAGTAAAGTGAGTAGTCTAACCACGAAATAAGAATCGATAAGCAGCGAGTATTTTCTTTGATCATCGCAAACAAACACAAGTGTCACAATGTTGCATTTGTCTTAAAAAATTCGGCTCGCTTCGCTCGCATTTAACTTCATGTTTATTGCAAGTAAAGTGAGTAAAGTCTAACCACAAAATAAGAACCGATAAGCAGCGATATTTTTCTTTTATCACCGCAAACAAATCAAGTGTCACAATGTTACATTTGTCTTCAAAAATTCGGCTCGCTTCACTCCCATTTAACTTCGTGAGTAAGATATTTTGCGAGTAAAGTGAGAAAAGTCTAACTACAAAATAAGAACCGATAAGCAGCGAGTTTGTTCTTTGATCATCGCAAACAAAATCAAGTGTCACAATATTGAATTTGTTTTAAAAAATTCGGCTCGCTTCGCTCGCCTAAAACTTCATGACTGGCGTGTTTATTGCGAGTAAAGTAAGTAGTCTAACCACAGAATAAGATCCGATAAGCAGCGAGTTTTTCTTTGATCACCGCAAAAAAAATAAAGTGTCACGTCATATTGCATTTGACTTGCAAAAATTCGGCTCGCTTCGCTCGCTTGGTTTGGAGCTCTATTCGCTCGAATTATAACTTCATGAGTAAGTATATTGCGAGCAAAGTTAGTTAAGTACTGATGTTAGACCATAGAATAGGAAAAAACTTTGAGCACCGCAAAATTATGCTAAGTTTCAAGTTCGTTAGTAGGTAGTTAAGTACCTACTAGGATTTTACCCCATACGTACCTTTAGGAATTTCGTCAACTAAATAATTCAAGAATGTGCGGCCCGCAGTGATACCTCACATTGTCCTATGCGGCCCGTGACCAGAAAAGTGTGACGACCACTGGCTTAACGTCTTAAAAGCCATGCACTCCGAAGCACGGTAATACTCAGCTATTAATGCCACTAGCGGTCACTCATCCAAATTGTGACTGCGATTGTCACATAGCTTCCACGATCTACCAAGAACGTCTAAGCAAGCTACGCCTCGAGCGCTTCAACCTAGATAAGACAGGTTTTGCACGCAGGGACAATGTAACTTCCTAGTAAATAAATATTTTTCAGAACTGGATAAGTGGCTCCAGAGTTTACCATTTTCAAAAAACAAACCTCTTTTTATAGTGTTAGTACAGATATACCTACACCAAATTAGGTAACTGATTCCTTAGATGCGTACTGCCCCCATACCATGAGCTTTACCTATATGCGATCCAGTTTAGGTCCTAAACTGAACTGCTTCGCTAATTTGTCACATGACATATGTTATGACGCTGACGAAATATCAGAACCTAAAAATGATCTAAACTGAATAGTTGGATAAAGTTTCTTTCACTCAATTCGTACTATGACCGTTTAATACGCGTTGCGTTGGTTCACTTTTGTGTCAAAACTGTCACTTTTAAAACAGGTCATAGTAAGATAGTTTGCGATCCAGGGGCCTTAGCCATATTACACGATCTATCGTCGCTGTAGAACGATCTATCGTCGCTGTAGAATAGAACACTTCAAAATGTATAGGAATTGACGTTCTGACCACGTGACTCATCTACTTGAAACGTCAAATCCTATACATTTTGAAGTGTTTCTATTCTACAGCGACGATAGATAGTGTAATATGGCTAGGGGGGCTGATTAGGAACCTAAACTGAACTGAATTGTTTACTAAGAGGTCATGGTACAGCTCCTGTTGTGCTTTCCTTCATTGTCAGACATCAGCATCCTCACGAAAAAAGTTCAGGCATGTTTGTCGCCATTCACAAGATTGATGCGACACCTTCTCTATCGCGACAGTTCTGAGTGCTAACAGAAAAATTCCACTTATAAAGTTCACTGGCACCAAAATAATTAATATTTTCTCACGTTCCTATTATAAATCATTGGGTAGTAGACGTTCCACGAATAGTTCGATCCGTTTACAGGCGTTAAGGGAATTAGTCGATTTTGAACCGAAGCTGTGCTTCCGCATTGTTTTACAATGGTCGTAAAGAGGATTTAAGCTTCTTAAAAGTTTAAGAGTAACATTTTCATGATTTTCCGCTTAGAAAAGTTTGGGTTTCGAATGCAATTCGAAGTTTTGGCGGTTCATTTAGAGTTAGACGAATTATTGGGTGCAGCTGTTGAACTCATTACGAAAACAAATTCAATTTTTTTATTGCTTTTGTGGGTAGTTTATGAAACGTAATAGCCCTAAGTACTATTTTGAAATTTCTTGTCTCATAGAGTATCATGTTGTGTGGTCGTTAAAATTAACTGTCTGCTTTTGAGTGTAACAAGTAAATTTTACATAATAATTTGTGTAACAAAGTTTTGTGTCATTGATTGTTTTGTAATGCATTAGCATTACATTCGCTATAGAATTATTACTTCAAATTATTGTGAAACTACTCGTATCACAAAATTTTAGAAGGTAAAATAACAGCTGCCGCTCGCTTTCTGATTGTAGCTTTATTAATGAATGTCACTTAGCAGGGGTCTGCCAGCTGGTTGCCTAGTAGCTGTAACAACACTAATAAACTAGTAGTTCGCCCCGAACTGAGATCTCGCGCACCGTAGATGGCTTACATTTGGACTTTCTTCTGACTACCCCTATAATTTCAAGTGCTACTACTGATACTGCCGAGTATGCCTATTGCGCTAGCTCTTCATGGTAAAAAATACTGGCATGCATGCAATACATAATGTCGCGTCTAATTTTTCATTTAGGTATTTCATATTTATGAATTCTCGTCGTATTTCTAAAAGTATACGTCCTAGAATAAAAATAATAACTATTTTGGAATGTACAAATAAAGACCTTTCATTTGACAGCCCACTCAATATATTTGTTTACTTAACTTTTTTTACCCCAATTATTTTCATTATTTATCAAAATTTTTTTTATCATGAAAATAAATCAAGTAGCATCTAAAATCATTGCAAACCAAACCGCAACGATGCCACTCTCTTTTTAAGCCCGACCAGTCAATGAGCTACGAAGTCATCGAAACTCTATGCAACGGGAGCTCTTGCAGCTCTGGTTTCGTAGTTTTTGGTCTTTGGTCGTATTTCAAAAACTATACATCCTAGATTAAAAATAAAAACCATTTTGGAATGTACAAAATAAGCCCTTTCGTATGACACCCCACTCAATTTATTTGTGTAACTTTCATAATTTTTTACCCCCTTGGGAACCCAATATCTTCACAACCCCTTCATCGATTAAGCTCATATGCTCCCCCGTAAATTTCCTTACCACAACCTATTGACCTACCAAGTTTCATGCAGATTGGATGAACGGTTCGACAGTTATGCGCGAACAACAATTCGTGAAACATACAAACATACAAACATACAAACATACAAACATACAAACATACAAACATACAAAGCAAAATCGCCCAACTTACCACTAAGATCTTCGCTCGCTTCGCTCGCTCGATCGATTAATTAAAAAAAAACACCAATTTAATATCTTTTCTATTATTACTTATTGGTATTTGTGTCCTTACTCATTAGAATCAAACTCATGCTCGCAGTTACTTTCTGGAGAAGTTTATTGTTTTTTGTTTTACAGCAAATGGACCGTTTTAAGTTGAAGGGTTAACGAAAACACAAAAAAAAATGTCAACAAAAGTAGTAAATAGTGTAAACAATTTGCAGCTGATACATTTTGTATTATTATGTTTTAACTATAAACAGTCGATATACAGGGTGTAATGGATATTGACGTCATTATCGATAAGTATAAATTCATAGTGACGCAAGCACCCTCACCCTCTTAATATTACTATACGAAATATACATTATTCTGCGAGAGGTAACCAAGAATATAAATCTACAGTTCCGAGCTATTATTTTACTTTATGGCCATGGATGTTTTATTTTTTTCATTTATATTTGCGAAAACATAGCGTAATTAAATATCAATAATACTTACAGTTATATAATACATTACATATTATTATAGTTTCTCATAAAAAAATATGGAATGTCCGAGTGCAAATTGTTGGAAAAAAATGTAAAACGAGTAGTACGTATTAAAATTTAAAAGTGTGTATTTATGTACATTGGTATAAGGGCTGTCATGTCATGCGAGTATTTCACCCCGTGGGGTCCCGAAAATTATACCAAATTCACGGGTGGCCAGTAATTCAATTTGACCCAAGCGAATGCTTCCAAACTGCTATAAAATATTTTGGCGAAAGGTAACCGTACTTAGGAAGCTGTTTGCCGTTCTTCAGTGTAAATTTCCGTGGGTCGACTGATTTAACGAGATAAGCCACGATCCCTTCGGGGAGTGCATAACGTCATCCCGCTAATGCAGGGGGACCCTTCGCAGATGGCACCCGTACCGACAGTTTTTCATATCTCTAGGCTTTAGGGCTGTTGCTAGTTGATTAGGTTTGTAATAGATATACTAATCCAAGTAATCGTAAAATTTTGCTCCTAAAATTGGAGTCATTTTGATATTCCAACTTTGGCTTCGATGAAAGCTTCGCTTATTTGTTAAAATGTCACGCGAGCACGATCAGCCAGTCAAAGAAGGGCATGTGACCTAATCTCTTTTTCTCTGAACTGAGGTCGTGCGCCGCTAACATAGCTTCGATCCCTGAAAAGGCTTTGGCAGCCCTAAGCGCCGACACGCCAGTATTAGCATTCGCTGCATCCCGCGCGATCACGGATTCGGAAGGGGCGAAGGCCCTTTGCGCTTTCGTCGAATGTTCACTGTTTTGTCTGTCGTGCGGACTCGTGCGGACGAGATGGTCGCGCGTGCACGCTCACCGCTTTCCACCGCACGCGCTACTTGCTGAGCTAACCCAACCGCGTCGCGAGTGACAAATCGACTGGATTATTGTTTATGTTGTGCAAAGATTTACCTATTTATAGATCAAACCGGCGCCACGGAATATCTAACAGTACCCTCTCTAATCGGAGTTGTTCAAAGCACCGATGCGTCCATGTTTACGTTTTATACCTATTTGGAGAAGTGGTTGTTTTGTTTACGTGCGTGAATCACGTCAAGCTCTGACTTAATTTGAGCTTCTGGTAAATCAGATTTATGTTTTCGTGCGTTTAGTGCTTAGGCCGTCTTTGTGTTTGTAATTTATGTTTGGAAGTATTGCAAGTTTCTGTCTGTCCTAAACGTTGTTATGAAAAAAGCTGATGGACAATGGTCGACAATTATCTCGTTAAATTAAGAACAGCTGTGTCTTATAAAAGCTCCATTAACTTTTAGTGAAGAGAAGAAGCCTGTGTGATTAGGTTTGTTGTTTTTCTTACTTGTTCTTTTACAGTGACTAGTACTTTCCGGTCATTGACCTGACTAGTTAGTAGATTTATTGAATTAGGCTTGTGATTAAAAGTGCTCTGTCGGCATAATTCGTTACGTTTCATTTATGAATTATAAAGCTGCCCGACTTCTGTTTGAGTGGTATAGTATTAGGTTGTTGTGTAGGTAAGAACTAGGCATGTTGTAGGCCTATCTCGCAAGCCTCTCGCCTTCTAGCTTATTCTCAGATTGGATTGGAGTGCATTACAACGAGTTTCGCATTAACTTATTGCGTTTGTTCACAGCCTGTTTGCTGTTTGAAATCTTTAGACAAATGACCCTCTAATCTAAAACCAATAGCTTTGATGAGGGTATTTTGAATTAGAAATGATTCTATAAAACGAAACAAGACTTCAATTAAGTCTAGGGCTGCTGTCTGATGACACAATCATTTTAAAATCAGTATTCTGATTATTTTAAAGACCTACTTATCTCACGTTGATGTGTGTGCGCTATCCGTTTGTTTCTTGATTCATTTGCAATTAGTTTAAACAACTCAATATTTGCCTAGGAGCCTATCAGCCTGCGCCCGCTGGTAAGGTTTATCTAGACTTGTTTGAAACATGCAAATATGCTACATTTTGCTCGGGTTATTTGCAGTTAGTTTATCTGAGAATCATTTGACTATGTATGTAACGCTTTTCTGACTCTCCTACATTTATGCATGCAAAGATCTGTCTCGGCATCTGTACCTAAATAAAATCTTTAAAAGTTCGTTTTTATCCACACCCATACTTAGTAAGATTTGCAGGGCTATTTTGACTCACACCTAAAGTCGCTAACTCGGATTACTTCCTACAAAAATTGTTTTTTTACTATGAATACTTTGAAATGGTAGAAGATGGTTGAAAAAAGTGATAGACATTTATATTGTGTAAAAATTCAAAGTTATTCTGCATTCTATAACTTTAATATTGTTCGTAAAAAATCAATTTGTAGGAATAAATCCAAGTTAGCCACTTAACGTGTGAGTCAAAATAGCCCTGCTGTTTTGGCAGTCAGTGATTAAACTCTTTAAAAATTCACATTTTTGCCGTCATTTCGTTAGCAATTCGTTTCATCGATGACTTGTCTATAGATTTGTTCGCTGGCTATCGGGCTCTACGCCCACGGCGCCTGGTTGCTTAGACTGGTCCCAGGCACAATAAAGATCTTTAACATACCGCCTGATTCGCTCAAATGGATCCCCTGTAGTGTATGTAATAGCTTTCTGAACTTTATCGACGAGGGAAATGGAGTTATTGACTTTGTCGTTTGTATTGAGCATTTTATGACACTTTCTTTTACCTTCGAGTGAGTTGTAAAAGTTTTGATTATTATAATGTTAAAGTCAAAGAGGTCACATAATCATCGTAATAGGTAAGTGATTCTAAGCCTTTCTTTAACGTGAAGAATCAGAGCAACAATCAGTAAAATCAAGCTATAAAAAATATTTTCCATCAGGACACAAATGAAACAAAAACCATATTAATTTGACTCATAAGCAATTACTAAGATTGTAGGAATTACCATAACAAAATCTCAATCAAAATATTATTCCGATCAAGAACATATTTATTTACAGAAACTAAACTACTACATATTTACATAAAAGTATAAAATACAAAAAGAACCAGTTGAGCCACCTAAGGATCGTTGGAAACGATCTATAGGTAGCTCAACTGATCCAAGCCACTGCCAGACGGAAGCGTGCCCAAGACACTGGCAGCATTACCGCGCTGGATGGCAATGCTGATATGTTGAACCGATCAAGTGCCTATAAATTCCAATTGCATAATATAGCTATGTCACACCTGCGTAACTTACGGCACTAAATTACAAACCTTGCAATATTGAGCCTGGAGTAAACAAGCCTATTGGAAAGTGCCCTTTTAATGTTTACACAACCAATAATTTGAAATGAACTAAGCACAAAGCGCTTGTGGAGTAGCTTGCAGACGTTCTTGATAGATCTTTGTTAATCGACATTCTGAGCAGTCACAATTTGGTAATAACTGGAGGTTTCCGTGCTTCGAAGGGCACGTTAAAAGGCTATGATGATGAATAAGGATACGAACATTTTAGCATAAAATATTCGCTCCGGTAAGTATATAGGTAGTATATCTGAGCAAAGCACAAACACTAGGCAGTTGGTTGAGAAATATGTCGCATGCGAGATTGAAGATGGCAATGCTGGAACTTAGCTTGGAGTTATCTCACATGTAACATCTTTAACTCACGAGAATAGTGCCACAATAATGTCTTTGTTGCTCCTATGTAGCTCCTTAGCTCCTTAGTATACACTCAACTAAGAGATACATAGTTTTTATTTGTGTATGTATTTATTTTAGTTAATTAATTGAAAATGATCTTGAAAAATTAAAATGTGTCTTATTAGATTTTTTTTTTGTACTAATAACCTTTAATTTATTTGGATATGACTCCATACTTATGCTTGGAGAAGTTTTAAAATCTTTCAGCATTTCTTAAAAAGCAAAATCTCTAGCATAGTGTACTAAGAGTAAGTATGTGGTTAGTTCTACATTGGAGCTCTCAGGTAGAACAACACTATGAGCCTGCATTCGCAATAATCCTCCATCAACTTGATTAATGTTTAAAGTAAGTGAGTCGCTTGCACATCCAGAAATATCTATGACTAAAACTTTCATAATAGGACCTCTGTCAAAACCAAAAACTCTGTATAACCTCATTGTGGCAACAAAAAATATTTCTTTAGGGGTAATCAAAGGCGAGTTATATTTTAGACGGCAGTTTCATCGGAAACATCGTAGTAGTAAAATTGTCTATAGGTAGGTACGTATTTCCAAGACTACTAAAACTGCGTTATTCTTGACTGAAAATACGCACCTTTATTGGAGAGTTTATTTTCTGTCACCGCCTACGATAAATCTAAGAATAGAATAAAACGAGCTTTTCTTGCTGCTCCTTAGTAAATCCGATTGCACAAGTTTAATGGCTTGCGTTTTATGCAAAGTTGCAGAATAAAGTATCCTTAGCTCGGGAACGACATTGATTGTAATTTGCGATTTCTGTGGAAATTATTAGACCTTTATTTCATAAGCGGCCATCCACGTTGGATGTGTCAGCTAATCATAAGATTCGTTTATTTTTCTGATCCAATCACTTTATTCTTACTATCAACGTAAGACAAGCGATTAAATTTCTGAATATTCGTTTAAGTTAATATAAGTAAATAAAAAAAGTAAAAAAATAAGGTAATATCTATATTTTAGGTTATTAACTCATTTTTGAGTTTAAGTTCGCATAAAACAGTAGTAAGTATTCACAGTGTGGTTACAACTGTTGTAGAATGGTTGTGTTATCACAAGTCGCTTAGGTGATACAGAAACGCTTCTCAAACAGACTTTTCTGTTTTCTTCTTAATGTAATAGAAACAGTGATACAACTCTAGAAGGTAGGTGACGTTCTGTTTTCTTACGATTTGAATGTCGACCGCTAGATGACGACCGTCTATACGGTAATGACGGCGATCGACGTTATGTTTTTTTGTGATATTCAAATGACGACCGTTCATCCACTGTCCATTGCCACTGTTTACTTAGCGAACTTGTTAACAAAGAAAAAAAGAATTTAATAAAGAATTTTCATTCATTTTCAGTCATTCATTCATTCATTGTTTCAGGTTATATAGTACCACAGGATTGTAGACTACAAAATGGTTTTGTGGTGACGTTTATGGCTGGTTTTAGTTTATTAGTCACACTAGCTTCCGCCCGCGGCGTTGCCCGCAAGGTACCTACATAACATATAGCCTATGTTCATCCTGAAAATTCATTCTAAATACTTGTAAGAGATTTTTGAAATCGGATGAGTAGTTTCGAAGATTACCTCCTACGTACAAACAAACTTTTACCTCTTTGTAATAATAGTGTATATAAATACTCATAGTATCTGTGACAGAAAACGCTGTCTATGGGTAGATTGTAAACAACTGCAATGACTTTAAAAAATTAAGTATTTAATCTCTTTTTTACTGCGACAACACACTAGAATTTTAATCGGCTCATACCTAATCTGGCTGAAAGTGGCTTCGGTTTTCATCATTTCACCATTAAAATAGCTTTTAAGCTGGCATTTAAAGCTTTTAAGCTCAGCAAAATCAAATATACCTCTTAAATAAAACTGATTGTCAGATACGGCCATGTACTCTCTGGTTATCAATACAATGTGTGCGTTTATCAGCAAACCAGTTCCATTGCCGTGTCGGGCTTGTCTGTGGGCGTGCATTCGGTCGCAGCGGAGCACTGCAATGCAACACTCGAATAAATTACAATTTCGCTTTGCATGGTCCCAACGAGTTCGGACGAGCGCTTGCTATTACATACTTGCAGCATTTTATTTCTACGATATCACATAAATATAAAAACAAATAAGTTTTTCTTGTTTATTTGTTTTGGAATATGGTTTTATTAGCCATTCACTGTTTCAAAAGGTTTTGTTATTGTAATTCATTGAGGAGTTTCGTTGAACAGCTTCTGACTGCTTCATCAGATGTTTGTTGTCACTATATTGTCACTTTATCAACGTACTCGTAATTGGTAAGCAACATTTTAAGGTAGTTAAACTAAGTATTTCTAAGGATTTACGTTGTAAAATTCCTGATTCCATTTTTAGATCTTAATCCTGTCAAACTGGTTTAAATTCAATTAGAATATATCTCATATTAACTGATAAAACGCAATATATCCATACAGTTTTTACATATATTACAATCACAAGTTTTTCACGATTTTGCTAATTAGTCAAATTATTTTTATTCTACGTCTTACAGACATGTATTATGTCTTTCTTTCATTCTTTTGGTCACTTCTTCTTCTTTTTGGAGTTCACGAGTAAGTTTTTCTGATCACACTCAATATAAATCCAGTTCGCTTTCATCTTTATTGCAGATGTGAATTATCTTGAATGTAATAAATAACAGATAACATAATACACAGCTAAATTAAAACAAGTAGGAGTTGAATTTCACATAATTTCCTTTCACTTTGAGTTGCTGTGAAATATTCAGACAAATGATGTAACTTTACTGCTAAGAATAGATCAGATTGCATCTCATTACTTAGGTCGACTTGTGTCGGTTACTACTTATCCGGGATAATACGTGTTTACTTCAACAAAAACTTTACTTAAGCCTCATAAACTAACTTTAGTCAGTAATACTGAGGAAATAAATACAAAGAAGTTCTAAACTCTCAAATATTTGAGTACAGTAGATTTTTTATTGTTTATTTACGCGGAGTTCAAAGGTTACTTTACGAATGTGTCCTTGTCACGCTCCGGAAACTGAACCCCAATACCAAAAACAGTTCAAGTTACATTGCTACTTACCCACGGAAAGTACACAAAAAAAGGGACAATAAAACAGGCCCAGTATTCAAATTTTTACGACAACCTTTGCCTCTTTCAAAGCAATTACACGCGACAGTTTGAGGTTTTTTTTTGTTGTTTAAAAGACGCATGTTACGTTATGTGCTTTTAATGGGTTTGCCACAGAATGAGAAGTGAGTTAAACAGTGTTTGTTGGGGTGGTCTCCCCTAAAGATTCTGCGCCCTGTCCGCTCACAACAATAGTTCACACGAAATAATCAATATTGGCCGTAGTTGGCAGTCAATGGAGAGACCCTTTTAGAACTAATATTTTATGCGCACACACTGTTTTATTCATTGTTAGTGTTTGTATGCAAATATTCGAAAATACTAAGAAACAGTAAACTCGTATTAAAAGTGGTTAACAAATTTAACTCTGTGTAACCTACATATTTGTTTATACTTACCTGCAATGATTTAACATTTGATTCACATCCAAATTTTTTGCCAAAGCATGTGCTTTGTATAAAACAACAAAAGAAAATAGAAAAAACTTCCGTTCTTGTTGAGGAAGTCAAACTTAAAGAAAACACGCAAACGATGCGAGGTTTCTAATTTTTTGAATTGTTATGTTTCATGAAATTACCTTTTGAAGAAATTACTTATTCCTGTATATGATTTCACTTTGATTTTCCCAAGAATAAATAAACCTTTGTCGTCTCCACGAGTATAAAATTAAATTTAATTGTGCCTGCCGTTAGTTTCTACAATTTATTGCAAAGATAAAAGTGGGAATGTGTTGTTTACGTTAATCAATTAATTGAACATCTTGCTCCTGCTTGCAAAGACAATTTATTGACTAGAAATTGATATTAAAATCACGAAGTTATTAAAACTATTCCTTTTCACTTTATGAAGAACGATAATATCAATTTTAAACGGAACTATTATTCACGACTATTTTTGTTACTCTGTAAAATATTTAAAAGGAAAACTATTGCTTATGTGACTGCCTAAGATTGGCAGCAGTGCCTTTTCACAAAAATATTGATTTAAAAATTTACGTACACGAAACTTTGAAAGTACGATAAATAATAGCCAAGTACAGCTCGAAATTCTGGTAAAGCTCTCTGGTTCTGAGCGACATTGAGAAAGGGCACGGAAGGGGAAGAGGTGGGTGGCGAGATAAATCTGACTTACCGTCGCTGGCAACTTGGGTCCACAGGTATCGTGCGCTTATTGCTAATGAAAATATATGACGCTGCATTTCTTGATAAATGTATGAAAATTTTTGAATTTGTAATAGTAAATGCTGCAGATTTACAATATGGGGTTTTTGGGGCACATAAAAAATTAGTAAAGTAAAAAAATATGTTTTCAGTCGCTAGATAATAGATAGGTTACTAAATGTTCTAAATACACTTGGTCTAAGTTATTTCACAATTAATTCGTGCCTGTAATCTGTTCGTGTTCGTAGTTGTATGATTCAAATCTGTTTCGTTTTTTAACTAATTTTAAAACGAAAGTAAAAAGCTATGAAAAAATAGTAAGTACTAACACAAAATGTGCCTCCTTTAATAAAGCTTCGCAACAATGAGCCCTGATTTTTCGCAGAGGAATTTCACACAAAAGGTTTCATGCTATTAACGACTCTCCGATGATATAATGTGATTTCTGCTGCGCCACGCACGTGTGCCCAAAGCTACAAGTTACAAGCGAGTAAGTAAGTAAAAGCCGAGATGACATGTTTGAATAACGAAATTCTATTGGTTGTTTAAAACACATCTCACACATCTCCGCTTTGGTGGAGTCTCCTTAGCCTTAGCTCTGTGAAGCTGGGTATCCACTAGTTTCGCGCACCAACTGTGCTCCGCGTATTTGAACCGCTCTGATGGAGACGCATGCTTCCGCGCCACCTATTGACCGTTACATACTCCGAGGGCGCAAACGTATCCACTACTAGACCGGTTACAAATGCGCGGAGCACAGTTGGTGCGTGAACATTATGAATACCCAGCTTAAGATAACGTATTAACAGAAACAGAAAACATCCACTGCGATCTTTGTGATCTCTCGAAACATTGAGACTCAATGCCCAAAATCACTTTGAATGTCGACCAAGAGAAGACCAGACAGTTCTTCATAGGAATAGTATTTTACTATTTCTACTTGCTAAAGCGAGCTAACACAATGGTCTCGCTAATTCTTGTCTCGGTCGTTTTATTTTCTAATTGATCGAAAAAAGAATAATCATAATACTTATTTTCGTACAAAAGACATCAACGCGTTACATAATTTTCATGTGTGTTTGTGCGTCCAAATAAATAAGATTTTTGAATATCGCCATGTCTTATTACTTGAAAGCTCGGGATTTCAAGTATTTTTCCCGCCGTGTCAGCTTGCACAAACAAGCACCCTGTTTTATATGTATTGCATGGGATTAATTAATTTTCTTAAATGTGCTGAATTTAGATTTCGCCAAATCACGATCATGTAATTTGAAAGATAAACAGCAGCGGCGGATTTTTTTTTTGATAAGCATAATAAAACCCTCTACATTTATCCATCAACTAGAAAAAAGCTGATGATTTTTAAACGCCTGAACGGATCTTAAACTATAGCTAAGAACGATCTTGATCACGTCGCATTGTTAGTTAAAAAAAAACTGCATCAAATTCGTTCAGGAGCTATGATGCCACAGGCAGATACAGAAAAAAAAAACAATTTTGATGTTTGTATAAGAAATTGTAGGAACTTAGGTACACATAATGTGACCATTCAATGGAAATTAAAGTTATGATACTTACTGAATTCAAGCTAATCAAAGATAGTTTATATTCTATTCAATTATAGTGTTTTCCCTATAAATACGTTCGATGGCAATATCATAAATTCTGATAGCGCTGATGGAATACCAATTCAGGCTGAATACATTACATAACCCTTGTCATTGCTTCGATACATTGTTTGTGTCTGTGAAACCAACAGATCACAATAGATAGTGACAAAACTACTAATCCATTAAATAGAACATCCATCATCTAAAACAGATTAGTGGGAGGTGTCCATTATTTATCATTTTGACTAAACCATACTAAATTGCCTTGAGACAACGTTTAAATTGCCACCTAAAAGACACACATATTTTTGAGTTTACGCACTAAAGTGTATCGATACTTTAATTTGATAACGTGCAATCTATATCTAGTTAAAAAAAATCATGTTTGATCTTAGTTTACATGATTAGATTATAATCCAGTACACTTCTTCCAACGGATCTTGGCATTCGTGAAGTTAGCCGATTCGATTCGCAGTGAAACTTTTTGTACAACATTTTCTACTGTGATAGCGAAACGGCTAACTTCGCGAATGCCTGGATCCATTGTGACAACTGTAACAAGTAAAAGTTAAAATAGGTTGCTTCATTAGCTCAGCTCATTCAAGGACTTTTCTGTAGCCGCAAGTTTCCGAGAAAAAAATAAAGATCTAATCAATATTTAATTTAAAGAAGAATGGTAAGTTTTCACAAAGATACTTCCAAAAATAAGTTTATTTTAATCTGTCTGACAATAAAATATAAAGTATCTTTATTCATAACTAGCGGAAGCCCACGGCTTCGCCCGCGTGGACTACTGCTTTTTTATCCCACGGGAAACATGCATTTTTTCGGGATAAAAAGTAGCCTATGTCACTCTCCAGCCCTCCAACTATCTCCATACAAAAAATCACGTCAATCCGTCTCTCCGTGTTGAAGTGAAAGCAGGACAAACAGACAAACAAACAAACACACTTTCACATTTATAATATGGGTATGGATGGTACGTTAGAATGAACAATTTTAATTATTTTTTGTTAGTTTTAACGTCCAAACATTCATTTAAAGTTAGTTATCCGAAATGTTCAATCTTAACAACAGACTTGGCGTAAATCTGTCTTCAGGAATACACATTTAACTTGTGCTGGCCATAATTTATTGCCAAATGATTGCATTTTCAGACTACTCTAATTTTGTTTAAACGAGTGTTTAAAGAATGTTTTAATTTTACAAAATTAAAAACTTTCAAATTGTGTTTCATAAGATTTTTTTTATAAATTACCTTCCACTCCAAAGGCTTGTTTACTAGATCTAAATTGAGTTTACTAGTGACAGTTTTGTTTTTTATTATCGCAATCTTAAACCATCCTAAAGGGGTTAATAAAATACGTACAGGATAAAAATAATAGTTTTATTAAACCTGAGCTTCTATAAATTCTGCAGCTGAATTCTATAAATTTATTGACACTTGATCATATCTTACTTATTACGGTAATATTAAGTGTATAAATCACGCTAATTCCCATAGGTTTATACAAATTAACATGAAACAAGATTGTATTTGCATTCGAACTCGCCATGTTTCTACGAAACGCAATTTATGTTTATACAGACAAAGCTCGCTCGAGCTTTATTAAGCTTCGTGATGTATTGTGCTTAGATGTTTTACAGCTATGTGTTTGCTTGCATTGCCCTTTGTTATTCAGTTAAACAAATTTTTAGTCCAACCTTTTATTTGAATCTATTTCAAAAAACGGGTTACCTTTACTATAACAATAGTTTTGGCGAATGAGTTTTTCAAGTTTTCTTATTAAAATAACTAATGCTGGACATCTCAAACAGCATCATCCAGACCCAAATTAAGCAGAGCTTGTGTTATGGGTGGCTATGCTACATAACTGATAAGATAATAATAGATTACTTATTACTACTTATATAATTTTTGTTGTAATAGCAAAACACCCAGACCCGAATTCCTTTACAAGAATGAATATTATTATGATGAAAATGATTTGATTACAACTTTTTGTATAATTTTTTTAAATACAATACTTTTATCATAGAAACTAATCAACACGAATCTTAACAAATTACGCTTGAACCAGTTGAACCATATAATTATCGCTGTAAACAATCTGAAATGATCAATGAAAAATTATTATTTTGCAGTAAAAAAATAAATAAAACAAAATTATACAATCGCTTCAACAAGGCTTTCTATATCCGTACCCATATTATAAATGTCAAAGGGTGTTTATTTGTTTGTTTATTTGTCCTGTTTTCACGTCAAAACAGAGCGACGGATTAACGTAATTTTTTTGTGTGGAGATGGTTGGAGGGCTGGAGAGTACTTTATAGGCTACTTTTTATCCGGGTACCACGCGAGTGAAGCCGCGGGCAGTAGCTAGTATTTAATATAGGAACTGTAGGTACAGTCACCAGTCCGTTGGAATAAATCCTGATCGCAACTGTACAAATAAACCAATACTGACGCATCTTTCTTGGTAGTGAAACGAAAACCACAAAAGGCATTTCACCTAAAATACATGAATGATGCATCACGAGGCTACGGAGTAATCTTGATGGATAACAAAATTATATAAAAAACAACCATACAAATTATATTGATCTTAGTAGATACGACAGTAATACTTATGTACTTACCTAGTTGTATTTATACAATTTAATATAAGTAACCTATTGCTTTTATTTTCATTTAAAAAGGCTAAATAAAACCCATAACGATAAAACTCAGCCATAACAATTTGTTCCCATAAATGTGTGTTCATTTTTAGGGCCCTAATGCCCGGGATACACGAGGCTAGTTTTTCAAGCTAGGATAGCAAGCTAGTTTTTTACTAAACTATCCTGGCTTACTAACCTGGCTTGGAACATGCTAGTTCTGTTTACATGAGGCTAGTTTATTTTAAGCTAGTATTATTGCAGTGACTGAAGTGACCACACGTCCAAAATGAACTGCATGCGAAAAAAAAAACACTATTCTATTGAAAAAGTTACTTTGAACTCTGTGCCAATTTCCACTAGAAACTAGCAGATGAATTACAAAACCGGGTATGGACAAGACCATGAATTTTAAGAAGATATGAACGTGGATCACTCTGCTTTACTTTATTTTATTCATACTGCTTTGGAAGAATTTCGCAATGAAGATTTAGGCGATTATCAGAGTATTTTGCGAATGACAAAATGCGTGGTTACTGTTTACTAGCCAACCCAAAACTAGCTTCGCCGGCCACATGAAGCTAGTACACAAGCCAGGATAGTATAAAACTATCCTGGCTTGTAAACTAGCATACTAGCTTACTAGCTTAGAAATGAAGCTAGTTCTGTCTACACGAAGCTAGAAGTACTAGCTTGCTAGCTTACTAACACTAGCTTGCTATTCTAGCTTGAAAAACTAGCCTCGTGTAACCCGGGCATAAGTGAAGTTTTATCAAGATTTTATTACAAAAGTCTTGTCTTAGCATTCATCATTATTTTCATTAACATTGTCGAACCCTTATTCAACTGAGTTTGGCACAACATGTTCGCTTTCTATATTTCGTAAAATTCATGCCAAAGCATAAAACGAACAGATTTTATAAAGGAATAATATACATCATGAATAAAAAGGCTAAAATCGAAAACAACAATGTGTCACGTGACTCTTAAAGAGATCTTCACTTTCTGACAATAGGCCTATGTTGGGTTAAGTAAAATGCTCATGAATTATTTAGCCACCTCTGTATACCTTGCTATTATACTCTCAGAAGAAGTGGTGCCCTTGCTAGTGAAACTGCTTTATTATACGATATACATACATACATTATGTATATTGTATGTGAAGTTTGTGACTGTGGTAATATTGTTTGAGAATTTCATGATACTTACTAGAAAATAATTCAGTTTCAAAATAAAGTAATGGTGCGCGTTTTAATCTGGTATAACCACGAGTCCGCAGGGCAATTCACGTAGTTGGGATTTTTGAGATCCCTTTGGCCGCATACGAAACTGGAGATTCGTAACCAGTTACGGTATAAGCAAAATTCATCTTCATACGATACTTACTAGTTACTGAGGAATACTCTATTTTCGTTACACGATACTGGTTTCAACGTAGGAAACTTTATAAGTAGTAAGTTTTAATAAATTTTTTGTAGGTAAGTTATATTCTTCAGATCGTAACTTATTTCACTTCACGAAAAAACAAACCAAACAAGGTGATTTCAGAAATAAAATACCGAAATAAAAACTATCCGGTACTAATGCCTAACACAATATCCCAATGGTAAATAGCATTTGAATATATGATTGAACAATTACTATTGTTCACAAAGGGCCGTTGAAACAAAGAATTTAAAGCTCAGTGGTGCACGACACGTGATAAGTGACAATAGATGAGCACCCAAATTACGTATTCCACGATTATTTTAATGACTTTGTTTTTCGTGAGCCGAAACCGTAGGTACAAACTTAACAATCATTGTACAAACTAAATAAGCCTCGATTTACTTACTTTTTTTTTTCCCACTGCCTATATTGATTTTTTTAGATTTTAGACATTTTAACGTTAAATTAACATTTCAGAGGTTGTAAACAGTGTAAATACAGTCATGAGCTTTTGGGTTTTTTAAAGTAATATACTTACCTAATAGTGATAAGTAATATAATATAATAATAGTAATAAGAAACGTTACCTTTCACACATAATTTGATAGAAAAAAAATAACCTCGATGATGTAAATGTAGGTAATAAGTATCGATATTAGCTTAATTCGTAAATTAAAAAAATCTTAAAAAAAATCTATCTCCAAAAATTGAAAAGAATTAGCTTTGGAGAGTGCTCTTTACACTTACTTATGTATAGTCTGCTAGTTATTGAGTGTTTGTACAAAGCCTCTAATGCAAAGTCTACCAAACGCCGCGCTCCAGTGAGCGGGGTCGACTGCGCCCGCTATGATAATTTCGTAAATGCACTTTAAGCCGTATTATTCTGTCCTAGTTGCTGTCACAACAATAGATCAATCTACTGAGTTCAATACCTGCCTGCTTAAAGGATACCTGTCTGTCAATACGAGATACCTGTACAATAATACCTTTAATGGCATAATTTTGAAGCATATTTCGTAAAACCTAATAATAATGTAACGAAAGCTTAAAGACTTCTGTTTCAGGAAATCATATCAAACTTTGAACGCAGCTGGAAACAGATACGAAATGTGATCTAGAATGTCTAGAATAGCTTGTTAATCTGTTTTGTTACAAATATGAAAGTTTTATAGGGTTTTTATTTTTTTAAGGCATCATACATCCGTAGGCTTTCTCTAATAAAATTTGGCACGAATAATATTTGGGCAAAATGATAATAACCTAAAGTGTTATGGGCTAAGTTTCGTGTAAAACAAACCCGCATATGGATGTAAAATAAAATTCCTAGAAAAGTTACAAAACGCTTGCTGTGAAAGAAAGCAGATCCTTTCTAGTTTCTATTAAATTGCTCTCTCGTTCTTTCAGGGCGAAAGTTACATCGAATAAAAGGTTGACGACCTCTCAAAACAAGTTACAATTAGAGCTTTTTTTTCCATTGTCCTTGTTCTTCGAACATTGAGACGATAATCGTTCTGTCCCCTCTATCCTGCTATTAAACTAATTGGCGATTGTTTTATAGTACTTTTGTGACAAATTAAAGGTTATAATTGAAATAAATAGGTGCTCTACAGCTAGAGTAATGTCTATTTGTTTTTATATGACGTAGAATTTAACAAATAAATTATTTGACTCCGAAAACCTTAAACCTGGAAGCATTTGTAAAAAAAAAAAAAATACAAAATTATAATACTTAATTTAAGAAGAAACAAGCAAAATCTTTCAAAATATAAGGCTTAAAGGTATTTAAAATGAACGACTACAAACAGTTTACAACCATCAATAAGATTTATCCATCGTTTATTACAATCGACCTTTATTTATTAATCTGCCGTAAGCCATCCAACAAATAACATGTTTGCACAGATTTTAATGAATAAAATATTTGTGGTTGCCTGTCGAGCCTCTGTAAGTTATAGCGTGGCAACTTACGCTGACCTTCATAAGGGCGCATTTACACTAGGCAAGCGTATTCATTATTTCTATAGCAAGTTAAAGCCTTTACACATTATCCGATCCGATATCGGTATCGGACGCCGATACGATTTTATATTGTCCGCCCCGATATCGGATATCGGCAGGTAACGCTCTTATACTGTCAAAAAATCATGATATAGGGAAAGTTCAACAGTCCTCAAGCTTTTAGATATATTTTAAAAAAATGTCAAAATAACATATTCTCGCTTCGGTACATGGGTACCGAACGCGATAGTGTAAATATAGATAAGTATAATATTTACGGAACAAGAAGATTTGGGTGCTTATGACAGTTTTTAGATAATATTAGCTTGCCCAGCATCAATTATCCGACATTATCTGAATTGCGCTATAAAATAATTTTCTAGTAAGTACCATAATTTTCTTGAATGTATTGTATTCGTATCGGAGCATTGTAAACCTACAAATCCCAACCTTACGAACCTCACTTTGTTCGATTGGCTCCCTGAAGCTTGACTATTTAGATTGAAGAGGATGGATCACTGAAAGATAGCTAGGCTCCAAACCTTGTTTGTTGCTCTGGTTCTTTACGGTATTGGTTGCGAAGAAACAGAAGTGGAAATAGTCTTTTTTAAACTTTCGCGATCACTATTCATATTGAAAAGTGTGTCCATAAAACTTTTCAATATGAGAAGTGGAAATACCTTTTTTTTTTAAATGTAGAAACTAGACCTTTGTTTAACCACACAATCTCACCTTGCTCCTAAATCTATGTGATTCTAATAGTTCAGTGAAGCTGTAGCAGACACTGTGACCTACAGCGTCAAGACAATCCGAAAAAAAAATGATTACATGGCCGTACTGAATAAATGCTTTTTGATTTTGACGTTTCAGTAGTCGTGTACACTCTAGTCGTATTCAGGTCCTGGAATAGTGTCTATGGGGCCTAATGGAAACGGGTCTGACCTTTGTTACGCCAGCTATGTTCGGTGCTGGCGAACATTGGTATTTGCCAGTCAGTTATGTCCACTAAGGCTTGAGAATGGCGCGGGCATTTAGGTATTGTCGAGTCGATAATTCGCAGAAGGCAATTTATCGCAGAGTTGTTGGATTCTGTGGGTTTTCTGATTCACAAATTATTGTTTAGACTAGTCTTTATATCCTTGGATATGTGGATCTAAGACTAGATTTTTCTAGCATTAAGTTAATTATTTCTAGTGAAATCTCCTTATTTTCTCAGACCAGATTATATACGATTCTCCTCAAAGGCCGTATACAGCGTTAACACTACAAGAGTAAATTATATTCACAAGACAGTAATGCCACAAAACAAAAAGTATAAGTAGGCAGTCTCGAGCGTGTAACATTTTGTTTTTACATTTATCGTTTTCTTGTAACTAGGTAAGTTCGCATTTACATACCACCCCGGGGCTGAAGTTATAAGTGGACCATAAAATGTGCCTTGAACAACTCGAATTGCAAAAATGTTGAGTGCATACTGATTCAGTTGGTGATGTTTTGATCCCTCAAAAATGCTCAAAATATAGAAAAGCACGGATTGTGCTCTCAGTGTCTGTGATATAAGTGGTTAAGGTGGTAAGATGGGGAACACGAATTCAGGGCATCATCGTCAGAACAGCAAGAGTCGGAAGTCTAGGAGTCTGCCGACGTCGCCAGAAGTCAGACGGTGAGTAAACGGTGGTTCATCGACGAACAAAGATGACAATAGATTTTGGCAAATAAGTGGTTGTACATTTACATATCTTGAACCAATCCTGATAAAAAATCCTTTAGCCTGGAAAGATCATAGACATCAATAAAAGTACTTACTGTAATAATTTTTGTTGAGCAAATGATTGCCACGGTGTTATAATTTTGCAGTTAATATGTCGCTTAAACTGCTAAGCTGATTAGAAAAACAAAGAATCTCAGCATAAAACTGTTCATTGCAGTTGTACAAGTAGGCAAATGAGGAGCAAATATCATCATCATCATCATCATCCGCAACCTGACTTCACCCACTGCTGGGTATAAGTAGGCCTCCGCTTTTCTGTGCCACTCCTCACGGTCCTGTGCTAGCCTCATCCAATTCGTCCCACGACACTCGCTATATCGTCTGCCCATCTCGCAACCGGACGTCCTACATTCCTGTATCTTGTTCTTGGACGCCATTCAGTAGATGCCTTACTCCACCTGTCGTCATGTCTCCGAGTCATGTCATGTCTCGGAGCAAATATACTTATGACAAAATTTAGATACTTAATAATAATAATAATAAACCAACTAGGTACATATTATTATTACGTATTATTTATACGTTAAGAGTAATAAATAACCTTCATTCATTTTTCAGAAATATGGTTGTAAAAGTTCTAAGTTGTTGTAAATACAGTGATGGTTTCTAGAAAATTTATGCATGGTTGTAGATATTTGCAGTTATGTGTGGTGACTCAGACCGTATAAGGTCATAATGGAGACTGGTTAATATAATGTCTATACGTTTTGAAATCTATTTGATCAAGATTGTTTAAAACCTATCAGAAAATAACTCTATTTCCAGCCAGCTAAAAAGCAGCGAGCAAAGCTACTCGACAAATCAAATGCTAGTTCTAAAGAAAATCTACTCTGTATCGTACTACTAAGGTTGAAACTCTAATGCACAAGAAACATAGTAGCATTTTGAAAGATACTGTTGAACTGATAACAAAGCTGGTAGCGAAACTTTCACTTCTATTTTCCAAGACGCTCACGAATCTTCTACACGATTCAATTTTATGGATGAAACTTGAAATTAAAATTAAGATTTTTATAGAAAAAAGTTCAATAAAGTTATGTTTGAAAACGATCATGATCGTCTAGGGTCCGCTTAATGTGTTTTTGAACTTGCCTCTGACTACCTCCTTAGACATCACCAAAAGAAATTAAATTCCCTGAAAAATGTGAAATGTCGACCGTGCTTTGGATATTGCGGGCTTAAAAAGGTCGCTATTAGAGAATCACTATATGCCATCTCTTTTCATTGACTGAGAGTGAAAAGAGACGGCATTATAGTTCAATTCCCTATTGCGATTCTCTAATAGAGACCTTTTTAAGCCCGCTGGTTGTGATCCAAATATTAGATACAGACTAAATCATTGAAATGGAATAATTTTAAATGGATCGTGGTAAAAGCGTTTTTATTCTGGACCACTCGCTAAACATGCTTTAAGTCGCTCCGTCTCAAGTAACGCTCAGTGTCTTTTACGGCTAACGTTTCATCAATATCGTAAAGCATCAGTTAATCTTTGATCTCGATATTACTCTTCGTGTAGGTGTAAACATTAAGCGAACATTAAGAACATTAGATTTGACTGCATAATGTGATACTTTTTGTGATTTGCTGCACTAAATAGGGAATGTATTTAAAAAACGAGGCAATAATTTTTAATCGACTTCAAAGAAGGTGGCTATAGCTACTTATGTATATTTATTCGGTTATATTATGTATGTTCCAATTCCAAATTATTATTGTTTAATAAAAACAAAGAAAAGTTGAAAAAGCTTTGTCTTTCGAAGTTTATGAAGATATCAGACTATAAGAACGTTGTTTGTTGTTTAGTCGGAAAAGCCAATATTATGCCACTTCAAAGTTAAATAGGTACTTATTTCCTTTTAAATATGTTGCTCACAATAAAACTCATCTAAGAACATTAATGAAATTCAATTTCAAACGTCCAAAAACACGAACTTTCCTCAATAGGTGTGACGGCACATGCCACAAACACGACAGGCTCCATTTCCGAACGGAAAAGGCCGCGATAGAATTTCGTGTCACATGTGGTATAGCAACTGAGCCTACCCCTACCCCCATAATAATGTGTGGTAGGTAGGACATAATGATACACACAGCTACACATCGCACCCCTAGATGAAAACTCCGATAACTCAAAATGTGCCCAAATGGAGTTAGTTGCGTTTTCGAATTCCTAAACTGATTACCTGTACGGTGAAACTACTCACTTAACTATACCTTTAAGGGCTTTGTTCAAATTTCATTAATAAATTTACGTTTTTCATAGTCTGTCATAGATTTTTAAATCAGTTTTTTGTCATTTCTGAAAAAGTAGGTTTTTTGAGTTACCGGGGTTTTCGTCTAGGGGTGCGACATGTACACATGCTTATCAGTTTCGATCTTGTTCACTCTGGAGCTTTTACAAAAAGCTTTAGAGTTTTATTTGCTCTGTGCCAGGGCCCCAATTTTTCTCTAATATTTTATATCAACCAAAGCTAAACGTCAATTATAACCATAGATTTAGCTTTGTTTTATAATCTATTAATAATGGCAAATTGTGGTGACGCTTTCAAACAACTTACTTTTTACTACTTTTCTGTCCATCTTCATTTAGCCAGTCTGGTCCCGCTATCCTTGTACAAAATTATCTTTGTATACTTACTTAGGTAATAAGTTTTGAAGCACCCGGAAACAACAGAAGGTAGGTACTTACTTCTGATTGAAGGTTTTTTTCATTAAAATCAGAAACTCAGTCTCTACAATAAAAAAAATCTCTTGTCACTTACATTCCTTCAGTTTTATTAGTAAGCTTTAAAAGCTCGTAAATCGCTATGCATAAATTACAAGTTCTCAAATTCACGCAAGCGTAAACTGATACAGTTCAATATCCCCCCTTAACATGCATATCATATTGCTTCCCCGTCAGCGAGTGTCGCAATATGCGTATACGCAGACAAGTTACGCAGAAGCCTTTGAATCAGCTGTTAAGCAATTTGAAACAAATTGTGAAGAAAATTAAGAAAAATCTGCTTTCTTGGGGATACACACACTTTGTTGTTTATGGTGTACTTACCTACTTAACCTACTCTTGCTACTACGATAGGTATAGAAAGTTGTTTCAGATGAGATTGTTTTTATTTTTGCCTTCGACGTTATTTTATTAGATTATAGATTTTATTGTTCTTTAGCTAAGAGTTGTTATCAGACTAAATATGACATTAGTATCACACAAGACTATAGTCATATTGCTCATTATACGGACTAAAAGTGAAGGAAAAAATGTCATTTTTCCTTCAATTTTGACATAAAACGTATCAAAACTAATCAAAATTGAAGGAAAAATGACATTTTTTCCTTCAATTTTAGTCCGTATAATGAGCAATACGACTATAGCATGGGATGTAATCTTACAAATCTATAATGTACACCTCTTAGGCTGGATTCGACCAAACTGGATTAAGCTTTTACTCGAGAGTAAACTACTCTTTGTTTGAATATTTTATTTATTTATTTATTTATTTTGACATTTTGACACCTTCTAACCAGGATAATTTGTATGCATATAATAATGTTCGGTTGCGCTTTCTAAAGAATTGTACCTATTTCGAATTATGTCGGCTAGTTACTCAGGAGTAAGATGACTTTTGGTCGAATCCAGCCTTAGAGGTACCTAATCTAAAAACTTTGTAAACAATTTGATACAACCGACCTTTTTTGACACTTTTCCGTGACAAAAGCTTGTCCCACGCGTTATTACAATGAACCGAATCCACGCATGCGTAAACTAACAGTATATGGGTCGATCTCCAGAATTGGCGTAGGGTCAGGGAGGGTAGGTTGGCTCGGATTTTTTCAGAGGTCTCTAAAGTATAGAAGAACTCAAAGGATTAACCTGAAATTTGCACATGTTGTTGCTAAACTATCCTAGTTTAATATGGCATCATTGTAATTTCATTAAATACTGCTAAAACAAAATTACAAACCAAAAATCAAAAAGTGAGAATTGAGCAACTGTGTACCACCAGGTGTACAGAGTGGCTCAGTTATTCAGTAGTGGTAATTAGTATTAATAAATGAAAAAATGTTAATTATTTATTTTTTATTTTTTAATAGAAATAAAGAAGAATTATTCCAGTCTGAAAATGTTGTCCATATCAACCTAAAATCATTATTACTGAGATCAACCTTATCCCCTCTTTTATTCTTTCAGCAGGAGTATTTCCTATTTTTCTCGTCGTGGTAGTCGGTGGCCGTGGCATTCTGTTGATGAAAAAATTAAAGTAGAATTATAGAGTGCTAAATTAATTTATTTTAGGTCTTTACGCTGCACCATTACACAGTGACTTATGAGTCACTGTGTACTTTTTAAAATTGAGTCACTGTTGGCAACTACGCCGTTTTGAAAATATTCAACGACGACAATCGAATCAGCTAACAAACACATCAAAGAACTACACAAATAAGACTTCTACAATATCTACTATACGGCAAACATAATGGTCACCACAAGTTACGATAAACTAAAGTATGACAAACAAAAGAAACTTACCTTAAAAGTAATTTTGTAGGCGCGGAAACGAAGAAATGCGATCACACCTCGGTACTGCGCTCGATCCGGCGCCTGATTGGTTAGAACACATTTGGGGTACACACGCTTTAATTGTGCCACAGAGATAGCCAACTAAAGCACGCCGTTCTAGGCGAAACACCTCTGAGCCACTGTTGTCTCCTGAGTCACCGTACCCTCCCTGACCCTATTTGGTTGATCGCTATGGTGCTTTTTGAATAGTGATATTATTACTGTTCTGTATTTTTATTTCGAAAAGGAGGTGTCTAAATAAGCTTATTTTCATATTGGCCCCTAATTTTATCAACCAGTTTTTGAAATATTTAGGTGTGAAAATTTCAAGACCAGAGCGATCAATATTGATGCTAAAACAGTATCTATAAATAATTTTAAGGAGTATCACTAACCTCTTGATGTTCAAAAAAGGACTAATACACAATTAGACGCATATCCCTCCGATAATTTGTGTAAAATCTACCCTTATACTCATAAATCTTAAACACCCAAATAGAAAAAATATAAGTAGAAGAGGCACAGACATACAAATAGACAGATACTGAGACAGGTGAAAGTAAATAAAAACTGTTAAAACGCTTCCTTTTTCTCATAAAATGCAATATTTTGATCGATATGGTCTTTTTGACCACAGCGATCAATACCAAAACAATCAAAAAAGTAACTTATTCAATGATTCTGCAGAGATGCAAAACAGTAGAAAGCTATAATTTTTACATGGTAAATACATCCCTAAAACCCTTCTAATTATTGAATTAAAACCTATACAAAGTGAATAACAAATGAGAAAAAGGTAGCATAGCAATCAAACATTTACAAATCCAAAGACAAAGTAATCAACTGTTTATCTCTATATCTCAACACCATGGCAATGCAGTACATGCCTGTCCCCCTCAGTAGACAGAGCATACCTGATGACAGCGTACATGGCGAAAACCGATTGGTTAAAGAGTACAGCTAGGGATGTAGACATGGATTCATGTCGATCCACAGCGATCAACAAAAACGCGCGGACATAACTTATTTTTCGAATTAAACTGAAACTATTCATTTATTGTTAACTTTTAATTTAATTCAAGTCAAGTAAACCTTTTGGTTTGTAGAATAAATAAAGAACATATCGTAATGTATGAACACAAAAAAGTTACGTACTATTTTCTGAATCAAACTGGAGTCAGGACAGCCCACAGCAATCAAGTTTTCGAGGTTTCTGATTTTTTTTAAATACATTTACAATAACGTCAGATCAATAATTCTGAGTGCCCAAGGTAGCTAACAGGCCAAACTATCTAACAAAAAAAACTCCTGTTAAAAATTATTACTGTAAGGTAGGATTCTCCACTCGGACATCAAAAATTTTTGTTTTGGAGACTGACCCATATGCCCTACGTGTCGTGTTCCTTCCCCCGACTTCCCCCGCGTGTCAGTCACTGCGCGCGCGCCAGATGTTCATTGTTTAGATCGCCCTCATTATCGGCATGCTTTGAACGAACAAAGGGCATGGAATCAATAACTTACTGATTGTTCTCCTAACATCTTATAAGTACCTAGGTACTTACTCAATTTCTTTTTTTCATATTTGCTTATTTTTAAATTTTACTATCATAATTGCTCTATGCCCTAATTATAGCTAGTACCTAACAATAACATCAACTGGTTCTGAATAACGAAAATAAAATGTACCTAGGTACTTATAATTTCACAATTTCCTTTTAAGTAGTTTTAAATTTTTGTAGCAAAATATTTTTAAAATGCCAATGCCTAATAAGTACCTACCTACCTACATAAAACTTTGAGATTTTACAAGAATCTAAAAGCTGCAATTTTAAAAGCAAAGCCTATTACAAGATCTTAGTTTAAGTGCTATTTTATACTATTTGTAAAGTACCTAGCCCATTAGTCATAGTCAACTTGGAAGCTGGCAGTGCAATTGCTCGTGCGAACTCGTCTAGACATACAGTCTATTGGATTAAGATATATCACTTCAGTAGGAATCCATCTTAGTGTTACCAATTAGTTTAGTAACTAAGTAATGGTTTGTTTTATATAAGCGAGTGTAAGACTATCGTACCTATATAGTAAATAAGCTGGGGTCCTTGGGACCCTACGCCCAAAACTAAAAACGATCTATCATGCCAATTTCATAGTTAAGCTTAATGTTGGTCAATGGTTCCGAATTCAGTTTCCATCATCATTATAAGCAGAACTACGAAAATTAAGAAGATAAGTAGGTAAATCGTTTTACTTCTGGGACTAGTAGGGGCCCAGATCCCAAACTACCTATTCTGAAGACAGAATTTAGGATCTAATAATATTGTTATTTTGTCAATCACTACTAATATTAATTTTTAAAAGTACTTACTTAGCTATAGAATGGTGCGAGGTACGACCTACTTATACCATGTTGCGCCATCTAGCGTCTAGTAGCTGAACCACACGTTTGCAAATTGGCTTCATAAGGGCATCAGCCAGCAGAGCGATTCACACGACTTCTCGGAATGTTTTCGATTCGAAGATCTTCTTCGAAAAGTATCGTTTCTTCGCCCAAGAAATGTCACTTTTCGAATTCGGAATACATATCGATAAGTTACCTACTGTAAGTCGCCCTGCAGGTGTAATGCCTGATTCGAAATACGAGCAAGATGATGAACCTACGTTAGGTATAGTTCGCATCATGTAAAAAGAACGCTGGCTGTCAAGCTGCGCAGTAAGCAATTTAAAAAGTTGGCAAATTAATACCATCGCGCACAAAAGTTTTTAATTTCGAAATGGTTTTCCATAGAAAAAAAACAATAAAAAAACAATAGGCCTAGTACTTTCGTGTGCCCATGCGCAAACTTACCCCCTCCACTGTCTTTCAGCGTTCTTCTTACGTGACGCGAACTAAGTACAGTACGGCCAACGGATCTCGGCGTGCGTGAAGTTAGCCGTTTCGATGCGCAGTGCAACTTTTTCATACAAAATTTTCTACTGCGCAGCGCAGAGCCTGACTTCACGTACGCCTAGATCCGTCGGCCCAACTGTAGGTAAGTCTACCTCAAATCTCAAAATGGTTGTCCCAGCTTCCTAATACGTACCATTACATTAGTGGCTAAAGTCGTGACAGGTCGTGACCCACGATTGCGAGGAGTGTTCAAATGCATGCCTCTACTTCGCTTGGTTCTCCATTAAACTTGCAAAACAGATTGACATTTTATGAACTCGCTTAGTCGTGCGTGAACTTTTATATAAGGACACTGCTCTAGACATGCAGGAAATATTAATAGCCTTAATAGGAATCGTACGAGATAAATAAAAAATGAAACCACGGCTGTTGTAACGTACCTACTAATCTGAAAATTGTCGTAAGGGCATAATGTAAATTACTTAAGTAGGTAGGTACCTACGGGATGAATTTCCGTGTTTATATGAAACTAGCAGCGCCCTCGCGGCGTTGGCCCTGTAGTGATGGTATAATGGTAATGATGATGATGATGAAAAGTAGCTCATAACCTTTCCTAAGAGCTTAGCTATCAAATTCAGAAATAATTTTTCAAATCCGACTGATGGTATTCCTGAGATTAGCACGTTCAAACAAACAAATAAACTCTTCCGCTTTATACGAGTATATTGGTATAGTATAGATGTGACCGAAAGCTGTGAAAGTCCTCCATAACAAGAATAAAATAATTTCTCACGAAATATTTTTGCTCTCAAAAAATTTCATAAAAACCTTTCAATAATCAGAAAACTATTTCCATCGCTTACCTGTCTGAGGCGTCGTCCTAATTGGAAACCACCGTACGAGCGAACGATGCGATTTCATGCACGATGAGATTTTTAAACACACACATTTATTTCAGAGTGTCATAATTGAAGCTCGCATGTCATCGCGCGCTGAAATCGCATTGTTTGATCGTACGATCGTTTCCAATTAGGACGCCGCCTAAGTGTTCCGATATATCATCAAAATAGTATAACAATAACTTCTAATTGGCAAAACGAAGGAGTCACCTGCCAGCTCCCAGAGCGATTCGACTCTTAATTAAAATTCCGATAGGGTACGATTCCAAGTACCTTCGCAATTTCACAAATAACCTTCATATTTCAGACCAATTTCAGACTTAGAAAAGTTTGACGACGACTTTACGGCGTGTCGAGAAAATTTTGATCTTTATTTTTGCCTGTTTTAGGTACCTATCTATTAGTTTTCAAATGGGCACATCTAAAACTTTTTGTTTCGGAAACACTTTTTTTGTTAGTTTACTCGTATTAGGTAATTTTGAAGGACAACGTTTTTATTAGTAGTTCAGCATAATTTAGCATACTAACCCCGTTATTCATAATGAACTTACAAGCTTCCTAGAGCTCTGATGGCCGCTAAATCTGTTGCCTGCACCTCTCATTGATATAATTTAGTAACTAAAAAAAGCATTCTCTGTTGTTGATAAATTATTATGAATAATGGGGTATCGTTATACAAAACGTTTTCAGTTGAAATTCATAAATTCTTCTTCTATGCAATTGTATGGTATTTCGAACTTTAGAAATAACTAGCTGACCCAGCAAACTTCGTATTGCTTTAAGCATACCTAAATGGAGAGAAGCATGTATAAAGAGAAGCAGAGAAGCAGGGAAGCATGGAAGAGAGAAAACCCATACCCATATTCATATATCCAAAAAGTTCCATGAAGGTCCTGACTCCATCATCATATCAGCATTGTGTTTCACTCATCAAGCTCTTTCATTTGATAGCCATATCACTAAAAAGTTCCATGGAACAGGTCCTGACTCCATCATCAGATCAGCTTGCTGTCACCATATCATTAAATTATGTATGTTAGACTCTAAGGTATATATTCTATATGGGCCGTAGTTTTAAGTATTTTACATCTTTTACTTGCTATTGTTGCCTGAAATAAATGATTTATTATTATTATTATTATTACATTGTAGTCGGAACTTTACAGATAATGCTGAGTTCCTAGTTTCAACTCAATCGGCCTTTTTATTGAGGAGTTCTGTTGAACAGCTCCTGACTCCATCAGATCATGACCTTGAAATTTTTACGGGACAATATTGAAAGTACCTACTTTCAAACAAAAAAATAATCAATGAAATCGGACTACGCGTTCATGAATTACAACCATATACTCATTTTAACTTTCATCCCCTCTCCCTAGGGAACCGTGCTGAATTTCGGGATAAAAAGTATCCTATATTAGACCTCGTAGTATGCACTCAAATCATACCAAGTTTCATTTAAATCCATCCAGTAGTTTCGACGTGATGCCCGGCCAAGATACAGACAGACAGACAGACAGACAGACATGAATGAAAAAAATTACAGTTTTGGCTTCAGTATCGATTATAGAGTGCCCTCGAAAAAAAATTTTCTAAATATCTTCAATGTACAGAATTTGACCTGTTACAGTTTTATTATAATTAGAAATAATTTTACACTTCCCTCAGGTAAGCAACCGACTTTATGATCGGAATGATAAGCTTTAATCCAATCCGCTACTATTTATTTCATAAGTATGATGTAACTATTTATTTGATAAGTATGACCTGGGTCTCTTCAAGTCAAGGGTGAATAAGTGTCTTCTAGACCTTTATGATCCATCGTCAGCCACATCGTCGCTTATTATCAGGTGAGATTGTGGCTAAACAAAGGTCTATCTAGAAAAAAAAAATTTGGATGCTTTTACATTTGAATGTTACGTAATGAATTTTGTTTGCCCACAGACAAGTGTCGGTGTTGCAGACATCGATCCCGCTACCGGCGTCTGCGGCGGCTGTGCGTCGCGCTCCTCCCGACAAGAGACCACTGCCCGCTACTCCTGGTCATGGTAAGAATATTTTTTCATAGCAGTAAGGTATTCACTAGGACACAATGGCAGCGCCACCGGTCGCGCCTAGCGGAAGTTAGCATTCCATACGTGACAGGTTGCAAGCCCTTCGCCGCTATTGGAAATTTGACTGTTTTCCTCACGATGTTTTCTTTCACCGTTTTAGAATAAAATAACATTTATTTTTAGCACACACAGAAAACAAACAATAGGTGATTCGAAATGAAAAATCTATTGGTGCACCAGCGGGATTCGGCTTTCAACACGGCTTTTAAAAAAGTAGTGCTTATGTTTATCATGTGTACCTACCTATACCTACCTATACCTACTCCATTAAATCTCGCCTCTTTACCATTGGGGTAGGTAGATTTTTTGGCCAGATTTCCACCTGAAACGATCCTTATCCTGACACACGTCTTTGGCCTCAGTGCACTCCATTACATTCTTCATACAATTTGTCTAAGTAAAGCAATTTAGGGTAAGTTTTTGCAAAATACCATTTATTAAAAAATAAAATCGAGGGTAGGTAATTTCCATAAAACTGAAATGATAAAAATCAAAGACGACTGAAATTCGTTATTGAAAATTCTACTAAAACTTGTAAGTCTTCTAAAGGAATCATTTGAGTAAAATCAAAAAGCTATTTGCATTTTCATTTAGAATTCTAGGAAAGAGAAACGTAATTATTTTAATCCAATCAACTTACAGTTCAAGACCCGTTCAATTGCGTCTGAGTGAGTCAATGGCGACTTTGCGTCTATATTTACTAGCTTAGGTAGACTAAGGTAGAAAGTAACGATCATTTAAACTAGGAATGTGTTATAAACCGTGTTGGTTAATCTGAAAGCCATACGTTCTGGTCTCATTCAAGCACAAATGTATTTTTGTAAATTTGGAACTTGTTTTCATACTAGTTGCACCCTTAAATTTTATTTTCATCAAAAATCCACAGCAGCTTTTGTATTTACTAACAGGTAGGTGGCTGACGTTCGAGGCTTTTCTTTCTCATAGCATCATTAATTTTTTTTACACTGAATAAAACTCTATGAGTAGCGTACTTTCTCTCTGTTTAATTATTTGTAAAATGCAAAACAAGTATCAAATCTAACAATACATATTCGACACCACATGTTTTGATAAGCGCTCACCAGTAAGTCCAACACTCAACAGTAACTTGTAAGTTACTGTTGAGTACTTATTCACACGCGATAATCCTGTGACTTACTTCGCTCCAATGATATCACTTAGAAAATATTATAACATCACTTTGAATAATGCAGAGATGCATCTTCAGTCGACGGGCAACGCTCGCTGTGCGCACTTCATTCAATTCCGAAATCAATTTGATCTGAAAACACTCAAAGAACAAAGTGGATTTACTTATAAAGTGCATCAGTTCTATGCAGTATAAATAAAGTCAAGTGTACCGTGTGGATAAATCATATTTCTGTGGTTTATTTTGTGGTCCAGAAACGTAAGTGTAGTTTGCAGGTTTTAAGTTACAACCGTCTATGATTTCCTGAGACTTGTTTGCTGATATTTTGTTTGACCTTTGTTTGTTGTACCTATTTTAGGATTTTCTTGATCTTTTAAATTACTTAGAAAGTGAAACGTTGTTATAAAAAGTTTTGTTTTCATTAGATTTACCTTCTGAGTTTTTACTCGCAATAACATCAAGGAAACCCTTTTTGACTGTGTTGGTAAGGTACTTCTTACACGATTGATCACAACTTAAAAAGTTCGGGAGGATGTTTGGTTGCTTACATGTTTTTTTATTTTATTTTAAACGACTAGCCCGGAAAATTGTAAGCAACGATACAGCCTGTATTGTGTCCTCTTTCAAATTTAAATTTTTATTTTGCAGTATCAAAAGTCTAAAAGGATAACTGCCTCCATGGAATTGCATAACATACTTTCCAACTGAGTACATTTAAACATAGCATACCTAGATACCTACATTAAAATTACCCAACGTTTCTTGTAAATACCTAAAAATAGTTTTGTTAGTTAATACTTAGGTTCCTATACTGCAGAAACACAATGTTATCACGAACATATTTTTTTCTTCTTTCAATCTTATCGGCAAAATTGACCTCTGTAGAAATACATCTTGATTACATAGTTGGTTCCAACACTTTGGAGATTTTGTGATTTTTATTCGTAAGTTCTGCAACTATTCCTTGAGAAATTTTAAAATAATTAATCGTAGAATAAAATGCTAGGAAATCTTAGTTGGGATCATGTTTCGCTTTGGTTTCAAATCATTATTTAAATTCACATTTCAAAATTAAACAGCAAGCTATTAGTTTACTATTTTTGGCGAGGGATTGAAAACCCAAAATCTACCGTACCTGGAAATATTTGTGAGCATACGTTTTATCGTACTCTTGCCCATCAATAAAATTTGTATGTATCCATACTAATATTACCTATGCAGATTTTCTTAGTTTATGTAGAAGGTTATTTCCGCACCATCTTTACGATTTCCAAAATTCTTTCACAGTTTAAGCTTCATTATCCCTGAGTATCATATATAATGTTATGAGGGTACCACGTGAGCAAAGCCTTGAGGTGACTAGTTTAATATAAGGATCAAGACAGTTGCGAACAATGTCTCAATTACATAGCCACCTACAGTGCACTAAGTGATGGATTGCCGCGGCCTGGATGAGGGCGGATGCGGTGTGACCGTGATTGACAATCTTATTTTGCATATCTTGGAACTGGTGCAAATGTAGGCAGATCTTTATCGTGGCTGATTGACCATTAGTTCACTGATACACTAACCAGTCGTTTAACAAAAGGTCACAGATAATATTTTTGTGTAACTGATTGGGCTAACCAGATAGATAGACTATCTAGCCGGATATGTCAATAGTTTGCAAATACTGCACTAAGAAAATCAGTTTGAACTCTTCATTGAATCACACCTACCAACCTACTAGTAACCACTTCCACTTATTTTTTATTTATTTATTGGAAACTAGGTTACATTCTGAATTGTTGTGAGTACTTATCCAAAAAACCCATATTTGGTTTGTCGAGTTCGTTTGTCGAGAACACTATGTTCTCGGTAAACATAAAAGAAGATAAGAAATTATAAAAACCAATAATTTCTTGTAGATAAATACTTCGTTAAATAATATAAAGTTCTAAACAGCTTGTTAATATCTTGGCGAACAGTTGCCTAAGTGGTGAATCGCCTGGATCATGGCGGATGTAGCCTGATGGTGATTGACATTGTTATTTGCACGTTTAAGCCAATGGTGGGCATCCTTCTGACGCATCCAATACCTGAAATAGATCTCATTACAAATGCAACGGCTTAATTCTGAATGTAATAAAGTACAAAAAGTTGCTGAGGTGGTAAAAATGAATTAGACCAGTTATTCGTGGTAAGTTAATAATCATTTATGAGCAAAGAGATGAAATTGAATAACAAAGTTGCAAATCCCAGCCATTACAAGTGTTACGATAAATTCAATCTAATAATAACAAAAAGTCCACAGTGATTTCATCGTTATTTTTGTCAATTCTGTTCCATGTGACTTTTATACAAAAGCATAAAATATTCATTGATTATGATAATCGTTTGAATATTCTTGTTGATTTGACCCATATGTCTAAAAGCATATAATATTATTCATAGATCATAGTAATCACAGTCTATTCACTATTATTCTGCATTACCGTACATTATTCATGATAGATAGATGTAAGTTGTTTTCCTTCACCTATGAATAGCATCGCCAAGTATCATAACAGTATTGCTAAACAGCCATAACAAACCACAATGGGAACCCGTGATTCGCGTATATAGCAGACAACTATCGATTCATTAACAAGTAGGGTTACCTACTTTACGCACACGCATACCATTTCGACCTAAAATTAATGGGTATGACGTCATGAATCATAATTTAGTCGCTATGGTATCGATCGGTACGGCTGGCCAATTTAATTTGATCTGTCGTTTTCAATTATTGTTCTGTAAAAGGGGAGTACTTAAAAGGGTTGTATGGATCTGGATATAATTGTTGGAGTTGATTTGAATGCACTGGTCTAGTGCGGTGATCAGTCGCGCGCGCACCTCGTACCACCCATGCCGTTTCGATAAAAGTTCTCTTATCTGTGAACATTCACATTCCCGATAGTGATAATATTTACTCAGCTTGAGGTATGGGACAATTTCATGGGAACAGACTCAATAAGATTTTTTTAAGAATTATATTTTATCTTTGTGTGACGATCTTGTATTTATGGTACGACTATAAAGTAGGTCACTTCTTATAGCGAATTTATTATTAAAATAAATTTATATTTTACTTTTTTATAGGAGGTAGAAGCGGTCTATCAGCCAGTTCCAGCAGATCGACGAGTCCTTTGGGCCAAGGCGTGGTCAGCTTTATACCCAGGGCACCCACCTCATCATCTGGGTAAGATAACATTTTTTTTTAACTTTTTGTACGATAATAAAATTTTTGAATAGTAAAGTAAGTTTGATTTATAGATCTGCAAGTAAGTAACATATTTTCTTCTCCACAGATCACGACCAAACTCATCTTTACTGGCGCCTGGCAGTAAAATACCATCAACATTATCAACGCCAACACAGCACAATCATTCAACACCCAGCCAAAATGGAACACCAACCAAGCATTCCATGCTCGACAAGTTGAAGCTGTTCAACAAAGACAAAATCAGCAATGAAAAGCAACAGAGCAAAAACACTTCAGCAGTATCAAAGCGCACAAGCTCTTCCAGTGGATTCTCATCAGCAAAAAGTGAACGATCCGATTCCAGTCTGAGTCTTAATGAGTCTTCTAATACCCCCAATACACATATCAAATCAACTAACTTAGTTGGACCCAAAAGTATAAGACAGCAAAACGATACATTATCAAAGGATAAGTCTGGTAAAAATATTAAATCTAAATTGATAAGTTCTAAATCTCCAAAAGAGTCTTCCACGAATTTAAGTAAAACTAGTAGTAAAACAGGTAGCGATAAATCAAGAAACAGTCCTAAATTACCCGCACGAGATAAGGAGTCAAAATTGACAACACCTAAATCAATCAGCAACACGAAACTTAATCAGATCGATGATCATTCAAGAAATTCTAAGACTAAAATGGTGAAGTTATCGGGAAGCCAAATGAAGCTTAGTGAACCGCGATCTGAAAGTGCATCAGATTCGAAAAAGCAAGAAAATGCGACAGATCAGTCAAAGAACCAAACAAGTCAGTCACCAGTAGGCCAAAGTTTCGCCACCCCGAATCATACAGGCATCCCCAAACCTACTGCTGCCGTAAAAGGAACCTTCAAAATTTCGAAAGATGATAGACATATTATACACAAAAGTACAAATAGTCAATTAAGTCCAATACAAAGCAATTCTAGTTTAAATTCTACTAATAACGTAAGTGCACTTCCATTTAGTAGAGAACAATCTAATTTAAGTAAAGAAGTACCACAGAAACAGATGCTTGTAGTTTCTCCCATGCCAGCTGTCAACCTTGGAAACCAGACTTGCCAGATGTCTGAAAGTTCTCACTCAAATTCTACTCATAGTACCACCGGACAGCATTCGAATTCCAGTGATAGTAGCGTAATATACCGTCCATCTAGTGAATCTGGATCTGAAATATCAAAGACTGCTGGCACAATACCGCCAAACAAGAGGCTAAACATGAATACAACATACATTAACGATGTGATAAATGAAGCAGAGATATCTGAAAAAGAAGCTTCACAAAACAGAGCTCAAGAAAACTCGAGACCTTCTTTTGACCCAAATAGGACCCTGACAGAAATCAACAGAAGATTAGACAACGATAGCAGATCGAGCACACCGTCGCACTGCAGAGACAACTCATTGGGTGATGAGGACAACCCGATGATGAATGTTTTGCCGATGAGACCTCTGCTTCGTGGATATAACAGTCACCTCACCCTACCGATGAGAACAACTGGATTGACGCAAAAAAACATTCCAGGTTATCCACACCATGCTAATACTGTGAAAGCCAATTTTGGCCGGGAAAACGCAGGATTGCGAGGGAACTATGGACCCGGGTTTTCGAATCCGGATTATTGTGATTTGGAAATTGCTTCGGGTTACATGTCAGACGGGGATTGCTTGAGGCGGATTAATATTGGTGAAATGGAATGTGCGAGGAATAACGATATCATGGACGGATACATGTCGGAAGGTGGTGCGTCTCTGTATGGACGAAGGATGAACTACCAACCATCGCAGCTTCAGCAACTAGATGAAAGGTAAGTAATTGTTAACTATATTTCCATTGTTGTATGCTATTACTATGTGTTATTGAATCAGCTTAGTGTATTGCAGGATTTCCAGGGTTATGCTAGACCCGCAATAAAATTCAAATTAAAACGCTCCCTCAGGGCATGAGATTCATTGCCGTGATGGGATGCGCCAGTAATGGCTGCGCTTTTTAGAGCCGAGGGGTACGTTTCAAGCAAATAGGTATTTTTTTTTCAATTTCCAACATGCCCATAAGATATAAAATATTACGGCCATTAAGATTGTATCTGTACATCGCAAATTTACGTTTCAAGAAAGCATTTATACCGTATTCATTTCGGCATTCTTGCCATTCCTTCAAAATTATGTAATCAAAATGCGAATGTTATGTAAGGAAGCAAATCTATTTTCCAATAGCGTTGACAATGCCGCCTCAAATCCACAAGTGGTCGGCCCGGCTGTCGTCACTATCTTCCAAAATGTGACCTTACCATGTTATCTATGCCAGCAGAATTTCTAATGAAATCTTCTTCGAAAATAAATAACTACGTACCTACCCATCTAGATGTGCAAACAAACTTGTAATTACATAATCTAAGTGGATTTGTAAGTGATTTTGTGTTTAAGGGCGTGAAAGCCAACATAATTAAAGTCACAATCACACAGATGCGGGGAGTAAACAACTCACCCTAAGGAGTGCTTAGAAACAGGGGTAAGAATTAAAGACAAATCTCAAAATGACTTTGCCTTAGTCTGTGTCTCGCTTACGAGTTCATTTTATCTTGCGTAGCAGCGTCGTAGCAAGGTCATTAGTCTTCGTAGCAGAATCATAAGTCTTCGTAGCGAAGTCTTATGACACCTTTTTGAAAATGTTTTTTGTTGACTGACTTTAGAAACAGAAATCCGTCATGTATAAATCGAAGGTATTGACACAACTAGTTTAAAATTTATTTGGGTGTGGATAGCTAAGCTGACGAGCAAAGCCAACTAGCCGCGACAATCGGCTACGTGTGATAGTCGTGTGAATGAAACCTTTGTCTAACACTGGTTATATTCGGACGCTGTTTTCCGTCTCGCATCGAGGACTCGCCGTACACTCACACTGTCGCACCGAGGGCGGGGGCCAAAATCGATATTCCTACATCTCACCCGCGCCCCGCACCTCCACTCACCATCGCGACCCTAACCGCCCCCAACAATACACCACCATTAGAGACCTTAACTGTCTTAACATAAAACTGTTTCCCAATATACTGACATATCCTTGTTATCGTTTGTCACGTTTTTTTTTTAAATAATAAATAATTAATTAATCAAGCAAATGTTGGATCATGAAAATGTGAAGTGTGAGATGAATGATTAGTACTGAGATGCTAAGGGATTGTGTAAACGTGGATATGGGCACAAGGCACAATGTGTGCGGTGTCGGTGTCGGTGACGGCGGTGCAGGCGGAAGGCGGAGGGCGGCACTCGGCGGCGCGCTTCTCAGGCGTGCGGGCGCTCCGTCCGCCCGCTCCACCGCGCGACAAACTTTCCCGATTCCCTCGCCGGAAAATGTAAATCTGTTGCCGGCATCGATCGTCCGTTGGCAGACGCGAACCGAACACGCCGATCACAGCTGACGCCATGGACCTTAACAAAGGAAACTCGTGACGATAATAAGTGTTAGTGCTAGACTAGTGGACCACTCGCGTTGTGCCTTTGAGCGAACGACAATACTTGTGTTGCTGTAGTTTTTACACGCTGTATGATATCGCGGAATAACGTAAGGATCGGTGTTGCCTTGCTATGTGTCTTTGCTTCGCGTAGCTTACGTACGGTGCTTATTAGATAATACAAACTATTGTTAGGATAATCGTTGATGTTGTGTATGTGAAGATGGATAAAGGATTAACGAAATCGGTAAGAGACACTTTGTTTTAGAAAATAGTATAGATATAATAGACTAGCTTATTGTCCACAAGGCAATAACCTTGCGACATGTGGCTTATGGCGAAGTCAACATATTGCTGGGACATGTGGTCACCAGTCCTGGCACAACATCGCAATAATTTCATTTTATGGTACTGAAACCATTTATGAAAGTTATTGGTAACGGCTACAACTTCAGCTCATTACTTATTTTGTATAAAGCTATCTAGAGACAGAAATATTTTTATGTTAACTTAGCCACTTTGTAGTCTTTGTTTCGTTATAATGTTTATGTTAGTATGTTTGGCAGTCGAATGTTTTGTTAAATTTTTTAGACTAACAGTTTAGTTCTCTAGTAGGACCAATAGGTAAGCTCTTTTACCCATTACCAAATTCTTATAAAGCAGAGTTATTGTAAGATTTTGTACCTACCCACATTTAGGATAGTAAAAGTGAGCATTGTCACTATATTGGCAATAAGTAGTGGGTTAGCCCGGGTCGATTGATCCCGGTAAGGTTATTACTTCGTGTTGTTGGACACCAGGGGTGGAAAACTCGAGCTTCTCAATTTCATTGCAATGTTATTAAAGATTCAAGCGCCTATCAGCCGAATTCCATCGCGTTAGCTCGTTTAAAGGAATAGGGGGTTCATTTTGTATATGAAATCGTTCGAAATGTTGGAATTAGTTTTTATTATTAACTGGAAAAGTCTAAATTAATAAAGCCTTGTTACTAAAATATAATGAAAAGGTACCTGCGAAAAGTGATATTTAGTATTTCTGTATTTTAGACCTTTTTAATCTTGGAAAACATATTTTTTTACATTTATGAATACAAGTAATGATATAGATTCTATGGCATACCATAGAATCTATGTCATTACTCTCAAATAGCCATTTCCACATAAACGGATTTCGTAGAGGTCCAACACCCACCCGTGACATAGAATACTTCACAGCTTCTACGTAAACCGTACCAAGATTGGCATAAAATTCAATCCACTACATTTAACTTTGCCCCCCTTAAATGGGGAGCAACCGACCAAATCGTGACGTATGCTCCTATCTTACATACGAAATATACTTGGTGCATTTTCAATAAGGTCGGATATAAAATTGTTGGAATTCGTCCCCTTGTATGGGTGAATATAAATATGAGCGTGCAATCGATTAGGGTGCGAAGGGCTACAAGTGCTCATGATTCATCAAATTATAAATTAGAATAGCGAATTGATGAAATTCATTGTCATGTATTCGACCTTAGTGACGTAACGGACGATTGTGCGAGACGAGAAGTGCAGATACATACCTATAGTGCTAATGCCGGGAAAATTTATAAAATTTCCCAATTACAATTCATATTTCATAAAAATGGACACGGATATTTACTGCGTAAGTTCCAGTTAGAATTATTTAAACTACTTACATGTACTTACCTATTGTAATTTTTGGCGACATCTTTGCTAAAGATGGTGAAATTTAAATTAATTTTAACCATTAGGTAATGACTTATATGAGATCACATTTTATATGGGTACCTTATAATATGTATCCGGGTATTTATAACGTAAAATAACTTTTTATTTAGCACGACGTTTCGACTGGATTGCACCTGCCGTGGTCGCGAGAAGACTCATTGATTGATTTGAGATCAACTAGTAAATCCGTTATTGGCTGTAAGAAGGCTGTAAGAAACATAAATAAGTCGATTTATTATTACTAAGAGCTGTGGATTTTGTTTGATAAATAAATAAATAAATAAACGTACTTTTTAAAAAAGCATTGGCGATTGGCCTGGATGGCAACATTTTACCAAATAATTTAACTAAACCAAAAACATTCTATAGGTACTTTATTGAAAGATGAATCCTAATGTCTAGCTCTAATCTAGACAGAGTCACATCGTAAGTGGAGGTTGCCTAGATCATTGCATCCCGATTGCCTTGATTGATCCTATTAGCCGCATTCAGCCGACCACAGTGTGTGATTGGTTATAGCTAAGAGTACTGCCGATATGTTCTCAAGATGGGTGTTCATTCTGTTGGTAGGTAAACGTAGATGATCGTATTGAATTCTACAACATTCTGCATAAATTGATTTACTTGATCTAATTCCGTAAATAGCAGTGCCATTCAGACCTTCTTGGAATGTATTCCGAGTTCGGAAAGTGGCATTTTTTCATAAATTTTCCGAAGAAAATCATCGAATCGGATGCATTTTCAGAAGTCTGAATCGCACGGCAGATTTTTCATTTGCTACCTTTTATCATACCCATTTTTGAGTAATGTAATCTGGCTGTGTTAATGAACATTTTAATAAAACTACCACAGAACTAATACAGTTCTGTGAATACTACATAAGTAAGAAAGTTTAGAACTAAATTCCGAATGAAAGTACCTATTACTTGATTAAACAAGAGCACCGGTAGGTATAACATGAGATAACTTCTAAATATTTTGTATCCTATGAGATAACTTCTAAATATTATGTATCCTATTTTAAAGTTGTAGTTACAAAATAAGAGTAGGTATATTGTAATTCATCCATTGGTGACAATCGACAGTGTCAATTTTCTTGTAATAGTAATAATAATAGGCTCCTGTCCGTTTTATGATCGCGCAGAACGTCACATAACTTCAACGATCATGAACGAAAGCTACACAAGAGCATTTAAAAATCAAAGCGCTTACTAATAGATTTATTCTCTGTGTCAACATTGTATAAAATAAAACAAAATGTTAATCCACATAACTCGCTCGAGAACGCCTACAAAAGCTTCCGCACGCCTGAACATAAAAAAAAATACGAGCACAATATGGAAACTGGCAGAAAAACTTTTTAAATTCCCGTTCGGATATTGCAGCATTGCGTTCTACTGTTTGTTCAACTATGCTGAATTTTTAATGAGTAAAGTCAGGCGCAGTTATTTGTACCTCAGTTTGCACGAGCTCGATGAGCATGCATTCTTTTTGTTATTTTTAAAAATGTAAGTATCGTGTATTCTTAAGTTTAGCCTCACGAAATTTTTGCTCTTTTAAAATATCATTGTTAAAACAAAATAGCGCCGAATTAGCAAAACGATAGTCATTATGTTATTGATTTAAATATAAAGACCACTCGCAAATTGTATTCCTTGTACTCTTATACTAATATGAAGTAGCAACACAATTAAAATCCACATGGGCTTAGGTCAAATATGTATTTATGTATCAGTCAGAAATTAGATAAAAGAAAATTGTTTACCGAGCTTGGGGGGGGGGGCAGTTGTCATTTTGGTTTTCGTTTACATAATAGCAGCATTTACACGCAGAGATCGGCCTGCGGATTTTCCCGCGGATCGATCTCTGCCATTCCAACCTTTGACAGTTTTATCCGCGGATGTCCGTAAAGATATCTTTACAGATATCTGTACAGTCCAGATCCGTGCTAAAAACTCTACCGTTTAAAGGCCGCTAGTTTTATCCGCGGATATCTTTACAGATATCTGTACAGTCCACACAACGATCTATTATCATTTAATCTTGGTTATAAGGATTGTTGGTCTTGTTGAGAGGCTTTCTTGGTAGCTTTGTCTCTTTCACACTCGTTGTTGGATTAGTAGTGTGCCCATGTCATTTAAATTTCAGGATATTTTTACTTTATCGCGCTCGACAAAATCAGCGCTTGATTTCGATCCATGGTTTCGATCCTTGAATTGGCAATATGCATCAATTTTTTTTATGATTTTATACGATAGGTTATATCGTCAAATAACCGTAACAAAAATTCCAGCGCCGAAAAACTAAAATTTTATAACAAAAATAATTTTTAAAATTTATCAACATTTTCATGCACTTGAAACGGACGTGACGTCACAAGTCAGCAAAATTACACGCGCTTGTAGGTAGAAAAAAAAAACATTCTGTCGAGTTTGAAGGAGTGTGACGTCACAGCATACGTGACAAATAGCGTTGCGTTTCAAGTCTTATGAAATTCCCACTATATTTTTGCACTTTTTAATTATTAATTTCTAAGCGAAAATGAAATAATATTAAAAAATAATTACACACACATAATTCTAAAGCCATAATGTTCATAGAAAAATACGTTTAACCCGCTTTTGAATCAGACGCATGTTGCCTATTCGATCCTTGATTTTGATCCTTGATTTTGATTTCGATCCTTGATTTCGATCCTTGGTTTCGATCTTGGATTTCGATCCTTGATTCTTGAGTTTTGAACCTTGAATCTGAAATTTTGAATCTTGAATCTTTGAAGTGACAGCTGTCAAACTTCAAATGGCCATATCTCGGGAACTACTCGTCCTAGACTCCCCGTTCTCAGTTCAAATGAAATCTATGACCAAGATCTACATTTCAGATGATAGATGTCATTTTGACAGCTGTTATTGAAAATGTAGATCTTGGTCATAGCTTTCATTTGAACTGAGAACGGGGAGTCTAGGACGAGTAGTTCCCGCGATATGGCCATTTGAAGTTTGACAGCTGTCACTTCAAATGAAGATCTTGGTCATAGCTTTCATTTGAACTGAGAACGGGGAGTCTAGGACGAGTAGTTCCCGCGATATGGCCATTTGAAGTTTGACAGCTGTCACTTCAAATGAAGATCTTGGTCATAGCTTTCATTTGAACTGAGAACGGGGAGTCTAGGACGAGTAGTTCCCGCGATATGGCCATTTGAAGTTTGACAGCTGTCACTTCAAATGAAGATCTTGGTCATAGCTTTCATTTGAACTGAGAACGGGGAGTCTAGGACGAGTAGTTCCCGAGATATGGCCATTTGAAGTTTGACAGCTGTCACTTCAAATGAAGATCTTGGTCATAGCTTTCATTTGAACTGAGAACGGGGAGTCTAGGACGAGTAGTTTCCGAGATATGGTGCTTTGAAGTTTGACAGCTGTCACTTGAAATGAAGATCTTGGTCATAGCTTTCATTTGAACTGAGAACGGGTAGTCTAGGACGAGTAGTTCCCGAGATATGGCCATTTGAAGTTTGACAGCTGTCACTTCAAAGATTCAAGGTTCAAAATTCAAGAATCAAGAAAAAAACTTTGTAAATTTATACCGTTCCACGCGCCAGTCCAAAATCTGCGGTTATCTGTACAGATATCTTTAAAGATATCTTTACAGATATCTTTAAAGATATCTTTACAGATATCTTTACAGTCCGGATCCGTGGGAAAATCTTTAGCGTTTAAAGGCCGCTAGTTTTATCCGCGGATATCTTTAAAGATATCTTTACAGATATCTTTACAGATATCTTTACAGATATCTTTACAGTCCGGATCCGTGGGATAATCTCTATCGTGTAAATGCCGCTAATATGTAGAAAACACGCTTTAGAAGACCTAAATATATCTATGAATAGTAGGAAGCTTCTCAAGTTTGACGAGGGTTGGTGTCTGGGGGCGCAATACAACACGGATTCTCGCTTCCATCTAATACAATTAATGAAGCGAGTTCGATAGGAACTTTTCCGTTCGAAGACCTTTCAAACCAGCCTCAGGGAAAAAAGTTTGAAAGTGAATGATTTAGTTCAGGCAGTTTAGATAAGTTGAGAAACGAAGAATAATACCTAAACATTTTGTCTTTGAAACCCAATTATTACAACACGTTGGATTGTGTTTATACATTTGGCCTAGATTTGAGGACTTTCCATACCCATACCCTAATAGAGTGAAAAAATATGCGTCAATATCTGTACCTATGTGTCATACCGCTATTTTGTACAGTCTAAAGGCGTGGGTGAAAAGTTTCCTGAAACGTGGAAGTTTCGTCGCAAATATAGCCCTTGGGCCTAGATTCGTAACTACAAACTACAAGTTTGAGGCCAACTTCGAGTCTAAAATTAGGTTGGCCGTGTCGAGAGAAAGCTTTCATAAACAGAGTATTTTGAATAAGTTAAGTTACATCAACCTTGTAGTAAGGTAAAGGCTCCTAACTCCGATGGTTTCTGAAAATGGACGGTAATTGCGAGGTATATAGAAAATCGTTAGTTTCAAGCTATTTACAAACCCTTTTTAACTGCAGGATACATTTCTCAATTAATAATATACGAGTATCTGGTCGTGCTTACGCGAACAAAGGAGTGCTTTAGTGTGTTTACTTTTTACAATAATCGGTTAGTTTCGTGCCAGCAGCTGTGCCGAACGGTCGCTCCATACATTTTGGACCCTGTGCACGTGAGTACTACGGTTTACTAAATAGTGATTTTGTCTTTAATTTTGTACTGTGTGTATTTTTCTTTAGGTTGGAATATTGAAAGGAGTATATTTGTAGGCGGAATCACTTAAAAATTCTGTATTTTTCTTCATAGATTAGTTAAAAGTACGTTTTGAAAATACATCGGCATTAGCTGCCCAATATTTTAGATTATCAATTTGGGTAGTAAGAAAATTAAGTTCTTGACGTATTTCGATACAATCTTGAATAGAATTGTACATGTTTTTGAAGGTATTGCATTGAAGCATTAAATTGTTTATGTGTTTTTGAAAAATCATTTACTTTTTAACCCTCGGAATTAGAAAATGTGTTTGGTATGAAAATTTTCAATTCCGATGTATTTACCTCGGAATTAGATCCTCATAGAATCTAATTCCGATGTATTGACACAAGTAACATACAGAGTGTTCATTATTTTACGCAGCTTGTCACTCAGTTTGAATGATTTTAAAAACACAAATAATCAGTATCCTATTATTTACCCTCAAAAATAACTTTCATTACAATGTAGGTAGGTACCTACCTATGTAGATATTTAGTAAGATACGTTTATGAATCAAATTAATACTTACACAAATAAAGTCTATCAATAGTTTCACATAATTGACCGAGCGAGCAAAGCGAGCGCAGCGTCTCTACTTCAGCTTGGACAAAATTGCTTTCGTTTGTTCGGATGTCTGTTCTCATCTACAGGTCGCATTTCTCAACTAATTCTCGTGAAATTTTGTGAGCAGGTCCGATGATTTATAGAATTACTAGCTGACGCCCGCGGCTTCTCCCGCGTGGACTACTATTTGGTTTATCCCACGGGAACCGTGCATTTTTCCTATACTAATAATAATATAGGTAAATATAAATATAGGTAAATATAGGTAATAATAATAGGTACTGTTTGATAATAAAATGTGATAATTTTTGAACACCATGTATCATTCCTTCCATCCGTTCTCCTTTGTATTTTGTACACTCGGAATTAGGATCCAAATACATCGGAATTAGAATTTTTACATCGGAATTAGGAGCTTCCGACTTTTTCACATTTTAAATTATTTTAGATGCTAAATCAAATTTAAAACAACAAACTTTTTATATATTTCAAGAGTAAAAACAATAACGTTTCTGATAAAAATAGCCAATTTCACAAAAATGCATTGTAAATGCTTAATTTTTAATGTCCTTTCTAGTTTTGGTGAAAATAACGCGGAATTAGGAGCCTTTACCTTACTATTATTAATTCTTTGCTTGTAGTGAGATCCAATATGAATGTGAATCCAATGTGTTTTACAAATATGAGATGACCTTGTAGCGAATTTGCAAAGGAAAAAAATATAATGTAAGAAGTTTTATCGTGATAGAATAAAAAGAAGACACATTATCCCGACGACATGACGTTTTGTAGTCTTTTTACGTAAATTTGTGCAAAATAATAAAACCGACATTCAATTTCGACCGAAAATACTTATAGATTCTCACTTTTCCACTAAAATTTTCTATACAAAGCGAATTCCGAAGCACAAATAGAACAGGCACATAGTTTAGAAATCGCTTTAAACTGGGCTTCTGGTTCCCAGCAGTTGTTCCCAGAGTTATCAAAGCATCCAAGCTGAAGAGCTTATAGCACTAGTTTTGATCTGTATTCACTAAAATCTTCTTTTCATGTTGAACACATACTGTCAAATCTTCAGTTATTCAAGGTTATTTTGGATATAGTAGGTACGTTCAAACATTCCATATCGTTTATGACCAGCCGCACATTGGGCCACCGCACCGGTAGCAGCCGTGGCCGCCATAAGTTGCGGACGCGCTTTTTCATACATTTTGTATGCAATCCATTCAGCGCAAACCGAACGTACGAGTGGTCGCGTCCGAGCCACAAGCTGCAAGTGTGCTCACTCACCCTCGCTACTAGTAGTAGCTTTTAGTGGTCGCGACTAGTTGCTCAATGTACTGCAGCTCTGGTTTCAAAGTTGACCAGAAAATGTGTTACAGACATTTACCTAAGTACCTACCTACCTGTTTATTTTTAAACCTTGCAAGACTATCGATTTTGAATTACAATAATTTTTACGCAACTCAAAATACAGCATAAGACTTTTTACACGATAAAATCTGCAAAATAAATACAATTCGTGTGTATTGGTCAGTTCCTTTGTGAAGAACTCACTACCAGTTGGAACATGTTGAAAATAGTGCTCTCCGTTCTTCTGATAACGGCTGAATTCAAGTTGAAATGCACCGACATCAGGACGTCCGTTGGACTTGAATAGCTTTCAGTGCCCACTGAACTGATGGAGACTGGTTATGTAGCTTTGCTTGTCGGTGCTTTTGTTGTGTCGTTTTAAACTTGCACTTTTTATGAAGTATTATGTACCTATTTTAAAATCGTGACCGTGGTGACGGTTAAAGACGAACTTGACTCTTATTACTCTCCAGAGAACACCACATTAGCTCATATTAGATAGGAGTGAAAGGAAGTCAGGCCTTTGCTTTGCTTTGCATTGCAACGTCACGGGTTTTCAATTTTAATAGTAACTTTAATGTGAAAAAATTGAGAAAAAACCAAGTGGGACAGTGAGATGGTTGACGATTCCATTGATCATCTTTAGAGAATTCACTGAAAAGAATCACATGTTTTTCGATTTATCTTTACCCACATAATTACACTGCTAGATAATCGAAGTCAAACAAAACAACCCACATAATCATAAAATGTATTTTTTGGATTTTTTTTTGCTTAGAATGTTTTTAAAACATTTGACGCCCTATAACTAACAAAAGCTCTCGTTATTTATCATCCTAATCCTTTCCATTGTCGTTTTAATTAGAATTTACGCGGTGAATACCCTAAAACCAACACCAATATTATTTCGCCTCCAACCTCACCCTCGCGCATAAATTCAAATTTCTTAGAGCTGGCAAATCTGGTATTGTCTACGTTGAAATGAAACAAAACCCTGTATTTATCATTCAGAGATAATGATGAGCTGAAAGAGGCAGCTCCGTTCATACTGATAATGAGGAACCTGGCTGAGATCCGTCATCATTAGGACGTGGCTGCAGGCTCTCTGTTTTCATTAAGACGCCAATGTTTCAAATGCAGATGAAGGGTGTAGGGTGTGGATTAATGCAACACCTAACCTACACTGTTCCACTCCACACCTTTTAGTATGTATACAAACGTGTCTTTATAATAAAGCGGGGTTTCTCATTAGGAATTTCAATCCTCGCTCTCTCTGTTTCGCGGGAAACAGAGGCGAGACTTTTGTTTTTGGTTATTTCCTGTGCAAAATAAGGTTGCCAACCTCGGCATTCGAACAATAAGAATACTGAACACAATGCATTTGCGAATGCGACTTTTCTGTAGACCCTCTACGTCGTAGAGGTGTAAATGTAAAAACTATAGTAACCATTTCTTGGCTAGTAATACTTTTTAGTCCAATTTAAAAGTGAATCTGATTAATAATAAAATAACTTGGCTTGGCAAGAGGCCATTAGTTAGACGCAGTGTTGATACCAACAAAGGTAACATGAATGGCAGTATGCCAGAACATTCGTCAAAACTGTCGCCTGAACTCAAGTTGAAACTTTACAAACTTCTCAACGACGCTATTAGCACTGCAGTTCCATTTACAATGTTTTTTCAAGATCGCTTCTAAAACGAAATGATAAGGTTCAGCTATCCTATTATATAATTCTGACGGTTCTCTGTCTCCTCTCTCTTTCGCTGTCTCTGGTCTCAGTCTCCAGTCTCGGTCTTCACAGGCACCTATGTGGAGTGAAATCTCCAGAACCACTGCACTGATTTCAAACACAAGGCTTAATTTTCCAGATAGACATAGGCTGTTGTACACAGGCCGTTCGTATTTAAATATTTCGACTGTAGTAAGGGGTAGTTTATAGTGCCTCAACTGAAAACCAGCCTCCTCGTATACGTACTATATTAGATCTGGTGATGGTGCAGCTTGATGCTCTTTTGGTTGCATCTGTTAATTTTTATGTAAGTATTTAGTTTGATAAAAAGTACTTAACTTCGTATGAGCGAGTGACCAACTCTGGATTATTTTAATTCATTGTGTTGAGTTTGTGAGGTAATCGTGTTTACTTTCAGTTTATGCCATTTTCATAGAATACCAATTTCAACTTTCCCCAGTCACTGTGATAACTCTTCTCTCCCTTCTACTATTATGTGGCTTTGGCTGAAATTCAAAACGATATTTCAAAGTCGCATCCGCAATATGTTAAAGTATGCATCCTAAAAGCGTTCAGCTCTTTAGACAAACATTTATCCAATCATAGTGCCAAACAAAACAGCTAGTTATAGAAATTGCCTGGATTGTTTTTGTCATCTCTAAAGAGAAGTAAGGACGAGTTGGATAGTGATTTTCGATCCAAAGGTCGTGAACTCGTGGGTTCTTGAAACATATTGCGCATTAACATGAGTTATAATAAGATATCTTCTCCGTATACAGCCCAATTTAGATGAGCCGGATGTTTTAGGTGCTGAGCAAGCGTATTCCATCTCAACAATGTCCCATGCGTAGGTATTACTTGCCTATGACGCTTTATAAATCATCTCGTAAAAATGTAAAGTTAATGTTATTTCTGGAGCGGTTTTACGCCTACAGTCAGATGGAAGTTCATCTATCTACTATAGGATAAGATTGCATCTTATTTGCTAAAGTAGGGCGCTCGGGTCTGCAGTCGTTCCGCAAAGGCTTCTGCGCTTGTAATCTGTTACGGTTTACTTAACCTGCCACCTGAGAAAAACTGCACGCGTTTGCGGGAGTTTTTTTCGTAGTCATTATGAAACTTTGTACCTAAGTATTTGCCTTATTTCGAGTTTCACTGCAGCTTTTGAGCTTTTAGAAACCGCTCTTACTTGTTCTTATTTTGTTTCTAGCCATAGACCATACAAGATGAATGAGCAGAGAAAGAATGTTTGCTACGAGTATGTATGTAACGGGAAGTTTGAAAGTGGCGGTGCTAGATTAGCATGATACGGACACGTAATGAGGAGGGATGAAAGCCATATAACCAAAGAAGTGAAAAGTATGAGTGTTACTGGGAACGCAAGTAGAGGAAGGCCGAAGAAGTGGTATGATTGTGTGAAAGAGGATTCTGAATGTGAGAGGAGTGGATTCAGAGTTGACGAATGACAGAGATGAGTGGAAGAGGAAAACATGTTGTGCCGACCCCACTTAGCGTGGGATAAGGACAGGAGAATGATGGTGAAGTCATGTTATTCATCGATCATGAGGAAAAATATTAAAAATAATGTGTGGAAATACATGACTTTTAAGGCAAATTTCACATCTTCATGTAATACTCGAAATAAGCTATTGTTAATAAACAAAGACAACATGTAGTCTTTCTACATACCTACAGCACAAAGTTTATTAGCTCTGAATTTTGTTCCAAGGCTACTTAGAGCTTGTTTTGACGGTAGACAAAACCCTCTGCTGCGTAGTTGGCTAAAATGAAGGCAAATGCGTGCACAGCGCTCCTTCCGGACTTGAAGACCCATTTTTCACTCCATGTAATTGTGGTACTTTGCGTAAGTAGGACAGAGAAAAAAGTTAAAAAAGTTTACGTACCTTTTCACCTTATCGTAATCTTTATTGCGGGCGGATTTTTCCGCCTTTCTGCGCTCGCTTTGTTCAGGATTCCAGCACCCTGCATTTCGAAGTTAAGAATGTTTTTTTGTTATTTTTATTGTCGGTGAAATTGCTTAGTAGCAGATGGTTTGTTTGCTTCAAACCTCTGTGAAAGAAATTCAAAACTCCCCAAAATGTCGTTGAATTTCTATTTCAAAGAATTTGTCTTGAATTATGCACGATTGCAGTTTCCCTTTGAAACATTAAAAAAATTATTAAACCACTTAAAAAATTAACAGTTTGATATTAGTAAAAATAATTAAATTGAACAGAACAGCAGTAATTTTCTTACATACAATATTAGCTTTGTCATCATTATGTATCAATATCAGAAGATTGATGAACAGGAGTACAATCACCTGGCTCAGAAGACGTTTCAGAGTGGTTATAGCGGTCCTGAAAAAAATGATATTTGAATTTTGAATTTTTGATGCATCCCACATCAAACAGTTAACCAAAATATTTTATTTAGGCTTGCTAATATTTTATAAGTACCTACCTAATACTTAGGCTGGATTCGACCAAAAGTCATCTTACTCCAGAGTAACTAGACGTCTTAATTCGAAATACAATTGTTTAGAAAGCGCAACCGAACATTATTATGTGCATACAAATTATTCTGGTTATAAGGTGTCAACTTTACAATGTCAAAATATTCAAACAAACAGTAGTTTACTCTCGAGTAACACCTTAATCCAGTTTGGTAGAATCCAGTCTTAGGCGCGGGACATACAGAAAAGACGTAAGACGAGGACGCGTCGCAGACTGTCTCTTCCGCGTCCCTTTCATTGAAAATGTATAAAAGCGTCGCGCCGCAAAACATACAGAAGAGACGGGGCGCCGTCACATTTTGTATGAAAGGGACGCGGAAGAGACAAATCTCTGCGCCCCGTCTCTTCTATCTGGCATGCGCCTTAGATTAATAAAGTATCCTGTTCATCGTCAAAAGTTCTCAACCAAATTATTCATTTGTTTGAAGTTTGAAATTTACCAGGCTAAAATGGCCCTTAGCTTATCAATGGAACGAAAATAGCGACCTCATTTGATCATTTTAAAATAAATGAGCTCAATTCTTCAACATAAAGACTCCATTGATCTCCAATGACTGCAATATGAAGTGATTAATGGTCGTATCTATACCAGAGAAGTATTAACCAACTATAGATGGATAACGATGATAAAAGCTTTCATAAAATAAATAAATAACACTGGACATTTCACACAGCATCATCTAGCCCTAAAGTAAGCAGAGCTTGTGATATGGGAACTACATGTTTACTTTTTTTTTTTTAAATAGGTCCTTATATACATTTAAACATAGAAAAACACCCAGACCCGAGACTTTTTCAGCGAACAAACGTCACTTTCCGAATTCGGAATACATTCCGAGAAGGTCTGAATCACACTGCTGAAGCAATTAAAATACACAGGCTTACAAGCTGGCATGGCTACAAGTATCCATACAAAATTTATGCTGTTCATATTGAAGCGCTCTCATGATGGTTTTCACTCTGAGGGTAGTAGGTAGTAGGTACAAAGTTACTTGTAACCGTAACGTAAGTTAATTATTGTAGTACTTAATTATGTATTTTGTTGATTAGTGCTCCAGTAGGTACACCGTTTGTTTACAATTTTATCTTTATACCATGATAAGTAGAATAAATGATGATGAGTTCATTCACTTTGAACGAACAACTCATGATTTATGTTTTCTACATGAAACATGCAGAAAATTATATAGACGTTTGGAGGAAACCCCTGATAACCTTGGAGCTTAGCCATACACGTAGTGCTATTATTCTGTGGCCATACTATCAAATGAGAATGTTCATCATACAAAATGTTAAAATTCTTAGTCAGTCTCCTTTTTAATTCCCGACGAAAAAGAGGGGTGATATAAGTTTGTAGTGTGTTTCTGTGTATCTGTGTGTCTGTCTGTGGCATCATAGCTTCTGAACGGATACCCTGATTTTAATTATTATTTTTTGCTTGAAAGGTATCTTTGTCGAGATTGTTCTTAGCTATGTTTCATAATCTGTTCAGCCGTTTAAAGATCATCAGCTCTTCTTTAGTTTATTAAGGAAAATGTCGGGGGTTTTGCATTACTTTTTAATTTAATTGTTATTATATTCCATTCCTCACATACGTAGCGTTATTTTATATTTTTATCTCTTTTTCTTACGATCTGATAACAATGACGTCATATCTTCGACAACCCTTATTAGTTGAGAGGTTCATTAAACTAGGTCGAATTGTGTTGCACTCAAAGCTTTGAAAATACAAAGGCTTTTTGTAGCATTTTCCAAAGCTCTTAGTAGTATTATGCCATCAGAACACACTATCAGATTACCATGCATCTTTGAAAGTAGGTCGGAACATGTTGCGCCCATGCCGTCATCCCCTTATTATACTTACGTAGGTACTAGGTATGCTGCTTTGATACAAATTATTTTCCGTCCTAGCTCTAGGTCAAAGCTTTTACGATTTGAAATGACCCTACGTTGTTTTCTACTATGTTGAGAGCACTCAATACTAATTTGTCTAGCAAATTTAATTTTATACTAGGTTTATAACGTAGCGCATCCATTGTAGATCCGTTGTTTCAAAGAATCAAAGCTCTTGCTTTATTTTTTTCATCGAGAAAGTGGTATCTAATTTCTTTTAATTTTGGTATCTAAATATCTCTTACTAAGCTTTTGACCTTTCAAACTTTCTTCTCGCTTTCTCAGTGGGTGAAAATGTCACTTGGTTCGCTTCCCTCTTACAGCAGCATAGATCAATTGAACGGTATTGTTACTAAGAGCTTAAATACAGGATGTTCCAGAGCTTAGGCTTTGTTGAACTGAAGAACCTTGAGTCCCAAAGTTCCTTGAGGCACCTTTGTATCACCTTTTAGTAAGTACCACCTTTTACATACTGCCTTTAGCTTTTAATGATGTCAAGTGGCATTATTTCCATTCTTGAGATTTTTTTCACGAAATTGGGTCGAAACATGTTGCGTTCAAAGCTCCCTTTGAGGTGGTCGTCAATTGGACGCTTTTGTTCAGTTAAGCCTAGGAGCTTGAATAATCTGCTTTGATCTCGGTCTCATGGTGGTCTTATGTTATCTATGTCGGTAGGCATATTAATATTACGCAACTCAGGGCTTGGTTTGGTGTGACGCACAAACAATGATAAATATGTTTTTGTTAGTTGTATGTTTGAAATACCTACATAAAACGAAATGAGCTTTTAAAAGGTAGAGTGACGATGAGCTTTGATCCAGCTGACAAAGCGTGTATTAATGAAATAGTAACACCTACTACTTATACCTACCTTGTTCCGAAGTTATAATATAGGTCGATCAACATACGTCTCAGACAGAACTTAAATACATTACTTATTAGGTGCTCCATCTTAGACCACACTGTTGCTTTACATCAGGCAGGGTGTGGTCAAACACGAACCTATTTTCGTTAAAAAAAAAAGGTAAGTAGGTACTTATAGTATACGATATAGTAGGTATTTGAACCTACGAAGGGAGACAGACAAAAAATTAACAGTAGCTCTACTAAAGGTCAAAAGGCAGACAGACTTCTTTGTTAAGCTGGCAGCATAATAGCCCGCTTCAGAGTCAGAAATAAAAATAAAACATTAATGAAGTGAAGGATTTCTAATTAGTCTGGCACGAGGCGGTGGAGTGGAAGAAAATAAAATAAAGTAGCTATGACTGCCTGATTAAAGTATTAACCGTAGCGTGATCGGTAAGCGGGGTGAGTTAGATCGATGGAGCAATCGCTCTTACATTGTACTTACAACGAGCTTCAAGCTTTGTAAAATTGGCATTTTATAGTGAGGTATAATTAGAAGGTAGAAATTCCCTCATTTAGAGCTAAGTATAAGTATAATCCCCTAAACAAAACCATTGAGGCGTTCGCGGGTCAATTATTTCTTGACATTGTTTTTAATAATAAATAACCTAGGTAGGTACCTACTTTAATTAAAACTATTTGTACTTACGTCTATAACTTCAACCGCGTCTGCGTGGAAAGTTTTGCTAGAAACCCTACAAAGAAACATTTCCACTTACAATACTCGTGCCCCAACATTTTAACTTTAACACAGAAAGGTTTTACCGCAACCATTATGGCTGACTCATTTTCATTAAAGGGAGGTTGGGCCGTTAAAATTACATAAGTATTTTATTTTGCTCAACTTCAGAGTTTTACTGAAACAATTTATTCGAATTCCAAAATTTTCTTTTTTCTTTTCTGTAATAGCTGTCGGTTTATACCTACCTACCTAATCCTATTCTATTAAACGAGCAATATTTGTTTAATGTTTGAAGTTTGTTTGTACCTACTGACGTTCTCGAAAACGGCTCTAACGATTTCGATGAAATTTGCAGTACGGGTGTTTACGGGGGCGAAAAATCGATCTAGCTAGGTCTCTTATCTGAGAAAGCCGTTTTCTCGGCATTTTCACGCAAAGAGATTTACAAGTGCAATGTGGTTCGTAATTGAGCCACTAGATGGCGCTATGCACCCGAGCAGAGCTCGGTCGCCCAGATATTTTGAGTTAATTTCTAAACAAATTATGTAATTTTCAGGCGCAGCGGTAGTCGCAGAGGTATGGAGGGCGGCAGCGGAGTGGTGTATCGAGTGGTGGGCCGCACGAGAAGCAAGGCGGACTGCGGCCAGCAGACAGAGCGCACGCCCCAGCCTGCCAGGCAGGACACCACGTGGAAGAAGTACACCGACAGTCCTGGAGTGGGTGCACCGGTTTGTGTTTATTTGTAGCTTAGAAGTAGTTTCTATAGCTCTAGGTAGGTACACGACACGTGCTGGTAAAGGCATGGACGTATATAAGGGGGGTTAGGACCTCCCCCCCTAGCGTATTCATCGTGTTGATTTTTTTAAGTTTGGGGGAAAACTATTCAATCTTTGTATTTTGGAACCCTTGGACCCCCATAACAAAGCTTCCAGCCTGGGTAAAGAAATACAAGAGGACGACTATCGAATGGTGGATTACCTATATGAGATGAAAGATGATGAGATTTAACGCACCAGGCGTCGAGACAGGACATTACGTGGAAGAAGTATCTACACCGACGGATTTTACTAATAATTCCCCTCTAAACTTCTAAATATGTGCATATCACCTTCCTGTGAGTTCGAGTGAAAGTTTGACCGCCTGAACGTAGCTGAGCAATTTGTAAATTCAACTTTATTCTTACCCTGATAATCATTTCAGAGCCAGCCAGCCCCAGCGCCTCCCAGTCCGTCTCACGGGCGGCGCAGTGAGAAGAGTGAGCGGCGGACTGGTCATCATTCGCCACAGCATCACAAGAGGGAGAAGCTCTCTGCTGCCCAACAGCTTGGGATCGCGCCACATCCACAGGTTTGTCTTTACCTACATAACTATTAAAAAAAACTATGGAATCCTGGTTTAGAGTCTTTATAACTTTACCTAAGTATATAAGTATGAGTAGGTACCCAGTTAGTTAGCAGTTAGGGACCTAATGCTGTTGTGTTTGCGTGTATATGTAGGTGGTAATTTTAGAAAAAAAATCCATTTTGCAGTAGGTATGCGCAGATAGTATGTGCAGTAGGTATCTTCTAGTCAGCATTCGTCGAGAAATGGAGGATCGCAGGAAAGTACTTAGGTCTTTTCAGTTCTCCTTTTATTATCAACAGTCAGAGGCTCAGAAGTAGGATGAAACATTAACTCAGTCACAAAAAATATTTTGTAGGTAAGTATTAACTTGCCTAATGTTCATTTCAGCTTCAGTCTCCTAGTGGTGGATCAAGGCCTTCCAGTGTGTCAAGTGGTGGGAACGGAAGCAATTGTTCATCCAGTAAAGCGAAAGTTCCTCAGAACTTTGGATACGTAAAGCGACAAAATGGAGTGCAGCAGCCGGCTCCTCAATCGAATGGAGCCCAGCAGCACGCACAACAAGGGCACAGTAAGAACTTTCTATATTTATTAATCGAACTCTCGTGTGTATCGCCATCTAGCGGCAAAATACTACGACAATGAACAATCTGTCCTACTCGACGCTAGATGGCGCTCATAAGAAGTGAAATTGTTTTTTAGTGCTGGCAATTTCTCATTAATAATGTCATTGCAACAAAAGTCAAGTCAATCAATCAATCAAATCAATGTCAAAAAAAAATAAACAAAACAAAAGCCGGCCGGCGTGTTTTGTTATTTCGTATGATGTTCGATTTTCAATTTCTCTTGTTTTATTAATCAAAATGTTTTATTACATAATTCATATATTTTCATCCTAATTACAGACGGTGGAAGAACAGCACAGGTTTCTGCCGTGCCAAGAACGAAAGTCAAAGTGTCAGGTGGCACACAAACCTGTTCACAAGATTTGCAAAATCTTCAAATCCACAGTAAGTACTCACTAAAATCACTGATAATCTCAAAAGTATCATCTCTACATAAATATCTATGCGAACATAAATAGGTAATAGGACTCGATTTTAGCTACCTACCTACCTAACCAAAATATTAAATCAATTTTCGATTTACAGAAAATGGGATTGGACCTAAATCATACTCATTGGGAGGCACAGCTGCTGCACAGTTGTCTGCATCAGTTAGAGAACGACTCCTCGGTTCCCAGTCACTGCCCAAACCTGGAACACATGAGTTTGCAGCATTATTCCATCATCACAGGTAAACATCTAAGCACTTCTTCCAACGGATCTTGGCATTCGTGAAGTTAGCCGTTTCGATGCCCAGTGCAACTTTTTCATAAAAAAATTCTACTGCACAACAAAAAGCCTAACTTCACAAATGCCTAGATCCATTGTTACAACTGTACCTACATACCAATTTTTTTCACTACAGGAGGGTCATATCATATTCAGTTTCAGAATCAGTGCATTAGAAACTGTTCAAAGGTTAATTCATTTTTAAGGAATCTAATATATTATATAATATATATAAATTCTATTATAATTGCTCAATAATACTGCTATCATAATGTAGAAAAACCGTAACTTACTTTGAGTAAATTACGGCCTTTCTACATAAGACAGCAGAATATCACACAATACTTAAAATTAGATTTAAAGTAATAGGTACAATATGCACACTTTCTATGCTTTTTGAAAACAACAGAGCTGTTTTACACTAACATAATAGCCGTATTAAAACAATTAGGCAAGTAAGTAGGTATTGATGGTGATGATAAAAAGTATACTTTATCCTTATAGTAAAAAATGAGTGCTTAAACTTTTAAATATCTACCTAGTAAACATTCTTACTTGTTATATTTTATCTGGAGTACCTAGCTAAGATAATAAGAAAGTAAATGGCTTACTTTAGCTTGGCCTAATTATGAGCAGGCCTTGGCAATCATCTGGCTAGAAATGAAACTACCACAGAACAGAAACGTCTAATTAATCCGGCTGGTAGAAAGATGATTCATTTGCTCTTAGCTACAGGAATGGCTATGAAGAGTTTTAATTGAAATTGTTCTACAGGGCCGTATTTAATCAGCTTTTGTTGGTCTGCCTTTGTTAAAGATCTATGTTTATTCTCTTTATCCAGATGAATTAATATTAAGAAAGAAACATTTAATCTAGTAATGTATTTGTACTTGCAGAACATGAAGTAGGTACTTAAGAACTACTAGTACCACTTTGAATATTTTCTTTTAAATAAATTTACATTGTACATTGTTTCAGGCAACACTTTATAAGTACAAAATGTAAAAGATCTATGTAAATGGTCCATATAAAATATATGACCTTACAGTCTAACATACATAAAAACTTATCTACTATCACATGGAGTAGGTACTTTACTTATTTGAGTACCTTATGAAGAAAGTACATAAATTGATACTTCATGTATTGGTATAATCGACACTGTGTCATCCAGTGTTCATTGATTAGGTAATTAGGTACCATCATTCAAGTTTGCTGAGTACACCTCTGGATCAAACAAATGCTATGATAGATTCACTCAGTATTAACTCATTGTGGACAAACACTTGGTCTTGTAAAGACATTGGACAGATATGTCATACTTATTTAATTTAAAGTTACATTGATACTGTGGTGTAAGAATGTCACATACATTCAGGTATTTTTTCTTGTGAGCAAATAGGACTACTTATCTCTGTTTATGTTGATATTAGTGTTTGTTTACTTATAAAACCGTTATTCCTGTATTTTGATCTACACTACTTTGAGATAGGGTATACTTTAGACTCGTGATAGTTAGTAAGAAAATATATTTTGTCAAACTTTTTTTGAAGTTTCCGCGTGAGAACTTTTTCCTTCAATTTGATATTTTATCAGTACAAAATTACATCCTGTGAAAGCTACACCAACATGGTGTATTTGAGGCTTTATTAACAATTTTGTTTTTAATTTATTTTTTCAGAGTCACACCAAGAGGTGGGATGAAAATCAGTGATGGCAGTCTTTCAGACACACAAACATACTCTGAGGTGAAATCAGACTATGGAATACCATATGCGCCTTGGTTGAGACACAGGTATGTTCTTATAATTTTATATCTTTGTATGTGAATGTATGGGTTTTGTACAGTCCAGTGATGTGTTTTACTTGAATAATCTGATTATGCTGTATTTCATAGCATTGTCATAATCATAGCCATTATCTTTTCATACTGTGTGTCCCCATTTCTTGTGCCTTTTTGTCTAAGCATTATTTAAAAAATAACTTGAATGCATCTTGTGTATCATAATCATGCTTTTGTTTTCCTGTTTCTGCTGGCCAGTTGGAAAATATAATCCAAGAATGTAGTACTTACTTGAACTTAATTTAAATAAAAAACTTACTTGACACTCTTATGAGCAAACAAATTGCAATATATGTAATTAAAGAAGCATTTCTCGAACGCTTTCAGTGCACATGACGCATATGTGGTCACGGTCTTCCTGCGGCCCTCCTGCAGGAAATGGGTTACTTATTATAATCTAAAGTAGAATCTGGAATCCTAGATGCAGTTTGTTTTTGAATTTGCTTGCAATTTGACAATTTATGAATCTTACTTGACTATTCCATTAGGTCAATAATCCCTATGGACCTCGAAGAGTTGAGTGAGACAGTCACAGATTTCAGAATCAATTTTGGTTTTCCTATGCTGTATTTTAACTTCTGCATTGTGTGGATTTTGACGCTTTAGACACCTTCAAATATCACCGAGTTGGCAAATTAAAAAACCGACTTCAATGTCATGCTGAGCAATTTTCTGCATTCTCGAGGTGCATTTCTGTTCATAACTCCGAAGATCTTTATCTTTAACAGGTTTTCACCAATTTCTTATGGGGGGTAAACCCTTTAAAACAAAAAAAGAATTTTCCAAATCGGTCCAGGCGTCTTCGAGTAATCGGGGAACATACATAAAAAAAAACCGGTCAAGTGCGAGTCGAACTCGTACGCCGAGGGTTCCGTAGGTACCTAGCCATGGTGCCAATTAAGCTAGTCCGCTTAATTGTATGAGCGCCCATACAACTCGGAGGACAATTTTAATTGGCGTCAACTATGTATGTATGGGAACACCTTTTAATTTTCAACTTTTTTAACTTTTTGGAATTTTTCCTTTATTTGTGCCATAAGACCTTGCTTTTTGCCAAATTTCGTTATTCTAGGTCAACGGGAACTACCATTTAGGTTTTCGACCCAAAACCTCTAGGGTACTTCCGGTTGACCTAGAATTGTCAATTTTGGTTACAAGCAAGGTCTTCCAGCACAAGTAAAGGAAAAATTCCGAAAAATAAAAAAAGTTGATAATTAAGGTAAGTTTTGGTACTCACAAGTTTTCACGAAAACCTAAATTTGCCTATATCTTTTTATAGTGTTGACTCAGGACCTTGATTTTTATACTCACAATAGGGACTATAGACCTTAGTATATGGTATAAATTTCAACTTGCTAGCTCTACCCGTTCCTGAGATAATCGATGGTGACACACGGACAGACGGACAGACAGACAGACAGACAGACAGACAGACAGACAGACAGACAGACAGACAGACGGACAAGAAAGTGATATAATAAGGGTTCCTTTTTTTACCTTTTAAGGTACGGAACCCTAAAAAGATACCGACGAATTGAAAACCTCCTCCTTTTTTGAGTCTTAAAAAGATCTGAGATCTACCATGCTTTTGGCATACAGTGGTCGTGGTCTTGTTTAGTTTAAAAGCCAGTTCGCACTATCCAAGGTGTTTCTAGGTATGCACTTGTAAATAGCAACTGGCCAGCACCCATCACCTTTCACCATTTCAGCAATACATACTCTGCGAGCGGGCGGCTCTCGGAAGGCGAGTCTATGGAGTCGCTTACGTCGCTGCATTCGGCGCAGGCGCACAACCACACATCCTCACCTAACTCACACCATCGCAGCTCACTCACACACAATAAGCTGATCATGCACCGTGACGCTCAGGGTTCCCGGTTAAACAGGAGCAACAGTATTAGGTAGGTCTTTTGATTCAATACCTTAGTGCGGGGGTGCTCAAACTTATTGCTTCGACGACCTACCAGAAAATATTGTGAAAGCAAAGGATCGACTAAACTACTATGTTGGTAGGTAATGAAAAACATTTTTTTTTAAATCTGGTTTGTAGCACTTTTTTCGCGTTCACGTCTTGTCGCCGCGTATCCTTTCAATGTAACTACCTATTATGTTAGGAACGAGTACTAATAATAGGTATATTGCTGGCGATCTATTCGAAAAGCGCTCGCGATCGACTGTTTGGGCACCCCTGCTTAGTGCGACCATTATTGCTATGAAGAAAATATACTTCTCTTACAAATTGAGCCTTTTCGCAGAAATTATATACTTTAACATGAGTTGGCACTAAGCAGCGTCCTAACAGATTACGTGTCGCAACGAGCAGCGCTCATTTTTATGGCAGTGTACTCACTCACGTTTAACTTTTTAGGAGTACTTAGTGTTATTGTTGTATAGAATTAATAGGATTAATAATATTAATAATACAAAGTTAGATATCGAGTTCTTATGATGAATGCTTTGAGATCGCGTTTGTGCCAGCGATTGTCAAATATACAGGGTGTGGCAAATTCTTGGTCACTGAAGGGTAGCTACCTTTTCTCTTGTAGTTAGAAAGTTTTGTTCTTAGGAAACTTCAGTTTTATTTTGAAGAAAAAAATAATTGCATTTTTAGATTTTTGAAAAAAAGTAGGTACAGTTAGCCTAAAAAATTACATTTGTCAAAAAAAACAAGTTGGTCTTAATCGAGTCTATTTCCCATCAGGAACACTTCTCCCAAAGTAACTTATCAAATCAAATCGTAAGTTTTTGCAATAATTCAAAAAAACACATCCCATACATTTTCTATGAAATTAGTAGTTGTAAACATTATAGTGCCACTTATTCGATGGTTATTAATTTAAATTCGTAACTGCTTCGGCATGCTGGGAGGCTATTGTAAAGCCTTAGGCGCTTCAGACAGACCCGCAAGAGATGTTGGTTTGCATGGAGCATACCATTTGTACATCTGCAGGGAAGCACTTTGTTCTAAATATAAATACGCGCTTTACAATAGCCTCCCAGCTTGCCGGAGCAGTTACGAAATTAAATTAAGAACAATCAATTAAGTGGCACTGTAATGTTTACAACTCTTCATTTCATAGAAAATGTATTGGATGTGTTTTTTTGAATTATTGCAAAAACTTACGATTTGATTTGATAAGTTACTTTGGGAGAAGTGTTCCTGGTAGGAAATAGAGTCGATTAAGACCAACTTGTTTTTTTTTTGACAAATGTAATTTTTTAGGCTAACTGTACTTTTTTTCAAAAATCTAAAAATTCAATTATTTTTTTCATCAAAATAAAACTGAAGTTTCCTAAGAACAAAACTTTCTAACTACAAGAGAAAAGGTAGCTACCCTTCAGTGACCAAGAATTTGCCACACCCTGTAGACGCCAGCATAACTAATAAACTACGAGTAAAGAGGAATTTTTAGGTTCAATAGTGACCATCAGACCTTCCCTACTAATTATTTTAAGGGGTGAGGAAGTTTTTTTTTCATCCTATTCAAATAACTGAAATTAAAGCGACTTGTTGGGCTTTGGGGGTCTTGTTGGTTTAAAAGAAAATTAAATTAATGAGCGCTTCCGTGCTTCGGGGGCACGTTAAATTGACGGTCCCGGCTTTTAAGTCGTTAAGCCGTGACGGAGGCCTTTAGGCGGCCTAAAAACTCCGTCACCAGAGTTGGCCACTTACTCATATGAACTTACTTTTAAAAGAAAATTTTCGAAATAAAATTACTAGTCGGTATTATAGTGAATAGATTAAATTAAATGTCGGTGCCTATGCCTATCGAAAGAATAATAAAGGTAGGTAAATATCAAGTTTACCAAGTTAATTATAATTTATTCGATTTGTCGTATGCGTCCATGGAACAGGTTATCATCATTCATTACAAGTTGCACGAGTCCACTGTCTTCCAATTCAGTTTATCAGCTTGGACTTTACCACCTTGTGATAAAGCTCAAACGGTAAAGTGCATTCTGGGGCAATCAATCCAAACAGCGTGTCTTTGTAATCCAGGTCATCCTTTCTTTATCACGCTTCTATTGATTCTATTACATACCATGTTCATACATTGCTATTATGTATTCTTATGTAAGACCGTTTATGTATTGTTATGTAATTTACATGAAGTAAAGTACTGGGTGTTGAATTTTTAGCTACCTCAGAGATAGGACGTTTCCAAGGTAACGCCACAATAAATGGAAATTTGTACAGTTCATGTTTGCTTCAACGTGGCACGCTTCATACAAACTCAAACCTCTACTGCATGATTTGAACTTGGCACGGCTTAATTTAATTTATACGCCATCACTGCTAAGTTTTTAATAAGAAAATATAAAACAAGCAAAACACAACGATCCAAATTGTATTTGCAAAAAATAGCACACTTTTTAAGCACTTATTCCCAATACACACAATTTGATTTCACTTATTTTTTAACATGGTACCTACTTGTATTTGAACTATGCTTAATTTGAATATTGGGAATGCAGATTCCATTTGCATAGAGAATGGAGGGCAAGTGCTATCAAAACAAGCATTGAAGTCAATAGGCTTTTGTCGTACATATGCTAAACGTATATTGTGACATGTATCGTGCTAAATTCAAGGTTTCTTTCACAACTTGCGATTCACGTTACCAACTAGCGGGGCTAAAAAGGCCGTTATAGCAGAATTATAAATGATTAGAATTACGTTTGTTCTTGTCACTCTCATGTCTTTAAAAAGAAACGGCATACATTCAGATTATGATTCTGCTTTAACGGCCTTTTTGGCCTGTAGTTTTCTAGTTACAATAAAACTTGTACATTTTTTATATTTAAGGAAGAGTTGTGAAAGATTCCAATGGCTATGACAATGTTCTTACTAGCTTTATTAATCATAGTACTGGTTGCAGATCTACTAAATCAGAGAAACTCTACCCTTCGATGCTCCAAAGATCTTCAGAGAGCGATTACGAGCCTTATTATTGTTTACCTGTCCAATATGGACCAGGAGGTCAAGGTAAGACTTTTGATATGTTTTTTTAGTTTGAATTTACTATAGTCAAAGTGGAAAGGGGCACAATTTTTTAAATTTTGCGTGTACGATTACTTACAATTGCAAAACAGTAGTGGTGGTTACTGTCTGATTTCTAGGCACAATTTTATGCTCAATCAAAACACATCCCTCTATATTTTACCAATGGTGGTTGGTGATGATGAAAATGATGAAAAGTAGGCTATAACCTTCCTCAATGGAGAAATATTTTTTCAAATCAGACTGTTAGTTCTAGAGATAATTGCGTTCAAATCAACAAAAAAACAAACTTCCGATTTATATAATTCGAGTCTTATGAGACATGGGTTGCGGTGTTGAAGCCAATCTCTCGCTAAGTGTCTGAATACCTTTGTTTTTTTGTTTTTGTGTAAGTACCTACCTATGTTAGAAGCCTTAATAACACTAGTTTATAATACTAATGAAACTACGGATCTCTTGGTCTGAAAAAAATAATAATTTATTATTATTATAGGGTGAGTGGGGGCAAGATCGAAAACGGGGTAAGACAAAAAGCAGTCAATAACTCCCGATTAAGTAATCTTTTTACAGTGCTGGTAACATTGTCAAGACCACCATTTTTTTATGTCACAACCCTCAGTTAACATTTGCTGCTTAGATCCAGGGGTTGTGTAAAAAGTGCAATTTTCTGACACAGTGACTTTTACGCAAAGTGCTCAAGTCCTTTCATCTTACCCCGTGTCCAGTAACTTGAGCTACAAGGCAAGTACGAGTGTTTTATTGATATATCTACTCATTATTTTTAATTCTTACTTGTGTTATTACGTCTAAATATGGCTACTTCTCGTAGTTTAGGATTTATTTCAACTTTTAGTCTTTCCCCATCTCAATTTTGCGGGGTAAGACGAACATATACAAGTACCAATCTTACATCATTTTCAAAACTCATAGTAAGAGTCAGATGTTCTCAAACTTTTCCTGAACAGATGTTGGATGTATTAAATAGGTATGTAGGTACCCTCTTATGTTTCAAAGAGGTGCGAAGATTTATGTATGGAGCTAGGCATACCTACTGTCCGCCATTTAAAAAAATAGTTTTGGCAGCCAGAGATGAAACATATTGTGTCAATCGATAGAGGAAGTGATTACAATACAAACAAAAAGTATTGAATCTCGTAAGTGATAATTATAATTTCTGAGATATTTGGGTCAAGGTGTAGAAAACGCACCACTATGAAAAAAATTCACAAAAAAACAACGCCATATCATACTTCGGGAGAGGGGGCATGCGGGAGTATTAGGGTGGGGGAACGACGACGGGTCAACTTGAGGTCATTGACCGTTGACCCCGGGGTAATTGACCTTTGACCTCGAGTGGAAAAGTTTGAGAACCTTTACTTCAATCTTCCCCCGGTGGGGTAAGATTGATATATTCTAAATATGAAAATCTGTTATAACTTTGTTAAAAAAAGGAATTTTGGGATAAGAGTCAGTTTAGAGTTTTCAAGACAAAAAATGCTATAGACTAGGGGCCATCAAAAACGTCCTCATATTAATTTATTGTCTGATTTCACGATTTTAGAAAAACGTTCGATCTTTCCCCGCCACCTTTCCATCTTCCCCCAACTTTTTTTTCGTGATAAAATATTTTAACTTATTTTTTTCTACTTTTGGAACAGATATAACAGGCAATTATTGATGTAATATAAAAGTAGACTCTTTCCTCTTGAAGGATAACTAATTAATTTTTAGCATAAGTTAATATATTTTCTTCTACAAGGGATCAAACACAACACTGCTCATCTCATCAAAAAACCGTTCGATCTTGCCCCCACTCACCCTAATTATACTTTTAATCTACTCGGCTTTTAGACCGGGACTAACTGGGACACGGGCCTAGGCAAGTTGTGACTTAGGAAAAGGTTGAGTTTCATTAGGAAGTTCTGTTTGCAAAACCTTCCTCACTATTCCACATGTATTCAGAATAGGGATTGCAATGCCGCAGCCCGCGGGTTCCCGCATCTTAGAAATTATGTAAAAAATCAAATTGAAAATACAGATTTTGTTTGCATTATACTGAGACTGGGCTCTCTGTATTTTTTGTATCAAAATCTGTATTTTCAATTTGATATTTTACATAATTTCTAAGATTCGGAATCCAGCGGGCTGCGGGATTGCAATCCCTAATTCAGAATTACTGCTTTTTGTAAATGAATATGATAAATTATTATTAAAATTTGTATAGACAGATATGTAATTTGTACACAGCTTTGAACTACGGAGTGTCAGAGCCTCCTTCGCCGTCTCCAAGGTCAGCGTTAAGCCCGACCCACCAGCCGGGTAACGTGATGCATACGCCGCGCCATTCACATCACTATCCCAAGAAAAATGACGATGGTAAGTCTGAATTTTCATAAAGGTGAATTTATATTCACCTTCCTGATTTTTTTTTTAACGATAATAGGTTCGCGTTTGACCACACTCTGCCCGATGTAAATCAACAGTGTGATCTAAGATGGAGCACGCTTACCTAGAAGGAACCTATTGACTCTCGATTTGAAGACACCCAAATTATACTTTTCTGGAAATACAGACCCCGGCAAGGAGTTCCACATTTTCGCCGTGCGTATGAAAAATGTAGTTGAAGTGTAATTATGTACTTACATATTTCACACTCAAAAAAATTAAAGTAAGTATCCCATATCGATATACAGGGTGTAAGGTAACCGCTCCCGAGTAAACTAAAACAGTACATTCAGACCATGATTCTGTTAGCCTTTACCGAGACAAAATGGTTTTATATTACCTATTTATTTATTTATTTAATAAAAAGTTACATAAGGTTTTGTTGTAAGTACCTATCCAAAAAACTTATATTAAGTTTGTCCAGGCCACTGTGTTCTCGTTATACATAAAAGAAGGTAACATACATTAATAATAGAACCAAGAAAATAACGAGGTAGTTACCTATCAAAATCTTAAAGTACATCCAGTTTAGGTACGACTCTCTGACTACGTGAAATATGTAGAAAAGAACTTAGAGACAATATACGAGTAAATCAACAATACCTAAGATAAGATCCTAAATTATAACAATTGAACACAAATATAACAGAAAATGGCAGTAAAAATTAAAAAATGTCTGCTGTGCCTTGGGACCAATATGTACTGTAATTCATTTTTTTTTTTCATTTCAGAAACAGAGTTTAAATAAGTAATTGATTTCTTTTTTTTTTCGGTTGCTATCAAAAAGCATTGTTTAACTCTTTTTTGAGTTTTCGGAAGCTGTCTCCTTACACCCTATATAGCCAGATGTCTGTAGTGGAATTTCGTAACCGCAGACATGTGGTACTCATTGCCTGCATTCGGTTTCATTAAATTTCACTAACGACTTCGGGAATTAAGGGCGAATAAATTTACAGGAATTTAATCATCATCAACATTAATCTCTCCGAACTTATCCCTCTGAACAGGGTCAGTATAAAATAACTTTTTCTTCAATAAGGTACTCTTTACATTGGTGATTTAAAAAAAAAGTTTATTTGCATTATAATCTTAAGTTTAATAGGATTATAATCTTATTTGTAGGTCCCGGCTTTTAAGTCTTTAAGCCATGACGGAGGTACTTGGTTACACGCGAGCGAAGCCGCGCGGAAGCTAGTTTTTCATAATACGGTATTCCATAAATAATTCGATAATAAGGCATGTGATAATGGAAACATCACATGCCTTATTATCGAATTGAATTAATAAGGCATAACAATATTAGTAGAATTTACTTTTTTTCAGGTAAGTATACTTAATATAATTTTTGTTACAAATCCACCGTCTTTTACGACAGGATAAGAAAAACCATTATACTGCAAAAAGCGTTAGTAGCTCTACAGGCAGGTGCGACATTTCACAAAGTAATGTGTATGTAGGTGTTATTACTGTGGAGACTTGATGGACCAAGAATGATACACCTGTTTGAGTGCTCATTGCCTTAGGCAAAAACGGAACATGCCATATTTGACCACAATAGCTTTTAAATCGATGTAACGCTCGGAATGTTGATGACTTGTCTATTTTAATGGTTGTGGAAATTATTTGTTTTTCTTACTTGCATTTGTATATTTAAAAGTAAGGGTCGATTTACATCTGACGGAAGATCCGTCTCGCCCAATAACATTAAATAGAAACTAGCTAATCAATAGTTTAGTCCGAGATTGTGAAACAAGATCTTAGTCTTTCTCTACTACCTAACAAATTATTCACTGACGACATCGAAATAATTAGTAATGCATCCCGCAAAACTCGATTTTTGAAATATAAGGGCTTTTCAATATATCCGGTTAAGCTGGGAGGATGGTTTAGGTGCTGGGCAAGCCTACTCCATCTCAAACAATGTCCCGGGCACTACAGTGCCTCGTTAAGTGTAGGCAATGATTGCCTCCTGACACTTATAAATCATCTAGTAAAGATGTAAAGGCCTAATTTTTTATTTTCAATATCAGTTAAATAATAACTGTTTGTTTTAACAAAGAAAAAACACTCAGTTAATAGTTACACTTTTTAAAACCTACTAACCTAAACAACTAAATTAAAGGGAACTCTGTTTTCTATCTATAAATGACTAAAGATAGAAGACAGATTTCAGGTCACCGACCGCAGGTAAAGTGCCCAAAAGGCTGGCAGCGTTACCCCGTTGGATTTCTATACTTATCCTCTGTCCGAGGTATGCACCAGCCCTTTGGTCATTGGTCTCATCCACCAACCTCTTGGAATTTTCTCTGTAAAGGAGCCACGCTTCTGAGCCCCATGGTCCTAATGTCTCTACTCCAAAAGGCAGAAATATATACCCATCTCCGATAGATGTATATTTCCGCCTTTTTAAGTTTTCTGCTGCTGTCACCGCCGCACCTGCCGTCAGGTTGCTATACTGTTTGTTCTAATTGTGATGTTTTTCAACAGTGCATGGTTCCACTGCATCCCTGGTCTCAACCGCATCATCCCTCACCGCTGGCGCGGGCTCCGAAGAAAGGCAGGCTCATGAGGTAAATACTCCTGGTGTTTTATGAATAACCTACACATACTTATTCTATTCCTTTCTGCTAACCTTGTAACATCTCCAGGGTCTTTTATTTGTAAAAAATGTGGTCGATGATGCCACTCCCGCATAGGCCTCTTTAGCTACGAACGAAAATGTTCTATTTCAAACTGTGCTATAACTTGACTGACGCCATCTAAATCATCTGCAATGAATGTTCAAAGGCCAGTGATGATGACACATTCTATCTATTAAACATTTATTTACTAACTACACACTGAACTCCATTATACTTTTGTCTTATCGATCGAGCGAGCGAAGCGAGCGAAGATCTTAGTGGTAAGTTGGGCGATTTTGCTTTGTATGTTTGTATGTTTGTATGTTTGTATGTTTCACGAATTGTTGTTCGAGCATAACTGTCGAACCGTTCATCCAATCTGCATGAAACTTGGTAGGTCAATAGGTTGTGGTAAGGAAATTTACGGGGGAGCATATGAGCTTAATCGATGAAGGGGTTGTGAAGATATTGGGTTCCCAAGGGGGTAAAAAATTATGAAAGTTACACAAATAAATTGAGTGGGGTGTCATACGAAAGGGCTTATTTTGTACATTCCAAAATGGTTTTTATTTTTAATCTAGGATGTATAGTTTTTGAAATACGACCAAAGACCAAAAACTACGAAACCAGAGCTGCAAGAGCTCCCGTTGCATAGAGTTTCGATGACTTCGTAGCTCATTGACTGGTCGGTCTTAAAAAGAGAGTGGCATCGTTGCGGTTTGGTTTGCAATGATTTTAGATGCTACTTGATTTATTTTCATGATAAAAAAAATTTTGATAAAGAATGAAAATAATTGGGGTAAAAAAAGTTAAGTAGGTAAACAAATATATTGAGTGGGCTGTCAAATGAAAGGTCTTTATTTGTACATTCCAAAATAGTTATTATTTTTATTCTAGGACGTATACTTTTAGAAATACGACGAGAATTCATAAATATGAAATACCTAAATGAAAAATTAGACACGACATTATGTATTGCATGCATGCCAGTATTTTTTACCATGAAGAGCTAGCGCAATAGGCATACTCGGCAGTATCAGTAGTAGCACTTGAAATTATAGGGGTAGTCAGAAGAAAGTCCAAATTTAAGCCATCTACGGTGCGCGAGATCTCAGTTCGGGGCGAACTACTAGTTAGATTTGTACATATTCCTTTTTCATTGTACTCAAAACGGCTTAAACTGCATTCTGAAAACTAAGTTGTTATCAAGCAAATTGGTTAGTTAATATTAGACTTGCGAAAAATGCATCACTGAAGAGAAAAGAAAGATACATTTCATTTCACACAAAGATTCATATCCCTCTTTGTTATCTTCTTATCTTTTTGCTCAGTTTGCTCAGTGCATCAATTCAAATTTCAATCCCTTTCCCTATGATTGAAATGAAAGAAGAGTAGAAGAGTAATGTGAAAGAGATGCTTGAATGGTACATTTTTACATATACATTCATCTAATTCCCTCACGACGATTCACGACGACGAAGACTCAATGAGTATTGAGTAAGTGAGATAAGTATACATGATAGAGCAAGAGCGAGTCAATATTCGCCACGAAGTTCGTCGCGGTATCTCGGTGAAACTCGGATTTTCATTCCCATTTCCTATGTGAGTAAGTGAGCAAAGTGATAACAAGATGTATATTTGTCTCAAGTGATTGAAAAGAAAGGTGAGTAATATGGGATGATGGTATTCACTTTTCTCTTTCCCTCGCGAGCTACCCAAGTCTAGTTAATATTGATTGGTTTAAAACTCAGTCAAGATCAGTTCAAAGTCTGTCAGTAACATACAAACATTTCTAGAAAAATACGTCATCCGCTTCTTAACAAGTAGCAAATACGAACGGAAAGGAGTGCCTACATACTACACTTGTAGGATGTAGGAAGTCCTCTACGCAAAGTAAGAATATAGAAGTTACACATTATAACTGTTGCCGGAAGATGATAGACGAGTATAATGCCTGTTAGTAATAGAATTCTTAAACTTTGTACCACTCGGATTTCGTGATTGCCTTCATTTGTAAGGTACTTCTCTGACGCGTATCTTGAATAAATATTTCCTTCTTAGAAATTTATTAATGAGGTTATCGAAGTCGTATAGAAAATATCTACACGTTCCCTAAATATACAAAAATATGACTGTCTATTGCTCAACACAGTAAAATTACTCGTTAAACAGTAACTGTCTTATGCATAAAAAACTTAGTGCGCCGACCAATATTACTACAGCGCCAGCGTTGTTTCCAAAATCAAAAGAGCGCTCCAGCGAACCTGCGGGCTTAAAAAGGTCGCTGTAGCAGAATCACAATAGGAATAGGCATGATGACAGTAATCAAGTATCGCCAAAATATTTATCTGATCTAATGAAATAGGATTCAAAGATTTTGAAAAATGTATTTATTCTCTTATTAATCAAATCAAATCAAATCATTTATTTATTTCTCTCACAAACAATATTATAAATAGTAAAATAAATATACAGAATAATTAATATTAAAAACGTTGTATTATAAAAACCTGTTTTGTGAGAGACTGGTGCCTGTAATGGTGTAATGTCGAGATTACTAATTTATTTGCTAAAATAAATCTACAAAATACAACAATCGGCCATGATAGCCAAAACGCTAGCCGGTGTCATGGCGTCTGTCATTGCGTCTCGTCTCGGTAAACATCCTTTTGTTTCTATAGTAACTATGTAGGCATCACTGGTTGATATACCGATCCGTGTCGTAAAAACAGACGCCATGACACCGGCGAGCGTTTTGGCGTGAATTTGAAAATTTAAATTTAAATGTACTTTTATTGCACAAAAACCTTAATTTTCTACAGAAATATGATATATTTACCTTCGTGACTTCTGGAACTTGAAACCTATTGTTTTTTGTTTTATTTTGTTCTCTTTCACATTGTAGTTTTTGTTATAAGTACCTACCTATATATTTATCATATTCTTGATCTGATTGTAGATTATTAGCCTGTGGATTTATACCCAGTTAAACATGTAACCCGCTCAGCTACTTATTGTTATATCGGCGAACATCGACCGAGACGGGTAAATTGAAAACCAGCGTTGCATGTTCCACATGCAGCTTATGCTGAATTTACTCCCTTTGTCTCAACCTAACCTTGTGTACTTACCTATCTTTGGCTTGTTACTTTGTGTTATTGATGAGACAATAAATAAATTTGTATTTGTATATTTTAGACATAATAGATACTTCTGAATATCATAGAAGAGATTTTGAAAATTAGTCATCATGCCTATTGAACTACATAATGCCGTCTCTTTTCGTTGACTGAGAGTGAAAAGAGACGGCATATAGTTCAATTTCTGTTGTGATTCTTCTATAGCGACCTTTTTAAGCCCGCTGGTCGGCGCACTAAGTTTTTATTCATAACACCATAAAGAGATGGTACGCTAAGACTTTACTTCCATGGTGTAAGAATTTTCATAAAATTGTATGCAGTAAGGACAAAATCAAAATGGACCAAGTCGCAGGCATCTGCTTGCCTATAATAAATATGCAACTAGAATAATTTAAGCCCAAGTTTCCAATTTGCCTCCTGGCGGTAAAATGTATCCGAGCGCAGTTATAAACGGCTTCATTTGCAGGTGCGAAAACTGAGACGAGAACTTGCTGACGCTAAAGAAAAAGTACACACATTGACGACGCAGCTTACCACTAATGTAAGTACTAATTTAGTTGAAACGACAGGTTTATTATCACACCTTCCTCTCCGATAATATTCTACCGGATCTCGACCGTAAACGAAACAGTTTTAACTACAAGTTACGTAATTTGCATAAGTCAATGATTTGAAAACAGAGAAGTATCAGCATCCTCATAACGCAGGTGTAAAGAAATTACCAATATGTTCTAAACCCATATTTCATGTCCTCAAACAGCGGAAGGTAGTTACCTACATGGGAATATTATACGAAAGAAACCGAATCTGTCAAAATGCATTAGGTAACCGTCAGCCTATATGCGCAGTACGGTAATTTGATAGGAATACTCTACGACAAAATTGTCAGTACCTTCTAATGATATCGTTGTGATGTACCCAATGACATTGCTTCGTAATAAATGTGTAGATACAGTATTATATTGTGGGTTGTAGTAAATTATGTGATTGTGTCGAGGTAGAGCACTTTGTAAAACTATAATTTCATCCACATTAAATATATAAGACTTTCCTACTAAGTTTTTTCTTCCTACAAGTTGAAGTTATTAGAAGATGATGATCTCAATTCATGATACCAGCTAACACATTATTTATACATTCTTATTGCGATGCGTAAGGTTACACGGATAAAGCATAGCACATGTTCACGCTGACATACTGTCTGTGAGGCGCAATATGGTGTAACTCAATATCAAAATGATTTCGTGGCTATCTTATATTTTAATTTACATTCTGCGGTTTACGAAAGGTCGCACTCAACACGTTGTTTACTTATTTACTTTCACTGGAATGTTCTATCATCTACGACTTAAAAGGGCTAGTTACGTTCAAAGCCTAGATAATTTATTTTACGTTCGTGGGAAAAATCTGACGGCCTAGTTTTATCTGAGGTCAAATGTCAAACATTCAACAAGATGAATACCAATAAGCTAAAAACGGAACCGTATCTGCGTTGACCCTTGATATAATATCAACATTATAATGCTCTAAAAGAAAACGTGAATTTACTAGCCACTTGTTGAAAGCTATCCGGTAGACAATCTCTGAAGCTGTGCCACATATGACTTATTTGGTGACGTGTTCCATATCAGTCTGCTGATAAGCCGAGGATCGTGGAAGGCAGAAATGTCACGACGAAAGGGTCATTGAATAATATCATAGGTCCGTCCGTGAGACGCGCGGTCGCCCGCCTCGCTCCCATATCTGGAAAATGGAATGTGTGCCAAACGCCAACTGTCTTGCTACCGTATGCTATCTTTGGCCTGATGTCCAAGTCCTTAGCTGATAAAGCGTAGAACAAGTTGTGAATCATGCAAAAGGCATTGTTTACGATAATTTAACGACCTAATAGAGAAACAAGTTCACTGAACCAAATTAGTTTGAGAAAAAACAGACACAATATTTATTTTCCCTATATCACGACAGGTGATATAATCAAAGATCACATTTTGCTCACGAACAGTAACCTTTTGTTTACCTAGATGCATTGAATGACGTAAAACTAAAATATAAACATAATATTTTCAATGACGTCTCTTCAATGGCAGATAAAGTATAACTATTATATTCTATGTTATGATTATTTGAGATCATAGGTGCTTTATACAAACATCAAGTCCTCTCAATATGATAGGTGCTGCATAGACTACTATCTAACTACTAAGTGGAGGTGGTGAAAAGCATCTAAAGGAAATACCTGACTTTCTAAAATATTATCAGAAGCGTCAAGATGCAAGAGCAATTTGCTTACCCATAATTTTCTATTATTGAGTCTCATTGCAACTAAGTAACTCTGGAAATGGAATAGTAGTAATACTCTCATGGATAAGTTACGTAAACATCTATGCGACTCCAATTTATTGCGACGCTTCGTGTGGCATACATTATGTTATACCTACCTACTTATGTTTTACTATCATAGAAGGCCACAAGTTTACTGTGATTTGTGATACAAAATCGTAAAATTTTATTATGTATACGTTAGGGCCAATAAGAGCCACTGTTATCAATACGTCCGAGTTTTACTGTATTTTTATGCTTCTTCTAATGTCGGGCACAATTTCGAAGTAACTGTCTCATTCTTGCATCAAGTAGAAAATATTCCACATCGATGTTATTGGTTTCTAATAAATAATTTATCATAGCTGTGATGTCAGTTATCTTGGCAAGTAGGTAATATGGTGGAACCTAATGAACCAGTAGATGTCTACAATTTAATTACGTATTTTGTATTCTATGTTACAACTCTGACAAACTGCGGCTTTGTAATCAACAAGGCATCAATTTATTTAAATATATTTTTAACTTGCAAGTAGGTACAGATTATACAAAATAAATATTCATTAATACTGGTAATACACGTAAGCGGCCATCGCCAACATTATGCTGGTAAAATACGAGTATTCGAGTAAAATTAAAATGAAAAGAACGCTTAAAACATGAGAAACTAATTATCGCCCTTGTTTTCACTTCATTAGCCCAAATGCAAATATAGCAATGATCATCAAAATGTATCCTCATAATAAGCCCACACACCTCACAAGCAACAAAATGGAAGCAAAAAACAACTGTCTTGTATCGTTAGCTGATTATTATCATTGTAAACAAAGCATTTCAAATTAGTCTCCATCGAAATCATGCTGCATTGCAAAAACGAATTAATGATTATACTTTGAGAGTAACGGACATCGATAACATTGGCGCTCGTTAATTCCTAAGGACAAAGAAAACTGTTCAATGAGGCTCTGTTGTTTAGATGTTTTTGTTCGCTTAATTCACTGGTCGGTAAAGCTTCGCCGCCATAAATAATTCATCACGAGAAACCGACCGTCCATCGTTGTTCTTGCGACGCCATTGTGTAGATCTCGAACTGTGTTGTGATTTACTCGGCTGCAGGGCTAATACATCGTTCTTCGAATCATATTTTATTTGCGCACAATAGAAGTGTTTTTCTGTGTAGATTTGTTCAAGAATCTTTCTCTCTTCAGTATCGCCAGCTATGTATCAAACATAGATTGTAAAACAAATTACAAATAGACTCTACCTTTATATTACTCTCCAATTTTGGTTCGATGCTTTGGTCAAGGACAGTGTTGGATATGAATGTGGAAGGATACATAATGTAAAAGAAGTAAGGACGGCCTAAGCAAAGATGAATAGATTGTGTGAAAGAGGACATGCATGGGAAAGGAGTGAATACCGAGACGACGAGTGATAGGAGGGAATGGAAGAAGAGAACATGTTGTGCCGACCCCACCTAGTAGGAAAAGGGCAAAGAAAATGATGACGATGCTTTGGTGAAGACGAAAAAAGTTAAAGCAACAGCTTATTGTGTCAATAACAAACAAAACTGCGTTCAATATAGCTGAAAACATACAGTAAAGTCCATCTCCATTATGACTTAGGTACAAAGTGAAGCAATTGGTCTCAATGGCAATATAATTTGATGAATCCGACGCACTTGTCCTTACACATTCTTGATCATGTTCAATTTATTATTACTTATGCAGATATATTATTGATTTGACTAGCAATAATAATTAGGGCATTTTAAAAAACTGAATGAAAATCTTAAAACTGAATAAGCGTATCATTGGCAATGATGATTGGTTTAAAATTTTAAATAGCGGGTGATACATTATTGAACTTTTAGTTATCTGGTCATGGTCAAAAATCCTGATCAACCTTACGGGGCAAAATGCCATTATTACCATTATTGTATTTTCGTCGATGTTGTCTTTGCCCATATTAAGGTTACCTAAAGCCGTAGGGTTTAATTATTTATTAATCCAACATATTATCTTCTTACCTATCGATCTTGTACTTATACTTCTTGGAGAAGTTTTACTATGAACTTTAAGTCCAAATTAAGATTGAATCCATAACAACGCTGGTTTCATAATTGCAACACGAAGTTTGCAAGTTATTATTGGCTCCATGCCAACTCCAACAAAGAAATGAACGTGATTGGAAATAAACGCACGCTTATGCCTATAAAACTAGGAATGACTCACTTATTAACATTAATATTTGTCTTGATTGATACTAAACTTTCAATTGCCAGTTGATTATGAGGTGCATCGACCGATACAATATTTGCATATTATTATGGGTGATGTTGAATTGACAGATACGACGTTAACAATATTTTAAACAGTTATTTGACGATATTGTGTTTAGCTGGTGTGCTTGTTCTAATAAAAGAGGCTATATTTCTTAAACCAAACTATGATCTTAGTACACCTGCTTAGGTACATTACTCGTCCCTTGTGTCTTATCTCATGTAAATCCTTATTCTTAGTATTACCAGGCCTGTCTCACTTCTCACTTTAGGTATTTATCGGACGCGCGCCGCCTCGGGCGGCGCGCGACATAGGTTGCCACTTTCCGCTCGCTCGGCTTGCGGACTAGACGCATTGTGCGTAATTATCGTGATCTCGTATACATCGTTTCTTGTGATTTTTGCACGATAACTAAACGATCTAATCCGTATAAAAGATACTGCTGTGTCTACGGATGTCTAAACAAAAGGAAAAGCAATGAATGGACATTAACATTCCACAAAATTCCGGAAGATATTGAAAGGTTGGTAGGTACCTACTAAGCTTTATTTAATATTTAATTTATATAATTTGTTGTAAGTACCTATTTAAATAAATCATCAATAAATACCTAGGTAGGTACTTACTTTTACTCTGTAACTGTAGGTGCATAATGAAAACGAGATTTTATAGGTACCTATTCGATTCCTTTTTGATTGAATAGGTACCTGTTTACAAATAAACAAACATAATACACCTACAAAACTACCTACCTACAAAACTGTAGGTAGGTAGGTACCTACAGTTTTGTTTATTTACATATGTACCTAAAAGTAACTTATCCATTAAGTAGGTACCTAACCTACTTAATATAATAATTGTAAGTGTTTAGAAGTTACATTACATTCATAGAGCCATGTTGGTCGAAGTGATTAGTACCTCAACTTTCGAGACGAAGGTCGTGGGTTCGAGTCCTGGCCGTGCATTAAATTGCAAATGTGATTGCAAACCTAACATTAAAAGGGTGATTATCGGATAACGGCTCCCGGTCTAGTTGTGTGATGATGATGATTGTGTGTGTCTGATCGATGTCTAGGTAGGTATGAAGGTATAGATATTTTGAAATGCAATTGTTTACAAAACGAACGAGATAATAATGTATCTACCTACTTCACCTACCTACGTACAATACGTAGTACCTACTTACTACTATTTATTCTGTGGTAACGGTAGATTAAATTATATTTAGGCCTACTTATTTTAGAACTTAAGTGGGTACTGTTTTTGTGACAGATAAAATAAATTAATTTATTTGTGTTGTCGCAAGCGAAAATTCGACAACCCTTACGAGTCGCGTCACACCGCGCCAGACAGTGACACAGTTACGCATTAGAGCAGGATGGGAATGTTTAGGCAAATATCTCGATAGGTAATAGGCCCATAGGCGAGTTGAATTGCACTTTATAGCTTCGCCGCGAGAGTCTCTATTTAAACAAATTTACTCGCGAAGTGACCCTTCTGTACGTAGTACTAGTATTCTGTGGTATTACTAGCCACTGAAATATTATAGCTGAGATTACGCTTAGTTTGTCCTGACTTAACCTTTTGTCGTTTGTTTGTGTTAGCAAAGTGTACACATCTTCATAATCTCTGCTGCGTGTGCGCAGAGACCTTATCAACTGAAACTCGAGCCCAAGGGCCATAAATCGTCCAAAGTGCCAGCGCTTGCGCAACAAGTGCCTCTCCTATATTAATGATATCGTCCCTTTTTTGCTCCTTCATCATAAAGTTACCACGTCCGTTTTTTCTTACTGGAGATATAGTTTGCCAGATTTTTATAGTTTCCACAATTGTAATGACCCTTCAAAATTTACGTCACCCTTCCTTTCCCACACCCTAAATAGAAACCCCTGTCCCCATCCTGTCTATAATCAATAGACCGTGTGTTGCTAGTTTGATCGGTGATCCGGGTTCCTTGGGTTCCGTGACTCAGAATTATGTTCAATGCAGTCGGTAACCAACACGGCACCATCAGTCAAACATGCCAACCAGTGAACCAGTGTGTATTGAGCTTTGTCGGAGGGCGGACGCACGTTCACCGCCGAACGGACCGCTTTACACGTTGATTATAAACAAACTTTGTTGTGAATTAAACTTTGATTCAGTGTGTGAAAAGTTTTATGTGTAAAACCTGATAGTGATTACAAACAAGTATTGATACTTACTTTTTGTGGAGCACAGAGTTTTTTGATCTCCATACGAGTAAAACACGTTTGATTATAGTTTGTTGTTTTGTTACCAAGACATCCGGGTGTAATTTTCTTGTTACTTCTCCATGTTTGGTCGATAATATGATTAATTATGTTATAATGAGCACCATCCTCTGTTGTTTATTCAGTTCCATAATGATGTGCATTGTGAAAAACATTCATGACAAGAATACGAACTTGAATTTAGGTATCATATAAATAAAATATTAATGTTACGTTTTAAAACGTTAGCCTCAATGTTTCAGTACTATTTGAACATGTTTACAAACTTTTAAGTTCCCAGTCTCTAACTCAGGAGCAGGTAACTGCGTCCCTTTTTTACCCGTGTCGTCCTTTATTAGCAGGTCCCATTCGGACTCGGTAAACAGAGTTCTTACGAGTATTTCAATTGTTATTCCAAACTTTGTCACAGTACTTTGTTATACAGTATTATTAATGACAGGATATTAATTATTCGTCACTAAACTTTTTTCTCTCGTGTCTTTAAAAATGTACTTCTGTATTTTTAAAATGAATATTCCCTGTACAACGCAATGTGAAAATACAACTCGTAACACTTTCCAGTTCACTTTTAATTACTAGATAGCTATGTACATACATAGTAATGAAGTTAAATGGTAGTTGTGCCCGAGGATATTAACGGGTTTGATATCTAAATTGGCGCTGGTGTAGTGGGGCAGCTGCAAAACATCAAACGCTGCTAGGATGTCAATGCAACTTGTCAATCGAGAAGAGTTGCGTCTACGCATGTCTCTTGCTTACGATAAAAACGAACATCAAAGCAACCATACTCTGTTTACAGCCGTATCTGGTTTTATTTGGGGTCACCCGTTTGATACCAATCTCGTTTGATGTATTTTATATATGAATCCAGCAGAATTTACTCGTTCAATTTTTACATCATAAAGCATTTATGCTCACTTTTCATTACTGTGTTCCTAAACTCATAATAAATTAAATAGTCGCTACTGTACGTTGCTACACCGTAAATTCTCGGCTATTCCTTTGTGCAGATTCTATGACTAGTAGGTACCTATACTGTAAAGAAACATTTATTTATCAACTGACTTCAAAGGTAATAACTACTATACTGCCAATTACTGCACATAACTATTTAATTAAGTAGTAAGTTAGTATGAGCAAGTGGCCAATTTAAGTAACTATTTAATTAAAAGCTAATATCGTATAAGTAACAATAACGATAAATCAATATCTTTATAGTAGCGTGTACCAATGGCCTTCCATCTTTGTTTTTACCTTAGACTCTTTGTCAATAGTATGTTATATTTTATTCCCAAGACATTTGAGTGAGGGCTCGCATTAGGTCGTGACGTCGGTCGCGTACAAACAATTGTCAACACTCCGACACTCAGGAGTATGACTCCGGTTCTCGTCCCATTTACGCAATTTGCCCACTGCCTACCGCCTCAGTAATTTAAACTGTAAATATAGTCAACTGCTCCACTTATCATATCATCTACATCAAAGATAACAATTCTGAGTATGGGCAGAAATTGACGCCCTAAAGATTTTAGACGAACGCACGTAAAGATTTCTTGTTATTCACATCAATCACTCTACTTATGACTTCTTCTAATATGTAAACATTAGTAGGATTTTACTCAATCTGCTTCACTGACTTATAACTTCTCTAAATTGTCTAATCTAGTTAAGCTATTATCGCTTTATATGCGGTTTAAATAATCTGGCTTTATCAATAGATAAATAACACGAGTATCTTTGACTATGAGACATGAAATACTGGTCTTATCAATTATCGTTAAGTTTATTTACTCGAGATACAGAATGCTATTGTACCAAATTTGAGTATGAATTTATTAGTTTATGCGTTATTGCCAATTGAAAGCACTGCCAGCAGTTGCAAAGTTGAATATTTATGAAGGAGGACATTTGAAAGGAGCATTTACTGGTTGTTAGAATACACTGTGTTCAATCAGCAGAGCGCCTTGTCGACACTCTCAATTGAGGTTAATTCGTATGGAGACTGGCCAGGGATCTTTAGATAGCGCCCCTTCAATATTTATTTGTTCAATAAGCAGCCTGGTAAACGTTAAAGCCCTTTAATATCACACTAGTATTATAAATGCGAAAGTTTGGATGGATGGATGTATATGGATGTTCTTCTATAACTCGAAAATATCTGAAACGATTTGCCTGTAATGTAAAAAATATAGATAGATAGATAATAATGACCGGGAATAGGACATAGGCTACTGTTTATCCCGGTTCCCGTGGGATAATAAAATAGTAGTCCACGCGGGCGAAGACGCGGGCATCCGCTAGTATTATTATAAACTAGCTGACGCCCGCGGCTTTGCCCGCGTGGACTACTATTTTGTTTATCCCACGGGAACCGTGCATTTTTTCGGGATAAAAAGTAGCCTATGTCCTATTCCCGGTCATTATCTATTTATGTTTTAAATTTCAGCCAAATTGGTTCAGTAGTTATGGAGATACGTGGCAACAAACATTCACACACACACACACACACACACACACAGACTTTCGCCTTTATAATATTAGTAGGATATCTATAATTTAAACTGATTTCTGGTCTCTAGCTCTTACACTTTTTACCACATCCTGTGCGTGAAATCTTAAGTGTAGCAAACTTACGATTTCACTATTCACTTTCCATTCCTTCAAACATATCAATACCAAACAAGGCTTATTTAACTGTGTTTGATTTGACAGGTTTATAAAGGTTATAAATAAGTTACTCACATTAAACTCGACTTTACAAACATACAGAACCCTAACTTTCTATTCATTTTAGTCGCACACATCTGAAGTAATGTTTGCTGTGGAAAGACAACGAACTCGTTAAACGCATATAAAAAGACCAAGCTTTCAGGTGTCAGCACGTTGAGCTCAAATGTTAACAATGCTGTCTGCTACAGGCTACAATACAAACAATAGTTTTTTACTTACGCTCAATACTATTGTTTGCCAAAGAATCAAGTATCGAAGTTGTATAAAAAACATACTATATTAGGCATAGGCCGGTCTGCTTATGATTACCTAACACGTGAAATCGACTGTGACTTGAGTCTGAAACAGGAATTATTATTTAGCAGGAAACGACTGTACAAGCTAATTGTTAGCTGTTTAATTAATTTCGTCCGTTGACAGGGTATCGGCTCTGTGCATAGTATTTTTAGTTAGGTAAGTTCTTGCCCTCTTGTTAAAGAAATCGGTTGATTAATTAGTGAAACATAAATACTAGTTAGTAGTAAGTAAGTACATTGTGTTACATACCTACTACATGTTGCAAGGTTTTCAAACATTTTGTCATCAACGATCAGCGATCTTTCTGCCTGAAATTGGCGTGATTCTGTGTGTATATTTGTATTACCATTATAATTATTCTTATTCTTAGTGAGTCCATTGCGTTTTAAATAGGTAACGATGCGCTACCACCACTATTTTTACCAACTTAAAAACTGGCTGACCTCTTCAGAACAAGAGATTTATCAATGAATCGTGTACGTTAATGCGAAACCCGTTCAGCAATTATGTATCATTGCGTCATCACTATCCGCCGCAAAGGCGACCTTGACAGGATGACCATACATAATAATCTCAAGAAGTGCCTATGTATTAAGATAATATGTTTTCGTAAAATATTTTGACGTACTACCTACCACCCAAACGATAACCGAGAAGGTGGCTTTATTTTCGGTACAAAAACTATCGTTGAATGAAATTATATTCGTAATCCCACGTGTGTAAGTAAATCGCATAAACATCATCCGGTTTGGTTATCTCGTAGTGTAGGTGCAACTTCCTAAGTGGTTTATCCGTTATCCCATAAAGTACCGGGTAACTACAAAGTTGAATAGCGACCGCGGAAGGAAGCTCTACAAGACAGGATCATGCCATATCTACTCAGGAAGCACCAGTAGCAAGCACATCCACTTGAAAGTGGATAAGCTTAGGATCAGACTCACGTTACAACGAACTATAAACAAAGTTCATAAACACGCAACGCGCGTCGCCTTTCTGCTTAGTTAACGAAGCATGGTGGCCTACCCGACTGAGAGGCAAATTGATAAAGATGTCAACAAGCAGCCGTTGGTCATTATGACTCACTAATGTATATATAACTACGTAGTACTAGTATTCTGTGATATAACCAGGCCTGTCTCACTTCTCACTTTAGGTATTTATCGGACGCGCGCCGCCTCGGGGGGCGCGCGACATAGGTTGCCACTTGCCGCTCGCTCGGCTTGCGGACTAGACGCATTGTGCGTAATTATCGTGATCTCGTATACATCGTTTCTTGTGATTTTTGCACGATAACTAAACGATCTAATCCGTATAAAAGATACTGCTGTGTCTACGGGTGTCTAAACAAAAGGAAAAGCAATGAATGGACATTAACATTCCACAAAATTCCGGAAGATATTGAAAGGTTGGTAGGTAGCTACTAAGCTTTTCTATAATTTGTTGTAAGTACCTATTTAAATAAATCATCAATAAATACCTAGGTAGGTACTTACTTTTACTCTGTAACTGTAGGTGCATAATGAAAACAAGATTTTATAGGTACCTATTCGATTCCTTTTTGATTGAATAGGTACCTGTTTACAAATAAACAAACATAATACACGTACAAAACTACCTACCTACAAAACTGTAGGTAGGTAGGTACCTACAGTTATGTTTATTTACATCTAAAAGTAACTTATCCATTAAGTAGGTACCTAACCTACTTAATATAATAATTGTAAGTGTTTAGAAGTTACATTACATTCATAGAGCCATGTTGGTCGAAGTGATTAGTACCTCAACTTTCGAGACGAAGGTCGTGGGTTCGAGTCCTGGCCCTGCATTAAATTGCAAACCTAACATTAAAAGGGTGATTATCGGATAACGGCTCCCGGTCTAGTTGTGTGATGATGATGATTGTGTGTGTCTGATCGATGTCTAGGTAGGTATGAAGGTATAGATATTTTGAAATGCAATTGTTTACAAAACCAACGAGATAATAATGTATCTACCTACTTCACCTACCTACGTACAATACGTAGTACCTACTTACTACTATTTATTCTGTGGTAACGGTAGATTAAATTATATTTAGGCCTACTTATTTTAGAACTTAAGTAGGTACTGTTTTTGTGACAGATAAAATAAATTAATTTATTTGTGTTGTCGCAAGCGAAAATTCGACAACCCTAACCCCGCATCCACACGTTGGGGCCAACGTTGGTCCCAATGCCTCTCACCAACGTGTGGTGCTGACAAAATAGCTTGGCGCCAACGTTGGGGCCAACGTTGGGGCTTGGCCGTGCCGTGTCGGTTTTATCAAAGGAAGTTGGCGCGCCAACGTTGGGGATCCGTCCACACGTTGGCGCTATGCTCAGTCCCGTTTCGACGCGCATCGTGAGCGCACGTGTCGACTGACGAGCGAGAATGTCATCGTATTCCTTATTTATTGTGTTTGTAGGACTATCGGGCTGAAATTTTGCACACTTATAGATTCTCGGTGACAATGAAATATTATGGTATCAACAAGCTGATCTGATGATGGAGTCAAGAGCTGTTTAACAGAACTCCTCAGTAAATAAGCCGATTGAGTTGAAACTCGGCATATTTGTCAAGTTCTGACTACAATGTAATAATATGGTGACAGCGAGCTGATCTGATGATGGAGTCTACTATTTTTTTTTTATGTTACGGGAACCGTGCAATTTTTTGGGATAAAAAGTAGCTTATGTCCTATTTCCGGTTATTATCTATCTATATTTTAAATATCACCCATATCGGTTAAGTGGTTGTCGTGTTAGAGAGGAACAAACATACATCCAAACATCCAAACTTTCGCTTTTATAATATAGTGTGTTGTGTGAAGTGTGATAGTGACATGATGTGATGTGATTGTGATAAAATTGGTATTCAGTAATGTAAAATCACTTAGAGAAATTTCAATTTCTGTATCGGACGCGCAGACATCGGACGTCTGCACGTTGGCTCTGACGGAACAAGACTGGTGTATCGCCAACGTGTGGATGGTTCACGAACTCTTGGCGCCAACGTTGGGACCAACGTTGGCCCCAACGTATGGAGCCGGCGTTACGAGTCGCGTCACACCGCGCCAGACAGTGACACAGTTACGCATTAGAGCAGGATGGGAATGTTTAGGCAAATATCTCGATAGGTAATAGGTAGTAGGCCCATAGGCGAGTTGAATTGCACTTTATAGCTTCGCCGCGAGAGTCTCTATTTAAACAAATTTACTCGCGAAGTGACCCTTCTGTACGTAGTACTAGTATTCTGTGATATAACTGCAGATATCTTACAAAATATAATTGACCGTGCAAAATGGTGATTAATAAATACATAGTATGGCCAAATGTGGTTTTGGTTTGGCATCTGTTGGCATGGAGTTTAATTTCGTCACAGTTGATTGAGTATCATTAGCATGACAATAGCTCAGTATAGAGGTCGGAGGTCACGCCGTTGCCCTTAGAACTCGTGCTGCTCTACAACACAATACCGCAGACAATGCGCCCCTCCCATGTGGTTTATTGGCTTCTTTGTCAACGATGTCATCGTCTGCGAAAGTAGCTAGATTATCCAGTTTCCGCTCTCAGAATTTGCAAATACATACTTAAAGATTTTAAACAAGTTTATTTTATTACATACCTACGTTATTTTTCGGTTGGATTTTGGGTGTGGCCATTCTAAACTACAAATAAATATTTATGTAGGTACCTATAATATGCTAATTTAATTCATAGCGCTCATTATGTAGCTTAGGTTCTTATAGCGTAGCGACGTTCTGTAACAGTTCTGCCACTAGCTATGCTAGCTAGCTATGAGCTAGACTCTTCCATGCTTCAAAGATTTCGGATCGACGGCGGCCTTCGAACGGTCTACCTACATCACCGTCAACCAGAATTGGCCACTAGCTCTTATGAAATACATACATTATACTTACATACAAATGATAAGGCATTAATTTTAAGTAACGTAACGTGATATCTTGAAGCTCTACGATGTAATTTTGTAATGTTTGCCCAACCTACTTAGGCAGATTAGGACAATTCATTATGTGGAACGATAACTTGTGCACACAATTCTCCATCCATCTTAGTTCCTTGACCGAGTTTTATGCACCTAATTAAAAAAATACGCACATGACGCTTTAGCGTTCACCTCGTGCTTGTATCAAATGTCTTCCCATCAAGTGTGCTCTTGTGTTCCCTTGCTATCGAGCCATGTGCACGGCAGATGCTCCTTTCGAGTCTATAGTTCAAATGTTCCAGGCCGTTGCTTATTCGATCTTCTCTACGTTATTATGCGTAGCGCTTAGATGTTTTTATATCTCTGGTTTTATCTCTGTTTTATAATTCTAATAAGTATTTTTAAATAAATGTCTATTGACATCATCGCAAATTCTAAACACTTAGTGTAGGTATAAAACATGCTTTAGTACCCGTTTAACATTCACATTTTAAGATTTACTACGTAATCTGAATTCGATTTTCATAAGAAAAATAGGTATAAAGTATAGAATTATGCAGATTATTAGCATGAATCAGATTATAAAACCGAGGGTTTTATTAATGCTGGTTACGTAAATAACACTGATATAAATCAAAATAATATTATCGAAACCTGTTACCTACTTTCTAAAAACTTAGGTACCTACTACTAGTGATAATAATAACTATCAGATCCTTTTAGGATCGTACAAGTAGGTAGGTACCAATATAAAAGTGCGATTCTATCATGATAATATACGAGTAAGAACAAGGAATTTACTAGTCTCGAGTGTTTCCTCAATCGTAAATACAAATGCCATTACGATAAGTCGAGGTTATCTGTTGTCTTGGTCAACATCGGTCGTTTCATTGGTTTTTTCTCTGTCATATTAACGCACTTCTCGTTATCTTTATTTTTTTACTCAGAAAAAAAAAACAGAATGAGACAAACACGCAACATACACTAGAATGTGAATGCCAGTCTCTTGATGCGAGGTATGATGTAAAATTGGTTCAAATTACTGGTTGACTGTATTACTGGTAGGCTTGCTTGTATTACGACCACTTGAATAGAGCCACCGAGTACCTATAATAAGAGATAAGTATGGAAAAGTCGAAAGATTAACTTAATTTTTTAAAATTTTGACGATTTGATCTAAGTTAAGATCTAAATGGGCATTAGAATTAATATAATTCGAATTAATCACCGAGTACAGAAGTTGGAAGTGATCAACAACGCTACTACCAGAGACGAGTAAAAAGTAAATCAATTGTTTAGAACGAATTCGTACTGCTTACAATCGTTCCCTTGTACACAGTTGAAACTGTTAATAATGTCTATTGCTTACTCAAACAATCGATTCTCAATGATCGAACCAATGCACGACTTAGAGAAAATACCGTTACTTTAAGGTCGTGATCTCTTTAGCACACGTGCCTTTCCTATACTTGTGTTGCCCTATACTCTTGAACTGTGAATTTGAAAAATATATAGCTTAAATTATTACTTACCTACTTTTTTATTTAGGTATCGATATCAGCTCTAGAAATATAAATTACATACCTACTACAATTACTCGTCAGGTTGTTACACAGCTTAGCTCGATTTTGATTGAAGTAGTTATGATAAAGAACATAATATTTATAATGAAATCATTATACTTACCGTTATCCGATAGTAGAAGCGGTAATCATAGCTATTGTGTGTAGTGTGAGAGTTACCATATTTATTAACAAAACCACAATCAGCGTACACCAACATAGGGTTATTGAAATGTTACGAAATGACCGTGAAACGAAAATACATGTAAAGCTGGGCTCACTGTTACAACGGCCTCGGTGAGCAAAGGCTACACAAACAGGTCGTTGATACGCGAAAGATGCGTGCTTGCATTGGAGGGAAAGAGAAAACTATATAAACATTAGGTTGGACCCTCTCGGTTTTAAATGCCAGTGTTTCTCAAAACAAAAAGCAACTACCATTTCACTGTCGTTAAAATGTCTGCTTTTCCATGTCAAAATGTGTACCTACCAGGGTTCGCCGATATATATCAACGGATATATATCATGATATATATCACGATATATATCAATTGATTTTTATCTTGATATATATCAACGGATTTTTTCCTGTCTTCTGAACTAAAAATTTTGGAGATTAATGATAACCCTGGCAACACGTAGCGAAAAACTACAATTCCGAATAATTTAGATTGTTTTTTAAGTGTTTTTTTTAAGTGTTCATTAAAAAAATATTTTGAAAATGAAAAATCTTATCAAAATTTTCAATTCCGACGGGATTCGAACCCGCAATGATACATAAATGTAAATACCTAAGTGTGGTGTAACACTATAACAAATAAAAATATATAAAAAATTATTTCTCAAATAAACACTACTTCTTTTGATACCTTTATTAAGTGTTTTAAATAAAAAATGTGGTAATTTGACACTTATCATATTTTACAAATTACTTTCACATTTTTATCCCCTTACAGAATGAAATTTGCTTCTTTTTCTTAGCCTGGATATATATCCGATATATATCGGATAAATATCAAAAAATCGGATTTTTGATATTTATTATAAAAATCAGATTTTTTCGAACCCTGGTACCTACGAATAAATATAGATCCGTCTAGTAAAAGGTTTATTATTTATTCAAGAAGTCAATTTAGCAATAATATCCAATATAATATCGCAACATTATTCGTGTATCAAATTTTTGTAGCAGCTCAATATCACTCACGTTTTGGAAAGAGCCTGCCCCCCTAGCCATATTACACTATCTATCGTCGCTGTAGAATAGAAACACTTCAAAATGTATAGGATTTGACGTTTCAAGTAAATGAGTCACGTGGTCAGAACGTCAATTCCTATACATTTTGAAGTGTTCTATTCTATCGCGACGATAGATCGTTCTACAGCGACGATAGATCGTGTAATATGGCTAGGGCCCCTGTTTTTATATCGATCGTAATATCTCACAACAACTCCATCAATTTTACAAGATCAAAAAGTTTGACAATCTAAGGAGACAGTAGCCGAAGTTAAGCGTAAGCGCGTTCCCGTCTTCCCCAACAGCAAGCCGTTCGCCTCAACGAACGCAACGTTCAGGTTCAATATCGAACACACAATATTTACGGCCTTTATACCTACCAGCTATTGTTTGGGTGTTCGTATAGTCATACTTTTTTTCTATATAATTTATAGGTATAGATTATTTAGCCGAAATTTAAGATAGTGCTGATTTATGTATTATACCAGATCATTTTTGATATTATTCAATCAACTCTGTTTGGATTTATGTGTGAAATAAGGCTGTAGTAAAAATGTGCAAGCCGTATTTAGTTCTAAAGCTAGAAATCAATTTGTATATCAAAATCTTTCACCGGTAGATAGGCAAGAGTATGGTCATTGATCACGTCAGTAATTTATTCGTTGACCCGTTTATGTAGGACCGGTATAACATTGTTTTGTTCAAGTAAGTTGCAGACGAGATACCTCACTCATAATCTGTGGTTACTGCTTGTGGATGAATAATTCAACCCTCGTAGCTTTTGATTTTATGAGTTGACTTATGTTATACCTAGTGTAATTAAACTACGAAGCCCATTAGTTATAAAATCTTAAAGCTAAAGTTCAAGAACTTTGTACCCACTTACCTATTTAATAGCATTGTCTTGACCTAAAATATTTGTAAAAAGTACAAAAGTTCTGTATAAGTATGAAATATGAGGCGGATTACACTTTTTTTTTTTAATTTAAAAACAAAAATATAGGTAAGTACTTATGTCTTATCTCTAAATTCGAAATAATAATATCACTTTATGACATAATAGGTTATTTAAGTGCCAAAAAACACGTGCCCCAAATGGTAGGTTTGGACTAAAATAGTCATAAAAAGATTCTAAAATAAACTAGGATTGGTGTCGTAAACATGTCTCATGAAGATTTAATGGTCCCGGCTACGAGAATACCTCAAATTTTAGTCTCGTAGACCACAACCTTTTTCGTTATGTATTTGTAACGGCTTTAGTAGCTGTTACCGTGAAACGGTGTAGTAACAGGCGAAATGAGTCATACCTACACACACTTATATCGATTGAATAATTTTAACATTTGTTTCGAAGAAAGAGAGTTCAAAGACGTTTATCTACTTGCAAATGTCTTTACAACTTAACCGTCGTCATCGTCTATCAGCACGCGCACGCACGGCCATTGACTGGAATAAGCTCTATACATAGATTACATAGATATATAAAGTAACCAGGGATCTCTAAACTCTACTCTCTAATATTTTCGTAACACAAAAGCCCTGTATTATTCAGGATACGTTTTACAAGTAAACGATGTGGAAAAGCTGTATGAGCAAGCGAATTCAATTTTAGAACTTCACTTTTAGCATCAAGTGGTTTTGGTTTAGAGCTTTTAATGATACATTAGGCGCACAGTATAAAAATAAATGTTTAAGTCGAATCCAAAGTAGTTCAAATGGGTCAAGTACTTGAAATTGAAACCAGTGCACTATAAGGTAGGTAGACACAGAAAAACTATTTCGAAGCAGGACAATATTTTCGTTATAAAAATAAGTAAACATTGTACCTACTTAAGTGATCATTTTTGTCATGGATGTTTCACAAATAGCACAATTTCCAATACCATGTAAACTATAAATTAACCTCGATGTTTGAATAAGTAACTTAAAACAAAAATTGTATAAAGTGACTTTAGCTTCAAAATGTGTGAATATCGAAAAGAATCAACTAGAAGTATACTATCTGTGTTATCAGTAGTGTAAAGTGATAAAATGCCTGAGATGGCCGTAACCACTTCGTCCACTTACCATGGATCACCGATTCACGATGGATTCGCCACTATACGAGCGCCTAGGAGCCGAATTAAGATAAGAAATCTTATCGACCCCAATCCTATAGTTAATCTACCTCAAAGGCATTCCGAGTATTTCACATTAAACAGAACTCCAAAAAACAACTTTTTAGACAATTGTGATGTGCAATACGTTAAAGCACCCACTAAGAATACATTTGAAGAAAAGCCGTCCCGGCTCAGCTTTACGGAGCCAATTTATGCCAAACTATCACCACCTCAATCACAAAGAAGTTCTCCTGTGAAACTCTCCGAAGGTAGACCTCATTACGATTCCATAAACACAAAGCCGCGAAGGCGTTTAAGAAGCTTAGAGTTACCAGGAGAGCAGGACGTAAGAAGCAATGAAAAAATTGGAATCGCGAACTTGAATAACGGCGAACGGTTTTCGCATGACCAGCACGTCGTCGGTAACCAGGATGGCGGGGAGCAGCATTCCGTACGGACGGACGTTACTAGTTCATCTGGCGACTTTAGAAGGAGCCATAGCGATCGAGATAATTGCTCGGAGTCATCCTCATACCTCACTGACAACGATAGACCTATTTCGAGTTATAGTGATAATTCTACAATTCCGTCTACAGATACGGAAGATGTTCTCAAAGACTTGCCGAGCAAATCAAAGTTTCATAGATCTCCTCAGAAGTTCGCCACACTTAACTTGCGGAGACCAAAATTCATAGATCTAAAACCATCAAGTATTAAAGAAAACCTTTTGCATCGCAATAGAATTGGTTACCATTCAGAACCAAATACACCTCTTAACGGTGAATATGGTGGTTTCAGCGACGACCCCAGTATTCTGAGTGAAGTGCAACAAATACCGAAAATGCCTTTGCAGAACAATAGAAATGGCTTCAAGCGATCGACGAGCGAAAATGGGTTTTCGAAACGCCTGAACTATCGGCATTCATTTAGTGTTGACTATAGGCCACAAGCTCAACCTAATATAAAAAGACCTCACAAATGTTGTGAATGTATAACTGGAGTACCTGCTGAAAACAATCTAGAAGACTCTTCCCGACCATCGTCTCGGACTTTAGGGACATTATACGAGTCTCAAGATCCTAAAGTTGGTTGTCAAACAATTCTCCGAGCTAAGCCCCCGGTGCCATGGTGGGACTTGGCTATTAGAAAATCAAGATATAAAAGCTGTCCTATTTTAGAAGAGGTAAGACTTTTTTCTTCTTCTAATATCATTCATTTCTAAGCCATCATATGTATTGTAGAGTATTCAAGTTGTATTGTATTATTATGTTCATGGCGTTCAAACAAAATCAAGCTATAGAGTTCATAGAGTTCCTTGTGAATACGTAAGTACTACGTCTACGTATGAGTTGTGACTGTGGAAGTTTAATATTTCCAACTTTTCGTGTTTATTTTCATTTGAGGTGTGGTTTTTGATTCCCCAGTGTTTTTTTATGTGATGGGGTCTATTATGGGGATACGATGTTGTGTGTATGTATACCTACATTATCAATTCGAAACATCAGTTAGGGGGGAATACCGCTGGTGTGGCGTGCTCACCTGACGTTGCATTTAATGTACTTTAAAAGCTTAATGAGTTATAGCTTACTTTAAAAACATTCGAAATATCCTTTTAAACAACTTTAATACGTAACGTTCTGATAATGTCGCTTTACAATAAAATATTAAGCTCTTGTGTACTTACACAGTTATGCTCAATAAGTTAATTTTTGAAACAGTCTCATATGCTCATCCTTTTCTATTTTTTGTTTGACATAAAAACGTTTACCTGGCTACCATAACAGCACAGCCTTACATTTCACTGATCAGGTGTTGGCTTAATCTTCATTGTAAAAAAGTATAGCATTGACCGTTCATTATACAATATCCTTTCCCACGATCGTAAAAATTAACTATCATATTATTATTGATTGATATGAATAGCCGCAATTTAGTAAATATTCTTAACATTATTTAATATCAATGCCACATTTTGTGGCCATTATTTAAACAGATGCATAGCTTCTGTAGGAAATAATACTTTTTATTATTAACTTAAAATTGCTATACAATATGTCGGATTTCAAACAACCACGTTAAAATTACTGGAATTCGGTAGAAATGAGACTTTTCCTTTTTAGGCCACTGATCAATACCCGTTTTATTTAGAACCTTCACAAGAGCCGTAAGTTTGCTGTTAATGATTGCTAATGCAGCCACATATTTACTAACACCATTCAAGCAGCCAGGGAAGTGGAATCGCGTATAAGTATATTGGGATCGAACGTGAGATAACTATCGTTTCCAAGTCTTGCGACTCACTGTCTTTCCGAAGGTGGCCAGCACTAACATGGTACACTTTCCTGATGCAGTCACATCCGCTTATAACATTTCTAGTAGGGCTAGTTTTATGGGATTTTGTTATTTATTTCTTTAAAAGTGGATTTAAACTTTATAGCCTCATTCATTACGGCATCAATGTTTAACATTTTGTTAATATCCATCACTGCATCTCTTATTCACTTTTATTTGTATAAGTACTTACTTATATGCCTTTGATAAAAATAAGGTTCTAATAAATATATTTTTTAAACAATCTAATCTACTTGGTAAGCCGTCATACGTTCATATAGAATAATTGACCGTAGACGTGCAGCCCAGTTACCGACCGAATAAGGAAGAGTGCACTTGAACAAATAATCTCGCTCGTATGCCGCCACTGCATTTGTAAATAATAGTGGGATTTCGAGTGGGCCTAAGCCTCAAATAAGAGAGAAATAACATTCAACTCCTACTCGATTTCGAAATTGTTATTCGTTTCCCTTGTTATTGTTACCTTTTTGGCAAAAAGGCGTAAATAAGTACTGTAACTAATGTCATATTTACAAAGTTACACCAATAGTGCATCCGATATATACCCATCTGATATATACCTACAGTTTACTTACCGATATCCATAACATGATAGAATTATTCTCGCGTGAAGCAATTCGAACGAACTCTATGCGTTAGTCTTGGTATTTACTCTGCTGAAAACAAATTGATTGTTTGATGAACCTCTTAGCATGCTATGTCCTTCTCTGGGTAATATTGATCGTCTAAACATGTCGCAGTGGTACTACGTGTCCCTTTCTCCTTTCGATTAATATATTCGCTGCAATTAATTGAACCAATTCACTGGCGAGAATATAGCTTTCAAGTGTCATGTTCTGCAATGCAAACAACAAGGTCTTAAATCTTAAAAGCCGATAAGCGACGTTCATGTTACAGTTTACCGTTAACACACAGATGTCTTAAATCTTCAGGTAAGCTGTTACTGAGCAAGTCCTTTTAGATACAATATTTTTTTATTCTTTCGCAAAGTTGATTTCTGTCTTTGTTTTACTTGAAAATAATTAAAATTACTTGTACATTAACTCAAATAAATGACTTTTAACTGACTAAAGACCAAAAAAATGAAGAACGAAGACAACGTCGCATACCTACAATGAACATTCCCAGTAAAAACACGCAAAGCGCACATCGCCCCTTTTGTAAAGTACTAGGATTATTTTGATCGTGTCATTAAGCTTTTAAAGCGCACCGTGTTTCCGCAGCTGTTGATTGATAATTATATTCCACCTGCAACTCTGCAATTCATATATGTACTTACCTTTAAAGATCCGTAACACGCAAGAAAACCCCTATAATAGGCACCATCAAAAACTGGGTAGCAAATATAAATGTACCAAAATAGTTTTGGTTTGTTTTGTCTATGCATTGTCATGTGCATTTGTAGACATCTTTGAGTTTTATTAAGTAGGTTATGGGCCCAGGTAGGAAAATAAACTTGCATGATAGTTTAGTTTAGTTTCTCAAGATAGTAATATTGTGTGACGCAAATATCAACAAATATTTGACTGATTACGGGATCAGCATTCCATTACCAAGGCGAAACCGATGCCTACAAGTTGGTCTACCATAATGGAATGCCGCTGAATAACTTTGTACTGAAACCTGGAAATTTAATAGTTACCACAACAGGTACGGTCGCACTTTCGAAACATTAAAATATTTGCACGGAACCATTGCATTTATTACAAATCACAAGGCAATAATAGTAGGTAGGTAGTAACTCGTTACACTAGCTAGGTACTAACTTTGGCACGCGCAAAAGGTGTCCTGAACATACGGGGGAGATCTATCAATGATGCCTGCCAGTGGCACATACCATAATTGGTTAAGCAAGTTGTTCTCCAACAGGTGAATCGTAGTATTTATAAAATGCTTGTTAAATTACTACGAAATAACTGCACGGAAGAATACAATTACAGAATATATTTCTTCCGTTCCTGCCGTAAATGCAACACGCAGTTCGTAGCTACGCATGTCAGGAGGGTCGTTACCCTCACTTTTAATTTTGCTAAGAGCGTTCCTGTGACGCGGCAAACAAAGGGTCCCTTGTCCAGCTACGCCCACGACCACTATTACGAGTTTATAAAGCAATTTATTACCGTGACTCACTACGATAGTGCATCAAAATTTAACTACCAATAATTTAAACATGATAGCGCAAAGTTACATCAATAATAATTATTTAGTAAGTACTTAATATAAAACTGGTTTAAAAAGAGCAATTTGATTCGTCTACCGAGGGTCGTTCAGCTGGTTATACTTAGTAGTATCAGTGTGTATCAGAAGCTATGGAGAGATCTGTCGGTCTGTGGTCATCTCTGATTACTTAAACCGAATAGAAATTACAGTTATGTTGGTCAACCAGAAGGAAGATTATTAGCAGTACTTATACAGGGAAAACCTATTAACTCTCTGACTGTTTCGTTTATGGTTTAGAATAATCACATAATCTAAGACGTAGCTTTGAATAGGCTTGATGTTTCCTGTTGAAAGTTGACTTCATGTATTTTTTTGCAGTAACATGAACTTATATTTTACTAGACCAGATGCCCGGATGCCCGCGGCTTCGCCCGCGTGGACTACTATTTTTTATCCCACGGGAACCATACATTTTTCCGGTATAAGAAGTAGTTTATGTGGCATTCCAGAATCTAAACTATCTATATTCAAAATTTCATCAAAATCGGTTTAGTAGTTATAGAGATACGTGGTAACAAACATTCACACACACACACGGGCTTTCGCCTTTATAAATTTAGTAGGATTCAAAACCTACAGATTTAGTAGTATTCAGAAAAGTAATCAAAGCGTATATTTATAAAACGGGAAACAATTAATTGAGTATAAAAAACATAATAATAAATGAATGATTATAAGGTTGTTTTATTGTTATAGGCGCACGTGGTGTCCGCCTTCGAGCAAAGCCTGTCCAACATGACAACTCGGCTGCACTCGCTCACCGCCACCGCTGAGAGAAAGGTAATAAACACAAACAATTTCCATCGTTTTATCGAAGAGCATCCTTTAAATATTAATTTATGAACCCCTTATACTACCTTGAAATCAGTGAAAGCTCATTCAGGCCAAGTACTTCAGTAAATCCGGGTTTTATTAACAGTTATGTATTATTATTGGTTCTGTGTAGTTACAAATCCTTGGAGAACCAAGAAATTTTCAACATTTTCGTCGAAAATCGAATCCGCACGCAAAACAAAAAATTCATGTTTGTCGACGTAGTTTTCTTAAATTTTCTCCCATTACCTTTCCTCGCAAATATCTATTCCAATATTGACCTTTGGGCATTTTACCTTTCACATGAATACCACAAAATATAACTTTTAACATGAATAATACATTTAGGTTCAGAATCGAACCACTCTCGAGTTTTGATTCTCTTTCTCCACGCGTCACGCAATGGCCGTCATGTCAATTAGAAAAAGCGATGTGTGTGAACGCCAAGGCACCGCTCGCCTTCGTCTCTCCGACCGGTTCTGACGGATGCAAATTACTTTCTTTTAATTACTATTTGTGTTTTATTTGAATTCTTTTTGTTTTAGGACTCTGAGCTAACGGAGCTTCGGCAGACCATCGAACTGTTGCGAAAGCAGTCGATACAAGCTGGACTGACCACGGCGCACATGCAATCTATGGGCATTCGGGCAGATGGTGTCAATGTCACTGGCCAGGTAAATTGAACAAAGTCTAGTTGTTCAGTGTGTGCGGAAACTAAGTTTTTGTTTTTAGCTAATAACAATAAAAAATCCAACGCATACTATAGGTTATTTTGAAATCAAATACATTTATAAAGTCTGCTTCAGTAATGCCGTGGGAATATAATGTAACTTCCGATTTAAACTCAATTTACATATTAAAGGCGCATGTGGGTTAAATACAACAAGCACGAGTATTATCGCTGCAAGTGAGATTGGGAGCGCTTGTATTATTCCCACATGTAACGAGTTTAAAAGCGATTGCTTCATTAAAATAAAAAGTACCTTGTACGAGAGCCCGTAGATAATTTTATCTCAATTAGTATTCTAGTGGAAACGCCGATGTCGGTCAATGCGATCGACCATCAATCATTATGCAAGGCATTAGTGTAGATCGTAATGAGATCAAGTGCAGAGGTTTTTACTTACATCTTTCTATTCCGGAACTCTATAATGATCTTCGGATACCCTTCGCATGTTTTCACATAAGACATTGATGATCAATAATGGAATCGAATAAGGCAAGATAGCATTTACATTAAATTGGCCGTCAATGGATCTGTCCCCATTCCTCGTTCACCCGATGATGGGACAAGCGATGTGAATGTATAAGTTTCTCTGACGCATTAGATTTCATGCGAATCATGCGTTATAGGATGCGGTGCTTTGAAAATGCAATTTGCCATAATAGGGATATCTTGGCTATGCATTTCACATGCCATAAATCATATTAAAATTGCACAGGAGAGAGTAACCATACTTTATACCCGATGAAAGTAATAGGCAGGTGTTCGAGGGACTCATAGGTCACGTCTGGATTCGCAAGAAAGTTTTCGAATTGACTCGTTTGGTTTAAAACATTTCAAATAAATGTACTTATTCAGTACTGGTGATGTCATGTACAAATACCTAATTGACCTGAATCAGTGCACTCCGCAATTAACCCCATTTATATCTGTGACTTTAGGGTCTCTTTATAAATACCAACACTAAGTAAACGCATACACCTGTTGTCTGAAATGCAACAAGTATGTAATTACTATGTTCCGGTTACTGTATGAGTACTGTTCCGGTTTGAAGGGCGCAAATGCCGGTGAAATCAAAGACGCGAGAGATCTACTATCATTTCAAGGTGAATTGCTTAGCAATATAATGTATTTACCTCATCCACTCTGTTGAAGTTCCATCCAGTTTTTGATTTTATGTTAATACTCAATATCATGCTTTTAGTTCTGAAAGAAAGCAATATTGGTATTTTAGTGAATAGTAGTGAGTTTAGCGAGTACAGAATATTTAAAAGTTAAAATCTAATTAAGTCTACTTAGAAATCCATTTCATTACGAAATTTTAAAATCATTTTAGTATAAATACTTCCTACTTGACACTGGACCTTTAGCCACGCATTTAGGGAAAGACCAATTTCTACCCATTGAGGTTTACTTTTGTTTTAGGCTTGTATATTGTTATATTTGTGTATCTATTTTCTATCTTATGTTTTTGTCTTTTTGTACGTGTGCGTGTACCTTAAACAAGTTTTTTTTTTTTTTTTTTATTGCTGGTTCTCAAAACTGGACTTTTCACTGTGAATATAAACTTACGTCGCATACACTTTATAACATCATTTAGCAAAAGACCTAGATGAGAACAGCAGGCATAAAAAAATTTACTTAGGATCTGTATCTTATATATTATAGGATCTTATCTATATCTTTATCTTGTAGCAGGAAAGCAACCCGCCAAGCCAGAGTTCGCCACAGCGCCTGGCAGTGGCCGGCAACGGCGCAATCACTCGACATCTCTCCACCGACAGTGTGTCCAGCATCAATAGCCTTAGTAGTGGCTCCTCTGCGCCGCACGACAAGAAGCACAAGAAAAAGGGATGGGTACGTATCTTATTTATTTTATTTTAGAGTCTTAGGAAAACTTACAGCTAGGTAGAAAACACATGGATTAGATAATTTATAAAACAGTACGGTGATAAGTACATGTTTACTGATGGCCAATTACAAGTTTCCACTTAGATACAGATTATATAAAAAGAAAAAAGTTTAGTAGACACCTTACATCATCTTTTCATCATTATCATCTTCCTGTATTGACCTACTTATACTAATACCGTAGTACTATTATTCTGTGCTAATACTAAGTGGGGTCGGCACTAGTGTCGTAAAGGTGGAATCAGACGGTTTACTCGAGTGAAAGATCACTCGAATGAATGCTGGGGTTTTCTCTGACACTTTTCTTTCATTCTACGTTCAGATGTGTCACTTTGAGTGAAATATGCAAAATGAACGACGGAAATTAGCAAAAAATGAACCGTCTGATTTCACCTTTAATGACCGTATTAGCGCGCGACAGTTACAAGCTTCTAGATTTAATTATAAAAAAATATTGGAATTACCAATTTTGCAGCATTTTTATACTATACCTATTTAAATATAATTTGTAATAAACACAAACACAGCCCACTTGTAATCGTAATCGACGTACTTTCAATCAAAATTCTAGGAATGAATCTAAAATGAAACGAGATCTTGAGTGTATCGCTTTGCGTTTAACTTCCAGATTCAAACAGTCAATAAACGAGATCTTGTGTTCCAATTCTTCTCAGGCCCGCATTAATTGAGTTGCTGAAACTCTGCCTGACGCACGCTGCATACAAATATCTCGTCTCAACACAAACTGGCTTGGAAATCTTCCGAAAAGAATTTGTGGATTAGTTGGTTTACTAAGGCTGTGTCCCCAGTAGGCAAACTGTTAGCGGCCGACTGAGTAAAGTGCACTTACTGCAAACTGCGTAAAGTTAGCGCAGAACTAGCAAACTGTGGACACTCCATTTCAAATAATATGGAAGGGCGTACTAAACCGATACGCCGCAAACTCAGTAGGCCGCTAACAGTTAGCCTACTGGGGACACAGCCTTAAAAATAATAAGCTACAGCTTATCTAATGAAGAAGTAAAGTGCTAGTAATTTAAATGAGGCAGTTTATTGGAGTTAATCTAAATAACGCTTTTTTTTCTGACTACTTCCTCAACCAGTTATTTCAACTTTAAAACTATTTAACAGTGTAATTTAATCCACATTTACCATGATAACGACACATACGATATGAAGTGTTGCGCTAAGAAAGTTTATCTTATTGTCTCAACTTACATACAACCACGCACATAGAAACTTATGCGATTATGCAATCACGCAAAGCACCCGACAACTGCGCAAACAATTATAATAATCCGACGTGTTCGTCCATGTCCCAAAAAGTGTAGGTAGCCTACACGTGTTTATTACATCTAGGTTACTTTGTATTGTATTAATAAGATAATATCCACAGCTCCGCTCTTCATTCACAAAAGCCTTCTCAAGAAACGCGAAGATATCCAAAACTGCCAAGCACGCGTCTCTCGGACAGCTGTCATCTCAAGACAGCTCATCAGGTTCCCATCACTATGACGACCCTCACACAATACGGGAGGGAAGTAACGAGAACAGTCTAGAACATTCGCACGAACTTTTGCCTGACGTCAAGGAAAAGGGCCCTGCGGCCAAGACTGATGAGACCAAAGGTGAGTCATGTTTGCGCAGATATTTCCTTGCCCTTTTACTAGCGATCCTTAGACATCTAGGCCAATCAATTGAGCAGTCATCTTGTCAGTCACAGAGCATAGTAAATACCCTTTGATGGTAGGTATATAATAATCAAAGTAAAAACCGTAGGTAAACGAATTTCCGCAACAGTCAACAGATCAGTGAGCCTCTGACAACAGAAACAGTTTAAACTAAACCTAAAATATGAAACATCAAGGGTTTTTTTACTTTATGCGGTAGAGATGCACTAAGAAAGGAATTTCCTTAATTCGAGTCCTGAAGAACGCAGCGGAAGGTGAAGTTTGTATGAAGTAAAAACTCAACGCGGACAAAGTCGCGGAACCTTTCACTAGTTTGTTATCAATAATTAGGCTGGTTTTACTGTCACGCGTACCGTCCGCGCTGATAGGCGAGTGTTCTTTATTACAATGAAATAAGGATACTGATTGTTTAGCAGAAATGGCTACGCTGATTGCTCTTGTCAGTGCTGAACAATCAGTATCCTTATTTCGTCGTAATAAAGATCACTCGCTTATCAGCGCCGACGGTACGCGTGACAGTAAAACCAGCCTTAGTAAGTGTAAAAGCTGTGCCTAATTTTATTCTAAGACGTCTAACTACTTAGTCCGATATTATCTGAATTTACCTCGTTTAAAGCTCCCTGAAATACCCAGCCCTATCAAATCCCAGGCTCATGAATGCTGAAGTAAGTTTACAAATAAGTCGGCAATGATTAGAATTACCTTCTTAACATTCTACCATCGACGTAAAGATGTTCATGATGGCCCTAAGCCGATTTGCTAGGTAATCTCTACTTTCAATTAAGTTAATCCGTCCCTTCTGTTCCGAGCTTAAGCTGTGAACTTCTCCCTCATCGTTCTATATTACGTACGGGACCATTGTTGCACGTACTTAACCTGTTATTGGTTGGGGTCAGTTTTTATGTAATCATGCATGCTATAATTTTCCATTGTAACCTTATTGACGAGTAAGAAGGGGTCTGCGTTAGCGAACAAAGCAGAAACAAACAAAGAACAAAAACAAATTGAATAATAGTTTGACTGCAAATTCTATATGTATACTTTATGTCGACGACTGACAAAATGACCTTTGCAAATAAATTAACAAACAATGAAGTGTTTGTCATGATCATGAAACAACGTCTCATGAAAGTGACTATTGTTTTTCACGCATACTTCGTAGAGTGCTATTATTTTTCATGCATGCGTCAGCCTCAATGACTTTAGATATATCCTTGGTCAGCCTTTGATACTTCAACCCTAAGTAGATCGCATCAAGAAATTCATCAAAACATGAAATGCACGGTTAAACTAAATGCAACGAGAAACTGGCCGCACAGCAAACAATGCTCAACTGTTTGCGCGCTCGGAAAATTAAGCTCAAAGTGAAAGCGCTGAATCTTTAATCTAATGTCTATCCGTAGCCTTGCGGGCTTTGCAGTTATGACAAGAGACAGGAAATTTAATTAACCTGACGAAATGATTTAATGGCTTGAACGCTCATTCGTCATTACCAAGCCACACCGGACTTAGGAACACGACAAAGTCCGTTTTATGCACCGGACCTTACTTTCCTAGATAATTTTATAGGAGTTAAGATGTAACATTTAATAGACTTTAATCATAATAAACTGTTTATCCTACTAATCCTACTAATATTATAAAGGCGCAAGTCCGTGTGTGTGTGTGAATGTTTGTTGCCACGTATCTCCATTACTACTGAACCGATTTTGATGAAATTTGGAATGTAGATAGATAATAACCGGAAATAGGACATAGGCTACTTTTTATCCCGAAAAATTACACGGTTCCCGTGGGATAAAAAAAATGGGCGTCCGCTAGTTATGAATAAAGTCTATAAATGTTGCAAAATATTTATTAGAAAATTAAAACGCGTTAGATCTCTCTTACACTTTAAAACATTCGTGTTTTGTTGCAGAAAAACCAGAAGATGCTCATTTAGTTGACGAACTGAAGCGACAACTACGAGAAAAGGATTTGGTGCTAACCGACATAAGACTAGAAGCTTTAAGCTCAGCGCATCAGTTGGAAAGTCTAAAAGACACTGTTATCAAAATGAGGGTATGTTAAGCAGATTTTCCTATTGACTGTGATACCAATTTAGCTCGGAACTACTTAGTTGTCCCAATGGATCAGGATAGGCATTCGTGAAGTGAGGCTTTTCGCTGCGCAGTAGAAAATTTTGTATGAAAAAGTTGCACTGCGCATCGAAACGGCTAACTTCACGAATGCCAAGATCCGTTGGAGCAAGTGTATCTAAAACTCGTGAATATTTCAGAATGAAATGCTGAACCTGAAACATAACAACGAGCGACTGCAAAGGCTAGTGACGTCACGCTCGCTGGCCGGCAGTCAGACCTCACTTGGTACCGGTGGCTCTGCCGTGGAAGACCCGAGGAGATTCAGCTTAGCGGACCAAGCTACTTTGCACCAGGTAAGCTTTTAGTATTATGCTTCAGATTGTGTTAAACGTTTTTTTTTTCAATAATTTGTGATAGGAATTTTTACCTATTCCCACGTGTAGTATCAAATTCATAAGTTCAAATAGATAGACTATCCTACTAATATTAAAATGTGAGAGTAAGTGAGGGTGGATGTTTGTCACTCTTTCACGCGAAAACTACGGAACGGACTTTAATAATACTTGCGAAACATAGTTTATGACCTGGAATAACACAGGCTACTTTTTATCCGGGTAGATACCACGCAAGCGAAGCCGCGGGTGGAACCTAGTATTATAAATGTGAAAGTTTATGAGATTGGATGGATGTTTGTCACTCTTTCACGCAAAAACTACTGAACGGATTCTAATGAAACTAGGAATATAATATAACTTATGACTTTGAATGACACATAGGCTATTTTTAGTCTGGGTGGGTACCACGCGAGTGAAGCCGCGAGCGGAAGCTAGTAGATACTTCTATAACTCATTGAAATATTCGTTGAACTGTAGCGTTGAACAATGGCTTCATAAACATTTCATATGCCCCACAGGCGACAATAGACATGCACTCGCAACCTCTCGACCTAGACTTCAACTGCATGACGTCAACCCCTACAATGGACTTCTCCAAGAAAGGCTCACCCAAATCCACAATGGTCGAACCAATCTACGGCAACAAAGCCGCTTGCGAACTGAACGAAAACAGCGAGGCTTTATTGAGCGTCCTGAATGGCGCCAGCGATTTGTTTGCGAATGGACTCAACGCGTCGGAACGACTCAGCGGAGACTACGATATCAATAGCGTTTTGCCGCCGCCGAAGAGTCGAGAACTCGCCATTGGAGAGAGCTATTCAGATATCGGTGAGTATATTAGTCTCTGCCATTAACTAGGGCTCTTGTGTCGTAAATTATTTTCCGTACGATCTTTCTTTCATTCCCTAAAGTCTTTTGTTATAACTGTTTGATATTTTTTTTTTCATGTTTACGAAGATAAAAATAATTGTTAGATAATAGAATAAATGGTCAAAAAGACAGGTAGAGCAGAGATATATCACATTTCGCTACACGTGTATCAATAACAACTTGATTATCATTCTCTGCAATCTTGCTTTTCATTGATCCTGATCTTTTTTTAGTTAGAAAGAAGAAGTTAGAAATATTTAAGCTGCAAACAGTAACGGTAATTTAAAAATTTACGGCCGGTAGCAACAATAATCGCAAAAACGTGCGCACGAGTCGTATAATCGCCGATCAAACGAATGGATTATTTTCAATAATTGGGTGAAGGGAGCCTTTCCCGTAAAACAGAACCACTTTTAACTAGATGCCCACCCAACTTGTAATTGGTTAAAACATAAAATTTTACTACAATTGCTAAATACGAGCTTTTTGATTGGCAGTTACGAATACTTGAAATACGTAGATAGATATATCTCCATTTGTAATTAATTAAATCGTAAAAGTTTTTACCACGCGTCGATATAATCTCATCGGCTTATTCCATTATGCTCTCACTTCGTGATCCCAGTGAGATCATACAAAACTTTTGAGTTCATTAATACATACAGAAAGTTTTATATGATCCCACTGGGATCAAGAGAGTGTGAGCATAATGGACTAAGTCATCTCATCTTATTGCAGGTGTGGCAGATAGCCAGGGTGATACGACAGACGGAAAGAAGATAGCTATAGCGGTTTATTTAGGACAGCCAGAAACATTCCAAAGATACTTCGAAGAGGTCCAGGATACGCTGACGGAGTCCGAATGCAGGTTCTTCGCGAAGCAATCCTCTAGCTCCTACAACAACCACTTCGAAAAGCAACCCAGCTTCGAATCACCCCGCATCTCCCAAACTCACAGCCCCGAAACAGAGACGCAAGACTACCCAATAAATAAATCTAACACGAATAGCCTTAAAAGTAACAAATCTGCACACAGCAGCTCCTATAAGAACGTATACAACAGTGACTCGACAATAAACTGCAATGAATTCACTATTGCGTACACTTATATCTCTGGCAAGACCACTTGGCAGAACTTAGATTACATAGTTAGGAAAACGTTCAAAGACTACCTGTCGAGAATAGACTTGGGTACGAATTTGGGACTGAACACGGATTCTATTACTTCGTATCACTTGGGCGAGGCGACGCGCGGTCCGGAGATCGGATTTCCGGAGTTGCTGCCGTGTGGGTACATCATCGGAACTGTGAATACGCTCTACATATGCCTGCAAGGAGTAGGCAGCTTGGCGTTCGATAGCCTTATACCAAAAAATATTGTTTATAGGTAAGCCTACCAACAAAACCTTAGTCTATTCTTACATTAACTAAAATGGAATCTCACACGTTATTGATCTTGGAGCTACGACCTAAAATGTGTAAAATTTTACAGATATGTTTCACTACTAACGGAGCATCGAAGGGTTATCTTATGTGGCCCCAGTGGCACAGGGAAATCGTATCTAGCGGCCAAACTTGCAGAGTTTTACGTACAGAAAACACAGCGACGAGGAGTTCCAGCTGAAGCTGTCGCTACTTTCAAGTAAGAATTCCAAATTGTATGCACTCCTAGGCTATGTATGTATTTACAAAAGGTATATATAAGTATTCTATCAGTTATATAATTATATATTTATAAATTATATACTTATAATATATAATTTATTTAATTTTTTTGAATGTGCAATTGTAATTATATAATTAATTAATGTAATCTTAAAAAACTAGTGTAAATGGCTTATACCGTGCTAGTTTTAATAAATAAATAAATAAATTATCTGGTTCCCATAGTACAAGCTTTGCTTAGTTTGGGGCTAGATGGTGTTGTGTGAAATGTCCAGCAATATTTATTTATTTTATATATTCGTAGTGTGGACCGCAAATCGTGCAACGAACTGCGCGCCTACCTCGGTAACATAGCGGAGCAGTGCGGCGCGGCGGCCGCGGGGGAGGAGGCCGCGCTGCCTTCCGTGGTGGTGCTAGACAACCTACAGCACGCATCGGCATTAGGAGACGCCTTCGCTGGTCTACTGCCGCCCGATAACAGGAACATGCCCGTTATTATTGGTAAGTTTCATCATCCACAGCCAATAATAAATCGTAACTACAGTTGGGCCGACGGATCTAGGCGTTCGTGAAGTCAGGCTTTACGCTGCGCAGTAGAAAATTTTGTATGAAAAAGTTGCACTGCGCATCGAAACGGCTAACTTCACGAACGTCGAGATCCGTTGGCCCTACTGTAATTAACTTTATGCTATGCTGGATTTTACCAAACTGGATTAAGTTTTATCTGGAGATTAAACCACAGATTAAACTGCTGTTTGTTTGAATATTTTGATATTGTAAAGTTGACACCTTATAACCAGGATAATTTGAATGCACCTAATAATGTTCGGTTGCGCTTTCTAAACAATTGTATTTCGAATTCTGTCGGCTAACGGAATAACTACTCTGGGAGTAAGATGGCAGTTTTTTCTTTTTATATACTTATTTATTTAAAATTATACAGAAAATAAAGTTTTAAATTAAAAGCTCTGCAAAAACCGTGTGACGGTTTGTCCGCAACATTGGTTGAATCCAGTCTACAGCCAGCGAAACAATAAATATAATACCGCGTTTACACGCTCGCGTGCAAACAGACATTCAACGAAACATATATGATCAGAGCGAGCACGAAGTAGCTCTGTCACTCTACTCTCAAGGAGAACGAACGCGACAGAAGATAACGTGCCCCTTGAATGTCTGTTTGCACGCGAGCGTGTAAACGCACCATCTCGATGGATAAAGACAATTATTTAACCTGTAAGAGAAGAATCGTATAAAAAACTGTTTGCCACCAAAGCATAGAGAAGATTATGTAACGGAACAAAAGAACATTTTAGACGTTTTTCTTACGATTGTGTCCGACACCGCATACCGCAGCGTTGTGCGTTTCGATCAAGAATGAAAGACGAAGAAAAAACGATGTCTATAGTCGTATTTCTAATTATACGCACTAAAATTGACGGTCAAAATGTAATTTTTCATATATTTTTAGTTCGTACAATGAGCAATTCGACTATAATTGGTTTGCAACACCATACATCTTTTTACCTCTGCTCCTCCCCTATAGACTGAAATTCATCCTAATAGAGCGTAATTTTTACCATGAAAAAATTACCTAAAATTAACAGATTTTTGAACGCTCCAAATGTTTATTTGCAGGAACAATGTCTCAAGCGACTTGCAACACAACAAACCTTCAACTGCATCACAACTTCAGGTGGCTTCTGACTGCCAACCACATGGAGCCGGTCAAAGGGTTTTTAGCAAGGTAAAGATTGTTACTACCTATAAATAGTTTAAATATTTGCGATTCAAAATATACAATTTTATAATATTCTTCTATATGCGAAAGTTTGTGAGGATATTTGTTATTCTTTCACGCAAAAACGACTGAACGGATTTTAATGAAACTTATAACATAAGTAGGTACATAGTTTATAACCTGGAATAACAGCTACTTTTTATCCGGGTAGGTACCACGCGAGCGAAGCTACGGGCGGAAGCTAGTCTGGAATAATATTTCTGTGAAACTACTGGCAACAGGGTAGTGTCACTGGAAATGTAATTTTACCCATAGCACTACCAGTAGTGTCACGGGAAAGTAAAATTTCCCTTCACTCTACTAGTAGTGCCAAGCGGTAGTGCCTAAGAAAATAAAGTCAAGAGTGAATAAGTGTGTTCTAGACCTTTGTAATCCATCGTCAGCCACATCGTCGCTTACCATCAGGTGAGATTGTGGCTAAACAAAGGTCTATCTAGTTTAAAAAAAAGGAAGTTAAATACTAACCCATTCTATGATGCAGATATCTCCGACGCAAGCTGTTCTCTATGGAACTCCGGCTAGGACGTCGCGACCCGGCTTTGGCCGCGGTGCTAGAATGGCTCCCAGGCGTGTGGTCCACTCTCAACGCCTTCCTAGAAGCGCATTCCTCCAGCGATGTCACCGTGGGACCGCGCCTCTTCCTCGCCTGCCCCATGGACTTGGAAGCTAGCCAGGTACAGTAAAACCATGAAAAGAATGCGTTTCGGAAAACATCGAAAAATAAAGTTACAAAAACAATTGACGAAAAGTCATTTGGAAATGAAAATTACTAATTATTTCAACTTTATCGCAAACAAATAAATATCAAAGTCATTTTTAAGAAAAGCAAATTAGTTGCAAGTCGTGATAATGACGTGCACTTCTGTAGCATGGAATCATACACTGCTGTCAGACATATTCGAAAAACACGAAAATAACCGAGATCCAATCTAGAGCTTTAAGAACTGTAACCTCGACATTAGCGGTACACTTGTAAAGCATTCTCGCATGGCTTTGTCACCGAATTCCAAAGGTTTTGAACGAGCCAACTTTCTAAACTCCGAATAAGGAGATTGAATTGTTTAAAAAGGATTAAAATTTTAATTAGGTTGTCCTTTGTAATGTTCCGTTCCACTAACTAACACTTGAATATACGTTATAATTATTAATGCGAAAGTTTGTGAATCACACAATCACAGGCAACTTTTTCTTGTGACTTTGCTCGCGGAATGACTTATATTTTTCTATAACGGAACCATATAAATAGGTATCCTTTAAATCGAAGAGGCGTATCTAGTACTTGAAAATAACATTTAACGCATTCAGTGCCTGCAATGCACATTTGCATTTGGGCATAGCCAGGGCAGGAAATACGTTTAGCAGTCAACTTACATAAGTTTTCTTAACCAGGCGTGGTTCGCTGACGTGTGGAACTACAGCATAGTTCCGTACGCATCCGAGGCCGTCCGCGAAGGAATCGCGCTGTATGGCCGCCGGAGACACGCCGCCGTCGACCCCTTACACCACGTCAAGTCGACCTACCCGTGGAGAGAGCCCAACCATTCTCATGTAAGTTAGAAGTCGCGTCTTGTAAAAAGAACACTGGAAGCGGAGGGGATGTGTTTTGTTTCATGTTTGCGCATGGGCCCCTTACTTATGAAAGATGTTTAAAGTTGAACACTGGTTATGAAAGATGTTTAAAGTTGAACACTGGTCCTGTCTCTGTTTGTCACTATCCACAAATAAAGACAGGACGTTGTTTAACCAGTGTTTAACTTTAAACATCTTTCATAAGTACCTAAGGCCCGGGTTACTTATTCGCAATAGACAAAACACACCCCTCAACTTTCTTCCAGCATTCATTTTACATGACGCGAACTATACCAGCCTCTCATCCAAACTGTATCCTTCCATCGGAACATCTGCCTGCTGGACATAAGCACGAATGGCCAAATTGAAAGTCCCTAAATCGACTTGGGACTCAAACTGGTCAATGTAAATCCAATATGGTATATTACCTCGGCGCTTTGCCGTTTTGGCCGTTGCCTCATTTGCTCCAATGTCCACGGTGTCCAATCACCTGCAAGGGAAGACCTTATGCAAGCTTCAGAGAAGGGTGTAGAAGTCGCAACTCACTGGTACAATACAGTGTAATTTAAATATTTGAGTTTTCGATACGAAAAAAAGAAAGACCAGCCTCAAGTTGCCACTCTGAAATTGATTATATTATTTACATCATTCAGTTTTTGTTACAGACTTTGAGAGCAATCACAGTAGAAGAAATTGGCATTGAGGAGGCGAATCCCGAACAAAATCAAAACAACAACCAAGATCCATTGGTGAGAATGTGCTAATACTTAGCTACTTTACTTATCTATGCATAGCCATTTAGAAATTAGCACTTAGTGATATTTGTAGGACGTTACTCATGCTAAGTTTCTTGTTTTTTAGTTGAACATGCTCATGAGGCTGCAGGAAGCTGCAAACTACAGCGGAAACCAAAGTCAAGACTCTGACAACGCCAGTATGGACTCGAATCTCACTCACGATAGCTCAATGGGCAATGAGCTTTAGCAGACTGCTTGATTCAACACATGGCTGTTTGTCACAATAATTATCATGTAATATTATTATCTCTGCTGCTGGTATCTATCTTGTGACAATGACAACACATTGCTTTTTATTGAAAATTTCAAAACAATGTACCAGCACACATTTGGTTAAAACGTGCGTATCCACGTGAAATACGATTTATAAAGCCAAATATTTGCCATACTATGTACATTATTTATATTTATTTACGTGTACACTAAGTGTAATTATAATTTCTAATCTTTGCTAAGTTAGGAATCATTTTTCAGTGATCTAATTACGTAATAGTTAAATACTTATCTTATTATTTTAAATGTTGAAAGGATTGTGCTCTGCAGTATTTGTAAGCAAATATTATAAGCATGAGTGTTTTTGCCTTTCTTACTTTATATTCGCTTAAAAGTTATTTTCCACTCCAAATTATATTTATTTTTAAAATAATTGTGAATGAGAAAGTAATAACAGTGCCTGGATAATCTTTTTTCCATTTTTATAAATTCATACAATGTAGTAGGACTGTTAAGTACTGTTTAAATAAAGCATTGTGGCTTTTACTATTGTTATATTTTTCAAATTAGTATACAAACCGCATTTGTATTACTATAACGCGTATGTAACTGTAATTACTATATAAAAGTGTAATTTTTATACCAATTTCATAAAAAACTCATGTACCTATTAAACATAAATATTTAGGTGTAAATACATACTTAACTGTTTAATTATATTTTTTTTTTCTATGCAAGTTTATAGAACTAACTGCTATTATAATGCCATAAAGATAATTTTGTATAGAAATTGTGTAACATCTACTCTACAGATTTTTTCGGTATGGATTGACTTGTGTGCATAAAAGAAACGTGATATCTACAATCTATGCTTTACAGAAATGGTGAAATAAAAATTGATTAAAAACAACTTAAGTGTATTTTATTGCTACAGCAGTTTTTCTGTTTCATGAATGTTATTAATATAGGTAGGTACCTACTTTTGTTGTAGGCATATTTAGATACAAACATTGCTTTTTGGTTTGCAAAAGCTCTCAAAGCTGTGCTGTATGTATTGTATTAAACAATATGTTTGTCATCTATGTACAATTTATGTGCGACAGACTTCTTGAAAGAGTACCTACACCTTTCAAAAGCATTACCTGGAATTGATACAGGTAATCAGTTGTAGGTATATGGCGACATTTGATAAGTATATTGATACACAGCTTTTATGAAATGCAATTTATTTTCAATCACGGTACAGCTAAAACTACAGACACAGATGAGACACGGGAGCAATTTGGACGGAACCAGTTTTGTTATATAAGACTAGAGAACTGACATTGACTAAATTTCCAAAGGAACAATTATTGAAACAGAATTAAGGCACAACCACACAGTATTCAAAATAGTCTACAATGTCCATGGCAGCATAGGAAATTTTCAGTCTAGTTTAAGTTGCACTGTAAGTAAAAATTTAAGTCAATTTTCAAAAGGCACTATGAAACTGATTTGATTGAATAGCGAGGCATTTGCCGCGCGAAGCAGCTCGGTTAGTGTGGACGTGTGGCTCGGGCGCGCGCTACCGCGGGCGAACGTCCGAGCGCCCGAGCCACACGTCCACACTAACCGAGCTGCTTCGCGCGGCAAATGCCTCGCGAGGCTGCTCTCTCTGTGTGGACCCACCCAATTACAATCTTTATCAGTGCAGTGTTGTGAACTGAAGCTTTTGCTTTAGATTTAATTATAACCAATATTCTTATTATTGTGCTAATCTACAAACATTTTAATACAAGTGTTTTTGTGTATGACAAATGTGTAACATTGTCATTCCACTCAACTAAGTTGGTCTTTCAGTAGGTATTACAAAATAAATTGTGTTATCCATCTTACTTCGCAAGTTAAAACTATCTCTAGTGTAAATTTAAATGCTGATTTGTACCTTTATCCTAATAAATATCATTTAAGATCAATTTTAGATTTTGAAAGTCTTAGGAACTGTCTTATTAGTAGTTTTTCATTTTTTCTAAAAGAATTATTGTAGCTAGTCTTAATCACTATGAATATCTAAGCTTAAGTTAGAAAGGGATGGAATAGGTGATTCCGTGAAATCCCCAGAATCATCACTGTGCTTGTTCAAAATACTTGACTTCTTAGATTTATCTATGTGTGAATGACGTTCAAAAGAAGAGGACTTTTCACTGATCAAATCTGCAACATCAGATATTGAAACAGAGCTTTGTGAATTTTGATTAGGACTTGTGGCAGGCGAGCTTTTATGTTCAGTCTCCGTTATGTGTTGTGGTGATTTCGGCTTATCTGAGCTAACTTTGTTCTTGAAACCTTGTGATGTAGTGAAATCATAAGTATAGTCTGTTTCTCCATCGGATTTCGAAGACCCATGTGCTGATTTTATAGAATAATTTTTTGGGCTTTCATTCTTCAAAGATATTGATGAAACACTGCTCAAAGTAGCTGATTTAGAAGAATCTTTTTGTTGTAATTCATTTTGTTTGGTTGAGTGCTGAGGAAAATCTACTGTGTCAGTGTAGGGAATACCCATTGTATTTAGTGCTTTTTCATCAAATGAGCTATATGGTTTTAGATCCACATAAGAAGTAGAGTCACTGCTATTATTCATTGACAACTTCGGAAAGTAAGGCAAGGTATTTTCTTGGTTTTTCTCATTTATTTTATTGGAATCAATAACTTTTGGAGTGTTGTGGCTATTACCAGCTTCTAAAACATGGTCACTCGGGATATATTCGGAGCTACTTTTGTCTCTAGTTGAGTCCGTGGAAGTAGATGTGTCTGTGTCTGAATTGTCTAGCTGCAGCCGTAAATGCAGTTTATTTTTTTCATCCAAGGAGTTGTCAGACTGAGAAGTATTTGCAGCACTACTTTGGGAGTCTTCATGAACAATGTAAGAACTGTTTTGTTCATCTTTATAGTTGTCTCCACAGTCTCCACCCTTACTCAGCCTTTGCTCCTTTTGATTGTTTGTTTTCGGTTTGGCCAGATTTCTTATAAGTGTTACCAAAACCGGTTCTTTTGGATTAGCCTGGTTACCTAAGCACAACTTGTCAGCCAAGTGTTTTTTCCCATAGTAGTTGTATTCTTTACCCTGCCGAGACTCGGACTTGTACACAAACAATGTATTCTTCAGGTTGCAGGACTCTAGAAACTCGTGCACAACAGATAAGGCTAGTACTCCCTCGGGCAGTTTCAATAAATTGTCCAAACTTACATTCTGCCTCATATTTTCACATTCATCTTCAAAAGCCAAAAATATGTTTGCCCTTAGCAACGCACGAATTTTTGCCAATGATCCATTTTTTTCTAATGCTTCTATTACCAAATCTCTCAGCTCAGTGTCCTCAGTTTGAGCCATATATTCGCTTTGCTTGAAAAACAATAATCGTTCACTAATGTAATGTATTACACGAAATACTACAGACAGAAGACAAAATGCAAAAAGAAGCACGCAAGTAGGGATGTTCGATACGATACGATATTTTCGTGTATCGATACAATGGCATACGATACACCCGATATTTGTATCGATACAATGGCATACGATACGGCGTATCGATACAACACATGCAAGGTGTATCGGATCGAATGTATCGTATCAAATTATTTTGATAACGAATAGTTTTGACTTGCAAGTTACCCGGTTAAAAGGTGGCATGGGTCCTATTTCCGGTCATTATCTATCTATGTTTAAATTTCAGGCAAATCGGTTCAGTGGTTGTCGAGTTTTAGAGGAACAAACATAGGTACATCCAAACTTTCGCATTTTTTAGTATTAGTTTGATATCACAAAACACCATTTTTGACAGTTAACTACGCACATTTTCGTAATAGTGCTCCCATAGTGTACATTATTAAAATAAAATATTTTTTTTAATTATTAAAGTACCTGCATACTTTGTCTTGATTCGATACTGTTTCGATACGATATATCGTATCAAATGCCCTGTATCGATACGCGTATCGATACAATGCGTTACGATATATTGCGATACGAAATATCGATACAATCCGAAATATCGAACATCCCTACACGCAAGTACACAAACCAGTGTTGCCAGTCGGGCCTTGTCAGAAATTACCTGAAATATAAAAAAAGTAACCTTTTTGTTAAAAAAGTAACCTTTCATAATTTCTTACCGGAAAGGTATTAAAAGTTGATCGAGAATAGATTATTAGTTGTTTGACTTACAGACACATCGATGAGTATTTGAACACTTGCCCGCATTTCTTGATTTATTCATATTGCTATACTAAATATGAGTTTCAATTTTTTTAATAGTGGATACAATTCCAAAATTTATATTTTTTATAATGCACTACTGATTCAAAAAAAAAAATTTTTTTTTAATTGGCACGTCTTGGATTTTACCAAGGAATTTGTATACTAAACGTAACTGGAAGGTTCAATGAGACAGAAAACACGGTCTGCTTGAGAGATAAAACTTGGGCGGTGTGTCTCTTTCTAAAAGGCGACCATAATTTATGAACTACTAGCGGACGCCCGGGGCTTCGCCCGCATGGACTACTACTCTTTTTATCCCACGGGAACCGTGCATTTTTTGGGTATAAAAAGTACCTAGTGTATGTCCTATTCCCGGTCATTATCTATTTGTATTTTAAATTTTAGCCAAATCGGTTTAGTAGTTAAGGAGATACGTGGTAACAAACATTCACACACACACACGGACTTTCGCCTTTATAATATTGGTAGGAAACATTCCTAATCCTTAGTGAATATCCTGAAATTTAAATGTCATGGGCACACTACTAATCCAACAACGAGTGTAAAAGGGACAAAGCTACCACGAAGTCCTTTCAACGAGACCGACAATCCTTATATCCCAGATTGAATAATAAAGAACATTGAAAAGTCGTGATAAGGTTCAAAATCCCTTTTACATTTTTTTTTATACTGATGGACATTTCATACAGCTTCATGTAGGTAGCCCCAAGCTAAGCAGAGCTTGTGTTATGGAAACCACATGACTGATAAACTACCTAAATATTTTTTTTTTGTAAATACATACCTATCTACATTATATAGGTACATAGAAAACACCCAGACCCGAGACAAATATTTGCAGATCATACAAACATTTGTCCCGCGGCGGGGATCGAACCCGCAACTTCCTGCGTCACAGGCGGGTCTTCGCCCACTGCGCCACAGATGTCGTCAATTAAAGTCGAAAAAAACATGAAAGTCGAATTAACCATCCAGTTACGTTAGTTTATAAAATCCTTGCGTAGTATTTATAATCCTTGAGTTCCACTGCTAACGAAGCTTGAAAAACATGAAAAATTCTAAAACGAGCGTTCCGTTTCACGTTGCTCTAGATAAGAAATAAAAAGTTAATTCTACAAATTCCGAAAAATCACCTAAAAGTAACCTTTCCATTGGTGTAACCTAAAAGTAACCAATGAAGTTCAAAAATCACCTAAAAGGTTACAAAAGTAACCTTCTGGCAACACTGACACAAACAAACAAAACTCCTTTTCAGTGTTGCGAACTCCAAAAAATCCATCCAAGTCGCTAGATTCATTCTGAAAAGTGGGGGGGGGGGGGGTAGTGTAAAATTCTCTCTTTTTCTTGTAATGCAGTGTTGCCAACTCCAATAAATCCAAGTCGCTAGATCCAATCTGAAAAGTCGCTAAAATCTGATTCTAACCAGGAGAAACCCAAATGTTAGGGTTTTTATTCAAAATAATGATGTTTTAATCCTAATTTGCCAGAAATTTTTTGTTCAGTACCTACAAATTATGTAAGTAACAAAAAATGAAAATTCTTAGATACATTATTATACCTATAGTCGTATTGCTCATTATACGGACTAAAATTGAAGGAAAAAATGTCATTTTTCTTTCAATGTTGATTAGTTTTGATACGTTTTATGTCAAAATTGAAGGAAAAATGACATTTTTTCCTTTACTTTTAGTCCGTATAATGAGCAATACGACTATACGATATACATCGTTGGTCTTAGAAGAATTACCACTGTCATAATTACAACGTCAGTCCATCCATACCCTTTAAAAAATATTTAAATAATAATATACCTACCTAAATAATTTAAATTAAAACTTTTTCAAGTTGACTTTTTGTCCTTTCCACCTTTCCAATACTTGCCTTAGTACTGTTTTGGTGTGCCAGTTGAAGTCGAAAGGTCGCTAGTTAAGTCGTAATACTACATATATTTTGTCGCTAAAACTGGTTTTAAGCCGCTAACTCCATATCAAAAGTCGCTATTTCTAGCGACAAAGTCGCCAAATTGGCAACACTGGTAATTTAAATTAACATACAAAATGGTGTTGCCAACTTGAATCGTGCTGCAAATGGCTACTCCAAACTACGCACTCACGCGCCACCACTGAAGTCTGATAGACCTAGTTCTGCGATAGCAGCGCCGCGTTATTATTGTATTCATTATTCTGAGGTTCAAGCCTTAATTGGACAATCTGAAATAACAGCAAACAGACAGAACTATGCTATGGCTTGAACAATAATATTTAGTGCAGTATTGGCAGTTTATGATTTGGGGTTCTTTACAAAAATAAGTGTTGTGATAGAAAAATAAAAATCGTACTTTTTATGATATAGGCAAATATACCTACACTAGGCAAAGTTACAGGGGTCTAGGGTACCTATATTTCTGTAGGTACTTACAGAGCAGAGTGCAGGTAGAGTCGGATTCAGCACTGAAGTCCGATAGACGAGGCGCTGCTATCGCAGAACTAGGTTATGTAAAAAATTACTAATTGTCCATATAAGGCTTGAACAGTAATAATTATGCTAGTTTGTACCTACGTTCGTTAGCTCTACACACCAGAACAACTGAACGACCTTGATGTTAAGAGCTTAGTAAAGTATGTAGGTAGGTAAATAAAACAATTAGTTCCCGCTTTTTCCGTAGGACTTGAGTGCTGAATCCTACTCTACCCATATTTCTGTACAGTGCAGTATCCTATTAACTTGTTAAGCCGCGTTGACACGATCAGAGTACGCTCGGACAGAGTGGACTCGAATAGATACCTACTCGAACGCAACTCGGAGACAACCCCTAAAGTAACAATTAGGTAGGTACACTATCCAATTTGTAGGAAACCGACTTAGAATCATAGCTCTTTGACCTACAAATTTCGTATTGTGTATCCTACTTTTTTCTTAGTATTTAGTGTACCTACCTACCTAATCGCTACCTAATCCAAGCGCACTCGGACGACGACGGTGCGTCGTCCAATCAGAGTTAACTCGGACTGTGTTCTATACTCATCCGAGTCAACTCTGTCTGAGCGTACCTACCTACCTACTCTGATCGTGTCACTGCGGCTTTAGTTACTAGCTATATTATGCTACCATAAGTAGGTAAGTACATGAGAAATATAATAATTCGAATTATTGTGGATTTAATTTAAAATAAATGTACTTATTTACTTACATAGGTAATTAATTACTTATTCATTATTATTATTAGAGGTAATAATTAGCTACCTACCTACGCTGTCAGCTAAAGATCATTGATGAAGGCACTAAACACCTAGGTAGGTACTTTATGTCTACATACCTAGGTACCCACAACGGCGCACCCTACTTGGCCGGGTAAAATGTAGCAAAATATTAAATTGAGTCAAAACTTGAGCACATCTAGATTTGACTGTTTTATCTTCGCGGGCGTGCTCGATTACAAGGGGTGAAGGCTTGCGCCGGGAAAATGTGGGAAGCTCAGTCAGTCGGGTCGAGCGAGCGAGCGACGCCGTACCACCGCCCGTTTTGCTGTTCTCACATTTCAATCAAAGTTTCTAGCTGTTTTACAATATTTCAATAAATAAATCAAACTAAAATTAGATTGAAACCGTGTTTGTTTCATAGAAAAATAATTACAGTGACCAAATTGGTACAATGAAAGAATAAATGTGCTAAAATACTAGTGGCGGGAAACCGTTTTGATATCTCGCTTGACGTGTTGTGTCCTATGTGTACGTAGAGCGAGAGCAGCCGTCTGCCTGCCCTAGAGGGCGGTCGACATGCTGGAAACGCCGTGAATCGATATTTTTGGAACGCTGTGGAGCAAAGACCATGAGGTTCCGAGCTCAATAAAGGTACGACAGGTGATGCTATTAATAGTTTTAGTACACAGTAGCCTGACATGAGAGATACTCAATATAATGTGCTGGGTCCCACGTTGGGCGCCACTGTAAGTTAGAGGTTAAGCGCTAGTCTAAATTAATACTTAAAAAGACGTCTGGAATTGTCAACTAAAAAATATTAAAAAAGATAAAGTAGCACTACCTACCTATGTAACAAGTATGTAAGTTGTAGGTACGTACTTTATTTAAAAAAATGGCAGGTAGGAACTAATAACAATAAAAAGTTCTTATAGTACCTATTTACTACTATTAGGTAAGTAGGAACCTACTTTCTAGGTATGGATGTAGGTACCTACTTCTATTTGCCTATAAAGTGCTTTACTTAGACTATTTACGTTGGTAGGTAATAATTCAAAATATTTGAGGCTTGCTTCTCTAATATACATTATAAGTAAGTCAAACCTCTAAAAAATAATGAATAAGTAGTTATCTATAATAGCCCTCAATTCTTTATGAGCATCAGATTTTTAAGAACTCTTATGTAGATAGTTTACTAAAAAATGTTCTAACTAATAGGTAACAAAACAACTAAATAGGTGGTAACTATGTGGGAATATCAATTTCATTACCTGCAAAGCTACCTACTATTTATTTAAGCTGTCATCTTTAATCAGATTTCAGAAATCAGTTTGGGAGGGCGGGTCTTGTTACCTAATCATCATTACCTACACTAAGCTAAATGAAATTTATAGAAACAGCACTTTGTTTTAGATTTAAAAGAGATAAATTAGGTAGGTATCGCTCTTTTCTCAGGATGTAAGTATCATTTAGTACCGATTCAATTTCGATTGTGTGTGTTGTCAATAAACTATATTCTATTCTATTCTATTCTATTCTATTCTATTCACCCTTTTATAAAAACAGTCAGATAGGTAGGTATCTATATGGAAATAAATCCTAACTACCAAAGACTAGAGCTAGATTAAAATCTAGTAGGTGGATATTTAGGTAGGTACATAATTTTTATTAATTAAACACTTATTTTACGTTTTTATCATTATATTTTCTGCGAATATAGTACCTTACTTACCTTAGACAGAGGTCGGAATTAGGTAGGTAGAGTTATTTATGTACTTGCACTGATTTCATACGGCGAAAGAATAAAGTGGTTAGGCCTCAAATCCCGAGATTAGTTTTAAAGAGCAGAAAAATCCCGTGATTTATTAGGTAAGTATAAAAAAATATTTACTTTATTTTATTTACTTTTACACATTTTAAACCACTTAATAATTATTAGGTAGGTATTATTTCTAATTAATTTTTAAAATTGTTAATTTTTTAATTCATTATTATTATGTCAATTATTTTTGCTTTATTTGTCCTAACTATCTCTGAGGTTTTTATTAATATTGTTGGCCTTACGGGATTGTCCATTAGAAATCCCGGGAAGATCCATATTAGGTAATACGAGTAGGTATCAACATTTCGATGCAAGTACATAAATAACTCTACCTAATTCCGACCTCTGCATAAGTTAAAACGTAAGTGAGTTATAATCACCTACTAATTAAGTACCTAGGTAGGTACTTACCCACCTTCCTACATAGGTAGGTAGGTACCTTAAAAAATTAACATCAATAGGACAGGTACCTACCGGTAACGACCTATATCTGTATAAGTGTTCCTGAATTTTATACTGTTTATTATTAGATGCTCTTTTCTACTGTTTTCATTGAAAAAGGAAGTCAAATGAATTTTAAGGCTCCTCTTACCGTGTCGGTAGGAGATAATTTTGATTAAAATAAAATTATTCCGCCATCTTTGCCCGGGAAAAAGCACCACGAGCTCTACGCACTCTATTATGTAACTAAGTATAGATGTCCCTACGTACATAAATGTTCGAAATATTACCCATTACCTCACGGGCTTATATTTACCTACTCAATAATACCCAAGACGTTCTTTTCAATTAATAGGGATTTTTAAATTATTATAATTTAAAAATCTTCTCTCACCGACCTATGGGCCCTATGGTTACTAGAATATTTTTATTAAACAATCACTGCGCCATCTTTGCTTGTGCACCAGGTACCTACCTACCTTACCTATTTACTCTACGCACTCTATAATATGCAGAACTTGTGTAAAATTTCCAAATACTGGCGCCAGTAACTGGCTACTTGTAAACATGTCTAAAATGAAATACCTAATGCAATTTTTATCAAGGAACTTAATAATAGACTCTTGATATTTATAGTTTTAGTTCTAGAAGCGTTTTATAACTTTTTTTTTAAGTTTTTTAAATTTTTTATATAGTTAAACCACACTTATTATTATATTAAATAGGTACCTCCATATCAGGAATTGAAAATTTTGATAAGATTTTTCATTTTGTTTAAGATTTAAGTTTTAAAAGACTTGTTATTTTCACATCTAATTTAATCTAACATTTGAGCAAATCGTTATTAATTTAGGTAGATAATGATTACGAGGGTAATTAATCACATATTATGAATACCTATAGATAGGTACCTTAGGTACCTACTTACCTACTTAATTACCTACTCGCAAAACACTCGTGGCGGAACTTGGCTACACTAGGTACCTACACGTTCTTGATAGATCGTTGAAATAAAGCGACGTTCTGAGCGGTCACAACTTGGATGGGCGACCGCTAGTGGCATTAACAACTTCCATGCTTCGGAGGGCACGTTAAGTTATCGGTCCCGGTTTTTAAGTTAAGTAATGGAAGCCTTAAGGCTGCCTAAAAACTCCGTCTGTATGCATGCCTGTAATTTTTACCATACTGAGCTAGCGTATTAGGTAGACATCATTGTGTAGTGAGTGAACTCAGCAGACGTAGCACGTAGTCAGAAACAAGTCCAAATCTAGGCTATCAACGCAACGGTGCGCGAGATCTCAGTTCGGGGCGAACTACTAGTAAGTGTAAAAAAATCAACTGATAATACCTAAGTACCTAGGTACCTACATGTTTTTCATTTATACCTAATTTATATATTTAAGTGTTTATTTATCAATATAAATTGGCCAAAGTGCCCAAGTGGCCAGTTACTAGGTAGGTAGGTAGGTACAGTCAGCGTCATCAATCGGTATCCCCCTATTGATTTTAACAAGGGTTCTTTTCATTTCAACTTTGGATTTCAGTCAGATTTGCTAGTATAGGAACTCGAGCGAAATTAGATATCCATAAGTATACTAGCAAATCCGACTGAAATCCAAAGTTGAAATGAAAAGGGTCCTTGTTAAAATCAATAGGGGGATACCGATTGATGACGCTGACTGTACCTACATGATTTACCCTACATAAAATTGAATTCAAATTCAAGTCCTATCATTGGTAAAATATCATAGTTCACCCAATTTCGTTCACAAAGGCTATATTATTATCTATGACAAAAATAACTAAATAGTGTTAGCTCTACGAGGCCTCCGCTTCGCCTACAAACTGTTTCATGGTCTGTGGCTCTGTGGTTTCACGTCGGAAGGGGGTTATTCTTGGAGACAATCGATAGCGTCTGCATATTTAAATCAGTTGAGTTGAACGGCTCGGCCATGTATGCCTGTGTTTAGCCGAACGTGTTTGTTTCTAGAAGTTGATTAGTCCTTCATACTTACCTACTATCCGTAGGAATTATATAGGTACCTACCCTAAACGGGCCTTAACGCAAACCTTTTTCGTCTTGGTACCAGTAGGTACTTGTTGGTAATGTTTTTTATTAAAACAAAATCAAAATACTTACTTACTACATAATTATTTATACAACTGAAATTGGCGATTGCGCCACTAAAAATCTACCTCCCAATGACTTTTTTTTTTGAAATTATAATTTATGGAGATTGAATTTTCTCTTTGTTAATTTATGTACACAAGAAAATAGTTAGGTACTGACCAGTTTGTTTAGTCATAAAAATCAAAGCGTAAATTTTAATAACAATACAAAGCTTGCTACAGATTTCTAAGCTTATTTGGGTTGTAATGACAATGCTCATTAACTTTTTTCGGTGACTACATCGAGATAATGATCTCTACATGTTCTAATGTGTGCGTATATTTTTATCTCTATGGGTAGGTTAGGTACCTACCGAAACTTCGCTGCCATAACTTCGGCGAGACCCGTTTCGCAAAGCAAGCGAAAATATACCGCTTACCTAAACACTACTATGGTTTCACTGAAGAGATAGGAGAACGATATAAATTCATTTTTGTACCTATTTGACGGCGAAGTGAACTTTATTCTATTACTCTATGATGTACTTTTATAATAGTGTAACTTAAAATATAAATAGGTACCTACAATTTCGCGTTATTTATTTAGCACCGAGGACCAAATACCTAATAAGCTGCGATAACAACTTAGGTTCATTTTGGAGCTTTAAGCTCACATCACGACTGTATCTATCCAAAGGATATCCGCTTAAACTTTCAATCTTACTGCAGGATGAGTAATAAAAATCGATGACATGACCAACATCTTCAAATATCGATCGGTTTGTTAATAACATCCAAGGAATGCTATAATTTAAGATATAGGTAGAAAGGATTAATGGAGATTTATGGATAGCTTAGACACAGCCGTGCTGAGCTTAGCAGCTGAGCCGCGTTGACCTATCTCGCGGCGGGATATAGATACCAAAAGTTTCGATCACAAGGTTATGAGTTTGAAACCCGTTCTTCTATGAGTTTTATGAAGGAAATTAAATAAACATAGCTGTAGTGTTTTATGCTACTGGTGGGTAGCTAGATATTGCCGCGTAGATATTGCTAACGCCTGCTCGGTAATAAACCAGTTTGCAATGCAATAGTCCGTCTTTCATTGAACATTACATTGTGGCGCAGCCGGTAGGATATATAATGGCAAGTAGGAACAAACACTAATGGAGATATCCAGGTGAACTACTTAAGAGTTTGAATTGTATAAATTAAAACTTAAAATTGGTTCACGATTGTTACTCCTATGACAGAGACTCAAAATTGTTTGAAGGACTGGGTAATCAGATGCAAGTCCAATCAGACATTTCAAACCCATATTTTGCAAGTAGCATTTCACGTTACAGGTTTCAAGCCCATCGTCTCTTACAATATTCTGATAGAATAGAAAATACTTTATCACCATTATAACAAATAATAAAAATTAACAATGCTTAAAATATTAGGAACCTATATGATTTGATTACTTACTAACTGTCTTTTTTCAAAAAAAATGTATCCTACCTATATTCTACAGCGTCAGGTGGTAACCTATGCCTAACTTAGGTACCTACCTATACTAAAACGGGACGCCCCGTAGTGCCAGGAGCAATGTTTAGCTAAGCGCCTACACCAACCTAGTTGGTTGTATTCCCAAAAAATATAAGGTTTACGGAGATGGAGCTCTCTAAGCCGCGGGGTTGAACACTGTATTTTCTTTTACAGTTTTGAGCTTATTGTTACGTAACGGCTTAGTTAACGAATTTAGACAGAGGCAAGGCTTGTTTTGCAGATTGTTACCTACTCAAATCCAGTTTAAACCATAATCACCTGCTCTGCTGAGCTTTCAATCTAGTCTCACTCAACAGTCTTCAAAAATATCCATTTCTGCAAAACGTGTCTCAACTGTCAATTTTGAGCTCGGTCAGTTTTACTCGACCAACGTTCATAAATTAAAACTCAAAATGAAACAGAATCATTCATTGTTTGAGTAACAATTTGTAAAGGTGTGGAAAATTGTCATAATCCCCACTAGTGGGGATTTTTAAGTAGGGATTATGACAATAAACCTGTAAAATCAACATTGCGAGGCTGCTAGCGAGGCAGCTCGTTCCAAGGCAACGCAACGTTCGAATTGGCTCGCGAGGCAAACGCGTCCCCACACCGCGAGGAGGCATGCCTCTCGAGGCATGTCGATACACGCCATACACCTACTTAGTTCGTGACTAGTAAGAGAATAATTAGGTTGATTTTTATCCCAGAAAAAACAATTCCGGCGAGGACATCAACACCAATCTCGGCAACGGTGTAGCGTTTATCGATGCGGTTTGATGCCGAGGGTGAAACTGCGAACAAAAAATGTGGCAGCTATTTTTTTTTTACTTTACAGAATTTTCTCGTTAAAAAATTGCTAGGTAGGTATGATGAAAAAAAATCTTCTGACGCGATCAGTTAAAAAATATTTAGAATCTAGTAGTCTAGTCTATCAAGCTTTTTGCGAGGAATCCCAGCACATACTATAGCCGCTGACCAGTGGCCATCTTTGTTATGAATCATTGATTACTTCTGGTGCATTATCTCGCGGAGCGGCTGCTTAGCCGACCGCAAGTAATTGTTGAATTAGGGGGCAGGCACGGCAGACCGCGGCACGGACTATTAGTCCGAGTATTGGCATTTAGGCTTCAAGCTACCTAGAACTGTACTAAACATATAATAATCTACATTACCTATGTAAGTACCTAAATACAAGCTTCACGTAATACCTACTTAATAGCTATTATTATACTCTGTACTATACCTTTATCTACCTATGTAGGTACAATATAGCTTTATTATACGACTCATAGTAAAGTCAACATCAGTTTTTCCGCGTATTTTTATATGTTTTTTGCCTGAACTATTTGAAACTTACCTATTCTAATTTTCCAGGTAGGTACTATTAGGTACAGTATAAAGTTAACATCAGAAATGTATAAACACTTAGGTACTTGACTTAACGGAATTTAAGAATTTAAGATAGGTTTATTAAAAAACAAGTGTTTTAAAAGTTTAAGTTCTTTTACAGTATTCGATAAGTAAGTACCTACTGTATTTTCCAGTTATTGATTGAAAATGAATACCAACCTATTTTCATTTATAGGGATAGGATAGTGCTTTCAAAGCAAAGGATACAAAATCATAATAAACTTTTATTTTGTTTGGTGCGGTTTCGGAATCTCATTTCGAAGGTTCAATTCAAGCATTGCATCAAATATTTTTATAAGAAGGTTGTAGGTACATGCAATAATACAAGTTCAATACTATATAGTTGGTTCGTATAGAAAGTATATGATGAAAATGTGTAATTCGAAATGAGGATGAATAAGCTGGGAGAATGAATTTAATAGGTGCTGACCTACTCCGAATAAGTTTGCTTCCTAACGCTTTAAATAATCTAGTTCAGATTTACAGAACTCGTGAATGTATTCAGCAATGTTCAGGCCAAGTCTCTATTATTTCATCTGTGATACAGGTAAGGTGCCTACTTGGTAGGATATAGGTCGAGGAGTTGCAGGCGTGGAATAAAACTGTCTCTGCTAGACCTATGGGTCTATTTCCTTGTTTATTCTCCAGAGCACTATATTTAGTTTCATTTGTATTTTCCATCTTGTATTTGTGTAAAACATAATACAATAAAGATATTTTACTATACGATGTTATCCGAAATAAAATAAAAGTAAATAAGTTGGTATATTGCAATTTTTGCTTAGAAATATTTTTAAAAGAAAGATAGGTCGATAAGAAATAAGAATGCCCTATATAAAAAGTGCCTTCGTCGTTTTGTGAAGAAGTTTTCTTGGCGTAGGTACGAGTATTATTTCTATAGTAACATTCGACATACAAAGGAAAATGTTTTTCAGATAAGTTTTTGCTTTTGCAAGTAAAAATAATGAATTTTGTATTCATTCCAAAAGAAAAACCACAATATTCCTGGCAGTTGTTAGTTCATTTTTACGCAAAATCGTGTTTGTAAGCTTTGTTCAAATTTTAGCCTTATCATAATATTAGTGCGGACTTATTAATTAATCTCTTAGAGAACTTTAAGAAACGTTCAAGTATGTTCAGTTCAGTATGATCAGTTCAAGCGCAATAAACTATTTCTTCGTCATCATAGGCCTATAGCAATACACTGCTGGACATAGGCCTTCCTTAATGAGCGCCATCGCGCCCTGTCTTCAGCTTGACGCATCCAACTTGTGCTAGCCAATCGCAGATCATCACTCCACCTGGCAGGAGAGCATCCTACACTACGTTTGCAGAGTTGTAGTCTCTACTCGAGAACTCGTTTACTCCAAAAGTTGTCAGTTCTTCGGCAGATATGACCGGCCCACTGCCACTTCAGCTTGCTTAATTCTCTGAGCTATGTCAATGATTTTGGTTCTCTGCCGATTAGTCTCATTAATTAATCTCTCATTAATAAACCACTTAGAGCTAATGAAAATGATGTGCGGCGATAGGCTCGTCACGTACCTATGGAATGCTAACTTCTGAAAAATGTGGGCATGTATCAAATATGTATTTAAACATACCTCTGACTACCCCCTTAGACATCTACAAAGCTTCTTAAATGCTTAAAAGATATGGAAGAATGTCTACCCCGCCTTGGGGTAGTCATGATCATCTATCGTGTAAAAATAAAACGTAAGGACTTAAACGTATTCAATGATTTTGGAAGTTTAAGGTGGTTTCCTAGTAATGATGAGTAAGTTACGAATATTAATACAGTTATAAAACGTCTAGGAAACCATATTTCATAAGATATATTATCTGCTGTGTCTGTGATGGGCTTGAGTCGTGCCCCAAACATGGGTTCGTTACTCAGTTTTCATTAGCATTCTCTCATATAATCCTTAGATAGCATCTTGTGAATAACAATAAGCTTTCTATAGCTTAAGGTTTGAAGTTGCAAAATACGGAATATTGTAAAATGATTAATTAGAGTTTGAATTTATCGGCAGGTTTAGAAATAAGGCTGTTTTATAATATTCACCTTTACACAATGTTGGCATGCTCAAGAGCCTAATCCTGAATAACGTAATATGCCGTAACATAAATACCTACGTCAAAAGGGTGAATGGAAGATGTGACGCGAGTCTTTAGCTCGTGAGAAGTTCTTGTGAACACATCCTTATGAATAAATAAAGTAGGGTTCATTTTACATCTTCAGCCTACTGACTTCTTGCTTACACATCGTATGATAATTAAATTAACCTTAACGTTTTTAAGCTTACTATGGGTTTTACAAACAACACTGCCTACGTAGATGTAGATGCTACGAACATGCTACGAACGCCTACGACGTAGCATCACCTTACATTCCTAATGAGTTTAAGTTAGATGGGAAATACGAGTACGACGTAGAAGTATAAGCGCTTGTTTTACAACCTCCGAGTACAGTCCCAAGTAATCCAGCTGTTAGTTAAAGCTAGGAGTACGAACTGTTCACATTTATGAGTAGCATAAACCGACTATAATTTGCAGGCGCTATTGGTACGAGTAGTACGTGCCAAGTAAAGAAATATAGAAAGTATCTGTTCAAACTCTACCTGGAAATGGTGAAATTCTACCTTAGCTATCTGCGTGTTCATCACAAAAACTAGAGACATTATTCAAGGAGATAGCGACAGGCGGTTTCAGGAGATACGTATTGGAGCGACCGTTTCGGCATGGAAACCTGATTCGCAGGTTGATCTGTTTTCCGATCACGTGTATTGAAAAATGGTGGGTAGTAGTTACGTTTTGTGGGCTGAATATCAAACAATCAGCTATAATGGATAAAGATGTAAATGTAGATATAAACTAGGTTCGTTGCGAGTGGAAGCCATTATAAGGGTTCAGAAAAGGTGACCGAAAAACTATCAACTTTTTACATAAAGAGTGAACATAGGAAATGGATACTATACATGCAGGTCAAACACATAACCCTCCTTTTGGGCTTCGCTGCAGTTGGGTGAATCAAAGTATTCGAAGTTTCTCGTGATATTGTTAGATGTTATGAGCTCTCGATAATGCCAAAGGTTACTGTGGATACTCGTGCAAAGTGGTGATCCATCACTTTGTATTTTTATCAGCGAGAATTTCTCATTACACCGGCGTTTTTCGATTCCAGTTCAGTAGAGAAAAGTAATTACTGATCGGAGGGCTTTTAACATTTTAATTCGTCATTGTTTTGAATGTTTTTTCATACAATGTCAGAATGTAATTCTGCACATAATCATGTCAGTGCATACTTCGACTAATTGTTTCTATTATGAAAGTCGAAACTTCAAAATGTAATTAAAGTAGGTACACGACAAGACACAATAGAATATGAACAATGTGAAGCTTGGCGTTTTTCAATCCTACTTTCTTCAGACTATCCTACTTCCTATCCTACTAATATGATATATGTGAAAGTTACAAGTCCAAATCTAGGCTATCAAAGCAACGATGCGCGAGATCTCAGTTCGGGGCGAACTACTAGTAATACTAGTAAGTAACTACTAGTAAGGCCCACTTGCACGTTCCTGGGACAGTTAACCCAGGTTAGGTACTTCTCTTAATATTTTAACTGTGTTTGCTCATTGGATAACTAAAAAATAAAACTGGGTTGAATATGAAATTTATCTTGCGTCATCAAGAGTGAGGTGTTAATCTGGGTTAAAGTTTTTTATTTTTAACCCACACACAGACATATTTAATACTTTCAATCAAACCAATCAAAAAAAAAAGAAACGTCAGGTTAGTTATTTAGTTATTCCAGGATCGCGCAAACGGTCATAAGAGAAAGGAAGGTATTGGAGTAGAGTCACTTATCTTTTAAGCCTATTCTATGTGATCCCAATGGTCCTACTGAATAAATGCTTATTGACTTTGACATATTAAACATAAATATTGCTGGACATTAAAAACCACAATTCTTCCATAAAAAATGCAAAATCAAATTCCCGCAAATATTAATTCATTAAACATTTTAGCGTCATAAAATAAATAGATAGGCACCTAATGAGCTAAGTAAGGATAAAACGACCCGCAGTACGATCCGCCCATGTTATCTATTTTGGCAACCAAGTCACTAACAAAAAGCAAAATTATAGAAACAAAAAACAAAAGTAAGGAAACAAAAAGGCATTGTTTCCGCAATCTGGCCCTCTAATCACTGTAATGAAAGCCTTTACGATGTCTCGTTCAGTGCGGGGATAATTAAATTTGCGGGACCACTTGTTTTGAAGCACCACCGCATAATTTGATCGCAGATTATGAAGCCGCGGCATATCATATAGGTTTTGGGTAAATCTGAGTTTGAAAAACCAAAACCTGTAATATGAAGACGGACATGACGGTATCTTGGCTGGGCGCAGCCTATAAGGTAATGTAAAGAGACATATAAGAGGGTGCATTGGTGACATCACGACTGGAATGACACTCGTTTTGTGACACAACTGCACGTTCACAGACAATTATACTTTAATTAGCAGTTTAAATAATATTATGTGAAATAGGAAAGAAACATAAATCTTGTGGCTTAGGTATACCCACTTTTCTGATATGCTGACGTCATTTGATAATAAAAACATTCACGCTGTTTTAGTCTCCGAGTCTTGGCTCAAACCATGTTTACCAACAACTTCCTACTCTATACCTGGCTTTCAACTTATACGCAATGACCGTTCTTATTCAGGAGGTGGAGGCGTTGCTATTTATTTACGTAATCATATTCCTTTCTCGATAGTCAACGTGTCTCCACAGCCACCACCGTCTAATGCGGGCGAACACCTATTTATTGAAGTTGTCCTCTCTCATACCAAAGTCTTACTCGGAGTCTATTATATCCATTCTTCTCGCATTAACTTCTTTCCGTCATTTGAGAAACTTCTCGAAGACATCACACCCTCTTACAATCACTCCATTATCATGGGTGATTTCAACACCTGTCTCCTCAAGAACGACACTCGCTCTCACGCTTTCCAATCTCTTACTAAGGCTAACAATTTTAATATTCTCCCTCTTAGTGCAACTCATCATTTTCCAAACTGTATTCCTTCCCTTCTCGATCTGATACTTGTTTCTTCACCGAATAATGTCGCTAAGCATGGCCAATGTTCAGCGTTAATGTTCTCCTATCATGACTTAATATTCTTATCTTATAAAATTCGTCCTCCTAAAGCTAAGCCACATATTATTCAGCAGCGTAACTTTGGTGGTGTGAATCTTGAGCGTCTTAGTCAGGACGCAAAAGAAATCGACTGGTCCGGGGTCTTTAGTGCTCCGACTATTGATGAGAAAGTTGAGCTCTTTAATACGTCGCTCATAAATCTATATGACGTGCATGCCCCCTTGCGTGCAATAAAGATTAAGCACCTTCCGGCCCCTTGGCTCACCGAAGACATTAAACTACTAATGCACAAAAAAAACGTAGCCAAATATAAATATAAGTGTAAACCTACTGATGATAATAAAGATAAATATTTTGCTCATCGTAATAAATGCAACAGGGCGTGTAGGAATGCTCAACGCCGACACATTCACAGTTCAGTAGATAATGATAATCCATCAAAAGTATGGAAATTCCTTAGGTCCTTGGGGATTGGTAAGTCACAAAAATCTAATATTCCAAATAATCTTAACATCGACTCGTTAAATAGACACTTTACTTCGTCTCCTAATCTTCTAGCTAGTGATAAAGCTAACACTTTACAACATCTTTCGTTATTACCACCCCTGGACTTCCCTTATTTCAATTTCTATCAATTTTCCGATTGTGATGTTAAGAAGAGCGTAAAATCTATAACTTCCAACGCAGTCGGCAGCGATATTATAAGTCGAAACATGATCATGCCTATTTTGGATGAAATTCTCCCTGTAATCACCCACCTCCTGAACTTCTCCATTTCCAGTTCCACCTTTCCCGCTTCCTGGAAGGATGCACTTGTTACTCCTCTTCCAAAAAAATCCAACCCATCATCCTTCTCGGAGTATCGTCCTATATCCATCCTTCCTTTTCTTTCCAAAGTCCTTGAACGTTTAGTGCATCACCAGCTCACCATTTTCCTCAATAGAAATATACTAATGAATCCATACCAATCTGGCTTTCGATCTGGACACAGTACATCTTCAGCACTCATAAAAATTACAGACGACATCCGGTTGGGGATGGCTAATGGTCAATTGACTATTCTAACGCTGCTAGACTTTAGCAGTGCATTTAATAACGTCGATTTTGATATACTCGCTGGAATTTTGCGCTCAATTAACATATCTCCAACGGCTGTTGATTGGTTTCGTAGTTACCTGAACGGACGCCGGCAACGTATTCGTGCTGAGGACACATACTCGACATGGTGTAACCTTACCGCCGGCGTTCCACAGGGCGGCGTTCTATCTCCCCTTCTATTTGCTATCTTCATAAACTCCATATCTCAAAATATATCTTCTTCCTACCACCTGTATGCTGACGACCTTCAAATATACACACACGCTACTGTTGACAACCTAAATCAAGCTATTGACACCATCAACAGTGACTTACAAACTATTCTCGAATGGAGCAAGTCATTTGGCCTTGGGGTGAATCCTGCGAAAACACAAGCTATTCTGATCGGAAGCTACTTGATGCTCCCTAAGGTCGACCGGTCTTGTCTTCGTCAAATTACTTTTGATGGTACAATTATTCCTTACAGCAAAACTGTTAAAAATTGAGGCATAACGATGGACAGCGTAATGTCTTGGGGTCCGCATCTTACTGAGATGAGCAGGAGGATGTTTGCTTCGGCTGCCTCAATGAGGAGACTTCGCAATTTTCTGCCTACCGCCACTAAAGTTACGCTTGCTCAGTCTCTCTTACTACCAATCTTAGACTACGCCGACGTCAGTTTCCCAGATCTTACAGAAGAGCAACTTGGTAAGCTTGAGCGCCTTCAAAATGTCTGCATTCGCTTCATATTTGGTTTGCGCAAATTTGACCACATTTCCGAATTCCGTGCTAAACTCAAGTGGCTGCCTATCCGTCTTCGCCGGGATGCTCACACCTTAACTCTCTTATACAAAATCTTATTTACCCCTTCTGCTCCACCTTATCTTAAACAATGCTTTGAATTCCTATATCTTGCAAATCCCCGTAATCTGCGATCTTCCTCTACTCTTCAGTTAAGAACTCCAGTTCATAGCTCCGGCTTCTTTGGTAACTCGTTTACGGTACGAGCTATCCGGTTGTGGAATGACTTGCCTGTATCCATCAGGAAAGCTAAATCCTTAACAATTTTTAAAAATGAGGTCTATAAACTTTATTTAGCAGCTTCTTCAAAGTAAATGTTCTTGTTTCTCATGTTATTAGTATTAATATATATTATGTCTTGTATTTTTGTCTTTAGGTTTATTGTAAGTATCTTTCTTATTTGTTTGAAATTTAATATTTGATCATAGGTATTTATTGTAACACCACCTCCTCTCACGTCCTTTACAATCCAGTCCATCCAAAGGTTGCCTGGAAGAAATCGCTTTGAGCGATAAGGCCGCCCATTGTGCCACCATGTTAGTATTTAAGTTTCTCTAGTTAAGTTAAATAATCTGGTGTAACAATAAAGAGTTAATCTATCTATCTATCTATCTATCTATAATTTTAACATTCGCAAAATGTGAACGTAGGCAGGACTTTTAAAAAATTGATGGTTCATGCATGGCACAATATACAACATATTTTTAGGCACCAAATATTACTCCGTTACCATGTTAATCATAGATCATAACATAAGTATGATCTAGGCTTACCTCACCTAAATATTATTCCGTTCACTGTCTAAAGTGAAAAAGTACCATCCAAATTGGTACAGCACTGGAAGGCAGCTTACGCCTAACATCATTTTTCACGGGAGCTAGGTGTATTTTTGTTTTTTTATGCTCTATACCAGAGGTCGGCAACCTTTTGGCAGGCAAGGGCCACAAGTTGGCAAAATAAACTAAAGGCGGGCCGCACTTGTGATATTAACCCCAGAAGCCCAATATATCTATGTATAATAGGTCATATCCCACAGAAAAAATAAAAATTCAATTGAAAATTGTTAAAACAAACTTAATTAATGTTAATTAATGCAATTATTTTGTCATTTATTACTTTTTTACAAAATATACACGGGCCGCAAGTAAGGCGTCCGCGGGCCGCATGCGGCCCGCGGGCCGCGTGTTGCCGACCGCTGCTCTATACTGTGATAGTAAAATAAATCATAGCTACATGCCAGCGTTATCCTGTAAAATACGGCAGCTTGGCCTCTATACGTTACCCAGATTACAATTTTCAACATAGGTACTCGCTGTCATGAAGAATGTAAAGAACCATCCATTTCAGTCAGTGCTGACGTAAACAAATTATTTTAAACTTCATATCTTCTACATCAATCATAACACTTTATTTTTTAGATCAATTTAAATTACAATCTAATTTTCCAAGCAATTTAGATCTTTCAGGCTTAAATAAGAGCCATGCCACATGATGCCCTACGTCACACGCCTGCGCTTAAATTCTAGTCATGGAATGCCAGACTTACGACCGAATACCATTAATAATATGGTAGGTACCTTGTTAATAAATTAAAACATCATTTAAATATTTTTATGTAAAAAAAAATGTTTTAGGTCCCTTTGGTAGATATCGGTGCACTGATTTAGATGATACTTAACTTCTTAACTTTCGGTTTTATTATCCAGTAAGGAGGGCCATTGATCAGATCAAAAATCCATCATTAGATCAGTTCGCTATCACCAATGTTTTATTGTCAACATGGATTTCAAGCTTGCACTCTTTTTGACTATTTCAAAGAATTCGTTAAATAACTCCTAGAGCTCCATCATTGATTAGCTTGCTGTCACAATAATATTTGTTTACAAGCTTTTCAAAACTATCATCATCATTTATAAAAATATATCAACATTACTAACTTCGTTCTCAATCTTATCTATTTTATATTACACACAGATAAATAGGTAAAACATGCATCTGCCAGAAACAAAATGCATTTTGAGCAAAGAAACAGTTACAGGGTCTGGTTTCTTATTTCAATAAGAGCATCGCATATGTATTCATACCCAGAGGGAGTGTCTGCACGTGCCTGCAAACCCCAATAACGTGGAATTACACCCACGCCTACGTGCGCCGCGGACACTTCACCGCAACTTATGAATATTATCTGTACTGACAACCTGTACCAGATTTTAGTACTTCGCCCCGCTAGTATGGGAAGTTATGGCTGGTTATTTTCTAGACTTTCATTGTTTGCTTACTCAACCCTAACTAAGGCGAAGGCCTGCATGAAACACAGAAGGTTGCGGTGCGGGCTCGATTCCCGTCGCAAGGATTTGCCTTTTGCATGATCTGTTTGTCTCGGTTTTGACTTTCGACTTAGGGACCTTCTAGAAAAGAGCTTGCTACTACTTCAAAGGCCAAACCAAGGCCAACAGTTGTCCGTGGGCGGCGGTGATCACTTATCACCAGGTAAGCAGCTTTCCCGTTTGCCCCTTCTTCCATAAAAAAACCTACGTTATCAGCCCACATCCTTTTCATTTTCAGCCTCATTTTCACGCTCCTTTTTCTGATCCTGTGTTAGTCAATCCAATGCTTCTCCGCAGCCTTTAAATCAGCCATCAGACCATCTGGCTGGTGGTAGTGTAGGTACTAACATTATCAAAAATGGATTTAATGATACCGCATTATTTCTTCATGCGATACCAGTGACATTATTTGTGTATACAATACAATATTGCTGAGAGTATAACTTCCTTTTTAGCTTTAATAGCTGATTTTTGTAGATAATGAGCTGTCGCTCACAGAAGTTGTTTCACGTGATTTGAAAGGTAATTCCTTACAAAAGATAATAATAGGATATTTGTAACTCCCGTCAGACAAAAAATACCAGATAAGTAATTATTACTTCATGTCAATGATAAAATTGGAATGTGATATGATTTCTGAAAAGAAGTCACTTTTGAACTGTTCTCGACGTCTGCAAATGGATCTTTGTTCTGTGTATAGATATCAAAATGGTTGCAACAGACAAAGTTCAAATAATTCTTATTATTTATATATTATTTATTGCTAGATGTCTGCTAGTATAATTATTTGTATTTTATTTATATCCAAGCACAATACCAATTGGTCGGTAAGTACCATCAACTCCAATCAATCGAACCCAGGGGTCGTTGCGGAGTTTTCACAAGTTCAGTCAGCGCTGGCGAGTTCATTAGCGAAATCCAGGGCTTAATTGAAATGTCACGGAAACACTACGTAAACTTTCAATTTGTTTTTAGTGGGGGTCTGTGTCGCTTTCCACCTTCATTGAACTGGTGATCGGAATCGATTTCCAACTACTAATAGTGTTTGGAAGGTTTATGCTATCGATTGCACAAACGCAATTCTTCCTATGCTTAGTTTTATGGCTGCCTCGCGGTTTGGAGATGTGTTTGCCTAGCGCGCTGTTACTTCTATTCCATAGTCTCACTAAACTCAAACGGCTTGAGCAATTTGAATATTTCTTTTTTTTTTTGTTACGTTCGCTCTACTACAGGGTTTGTTAAACAAAAAAAACAGGGGAAACCCGAAAAAAAAAAACCAGCTAAAAATCGCATAAAATAGGTAATTATGTATGAGCTTACACTTCGGCTTACTTTTAATAGATGGTGTTCGCCAAATTCGTATTTGAGCAGTACAGTCTGTCGGGTCAGCTAGTAGTAGGTAATGATAAAAAAAAAAAAACAGTAAAATACCCACCTACTGGAAATTTTGGTCGAAGAAGGGTCAAAGCTAGACTTTTTTGGATGAACTCCAACACAAACAACACAGTCTTACATAATTTTAAGAGCTTGACGGGTTGAACACATTAAAAAGACATACCAGATTTAAAACAAAACATAGAACACAAATCCTCTATTTTCTGGACATATTCTAACAGTGCCAAGAATTTGTACAAGACCTGGGCCTGTATTCTATTAAATGACAACCGCTTTGGTTTTGGTTCGAACTCTTAAATGTCAGCCATTTGGTGAAATAGTAGAATAGCTTTTCAAAAATTTGTACTGCCAAAGTTCAAAACCTCACCACAACTGAGTCGTTTGTTATTAGTAGTCATGGAAACAGTCGCTTTAGTTGAGGTTTTGGTTGAGGTTGATAAAAAGTTCGGTACCGGAATCGAGCCCCAGGGCGTCAATTCTGGTACCGAACTTTTTATCAACCTCAACCAAAACCTCAACTAAAGCGACTGTTTCCATGACTACTAATAACAAACGACTCAGTTGTGGTGAGGTTTTAGCTAAGGTTTGAACTTTGGCAGAACAAATTTTTGAAAAGCTATTCTACTATTTCACCAAATGGCTGACATTTAAGAGATCGAACCAAAACGCAGCGGTTGTCATCTAGTAGAATTCAGGCCCAGGGTGCCGATTCTATACTACCAAACTTTTTATCAACCACAAGCAAATTTTCGTTTGTATCCTATTCTACTAATGACCAACGACTCTGTTGTGGTGGTTATGGCTTAGCACAGGGGCGTATTTACCCTTAGGCCAAGAGGGCCATGGCCCGGGGCGGCAGGCTACGAGGGGCGGCGCAAGCCGCCCCTCGCTCTCAGCTTGCGCCTTTCTTTTTAGCCTTTGGCCTTATAATACCAAAAGAAATTTTAAAAAAAGCTTACTAGGTACTACCTAATTAACAAAAAGTAAAATTTGGTTGGCGAGGGGCGGCGCAAGCCGCTCTCAGCTTCATGAGCCTTTCTTTTTGTCCTTACATGCTAGAAGAAATAAAAAAAAAGCCTACAGAACTAAAAAAAGGTAAAACTTATTTGGTTGAGAGAGAGGGGGGCCTGCGCCGCCCCGTGCTTTCAGTTTCATGCGCCTTTCTTTTTGTCCTTATACGCCTGAAGAAAGTAAAAAAAAGTTTACCTAACTAACAAAACCTAAAACTTATTTGGCTCGGAGTGAGGGGCGGCTTGCGCCGCCCCGCGCTTTCAGTTTCATGCGCCTTTCTCTTAGTCCTTATATGCCTGAAGAAATTAAAAAAAAGCCTAGGTACATAATTAACAAAAGCTAAAACTTATTTGGTTGAGAGCGAGGAACAAAAACAAAAACTTATTTGGTGGTAACGTTTTAGACTGGCCATTTTCAGAGATTTTCATTTAACAGGAAACGTAGGTTTTCTTTTAAGCTCGAAGGGATAATTCGTTACAATAAATTGGTATTATGGGAATAAATCCTCGAGACGATTTTAGGAAAACATTTCTTTGGGTGTCACATGTTGCATTTTACTTCAAAAAATTCGGCTCGCTTCGCTCGCATATAGAATAGGAACCGACAAGCAGCCAACTTTTCTTCGAGAACCGTAAGCAAAATCAAGTGTCACATGTTGCATTTGACATAAAAAAATTCGGCTCGCTTCGCTCGCATATAGAATAGGAACCGACAAGCAGCCAACTTTTTCTTTGAGAGCCGTAAGCAAAATCAAGTGTCACATGTTGCATTTGACATAAAAAAATTCGGCTCGCTTCGCTCGCATATAGAATAGGAACCGACAAACTGCCAACTTTTTCTTCGAGAACCGTAAGCAAAATCAAGTGTCACATGTTGAATTTGTCATAAAAAAATTCGGCTCGCTTTGCTCGCATATAGAATAGGAACCGACAAGCAGCCAACTTTTTCTTCGAGAACCGTAAGCAAAATCAAGTGTCACATGTTGCATTTGTCATAAAAAAATTCGGCTAGCTTGCTCGCATATAGAATAGGAACCGACAAGGAGCCAACCTTTTCTTTGAGAACCTTAAGCAAAATCAAGTGTCACATGATACATTTGTCATAAAAAAATTCGGCTCGCTTCGCTCGCATATAGAATAGGAACCGACAAGCAGCCAACTTTTTCTTCGAGAATCGTAAGCAAAATCAAGTGTCACATGTTGCATTTGTCATAAAAAAATTCGGCTAGCTTGCTCGCATATAGAATAGGAACCGACAAGGAGCCAACCTTTTCTTTGAGAACCGTAAGCAAAATCAAGTATCACAATGTTGAATTTTTCTTAAAAAAATTCGGCTCGCTTCGCTCGCATATAGAATAGGAACCTACAAGCAGCCAACCTTTTCTTTGAGAACCGTGAGCAAAATCAAGTGTCTGTTGTTGTCTTAAAAAAAATCGGCTCGCTTCGCTCGCTTATTATAAGCTTCATGACTATTTTGCGAGCAGAGTGCAAACCAAGTTTCAAGCCCGAGACAAATATTTGCAGGGGGCGGCAAACCTTACTGGCCTGGGGCGCTGAATCTTAAAATACGCCTCTGGCTTAGCATCTTAAAAGCCGGGACCAACAATTTAACGTGCCCTCAGAAGCTCGGAATGCGGTCACACATAAAAATTATGACCACTCAGACGTCACTTGACACCAACGACCTATCAAGAACGTCTGCAAGCTACGCCACGAGCGCTTCATTCTGCTTATAATCTGCGGTTAATTCTCTCTGTGCAATTCCGAAGTTCAGAATTCTGATTCAAAACCACAGTGGATTTGTTAGTTGGTTTTGCACAACTACGAAGGTCGTCAACAAGAGTCCTGTTAGACGAGGCAAACATCAAAGTGGCAGTGTGTGCTACCACAATAATTTGAAAGCTGTCGCACACAAGTTTCGTGGGAAACCTATTCAAGGAGTGGTTTTGTTCTAAGATATTTATTACTCAACCCCAGCAGTGACTTGTAGTTCAGTACAGTTAGCAACAAGAGAAGATTATGTGAATTTATGGTTAATGTTGACCAGGCTCTAGACACAATACAGTATGAAGTGATAAATAGTGGTTGCATTCAACCCAATCATAAACAGCTTTTAGTTTTTAATACCTCTGTTACTTCAAAAGAAGAAAAAATATTATATTTTAGTAAAATATCAATGCAATTCTTCAAAGGTTTAAAATTATTTGAGTTTCAGAAGGCTAAAAGTAGACACACAAAACTAAATGACTGGCAACACTTGGTTAAATTATATTGGTGTAACTTAAACTCTCAAGACCATGATTTACAAAGCGAACGTTTAATTGAACGTAAATAGCAATGGTGTTGGTAAGTTTGGGAAAGAACAATAGCTACGCTAGTCTCTCAGCATGCCCGCTTAAACTTGAAACATTGCTATTTGTCGCGTAGGTGGCCATAACAGGCAACATTATAACATTTTAATTAAAATTTTGGGAATTTCAAAGGGTCGTTTGGCTTCTGACTTGTTCACGGTTGACGGGGTCTGAAAACAGGGGATTGCGGGGTGGAGGGGGTGCCTATATTAAATTACAATTATCATGTTTACTACCCTTGCTCCATCGCGTGGAAGGCTCTCTTCCACGACTGCGGGCATTTTATGGCGAGGGAAGGAGGCCATCGGCTGTTTTGATCTCGTTTGTGGCAGCAACTTTTACCGAGAATTAACTAGATTATTTAGGATACGGCCTACGCAGAGAGGCTGATAAAAGCCCCTGCGCAACCACTATTCAAGAGAACAAAGTCGCATTTCAAGAATTTGTTCTCATTCAACCTGTCATGCATAAAGACGTGCGAGCAGAAAAAAATTAATGATTTTTATTGCCTTTCTGACCCTTTCGCATAAAAATTGTTTCACATTTCATTCTTAGTTCATAGATCTAAGTGACGATGTACCAAAGAGTAATCTCAAATGACAGTTTCATGAAATCTGCCGAGACTTTAATGACTTCAGCCGTTGACGAAGCCGAGTGTTTTGTTGTCGCCCAGAACATTTTGTTGTTAAATAAACTTTGTTAATTAAAACGAGTTTCTGTTACCGTCGAAAAAATGACAGAGACCCTGGGGAGAGTCTTGTTCTAGTTTTTTTAAGGAAAATTTTGTAGCTTCTCATATTTCGGGGGTTTAAAGTACCTCAGTTGCTAACGGTATCGTGGCTGCTTTAGAGAAGGTATTCCCTTTTGGGATTGCGGTTTTGCTGGCGCCGTCCACGCTACACATGGTTTCACAATTAGCTGGTGTGACGTCATATTGTAATGAGATGGCTATATGGAGTGTGTTTAGTAGGATCCGTTAGCGAGATAAACATTATTTTGACAGCGAGCTTTGTTATTCTGAAAACACCTACCTACAGACTATAAACATTCAGTACCTACCTACCTATTAAACTAGGTACGCAATACTATTGTAATGCTATTATCGTTTTCTTGCGGTATGGTCTACTTTTAGCGCTCTGTTACTACCATAAAGTTTTGCATCGACCATTATGCAAGTACTTACCTGAATAATAAATGATTTAGGCTCTCATGTTTAAAATATTTTTCTAATATTATGTAGGTACCTACCTACCTACTGTGTTTATTTTTTTCCAAAAATGTTGCTATTATAATAAAAACTTAAGGAATCTCTTAATTTCGTATCATTAAATCCAGGAAAGGGTAGGCGCAATATCAATCATGAGAGGATCCGTGTTTATTTTCATTGAAAGCAGAGCTAACGAAAATATTTTCTTTATGCCGATACGTCTCAGTGCGCATTGTTATTTGACTTCCTTGTGGTACTAAAACAAATGTATTTCTTGCGAAAATGTAAGAATCTCGGATAACTTTGACAAAATAAACTTACACCAACTGTTTTTCAGCCGCTTCTTCAGAAACAGGATACATTTCTCCAAGGCGAAACTGTTTCAGATAAAGCTTTGTTTTCTTACAATGTGGTTGACGTTTATAATAATCACCAACAATTACTGAATTCATATTTGAACCTTTTTTGATCAAGTCAAATTAACGAACAAAGGAAAATTTTTGAATTTGATTTTAAACAAAAAACAACACGTGCTCTTGACGTTGAAAACAATGTACCTAAAGAATCAGTTGGTGTTCTAGTAGCGATGGACTTGCGATCTGTCTTCTACTAGTTAGCCACATTTACTACTTAGAAGTAAAAAATGTTGACTCGTTAGAAATCTTCAAAAGATTTTGAAAGCCTAAAAATCTCAAAGAAAATTCCACCGTATTTCGTAGCGGTCTTGTTTTATCTAACCAAGTGAGTAATAAGATAGTCCACGCGTACAAATCTGCGCATTTGTAACGAGCAGGGAATTTACGAATACCATGTGATGTGAGGTTGCGCGGAGAAGTAAGATATGTTACTGTCAGAAAACTTAGTGTCAGCAATTTTGTAGGGCGTCAAAGTTTTACTACTATTCCACTATGCGCCAACACAAAAGGTTATGTAAAAGCTAATAAAAGTAATTGAACATTCTAGATTTCAAATACATAATTAAAGTACCTATATAACTTTTGAAAGATCGTTCGTTCCAAAGCTAAAGTCATCATCTCACATTCACCCATCATTTGTTTAAAAAATTATAAAACTTTTGCGTGTGACAGTATAATAATATTCTAAGAGCCTGTCCAGATGAAGCGTTTCACGCGCGATACCACTCGCGCGTAGCCTGTCCAGATGACGCGATCTACGCGCGAGACCACTCGCGCGTTTTAATTTTGTAAGTAGCTCTAGTATCTCAAGAACGCGCGAGTGTGTACGCGCGAGCGGACTCGCGCGTGAGACGCGTCATCTGGACAGGCTCTAAGGGCCATAATATCACTAGGACGCCATGGTTGTGCCACCACTAACAAAAGGTACAAAAATTACACCCGGTGTCTCGCTTGGTTGCGCAACCATGCGGACACTAGCAATGCAATCCAGACCTTCTCTAATGTATTCCGAATTCAAAAAGTGAAATTTCTTCGCTGAAAAAATGTCAACGTTCCAAAAAAATCATCGAATCGGATGCATTTTCGGAAGTCTGATTCATGGACAAAGGATCATCTTTTACGGACCTACGTCCATTTTATTGGGACGCAGCTGTGGCGCACTAGGGCTCCACTGGTGTCCAAGTGAGACAGAGCTCTGAAGCCTTTTTGGTTTCATTGATATAAACGAACATCTCTGAGAAGAATAAAAAACAATTTTAATTAAGTCCTTATCTACCGTAATTTTTTACTCTGTAGGCTTGATAATTATTTTCAGAGTTGTACAAAATAATAAGAATATTTAAGCAGCAAAAAACCCGTCAAAGACAAGGGAAAAAGGTAAGTAGATAGAAGTAATTTCCCCAGGCATTTTATTAATAAGGTTTCTTGTTCATAATGAAGTTAATTGTTGAAAATTTGGATATTGTGGTAAGAAAAAAAAAATGTTCTTCTGTGAAAGCCTATCTATACTTATATTAAATAATTAGAAATTACTTACCTAAGTTAAGCCATGACGGGGGCGTTGAGGCTTAGTTCATATGAACGAGCGGCAACGTGCGGTTTAAGATTGTAACAAATCAATGTTGTCGTGTACATGACCGCGCGTCACCGCGCGTTCCCACGCACACCGCCATGCACTGCGCGCCGAACCAACCGCGCGTCGCCGCGCGTTCCTCTAAACTTGGCCTTAGGCGCCTAAAAACTGCGTCACCAGAGTTGGCCACTTTCTCATACGAACTTACTTACTTACTTATCTATCTAGTAAGAATTTCTAATTATGTTAAGCAATGCGATACGAGTGGTTTTTTACATGTTATAATTTCATGTCAAAGCAACCGCAGCTGCAGTCTGTAATCTACAAGTAGTTTGCGCTCGGCCTTTCATTGCAAAAATAATTACTATCTGTAACTAAAGATGAAAATTGTGTAGATTTTTGCTTTGTTGTTTGTATCTTTGAATGTGATTTGAGTTGTTTTGAGACTTGTGACAGAAGAGCTTCTATTATTCGTAATGAAACTTTATTTATTCTAATCTGCTGTCATAGTCAAGTTACTTATTTACAATCGCTTACGCTATAGATAATAATATAAAATGTATGGGAATATAATTCAATGACGAAAAGTCGTGAAAAGACGTGATCAGAAGCGAAGAGAATTTGGCTAGGGCAGCTGTTTTGCCAATTAAAAAAGTAACTATGTACTTACATTACATAGGTTCAAAACAAAGTTACCAATTAAAAATTATAATAAAATTATAAAGAAACAAAAGTGCTTTAACTGATAAGCCAGTAATATAGATAGATAAAAATGTTATTTTTTAAAATATAACACAAAACTTTGTTATATACCTACCTATCTGAAAATATGATCGGCACTGTGTCCCTGCAAGTACATTAATGGCGAACGCCGTTGATGATCTCAATAATGGACATGAAGCCACGAACCACGATTCAATGAGCTAATTTTTCAACAGCATTCACAATGCCGTTTGACTGGCGATAGCTCGGATAGCCTTTTTGACACTACAAAGAGACTAGTGCGTATTACGGACGACATTGTATCTAGTTCAGTTAATCGCGTTAATTATATTGAATACTAGCTGCTGCCCGCGGCTTCGCTCGCGTGGTACCCGGATAAAAAGTAGCCTATGTTACTCTCCAGCTACAACTATCTCCACACAAAAAATCACGTCAATCCGTCGCTCTGTTTTGACGTGAAAGCAGGACAAATAAACAAACAAATAAACACACTTTCACATTTACGGATGGGTACGGATTTGCAATTTGTAAAAGTGATAATAAGCAGACGTTAATCGTTTGTACGGCCTCAGCATAAGAGCGTTTCCACATTGTCCGACCCGATATCGCATATCGGAGCGGACATCTTTCATACATTTTACTTGCCCCGATATCGTATCGGCATCCGATACCGATATCGGATCGGATAATGTGGAAACGCTCTAACAGATTAAAAAGGATGGATGAATCTTCGTGTAAACTTTAGGCACGAAGGTGTCTAAACTTTAGGTGTCGGAGGCTCGGAGAATGGGTAGGTAGGTTGAATATTAAATGATTTGAATACCTCTAAGAGGCAAAAGAGGCCCCACTTTTCCCACGAACTTTAGCGTCAATTATAAATGAACTATTAGGTATCTGATATATATTTCATCCGAACAGAAACTTGCAATTCTCTCGACCTAATTCGTAAATAAACTTGCCAATTCTTTCTTATTAATAATATACAGAATAATCATGAAGATTTGAATCAGGCTCGTTTTGTTCCTTTGATTCAGTCAAACAAAAATACTTCTTCTATATACCTACTTACATACATAAACACACTCTCAAGAAATAACGAAAACCTCGTATTTGTTCGACGAGTGGTATATTAAATAATACAGTGCCTAAATGGCCCCAAACCTAGTAAAGTTTGTTCTGTGCTTAACTTTTTAAAGTACTTTTACTCGGACTTAACATTCGACAATATCACATTATGACGTTTTAGATGATTGAGGCCCGCATTTCAACACAAGCGATGCTTCGAATTTTGGTAGTCGTTTACAGCGGGTACAGATCTTCGGGTATAGATTACAGAAACACGCTTCTATTTGTGACAGACATCAATGGAAATTAGAATTACGATTTGAATTAAATTAGCGTTCTTGCAAACCAAATGTCGCCTAGCATAGTTTAGTCATTTTTAAAATTATCTGCAAAGTACCTAGCCAGTAGAAATCCTTTAAATGGTACTTTAAGTTTTCATTGTAAAATAAATGTGAAGGATGAAATCAGATTTTGTGCAAGACTAATTAGCGAGTTAGTATGCTGAAAAGATAGTCCATCTTAATCATCTAAGAGGATTTGGGGCGTACCTGTCGCGGATGAACAATGCATATTACAGAGGAAGTATTTTCATCAAAATAATAAATAAAGTGAACGTCAATCAAAATTACGCAGCAGAATTGTTTTAACAAAACTTGTTGTTTTTTTTGAATGCACATCTTGATATTTTTTCTCGATAAGTTATTTCTTTTGATAATCGATCTCTATTTCTCTCAACTGAACCTTATGTACACTGCCATCCTAAACAACTTCTTTAAGTTTTTACATCAAAAGGTTGCCTGGAAGAAATCGCTCTCATTCATTCATAAGCTCAGCCACAAAAAATAAACAAAACATCTCATTATACTTGTGGATGGAGTTATTAAATAAAGCCGGACACACCTAGTTCACATGATAAATTGGCGAAGGGTGGCTTGCGTGACTTACTAACTAGGGTAATACGTCGGCTAACTAGAGGTTGTCTTTAACAATTTTCCTGCTCATACCTTCAGTTGGTTTCAGAAACACCACACGAACTTGTATGTAAATTGATAAACATTGCTTTGAATAATATTTTTTGTGGCATGTCTTAATAACCAGACTGGCCTCATAGCTCAGTTGGTAGCAGCTCTGCCTTCTGCGCTGTAGGTCGTGGGTTCGATTCCCATCCAGGACAAACATTTGTTTGATGAACATAGATGTTTGTTCTGTGTTTGGGTGTTATAAAAATATTCTATGTATACATTAAAAAAAAAGTTTTATGTACTCTATCAGTTATCTGGTTCCCATAGTACAAGCTTTGCTTAGTTTGGGGCTAGATGGGGCTAATGTCCAACAATATTAAAAAAAAAATACTTAACCTTGTTGGCCGAGTGGGATGGTGACTCGACTTTCAATGCGATGGTCGTGGGAATGAATCCCGGCCACGCATCAGTGAATTTTTCGTTTAGAAAGTTTTTAGGAGAAGGAAAATATCCATGTACGAAAACCAGTTAGCATTCTAGTTGCGGCGATGGGCTTGCAACCTGTCACTTATAGAATGCTAACTTCAGCATGTACTTAGTATCAAATATTTATTTGGTGGCTCTGACAACCCTCTTAGACATGTGAAGGATTTTAAATGCCAAAAAAAAATCTTAACGTCTATCGCACCTCGGAAATACATTCGTCTTCATATTTTTTTTTTTCATTTTATTAATAACTTTGATAAGTAGGTACCTACGAATAAAAACTTTTAAAGGTACAAACATAAAGTTAGGTTTAATTATATTTACATTATTCAGATTTATTCTTGTTGGATAAACTAGAAGACATAAAAATCATCCTTATGCGATCAAGAGGGAGTTACGATTTATCACCAAAAAATAAAGCTATTTCTCAAACAAACACGAATATTCTATTTACCTCGAAAGTTATCTTTGAGAGAGAAACTACACAGTCTGCATTAAACTAGGGACCGATCGACACAATAGAGTACCGTCAAGAGGAAATTGTCACATTATCGAAATAGGATTCGTGACTTTTATGGGTAAAGCAGCCTATATAACATAAGGTGGCAACTGACATGAGTATGCATGATGTGAATATTCGCATGGTTTGTTCGTTGTGAGCAAATGCTCATGACACCTGAATATTCTCGACGAATATTTGCTCGACTGTGCTCCATCCCCAGCAGATGTCAAATGGCGGACGGTGACTTATAATACACTAGTTGCTGCCCGCGGCTTCGCTCGCGTGGTACCCGGATAAAAAGTAGCCTATGTTACTCTCCAGCCCTGCAACTATCTCCACACAAAAAATCACGTCAATCCGTCGCTTTGTTTTGACGTGAAAGCAGGACAAATAAACAAACAAATAAACACACTTTCACATTTATAATATGGGTACGGATTACAATTCAGTTACGCGAGCACCGTCCGCCATTTGACAACAAAATTCAAAGAACACTCAAAGGGATTTGTCAAAAAAACGACAGCTGGATGACGTGCTCGGGTGCTCGGCGCTCGTCATCGGGCTGCTCGGTTCGCTGTACCTACAGGCATGCCGAATATTCGACTAACGTCCTCACATCGAGCGAATATTCATGTCAGTCACCACCTTTACAGTAAATAATACACCTCCCACGTGTAACTTTTACTTCGAAGAACTCGTAAAAGAAACTCATAATATAAAAATAAACTTCTTCCCAATATTTTCATAAGATACGATTACAGTGTACAAAGTTGTCCTGCGAGTTATGATATGCTTTCAGGGAAGTAAATGGATTAGAAATAAGCCGCGAAGCTCATTTGTCGAAACTTTATCGACAGGTCTGACTGAAGAGGAGTAGAAATAACACCTTTCTATTTTTGTTTAGACCTACTAACTGAAAATGAACACGATCCCTAGGTATGTCCCCTATAACATTTCAATTTTTTAAGTGTGTCACATTCTATTTTTGGCACTGGTAGGTGCATAATGTGCATATCAAAATCTCTGGTCTAGACCAGAGATAATATATTATATTTAGAGAAAGAAAATATTAAAAACTACCTAACATAATTTGAGTCAAAAATAAAATTAAAAAAAAAAAATTAGCTTTTTGTTTGGAAAAAAAAGTTTTTTAGGTACCTAGGTAATAAAGTTTTGTCGTTGTCGACTCATCTTTTATTTAATCATTAAATTTTATTTTCTGCCGCGTCAAAATCAATATAAAATACTTATTCCTGTTTTAATTCAATAAATGTCATAAATTTTTGACCAAAATTATGATCGAAAACAATACATAGGTGACATTGGCGACTTTACAAACCAAGATACACAAATTTTTGTTGTACGTGTTAGCTGTTTAAATATTGTAATGTATTATTTTTATTTAATTGTAATATTTACTGTAATAATGTAATTTTATTTATTTTATTGTAATATGTACTGCTGATTACAATACGTGCTTATAGCTTAGAAATTGTTTAAGAAAACTTGTACTAAAGTTAACACTTAGACCGTTTTCTCATTCAAGAACCAATAAAAAGAAATGAATGCAAATTAAAAGCGGAAAGATCAGTATAAAGTTAATAGAGGTGGTAACGACCGGCAGAAACCATTTAAATTTTTACCTGTTGTTTTTTACATAAAATCTGTATTTCAAAGTGGAGTTTTGGTTTTTCTTTTTTTATTTTACATTTTTAAGTAACGATACAGCTCAGTAATTCTGCATTTTCTTCAAGTAAAATCTTTTCTTCAAATTTACACCTGTATTTGAGTGGTTGGGTTTCAAATTTGGCTAAATCTACCATTTCATTGACAAAAAAAGTGTGGATTTAGCCAAATTTGAAACCAAACCACTCATTTATAGACAAGTAAAAGTGATTACTTTAGTAAAAGTAATTACTCTAGTAATTATTTTTATTTTATAGTTTAGTAATTGCTTGAAGTTACCTAGAACTTGTCAAAAGTTAGAATTCTTAGCCAAGTAATAGACACCATTTTCTTTACTTTAGCATTGAGAACTCGACCATTTTACATTTGATTTTGACGTACATTACTCGTCTATAGAATAAGATTTTATGATGAAGAATAATATCCTCAAGTAATGACTTCATTGAGAAATTATTTAGCAGCAAGTACTTACTTAATTTTTTTTAATTTTTTTTTATTAATTTATTTCACTTTAAAAAATTACTTAAGATATATTATAATATTGTGCCTTTAAACCCCGTTGGGTTTGTGTAGGCACTCACATTCGTCTATTACAATATTGCTGGTTTATAAATACGAGTGTTTAGTGTCTGCACTTCTACTACGTAAATAACAGTAGGGCTCATTTATTAGATGGTTTAGTTCTTATACCATACAAGGCGCACTTAAGCACTTGTTATCTGAATTTACCCTAGCTAGAGTAGAATAATTATTTGATTTTCATTAAACTCTCTAGAAACCCTGTCTGTCGGTTTCGAGTCAAATTCTATATTGTAATAATGTTTTTTTCACAATTTTTTATTATCATTTACTTCTATTAGAACCAAACTATGTTTAAAAAAGTTTTCTGGTTTGAAAATTAAACTTTAGTTCCTGATACCTACTAAAATGCACAAAATCTAAAAATATAGAGAGAAATACCGAACTTAAACTATTCAGTGCTAAATGTGAGATCTGATTTGAGTGTAAAATTCTAATCAAAATGAACCTTATATCTTAATCAACTTTAGATATTTACTTAATTTACGAGTTTGTTGATAAAGTTGGTGGTATTAACGTTCGAGTTTCTCTTTTAAACTTACGAGCTTAAATATGTTATGAGGCCGTAACATCGTGCACCTGTTCATAACAAGCTTCATTAGAGAACATGTACGTTTAAGTATAGCGTGAAGAGTGAAGACATTGCTGTTCCAAGACTTGAGCAAATATTGTCGGAGTATTTTGACAAACACGCTTAACCATGTTGGGCGGGGGCCGTTTCCGAGCTTTCACGTACGAGACACGGTTTCAAAACCTTACAAACATTTTTTTTTTACTTTTAACTTTCGGAACCGGGACAACGAACCAACTCGAATCATATGAGCAACTGTAACCCTTTATACAAATTTGGACGTTCTTCTATTCTTCCAAATTGTACATCGAAGGAAAAAAATCAAACACTATAGTCGTATTGCTCATTATACGGACTAAAATCAGACTAAAATTGAAGGAACAAATGTCATTTTTCATATATTTTTAGTCCGTATAATGAGCAATACGACTATAGGTAAAACTTAAACTAAAATTTTTGATTTGAATATCAATTTTGGCTTTAGTAACATTTTCTAAGCCATATTATGTTAGATAGATAGCGTACTTACTTGTACCTACTTCTGGCCCCATTTGCCTAATTTTTATTAATTGCTTACTGTGCAGCTTGACAGCCAGCGTTCTTTTTACATGACGCGAACTTCTATCTTTTCATTGACAAAAGAATGACAAGAAAAAATAGTTATCTAAAACCCCCAATATTCACATTAATTGGTCAATTTAGCAACACAATGTTTTATAAATAATGGGGTTTCTAGGTAAAGTTTAGTATACACTAACAAGTACCTACCACGTATAAACTATAGCATACAAACAAGGACTTGAGAAGTATGTAAATTATGTAAAGTGTAGCGGCCCCTACACGTGTACATCTTCTGTACGCATCGCCTATCTCCCGGGCATTGAGCTGTGAAACCCTTATAATTGCCGTATTACAGACAACAGCCTCAATTTTAACCCGGCAGCTGACCCGTAATCTTTGATTAACTTTGGACCCCGGGTGTTGAGATGGCTACGTTCATAAAGACAGATTTACATGTCATTGCAGTCAAGAAATCTGTCAAATATGTAATTTTGTATTTATACAGATTTCTGGTGATAGGTATTTATAAGTTTTGACTTTATTTACTCGTAATAAAGTTTTTTTTGTAAATCTGAATAATAAATAGTTCTGAAATACTTCCCAAAAGCACTGGTCCCTTTTGCGAAACACAAAGTAAGAGTTCTTGTTTTTATCTTTTTTCTTCTTTAATGAAAAAGATCAGTACTGAGTTTATAAAAAAAAACATTTTCATATCCTATAAACTTTTAATAATAAATCAAAATTGAATGTCAATTTGTTGTGATAGAAAGACACCGTCGATTTTCTCGTAAATGTGACCGAACCACCGCTGCTACGGAATTTTATCAGCTTCGCTGATGGGCGAATAATTTCCATATTTATGAAATGATGGTACCCAATCACTGCCACTGGATTTATAACCTAATAGGCTCATGTTTTAGAATACTTTCCTTGTCGAATCCTATATTATTATTCCGTTATTTGTTAGAGTCGTAATTTTGGATAATAAACATGTATGGCAGCTAGCATTAATAATAGGATTAATCTATAACTACATCTATGATGTCAAAATATAAAGAAATATTCAGTAAGACCTCTGGAATCACACTGAAACATTTGAAGAGCTAGGTATATATGTATGTATGTATGTACATAAGTTCGTATGAACTAGTGGCTAATTGTGGTCATTTGTTTTTTAGTTTCATTAAATAACTTAACATATAGATGATTGTATTTCTCAGTGCTAGTATTTAAACCAAAGACTTTTACCTGTAGACACCCTCTTGTCTCACGTAACCACGTTCAAAAATATTGACTATAAAAGGTTCATGCTTATTTCTGCTACTTCAGTGTCATCCTGAAATCATGACGTAAGGGTCTCCAGAAAAATGTTTTATTATGCCGGTTTGTGCTGTCCAACTTTGTCAGAACCGCCACGGGAAACCTGATGATAAAAAGCTCATCACATACCATCGATAAGTTTTGAAATTACCTATTCCATTTTAGAGAAAAAACGATTTTTAATTTAGATATTTTGGCAGCTTGTAGATTTGAACGGTGTTTCATCATAAGAAGTGGGGTAATTACCTAAAATTTTGGGAAACTTAAGTAATAGGTAGTAGGATTGTTAAACAAGGTTTAAAAGTAACTTATTTAGGCACGAGCGTAGCGAGGGCGCTAATAGTTCGAGTGCCTAAATAGGTCATTCACCCGAGATAAACATATAAACAGATAAACGTCAACTATTTCGTTTTGTTTCATAATCTACTAATGACCAATGAGCAAGGAATTTATAAACTAAAGTAACTGGAAGGTTCACTAATACAGAAAACGCGTTCCGCTTGAGACATAAAACTTGGGCGGTGTATCTCTTTCTAAAGGGTGACCATAATTTATGAACTAAACATTCCTAATCCTTTTACATCATTTTCTAATTTACGTGATGTTTTAGGGCATGATTTTTCGATTAAAATACGGATACAATTTTGATCCTTGATTTTGATTTCGATCCTTGGTTTCGATCCTTGAATTCGATCCTTTATTTCGATCCTTGATTTCGATCCTGGATTTCGATCCTTGATTTCGATCCTTGATTTCAATCCTTGAATCTTTGAAGTGACAGCTGTCAAACTTCAAACCGCCATATCTCGGAAACTACTCATCCTAGACTCCCCGTTCTCAGTTCAAATGAAAGCTATGACCAAGATCTTCATTTGAAGTGACAGCTGTCAAACTTCAAACCGCCATATCTCAGGAACTACTCGTCCTAGACTCCCCGTTCTCAGTTCAAATGAAAGCTATGACCAATACCTTTATTTGAAGTGACAGCTGTCAAAATGACATCTGTCATCTGAAATGTAGATTTTGGTCATAGCTTTCATTTGAACTGAGAACGGGGAGTCTAGGTCGAGTAGTTTCCGAGATATGGCCGTTTGAAGTTTGACAGCTGTCACTTCAAATGAAGATCTTGGTCATAGCTTTCGTTTGAACTGAGAACGGGGAGTCTAGGACGAGTAGTTCCCGAGATATGACGGTTTGAAGTTTGACAGTTATAATTTCAATGATTCAAGATTTAAGATTCAAGAATCAAGGATTGAAATCAAAGATCGAAATCGAAACGAGTGTGAAAGAGACAAAGCTACCAAGAAAGTCTCTCAACAAGACCAAAAATCCTTATAGCCAAGATTAAATTATAATAGATCGTTGTGTAGTCGTGATAATATACCTACCTACCTACTTATTTCTAATATTTTTTTTTTTATATTTTATGCAGGTCAGATAAGTAGATGTAGGTAGTAAAAGTAGGGTATTACTGGTAGGCTAGTTGGTATCCCTAAATATAGTCACATTGTCAGTTAGTTGTCAGTTTTCAGAGATAGTTTGGCGTCGTTTTTGAGTGATGTGTATTTGACATTACTCTGTCTACAGGTAAAAGTCTTTGATTTAAACAGTATTTGCAGGTCAAATAAAGTGAGATTTCAAATAATATTCCCCTTCATTTAATTAAAGACTATTGGATACATTACTCAATGTCAAGCATCAACCATTAGATTGATTAAGTCACTAGTGGTTAAAAAGTTTGAACTTCTACTATTTCCCTAGTTCTGGCCTCATTAATAGTTTGAAAGCTTTCAATCTGAAATAATGTCCTTGAAAAAAAAAAACATTTATAGTCGTTCAGTAGCAATGGACTGGGGAATGAGGTCAAGGCGACATAAAGTTTTCGATTATCGTTTCCTTATTCAAACACGATTTCTTCATAAACGGTTTTGTTATTTCTTTAGTGAAACCTTCAGATTGAGCTCTTAAACTTAGGTATTCCGGTCCACTGTTGCGTTCTCTGCGTACCCCTCAAAGAGTTATGTATTTATTTATCAACGTTGTCAGAGCTTACAGTGCTGCCTTTGGCTGCATTAAGGAATATCAATCTAATTGATTTATTTGAATTTTGTGAGACGACACCGTGTTAGATATTGATTGATTTTAATCTCTTCTCATCTGCAAAGAATGAATAAAGAAGAATACAATTGAAATTCTTTAAAAAAAAAGAGATTTAACAAAATACATAATTCAAGAAAATAACATTCATGTAAGCCGACATCGACTTTGTCGGAATAACTAGCACACCAATCTCAGCAACAATCTTTTGGGCAGTCATTGTCGTTAGGAATCAATCCACGAAAAAACTAATTACTTAGGTAAGTATTTTGTTTTACTAATAAGGTAACTCTACCAATTCGCCATTCGTAGACTATCCACATGATGATCGATATATCATGCGTTGATTATGCGTAGTGAGAGGGATCATGGATTTATACTTGAATCTATACTTTCCGCTGCTCTGTTAGTACGGTCGCCGCACTTCTCTTAAATTGCTTTTTATTCCTGTGTAGCAATAAAAGTATCCCTCGTAAAACGTAAAACAAAATCGAATACCTACTAGGTAGGTATATAAAACAAAAGGAAAAGCGTCGAGTGAAATATACTAGGTATTTCAAAAATACTTCTACAAATATTTTACAAAATAATTGAAAGTATTTCGCGTGCTCAGTCCACGGTCATACCGAAAAAAAGTGTCACAATACAAAAACAAAACAATATTTATGACTGCAACTTTCCAAATGACCATTCATTAAAATTCCATTACGAGCACAGCTGTTTCATGAAACGCTCAAGGTGACAGGAAGGTTCATCGATTGCTGAAACTAATTTTCTACACTGAATAAGCGCCATATTAATAAGCCCGTAGACGAAAGTAACGGCTGAAAAGCACGCACATTACCCACGCAGAATACTCACACCTCGAATAACCGAGATGGTAAGAGTTCTTATATACGTTGAAATAAGGACTAAAATGCCGCGTTGTACGAAGAAGTACTTCAAGTAAAGTCAATTTTCAAAGAACATAGTCCTTTCTGCCTTTCCTTAATAAGCAACATGTTAACATATAACTTCCACTGGAGCTTTAAGCTACGTGTAGGTGTCTACGTGTTTCGTAGTACAAAGGAAATGTCTTGGAAGCATCTTTGTAGACAAAGATTTTGTAACATATGATGTAGGTCGTTCGTTACCTCGGATTACCTTCGTTGCCGAGTGGTGTAACTTATGGTGTACCTAACTATGCTGACTTTGTTTTCTATTTAGGATTACTAAGAAAACAAAAAAAATAATAACTATTAGAATAGCATTAAAAAGCATTAACATGTACATACGTAACGTAATAATGTTTAGGGTTATTTTTTTCATTAAAATTAGCAACTTTGCGTTTAGTAAATCAGAATAAGTAGGCATGAAATAAGTCATTTTTGACCACTCTACCGACAAACACGCTATTTTTTTAGTAAAATTAAATTTTAAATGTTGTACCTACTGTTTTTTCTTTAGCGTCAACAAAATAAGAAGGAACGTTTGATTTTACAAAATTATAGTAAGATAAAGGAATTGCCACCATTTATTACTTTATTTAAGCTGTAGCGTAAATTAGTCTCAGAAAATGTTTTGACATTGGAAATGTCTTTTCGTTCGCTCCAGAGTGTAGGTTCCGATTTCACGAAAAAGTGCGATCCTCTTAAAATCTCGAACAGTTGTGAAGATATGATGTTTAAAAAAGGCTCAAAAGACGCGTATTCACGAGATGCAAAAAGAATTATTCGAGAAAGTCGAAAAAAACTAAAAAAGTTATGGTCGAAATGGTGAAAAATAAATTCAACTGTTTCCGATTTTTTCATTTTGACGCTCAATATTTTGGAAACGAAGAATGATATCAAAAATATGAGTAAAACTCCTCTGGACAATTTAGTCAGCTACAATTGGAGCCTAATTTAGTCAGCCACAATTTGAGCCTAAAACAAAGACGATCGGTTTAAGTGTTTGCCCTGCAGACTTTGTGAAAAATATAATAAAAAAATAGTTTTTCGAATTCCTTAGATTCATTTCCATTGTGCTCGATAGTCGTGTGAGGAACGAAATCTGTGATTTTTTTTATACTAGAGTTGTCTACGTTTACAAAAACAGTCATAAACTCCTAAGAAATTGAAATCTCTTTGCATTTACTCGTAAAAGTATATTTCGTAGATAAAAAATATCAAAGTTTTCGGCAAAAAATACTTCTAGTGCGAAAGTAACATCGCTATCTAGCAGTAATGTTCCCACTTTATTTTAAGGTTCACAGGTCCACTTGAATTACAAGCACATTAAAGTGCCACCTTACCCCCGAAACGAGTCTGTAATACAATACGGTAAAGTACTTTTTATAGATAATAATACCCGTAGAATAGCTATATTTCAGGACTGTAGAATTAGGTAAAGTTTTATAACTAAGTTTTATTTCTCTAAATTTGTCGTACCTAACTAATATCGATATCTACCCTCACGGATCGGACATGGTTTTTTTACACCCTGTATAAGTGTAGATAAAGGGAACTATAAATGCACTGTTTGTTTATTGTACAGAGACCCAAAAATGTTAGTATTAACGTAAGTTTTTCGGCTAAAAACGACATTATTATGAACATTAATCGGTTGATGTCGCAAAAATCGGTCCACAAAGTGTTCACGGTTTATTGAATCCTTTTTAGTCGCTTACCCTTGGATACCCTCAACTAATAGTAAAATAATGATGTTTAGTTTGTTTATCAGTTACAAAAGGGTCCACATAATTTAATGGAAACTATCTATCCTTTCTTCCTTCATAAATCTGAACGAAAAAGGTCAATGTGATTTTTGTCCTTTGTCCAAGGATGTAAGTTCATGCAATTAAAGGGACGCACTAGCATTAGGCATAAGTACCTACATACACAACCTGTTTTATAATCATAAGAAGAGGTTGCAAAATTGCAAAAATCCTACAAGATGTTTGTTGAGTATTCATAATTAAATAAATAAAAAATGCTGGACATTTTACACAGCAGCATGCGCATTCAATCATTATGCATGACGGTCCAACATAACTTTTTCAGAAGACCAAGGTTTACGTAAAAGTCCTCGGTAAAAGTTGAATCGTTATTGCGTTTCTTACTGCTATTACGAAAGTGGGGCTAAAAGAATGACAGACATTCTGGGCTCGTGTAATGAATAGATTATGGGATGAAAAGAGTCCTGTGTAGGCTGTATTCGTCGTAATTACCAAGTTTTGTCCTACCGTTTCCGTCACGGAAGCTCATTAGCTGTACTCTACCTACGGGCCGGGACACACTTTGCTGTAGGGATCGTTGAGATAAATTTGCCCGAAAAGTTGGAATAAAGCTTTTTTTTTTAATCCTACTAACATTATAACTCCTGCAAAATGTAGACATGTACCACATTAATCTGCAACGATTGATACAGAGTAAGGTTAAAAGAGCCAGTGAACGCATATAAAATAATACCAATACTATAGTACTAGTATTCTGTGCCAATACCATGAGTGTAGCATAAACTAGACTCATGGTATACGCTACTTCACCTACGTATGTGATTATTGCGCGTGTAGATTGAGTTTGTATGAAAACTAATACAGAACTTCTAACTAGCGGATAGTTGATGTATCTACTAACAATTAAGCGAAGCGCTCGTAGCGTAGCTTGCTCGGTGCTGTTAAACGGGCTAGTTTTTTGACAATTTCTTGCTGCAATTGTATAGCCGCCAAACTGCCGATTAAATTGCTCAACACAGTGCAACAATTGCTGCAATCTTGCAGTGTAGCCCGGCGATATTGCCAAGATATTTCATAGCAGTCGCAAGTATTCAATGATGATATACAAATGATGGATCAATTCGTCACACAATGCAGCGTAATGTGGAAAGACAATAAAATATTTTTAAAATAAACTCGGTTCTATGAAATTTAATTATTTATGAGATAAAAATGTTTAAAAGTGGCTGAAAAGAACTACATACTTGAGTGACAAAATTCTCATTAAAAAGCGTGTTGGTCACGTGAACTCGCGTGCGAAGTTTTAATAAAGATGGGAATATTTACAATTTGCCTATGAGATTTCGAAATGAAGTTATTCATATACATTCATCATTATTTAAGTCAAGGCTAGTACCTAGCTACATTGATGTTAATTAAAAATAGTTGCATTTTTATTAAAAAATGCAACTATTTTTAATTTTTAATTACAAAACTACTGACCGATTCCGATTAGGTTCGGTTTTTTTTGTTTGAAAGGTTGTCACTTTAAGCTGGTCTCATTAAAATTTGGTGAGGATATGATGAGGATCTTCAGCGTGATGAGCAGAAAAGATCCTCAAATTGCAATTTAATGCTCACTTTTAGGTTTCTGTTAGTGGAATTGACCCTTTAACTACTAGGTAGGCATTGATGTAGCATCTGGGACCACCTTCTCATCACAAAACTAGAAAATTGTGAAATTTATTTTGTAAGCTATGCAAAGATAGACTCGCGAGGTCTACAGCTCACAGAGCCATAGTAATATTACTTAGTAGGATTTACCAATGAGATTTTATATAGAATTTTATATAAAAGATTATTGGGATATACATTTACTGAACGCTTTTTAAGTGAATGCTCAAAAATAATTGTATTAGGTTCCCAAGAATAAAAGAAAGCAGGTACAGATTAAATGCAGAACCGTTCACTATTATGATCATAGCTTGTTTTTCCATTCGTCGACAAAAGTATTTCTGCAAGTTGCTCTTCTTTTCCTCCTTGCATTTTCCTCTTCTACCGTAAGTTTTTCTGAGTCAAAGTAAATAAATCTTCATGTTAGACAAAATTGATACTTAACACATGACCCAATTAAGGCTAAGTATACAGTTCCTTCGAGCCATTAAACGTTGAGTTCGTTTAGCGTCGGTGTTAGTTTGTGGCCGAATACTTTGTTGGCAGAAACTTGTTCTCCTCTGGGCTTTGCTCTGCCCTCGATTACTTCCCTTATTCAATAAGAATCTCTGATAAAACGATATAAATTATTGTTAAATACTATCTTCCGCCCGCGGCTTCGCTCGCGTGGTACTTAGATAAAAAGTAATCTATGTCCTTTTCCCATTTATTATCTAAATTTGAAATTTCAGCTAAATCGGTTCAGTGGTTATTAAATTATAGAGGACCCATATCATGCTAAGAGGATGAGTTTCAATCAAAACAATATGAGGACCAAACTCAAGCATGAGACTATCTGCCAAATCTTTAAGTTTTCAGAAAATTTGAAGAGGCACTTATAAGTAAGTAAGTGTACCTTTACCTAACAAATGTTTATTATAATCATGGCACAAATTATCTTAAAAAATGCCTAAAGAACGCTAGCTTTGTACTTCAAAATGTGGGTATAAAGTTCTCGTCGTGATTTCGTCGCGTTGGAACCTCCATTTCTTTTCGAATAAAGAAATCCGAAAGTAAAGGGAAAAACCGCAAAACTGATTTCTAAAAGCACCTTTCCCGAACATTTAGATAGTTGGAATCGTATTGTTGTTTGAGAAAGTACTTTAACTTGTTCTAATTTAACCCTTGCACTGTACAGGTTGGGTTGTTTTCGAGTAAATCTCATTTAAACAAAAGGCGACGTCCAGCCCTTTTTAATTTCGAGCCTTCTAAGATTTACGCTTTTAATAATGAGTAAAGAATTCCCGAAGGACTTCGTTCCTTACTTCCCTATGCGCATTTTCCAACCTCCTTTCTTAGTGGAATTGTAGGTAATTCAATTCATGTTTCTAAGAAATGGATAATACAGTGTAATTTTATGTTTCTACCAGCTTCAATTTGAACCTGGGTAATATAAGAGATGTTAATCCAGAGCAATAAGATAAAGAAGTTCAACGTAATGTCTATAGGAAAAAAAGAACATAAGACGAAAATGTAAAATAAAACATACCTATACCTAATGTTTTGTACCTGAGACGAATTCAAATTCAAATATCATTTATTCAGTATCCGCTATGACCACTTTGAAACGTCTTAAGAGCTAGGTGATTCTTCCCCTGTTCTTTCGCGACCAACACCATGAAAAATCAGGGCAACAATACCTTCCTCAATTTTACTAGGTATACTTAGATCTCGTTCAATCACTAGAAAACAGTAAAACTAGACGCCCTAACTTTACCCAGGTTAATTTATGTCTATGTCCAACTGGAATCCTTATTAAAAGCGAAAGTAAATCTGTCTGTCTGTTACGTTTTCAAATCTTGGGTAAAAACATAGACAAGAACTAGGAGGACATGGCTATTTTTAGTCACGAAATACGCAGACAAAGTCCAAAGTCGCGATTACCAGCTCAGCTAGTAATACATAAGAGGCCTGAATATTCTTTTGAACTCGCGACAGAAACACCGAAAGGGAGCGCTAGTTAATTTTCACGCCTTCATCAAAAGCTCGTTTACTTTTCCAGTTAATTTGCACCAAAATATTGACGTAACACTGCGCCACTTCTCAAACACTATTATAAAATAATAAAGGGAAGCACAAAGACTCCTCGTTCATTCATTTTGACGTTGAAACTGAGGGTATAACAAATATTTGCGTTACTGTTGAAAGCTGAAAGGGAAATCTTTGAATTGTCATACTTAATAATTCTAAGAGATAAGCGATGGGCTCGCAAAATCAAATTTATGGGCTTTGATAACGCCGTTTATAGGTACGCAACGTGACGCCAAATCTTACTAATATTATAAATGTGAATGTTTGTGAGGATGGATGGATGATTGTTAGGTACTCTTTCATGCAAAAACTAATGAACGGATTTGAATTAAACTTGGACTATAAGTACTAACATAGTTTATGACATGAAATAACATAATAGGCCATTTTTTATCCGGGTAGGTACCACGCGAACGAAGCCGCAGGCATTTTGGTTTCATTTAATTAAAAATATTAAGCTTATCACACTGCGTCACCAATTGGTAACCCTTTATAGTGTAAATGGAAAGTTGCCGTATGCAGGCTACACTAACGAAATTGTTTGCCTGAACGACTCAAATAAATAAAATCTTACAAAAACTTATTTCCTTGCTAGGATTCGAACCACCGATGCCCCAATTGAACGTGAGCGAGTCCACGCTTTTCCGACTGAGCTACCGCACCAGTTGTCAACAGCGCTGAATTTATAAGTTACATTATTCGTTTACAAAATAATAGTAGGTAACTCTTTACACGACTACCATCAACTAATAAAATTGTATTGAAGGTAGTTGTGCACTAAATTCTATTGAACAATAAAATTAACTGACTGGTTTTGTTACTTGTTTTATTTTCGGTGCGTGTAGCATAGCAATGGTGCATTTTATCAATTTTGAAAGGACAAAGATAGTTGTTCTTTACGAACAAAATTATAAGCATAAAAGAGATTGCTTGGCATCATGGAATAATGGTAAGTCGTAAATATTAGAAGAATCTTTGTGAATAAATAATTGCCTGAGTATAAATGTATAACACTTATTTTACTTTTCGTAGGTCAAATCGGTGCAGTTCTATCGACTGGTGATATGAATCATATAAAGCCACACAAATCAGGCCGAAAGAACTAAGAAGTCTAAACAGATCTATGTGAACGCCACAAACATTATTATTAATACCAGCAAGTTGCAGAATAACGTTAGGTAAGTGTTATGATAATTGATAAGTATTACAGAGGTTGTTTTTTTATCTTATAACCTATGCCATTATGTAATAATGTTCTTGTTTTCAGGTTATTGGGGATGGAAAGATGTCATAATATTGGCCCAGCGAGTTGCTTATCGAGAAGGAATACCTAGTGTATTTAGTTCATGATAACTGCGCTTCATCGTTCGCGAGCTGTTACTAACTTTTATAAAATTGAAAGATAACTGATATTGTTTTAAATTGTAAGTAGATAATATTACTTAGTCTGATCTGATTTGCGAGAGATCTAAATTGTTTATTTTTCACTGGATTTTATACGATAAGTATAAACTGTTCCAATGATAACATGACATGTTTGTTCACTCGTTAATTTTATTGGATTAAGTAGGTATTAGGTTTGTGTTTAAATAAATTTACTAAGACCCTACTAAAAGTTGTTTCATCTAACTATAACTTTACTAGGTAACTTATTACATACTCACAACGTAGTTCGTTGTGAAAGCAAAAATAAAAATAAAATAAACAAAAAATACATAGTCGTGACAGGATTTGAAACCAAGCCCGGACCCACGCAGGAGCATTTGAATTGGGGGTCAATACCGCTACACCAATCGGTCACACAGCAGAGTGCGTGAAATAACTTATCCATACGTAAGTAAGAATAAGAAAGTAAGAATGACAAATCTAATAAAAAAGGTAAATGTTTTACAAAAAGTTGAGATCAACGGGTTGCGAACTGACGTCTTAGCAGGGGAGGTACTTAATGGTGACGCTTTGTGTACCACGCGAACGAAGCCGCAGGCATTTTGGTTTCATTTAATTAAAAATATTAAGCTTATCGATGATATAATGAATATTACAGTCACACGTCTTCGTGCTTCGTCGGATGTGGCAGACACACAATAGATCTTCAGGTATTCAAAATAATTTGAAGATGTGTTAAGAACTTGAAGCATTACTTCCAATACATTTGGTACAGGCCCACTGTCTGCAACTTGCATGCGGATAGTTTTGAACTTGATAAAAAACGCTATACGGCACCTAATAAATAAAAAAACAGCGTGGTGCCGACTTACAACGGTTGATTGATATTCAGGCTGGTTTTACTGTCACGCGTACCGTCAGCGCTGTTAGGCGAGTGATCTTTATAACAATGTAATAAGGATCCTGATTGTCCAGCTCTGACGAGAGCAATCAGCGTAGCCATTTCTGCTAAACAATCAGTATCCTTATTTCATTGTAATAAAGATCACTCGACTGTCAGCGCCGACGGTACGCATGAAGTAAAACCGGCCTCAGATTATACTAACATTTCACTTTTTGTCATTCTGACTTTCGTGTTTGCAGCAAGAAACTTACGTTTATGCAGCACGAAACTTACAAGTCGTGCTTTCAACTTTCTATTTACCTTGTAAACTCACTTGATACCTCAATTCAGGTCTCCGGTACAATGTCAATAATTTCTGGGTCACGGCTGTAAACTAGTTAAGTCCGTGAAAATTTTTCGTTTCACCTTCGTGTGGTAAAATAGCGCTACAATAATGAACATAGGAAAACATTGGCACGGAATACGAGCGTAAGGCATCGTTTGTATCCCGAAAAACGTTTTCATATCGGGGGTAATGGTGTGTCCTGTCAGCATTTCTCTGTGCCAGATTTCCTATCTTGGAAGAAGTAGGCAGATAATCATTAAAAAGTCACGCTGTTTTATGGATTATTGGTTGGAACTACGAACCGCGAACCTACGAACTTACTAATATTGCTTTTTAAATTGAAACTTCTGTGCACAACCATCCTCTACAGCTTCTTTTTTAATTTCTCCATCCAAAGGTTGCCTGGAAGAAATCGCTCTCAGCGATAAGGCCGCCCATTGTACTAATTAAGACTATATTACCTATGTTGTTATATGTTACTTTTCTTTGTGTACAATAAAGTGTTCAATCAATCAATCAATCAACTACGTTGCATAATGAAGACACATTGGTACAAATCGATTTGGGTAGTTACTTAAAGCCCTAGTGTTTAATTTTAATGCTTTATTTTTAATTTTAATGCTTAATTTTTAATTTAAGATATTGAAGCTTTTGTGTTCTAGGAAATGATTTTAGATGAGTTAGTTTTTTTAGACTCAAACGCTTAGTACCTAATTTAAAACGATATAAGTCGGCTAGAATAATGCATGTTACTTATGTTTGTATAAGTTCATCATTATCATCTGTAGTCCGACTGAAACTATCGCTGGGCAAAACCCTCCTTTTGTTTGTGTATTTCATAATGGTCCTTTGCTAAAATATTGTTTATCTATAGCCAAAACTTTGACAATGTCTGTCCAGCTGCCGGATGCCCACATTTCTGTCTAAAGGGGGTGATGCATTGACGAGCCGGCGAGTCAAAGTTACGCAACCGCTTGGAGTCTTGGATCTTACCGCAAGACCCTCTCTCTTAATGAAGACGAAGGTTCTTCGAAATCGACTCGAAAATGATATTATTATGATAGTATTTCATTGATATTTTTTACGACCGCGCAAAAATGCTGTCATCATGGAACAGTGAGCCCCGAGTAATGTTGCATTTGATTTAAAAATATAAAAGAACCTGTTTTGTTTAGGTTGACTTTACGGAAAAACAATGAGCACGAATGTTGTACATCATAGCGTATCTAACTATACATAGGTACCAATGGTTTAACACGCAAGCGTACCAGCGGTTTTATTCGAAAGTGCACCCCCTTAAGCCTCATTGCTACAATGTTTAGTTCGATGCATCATATTAAGCTAGTGGGAAACTCTGGTGACAAAATTCGGGGTTCGTTCCGTCGCAGTTTTCATACATTTATTGCCGATGTCGGCACTGACACGGAGAGCACTGTGTCGTCACTGACATTGAGAAGTGGGAATGCTTTCATAGAGAATGTATAAAAGAAAATTTTGCACAGTGCCGGTACTGCGTCGGAAGCTATGCCAGTACTGCGTCGGAACTGTGGCTTCACTGATATGTTTGAATCGACCTTTATCAAGACTAAATGACTATTTCGTTAATGTCTTACTACACCAGCTGTCATCACCCTACTAAAACCTGTACCTCTCAAAAGCTTAAATTAAATTAAAACCCCCATCATCCAACAAGATTACAGATCATTTACAACAAAAGCAAAACCTAATACCATAAAATTTCACAAAAGGAGACTTAAGTAATGAGTCGGTTCAACGTAACGAAAACAAATTACTTTAGGCGTAATACTCTCGATGAAAGCCTTCATAGTTAATCCTCTCGAGCTCTACAAGATGAGAACATTTCTACAATGAATGTTACAAATGCATTGCCATTTTTAAAACGACACATTTCAACCAGCTTAAGCTAAATCGTGCGATCCATCTTAATCCCATTCCTAAATTACATTGGCAGTAAAAATATACCTGCAAAACGTACACTAATAAACTTCGACAATATTTACCATGCTGTGTCAGCGAACATGTGAACTTGCATAATACCTAAAACAGTGCGGACTAAACATAACCAAGCCACTTCATTGCACTGTAAAGTGCTTCGTATGAAAAATGTAGACACTTTGAAAAGTGCTCTTTGAATTTACTGTCAAACTCCAAAGCTGAAAATACCCGCATATTTCTAGAAGATCGTTAAAGCTTCGCCGAGGCTTGGGATGGCCAACTAATATTCCGTTTTGCCCTGTTTTGCATTTGCAAAAATCCTATTTAGATTCTCGCTGTGAACTTCGAGCGGTTTCGTCTCTCTGGACCACGGCGAGGCTCCCAGCTCCCCAGCATCCGACTTTTAGTAGTCGTTAAAAATGTTTTCATTATGCAAGCGTTTTTCAGTTTTATGTGAAATAAACGATAAAATATTATTTTCGTAAGATATTTTTGAATCAATAATTAAACCATACATTAGTATAGCAGCAAATTTACTAAAATTCTATAATTTCATTGAGGAAGCTAAATTGTCTAATATTGATAAACGACAACGTAGCAGATCGCAGCGACTGTGTAAAGGTGGAGTCCACTATAATTTCAAAAATTTGGTTTACATTAGCTCACATTAGTTAAAAGTAGACGATCTTTGCTCTGCAATGGTATGCAAATTCATACACTAGTAAAATGTTATATTATTACTACCATAATAATCATTCATATTTGATTTGTTAGTTCTTGTTCGTTGCTCAAGTTATACCTAACATAAATGTCCGGCTCTATCTTTTCTTGCTAGATTGACTACAGCTCACGTTTTAAAATCTAACATAATGATGTTTCAAATTTAGTGTTAAGATCCAAAAGCGATTTTCACACTAGCCTGATTGAAATCGGTTTAAATGTTTGCTGCATATCAACTTTTGGATTTTATTTTAAATCAGTGTAACAAAAGCAAAGCTCTTTACTCTTGGAGTTACAGACTTTTTGATAGGGAACTTTACAAACTTCAGTAGAAACAATTCTTTCTATTTTTGTACAACAACTCGTGGACTTCGTAATGATCCGTAACATTATGTCCAAACAAAACGTTACAGCTCCCTGAAGGGAAAATCAGAAGTTCTTTCATTTAGCTCCCAACAATAACCGTTAAATCGTTTCCAACAACAGCTATCCATCAACGGCATCGCGATTAATGACGCCATGGCCGCTTCACACAATACAGACGTCGAGGAGAGATTTCCAACTCGTTCAACCTCAATTTTACCCGTCAACGGTTATTCAAATCCTATTTCGGCGTCATGCTAAACTCTATTATTACACACCTCATATCATATTGCGGAGACAAAAGGCGCGTTACCCCTCTCTTGCAGAGTAAATTAAATTGCGCGATATGTAGTAAACCTCAAACAAAATAACTTACAAGCCCACACTCAGGGTTATCTCTCGCTTAGTGGAATTCCGATATTCCCCGAACAATTTTTTCAAAGTTGTATTTTTGCGTCAGTATATAAGTCTATTTGTAGAGAATGTGAAACGTGTGGGCTTTCCCCTGTTAGATAGACATCAAAATGCTACAAAAAACACAATGGGAGTGCATTAAATACCTGCGAGCGTGTGTTGCATAAAAATGGAGTATATTATGGTAAAGTACGTGAGGTATTCCATATCACTCTGTGCGTGTGGTGAGCGCCGTAACCCCGACACGCCACACTTACGTCACTCCATGCGGTGCACTGTTTCCACGGCCGCTGTAACTAAAAGTTTAGATCAGGATTTTTTTACCGAGATTTCCGATGAAAATTGCCGGCAATTGTGCCCGAAGCTCGACGAGGCCTGTTTTTTATAAAAACGAGTCGCTCGCGGTCGCAATCGCGCCCCAAAAGTAGAAGAAACGCAGAGGCCTCTGAATAAATAATGGAGCGGGGCGAAAACTTTTACAGATATTGGCTTTGTTTCGCAGCGGAAAATATTAACGCTTGCAGCTGCGACACGTCCTAGTACAATCGAGTTAAGCTCGTTACAAGCGCTTTGACCGAGCATTATCTTTGAAAATACCTTTGGAATTTAGTGTAGCTGAAAAGCTATAGAGGATTAACTAGTGCAAAAGACAATTATGAGATCAAGATACAAGTACAATAATGGAAAATTTTAATAAACTATGTAATTGTGTTGAAGTGTCCCTATTCCAACGAATGCCGTGCATCAGGCAAATGACAAGCTACATTGTTACGTCGAAATTATAAAATGGAGAATAAACATTCTCCATTATTTCTTAAACTTTCACCAGCACAACTCATGATCAGATATACATTGTATTTCACGTAAATTTCCTCCTCATCTAAGTTTAGGCTGTGTCAAAGTACTTTGTGGGCTGTGTTCCAATGGCTGCTGGAGGACTAAAGTATGTATCTTCTATTAAAAAGTCATGGTAGTTTCACAGCTACCCTTACTTGATCTTTAGATTTATGAAGTTCGTGTTCATACTTCGCCACGCTATACTATTGTATGTCACACTGTGTGTGTCACACAATAGTCACGTACAACATAAGAAATGTTGGGACTCGATAAATTCTCGTGTCAATGCATATTTGAACCCGAGATAGGATGACAAAATTTATGAAAGACTGTAAATAAAATTCAATTTCAGATATCAGTTCAATTTGTCAGTCACATTGATGTCTACATAACATTCGTTCGGAAACTCGTAACACAATATGAATTCTTCATTATTGTATCTACGTACATTACGCGATAAATTCTCGTGTCAATGTATATCGGAGTACGAGAATGTTCCATGTTTATTGAATACTCTGGGGTTGAGTACGATTATATTGTTAATTCAAAGTCCCTATAGTTTCCTACAGCTTAAAAACAGCTGTAGATGATATAATTATAACAACAATTTATTTAATTAATTAGTTAGGTACTGAAACATGTTATGTGCGTAATGGTTTACATTGTTACTTCAAATTTCATATTTCATAATTTAGTTTGTGGTTTCAATTCCGATTTCAATCAAATTACCTACCTCTGTCCAATTAAACTTTATGAATACAGCTGTTATGAAGTTATTTTAGTTTCAATTCAGAAATATCGTGCGTAAAATCTGATTACGTGTAGGTACGTGTATGAGTACATTGTCTCTAGGCTATATTTGTTGCATTAGTGCCTTTTCACACGTCCCGGTCTACTACTAGCCGGTGCCGGCTAACCGGCGGCGTTTATCTGCAAGTTACGCCGTTACGTGGTAAATATACCGTACCTACATGACCATACACTTCGTCGTCGACCTGCTACCCGGCAACCGGGGTGTATGAAAAGGCACTTAGTGAAACAAAATTACTCGTGCCACAAAAAGACGAAAATGAATACTTAAACCTTAATTTTAGGAAACTACGAGAAATAATCCAATCTTAAATAAGTAGGTTTATATAACAAAGCTGGGTTAATTACACCATTAACTCATAAACGGCTTAACCGATTTTTATGATCTTTGATTTATTGTATATGTCTCCGCACCGAATAGCAGAATAAGTATTAAAATTAAATTTTGAATGGAACGGTTTCTTTTTAATGATATCTTGAATTCTCTCAGTTAATATGTTTGTTGGTGTCTGTACATCTGCAAATAGGTACCTATACAAAATAATCCAAGCCAGCCGGTTCATGTATCGATTGCGGTCTCCCAGCCACTGTTTTATTGCAAGAAAGCTCCACAATCGAATAAATTGAACGTAGACTCTGCTTAATCGACTTCGGGATTAGAAACGAATGGACAAACAGGCTTCACAAACATTGCCACTAACTTCTATGTAATTAAAGCTGGAAAGCCTTAGCTGGCAACACACTTTGTCAGCGATTGAACAGCGCAGTGGGGTCGATTGTTTGGAGAATAGGAGTCTGGGTCGTGTTGGACTTGTCGAATAAACTTCGTATGTAAGTAAGAGTTAGTGGCCAACTCGTGTGACGAGTGTTTTGGCCACCTAAAGGCCTTTTTCACGAGTTAACGACTTTAAAGCCGGAACCGACAATTTAACGTGTTCTCCGAATAACGGAAGGGTTCAGTTGTGATTTCCAATAGCGGTGCCCATCCATTTTGTTACCACGCAGGACGTTGCAAAGCAAGATTCACCAGGAGCACTTCTCGTTATAAACTTTATGTAGCATCGGTTAATTTTCTTTTCGGAAAATTAATATGAACCTCAACAAGGGTTCTTCGTCGTAAAATAACATCAATTTGAAATCCAAAGTCAGCCCCATACACATTAATCACGTATTTCCTGAAGATTAGAAGATAACTTCGGTGCTGGGCAAAATTATCCCATCTCAACATTGACCTAGACTAGACACCCAGACATACAGCATTTTGTTAAGCGTAGGCGGATTACTCTCTTTACTTTACACTGTGTATAAATAAATCTATACTTATATAATAAAGCGGAAGATATTGTTTGTTTGTTTGAACGCGCTATTCTTAGGAAGTCCCAGTCCGATTAAAATGATTTCTGCATTTGATAGCTAAACTCTTGAGGAAGGTTACATGCTACTTTTCATCATCATCATCATCATCATTACCGTTATTAAGGCAACACAAATTAAAGTTAATAAATAAATTTAATTTAAATTTAAATAAACAATAAAGGCCTAGCGGTCCGTCCCGACTCTATCGGCTCAATATTATGGCCTACATTCATCATTCATCTGGAATCATGTAGGTACCTTTCATAAAAAGGTAAAATATATTTTTGTAACTATAAGCATGACCATGAATTGCCATTCGATCTGACTATTTTACATAAATATCTCAAAATATTGAAAACATCAAAATAACTAACATTTTCCGTAAAATTGGACATAACCGAGGGTCATGCTCAAATTTTAACATCAGCTTTGAGTTTCCTTTTAGATTTGATTTGGGTATTTCCCTAACGAAGACCCTTGACTCCTGCGAGTGGCATCGCAAGTCTGTTTATGTTATAACGTTAGTTTTCGCTTTGCGTCTGACTTGCCGTGACTTTGAACATCCTGAGTGCCAGCCGCATGTATAATTAGGGAGTTCAAAACTTTTATATTAATGTGTGCTGGTAGGTACTCCAAAGATTTGCCTACTGATTTTTTATTTGTCAGAAATAGTTTGTATAATTACAAAACTATTATAGATAGGAGATCAAAAAGAGAGAAGGTATTATGAAACTGTCCAAAATACACAACTACGCGACGAGCGCGTCGTATGAATTGTAATCTCGATGTGATTCCACGATAAACAACCCGACGTGACTCAATATGATATAACACCGTGGATGAAACCGAAACACAACGCACGTCACGTCGCGTCGCGATATCGTGATAACTTTAGGCCGGCCGCAGTTTGGATCCGTTTGCAACGTGCGTATACGTACGTCGAATTGACCTCGCACACTGGCTACGTTTTTCTGCGTTACATTTGTATGAATTACAACAATTTTAACAATTGTTTGTATTACATTTCTTACATTTGTATCGGTACACCAAATTAATATATTTTTTTTAATAATATTGAATTTTACATACGAACGCCTAAAAAATCAAAGCAAGTTGGCATTGATTTCGGACGTCGGAACTATACACGCGTACACGCACGTCTGTTTGAATAGAGTGTGCAAGGCCCCATAGTAGGTACTCGGAGAGTTGGGATCGTTCTTGGGGGTTTGTACGTGTACGCACCTCTAAAATTCAGATGGAAACGCATCCAAGCTGCGGCCGGCCTTAGGTACTCAGTTTTTACTTTTTAAATGACATTGTCGAATTCACCCTTTACTATTGTGCATTGAGATTTCAAGTGACATGATAACGCTTCACGATGACGATGTAGAGCAACGTTTCATTTCATCACATATTAGGTATTTATGATGACTGTAAAGTTTACAGCATTTCTCTCATCATGAAGACGTAAGCGCACCCTAGCTTTATATATTAGCTTCTAGCTTTCAGAACATGTTACTAAATGGTGTGACGTTCATAGTTTGAGAAGTGTTCATAGTGTGGCAGATGCTCTACGTCACTCGTAAACTGATAGATGGTTTAACTAATATACTAGCACCAAAGTGACACATAGTGTACTGCAGCGTTGCAGAGTACGTAATGATTTCAGTGCGGCAAGCTTTGCTTCGGCAAAGTATTAGGAATATTAAACATGTTAAATGTATTGTAAAATATTTGCCTCAACAGCGGAGCTAAAAAGATCGCTCCATCGGCATTGCCATTCAGCGCGGTAATGCTGCAAGTATCTTGGACACGTTTCCTGGCAGTGGCTTGGATTAGTTGAGCTATCTAGAGATCGTTTACAACGATGCTTAAATTACTCAATTGGTTCTAATGTATTTTGTGATAATGTTGAATTAGTTTAATTTCTGTAAATAAATTAAATACCTACCTACCTACTCGTAAAATGTTAATTCACAAAACTTTCTGAAAAATCCACCTTAGTATTTTCGAAAACATGAATTAGTCAAAACCGCCGATTAAACTCGCGTTGATCTGTTGGTAGGTTCAGGGACCTTACTATGAACTCTTAGAGCAATGTCAAAGTGAGATTATTCTGATTCCGTACCTACTTAGATAAGACTAAGGTAAGGTTAAAGTACCTAAGCCTAACGCAGGCCTAAATTAACCTTGTTTTAATCGTCATGGTGGAGTGTCAAGTGTCAAGTCATCGACTCGATGCAGGACTGCGCATGTCCAGAAACAAGCCTCAGGCTGAGACTCCACCAAAGCGGAGATGTTTGAGATGTGTTTTAAACAACCAATAGAATTTCGTTATTCAAACATATTGTCATCTCGTTTTTGAAATTATATTGATTGTTTAAAACACATTTCACACATCTCAGCTTTGGTGGAGTCTCAACCTAACGCAGGACTGTTTTCACCTTGTTTTGACATTGCTCTAAGACGTTGGTGGTACGCCACCAGGTTGCTAATTGCTACAGAAGCTTCACAAAACACCGGCTGCTGAAGACCTAAAAAACTCGTTAACAGTAAGTCTAAGAAGTTAGAAAGCGTTCTGTACACACTGGCTTTAGCATACAACTTCGTTAGCATGGAATTAATAAATAAAATTAGATTTTAAATAAAACTAGTTTACCAATAAGTCGGAACTGTTATGATTCACATGTAGCTAAAATTTGAAGTGAAAACACAATTCTTTGCAATGTAGTAAGTATACCAATGTTTTAACTGAAAATCAATGAATATCTGCTACAAGTCGTCATACAAATAAATCGATGTACCTATGTAGAAGTAGGTATATATTCGTTTTATTACCGGATAAAGAATGGAATACATTTTCGCCGTAATTACAGAAATTGTATCTAAAATAACAAATCTCAATTACCAAACATAATTATTATGTGGCATAACATTACTTCTAATTGGGTCTTGGTTCGCGATTTCCTAAATTGCTACATTTATCACTGAGTATTCGCAAACGAGTGCCTATAATTGTAAGAATATTAAACCATACTTACTTATATTGCCTGGCTTAGTTGTGTGCCTACGTTTATTTTTCAGATTGAATTATGAAAAATAGGTAAAGTTTGCAAAATAATTTCAGATTGTTACATACCATTACTCGAAGCACACACTCTTAAAAAAACCATTGGGTTCGGTCTTAGTTTTTAGTCAAGTTTTTTCCTGTTAAAATTACTTACTTACATAAAATATTTTTCATGGTCTGGTAGCTCTAAAAGTAAATAAGTACCTACTCTCGAAGTTGATCTTAAACCAACACTTAAACAGAAATTTAATCCAGTTATGCGGAGACTTATCAATATTTTAAAGTGTTCTTTTATAATTTGACAAAGTTAGTTTTAAATTCGTGTTTCCTTTGATTTTGCAAGTCAAATCTGCCCCATAAAATTGGAGTTGGAATTTACAAAGTTTGCACAATTTCACTCGAAGGGATTAAGACAATGCCCGAGAAGTAGCAAGTTTGAGAGTTAAGGAAAAGCAATTTGAAGTGCAACTTCGTTTTAGCAACGAGATTGCAATGGGAGCCATGGCTTTGCTAAACATGGCGGTCTCAGCCGTTCCTTGCCTGAGATTATACTTGTTTTCTAATCTAGATGTTCTAAAACTTCCTCGGAAAATTCTCGCTCTAAAACATCTTCTACTTATGTAGAGTCAGGTTTACCCTTCGAGGTTTATACCTCACATAATATTTCTGTACGCTTTCTTATCAATCAAATTCAAACTTTGTTCATTTCTCTGTAACAAACCGTTCTTTGAAGTTACAATTTGTACTGATTGTTATCGTTCTTCCAACTATTTTAGTTGCACTTCAGAATATTTTGTCTGCTTCTTGAAATAAACTTTAGTTATCTATTCAAAAATTTTGATAATAATGTTTTTTTTTTTTCATTTAACAGAAATACGTAGCTTTGCATGATGTATAGAATAGGATCAATATATTTACCAACTATTGTGCCCAATATAGATGGCATTCAATACATCGAGCAAATAAGGTTAAAACCATAAAGTCCAACGGCAAAGTGCAGGCGTTGCCGGGAACAAAGTAAGGCAAATGGATAATCAATGGAGCTTTCACACGTAGGTACACTTTTAAATAATGAGAGGATCCCGCCTCTGAACAAAATAAAGGAGCTGAATTGAATAGATATTATGTTACTTATTGAGCTCAGGGTACATGCGTCTTTGATCAAAGTGTGATAATTGTGATAAACATGGGCTGTGGGAATAACTAGCATTGAATTTTTGGAGTTTTCGTTTCGGTCGTTTTAATGATGTGAAAATGTTCTCTCAAACCTCCGTAGGACTGTACTTGTGTACCTAAAACGAATATCCTATTACTCACCTTTGGCGCGATAAAGGATTACGAGATTGGGTCGGGAAGAGCTGGGAGCCGTTTTGTACCTGCCCAGAAACTAAAACAATAACGCGAGCCAATTCTATCGATGTAATTTAATAGCCAGCCTTTTAGGTAAGTGAATATACACAATTTTCCTTTATTTATCGGACGAGAGACGTTTTAGATAGTACGTTTAATAAATAGCGGGTGATGTCACGTAATTGTTCTGTTCCTTTTGTACCGTGGAGCAGAGTTGGTCTAGTGGAATTTGCTCTTGTTGTGAGTTATCCCATCCGTGAACCAATGGACTTTTCTTTTGGAAAATTTATAATATGCACATTAACACGAGAAAGCGAGAAAGGAAACATCGTGAAACCTGCAGCTTTGTCATCTCAACATGTATTGACTATGTCATTCCCACTTAGTTTCATCGCCCATAACAGTGGATAAGGCCGATTAAACTGAGTGAATAGTTTAGATGAGCAAACTTATTCCATCTCAGCAATGTCCCAGGTTTTACAGCGTTCTGGTTATGTGTAGGCATAGGTTGCATCCTAACGAGATGTTAAAATACTAATTTAATGCTGTAAGTATTTAAGTATACTTAATCTTAATTTAGTTGTTGATGTTAATCACTGTTGTAGACACACATGTCGTAGTACTTTTAAAAACAATTTTGACTATTGGCTTTCTTCGTATAAAATATTCGCGATCTTCATCGTTACGGACAAAATCGATAGTAATATCATTCGGTACATCGGCCAAACGATAATCGAAACCCTGTAACTTATGAGAGGGTTTAAGTTGTTGTCACATGTGTCACTTCTAATCTTGTCGTTTTGAAGACACACGTCTTGTAGTTTTCAATTCCTTTTGTTTATGTATGGTTGTATAACATTACATGGTTATGTAGATTGTTGTTTGAACTATACCGTAAACAAAACTCGCCAAACTTGCGGCAGCTGTGATAATAAGACCCAATATAGGCCCCTTAACGAAACTTACGCCTCAATATTTTAGTTAAACAACTTAGACGAACTTTGATATTACTTAATTAAAGGAGTTGCCTCAATTTCATACTCGGTAAGTAAATTACAATTCGTGGAAGATGCGGTGGACAAATAGTAGTAGCATCTCTGTGGCGAATATCACATGGGAACTATTATGGAGATAGTGAGTGAGTCAGATATACGACCGTCATTACGTAAATGGAACACTTTATCCGAGGCCATGAAAGCGCTCCTGGATCACGGGGGAAATGTTAAAAAAAATCACCGCCACTGAAATTCAATGTACGGGACGAGTGACGACGAACTAACATAAAACCTAACACAATACCTCAACCACGAATTTTGTAAAAGGTACCCCAAATCTTTATGATAAGTCGTGAAATCCGTAAATCGTACCCTAGGGACAGTCATAAATAAAATACGATGATTGACCCTCGAGACCCCTAAGAGGATTATGAATAAGGACACCCAATTCTGCGGCTGTGTATTGTATGCGACAATCGTATCGGGTCAATATCTCGGGCCGCGGAAACAAGACAGGCAGATTAAGGAAACGCTTGGGACGCTTAATCTTATCTTCGGCAGTGACTGGGGTTAAAGTATGCGACATAAAATTACTACTCAAGGTGCGGTGCGGTACATCAAAATTCTACGTAAAGATTACATCACTCCATCTTAAATTAATAGATTTATAATGGTTGGAATTCTGCAGGCTGATTGTCTAACTTGTCTCAAACCTCAAATTGGTCTCAAACTGTCAAAACGATCGCATAGGTTTCTTTTATCGTGTTTGGTCTCGTTGAGATGAGAGTGACGGAGCTACTTGCATGGTCACTGAACTGCCACATTTGACAGTTTGAGACCGATCTATCAAAAATAGACACTCAGGGAGTAGAGTTTTAATCTGAGATGTGTAGTGTACCGAGCACGGGGATTAGCCGTGATCCTATCTCGTCTTTTTGTAGTATCCAAAACTTATGATTCATCATTACAAAAGTCGTACCGCATTGTGTGTTCGCATTCGCTCCCTTTTGTGAGGAAATTATAGTGCGCGCTTAAACACAACCGCTTTGTTAACTCCAAAGTCCCACCAATTTCTTACAGCCAGTGAACATGTAATTTCCTACGAGCGCGAGCAATAACGTGCAATATGAGATTATGTATGTTCATTTGACTAAGTATGTGCTGGGCGATTATGTAAGCTTGTTGGAATTTCAACGAACTTTAACATAAACAGGTTTAAAATTTGTGTTCTGCATACAAAAATTAGATTAATTTCACAAGCACGGAATTTTTAACGGAATTTTTACAGTAACTATGAGAAAAGCTAAGATTATTATTTAAATAAGTTTTTAAATGTATTTTTATACTTTGTAACTGTATATTTCAGTCAGAGACTAAACAATCTGAGATTAGGATGTTTTCAAATATTTAATGTACCTAAAGCTTTTCTGCTTCGTTAAAAATATTGAACAGGAAAAAGAATAAAAAAATATTTTAAAAAAACAAAAACCCGACTGCGTCAAAACTAAAAAGAAAAAAACAAGCCTGCAAAGAATTACTCACAGTCGGTACCCATTCATTTTATTACCAATCAAATCTTCCCAATGTTATGGGTCCCGACTGTGAGTAATTCTTTGCAGGCTTGTTTTTTTCTTTTTAGTTTTGACGCAGTCGGGTTTTTGTTTTTTTAAAATATTTTTTTATTTAACACTTTTTAGTTATGATAAAGTTGATTTTAAAATACCTTGATTAACTATTACCTACCCAACAAGAAATTAATAAACCAACTAAACTAAGTAACTTCGTATCGCCCTAATTATTTATTCAATTTTATTCATCAAATCCATCCAATCCAATAGGCATGATGACTAATTTTCAAAATCTCTTCTATGATATTCAGAAGTATCTATTATGTCTAAAATATATCATATTTCTGTAGAAAATTAAGGTTTTTGTGCAATAAAAGTACATTTAAATTTAAATTTTCAAATTCACGCCAAAACGCTCGCCGGTGTCATGGCGTCTGTTTTTACGTCACGGCTCGGTATATCAACCAGTGATGACAACTTAGCTACATAGAAACAAAATGACATTTACCGAGACGTGACGTAATTCGCTCTGATGGGTGTTTTAGCTATCATGGCGGATTGTTGTATTTTGTAGATTTATTTTAACAAATAAATTATTAATCTCGACATTAATAAGAGAATAAATACATTTTTCAAAATCTTTGAATCCTATTTCATTAGATCAGATAAATATTTTGGCGAGACTTGATTACTGTCATCATGCCTATTCCCCATCAGCCAATAATTCAATCCAATCCAATAAAATCAAAAACTTTCGATAATGGCCCTCAAAAATTGATAGAATAGGTAAACTTTTCAAAACGCAACGATAGCGCGATCTAGGATTGGTTCAGATTTAGCAGCGACATCTAGTTGTGTTTTTGGTAATTAATGTAAATAAAAAATAATACTGAGGGTTGCGATGTTTGTAACTTCTGAACTACAAAACCGATGACCTTGAAATTTTTACAGAACATTTTAAAGTAGGTACATACCTACTTTCTAACAAAATTACCCTTCCTTTGCGTTGCGCAGTCGGGTAAAAAGAATCAATAAAATCGTACTATGTGTTAATGAATTACAACCAGATACCTACCTACTCATTTTGATTTTCATTTCCTCTCCCAAGGGAACCGTCTTGAATTTCAGTAAGTAAGTAGGTATAGTAATCAAAAGTATCCTATTTATACCTCGTAGTAGTATAGTATGTATGCACTCAAATAATACCAAGTTTCATTTAAATCCGTCCAATAGTTTCGTTCGACCGAGACGTGATGCGCGGCCAAGATACACACAAACAGAATTTTAAACCGTTATATTTCCTAAGCTATTATTTAAAATGAAAAATAGTAAAAGAAACCTAACATTGATTTTTAAATACCTATTCAACGATACCCCACTTGACATAGTTCGTCAATTTTGAGTTTTTCAATTTTGACAATATGGCGTCTGGTTGTAACACTGGTTAATTTTGATTACTTTCATGTCTTTAGTGACACTCGCAAGGTTGAGACAAATCGATTGACGTTAGAATCATCAAAATCGGTCCACGCGTTTGGCCTCTAGAGTGCCACATAGAAACATCCATAGCGAGAATAATTATTAATCAACTTTAAACCGTTATTTTTCCTAAACTATTACTTAAAATGAAAAATGGTAAAAGAAACATAAAGTTGATTTTAAAATACCTATTCAACGATACCCCACTTGACATGGTGTGACGATTTTGATTTTTTTAATTTTGACATTAAGGCGTCTGGTGGTGGCACTGGTGAATTTTGATTACTGTCATGCCTATAACAACACTCCCAAGGTTCAGACGAATCGATTGACGTAAGAATCATCAAAATCGGTCCACGCGTTTGGCCTCTAGAATGCCACATAGAAACATCCAAACATACATACATACATAGACTGATAAACACATTACCCTTCCTTTGCTTTGCGCAGTCGGGTAAAAAGATGTTCCATCGTTTAGCAGTTATCTGAAGTTAATGGGCGGGTAGATACAAGCAAACCTATTATTCATCCACAGTTCATTACATCCGCAGTATCTAAATTCAAATTTTATGTAAACAGACGAACGAATACTAAGATTCGCAGAGGGTCTAGCCAACTGTCAAACGCTCCCGAGTCGTTTCTATTCTACTGAACGGAACGCTTAGTCGTAAGCGTTATTAGATTGGTAGCCAAATGTACAAACACTTATCGAACGCTCATTCTATTCCTTTGTTAGTAAAAACCAAGCGTTGTCTATGATTTAGTCGTACGCAAATGTCAGTTTGACGTTTGGCCTCACCGCGGCGCGAATGTTTTAAAGTTGTGGAGTGAGTGAAATTTTAATGAAAATACATTGAACAGCTCTTTTAAAACGGTAAGTGCTGAGAAGCCTGAAAATATAATAAAACAATCAATATAAGTAAAGTATAGCGTCATGTTTGTGTATTTTAATACTGTGGATACTAGGAATGATACTTTATTCATATTTTGTAGATGGAACCGTGTTTGCGAATTAATCCAAAGCAATTCTCACTTCTTACAGATTTTATGGAAAGGTTAATTGTAAAATCTTATTCTATATTTTCTCTTTAATGAAACAGAATAGAAACAATGACGTGATCAAGCTTACAATTCACAAAGGAATTACAATAAACAAACCTATGTGTGATTGTTTATGTTATAGGCGCGGCGACCTCTCAAAGTCAAGTCCCCAGCTCAAGGTCTTTATTAATACGTAGTAAGGAGAGATCGGCCTATCAAAGAGATGGAAGAAAGCATTAATATAGTTCTCCTTATCGATTTCGAAAACTGTGACTTCAGAGAAGAGGTCACAGCTATTGGAGTGTCTGCTGTAGTTGGGCAAGTTGGCATTCAGGAGCAAGGATTCAATGTAAGTTTTTATAAACTTGGACTAAGTACACCTTCCTTAAACATAATCTTTTGTGTTTAATATTGCTCATGCTTGTCAAGATCTTTAAGAACACCTTTAATAACCAGGCATTCTTAGATGTAATTAATATTTCCTATTTATTATTCGAATTATGCCCCATCTAAAGTAAAAATGTACCTAGTGATATTGTAATTAAAAATAAAGATAAACAGAAGTATTTTTTTATTTTCAGAGACGATCAAGTTCTTTAAGATTCAAGTTCAAATGGTTCAGGCAGTAGGCAGCTCTAGTGAGATGCCATCAGCTTGTAGAGGGAAGTGGACTAGAGTACTTTATTTTGGATGCTGACTATAGTCAAAACAGTAAGTTAAATGTAATACTTATTTACTTTTACCTTAATTGAGCGCTTCCGTGCTTCGGAGGGCACGTTAAATTGTCGGTCCCGGCTTTTAAGTCGTTAAGTCATGACGGAGGCCTTTAGGCGGCCTTAAAACTCCGTCACCAGAGTTGGCCAACTTGCTCATAGTATGAATTTACCTAATTATTATTTGTCTCCAACCATAAATAAATATTTGATAAACATTATGAAAGTAAATGTTACTACTATAAGTAACTGAAAGATGTATTGTCAACCTCTGTGGCGCAGTGGGCGAAGGTCCAAGAGGTTGCGGGTTCGATCCCCGCCGTGGGATAAATGTTTGTATTAAGTATCTGCAAATATTTGTCTCGGGTCTGGGTGGTTTCTAGGTATAAATATGTAAGAATTTACAAAAAAAATATGTAAGTAGTACTTATAACAGTCATGTGGCTACCATAATATAAGCTCTGCTTATTTTGGGGCTACATGATGCTGTGTAAAATGTCCAGCATTGTTTATTTTATCATATTTAATATCACAATGAACAATGATAAAAAAGTGAGCCGTTGCGGGACGCCTATCGAAATATTTTTTTACTGATGATGATTATGAAAATGATGATAATAATCTGATTAAGTAATAATAATAATAGTTAATTTAAATGACTATAAGAAACATACGGTGATTATAATTATGTACGATATAGCGTGTTCGCCGCTATCAATCGGTCTGACATCGGTTTTACATCAAATTTATTTATTTTCAGCTGAAGCAGTAGCACGTGCACAAAGCCCACCACATACAACTTTTGGCACCGGCTGAAAAAAAACGTTCTTACTCTTCAGAATCGGAAACAAAATGACAGTTATTGTCAATGATATGCACCACATAAACTAATTAGCGTTTCAGTATTCGGGTGTTATTGGATGTATTGACGCAGCAGAGATTCACAAGTCTGTCATCTACAGATAACATCTTTCTGATAACATCAGGAAAAATATTAAAATCATTTGGAAAAGAGCCCTAGGTGTAGGTTTAATAGTCTATTCATTCTAGATTTCAATGTATGGAAAATTTGGCAAATTTAATAATTAAGTTTTGATGCTGGTGTGTTATACCTATAGGTTAGTATATAAAAAAAAAACAACTCTCCCCCCCTCTCAACCTTCGGCGTCACCCCTCCCCCCCCTTGAAAAGTGTCCCGTTTTACAGATTTTCTCAATTTTCAAGAAAACTATACAAGCTAGGACAAAATGATCAATGATAAAATTAGTTATTAATAAATTGCCTACAAATAACTCTTATCATTTATTTTGATACGAGTTATAGTTTCCAAGCTATATAGCGTCAAAGTTTACCAAAAATCTGCGCCTAGCAAAAATGAACATTATACACAGGAAACAGTAATATTTGTTATTTGTTACAATTAATGCGCCTATACATTGTAATTATTTTTTAAATAAATCAGTATCGTTATGCTTATCTTCTAAAGTTTTTAACCGACTTCAAAAAAGAAGGAGGTTCTCAAAATTCATCGAAATCTTTAATTATTTTATATTTTTTGTGGTTTTTTTTTGTGTATGTTCAGCGATTACTCGAAGACGTCTGGACCAATTTGAAAAATACTTTTTTGTTTGAAAGGGTATACATTCTGATTGATGCTCTAAAAATTTGTTGAGGATCTGTTGAGGATCTTCGGAGCTTCTTCTACTTGTTCGTATGAGGCATCCGGGTTTTTGAAAACGTTTGTCGTACCTTGAAAGTCGATTTTTTTACGAAGCAGAACAGACTGAACCTTTTATTTGCCACAATAAGTGGTTGCGATACTGCATCAGCATTCTATAGCAAAGGAAAGGTTCAGTCTGTTCTTCTTAGTAAAAAATTCGACTTGCAAGGTACGATAAACGTTTTCAAAAACCCAGATGCCTCATACGAACAAGTAGAAGAAGCTCCGAAGATCCTCAACAGATCCTTTCCAAATTTTTAGGACACTAATCGGAAAGTATACCCTTTCAAATAAAAAAAAGAAATTTTCAAATCGGTCCAAACGTCTTCGAGTAATCGCTGAACATACACAAAAAAAAAGCACAAAAAAAATAAAATAATTAATGATTTCGATGAATTTTGAGAACCTCCTCCTTTTTTGAAGTCGGTTAAAAACTTTAAAAGATAAGCATGACGATACTGATTTATTTAAAAAAATAATTACAATATATAAACGCATTAATTGTAAAAAATAACAAATATTGCTGTTTCCTGTGTATAATGTTCATTTTTGCTAAGCGCAGATTTTTAGTAAACTTTGACGCTCTATAGCTTGAAAACTATAACTCGTATCAAAATAAATGTTGGTATTTATTTGTATGTAATTTATTAATAACTAATTTGTCTTTGACTATTTTTTCATAGCTTGTATAGTTTTCCTGAAAATTGAGAAAATCCGTAAAACGGGACACTTTTCAAGGGGGGGAGGGGTGACGCCGAAGGTGGAGGGGGAGGGAGAGTTGTTTTTTTTAATGTACTCACACATAACACACTAGCATCAAAACTTAATTATTAATTTTGCCGCTAAAAAATCTAGAATGAATGTACTATTAATAATTTCAATAATGTAGTTAGGTAACTACAGATAGTGTATATTTTTATAAGGCTCTACTGACAAAAGTAGTTCTAAAGTTTTGTTATGTTGTAAACTTAGTAATTTAAAATTAGTTTAGCTTTTAAAAAAAGTTAAGTTTACCAAAATTATTCATATATTAGGTAACTAGTGAACGCTCGCGGCTTCGCCCGCGTGGACTACTATTTTAGTATCCCACGGGAACCATACATTTTTACCGGGATAAAAATTAGCCTATGTGTTATTTTAGAACCTAAACTATCTACATCCAAAACTTCATCAAAATCGGTTGAGTAGTTATAGAGATGCGTGGTAACAAACATTCACACACCCACACACACACACACACACACACGGACTTTCGCCTTTACAATATTAGTAGGATAAAAAATGCTGGTAATTTTATTTTGTAACAATGTAACCAAAAAACCAAATCTTTTAAGTAGGTACCTACCTAGGTACCAAAGATGGTGGTGTAGGTATGCTAAATAATTTTAAGTTCGAGTTTTTTTTTTTTTTTTTTACTGTAAGTAGTACAAACAACAATATTCTAATAAAGAAAACTGTAAAGTAATATTTTATGATAAGGGAACCCAATGTATTGTTTTATACCAAAGTTGTTAACTGTTTATGCAATATTAAGTTTAAGATTATATGTACCTAGTTTTAACGAATTTTATTTAAATAAAGAGTTATTTGCTAAATATAACATTTTTTATTGCATTTCACCATTTGCTCTAACTAAACAGTGTCGAGATACATTTCGGCTCTGACGCCTGAGGGCTGAGCCACATTTCTTCATTATGCGCTGCCCACAACAATTTAAATGCATTTCTACAAATCATTTTTACAATTTTTACAAACAACAAACAAAACTATCACAAAAACAAGTGGCTAAATTAAAAAAAAATTTAAAAACCGACTTCAATATAAACTGTTATTGGGTAAGGCTAAGGGGTGAGCTGATTAAAATGAGCCCAAACATGGATGTTCCACTGTTATTCACTGAGAAGTTCCATTGAACAGGTCCTGACTCCATCATCAGATCAGCTAGCTGTCACCATATTATAACATTGTAATCGGAACTTGACCGACATGCTGAGTTCCAAGTTTCAACTCAATCAGACTATTTACTGAGGAGTTCTGTTGAACAGCTCCTGACTCCATCATCAGATCAGCTCAATGTTACCATAATATTGCATTGTCACCGATAACCTATAAAGCTTTAAAAAAATACCCTAATCGCTTCAAGTGTGCCTATAAATTTTGAAGAGTTACCTCGATTTCTCCAAGATCCCATCATCAGATCCTGACCTGATGATCAAAAGGACCAATTGGAAAGTGTATCCTTTCAAACAAAAAAAGAATTTTTGAAATCCGTCGAGGCGTCTTCGAGTAATCGGTGAACATACATAAAAAAAGCACAAAAAAAAAAGCACAAAAAAAAAGATTCCGACGAACTGAGAACCTCCTCCTTTTTTCGAAGTCGGTTAATGAACGGCACACATCAACCTTACTCCAACAGCTGATTAAACAATCACCATCTTGCCTATTAGAGTATCGTAGTCGTAGCGTAATCTACAAGGTGCTGGCGTTCGCTTACTAAGCGTACAATAGAAACGTTCGCAGTCGTATTCTCTTGTCAAAACTGCCGCTTGGCTACGCATTTGTATGGAGAATATCGTATTACGTTGACGTTTCGTTTTGTAGAATAGAATCTAAGACACTTGGCTACCAATTTGAAGTTCGAAACGCTAGATCAAATTTCATGACGTCAATTCATTCATAACACATTCTATTCTATTCTATTCCATCAGCAATTATGACAGTTGTCTAGCCCCTCTGGATGTTTTATATTCAAATACAATTCCCTTAATTAGACTCGAAGTATTTCTGAAAGAATAATGGTGGGCCGGGGGCTGTTCGGGAGATTTAACAGGAACTTAGTGCTTCATAAATAAACCGTAAGTGGACAGTTGTAAAGGGAAACTTGAACTTTATTATTATGAAGCTACTTAAAACTGACACGTAATAAAGTACCTAAAACGCCAAGTAAAGCGTTTTCATCGCGAGTAGACCTCGCTGTTTAATGTACCAGAAATTCAGCATCAAAAACTGCGTTACCCCTAATAAGATAATTCAAGTTGTTCTTTAAGAAATAGATACGAAGTTACATTGTTTAAGTATTTTACAACAAATTCTTAGTGACTACTAAGTAGAACAAAGGTTTTTAGAAGCAATGGACCGTGATTTCGGGTCAATTCCAGCTCAAATATTTTACGTCATATCGGTTTGTTTTTGCTGAACTGTCTGTGTTTTGTCGACGCGCCCTATCAAGTTTATTTTCTCTGATAAAATAGGAATTATAGAAGGATATATCTGTTACATCAACAAAGTAGTTTTAGTAAAAGGTTTGATTTGATCAAAAGTATTTCCTTATACTGCGAATAAATACAAACAAAAATACCTTCTAACCGAACATAACATAATCACTCAGGAGTCTTGAGATTTATCAAACGTCAGGTTACCTGTTTGTTCGTATTAGTTCGGCTTAGAGGGCTGCCGATACGAAAACGATACTTAGTAGAAACTTACTAGTGATATAGCTCGGCTTCACATAACTTATTTAGGGTTGATTCTTGTATGTTGCGTCGCTATTTTGATAGCTTCGATCCTGATCCCGTGATCCTGATTCCGTGATCCTGATCCCGTGATCCTGATCCCGATCCTGTGATCCTGATTTTTATCCTATGTTGAATAGAAATGTCAAATTTAGCTGACATAGAAAGTTTCGACATAGCTCAATAAAATGTTATAATAGAATGAGATTTATTTAATACTTTGAGAGCAGGGAAAATCGTTTCCCAGGGACGAAAAGTACTATTTTCATCTCTCTGTGCAGGCAACTTTAAGCTTAGGTACTTTCCGAACATGAGAAATGACAAAATATTTTTTTTAAATCTGTAGTTATCGATTGTTAGTGTTACCCTGTACTTACAAGTATAAGGTCTTGCATAAAATATCGATGGGCATCGAATAGTAGTCCTTTGGAATCCTGGCCATAATGTTATGTGTGGGCGCAATGGGCCAAAAAATTGCTTATTAGGTCGCTGGGTAGGGATGGCCAGACTATCGATGTGCCACTTTCAGTCCTAAGGCACCTCTTTAAAGGCGATCGAAATGTACACACCAGGGTTCTAAACCATCATTATGATGCTATGAGAATCCAATAGCCGCGAGAGTAGTAACATCACTAGGCAATAATCGCCTATTTTCCTGTGGAAATGAAAAATATTATTAATATAATACGTTAATTGATAGAAAAATATCGGTATTTGATTCAAGATGTCTACTACAAAAGAGACTGACAGATTACAACAAATTGTTACTAACACAACAAAACAACAGTATTGTAGAGGCTCCATAAAGAACGTTCTTACCCAACAAGAATCAATCGGATAAATCTACTATTTTTTTATTTAAAATTGTGATGGAACAAGTTTTAAAAGCTTCTGTCAGAAACATTCGTTTACAGAGTTTCCACATAAAAAAACAATTTTAGAAACGCATACTTAGATGGAAAAGCAATAAAGTTACACAACAAACAAACTCGTATAAAAAGAGTACCTATAGTTTGAATGTAAAGAATGTATAAAACTCAATCTAAAAGTTTAAAATATTGAAAGTTTAAACCAATTTTTAAAGAATTTTGTTCATTAGACATTATTATAAAGAACATGTTATGTTGCTTGCATCCCTCGATGTAATGGAATGTTGATATCCCATCAAAAACATAACATGTACAAAAATGCACAAGTCTCGCAATGCAGTTCTTCTGCCGTAAAAAGTTGTGAAATCGAATGTAAACCAAGTCTGTATAGAGTAACTTGAAAAACACACACAGCAAGCTCGTAAACGTTTAATGTAGATTATTTTGCTGTGTGTGTTTGCCAAGTTACTCTATACAGACTTGGTTTACATTCGATTTCACAACTTTTTACGGCAGAAGAACTGCATTGCGAGACTTGTGCATTTTTGTACATGTTATGTTTTTGATGGGATCTCACTTCTTTTTGTAGGTAGTCCTCCTTTTTTTCTTTTACCTATTATATCTTGTGCCTTATCTGTGGGCTTTCTCATAGCCCACTCCCTGTCTTCGTGGGCTTTTCTCAGAGGCTTTTATGTATTGATTTTTGACAAGTCTGGACGGTAAATGCATCTAGTCTATTATATTCAGAGCAGACTCCTGCGCTCTAATACAACCAAAGTTGACATTGATTAGATGTAAACCGCCTAGACTTGTCACTCTTGAAAGTGCCACATACGCTTGACCGCATGTAAATACTGACGAACCAATATCCATCAATGATTTGATTGATGGATGAAGAAATGATTTCAGTTCATTTCATTTCAATGCACAACGACTTGAGCGCCCATGCAAATACAGAGGCATGTTGCCCGGACAGTTGAGCCCCCCGTGCAACTAGAGTTACCTACATATTTTTTTCATTTCTCATACACAGAGAGTACGCTTGAAGTTATCTGAACAGAGGGATGAAAGTAGTACTTTTCGTCCTTAGAGAGAATTTCTTCCCGTAGAAATTCTATGTCAGGTATATTTGACATTTCTATTTACCATAAGATGAAGATCAGGATTACAGGATTAGGATCACAGAATCAGGATCACAGGATCAGGATTACGCAGGATCACAGGATCAGGATCACGGAATTAGGATCACGTAGGATCAGGATCACAGGATAAGGATCAGGATTATGCAGGATCACGGAATTAGGATCACATAGTATCAGAATCACAGGATCAGGATCACAGGATCAGGATCACAGGATCAGGATCACAGGATCAGGATCACGGAATTAGGATCACGTAGGATCAGGATCACAGGATAAGGATCAGGATTATGCAGGATCACGGAATTAGGATCACATAGGATCAGGATCACAGGATCAGGATCACGGGATTAGGATCATGTAGGATCAGGATCACGGGATTAGGATTACGCAGGATCACTGGATCAGGATCATAGGATCACGGGATTAGGATCACGTAGGATCAGTATCATAGGATCACAGACCAGGATCACGGAATCAGGATTACGGGAAACATAAATGAAGAGATCCCAACCCATGTACAACTTGTTTTCAATGAACAAATGATTATTATTTTTTTAATAAAATATCAATACCTACAATCCGAAATATCGAACATCCCTACACCGCGGAACATCATACGTGATCATACTCAACTCAACACTAGCTGCCATACGAAACGAAACGTCACGCGCTCCACGCAGCACAGAAATGGCGGCGCGGCCCCTTGCACAAGCAAATTATAACCTAAAGTTACATAAATTAAAATCGGGACTAATAATTCAGAATGTCAGAGTTTTTCCTTGCTATACACACTAAACTATACATGTGTGCCAAATTTGGAGTTTGTGGGTCTGCTAGAAGTAGGCTTTTAATTTTGATGATCGGTGAGTCAGTGAGTCAGTGAGTCACTTACAAAACTAGGAATTTTGACTTGCAATAATTCATAAACTACTGGTTCAAATTTAATGTAATTTGGAAATATATCTAGCTATGTAATGCCCTCTTGGTCACTGAAAGTTTAGGCTTCTAGTCTTTTCCACAACGAAGTTACGAGGGGTCGAAAATGGCCCGAATGGCTTCGAGAAAAGGATGGTACGGCCTTGCTTCGAGACTTGGCGGGGCACTGCCGTGCCCCCAGATTGAGAGACAGAAAAAGGCCAACATAAAACCATAGCTCGAGACTTCAACAGAGATTGCGTAAATGTAATAAAGTGAGTTAGAAGAGAAAATACGAAACAATTTTATCTATGTAGGAAGTGATAGAGTCTATGATACATTTTACATTGTATCTATGGTTTTGTTAGTTATCTATCTATATTATAGTGTGTCTATCTATAGTATCTCTAATTATGTGTTCCAGTACCTAATACAAAAAAAAGTACGAGTATTACCACCATTCGTTCCTTATGTTCACAAGGATACGCAGTATAACTACATAATAATATATCTATATTTATATTTACTAATATAATAAAGCGGAAGAGTTTGTTTATTTGTTTGTTTTGAACGCGCTAATCTTAGGAACTACTAGTCCGATTTGAAAAAATATTTCTGCAGTTGATAGTTAAACTCTTGAGGAAGGTTTATAGGCTACTTTTCACCATCATCATCATCACCATATACCGTCTCTAGGATGGCAACTCCGCGAGGGTGCTGCTAGTATTAAATATTTCACACATACAACCTACAATATACATTATAAAACAAACAACAATGAAAAGTAAACAGTATGGTGTGTCATGTAATTTTTGGGAACCCGCGAGTTTGTTAGGAGCTACATGATAGGCTTTCGAAAATAGACTGTACAAATAGTGGGCCGAGCAGAGCATGAAGCTTGAAATTCGAATAAAACGTGTCGTGTTTAGGGTCCAATCTCACTAGGACACCATAGCGGTGCCACCAGTCGCGCCACCAGTGTACCTCACGCACGTGAGTTTTCGCTTGGTTGCGCAACCGATTTGGTAGAGGCAACCGAATCACCCGCTGGTGGCGTAACTACTAATATGCGTAGAGCTATTTGGCGTCTCACTCACTCGGCCACTCGGCTACCAGGGACGCTCCTTCCGCATGAATCAACACTGCTCGTTCGTCGACGATCGATCGCTCGATTCTAGTATTCGCTCTGGTGTTTCTCGCTTAGCAGCTCAAGACATCACGAAGGCGCGACCGGTGGCGCCGCCGTGGTCGCGCCTCCGTGGTGCCCTAGTGAGATAAGGCCCTTAGAGCCGGCCAGTTACAGCACTATAAGGGAGGGACGAAATCGGGAGTTCATTCAATGTGATCTCATTCAGATTAACAACTTCCCGTTGGACAGACATTAATTCGATCAACTATTGGCACTAGACATTTATTGTCAAGACTATGTACTATAGTGGGCTGTGTTGGCCTAGTGGGTAAGTGCCTCGACTTTCGATCCGAAGGTCGTGGGTTCGAATCCCAGCCGTGCATTCATGGATTTTTCGTTTCGGTTATTTATATGCGCATTAACACAAGTGAAGGAAAACATTGTGAAACCCGTGACTTAATTAGTATCCACATGTACCATTGACCATGTCTTTCCTGTGGATAAGGCCGATTAAGCTGAGAGGATGGTTTTAGGTGCTGGGCAAGCCTCTTTATTTCAACAATTTCCAGTGTCCCGTTAAAATGTAGGAATAGGTTGCCTCCTGACACTGTATAAATCATCTAGTAAATATATAAACTCCTAAGTTTTTAAGTTTATCTCTTCGAACATATACATGTCTATATCTATGATCGAAGGTTTATCTAAATACTGTTGTGTTTACTTTACTTTGTTTTTACTTTGACATATACGTACCTTTCCACTTTTTCACAAGACTACACTACAGTTCATCTAACAAAGAAAATAAAAAGTATACAAGTTTTAAAAGGTATGGGTTAGTCCGACGTATGCTCAGTTGCCTAAGCCCTTTGGAAATGAATAAATCGTGGAAAAGCCAGCATAGTAGGCAGGTACTCCAAACCCAAACGGTTGGTTAATCTTAAAGCTCGGCCAATCCTCGGGGACTCATGTTATTGATTGTAGAAAGTCTACGATATTTTCAAAGGATGGTCAAAAAGCCCTGAGCGTTTGAGAATTCGACGTTTGTGTGTGGATAACAGTGATTGCTAGACGAGTTGAGTGTTTATACAGATGAAAAGAGAAATTGTGATAGTTTGTTATTATGTTTAGAGTAAGAAGTTTCCTTTCATGTTCATTTTTCAACTTCGGATCGAAAGTCGAAGCATCATTTACCGTTTCACGTAAAGGGTGCTAAATATGAATGACGATGGATATATGGTAGAGAAAGTCATAGAAAGGTGTATTGTATGGATTTTGTGAAAGATGACATGGGTAAGAAAGGCTCACCTTTGATAAGAAAGTGGATAAGAAAAACATGATGCTTACCGATTCGACACTTATATTTCACACCATTTAATAAAGTGATATTTTGTGCTAACGACATTTTCATTACAAGTTTTTATTTAACTTTACTTATTTATTTACAAACTACTACATATTTACATAAGTTTATAAAATAGATTATAAACCAGTTTAGCCACATAAGGATCGTTGGAAACGATCTATTATCTTATTTCCAGACGATTTTAAGTCCGCAATACCAGAATAGACCAAAGCCTATAACCAATGTGTTTTACGCATACTAACATACGGATCCGAGACATGGCCACTCACAGAGGAATATAGGCACAAGATAAAAGTAGCACAAAGAGCATTGGAACGTGCTATGCTTGGAATCTCCCTCCTTGACCACGAACCCAACAATGTGGAGATACGACGCCGCACGAAGGTCGTAGACGTAGGTAAGCGAATAACTAGTCTGAAGTGGAGATGGTGGGACAATTGGCCAGAAGAAATAACGGAAGATGAACAACAGCTGTATCGGAATGGTGGCCGAGAGACGCCCGACGAGCGCGAGGCAAACCGTCTGCTCGTTGGTCTGATAATATCGAGAACTTGGCTAGGAAGCAATGGATGAAGCTGGCAAGGTATTGAAAAGAATGGCGGAGACGAGAGTAGGCCTATACCCACCAGTGGATGCATACGGGCTGAATTTATAGATATATAGAGAGAGATAGGCAATGCTAATAGTATATTTGAGTACTATGTGATCTAGAGTCTGAATTTATTAAATTCATTTTAGAATTCCATGCTAAACTTACTAAAATCCTGTACTGTCAACCAATACATAGTAGGTACACGAAAACGACACAGTGTCTTATCTACAATGTCGTTTTACTTTGAAGCACTGGGAGTACCACCACTAGACTATACAACTATAAAATTTTTCCCAATAAAATGGCTCGAATATTTGTGAGAATACATCAATAACCTAAGTAAGCCTTTGTGGGTGCTGGAATAGATTTGTTACCGGAATTGCACTACTCTCAGATAATAAACTATGCTTTAGATATTATTCGTACGTACTTGCATGCATTCACAGGTTGAGCTGCCAAAGCCCGCATTGTGAGTCGTTCCAGATTCGTACCTCGAAAACTTTTCGTAAGCCTCTTAGACGATGTTAAATATTCTACGGAACTGCGGTTTAAGCCAGTCAGATTGAAATATTTACTTTATCGAAGTTAATGCAGCTTAATGGAAAGCTTCAACCTGGTAAGCTTAATATTTGTTTGGATTAGTACTACCTACTCAATTTCTTCAATAGGCAATATGCGTCTGATTCAAAAGCGGGTTAAACGTATTTTTCTATGAACATTATGGCTTTAGAATTATGTGTGTGTAATTATTTTTTAATATTATTTCATTTTCGCTTAGAAATTAATAATTAAAAAGTGCAAAAATATAGTGGGAATTTCATAAGACTTGAAACGCAACGCTATTTGTCACATATGCTGCGACGTCACACTCCTTCAAACTCGACAGAAAGTTTTTTTTTCTACCTACAAGCGCGTGTAATTTTGGTGACTTGTGACGTCACGTCCGTTTCAAGTGCATGAAAATGTTGATAAATTTTAAAAATTATTTTTGTTATAAAATTTTAGTTTTTCGGCGCTGGAATTTTTGTTACGGTTATTTGACGATATAACCTATCGTATAAAATCATAAAAAAAATTTATGCATATTGCCTATTCCAAACTCTCAGGGAGTAATAGATTGTGTAATAAAGTTTCTTTAGTTTATACTTCAGAAACCGTGCTTTACTTTTTCCATATTTTTAAAAATCCTTATCCTCTTGTTTTAAAAGCTTTTTTATTGTCATTTTATGCTGAAGTCACCATTTTGTCGTATAAGCGTATTTGGCAAATGCCCTTATCATCCTTATGCTAAGTTTTGGTACTTAAGCGGCAGCCACTTGGATCGATTAGGCACTTGCCCTTCGACCGGATCGCGCTGATCTCAGAGAGACCTTGGCTGCTATATTAAGATTTGATGCCACCTTTCTTCTATCTGGCTATTTTGAGACCACACTTGCTCTAAATATATGCTAAGTATTACATAGTCGAAAGAATCAAGTAATACGACGAAAAATTAAACGAAAACAAAACATGATCAAACATGAACGACTGGTATCCCTAAGGCATGGTAGATATTATTTTCTCATATCTTTAGGAGTTTATCCTTTGAAGATGCGTAAGGGTAATCAGAGCTATACCCAAATGTATTAAAGATTGTTCTTTAAAAATTGCTGAAGATCAAAGAAGATGTCTACGCATCTCTTGAGGCTGTTTTGTTTTCGCTCCGTTTCGCTTTGAACCCGAAACTTCACCCGGCACATGACAACCACTCATGCATATAAATTCAAATATTATCACTCCCAATCCCTAATGTGGTGTGAGCATAAATTATTGTATCAACAGTAAATTATGGTCTTGTTGCGTTCTGCTATCAAGTGACAATATCCAATAACAATTTAATAGCTGTATTATGTTTATCTGTGGGCAGGGCCATAGTCGAATTAGTATCTCGGTTGTGAGATTCAAATTGATTCAATCAATTGTGATGGAAGTGAATTGTATTAGGCGGCGCAGTCGGGCGCACTCATAGATAAAGTTAGTGAGTTTCTCAAGCGGCACGTCAAGACGCGCGTAGTTTTATATAAAACAAATGTATTTATGATGTTCGAATGAGCTAGTAGGTAAATCTAATATCGGAGTTTTTAAGCCACCTGTAATAGGTCATGGCTTAACGACTTAAAAACGGGAACCAAGAATTAACGTGCCCTCCGAAGCACGGAAGCGCTCAGCTGTTAATGCCATTTGCGGTCACCCATCCAAATATTCACCGCTAATTAACTACCGCTGTCGAACGTTGCTTAATTTCAACGATCTACAAGAACATCGAAGCTGGCTACATCACGAGCGTTTTACTTCTATTTTGTTTATTATGCGATTTTATATTGCCAGTCTCACATGTTTGCATTGTATCCTAACCTCGCATCCACACGTTGGGGCCAACGTTGGTCCCAATGTCACTCGCCAACGTGTGGATCTAGCAAAATCAGCCCCAACGTTGGCCCCAACGTTGGGGCCAATGCAATTTTGTCAGCTCCACACGTTGGTGAGAGGCATTGGGGCCAACGTTGGCCCCAACGTGTGGATGCGAGGTAACTGTTTACGCTTAAACTCATCTGCGTGAACCTTTCTAGTAAGTACTTATTTGTATAATAAGGAAAAACTTCGTATATACTCATACACTTGCGAATTTGCGTATTCATGAGATAATGTGGAAATGGGGTAAAACAAATTAATTTAGTCAGCAGTACCTACCTAGTTGTTTTCTGTTAGTTTGCTGAGTATGTGTGCGTAATAGTTTCGTAACAGTTTTAGCAATTACCAACACCGTAAGCATGAAATTCATACTACTCGTAACGTCGTGCGAAAGTTACTCTGTAAAGGAAAAAAGGTTTAGAGAAAAAGAAAAAAAAAGAAGAAAGAAAACTATTTTTATCGTATAGGTATGGACAACAGGGCAACGTCTGACCGATCAGCTAGTTTTTTTTTATATTCCAGAACTGCTTGAAATAACTAGTACGAGTGAGACATTTGATACAAACACGTGTCTAAAATTGCCGATCTATTGCAAAGTTGAACCCGATATTTCAGTGTTTCGCCTAATGCAGCAGGCGATATGTGGCAGGTAACGCAATCAACACGCTCCGACACCCCGCAGCCTGCGGGCGCCATGCATACTGATCCGAGCCTTCGACCGTGGAAGTGATTCTTCGCTTTAGCAGCTCCAATTTTGGCGTTTAGATAATTTTGAACGCTAGTACCGTATTGTAGCTTATTTTTTATCTTACTGCTCAATTTTTGCACCAAGATCTGCTAATTGCTAAGCAAAAAACCACGACGACGCGCAAACAAGCCATGGGGCCTGTGGTGTCCGCGTGGACGTAACAAGCTTATTAATTTGTGTTGAAGATACTTGCAGTTCTGTAAGCAAAAAATGCACAAGCTTAATTTAATTTTAATCTATTATGTAGAACTTGTTAAACCAGCTGAAGGTTTTGAACAAGCTATGGTTATCCATAAAAATATTCAGGAAATGTGATGTAGCATTATTTTCAAAAGCAGTAGTGCCACTTGACCATCTGTAGCATAAAGCAAAATTTCAAGCTATTCTTTAAGCGCTGTTGGATTGAAATAATAAAAATGTTACGTACAAACGTCTAATTTGGCGCTTGTTTGAAATGCGACATAAAATTCTTTTTACGATGTTATTTAATTTATTTCTCAAACACGACATTCTCCATTCCTTTGAATAAATCGCAGTATAAAAATAAAAGTAATTGAATAAGTTACGGCTCGGACCGTGCGATGCTATGCTAACCAGTGTGAGTAGCTAATTTAACTTCGTAATATTCCTAATGAAAACTAGGGTCTGTGCACCTTGTTATGGGCAAAATGCCACTGTAACTAGAACAGCCAATCAAAATGTTCTGCATCCTTAGAGTAAGGTTGCCAGAGCTCTGCGAGGAAGCGTTGCTGTGACAACTGGTGGACCAGTCTTGTCCATTGTGTTGTCGGCGTAGTGATTTCTCTTTTAGCACGAGTGACTCCTCTGGTCACTCTGGTGTCACAAGTGTTCATGGGCTACGACAACCGCTTACCACCAGATGGGTCGTATCGTATGCTTGTCTCCTACCTTAGTAGTATAAAAAAGTCAAAGACTTTATTTGACCCCAGTGAATGGGAACGTAGTGTGTTTGTATGCTAAACGTGTGGATGCGAGGCTGTGCCCAGCTAATTTAACTTTACAATATCCGTAATGAAAACTGTTGGTTCTGTCTGTACCTTGTTATTGGCAAACTGCCGCGGAGCCGGCAACGGCAATCCGAACGTTGAATCACATTTGATTTTAGATTCGGTCATCCAATTTGAAAGTTTCAATAGTTTTCCACGTTAAAGGTTTTAGTTTTGAACTATCAAGCTACTTTGCTAAATTATAAAATTTATTACATTTGTCCTAGTTTTTTAGCTACTAAAATTAATGCATTATTATGCATAGCATTTTTGATCATTCGTTGATTTATAAAGAGTATTTTTCTACACTATGTAGAGTAGGTAAAATAATATGCCTCTCAGTTTTCATATTTGTTAAATGATTGATTTTACAACTTATCATTGTAACCAGTGATTGATGTTGAAGGCAAATTGGTGCTTAGTCAAAACTAAGTAATGTATTTGTTGAACTCTGATCCTATATTAATATCGAGGCCCTTTGATGTTTACGTAACGAATCAATTTATTTTATGACCAACTTGTTAAAATCACAACGTGAGAGTCTAACTAATGTATCATAAAAATATAATTATGATTGAGTCCCATTTTCGCTTGATTAGTTCTAGAAAACGCATGAATTCATGTTCGTTGAAATAAAGGAACAAGTTTTTAAAAAACTACTAAAAAAGCCACTTACTCATACCAACTTAGGTACTTTTAGTAAACATGAAATATGAATTATTATTTTAATCGTTATTTTTGCATAACATTCCTACTTGTTTCTCACCAAACACCTATAATGTTTTTAACCGAACTTCAAAAAAAGGAGGAGGTTTTCAATTCGTTGGAATCTTTTTTATTGTGTTTTTTTATGCATGTTCAACGATTACTCAAAGACTCCTGGACCGATTTGAAAAATTCTTTTTTGGAAGACTAGGTATACTTTCCGATTGGTGCCACAAAAATTTGTGAGGATCTGTCAAGGATCTTCGGAGTTATGAACAGAAATGCATCTCGAAGTGCAGGAAATTGCTCAGCATATAACTACTAAACCGGATAACTTTTATACCTGTACTTATAAAAATAAAGTATATTTCATTTCATTTCATTTCATTTCATTTCATTGAAGTCATTTTTTTTATTTTTAATTGAGCCACTTGCTATACAGCAAGCCTACTTACCGATTGTTGGTATAACAATGCAGTGAATTCGTTAAAAAATAATAATCCCTTTGAAACGTTCAATGAAGGAGCACAATTAGGGTCGCAACATCTGCAGCGCAGGGTCTGAAACATAAAATTGGTTTGTTGTTTTACCCTTTTAAAGTTGCTGTCATCAACAAATACATTTTAAGCGGAGCTGGCATGAGTTTCCGGAGTGATTAGATCACTGGTCAGTTTCTAATTAAATATAATAAAACCATATTGCAGTGTCAATGCAGCTTCTTCTATACAGGGTGAACTTTTAAGACGGGTCAGTAAGGGTAGCTACCTTAACCGTTATAGCTAAAGGAAAGCGTTACTATCCTTAACTTTTGAAGATATTTTGACATGTATTCACAGATTTTGATAAAAATATACAGCAAACTGTTTTTAGTGCCAATTAATCCTGTTTCATATAAGTATTAAAAGGCTCTTTCGGACCAACTGAGGTTGGAGTACTAGAAAAGTCAAGGTGCAAGGTACAAGGTGTTTCACTGCGGAAGCACTCTTAGTTTGCTCACCTTCTCGATAAATCGTGGAAGTTAAGTGACGGGCAAGTAGTATGAAGAGCTGAGCGCTTCCGTGCTTCGGAAGACACGTTAAATTGTTGGTCCCGGCTTTTAAGTCGTAAAGCCACGATGAAAGCCTTTAGACTCCTTAAAACTGTGTCACCGGAAGATCTGAATCATGACAATATTGCTACCTACCTATCAGGTCCAGATAAAGCTAAGAACCTTCCAGGTGACCTTAAAAAATATAAAAAACAAAATCTGAGAAGTGATCGAAATAGTAAGAAAATTCTCGTCATAAAATGTAGAATTCACAAACATTTCGGAATAAGTTCACATTTGTTGGTCTGTTTATAGTTTTTGTTTAGTATAACTATAGATTAACAAAATGTGTTTTATTTTCAGGTACATCCTCAGCTCTTTCATTTCGTCCGACGCCGCTCTAAAGTATGAGTGAGTTATAAAATGCAGACGAATCACATAAATATTTAAATAAGCTTGGAACGCAGAATTTCTCTAAAGTCTTATAAAGTTTCATATCTACATAGGTGCAGATTTGAATGCAAGCCGTGGTACTGAATGAATATTTCAATATTAATTTCTAAATGGACATTTTTGTCTGAGTTGCACATATTTTGTGCTGGAGTAGCGACGGAGTTATTAATTTAAGCTCTTTAAAATATTTGTTGGAGAGTATAACGTAAGGCCAACCATACACGATCAAGTTCACCGTTAAGCTTGCAGCGGACTTGATAATGGCGTCCAGTAAACTTGACGGTGTATGGCTATGGGTGTGCATGACAAGTCTACTTGAAGTGAATTCTGCCGACTTGATCAAGTTTGCAGCGTCATGTAAACTTGAAGATGTGTGTGAGCGTTCAAATATGCGTGACGGTTGTTCAACGCGTCGTTGTCCGTCACTGGTGACGCCATGGCTTCGACTGGCTGCGCCATCAATCAAACTTGCCGGTACTCTTGATAGTGTTTGTTCTATATGAACAAACTGCAAACTGGACGCCGCATCAAGTCCGCTGACCAAACTTGACGGTGAACTTGATCGTGTATTTCCGCTGTTATACAATGTAGGTAGGTATGAGATTAAAGAAATATGATGGTTAACCACACACACATAAGCAAATTAAAATTAGTATGAGCATATTGACACGATGAATGAATGAATGACACATAAGTAATTTAAAATATACTAAATTGAAGTTTTCCTAGTAACTCACTTTTCACAGAAACGTATACAGGCAACCAAAGTGCCTTTGCATACGTCCCGATTGCCGGAAAGCCGGTTGGCGGCGAAATGTATGTGCATAGACGGTAGCTTTCACACGCACTGACGTAATTGACATAATAAACGCTGCCAGGTAGCCGGCACCGGCTACTCGGAAACCGGGACGTGTGAAAAGGTACAAAGGCTTGCTGATTTTTTTTAAGTTTTCGGCCTCAAACTTTCAAACGTCTTTTTGTAGGTATCTTGGATTCAAACTAGTAACTTTGATATGAACCTCCAACAAAACCTACCTAAAATAACTTCCGTAGTTTATGAGATATGAGACATGCAACTTCCCATCCTACATGTAGTGTAGAACATTTGAACCAGTTTTATTTAATCTACAAAGTACTTTGTTCAGGTGAAAAGGTAAACAGTTACTCATTCAAGAGATCTTAAGATGTGCCTGAGCCCCTCTGTTCTCGAGAAACACGATTTCCTTCTCAAATGTAAAGTATACACTAAGTAAGGGCTTCCACAAACACAACTAGAATATCTTTGAATGCAATAGTAATAATACTAAGAACACTTGAAACTCTAGTTGTAAAGAGTTGTATGTTTTTTTCCAATACATGTCATTTAAAATGCCTTTGGATTTTAAAAACAAAACACAAAATGTAAACTTTATACTGGTGTCTTAAAAACCAAAGAATAATTCCTACATAACAGTTTTAGTAGGATCTAGGAACAACATTTTTACCTTGTATTGAGTTAAAAAGGAATAATATTGTGTAATTCAAATATGTAATTTCAAGCAATACACGAGATAATATTCAATCCCAACACGTCAAAATTTCATATTACACAACTCAGCTAACCTTTGAGGTCTGAGGAAATTACTGTGCGTAAATTGAGCATGTGTCTTGCATAAATATGCCAATATGTGCCCCAGATAGTCTCGGAGTCTTGGCGCGTCAATTTCCACATGGTCTCACTCAATAAAGGTATAAACAGTACGTTAAATACTTCATTTTCACTTGATTGTTTATTACATGATTGTGTGAAAAGTATTTCTTCTGTTGTTTTTTCACTGCCATGAGTAAACAAGTGGTTATTATTATTTTTTTAACCGAGTTCAATGTTTAAGCAATTTTCTGCACTCTCGAGGTGCATTTCTGTTCATAACTTCGAAGATCCTCGGCAGATCCTTACCAAATTTGTGCCATGACATTTTTTTGTGACATTTTTTTGTGACACCAATCGGAAAGTACCCTTTCAAACAAAAAAAGAGTTGTCAAATCGGTCCAAGCGCCTTCGAGTAATCGGCGAATAAATAAAAAGCACAAAAAAAGATTCTGACGAATTGAGAACCTCCTCCTTTTTTTAAGTCGGTTAAAATACTTGACTCGGCTTTCTTTCCAGGTGTTTTCAGGGCGTTGTTTATAAAGGATTGTGTAATTTGTTACAGGGTTTATTTGGACCCGAGGCGAAATAGCGGGAACGGTTTAAATAGAAATAAAAAGTGTTAGCATTCAGGTGTACGAGGGTGAAGTATTTTTATTTTTCACGCTAGGAGTCAGTTTTGTTCGTTACAGTGCTGAACTCGGCTTTTCAGTGCACAAAAATTTCCACTATTCGTGATTGAAACATACCGATAGCCGTCGACTTTATTAAGGTGGTTGAATTCCCGTACATGATTTTATTCTGTCATGAAGCAAGTTGAAGTGAACTATTCACGTGATGCTGACAACCTAATCCGTACCCATATTATAAATGTGAAAGTGTGTTTATTTGTTCTGCTTTCACGTCAAAACAGAGCGACGGATTGACGTGATTTTTTGTGTGGAGATAGTTGGAGGGCTGGAAAGTAACATAGGCTACTTTTTATCCGGGCACCACGCGAGCGAAGCCGCGGACAGCAGCTAGTAATATTATATACTTAAGGCCACAAACAAAATTGAAGCCACACATCGATACAAATTGCTTTGTGCACATTAGATTTTTTATTAGAAACTGCGGTACAAATGCTAATTTCTAGAACTCTATTATAAATTGGATGCATTTCAAACCTCAGATACAATTTCGCTTAGCTCGATATAGGTCGAACAGACGATACAAATAAGCGATTTGCGCTTCCGCGTTCAGTAGCTCTATAGCAAGGCTTATACTAATGTTTAGTTAATGGGTGAAACAGCTAGTTCTGTATTTGCTTTTGAAAACGAAAACCAAAACACGATTACATCTGTATTCTCAAGACGCGCTAGGCATTATCTCAGGCCTTTAAGATCCTTTAATAACTAGTAGTTCGCCCCGAACTGAGATCTCGCGCACCGTAGATGGCTTACATTTGGACTTTCTTCTGACTACCCCTATAATTTCAAGTGCTACTACTGATACTGCCGAGTATGCCTATTGCGCTAGCTCTTCATGGTAAAAAATACTGGCATGCATGCAATACATAATGTCGTGTCTAATTTTTCATTTAGGTATTTCATATTTATGAATTCTCGTCGTATTTCTAAAAGTATACGTCCTAGAATAAAAATAATAACTATTTTGGAATGTACAAATAAAGACCTTTCATTTGACACCCCACTCAATATATTTGTTTACTTAACTTTTTTTACCCCAATTATTTTAATTCTTTATCAAAATTTTTTTTATCATGAAAATAAATCAAGTAGCATCTAAAATCATTGCAAACCAAACCGCAACGATGCCACTCTCTTTTTAAGACCGACCAGTCAATGAGCTACGAAGTCATCGAAACTCTATGCAACGGGAGCTCTTGCAGCTCTGGTTTCGTAGTTTTTGGTCTTTGGTCGTATTTAAAAAACTATACATCCTAGATTAAAAATAAAAACCATTTTGGAATGTACAAAATAAGCCCTTTCGTATGACACCCCACTCAATTTATTTGTGTAACTTTCATAATTTTTTACCCCCTTGGGAACCCAATATCTTCACAACCCCTTCATCGATTAAGCTCATATGCTCCCCCGTAAATTTCCTTACCACAACCTATTGACCTACCAAGTTTCATGCAGATTGGATGAACGGTTCGACAGTTATGCTCGAACAACAATTCGTGAAACATACAAACATACAAACATACAAAGCAAAATCGCCCAACTTACCACTAAGATCTTCGCTCGCTTCGCTCGCTCGATCGATAATATACTTACCTAATAATAATAAATATTGCTGGACATTTCACACAGCGTCATCTAGCCCCAAACTAAGCAAAGCTTGTACTATGGGAACCAGATAACTGATAGAATACTTATTTATTTTTAAATACATACTTAAAATACTTTATAACACCCAGAATCAGAACAAATATCTATGTTCATCACACAAATGTTTGTCCTGGATGGGAATCGAACTCACGACTGCCCAGAAGGCAGAGCTACTACCAACTGAGCTAATAGGCCAGTCAAGATCCTTTAAAGATGTCTTAAGGGTAGTCAGAGGTATTCCAAATACATATCTGGTACATGCTCCTCACATTTTGCACAAGTTAGTATTCCATACATGACACGATCATCAAATACCTCTTGATATTTGGTCATGGTGCTAATAAGTTTATAAGTTTCGATTCCCACGTGGTCTTGTAGAGTGTAAGTTTTAGATCGAGTTAGATTAAGTACATAACCTAATAATATATGGATACGTGTTTATTAGTCAGTGTCGGAATCGTTAGTTTTTAGTTATTCTGATACTTTTACATACGAATTTGTACAAAATATGCTTGTTCGCAATTTCATTATGGCAAATAAAAAGCGAACTAAGAGATTTCAAAACATATTGAGTTTTTTTTTATGGTACATGAAAGATTAACATGCAGTTGTCAGTACTCAGTAAGTCAGTATGTTTGTATTTTGAGTCATCATAAATATTCAAAGTCAGATATGGCAAATGAGATCGCCACACCTTCAATAAAATGGATATATTCCCAACGACCCCACTAACCCATCCCACCAACGGGATCGTTGTAATTTTTTTCCCAACGACCCCACCACTAAAGTCAGTGGGGACTTTAGTGGTGGGGTAGTTGGGAAAAAAATTCCAACGACCCCACGTTATGAGAACGTTTTATGCGCTTATTAAAAAATAGGGGTGTGAAAACTTTGTGGTGTGGATTGTCCTTAAAAAGTGTTCTCCGTAAACCGTGTCAAAAAAGGCTTGGGATTCAAACAAACCTATGAAGTCGAAATTATATTTCACGGCCACCTTTGATGATTTAGGTAGTCTTTAAGTGAAGATACTATGAAGTGGAGCAGCTGCTTGTATATCCCCTCATCAATATAATGGACGACAGAATTATTAAACACCCTGTAAAGTAGACGGCCGGCGTCCATTTATTGTATTAATGAGATAAAAGATAGCTACTTTAAGTGGGTCAGTGCATAGAGTATAACTACATAGATGCGAAACTCTACTTTCAAATATGCTTTTGCAATCGTTTTAAAATATATTTGCAAGAAGTAAATATAGTGTTTTAAGAATATACTTTGTCACAATCAAACGAAAATAACTAAACATTATCACGTCTGTATCCCTAAGGCACGGTAGAAATTCTCTCAAATCGTATTCAGGATCCTTTGAAAATGTGTAAAGGGTAGTCAGAAGCACTTTCAAACACATATTTGGTACATTTTAAACATATGTATCCAGGTATTTATCACGACTCTTTGGTACATGTTATTAATACTGTAATTATTTCGTTGACAAGAAATTAACGATGACAAAACACTTTAAACGGCCTTGCTAAAATTAATGGTGAAGACAATGGATATAAATTGTTAAAGTAACAAATACTCACGTAAAATAATGAATAAAAGGTTGACGAGAAAATATTATGCTATCTTTTAAAGTTTCGTTTCTAGGCAACAAGAAATACTGTATGGTTATAGTTGGATCGTGCCAGAGACACGATACAAGAAGGCTTTTTATCCGGTTAATATTTAAATTGCGAATGAATATTCCAACCACTTGGTTATAAAATGAAGTCAAACGACGAAAATGTGAGATGTAAAGATGATTGCGTAGCAGCGTAGTATTTCTCGTAGAGCGTCTACGAAGTGCTACGGGTACCAATGTAGCTTTCTTGGATTATTCCAGGAGTTTCTAACATAACAGCTTACTTACTGGTTGGGACTTATTAAATAAATAATATATTACTGCAAGCTACTAGCAGCCAGCTACTGTTTTATAAAAAAAAAGGGTGCAAGTAAAATTGTTGAAATAACTTAGTTTCAATTAATGGCAATGTCGTTTTAAACTCAATTTAGGGATATTTTTTTAGTTTCGTAGTTACGTAACTACTAAACTATACTATATCTAATTCCAGTTATTCTTATCCGGACTATTCCTGTTTGTTACTGCGTCCTGTCCCCAAGAGGAGACAGACAGGAATCAAAATTCCTGCCTGTCCCGATTTTAAATTCGGCTAATTTTTATCTTGGTAAAAATGTATGGTTCCAGTGGGATACAAAAATAGTAGTCCACGTGGGCGAAGCCGCGGGCGTTTACTAGTATTCTATATACGTGTATTTTAGATCATCAGCCAATTTATTGAACGTCATTAAGATACTGCTTCCGAACCCTAAACTCCTGTATGCGTAGAGAGTTCATGTATGTAATATTATGTATATTGCTTGCAGTGACTTCACAAGCCGTTCACTTTGACCGGAAATTGAATATTTCTGATAACATTGCTTCTGAATATTTGAACATTTTAATCAACGTGAATGCATGTCAATCTCGAATGAATTTCGCCATTTCATTGAGTACTTTGTGAAAAATCGAAATATCAATATTTATTTTTTATTTAATGTGAACTGAATTTGTGTATGTTGTAAGTAAGCCCCGTGGGCTTTGTTGTTTAATTTTTTTTTTTTTTTTTTTTTTTTCTTGGTTTCGGTTTAACCATTTATTTTCTCAAAAGAATTCACAATTCACTTACTGAGATATTTACTACTTAGAGTGAATTTAAATTCATTACAGAATAACACTGAAATCTATGCTGTGCATTTGAATAGGAATTTCATGTATGTTTTCTACTACTGTTGCGAAACACCTTATAAATCCTCAAGCCATTTGCTTTCAAAGACACGCACTATCAAAGGCGCCAAGCACTCAGACATCTACTCAACCCTTTCACGTTTTACACATTGTTGTAACTTGCGTCCCTATTTATGAACGCCAGTGGAAACGTAAAGAAACGAGCATAAAAGCCTACTGCAGAATGCACCTTAAATCTTAAGGCACATTGATTTTTAAGGTTCTATACTTAAAAGGTGCCAATGTGCCTCTTTTTTCAGTCTGTTCGTACGTCTACCATGAGTACCTTTGCCTACCCGGATACTTTAAATTTTTACAAAGTGAGTATTACTATGTCCGCTGTAACAACAGATAATAATTAAACAAACGACATAGTTTTTATCGTCCGGAGGCACGGAACCTTTCGTGTGCGAGTCCAACTCACACTGGCCATTTTTTATATTATACAGAAATAAACTTTTTATCTATCTATCTATACCACTTTCTCTCTGATAACGTGAAATTTCATGATGTTCGGTTGAGTAAAGATGATGTGAAGGAGTAACCCACCGGGGGACAAATGTGTGTAATTGTGTATGATCTGCAAATATTTGTCTCGGGTCTGAGTGTTTTTCTATGTTTAATTTGTATGTATTTGCAAAAAAAATATGTAAAGAGTCATCTAGTTTCCATAACACAAGCTCTGCTTACTTTGGGGCTAGATGATGTTGTATGAAATGTCCAGCATGATTTATTTATTGGTTAGCTTAGGCTATTAAAAACGATTGTATATCTACAACTGTTGATGTCTTATTGACTAAGGCTGGATTCGTAGTGCAGTCAAATTAGGAATTAACCTCGGAATGAGAGATAATAAGCTGAATTTTCGTATACACCTACATTTATATCGTTGACACCTTATAACTAGCATAATTTGTATGCACATAACAATGTTCGGTTGCGCTTTCTAAACAATTGTATTTCGAATTAAGTCGGCAAGTTACTCTGGAGAAAGATGATTTTTGGTCGAATCCAGCCTAACTAAAACGAGGTAACAGCAACATAGAATACGGGTTTAGCACATTGTTATCTTTTAGATTCCTGTTTGCGAGTACGGGGACTAAAACAATAATTAATCGATGTCAGTGTTTCCAGACAGTCTTAGTTCCCCTTTGTACGCGCGTTTGTAGCTCTAGCTAGACTGTTCTAGACTGTTCTAAATTGTTGTTTAAACTATCCGGGGAACGTCTAATTAGCAACATGTCATCTTGAGGATGCAGGTATTGCCCCAACTTATGGGCTGACATAGTTTAAAACAGAGTTCGGACTAAATAATATCATCGATAGGTCTCAGAAACAACTTGTGATCGGCGGATGCCCCTTAAACTTAAGGGGAAAATTTACAAAACGATCATAAGGCCTGTCGTACTGTATGGATCTGAATGTTGGTCAACCAAAGTTGTGGATGAAAAGAGAGTGCATGCGACGGAGATGCGAATGTTGAGGTGGATGTGTGGAGTTACAAGAATGGATAAGATTAGGAATAAGTACATCAGAGGGAGTTATGTGCTCAATATTTTTAACTACAAAATTTTTATTAAATTTTTTTCTTAAATCATTTATTTCTAATCGCCAAGTGAATATGGGAAACAATTACAAACATGTATAAAATTAGCTTCCGACCGCGGAGTTGCCCGCGAGGTACCTACATAAAATATATAGCCTATGTTCGTCCTCAAGTTTATCCTAAATACTGTTGAAAGAATTTTTGAAATAGGATAAGTAGTTTCGGAGATTACCTCCTATCCTAACCTCTGGCGTACCTACATATTTTTTATTGATATACGCCTAAGGCAATAGAGGCTCTCAAAATTAATCTGTTCTATATTTACTTTGCACGTGTTCATCATATTGTTGTTCTTGTTTATTAAGAAGTTTAGTAAATAATAAATATATATTTATCTTTTTATATTTATTTATATATAAATATATAAATAAATGGTCCAATCTGAAAATCAGTGTTACTTCCTTACCACTGTGTTCGGAAGTAAACTACGCTGAGATTGGACCTTTTTTTAGCCACACAATATCCATCTTGATGCTTTGTGTTCCATGGGGGGGGCTATTACCTTAGAATAAAAGTAGGTACTACCGCTACTGTTCTGTAGGTATTTGTAAGTATCTAGGTAGGTACCTACTGTCCATTTATTTTTTCAGTGTTTGTGTTTTTCTTATTTGTTCCTACTTATGTACCTACCTACCTGTGTTTTTACTAGTCAATCCCCGCCCTTGCTTCTTCTTCTTCTGTACTTTCTGTTTTTTTTATACCGTGTGTGCTGAAAATAAATGTCTATCTATCTATCTATCTATCTATCTAAATAGCACTAGAAAACTTCCATACCAGTTAATATGTTTTTGGGCTGCTACGTCGTTGGTAGGGTTAACTTTATTACCAACTTTAATTGTTATTTACCCAGACATAGCCTAGAGCTCAAGTTAATTATGCGTCGAGTTAATCCTGAAAGTAATAATCCACAGGAAGAGCATTTGTTGTCAATTTCCTGCCAAACACTGAGCTCAATATTTGCACAGCAAACTGCCCTTTTTTCATCAACTTTAATGGTAGCGTGCGTTTTTAAAATCCGCATTGCGTGTGTCGGCGCCCCTGCTGAGACAGCTCATACAAAATGTATTCGCTGCCATTTACCTCGTTTTCAGGATGAGCAGAGCAAATACAGTTGTTTGCATAAAGCCTCGTGCGAAGGCGCCCTAAATATCAAGTAGCTGCCTAATGAAAATGAAAGTACTAGAGTTGCAAATATGGCCTGACCAAGACCATATAATAGAATTAACTGTTCAAAATGTACCCATCCTGGGTTTAAATTGTTACTCATCCTATATTACCCATCCTGGGTATAAATTGGATTTAAATTACATTTTATATATCATTCTTTTATAATATTAGTAGGATTATGTGACATTAAAAACTATTGAGATTTGTTTTTCCTGAGCATCTTGTTAAGATTTTCTATCGTACTATCATATCATCTATAAACGTCAATGTTCGAAATAAACACGAAATCAAAACAATCCGCTCCGTAGTAAAATTGCCTAATGTTATACTATTACGCATCTACCATAAGTAGGCAGCTAATATTGGGTGGATGGGATGTTTGAACAGAATCCACGGTAAATGGAATGGATAATTGTATGGAAATTGTAATGGCGGAATTTATAATTCATTGTTAGATTTCAACGCAACATTACCTTCATTATTATTCAAGTAGGATACTTGAATAATAACATACTTGAATAATCTCTACATAAGGTACTTGACTATACTCAATATCACACATTTTTAGTCAATATGAAGATGCAGACGACTTTTATAAGAAGACAGACGCACGTATTTGTTGAACATGCCAAGCCTACACTTTTAAAGTCTGTATTGACTACTTAACTATTTAAAGTTAAAATAATTTGATAAGTTGGACGTGTTTGATCTAGTTTTTGTTATTTAAATTTACGTTTTCGAGTTAGCTTTACTGAAACGTTTTTGCGCCAAAAGCGGTTTCAGTAAATAATTGGACGCTTTAACCCTCACTCACCTTTGATACTTCTTGTTTGAAGTATTTTCTTTCATAACTGCACTTTACTTGAACAATCTCAATAAGAGATGATTTAACATAGAAATGCCTTTCTTTATGTAAATAAAAGAAGGGAGAAGGCACTTTCAACTGAACAAGTGCCGTTCGGAATTCTTTGTTGTTCCAACACGATGACGTAATGACCAAACTCAGTTTTCATTTGTTTTCATTTTACAATCAGCTGTCAAAATATACTCGGGGCAATTAGGGGTGGTACCGTGAAAGCGATTCAAATAAAACTTTGTTGTTTACATCGCCCGCGGCCCACCGACTCAGCGAAATGTCACTCTGGAGACGATTAATCATTGAGCGTTGTTTCTCAAGATGCAAACAGCTCATAAATAGTTCGTTAAAGGATGACGACGAAGAAAATTTGAATCGTAATCTTGTTAGCTCTGTTTTACCAGTTGCAGATTTAATTATAAATTCTGATGGAACTTTTAAAAGCAGCTGGAGTTTGAACAATTTTCTCATATGCCTGATACTTTTAAAAGTAAAGTTTAATATAGAGCAAGTTACGACGTGCTATGTAGGTTCCATACATCTTGTAGGGACGGATCCGGGTAGACAGGACAAAGAGCCGACCATTACCACGCGCCTAGAAATTGCAACTACCCGACAAAGGTTTTGCTGCCTCATGTCCATTCAATTACTAGAAAGGTCAAGCGGCAAGAGTCTATCTAAACACATCATTCTTCCAGAAATATTTTCATCGCAGGCAACTTTGACACTAATGTTGTTTTTATTCAAACAAACCAAAAAGCTTATATTGCTGACCTTTATACTAAGCAAAACAAACAAAAAACACATAATATATTATATACCAACAATCAACATACTTCCTTAGGGAGTGGCCACACTGCGTTTTCTATAGCGCGTTTTTAAGCTTTTGTATCGAAACAAACGCGCAGCTCAAAAACGCTCAAAAACGCAGTGTGGCCACTCCCTTAGAGCTCACTGTATATTTTATTTCTTATTAAAACCACGCTGTAGCAATGAAAATATTTCCTGCTTGATTAATATTCTAACAAAAAAAAAAAACAACCTTGTCTGAACTGTTTTCATTCTGAATATAAAATTATAGCAATATTCCATCCGACGAAGTTTTCTTTTTTATTATTTTGAGACGTACGAACGAGGGTTAATTTATTTCATCTAGCATTTCTGTTTCGACATAGCCTTTTATTGCCAAGCAAGTAATTCATTATGATTATAACCAGCGAAGTGAAATTTCAACATCGTTTTAATTTAAATGTTCTTTTAGGTATATTAAAGGCAAAAAACAAATATTATTTTTCGGGTGGTATTGGTTAGCAAAACAAAACAGACACATTATTTTATTCCCTCTAGCTAAAATGGTTGTTATTTAGGGAACAGACAAAGGTATTGTAATAAACATCACAGGACAGTAAAAAAATAATAGATTTCTATGTGCGCATTTTGTCTAGTGGAAGGCTTTTTGATAAAATCATCGGATCTTGAAAGGCAAACGTTTGCAAAAGCCTTTTGGAGCCGTGTTCCGTAGAGAGTCGATTGATACCGCGATGGATGGTTTAATAATTCAGTAGGACGGCCGCCGGTTCGTGTCCACGGGTGCTACTGAAAGGTCAAATTCGAATTTAGATTCGGTACGATTGTCGTCACAGTGACATTCAGTTTAAAAAGTAAAAATTTCGCATGAGAACATGGTTCTCCTTTTGTTTGTGCAATTTAAGTACCAATTGTACAGTCTGATTTAATCAAATATAGCATTGACTTTTTCAAGTTGCCTTTCGGCAACTAAAAAACTAAACCGACTAAAAAATATTTTTCAATCTACTTTTGAAATAGGATAAATAAATAAAAAAATATTCAACATGACCTATTTCAGACTGATAGGAGTATTATTATTATTATTTGTATTATTTCTTAGAGTAGGTACCGAAGATTAAAAAACTGACTAACAACAGAATATTTAAAATACCTACAGTAGATGGGTCAATCTTCAGAATCAGCGCACCTGGTTGATCGCTATGGCGCCCCTTAAATATCGATAGTATTGCTTTTCTGCCTCTTCAGGGGCCAATATGAAAATATGCTTATTTAGACACCTCCTTCTCGAAATAAAAATACAGAAAAACATCGATATTTAAAAAGCACCATAGCGATCAACCAAACACGCTGATTCTGAAGATTGACCCAGATGCGTTTTTAGAAAACCAGTTCACTTAATTATACAGCAACATTAACGCTAAAAAAAAAAATACATACATACAGCCGAACATAGAACCTCCTCCTTTTTGGAAGTCGGTTAAAAACACAGCTAAAAGTACCATTTGATATCCAAACTTAACTTCATAAGAACATTAAATATTCCATTGTCACGCTAAGAGCTCAAAATGGTACAACGACATAACTTTGCCAACTAAACGTGACTTTTTGCTTCACGAGCCACACCCAAACGCTTCCTCTTCTTTTTTCTATTCTATGAAAACAGAATATTGGACATCGAAATTACGAATTAATGAGGCGAAAGAGGTTAGGATCTTAGCAAGTGGAAATCCGTGGTCACTGCCTACCCCCGTGGGAAAGATTCGTTATTTTATGTATGTATGTATGAAAATACGAATTTGTTTTGTTGATAATAATTACAAACAATGTAATTGTTATTACAATAACATTCAAAAAATTTCTTTAGTTAGCTAAGGGCAGGGGACAATGATAAGTCCATTGTGAATTACATTATTAAAATTTGAAAAATTAAATTAATTTTGTTTTAACACATTTGAGCAGCACAATTTCGATGCATAAATCGATCAAAATAAATTAATCTTGTTAGGATATAACTTACTAAACTAGACTTCTAGGAACTAACTGAAAGCGAAATACGAAACTTATTTCATTAATGCATAGTCGGTAACTTTCAAAGAGAAAGCTTTCGAACTCCTACGAGTCCAACTTCTGAACTCCAATCGAAGTGAGAAAATAAACATAACAACTAAAATCCATAAACATTTCAAATAAAGCACTTTTCCTTCAGCTTTGAACTTTTGTAACAGTTAAGGTAAAAGTAGGTATTTGGTTGCGTAACCAGATATCACGGCTGACCAAGCTTTAACAAAGTTCTCGAATTCAATTCAATAAGTATTAAGTACAATCACCAACAATATTAAAGCTCTTTACATCTTTAACGGCAAAATTGATTTTAAGTAGTCGTCATTGGGCTAAATCTTTCAATTTTTAACCCAAAAACATCAAAACCTATACTAGCAACGCTCCTCGGCGGCTCGATGTTCGATGGTTTTATAATATAAAAGTTTCTTCTTAAATTCAATGGGCAAAGTCAGTGGAGAAAAATATTTAATATTTACTGTGAATTGCTATTTCAAATGCCATCTACCTAATACTGTTCAGCCATTGCGCTAAGAAGTAACACACATAGATACATCTGTTGTTCTTGTATGTGTGTTACTTCTTCATGCAATGGCATGCTCACAAAGTTTCGCATTTAATAAATCACATTTTCCTATTGTTAAATCACAATATATACCTACTCGTAAAACAGTCTCAGGATTGTTTTGGCTTATTTTTACCCGACTGCGCAAAGCAAAGGAAGGGTAATGTGTTTATCAGTCTATGTATGTATGTTTGGATGTTTCTATGTGGCACTCTAGAGGCCATACGCGTGGACCGATTTTGATAATTCTTACGTCAATCGATTCGACTCAACCTTGGAAGTGCTACTAAAGACATGACAGTAAACAAAATTCACCAGTGCCACAACCAGACGCCATATTGTCAAAATTAAAAAAACCAAAATCGTCACACTATATCAAGTGGGGTATCGTTGAATAGGTATTTCAAAATCAACTTTAGGTTTCTTTTACCATTTTTCATTTTAAGTAATAGTTTAGGAAAAATAACGGTTTAAAGTTGATTAATAATAATTCTCGCTATGGATGTTTCTATGTGGCACTCTAGAGGCCAAACGCGTGGACCGATTTTGATGATTCTTACGTCAATCGATTTGTCTTAACCTTGGGAGTGTCACTAAAGATATGACAGTAATCAAAATTCACCAGGGCTACAACCAGACGCCATATTGTCAAAATTAAAAGAATCAAAATCGTCACACTATATCAAGTGGGGTATCGTTGAATAGGTATTTTAAAATCAACTTTATCATAACTAAAAAGTGTTAAATAAAAAAATATTTTAAAAAAACAAAAACCCGACTGCGTCAAAACTAAAAAGAAAAAAACAAGCCTGCAAAGAATTACTCACAGTCGGGACCCATAACATTGGGAAGATTTGATTGGTAATAAAATGAATGGGTACCGACTGTGAGTAATTCTTTGCAGGCTTGTTTTTTTCTTTTTAGTTTTGACGCAGTCGGGTTTTTGTTTTTTTAAAATATTTTTTTATTTACTTATTTGATTTTGTCAGCATTTAATTTGACTTTTAAATTACAAAGTTTTTTTTTCAAACTTAAAAAACATTATTGTGCAAACAAAGGACAAAAAATTCAATGAAATGAAACTCCCAACTTGTTATTTCTGTTCAATGTTGCGGAAATTCAATTGTCAACCCCGAATGATAAACATGTCACACTACAACCGGCATAAATACATAGAAACGATTGATACTCCTAGCAAACCGCGAATGACAAAACCACCTCGATCTTACATCACACTCCACTATATGTGTATTATAGAGTTTAATTTACAATTCTGTGAAATAAATTAAGCATTTTTCAAAAAACACTGATTCACATACTAAATATAGGCAATAGCATAATTGAATAACACTAATGAAATAACATCTAGTAAATTAAAATTCGCTCTAAGTCTCGTTTACTTTTTACGAAGATAGCAGCAGCTATACAGTGCGACCTCAACTACTAAACTCCCGTCAGCAGAAAAAGCCACAAGCTCATTACTTTTTTTCTTACTTTTACTCATTTTCTTAGTACCTACTTGTATATATTTCTTCTTGGACTTATCATACTGCTAAATAAGTTAGTTATTTATACAAATGAAAATATGACGTTAAATACAGTGATTGATGTCAACTATTTTAAAAAATATACTCACAAAACAGTTTCTTTGTTATTATAATTGAAGTTTAATGTGCCTTAACCAAACAGTTGCGTGATTCGTGTTCCTCATTAAATAAGTTCATTGTGACTAATGGTGGGGTTGATTTTTCCGCTAAAAAGTCCTTAATTGGGTCGGAAACGTCCCTGGGCAGGCAAAGGCAAAGTTATAACCGTCACAGGATTCTGTTTCTCATTAGTATTGTTGAGGCGCAGTTGTAAAACATTGACCGCAATTTGTTTCGTGAAAGAACATATTTTTGGTCCACATTTAGCAAAATAATGTAATCAACATTTTACTAAAATAAATGTTAGCAAGTGAACTTAATATGCCGACGTGATTAAATATGTAATTAAATTGTTCATTTACGTCATCGATGTTGCTTTAAACTCGGTCTGCATATCTCCCTGGTTTGTTTACGCGATAATGAAACGACCAACGTCAAAAATGAATCCACACAACGCTAATTTTATTAGGTGGAAATTTTATAATTTTTCTTTATATTCATTATTTTGTTTTATTCGTTATTTTTTAATAATATAGAGAACCTAGTGTTTAAATAAACCTTACACAGGCCACACATAGGCTTAAAAACACTAATCACAAACATGTAACAATTCTGCATTTTGACCAATAAATTAAATTAAATTTTATTATTATTATTAGTATTGATACATTATTTATTATTCCTGTTCAAAACGATGGTCTGTAGCTGACTGATAGGTATTTGTTACAAAAATAATATTTTACTGAAGCAAGATCCGCAGTAGTATCAATAGCTTGCAGCGTACAGTACTTCCAGATAAATAATGCGTTTCGGAAGCCATCGAAAACAATCGTATAACATTACAAAAACGATTGGCAAAAAGAGTCTGGTCATAAAAAACACTCACAATTTCAACTTTATCGCAAACAAATAAATATCAATGTCATTTTTAAGAAAAGCAAATTAGTCGCAAGCTGTGCGAGCTGCACACAACGTACACTTCTGTCACATTCTGTTTTGTCATAACAGCCTAGATGCTGTCGATGTCGGTCACATTCAGATTAACACGAAATTAGCCGATGTGCATTATTTATCTTGAAGTACTGTACTCAGTGAATCAAGGCCTTTAATGGAAAGGTTGCAGCCGACCGTGCATAATTCGAAAACTAACGAACGAAAATACTCAATGAAACCTATACGTATTTTCTCTTTACATTTTCGATTGCGCAATCCCACTCGAGGCTTATCATGGAGTTTATGTTTTTTACTTTTCAATAAAACGTTAGAGATTATATAAAATATTCTAGCAATGTCTTGCAAACGTTGCAATGTAAGAGAAATGTCACAGTATGTGGTGCTGTTGAGTTTTATATTTGGAGTGGTTCGGTTTGTTAATGGGTCGTCTGAAGCGGACAGTGACTTCGGAGCGGGGTTGATATCGAGTATGAGAAACGATGCCAACTTAGATCTGCCTGTGGACGAGGAGTATGAAGACCTTCGCGCGGAGCTGCTCGCTTATCACACGGCGCTCGCTTCGCTCACCGGCACGCAGAGCCGAAGTAAGTTTATCGCATTAATATGGCTCTGCGAGAGACTGGGGGCTCAATTACATCATTTCATTCGAACTTTAGATACGAAAGGGTTCTTCAAAAGGTTCGTAGATATCTTGTAAAGTTTTGAGTACCACTAAAGATATCTCAAGTCTTTGTTTACTTCTTCGCATTAAAACGAAGCAAAAGCTTGAGAATACCGTTGTATCGCAATAGGCAATATGCATCAATTTTTTTTATGGTTTTAATCGATAGGTTATATCGTCAAATAACCGTCATAAAAATTCCAGCGCCGAAATACTAAAATTTTATAACAAAAATAATTTTTGAAATTTACCAACATGTTCACGCATCTGAAACACGATTATTATTGTTGTCACAGATTACTGTTGTAGTAACAATTTGTGAACTTTGACGTGTGACGTCAAATTGATACTAAGTACAACAGTAATCTGTGACAACAATAAGTTCGAGTATAGGAATTGTGAAAATTAAAAAAAAAACTTATCTATGGATCGTCATATCTGACTCGTCCTTGACTTTTCTTATGAACTCGTGTCGTCACATCCTTTCACATCCTTTTCAAGTATTTTGAAATTCCTACTATTTTTTGCAATTTTTAAAATTTATTTTCTAATCGAAAATGGTTTAATATTAAAAAATAATTACACACACATACCTCTAAAGCAACAATGTTCATAATAAAATACATTTAACCCGCTTTTGAATCAGACGCATATTGCCTATTCTGCAAATGATTTGCGCCTATAATTCTTACGGCTTAATATTTGTTCATGTTTTGTGTTTTCCAACAATGTTTTTAAATAGTTAATTTAGGTTCACTCTACTTTTTTATTGCTGCGCAAACTGTACCAGCCCGCAGCCTCTGGCGATGTAAGATTTATGGATATGATCCATAATTCAATCCATGAAATAGCGGTAATAATCTCCGCATGTGACGTTACATAAATAACCACTAAGTAAACTGTTTTGGGTTAATATTATATTAATTTTATTATTTTTTCTTTGTACGAGTATTAAGTTTTCAATTCTTATTTTAAATAGGATCTATGATGTCGACTCCATGCTGGCAACTGGGTGGTGTATGCATCGACGTGAAACTGTGCGAAGGCCACCGATTCCTGACCGAAGTACACGGCTGCAAGAACAGACTCAACGTTTGCTGCTTTGCGTGGAATAAACCCAGAGTTAAAAATTATAATGCTCAAGGTATTTCATCGTTGATGTTTCCGTGGTCAGTCCAGACCAAGTTCGGTGGAAAGGGAGTTATGGACCCTGAAGAGCAGAGGTCAGGTGAAAATGGAATGATAGATGGTGATGCTACACGAGATCAGAAAGAAACTGGTGGGAATGAAAGATATCCAGATCTGGAAGATCCAGATTACGAAAAAGACAGCCAAACAGATTTTACCCAGGCACCAGGGAATGAAGGCTCTGAAAAATCTGATCAGATAGTAATATTGAAAACTATCTGATTAAAAAACATCAATAGCAGATTATTCAAAAATAAAGCAAAAACGACACTGCGTGTTCCACAACTACAATGTCATGTCGTTTACTTTTCAAGGACGGCGCAATAAACCACGCCATGGCTGGCGTTCGACTTATCAATAAATCTTCTATTTGCTCAATTTAGAATCACTCGTAAACTATACTTGTGCTTTTCAACCTTTACTGAACAATTTTTTTATTAATGATAAAATTGGTCACCAAAAAATGTTAAAGCATTCAAATGTTTTCTTCGTTTGAAGTACTTATAGCTTTTATAAATAAGTTCTTATACTCAGCTATTACTCGATAGTTTTTCGTCTCGTACTAATTAATCAAAAATCACTTGTTGAGTTTGATACGTAATGTCTGATGGCGGCTCCTCACTTGGCGTATCGTGTTCGTGTATTTGCATTATTTGTCCAAATACAGCAATGTGTAGACGGTCTATTTGATTGTATTTGCTTTATTTGCACGAATATGGCAAACAACGCAAATAGCAAATTTGCGTTGTCATTCGCGCTGTTACAAGTCCATGTGTGGATGACGTATTTGACGGTATTTGAAATATTTGATTATTTGAAGGCAAACACAACAATATCAACTCATGAATACGCTAAGCCAAGTGAGGAGCCGCCATGAAATACGTAGTGGCACATAAGCAAACTATTATGAAACATAAACAAGCTATTATGTGACATAAGCAAGCTATTAGCACGTTTAAACATACGGAAAGAGAATGCTTATGACGTAAGCACGCTACGTAGTAGCAAACAAGCATGCTTTTTAGTAACAGTGTATTTCAGGCTTGAAGTTTGAACTATTCTTCTTCGATTGATGTCAAAAGTCACTGTTAGTAATGGGAGTTTCGGAAATCGATATTTCATAATGACACTATAGATAGTTAGGACACCAATTACTCGTTATTTTAGACGTTCCGTGATAGGGTTCTCCACTATCATTCTTAACATGACTAATGTCTATGTTAGACACACCATTAATAATCCTACTAATATTATAAAGGCGAAAGTCCGTGTGTGTGTGTGTGTGTGTGTGTGTGTGTGTGTGAATGTTTGTTGCCACGTATCTCCATAACTACTAAACCGATTTTGATGAAATTTAGAATGTATATAGGTAATAACCGGGAATAGGACATAAGCTACTTTTTATCTTGAAAAATTGCACGGTTCCCGTGGGATAAAAAAATAGTAGTCCACGCGGGCGAAGCTGCGGGCGTCCGCTAGTGGCTTCATGAATCTATTTAATTCTTGGCTACCGTGCTTATACAGGGTGAATTTTTGAGACGGGGCAGTAAGGGCAGCTACCTTAACCGTTGTAGCTAGAGGAAAACGTTCTTAAGAGACCATCCTTAATTTTTGAAAATATTTCGACCTGCATTCACAGATTTTGAAAAAAATATACAGTCAGCGAGAAAATGGGCAATTTACACTAAAACTTTTTTTGATGCCAATCGATCCTGTTTCATCTAAGGATTAAAAGGCTATTTCAGACCAACTGAGGTTAGAGTACTAGAAAAGTCAGAAATCGCTAAAATGTATTTCCGAGTCAAGGCAGTAAGGGCTACCTTAACCGTTGTAGCTACAGGAAAACGTTCTTAAGAGACTATCCTTAACTTTTGAAGATATTTCAACTTACGTTCACAGATTTTGAAAAAAATGTACAGTCAGCGAGAAATGGGCAATTTACATAAAAACTTTTTTTGATGCCAGTCGATCCTGTTTCATCTAAGGATTAAAAGACTCTATCGGACCAACTGAGGCAAGAGTACTAGAAAAGTCAGAAAACGCAAATAACTTTGATTATACATTTCGTACGAAATCATTTTGTCATTTGTCATAATTTTTCATCATTTTGTCGAAATATCTTCAAAAGTAAGGGTAGTCTCCTAAGAACGTTTTCCTGTAGCTACAACGGTTAAAGTAGCTGCCTTTACTGCTCCGTCTCAAAAATACATTTTATCAAATTCTGACTTTTCTAGTACTCATACCTCAGTTGGTCCGAAAGAGCCTTTTAATCCTTAGATGAAACAGGATCGATTGGCATCAAAAAAAGTTTTTCTGTAAATTGCCCATTTTCTCGCTGACTGTACATTTTTTTCAAAATCTGTGAATGCAGGTTGAAATATCTTCAAAAGTTAAGGGTAGTCTCCTAAAAACGTTTTCCTGAAGCTAAAACGGTTAAGGTAGCCCTTACTGTCTTGTCTCAGAAATACATTTTAGCGATTCCTGACTTTTCTAGTACTCTAACCTCAGTTGGTCTGAAAGAGCCTTTTTATCCTTAGATGAAACAGGATCGATTGGCATCAAAAAAAGTTTTTGTGTAAATGGGCCATTTTCTCGCTGACTGTACATATTTTTCAAAATCTGTGAATGCAGGTCGAAATATTTTCAAAAATTAAGGATGGTCTTCTAAGAACGTTTTCCTCTAGCTACAACGGTTAAGGTAGCTGCCCTTACTGCCCCATCTCAAAAATTCACCCTGTAGATTCAGTCAGCTACAAAGATATTTATTAAGCCTAACGCTGTAGGAACATGAAATTTATGAGTTCAATGGACCAAGTTAATCTAATAAGCAGTGTTTCCTGGAGCAGAAAAATAGCGTCTTCTTTTTCAGAAGCTAAGATACTATGGGTCACTAAGCACATAAGTATGTCATCGTAGATGTAGTGTAAAGTCACGATTCGATAAGTTGAACTAAAGTGTCTGATAACTTCAGTGAGACAATGGAGTATGTAACCTTCGGGGGGAAACTTGACGCCTAAAATCAACTATTCGAATAATTTATTAAGTTTGCCATGGCTAAAGTTGGGCGCAGCCGCGCTAAACTACGTGGGTACGTAGCCACTTGCCTCTTGCCAAGCACAACTTTACTTCAATTTAATATGCTAAGAGAAATGTGAGCAGCTGTTAGTCCAAGTAAAAATAGCAGATGTTATGGGTTGGTTTTATATTTCGATTTCTTTGCGATATGTTTCCGTCCAAAGGTTGTCTGGAAGAGATCGCTTTTAAGCGATAGCACCGCTTATTGTACAATGAAAAAAAAATGTTTTTTTGTGGGCGGTGGGCAAAATAAGGTTGAGAAACTATGAGTTAGAGAGACACACGACGTTTTCTGAAGCACGATTTTGAGCTACACGTTCGCATCGCCTTTGTATCGATACAAACGCGCTGCAAAAAACGCAGTGTGCCCACTCCCTTATAGTTATCTAATGATAGGCACAATAACGTGTGGCCCAAACACAAAGAGATTTCATTAACCATGTTATCTTAATTAATCTAAAACAAGGACAATCAAGATGTTGGGACTAAGGGGGAGTGTGCGTCGACATGAGAAAGTGCAGACCAAACGATAGGCTCCGCATTGGCGGAGTCTCAAAGGGCGGGATAGAAGATGTTCTGCAAATTATTTAAGTTTTGGTCAAAGGGCGGGATAGAAGATGTTCTGCAAATTATTTAAGTTTTGGTCGCCCACATCTAAATTTTCCTGAAAACGGGCTTTTAAATTTTCATTTGCATAAAAGACGCTTTTAAGATTGACATTAAAAAAAACATATTTTAATACATTTTAAAATATGATGTAAAAGTTTGTAAGTTTTGATAATAATCTTGAAAACTACTCATCCGATTTATAAAAATCTTAGACGTGTAGAAAGCTACACGAACGTATAATATGGTAACAAAATGTGACGAATAAGAATATACTTACATGTTTTCAATTAAGCTATATTTATAGAAGGTAGGGCTATCCGAGTGCTCTCGAATCGGTCAGGAAAAGCTTTTTCATTGACATGCCATTTCCCGGCCTGTGAGGCCCGAGTGACAACTTCATCCGTTATTTTCCGTAGGGAACAGGGATATCAAAGGCTTTATTTTGAAAGTGTCGATTGAAGCTCTCAACGGACTGACAGCGGGCAGAAATAAAGTTCACTTTAATAAAATGAAATATCTACACGTTAACCATTTGTTTTTATTATGTACTAGCGTCCGCCCGCGGCGTTGCCCGCGAGGTACCTACACAACATACAGCTATGTTCATCCTGAAAGTTCATTCTAAATACTAGTGAAAGATTTTTTGAAATCGGATGAGTTGTTTTGGAGATTACCTTACACCTTACATTACCTTACATACAAACAAACTGTAACTATTTTTCACTTTCAAAACTTTCGTGAGTTGTACTAGACATTATTTAACACACGGGCATTACTCACGTAAAATTTTACGTGAGTAATTCCCGTGTGTTAAATAATGTCTGTAACTCTTTTCTTTATAATATTAGTATAGGTGAAAACCGGTAACAGAGTGTAAGTGTCAATTCATTCTATAATGAAGAGTGAAAAAGTATTATTCTATCCATGCAATGCAATGCCCATTGTCTACACACGTCTGCTCAATAAAACACTATTGTTTGTGATAGTAAAGCCAGTTGAAATATGGCATTTAAAACTAAAAAAAGTCGGTACCTACGTCTAAATTATTTCTAAAAATAACCCGAACAAAAAACAATATCGTTCGGTACTTACGTACTAGTATATTATAATGCAGAATTGTTAGATCAAAAGTAGGCGATATATCGTCTACCTTCGATGTTGATTTTACTTGCTTGATATATAAATTCTCGACTACCATAATAATTTATTTAATAGCATCGTCGTATATTTCATCCCCGTATCAGTCAGGAAACACTCATGTAGGATGTAACTAATTAAGTAAATGTCTGCTCGCTGCAAGCCAATGCATTTGAATATGTGTAGGATACGCTATTTATATGCCATTCATCACTTCCCATTCATTCCGGGTTACGAACCGGATACGGAATAGCACATGATTTTCTGAATAACTTTGCTGTCTAATGAGAAATTGTTTGGTTTAGAAAGTTATTGTGGGTGTGGTTTTGAGGCTTTAAGTCTTAATCACAACGGTGTATATGTACTAAAAGATATCTTCTTTTACTCGAAAAATAAAAATAAGTAAGTATACAGCTGCTTAGTTAGATCAGACGATTTAAAAATTAAGTTTTGGACTAGTTTGGTAAAAGCGGCCACGAGTTCTTCAAATATATAATTCACTGTTCAAATATGGACCGTTAATTTGAACGGATGCCAAGTAGGTGGGTTGACATGAAGGCACCTCCGAGAGAGCCTATTTCAACGAAGCCGGCAACAACCTCACTTTGCCTCCAAATAGTTTGTACCCCGACCCTATGTGGTTTGAAGTATCTTACAAGTTCTGTTTATTTGTTAAATTATAGCTATTGAACTGTGTTGTGAGCATAGCCTTATTCTGGTATATTTATACAGGACTGGAGACTTCGAACTCGTTTCGCTCAGAGGGTGTTTCCAATCTGCTACCCATTTTATGGACCAACTTTAACCAAGTATTTCGTAAACTCGTTAACCATAATTATCTTTATTACATCGAAATTGTTGCATAACTGCCTCTTTATTCCACGAACAGTGTTATTTGATCATCATTAAATTAAAAGCTCAACTTCCACTTAATCTGAGATCCTCAAGAGCTTTCAAAATTAAAGAACCACAGAGCAGTAGGGAATAAATTGAGAGGATGTTAATTAGCGGAGTACTTAGCCAAATAGCTTCTGTGGAGGGTCTGGATCTCGGGCAGAGGCGTGATAACGGCACGCTGTTCGGAGCACGTGCTCGATTTATAGCTTAAAAATCCGAACGACTGTGAACATTTTCTTTTCGGAGTGCGAACGAAGGCAAGCGCTCAGGAAGGATTTCTATCTGGGGGAATGCTGTAAAACGTATACGAGGTGTAGTATCTATACTGGTTCTTTAGTAAAAGCTACCCTAATATATACCTAATACTAGTAGTTCGCCCCGAACTGAGATCTCGCGCACCGTTGCATTGATAGCCTAGATTTGGACTTATTTCTGACTACGTGCTGTGTCTGCTGAGATCACTCACTACACAATGATGCCTAATATGCTAGCTCAGTATGGTAAAAATTACAAACATGCATGCAATACGAGTACATTAAGTCGTGTCTATTTTGTTTATTTACAATCAGGGAGGTGCCTACCTAACGTAACACGTAAGGCACGTAAGGTAACGTACGTACTTTATTTTCAGTTTTCCGGACAATTATTTTAATTTTTATCATGAAAAAATTTAAAGTAGCAACTATAATCATTGCAAACCAAACCACAACGATGCCGCTCTCTTTCTAATATCGACCAGTTAATGAACTACGAAGACATCAAAACTCTAACAAACGGGAACTCTAACCTGAGCGGTTGCTCAGTTTTCCTTCTTTCGTCGTATTTCAAAAACTATACATCCTAGAATAAAACTATAAACTATTATGGAATGTACAAATGAAGTCCTTTCATATCACACCCCACTCAAATATTTGTTTAACTTTTTTTTACCCTCTTGGGAACCCAATATCTTTACAACCCCTTCATCGATTACGCTCATATGCTCCACAGCAAATTTCCATAGCACAACCTATTGACCTTCATATTGAAGTTTCATGCAGATAGGATACTCTGTTCGACAGTTATGCGAGAACATAAAAGTGAAACATACAAAGCAAAATCGCCTAACTTGCCATTAAGATCTTCGCTCGCTCGATCGACCATACACTCCTTCGCATTCCCCAAGCGGAGATTTTGAAGCCTTGACAACTTTAATAACAAATACAACATTTATGAAGAATGCAATTTTCTTTGGCCAAACCTGTCGCGTCGTTTCAAGTTGCAATGTGACGAAGGCCCCGCAATATTGGGAGCTCGCATTTTATTTTCACGCCGTGGGTAGTGTAACTTATTAAATTGGATGCCGTCGTCGGAAACCAAGCGCACGGAACGTATCATCGTGTGCACTTCACTGGATAGACTCTTTTGATGGATCCAGTAATTGAAACTGTCGGTTTCAGTACATTAAACTTTACAGGCTTACCAACCTTTTTGTTTACAAGGAAAAGCCCTTAACCAATGACATTAATAATAGACATGTTTCTAGCACGCGCAAAATGAAGACTTGAAAACGTCCTAATTGAGACTTCTTGTCTTTAGTCCGCGGCAAGCAGGGCGACGACCTAGACGTGTTTGTCACGTATAGTGAATTACAAAAACAATAAAATGCTATTGTGTTTTAATTATGTACCTATGTAGGTACTATTCATTTGCGGAACTTGTAAACATAATGTGCAGTGCAGTGCACTATATCGGTATGTATACCTTTTTTAAATTATTAATCGCGTAATGAAATTATTTTATTTACCTCGACGTTTCGGCGACATTACAGTCGCCGCCGTGGTCACGAGTGGCGGCCGTTGTATACTGGTATGTATACCAGTGTATTTTAAAAGTCGTCGGTAACTATGAACGTAACATATCTAGAGTAAGTAAGTATATAATATTTTTGCCCTTGACGTATTTTTTTACAATAATAATGCTAATACGAAAACTGTGCAGAAGCAAGCGTGAAAAAAGTAAACTTTCATTTCAGCTAACCTTTTGCGAAACGAGAAGTGTGATCCTTTCCAGAAAGTTACAGAGTACTTAGATAAGTTGCAAAATGAATACTTTTGTTATTAAACTAGTTTAACTCGATTTAGGAATTATTTCCATAAACTGTATCATCATAGCTAACGTCAGTAATACGATTTAGCTATATTTGAAAATGGAAGCTTCTAGAATTGATTTCATTTTAAATTCAACCTAATTCAACCAATCACGTCGCTGGAATTACGTGGAATAAGGGTTGAAACGGAGCGGATAAAGGCACAATAGCAGTTTACAACCTACAATTGATTTTGTTTGGCGCCATCATTTGAATAATAGCATTTTTCAATGAAAAGATAAATTTTATAGAGCGGAGAAAAAGAAAATACATTTTCTTTATCAGAGTCCTTTGTGCTACGAATTGAAACTGCAAGAATAAACAATGCGAAATAGCTCTACGACATTTTGATTGGGATTTCAATACAAACACATAACATAACAGAGAGTTATTCTAATATTACATCATTTTGACAAAATAACAAACCAATTAGGACACAGCCACTTCTTATCATCGCGCTAGATATCGTGATAATATAATTTTTGTTACAATTATTTTACTTCCAGCACTAAGAACAAAAAGACTAAAATAGAACTACTTGTGCTTTTAGTTACAATTTATAGTTTTCCGATACATAATTTTATTTTGTGCTACCAATACCTAGTGTATTATATTTTTCCTCTCTGCTTTTATAGTTCAATTTAGTCTTTTCACTTAAAGAACCCTCATAAATTCGTGTGAAATACGATTTTCAAAATGAACCTTATCGGTTGTAAGAGTTTACGTCCGCCTAATTTTGCTGTAGGGAAACTTTAAATCCTTATTTAAATAAACGCAAGTTTGTGAATTTGGCGAGTCTGGGACTGTAAAAGCAACGTCACAAAGAGAAAGCGTCGCAAATACCTAGCCTAGAATAAACCTAGCGCCTAGAAATAAATTTCGAGAATGTACGAGTCATGAAAACTAACCGCATAATGTCAGTTCACTCCGGCTCGTGTGAGAGTAATTGAAAAGTGTCGAGACATTTTTTATTCGGGTCGTGACTTTGAAATCTCTCGCAGAATTAAATCATAAATACTTAGTCTGCTCATGACGTTTATCGCGTTTTTGTTTGATTTTCTTTGTGAGGAAAACAAATATTTGAGTCAAATGGAATGCTTTGTTCGATATTAACCGAGTACCTAGCTGCTATGTATAGGATGAAATTTTTGCTTGTAGAATTCTGAAATATTTTGTTTTTCTGATGGATAAAACACTTACGTATAATACATATTTTAAACTTTCGCGACTTGAACACATTTTTAAATTATTATTAACGGGACTTAATCGCGTAATAAAATTATTTTATTTACCTCGACGTTTCGGCGACATTACAGTCGCCGTGGTCACGAGTAGACTGGCGGCCGTTGTTCGCTCGTACCTTTGACTGATGAGGTTAGAACTACCCTCATTCAGTCAACACAAATCACTATTAGGGTTGCGACACACCACACTGACAATGTCCGTATAACTAAATACGTAATGACTTACGTATAACTAATGCAATATACATTTTGCAGAGTCAAGACAGTTTTTTGTTTACTTATAGTTAATGGTTTATTGATTTTAGATACGACTTTAAACAAACATGAGTGTGTTTCAAAGCGTTGCTCTGTCACGTACCAGCCCGTTCAGGAAACCATTAACAAAGCCATAATTCCTTCAAATGCTCCATCTGCCGAAATTACAGCGCAGTGATTTATTCTCAACACCGCATTCAATGGGATCGAACCGAATTACCTATTCCCAGGCATTCAGGGGTCGTGTAATAAATTGTTCGATAGCCAGGTTAATTAGACGTTTCTCCAAATGGTATCGCGTAACGCGGAATGGCCTACGAAACTGTTCCGTGCGAACTCTTCAACAAACAAATTAATTTTCATCAGAGTTGGGCGATAGTGAAGGCACTAGGACTAGAGGGTGCTCCGAATTAAGGTTGAGAGCCGTTTCAAGTTTTTCAAGACATAATGACTTGTTAATATTAACTAAATGCGAGCTTATTTCCATTTTCATTAAAAGTAAATTTTCAGCCGTAATTAATTCTGTTTTGCGGAAACGATTTGGTGGTTCGTTTAGCATTTAAGTTGGCTGTAAAATTATGCTGTTCAAATGCTGTTTAAATTGATATTATTCTTTGTATTACCTACTATTTGAAATTTCAATTTTTTGCATTATCTTGAACTCAGGTTCAAATTTCTACCATACAAGATAGTATAAGAATAGTACCTATAGTTATATACTTTAGATATAGTAAGCAAGCCGTCCAAACTGACAAGTAAATGAAAGAGAGATCGAGTCATTGGCTTTTTAGTGCTCCGAAGTTTAGAACGGATGCTATAGGGAGCGGCTCGACCCGGCGGGCCGCTTTGCATGCAAATGTCTTGTAGATACACTCTACAATAGGTATTCGCTATTTGCATTCAAGCTAATTGCTTTTCCTTTCGACGCCTCGAACAAACGACCGTTTATTTCTTTGTGCGAGACACCTTATCGAGCTAACTAGCTGTTCGCGGCAACAATGCCACGGATGGAATTTATTCTTTGAGTTAGCTTGTTGGCTTTCCAGTGACAACTGGCTTACTGAAACATTCTTAACATTAGTTTAGACTACTTATTGTGCTTGCTAGTTCTGGATATAAAAAATGCCAAAATAAACAATCCAGGTCTTTCACGGAAGACCCTAAATGACCTGTCCATTACATAATATTCACAATCCACAACTAGTCGTATTGTGCATTGTATCTTAAATTTACAAAGATACTACACGTAGAATAGTGATCGCTTCACTTTGTAAAGCACTAGTAAATATTTTATAAGATGTGCTCTCAACTTAAATGGGTACAATCAAAGTTGCGACGGGAGATGTGGCGCACTAATGGCTGTTTCAAACACCATTCGATATTTATGTCGCTACAAACTATTATGAAATGCTTAAACTTTTATTCTACGTCGCATCTAAATAAGCATCATTTATAACTTTGTCAAGTACGAAGTTGAACGCTGTAGTTAGCTTCTCTATGTTGATTAGCATAATTCGTGCTTGCTGTATATTTACTTGTCATTTGACATCACATAAAGAGAAAACTTCTAAGCAGGAACTTTTGGGTGTTAATTGGTAACAAAGCCTATGAAAACAAAAACCCTCGTAAATATTATTAAAGAACCATAAACTGTTTTGAAATTGAAACCGTTGTAAAACAAAGTGTCAACCTCCATCATGAAACTATGCGTAGGCACATTCGTACTATATGTACCAAGTTGGGTAAAGGTAGTTAGGTATTTCATAGTGGAACAAGGGTATTCCAACTTGCCAGAATAAATTACTGTGGTAAACAACTTTTTGGATACTACTTACGTTACACGATGGGCTGGCAACCTGACATGGACTGTATAACTACTTATAAAATGCGAGCATGTACAAAATGTAATGCGTGGATTTAGCGTGCTTAAGCTATACACATTCAATTGAACAAAGTCCCTAAGTTGTTATCTAATATCTTAAATAAGCATTTACCAATTTTGTCTTGAATTTTGCACAATCTTTTATTTTATTTTGATAAATGACAGTGAATCTTGAGTGATGTGTTTATATGATATTTGACAACTGGAAAAACAAAAATAGTATTTATGTTCATCAAGATAAATAAACTACACGTTTTATGACGGGAATGGGCCAAGGGCAGATCATAACATTATATAGCTCGCAGAGGGAAAAGTTATCGAATGGTGACAGCGGACCGAGAAATGATGTGTAAATTGGCCTCCCACCCGATGGACCGTTGTCAATACTAGGAATTACAGAATCGATAGACGGTAATTATTAATCTTCGTTTGATAATAAGGATTGAGTTATAATTAGGGGTCCTATTACTAGCAGCAGAATGTACTTCTATCGGTGATGAATATGGTTCTTAGTGATCCAAATATTATTGACCGATAGGAGCCCGAATTAATAATCTTCACAATATTAATCTGTACGATAGGTTTAGTTTGATGATATTATTATATTAATGATATTATCTATTAGTAAATACTTGTAGATTTGATTCTCATTTTGAAGTCTAAGGTACCTACTATAAGGACCAATAAATATTATTCGTTTTTTTCTTCGATAAGTAAAACATGAACTATGAAGTCATAAGTGCAGGTCGGTAATTTGACTTAAAGTCCTATGTCCCCGGAACACAATTTTCAGATTAGCGTTTTTATTTGCGCGTATAGGCTAGTTCTTGTGCGCATTTATAAGCAAGTACAGGCGCCTACAAGACGCCCCCCGCGATACACGCCAGATTGAGCGCGTGTTTAAACGTAGTGCGTGCGCGTCGCGTGTATGCGCGTATGTCAAAATGAGCATAAAGACGCAGAAATAACGCTTATCTGAATTCGCTCTAAGAGAAAAAACCTTTTGCGGAGTGTTAAAAATATGTTTGACTGAACATTATGATGATCCTGATTTTGTTCCAAGTTAAACCATTACAGCTTAACGTGCCCGGAACATAAATTGAACATTTTTACGACACTAATAACTCGATACAATGTAACTGCTATGAACATGTAAAGGCTTGGGGATTTGCAACTTGATAAAAATATCAAAAGTTCAGCCAACATGATCATTGGCTTATAGGATTAACGCGTAGAAAAGTAAGCTCATTGAAAAAAAAGTTTACTTACATGTTTTATATTCTACTAATAATACAAATCTGTAAGTTTGTAAGTATATTTGGATCTTTGTGTCTGATTTAGGTAAAACTTTTCATAGGTGTTTATCGTGGCTGGAATAGAATAACGGCTATTTAGAATGTTGATACCACACGAGTGAAGCCGTATGCAGAATATTGTTAAAAATAATTGCAACATTAAGCTACAAAATGTAAAATTTTATAATGTCTCGGCTCTGGTTTTTCAGGCATCATTAATAAAAAGTCTACATTACTTGAGGAGCCGTAATTTTTCTTTTAAAATAGTGTTTTAAGAAAAAAAAAATGAGAATAGTACGAAAGAGCGAAAGTAGAGTTCGTTCGGGATAAACATAAAGTGATTTATGTGTACGCTTTATCGTTAACGGTTGAACGGACAGAAGCTAGTCACATCACACTATCACACTAATATTATAAATGCGAAAGTTTGGAAGTTTGGATGTATGTTTGTTCCTCTATAACTCGACAACCACTAAACAGATTTGGCTGAAATTTGAATCATAGATAGATAATGACCGGGAATAGGACATAGGCATTCATCCCGAAAAAATGCACGCTTCACGTGGGATAAAAAACATAGCAGTCCACGCGGGCGAAGCCGCGGGCGTCCGCTAGTTAATAATAAATATCTTATAATGAATTATAGCACACTTTTCTAAGATTACAAAAATATGGAATCCTCATACGTATTGATCATTTTTAAATAGATGCAGTTTTAGTATGATTTGTTCATTGGGCTTTTATTATGTAAATAAACAGTTCTTTATCAACGATAAATAGGTAAAACTAATTACATTACCTACCGTATGTTACTATGCATATCTAGCTAACGTTCTAATACAAACGTATTTTAATTAATCCCGGAATTAGGATGGGATATCCGCGAAAGCTCGTTAAGTTTATGTTTATAGTTAGTCTAGGTCTAGTTTATGGTTGTTGACCCTCTACGAGCCTGTTAGAGACAGTGAGATTGGGCATAAAGATCGGATTAAACTAATTCAATAAAGTTGTTGACGTAGCCCGTCAGCTTTAGTGTGACGTCAGGGAATTTTTAGCCTATATCTATAGTAGATATACTATTACTATTTTACTATATACTATTCTAAATTCTATTAATATATTTACTATTATTACTATTACTAATCATATTATAAAGAAGTAATAAAAAGGTAAAGTTTGTTTGTATATTAGAGGTAATCTCCGAAACTACTCATAAGATTCAAAAAATTCTTTCACCAGTATTTAAAATGAACTTTCAGGATGAACATAAGCCATATATTATGTAGGTGCCACGCGGGCAACACCGCGGGAAGAATCAATAATAAAACAATAATATCTGGGCGACCGAGCTCTGCTCTTGTGAAAATATAGAAAACGAATTTTCCTACAAATTAGAATTTTCCCAGATGAGACTTAGCTAGATCAAGTTTGACCGACAAGATGGACAGATGACTTTGTAAAAACTGCAGGTCAACGGTGGATGCAGGCCGCTTTTGAGGGAGGCCTGTGTCCAACAGTGGACGTCCAACGGCTGAGATGATGATGATGATGAGATCGAGTTCTCCCCACGTAAACCCCCATATTGCAAATTTCATCAAAATCGTTAGAGCCGTTTTCGAGAACGTGAGAATACGAGGATGGTTTGCAATAGTAAATGTACACAAACTACTTCCAAAAAGTAAATTGTTATTTTTTTTATTGTAATTCCCTTTTAGACCGTCAATGGTCCTTTAGTATAATTAAATAAGGTGCTCATTCCCAGTCTACCATATAATATGGGAATAGTGACATAAGTTATTATATGAACTGAAGTGAAAAAACATGAAAAAATTACGTAGAATAAGTTAACGAGCACAACGTTAGGTGCTTGTTTCGAGAAAACAAATAAAAACGTTAAAGTATGTTACAAAACCTGAGAAAAATTAAAAAAGAATTTACTTTAAAAGAAGGCAAAATTACCAGGGCTTTAATTATGCGCCCGGCCCTCTTAAATGCGAGGCTACCCAACTATAAGAACTCAAAATTGAAATTCTTCGGCTGTTTATCCCAGGGTAGGTAGAACCTCTGGAAATTTATCTATTGCAAATTTAAGTTTAATTATAAGGACAAAATTCACGGTTCCACGACAGAGTTCGATTGTTGAAGTTTTGTTCAAGAGCTGATAAAGAATTTCGTTTAAATTTGTAAAATTAAACAAAGCGTGTTTTTTCGGAATAAGTAAAGTTTTATTCTTGATTCTGTTTTTTAATACTTACTAATAAGAATAGACAGAAAAAAAAAGAAGGCCGCTCTGCCTTCACATTCACATCAGATTACTAGCATAATTTGCTCGTGGTTTCACTCGCGTTAACATAGATTTTGTTTTTTATACCTCTGGTACATTTTTATTTTTTCTTGATGAAATGTCCCTATGTCCTTTTCTGTAGCTTATGTATGCAAAATTGTATGATGATTATTAGTTGAGTAGTTAAGGTGTGAAAGCGTGACAAAAAGATAAACTCACATTCGTTAGGATGGTTTACTAGCAACCCGCCAGCGGTTTCGCTCGCAAATTTCACATAATGGTAGAAAAATTGATGCTTACTTAGATAGTAAATTATATTCAAATAAAAATAAAAAATAAATGTGGGACAATTTAAAACAACCTGGATTGCACGTGTTTTAATTACAAGGGGCTGATAATTTATTTCGTGAACACAATACGATCTACTTCTTATGATGCTCAACAAACCGTGCTAATGAAATAAAGCAGCATATAATTTACGGCCTAGCGGGTCTTACATAATATGCTGCTTTATTCCAAATATCTATATCGTCAAAAAAAATCAAATATCATTAATTCAGTAGGACCACTAGGATCACTTTGAATCGTCTTAAGAGCTAGGTGATTCTACTCCTGTTCTTTCGCGACCACCACCGTGAAGACTCCTACAGCCTACTAGTAACAAAACAAGGAATATCAGCTTCGAAATGAACCTTGAAATGTTAATGAACCGGAGCGAATGTACAGCATAAAAGCTGATTTAACTTCGGCCGCACATTGTTTTTGTCTGTACATATTCCTATTTACTTATATTGCGATTGAAACTTCTGCAAAGAACAAAACGCGCGACGAAGTGCGGCGCGTCTGCGGCCACGTTTCAGCGACCCAGCAGCTCTACCCGCTGCGTATAATTCGAGCATAATAGCAATATTGAAATAACTTATGAAAATTCAGTTTTGTATGGTTTTGTCAAATTGCCTATGTTAAAGGTTATTGCTGAACAGTCGTCGCCTTCGCACCACATCGCCTTTACGGCGGTCACTTGTTCCTTCACTTTTGGATTGCGAAGCGGCTATCCGGTGACGTTATGAAGTGAGCGTTGGTCCACTGAATTCCATATGAAGAATACCGAGGCGATGCTGTGCGGTTAGGGTTCGGACCCGACTGATCAGCTATAACCTTTCTTTACATTAAAGTTAATAAATGATCAAAACAGTATCTCTCGATCACATGAAAAGATGTGAAGGAAAATACAAAGGTATGTGATGAACTAATATCAACATAAGTAAATCGGTAATAGCATCATGGTTTTCTCTTAGTAGATATGTCTTGTTTTTATTCATTTATTTGAATTCTTTATCCAACAGATCAGGGTGTCATAAACTAAACAAGTTTTTAAAGAAACAAATTGGGAAGCCAGTTGATTAAAACTGACTCTTTGTAACCTAGCAAGTTTTTTAAGAAAATAAACGTTCAATGTTTGATTTAATTTTGGCAAGTCATATTGGAATTCTTTGTGTGTTGACAGGGGCGGCTCTAGCATATGTAGCGCCCGGGTGCAATCTTTCCCCTGGCGCTGGCGCCTTCTTGTATCAAAATGCGCGGTCAAAATGGAATAGGTAGGTTAGGTAGGGGTTGAGTTCACAATACAAACGGTTATGCGGCCCCATGGGCGTAGATAGCTAGGTATAGCTTTTTTATGGGGGTTCCAAAATGTAAGGACTCTAAAATGTACAAAGATTTATTCAAGATCTGCAAATATTTGTTTTGGACTTGAAACTTGGTTAGTGTGGTGGCAAAATATTGAAATAATGAAGCTTTCATACGAGCGAAGCGAGCTGAATTTTTTAAGACAAATGCAACAAGGGACACTTGATTTTGCTTACGTGCTTAAATACAAGGCTGACTATTTGTCGGTTCCTATTCTGCAGTGAGATCTATCTCACGTTGCTCGCAAAACCCTTATGCGAGCGAAGCGAGCCGAATTTTTTATAACAAATGCAACATATGACGGTTGATTTTTTTTAAGGTGCTCATGAAAAAGCTGGCTGCTTGGCGGTACCTATTCTTTAGGCGAGCGAAGCGAGCCGAATTTTTTATAACAAATGCAATGATTTTGCTTACGTGCTCAAAGAAAAGGCTGGCTATTTGCAGGTCCCTATTCGTTATGCGAGTGAAGCGAGCCAAATTGTTTTCAAAACGAATGCAATAAGTGACACTTGATTTTGCTTACGTGCTCAATAAAAGGCTGGCTATTTGTCAAAAATAGGGTGTAAAACGACCTCGTGGCGCAGTAGGTGAAGGCCCGCCTGTGACGCGGGAGGTTGCGGGTTCGATCCCCGCCGCGGAACAAATGTTTGTATGATCTGCAAATATTTGTCTCGGGTCTGGGTGTATTCTATGTATAATATGTACCTACTTATGTATTTACAAAAAAAAATATAGGTAAGTAATAAATCAATCATGCGGTTCCCATAACACAAGCTCTGCTTAGCTTGGGGCTACATGATGCTGTGTGAAATGTCCAGCATTATTTATTTATTTATTGTAACAGAAACCATGGCTTATGGTTTTTTTAGATTATTTATTTTATGTTGAAAATTGTTGTGTTGTTTGACTGTCTCAAACCGGTTTAGATATATTTTTTAGTAACTTTATGTTACAAGTAAGATTATTTTACAAGAAAAACTCCTGAAAAAGACCTCCCAATTTTTGGAGGAGAACCTGGGAGCTCATGAACCACCTGCACTGCATGGATACCCCATGTCGGATACAAATTGTAAATACCTACCTATTCCGTTGATCTTTTTTTTTCTCTTGCTAAGGGGGGGTCCGGACAACCGTAAAACAGTTTTCATAGAACCCCGCTATGCACCCCCTCCGTTTGTCCACTCGCTGAGTGCGCTGCGCCAGCGCCCCGCCGCCGCCGGCGGCGCCGAGCGCCCGCTCCACGCGGAGCGCTACAGTATGTCGCGAGCGGCTCTAGGCGCCCCCTTACACCCGGCGCCCGGGTGCACTGCACCCCCTGCACTATAGGTTAAGCCGCCCCTGTGTGTTGACTACAAATAAACTAAGTGGTCAATTGAATTATCTAAAGGAGAACAAGTCTGTCATAGATATCCCAGCGACCCCTGTCGTTAACAGATGGCAGCGTGCCCAGAATACTAGCAATACTATGCTTATTCACAAAAGCTTTTTAAAAACAAAAATTTTTTTTTTCTTTTTTGATGTTTTTTTTTTTTGTTCAGTTCGGACCATTTTATAGCACATTATTTTTCACAAACAAAAAAAAAACATGATTAAGTAGATGATTTAATTACTATATTATCATATATATCATGTATGATTTCGTTTCAAACATTAGAGCCACTAAATTAGTTCAAAATAGTTAGTCTAGTAATGTGGAACTGATGATACGATACTACACTTACTCGTTGGTCGTAATAAACATTTCGATACGTACAAAATCTTTAGATTCAATCAGTTCAAATAAATAGAGGAATCAGCTATTTCGTGCCCCTAAAAATAAATAGAAACCTTTATGAAAAGTGAGTATGGGACGGTCTGATGGCTCTTTTATGAGATTTCCGTGGCAATTGCCTCAATAGCTGGCACTGATTGCGTTAGCTCCCGACGCCCCCCGGGGTAGTGGATGCTGTTTAAGCACAATGGGATTTTATGCTACAGTTTTTATGGACTGACTAATGCTCCGTAGACTATCGTAATGTTTTATTACTGTTTTTGATGTTTGCTTTTATAACCAAACCATTGATAAACTCTTTCTCTCTGGCTAAAAATATTTAAAAATTGTTTTAGTAGTTTTTTTTAAGTTACCTTAGGTACTAACTAAGTAAGACTATTATCATCATCGACCGAATCACTTTGCAAACAACCATTAAATAATTACACTTCAATATAAATTGAAATATAAAATAAGATTAATTCTTTGATTAATACAAACATAATAAAAAATTCATATTGAGCAATTTTGTTTAGTAGTATCTTGTTTATTTATTCTAAAATCATTATCATTTGGCTCGATACAATGTCCACCAGTTGAAGTACCTACTTCCACTTGTGTCTATTTAATATTATTGTGTTTTTATCTAAAACTAAACTTAGTTACACATAGTCAACTTTTCTCTTATCTAGCTAGGGAATAACAAAATGAAACAAGTGTAAGAAGCAAGCGAAGAATGCTGTTGAGAATTTCGCCCTGAGCGCGGGTTTTAATGATGGCGGTATGAAATAGGTAACCGTGAGATATTTAAATAAATAATTCTTTATAGAGCTTTATAAATCTTCTTTTTTTGAAAAGATGTTACACCCGCTTTGTTATAAGATTTAATACTTAATAATAAAATAATAAAAGTTCTAAGCAAAGGTCCGGGACTCCATAGTCCCGTGATGTTAAACTTTGACATACAAATAAAAACACGTAACAATAAAATCATTTTCTTTGAAAATTACTTGTTTTTTTTTTTGACTGATCGCTTGTTTCAGTGCGGGTTCCAATCCCGACGGAATCGCAAATTTTGATGACTTTTCATTTTCAATTAAATAAATTATAAGTGTGGCTAAACACTATAAAATTATAAATAATTTACTGTTCATACACTGATTAATATTGTGTTATTAAAAAGCTTAGCTATGTTTAATGCGCTCTACTTTCAGGAGTCTCACAGCTACTGTTAATGTAATGAAAATGTAAGATACCGCCGGATGAAACTATTTATCACGAAATAATCTTAGTCTCTCCGCTCCGGCTCCGCGGTCTCGTTTATTGAAACCTTTCGACCCGAATTGAAATATTACTATGGAAGTTACAAATCTGGAAAATAAGATTTGAAAAATGATTGCGAAGGCGGACAAACCTCGTCGGCAAAATAACGACTTTCCCGCGCGGTGACTCTGTTGCTATGAAAGTTTCATTTACTCACTAAACTGTCATCTGACTGAGCTGAAAAGCATCGTAAACGCTATTTACTGCGCGGTCAAACTTTCTGATATAGCATTGTTGTACATGGTTTTCATTTGTGTTGTAGATGAAAAAGTTTCACAAAGAACCTATCAGAGTCAGACTGGCCTTGTAGTCGATGTGACGTTTGCCAACCGGGCCCAAGCCTGCGACTTGTACCACCCGGGCCCTTCCGGCCCAGTCCCATCCTGGAACCTACATACATCATTTTGCTGAAGGCTATGATGTATGTAGGTTCGCATGTAATAGATAGCAAGAGATACTCAGCTCAACTGTAAACTCGATATATTATCACCCGGGAGTTCGATACTATAAATGATTGATCACCTACCACGTAACAGGTTTATAGCTGGGTGACAAAGCCATCTCACAGAAATATGTTCATTACTGCCAACTCTAGTGCACAAATTCTGCTATGGCTAATTCTCTAAAATAAAACCCCCATTATCTTCTGATAGGGATTATTTGCTTTAGATCTGATAAAGATGAAACGTGCGAAGGTAATCCGATTTATTTTTCAATCAGTTGGTAGGATAAGGTAGGTATATGTTATTGATAAAAAGCTTTCCTGATTGGTTGCGATATAACAGAGCAACACCCTCGTAAAATTGACGTGATTTGACCCTAAGCAGCAGTTTCTGGACTGTTCGTATGCAAGCAAGTTCATCAAAGTTGATAAAAAACAAGATACGTCGGTATTGTCGGCAATATTTGAGAACAATACAATTCGCTTTCAATTTGGTACCAGACCAAGTGAGACCAAACGACTGCTAAGGGTACCATTTCCACTCGAATGAACCGCTTTTGTAATCTGATTTGGTACTATAGCAACATTATACCGGACAGAAACCTCATTACCGGTTAAATGATTTAAACAAATCGACGTTTTAACAGCATTGCCTCTCATCGCTCACCGAGCCGGCGCGCGCCGGTATTACAAAGGAATGAAACTACGAATCATAAACTTCCCATTTCATCGTGCTCTTTCGATTATTAACAAGCTTTTTATATCCGTCAACTGAATTATTCTCTACGTCTACGACTATGAGGAATTTTCCAGTTCTTTTTCTTTGTGCGATCTGCAGTTATCCGAATCGAGGCGTACTAGTCGCCAATATTAAATTGAAACTCGCCCTATTGGCGAAGATTGATATCGATGAATGGCTACGATTGTTCCTCGCCCACAATGGGCGAACGAACTATTGTTAAAGTTATTACTGACGCTATTCCAGTATTTGTTTTAAGTGTAAAATTACAATATCTAATCATTCATCTTAGACCCGAAAACGATAGAAAATTTAGATTACTTATTTGCAAAAAAAATATAATTATTAACTTTTCACACAGCATCATGTAGCCCCAAAGTAAGCAGAGCTTGTATAATGGGAACCACATGACTGATGTACTACTTACATACTTTTTTTGTAAACACATAGGTACATATTATACATAGAAAACACCCAGGCTCGAGACAAATATTTGCAGACCATACAAACATTTGTCCCGCGGCGGGGATCGAACCCGCAATCATGCGTCTCAGGCGGGCCTTCACCCACTGCGCCACAGAGGTCGTAATACAGAAGTTCATGTATTCTCTTTGTGCTAAAACTTAAATTATTTGTTGCAGGAGAGAGGATGGAAAATGAGAGAAAAGCCGAACAATGACAGCATGTCCCCGCCGCGAGCGATGACCCTGCAGGGCGGCGGGGGTCACGCGGGACCTGCGGCGGCGGGGTCCGCCCTCCACGCGCCCGCAGACACATCGATGCCCTATATTATACAAAAATTCACGCTTATTAGGCTATGTCTACAATACCTAGGAATATGGAACGACTCGGTCACAAGAGCGCGAGCGAACTCTTATTTTTCAAAGCGTCCTCTAGTCAAATTAAAAGCTGTGAGTTATTTAGTTAGCTTTCGAACTAGGACACTGTGTTGTGATGTTAATTCGTTGTTAGTGAAAACTGTAGTGCAATTATTCGTCGTTGCCAAGTGTGCGTGTCGGGGGGTGGGGGGTCGGCGGGCGCGGGCGCTGCTGCTGCTGTGGCTGAGCGGCTGCGGCTGCAGCGAGGGGCTGCGGGAGGAGGCTCTGCACATCGGAGGCATCTTCCCTATGGAGGGCGAGGGTGGCTGGCAGGGCGGACAGGCCTGCATGCCGGCTGCCGAGCTCGCGCTCAACGACGTCAACAACAGGACTGATCTACTCTCAGGCTTCAAACTCATGCTGCATAGTAATGATAGTAAGGTACGTTACACAACAGTATCACCCATCATCATATCATCATCAGCCATTTTGTACCCACTGCTGGGCATAAGCTACTTATAAATTAATAGTATCTATGCAGATAAAAAGTAGCCTATGTGTTATTCCGGGTCATAAACTATATCTAAGTATTCAAAGTTTCATTGAAATCCGTTCAGTATTTTTGCGATAAAGAGTAACAAACATCCATACATCCTCACAAACTTTCGCACTTATAATATTAGTAGGATCTCTGATGTAATAATAACGTACATGGGCATGGTTCCACGAAATTCAAAACATGCTGATATTATACCAATATAATATGGCAACAACATAAGATAGTTTATTAGCAATGAATAATTACAGCACACTAAACTAAAATAGTTATGATTATCTATAAACTAAACTAAAATAATTACTAATGATTTTATCTATCTAATGCTACTCCCTCACTACTGTTGTTAATATGAAACAAAACGTATGCTGATGACCAACTAATTTCATTAATTGGTCGCGCAGAAGTTAACGCAGCCACCAATTATAATTATATTAATCAACTAATGTGCATGTTGTGTCTTCGCTCTCTGAGTGACAAGTAGTACAAACCCTATCCATTATGTAGAAACCAGCGGAGCTGACAAGTTACTTTGATAATTAACAAAAAGTGCTTTCAACTCAAAGGCATCGACCGTAGAACTAAAATCATAGGCTTATGATACTGCAGCCGAGAGTTCAGACGTTCTTTTCAATTATTGAGAATTTATGAATGGTTCACGGAAGAGAATTTTATTGGAAGGAATTTCCGCGCCGGTTCAACGTAATTTCCCACTTTATCGATTGACGCCTTTTCTCTGACAAATTGACGATCCGGATCAATTTTATATTGATAACGCGAAGGTACTACCGAACATGCTATAAGGACGTTGATGTCATAATACAGGAAGAATTATTGAGGATAGCCTGGCCCTTTATAATAGCTGCGTTAGGTGAAAGAGGATTATCGAGGTCGAGTGTTACAGCGGCGTCAGTTTATTTTATTATCAAAATGCTAGGCATGCGCTAAGTGATTGGCGAAGATATTTTTATGAAAATCGATCTTTCTCTTCTCAGGCCTTTACGTCTTTTACTAGATGATTTTTACATACGTGTGCGTGTGGGGCTAACTAAGCCACGGGTTTCCTCACGACGTTTTCCTTCACTGTTTAGAGCTCGTGTTAATGAGCATATAAATTTTTCGAAACGAAAAATCAATTGATGCACGGCCAGGGTTCGAACACACCACCTTCGCATCGAAAGTCGAGGTACTAACCCACTCGGCCAACACGGCTCAAAAAATCGATCTACACTACAGTCTTGAAAATGTGTAGGTAAACTTCTGTAAACTTACAATAAAATTTCAACCTACTTTTTCAGTTTTTTATTAATTAAAATTAAATTTTAAAATTAAATCGAAAGTCTTTCGATTTTGACAAAAGAGTTTACATAACATCTCATGCCGACCTCCTTTTTCATTTCTTCCTAAAGTTTTTTGTTTATGGCTGGCACAAAATAATAAGAAAAATAAAAAATGTAAAAGCGCGGTAAGCAAAAATAATTAATAAAAACAGTCGGGGCTTTTTGGCGGGAATTTGAGTTTTCGTTTTTTATTTTATTTTCCAAAACTTGTGTTTCTTTGAATGTTAATGTGTAATAATGGTAGATTATTAACTTTTAAGTGTTCCTGAATGTGCATAAGTGTGGGCAAGTGAAACAAAATTGGATAGCATTGTTTTTCGAGTTCTCCCAAAAAGTCCGTGTTGATGTTTCAGTAAAGCCCCACATCTTTACTGAGGCACAAGGGGAGGGGTGGGATATTATATTTATGTACTTGTAATATGTATTTGTATAATTATCTTAATTATCTATAAACTTGAAGTACTTATATTAATTAGGTACCTACTTGACACTGGCTGAATGCACGCCGAGCAAAGCCAAAATAAAGAAGAAAAAAAAATTATAAAAAAAATATCGTTGAATCAAAAGATTATTATACTTAGATACAAAATGTTAGAAACAATAATAATTGTGAATGTAGTTATGTGAATGTTCGATAGTGTATTTATAGTAGCGTTCTACTTTATTTTTATTCAGCTGTTGTTTTGTGAACGAATACCGCAGCCTGGTCCAGCCGCAATAGGTATGCGTTGTTTCCTTCACAAAGAACGGAATATTGAACGCCTGACCGCTTGGAAAACCTTTGAAAAGGTAGTGAATGGCGTTGTAGTAAATTCAACCAAGAAAATAGCATTGGGTTCGTTTTTTTACTGACGCGAAGTCGATTAATAAAGTAATCATACGGCAATATCTTTACTTAGGTTAATTAATTAGGTACTTATGTATTGTATAGTTCGCATCATGTAAAACGATCGCTGGGAGAAAGTGGAGGGGTATGTTTTGTCTCATGTTTGCGAATAGTTAACCCATGCGAAAACAAGAAAGAAAACACACCCCCTCCACTTTCTTCCAGCGTACTTTTTACATGACGCGACCTCTAGGTAGTTACTACTTATTTTCTTTCACAGTCTATGTATGGTTTATTCTTAACTCTTTGTGTCAAAGCCTTTTGAGTATTAAATAGTTTTCCAAAGCACATGTAGGTTTTTTATGTTGTTATGAATGATTCAAAACCATTTTTCCACCACATATTAACCAACAAGGGGCATATTAACCAACCAGTTGCTGTTAATATGCCCCTTAGACCATTGGCCTAAGATACGCCCTGATGTTTCAAATACGTGGCATTATTTTTTGGAATGTGATAGTGAACAAAATAGTGTCGTTCTCTTTCCCACGTCAATTGCAACATTACTTTCTTTTTCCAATATCTCATTTATGATGATAACACTTCCACGTAGTCGCTCAAAGCTAAAAGCGCATCTAGTGATTTAAGTATTTCGGGCCTTACTTATGAAAGATGTTTAAAGTTAAACACTGGTTAAACAACGTCCTGTCTTTATTTGTGGATAGTGTAAAACAGAGATAGGACGTTGTTTAACCGGTGTTCAACTTGAAACATCTTTCATAAGTAAGGGGGTGTATGTTTAAACTTTTTAATCACGATTCTGTTGACAGTGCGAGCCCGGCTTGGGAGCGAGTGTGATGTACAATCTGCTATACAACCCACCACAAAAGTTGCTGCTACTAGCCGGCTGTTCCACCGTCTGTACCACAGTTGCAGAGGCTGCTAAGATGTGGAACCTTATGGTTGTAAGTATTCGATTTTATTCTTTGACTGATCCTGTAAGTGATTCCTGAGACAAGTATTCGATATTACCTTTGGCAGGATGGTTTTATCATACAAGTGTAATAACGATCGCCAAAGATATAAGTGCAATTTTATTTTAGAACATTTTGTAAGTATTATATCGTATATTATTATAATATAACATAATGTACGTGATGTCACATTATTGTTGCTATAAAAATAAGTGCTACAGTTATGCATTTACCGATACCGGTACTTGTGTGAAGGTGCTTGTATTGTACTGCAAATATGTATCTATACTTTTTGAATTTGTGGTATCACTTTTCAAGTTTGTGGTTTCTGTTCTCACATGAAGAATTCAAGTATCTTCAGAATTAGGTATCTGTTACTATTTATTGTTCTTTTTTGCCAAGTCATGAATAATTTATTCTTGAAATTACTCGAAAGCATATTTATCACAATGGATATAGTAATCCAGAATTTAATAGAGGTGATTTATTTTGAATCGCGTGTACTTATACCGCATAAAACCTCACAATCGATTGACGTTGCACCTGTCCTAATATGTTCGTGTTTAGCGCACATAAAAGAAATCATACTTTTCCAATCGATAATGAATTTCAAGAACCGTTTACCCATACAGTTACCTGTATTTCAGTAACAAGTGAATAACTGGCAGATAGCCAAACTGCCGGTAAGCGGTTAGCTCGAGGTAACCTCGCCCGCCCATTACATTACATAGGTACTGGTAAGGTTTTTGGCAATAGATATTGTAATCGTTCCAATAAAAGTATGAGTGCCTATAATGTTTTAGAAGCCTACTCATCGAAAGATAAGCCCAAATACATACGTATTTTGGACGTCATGCGTCATATTCGTCTTGTAACAAAGTGATGATGATTTTGACTATCGACTACTACTCAGGCACAGTGTCTAAGTCAACATCAAGTCGAGAACAGAAAAAATACCAACAAATTGTGAGGTCAGTTTCACTGCCGCAGATTTTTATCGTTGGAGGTGAGATATTTTGTTGTTGGTTCGATCCCCGCCGCGGGACAAATGTTTGTATGATCTGCAAATATTTTTCTTGGGTCTGGATGTTTTTCAATGTATATTATGTGCGAATTGACAAAAAAAAATTAAGAGTTTTATATCAGTCCTGTTGTTTTCATAACACAAGCTCTGCTTACTTTGGGGCATTTAACAGCAATATTTATTTATTTATTTATTCCATGCTACAAACCTTACACGGTATCACAAAGTCTCACAATGATAATATCGATGAAAATGCATTACGAAAAATTGCACCCAGACAGGACTCGAACCCGCAACCTCACGCGGCAACTACTATACCAGTTAACACTATAAAAAATTCAATATCAAACGAGTATTAAGGTGTAACAATCATTATTTTACTTATGTAGGCATATCGCTTTATTTTATCACGACAGATTTTAAAATACGAGTAAACGCAAGCTCAAACCAAGTAATTTAATCGCTTTTGGAGCGTTGTTTATCGCAAACAATTTTATCCGGTTTTAACAGTACGAATATCCAAGTTTTAAAATAAAAATCTTCAGAGTTATTTTATTCATTTTAAACTTCTCAAACGACACCAATAAAAGTCCTCCCTCTGTTTAAGGCTTATATCTTAACTACCTACAAGATTGATACATCAAGGAGCTAGACACGCGTTTTCCATGTCGTACGAAGACGACACCATTTTGGAGCACTGCCAGCGTTTTCCTGTGACTGTTCTCACATGTGGCTTCACGATTCTACTTCCTTCTTTTCCTTTGCCTAACTTTATCTGGGACAAGTACAACGATAGAAACACATTGGACGAGCGCTCGACCGAGCGAGGGTCAGGTTTGGGAACATAATGTATTTTGATTGGATAATGATGTTCGAGAGAGTTCGACAGCTCGTTTATGAGTCGGTTCTCTCCGTTTTTATAGGCTTTATCGTAATGAGTTTCGTCATGGCTGTTCTTTTATAAACCGTTAATGGGGTCCTCGGGTCACACTACATCAAGAGTTAGGTACACATTTTTACCTATTCATCCTCTATTTCGACAAACTCGTACTTGTGCCTATTATGTGATACAAATAAGTACCTACTTGTGTTGCTTAACATACTGTTTTAAAGCAAAGCATTTTTATAGACAAAATTCACACCTCCATTTTGAAGTAATTTTACTAGGTATGTGAAATACGATAATATTACGAATTTCGAAAATATTCCCAGTAAAGTATTTTAGCATAACTAACATTTATTATTATTTATTTATTATTATTTAGCATTATGTAGGTATATTCAGAATATGACTATGATGTACGTTATGTCAGTTCTAGCTGACAGCTTCTCATTGCTGAAGCATGCGATAGCATTTAGTCCCATAAAGTTTACCTGGAGACTGGTAGGTCACGTTGGAAAACCGTAAATGCCCAAATGACATTTTATTTCGAAATATACTCGCGCTGATTGATACTGAACGAATTTTACCAATTCAATTAATATGATAATAATAAGTTCCGGTTGTAAAACATTTCTTACTAGAGCAGTTTTTATATAAATTTGTTTTGTTTCTGTAATTAAACCAATTGGCACTCTGAAAACATTTCATGGAAAGTGGCGGCTGATTTACTTTACAAATAATAATAATTTTGCAATTATTTTTACTTATTATGTTGCTTCAATTAATTAATGTGAGTTTTCGATATCCCAAAAAACAAGCTACGTTTTGCTCTAAATTAATTTATTAGCTTTAATATAAACTGACAGATGATTAAAATGTTATTTATAAATTATGATTAGTAGGATTCACCTGTAAGCTGATAATTATAGTTCAACCTAATGTTACTTGAAGAAATATAACTTTAATTCACTTTTAAATCGATACCACTTATTTTCTATAAAGAGTAAGTAACCACTTATGGTCTTATTCCTAATGGGCTTTTAAGCTTATGATAATTAAAACTGCCCCTATACCAAATCTGTTAGCATTTCTTATCAGTGACAAGAAAAAAATATTCTCTACTAATTTGAAGTTGAATAATATGGATAATTCAACTGTTAAAAATATCTGCTTGAATAACAACACTGCTTTCAATAACAATACATTTTTCTCATTGATTTCCTAAGGCGGACTCTAAACGATCAATTTTATTGCGCAATATTACGAATTCATTCCACAATATTTTATTTACCATTTAGGGTTTGTATTGAAGATTGCGCAATGATTGAGCAAAAGTTTAAGCGAGTTTAATATTTATTGTACCCATTGCGCATTTCATATATTGTGCAATACCTATAATTAATCGTTTGGGTTCAAAGTGTATTTAAATAAATAAATAAATATAAATATTGCTGGACATTTCACACAGCGCCATCTAGCCCCAAACTAAGCAAAGCTTGTACTATGGGAACCATAATATCTGATAGAATACTAGATTTAAATCTTATTGTACGATTAAACTATTGTACAATGTTATTGTAGGTTTAGGAGGCACCTAAGTGTATGCAATAGTGTGGTTATAACCGATATCGATTTGAATGTCATAAAATACCGGAAACCCGTCACAGCGATTTTCAGGCGCTAACCGAATAATCAATTGTGTCCAATTCAATAGACTTTTATTACTGACGTGTCTGCCAACAGGAATAATGATATGATGATAATGGCTTCTCAGCTCTTGAAACTGTATGCAACAGATTTTTGAAATGTATCGCTTGCGTCTGTATTCAACCATTTCATTGCACTAAGATCTTTGTCTCGACCTTGTTCCCATTTCGATTTAGGTCAGCCTTTCTTAGGCTATATGCTCTCATTTTGCGATTTTTAGTGTCGCACCTTGAATTCAAAAATTCTAATTTTCAAATTTTTAATTATTTATCAATGAAACAAAGTCATACTTACCTAATTCTTTGAACGATATAATTGATTGGTTTTTGCGATTGATTTTTGTTTAGTCTTGAGTTTTTTTTTTTCTACTAAGGTAGCAGACAAGCCTATGGCCTGATCTTAAGCGGTTACCATAGCCTATGGACGCCTGTGACACCAGAGGAGTCACACTCGCGATGCTGACCTTTTAAATGAGGAATCACTACACCGACAACACAATGGACAAGACTGGTCCACCAGTTATCACCGCAGCACTTCACTTACCACCTTACTCACCGTAGGAACACAACACCATTCGAGAGGAATGATGTTATTTGGCTACGATATTCTGTAAGGTGGAGGTACTTCCCTAGTTGGGCTTCTTGAATATAGAGTGAAAAAAATCCACTATGCCCTTCCTCCTTAGACAGAGTTCAATAGATAATACAATTTATTTATATGACTTTTGGTAGTTAACATATCAAATACATTTATTATACTCCCAGCTCCCAGTGATCCTGGGCACCAGTATGCAAAGCAATTATTTTGTGCAAAAAATCAATGTATGTTTTTTCCAGCTGTGCTATGGAGCGTCATCGCCTGCATTATCGGACCGCGCGCGTTTTCCTACGCTGTTCCGGACCCACCCATCAGCCACGGTGCATAACCCTACGAGGATAAAGCTCATGCAGAAGTTCGGGTGGTCCAGGATAGCGATCTTGCAGCAGGCTGAAGAAGTTTTTATATCGGTAAGTGTGTTTATTTAAAGGAGGCCAAAAACTTAGTCACCAGAATTGTTCACTTACTTAGGTAACACTATTTTATGGCAGTTATTTTTATTAATTTTAGTTTTCTAGAAATCATATTATAGGTACCTTTTTTTTTTTTAAACGAAATAGGTTCGCGTTTGACCACACTCTGCCTGATGTAAAGCAACAGTGCGGTCTAAGATGGAGCACGCTTACCTCCTACCACCACCTACATACAACAACTGTCTATGTCAAATTCAAGTACTTAATTCAATACAAAAGTTACACCCAAAAAGTGATTGTTTTTCTAGGTGTCACTCTAATGCAGTTTCTTACTTTATTTTAACAACAAACACAAAGTGCCATGAAATAACTACTATCTTAACTACTTACTTTCCTTATTAAACTAACGAGAAGAGTACAGTTTACCCAAGAAATAGGAGAGTTAAATTGAGTTAATTGTGGCTGCGACAGACTGTCCGCCCTAGCTCGTCAGCCACATTTTCACTGATAAATGTTCCATTTCACAGAATTTATCATCGGTTTCTACCCACTTAAACTAGCACAATGTCATGTTGGATACGTATTCAAAATGAGGATAGATAGAGATAGGAAACCGATAAGTACATTGTTCGATGTCAGCTATTCGACAAGTTACAAATAGCACCCGCCTTACACAAGTTATCTTTACATTTCAATGGGTTCTGTTGAGTAACCTGTAGAACAGCTAAATAGTGATAATGAGGTGAGATATCCCGAGTAGTGATTGTGTTAGGACTTAGGTTCGTGTCCCCATATCGCGTGATTGAAATCGTTCGAACAGCGGTTGTTCATAACGACATCGAGTGGAGTATGACACGCTAAGCGCTTTGTCTGCCGACTGATAAACGAGCCTCGTGATTGGCCTTGGGCGATTTCGATTTTATTGTATCGGAATTTTGTCAATAGCGACGACTTTCGAAATTTGTTTTCTTTTGATATTGCGGTTTTGTGTTCACCCTCACTCACCCAAACTCCGTTATTCATGAAAATACAGTTACATTGATTTTCACCAAAAAACCATAATAGTCATGATATAAGTAATGTAAACGAGTAGGTACCTTAGTACCTACGAATTGCTGAAGGTGTATCGTAGTTGTTGAAAAGAATTACAGAATTACCGAGAGCAAGTATCGAGCGCTAAATAGGTAACACTATAACAATGGCTATAAAGAGAACATAATCGCTCTCTGGAGAGGCAGCATCGCGAGGCTTTCTGGTATGATAAATGAATACCTACTACGCATCTGGATGAATATTTTCTCTCTATTGCGACAGCCACTTAAGATTTCATTATAACCTTACTTATTTGAAACTTACTCGAAAAGACATAAAACAAATACAATCTTAAAGTGCTTGTTTGTCCTGCATTTGTTTATTTTTGTATAAATACATAAAACATAAGCACACCTGAGTGTACTATAAATAAATATATTTATACACATGCAAACTTTTCGCAATTAGGTGGTAATATTCTAAGTGCCGAGTTGCAAGCCACAGCCATTTATTGAATACCTGGCTCACGATGTACCTAGTTTGTCAATATATCAAATTGCATTTTATCCTTAAGGTAATTGAAAAGATATTGGCTTTTAAGAAATTCCACATATTTTCTCAATCGGTAGCTATTGAAATTCAAAGATCGGAAAATTTAGATGCTCGGAAAATATAAAGCACTGAACTCTATTCCAACATCGTCTCGTAAGCGAATACTTTGTAAAAGATGGATAGTGTATTTATTCAAGAGAGAAAATGTAGGACGTGTAACCATCTAACCATCTAAGAAGTTGTGTATATGAAACGTAGGAATAGAATATTTAAATTTCTTACTCCACCACGCACAATAAATCATATGCAGAAGCTGTAGAACTTTAGAAATGTCGTGCTGTAGACCCTTTCCTGGATCCATCGAGAAACAATTTTACGTTCAAAAGCTTCAGTCATATTAGTACGTCATAAATACCTGCGTAATACTGGTAATACCAACAAAACACAAAATATGCTTCTGTAAATTAGGAAGAATTTTCCACTTCCATTTCTTAAAAGGACATTAATATTTAAGGAAAAACTCTCAACATTTTATAAATACGAATGCTCTTAAAATAAAGCCTTTTAAGACCTTGTAATTTCTGACGCGTTGAAAAATTCTACATTTTTTTGTAATAGTGTAAAAAAATTCTGAAAGCAAAATTGCAAAGAAAATTTTAGGTGAGATAAAAAACGTTCATTTATATTGCGGAGGAAAGTGGGAGTTGTGTGTGTATAGTGGCCCGCAATGAATAGGGCCGGGGCTTTCACGGTGAATTCAATGTAATTAGAGCGGGCCTGGTTTTTTTCTGCATAAGTGGGTTTGGAGAGTTCTCGCATACTGTTTTGCTTTCATCACCACCTGAAAGGAAAAAAATCACTGAACTTGACACTTGGAAACAACCGACTTAATTGCCAGTTAATGCGTGCATCCTTGCTTTGTAATTCTTGAACTTGGTTCAAAAAATATTTTTACTTTATTTGGCCAAGTCCATAAATAAATATAAGGCAATTTCAACAAAGCTAGCTTAAGGAAAGGGAGGTACTGAAATGAAAACGTGAAAGAGCATTCTGTAAAATATGCCAGCTTTTAAGGCATACCTATGCAAATATAATCTTTCACGGTGGGTAGTGTTACTTAGTGGGTATTGTGGGTAACAACGTTAGTAAAAGCTCTTAGCATAAAATAGGTTGTTACACTTGGTTTAACGGACTTTTACACAAACTTGCACGTACACAACTACTCCTCCATTTAATGCTCACAACTTTTTGAAGTTTAATGAACAATAATGAATGATGCTCTTTAGACAAGATGAACGTTCTCTTAGCTGCACGTCCATGCTTAATAAGTAAGATAATGTATGATAATGCTGTCCATTGTTCTTTAGTTAACTCATTGTACTGTCTGTTGAAAATAAATAATTTCCACAGACTGTAGAAGATCTAGAAGCGCATTGCAAAAAGGCGAGCATTGAGATCGTGACCCGGCAGTCGTTTCTGTCGGATCCGGCGGACGCAGTGCGCAATCTTCGGCGACAGGACGCACGAGTGATCGTCGGACTGTTCTATGTCGTCGCAGCCAGAAGAGTTCTCTGTGAGGTCTACAAGCACCGATTGTACGGAAAATCATACGTCTGGTTCTTTATCGGTAAGTGCAATGAAATTCTGCTATAAAAGTCTTTGTAAATTGGTGGTAGTGTTTTGTTTCACTATTTGCCTCGTATATTTATGTAGGTTGTTTTGAATATTGTTTGAAAGAAGATACGCATTTCATCAAGTAAACATCCCAAAGGAATATTGATCGTTTTAAGGAAGACTCATAAATAAGATTATTCAAAAGTCCAGAAAATCTCTGTCACGGCCGGACCACTGACGTTTAAACAAAAGATCATCCCTTTCCGTGGGACGCGCTCACGTCTCCGCATTATAATAATTTCACAGAAATGTCCCTCACAAGAATTCAATCCCATTTTGCGTGAGTTATTATTCGGTCTCCGTGACTTATGGTTGCTTTTATTAACTCTTTGATGCTATTACGTATGGTGGTTTTACCCGCGTGAAGAAATTTAAAACAACATTAAAATGAGGAACGACTGTTGGTAATATGAGAGTCGTATAAATTGCGAAATACCCTGAATTATGAGAGAGTGACGCGTAGATAGCGCGTTGCGCTGTCGCTAAATTTGCAAATATGTTTATTATGCTTTTTGAAGAATAATTTATGTATTACGCTATTTGGCGAAAAAGGAATGAAGGAAATGAGCCTATCCTGCTTATTTAAACAAATTCACACCATATTTTTACAGTGTCTTCTCACTTAGTCTTATTGTTTTTCTTATAAACGAGTCTCTTGAGGCAGACTGAGATATTTATTAATGATTTTTCCGAACGAATCCTCGAGAGGAACCACAGCGCTCGTCAGTAATGGAAGTGAGAAAAAATGTTTAGATAAAGTGAACAAGAGAGGACAAAGCCAGTAACGATACCCAAGTGACAAATAAACCAGGGAAATAGATATTTGCATGATATGCTTTACTACAATTTACTCCTTTTCATGCTTTCATCCCCTTGTTGATACGTATAGACTAGATGTAAAAATGGGATACGTACATAGAACTTACATTGAAAATGTTGAAGTGTTTTGTTAAATAACAAAATAAACTAAAAGGTATACCAAAATTATTGTAAAAAGGCCAAAATCAATTCTCTATAACACACTTTACTTACTAAGCATGCATATTAATTAAGAAGAATAATAACACACATGCGTACAACGCGTGCGTAGCGAATTTCACTATACTACGTAGCGCTGTAGAAATAAAACCTAAACAAACTTTTTCCCACCCAAACCAAAACGTCAACTATTTCATTTTGCTTCATAATATAATAATTACCAATGAGGTTAGGTTACTCTGTTGTGATGACGTTTTCAAATGAATTACCAATGAGGTTTTGCAAATAACTTTCATTTTGGAGAACGTAATAAAACGCAGCGGTAATATACTGGAGGATACCGGAATAGTTGACGTTGTAAATTAGAAGAATTGGGGCCTAAGGACATTTAGTACGAGTACAATTAGAATTACACAGCTAAAGCACCAGGGCGTCGATTCTGGTACCGAACTTTTTATCAACCTCAACCAAAACCTCAACTAAAGCGACTGTTTCCATGACTACTAATAACAAACGACTCAGTTGTGGTGAGGTTTTGAACTTTGGCAGAACAAATTTTTGAAAAGCTATTCTACTAATTCACCAAATGGCTGACATTTAAGAGATCGAACCAAAACGCAACGGTTGTCATCTAGTAGAATACAGGCCCAGCGTCGAAACGTCATGACACAGACTAAACTGAAACCATTGTTCTGACGCGTCGTGCTAAACGACACGTCAGACAAATAGAAACCTACTTATAGAGTTACCAGCTGCTGCCCGCGGCTTCGCTCGCATGGTACCCGGATAAAAAGTAGCCTATGTTACTCTCCAGCCCTCCAACTATATCCACACAAAAAATCACGTCAATCCGTAGCTCTGTTTAGACGTGAAAGCAGGACAAATAAAAAAACCGGTCAAGTGCGAGTCGAACTCGTACGCCAAGGGTTCCGTACCTAGCCATGGTGCCAATTAAGCTAGTCCGCTTAATTGTATGAGCGCCCATACAACTCGGAGGACAATTTTAATTGGCGTCAACTATGTATGTATGGGAACACCCTTTAATTTTCAACTTTTTTAACTTTTTGGAATTTTTCCTTTATTTGTGCTATAAGACCTTGCTTCTTGCCAAATTTCGTTATTCTAGGTCAACGGGAACTACCATTTAGGTTTTCGACCCAAAACCTCTAGGGTACTTCCGGTTGACCTAGAATTATCAATTTTGGTTACAAGCAAGGCCTTATAGCACAAGCAAAGGAAAAATTCCGAAAAATAAAAAAAGTTGATATTTAAGGTAAGTTTTGGTACTTACAAATTTTCACGAAAACCTAAATTTGCCTATATCTTTTTATAGTGTTGACTCAGGACCTTGATTTTTATACTCACAGTAGGGACTATAGACCTCAGTATATGGTATAAATTTCAACTTGCTAGCTTTACCCGTTCCTGAGATAATCGATGGTGACACACGGACAGACGGACAGACAGACAGACAGACAGACAGACGGACAAGAAAGTGATCTTATAAGGGTTCCTTTTTTTACCTTTTAAGGTACGGAACCCTAAAAACAAATAAACACACTTTCACATTTATAATATGGGTACGGATCAATAAACTAAAACAGGTCAAATCAAGGGACTTTTAGACATTTACTTTTTTACGTTGTCTTTTTTAATTTCTTGAATTTTACTTTTTTGAATTTATTAAAATACTTAACTGAAATAATGATCTCAGAACCCGTTGGATTAGCTGGTTCAGTGATAGTATGAAATTCAGCACAGGCGGCTGGGCAGGGAACGTGTTATAAAACTTTTATAAATTATTTAGTAATAAAAAAAATATAGGCTATGTAGGTACGTTCCATTTTAAGAAAGGAAAAGGAGGGCTTTTTCCAAAGCGTGGCTGTAGAGCTAACATTTACTGTCCAGAGATACTTTTGTGACTGCCTTGTTTACGAGTTTTGTTTTAGTTGAACAGTTTTGGGTTCTATTTATTAAGACAGACAGGGCTGCAATAAAGTGAGGTTTGATAAAATTTCGTGATGCTATTTTAAATATTTTTTTCTGTGAAGGTGAATCATTAAATGACTGGATATATTAGGTACATCTTAGCTTAGGTAGTACGTTGAATAATATGGATCAGAATAGCAGCTACAACAGTTCTCAAACAAATGGTGATTGTTTTTTCAAACCATTTTCATTACACTCCTTAGAACAATGTACTGACAACATTCTCTGTTTACTGTAAATAAAACGGACAAGTACGAACAAGACATGAACACTGTGAGCTCCGTACGTTTTATTGAGTGTCAAACACCAAAATAAAATCTCCCACTAAAGCAGTGAATGATCTAGACATCTTCCTTTTTTTCAACTTATCGTGAGATAGTTGTATTCTAGGAAATTGATAATTTTTGTCATTTAATTTCTGTATTGTGCATTGGGTTACTAAGAAGTTTATTTTTTAGGGCTTTTAATTTTGAAATTAATTTCAATTTACCCAACTACATTCAAAAGATCATCAATATTGATCATACTAAACTTTTAGGACAAATCTTTCATATTTAGATAATTATGGAACTGGAATTAGGGAACCCTGTAAAACAACATTCTCACAGAAATTCAATATTGATTCTATAACTCAATTTGTTAGAGCAAAAGCTTTGAAAGTTCAATTGGAAAATGATTGGTCCGATTGAAGGCTTTTATTGTGATAATTAAAAAAACTTTCGAAATGTTAACTGATTGATCCAAAAACTACAGGAGTGGTTATAACCACTTTTAGTTTTTTGATTAACTAATAGAAATTTATTTGAAATCGTAATCTAACTACATTTTTAATTAAAATCGATTGTCAGGGGTTCAAAAAATGAACATAGGGGACCTTTCATCTAGCAAAGAGTACTGTTCTCGAGGCATGGACAAATAACAAAATCTTCATTAATGCGAACGAAGTCGCTAGCAAAAACTAGTATTTTATAAAACTAGAATCCATATAGACATTGCCGGAATCGAATTACTACGATTCGATTTCAAATCAACATATTCCTGTATATTTTCTGCAAACAGCGTCAAATTAGTTCAAGGCGCGGCACTCGAGTCTCGATCCAGCTCCATAGATAGTGTGTTGTAGATAAACTTGGAATGTAGGCACTTCTATCACCAGCAATTTCCTAGGTGAAATATACTTAATTTCATGGTTTGAATTTTCCTTCGCTTCTAGTTTGTGAAATGATGACAGTCAAGAATTTATTTAACGTTTTATTTAGTTTGGTTTATTTTGGTTAAGATTTTGACGAACTCCTGTGGCGCAGTGGGCGAGGCCCGCCTGAAACAAAAGTTGCGGCTTCGATTCCTATCATGAGGCAAATGTTTGTATGATCTTCAAATATTGGTCTTGGGTCAGAGTGTTTTTCCATGTATAATGTGTATGTACTTACAAAAAAAAGTATTTAAGAGGGCTGCGACCGGCGAATTTCCATAAAAACGTAATACCGAAATCATTTAAAACGTAAGCATGTTTATATCAGTTTATGTTGTTAGATTAGGAGAGTAGGTATTTATCTAGGTTCCTGTTAAACTTTTGTTCCGAAAAACTTACCTAAAAAGAAATGTAAGCCAATTGAATTGAAATCTTTGTAGGTACACCAAAAATGGCATTTTTTCTTTTAATTTGTTCTATAGTAAGTTTTTTGAAACAAAAGTTTAACAGGAACCTAGATAAATACTACCTTTATCCAAATAATAACGTAAAGTGATAAAAATATGCTCAAATTTTAAATTATTTTGGTATTACGTTCCTAGGTAAGTAGATACGTTCGCCGAGCCCTTAAGCATGAATACAGTCATGTAGTTCCTATACTCCAAACTCTGCTTACCTAAGTATTTTGGGGCTAGATGATGCTATGAAATGCTCGACTATTTATGTATTTAGAAGTCTAAGCGCTTTTTTCAACAACTCCAAGTAGGTCCCAAATAAACCATCTGACATAATTATAGAGACGTGTGCTTCGTGCTAATCAGCTGTTATTTGCAGAAGTAATTAATTATTTTAACTAAACAAGTAATAAATATTGAACTTTTATGTGGAGATAGTGAAAAAAGTCTATGATTTTTTTTTTTTTTTATATACTGTCTAATGTCTGTTATTAGTTTTAATGTCCATGTGGTGTACAATAAAGTGTTAATCTATCTATCTATCTACCTATCTAATATGAAATACCGTGGGTTTTTAAACATTTTGCTTGGGGTACATATGAAAAGTCCGAAAACCGAAATGCCGATCCTTGAAATGCCGATGCTTAAAATAGCGAAATTCGATATGTAGAACGGTTGAAATGCAGAAAGCTTGAAAGATAGAAGATTGTAAGGTCGAAAGCTAAAAATCAGAATGCTCGAAATGCCGAAAGTTTCAATTGCCGAACGTTTACAAAGTAGAATGCTTAATAAGTATAAGTTCCAAATGCCGAATGACTAAAACATCGAAAATGATCGGAATAAGTACTTACATAAATTATTGAATTTTTTAGTACTTTATTTCGTGGTAGTTTTTACGGGTGCGAAAGTAGTTTAGGTGTAAAGTAGCAAGATGGAAACGTGATAGTGAAACGACTTAAATACTTACAAAATTATTGTATTCTTAACCGAACTTAAAAAAATAAGGAGGAGGTTCTCAATTCGTCGGATTTTTTTTTTGTGTTTTTTGTGTACGTTCACCGGTTACTCGAAGACGCCTCGACCGATTTCAAAGATTCTTTTTTTGTTTGAAAGGGTACACTTTTCCAATGTTCCTTTTGATCATCAGGTCAGGATCTGATGATGGGATCTTGGAGAAATCGAGGTAACTCTTCATATTTTAAAGGCATACGCGATTCGGGATTTTTTTAAGAACTTGATAGGATATCAGTGACAATGCAATATGATGGTAACATTAAGCTGACCTGATGATGGAGTCAGAAGCTGTTCAACAGAACTCCTCAGTAAATAAGCCGATTTAGTTAAAACTCGGCATATCTGTCAAGTTCCGACTACAATGTAATAATATGGTCATAACAAGCTGATCTGAGGATGACATCAGGAGCTGTTCCACAGAACTCTTCAGTAAATAGTCCGATCGAGTTGAAACTTGGAACTCAGCGTATCGGTGAAGTTCCGACTACAATGTAATAATATGCTGACAGCTGCTGATCTGATGGAGTCAGGACCTATTGTGTCAGAACTTCTCAGTGAATAACAGTGGAAGATCCATGTTTGGGTCTCCCTCCCCCTCCCCTCCCCCTCCCTCTCCCCCTCCTCCTCTCCCCCTCCTCCCCCCTCCCCCCCTCTCTTCCTCCCCCTCTCTCTCCCTCCCTCTCCCTCCCTCTCCCTCCCTCTTCCTCCCTCTCCCTCCCTCTCCCTCCCTCTTCCTCCCTCTCCCTCCCTCTCCCTCCCTCCTTCTCCCTCCCTCTCCCCCCTCTCCCTCCCTCTCCCCCCTCTCCCTCCCTCTCCCTCCCTCTCCCTCCCTCTCCCTCCCTCTCCCTCCCTCTCCCTCCCTCTCTCTCCCTCCCCCTCTCCCCCCCTCTCCCTCCCCTCTCCCTCCCCCTCTCCCTCCCCCTCTCCCTCCCCTTCTCCCTCCCCCTCTCCCTCCCCCTCTCCCTCCCCCTCTCCCTCCCCCTCTCCCTCCCCCTCCCCTCATTCTAAATACAGGTGAAAGAATTTTTTAAATCAGATGAGTAGTTTTTGAGATAACCTCCTACATACGAGTATAAGGGGCCTTTCACTCTTCAGCGTGTCGCCGGTCGCGTCCGCGAGTTGACCATTCACAGCACAGAGAAATTCGAAAATTCAAAATTCTCTGTGCTGTGAATGGTCAACTCGCGAACGCGACCGGTGACACGCTGAAGAGTGAAACAAGCCTAATACAAACACACTTCACCTCTTAATAATAATAAGTAAAGACAAAAAAATATTCTTACATCTACATACGTATTTCGAGCATTACTGGTTTCAAGCTTTTATATTTCAAGCATTCTAAATTTTGAGCGTCGGCATTTTAAGCTTCTATGTTTTAAGCTTCGGTATTTTGGCTTTCGGCATTTCGAGCATTCTGATTTTTAAGCATTCTACATTTAAAGCTTCTACATTTTAAGCATTCTTCTTTACGAGCATTCGCTATTTCAAGCATCGGCATTTCAAGGATCGGCATTTCGGTTTTCGGACTTTTCATATGTACCCTTTGCTTGACTAAAACATACACTTACTACGCGGCTCTGGCTTGCTGCCAAAGGCATATCTGCCCAAGTTCGGCAGGTTATCAACGTCCGGCTAACCTTAATAAAGCCTCTGAAGATCATTTTTCTTCCGCTGCAAAAATTTAGGTAAATGAGATTACATTGTCTACTAACGGAATAAATTATCATAAGACAATTTTTATTAATATACTTAATTATAGTTATAATACAAATGATTATGCTTCTAAAAGCAACCTCTGTCTACACTCAACGGGACAATCCATTTACGACCTTCTTATAACGGTGCACGCACAACCTCATTATTACTTTTTAGGGTTCCGTACCTTAAAAGGTAAAAAAAGGAACCCTTATAAGATCACTTTCTTGTCCGTCTGTCTGTCTGTCTGTCTGTCTGTCTGTCTGTCTGTCTGTCTGTCTGTCTGTCTGTCCGTCTGTCTGTCTGTCCGTGTGTCACCATCGATTATCTCAGGAACGGGTGGAGCTAGCAAGTTGAAATTTATACCATATACTGAGGTCTATAGTCCCTATTGTGACTATAAAAATCAAGGTCTTGAGTCAACACTATAAAAAGATATAGGCAAATTTAGGTTTTCGTGAAAACTTGTAAGTACCAAAACTTACCTTAATTATCAACTTTTTTTATTTTTTGGAATTTTTCCTTTACTTGTGCTGTAAGGCCTTGCTTGTAACCAAAATTGACAATTCTAGGTCAACCGGAAGTACCCTAGAGGTTTTGGGTCGAAAACCTAAATGGTAGTTCCCGTTGACCTAGAATCACGAAATTTGGCAAAAAGCAAGGTCTTATAGCACAAATAAAGGAAAAATTCCAAAAAATTAAAAAAGTTGAAAATTAAAGGGTTTTCCCATACATACATAGTTGACGCCAATTAAGATTGTCCTCTGAGTTGTATGGGCGCTCATACAAATAAGCGGGCTACAATAACATAATGGGTATAATGGGTAGGTACGGAACCCTCGGCGTACGAGTTCTACTCGCACTTGACCGGTTTTTTTTTTAATAATTAGGTACATCGCTACCACGTCTCCGCGATTGGGAACGTGTTAGCTGAAAAATTATTTAAAAAAAAAATTACAAACATATCATGCATACTGTGGAGGAACTGTTTTGTTATTCTACATTCCTATGGTGGCAAAATCCTCTAAAGTACAAAATTTGAACAATGCATAGCACCAGCATATATTTTGGAATGAGTGCTGGCTTTAACAATCCCACTTATTTCAGACCAAAGTTTCAGACTGTTTGTTGAAACGAAACAAGGATGTGCCCAAAACAAAAATAATACTTACTCGAATCTGCAAAGCCTAAACGTTACTTATTAAAGTCAAGACAATTTCGAATAAAAATTTGATTTATAAAGTCAACAAACTTTTGCAATTTTGTCTGACAGGAAAAATATGATAAAATATGATTGCCTCCGGACATGTTCAAGTTCTATAAAAATGGACGGCCGCAGGCGAGACGGAACGGAAGAGACGACACAGCAAACACACATTTGTTCGCCTCAGGTTCTTCCAACAAACAGGACAAAGGAATCGGATAGAAAAAGGATAAATAATGGTCCGAGGGTGCGGCACTACGTGCGTACAAATAAGGGAACAATTTCACGTAAATATCGCGCGCAATACGAACATGCGGGTACATGAGAATAATTGCTACCTTTTGTTTGACATAATTACATGAATTTATTAATAGATTAATAATCTAAGTACTTACATAGCGTGTTGGCTTAAACAATAGCCTTTGTTTAATTATTTTTAGTATTGTACTTAATAAGGTTTTTATTAATGAGTACTTATGTATTTTCTATTTTTATATCCAAAAATGTTTAAGTCGTTTAGATATTAGTAGGACCTTATAAGCAGTATTCATTCATCTTATTCATAAACAAATCTTCTCAATATTTTACTGTAGAATCAAAAAACAACGAATTATTAACTAAGAACCGCTTGTATTTCTTAGGTTGGTACGAAGATAACTGGTTCGAAACCAACTTGGAAAGGGAAGGCATCGACTGCACAGTGGAGCAGATGAGAGAGGCTGCAGAAGGTCATCTAACAACTGAAGCCCTCATGTGGAACCAAAACTCAAACCAGACCACCATATCTGGTATGACATCGGAGGATTTTCGGTAAGTGTCTCATATTTTGCTAGTCAAACCGTAAAAAATATAGCGGGTTTACTAAAAATATCACTAACCACAGGATACGCTTACGTGTTACCAACAAAGGTACTCACGGATACTGCAGCTTTTTACCCGTGAATTAATTTTGTGAATTCCGATGATAAGTACATCCGCTTACTTTACCTCTGCTGAATATAAGACATTCAAAAAAATTAGGTATACAAAAAACATCTACGAAGCTGCTACATTCTCTCAGCACCAAAACAAAGTTGGTAGGTATTCAAAGTTTGGGTAAGAAAATCCTGTGTATTCTAATATGAATTCGAAATGGATGGAGTTAGTTGTGTAAACCAAGTGCCTCTCGTATGTTTGCTATCGAAAGCCACGGCGGCGTCAACGTTCGAGCTTTGTGGCACCACCCTTCTCCTTGTCGCCAGTAAGCTTATCGCAAACTACATAAATTGCTTGAATGAATTGGGGTTGTAAGACGTAAATGCATAGTATTTTTACTGCAATAGGGCTCATCTATAAGACAATAGCACTTGATGTAATATGTAAAAGAAAATTATTAGTGACAGGTTAATCTACATTTGCCGCGTCGCATTGTCTTTTGTGGTACGAATTGGATGAATGGAAGATTTACTGAAACCTAAATTGAATTACAGTTCTTAAGTTGAGCTTTTGACCACTCAGCTATAAATCCCTTAGTTTTTACTAGAATTGGTCGCTTTATCCAATTGTGGCACTAACAAACAAAATTCGAAAGGTTCGCGCCAGCTCTCTTTGATCGCGTGTTCGTTCGTTTTCTTTTATCACTCAAGCGCGTTGAGCTGATTTATTTAAAACACGACAGCAACATTTTATTGCGTCTTTGAAGTGAATCCATTGGTTCTGAAGATTGAAATGTCTGTAAAATTATTATATTGATTAATACTCTTATTGGCGTATTTCAAATTTTGTATTGTGTTGTCTTAAGAGTCTTATGATAGAAGAATAATGTAAAAGACAGTTCATGTTTCTGTCTTTCTTCTTTCTGCCTATAAATGATAGATACATATTTTCTAAACAAAGAATCAGGGGCCCTAGCCATATTACACGATCTATCGTCGCTGTAGAACGATCTATCGTCGCTGTAGAATAGAACACTTCAAAATGTATAGGAATTGACGTTCTGACCACGTGACTCATCTACTTGAAACGTCAAATCCTATACATTTTGAAGTGTTCTATTCTACAGCGACGATAGATAGTGTAATATGGCTAGGGGGGCAGGTCAACATCGCGTTTGAGATAAAGAACAAAGGCTTCCATAATAATATATCGTTTCATTTGCATCCAAAAAAATATTGCCACAACATCAGTATAAAAGTGAACTAGATTAAACTTAATATTTTCTGAATAAAGTGCTTTTATTATTTTTTAATGTTATCAGAACTAGAAGTGTCTCAGAGAGAATAAAGTCAACAAAGTTCAAAACTATTTAAATATTGTTCTTGCCAAAAGCTCTGAAAATGTCGCACTTTTTTTTGTATTTTTAAGACAAAACTATGTATGGATAGTTCGTGTTTGCCTATTCAAATTGTTGAATAGGAATGATCCACTGATACACTACGTTCGTTGACTGAATGATTATAATTCCCTCTCTCGTTACTTTTAGACTGCTAAAATGTTACTCAACCGACTGCAAAATGAGAGCAAATTCATTATTTATGTAGATGTAAAACGTATGGGGAAGCAGCTGGGATATGAATCGTAAAGAATTGTGGGCTCGACGACGAGGGAATTAATTACCTAAAGTACATCATTTATTATCACAATGAGCTTTTCTGTGACGTCATGTTTTGTGAGTAAAAGTTGTTTTCATAACGAGCTTTACAAATATATCATTCTAAAATACATTCAGTAAAATTATAACGGATTTAGCCTATAAAATGTATTTGTTTTAAGACAAAGCGACAAGTTCTTAAAAGGGCAAAAAGCTTTCTATTGGAAGCCCTATAAAATCCAACCTTTGTAATCCAATTTTTTATAATAAATAACGGGGTTATTCAGTAAAGTGTTGTAGAACTTGTATAAGTTAAAATTCAACCGAGACCTTGGGACGTATGGAACACTTTAGAAAAAAATATATATAATTTTTGTCATCTTGGACTTTCCAGATTTTTATACTTAAAATTCGTGGTCTGATGGCATTGTTTATTGATGACTTGCAAACAAAAAGGCCCTTGCCAAATGTTGCATACAAATTCAACTCCTGAATTTTATACTTCTGTCTGTAATAAAAATGACAAAATGTAATATGGAAGTCATGAATTCGACCGTCTAACATATATGGTTTTCAAATTATTTTACCTATAGGAACTATAATGATGTAATTATAAAAACGCCTATATATACCTACCCTTAAATATATTTAATTAAATATGTACTTGTTTATTTTTTAACTTTAATAAATGGCCCCTTTTTAAAAGTAAATTAAATTGAATGTTGCATTATGATGGTGATGGTGATGGCCAATAGAATTTTAAAAGCTTCTAATGCATCCAACTCGTTCGTTTCCCCTTTGCCGCTCAGTGCACTTATTTCTAAGAAAGACTCCGCTTCCGAACAAAGCTAAGTACCGGCGGAGTCCCGGGGGCCTATAGCAATAAGCTTTTCATCGCAGTAGTTTTGCTAACGTCTATGTACGTAGTGCAGTATAACAACGAACAACTTTACAAGGTACCTACTCCATTTTATGATTCTTCAAAATGGAGTGAATGCAGGGAAGGCTAGAAATGATGTTGTAGTGAGGGAATTTGTAACTAGAAACTTGTGTACTACAAATTACAAATATAATATTAATCTTCATACGCATCGAAGAACAATTGCTTTGAGCTTGAGTTATTTTGGCTACCTACCAGAATTTGTGAAACTTGAATACCTAGTCATGCAAATACACTTTACCTACTTTGTAAAAACAGGTTGTTCTTTCAAAGAAAAACTTATTCGTTTGTTCCTTCATTTGTTCACTTTTTCGTCATACAAAACAACATATCAAATTATGAACCTAATAATCTTGATAACTCAAGCATCAAAGACGTCATAGAAAATTAGAATGGCTATTATTAAACAATCGATACAAAAGTGGTGCAGACAATGTTATGAACGGAAATAGGTTCTGTGTTCATTATAAAGATTTCGTTACAATTTATAAACCACTGTTTAATTCTTATTTTAGGATTCCCCAGTGACTTATGTGAAGCAGACATTCAATATTAATAAAAGAACACCATTTCAATTACATTTTTAATTCGTTTCAAGCACATGTAAATGTACAAAAAACTAATCTAAATAAAAAATTGATGTACTTTCTGCAACTATATTTCAAGAGACACGTCCCGTTTCATACTATAAGGATCACAACCGATGAGCAGTTTTTTGAGAAATATAAGAGAACATAGTTTACTTTTTTCTTTAAACAGGTTACGACTTAACGAAGCTCTGAAGGCGGCTGGATATGACATCGATGGAGAGAAGTTCCCAGAAGGATATCAAGAAGCACCTCTGGCTTATGATGCAGTATGGTCGGTCGCTTTAGGTATGTCTCTTCAATATTTTTAAAGTATGTAGAAAGTAACCTTTCGATGTGATACAAAAGTCCATAAGGAAGTCACACCAGGTGTTACGCTCCGTGGCTAGTTATGACTTTCAACTGTTACATACGTTTAGCGTGGCGAGTCCGATAATTATATCAACTTGCCCCAACCAGGAGCTAACAGAAGTTCCAAACTTGGTTTGTTATACAAGAGTGTTGTTGCTAACTGAATTATGGAAGCAAATTTCTCACAATTTACCTACAATAATTACTTACATGCAATTCGGTATTGCCACGGTTTTATATTTACATTATTTTTATGTTTATTTATCAGTAATATACTAAAAAAAAAATAAAGTTTAAGAGCAAAAAACAATGCTAAAACCGTGTGACGGTTTGTCTGCATGCTTGAGACATAAAATAATATAAGAAAATGCTATAAATGTTGAATCCTTTTATGTAGGGTGACGCAAAGGTAAACGAGGATCGCCAAGAGGCTATTGAATATAAATTTTGGAACAGCCCATTATATGAAGAGAAGTTAGAATTGTAAATTACCATGAGACATTATATCATGTAATTTATGATTATACCACATTATTATTGTGATGCTAGGAATGAAATAGAATGTTTGGCAATACAATTAATATTATTAAAAAAGGGCTATTTTTCTAAATTAAAAAATGTCTGAGCTTGCTATGATGATTACGAAAACATCATTCTAAGTAAATATTAACATTTTTAGTTAATAACTAGCTGTACCCGGCATGCGTTGCAATGCCACGTGACGTGAAGTAAAAAAGTGTTTGGTTTTATATTCTGTACATAAACAGATTTTTTTGGATTTCAAATTAAATAAGTTTGTGTGTCATGTATTCCCGTCCCCATCCCCGTCCCGTCCCGTCCCGTCCCGTCCTCGTCCCCGTCCCCGTCCCCGTCCCCGTCCCCGTCCCCGTCCCCGTCCCCGTCCCCGTCCCCGTCCCCGTCCCCGTCCCCGTCCCCGTCCCCGTCCCCGTCCCCGTCCCCGTCCCCGTCCCCATCTCCTTCTCCCCCTCTCCCCCTTCCCCTTCAGCTCGATGTCACCATATCATTACATTATATTGGAAACTTGACAGATATGCTGAGTTCCGAGTTTCAAATCAATCGGCATATTTACTGAGAAGTTATGTTGAACAGCTCCTGACTCCATCCTCAGATCAGCTCACTGTCACCATATTATTACATTGTAGATTGTAGTTGAAACTTGACAGGTTTGCCGAGTTTCAACTCAATCGGCCTATTTACTGAGGAGTTCTGTTGAACAGCTCCAGGATTCCATTATCAGATCCTGACCTGATATGACCAAGACACCACCTTTCAATCAAAAAAATAATGTTCCAAATCGGTCCAGGCATCTTCGAGTAATAAATAATCGAGTACCTCCTTTATTTTGAAGTCGGTTTACTAAAAAATATTTAAATCACGCGTAGACTAATAAGTGACTGCCGCATCTTTGCATCAGCGCGATTCAGAAAATGGTCATTTTTGGTCCCGCCATCTAGTTTTGATTACGGAAAACCATGCGTTTATCTGGGTTTCTTTCGTTTTGCTCGGCTTTTGCCTTTTCGTGATGATGAATAGCTTAAAACCTTCCTCAAAAAATTAGCTATCCAAAACCAGAAATAATTTTTCAAATTCAACTGGTACTTCCAGAGATTAGCGCGATCAAACAATCAAACAAACTCTTCCGCTTTATTATATTAGTATAGAGTATAGATAAAGATAAGTATAGATTATTTCCAACTTTTCAGATCACCGGGTTTTTATTTTTTTATTAATTAATATTTTTTTTGGAGACACACAGCACCATCTAGCCCTAAACTAAGCAAAGCTTCTTACTCCTATGAGAACCAGATATCACAATCTGGTTTCAGCTAGCTCCAATAGATGTCTCTATGTCCTAATTGTTCTCGAAAAAACTTTAAATTTAATGAGTGAAGTTGTCGTATTTAATTACTTATGATAAGAGTTTTTTTAATAATATTGAAAATCATGCAATAAGTTCATTGTAACTTGGATATGCTGGGTAACTGTGGGACTTTAGTTCAGAACAGAACTATGCTGGGTAATATATGACTCATCTCAGAAATGGCTTTACCGATTTTTATGCAGTTTTCACTGTTGTATTGTGGTAAGCCTGGGTCATTTTTTAGTGTTAGTTTCATCAAAATCCGTTCAAAAATAAAAAAGATACATCCTTTTTTATATTATTTTTTTACTAAAGTCACAGTACATTCTTTAAATGAACATATCTTTTTTATTTGTGAACGGATTTTAATGAAACTAATACTAATAAAAGGTCCAGACTTACCACAATACATCAGTGAAAACTGCATCCAATTCGGTTAAGCCATTTCTGAGATCAGCGCGAACAGCGAACAGAGAAATAAAGTCACAGATTACAGCATACTATGCACTTTTTTCATTCTAGAACGCGCTTACGAAGTGTTTTGGTGCTCTAGGGTTATATAGATCAAAAACTGACTTCACTTAATTGAATACTTATAAGTTTGTACTTAGACTTCATTCTTATTATAAGTATAGATTCTTACTCCAACACAACACGCCCTGACAGTATGTGAATTCGAAGGTGTACGTTTATGCGAGAACCTACGCATGCTCTCCCCTTTTATCACTACCGGCATACTAAAATGTATGCAAACTTTGTTCCCTTGCCGAAGAAAACTAAGTGTACCTACTATCACTAATAACAGAAGTAAATGTACTTTTATAATAATAAAATATTCTTCTTGGTCAGCTACAAGGACTGTAAGATTTTTCCGTTTTAATAATGACGAAGTTCTTTCTATTTATCTTAGCTCATTTCGCTTCGTTCGTTGTAGCTGTCGACGCTCGTTAGGCAGTAACGTATATTTTACCTCGTGAATATAATATCTAGCCCCTTGGCATGTCCAATTAAAAGCTTCATTTATATAATGCTAGGTAAATGAGGTTGTAATTGAGACGAAATTACAGCCAACGCAATATTAGCCGTATTTGCATAAAGTCACGCTTGTTCATAAACTGAAGAAAACAACACGAGTCGTGTCATTGGTACATAAAAGGCTCTTCAGTACAAGCTAAAATATTTTTCGAGTTAATTTAAACTATCTGACCGTTTCAGTTATTTTAAAATTAGCAAACACAGAGCCTCGGGCTAATGCTGTGACTGCCATCATAATAAGTTAATGCCAGCAAACTGCAAAGTGATCAAATTACTTTGAATTCCAGCTCGCTCTAGCTACTGTGTTTCTGCTTAACTCGTGAAAGTTCGTTTAAAACTAACTAGAGTGATCTTTTTTACTTAAAACTGGAATAATGGGACGCTCGCTTACTTATAATTTATCCTAATGCTTTTTAGATTTACAAATACTTTTATTTCTTGATAAAATTTGTTTGTTTTACGACAATATCCTGCCCGTATCATGCTTTGGTACAAGAAGTGCAATGATGGTATTTTTTATACTAGTGGCGTTGGTCTAATCTTTGACGACCATTCGTTTGAGGTTTTATGAGATCTTCGAGAATTTGATATTAAAATGATTTTTTTTTCCCAATAGCATTCAACAAAACGATGAAAAAACTGCAGAAGAGCGGCTTGAGTTTGAAAAACTTCACTTATACGAACAAGAAGATAGCTGATGACATCTACGAGGCTATTAACTCAACATCCTTTCTAGGGGTTTCGGTAAGTTTTTACCCAACTACACTTTAGATGTACCCTTTTCATCTGTTTTCTATCACGCTCATAAATTGCACCTTACGTACTGAATTTACGCACAGAGTCCTGAAATTTAGAGCCATCTAAAGAATCTAAAGAATAATGTTATAGCTTCTAAAAAAACAATAATAATAAACCTTAAAGTCGATAAACTTCTATCTTAATGATGAAACAGTCTACAATAGAGACACTATATTCAAAAGGAAACTTATTCAATTTCGTAGATTTTGTATATTAAGGGACCGGCGAACGTATCTCGTACCTCTTAACTCGAATTGGTGTAATCTACTTCTAAGTTTTTCAACGAAAGGGGTAATCAATCGTCAGTTATATCGCGACGGCTGATCCAATAGAGATAACGCTTTTTGTGCGCCACCGATGAAAAAAGTTTTAATAAACGGTTAAAAATTTCATTTTAATCCAGCTATATTATTCTCATTCAGAACTCGAACTGTGCAATGCAATTTTCAAATTATGTTCATTGCATTCATAGATTTGAATATGCGAATAGAATAGTATCATAGATTTAAAAGCGTTCAGTATCTCTATTATCAGCCGTCGCGAACCAAATATTATTTGTAAAAAAGTGAGCATTACACATACAATATAACATCAATATTGTTATAAATACAAGTTCCCAGCATCGATATATAATTATCATCGGCTGTATAATAGATAAAGTTGTTAGACACAAGAAAATAAAAACCAAAAGCTAATTATGTTACTATAATACGTCGTCACATTTAAGTTGTTTCATTGCTAATTAAACTTGTCCATGTATCAACTCGAACTATTTTCTAAAGAGTTCAAAGCTTGTAACCTTTAAGATATTAGATTTATCAACCAGTCAATACATTTTCTAAAGCCTGATGAACTGAGGCTATTTTAAAAGAGGACAATAGTGGAACTTTATAATATACTGTAACCTTTCATAAGAATTTCAAGTTGCACTGAAACAAAAGCCAACCGTGTCCCAGTAGAGCAAGAAACAAAAAACAACGTCGCGTCGGCAATTGTAGATATAAATTGCTCAGGGGTATTGCAATCTTACTACGCAGAGAATGCAGTTACACAAGCCCCTAGCGACGATACTAGGTTAGGGCTGGCTCTAAAAAACTTTTTTTGTTCAAGGGATTTCACATTGAGAGCTAAATAAAAAATCATTGAATATAGTACAATTTCATCGTTGTATAGAACTATGACGTCCCTGTTCGGACAACTCAAAATAGGTAGCCAAATTGCGGTAGGAAAACTAAACAATGATAGGAATAATGATGTTGCATAATATACTCTCCGGCGTTAAACAAGTTAAAACACAAGCTCGTAATAGCTCGGACATATGGGCGTAATTTAATGCAGGTATGCAATAACATGCTAATTGCCACTCAAATTAACAGCGCACATATTGTAGTACTTTTATGTCACTATATCCAAAAAGCTTGCTTATTTATGGTGTTCTTAATTTCGATAAGAAAGATTTAATATTTCATCAAAAATGAAGTGGAGATGGGCGGAGCATTTGGCTAGGAATGAAGATGGTAGATAGACAAAGGCAGCAACCGAGTGGTGGCATCATGAAGGTCGCAGACCACAATAGCCAGATGGTCTGATGACCTTGTACGAGTTTGTGGCAAGCAGTGAATGCGATTGGTGTAGGAACGGAGAAAATGGCGAGTAAACGAGTAGGCCTATGCCCAGCAGTGGCTGAAATAGTTAGATATAAAATTATGCATATAAATTCCGTAGTATGCGTCAGATCATAAATTGGTCAGGTAAACCTTTAATTAGTGGATAATTGGTGTGTCAACGTATTAGCTCGATCAGTTGCTTGGATTGTAGATTATATGGGTAATTATCCGGCTGTTATGACGCAATCATATTAATCGTTATTGCCTAGGTGATGGGTAGGTACTAACCATTTCCAAAGTTACTAGATCATAACATCATAACAGAGGTTTGACCAACATTGTGTAAATAAAGTGCTTAATAGCGATAATCTCGTATTATTCATATCTTCATCACTTATTTACTTACAGTTTTTTTTTAAATGTCAGTGCTTGTATTCTTTGTAAGTATAGCGTAATAAAAAAAAGGGATTAAGTCAAACAAAGATAACCTTTATGGGTTTACATTTATTTACAAAAACTAAACTACTACATATTTACATAAAAGTATAAAATACAAAAAGAACCAGTTAAGCCACCTAAGGATCGTTGGAAACGATCTATAGGTAGCAACTGATCCAAGCCAAACAACATTTACATAAAGACAATTAATATACATTCAGGATTTATTAAATAATAATTTTAAATCCAAAAGAACCAGTTGCTCAATATAATGATCTTTCTAGAAGTTACGTAGGTACAGATTCATTTATGTAGATTCAGGTGTTCTTGTTTAGTGTACGTATTCAAAACTAGCTCTTCTCAGAGTTTCCGTAGTGTGTTACCCGGATATAACTTTAACTGTAATATGTACAACTATTTCGACGTAGCAGCATAACAAACAAACATCCCCACAAACTCTCACATTATTCTCATTTTCTACACATTTCCTGCAACCTATTTTTTTCCAGTTCTAATTTCAACTACTTAAATCTATTCCGCGGCGTGAAACAAAAATCTTCATTAACATTCCTTTGTTTTTTCTTGGGCCTGTTTAATACCCCACTTCATATTAACTTCATACGGCTTTTACACCCTTCTACTCATTTATATTGTGAACTAGCTTTTAACGCCACTAGCGGTCACCCATCCAAACTGTGACTGCTCAGAATGTCGCTTAACTTCAACGATTAAGAATCGAATCCAGCTACACCACTAGATAAGATAAATTATAGATTACTTACCCGACGGACGTTGACCTGTCTTAACTATGAATATTGAATTGGAATTGGTATAATCGACATCTGTTTTAAACTATATTCAGTGTTTTTACCAAGGAATTTCTATACTACGTACCTGGAATGCTGACTGAGACAGAAAACAAGGTCCGCTTGAGAGATAAAACTTGGGCGGCGTGTCTCTTTCTAAAGGGTGACCATAAACTAAACATTCCTAGTCCCTAAGGGGCATTTTCCATCATTTTCTGATTTACGTGATGTTTCAGGGCATGATTTTTGAATTAAAATACTGATACAATTTTGATCCTTCATTTTGATTCTTGAATCTTGAATCTTGATTCTTGAATCTGAAAACTGAAATTTTGAATCTTGAATCTTTGAAGTGACAGCTGTCAAACTTCAAATGGCCATATCTCGGGAACTACTCATCCTAGACTCCCCGTTCTCAGTTCAAATGAAAGCTATTGAAGAGATCTTCATTTAAAGTGACAGATGTCAAACTTCAATCAGCCATATCTCGAAATCTACTCATCCTAGACTCTTCCTTTTTAGCTCAAATGAAAGCTATGACCAAGATCTACATTTTCAATAACAGCTGTCAAAATGACATCTGTCATCTGAAATGTAGGTCTTGGTCATAGCTTTCATTTGAACTGAGAACGGGGAGTCTAGGACGAGTAGTTCCCGAGATATGGCCATTTGAAGTTTGACAGCTGTCACTTCAAATGAAGATCTTGGTCATAGCTTTCATTTGAACTGAGAACGGGGAGTCTAGGAAGAGTAGTTCCCGAGATATGGCCATTTGAAGTTTGACAGCTGTCACTTCAAATGAAGATCTTGGTCATAGCTTTCATTTGAACTGGGAACGGGGAGTCTAGGACGAGTAGTTCTCGAGATATGGTCATTTGAAGTTTGACAGCTGTCACTTCAAAGATTCAAGATTCAAGATTTCAGATTCAAGGTTCAAAATTCAAGAATCAAGGATCGAAATCCAGGATCGAAATCCAAGATCGAAACCAAGGATCGAAATCAAGGATCGAAATCAAAATCAAGGATCAAAATCAAGGATCTAATTCAAGGATCTCTAATTCAAGGATCGACACCATGGATCGAAATCAAGCGCTGATTTTGTCGAGCGCGATAAGGTAAAAATATCCTGAAATTTAAATGACATGGGCACACTACTAATCCTACAACGAGTGTGAAAGAGACGAAGCACCCAAGAAAGCCTTCCCAACAAGACCAACAATCCTTATAACCAAGATTAAATGATAATAGATCGTTGTGTAGTCGTGATAAGGTTCAAAATCCTTTGTACATTAAATGTCAGTTAGAACTCCAGATACGTAGTTTAGAATCTTCTTGGTTTTTACATCCTTTGACGATATTTGCAGCACGCATTCTGTCAATTCTATGTCAAACGTCTTAAGCTTACATTAAAAAAGTTTATATTGTTCAAAGCGCTAAAGTTGAGAGATATAAATAATTTAATATGGTCGTTGTCTTTTTAAATTTTCTAATTTTTCGCGCATTTTTCTTAATTTTTTGTCATAATATTTTTCTCCTGACATTAACAAACACAACAAAAAAGAATTAGTGAAATCAGTCCAGCCTTTCACGCGTGAGGGCGAGACCAAGGGCAATAGGGATTCATTTTTATACCTATATAGAGATATTGATTCAGTTTACATAGAAACATTTTCTTCCCAGGGTCTAGTAGCGTTCTCCTCCCAAGGCGACAGGATAGCGCTGACACAGATAGAACAGCTGACGGACAACCATTACGTGAAGCTTGGCTACTACGACACGCAGGCGGACAACCTCACGTGGCTGGACCGGGAGCGATGGGTTGGTAAGTGCCTTGTCAAACTTAAGGACTGTTTACATCTACAGATATTGAACGTGGTGTAATTCAGCCTTAAAGGCTGAATTACACCAGGGCAACAACGTGCGACAGTGCCTCATGCTACATATTGTGACATGTGACATCTTGTGGCATGCTACAAATAGAAAGCAGTTGCGGCATTAGTGGCATGCGGCAGCCTATTTTACGCCGAGGCAACATCGTGCTTGGGTCAGTCTGCCACATGACGCAAGGTGTTGCCATGTCGCACGGTTCTTGCCACAATGTGCGACATTTTTTATTCTGTAGCATGCGGCCTTGTGGCACGCCGCAATGCCGCACAGTGCCCCGGTGTAATCCAGCCTCAGACATGTAGCGTGCCAGACATCGACAGACAACGACAGACATCGTCAGTCACGGCCGTTCTTAAACAAAATACAGAGAGAAGAAGCACTGCACGGGCCCGTTACGGTTCTCGAATTATTTTGTTGTTGTTTGTTACGAATAATTTTGTCTGCGCTAGTTGGCGGTCTATGTAAATAACATTGACCGGCAGCTAGCGCAGACAAAATTATTTCCCGTGCCCGTGTCTATGCGTGTGCGCGCGACCCTTGTCTATGCGACTATATGAATACGTTCATACAAATTGTATAGAAGAATATTATTTTGTCTTCCACGCTACGTGTCTGTTACGCTCAATGTCTAGATATAAACAGTCCTTTATCCTCCATATCATAATTCCATTAGGGAATACTTCAAAAATATTTTTGTCCTTTCATTGAATTACAGAACAGCGTTGACATGTTTATAATCTTTTTATTAGTTTACTTGATAATGGGATCTGGACGTGCGATCAAAAGGTGGAGGGTTTGAATTATATTTAAGTTAAACTAACAAACATTATTTGTACCAACGAAACTATGTTGCCGAAAATCGTTGGCAAGAAATTACCAATGAAAGAACATTTCATTAAGCCAAGGTTGGAGGTAAAAATATAGGTACTTACCTTTGATTTCGATTTCTATAATGATTTATTCATCAGTCTTTCATAAAAGCGGGGAGTTTGCCCGCGACTATAGCTGTTATAATATGCTAACATGCATAATATGTTATGTATAATTTCAGGCTTATGTCAGTAGTGCAGAGTGACTAATAGAACTGTCAGTGCCCTGCACTCGCTAAAATGTCATGTTTGCTACGAATAAAATTAATTATGTAAATTGTAGCAATGTATAAAACTAGATACATCGTGCACATGGTCTCGTGACGGCAGAAATATATTTGATGTCACAGCAACCCACTCCAATTTGCGTACATAAGTCGTATAAAGACCCCGAAATAAAAGTGAAATGCACGAATTTCATATATTTTGTGTTTGAGCGTGTTTGAGCAAACATTCAACCTAAGAGAGAAATTTTACCGAATGCACTTGTAAACGATTCGTTCTACTTGCACGAATGTATAAAACTCTTGTAGTTTGAATGTGAAAAATTTCCGTCAACGCGAGCGAGCTTTACCAGTGTGTTTTATAGCTTGTGTGAAAGGAAAGGCAATTTCATATCTCGCTGGTGACAGTGCAATAAAAATGTTGAGCACCCACTTGATTATTTTTGTAATCTATTGTAGGAATAGGTTACTTGCTTGAAAAAAATTCTAAACAAAAAGTAAATTCATAATTTTTGTGTAAGTATCTAAAACAATATTCATATTTTCACAAAAGTTGTGAAAAACGTATTTCTCTACCAATTTCAATATTATTTATGTACGTGAAAAAATTCGGTTGGACGAATTGGATCTATTCAAAGAGAAAACTCATACCAATTGGAAATTATTTTATTCGCAAAAATGTCAGGTTTCATAAAAGTTTAACCGAAACCCGATATTTTTCAGGCATGTCGATTTACCTAATAATCTTGACTGAGAAATTCACTTCTAAAGGAATATTAAACTACTATAAGATCAAGGAACTTCCAATGTAAAATTGGACATGTTCACTGAAAAAAGTCACTTCAAGACTACAAAGCAATTTGCTTTGTAGTATCGAAGTAACTACTCAAAGTACTTCATAATTTTCGGTTTAAATACGGTTCTTCAAAGAAGCTTTAGAGATTTTGTAAATTGTAATTTTTGGCTCTTCCATCACAGAAGGTTGCCAACCCCTGCACTAGGCCAACATAAAAGAAAACATGGGATCCTGTTATAAACAAGACCAAATTGCTCAGATTTTTGTTTCTACGTGATAACGCTTTATTTAGTGGCTGGGATAAGAAATTCCCAGTGTCACTCCCTCACTCGCTCAGGCTTTTATAGGCTTTGTCCAAAATCTGTAATGATGCGCTGTACTTATATCTGCTGCGTATAGAGAAACAAAATTCCAAAGTAATTTCATTTCATAAAGTAAATTTTGCCAAATACCTATAACTATAAGTAAAATAATAATAAAATAAAATTATTCATAGCTGCCTATTATTATTATTACTTTAGCTTATTTTAGCCAACATTTTCATTGCCCTAAAAACTAATTTCAGTTACTTACAATAAAATCCACTTTGGGTAATACAAATTTCTTCAATAGAAAAACTTATCAATAACAATATTTTACAATAGGAACAATTTTATAAGATTTATCAGACTTATTTATTTTTTGGGCTGTCCATTAATCAAAGGTAGAGGTCTCTTCGATTTGTTTTGCAAATAAATCACGAGTATAAATCAATTGTTGCGCAACACTACACTTGACAGCCGGGTTTTGGAGTAGGTATTTTACGACTCTTTTATGATCTGCACGCCTGTGACCCTGACGCAAGCTCCTGAAAGAAGGTTTTGGACCGTCTATTAGTTATGCAAAAGCACTTTTCTTCTATAGAATTTTGTACTAAGTTAAGTATATCGACACCATTCTTGACACTAGGCACAGATTTCGGGGTCCATAATCTTAAGCTGGGCGTGGTATGGGCATGTTATGCGGAGGGAAGAAAGTCATATTATAAGGAAAGTGTTAGAAATGAATGTGGAAGGATACATAGGTAGAAGACGGCCAAAGAAAAGATGGATGGATTGTGTGAGAGAGGACATGCATGTGAAAGGAGTGACTACAGAGATGACGAGTGATAGGAGAGAATGGAAGAGGAGAACATGTTGTGCCGACCCCACCTAGTGGAAAAAGGGCAAGGAGATGATGATGAATCTTAAGCTGGGCTCAAACTAGACTCAATTATTGATTTCTATAGAGTTTTACTAAAATAAAGATTAGGTAGACGCTACATCTGTAGGCTGATAATCTAACTTGTCTTAAACCTCGAATTGGTCTCAAACTGTCAAAACGATCGCGTAGGTATCTTATAAAGGTGCGTATAAATTAAGCGCGGCAGCCGCGCGAGCCAATGTTCGACCAGAGTTGACATTCATTTGCCGCGCGAGCCAATATGTAGATATAAATTTAGTTGGACGTGGCAGGCGCGCGCGGCAGGCGATCCATCACGAACAAACCGTGAACTAACACCGTCGACAAAACTACAACCGTCCCCACTGCGCGCGAGCGAACGACTGAAGCTCCTTTGATGCGGTCTAAAAAACCAACAGCGAGCGGATCGCCCCGCGGCACGTTCGAGCGCGGCAATGTTCGCGTCGCCGCGCGCGGCGGTCCCGTCTACATACAGCGCGGCCGCCGCGCGCGCCAATGTTCGATGGTTTGCCGCGCTTAATTTATACGCGGCTTAACGCGTTCGGTCTCGTTGAGATGAAACACAGCTACTTGCGTGGTACTAAACTGTCATATTTGCGAGTTTGAGACCTATTTTGGTCGCTATCAAATATAGACAATCAAAAGGCAGGATATCCTTATAATGTTTTTCTTTCATACAGGTGGCAAAGTACCTCCGGATCGAACAGTGATTGTGAAGGAACTCCGCACGGTGTCCCTGCCTCTGTTCGCGTGCATGACTGCTCTCTGCGTAGCTGGCATCCTGGCGGCTATTGGGCTCATCATCTTCAATATCGTTCACAGACGAAGAAGGTAACTCACAATCTCTGAGTCAAGTAGTAATTTACTTAGCAGTGGACATCTACGGAATGATAATAGTGACATAGGTCTTTGACTGAAAACCTTTTGCTTACACAATTGAGTAAAAAATGTCTACGAGAACCCGTTACAATACGCGCCCCGTATCAATGTCAAATACCAGCCCTTTGCTGATAAGAGTAGTTTGGACGCATCCCAATTTCGACAAGGGCCCTAAAACAAATCAACCAGCGAGAAAAGCGGCGCTCTGAATCGATATCACTAAAAATTTCAATCCAACGTTGACAATAAAACAGATGCCTAAAATAAAACCCTTGCAATTCGGGGCGCTAACAGCACGGTACGATTATTTTGGAATTTGACTTTCACGGCATTGTATAGATTCAGATCAGTGAAATAGGTTCACTAAAAATTGCTCTTAAGCAAAAGCAAAAATAAATACTTACTTACAAATATTGTTTTGCTAACTCGTATCTTACCGGTGGTTTCGCATAAAAATATCTTTTGTATGCGAAGCGAAGCATTTACGTTCAGATTCGTAACCAAAACTAGCGAGGCCTGACCAAATCTAGCATTTTGTTTTCTGTAAAATTATCGTTGTATTTTGCAACCTATTTTTCGACTCCCACTGAATATAAAGCGGTCCTTGAGAATAACAATATTGGCTAGTGCTATTAATTACGTTCTCACAATACAAAATGGTTGAATTTTACTAACTTTGTGCAATAAAAACATTGTTTCCGTTTTCATTGTAAACGAACACAGTCGTTAAATTCTGACATGAGGTGCTGCAATACTTTTCTGTTGGTTTATGGTTCGACGAAATAACAGCAGAGAACGTATTTCCATGTGAATATTCCAACCTACACACACACCCTGTCTATTATCTCAATAAAGAGTGTTTTATGAGACCCACCGTAGATCTAGACACTGTTGTTTGAATTGGGTGTGAGGAACGTGCGTGATTTATTCATCCGTATATTTTTGTTGTTTAGGCGGAGTCTAATTCGTAACTTCACAGAACTGTTACTACTGTTATGTTTGTCACAAATGACATGAAAATACGTACTCCCCCTCAATTGGATTGTTTTGAGAATACCTAATAGTTTTCCTCATGCCAGAAAAATATTCAAGAAACTTGTCTACCGTTCACACGTAATTTGTAAACTCTGACCGAAATGAGAGAAGTTCAAAGTTTGAAGGCTGTATCTGACTGTTTGTGAAAATGTAATGGATTTTCTCTGAAAGCCAGTAAGTATTCGCGAGATTGTTTCAACAGATACGTGATTTCATATAAGTTTGATGGCTGTATGTTTTGACAAACAGGATAATAAGGGTAAAATTAATTTATCTTTAAGCTCGTGACTTAGAGCGTCGATCAGCCTTAAAACTCTGTCATCAGTTGCCTGGTGGCTATTCAAATGTTCACTGACCAACATTTTGTAAAGAATATACGATATACGTTCTTATAACTTACATGCTAATATACTATGAGAACATTCTAAATGACAGTAAAAAGTTTGTGAAAGTCAAATCAATATACTGGGTTAGTTCTCCCGACCGTGTGAGGAGAAAATCTAAACGGGGCTTGAGGAGGATCGCTTGTATCAATGCGGGTTTGAATCCCGTCGGAATCGAAAACTCTGATAAGACTTTTCATTTTAAATGTAGAGTAGGATTCAGCACTGAAGTCCAATAGACGCGGCGCTGCTATCGCAGAACTAGGTTATGTAAAAAAATACTAATTGTCCAAACGGCTTGAACAATAATAATTATGTTAGTTTGTACGTTCGTTAGCTCTACACACCAGAACAACTGAACGACCTTGACTAAAAGAGCATAATAAAGTAAATATAAAAACCGGTCAAGTGCGAGTCGAACTCGTACGCCGAGGGTTCCGTACCTAGCCATGGTGCCAATTAAGCTAGTCCGCTTAATTGTATGAGCGCCCATACAACTCGGAGGACAATTTTAATTGGCGTCAACTATGTATGTATGGGAACACCCTTTAATTTTCAACTTTTTTAACTTTTTGGAATTTTTCCTTTATTTGTGCTATAAGACCTTGCTTTTTGCCAAATTTCGTTATTCTAGGTCAACGGGAACTACCATTTAGGTTTTCGACCCAAAACCTCTAGGGTACTTCCGGTTGACCTAGAATTGTCAATTTTGGTTACAAGCAAGGCCTTACAGCACAAGTAAAGGAAAAATTCCGAAAAATAAAAAAAGTTGATAATTAAGGTAAGTTTTGGTACTTACAAGTTTTCACGAAAACCTAAATTTGCCTATATCTTTTTATAGTGTTGACTCAGGACCTTGATTTTTATACTCACAATAGGGACTATAGACCTTAGTATATGGTATAAATTTCAACTTGCTAGCTCTACCCGTTCCTGAGATAATCGATGGTGACACACGGACAGACAGACGGACAGACGGACAGACGGACAGACGGACAGACGGACAGACGGACAGACGGACAAGAAAGTGATCTTATAAGGGTTCCTTTTTTTACCTTTTAAGGTACGGAACCCTAAAAACAATTATAGTCGTATTTCTAATTATACGCACTAAAATTGACGATCAAATGTCATTTTTCATATATTTTTAGTTCGTACAATGAGCAATTCGACTATAGTTCCCGCTTTTTCCGCAGGACTTGAGTGCGGAATCCTACTCTAATGCTGACTTTCCCCATACAGGGTTATACTATGGTCCCACCCCGCGTGCAACACTGTGATGCTGTGCGGGTGTTGCGTGTGTCTCGCGGCGGCGGTGACGCTCGGCGTGGACGGCCGGTGGGTGCACGCCTCCGCCTTCCCCGGCCTCTGCGCCGCTCGAGCCTGGCTGCTCGCCATGGGCTTCTCCATGGCCTACGGAGCCATGTTCACTAAAGTGTGGCGCGTCCATCGACACACCACCAAGCCGAAAGCTGAACCAAAGACTGCTTCCAAAGGAGTAAGTGATTCTTCTTCTTCTTCTTCTTCTTCTTCTTTCGTATGAGCAAGTGGCCAACTCTGGTGACGGAGATTTTAGGCCGCCTAAAGGCCTAAAGTAAGTGATTCATTTACTAGCTATTATTTAACACACGGGAATTACTCAAGTAAAAATATCTTCGATTTAGATACCGACAGTGTTTCGATTCATCCGGAGAATCTTCATCTGGGTAAGGAGGGAGTTGCGGCAAGGTACTCCTCGCGCGAACGTCTCACACATATAAGTTTCTAAATCGATGATATTTTTACGCGAGTAATTCCCGTGTGTTAAATAATGTCTAGTACAACTCACGAAAGTTTTGAAAGTGAAACATTTACTAGCTGTTGTCAAACGTTGTCCTGTTTTTCGAAGTTCATCGAAAATAATTGAAGCATTTTAGGACTTTTAATAACACACAAAATAGTCAAATCGATCCAGCCGTTCTCAAGTTATGCGCTTACCAACAAACAGCGTTTATTTTTTTATTAACTGTCAGATTATACATTAGATGATGATGATGATGATGATTATACATAAGTAAATTAAATGCATATAGGTGAGGGATGACACTACTGCGAGCTAGTTTGCGTTTCTAGGTTGATAAAATATAAAGTCAAATCATCAGCTAAATGTATTTTCGGTAAATAATTTTTCAGTTACGAAATAAAATGTTTAGGACTATTTCTAGATTATTCTGTAAAATCTTTCAAAAATACTTAAAAATACAACATAGTTGGACAGGTACAATACCTACGTGTCAAACATTGTTGTATTTTTAAGTAAACCTAACATGCACAAAAATGTACTAAAACCCTTTTAAGTCCTTTAAAACGACAACAATGATTATCAAAATATTTGCTAACCTGTGTTATTTTGGTGTTCAAATTAAATGAAAACCCCTCGAAAACGGACTCCAATTTTCATTAAAATCTCTAGGTTACGTAAACAATCTGCGTACCTTCCAACATCAACGCTTGACGCAAGGTGAAATAAAATCGGACATAAATATTTAAGTGCGTCGTTTCAAGCTCCGATATTACAATACTTTGAAAATATGGATTTTGACGCTTGGTTCTTTTTATTTTCCGTTTTCCATATCTGGGCTATGCACGAAATGTAATATTTTATAGCAATAAACAGAAGTGGGTTTTATTATATTGTTTGCTTTGCTTTGGAGCAACAGCGGTAATAAAACCAACAACAATTATTCATTGTCAAGTTGGATTCAACTAAGACGGCGGCGAGCACTCAAAACTAGGCTAAACATTTTCAAGTGACTGTCCTCCAGTTTCCTTTATAAGCTACTCCTTTGTCCGAGATACGCTTTAATGCATGTTGTATATGAAGAAAATAAGATAAGGTTGCTTTAAAAGAATTCTCTAACTCTACTTCAATAGAGTTCCGATGTGCTTTATGAACTCCTTTCTGTTGCTTTTATTTACTTTTATTCGAATTCCGCAGGTTTGCCTTGCCGCTTAAACACGATTAAATGCAAATTTCATTGTTATGAGCTTGGTGAACTTGATCCATAGTGGGTGTAGCTTGACAGGCATATTTCTAAAAGGGTTTCAAGGAACAATGAGATTGTTGATAATTTAACTTATTCTAGGAAATTCAATCTCCGCCTTTGTGTTTAAAGACATTTCCGTCAAGTTATTAAATAAACTTCAATTTATACTTGCGTAGCAGATGATAAGTTTTTGTTGTAAAAATATTTTAGTAACCGTCAGCTGAATTATATAACTTCGCAGTGTCCTGAATTTCAGCACAACCTGAAACTGGGATGTGAAACAGTAAATATAATGTGAAGTGATATAAAAGCTTTTAAAATTGGAAAGCATGAACTAAAGTCTACAAGGATCGAATATATATTATTTAACATAAAAAAATATATTTATTTACCTTCATCCAAAAGTTTCAAATTAAGTAAGTACCTATTATAAATATATATGTATCCGGGTATTAAGTAGGTACTTATATAGTTTATATTCTTCCCTATCTTAGACCACATAAACGGTCTATATTCCCTATCAATTAAAAAAGAAATAGAAGTCGTGTATAAGCGCATAACTTGAGAACGAATGGGTCAATGCAGCCATATTTTTTGTAATCTGTTTAAAATTCACAATAGTCTAAAAACTAGACTGCTGCTAAATATTTAAAGATTTTTTTTTTTTATAATACTTAAATTTTTTTAACATAACTTTACAAAAACATTAGAACCATCTACAAATCTTGTAGACGATCCATGCAACATAGCTCAACTGATCCAAGCCACTGCTAATCAGAAGCGTGCCCATGACACTGGCAGTATTACCATTTTGAGATCTGATTAAATCCTACTAATATTATAAATGTGGAAGTTTCTGAGGATGGATTGATAAATGTTTGTTACACTTTCACGCAAAAACTACTAAGTATACGGATTTGGTTAAAATTTGGAATATACGCGACCACGAAAAGCCGCGGGCGGATATTATTGTGTATATTATTGTTATACTAATTTGATATCTTTGTAACTCTAGAAAGGGTTGCACGGATGGAAACTATTCACAATGGTCGGCGGGCTTCTCGTATTGGATGTTACTCTTCTCTCCGCGTGGCAGATCCGCGATCCTTTGCAGAGGAAAGTGGAGACCTTTCCTCTCGAAGCGCCGAGGCATAATGATGACGACGTCCATATTAGACCTGAACTTGAACATTGCGAGAGCGACCACAACACTGTTTGGCTTGGTGAGTGTTTTTATTAATATCTATAATTTTATCGTGTTCATAAGTCATCTTCTTTCATAATTCCAAGATACAATCTTAGTCATAAAGATCTGAGAGAACGTTGACTGCGCCTTGGGGATACCGTAGCGATCATCGTTTTTTCAATTACAATATTAAGCCTTCTTTACTCGATGATTTTTAAACAGTGTAGGTATATAAAATACACTCAACCAGACACAGTAGTCCTTTCCCAGATACAGATGATTGTAGCGACACTACAAACATTATAGGATCTTGAATGCCTCAAAATCTGAAATAATACGAGTATCTACCATATTTTGTAAAAATATTTAGCTATTTAATATTAGAATCCATCACATTTAGGTATGGAAACGCGCCATAAACTGTTAGACTAAATGGCAAAGGGTACATTAGCTAAATTAATATTGAAATGCATTGGCTTTTACGTAGGTACCTAGAAATTTATAGCTAGTAGGTAAGCCTATGGTATATTTACATTACGAACAGAATAATAAATTAGTGGGGATGTTTTATTGTTTTAGTACGTGGTTTTGTACAAATATAAACACCATTATGTACTGATACATGAACTATATATCATAGACAAAGAATAAAGTGCTCTATTTTTTTTCTTTGGAATAAAAGAAATAGGAACAATATGTTATTGTTTTCTGTCATCAAAGCTTTTCGAGACATAGCTCAATGCAACTGCAATGCAGTAGCATCTATGATGTCTGTTTGAGCTGCAATGCCATTAGAGCGAACACCAGTCTAATGAGTTTACCGGGTCCCGAGCTACGCTTCGCTTGAGTTGTATTAGATGGAATTTCCTAATTTTTCTCTTATAACTTAATTGGCTAATGATGATAAAATATTTTTATCAGCAAAATTAAGTCCCGAACAACTTAGAATCGATCATGTCGATCATGATGACAATTTAAGATAGTTTGTAAATATCTAGTGGTAGTCAGAGGCACATCCACTACACTGTTTATTAGTCAATCTTGTTACCGAGACCAGTGAGCACATATAAATATTATTAAAAAAAAATCATTGGTGAACCGAATTCGAACTTTGCAACCTTTGGAGTGAAATCGAGAGTAGTACACTCGAGTTGGCCAAGACTTCTGAGATTATTTTACACAACATTATTATCCGTAATCTTGATCATTCAAGCAAATATCTAGACTTCAGGTCAACGCTCGCTTAAATATCCTATCCTTGGACGTTAAACAGATAGATACATGTTAGAGGCTGAATAATGTTCTACACATCGATCGGGTCAATGGCCCATCAAACTTGCCGAAGCGGGGCGTTACCAATCTTCAAACTATCTCAGTATCTTCAACAGTTCACAACCCATTACAAGCTAGATACAGTGCTTACCACAAACCGTGTGTAAAGTAATACCAATCGTATGGTCCGCCGAGGCCAGCAGGTGCTGAGCTCACAATGATAACAGCTTTAATAACGTACCCGGATGAACGAACATACCAGCAATCTGTAATCTTCAAAGACATCTTACAACTCTGTAATACAAGAATATAACAATATCTACTTCTTATTATTTTGTACTAGGCTCCGCACGTAGCTTCGCTTGAATGGTACTGTAGCGACATCTAACTGTCGCTAGTTGAACTACATACACATGCTACGCGCTAAGGAGCTTCGGAATAGATGGCGACACAACCGCGTATGTCTAGAACTCGCAAACGAAGTTTTCAGCGGCGATAGACATATATCCAACCAACCGACAACAACTGTCCGTCAAAAGACCACGGGCAAGTGGGCCAGATGGGCCGGCCCGTTACAGAGAACCACCTGCTCTGCCTTTGGGGAACGATTCCACCATGTTCCCCAAAGTACCAAAATATTAATAGCCTTATCGTTTTCCAGGCCACACCTGCTTGCAGGGAAAGTTGTTTGTTTATCTATATAAACAAACAACTTTCCCTCCTCATATCCCACTTTATATCAGATCGGTGAATATAATCCTAGTACCTAAAAATGTCGCCATTGGTGCGCCAAAGTTACCTACTCTTATCTAATAACTTACTGAAAAGTTCCTGATAACGCAATTTTACGTAAACTCCTTAGGAAATTGGGTTAATTTTGCCATGTCTTCCGTCATACTGTAATAACACATAAAACTTAGCTCGTAAAACGTTATAGAACATTATTTCCCCATGATGCCACTAACTTCAAAAACTAACTGTTTTGCTTTCTACAATAAAGGAAAGCATTATTTCACTCAGACCGTTATGTGTATGATAACATTATACAATCCACTAACTGATTAGAGCTCAGCATTGTAATACGGATAATAGCCGGGCCTTGAATATCTGATACTGTAAGTAGCTTGCGACACGCAATTCGCAAATTTTGTTCAACATGGTGTAGTTACCTGCTATAACTTTTTAAAGAATGAAAATAGCTTTTTGTGTCGGCTTTGAAACCATTGAACACATCCTGTCTGTCAAATCTAATAATTGAAATAAAAGGGGTTTGATAAAGGCTCTTCGCGACGTCCCAATTTTCAAACCCTATAGCCATTTATAATTGCAAAATACTCCGTCACAAGATTTTTCCTAGGTATCCAAAACAATAAATTACAATTAAAACCTTTTCAACTCCACCTCGACTCATTTGCGCGCTTAACTTTGGCAACAATCTTATTTTTATAAAAGTCGTTATTAACATCTGTTTCCTTTGTTATGTAATTTAAAAGTTTATTTTGTTTTCATGAGATACCGCACTTCAAAAAGGTGAAATGGAAATAACAAAAACAAAGCTGAGTCTGTCCCTCGCAGCTCATAATTCATTAACACATTTCGTTGTAAATGTGTTATTTAAGCTTAAAACCTCTTTTTGCATTTTCTTTAATAGAATACTGAATGTCTAAATGGAAAACTCGAAGAAGAGTCTTTCAGACTTTAAAGTTTGGCGTTGTCAGGTATCCTGTACCTAGTTAAGAAGTTTTTAAAGAAATTCCATCTTTGCTTCACCTTCCTATAATTAATTTGAGCATCTTGTATTTAATCAATAGTATAAAACTTGTATCGCTTCGAAGTTTGTTCAGTTTATTAATAGTTGATATATAAGCTTGATGCTAACACCAAATTATGTGTACCAAATAATATGTTATATTATATTGTAGTACATGCATTACCTTAATTTGTTTAGATTTACCAACAAGTTTGGTGACAAACTAAATGAAATTAATGCATATATTGGTTACTATAGTCGAATTGCTCATTGTACGAACTAAAAATATATGAAAAATGACATTTTGATCGTCAATTTTAGTGCGTATAATGAGCAATCCGACTATATGTCAAAATTCATTGCTTTTGAACTTGTAAATAATCATAATTGGTTTGTTTCAGGTGTACTATACGGCTACAAAGGACTTGTCTTGGTGTTTGGCCTATTCCTCGCGTACGAAACAAGATCGATTAAAGTGAGGTCTATCAACGATTCTCGATACGTGGGAATGAGTATCTACAATGTGGTGGTGCTCTGCCTCATCACTGCGCCGGTGACGTTGGTGATCGCGAGTCAGCAAGATGCGGCGTTTGCGTTCGTCTCACTAGCGATTGTTTTCTGCTGTTTCCTCAGTATGGCGCTCATATTTGTCCCTAAGGTAAGATATTTGTATTCTGAAAACATAAAGTAGTAAATAGTTCAATATCATACTAAAAAGTTTGTTTGAAGAAAATATCTAAATGTAAAATTTGCTAGCAGTAGTCAAAATAAATATTTATTATTGAAAAGTCGACTTGAATTGGTAAATTAACTCGACAAGTCTACCGATTACGAAATACATTTTTGATGTCTACGTTGAATTTCAAGCATCAGAAAATAGAATTTCCCCGAAAGCTGTTGCCTATTTCGAATGCTTTCCAATTAGCTTTCGTCGAAACTGGGTTAACTAACCTACATTCATCCTCTGCAAGAAATTGCTTCTTTTAGCATTAAGATTTATAGGTTTTCAACGACTGTGGGTGGACACTGGGATGAGCCGCAATATATCAATCTGACAGACAAATGAATAAGAATGAGACAATTTGTCTGAATCGATAAAATTCATCAGAATGCCGCGTGTTTCTGGATTCCACGTTGGATAACGACATCAAAAACTTGAATTACATTTCATCCCACGTGTCGGGGCAGCCACTCGCGGCTCCTGTCTCACAATATATTGGTTGTTATAGCTGAGTGGATTCGGTACTGTTATGGTTTACGCTAGACAATCGCTTAGGTAAACTTAGCGGTATCGGAGAGCAGCCGCTTCGCTGTCTACAACGCCATTCAAACGCCAAGTTCTAGGAACGATAATATTATTCTGTTCAAGTTTTGTTTAACTAAAAGCACACTGCAATCTCGAAGCATGGATTAATTGGCACTCAAAAATTATAGGCGTCATACGTCTAACTAGCATAATTACTTGTGCAAGCGTCCTCCCAAACTGCAGTATTTAGTCAAACAAAATGTTTAGCCTTAACGACGTTGCCAAAGCCCCTCGGCCTCACCTGCGCTCGGCCTTATCTGAGCTTTGAATTAGTTAAAATTTCATTATTTTCAACTAACCGTACCTAAACCAAAAAGAAGCTGTTTATGGTTTAGATATAACAAATGATTTTCTTTGTGGAAATACAAAGATTACCTACCACTGCTGTTGGAAACAAAACAAACAGTTAAATACAAGTAAAAAGTTTTTACTTTACAGTCAAAGTAAATATAAGCATATATAAAATTCAAAGAGTTTGTTGATTCTTCTCAGTATTAATTAATCCCTAGCAATGGTTTGCAAGATTAATTATACCGCCTTCACTCTCAGAGAAGATTACTATGTAGTACGTCAGTACTCGCGTGGACAATGTCGCACAGTGTTCAGAGGTAGAAAGAAAGAAAACCGTAGTGCCCCCTCTTTCTATCCTCACGCCGCTCAACTCATTCTGTTTCGTGCGCGCACGGCGTTCGCACAGTTATAAAAATATTTACAAACGTCGTCATGAAGAATCCAAGGAGAATGGAAGCGGAGGATGGAAGCGAATGAAGAAGCGGAAGAAGAAGAAATTTGTGAAAAAGTGGTCAGAAAGCGATCTGCAAACTCAAGGTACATTTTATTTTATCATCCGTTGAATTCTTCGGATACCCTCGTTGCTTTCATCGAGGTTGGTTCAAACCATAGTACCTAGTACCTACCTAATTTATTTAATTACTCATATTTGTGAGTGCGGGTTTGATTGTGCACAGGCAATTTTTTCGTTGTATTCAACGATAAAATTTATATTTTTCCCCTTGAATTCTTGGGATGTGCCTGGAGATGACTATGAAAGATAAATTTCCATATTCGTTGTATTCTTCGAATTATGAGAATTATGACGAAAAATATCGTAATTTTTTTTAATTTATTTTTTCCCTTGAATTCTTGGGAGGTGCCTGGCGATAACAATGAAAGCTAATTTTCTTATTCGTTGCATTTTTCGAATAATTAGAGTTATGGCGGTTTCTGTTTATTAAAATGCGTTTTTTTCTCTTCGAAAAACATCGTGATTTTTTGACGTCTGCTTTAATTACCTATATTTTGTTCTACCGCCAAAACATTAATATTCTCATACGGGTTTTTTCGCCTAAATTAGAGCTTTACAAAGATGATACCTACTTACAAATTTATCAGTCACCCTGGTTCACTTTTTATCCAGGGTAATACTGAGGTAAGTACTTACTTACCTACTTACCCACACTATAGGCCCGAAGTTGTCTCAAGCCCCAATATCGATATTATTACGAATAGGATATTTTAGATCCTGATTTGCTGCAAGCACTCGGCGATTCAAGGTCGGACGTAGTGGAGATATTATAAGCAGCGAATTAACCTTCAAGGTCCACCTAAAATATAAGCGGGCTTCCGAAGGATAATTTGATTAATTTTTTTCCAAAAATTTTCCTCTGATTAAGGGTTCTACTCTAAACGGGGGAGTTTGGTGCCATGCCGGTCGAGACATGTAAACTGAGGGTTAAGCGCTTGATTACCAAGCAAGATCAAATCGGTACCTAAATCGCTTTTTCGCTGAAAACAGTTCGGCATTAGAATACTTTTATCAAAGACACTCAATGCATCAAGAAAAAGGAACAAATCAACTGATTCAAGCTTAGATTTCGTCTAACAAAATTAAACGGAAGAGGCTCATCGTTCCGCGGAGTGAAGAACCAGCACGGGGAGTCGGCAAGCTGACGTACTTCAACGTCAACTAGTCGTATAACAAGCCAGTGGCAGGCCAAGGCAGACGACCGTCCCAAAGCCGCGCTGCGCCGCCGTGCACCGCTCGTTGCACCGCGCCCGCGCCGCACCCGTCAGCTGGCGAGCACCGATGAGTGCACCGCTACCCGCCACTGTCTCGCAGGTACGCGCAGGACGTTTGAATTTATTTTTTAAACTTATGGAAATCTATTATATTTATTACGAGTGATAATTTTATACTCGATGTGGGTCTGCTTATTAAAAATCTTTTACAGGATTTCATAACTAAACTCCTGAAATGTACCCGCGCTGTAAGTACTTATTCTAAAACTGAAATCGCAACTATGCCTAAGTTAAAATGCGAACTGACTGCTGGACAATTTATTTCGGAAATTATCTTTATTGCCAAAGCTGATGGAAGCAATCAGTTCATCCTGAATTAAATTAAATTAAATTAATGAAGTGATTAATGAACAATTTAATGGAACATACTCCATCTTGAAATATTCTGTATGAATGTATCATACGGTCCATTTGGATCAACTTTTGTTCACGAATAAGTACCTACCATAAACTATATTTTTTATGTTTTTATTTTCAATATGAAGCATGTATGAATTTACAACGCCTAGCATTTGCTTTGTGTTTTTTAGTCTTTAAATTTTTACAGAAATAGTAAATCCCTTCATTTTTCACATGAATCTTTATGTACTTATTGATTAAGAATCAGCTAGTGGTTGCCTAGCAAATGCAAAAATAAACTATATTACTTAATTGCAATATACTTATACAATTAGAACTGGTTGTAAAAAAAAAAAAAAATATATATATACATATATATATAAATATATATATTATACCAAACAAAGACTTCTTGCTAGATTCTGATGGGTCATTATAATTATTCAATGTCCATGACTACTTATACAGTTTCCAGACTTAGAGATACAAAAAATCTTGGAAGATACGAATAAGTAGATTCTCTTTAAATAATCTTTACATTTTATGTACCTACCTAAGACCTACCTATTGTTTAAAGTTTGTATAAAAGCTTGTTAAATCTACTTACCTACTCATGTTAGTGTTCGTCTTACATTGTAAATTTACGTCTGTGTGTGTGTGTTACCGAATAAATGGCTATCTATCTATCTATCTATCTTTAAACATATTTAAACACTGTTTGGTATTTAAATGTAAAAAAGAGTTTGAAATTTAAATAAGTAATGCATATTAGAACTTTTGTTTATTGCAGTATTAGAACGATAACAAGGATCTATTATTATATCTATTATCTAGCTATCTATAGTTATCTATCGTGGCATGTCCATTTCATACAGCTGGTTTTTTTTTTTTTGCAAGAATTCTATGGAAAATTCTACAATAATTTTTCTTTGTCTAAAAGTAACGATAACTTAGACGTAGTTCAGATGGAACTACTTTGAGAGAGAAATAATACTTTGGTAATTGTCCATCCTATTCGCAAAAATATGATTAGGTACAATATTTTACGGATGCTTCATCCACAGCTTTTGTAATTCTGGAATAAATTAAGTACCTACATGGTTTTACCACAGAGGTTGACAATTTTTTTAACTAAGTACCTGGAATTTGATGGCGATTTTTAGTCTCAAATCAGTTGCAGTGCAGAAGACAATAAACTGTGTAAACATACTTTTAAATGTATGTAAGTTTTTAGTGTAGACAATACCACTACTTATTGTCATATATTTTAATAGGATGGTCGAAGTGCATCCATATTTTAAAAAGGTAGCTAACATGTTTTGGAAATGGAACGAAAAAAGAAACAATGTTCATTTTCGCGTCATAAGTACCTATTATTATTATTTTTATTTTTTATTTTTTGTCTCCCTGAATGTGAAAGCAGATAAAAACTAAATCTTTCATCAGGCTAAATGCATAGATACGGAGTGAGAATTAGATTCTCAAGAAGTCAGGGAGATTGTCTGTCTGTTTAATAAGACACAAAATAGATTTATTTGCGTCTTGTATAAACCCGAAGTGCTTATTAAAATTATTTGCCTTTTATAATATTTACTTAAATATTACTTATATTACTTAAATATCAGTTCTACTTCTACTGTTTTATTTAGTTGAAAAACACTAAAAAAGTTGATATCTGATGTGGTAGGTAACTGGTATGTAGTGAGGGTACCATGGTGGTCGTGTCAACCGTGGTACCCTCTATGCAGATCACTCTGTGTTACAGAGATGATGTTATTTTCCCCTAGTAAATCTACTTCTTTCCTCTTTCAAGTTCATTAACCCGCTGTACTAAAGCAATGGTGTAGGTGTACATATTTTTTTTTAGGAACTACCTACCAGATTTTCTCACAACTTTTCTCGAAAAGACTCATGCTATTATGCCTTGAATTATTTGCTATTTTTTTTTTTATGTATTAAAACAAAATAGATGATGGTCTAGTCTAGAGGCTAACCACATTATTCATAATTCGACTGTCAAATTAGTAGGTACCTACCTAAGGCTATAATTTTTTTTATTTTTATTTGTTTAAGTGTTAAACTACACTTAGAACACACTACCTACGGCTTTAGAGAATGTGATTTTTTCTTGTTACTCTCATGTAATTGAAAAGAAATGACTGCAGATTTAGGGGCCGTTTTAACTTAAACAAGCTTATAAGTAGGTCTATTATAAATTATGACTATAGAACGTTTTAAGCAGTATTTTTAGAATTAAAACCGAGTTCTCTCTTACCACAATGTTACTTGGGATCCAAGTAGGTACCTATTGTGATTATTAAGATAAATAATCAAAGGACCCCATTATTTCAGAAAATCCAAAAATAATTAAATAAGTAAATAGGTAATAATAAAAATAAAAATAATATTTTTTTTACTACTATTATTATCAACTAGCCAGAGAATCCAAGCTCATTGATTCCAAAAGATCATTGATTCTAAATTTCTAGATGATCTTAAATAAATGGTTACCTATGGTAATTTCGTTATCTACGTAATTAAATTAAAAGTTCAGGTAGTGGCAGAATGCAACTTTCTTTTAATTTACCTAATTTGATCAAAGGCTTGGTCATGGCATCTGTCCAGTTTCTATTTAAAAATAATAAATTAGAAGAGTTTTATTATCAATAACAATAATAATAAAAAAATAAAGTAATTACGCGATGAAGACCCGTTAGTTCGCTTAAATTAGTTTTATTATCCTTTAGACAAAAAAAAAAAAAAAAAAACTTAAAAATAGTAGCTATGCTATAGTGTGTATGAGCCCGCCTGTCGGTGTCGGTGAAAACCTCCTCTAGTTGATACTTTAGAGAAATGTAAATTAATTAGGTACATCGGTAATCAGATTAAATTTAGAAGATTGGGTTATGTTAACCCACTTTAAGCACCTTGCCAGACCCTCGGATGCTGGCTGAAGCAGTCGCTAGCTGATAGTGGTATCGATACTACGATTTTAGAGCTGGCAGCACGAGGCATGCCTCTATTTCTGATAGCAGGAGTTTGTATCGATGTTTTCAGGACAGCAGGCTGATCCATACAATCAATCAGCAGTATTTACCAACTTTTACAACGGATCTGTGGTTGAATCAAATACCTACCTAGTAGTTTATTACAGGTTTTATCCATTTAAACTGAGGACCTATGTACTATTTCTATTTAAATTTTAGTTTTTCTGTTGTTATTTGTAAAAATCAATATAGCTACCTACTTACTCGTAAGCAGGCTTCTCACACTAACCATTTATGCTCGTCAAAAATTTATTGCAACATCGATCTTATATATTCTCTGAACATCTACATAGTAATCTTCTCTGAGAGTGAAGGCGGTATAATTGAATGATCAAGCGAGCTTACCTGAAGCGAAGCTCGATCTTGATTATACCGCCTTCACCGAAGAGAACCAAGGTCCCTCCCTACCCTAACGAGTTCCCTTTGCAGATCTATGTTGCTGTATGTATCTAGGTTTACTCTAAAAAGAATGAGTTGAGCGGCGTGAGGATAGAAAGAGGGGGCACTACGGTTTTCTTTCTTTCTACCTCTGAACACTGTGCGACATTGTCCACGCGAGTACTGACGTACTACATAGTAATCTTCTCTTCGGTGAAGGCGGTATAATCAAGATCGAGCTTCGCTTCAGGTAAGCTCGCTTGATCATTCAATAATTGCGTTCCAACCAAGAATTGGCACCAAGAAATAGGCAACTCTGTTAAGATAAGTTAGTTTAAATAGCTCTCGGGAGTGTTGTCCGAAAACTTTTGGTTCTTAATTCTTCTGTAAAAACTTCCAAGCACTTTTTCAGTGAATTTTAAGTAAACTCTGCACGAAATTGTTGGTAATAGAATAAAGATCAGTGATTGTTTGCATAACATCGTTCTACGCGGTGCTACGAAATGCTACGGACCGCTACGAACAACGATAAAGCCATTTCCCTTTCTACTTTTACTGCTTCCGTGCATAGAAATTAGACTTTCTTCGTCCTGTCTAGTTGAGTGACTTATATCATTTAGCTAAAAGCTCTGTATTAAAACTGGCGACGGGCGTGTCAGGGCACGATTTGTATTGATTCTGCAGCACACCAATAACATTGACTCTTTATGAACTATCGATATTGATCTCTGTTACACTTATGGGGTAAAATATGATTTCGAGTGGTATTTGGAGAGAGCTTGTCACGACGGGGCGTCATTTCGTAAGCCTTTTGTGACATGCTTCTTATAATATTCACTCTAATGGACTATTCGTTTGCGCTTTATTTGACGCTTAATTTATCATGGAACCATAAAGTTCTTGGCATGTCTTTTGATTTTTAGCATGTCAAACAATATTGGAAAATTAATTGTTTAATTGTGGACAGACGCGATATTTATTAATTTTTAATAAAAAATTCAATAAAATAACATCAACGTTGAAAACAAATTTCACCTTATTTTACATCCCGACGTTTCGGCTATGTTACAATAGCCATGGTCGCGGGCAGACTCGAGACAGATATAAAATGAATAGTGATCACGAAAGTTTGAAAAAGAATAACACCAACGTTATAATAATGAAATAAAGAGCCGTGTTGGCCGAGTGGGTTATAGTGCCTCGACTTTCGCTCCGAAGTTCGCAGGTTCGAACCCGGCCGTACATCAATGGATTTTTCGTTTCGAAAATTTATATGCGCATTAACATAAGCTCTAAACGTTGAAGGAAAATATCGTGAGGAAGCCGGTTAGCTTTCTAATAGGGTCGATGGGCTTGCAACCTGTCACGTATGGAGTGCTAACTTCTGCAAAAAGTGGGCATGTACCAAATATGTAATTGGACATCCATCTGACTACCCTCTTAGACTCGAAGGATATTAAAAAATGTCTAAAAACATCCGAGAGAATGTCTACCGCGCCTTGGGGATACAGTCTTGATAAATTTTCATTTCATTTCATCTATACTACTATACTACTTACTACTAATTATATAAAGCGGAAGAGTTTTTTTGTTTGAACGCGCTAATCTCAAGAAATTTGAAAAATAATTTCTGCATTTAATAGCTAAACTCTTAAGGAAGATTATAGGCTATTTTTCATCATCATCCCCATATACCATCAATACGGGGGCAACGCCGCGAGGGCGCTGCTAGTTTTTTATAATGAAGAAGTGGTTTTCTTTACGAAGGTGATCGAAGTGATCCGGCACCCGACGGAGCGGGCGGAGAGCGGCCGCGGCTCGGGCTCCGGCACCGCCAACGGCGACGAGGAGAAGTACCGGGAGCTCGTCAAGGAGAACGAAGAGTTGCAGAGACTTATATCACAGGTTAGTATAGTGCGCCGCAAGCTTTACCCCGCATCCACACGTTGGGGCCAACGTTGGTCCCAATGCCTCTCACCAACGTGTGGTGCTGACAAAATAGCTTGGCGCCAACGTTGGGGCCAACGTTGGGGCTTGGCCGTGCCGTGTCGGTTTTATCAAAGGAAGTTGGCGCGCCAACGTTGGGGATCCGTCCACACGTTGGCGCTATGCTCAGTCCCGTTTCGACGCGCATCGTGAGCGCACGTGTCGACTGACGAGCGAGAATGTCATCGTATTCCTTATTTATTGTGTTTGTAGGACTATCGGGCTGAAATTTTGCACACTTATAGATTCTCGGTGACAATGAAATATTATGGTATCAACAAGCTGATCTGATGATGGAGTCAAGAGCTGTTCAACAGAACTCCTCAGTAAATAAGCCGATTGAGTTGAAACTTGGCATATTTGTCAAGTTCTGACTACAATGTAATAATATGGTGACAGCGAGCTGATCTGATGATGGAGTCTACTATTTTTTTTTATGTTACGGGAACCGTGCAATTTTTTGGGATAAAAAGTAGCCTATGTCCTATTTCCGGTTATTATCTATCTATATTTTAAATATCACCCATATCGTTTAAGTGGTTGTCGTGTTATAGAGGAACAAACATACATCCAATATCCAAACTTTCGCATTTATAATATAGTGTGTTGTGTGAAGTGTGATAGTGACATGATGTGATGTGATTGTGATAAAATTGGTATTCAGTAATGTAAAATCACTTAGAGAGATTTCAATTTCTGTATCGGACGCGCAGACTTCGGACGTCTGCACGTTGGCTCTGACGGAACAAGACTGGTGTATCGCCAACGTGTGGATGGTTCACGAAATCTTGGCCCCAACGTTGGGACCAACGTTGGTCCCAACGTATGGAGCCGGCGTTATGGCGGCTGAAGTGCGCGGCAGATTCGACTTTGCGCAGGTACAGTCAACGTAATTGCGGGGAGGTGAAGGCGGTGAGGGGCGGGGCAAGGCGGGCTATGTAGATAAAGTTTTAATAGAACATATTGCGTTGACTGTACCTGCGCAAAGTCGAATCTGCCACGCACTTCAGCCGCCATAAAGTTTGCGGCGCACCATAGTCACTATTTGCGATTGGTGTCTGTGTGTGGTGTCGTTTGCTCGGCTTTTCAGCGAGTTGAATGCTACTGATCCACGTGTTGTACTTAAACAGGTGGTTCTGCGGCCCGTCTTTTTAAAGGACAGCGCATAGGCATGGGCACTGGGCAGGGAACCTATTGAATATTTTTATTGAAAACAAACTACTTACTTAAACTTAGGCCTTTACATCTTTACTAGATGATTTATACAGTGTCAGGAGGCAAACTTTGCCTACACTTATCGGGACACTGTAGTGCCTGGGACATTGTTGAAAACAAAACTGTCTATATTTCTGTTTAAGGATTTTTTTTTTTCTTAGTTTGTAGGAATAGAGCTAATAATTAGCTTTCCAATAGCGTCGATGGGCTTGCAACCTGTCACGTATGGAATGTTAACTTTTGCAAAATGTGGGAATGTACCGAATGTGTTTAGGCGTACCTCTGACTACCCCCTTAGACATCTTCACTTACTAAAGATCTAAAGGATATTACCTATAATATACCTCACCTTGGGAATACAGTGGTGATCATATTACATTTATATTAACTAGGAATGACAGCTCATTCCTATTAATCATGTTTTCTTCTATCATGTAAAAATAAGTATTTTAGAACTAACGAATGTAATAAATAAACATTTACTAGACTATAACTGGTAGAAATTATCCTCCGTAGAGATAGTTGGAGCCTCCAGTCTCAGATAATTGGTAAATAATGTGACGAATGGACGGGTGAGATCATATAACATGATTAGTGTGTAACCACGCTAATATTATTATCCATGACATGATTATATCTGCGGAAATTACCTGAAAGTAGAAATAAGCTCGTGTAGTCCGCGCGTGACCACAAACAATTACCTATTCTTTTTTATCTAATCAAATTCATCGGCAACGATAAATGATTACACCGATCGAACATCAATTTATAGAAGCACCTCGTTCGATTTACTGCCTTCAATGGCTTGCCCAACTGAAAACACCACTTTCGAGTAAATTGTTTTATACATTCATTAAGACTGTCATTAGGTGAAACTGAAAACTTTACCCACTTCGAAAACAATTTTTGGATGCCTTAACAAAGTGGCCGTTACATTAGCATCGTTACAACATTCCAATTTTATCCGTTTCCTTCCTTTATCGCAGTACTTTCCCTTAAAGAATTGTCTGTGTTTCCGAACGCACAAAAACTGCTGAGTAGAAAGGTGGGCTTTCCGGAAAATAATATGTGCCCTTTTTGGTTAAGACACCAGATAACATGGAAAGTTTTTTCAACCTTCGAATATTACGCTCCAGGGAACAGAATACCTATAAAAATATTTACTTTAGTAAGGTCTAACGATTGTGCTTCAAAAACAATCTCCGAACTTGTAAAATAATTTCTTTATGTTTTTCCTCTGGACATTGTATGTAATCTCGGTACATCCCAACGTTTGCTTATTGCCATATAGCCTTCGTTCACTGCTTTTCGTAGGTATCCTTGATTGTTATTCACCTCGTGGTTCAAAAACCTGAGAGTCAACCGACAACTCCTTTCTTTTACTCTCCCTATTATTTCAGGAAATTTTATTCCGCCTTTTTTCACCTCGCCTTTCCAGGTGTGCTGACCAACTAACAAGAAAATAATTAAATGTTAAGTGTACAGTCAACAGCGGAAATTAATTATTTTATTTAAAACAAAATCCACTGTTCTTTTGGGGAACAGGGTGGAATCGTTCCCCAAAGGCAGAGTAGGTGGTTCCTCTGCAACGGGTCGGCCCATCTGGCCCACTTACCCGTGGTCTTTCGACCGACAGTTGATGTCGGATAGTTGTATACAAGCTTCAACTCGCTAGAAACTCCGCTTGCGAGATCTAGGGAATTCTGATGTTGCGGGTGATTCCGTTGCTCATTTAGCCTGCAATTTGATCTGAGGTCTGATACTGCACAGCGTGTTCTTCCTTTGCAGTAGTAGTTGCTTTGGAGTAGCTTGGAAGTTCGTTATCCTTAAGAAACTCAGATACGAGTCGTTGATGTCGAGCGTGGCGCCATCTGTAGTGCGTAGCATGTTTTTCTGTAGTTCATCTAGCGACAGGTAGATGTCGCTACAGTTCTTATAATTAACGCATTAATATAATTACATACTTCACACAGCCAATGAAGAATTTTATGTATTCACGACATCCACTATTTCAATCTAATATTACGACGGTTACTAATTCGCTTTCTAAAAAGTTATACAGCTTTAGGTAACATTCTACAAAAGTTCAAAGATCAGAATAACCTATTCAATCCAATATGAAAGAAAACCAAAGCTGGTATACAAGTAAATGTGGTCTGAGAGGGAAATTAATTCGCAGAATTCGAGTTTTCATTTATGAAGTCGTCGAATTCATCTGGGATGGCTGCAGCTATCCGGGCACTTGTTTAATTAGTAGTCGGCTGTGGATTGCCGCAAATCTCACGGCTCACTGAGCATATTTATATCGGGATCGCCTCGCTTCTAATTTGAATGGCTCAATGAGTTTTTAGTTGATAGAGGTATCTAATTGGATAACGTTTATTTTCGAAAAAGCCAATCTATTTTCTACATCCACATTATTTTACCTAAAATAAATTGAAATTAATATAGCTTTAGTTGAGAAGAGAGTTGGTTGAGGAAATAATTGGTTTAAAAATTACTTTGTATTTAAATGAACACGGTGAAAGTTCGAAATGCGAAAGAAGATAGCATCAGATATCTTAAACGTAAGCATTCGTTACGTCGACGCGGGAATAGCGAACCAGTCTCCTAAAATTAGTTGAAAGCAGCCTTTTTCCTCCTTTGGATTATGTTAAACCTCATTCAAGTATAAAAATAATTCTAACAAAATTGAAAACGTTATGTGCTTCTACGCTACGTAAATAGCATTAATAACATGGCACAGAGACCTGCATATTACTATTGTACAATGTAGGTACTAATATTGCGTCCAAGTATTCCAGCGATTAAGATGTAAGTAAAGTTGTATAACAAGATAAGGATTGAACTATATCGGTCAAAAATTAATCTTATATTATAACATAAACGGTATTTATAACCGTACTCTATACGTACTAAATCCATTGCATAGTTTACAACAAAAAGACACTACTTTGTTTATACTATTAGAATTAGACATAAAGTCTGAGTGTGAGAACACAGCGAGATAAAATACAAGAGTACGTTTAATTAGAGGCTTTCTCTAGCACGATTTAAGTAAATTACAATGTGACCGCTGCGCGCATCTGCGTACTCCCAGCAAACTCCGTAAAAGTTAGTTTAACTCCGGCTATTTCGTTAGTGCGAACTGCTTGATTAAAACCACCTACATGTACTTATTCCCACAATTTATTTTAGAAATAGTAATTTTTTTTTTTTTTATTATTTCGGACTACATCGATCCATAATTTGTGTGATCATAGTGCTAATACCTAATTAAACTGTAATAACTTATGAAATGTCTTCATACAGACGACTAAAGTAAATCATATAATTACGGTAATATTTTCACGCATTCATTATTATTATCACCAACAGCAAAACTATGATTTTCTTTGGAAACTTTTCATTGATAATAATAAGTCGAAATCTTTGGACTTTTGCTAGCCCTATGCGAATGAGGCATGACTTTATGTTCGTCTGTTCATTGATTTTGTAGGAGTGTTTCCAAAAGCAATACCATACATTTTATTTAATAATGATTTAAAAAAATCGAAAAAAAAGCAAACATTATATTTTTTATGTAATAACACCAAATAAAGGTTTCAGGAACAAAAATCAAACAAGTAGCTAAAAATAAACTGGATGAATTCCACTCCAGGAATACTGTCAAAGGACGAATAAATGTTAGCAAAACTGTGTTCTGTTATTTGAATGGCTTAAATATTTGTTAACATAGATGCATAGCGTAGGTACGAGTACGAGTATTTGAATACTCCTTTACCAACAGTATTTTTAGACCAGTCGAAAATGATTTAAGGCTGAAATGTGTGACTACAAAGCTTCCCAGCCCCAGTAGTCATGTGTATAGGAGTTTAAGGCAATATTTTGTTCGTGATCTTTATTCTTGTTTCATTCATTGAATAGGCAAATTGATAAACCAATGTACAAATTAAAAAAAACATCAAATAATTGCACCAAACACTTTACACGAGCCATTTATGACCTGAAAACACCACTTTAGCTGAATCATAATATGAATTGTATTATATGCCGGCCTCTTTTCATAGACATGAGAGTTACAAGAGATAACATAATTCGAATCATATTATCCTACTTATACTATAAATGCGAATGCAAATGCGAAGTTTGTGAGGATGTAGGTATGGATGTTTGGATGTTTGTTACTCTTTGAAGCGCGGTGACACGATCAGAAGTACGCCTGGACAGAGTTGACTCGGATGAGTAGAACACGGTCCGAGTTAGCTCTGATTGGACGCCGTCGTCCGAGTGCGCTCGTTACAATCCAAGTTGAGTCCGAGTAGGTATCCGAGTTCACTCTGTCCGAGCGTACTCTGATCGTGTCAACGCGGCTTCACGCAAAAACTACTAAACGGATTTTAATGAATCTTGGAATAAACTTATTTTATGACCTGGAATAACACAAAGGCTACTTTTAATCCGGGTAGCACGCACGGATCACACTTTTCGCGCTCTCGTCACGCATGCACCAGCTTACTCCCCAAGTCAAGCGTGCGTAAGGCTAAGTTCAGATGAACGCGCGGCGACGCGCGTCTAGCTCGGCGCGCGGTTTAAGATTGTAACAAATCAATGTTGTTGTTGTGTACATGACCGCACGTCAAACGCGCGTCAACGTGACGCGCGGTCATGTACACAACAACATTGATTTGTTACAATCTGAAACCGCGCGCCGAGCCAACTGTTCATCTGAACTTAGCCTAGAAGTTTTACTTCAACAAAAAATAACGTGGTGATGTTTTGGCAGAAAGAGGAGCGGATCCGGGTGTTGAAGCAGAAGCTGGCGGAGCGCGAGGCGGCGGCGGCGGACGGCGTGACGCAAGGTACGGGCGGCGTGGTGCTCGCCGACCTTGCCACCGCCACCTCCGACTACGGCACCTCCACCAACTACACCAGATCCTCTCGCGCCTCCGTCTCCGACCTTGACTTCTCTGAAAGCTACCTCTAAACCATAGTTTCTCAACCTTGTTTTGCCCACCGCCCACTTTGAGAATATATTTTTTTCAAGAGCTTCCCCTCTCCATACCTTAATGCGCCATCTCAATGCCCCTAATTTTCTCTGGGTCTTCTACTGCCCCCCTGTAAGTCGCAAACGCCCACGAGGGGGCGTTATCGCTCACGTTGAGAACCTATGCTCTAAACCCTTATTTTCTCCCCTCCCTCCTTATCTTGATTAGTAGTAGGTCATTTACGGAAGAATATAGTATTTGAGCTCTGGTGTAGGTTTACGGTTACAAATACATGAATATATCAATTGAACAGTAGGTATTTTAAAATTACAGTCGATTATTCCGTGTTCAATGAATAAAGCCATTTAGGTAGTTAAGTTTAAGTATGAGATATTCAACATTATAAATGGAAATTAAAAATAAAGCATCCACATTGAGCAGATGCTCATATAGATAATATCATAATAAAATTTATTTGCACTATCTCAACAAAGATAATATCCGAAACGCAACCTTACTCTATTCTTCCAAAAAAAATTATTTTCTACTACTTTCAAGCTAAGGGGGCTAGTTCCGACATTCAACGTACGGACGATTACGGTATGATTATTAGGAATAACAACTTTATAACTGTAAAAATGTGTTTTGACACCACACTGGCTGCTTGTGTTTCCCCAACTGCAGAAAACGACAGCATAGCAGGCTCAGGTTGAAATAACCGATGACGTAGACCATTTTAAGAAGGTTCTCTTGTAACATCCACCACGAACGTTTGAAAATTGATAAGGAAGCCATTGTTCTGCAAAATGACAGTCAAATAGAAAATGGCATTATTAAATGATAGCTTGCAAAAAGCCTGTTTAGTAGTAATTCGGCCATAGTAAATCGTATTAGTGTTAAACCACCCTCAAAATTAAAGGTTACCGAAAGAGAACTGGTATGAGTTCTGTGTTAGTTTTCAGCCAACAATTTTTTTAGCAAAATAAAGTTATTATTGTAACGTATAATTATGATCATCCGTGAGTTGAATTAGTGAACTAGGAAAAAAAACTTTTGTAACCCTGAAGTCTAGCCTTTTACCCTGAAGAGGATGGGTCCGACTGATTTATCAGATGCATGTTTTTACAACGAGCTCCTATTATTATAAGTTTAGTAAATCTCGATAGCAAATGTAGAGTTCCACAAGCCCAATAAGAGTTTCTAAACTTTATGTCTACAAAGAATATTCCCAATTTCTATGAAAACTCCTAAGTTAAATCAGTTAAATGTGGTAGATGATAGAACTAGTTATTACCACTGGCAAATGCCGATTTGTTCAAGATGAACATTGTAATGAAAAGATTAAAGTGCGTTGCTAACGTCTCAAAGTTCACTTTCAAATTACACCAACATCATGTTGTTGAATCTAACTTTGCTCATAAATAAAATGTCGTATGACTTTTACCGCTAAAGTTTGTTCGTAATCGACCTTGGCCGGGAGCTACACTTAGGCCTAGCCCTCCTACTAATTAAAAGGGACTCCTCGCTTGCCTCACAGATGACCTTGATTGAAATACCTATCTACAATTTTACCTTTGTTTCGTATTTATGAGGTTTGGTCTTGCTCAATTATTCCCAGCAATTCATGGATTCATACAATATTTATAAGATGCGGTCGGTTCACAAAACTTGAAACCCTTTCTATTATTACAACTGATTCTATCCCTGAAATGAATATTTAATATGAATAACTTCTTTTTACTACGATGTATTTAAATACCTACCTTATTATGATATTCAATTTACGGTAGGTAATTTTTTTTACCTCTAAGTATTTTTCGAAGAAAATAAATATACTTACCTACGTCAATAATAATATATTTCACACAAAATCCTTATCCAGATTAGTTCATAAGACATGAACTCCAACGAACCTTTTCCATTACTGTGACATTTCAAAGGCTTAGCTTGCTCGCATATTTATAAAGGTTAAATCAATCGGAAAATTAGATGAAGACAGTCACCGAGAATCCTCTTGGAATGGCAAAGTGCGGCGGATTACGCGGCCTTATGGACCACACTTTACCCTAATTACTCGGCCGTGGCCTACCCTAATCATCGGACTATTCCCCCTATCATTGTAGCAGGCGCCATTTCTATTCAATTTTAGACATTCGGCCCGACTCTCGCCCAAATATATTCGGGTTTATTCGAGATGACTCTTTACGCCTAAATCAAATTATCTTCACTTATTTTCACCCGCTTATCATACGATGAAATAAGTATACTCCTTTGTAAGTAAAACTAGTGTACTTTCCGGTGGCGTCGTGAACACTTGCAAGCCAAAAGCTCAATGACCCTTAAAATTCACCCTAAATAACTAAAATAGATTTTTAATGACAGCTCAAATCAAAACATTGGACAAATAAGCTTTTTATTATTCCAATATTAAGTACTTATATTTAAATATATTTTAACCACTCAAATACATTTTTAAATTGTTACCAAATCGATAACAACAACATCCAACACATTTTCACTTTTGTGGATTTTTCCTTGTGACGTGATTTTGTCCGTATTCTGCTCTCTATGGCAATAGACGTTAATTAAAATAAAGGATGAATCACACCAAACCATGCAAAGGCAGAGATATAGTTAAAGCTACCATCTTACGACGTCATTTATTCAGCCTTAAGATTTGCTCATTTCGGGGTTTTGTGTGCATCATGCCTGATAAAGTAATTTTTTTTTCAGTGTTTTTCATCTAATTGGCGTATCATAAAATGAATCTTAACTCTTCTACTGCCATAGAGACTACTAACTCTACCTCACACAATATTGTATTTATTGCACGAATCTCTACATTTTAATATTACCGACCTACTACTCCTACTAGACTGATTTAGTGGTACTTTAGTATATTACTCGTCTAAATTGTCTCTGCATTTAATTGTAAACTATTACGTAGAATCCTAAACTTTAAGTTATTAGTTCTAGATTACTTGAACTCTACTGACGAGTGCCATAGAGTTGATAAGCATCGCTACAACGATTTATCTTTTACGCATTTTAAATATTATTACGATCATTAAATTACTCACGAGTAACTTTAAAATTTCACTTTCAAATTTATTGGCACGAATTAAAGTTAAATATTAAATAGTTTTAGACTCAAGTTAAAGTTGAAATAAATTTTCTTTCTGTAAACGTTGATTGTTTTAGATTTAAGTAGGATTAAATAACATTGTCCATATTAAAATTTTCTTTATTTTTATATTTCGTTACAAATGTTACAGTAGATTAAAAATTCATGCAGTCAAATCTCGTTATGATGCACCGATTACTGTACTTAAATAATAAGTTTTTATAGAGTTAAGGGAGTTTTGGGAGAAAAAGACCATTTGAACTTGATTAAGCTCACGGAATGCGTCGATTCGTGGATGAACAAATACGTAGGTATCTGCTACACTGTGTTGTGTCAGCCGCGATGCAAATCGGCGGACGCCGGCGGTTTTCTGCTGACGAGCATTTGACCTCACTTGATGGAAACACCTGGAAAAGCTTTGGAAACGCTGCTATTTATGTGACTCTTTTTTAATACTCACATATTTACACTTTTTCTTTTGAAATAAATAAAGCACTTATTCTACAGCAACAAAATAATTACTTACATACTTTCAAAAATTCACATAATTTCACATAATTTCCTCCTCTTTTTTATGGCACTGCTGATAAATAAAACAAAATCTTTCAAGTGTCACACACATATTAAGTAAAATTTTAAGTTTAAATGAAGCTTAAGTACATAAAAATTAAAGGAAGTTTTTAACTTATAAGTATTATCCAAAGCCATCAGAACAGCAAAGGGTTGAGTTTCCAGATTTTTCCTCACACGGCGTCTATCGATCTCGCGCCATGTTATGTAAGTAGTTTGGAGATGTTGTCCCCCGTAGTTACCCAGTATCCGTGTCCGTGTCACCCACAGCATGTATCCACACCGCACGCCACAGTTGGTCCCTACAGTAGGTATACTGGCTCGCAGGACGTAGAGATGGTTTACTGCACGGTACCTACACTTGGAAAGCGATTCAACTCGACGTATGTTTTTAAAATCTAACATTTTTATTTACTATATTTCAGCTGTATTCGGCTGTATTTCAGCAGTTGGACTTTACGTCAACAATTTCCAATGGAGAATATTTTTATAACCTACGAAATTATAGAAAAATTACTGGTTTCAATTATTACCAATACAAGCTCTAACAACAACAAAAACAACAACGCCTACTTTGTACAGTAAATTGTATGCTAGGTGCAGTGTGAATCGCTTTCAAAATTCTTAAAAAATCTTGTGCTTACCAGCAGTGCGATTCAGACCTTTTCGCTGTTTCTTCGCTGATAAAACGTCAACATTCCGAAGTAAATCATCGTATCGCATTTTCGGAAGTCTGAATGCCACTGCAGGTCTAGCATTAACCAACAAAAAATACAAGGCAGATGCAAGGGGTGGGTTAACTATCTCTTGTTCCTTTGTCTTTCGCCAAAACTCACCCTTGGCACCTTCTGCGGACTTATTGTGAGCTTAAAATTCAAAAGATTCCTTTTTTTGGATCTCCTTACCCTAATAGAGTAAAATTTTCCCAACTGTAAAGGCCAGTTCCTTACCAAATCAATTTTGTCTACAGTTACTTTCTTTGACAGCATCATATCAAATGAATTATATTAATCTCAGGGTAAACAATAAACACGCTTAAGTTTGTGGATCCTCTCAATGTATTCACTTATTTATTCAAATATTTTCCTGCTATCACATTATCGAAGAATAATGCGTATTGTATTATTTACATCACTCGAAACATAATAAACAGTGAATAAACATCTTAAAGCCCAAAATCTTACGTGAAATTGTATATAAATATATAATCTGCTGAGTAACGAGATTTCCTTGCATGAATGTTTAATGTTTATTTTTGTACGGCTTGCTTTAGTTCAGTTTGAGATGAAGTTTGGGAAATTTAGGCTGTAAAATTAAAATGAGAAAAGTTCAGTATTTCGGCTGTTTTCCGAACTTTTGTACATCACTAGTGTGCAGAATAATACAATGTTACTCGTGCCTACATGAAGTAGAAGCACAAAGGTTTTGCACGTTCACATCTAAAACACAAGACGGATGCCAAACAGCGCATACATGAGTAAACAAGTATATTTGTATAATAAGAACGTAGGAGTAATCAACAAAGTGCTCACCAGTTGAAAAAATCTATAGGTCTACCTTCTGCATCGATATTTCTGTGCTTCAAGTGTAGCTATGCCTTCGCTTTTGCATTAGTTTTAGGTATAAATGTGTAATACTTGTTAGAATTTAAGTATGTTTGCGAATTCGGGTAATATCAAAAGTACAATTTACTAATAATAAATGTTCTTTTTCTCTCGGCAGATGTACAAGATGAACACATCTGATCGTCGCAAAGCAATCTTCGATACCCTAGTTATATATAGGTTAATCTTTATTAAATTCTTGATTTGAAAAAATGAAAGACTCTAGGAAATGTTTATTTACAATATGTGTAAGAGATAAAGTGTTCTTATTATGTATTTACGCTTAGTTTAAAGGAATTTAAATGTGAAAGTAATGAATTTTAAGTTTGTTTAAACTGTAGTAACATTTTACGCCACTCTTTTTAAGGGTTTGAGTCAATATACTAAGACCATTATAAGTTTATTATTGAAACGAAGTGCTGGAAACAACAAAATTTAATAAAACCACATTTATTTATTAAAATTTTAAGTAGGTATCTTAATGATTAATCAAACTGAAAAGATTAAAAATACTAAAAATCTAATTTTTAAATATCAAGTAATTAATATTCAAAATCATTATTTCGAAACAGTCTCAAATTAGATTAAAGTTACATTAACAACATATCAGAGTTAAATTAAAATATGACACATATACGTTGATTTCGAACATTTATAATTATGAACTCGATGCAATAAGTATCATTTATATAGGAATAGTTATTTATTATTTTGAACTACCCTCTAATTAAATCCTCTAAATCTTGGCACAAACGCTGTGATTGTTCTGAATTGCCAAAATAGTTAAATTCTTATTATATGCAAAGCAAGTAAAATTCGTTCTAAAGTCATTTATAAAGTATTTTTGTTGAATTACATTTCTTATTATTTAATATTGTTATAACGAGGTTGTTTTAGAATAATAAGGCCATAATATAAGCTAAACTTACTTAACTCATGAAAGTTTTCAATAATAACTAATTTAAGCTAGATAATCTTATCTAAGAAACTTACTTTTGATTTTACAAAATCTAGTCTATGAAAGTTAATCCGTCATTTTGTTATAAATTGTTAGATTTATACAGATGTTACAGCACTGCCAAGTTTATGATTGTAAGTTTAGTAGAAGAAAACGTAATTGTGAAGGTACATAGATAAGAGTATGTTTGTAGCTTTCAGTTTGATGTGAATGCACACTTTATGTAGGTGCTCACTATTAGCATTTTTTAATTCATATTTATGAACAAAAAAAAATACCTTACGAGATACTGCTTACGTTACATTGGTACTTACGTTAGTACGAGATCAATAAAATTGTGGTGTTTTTCAAACTATAAACATTACGCTTGTAATGAAATAGATTCATAATCACTGACACACTTTTGCTAAAACATTCTTGGATTGTTTGTTCACTATTATCGAAGAGATCCATCCAGTCATCATAGCAGACTCAAAAGTATTTTTCATTCTTAATAAATTAACTAACATTTTTAACTCTAAACATGTTTGCACAAGCAACTTTAAAGAGTAAGTAGAGATATAGCAGAAAATTTAAACACTACCTATGATTTTTATTGGTTCTACCAAGAAGTTGTAGTCCTAGTGAAAGTTGACTAAAAAATTTTACCTAGCTACACTTACATGTGCATCAGGTAAAATCATGTTTTTATAGGATATGTTCTTATGTAAATGGACTAAACCGTGTGTATATTAAGTACTTATGATTATGAAACCAGCATTGTTTTCTTAAGGTAAGCGTCCACTTGTCGGTATCGTACGCTTCGGACGCATCGCAAGCAACGGATCGTAGTATTATTTGTATAGAAACTCATATAAGTGCGTCCACCTGTCCGCATCGTACGCATCACACATCAGCAATGCCGACACCGTTGCTCCGAGAGGCAACTTCTGCGATGCCTGCCGATGACGTCATACGGAATGTCGATCAGTGGACGCACTCCGCGCGCTCGCTCTGCGTGTGTTCACTACGAAAATCCAAAAGAACTGGCATCGTCAATTCGATTGCTGGTACTTACGTCGGCAAATCCGATCGCTGCCGATACAGTGGACGCATTATGAAAAATTAATCCGCTTGATGCGATCCGTCCGCTGCGTGCGATGCGGGCCTGTGGACGCTTACCTTTAGGCTAACTCACATTGACGCAGAGTCAAAGCGAAGCGACGCGTCTTGTTTTTAAACTTCAAAAAATATTTATCTCTATTTCCATTAGATAAGGTACAATTTTGTGTTATGCAAATTATGAAAACGCGCGGCGCGTCGATGAGCGAATTCCCGCATTGTGGAGTCGTGGAATCGAGCGATTTGCATTACACAAATTTGTATGTACCTTACTTACCAAATGGAAATGGAGTTGCATTATATTTTAAATTTTAAAACTCAAGACGCGTCGCTTCGCTTTGACTCTGCGTCAGTGTGAGTTGTGCCTCAGATCTCAGATCTCATAAATGTTATAAAATGGGTGCATTCACTCCGCACTCTGCTCTAGATAGAGACATTCTCCTTCTACATCAGATGCATCAATCTTATTTCATCTCGAAGATTTGACTGCATGAAAATAAATCATGTTCAAAAATGTCACCGTTACTGTTATTATAAATTTTAATATCTATTGTGTTATGAAAGTGTAGGTAGAAAGAAATCGTTGACATTTCATAATTTTATCGCATAATTTCAAAGTAATCGACCTGCTCAGTTAAGAAGCTGAAAATGGGAGAGGAAGAACTCATTAGAACGTTAGTAAGTATGTGTAAGCTTCAACTAATTAGTAATGTTACTTTCCTGTGATCTGTACCTTGGTTGTATCGACCATCACCCGTGTCATCACTCTGTAAATAAACAGTCATGGAATGATCTGAATGTACTCAGAATATTTTATTTATTAACCAATCCCTTACTTCCCGGAAAACCCTCGCATAACTAATGTAATATCTTCCAAAGTCACAGGTTTATTTGTGATTTCTAGAACAAACCTGATGATGATTAATTTCCAAAGGATTCGTTTCGTACAAACCACCTACGAGTACTATCTCTAACCATTCTAAAGTTCTCCAAATTCCTAACAAACAATGTCAATAGGCTAAGCAGTTGACCCTCGATATCCCTGCGTCATGGTTTTACTGGTTTTACTACAATAATGGCGCGACCACGTGTCGGCACCAGACCCTGGAACAATGGGCTTGCAAAAGGTATCTGACAAACATAATATAGGAGACGTCTATAAAATGCTGTTGACACTGAAAAATGCTTAGGAGATTAACCATTACGTAATCTTCTTGTTAGCACTTTATTTATGTTGGCGACTAAGAAGCGGATATTGATGTAAGACATATTAAAGTAATCGTTTAGCATTATCCAACACATTTCCTCATTTCCAAACAAGATATTAAATGCCAAAGAACAAAAAAACTAAGCGTTACGAAGAACACCGTTATCGTAATATTGGTAGGAAGGAATAATTTATATATATTAGCTTAATAGCCTTTTTTTAATTAGAGTCAAAAAACCAAATCTTTCAAGATAGTAATCAACAAAATCTGCCTCAATACAACTTTCGTACTAATTTCGACTTACGATTTCCTAGCCTATGTGAAACGTGTCAGCGCAGTGAAAACATTAACAGATTAGTTGCAGCACCTCATCAACGGAGATCTTTACGTTACGAGCGAAAAGCAACTTGTTGTAAAAGCAGGATTAGGGTATGATTGAAGGGATGGGATGGGACCAGCGGTCATAACGCGTACCTTATTGAAGCCCCGCAAACTTTGTTAATTGCATTGCTGGACCTCCCAAACATTAAAGACGACATCTGTTAGACTCTTAGGGAATACAGTAAACTTTATAAAGGACAATCGTGGTTTAGTCCCTGTAGCTTGTTTAAAAACGTTTTTAAGTTTTAAAATGAAAAATTATAAAACTCTTTTGAATATAAAAATAACTTTCATGTTGATATAGCTGTAAATCTCGGTGCATGATATTGCATCAGAAGGTACGTTGTCCCAAGTTCCTAACAATGTTTATAGATTAAGAGTGGATTACAATTCCCGCTATTATGAAGTTGCGTTTTCTTTTATTTTCCCTGCTGTTACCGACTTTACTTAGGAAAACGGTTCACTAGAATAATGTGGAGCTATTTAGCAAATAAGTCTTTGGCCGATCGATTTTTGAGCGATCCATTAGGTATAGCTTTATATTTTCGTCAGTCTGCTTATATCTATTGGAAACGGAAGCAAATATGTAGAAGTTTCATACGTTTGAAAGATGTAGGTGTTGTGACTAAGTGGTTGCACTTATTATTATAGGTTTGTACTTATTACCTACATGATTAATGATTAGCGCTATCCACACATATCGGGGGTAAAAGTCTTTTGAGCTACTGGTCGTCCGGGCTTACTGAATGCGGGCATACATTTTACTCTGAAGGACCGGATGTGCCCGACACTGAAGCGTGCGAACAACTTCATATAAAATGTATGCAAGTTTCTCCTCGTCCCTGACAGGACTCAGCCTGTGAGTCTCGGACCCGGCTACGTGTGCTTAGCGCTTTATGAAGAGCTTCATGCGACAAAACATTATGATGTAAACTGCAATGTAATTCCATAACTTTTCACTTCTAATCTAACAATTAAATTAAGAAGTACTACGTTAGCAACTGTTTGCCACTGACAAAAAATAATATAAAGAGACACGAATTTGGAGACTCTATTTAGAAATTCAATTCATAATCTATCAACCTAATGGACATGACTCAGACGATAACCTAATCTCGTTTCTGACGATTGAATAGATTCAACGCTTTCTTTCATTTGTCATAATATCGTCGTCTCTTGAAATCTCTTATGTCAATATTACGTCATCTCATTTATAATGTTATAGCAACCGCGCTCAAAATACCCCTACCCCTACCGAAGAAATAATTGAAAATGATAACAACAAAAGAAAACCTTAGTAACGAAAATAACGCTGCTTTCTTCGGAAGGCCTCGGGTTAACAATACAACGGATTCTGATAAAAATAAATTCTGATGATAGCGCAGCTTATTACAAGAATAAAGAGAAGGTATGAAAGAACCCAACACCTACTATGCCAAGCTCCTTACGAACACTACTACTAAAGCTTATTTATAGTAGGTACCTACATTCTTAAATGAAGGTATGCGTTGAAGGTGTAATTCAAGCTTACACACTCTTGTGCTAAATAAAATGTACCTATTTACCTCAGAAAGACTTTAATGATTCGAAAACAGTTTGAAACAAGATTGAAAAGTCGATCTTGTGTGTCAATCAATACCAATATCAATAGTACGAGTACTAAGGATTAATGTAGTTTATCAGAACACAAATGTGTTTCTTGGTGGGATAGGCTCACTATAAACGATGTCAAGCCTGCGAGGGTAAACAAACTTGGTCAATTTGAGGTTTTCCTTACATCGCGGAGGTGGCCGGTCGTAAAGTGTGATGCGTTATGCTCTTTCACATTGCGGTAAATAACTTGTCGTATTCTGGTTAAGTACATTTCATTAAAAGTCATAAGTCATAGGTAGTCTTTGCAGAAGAAGATGATTAATATTTTTTCACGATCGTCGAGATACTTCTTTGGCTAGCAAACCAACTGATCCGTTACGAATACTCTTGGCAAAGTACCTAAACACAACGTGCTCTGAATTCAAAATGTAATAACGAACACAATATAAAAGAACTTTAATCCACATTCGGACGCTTGAATGTTTCATATTGACGAGGTTATTGCTACTGTACGTAGTTTTTCAGTGGATCGCAACTGCGGCGTGGAGCTGAGCCAAACAGTCCGAGCCAGAGCTCGCGTCCGTCGCATACCCAATAATCAGGTTACAGAATGAACACACGTGATTTACGCCAGACGATGCAGATTATGTACACTATGTGACATTCATTATGGCTTTTCATAAATGTAGACGGATGCGTCGTTTGATTTCCAACATGATTTTGCACTTCGAACTCTGCATATTTCAGCAAAGAGACGTTGATCTCTGTACTAAAACAAACGGCTAAAAGATTAGCATGATTTATATGAGTTCGTTTTATTTTAACTGTCCACTGCTGGATCCATGAAAACTGGAAGAAAGCCATGTCTATAAATCTAGTATGAAATATTTCGTAGCTCTATCTTAGAGAAATGAACTATAAACTCAGTTTGCAAAAGCTGTGTTACGTAAGATACGACATATCCACGTCACATTGGTCTGTGTTGCAAACTAGCACTGGTTCTCAGTTCCCCAGATTCAGATAAGTGGGTCACATTCAAAAAAACATACAAAGTAGATTCGAGCGATTGTTATCTCTTAAATTTGTGTAGGATATCAAAGTAAATAGAAGCAGGTGGTCCCGATAAAGGCTATTTGTCAAACACAGTACGAATCGTAATTTATTTCTAAGTCCCTCACTTTCAGGTCGTTCTTGTTTGCTAATGTCTGACAAGATTGGAAATACATTAAAACAATTTTCTTATTTCTGAGACGTTCGCATACTTTTTTGCATTTATTTTAAATTAACTTGAGCGCGATACTGAAAAAAATTCACAGTCATAAAAATGTCATAATCATAATACTTATGTAATAATGCTCTGAATCCCTAAATGCCTACAAAGTATTTGGCACACGCCCTTTGGAGGTCAGCTCGAGACGATAAACAGACGTTGAGCACGAAATTCAATTTCCAAAGTATAAGCCCCGCTTGACGTACCTACATACTACTTTTTCGACCCTGTTTATTTGGGTCAAGTCTAACGATGACAAAAGTTTTTACAGACTTCTTCTGTTTCTCTAGTGAATCTTTGTGTATAAACTTTTGTTCGGCTTCGCGCAGGTAATATTAAATAAAAATTATTTTTACATTTATTATGTTTCCCCAGGATTCCCCTGACACAAAGAAAATTCACGTCACCTATAATATGACAAAGCACATAACAGACGTACCTAAGTCCTGGTACTATACACCTATTAAATTGGTATTGAATACGAAAAAACTAGGACTAAAACTTTTTAATATTAATTTATGACAGGTTACATTAATCACAGTGTTTTTTTTACTATATGCGAGTAAGTAAACATAATAACAAAACAGAAACTACAACTTATCTCATCTCGTCATTGATGTCGTCATCAAAATAGTTATAGTCAAATTGCTCACTGTACGAACTAAAAATATATGAAAACTGACATTTTGGCCGTCAATTTTAGTGCGTATAATGAGCAATCCGACTATAGAGCACAACTTACCATAAAAATGCGAAATGAAAAATTCGCTTTTATCGCTTTTAATATTTATCCATGTTTTTTTGGCATCCTAATTTTCAGCGTAAAAAAGCAAAACAATTTAGATTCGTAAGACCACAATTTCTAACGTCCACAAAAAAGGGATTTAGAAGGAACTAGGTACTTGAGCATTCTAAGTTCGTTCTAAGATTATCACGAAGTTATGTCCTACTATCTACATCGCATCACTAATCATACTAAAAGCTAGAATTCTATTACGGAATCAGAATTATTGCTGCAAAAAGTTCAATATTTCCGTCAGATTACGGAGCTGAGCCAATAAACAAACCTGCAAATGGGTAAGCGAGAGGGAAAATAGGATTACTTGCTCCTTTATCAGACTCAGCCAGGCGCCCTAAACAAATTTGTCCACAATTGAATTTGCTCGGAAAATTAAAGTTATGGTGCAATGTTTAAATGACTGGAATTGTGGGCAAGAAAGTTAAATATAAAGTTGTGCGATCATAAGCAAACAATAACACTTATTAACATAAACGGTATCACGCTCTGTAAAAACGTCGTTGCCCCTAAATATGCACGAAGCATGATCTTTCAACACCTGTCAGGTTGTATTGGAACTTCTAAAACCATTTCTATTGCGACCTCGAGTTTAAATGCCAGCGATCTAGAAAATTTCAAGTCTGAATTATTTATTTCACAGTAGCTTTCCCTTAAATTGGTATTGAATAAAGTTCGTCAACCCACCGTCCGTTAGAGCATCATAGGTCCGTGTGGACTCGTGACCTTCTAAATTATTAATGAGGTCAACTCTCAAGTCTCCTCTTTACCTACTATTATTTTAAAAGCCAAAAAAGTTTCCAACGATTAGTTACAGGTGTCCTTTAAGATCCTTTGAAATTCGAGTATACTCGATTTTATAAGGAAATTTAACGTAAGGTTTTTTTTTTTTTTTTTTTTTTCTTTATTTTGGCTTCGCACGGTTGTGCATTCAGCCAGTGTCAAGTAATTATTATTCTTCAAGTTTACAGATAAATAAGATAAATAAATACATATTACAATACTTAAATATAATATCCCACCCCCTCCCCTTGTGCCTCAGTAAAGATGTGGGCCTTTACTGAAACATCAACACGGACTTTTTGGAAGAACTTGAAAAGCAATGTTATCCAATTTTGTTTCACTTCCCCACACTTATGCACGTTCACGAACACTTAACGGTTAATAATCCACCATTATTACACATTAACATTCGAAGAAACACAAGTTTTGGAAAATAAAACAAAAATGAAACTTGACTTCTCAAATTCCCGCCAAAAAGCATAACGTAAGGTTAATGATCGGTACAAAAAGCTTGAAAAATCACAAGCCCGGGTAAAAGTTATCTAGTTTTATTATCTTAAATATATCTTGGCTCACCAGATGTTCTCCAATCTATGATTCATCTACATTTATTTATTTATTTATGTCCACTTACATCTATTCTTACAGGGTAGTCCTAAAACAATAGAGTAGTCTCAATAATTGAAAATTAAAATAAAGTATCACATAAAATACATATTTCAGTCTGACATGATTGAAACTTTTACATTGAAATAAAACGCTAAATACCGCACCTTTGATGCAGGGACATTAACTGATGATGGACTCTAACCATGCCTTCTTTCAATATCGGTGAACGAAAACAACACTGGAAAACCAGATTTCTATTCGTGGCTTTGTGGTTTGTCACATGTAAACATTGGAAAATTCCGTGCCAAATGTTTAAATGAGTCCTCCCCTTTAGTCATCTTTGGAAATACAGAATGATTATTTTTTGTATTACTGTACAATCGCTGACGAAAGTATTGGTAGTTGTAAGTCGATACTGATAAGAAAATTATAGAATTCAAATAGTGAAGATTCACGGTCCCACTCGTCACTGTAAAACGATAACTAGTTTTAAGGCTAAAAATATGAAATGTTCTATAACTTTTGTGGCTGACCGTACGAGTAGCTCCTTCGCTAAATTTTAACCACACACAAAGCAGTAAAATGTTTGCAACATTGTATTTCCTTTAGATATTCCTAGGCTGTAAAGCTTTAAAAAGGAGCTTATTCACAAGGTCCTGCCTATATTTAACCCGGCTTGCGATTCAGGTTATTTAGTACCGTGGCGCGGTGGTAACACGTAAAATATTTAAACCGAAGCGCGCTAAAAGCACGTACAGCCTTCAAATACCACCGTTGACTGTTTTTATGGAACCCACTTCATGATAAATGTACCGCGACTTTCACACGAGCTTAACAATAAATTTCGCAAAGTGTGAGTTGTCCTAGACATAAAGTTGTTCCGTGCAAAAATTTTTACAATGAAATGTAGGTAATTTAATTTTGCAACATTTAATTATTAAGGCCTGGCTACACCAGATGCATGGCGTGATGTGACGCATGACGTATTTTTTTTCAGGTGGATTTTTACGAATTAGGTATATTAACGAACTCAAGAAACGAATTCAGATTTTAATTTGGAAAGTCTTCCAATTTTACTTTTAAACAATGATCAACCGATCTAAAAGGTTCAGAACTTTTGAGTTTTGTGTTGCATGCTTTCGGAAGGGAACTCTTAAAACGTTTTAAACTTAATCGTGTTATTTATTGTTATAGCATTGCAACAATTATTTATTTGAAACAGCAATACAATTATGAAACATTTGTTTTCAAACATTTGTTCAAACATTTGTTTTCAAACATGTTACTGAAATTATTCCCTCTAGTTTTGAATGTGATAAAAATAAGCCTAAAACTTTTAAGTCAATTAGACTAAAAACTTTCAAAGAAAATCGAAGATGAATTGCTGCGTTAATTCGCTAAAAGAAAAGATTTTTTCCACTTTAGCATCACACAATTAAAAGTTAAAAACCCAATTAAAAGTTTGCCATTGTACAAGTTGGCGATTCTTGTAACAATCTTTACAGTTACCACTAATGGCAGCGCTCAGACGTTACCTTCTTTATTAAAGGTCTCATAGTGTATTGTATTTTAAGTGGATCTGAGGACTGTTGCCATGGAATTGTGGCACCCGAATTCGGTATATGGAGAAAACGTACTTCAATTTGTACGCAACTTTGGAACATGGTCTAGTCACAAATTGAAATATGTCCTGCCTTAAATGATTTAAAAGGATCTTGATGCTTGTGCAATACTTGCAATATTATTAATGTAGTTAGCTTGGAACAAAATTTCTAGCTAGAAAATATATTTTAAGACCATTGTTTTCAAAATCACCAGTTACTTTTACCTGATAATAAATATTGTACAGATTTTTTTTTTTTCATCGTAATCTTTTTTAGGCTAGACACTTTTTTTTAGAACTTTTGCGTTTTTGTGCTGCATGTTTTCGCAAAGGAACTCTAAAAACGATGAAACATAATTGTACTATTTATTGTTTTATGAAACAAAAAGTCTGTACAATAGGTGTATGATTCAAAAATTAGTCCTCAAATAACATTGGTAGGTATAAGGTAGGTATGTAATTTTCTTGTTACCTTATTTATTTTGCTGGATGTCCACCGCTGTTTATGAAACTCGGGCTTCACGCGTAAATATTGAACCTCTGTGTGCGTATCACAAATGAACTGGCAGTCCAGGGACGTATATAAGGGGGGGGTTTAGGGGGTCCGGACCCCCCCCCCCCCCTTAGCCCATTAAGTTCGGAGGAAACCTAGTCAATTTTTGTATTTTGGAACCCTTGGACCCCCCCTCCTTAACAAAGATCTTTGGTATATTGGAACCTTTAGACCCCCCCCTTAACAAAGCTATAGCTACGTCCCTGTGGCAGTCAATAATGCTATAACAACAGTACGTCCTGGGGGAAAGCTGACAATGAAATGTAGACCGTCGCGTGTTGACTCTGGCTTGTGTTTAATTGAAACTGAGATATCCAGCAAACAGAAAAATCAATTACTTTCTTCAGTTTCTTCTTAGAGGCTCGTAATGTTTGTTCTGTTTTTGCCCTGTACCTATAAGGCTGATTTATTTTCGCTAAAGGTCACACGTGGAGGTAAAATGTGGTTTTTATTATATAGTAGCAGCTCATAAGTTACAAATTAAAATAGGATAAGTATAAGCTTATTTAGTAAAACTAGTGAGTCTAATCACTAGACATCTGTGAAACGGTAAAATCTTCTCGTGTTTTTTTGACTACATAGAAGTATGCCATAGTAGGTACAATAAAACTAAAGTTCGAAACGTGCAGCTAAAATCTTTCTGTGGCGATTTTTCATCGTCAAAGAATGAAAAGCTAAACTTTAGTTAAGTATATAAAATTAGTTAAGTTTAGTTATTTAAACTAAGTTTAGTTATTTAAACTAAACTTAAACGTTATATTCTTCGTTTGCAATGATAAAATGGTGAATTATTCAGATGCTTTTAGATTCTATTTCACTTCAATTAAAGTCGGTAAAACCCTAATTATGTTTCAAGTAAAACCCAAACTTAATTATAAGAAACATTGTATGCACTAACCTATATTATTCATTGTATAAGTACTTCATGCCTGAAAACTTACAACCTAGATATTTGGGTTCTGTATTTATTTTTCATTCGCATTCGTGCAGCTATTGTCCGCTTACCACATGACTGCAACACAATCAGAGCCAATACATCCATGAGAATAGTGTAAATTAGCCTGCACTGGATTTATGGAAAATATTTTTCCGATTCAAGTAACAATAGGCTCTTTTCATAACAAATATGAAAAGGATAAAACAATACGTTCTTTGTTGACCTCAATGACGTAGTGGGTTATTGCTTCTTGCCACCTCTTGAGATGCAAGGGGTGAAGGTTCACTTCCGTTCAATATGCCGTAAATAATTGTCTGTCAAGACAATGGTTAGTTTATATCTATATCTACACTAATTATATAAAGCGGAAAAGATTTTTTTGTTTGAACGCGCTAATCTCAGGAACTACCAGTCCGATTAGAAAAATTATTTCTGCACTTTTCATCATCATCATCATCACCATATACCATCACTATGGGGGCAATGCAGCGAAGGCGCTGCTAGTTTAGTTATATTTTGGCTGTAATTTGTTATTTAAGATGGGTTAAAAGTGAGTGGTATCGTTGCACCGATCATAGCAAAATAAATCCTTGAAAAAAATGAACCTTTTTCTATAAATAAGTTCAACTTGCTATACAAATCAGACCACACATGCTACGAAACACTGACGTCACCAAAATACTATGACTATTTACGTAGCAGGCGCTAAAGACGAGCACATCCGGACGTAGACAGATGAGAATTGAGCTGGCTCCGAGAGCTAGTTTCCGATTGAGCCTCTCTGGATACAAATAAATACATATAGAGACGGCACAACTTCGTATGCGATGAGCTAATTCGTAGATCCTCTGCAATTTCAGAGACTAAGAACAAGTTCTCTAACATTAGGTTGTTTTTTCTTTATTTTACAGTTTTTGTTATCGTTTCATTTTCTCAATTTACAATTTAGTGTTCATGTGAGCTAAGTGAGGCTAAGACTATCTCAAATGAGCGAAAACACTCCTTCTGGGCATGATCTAATTGATTGACAAAATCGATAGGCTTCAGCAATAATGGTGGCTTAATAACTCAACAGAGATAGCCAATCACACTCTCACATCACACCAACATTATAAATGCGAAAGTTTGGATGTTTGGATGGATGGAAGGATGGATGTAGGTATGTATGTTTGTTCCTCTATAACTCGCGGGCGAAAGCTAGTAGCTCACACGAACATACAAACAGCTTATAAAGCCAGCTCATCTCTCAACTGAGCACCTCTTTACGTTTTTGTTCAGTCTCTATTCTGCACGGGCTAGGTGCGCTCGATTTTATAAACTGTTGTGTTCCCAATCTAATAGTCTAGCTTTAGAAATGAATTGGATCGTCTGTAGAGGTTCCAGGGCTGTGACGTGCCACAAACCACTCACGAACTGGAGGATTTATTTCGTCCAGCAAACTTCTAAATTAATGGATGACTGTAACTTATCGGACGAAGTTTGTAATTGGACAAACAGACATAAATATTAGACCGTAAAACTACCTGTGAAATAGCCTCTGACCTATGTTTTCTTGGCCAATTGTTTGTTAGTTCGAGAAGCAGCGCTGTGCCCGAATAGCACAATATTGAGGACGTTATTGTATTCTGTACAATAACTTTTAGATTAACTGTCAAATAAATGTCGTTTTGAAATAATTATTATTATGTATTTATTTATTATCGTAGCAAGTGGAGACCTGTGGTCTCTGCCTACCCCTATGATGGGAAACAGGCGTGATTTTATGTATGTATGTATTTGTTTATGAGCGCTCCAGTGATGCACGGCCGGGATTCGAACCCACGACCTTGGATCGAAAGTTTAGGCTCTATGCCACTCGGCCAACACGGCTCTACCAGGCAAACCCAGCGATTGAAAATCATTGTACATACACGGGCTTCGATTCCGTCAAACCTTTAGCTGTTTGAGAGCGTGACAGGTACCTAACCGCCAATATGTTGGTATTTGGACGACCTTTATAGAGTGCCGCACACCGACACATGAATCAATAAAAACATGGCAATCGCGTAAATAGTAACTTGTAAGCAATTATTTTTAAAAAAGTAACAAAAACAGTAGCGCCGCAGATATTTCCTCAAATCTTTAGGTATTCTGGATCCTTTGAAGATGTCTTAGGTAGAAGTACTATAAATGGTGGTTAGAGGCATTTCCATGTACCTACACATTTGGCACGAGCATGCGTGACAGATTGCAAAAAGTTTGTTTACTCGTACTTTGCATCCTAACATTTCTTCGCAGGTTAGAACTCGTGTTAATAATAATAATAAAACGTTTATTAATGTGCATATAATACCTATTAATAAACTAAAAATCTAAATACCTACGCCCTGCCGGGATTAGAACCCACGACATTTAGATCGAAAATCGCTCTTTTGAGTAGGAGTCTCTACAGTCATATGAAATGTTAGTTCTCAGAGGGAAATGGTCTTTATTTGAGAGCCTGAGCTGTTACCTACAGCCTACAGCTAACACTATTGCTCGATTGAGCAGAACATAAGCTAGGTTTAACCCAATTAGGTGGGCTATATGCCTAACATATCATAGGAACCACTGAATGCTGCCACTACTGTACGAGTATGATCTAAATATTCTAAATTGTAGTGAATTATGTTAAATATATCTGACTGTTTATAGTTTAAACAGTTTTATAAAACTGTATGAACTTTACTTTTTCCAACGAAGACATTCTAATAACTTTAATTCACGATGTCTTTTGGATACAGTTTAATCTGTTCTGTAAACCTAACCTAACCTAACACAGTGATGCCAAAAACGAACTTTTTGGAACTCATTAGAGAAAAAATCATCAAAATCGGTTTACAAAATTGACCGAGAAATCGTGTAACAAACACACAAAACACATCAACCAGTCTCTTTCTATCCTTGGAGATAAAATGAACCAAACATACAATACTTAGGTACTCTTCTCCTCCTAATGAGTCCAATGTGTTTATTTTTAAACGCCTGTTCTTGCACAATAAACATAAATTACAGTAGAGTCGTAAATTATGATCACACTATGTCGTCAACAATCTTGTTTATATATAGCAACTTCTAAACCGGAATAAAACGAACTACGTATCAATGAATGTTGTACGAAGGCAATCGGCATTGATTGTACCTAATGTTAATAGATATGCAGTGATTATGCAATATAAACTAGCATTTGCTTGTTAATCATTGGTTACGCTATATCTATTGGAAGAAACGAACGGAACAGTTGATGTATGAAAAAGTATTGGTTTAACTGAAGTGGATTATAACTTTGGTGGAACAGAACTTTAGGCCCATCTCTTATGCGAAGGACCTCGAGTTCTGTGTTTATAACTTTATACACTGCCTACTTCCGCACCAGCGATGCAGTGTTGTAGTCTCTTGACTTATAACTCTTACTTCCTTATTAACATTATTAAGACATGGTTAGAGCCATGTTAAAACAAGAGATTAAGCCAAAAAATATTTTTCATCCATGAAAATTTTCATGATGATCCATAGATGAGTGCTAAACTTGTCTATATACTTACTTTCTTTTTTGTGTGATAAGTATACTACTTATAAATACAGTATTACTACAACTAAAATACTTTAAAAATGTGATTTAGTTTTAACCTAAACTTAGACCATTGCCATCTTCAATTTTTTCTTTATGTATAGCCTCTAACATAGTCTGGAATAATTTACTTATTTAATGGGGTACGAATTTTTGAAATGGGTTAGTTGAATATAGTGGAGTAGTTGGTATTATTTTCAAAAAATGTTTAAGTTTGGAACCCCCTGTTTTATAATATTAGTGTAGATCACTTGCGAGTGATGTTATTAGGGTTCCGTACCTTAAAAGGTAAAAAAAGGAACCCTTATAAGATCACTTTCTTGTCCGTCTGTCCGTCTGTCCGTCTGTCCGTCTGTCCGTCTGTCTGTCCGTCTGTCCGTGTGTCACCATCGATTATCTCAGGAACGGGTAGAGCTAGCAAGTTGAAATTTATACCATATACTAAGGTCTATAGTCCCTACTGTGAGTATAAAAATCAAGGTCCTGAGTCAACACTATAAAGAGATATAGGCAAATTTAGGTTTTCGTGAAAACTTGTGAGTACCAAAACTTACCTTAATTATCAACTTTTTTTATTTTTCGGAATTTTTCCTTTACTTGTGCTGGAAGACCTTGCTTGTAACCAAAATTGACAATTCTAGGTCAACCGGAAGTACCCTAGAGGTTTTGGGTCGAAAACCTAAATGGTAGTTCCCGTTGACCTAGAATAACGAAATTTGGCAAAAAGCAAGGTCTTATAGCACAAATAAAGGAAAAATTCCAAAAAGTTAAAAAAGTTGAAAATTAAAGGGTGTTCCCATACATACATAGTTGACGCCAATTAAAATTGTCCTCCGAGTTGTATGGGCGCTCATACAATTAAGCGGACTAGCTTAATTGGCACCATGGCTAGGCACGGAACCCTCGGCGTACGAGTTCGACTCGCACTTGACCGGTTTTTATTGTAATGTTAGTGTCACATAATATACAAAATCAAAGACACGTGCTCGGCAATAGACATAGTTTGCCAATAATGATGATGATAAAATTCACAAACAACCGGTACCTACTACTATTGTTTAAAGTATTCCCCAAGTTTGTGAACCGCAAGTTTGCTTCAAAGCAGCAAATTAGCATTTGTTTGGGTGACCTGATTTTCGTTGAAAGTTTTGCCTTGACTAGTTTATTCCCGCAGAGAACTTAATGCAGAATTAATCTAGGAGTTGAACATTCATAAGAACGAGTACCTACTGTAGATAGGGACAACGGAAGTTGAACTAAATAAGTTAAGAGAAGCCGAACAAAAAAGAATCAGTATTGTCATACTTTTACAGATTTTGACCTAAAAGATTAACATGATAATTCGTATATTTCGACTTTTTCGTTATTTTACCCAGCTACGAGCTAGAAGAGGGTAAAGCTTTTCGAGTGTATGGTATGTACACTACAGTACCTACATGTCTGTAAACAAAACTTTCATTAGTGTAGTAACTAAAATTTACTTTAAAAAAATTGTTTTAACTCACAAAAAACATGCATGAAACGCATGTTTTTTGTGAGTTAAAATACTTGACATACACACAAATACTTTGACATTTTTGCTCCCTTATATTACAGCAAATACAAGTTTTCCCTATTAATCCCATTCCCAGGTGAAGAGAAAAAATACTGTGCACGTGACGAAAATTCGGACGATAGAGAAACACCCTTGCACGTAATCGGTCCCGTCAAAACAGCTCCATAAATATCATCCCCTTGCGGGACGCAGGACTTATTTGTAGGGCAGGAGTCGATCGATCAGGATTTTTTGTTTACCTTAGGATACCATAGATATATGTTTGTGAAACTATTTGTTTATTGATCCCTGGCTGAAAAAACGAAAACAAAAACAGTGGCTCTCTGAAAAGAGTGAGTAGGTATGTAAATTATAAATCTTATATTATATCAAAATAGAACTGCTGTTCGTTGGTAAGCGCATAACTTAAGAACGCCCAATTTATTTTTTATGAACTCAAAACTTAGACAGACGGCGGAAAAATAACCGGTTATTTAGTCCGGTCACTGGCAACAAGTATCTAAGCAATATAAATTAATAGATAAGTATAGATACGTTACACGTTACAAAAACAACGTACAATGTGTTCCACAAAACTAAATTTGATAAGTACTTAGGTTTTTCGATAATTTCCATGAGAAACAACAAACATTTCAAATCTCCTTTATTGAGATATAGCTTGAATTCTTTCACGGCAGCGGAGTGGTGCTAGGCTCGCGTGTTGTCGTCGCAACAGTTTTCTCCTTGTTGGGGATGGTGGTGTGGGAGCCATCACCGACTTCTGGGAACCTTATCGAGTTGTCATAGCAACACACGAGGTCATGCTTGTAGCAAATCCGGGATATATACAGCGCGTTTTTGCCGTTGCATCGCGCTCGTGGAATGCAAATTCCGTTTCTCTCTAGACACAATGGATCTGTAAAGTGTAATGTATTAAAACTGAAGATTGACAGATGACTTGGTTTTTTGTTTTCTTATGCTGGGTAACATGACTAATTTCATTACCTCTCCTAGTAGTGCCAAGCGGCAGTGCCTAAGAAAATAAAGGATACTAACGTATATTAACGGCGGAGAACGTCTCCATTCCTTTCTCACTCAGATTAGTATACACATGATCCCTGAACGATTCAGGGTAGACGTAATGCTTTTTGACCTTCGGCGTGATCTTTTTGTAGCCATTCTTGTTGGCCAAGCTGAGAACCACGAAACAAATAACAAATAAAAGTATTGGTTTCTTCAACATCTTTTGAAAGATTGCGTCTTTGTTTGGATGTATTTTAGTAGGTAATTAAAAAATTATAGCTAATTAAGACTAACATCGTTACTTCTTAGATTTTTAAAGGTAAGTGCATTTTAAATTACCTCCTTTTTCATTGGTTTAGCCATGTTGGCCGAGTGGATTAGTGCTTACTTTCGATCCGAAGGATGTGGATTCAAACCCAGCCGTGCATCACTGGATTTTACATTTGGAAAAAAAAATGCACATTAACACGAGCTTTAAACGGTGAAGGAAAACATCGTGAGAAAACAAATTAGCTTTCAATAGCATCAACCTGTCTCGTATGCGCAAATGTTTGTATGAAAATTATGCAAACATTTGTCGAGACAAATATAGCGAGTTTGGGTGTTTTTATATGTGTAACATCGAAACGCTCGTGGCGAAACTTGCTTAGACAGTACCTACTTGATAGAACGTTGAAGTTGAGCGACGTTCTGAGCGGTCACAGTTTGGATGGGTGACCGCAAGCGGCATTAACAGCTGAGCGCTTTCGTGCTTTGAAGGGCACGCAGGCTGATTACTCGTATCTCGCGACAGGTTTGCAACAGGCGTAAATTGCGCAATCATCGCTGTCAAACGTCAATTTCGTATTAGCTATCAGCAGCTACAACAGCAAGCAACAGCAATCGAGCATTTATTTGTTTCCACCTATTGCTGCTCTGTCGAGTGGCGCTAGTGTTCACGGGCAAATCAAAGTGCATTCAGCTACAATTTTGCGATAGGCAGGCGACAGGCTTCCGTAATACCGTTTCTAGTGACATTTTGCAACCGATCGCGTAGCGGTCGCTGTTGCTCTGCTGTTGCTGTCGCTACCGCTACTGTAAAGTTTTACGTAATAGGCCTGCCGGCTTGCCTTCAGGCGGCCTGAAAACTGAGTCAACAGAGTTAGCCTCAGTAGCTCATGCATCAGCAAACATGCATACATAATTATGTATATTAATGTATGTTATTACAAAAAGGTATACCTACCACTAGGTAGATCAATCATGTAGTATATCAAACTCTGCTTACTTTGGGCACAGAACAGATAATAATACTTTGGGGCTAGATGATGTGTGTTCAGCATTATCTATTATTATATTGTTAGTGATACTTGCAAACCATAGTATTATGTAATGCAACTCCCTATATTAAACATAAGGTGACGGGTCTTATTCCAAAAACACGCAGGTTTTCGTACCCAAGAGTGGGTTACTCACATTTTACGACTAGGTACGCTACGGTAACCATAAAACTTTTATGAGCACACTTTGTGACATTAGTCGAACTATGGTTTTACTTCTGCCAATATAAGTTAGTTTTGTGATAGTGGCCTTTGTTAACAATTACCACTAGTAGTTCGCCCCGAACTGAGATCTCGCGCACCGTAGATGGCCAACATTTGGACTTTCTTCTGACTACCCCTATAATTTCAAGTGCTACTACTGCCGGGTATGCCTATTGCGCTAGCTCTTCATGGTAAAAAATACTAGCATGCATGCAATACATAATGTCGTGTCTAATTTTTCATTTATTTCATATTTATGAATTCTCGTCGTATTTTTAAAAGTATACGTCCTAGAATAAAAATAATAACTATTTTAGAATGTACAAATAAAGACCTTTCATTTGACACCGCACTCAAATATTTGTTTACTTAACTTTTTTTACCCCAATTATTTTCATTTTTTATCAAATTTTTTTTTATCATGAAAATAAATCAAGTAGCATCTAAAATCATTGCAAACCAAACCGCAACGATGCCACTCTCTTTTTAAGACCGACCAGTCAATGAGCTACGAAGACATCGAAACTCTATGAAACGGGAGCTCTTGCAGCTCTGGTTTCGTAGTTTTTGGTCTTTGGTCGTATTTCAAAAACTATACATCCTAGATTAAAAATAAAAACCATTTTGGAATGTACAAAATAAGCCCTTTCGTATGACACCCCACTCAATATATTTGTGTAACTTTCATAATTTTTTACCCCCTTGGGAACCCAATATCTTCACAACCCCTTCATCGATTAAGCTCATATGCTCCACCGTAAATTTCCTTACCACAACCTATTGACCTACCAAGTTTCATGCAGATTGGATGAACGGTTCGACAGTTATGCTCGAACAACAATTCGTGAAACATACAAACATACAAACATACAAACATACAAACATACAAACATACAAACATACAAACATACAAAGCAAAATCGCCCAACTTACCACTAAGATCTTCGCTCGCTTCGCTCGCTCGATCGATAAAGGTTGGGATTCAGCGCCCCTTCGAATCACATGATCCTTGCCTCTTATTTTCATTATTATGTTAAGGAAACCCTCAAAAAAACTTAGGTCATCATTACGAGATTATTATAAATAAAATTTAAATAAAGTCGGAAGGTACCACACTCTACAGTCTACAGGACGTTGTATGTAGTCTCTAAAAAAATGTTTGAAATAGAGTAGGCTTAGTCAACATCTAAACTACCCTTTCAACTTAATCGGCTTTAAAAAAAACTTGATCAATAGTTCTGAAGTTCCAAGTTCAAACTCTAAAGTTACCTAGGTACATGTGTTTTTTACAAGCTAAGCAAAATATAGTTCATCGTTGGTGTAAGATTACTCAGGAAACAGGAAATTAAATTGACGATGGAATGTTTTAAGCAGTTAAACCATTTCCATTTCTCTTATGACGTAGTTGTAAAGTTTAAGGTTTATAATTTGAGTTATAAACGGTTTCAAAACGTACTTATTACCAAACTTTGGTCATAGCTGTCTTACTGACTAGTCGTGTCTCAATTAAATAGACTAAACATAACGTTCAAGACCAGAGATTATTATAAACAACAAGAATTTATTGTGCAACAATCTCGATTCTATATATTTTATTAAACTCATAAATAATAACAAAGCCAGCAGTGGTTATTCGTGTCTAATACAAAATGTGGGTTGCAGTGCATTTGTTCGTAATATTTACTTTGATGACATATTTCTTCAAAAAATTAAAAAGCAAAGAACCGAACTCTTTTAAATATTACTACCATATTTTTGTCTTTTACTTCGTGACAATGTTTTTTTCGGCTGTGATCTTTCCGATCTTCTTGCTACGACCAAAAGACGTGAGAAATTCTAAGTAAGTACCTAGGTACCTACAAAAAGAAAAGATGTTAAATTTTTAAAATTTACTTAGGTACTTAAACAAACATTCAAAATTTTCACTCATAGATAGTACCTACTTAAAGATAGATAGCATGTGTATCGAAAGTTTTGTTTGTAGAAGAGTGGACGCGTGCGTGCGAGTGTGTACCTACATGTAATGTAAAGTTTCAAAGATTTGCATAAGTACCACCATATTGTACTTACGTGTAGATGAGATAAAACTTTTATACTTACCTACCGTAAGTTACAAAAGTTGAAGGTCTAAACTAGTGCATCGATATTGCTAATATAACCTAGCTAATCTGTTTTGAATAACAAGATAATTGATAATGTAAACATTCATTTAATTTGGTCAAACAAAGCATTCTGTAGATATTATATTTTCTTGTATATGTTAGGTACATATTTCAACTACCACCAATAAGTGCGTTAAGCGGATGGACAAAATGCCTCTTATCATTTCCGTCAATGATTTTAATAAACTAGAAGGACAATGTCATGTTGTACACACATTTTTTTAACTATGTAGGTATTGTTATCGAAATTCTGCAAAACTACTGGACCAAATTTTACATATTTTCATTTATGGAGTATTTTAGAATTTCTGACTGCAAAATTCCCGTTAAACTTAAAAAAATAGCTGTTACGTGCCGCGCCTTCTGTTTTTCAAAAAGTAAAGCTGTGTAAAAGAGTCAATATTTTGTTGTACCTACTTTTAGAATTGCAACTTTGAATTATTGTAACGTTATTGTTTTAATAATAGAACACCTAACACAATATTATCATGTCTAGTTTTACCCTTAGTAGGTATATTAAAAAAAAACACCAAGTCAAAAAAGTGCATGGTATCGGTACAATTACTATCCCTATGATTGATTGTAAACAATAATTTGAGACAGTTATCAATTAATAACCACAATTAAAAAATACATAAGTACCTACAATACGACAGGTGCTCTAATCATTTCAATAATAAAATAATCATCATAATCGATACACGTCAGCGATATTAATATTAGGTACATTTTCATTCATTGTGAATTCAATTTTAATAAAATATGCCTCTAACAATAGTAGGAGTCTCAGTTTTTAAAGCTCTCATCACAAATTCCGTTAAAATATGGTCATTTTTGTTCAACTTGGGAGTGGGCACGCTCCCAAACGCTTACGAAGGTTCTTACAAAAAAATCATTTCATTATCATTACATACCGGGCATAACTGATAGTGTATTGCATAATCATAGCCGTTGAACTTCTAGAAGCATACAAACAAGTTTATGTTACAAAATCAAATGCAATCGTTTAAGTTATCCATAAGGCCATTCACATCCAAGTTCAACTACTCAGCAAGGTCTTCTAATGACATAGGAACAAATAGGAAGTGATCTTATGATGTTATTTATTTACACTCACTTCCTATACTTACCACTTACTAAAGAAATGCTAAAGTATGCCATTATTTAACAGATTTAAAGATATTGTACAGTAGGTACCTACTTTAAGCATAATGGACATCGTTTATTTTCTTGTTTTCCGTTTGTCATTGTTCATCTCATCGCAAAAGATATCGGATTTATATGAAGCTTGGAAGTCACTTGTTGCTAATACATTTATAAATTACAATAATTTAACAATTATTAATAACTTTTAAAAGAAATTAAGCTCCACTGACCATATCTTAAATATTATATTACTTTAATTGTATTTTGGCGAGTACTATAGAAGATTAAAGTATTAACATTGTGTAAAATCAGGAAATATTCAAAGTAATTTCTTATCTAATACCACTAAATCAAATTTATCTTTTATACAAGGTTTTGCAATTTAATCTCGTTTATATCGTTCATATACTTAGTTATCGCGTTTGTTATTAAATATGTAGAAGGAATTTTAAACATACGTATAGACGTAATATACCTAGATAACTGAACTAATCTAATTGTTTTATTTATCCTTTAATTAATAAAATTGAATCAGTGCTGGCATATACTTCGGTTATATTAAAATATTTCATTCGTATAGATATAATAATTACTTTACAATATGTGGAGCTCAGTGTTATTAATATTTGCTTTCTTAGTGTTCTCATATATATTTAAAAATATAACTAGGAAGGACCCCAACCCTGTACGATATCATTCGAAATTCGTCATATTTTACTTCGTGACGTCTGTGGCTGCAGCGTTTCTTTGGCCGATTTTTCTATTGCGTCCTCGGAATGTGAGAAATTCTAAGTAAGTTTCTTTTGTACTAGTTTCTGACCATTTAAATCGCATAAATGCAGGTAACTGATAGAAAACAGAATCTTTTTGCACATTAAATTATAGCTCAACCAATTAATCTCAATTACAAATATTTTAAGTTATTTAGCAGTTATTCAAATCCAACCCATTTTATTCCTTCATACCAAATTATTTCAATAATCAACAAACATACTTTCTTTCGTGTGAGTGTTGTTTAGTTTAATCTACGAGTACAAACAGCGATGTTAACAAATGTTACTTCGAAGTGCTTTTTGATCATGCCAATAGAAACATTTTTTGTTTCGAAAGTTTCGCTAAGTACCTACTTGCTCAATATAATTATGAAGTTTAACAAGTGACTAAATTAAAAATTAAAAAAAAACCGACTTCAATGTTAAACTAAGCAAGTTTTTGCACTCTCGATGTGCATTTCTGTTTATAACTCAGAAGATCCTCGACAGATTCTCACCAAATTTCTGTGGCACCATTCGTCCAGGCGTCTTCGAGTAATCGGTGAACATACATAAAAAAAGCAAAAAGAATATTCCGACGAATTGAGAACCTCCTCCTTTTTTTGAAGTCGGTTAAAAATGAGAATAGATAGTTACAATGAATTTCATAAAACTATTTAGGAGCTTATAATTATCATGATAGTACTTTTAAGAATATTATCTTTTTCTGTCCGAGTTTCAAACCATTAGTCATCAAGATTGATCGATTACCAAAATCACACTAATTTGTAATCACTCTACACACCCATACTGCCCATATTTATTACGCATAAGTTGAGAAAATTTAAATTATATTCTGTATGTCGTGTCTTTTGTATAGAAATTAAATTTAATTCAGATATAGAAACCAGTATTTATTAATATGAAAAGCGTAAACTCGAAGGCATAGTATTTTCTTTTATACTTGTTCAGAAGACAGAAGATAAGTGCTATTCAAATTGGTTCTCTCAATAAAACATTGAGCACTCAACAAAACTGAATTTTCTAAACAGCAGTTATACACCGTTAATTCTGGGTCAGTTTAAAGCCAGCACCCACTGCTTGTATTGCTTAATCGTATTCGTGTCGTTGGTTTAGTTTTTGAATTTGATAAGTATTTCATACGAAACTAAATTGTTGAAAAGATTAACAAAAGTGAGTAAAACACTTGTTAAGGTGTCGTAGGCGCGTAGAGCTAATGACCTAGGTATGTATGTATGACTACCACGTAGCATAGACTCTATGCCGTAGCAACAGCTGAGCACAGAGCACGTATCTCCGTGATTTATCCTGCCTATGTTTCGTGATATTATTAATTGCAAAAAAATAGATCTCATATTTATTATTATTTTTGAGTAAGGTTATCGATATGGATTACGTAGGCGCCGGCTTTAAACTGACCAAAAATAAACGGTGTATAGTTACAGGCGTAAGCGAGCGTTTCTGTGTTCTGTGGTTACAGGTACTGTCCATTTACTAAACATTTTCAAAAAAATCCTATACTTATCGAAATCGTCGAATCCGCAGTTAATAGAAAAATATTTGTTAAAATTTTTGCCTGAAATTGGACATCATATTCCAAGAAGGCTCAAGAAATTTTGGTTTGAATCCCGTCAGAACCGAAAACGTTGATACGAATTTCCATTTTCAGTGACATACTTACTTAAATAAATATCTCATCTAAGATATAATTTACCTTGCCATGACACCAAGAAAGTATCTACCTAATCGGTATACGGAAAAAATAACAGCTCTTTTGAAGCCAGCTAAAAACATAACCCTTAAAAATATGATACTTAGTATGCTGGTAAAGTATTTCACGAGGAAAAACTGATAAGTGTATAAGTATTATTATATAATAGATTCTTGGCCCCATTTCTTTGTTATTAATTATTCTTTTACCCGACGATAGGGACGCAAGACCTGTTTAGTTTTGCATTTTTAATGCCGAGAACAAGATTTTACAGTCTTTTGTTTTATCTCCCTAACGAGGATTGCTTCGCAACTTTAACGAGGAAATATTTCCTTACAAACTTGAACGCTTGGTTTATTCACAAAACTCCCTTTAGGGAGTTGAATTTCGGGAGATCTGTTCTTAGTGAACTCGAGATCATGACAATACCCTTACCGGTTGCCTAAAATTTGTGTGTCAGGTTAAACGCTTGTTTCAATTATTATTAATTATTCAATTCATAAATAATTTATTCCGTAGGACCTCTGGGATTACATTGACCATAAAGTCCCTAAGTTAGACAGGTGACAGTTATAGTGGGGAGTCGTACTATACACTCGGCTGTCACCATTGCTGAGTAGCATTGACCTACTAACCAGCTGTCACTTGTAAAACTGTAAGTTTTTTTTTTTATAAGAGATAATCATTACTGCCCTTTTTACCCGGCTGACTGTCAAGTCACCTGGGTTATGTAGATCGCGCTTTTCTATGTGGGTATCTATGTAATATTCTTTATTACCACGTTGCTCCTAAACGGCTGGATGGATTTTGATGAATGAGGTATCGTTAGAATCGTCTCCATCTCGATTGTGCTCTAGGATACTTTTTATTTCGATAAATCAAATAGTGCGGCTAAAAAATGCAACAATGTGTGAATCTTCAAAATGAAAATCACGTTATCATATCAAAAGCCATGTCAAAATCAAGAGGTTGGTGGACTGATATCAAATATAATTTTTTTAAAAATCTAACATGACATCTTCGAAGACTAAATCGAGTCTCCAAATTTTTGAAAATCTATTTTTCGCCCTAAATAGAATTGCTAACCAAAACGCATACCAAAACTTTCTATTTAGTCACACGCAACGTTTAGAACAAACTGCATCGAAATTGGTTCAGCCATTTAAGAGATACTTATCTCATATTTAAGAAATAACTTTTACGCATTTAATTTAGATACTCACAGAGCCATCTGTGTGTGAACTGTGACAACAACGTTTAGGAAAATGCGCACGGCATCGAACCCTAGATACCTACATAATAATATAAAATTGTAATTTAATTTTGTTTTGTGATTGATAAGATAATGCTGTTTCCAACTTTTCAGTTCAGCCGGGTTTTTTTATTTTTGAATAAATTGCTTGTTATTAATCAAAACTTGGAGATGGTGAGATAAGCCCTATGTTCGAATATTTTTGACTGTCAAATACTTTTTAAAGACGAAGCACGAAATAAATAAGTAGGTACTGACCGCTTTAAAATTTAAATTCATACCACATCCCGCAAATGTTGCGCTGTTCGTCGTCTCCAAGCAAATGCACATTGCAGCCTCAAGGGGCTAATATGGCCGCTATGCAATTCCTTTTGTGAATCAAATAAACATTCCAAAATGAAATCCTACATACCTAGTTGTCCTACGACAATTTATAGCGTAAATCCGACAAAAGGAATTGTTTAGCGATCATTTAACTCATAAACATTTGCACAATTACAAATGTCTTATATTACGCGTATTTGGCATACTTATAACTTACAGTTCTATGGGTTCTCTGAAATGTGTGTGACCTAAAGCTAAGTGTTGAACTGACATTAATTTACGTTGACATAGAGCCACAAACACATCAATTGTCAGCTTAGACCCTTGTCAGTACCTACAGCTACAATATCGCTATCGCTATCTATCTGCTGTGGTATACCTACATACTTATACAATAGTGCATGTGAGACAGTCATTCACCCCACGATTATTATTATAAACTAGCTGACCCGGCGAACATCGCACCGCCTCAGTTTTTATTTTATTTTATATTACTTATAGTTTTTTTTTATTTTGGGCCAGAAACCCTCGCGGGCTTCCTCAGAAAACCCTACCAAAGTTTCATCACAATCTGATTAATGGTTTAGGAACGATAGAGGACAAACATAAACATTCATTTTTATTTATTAAGATTTACATTATATTAAAAATGATTTATGTCCAGGATGCAGGATCTTATAATTCGTTGTTTTAGTTTAATTAAATTAGGTATTTAAAAACCGGCGAAGTCGAATACCTACTTACGCGTTGCAATAAGACAATTAGGTAGGAGGTCTCTAAATCTATAAGCATTTAACCACGATTTTCTATGAGGTATTATGCCTTGCCTCGACATTTAAAAGGAATTTTTTTCATGGCTGTTGAATTGTTGGTTCGTCAAATGGATGTGTTTATAAAAAACATGAATAATATTATCAAAAAATATATTGACATGGAGATTGAATATTATTTATCAGAGACGAAATCTGAAAGAAGTCGCAGGCGGCCGCTAGTCTATAAATATATATAAGTAAACAATATATACAGGGTGAATTTTTGAGATGGGGCAGTAAGGGCAGCTACCTTAACCGTTGTAGCTAGAGGAAAACGTTCTTAAGAAACTATCCTTAATTTTTGAAGTTAGACTTGCATTCACAGATTTTGAAAAAAATGTACAGTCAGCGAGAAAATGGGCACTTTATACAAAAACTTTTTTTGATGCCAATCGATCCTGTTTCATCTAAGGATTAAAAGGCTCTTTCAGACCAACTGGGGTAAGAGTACTAGAAAAGTCAGAAAACGCTAAAATGTATTTCTGATGCAAGACAGTAAGGGATACCTTAACCGTTGTAGCTAGAGGAAAACGTTCTTAGGAGACTATCCTTAATTTTTGAAGGTATTAAGACTTGCATTCACAGATTTTGAAAAAAATGTACAGTCAGCGAGAAAATGGGTAATTTACACATAAACTTTTTTTGATGATAATCGATCCTGTTTCATCTAAGGATTAAAAGGCTCTATCGGACCAACTCAGGTAAGAGTACTAGAAAAGTCAGAAATTGGTAAAATGTATTTTTGAGACGGAGGAGTAAGGGCAGCTACCTTAACCGTTGTAGCTACAGGAAAACGTTCTTAGGAGACTACCCTTACTTTTGAAGATATTTCGACAAAATTATGAAAAATGATGACAAATTACAAAATGATTTCGTACGAAATCAAGGTTTTTTGCGTTTTCTGACTTTTGTAGTACTCTTGCCTCAGTTGGTCTCATAGAGTCTCTTAATCCTTAGATGAAACAGGATCGATTGGCATCAAAAAAGTTTTTGTGTAAATTGCCCATTTTCTCGCTGACTGTACATTTTTTCAAAATCTGTGGATACAGGTCGAAATATCTTCAAAAGTTAAGGACAGTCTCCTAAGAACGTTTTCCTCTACCTACAACGGTTAAGGTAGCCCTTACTGTCTTGTATCAGAAATACATTTTAGCGTTTTCTGACTTTTCTAGTACTCTTACTACAATTGGTCTGAAAGAGCCTTTTAATCCTTAGATGAAACAGGATCGATTGGCATCAAAAAAAGTTTTTGTGTAAAGTGCCCATTTTCTCGCTGACTGTACATTTTTTTTTAAATCTGTGAATGCAAGTCTTAATACCTTCAAAAATTAAGGATAGTCTCCTTAGAACGTTTTCCTCTAGCTACAACGGTTAAGGTAGCTGCCCTTACTGCCCCATCTCAAAAATTCACCCTGTATAATATAAACGCTATAAATAAACATGAATAAGGAATAAGTACGAATAAAATGAAAAACTAATCGTAGGTACTCGTAAATAACAATTTTTTATGATTATTTGTATTTTAAAAATTAAACTTGTTTTGAATTTGTTGTGAAGGTAAACCTCGAGCAAACAACATTTTAATTCATTTCTTGGCTGAAAATGACACATTAAAACAAAGATACATTGTCCTTGATTGTCGCTATTTTGGTTACTATTTAAAAACTACGTGCGGAAGCTGGTAAATAATAATGGCTTTTCTTTTTTATCTCATGTTATTGTTATTTTTTTTTTAGCATTGGGACACGTATCGTAAAGAACATCGTCGGTAGAATACACGACATAAAATGGGTGTTGAGAAATGGACATATACTATCGGAAGAGAGAGGGGCCGTTATAGTGTCCAACCACCAGCTTACTTTGGATATTTTGGGTAAATCTTCTTTATGTATTTATACTTATTGACATTAACAAAGTTAATTAAATACATAACAAAAAACAGTTAATGTGAACAAGAGGCAGTTTATAACAAATCTTCTTTATGTATTTATACTTATTGACATTAAAAAATTTATTATGTACATAACAAAAAAACAGTTAATGTGAACAAAAGGCAGTTTATAACAAAAAACCCGACTTCGGTGTAAAATATGCCAAGTTCATGATTTGCACACTCTCCAAACTTTTTCAAATATATAGGTATATATGATGGCGCTTTATCAAAATATCTACATAGAAATTGATTTTTGCATGATTATAATAAAATTAAGTTGATTTATTGATTTAACGATTTTTATAGTCGTACTTCTGGAAGTTGTTTATTATATTTAAATAGAAAATAAGAGTCGTAAAAATAAGTAATTGATTTATAATGTTATAAAATAATTAGAAAGGATTTATTTAAATAATAAGGATTAATTTATATTTTATTTAGTAATGTTTTAGCGTAAGACAGTCATTTGAGTTTTGCTTTAAATAGAGCCGTTCTTGGACGGAGCGCTCATTCTGATTCTGTCGTCCGAACAGTAAAAACCTAGAAATAAAGTGTTATACTTCTACTTGTGGTATCTTTTACGACGTCGTCATGGACCCCGCTCCTACATCAGAAGAGAGGATCACCGATGACCACGCCCAGCACCATGGAAGTCCGTCATACTCTCCAACATTGCCAGGACCATCAAGAGAAAATCCAACAGCATCTGCAGACCAAGAACTAGGGCTGCTTCGACGACAAGTGGAACTCTTGGAGAAAATGGTTTTCCTGAACAACCCTAGTCGACCTCAGCAAAGTCATAAGCTATCGGAATTATATCTCCCGGATTTTGATCCTGATGAAACACAACTTACCATACAAGAGTGGTGTAAACAAGTTGATTCGCTTATTGCCCTACGCGGATGCCCTCCAATGACTGCGATGATGAAAAGCATGTCATGTCTAAAAGGAAGAGCCAAAAAATGGGCAGATGCTCATGCTTATGCCATCGTCGACTGGTCAGCTCTTAAGGCTGAGCTTATCACTCAGTTCAGTGCAGAAGCACGACATATCCACTTTACTAACAAATTTCGGGATTACATTTCTGATGACGCGAAGAACTACGCTGAATTCGTAACAGAAGCATGGAGGCTGTTTTCAAGAATATCACCTAATGCTCCCGATGATTTAATGGTTGAAGCAGTCATATCAGGCATTCGTCCGAAGTATTACCAAGCCGAATTACTAAGAGCAATGCCACGATCCCAGGCAGAACTTATAGCGACATTAAGCAATTATAGGAAAAGGCCCGCACCTTCAAGTACGCAAGAAAATGTTCCTGAAAACAAACGTGCACGCTTGGATACAACATCAGAGTCTTTGACATCTTGCAAAAAATGCGGTAGAAAAGGACACAAAACTCAAGATTGCAGAACACCAGTTTGCTCCATTTGCAAACGTTTGGGACACACGAACACAAACTGCTGGTCAAAGCTGTCACGAAAACCGTCGGGACCAGAGTCGGCAAGTACAAGAACTTCATCTGATAAAGCTGATGTTAACCTCGCGCAGCGGCAGTACCCAAGTTCTACGAACATCCAAATAGGTAATGTTTTATTATCATGTTTAATTGATACAGGTGCCGAATGTTCCCTCATCAAAAATAAATCATCCGGTTCCATCCCCGGTCAACGTGTTCCTGAAATTTTGCACTTACGTGGTATCGGAGGACAGTCGATTATCTCCAACGAAGTTATTAAAACTATAGGTACAATTGATGAGGTAACATTCGAACTGGATCTACACATAATTGATGATCTAGCCTATGATGTCATATTAGGTACTGACACTTTGCACACCCCAGGTTTAAAAATTCTGTTAACTCAAAACGGAATATCTGTCAAAAGAGAATGTTTTGTTGCCCAAGTTCAAAAAGAATCTCTGCATGATATAAAAATAGATACTGACCTACCCGATAATTTAGAATTACAAAAAATCTTAAAGAAACACTCAGATGCTTTTAGTATGAAAATACCAGTTCATAAAGTTAAAACCGGCAGCCTTAAAATTCGATTAAAAAACCCCGATCGCATTGTTCAAAGACGACCATATAGACTTGCGCCCGTTGAAAGAGAAAAAGTGAAAAACATCATCGAAGACTTAAAAATAAAAGGAATAATACGCGACAGTTGTTCTCCATACGCCAGCCCTATTCTTCTTGTTAAAAAGAAAAATGGCGATGATCGACTGTGCGTTGATTTCCGAGAGCTAAATTCAAATACTGTTAGAGACCATTACCCATTGCCCTTGATCCAAGACCAAATTGATAAATTAGCTTCCGCAAAATTCTTCACAACTCTTGATATGGAATCTGGTTTCCATCAAATCCCCATTGAAGAAGATTCGATTGAAAAAACGGCTTTTGTTACTCCAGATGGACAATTTGAATATGTTACCATGCCATTTGGGCTATGTAACTCCCCATCAGTATTCCAACGAGCAATAAATAAAGCCCTGGGTGATTACCTTGATAAAATAGCACTAGTTTATATCGATGATATTTTAATTCCGTCAGAAACCATAGAAGAAGGTTTATCCCGCTTAGACCTTGTCTTACAACGACTAACAGATGCCGGCTTTTCATTAAATTTGTCAAAGTGTTAATTCCTAAAACAATCTATTGAATATTTAGGTAATGTTATTCAAAACGGTCAAGTCCAGCCAAGTCAACACAAAATATCTGCACTCAAAAACTCCACTCCGCCAACATGCATCAAACAGTTACGCCAGTTTAATGGTTTAGCCAGTTACTTCCGCAGGTTTATCCCTAACTTCTCCCGAACAATGGCTCCTCTTTATCAATTGACTCAAAAAGATTCCAAATGGGAATGGACAAATACTCACGAAAACGTCAGACAGCAAATTATTTCTCACCTTACATCCGAACCCCTACTAAGCATTTTCCAACCTGATCTACCTATTGAAATACACACCGATGCCAGTTCTCTAGGCTATGAAGCAATATTTATACAAAAGGAAAACGAACGTCGCAAAGTTGTAAGTTACTTTAGTATGAGAACGACTAAAACCGAATCCAAGTACCATTCATATGAATTGGAAACTTTAGCTGTCGTAAAAGCTCTTAAACATTTTAGGCATTTTTTATTTGGACGTAAATTCACTGTAGTAACAGATTGTAATGCCCTTAAGGCAAGTAGAACTAAACAAGACCTGACTCCACGCGTTCATCGTTGGTGGGCCTTCCTACAAACTTTTGACTTCGATATAGTATATCGAAAGGGGGAACTCATGGGACATGTTGATTATTTGAGCCGCAATCCACAAATAAACATTATCACTAAAGACCCATCTTGGTTAATAGTAGAACAAGAAAGAGACCCAGACCTGAAAAAAATTAGGGATGCCATAATAAACAATGAAAATTTTGATAAAAAATATAGAATGAAAGATAACCTACTACAAATCTCTATTCAAAATCAAAACGGTAACACAATCACTCGGACAGTCATTCCAAACTCTTTAGTTTGCAATTTAATAAGCCGATACCACGATACTCTCTTGCATGCGGGTTGGGAAAGAACTTTGCATAAAATTAGGGAACAATTCTGGTTTACTAACATGAACAAAAGAGTACGCTCTTTCTGTGAACAATGCTTAAATTGCAAAATAGGGAAACGTGCGTCTGGGAAACCTCAGATGAAACTACATCCAATAGAAAAAATAGCCATTCCATTTCATACTGTTCATGTTGATCTAATGGGTAATTTAACTGGTAGTGACAAGAAAGCCTATGCTTTTGTTATGATAGACGCTTTTACCAAATTTGTAATTATACACCCACTCAAAGACAAAACAACTGGTCTGATACTGAAATGTCTAACTGAGTTTGTCAACCTCTTTGGCACTCCACACAGAATTATTTCCGACAGAGAGCCTGCCATTATGGGAAAAGAAATTCAAAATTTTTTTCAGTCCGGAAACATTGAACATCATGCCATAGCTCGCGGTGTCCCCAGAGGGAACGGGCAGATTGAAAGATTAATGCGAACAATCCAAGACCATTTAGGAGTCATAGCGCAAACCCAAAACAAAGCGTGGGCAACTAAATTAGGAGACCTGCAACTTTGCATTAACAGTACTAAGTCTAAAGCAACTGGCCATTCCCCCTTAGAACTTTTATTAGGTAAAGTAGGCTCCCCACCAGGTATTGAACAACTATCTCTTATAGAAACTACTATAGACAGAGAACAAATAAGACAAGAAGCTACTAACAGAATGACCGAACAAGCTCAAAAACAATCAAAACTCGTCAACGCAAAAACTGCAAATATAGTACCATTTAAAATAAATGATTTCGTTTTATGTAAAGACACCCAGTGGTCAAACAACAAACTTGGTCCAAAGTTTTTAGGACCTTATCAAATACAAAAAATTCTCGATAATGACAGATATGAAGTCAAGAGTCTACGACCAGGTTCAAAGAAAAATATTGTTGTTGTTCATGAACACATCAGACCTATTCCGTCCCCAAATTTAGAAGAACAACCGTTCGATGCCCATGATGACGACTAAACATTGAAGAAGACTATGTCTCAACAAAAAGAGCACAAATAAACATTTTTTACAACAATAATGGAAGTTCAACTTACGTATTATAAGTGCCAAAACAAAAGAGCTCAAATATAAAGAGCCACTAAAAGAATTCTAAATGAATCACCTATAAAAATAATATTAATAATAATAACTCTGTAACTAGGATGTAAATGTCCCCAAAAGAGCATAATTTGTGCCATGTCTTTGTTTCAGTTGACCTATAGGAAAACACACGCTCAGAGCACGAGCTTCTCATCAGTATGGCCGTGATGGCGCTTTATCAAAATATCTACATAGAAATTGATTTTTGCATGATTATAATAAAATTAAGTTGATTTATTGATTTAACGATTTTTATAGTCGTACTTCTGGAAGTTGTTTATTATATTTAAATAGAAAATAAGAGTCGTAAAAATAAGTAATTGATTTATAATGTTATAAAATAATTAGAAAGGATTTATTTAAATAATAAGGATTAATTTATATTTTATTTAGTAATGTTTTAGCGTAAGACAGTCATTTGAGTTTTGCTTTAAATAGAGCCGTTCTTGGACGGAGCGCTCATTCTGATTCTGTCGTCCGAACAGTAAAAACCTAGAAATAAAGTGTTATACTTCTACTTGTGGTATCTTTTACGACGTCGTCATGGACCCCGCTCCTACATATATACTATTTTTTTTATTTTTTTTTCCAAAAATACAGAATACTAACTTAGGATCTGGCTAATAGTGTTTTTAAACTTAGATTAAGTTTGACTAAACACTAGGTTCTCGAAATTATTACAACAAAATTTATCTCAAATGCAAGCAAAACACAGCAACGTAATTATCTAAGTAGGTACCTAGTTATAGCAATTTAAAAACATAAAAAATAAAAGATGTAGGTACTCAAATATCTACGCACGCACACACACATCGGCCGTCACAAAGAAGACAATGCACTTCCCACGTCAGGTGAGCGAGAACTTGGTAAACAATCAATGATATTATACCCTAGATTTGTTACATTCATAGTCATCGTCGTTTAACATAATATGTATACATCCCGATATAATGCACACTATTTTTTACACTATAGATTGTAGGTATATAGTATTGTCAAACTCGCCTTCTAAACCCCTATTTTTTTAACCTCCGAGATCAAGAATGACTAACAACCGTTAAATGTTGTGACATACAGGGTGGAAAAAATGAATGGGCCCCGGAGAGAAATCCTTAAGATACAGTATTTTACTTAAAGGAAACATTCCTTTATTTTTAAAAAGAAACAAAACTGCATTCATAGATTTTCTAAAAATTCGCTTGCCTCAGCCGGAATCGAACCAGCTGAAAATTAAAAAACAAACCTCGTTCTATGTAATACCTACTAGTAATCGATAGGATTAATGTCAGGATAAAATCTTTATAACACACATTTGGTTTTATAAATAAAAAAGATCATGAAATCTAACATTAATTTTCACAATTTTTTTCATTAATTTTTATTATTTCACCATTTGCGACAAAACTTTTCTAGACGGTATTTGTCTATCTGAGGTGAGATTCAGACTTCCGAAAATGCATCTGATTCCATGATTTTCTTCGAAAATTTGACGGGTTTTCAGCGAAAAAACGTTATTTTCTGAATTCGGAATACTTACATTCCTAGAAGGTCTGAATCGCACTACTGGATACCTCTCACCATTCCATTGTAGAGCTAAATTGCAATTGCCTTATGTACTAAATATTAGATTTTATGGATATCTTGTACGACAGACGAGTGTTAGACCTCATGTTTCTTTGAGAAATTTTATCATTAGTATTGAATGTATCGACTAGTGAAATTACTTTTCAGGAATGTTTACGATTTGGGACGAGGTTGGCAAGATTGCTGCTATTGCTAAGAAGCAGTTGCTCTACGTTTTTCCGTTCGGGCTGACGGCATACCTGGCGGGTGTTGTGTTTATTGACAGAAAGGACCCGAAATCAGCCTATAAACAGCTCAAAGAAACTTCCGAGCTTATGGTTAAGAATAAGGTACAAATCTTCAAAGTTTATCAGTATCTTAGGATTCCAGCTCATTTATTCAATAATGGTTTACTAAAATATTTTTCGACTCTATTTTAAACTATAGGTCGCGACGCGACACGTAAAAAGAACGCTGGAAGACAGTGGAGGGAGTATGTTTGCGCATGGGTACACTTGCACACGAAAGCACTAGGCCTATTGTTTTTTTTTATTGTTTGTTTTTTTTCTACGGAAAACCGTTTCGTAATTGTGTTTTTCTTCTTTATTTTGGAGTTTCGTATTTAAAAACTTTTGTGCGCGATGGTATTAATTTGCCTAATTTTTATAAATTGCTTACTGCGCAGCTTGACAGCCACCGTTCTTTTTATAATATGACGCGAACTAAGTAGACCTATATAGGTCGAAGTTTCGAATAGGATTGAGAAGTTAAAGCACTACTAGTAAGTAAGCTCGTATGAGCAAGTGGCCAACTCTGGTGAAGCACTACTAACTTCAATTTTCGAAGTCGTGGTATCAATTTCATGTCTTACGTCTATTGATTTTTCGTTTCTGAAAAATATGTATGTAGGTACAATACGCGCTCTAAAGATTGAAGGAAAACATTGCCAGTGAACCAGTTTATTCTGACGAGGCGCGACGCGAGGCTTCAATGGGTTTAATAACAAATCTACTTAACTTCTGTAAAATATTATGAGCACGTCCCAAAATGTATTTTTTTTTTTTTTTTTCTTTCTTTTGGCTTCGCACGGTTGTGCATTCAGCCAGTGTCAAGTAATTAAATAAACTTCAAGTATAAAGATAAATAAGATTTATAAATACATAATACAATACATAAATATAATATCCCACCCCTCCCCTTGTGCCTCAGTAAAGATGTGGGGCTTTACTGAAACATCAACATGGACTGTTTGGGTGAACTTGAAAAGCAATGTTATCCAATTTTGTTTCACTTCCCCACACTTCTGCACGTTCACGAACACTTAACGGTTAATAATCCACCATTATTACACATTAACATTCGAAGAAACACAAGTTTTGGAAAATAAAACAAAAACGAAAACATGACTTCTCAAATTCCCGCCAAAACCAAAATGTATTTGGGCATACACAATCCACATACCTAGTACTTCAAGCTATATAATGGACATCGGTTATTTTCGTGATTTCCGAATACGTCCGACAGTAGTGTATGATTCCACAAAACAGAATGCGACAGAAGTGCACGGTCGTTATCAGCGCAGCTCGCACGGCTTGCAACTAATTTGCTTTTCTTAAAAAGACATTGATATTTATTTGTTTGCGATAAAGTTGAAATAATGAGTAGGTATAGTTTTCATTTCCAAATGACTTTTCGTCATTATTTAACACACGGGAATTACTCACGTAAAATTATCGTCGATTTAGATACCGACAATGTTTCGATTCATCCGGAGAATCTTCATCCTTGGGAAAAAACGAATGATTAGCACAATATGTATTAAATGTAGTAACAATATGCTGTGATCTCATTGTTAATATATTTCCCAAAGACGTTGAAAAAACGCTGTAGTTGTCTTATTATAATAGCCACGGTTTTTCACAAGCCCTGTTTTACTTGGCCGTTTTTTATGGCTATTTTTGCAAGGCTTTAAGCAAAGTTTATAGACGCATCGCATTCAAAACTATTTGTTTACAAAAGAGTTATCTTAAAACTCCTTTGTAAACAAATAGTTATAATTTCTTTATAGAGTTTAGTTTTAAAATTCTTCAGCTTAAATTTTTTAATTTCAGACAAAGATCTGGTTGTTTCCTGAGGGCACAAGGAATAAGGACTACACGAAACTACTTCCGTTTAAGAAAGGAGCCTTCTCTATCGCTGTTGCGGCGCAAGTGCCTATTATTCCTGTTGTCTTCTCTCCATACTACTTCGTCAATGCTCAAAAACACATCTTTGATAAAGGTAAGATAAACGAAAGTCTACGTTTGAATGGACTGATTTACTTCTATCTTTAAATTCGCATGAGTAACAATGTAAGCGCAACAAAAATAAATATTCAGAGCTAGCATTTACTTTACTGTGTAAATGTCATTGCTGACTTGTCAACTCCGCACCCGAACCGCACCGCACCGCCTTTGGGCGTTCACTCGTTGTAGACCGCGTGGTCAACGAGTTGTCAACTAGTGGCCCACTCGCCATCCGCGCTTTGTCACGGAGTTGATGTAAGTGAGCGTTGGTCCATAGAATACCTAAACCGCTCAAGGCAATGCGGTGATGTTCAGATGCGGAGTTGACAAATCAGCTATGTTCTTCATAGAAATCCATTAATGCACGGCCGGGTTCGTACCCACGACCTTCGGATTGAAAGTCGAGACACTAACCCACTCGGCCAACACTGCTCTAAAAAATAAGTAGCAATAACATATTAATAATAAGATTAGATGTTGATGACGGTAGGTACATTGTCCTCAATCAAATTGAAGTCCAAAACACTACAAAAAAAAATCTTTTTTTTAGGTCACATAATTATTCAAGCCCTGGAGCCGGTCCAAACCGAGGGACTTACAAATGACGACATTCCTGACTTGATCGAAAGGGTACACGAAAAAATGTCCGCAGCTTACAAGGAACTGTCAAAGGAAGTTATCAATGAACTGCCTGCGAACTATCCTCTCACAAACGTAGGCTAGATGTTTATTGTAGACAGGCTAAATATACTAGTAGTTCGCCCCGAACTGAGATCTCGCGCACCGTTGTGTTGATAGCCTAGATTTGGACTTGTTTCTGACTACCCCTATATCTACGTTAAGTGCTCCTTCTAGTGTTTACCACACAATGATATCTAATGCACTACCTCAGTATGGTAAAGATTATAGGCATGCATGCAATACATTAAGTCGTGTCGTGTTTATATTCAATAGTTGACCCCGCGAACTTCGTACCGCGCCTCAGGGAAGGCCTCTTAGTTCGAGAAATTATTAAAATAGCAGTTCAATACAAAATGTATGAGAAAATCAATTCCCTCCCCCTCCCCCTCCCTCTCCGCCTCCCTCCCCTCCCCTCCCCCGACCCTCCCTCTCCTCCCCACCCCTCCCCCTCCCTCTCCGCCTCCCTCCCCTCCCCTCCCCCGACCCTCCCTCTCCTCCCCACCCCTCCCTCCCCTCCCCTTCCCCTTCCCTCCCCCTCCCCCTCCCCCTCCCCCTCCGTCCCCCCTCCCCCTCCGTCTCCCTCTATAATTTTGGTACATGCCCAGCCCACTATTTGCAGGAGTTAGCATTTGCATACGTGACAGGTTGCAAGCCCATCGCCGCTATTAGAACGTTAACTGGTTTCCTCACGATGTTTTCTTTCACCGTTTAGAGCTCGTGTTAATGCGCATTTAAATTCTTCTAATCGAAAAATTTATTGATGAGCACGGCCAGGGTTCGAACTTACGACCTATGAATCGAAAATCGAGCACTCTTCCACTCGGCCAACACGGCTTTTATTTTCAATCTCAAGGAAAAATATCAAGAAGCAACTAAAATCATTGCAAACCAAACCACAACGATGCCACACTCCTTGTCTGTTAACCAGACCTCCGAATACATCGAAACTCTATGAAACGGGAGCTCTCTCCATACATCCGTTAATTGGTTTTCATCATTTTTCTTTTTCTCTGTATTTCAAAAACTATAGAACCTAGAAGAAAACTAAAAACCATTTTGGAATGTATAGATTGAGTACTTTCATATGACACCCCACTCAATATATTTGGGTAACTTTGAAAAAAATTTACCCCCTTGGGAACCCCATATCTTTACAACCCCTTCATCGATTACGCTCATACGCTCCACAGCAAATTTCCATAGCACAACCTATTGACCTATCAAGTTTCATACAGATTGGATAAGCGGTTCGATAGTTATGCGAGAACATAAAAATGAAACATACAAATATACAAACATACAAACATACAAACATACAAACATACAAAGCAAAATCGCCTAACTTGCCACTAAGATCTTCGCTCGCTTCGCTCGCTCGATCGATTATGAACGTGGAACTGAATATACCTCGGGCACTCAGAGTATTGACAGATCATGAAATCCATTCCTCAAATTGAGCCAGATTTACTGCCAGTCTATTAGGAGTGGCCTCAATCGATATAAGTCAAATAGATGGACGTCAAAAATGTTTACCCGCTCACTTCAATCAATCCATTCTTCACGGTAGTCACTTCATTTCTCGAAGCTGCCTATGCGGATGTGCAGACGTCGTTATGACAAAACTTAGCTTTAAAAAAATGACCGTGAATCTAGTAATTAAAGTACGTTAAAATTTACGAGCTGTTGAAAATGTTTTTGTTGTATCTGTTATTCGTAGCACATAGTTAGTACTTTTAATGTATTAGGTTTCCATTTTCCATCCAATCCGATGATAATTATTTGTTACTAGCTTCCGCCCGCGGCTTCGCTTGCGTGGTACCCGGATAAAAAGTATTCTATGTTCTATTCCCGGTCAATATTTTTAAATTTAAGCCAAATCGGGTCAGTGGTTGCCGAGTTATAGAGGAACAAACATACATATATCCATCGATCCATCCAAACATCCAAACTTTCATAGTGTGACAAGAATTATTACAATGGACACTGTGTATGTGTACACTAATGTACAGTCTGCAAGACACTTAATGTACCGCCGCCGCGCTGTATAAACAGACACTATGATTTCTTATTTTGACTTTTATTTCTTACAGAACGGGTTTCCTAATCAATCAGTAACAAATTCATAAAACCAAAATACTAAAACATTCCAAGCTCCGCCAAGGTTCTGCTATTTTATTACTTGTTATGCAAATTTCATAAGTGTCTATTTTTAAGTTACATTTACATTACAAAATTACCTGCTCGTAGTTATTAATTTTGAAATGCGCTAAATATAATTAGGGCCCTATCTCACTTTACCATGAAAATGGTGCCATATCATGGTTATTTTACATTGTATCTAGGTTGGTAAAATAACATTAATTATAGATTTATATACATTATTACACTTCAGATAATATATTTAAAAATAACAATACTTTAAATAACATTAACTACTAAAAAATAATAACAAAACCTAAAATTTTTATAAACAAGCTTGATAAAACTAGATATTGTACAAAAAGTAATAAAATTATAATTACCCGGATGCTTCAGAAAGAGGGCTATGTTTTTTTGAGTGTAGGTATGTCTATTTCTTGGACACATTCGCAGCCTAGATGTCTAAATAGATTTTGATACATGAGTTGTCCTAAGAGTCGCCTTGATTGTGTCTTGGGGGTAAAATAGGCTATCTTTCATTAATATTAATGATTAAAGAAAATTCTACGCTGTAGGGTTTCTCGTTTGAATATTACTTAATATACTTAGAACTTGTTTTATTTTGTTGTAGAAGTTGTTTTATTTAAGTAGTCAATTATGTTTTAGAATCTTTTTTTTAAGGACTTACCTACCTAAGTCTTACTTGCTTGCCTGCAGTTTCGACTTTCTTTAAAAACCTATTAATTCTAGAACAACGTAAACCCCTGTATAACAATAATACATAGTTAAGTTCGCTTTAATTAATTTGGATTTTGTTTAACTGTATTTATTTTTTATATTAATTATTCTGCATTTATTATTTATTACTTTACTGAATTATGTTTGTTAGAAAAACAAATAAAAAGATAGACCGTACCATAGTTATATATAAAAAAACTACAGATGTAACAGTATATAAGTATAATAGTAGTAAGTTGTTTTGTGTAATAATAGTACTTACTTATAAAATTTTGAATTTTATAAGTAGGTACTTACACAATTTAACTATTACTTATGAATAAGTATAAAATAAAATTTATGAGAATTTAAATGGCTTGTTATCATTCAATGAATACGAAACTAACATTAAGGAAACTTGAATGAAATGTGGTCTAAATCCTGGAATAAACGGTTTCTAAATTTAATTCGTTAGCCTTATTCCTTCATCTACCACCTATTAGCACATTGATGAGTGCAACTTCAAATATTTGTCTTCGTTTCGTTATAATAAAGATGAATTTAGAATGCGTTAGGCTGCGGCGCTAACGACAGCTGCATTCTCCGAAGCACGACAAAATGCAGTTTTTTGGAGATTTCTCATCACTATAACAATCAAAAGAAAAATTAATTTGGTACGTTTGTCAATTAATAAATTACCTATCCAATGGTGTAATCCAAAAACATATTTAACATCAAGATACATTTTGGTTTTTCAGTTACTTTCCACTCACTTTATTAATCGAGGAGATAAATAGGGAAATATAGAGTTTAGCACAGAGTTTGTGAAATGGCGGTTATCCCTTTTTGGTTGTAATGTTTATATTGAAGTCGTAACCATAAAACCATAGGTACTTATAAAAAATATGTAAATTATTTTACTCACTTGGATAGGTATTTATTCTTCTCAAAACTTGTATCTAATGTGTGAACAGGATTCGTTAAAGCCGGGCGTGTTTTGCAACATTCAAATAATTAATTGCTTAAAATCAAGTGAAAATAATGTGGCAACAACTCATATATTTATCTGTGTGTTTGTTATCATATATTATATTTCGAAATATGGAAAGAAAACAAAACAAAGTTAAATTTTATACAAGAGTGTGTGTGATGTATTTTTATGTTACAATGGTGTGCTTTATTATAAGCCCTTTCGTGATATTTAAGAAGAGAGATCTAAAAAATGGAAGTTAAGTATACAACTTTTCGTACCATTATTATATTTGTAAAAAAACATTTAGGGCGTAAATGAAGTGGAAGAGGGAAACATGTTGTGCCGACCCCACCTAGTTGGATAAGGGCAGGGAGATGATGAATAATAAATGTAACAAGGTGCAAAAGCTAGTCTTATTTTCAATTGAACAAACGAGAAAAGAAATCTCACTAGTTCAGTCAACTGAACTGGACAACTGAACTAGTGGGAATAGACGAAATAGACTACCTATTCCCTAAGAGCGTTTCCACATTATCCGATCCGATATCGGTATCGGACGCCGATACGATATCGGGGCAAGTAAAATGTATGAAATATGTACCTGCCTTTCACATTGTCCGACCCGATATCGGAAAATAGCATATGGTGTCGGCTATCGGATGTCGGCTATCGTCGTCCGACACCGATATCGGATCGGATAATCTGAAAACGCTCTAAAAGTCCACATCCGACTAAAAACACTACCTACTCTCCAAAATTTAAACTGGTAGTTTAATTAATAAAAATTTCATTCACTATTTTTTTTACAGGTTAATAATAAGTGGTTTACAGCCATTGACAAAAATATACGGCATGAAATGGGAACTACAAAACGAAGAATACCTAGCAAGAGATGGCGGCGCAGTCATCATATCCAATCACCAGTCTACTATGGATGCAGTAGGTGAGTTTATTTCATTCTTTCACTAGCGTTGAAATATGCTTGTGAAAGCAAGACTTATCTCTCTATCTTTCTTTTTTCTATGAGATAAATTAAAAACAAATTATGTAGATACACACATTAAAAAGTTTGCGATCACTTTAAGTGAAACTAGTTTTTGATTCATAAATTTTTAAAAATCTCTTTGAGGATTCTGCGTTTAAAAACATTATTTGGAATAAAAAAATACCAATCCTTAGTCCTTGTATAAAAACGAAGTCAATGATTTTCAACATTAAAAAATATGTTATGTTTTCAAACTGATCGCAAACTTTTTTCGATTTTTAGAGTTTTAGAGACTTTATAAGCACTCAAGCCTAAAATAACAGTAGGTACATAATACACAGAGTTCGAAAGTTGTGAGCCGGTTTTTTAATATACTTAAAGTAGGTATACCTTACTTAAAGTAGGTATAGTATACCTAGTGTAAATTTAAATACTTACAGTAGGATAGTTTACTTTATTAAGTTTACACTATCTTTACTTTACTTTCTTTTTTTTACTTTAATTACTACGGCTAATCAATAAGCAGACATTATCGATACTTTTCAGGATTATTCTACGCCTTTGACAAGATAAACAAGATAGCAGTTATAGTGAAGAAGGAGTTGTGGTGCCTTGGCATCATGGCATTGGCAGCATACAAGTGTGGTACAGTTTTTATCGACAGGCGCAATCCGAAGACCGCTTACCAGGATTTGCAGAAAATAACAAGAGTTCTCAAAACAGACAAGGTAATCTAAGCATAAGTTCAGATGAACGCGCGGCGACGCGCGGTTGGCTCGGCTCGGCGCGTGGTTTAAGATTGTACCAAATTAATATTGTTGTGTACATGACCGCGCGTCACCGCGCGGTACCGCGCATACCGCCATGCAAACCGCGCGTCGCCGCGCGTTTATCTAAACTAAGGCTAAGGTAAGCCTTCCGCACTAGAGCACGTGTATCGGGCAGATATGTATCTAACTGATATATCAATCATTGAGAAAGTCTATTCCGATAAGTACTTACTGGAAACATGTTGCGATACAGTGGTGAACTAGTGCGTAGGAGCCTTAATTGAGTTAGGTCGATGATGACGCTGATTCTAATATGTGTTACACTGACTACTTAGCTAAATTATCGCTAAATCCAAGCTTTTATTTCTTTTACGCTAAAGGCAAATTTTGAATAGACGATTTCGATGAAAGGAATGTAGACAGCTTAGGTCCTGGAATATCACATCGGCAAATCTAATTTTAAAAATCAACCCCTAAAGGGGTGAAAAAAAAATGAACATAATGTTTCAGGGTTTTTCAAAATAACTCTCGAACAGTGGTAAAATGTGTCAAAGCTGGTATGGGATCTTTGTACGGGTTGTGCGATTTGCTTGAAACTTAGTTCGAATACTTTAAATACAAAATAAATGAACACGTGAAATAAATCGGGGGTAACACCGCGAGGCGCAGCTAGTCATATCATATATCCGGGACCTTGGCTACTCTAAATAAATATAATAGTAAATATCAGCAAAAAGTCACATACTGTATCCTGACCCTTTTCTAAGATTTATCTGTGGGAGCCCCCGAGCGAGAACTATGGTACCACATCACCCAGACCTTGAACAAATAAATACGATATAAGTAGACATAGGTTAGCACTTTATCTCCATAGAATTAAACTCACACTCACGTTTTAAGATTTAAAATCTTACCTAATACCTAACGGAATGCTGTTCGTTGATAAGCGCACAGCTTACCTAATTTAAAATGGCTTAACGCCGCGAGAGCGCTGCTAGTACGATTTTTGTAGGGCCATCAATAAGTACTTACCCAATGCAACGTTGTCCACGCTATCATAAAGTTTATTTTCCCTTTCAGGCAAACGTATGGATCTTTCCCGAAGGCACTAGAAACGCAGGCAAGGCGAAGTTGCTTCCTTTCAAGCGAGGCGCGTTCACGCTGGCCGTAACGGCTCAGGTGCCGATCATTCCAATCGTCATGTCGCCGCACTACTTCATCAACGAGAACAAATGCCTCTTGTATAATGGTGGTAAGACATTTTTTTATAGTTCTATACCCCAATGGTGCCATGCCAACAAACGGGACCACAGAACGGGACTAACCCTACAGTTACAGGACTCTATCTTTTTACAAATAAATAGACACTTGAAATTTTTACAGAATTTTATTAGATACTATGGCCGCTATAACAACAAAAATAAAATTAGTAGTTCGCCCCGAACTGAGATCTCGCGCACCGTTGCTTTGATAGCCTAGATTTGGACTTGTTTCTGACTACGTGCTACGTCTGCTGAGGTCACTCACTACACAATGATATCTAATACGCTAGCTCAGTATGATAAAAATTACAGGCATGCATGCAAAACATTAAGTCGTGTCTATTTTGTTTATTTTCAGGTACCTAGGTACCTTGCGCTTATTTTCAGGTTTCCGGACAATTATTTTAATTTTTTATCATGAAAACATTTCAAGTAGCAACTAAAATCATTTCAAACCAAACCGCAATGATGCCACTCTCTTTCTAAGACCGACCATTTAATGAACTACAAATACATTCCCGTCTCTGCTCCCACAGCGTGACAAAACCCAGTCAAAAATCCTAATTAATATTATGGTAATTTTGCAGGGAAAGTTATTATGAGGTGTCTGGAGCCTGTGCCTACAGAAGGACTGACAACAGCGGATGTACCAGAGCTACAAGAACGACTGCATAAAATTGTAATGGACGCCTTTGTGAAACTATCGAAAGAAATTATGAATGACCTGCCTTTGGATACCCCAATAGCAACTGAAATACAATTGTGACATGTTTAAACTGTCTACCTACTTAAAATTAAATACTAAACTTAGATAAGTGTAATACTAAACTTAGATAAGTGTAGGAAAAATAGCGCACTCGCACCGCTACGCAGAATGCTACGAGACGTAGAGTCGTAGCGTTTTCGTAGAATAAAGAGCAAAATAAGAGAAAAGGAGGTTATGGCTTTAAAAGAATAATTAGTTATCACAATTAAAAGTATATAGCCGTAGGTCATTCATGACAAACTATTTTCTTTAGGTAGCTAAGTAGGTTAACGGACGTAGGGGAGCATTGGGCAGTAGGGAGGTTTTGTCACTCGTTCTTGTAACACGAATTGTGTGCTAGATTTTTGAAGTAAAACTCACGCTTGACTTGGGGCATAGAATAGATAATAATACTACGTACTTGGGGAATAAAAGTGTGATCGGGCGAGACGAACAGAAGTTTTACTCCAGTCGTGTGGTCTCTAAAGCACACTCGTTTTTTATTTTTTTATGTAAGTAGGTACCTACTTAAGTATACCATGGTTGTTTAGTTTAGTCAATAGTAACACCACTAAACCAAATTTCAGTTGTGTTTTCGGTGGGTTTGCGCGTTCGAAAGTGAATATTTTGTTGTGATTGCGAAGTAAATAACAAATCCGTTTGTGAGAGTTTTTTGAGTACAATTAATTATGTGTTTATTAAAGGCGTTATTGATCTGTAAATTACTCATCAAACACAAAAAAAATTAACTTTATTTGAAAAATGAGTGTATGGGGAGCAGTGGGGACTGATTTTGGCTCGGTTGTTGGCAACGCTCCCTGCGTTGGGCATGCATGGGCGGGCATGCCCAATGCAGGGAACGTTGCAGTGCTTATTACTGAAATACTTATACATTGTACTTATTTTACTTGCTTTAATAAATATAGTATTTCAGGAAAAAGTCGTAGGTATAGATTAGTAGGAAGATTATGCGAACAGAAATTCCTAAGATGTTATTTTGCGTGCCTTAAAATTTTCAAATGGAGAAAAATTACATTAAAAGTATAAAGTAAGTACCTACTTATATAAGTTATAGGTTTTTTAATAGCAATATATGATAGTTCAGTTATTTAAATATTAAGTAGATTGTGCATTTTATTATTTAGAGCTAAGTTATAAGAGTATTCAATACAATGCCCAAACCTCCCACCATGGGGAGGTTTGGGCACTTTTGACAGGGAGTGTGATTGTATCTGAAAGAACGTTCTTCACGATAAATAAAGCCAGATAATGGTCTCCTGATTTAAAAATAATTTTATTTCGGACAAATTAAAATAAACGAAAATATAATTATGTTAAAATACAAATAAAGGTGTGATTTTATAAAAAAAATAACCGTTTATTGTCATTATGTAAAAAAATGCACAATAATCCTTATATTAGATTCTGCAGCCCGGGCCATTGATTCCATTGCACTCTGTAAAAATAAAAATGGATCCCCTATCTATAGATTGGACTTTGGAAAGATTTATACTTCGGGCCAAGGCGAACGTACCTAAGTACCTAATTGAGAAGAGTGGGTAGGTAACTAACTTGGTATATTAATCCCAAAGGCAAATTTTATTAAATTAAGTAGGTACCTACTTACCTATTATTAAAAGAACAGTAGGTACCTACCTACCTGCCTATGAATAGAATCTACTTAGGTAGATTCATGATAGGTAGGTACCTACCATATTCTTTTGCTGTGTTGGCCGAGTGGGTTAGTATTAGTACCTTCCTTGACTTTCAATCCGAAGGTCGTGGGTTCGGAATCCTGGCCGTGCATCAATGGTTTTTTCGTTTCCAAAAAAATTACAAATATGCGCATTAACACGAGCTCTAAGCGGTGAAGGAAAACATCGTGAGGAAACCCGCGGCTAGCTCCACACGTATTGACCATGTCTTTCCCATGAATCTACATACATACCTACCTACTTCGTTTACGATGTAGGTAAGTAGATACATACTTACTTAGGTGCCTATGTAAATTCATAGTCTTTCCTGTTGCCGGGATGGTGTAGGTGCTGGGCAAGCCTACTCCATCTCAGCATTTTCCCCGGCACTACATGTCCCGTTAAGTGTACCTAGTCAAAGATTAATGCCTCCTGATTACTGTACCTAAGTATAAAATTAAATTATCTAGTAAAAGATATAAAGGCCTGGGGACAGGTAGGTACTTTATAATAAATCTAGGTAGTAGGTACTGAAGTAGGTATTATTAGGTACTAGTAGGGTAGGTACTTACCTAGTTCTCCCCGAACTGAGATCTCGTGCACCGTTGCGTTGATAGCCTAGATTTGGACTTGTTTCTGACTCATAAACTTTAAACGTTCTGCACCTTCTGCTTCTTCTTCTTTCGTATGAGCAATGATGTCTAATACGCTAGCTCAGTATGGTAAAAATTACAGGCATGCCCGCCCAGCCCATGCGTGCAATACAATAATTAGGTATGTCGCGTCTATTTTTTTTTTATTTTGAACTATGGACCTATAGTCGTATTGCTCATTATACGGACTAAAATTGAAGGAAAAAGTGTCATTTTTTTTTCAATTTTGACATAAAACATATCAAAAATAATCAAAATTGAAGGAAAAATGACATTTTTTCCTTCAATTTTAGTCCGTATAATGAGAAATACGACTATAGATAGTGAAACGCGTTACCAACCTCAGTCTCCCGAATACACCTGAGTCAATTATTTAATGGTTCCATTCCACAAGCTCTGCTTACTTTGGGGCTAGCTAGATGATGCTGTGCTGTGTGAAATATCCAATTTTAATCCCAACTTTAACCTAGCTAGCGTCATCTAGCGAAAAGATATCATAATAATAGACATCACATTGTCGTAACACGAACGAAAGATGGCGCTTAAGAATTCGTGATAGAATGGAACAAAGACAAAGCTAAGGGAAGGAACGACGAACGATACTCTATGGACCAGTAGCGATCTGCCAAAACCTTGACAGCGCCTTGACAGTTTCCAAACACTATTTAAGCCTAAATTGTGATGAAATTCCCTGAAACACAATTTTGTGTTTTTTTTTAAATCGCTAGCGTCTCTGAAACACTTTTTTTAAGGATGTTCGATATTTCGGATTGTCTCGATATATATTTTCGTATCGCAAGCTGCAATGGATCGTATTGTATCGAATCGATACAGATCCACGGGATTTGATACGATACTTTTGATCGAAACAGTATCGAATTAAGTCAGGTATTTATGTAATAATAAGAAAATAAATAATTATTTAATTAGTAAACCGAAACCTTTAGTATTATACACTATTTAAATACTGGGCATAATATTTAGGTATTGTAGGTAGCATTGTATGTACCTAGGTTCCTACCCATTTCAAAATATTTTCAATCTTTTGGTTTGATTGTCCACAAAAATCTAAAATAAAGTAAGTAGAGTCGGGCAAAAACGGGTAGACACGGCAACTAAAATTTCATTACCTACCTACTTTGGAAACCCTTTTTCAACTAATCTATGGTAAAGTACAGGTTTCTTGCCTATGGTACAGGTGCCGAAGACGTCACGTCATCAGTCAGAAGTAATAATTTACTTCTAAAAGAGAATTTACCTATTTCGCGTATATAGCTTGCACAGTGGCGCCCCCATTTATTTTCTATTATTTTGTGTTGGACTTTAGATAAGTATCGTTCCTTTCTGAACATACCTACTTTAGCTGAGGCAAAAATAGTAATATAGACTTCTTGTGTGGTGTGTTTCATCTGGAAGTCAAAACAAAGACTTACTAGTCTAAGATACTTTCGATCCGTTCCACCTTGCATGTGTGTTGTATCGATCCGCCGCGCCGTATCGTAGGTATGCATGAATCTACATACTTCGTAAACGGGATTGCGCAGAAACGTGCCCAGTGAGAGGCATCAAAGTAGTAACGCATCTCTTTCTAACACTACTAACTTGCTAGGCAACCTAGCAATCCAGTTTTCTAAGTATGTAGATTCATGATTGTATGCCATTGTATCGAAATAAATATAGGGTGTATCGTGTGCCATGTTTCGATACACGTATCGGATCGTATCGAACATCCCTAACACTCATCAGTCAGTCAGTCAGTCAGTCAGTTGTTGAATTGAATAGGAAAGGAACGTTTGAGTTCATTTTGCGGTTGCAATTTATTCCACATTTGGTTTATTGTATCGAATACAATAATCAATAAAATGTTGGATAAAATTATTTATGTGATTATTATCACTCTGGTGACCTATGTGCTGAAGCAGTTAATTTCAGAAACACCGAATTTCGTGAAATTTAATTCAAAATTCTTTGTATTTTACATCTGGACTTCCCTTACGGCTGTGGTATTGTTACCATTTTTCGTATTCAATCCGAAAAATGTGAAAAACTCGCTGTGAGTACCTATAACTATTTTATAATGTAAGTAGATAGGTGTACCATACTATTTTGAGGCAATGATGCAGATGATTCATCCTCCTTTATTCCTGCTCCTACAGGACTTTAGTTCTATTTTCTATAAAGAAACTTATTGTATCTTTCACACCTATTTGTAACCAATTTATTATATCTTTGCTACACATAACAAATGACTAGGTAAGTAGGTGCCTATTGAAGTATCTACTTACTTTCCTAGCTATAAACTGATATTTATTTAGAACCAGATTATCATTCCTCAATAGTATCCCATTTAGGGATAAACTAAGTTCAGTAAAAAATTACATAGTTTATTTAATTGTAGGTACCAGCTACATACATCAAATGTGAGAATAATCTGTGTTTAATAAATTCTGTGTGATCTCCTCCACAAATTTAATAGCAATTAAAAAATATTGCTATAATTCTATGAAAATATTTTTATTGAATGCAAAATATGTAGAATAAGTAATTTTTTTTTTAAATTTGAGTTACTTTCTAGCATTTTAATAAGTTCCCAGCTGAAAGAAAATTGGTCTCGAAAGACAAAAATATACCATCAGTAAGTAAAAGCAACCATGTACCTAGTCAGTATCAGAAGTATTATTTTATATACCTACCTACTAATGTTTAAAAAGATGCTAGCAAGACTTCATATTGACATTATTTCAGTACCATATCAAAAACAAATGCACTGTTCTATCTGGTTTGGGTAAAAAATGAATTGAAAATTTAATACATGAAATTAACCCTTTTGTGAGCATTCGCAAACCATGATGAAATGAAACTAGCCTACGAATGAAATTAGCCATGGAATTATTATTACTAGGTACCCATGAAGAGGATAATTAACATTTTTAACATGATGATTTTAATGTATTGTTAAAGCGTGGGATTATATTTCCCCAAATTATATAAAAAATTAAATTGAAGAAACATATTTTAAATTAGGTACCTACTTCAAATTAAAGTGTTGATCTTTATCTCTTGAAACAATATTTTATGTTGTTAGAGCTAATCTCTCTCTCTAATCTGTATTGGAATGTTTATCCTGAAAAATGATGCTGTAGTCCTGTGGTGACCGAAGTTTCAGGCTGCAACTACTTAAAAATAAATATGTAACATACTAAAAAATGTAGGTACTTATACTTATGGGGCCTTACTTATGAAAGATGTTTAAAGTGAAACACTGGTTAAACAACGTCCTGTCTTTATTTGTGGATAGTGACAAACAGAGACGGGACGTTGTTCAACCAGTGTTCAACTTTAAACATCTTTCATAAGTAAGGGGGATGAAGTGGATAAAAGGAGATAGCTATCTGTTGTCAGTGTAGGTATTTATTTTATTATATACTTAATTTTATTCATATTTTTTTTTTGCACAGATTTGCTGCTCAAATAGTAAAGCATGTCACCAAAGCAATTGAAGTGAAATGGCACTTAATAAACGGGAGAGTATTGGCAGAGGACCGAGGTGCTGTAGTTGTCTCAAACCATCAATCATCAATCGACATACTCGGTTAGTTAATCATTCTTAATATATTATCTTACTTGATTATCCTCATCATCATCAACCCGTTAGCACCTACCCAATTTTTTTTTATTTTTTTTTACCTACCCAATGCCCAATGCCAATGTAGGTAGGCCTCCCTTTGTAAATGCCACATAATCTGGTCCTGCGCTGTGCCAAGCCAAGAATGGCTATATCCAGGTAAAAACTCCCTGCCAGGGTCTGTATTTCCAGAAAAGTATAATTTGGGTGTCTTCAAATCGAGAGTCAATAGGTTCCTTCTAGGTAAGCATGCTCCATTTTAGACCGCACTGTTGCTTTACATCAGGCAGGGTGTGGTCAAACGCAAACCTATTTTAGTTTTAAAAAAAAAACAGTAGAAAGAGCGTTCCCCGATCTCCTTGCCATAAATCATGTAGCTTTGTTTTAACTACGAGAATAGATAAATAGATTATAATAGAATAGAAAAAAAAAATATTTTCGCCACCATGATACATACAAAACACAAATCAGAAATGTTACAAATAAAGTGACAAAAAATAAGGCTACCCCTCAGCATTTGCTCCAGCAGCACCATGGAGGTTTTCAGTGGCGCCGAAATGAAACTACTACGACACGCGTTTCAGTTTTTATAATAATAGTTAATATGTTGTGAAACTGGTCAACATAATCGTCTACAACATTAAATGCAAAAACAAACTGTAAAAAAAAAAACTTTTTAAACGTACTTATTGAAATAAAGCCATGCCACCTTACTGACCACTCATTGGTTTCCAATAGTTCCAGCAACATTAAATGCAAAAACAAACTGTAAAAAAAAACTTTTTAAACGTACTTATTGAAATAAAGCCATGCCACCTTACTGACTACTCATTGGTTTCCAATAGTTCCAGCCACTTCAGGTGACTTGTGCCATATTAAAATATACGATTGAAGTAGACCACCATTAGTGGCTTTTCTTAACTTGTAAACTTATCACGAATGTTAATAATTTGTAAACTTATCACGAAAATACGTTCGGTAGGTACCTACCTATTTCAAATTATAAAAAGCACTACAAAGTTTGCCAGTTGTGCCAAAACCGTAACATGTTGTTCAACATCTGGCGCATAGCCGAGAAGGAAGTTGCATTCATAGGGACATAAACTACATCAATACGCTACGCTTTTGTTTTCCAGTTTTCTGGCATTTGTTTTAAGAAATAAGTTGAAGTCATCAATCACCAGTTGTCCTAAAATGGTTCCGTTTACAGGCATGTTCAATATCTGGCATATAGCCGACAAAGTGGCAGCGATTGCTCGCAGAGAGATATTCTATGTGTGGCCATTCGGCCTGGCCGCTTATCTCGCCGGCGTCGTATTCATAGACAGAAACAACTCGAAAGATGCTTACAAACAATTGAAGATTACCTCGGAAGTCATGGTGAAGAACAAAGTAAGTTTACTTTTTTGAAATATTTTGCAGCACATTGCACGGAAACCAACATTTAATAGCCAGCGGATGGAAAGGCCGTTTGTGGAATTAACATAGAATAAACTAGTGGTTCTGGACTCAAGTGAAGTATAGTTTTAGAATGTGTTCAAAAGCCCTTTCCTAATGACATCTCCATATTGAATATTTTTGATAACTTTATTTTTTTCGTTAAATCTATCAACAAACTTATTGGACGCTTCGAAATTTACTACAATCGTTTAGCTCGAAAATATAAAGTCAAATCGCCCAAGTTGACATTTAATTATAGGCTTGTTTCTCTCGCTAGAACAATAATGGCTCGATAAGTAAAATACTGAATGTGATCGTAGCAAGTGGAAATCCGTGGTCTCTGCCTACCCCTGTGAGAAAGAGGCGTAATTTTATGTATGTATGAAAGTGATCGAACGTATGTGTCAGTCAGGATATCAACCATTTGTAAAAAAATATGGATTTGAAAAACTGATAAAATTTTTGTATTTTTGCTCATCAACAAAATAAGTAAGTACTTACTAAAAACGCTACTTACACTGATTTTAAAAATACAATCGAAGTAAGGTCAATGCGGGGAAGACCGGCATACTTTTTTCAAAGTTCAGTTTGATTGATCATATCTCAGTCACTATACATTTTTCTGTAAAATTAAAGATATTCATCGTTAGCAAATTTATCCAAGAATCAGAAAAAGCTATTAAACCTTTAAAACTATATAAAATTAATAATAAAATCGGAGGTTTTTTAAAACTCGGGCAGTAGACGGTCTTCCCCGGCTAAATGAGGGAAGTCCGTCTAGGAGTTATTGTAGGCGACAGGAGATGTTTAGAAGAGTCTAAAGTAACTCACAGCATGTATTACATCTTAACAATGAATTTTATGTCTTCAACGATTCGAAATAAGGTCCCAATCCAAAGATATTGTCAAAAATGTGTAAAACGGGGTAAGTCCGTCACATTTTAGGATTCAGGGGTGGTGAACATTTTGCAACATTTTCTTGAAAGTAAGTCCCTACCAAAGCATCCAACCTTTGGTAGGGACTTACTTTCAAACTAAGAACCATTATGTTTCTTATTAAACATTCTAAAGAAACATTATTTCTATAAAAATAATGTTATTATTGTAAGAAAAATGCACGGCTCCCGTGGGATATGAATACTTATGATTTTTTGTGTTAATCACTCTATCCTAATTTCAACTTATTAAAATTATTAAAGTAGGTAGGTAGAGTACCCGAGTAAATTAAAAAAAATATTTAGTAAATTTAAAAATCTAAGCAGCACAATAACAATCTACTAGAGCAAGCAATCGCCAATTTTAAAGTATTTTACTAGGTTTGTGATTGTTAAGTGTATACCTATATAGTAGTAGGGACTAGGTACATAGCTAAAAACAAAAAAAAATTATAAGAAAGTAAAGACTTTCTGGTTATGTAGTTTAACACCTATTATGATAGTCAACCCTCTACTCTACTATATCATAATTTATTGCAGGGCCAAACCATACAAGATAATAGAAAGAAAATAAGGAACATTTATTACTAATTTTAAAGAAATAAAAGACACGGTCAAGGGGTCATGACAGGTCAAGGGGTCATGGGAGGTCAAAAGGTCATCAAGAGGTCATATCCAATATATTTGGAATAAAAAGGTTTACGATTTCTGATTTGAGGCAAGTCCGGCATATGCCGGTCTTGCCCCGCGTAAAGTAGACGGACTTTCCAACTTGAACTTTTGGAAGGTAGATATTTTTGGATGCGATTATCTCAGAAGATATGGCGTTCTTTTGAAATTCGATAAGAGGAATAGGAGGGGGCAATATTATTAAAAAACTCTTATCACAATTAAATCCGACAACTTCACTCTTTATATTTAAATTATTCGTTTTTGTCACCACACGTCTATCTCGATAGTCGAGTTAAAATTACACGAAAAGTTTATGAACGTTTTTTCGCGAACTGTTGCGACATAGAAACATCTATTAGAGCTAGTTGAAATAAGGTGGATATGATTGATTTGCCAATATAGGTAAAACATGCGTAGGGTGCATAGTTTCGTCAAAAAGCTCAGTGTACGGCCTTGCCCCGCAGACGGACTTCCCCGCATTGACCTTACCTATATATATTCTCAAATGCTAGTTTTGATCTTTTAAAAAAATCTGATTCTATATAGGTATTTTTTTATTTTTTGGTTACCAAAAAAAACGTAAGTAAGCAATTACAAATTATAAAATCGTTGATTTTTATTTTTTAAACTTTGATTTTAGCTTGATGCTACTAATACCTACTTATGATAATGTTCGTAGTTACTGATAACTACGAAACCAGTCCTCCTAGTGTGACGATTGATGATGTATGTATGTTATGACTTATTATGACTGTTGAGAGTTATTTATTGCCATATTTACCAACAACGTGATAGTGTTAGGTATTGCATTGTGCACGATAGGAGCCTTTCCAAGGCTCATTTAGTCTTCCTGGTTCGTAGGCGGCCAAGACCTTTTCATGGTCAACATCATGCCTCTGAACTGCAACCTGGTTATTGAACTTTATGGCCTCTATTAATAAACTCGGATTAACTTCTGTCAAAGTTGCGTCAAGGATTTAACTATTGCCATCCTTTTTTGTTAGACAGTGACAAATAAGGATGGCAATAGTTAAATCCGTGGCACAACTTTGACAGAAGTTAATCCGAGTTTATTAATAGAGGCCTATGATTCGTTCGACCCGACCGAATATACCAATGTCCCAAAGACCTTACAATCGAATACAATAAACAATATCTTCTACCGCTATTACCTACACGCGAACTTGATATTTCCGTGACATTTCGAAAATTGTAATTATTAATTTTTAATCAACCTTGCATTGCACTATTCTAATAAGATGTCCACTTCTTGTTTGTTTGCTCAACTTTGCTTATTGTACCTATTCTGTGATTGATTATACTTTTAATTGTATTGATAAAGTGCAATAGTAATTTCCGCTTGCGATATTGAACCAATTGAACTTCGAAACATAGTATAATTTGTAACCGGTTCATGCATGGCTATTGTACTTAACCTAAACATTATTGCATTCGTTCGTACGTGTGTATATACCTTGGTACTTATTTCCATTGTTAATTACATGGGTAGGTACGTAATAAAAATGTAATCAAGATGAAATTTTTGTATTTTTTTTACATAAACGATTCTTTTATTTCCTCTTGGGAACATTTTTCATAATTTAATTTTGAATTACGACGATGCCTAACGATCCAAGTATAGGTAGGTACTATATTAGTGATTTACAAAATCTTTAGATTTTCAAGAAAATCACACACTGATCATTGATCATGATCAGTCACTAAGATACGAGTATTTTAAATAATTAAAAATTTAATGAATAACCCCCCACAATAATTATCCCTCCATAAACTCCATACGGCTTCTGAATGTATGAATCATTTAAACTAGCCAGTTGTATATGAGTTCCATTTTTCAAAAACATTATTTAAAACCTTGCTACAATGAGATATATAATATAGGGTTAGTAGACATGCAGCATAATTTTGAAAGACATATACCTACCTACAATGACCTACATAGATAAATATTAACGAAGTCGTCGCTAAGATTCGGTTCACGCTTGAGCGCGAATTCTGAATACGAGATTTAGTATTGTAATGTATTTCAGACGAAAATCTGGGTGTTCCCTGAAGGGACGCGGAACAAGGATTTCACGCAACTCCTGCCGTTCAAGAAAGGCGCCTTCAACATAGCGGTGGCCGCGCAAGTGCCCATTATACCTGTCGTCTTCTCGCCTTACTACTTCATCAATGCGAAAAAGTTCATATTCAACAACGGTAAGTATTTTTATCTATTGTTATATTTATTTGCTTCCCAGGCAAACCATTTCTCTGGTCAGATATAAAGGTGGCGGGAAAGTATTGGGTTCCAATGGCACAGGATCTAAAAAAGTGACGTGAAAATGAGATCTTGGCTGATCTTGATTGAGCACTTGTCTAATGGATGCGGGCAGATTATATAAATAGATAGGTATTTAGATGCTTTTTCCCGGGGCTGCTAACAACTTTTAAATTAGCTTTTATAATATGCTTAGTATAATGGGATAATAAGATTATGCTTTTCCTGGTTCATTTATTCCAAGTTTCCCATTACAACTTGATGATTGTATACCTATCTTATTTAATTTAGCTTAATTTGTTGTATTGTTTTTCTTTTATAAAGTTTTGTAAGATTAAGTACAACTATGTGGCGAACATCTAAGTAGAGAGGTTCTTCATCATCATCATCATCATCATCATCCGTAGCCAATAATACCCCACTGTTGGGTGTAGGCCTCCCTTTGTTTACGCCAGTAGAGAGGTTACATAAAAATAAATAACTAATGATTCCCACACTAGGCTGGGCCTGTATCGTGGGAACCAAAAACACGATTGGCAAAAAAGGGCCTCAATTAGCTAGTTATAATTACTAATAAGGAAATAAACTAAACAATAAGAATAAAAAAGCGAAAAATTTCCAAAATACCTACGTTAGAATAAAATGCATTACCTATAGGTAAACGCCTCTCAACCAGAACACCGGTTAAAAATGTGTCATTATGGAACATTATCAAAATAAGTACCTATTCTTTGTCTTTGTTTATATATTTTTTTTAATAATTTTATAGTGATATCCACATCTATAAGTACTTACATATATAAAAATATTCTAATCGGTCCTTGAACTGACAAATGAGCTTCTCAATATTTTCGACCCCGTGGCCGAGTTTGGGATCGCTTGTATATACGGGTTCGAATCCCGTCGGAATCGTAAATTTTATAATTTTATTTTTGATAATCCCCGGTTCATACTCAACTTTACTACTTATATATTTTTTTTCAATATTATTGGTTCAATACTTTTATTGATATGCGAGATCAAAAGTGATAGAGCAGTTTTGAGATAGTATAAGCACAGATAATAATAATACTATACTAGTACAGATACCCCATCCTATACAACAAAGCCCGTCACTCCTAACTCGGGCTATTTTGCGGGCTATTTTGTTTCATCTACAAAGACTATAGGGGGCGCTGGTTTTTCAGAGCCATCTATCGCCTCGTATTAGATTTACCCTATCAGAAGCGCCAGCTAAACAATAGATGGCGGTATACCTAATTTTAGTAGGTAATCTTGATTGAGTGTGTAGATAGATGCACATACACCTTCTGTGTATGTAGGTAGGTATCTTACCTTACCTGTGTAGCGTTGTTTAAATTTTGCAATTTGTAGATTTGTCGTAGCGTACGACTACTACTATTAGTAGGTATTATAATTATTTGTGGTCATGGCGATGTTTCTTTCTACTCCACCTATTTCGATCCTTGATTCTTGAATTTTGAACCTTGAATCTGAAATCTTTGAAGTGACAGCTGTCAAACTTCAAATGGCCATATCTCGGGAACTACTCGTCCTAGACTCCCCGTTCTCAGTTCAAATGAAAGCTATGACCAAGATCTGCATTTGAAGTGACAGCTGTCAAACTTCAAACGGCCATATCTCGAGAACTACTCGTCCTAGACTCCCCGTTCTCAGTTCAAATGAAAGCTATGACCAAGATCTTCATTTGAAGTGACAGCTGTCAAACTTCAAACGGCCATATCTCGGGAACTACTCGTCCTAGACTCCCCGTTCTCAGTTCAAATGAAAGCTATGACCAAGATCTTCATTTGAAGTGACAGCTGTCAAACTTCAAACCGCCATATCTCGGAAACTACTCGTCCTAGACTCCCCGTTCCCAGTTCAAATGAAAGCTATGACCAAGATCTGCATTTGAAGTGACAGCTGTCAAACTTCAAACCGCCATATCTCGGAAACTACTCGTCCTAGACTCCCCGTTCCCAGTTCAAATGAAAGCTATGACCAAGATCTTCATTTGTAGTGACAGCTGTCAAACTTCAAACCGCCATATCTCGGAAACTACTCGTCCTAGACTCCCCGTTCCCAGTTCAAATGAAAGCTATGACCAAGATCTTCATTTGTAGTGACAGCTGTCAAACTTCAAACGGCCATATCTCGGAAACTACTCGTCTAGACTCCCCGTTCAAAGTTCAAATGAAAGCTATGACCAAGATCTTCATTTAAAGTGACAGCTGTCAAACTTCAAACGGCCATATCTCGGGAACTACTCGTCCTAGACTCCCCGTTCTTAGTTCAAATGAAAGCTATGACCAAGATCTTCATTTGAAGTGACAGCTGTCAAACTTCAAACGGCCATATCTCGGAAACTACTCGTCTAGACTCCCCGTTCAAAGTTCAAATGAAAGCTATGACCAAGATCTTCATTTAAAGTGACAGCTGTCAAACTTCAAACGGCAATATCTCGGAAACTACTCGTCCTAGACTCCCCGTTCCCAGTTCAAATGAAAGCTATGACCAAGATCTTCATTTGTAGTGACAGCTGTCAAACTTCAAACGGCCATATCTCGGAAACTACTCGTCTAGACTCCCCGTTCAAAGTTCAAATGAAAGCTATGACCAAGATCTTCATTTAAAGTGACAGCTGTCAAACTTCAAACGGCCATATCTCGGGAACTACTCGTCCTAGACTCCCCGTTCTTAGTTCAAATGAAAGCTATGACCAAGATCTTCATTTGAAGTGACAGCTGTCAAACTTCAAACTGCCATATCTCGGAAACTACTCGTCCTAGACTCCCCGTTCCCAGTTCAAATGAAAGCTATGACCAAGATCTTCATTTGAAGTGACAGCTGTCAAACTTCAAACCGCCATATCTCGGAAACTACTCGTCCTAGACTCCCCGTTCCCAGTTCAAATGAAAGCTATGACCAAGATCTTCATTTGAAGTGACAGCTGTCAAACTTCAAAGCACCATATCTCGGAAACTATTCGTCCTAGACTCCCCGTTCTCAGTTCAAATGAAATCTATTGAAGAGATCTTCATTTAAAGTGACAGCTGTCAAACTTCAATCAGCCATATCTCGAAATCTACTCATCCTAGACTCTTCCTTTTTAGCTCAAATGAAAGCTATGACTAAGATCTACATTTTAAATAACAGCTGTCAAAATGACATCTGTCATCTGAAATGTAGATCTTGGTCATAGCTTTCATTTGAACTGAGAATGAGGAGTATATGATGAGTAGTTTCCGAGATATGGCCATTTGAAGTTTGACAGCTGTCACTTTAAATGTAGATCTTGGTCATAGCTTTCATTTGAACTAAGAATGAGGAGTCTAGGACGAGTAGTTTCCGAGATATGGCCGTTTAAAGTTTGACAGCTGTCACTTTAAATGAAGATCTTGGTCATATCTTTCATTTGAACTAAGAACGGGGAGTCTAGGACGAGTAGTTTCCGAGATATGGCCGTTTGAAGTTTGACAGCTGTCACTTCAAATGAAGATCTTGGTCATAGCTTTCATTTGAACTTTGAACGGGGAGTCTAGGACGAGTAGTTTCCAAGATATGGCGGTTTGAAGTTTGACAGCTGTCACTTCAAATGAAGATCTTGGTCATAGCTTTCATTTGAACTTTGAACGGGGAGTCTAGGACGAGTAGTTTCCGAGATATGGCCGTTTGAAGTTTGACAGCTGTCACTTCAAATGAAGATCTTGGTCATAGCTTTCATTTGAACTGGGAACGGGGAGTCTAGGACGAGTAGTTTCCGAGAAATGGCGGTTTGAAGTTTGACAGCTGTCACTTCAAATGAAGATCTCGGTCTTAGCTTTCATTTGAACCGAGAACGGGGAGTCTAGGACGAGTAGTTCCCGAGATATGGCCATTTGAAGTTTGACAGCTGTCACTTCAAAGATTCAAGATTCAAGATTTCAGATTCAAGGTTCAAAATTCAAGAATCAAGGATCGAAATCCAAGATCAAAACCAAGGATCGAAATCAAGGATCGAAATCAAAATCGAAATCAAAATCAAGGATCAAAATCAAGGATCGAATTCAAGGATCGAAACCATGGATCGAAATCAAGCGCTGATTTTGTCGAGCGCGATAAGGTAAATATATCCTGAAATTTAAATGACATGGGCACACTACTAATCCAACAACGAGTGTGAAAGAGACAAAGCTACCAAGAAAGCCTCTCAACAAGACCAACAATCCTTATAACCAAGATTAAATGATAATAGATCGTTGTGTAGTCGTGATAAGGTTCAAAATCCTTTGTACATTAAATGTCAGTCAGCATTCTACTATGTATAAAATTTCTTTGGACGAATCGTCAATCTACAATTTCAAATAGCGCCATCTAGTCAATAGCCGTAACTAGACACTTAATAAAACCTCAACCGATACCTGTACCGCCATCTATTATTGTTTTTTTGAACTATGGTTACTTATGTATGAGATAGGTCCCCATGGTATAAGTCATTAGTGAAATATTCTTTAACTTGATCTAGGTAAGACTAAGGCTGAGACTCCACCAAAGCGGAGATGTGTGAGATGTGTTTTAAACAACCAATAGAATTTCGTTATTCAAACATGTCATTTCGTCTTTTGAAACTCTATTGGTTGTTTAAAACACATCTCACACATCTCCGCTTTGGTGGAGTCTCAGCCTAAAACGAAATTCAACTTTGATTTTGCTTCTATTCTAATGAACAATGACATTGTCTTCCAGGGCACGTAGTCATACAATGCCTCGAGCCGGTTTCAACCACCGGCCTGACGATGGAAGATGTACCAGAACTGATCGTCAAAATACGAAATATCATGGAGACAGCATACAAGGAACTCTCGAAGGAAGTACTGGGCTCTCTGCCCGCTGACTACCCCCTAGCGACGGTAGATTGAGGATAGACAAGCCAAAGCGGTGCCACTTACTTTCCTATAGCTTGTACGTTTTATTTTGACGAACCAATCAAATTAAAATGTTTGCGTAACTTCGAAACAATATCGAATCGTTTCATAAATTGTCGATGACAAATTGCCGCACCTTTTTTGGTTTACTGTATTCCCATAGCACTGCAGGTTACAATACAGTGAATGTATCTACACTATGTAGATAGGTACCTACAGTTCGTCGGCAATGTCATTTGTACATTTAATTACGCGAAGCGTGTTGTAGCTTGCTTAGGTAATCGCTATTGAAAGATCGTCTTTAAACAACGTACTGTGGGCTTAAAAAGGTCACTATAGCAGAATCAGAATAGGAATTGAACTATATGCCGTCTGTTTTCATTGACTGACAGTGAAAAGAGACTGCAAATAGTTCAATTCCTATCAAAATGAAGGACCGCTATTGGCACTGACCGCTTCCGTGCTTCGGATGGCACTTCCAATTGTTGATCCCGATTTTAAAGTCGTCGATCATGACAGACTCCTAAAGGCGTCCTAAAAACTGTCACCAAAGTTGGCTACAACCTCCCTCACTCAAACCTACTATTCATTTTTTTTTTATTGTAGACTTATGATGTTCGATTTATTGCCAAAAACCTCACACATAAAACGTACAAGCTTGTACTTTAAGAATATACTGACTAGGGTATTATTTTTAGTAGTTATTTAGATTTAATGTAAATAAGGGTGTTTTTCCTGCCATTATTTTTATTATCGAAGCGCTTGTGCTATGTCGGTCTTGATAAATCAAATAAGTTAAGAAACGTTTGGCTTGGTCGTTAAAACGATGAGTACTAAAAATCTTTGAGTGAAAATAAAAATACTAGCCGTGCGGCATACATTTCATCTCTCTTAAGCTAGGCCGTGACAAGGCTTATGGTCACAAAAAAAAAACAGTATTACAATAAGAAAATATCTGTGCGGGTCAGCAATTTTTATGTCTAATTCTCGTGAATTCGAAATATAATAAGTCTATAAGATTACTTTCAAAACTTTCGTGAGTTGTACTAGACATTATTTAACACACGGGAATTACTCACGTAAAATTATCGTCGATTTAGATACCGACAATGTTTCGATTCATCCGGAGAATCTTCATCTGGGTAAGGAGGGAGTTGCGGCAAGGTTACTCCTCGCGGTCGCGTCTCACATTGTCGGTATCTAAATCGACGATAATTTTACGTGAGTAATTCCCGTGTGTTAAATAATGTCTATAAGATTACTTTAAACTAGGAATGTTAATCCAATTCATATACCTAGTGACTGGGTACAAATACCGCCTCAAGGCCTCCAGCGCTGGATCTTGTTAATTTGACCTTCAGGGTTAAAAAGGCCGCAATAGGAGAATCATAATAGGAATTGCAATATATGCCGTTCTTGTTACATTATCTATGAAAAGAGACGGCATATAGTTCAATTCCTATTGGGATTCTGCTATAACGGCCTTTTTAACCCCGCTGAGGTCTTAAGACCAAACGATTTTTTTTATTAAGAAATTATAAATTATTAATGTAATTTTTTTATTTTTTTATTCTGGTTTTAGAACTTTATTTTCTCAAAAGAAATTTACATTTATTATTAATTAAGTAATAAAATTAAAAATTAATTTATAAAAACTTTTTAAACTAAATCTGCGCGTAGCGCGCTACTGGTGAAACAAATTGAGGCAATAAATTGGGTTTCATTAAACAAATAAAATATGGTTAAGTAGGTTTTTACTATTTATTTCTTGAAATTTTGTTTTTTTTTTAGCGTTGATTGGATATTGACAGGAAAAACACCTAAAATTCATTCCAAAAATTTGTTTCTGTGATTCATAAATTTGGTTTGTGATATTGTTCCGTTTTTATAAACCGGAACACTAATTCTTATTCGCTTTTCGTGCCGTTATTTTAAGTAAAGTTTTAAGTACGTACCTAACGCTAGCAAACTGTGGGACGTGAATGTTTTATGATTATTTTACATACTTACATATATATTTACTTACATAGGTATATATTTTACATACTCTTTTCCATAGGGGTTGGCACCGATCACAGATTTTTTATATTGTAACAAATTGTAAGAAACTTGGTACATATTCAACAAATTTTGGAAGAAAGAACATAAAAGTACTTGATGATTATTGCAGTTGTATTGTATGTACTGTTGTTACTGCAGTGTAGACGGCTGTTGCCCGACCGAATTGGTTTGCAGATTGGCAGAAAGCACCCAGATCCGACCAAGGTCTCCTCTGCAGAGAGGCCGGCTTTCTCGCTCTACTAAAACGCTCTAGGACAAAAGCGATATCATATACTGATACCTATATTGATGTTCTCTTTATATCGGTTTACGCTCTAACTAAGTAATAACCGATATAGGCTGAGCCCTATAATTATTTGTCGATATCAAGAGTAGCTTTGAAAATACGTTTGAAAATGTTAACTTTGCTCTCGAATATTTGTGTTGCTAAATCTTATTTTGTATACCGTGTAACACGTCCTACGTCTAAGTATTACATAGTTTAATCTATAGTTTTACGATAGTTGTTTAATCTCAATAGTCAACTGCTAAAATTATTTTATTATATAAGATAATTATGTTAGTTTAAAGCTAGAACATGATATTATTTTTGATAGAAAAAAACTGGTAATTTCTCACTATGGCCAACATTAATGTGGCATAAAACTACTCCAGCAATATGAAAAAGCGTAGAATGTTGTTTATGATTTTTTATCCTAAAATGTGTTTATAAGCGAGATCATCCTTTAGATGAATTTATAAGTATGTATTTTAATATCCTAGAATTCTAGATGATAAGAATAACTCACCATGAAACTGTGATCTCATAAAAAATTATAAAATTAAAAATATTAGGGATCTAGCAAAAGCCCGCGGCTTCTCTCGCGGGTACTACTATTTTTAATCCCACATAAATTTGAAAGGGCAATATTTGCCGTTGCCGACCGGCTGTCTAAAAATGTCGATTGCGTTTTCTGGAGTCGTTTTATTACACCCTGTATTGATACGCACACCGAACATTGTACAAAAAATAAGTATAAGTAATTATTGTTACAACTAAATTTCTCAACTTCCGAATCAATAGATTTAAATAAACGTTGAAGTCCATTAAACGTTGAAATTGGCAGCGTGTGCAACGCGCCGCAATCGCTTTGCATTCGCACGTTGCACATTCTTTATGTAAGCAACTGCCTACTAAATAACAGTAACGTAACTTATTTTTCACTACTTATTATTTACAGAACAAGTGATAGATTTTAACTGAAGAATAGGTTTTTGATAGTTATGTCTGATACTGAAAACTGAATCGCTACTTTAATCTGAATTAATAATTACGACTTGAAACGAAAAATAATCTTTTTTGAATAAGTATCCTTTTTGATAATCCGTTTTTAATCAAAATAGTTGCTAATCCAATCCTGTTAGGAGTTTTGCTAAAAATTCAGGTACCTAATTGTAAATGAATGAGTGAATTAACTTCACTTGTTTGATTTATAGTAAAGTAATAATTTTCTAGTTCCTTGTCTAAAGATCATTGCGAACTATCATCACCGACAGACACTATTGTTCACGATAATAGAACGATAATGAATCTTAATTCAAAGTAATAAAATACAGGTTCCTCTAGAAGCCGTTGCGGAGAGAATATATCAGTATCAACCGCTTTCTTGAGCCGCATAGTTTAGTTGGTGTTCGAGTCACGCATCGTGGATGCGACGCAGTTTTACCAATTCACTACATTGCAACAAGCAATGACCCATATAAATTGTTGAGCCACAGAGTATGGAAGACTAATTCTTCTTTGATAGAGATGTTTATACAAGTTAATATTTTTATCTTGGCATGAACGTCTATGAAGGATTTGAGATAGATTGCATTTTAATTTTTAACAGTCATGAGAATCGCGTAACAAAAGCGAACGAAAATATTCAACACTGACAAATGATTTTTACGCCTAATGAACCGAATATACCTTATTCCTTTTCTATGAACTAATTTCGAAATATAAAAAGTCAGACTCATTTAAAATTTGAGATGCTACAAAATATGGCTTTGCAATGCTTTAATTATGTTTTATTTCGTTTTTTTAGGGTTCCGTACCTTAAAAGGTAAAAAAAAGGAACCCTTATAAGATCACTTTCTTGTCCGTCTGTCCGTCTGTCCGTCTGTCCGTCTGTCCGTCTGTCTGTCTGTCTGTCCGTGTGTCACCATCGATTATCTCAGGAACGGGTAGAGCTAGCAAGTTGAAATTTATACCATATACTAAGGTCTATAGTCCCTACTGTGACTATAAAAATCAAGGTCCTGAGTCAACACTATAAAAAGATATAGGCAAATTTAGGTTTTCGTGAAAACTTGTGAGTACCAAAACTTACCTTAATTATCAACTTTTTTTATTTTTAGGAATTTTTCCTTTACTTGTGCTGGAAGACCTTGCTTGTAACCAAATTTGACAATTCTAGGTCAACCGGAAGTACCCTAGAGGTTTTGGGTCGAAAACCTAAATGGTAGTTCCCGTTGACCTAGAATAACGAAATTTGGCAAAAAGCAAGGTCTTATAGCACAAATAAAGGAAAAATTCCAAAAAGTTAAAAAAGTTGAAAACTAAAGGGTGTTCCCATACATACATAGTTGACGCCAATTAAAATTGTCCTCCGAGTTGTATGGGCGCTCATACAATTAATACTAGCTTAATTGGCACCATGGCTAGGTACGGAACCCTCGGCGTACGAGTTCGACTCGCACTTGACCGGTTTTTTTTTTTATAGTAAACAAGTATTGATGTATCAGACTTATTTAGTTACTTATGTATTATTTTTAATTAGCTAAGTATACCTGACGACTATCAGAACATAGAGAAAAAATATCAGTTGTAAAAGACTAAACCTATTTATTGACTAACAAAACACCACATTACCGTATAAGATTACGCAGGCGTAATTTAAGTTATAAAACAGATTTTATTTTAAGAACCAGCAGCTCTACAAAGACTGCCATTATATTATTATTTTAATGTAAAGGACCATGAAATTCTTACTCTACGTATTGGCCTATTAGTATTGTGTGGGTGTTACAAAATTAGGCCCACTAATAAAGCGATACTTTGCACAACGAACGGAGATAGGTATATGCATTGGGCTTGATATTCATCAAAGCATACGAGTACATTCAACCAGTGCAATCATTTATATTTACTTAGGTACATTAAATGTTCAGTTTATTCGTACCACGTATTGATTTCTCAAAGCAGTACCTATCTCAGTGAACGCAAATAAATCAAGGCAGCAATCCGTACAGTCGGGTACAAAATCAAACAAACTCACACACATAAGTTTTCTGTCACTGATTTACCAACAATTAAGACAGTTTATGTTATGACGGCTTTGACACACTGTTCAAAAACCAATGTTAGCTGTTCTTCGCTCGCAGCTTAGTTGATAAACCCCGCCCACCGCGGCTCAGTTTGCGTTGAGCTATGTTTTTTAGCGTTAGAGATGTTTCTATGTTTTATTTGCGTTTACTTATCTATATATTACATAGATAATCTTATGTACTATAAATAACTAGGAGTTATTTCAATCGATGTTTTTATTGTTGTGATATTTGTAATGATTTTTTTAATCGCTGGGCTCTATGTGTACGCCAAACAAAAATGCACAAAACTATGTAAATATTTTAAATCAATATATTAATGTAGTGCAATATATTTTGATAGTTCTTGTCTATTGGATATCTTTTTTTGTGTAAATATTCGTAGATTCGTAGAGTATCACATTTTGTAAAATGTTTTCGAAAACTTGTATTTAGTGTTTATATAAAAAAGTATTTAAGTCTTTCGATATTGTATCGTAGAACTTGTATCTATAGCGTTTCGTATTGATCGTATTGTATACCGATACTTAAAATTTAAGTGATCTATTCAAATTATATGAAAAATCAGTACCACGAGGTACACATTGGTTCCCTTAAGAAAAGTTGTACTTTCTTACATTTTGTAAGTAATTTAAATAATTGATTATGTTGATTGCGATCTCTGAGAGACCATTCAGTGTATGTATACTTAAATGTTAACTTAATTAATTTACCATTTTAAATTATTGTATGTCTAGTCTGTCGCAGCTGATAAAAATGGTGATCACACCAAAAAATTGTAATCAGACGTTAATTTATACCTATTTAAAAAATGTATAACGCAGCACTGTATAGTGCGCCTTTTTTGACAATATAGCGATATTATCAGAGCTAAGTATTTTTGTTGCTATTCACATTTCTGCAAAATGTAGGCATGTGCCAAATATGAATTTGGGCATACCTCTGACTACCCCCTTTTAGACATCTTCAAGATCTGAGAATGTCGACTGCACATTGGTCGTGATCACAATTTCATTTCCAATCTGTAGGTAATTTTAATCCAAAAGATGTTATGGTAAGCCTTTAGTTCTATGTACTCGTACAACTGTACTGTAACTCAGGTATAGTACTGCCGTCACACGCAAAAGGGGCGCATCTTCCTTAAAGTATGTAAGGACTTTCTACATTCTATAGAATGTAGAAAGGTCGTAATTTCCTTACATACTTGCGCCCCTTTTGCTTATGACGGCAGAGTAGACATACTCAGATCTACAAGTTTTTAAGATAATATGTTGGCTCTCTCTTCCACTTGTCAGATTGCCATCCCACGCTCATTTCCTCACGATGTTTTCCATCACTGCTACGAGTTTTATTTTTCTTTACATCTCAAATAAGAATACGGCGCACGTTTCCATAAAACCCAATCGAAACGGTAGGTATAAAAATAAATAAATAAACGATAGGATCAAAACAAAAAGATCCGTAATCTTTTTGTTTTGATGTCAGTTCATTTTCGAATAAATTTTAAATTTTCTCTATTTTGCACCCGAGTAGAGCTCGATCGGCTAGATATTTATTTAGATACCTACTTATGTATTTTATAAGTAGGGTTAACTTGGGATAAAAAATAAAACCACAGAAACTAAAAATAATTTGTAAAATAAATAGTTTATTATTAATATTAATAGTTAACTTACATCATTTAATATCTTTAACATAACAACTTGTGGACCCGATATTAAAATATAATTTACATCCTATATTGTACCCAGTAACGCAGGTATGTTTATCACAGCTCTATTTAAGGCCCTATACCCTGACAATGCACCAAAAGGCACTTGCAAGATCCAAAAGTTTAAGAGTTTGGCTGAATTGTATTACATAAAAACAAAAAGGTAGTAGCTCAATAGATGTGCCAACAATAACACCGCGAGATAATTGCAAAATAATTACTTATTTCCGAGAAGAAAATAGATAAACTCTCTCAAAAATCCCGAAATCGACCTTTTTTTGTTCCAATTTTTGAAAATCCCCATTGGAGTTTATAAAAATCTTTATTGTTCACGATAGACACAAAAGTATGAACAAGAGCAATACCGCGCTAGATTTTGATTAAATCTCATCGTAAAGTTGAAATCTACGTCTGAACACTATTTATTTTTCGACGCAAAGCGTGCGCCTGCGTCCATACATTTTACTATGGAGTAGGTACGGACCGAACGTCGCTTTCTGCGCTGTATAAATGGAACGTTGACGATGACGTGCGAAAAATGGCAGTGTCGCACAATGGTCCCGAATTTGGTGCTCCATACACATAGAAACCAAAACTCGATTTTTCAATTTTTTTTTATTGGGGATTGTTCTAGTACACAATTCTTATTCAAATATGTAGGTACAGTCACCATAGCAAGCTTCATGACGGAATAAAAAAATATTTAGTTTTTTTTTGTATGGAGGAAAACACTTAAATTGGATTATCTCTCGACTCTTAGAAACTCAAAGGCTGCCGCTTATAGGGGAGGTACACCCACATGAGGTCTTCCTCATAAGCCACCAATCTCGCATGGCTGGGCACGGTTTTGGCGCCCAGAGCAAACTGATTATTCAAAAATTTGTCAACTACACTAGAACTAGAATTTCGTAAATGTTTGCATGGTAGATTGTTCTAATTCACAATTTTTATCTAACTATGTAGGTACAGTCACCATAGTAAGCTTTACGTAAGAAAAAAAAAATATTTAATCTTTTTTTGTGTATGGACGAAAACACTTAATTCGGATTATCTCTCGACTCTTAGAAACTCAAAGGCTGCCGCTTATACAGGGTATACACACACATGAGGCCGTTCTTATAAGCTATCAATCTCGCACGGTTAGGCACGGTTTTGGCGTCCAGAGCCAAATAACTTATTGTTTGAAAATTTTACAACTATACTGAAACCAGGATTTCAAAAAAGTTTGCATGGGGGATTGCTTCAATACACTATTCTTATTCAAATATGTAGGTACAGTCACCATAGCAAGCTTCATGACGGAATAAAAAAATATTTAGTTTTTATTTGTATGGAGGAAAACACTTAAATTGGATTATCTCTCGACTCTTAGAAACTCAAGAGCTGCCGCTTATACAGGGTGTACATCCATATGAGGCCGTCCTCTTATGCTACCAATCTTGCACGGCTGGGCACGGTTTTGGCGCCCAGAGCAAACTGATTATTCAAAAATTTGTAAACTCCACCAGAACTAGAATTTCGTAAATGTTTGCATGGTAGATTGTCTAATTCACTATTTTTATATAACTATGTAGGCACAGTCACCATAGTAAGCTTTACGTAAGAAAAGAAAAATATTTCATCTTTTTTTGTGTATGGACGAAAACACTTAATTCGGATTATCTCTCGACTCTTAGAAACTCAAAGGCTGCCGCTTATACAGGGTATACACACACATGAGGCCGTTTTTATAAGCTATCAATCTCGCACGGCTAGGCACGGTTTTGGCGTCCAGAGCCAAATAACTTATTGTTTGAAAATTTTACAACTATACTGAAACCAGGATTTCAAAAAAGTTTGCATGGGGGATTGCTTCAATACACTATTCTTATTCAAATATGTAGGTACAGTCACCATTGTAAGCTTCATAACGGAATAAAAAAATATTTAGTTTTTTTTTTGTATGCCGGGAAACACTTAAATTGGATTATCTCTCAACTCTTAGAAACTCAAGAGCTGCCGCTTATACAGGCTGTACACCCACACGAGGCCTTTCTCATGAGCCACCAATCTCACACGGCTGGGCACGGTTTTGGCGCCCCAAGCAAACTGATTTTTCGAAAATTTGTCAACTACACCAAAACTAGAATTTCGTAAATGTTTGCGTGGTGGATTGCTCTAATACACTATTTTTATCTAAATATGTAGGTACAGTCACCATAGTAAGCTTTACGTAAGAAAAAAAAATATTTTGTATTTTTTTTACTTGGATGAAAACGTATAACTTGGATTATCTCTTGACTCGTAGAAACTCAAAGGCTGCCGCTTATACAGGGTATGCACACACATGAGGCCGTTCTCATAAGCTACCAATCTTGCACGGCTAGGCACGTTTTTGGCGCCCAGGGCCAAATAACTTATTGTTCGAAAATTTTACAACTATACTGAAACCAGGATTTCAAAAAAGTTTGCATGGGGGATTGCTTCAATACACTATTCTTATTCAAATATGTAGGTACAGTCACCATTGTAAGCTTCATAACGGAATAAAAAAATATTTAGTTTTTTTTTGTATAGAGGAAAACACTTAAATTGGATTATCTCTCGACTCTTAGAAACTCAAGAGCTGCCGCTTATACAGGGTGTACACTCACATGAGGCCGTCCTTACAAGTCACCAATCTCGCACGGCTGGGCATGGTTTTGGCGCCCCGAGCCAAATGAATATTTGAAAATATGTAAACTACACCGAAAGTAAAATTTCAAGCTTGCTGTCGTGACTGTACCTACATATTTAGAAAAGGATAGTGTATCAGAGCAATCCCCCATGCAAACATATATAAAGTTTTGGTTTTTTGTGAAGTTTATAAATTTTTGAATAATCATTTTGCTCTGGGCGCCAAAACCGTGCCCAGCCGTGCGAGATTGGTGGCTTGTAAGAACGGCCTCATTTGGGTGTACACCCTGTATAAGCGGCAGCTCTTGAGTTTCTAAGAGTCGAGAGATAATCCAATTGGAGTGTTTTCCTCTATTCAAAAAAAAACTAAATATTTTTTTATTCCGTTATGAAGCTTACAATGGTGACTGTACCTACATATTTGAATAAGAATAGTGTATTGAAGCAATCCCCCATGCAAACTTTTTTGAAATCCTGGTTTAAGGATAGTTGTAAAATTTTCGAACAATAAGTTATTTGGCCCTGAGCGCCAAAACCGTGCCTAGCCATGCAAGATTGGTAGCTTATAAAAACGGCCTCATGTGTGTATATACCCTGTATAAGCGGCAGCCTTTGAGTTTCTAAGAGTCGAGAGATAATCCGACTTATGTGTTTTCGTCCATACACAAAAAAAGATTAAATATTTTTTTTTTCTTACGTAAAGCTTACTATGGTGACTGTACCTACATAGTTAGATAAAAATTGTGAATTAGAACAATCTACCATGCAAACATTTACGAAATTCTAGTTCTAGTGTAGTTGACAAATTTTTGAATAATCAGTTTGCTCTGGGCGCCAAAACCGTGCCCAGCCATGCGAGATTGGTGGCTTATGAGGAAGACCTCATGTGGGTGTACCTCCCCTATAAGCGGCAGCCTTTGAGTTTCTAAGAGTCGAGAGATAATCCAATTTAAGTGTTTTCCTCCATACAAAAAAAAACTAAATATTTTTTTATTCCGTCATGAAGCTTGCTATGGTGACTGTACCTACATATTTGAATAAGAATTGTGTACTAGAACAATCCCCAATAAAAAAAAATTGAAAAATCGAGTTTTGGTTTCTATGTGTATGGAGCACCAAATTCGGGACCATTGTGTGTCGTCGGGGATACCGAGGTGGGAGGACGTCCGTTTTCCATCCGCTCACGGACGCACGCACATTTTAGGGTGGGGTGTGACTGTCTCCGCAATAACTATCATTATCATCACTTTGTATGACGTATTTTTAGTTATAGGAAATACTTACCTATTTTTAACCGACATCGGAAAAAGGAGAACGTTCGTCGTTTTTTTTTGTGATTTTTTTGTGTTTTTTTTATGTAGGTACATGCTTCTCTCCTTCCATGTTTCTCTTCCTTTCTCCTTCCATGATTACCTACTTACCTACCTTTGATTAATTATATGTCTAGATGGACTCTCTCGCTTCAATCGCAACAAGAACAACAGGCCAGGTTTGAAACGCTAGTGTGCGTATTACGCACACAAGTATGCGAATCTTCTATTGTCTATACAGGTGCGCTGCGTCACCTGTCAACATTGTCATCCATTTTTAGTGATACCAGCTCTTGAAAATTTCCCATAAAAGTAGGGGAAAATATGTTATGATATCGAAATGTCTCTAAAATTTGTTTCAATTTGAAACAAATTTTAGAGACATTTCGATATTTACCAGTTTTTGTGATTAATACCAGTATTTGCGGTCAATACTGGTTTTTGTTTACTTAATTTTTCTTGTAAGTATTCGATCCTTGGTTTCGATCCTGGATTTCGATCCTTGATTTCGATCCTTGATTTCAATCCTTGATTCTTGAATCTGGAATTTGAAATCTTGAATCTTTGAAGTGACAGCTGTCAAACTTCAAACCGCCATATCTCATGAACAAAGAAATTGTATACATAGTAGAATGCTGACTGACATTTAACGTACAAAGGATTTTGAACCTTATCACGACTATACAACGATCTATTATCATTTAATTTTGGTTATAAGGATTGTTGGTCTTGTTGAGAGGCTTTCTTGGGTGCTTTGTCTCTTTCACACAGTTGCAAAAAGAAAGAGACACACCGCCCAAGTTTGATTTCAAGCGGACCTTGTTTTCTGTCTCAGTCAGCGTTCCGGGTACGTAGTATAGAAATTCCTTGCTCATGAATTACTCGTCCTAGACTCCCCGTTCTCAGTTCAAATGAAAGCTATGACCAAGATCTTCATTTGAACTGACAGCTGTCAAACTTAAAACGGCCATATCTCGGAAACTGCTCGTCCTAGACTCCCCGTTCTCAGTTCAAATGAAAGCTATGACCAAGATCTTCTTTTTAAGTGACAGCTGTCAAAATGACATCTGTCATCTGAAATGTAGAACTTGGTCATAGCTTTCATTTGAACTGAGAACGGGGAGTCTAGGACGAGTAGTTTCCGAGATATGACCGTTTTAAGTTTGACAGCTGTCAGTTCAAAGCTTAAAACGGCCATATCTCGGAAACTACTCGTCCTAGACTCCCCGTTCTCAGTTCAAATGAAAGCTATGACCAAGATCTTCTTTTTAAGTGACAGCTGTCAAAATGACATCTGTCATCTGAAATATAGATCTTGGTCATAGCTTTCATTTGAACTGAGAACGGTGAGTCTAGGACGAGTAGTTTCCGAGATATGACCGTTTTAAGTTTGACAGCTGTCAGTTCAAAGTTTAAAACAGCCATATCTCGGAAACTACTCGTCCTAGACTCCCCGTTCTCAGTTCAAATGAAAGCTATGACCAAGATCTTCTTTTTAAGTGACAGCTGTCAAAATGACATCTCTCATCTGAAATGTACATCTTGGTCATAGCTTTCATTTGAACTGAGAACGGTGAGTCTAGGACGAGTAGTTTCCGAGATATATGACCGTTTTAAGTTTGACAGCTGTCAGTTCAAAGTTTAAAACAGCCATATCTCGGAAACTACTCGTCCTAGACTCCCCGTTCTCAGTTCAAATGAAAGCTATGACCAAGATTTTCTTTTTAAGTGACAGCTGTCAAAATGACATCTGTCATCTGAAATGTAGATCTTGGTCATAGCTTTCATTTGAACTGAGAACGGGGAGTCTAGGACGAGTAGTTTCCGAGATATGGCCGTTTTAAGCTTTGAACTGACAGCTGTCAAACTTAAAACGGTCATATCTCGGAAACTACTCGTCCTAGACTCCCCGTTCTCAGTTCAAATGAAAGCTATGACCAAGATCTTCTTTTTAAGTGACAGCTGTCAAAATGACATCTGTCATCTGAAATGTAGATCTTGGTCATAGCTTTCATTTGAACTGAGAACGGGGAGTCTAGGACGAGTAGTTTCCGAGATATGGCCGTTTTAAGTTTGACAGATGTCAGTTCAAATAAAGATCTTGGTCAAAGCTTTCATTTGAACTGAGAACGGGGAGTCTAGGACGAGTAATTCATGAGATATGGCGGTTTGAAGTTTGACAGCTGTCACTTCAAAGATTCAAGATTCAAGAATCAAGGATTGAAATCAAGGATCAAAATCAAGGATCGAAATCAAGGATCGAAATCAATAAGGTAAAAATATCCTGTCAATGACTTGGGCACACTACTAATCCAACAACGAGTGTGAAAGAGACAAAGCTACCAAGAAAGCCTCTCAACAAGACCAACAATCCTTATAACCAAGATTAAATTATAATAGATCGTTGTGTAGTCGTGTTAAGGTTCAAAGTCCCTTTTATATTAAAGTCGACTTAACCATCCTGTTTGTATATAAAATCCTTGGATTCAACACTTTTTAGGGTTCCGTACCTTAAAAGGTAAAAAAAGGAACCCTTATAAGATCACTTTCTTGTCCGTCTGTCCGTCTGTCCGTCTGTCCGTCTGTCCGTCTGTCCGTCTGTCCGTCTGTCCGTCTGTCCGTCTGTCCGTCTGTCCGTCTGTCCGTCTGTCTGTCCGTGTGTCACCATCGATTATCTCAGTAACGGGTAAAGCTAGCAAGTTGAAATTTATACCATATACTAAGGTCTATAGTCCCTATTGTGAGTATAAAAACCAAGGTCCTGAGTCAACACTATAAAAAGATATAGGCAAATTTAGGTTTTCGTGAAAACTTGTGAGTACCAAAACTTACCTTAATTATCAACTTTTTTTATTTTTCGGAATTTTTTCTTTACTTGTGCTGTAAGACCTTGCTTGTAACCAAATTTGACGATTCTAGGTCAACCGGAAGTACCCTAGAGGTTTTGGGTCGAAAACCTAAATGGTAGTTCCCGTTGACCTAGAATAACGAAATTTGTCAAAAAGCAAGGTCTTATAGCACAAATAAAGGAAAAATTCCAAAAAATTAAAAAAGTTGAAAATTAAAGGGTGTTCCCATACATACATAGTTGACGCCTATTAAAAGTCCTCCGAGTTGTATGGGCGCTCATACAATTAAGCGGACTAGCTTAATTGGCATCATGGCTAGGTACGGAACCCTCGGCGTACGAGTTCGACTCGCACTTGACCGGTTTTTATTTTTATTTGCTCACGCTTTCACATGGGTAAAATCAAAGAATAATTATGGCAACCCTTTTAGAACATGTTAGGATAAAATTACAAAGTTTTATTTTCTTGTTTTCATAACTTATAGTTATTTATAGTTTACTTACCGATGCTATGTAACTTCCCCTCATTTATTTTTAGTCGTCCTTTGTAATTCCTGCATACTTTAATGGCACAAATCGCCATTTTTGTTTGCCACCAAATTCATGTTTGCAGTACAACGACCTTAGCGCGACTGAATGAGCGAAACGAACAAGTCAACCAACAGTTGGTGACTTTTTTTGGCGTTTTGACGCTCGAAATCGGGGTCTAGATATTTAGTTCGTCCAAGTTACCTACATACTTCTTATCTCACTATATTATAAACCTTCCATCATCATTATGACAATGCACAAAGTAATGAAACCAATCGGAAGTTGCTAGTGTGCTCTAGAACCGAATCTGACACGATAACTCAAGTAGGTACCTACGGCTCGACCGATTTTTATGTTTACCTACAAGTAGGTAGGTACATAAATTAAATAATATTTATAGCGTTTAATAAATCAAAATTAATTGAATGTACAGATATCGGATGTACCTACAGCTTCAATTTATAATACCTAATAGTTCGGTTCGAATATAGACTCAATTCGAACCGTGCAACCGACTTGGATAGCGTCAACCCGGTTTACACTATGGCTCCACCCTTAGGCAACAAACACTCACCATGACATTTACGCCGGCCGGTATACATTGCGCATTTTCTAGGACATGCTTACAAATGCTACAGCGATGACGCGCAATGAGAAACAAACAAACAAATAAACGTTAGTGTGCATGCGTACTACGCTACGAGTTGCAGATGTGTGAGTGTAAAATTTCAAAGTGTGCGTAGAATGAGAAATTCCCACGCTCACAATGTTCAGGCTTAATGGAAATAACGTTTATAATCCGTATTGTAGATACCAATAGCACTCGTAGTGGATACCTGGGAACAAAAAACAAACAGCAATGAAACACTAATAAAAATCATCGCAACCTCCTTCAGACGAAAGAGTCGCCACCCAGTTATTGAGTGTTCGGTTTATTTACCTAGCTGTCAAAAAAGTAGGTAAACGAAACAACAAACTTGCTTTGTTTCTCATAAAACATTCTGAGTGCATGTTACATTCCAATGCCTACAGAATGATAGGAGCAAAGTCCCGCAGACACAATTCGTAGTGAACTATTAGTTAGACGGTTTTTCCTTTTTTTTTAACCGACTTCAAAAAAGGAGGAGGTTCTCAATTCGTCGGAATATTTTTTTTTTTTGTTCTTTTTATTTATGGATGTTCACCGTTGTTAACTCTTTTTTGTTTAAAAGGGTACTTACATACACTTTCCGATTGGTGCCACATTTTGGTGAGGATCTGCCGAGGATATTTGAAGTTATGAACAGAAATGCACCTCGAGAGTGCAGAAAATTGCTCAGTTTAGGTATAACATTGAAGCCGGTTTTTTTTAAATTTTTAATTTAGTTACTGGTTTCTGTCAATAGACAAAGACAACCTAAGGCGCAGGCCAGATAGAAGAGACGGGGCGCAGACGTTTGTCTCTTCTGCGTCCCTTTCATACAAAATGTGACGGCGCCCCGTCTCTTCTGTATGTTTTGCGGCGCGACGCTTCTATACATTTTCTATGAAAGGGACGCGTCCTCGTCTTACGTCTTTTCTGTATGTCCCGCGCCTAACAGCTTCTTGATAGGTAGTTAAAGACTTGACCTACCCATTCGATCATTCCTGTTTCCCGTGTGTGACCCGACGCGCCAACGTTTCCGCTGACGTTCTTGAAAACACTTCTTGCATGTTGATATGAGTCTTCTCCACCAGTGCTGGAATATCCTCCTTCCTCATATCTTTCGTCTCGATTAATGGCAGGACAGTGATAATCAGTTCACCTGAAATAAAAAAAAATACTAAGACACTATGATTTCGCGGTTATTTAATCTTTGGTGTTATTTTTGAAGAAATTGATTTAGTTTAGTCTAACGTCACAGTTTCTAAAAGCAGCTTTAGTCATAAGGGTGCCTATGCTTTATTTCTGTAGTAGGTAATTATTTCTTCTGGTTCTGGATGTGTGCGAACCTACAAATATTAGTAGTGCCTGGGACATTGTTTGAGATGGAATAGGACACGTAATCCATCGTCTCAGCCTAATCGGACTTATCCACAGGAAAGACATGGTCAAGAATTACGTGTGGGGCTGTTTGAGCCGCGAGTTTTCTCACGATGTTTTCCTTCACCGTTTAAAGCTCGTATCAAAGTGCATATAACTGTTTCAGAACGCAAAATCCAATGAGAAACTGGTTGGGATTAGAGCCCACGACCTTCGAATCGAAAGTCGATGCATTCGGCCAACACAGCTCATCGCTTATTTATTGCATTGATTATTTAAATCAATTGTATTGTAGGTACCTTTCACATAGATTAAACAGCGTTATCTACTAATACCAGATTAAATGCTATTTAAAAAGAGTTTTGCTACTGACTTCCACTGACAACAGTAGCATTTATTTATTTCAGCTAAAATTAACATGGCATGTTGGTAATTTACCAAATCTTTTTTTACTGAATAGATTCTCATGGTAAATCTGTTCAAGTAAAATGTAAAGTTACACTAACTTTGTACTTAATGGTAACATATAAAATCGATATGTACAGTCAGCGTCATCAATCGGTATCCCCCTATTGATTTTAACAAGGACCCTTTTCATTTCAACTTTGGATTTCAGTCGGATTTGCTAGTATAGGAACTCGAGCGAAATTAGATATCCATAAGTATACTAGCAAATCCGACTGAAATCCAAAGTTGAAATGAAAAGGGTCCTTGTTAAAATCAATAGGAGGATACCGATTGATGACGCTGACTGTACCTACCTACGTATTATCATATTACATAAGCTAACACACCTGAGCCAAATCTTTTCCGTTTGCCATCCAAAAAGTGGTACTTGGAGACGACAACGGGCTGGATGGGCGCTCCGGCGTCCACGGCCACGTGGAACGCACCCTTGCGGAACGGCAGTAGCCTGTCCCCGGAGTGTCTAGTACCTTCGGGGAAGAGGAGCAACTTACGCTGAAAAAGAACAAAAAAAACTTTTATTTCTCTTGTCCGAAACACCATACTGCGCTCTTAGACCAAAATCACCGACGTAGGGGAGAAAGCCGCGAAACTGAAATGGGACTGGGCTGGGCACGTCTGCCGCATACCGGGAGATCTGTGGGCCAAAATTACCGCTACGTGGAGCCCTGACACAGTGACCCGGCAGCGCGGCAGACCACGAATGCGGTAGCAGGACGAGCTAGACGCCTACGAGAGGGACTGGCAGACGAAGGCACTGAATCGTAGTGACTGGCGAAAGTGGGGGGAGGCCTTTGCCCAACAATGGGACAGTATGGGCTAGTAGAATTAGAATTAGAATTTCTCTTGTCTGTCTATCGAATGTCTAAAAGATTTGAGAATATTAAGGAAAAAACCTCTCCAGCAGTGCTATTCATACTTCCGAAAATGCATCCGATTCGATGGTTTTCTTCGGAAAGTTGACGTTTTTTCAGCGAAGAAATGTCACTTTCCGAATTCGGAATACATTCCGAGAAGGTCTGAATCGCACTGCAGGACTCTAAGCTTTTTTACTGTGCCTTGGCTTATAAAAAAAAGGTAAATAATGCGATGACATCGTGTGCCAATGTATGCATGAGTTAATGAGTTATGATCGCGTAAGTAGTTCAAACTTTATGGAAATAGGTTAAAGATTTAAGATATAGTAAGTAGGTAGATGTTCTACGAGTAAAGTCACATCGTGAGAGCCCATTGAGTAGAGGTCATTGCACCGGTCGTTAGTAACCACAGATTAGAAGTATAACGAGTATCAACAACACTCACATAATGGTAGTTGTTGGGTTCATCTCATACCTACATACATTTTTGTGGTAGGTAGGTACCTACTACCTAAGGTTGTAGTAGGTACTTACCTACTTCGATTTTTATATTCAAACGCATTAAAAATAAATTAAATAACAAGACTGTATGATTACCTAATAAGTAGGTAAGTATATATTTTCTTCTGATCCTATTCCTAATTTTTAATCTTTCCTTTTATCCTATGTACCTACAACCTACCGGCTAAAATGTATAGGTAGGTAACTATTGTAAAAAGACGTTTTACGTTCTTCTTGAAAATACGGATAAGACATGTATGATGTACCTACCTAGGCCTAACCACACATTGACAAAGTTTAAACAAAGAAAATCGTTTTGGCATGAAGGAAGGTAAAATGTACTCCATTATGTAGATATATCTAGGTAAGTACATTGTTTTCCTGTCAAAATAGCTTTTTGTAGTTAATAGGAACCTAGCACACGACGCGTTTCATAAAACGCGCAATAATAAGCTCTACCAAACCTGGATCATAGATTAGAGACAAATATAATATACTTAGATTACTTACCTACAAACATAATGAGAGATAGGAGATAGAGGTGAGATTTTGTGTGTGTATTTTGTAAGTAACAGCAACCTTTGCTATAAATATGAACATGGACAGACGTAGTGTTAGGCCGGCCGCACTTTGGATCCGATTTTGCATCGTTATTGGACGTACGAGTTGAACGCGCACACTGGTTGCGTTTTTCTCCGTTACGTTTGAATGAATTACAAAAATTTTAACATATTGTGTTAGTATTACATTTCTTACATTTGTATCCGTACACCAAATTAAGAATTTTTTCTTTATTTACGGACCTACGAACTTACGAACGCCTAAAAATCAGAGCAAGTTGGGATTGATTTCGGAGGTCGGAACTATACGCGCGTACACAGGCACGTCTGTTCGGATAGAGTGTGCGAGGCCCCGTTGTCCGTCGTCCAAACTGCGGCCGGCCTTATCGATAAACTGTACTATGTTACTTTGCATAATTTGTAGTGTTTGTAGCGCGAGGCAATATGTATGTACCTTGGCCTTAAGGCTTGTTTCACTCTTCAGCGTGTCGCCGGTCGCGTCCGCGAGATGGATGACCATTCACAGCACAGAGAAATGTGCTGTGAATGGTCAACTCGCCGAAGCGACCGGGGCGACACGCTGAAGAGTGAAACAAACCTAAAGAAGGCACCTACGATTACCTATTATATAATTTGTGGTAAGCGAGTGACATTGACACTGGAACCTGGTTTCTAATGAATATTTAAACACTTCGCCTTCGATTTGTAGCCTAGATACTAGGTATTTTTTTGATTTTAAAAACTTTTTAAATGTAAAACGATTTGTTAGATAATCCGTCACCAGAGTTGGCTACTGGCTCATAAGAACTTACTAACTTTAGATAATCCTACTCACTGAGTGGAATAAAGTCATTTTAGGTTTTTACTTATTAATAAATTACTCCTCAAATACGAGCTCTCGGTAAAAATCATGATCAAATGATAAAAATTACATAAAGTCTTATTTTGGCGTTAAGTTGAACTATGGACTTAGATTATAAATGATCTAAGACTATGGACCAGACATTTGTTTTATCATTGCAAACATGGTAACAAACATCTACGTTTTATGAATGTTTATTGTGAACCCCTGCTATAGGTAATTATGCGTCATACATAATACCAATAATACGACCTATGGTCACTATGGTTCCAGTTCCAGCAACAATCATTACAGTTTTTAAAATACCTAGTCATTTTGTCGTCTGTTTTTTTTTTTATTCGAGGCATAGAATAAAATACCTAGAGTTAGTTCATTACAGCTACATGCGTCTTATTGGCCTATCTTAGTCGGGACTATCAGTATCAAAGTAAGTATTAAATTGTCTGGTGTGTACCGAATTGCGTGCGTGATCCGACGTCGAGTAAAAGCGTAGGTAATGTTTCCTTGAACTTTAGCTATCTTTGGAAATTTGTACCTACCTAAATACCCATTGAATAACTTTGTAAATACCTATTGAACGACATGGCTTTTTCTTTATGTTGGTACTTACCTAACGTTACATCGTGATATCACAAAAATAGAGTAGGAAATCACATAAACAGCGATTATTTAATTAGATAATACAAGTGTATTGGTGTATGGTATGTAAGTACTCGTAGGTAACAAGTATCCAATAATACTACTCCTGGTTACGATCTACACTTACCTATAAAGTTACTTTTAAATAAGTTACTTGTAATAATCAAATTTTATTCTGAACCGATTAGATACGAGGCGTCCTACAAATATACTTACAAGCTTTCAAATTCATAATATTATCAGGTCATCATCATCTTCCTGAGCTTGTCTTTGTCTCATTACGTGGGGCCAGCTCCAGCACAACATGTGCTCTTCTTTCAATTCCCTCTATTGGTGCTGTTAAAAAATGTTTAAGTACTAACATTTTCTAGCAAACATTTGATCACAATGTTCTAAAATGTTAGAAAATGTTTTCATGTTAGGTAATGTTAGTAAACATTTCTAAACAAAATTGTTAGTTAACTTATTGTAACAAAATAAAACATTTGTTAACATTAGCGTTTGGCGAATCCATTGAGAGCACTTTTCTCTTTTTTTTAAACAAAAAATAAAAGCTAATCCAATGAGCTAATCTTATTCTATTTTCGTGTAGACGCTTCGGAACGTAAATCCAAACTGCGAGCCAATTTTATGTTTTCAAATGTTATTAAATGTTTGTAAACATTTTTCATCAGTGTGGCTCAAATCAAGAGCCCTCAAAACATCTAACAATTCCTAACAGAATGTAACAATTCCTAACATTTGTTAGTAAATGTTTCAGTGTTAGGTAATGTTTGTAAACATTTTTTAACCTAACATCACAAAGCCTAACATAAGCACTGTTGAAGCATCAATCAGCCGTCATTATCAGTACTTAAGGTGGAGTGCCGTAATTGCAACTGTCCGGTAATTATAACTGGAGTCAATAACTCCCTCTATAGTCGTATTGCTCATTATACGGACTAAAGTGAAGGAAAAAAAGTCATTTTTCCTTCAATTTTGACATAAAACGCATCAAAACTAATCAAAATTGAAGGAAAAATGACATTTTTTCCTTCACTTTTAGTCCGTATAATGAGCAATACGACTATAGGATCACATTTTTGAACATCGATAGATGTGGTATTGAACTTCTTCTAAAAGTCTCAGTCTAAAAATATAGATGGTGTTGATAGGACCAAAATTGAGCGAATGACAGGCCTTTTTGTAAAACTGCCAATTTTTCGGAAGTAACGCTGCTCGGACGCTCTTCGTAATTTATTAAAAAAAAATGTTTTTCGTGGTTTTTCGCCGGTGTGTTCACAGTGAGAGTGATTATAAGACACAGTAAGTTGTTTTTTATGTGTTTGTTGTATTCTACGATAAATCTACTCAGAGTTATGGTTGTAGTTACATTTGCCAGACAAAAAGTGCATAGTCTTGTAATTGTAACCATTTTGTTTCTTTTTTGACAGTTGCAATTTAACGACCGGTTTTGTATGAAGTTTGAAAAACCTAGTGATGTAACAATGACGATGACTATGTCGATACGTAATATTTTATTGAAAGGGATACTATCTACTTCCATACTACGCTATGAGTTCTTAGCAATTAGTTTGAGTGATTGAGTCCCTTCATTATGTTGGCGCAAGCGGAGCCCTTTCCAAAGCCGTTCAATTTGTGAAACGAATATAAAAAGGCTGTTTAACTTCTAAAATATTACTTATTGCGATTGAAATAAAGTTAGAAAAAATAATTAGTAAAAGATAATTGAAGACTTTAAAGATAAGAGTAAAAGAGGCTGTTTCATAACTAAAAACTTACTGTGATTAAAATAAACATCGAGTCGATAAAAATCACGATAAGGTTCCCATCACTATTTGTAGTAAAATAGTTGCAATTACCGGATTCTTTGCTGAAAAGTGTTTTCGCGCAAAATTTGACATTAGTAGCAAGGGCATAGCTATACAGGGTGTGGCAAATTCTTGGTCACTGAAGGGTAGCTACCTTTTCTTTTGTAGTTAGAAAGTTTTGATCTTAGGAAACTTCAGTTTTATTTTGAAGAAAAAAATAATTGCATTTTTAGATTTTTGAAAAAAAGTACAGTTAGCCTAAAAAATTACATTTGTCAAAAAAACAAGTTGGTCTTAATCGACTCTATTTCCCACCAGGAACACTTCTCCCAAAGTAACTTATCAAATCAAATCGTAAGTTTTTGCAATAATTGAAAAAAACACATCCCATACATTTTCTATGAAATTAGTAGTTGTAAACATTATAGTGCCACTTATTCGATGGTTATTAATTTAAATTCGTAACTACTTCGGCATGCTGGGAAGCTATTGTAAAGCCTTAGGCACCTAAGATAGAGCCGCAAGAGAGAATGGTATGCATGGAGCATACCATTAGTCTTTCATATTTTATTTACTAATGTTTATCTAGTGGCCAATTTTCAACCAATTTTTCTTATACCTAGGTAGGCATCTACCTCAATAATTGTCTGACGAGTCATAGTTTGTGCACTTAATAATTTATAAATACTTAGTGAATTTATTTTGTTAATGTGTTACACCTATGATAATAAAGGTTTCTATTCTATTCTATTCTATTAGTACATCTGCAGGGAAGCACTTTGTTCTAAATTTAAATACGCGCTTTACAATAGCCTCCCAGCTTGTCGGAGCAGTTATGAAATTAAATTAAGAACGATCGAATAAGTGGCGCTATAATGTTTACAACTACTAATTTCATAGAAAATGTATGGGATGTGTTTATTTGAATTATTGCAAAAACTTACGATTTGATTTGATAAGTTACTTTGGGAGAAGTGTTCCTGGTGGGAAATAGAGTCGATTAAGACCAACTTGTTTTTTTTGACAAATGTAATTTTTTAGGCTAACTGTACTTTTTTTCAAAAATCTAAAAATGCAATTATTTTTTTCTTCAAAATAAAACTGAAGTTTCCTAAGAACAAAACTTTCTAACTACAAGAGAAAAGGTAGCTACCCTTCAGTGACCAAGAATTTGCCACACCCTGTATAAATCGAAAGAACGATATTCAAGGCATGTGTTCTGTATTTTTCAGTAGTAAGCGCCATAGAAAAATAAGAAGTAAAAACAAGTAGTTGCAATTACCCGCAAAAACGGGTAATTGCAACTATTGCTCCCTCTGTCATGAATTTATGCAATAGAATTTTATTCTTTATCGCTTTACTTTATTCATAACAATAATATAAATCTACATAAAATTTACTACAGAACAGATCTTTCAAAAAATACATTTCTCATAAAAAATATAGAATTATCAAGCGATGAAGTTAGGACTCCACTTTTTTTAGTTGCAATGTGAGTTGCAATTACGGCACTCCACCTTATCCCTTTCAATAAATAGTAGAACAGTGAAGTGAACAGCCTCTAGCCATATTACACTATCTATCGTCGCGATAGAATAGAAACACTTCAAAATGTATAGGATTTGACGTTTCAAGTAGATGAGTCACGTGGTCAGAACGTCAATTCCTATACATTTTGAATTGTTCTATTCTACAGCGACGATAGATCGTGTAATATGGCTAGGGCCCCTGGATAGTAGAATTGATAAATTTACCTTATGCTCCCTTACAGCCTCTGATTGCTTGTTGAGCGCATCGCGGGCAGACTTCGCCCCTCTGTCTATAAACACGGTCCCCCACAGCCAGGCGGCCGTGCCGAACGGTGCTAAGTACTGAAGGGACCTCTTTGACACCACTGTGCACCTCGATAGTAGTGGCCATAGTACAGCTAACACTGTGAAGATAATAAACAACAAAATTAAAATAAATACCTACATATTGATTGATAATTACAATAGTACCGTGAAATAATTTTTAGTTTAGGATGAGTGGTTTTGAAAATTGCCTGATGAATGATAGACTGATACAGATATGATTAGTAACCTAAAATAACACAAAAACATCCTTTGTTTTTTTACAAGGAACAAAAAAGCAGGTCGACAACAAAATTATCATTAAAATCAAGAAATCTTTTGTAGATTATGATATCTACACAAAATTAAATCAGTGGGTTTTGAAAAGTCGATATTGCATTGATAATTCATTTTCTTTGTGTTATAAAAAAAAGATAAGGGTTAATTACCCAGAGTTAATTGGGGTTAATGTCCAACATTTATTTAAAACAACGTACGAGATAATCTTTCTTGGTAGAGTCGACGGATATACTTGCCATACAAAGAGGTTCAAAGCAAAGTCTATAGATTCAGCGTTGCTTGTACCTACAACCATTGATAAATAAGAAAAATAATACCAACGTATCGTGTGGAGTGCAAAAAAGAATAACACAATGGCAATTTTAGCCCTCCTATTCCTTTTAAAAATCTTTTTGAAAAAATAATCATAATTTCTAGCTTGCTATAAGCTCGAAGTTTCTAGCGTAATTATCTATGAATTTTACTGAAATATCAGTAAGTAACCATATTTCAATAATTTAATTTTAAGCCAGAACACAGGCGGCTTAAAAACTCCGTCACATGAGATGCGAGATACAAAAGACACGGTGAAAGAAAACATCGTGAGAGAAAACCTTTCTAATAAAGGCGACCGGCTTGCAACCTGCCACGATTGGGATGCCAATATCTGAAAAATGTAGGCACGTACCAAATATAATTTATTTACCCCCTTTTTAGGCATCTTCATAAGTTCTTATATGCTTAAATTAATCTAAGAAAATGTCTACTACGCCTTAGGTTGGGATAGAGCCATTATTATTTTCTTTTATTTTACCACAGTCACATTAAGACCACCATGACCATTATAAAGACATTTATATCAATGAGTATTAGCTTACCTCATTCATGGGCATAATTGGTGCAATTTTCCGTATGAATACTAATTATCTACTCGCTGTATGTAGTAGGTAGGTAAAATGTACAATTCAGGAAAAATATCAATGTGTCCGCCAAATCACATGACATACTTTTTACCAACACTTACTAGGTATCAATCACATTCAATATCATTGCGAAATAAAAACTGCATAAGTACCTACCTAAATAGCAGCTGAGTTGTTGACTGTGATTGATTACCTACTGGAACATGTTGACTTCTCGACATACGATGCATTACATTATTACTAGCCTGCACCCATTACTTCACTCGTCGTCGTATTCTGCTATTCTACGTTATAAACTATTATCCAAGCATAGGCCAGTTACTTATACAAACAGTCACTGTGTTGAACTTGTGCAAACGGAGCAGCGGTCCCTTTCAAAGAAAGTATCAAGGAGGCAGTAAACGCATTAAACTTGTGAAGCGGTCGTTGTGTAGATCGCGTGCTGAATCGAATTGAAAGACCGTCAAAGTTAAGCTACGCTCTGCGCGGTTACAAAATAGATGGGTGACCGGTAGTTGCAATAACCACTGAACACTTCGGGGGGCACATTAAATTGGTCGGTCCCAGCTATAAATTTGTAAAGGAGGCCTTCGATCCGCTATAAAATCTCCGTCACAAGAACTTACTTATAAGTACGAATTTGATTGAAGCATAAACATACAAACTTCCTTGCAAACTTTGTAGATTATAGGTATGTTTACATCATTGAACTATGACCCAGTGACGCACATATTATAATGTTCATACTTAACCTAATTAATAAATCTTTTGATAACAAAGAGCGATCTTTCATTTTCTCGTAGCTCGTAGGCGCCGTAGACACTTCGTAGCATTTTGGTAAGAAATGTGTAAGTGTAGACCAGTGCGATTAAGACCTTCTCGGAATGTATTCCGAATTTATTCGGAGAGTAACGTTTCTTCTATGAAAAAATGTCAAGTTTCCGATGAAAATTATCGAATCGGATGTATTTTCGGAAGTTTGAATCACACTGCTGGATGCAAAAAGCCCAGAGTAAAACTGTTTGGCGGTTATAAAAGGAGGCTTATGCCCAGCAGTGGGTCACTACAAGCTGATGATGTGTAGTTAAAGGTTTTCATTAAATATTTATAGTAACTGTGTTCTGACCTAATTTGTAAGTACCTACACTTACTAGTTGATTACTTAGTTCGCGTTCAATAGATACCCATTAGCGAACCCATCCTGACAAGAATTAACAACTTTCAATTCAATTCTCATTTCCTAATGAATGTTAAGCTTGTGAGGTCGGTATTTCTCACTGTTTTATAAAACAGATGAGACTGAGAGTGTACTTTTTGAACTCATAGTCACGAGTTTAGTCTGTCGCTACTAAGCACGTTACATAAGTTAGGCTAATTATCTTGTTATAAAACGTGATGTCAATTTAAATAGGAGAGCTTAGGTTACGCAAAGTCAAGTTAGAACTCATTAATAACTCAAAAACGACTCGACTGGTTTTTTATGACCTTAGATTTGTTGGATTCATCTCCGCCCCGAATAGCAGAATAACTTAAAACATCAAAAGTATGTACCTACAAAAAATTAGAAAAAAAAATATTTTCTCATACATTTTGTATGGAACGGCTTTTTTAATAAAAACTGATAACTAGAATTCTAAGGCGGTACGAAGTAGTAGGTATTTAATTACTGAACGGATAAAATTAAATTTCAAAATAACGAAATAAGTTTTGTATAAGTAAACATAGATGATTTTTACATGATCTATGAAACGCTGTGGTGGTTGAGACAATCAGATTTGGTACTTATGCAACTTTTCGGTACCTACCTAAATTGAAATAAGTAAGTACCTACTTAAGTTTTCTTCAAAGACTTAAGTAGGTACTTACTTACAGTTGGGCCGACGGATCTCGGCGTTCGTGAAGTTAGACTTTTCGATGCACAGTAGAACATTTTGTATGAAAAAGTTGCACTGCGCATCGAAACGGCTAACTTCACGAACGCCGAGATCCGTTGGCCGTACTGTATCTACATATTTATGCTAATCAGAATAATTTCTTCAATAACCAACCTACTGAGGTCGTAAAAGGTCTCAATAAAATATTTTATGGAAGTACCTGCCTTTCCTATGATAAATGTTCTATAAAGCTATTTTCGGTGCACGCTACGCAATAACTGTTTTGATAATAATTTTTATCATAGATTAGTAGGTATGTGGTAGTATCTAGTGTTTATTACACGTTATAAAGATCATCTAATATTTTACTCTTATCTTGGCCGATTACATTAATCCTAGAATAATATGTCAAGGTCTCTATGGCATCTAGTTTAAATGTTAGGACACTATCGTTACACGTGTATATACCTATATTATACCTAATCAGTGTGAACATGCCTAGTTATTAAATATAATAGTATAAGTTAAATATAAGGTGGAGTGCCGTAATTGCAACTGTCCGATAATTGCAACTGGAGTCAATAACTCCCTCTAGGATCACTTTTTTGAACATCGATAGATGTGGTATTGAACTTCTTCTAAAAGTCTCAGTCTAAAAATATAGATGGTGTTGATAGGACCAAAACTAAGCAAATGACAGGCCTTTTTGTAAAACTGCCAATTTTTCGGAAGTGATGCCGCTCGGACGCTCTTCGTAATTTATTGAAAAACATTATTTTTCGTGGTTTTTCGCCGGTGTGTTCACAGTGAGAGTGATTATAAGACACAGTAAGTTGTTTTTTATGCGTTTGTTGTATTCTACGATAAATCTACTCAGAGTTATGGATGTAGTTACATTTGCCAGACAAAAAGTGCATAGTCTTGTAATTGTAACTATTTTGTTTCTTTTTTGACAGTTGCAATTTAACGACCGGTTTTGTATGAAGTTTGTAAAACCCAGTGATGTAACAATGACGATGACTATGTCGATACGTAATATTTTATTGAAAGGGATACTATCTACTTCCATACTATGCTATGAGTTCTTAGCAATTAGTTTGAGTGATTGAGTCCCTTCATTATGTTGGCGCTAGCGGAGCCGTTTCCAAAGCCGTTCAATATGTGAAACGAATAAAAAAAGGCTGTTTAACTTCTAAAATATTACTTATTGCGATTGAAATAAAGTTAGAAAAAATAATTAGTAAAAGATAATTGAATACTTTAAAGATAAGAGTAAAAGAGGCTGTTTCATAACTAAAAGATTACTGTGATTAAAATAAACATCGAGTCGATAAAAATCACGATAAGGTTCCCATCACTATTTGTAGTAAAATAGTTGCAATTACCGGATTCTTTGCTGAAAAGTGTTTTCGCGCAAAATTTGACATTAGTAGCAAGGGCATAGCTATATAAATCGAAAGAACGATATTTAAGGCATGTGTTCTGTATTTTTCAGTAGTAAGCGCCATAGAAAAATAAGAAGTAAAAACCAGTAGGTAGTTGCAATTACCCGCAAAAACGGGTAATTGCAACTATTGCTCCCTCTGTCATGAATTTATGCAATAGAATTTTATTCTTTATCGCTTTACTTTATTCATAACAATGATATAAATCTACATAAAATTTACTATAGAACAGATCTTTCAAAAAATACATTTCTGATACAAAATATAGAATTATCAAGCGATGAAGTTAGGACTCCACTTTTTTTAGTTGCAATTACGGCACTCCACCTTACACCGTTTATTTTTGGTCAGTTTAAAGCCGGCGCCTACGTAATCTATATTGATAACCTTACTCAAAAATAGTAATAAATATGAGATCTATTTTTTTGCAATTAATAATATCACGAAACATAGGCAGGGTAAATCACGGAGATACGTGCTCTGTGCTTAGCTGTTGCTACGGCGTAGAGTCTATGCTACGTTGTAGTCATACATACATACCTAGGTCATTAGCTCTGCGCGCCTACGACACCTTACCAAGTGTTTTTCTCACTTTTGTTAATCTTTTCAACTATTTAGTTTCGTATGAAATACTTATCAAATTCAAAAACTAAACCAACGACACGAATACAATTAAGCAATACAAGCAGTGGGTGCTGGCTTTAAACTGACCCAGAATTAACGGTGTATAAGTAGACTAGCTGATGTTTTCCAATAAATAGACCAACGATAACCCTTTCTATCTGCTCTATTTCATTAAAAACAACACCCACTTACCCCTCACCCCTAACACAAACATAAACACTAAAGTTAATAACTAAAGATAAGGCGACAAGAAATAGCACAACATAGATATTAAAGTTTGTCAAAATATTATTGTCGACCTACTAAAAGGAACATAAAAACTCACGAAAGGCGTAGTTTATCCTAAGTATTGTACCCACTTATTAAACTGTAAATTCGTTAAGTACAGTCAGCGTCATCAATCGGTATCCCCCTATTGATTTTAACAAGGACCCTTTTCATTTCAACTTTGGATTTTCGTCGGATTTGCTAGTATACTTATGGATATCTAATTTCGCTCGAGTTCCTATACTAGCAAATCCGACTGAAATCCAAAGTTGAAATGAAAAGGGTCCTTGTTAAAATCAATAGGGGGATACCGATTGATGACGCTGACTGTACCTACCTTTTTATAATCAATAGGTAAGTATATTTTTTTACATTTTTTGTATTGTTATTCAAAAAAACTGACTTATCTTATTCTTATCCTTGCCTTGCAAATACAACTGAAACATATAAAGCAGACGTAGAATGTCTAAGCATCAATTAGTCAAAAATGCTAATTACAGACCGCCTACCACGCAACTACCGCCTTAGAGCGTTTGTCCACCGCCGCCGTCACCGTCACGTCACCGTCAACGAGATTATTTCTGTATGAGATCAAGATGACGTGACGGTCTTCTGGTGGACAAGCGGCTATAGTAAATGTATGGTCGCTACATCGGCGCCGTCATCTTGTTCTCGTTGACGTGACGGTGACGGCGGCGGTGGACAAACGCTCTTACTTTGTTATTTTACAGTTTACACTATACTGCTCACCGAATAGGTACAAAATTAGATGGAACTTTTTAATAATTGTAGAGTTTACATAAAATAAAGACAAGATAAAATTTCAAAAATGTGCTTTCTTTTTTTACAATTGTAACAAAACATGCGGTTGCGTTTTACAAAACCATTCTACCATCGCAATGGCCGATGGCCCCTTGAGTCGAGCGTGCCTTAGTTATTTGCTTACGTTATCAATTATCATAGACGAGTGAATCACCTTGTAGGTTTGTGCATTGTGTCATCATGGAATCATGTCATCAGATAAAACAAACTTCGTGTGAAACGCACTACGAATGTGTAAATTAGATATTTTATCAGGCATTCTTGACAAGTTACAGTTAAAGAAAAGTATGTATATTTGTGAAATGTTAAGAAAAAAGTTTGATCATATCTCTTACAGGTAACTTAATGTTAATTTTTTTTAAATACCAAAACTTAACTACAGTGTAGGTCGATACTGCTGGGTGCTGGATTACCTAAACTTCGTCACCAAGGCTGACCACTAGCTTATAAAAACTTAATTAACCTTATAACGTACTATAATGATATCGTAGCATCAAAAGGTAGGTACATAAATACATACTTTAGAAGACTTACTTAGTCACTAGCTCAAACGTAACATTACAAATCTCGACACTATGATTGCATTCAAAAACAGACTACTCGTATTTCATGTCCTAAGCTATGAGTACTGTTTCTTTGAGAAACAAGTACCGCAACAACTTTTTCGTTGCATGATTGTGGAGTGAAATTTTATTTTTAATACAGTTGCTCAAAAAGTGGCGTATTGCAGGGACGTATAGCGTTCGGGAAGTGGGCTATTACACACTAGTGCTTTGTTTTACCTTTCCCGCACTCGTGCGTTCTCTTTCCCAACTGTCAAAATAATGTCTATTAAAAAGAAAAATCAACCATGAAGTTTTTACTAAAAAAAAATCATAGAAGTTTTTATGATTCATGCAAATACGTATATTTCTAAAAAAAAGCTACTAATTTGTTTCTATATCAGATTTAATGATTTGATTGAATGAGTTAGGTTTAGGTTTCATTTCATTTCATCTCATTAAATTTCATTTTCATTTCATATCAATAAAAAAATTCTACTGAAGACTTGGCTGTATGGGCATAGTTCCCTTTGCCTACCAGAATCAGTGAAAAAAAAAATCTCATATATTCTACGGTTGGCGCCATTTTCTAGATTAAATTGCTTAATTTTTTCGCAACTGTATTAAAAATAGTCGTTCAGTACACGTTCGGAACCGTCATTGCAACTTGTTCCGACTGTCAACCCTCGCCTTCGGCTCAGAGGCGTATTTTAAGATTCAGCGCCCTAGGCCAGTAAGGTTTGCCGCCCCCTGCAAATATTTGTATCGGGCTTGAAACTTGGTTTGCACGCAAAATAGTCATGAAGCATAATAAGCGAGCGAAGCGAGCCGATTTTTTTTTAAGGCTACAACAGACACTTGATTTTGCTTACGGTTCTCAAAGAAATGGTTGGCTGCTTGTAGGTTCCTATTCTATATGCGAGCGAAGCGAGCCGAATTTTTTTATGACAAATACAACATGTGACACTTGATTTTGCTTACGGTTCTCAAAGAAAAGGTTGGGTGCTTGTCGGTTCCTATTCTATATGGGAGCGAAGCGAGCCGAATTTTTTTATGACAAATTCAACATGTGACACTTGATTTTGCTTACGGTTCTTAAAGAAAAGGTTGGCTGCTTGTCAGTTTCTCTTCTATATGCGAGCGAAGCGAGCTGAATTTTTTTATGACAAATGTAATTGTGACACTTGATTTTGCTTACGGTTCTCAAAGAAAAGGTTGGCTGCTTGTCGGTTCCTATTCTATGTGCGAGCGAAGCGAGCCGAATTTTTTTAATACAAATGCAACATGTGACACTTGATTTTGTTTACGGTTCTCAAAGAAAAGGTTGGCTGCTTGTCGGTTCCTATTCTATATGCGAGCGAAGCGAGCCGAATTTTTTTACAAATTCAACATGTGACACTTGATTTTGCTTACGGTTCTCAAAGAAAAGGTTGGCTGCTTGACAGTTCCTATTCTATATGCGAGCGAAGCGAGCCGAATTTTTGTATGACAAATGTAACTGTGACACTTGATTTTGCTTACGGTTCTCAAAGAAAAGGTTGGCTGCTCGTCGGTTCCTATTCTATGTGCGAGCAAAGCGAGCCATATTTTTTTATGACAAATGCAACATGTGACACTTGATTTTGCTTACGGTTCTCAAAGAAAAGGTTGGCTGCTTGTCGGTTCCTAATATTCTATATGCGAGCGAAGCGAGCCGAAATTTTTTATGACAAACGCAACATGTGATACCCAAAGAAATGTTTTCCTAAAATCGTCTCGAGGATTTATTCCCAGAATACCAATTTATTGTAACGAATTATCCCTTCGAGCTTAAAAGAAAACCTACGTTTCCTGTCAAATGAAAATCTCTGAAATTGGCAAGTCAGTAAAACGATAGTCTTGATGTCTAAAACTTTACAACCAAATAAGTTTTGGTTTTTGTTCCTCGCTCTCAATCTCAACCAAATAAGTTTTAGCTTTTGTAAATTAGGTACCTAGGCTTTTTTTTAATTTCTTCGGGCATATAAGGATACAAAGAAAGGCGCATGAAACTGAAAGCGCGGGGCGGCGCAAGCCAACCAAATAAGTTTTACCTTTTTTTTATTTCGGTAGGCTTTTTTTTTAATTTCTTCTGGCATGTAAAGACAAAAACAAAGGCTCGCAACCAAATTTTAGTTATTGTTAATCAGGTAGGTACTTAAGCTTTTTTTAAAATTTCTTTTGGCATTATAAGGCCAAAAAGAAAGGCGCAAGCTGAGAGGCTGAGGGGCGGCTTGCGCCGCCCCTCGTAGCCTGCCGCCCCGGGCCATGGCCCTCTTGGCCTAAGGGTAAATACGCCCCTGCTTCGGCTGCGCCTCGGCTCGGGTAGACATTTGTCGGAACTCTTTGCAATGACAGCCTTTCCGAACTTGTACTGAAATATACTATTTTATTATTAAAATTTTATTGACAAACTAAAGTCCAAGAAACGCGTGACTATTTTTAAGTAGGCGGTTTATTAGTCAGATACGGAAATGAATACCTAGTATAATGACCAATATCTGGGCGACCGAGCTCTGCTCGGGTGCATAACGCCATCTAGTGGTTCAATTACGAACCACATTGCACTTGTAAATCTTTTTGTGTGAAAATGCCGAGAAAACAACTTTTCCCAGATATGAGACCTAGCTAGATCGATTTTTCGCCCCCGTAAACACCCGTACTGCAAATTTCATCGAAATTGTTAGAGCCGTTTTCGAGAACGTCAGTACAAACAAACTTCAAACATCAAACAAAGAAGTATTGCTCGTTTAATGGAATAGGATAAAGACTCACCGTAAAGATCAAGGCCTGTTTGATGGTTCAGCAGCACGACGGCCCCCCGGCTGTTGTCTACGTTTTCTAACCCTCGGACGTGCCAGCGGATGCCTAGCATCCGAGCTGATATCCTCAAAAATGCCGCTGGAATTCTTTAAAAAAAAATCTTGTTAATTCACATATTAACTCGATGGTGAAGAGTCGGGAAGTAATGTATTGTTCGTAGAAATGGCTACGCTGCTCAGCACGTTATACCTACATACTGTCAAAAAGCTCGTTGACTTACTTTGCTTGAGTATTTACTGATATGCTTATTACTGAATTCGTTCGAATACGGTAACGAAGTTAGTAGGTAAATATTTTGAATAGTGCTTTTGTGTTTCGTTGGAGACAGTCTGTAATTATTCAATTAAAATTATTTTCCATTTATAATTAAATTCAGGCTAAAGGTTATTTGTAGGCAGATAAAGACAAACGATTAGACTTTTTTACATCATAGCCAACAAAAGTGAATTTGAATATTACGTAGGTACCTAGTACGAGTACAAAATAATGATTGTAGGAAGGTAATCATTGTAATGCAAAAAAAGACCAACAAAGCACCGGATAAGCACCAACTTTATACTAAAGTATGGTCAATTACTCTGTAAGTATAGGTTTGTCCATAAATATACCAAATCACAATATTATAATCTACATCAAATGAGTTTATATTTGGAAACACTGACATTAAATTGTTATCAGATATTTACTAAACTGGGTAGGTACGAGTATCTAATCTATCCTATAAGTAACTAAATTTGAAAAAAAAAAATATAGCATTATACCCAAAAAATAGGTTTCAAAACGGGCCATTGACTGGAAAGACAAAACCTTGCAATTAGTTATGAAACTGTAGTCTAATCGAAAGATAAAAATGTGAATAACGCGGTGACGTGAATCAAATTTATACAGAAAAACCATATTTTGCAAAAATTCAATTGATTTTAAACCTACGTCATCCTGCACTTTGTCACCTTTTTTCGAAAAATATTTTACATTGCTAAATCAACGTTCGTAATATAAAATGTTATATGCCTATTTGTGTGCTTATTGATGATATGATGAACGAATGCAATGATAAAAGTATTTATAGAGCAGAGTAAGAGTAGCCAGAATGTCACGAGAGTGAATTTAAAAGCGAAAGAGGTACAAATGTACCTTTATAGTGACATTAAATGTGGTTTAGTTAGGCGCAGGCCAGATAGAAGAGACGGGGCGCAGACATTAAATTTTATCTTTTCCGCGTCCCTTTCATACAAAATGTGACGGCGCCCCGTCTCTTCTGTATGTTTTGCGGCGCGACGCTTCTATACATTTTCTATGAAAGGGACGCGGAAGAGACATTATGTCTGCGACGCGTCCTCGTCTTACGTCTTTTCTGTATGACCCGCGTCTTATATTAGTTCTCCGAAGCGCTCGTAGCGTAGCTTGCTTAGACGTTCTTGATAGATCGTTTAAGGTATGCAACGTTCTGAGCGGTCACCGTTTGGATGGGTGATGGATGGGTGCATGAGGCATTAAAAACTGAGCTCTTCCGTGCTTCGGAGGGCACGATAAATGGTCGGTCCCGGATTTTAAGCCATGACGGAGGCCTTTGGGTGTACTAATAACTCCGTCACCAGAGGTAGCCACTAGCTCATGCGAACATACATAGTTCGAACATATAGGATCGTAGCACATGAAAAAATCTGTAGTGTTTTCGTGTTCATGTGACACTATAATCAATAAATACGGAACAGAAAGATGTGATTTATCTACCTACACATTTGCACGACAAATTACAAAGAAAAGACATCAACGCGCTCCCTAAATTTGGTAGCAATATGTAATAATTATAGCTTAGATGAAAAGTTATAAATTGTTGGTTGTAATGACACTATTGTTTTCCTGATGTATAGGTACCTAAACATATTACAAACTAGCGGACGCCCGCGGCTTCGCCCGCGTGGACTACTACTTGTTTATCCCACGGGAAACATGCAGTTTTTCGGGATAAAAAGTATAATTCCATCTCTCTGTTTTGATGTGAAAGCAGGATAAACAAACAAATAAACAAACACACTTTCACATCCTACTAATATTATAAAGGCGAAAGTGTGTGTGAGTGTGTGTATGTGAATATTTGTTACCACGTATCTTCATAACTACTAGGCCGATTTTGATGAAATTTGGAATATAGATAGTTTAGGTTCTGGAATAACACATAGGTTTTTACATGACATGGACATAGACTTTTTATCCCGGAATAATGTATGGTTCCCGTGGGATAAAAGTAGTCTACGCAGGCGTAGCCGCGGGCGTTCACTAGTTTATAATATGGGTATGGAGGTATGGATTAGGTAAGTACTTACAGTGCATTTCTGGGGTCAAACGGCTTAATCAGCATAAGTGGTATGGGCGCAGAAGCGAAAACGAGTGACACCGCCACGAATATTGTAAACTGTGAAAAAAATATCTTGTCATCGAAAAATCTCAACATGCTTACTTACTACTTCTAGATTAGGTACTAATATTAATACTAAGTGACTCTGCGAGTAGCTGAATCAGTTTACACCTATCGACATATTATGTTGTTAACCGCTTTATCATAATTTCATTCATGCATACTTATATGCCTTTGCTCGTGTAGACCCAATATAGATGCAGATAATTATCATATTTCTTTAAAACTCCATGAAAAATGTGATGCGATTGAATGACCTGAAAAAAGAAATCAAGATCTTGCTACGAAAGTTGATATCTGTTATCTCTGTATGTATATCTGTTATGTATGTAATGTATTTATAAGTAATACCTACGTACCTTAATGTAATATCTGGCGCTTAGGCTGATTGTGAAGAGTATGATGAGGGCTGCCATCACACAACCCAGCACGAGGTTGAACGCTGCCATTTCCAGAGACCTAACCCTGTACACAAAAACACAAGTAGGTAGGTAGTTATTTTTATGTAAGTAGGTACTTAAGTTTCTCATTCTGATCAAGAAAAAAAACGTCTAATAACTTTAATAAATTGTTTTGACTAAGTATAAAATGAATGTAAAATTTAACAAAATTGCCTGTTGTTTTATTATTTGAAAAACTCAATAGCTAATGTTATGTTATGTTATATTATAATCCATTGAATAAGTATCTAGGTACTAGGTATACCTAAATAATTCGACCATGATTTTTAATGCACAACACGCGATCTCATGTGACCCATGCATAAAAGACAATTTGCTTAGACACGATTACGAAAACAATGGAAGTTATTTAGTCTAAGCCTCAGAAATAGGTAGGACATTGGCATTATATCGCTATTATATCAGGATTCATTCATTTCAGAAATGATGAAATAAAATCCTAACAAGTACAACAAACATTGACCTAGAAATATCCCGATTCAGTACTACTAGGAAAATTTTAAGTTGTAGCCAAAACAGTCACAAAGACAGGGTGCACAGAATCTCATTAGTAATTTCGTAAACATCATTCATTATTCACCTTGCAAAGTAGGGTAAGGTCGTTGCATTGGTGCACAGAATTACAATCAGGTTGGTTCTTCTAAACTGCTATATCAAATATATCTAGTCTGTCTATTAGGCTAGATACTGGATTGGTTTATGGACTCGGACAGTTGACAATTTAACGCGCTACAGAATGATCCAGTTTCACTTCGATAGATTTTAGTTTTGACGATGAACGCCGGCTGCACGCACGAAAAAGTGTCACGTTCCACATGAGCCGAGCGTGCAAGCGAGAGCGCGGAAAAAGCGATAGAGAGGCACGATCGGCATTAGCATTCGGCAATTAATAAAGGCTCGCATTGCCTCTCTATCGCTCTCGCCTTGCATCGATTCGCCTTCTCGCTCGCGCTCGCTTAGGCTGGCCCAACGTGTGTTTGAGCCATAAAAGTGTGCAATTTTGCATCAATGCTTTCGTATGACGTTACACGTAACACGTAACACGTTACACGTAACACATTACACGTTATACGTAACACGTAAAATTATCGTCCATAAACTGACTTTACAGACAACCAATTTTTTTTTAAATCTGTTCTACGAGTAGTTCTACGAGTTCTAGTAGGCACCCTTGCGTTTTGCGCCTTTGATCATATAATAATTAGAAATATTTTCCAACAAACTTTGTACCCACCTATCACTGCCTGGGTAACTATCTTTACTGGACAACTATCAGTTGCATTAAACGTGATTGTGTGAAAATTAAATAAAGATAACCCAAGAGCCGATCGTAACGAATAATTAATGAATTATGGTAATTGAACGATCACGACATACACACAACAAAAAAAAGAATGCGATCGCTTTTAAAAGTTGAAATATTTTTGATTCCTAAAAATATTTAAATAGATTCTTTGTTTAAAAATACATAAGTACTTAATTTAGAATAAAAACTAGTAGGTACCTACAGCATAAAATATTCACATTATTTCGAATTACTTACCACCTAACTTAGGAACTTATTTTGGATTCCGATTCCGTCTGGCTGTCTGCCTTTTCTAACCCGTACCCTGACCCGGTTGAAATTAATTCTAATAAGTAACCAATACTCTACGAATCAACACTTTGGTGGGTACCTGCAGTGCGATTCAGAGCTTCTCGGAAAGTATTCCGAATTCGGAAAAAGACGTTTCTTTACTGAAAAAATGTCAACTTTCTGAAGAAAACAAATCGAATCGGATGCATTTTCGACAGTCTGAATCGCACTGCTGGTGTACCTACTTTAAAACATGTATCAATATGTGACTCGTTGTTCTCTATTACTGACTAGTCTCTACCTACGGGTTAGTAAAACACAAAAAGTGTTAATGTTTCAAGGTAAGTTCAGTTTCACTCACTTAAGTTCGTATGGCTAACTCTAGTGACGTAGTTTTTAGGCCGCCTTAAGGCCTCCGTCATAATTTTTGTGTATTACTCGACCTTGGTAAATTTTATTACGTCACATTTTGCTCTTCAAAAACATGGTACCTACTTAAAGTCCATTGTTTGCGTAGAGCTCTACGAAAAACGCTACGTCGCAGTTGGTCGGTCGTAGCCAAGAAACAAATTCTGAATGAAAGAAATTAAAAAAAAAGAAGACAAATGCCAAGTTAATTTTAGCATTTGTACCAAGTATATTCATACAAATTCGATAAGTACATACTTATGTTGTAGTTAATTAATTACGTTTGAATTAAACATTTAAAAGACCTCCCATACAGAAGACTTCAACGCGTTGCGTAAATGATTTCCCAAATTTTGTGCTTCGGCCATAGAATCTCAGGAACTACCAGTGGGATTTGAAAAATTATTTCTTCATTTGATAGCTAAACTCTTGAGGAAGGTTATAGGCTACTTTTCATCATCATCATCATCATCCATCACTACGGGGGCAACGCCGTGAGCGTTTTAAATTGTTTTAAAAATAATGCATAAAGTCTCGAACAATAAAATAAGTTACACCTTTCTGCTTAAAAATATAGTAAGTACCTAAGTAGGTAATTAGGGAGATCTTTATTTGCTAAACTTTAAAACCGTTTCAGATTCCCTGAAAACTTTTTATCAATGCAAACTTTTTTATTAGCAGTCATACCAACCCACAATGTCTTACTTATGTCTTATTAAAATAGGTAGGTAGGTAGGTACTTAAAAAAATAAAAGAATGTTTTTTTTATTTTAGTACTAGCTGCTGCCCGCGACTTCGCTCACATGGTACCCGGATGAAAAGTACCTAACCTATGTTACTCTACAGCCCTCTAACTATCTCCACACAAAAAATCACGTCAATCCGTCGCTCTGTTTTGACGTGAAAGCAGGACAAATAAACAAACAAATAAACACACTTTCACTTTTATATAAGTAAGTAATATGGGTACGGATGTTTACCTACCCGTTGCCCATGACTTCTTCGTCTGCGTATTTCGCAACAAAAAGTACAATCCGTCCTTCTCCTACCTCCTATCTATCTCAATAAGTTCCAAATTTCATGAAGATCTGTTCAGCCGTTTAGCCTTAAAAACGTATAAGCTAGATAGACCGAGTTACTTTCATTTATAATAGGTAATTATTATGGCTTGGAAATAACAAATAAAAAGTATCTGACTATTTAGAATAGCAAAGCTAAAAGATCAAAAGTTATCACGCGTGTTTACCAAACAAACACTCACCTTTCTCGACTAAAAGAACCCACGCTTCCAAAAACAGCCGAATCGATCAATCAATCGAAAAATATATCAATTGCACTGACGATCACAATTCGCGAGTAAAAAAAAACACAATAGTGTCCCAATTATTTAATTCGTACAAATCGAAAATCGCAGTTTCGACCGAGAGCCCTCGGCACACGACCTTCTCGTTGTTTCTGCCCAAGCGCACTAGCTGGATCAAAATAATGACGAAGTATGCCCGCTACCTACTTTGCCGACCGCGTCATGACCGTCGATATAATAACGTGAACCGCGATAACCGCTGATAACTTCTGTAGATCCGCATTAACTTTAGGTAAGTACCTATGTACTTACCTACTAATATATTTATTTTAATTTAATTAATACGGTTTACACCAATTACATTAATTAAATGCCGTAAAGGTAGACATGTTGCGACTGAAATAAAAAAAGAGCCGGTAATTTACAAGTACTACCTATCTATGTTCCCGTATAAGTAGGTATAACTTATGTACTCATTCCATATTCTACTATTCGACATTATACCGAAATATACTTTTGGTAAACATTACGATTAATGATTTGTTACGCAACTCTATTTGGCTGGGTAAGTCAAAGGTGCGATGTTTTATGTCGCAAGGGTACGTAGTACCTACTATTGTTTATTCTGTGGCAAGGGCAAGGGCAGCTGTCGTCTACCTGCTTATACCTACCTCCCTACCAAGCATTGATATTTTACGACAATTTTTAATGCGCTATATTTTGTAAGCGGGTAAAACATAGATCTAAGTATCGAAAGCAGGAAGTTTTTTTAAAAATCATTTCATAAATTAAGTACCTACCTCAGATCTTAAGGGCCCTGCACCAGGCGAATGTCCATGGGGGGTTTAGGGGGTCTGGACCCCTCCCTTAGCAAGAGGATCCGTAGGCAGTGGTAGCCTGCGAAATTCAAATATATTTTTTTTTCCCTTTTTTGCAATTTGCCAGGTTGTATCTTGATCAAAATATGATTTTAGACAAAAAAATTATGTGTTTTTTATAATAACTAGTAGTTCGCCCCGAACTGAGATCTCGCGCACCGTAGATGGCTTACATTTGAACTTTCTTCTGACTACCCCTATAATTTCAAGTGCTACTACTGCCGAGTGTGCCTATTGCGCTAGCTCTTCATGGTAAAAAATACTAGCATGCATGCAATACATAATGTCGTGTCTAATTTTTCATTTATTTCATATTTATGGATTCTCGTCGTATTTCTAAAAGTATACGTCCTAGAATAAAAATAATAACTATTTTGGAATGTACAAATAAAGACCTTTCATTTGACACCCCACTCAATATATTTGTTTACTTAACTTTTTTACCCCAATTATTTTCATTCTTTATCAAAATTTTTTTTTATCATGAAAATAAATCAAGTAGCATCTAAAATCATTGCAAACCAAACCGCAACGATGCCACTCTCTTTTTAAGACCGACCAGTCAATGAGCTACGAAGACATCGAAACTCTATGAAACGGGAGCTCTTGCAGCTCTGGTTTCGTAGTTTTTGTTCTTTGCTCGTATTTAAAAAACTATACATCCTAGATTAAAAATAAAAACCATTTTGGAATGTACAAAATAAGCCCTTTCGTACGACACCCAACTCAATATATTTGTGTAACTTTCATAATTTTTTACCCCCTTGGGAACCCAATATCTTCACAACCCCTTCATCGATTAAGCTCATATACTCCACCGTAAATTTCCTTACGACAACCTATTGACCTACCAAGTTTCATGCAGATTGGATGAACGGTTCGACAGTTATGCGCGAACAACAATTCGTGAAACATACAAACATACAAACCAAAATCGCCCAACTTACCACTAAGATCTTCGCTCGCTTCGCTCGCTCGATCGAAAAAAACATTAGAATCATCATTTCTTTAAATTATTGAACTTCATTATGAAAACTTACTAGTAATATCAAATTATTATTGTATCTGTGAGATACATTAACAAAAAAAGATGTGCAGAAATAGTTTATTTAAGTATTATAATTTTTTGAGACATTAAAGTATTTTCTTGATGCCATAAAGTTCAAGCATTGGACCATAGCAATAAATAAAGTTAATAAAGTCCAAGCATCTGACCATAGCAATAAATAGGTAAAGTTATTAAATATTACATGTCATAATAAAACATTATGTGACATATTATAAATTATCTTCTCAATGACTCTAATAAAGAATTCAAAACATTTTCTTTTTCATTGCAGTATATCTCTCAGTGTATTCACTATATCCTTCAACTGACACCAGTTGCTTTGATTCAAACAAGTTGCCGTCCAAGTTCAAAGTATGCAACTTAGAATCCCGTAATAAACTAGGTCTTATTGCATCCAGGTTCAAGCAATTCTCCTCTAATCTCAAAACTTTTAGTCTCGGAGCTTTATGCAAGTCTTCACTGATTATTGATAGTTCATTTTGACTTAGATTTAATTCTGTTGCATGGAAATCTGACATTCCGCAGGGGATCGCCGTGATCTTGTTGTTGGACAACTCCACCACCTCCAGGCTAGGTAGCCCCAAAAGTTGCAGGGGAAAGTTCTTAAAATTATTGTTGTTCAAATAAACTTGTTTCAAATTACTCAAATTTGAAAATGACAATGGCAATTCAGAAAGTGAATTATTGGAGATGTTTAACATTTCCAGTTTCTTCAAGTTTACAATGGAATTGGGTAATGTTTGTAACTTATTTGTATCCAGTTTCAACAGCTTCAGATGTTTCAGCTTCGCGACATCATCAGGCAAAGACGATATTCGGTTCTTGGAAAGGTCCAAATTCCTTAAAACTTCACAAAGACCAAAGACTTCAGTGGGCACCTCTTTCAGTTTATGATCCGATAACTGGAGTACACCCGTTTTCGACGCAGTTTCATAATGTTGCTTGACACTTGAGTTACCCATTACTTGTTTTAGTTTTTAATATAAACAGCTAAAAGTGTGTTTATCAAACTGTACAAAATTATTTTCTTTGAATCGAATAACTTTGTTGTTATTATTTTATCATTTTTTTCTTTCTGACATTGACATTTAATGAATTTTGATGGAAAAGTCATTTGACAGTTGACACTGTTGACAGATACAGATGTTACAAGCAAGAGTTAAAACCTCTATGGTTTACTCCTACTATCTCTGTGCGCCGGAAGCTTTATGGCGGCTGAAGTGCGGTGCGCGGCAGATTTGACTTTGCACAGGTACAGTCAACTGAGTTTTAATTATAAACAAACCAATATAGTGTGGCAACAAAAATATAATAGACATAAATGGGGCGCCACTGTGCAAGATAAATACGCGAAATAGCTAAATTCTCATAGAAAAGGAAATTATACTTCTGACGGACGTCTTCGGTACCTGTACCATAGACAAGAAACCCGTAATTTACCATAGATTAGTAGAGAAAGGGAGAAAGGGTTTCCATTTTATAATCTTTATAGCCGTAACAGACGGCACAGACCAAACCACAGATTTGGTCTGCGGCAGACCAAAGTGATGGTCTGTGTCACTGTCACAATGATATGACACAGACCATCAAACGATTTTGATGGTTGGCACCAACCGTCAAAAACCACGACAGACAAATAGGGAGTGATGCCAAATGGGGGATTTCCTGCAAATTCGGGAGTTTTAAAATAAATTAGAACCGACTGTCTAGGTTGCCTATTTATTGTTAGCAGGCTTTTAGCAGGTATCTATTTCATTTAATCTTACCTACCTACTAATTATATAACGTTGGTTGGTAGGTTGAAATGTACCTACAAGCAAGATTATTCTTTCGTTCACAGTAAATGGGCGTTTTTCCACTAGCCCGGCACGGCACCGGCACCGGCACACAGTGGCTCGATCGTATGGAGAGGGTCGGACATTCGTCTTTAAAAAAATTTGATGTCGAAATGTGTTAATTTAACAATGACATTGTGTTCAGTTAATTATTTTCTTCAATAGTCATTCCCGGTACTTTTGCCGTAACGGCAATATTTCATGAATAAATTGAAGAAACGTTGATTTTTATTACAATTTTGTATGGAAATGAACTTTCAAAACCTTATATCTCGACATTGCCCTGCGTTTTCGCAGTGCGGTTTTTTTTATCGTAATCTACACATAGACAGCTTCAATATCCATTCAAAACTTGCTGCGCCAAACTCTTATAAGACTAAAATACAGGATGATCTATTTTGAGTTAAAATATATGAACGATAACTTGTAATCTACTCGTACACGGTTCGAAATGTCTTAATTTAATAATGGTATCGTGTTCAATTAATGATTTTCTTCAATAGTCATTCTCGGTACTTTTGCTGTAATGGCAATATTTCATGAATAAATTGAAAAAACGTTTATTTTTATTCAAAAATTTTAAGAAAATGAATTTTTAAAACCTTATATCTCGACATTGCCGTGCGTTTTCGCGATGCGGTTTTTTTTATCGTAATCTACAAATAGACAGCTTTAATATCCAATCAAAATTTGGTGCGCCAAACTCACAACAGACTCAAATACAGCATGCATGTTTTATTTTGAGTTAAAATATTATGAATATTAACTTAACTGATTTTCGTAATCTACTCGTACACGGCTTGAAATGTGTTAATTTAATCATGGTATCGTGTTCAGTTAATGATTTTCTTCAATAGTCATTCTCGGTACTTTTGCCGTAACGGCAATACTTCATGAATAAATTGAAAAAACGTTGATTTTTATTACAATTTTTAAGGAAATGAATTTTTAAAACCTTATATCTCGACATTGCCGTGCGTTTTCGCGATGCGGTTTTTTTATCGTAATTTACACATAGACAGCTTCAATATCCAATCAAAACTTGCTGCGCCAAACTCATAACAGACCAAAATACAGGATGTTATATTTTGAGTTAACAATAACTCGCCCAATTTTCGTTATCTACTCGTACACGGTTCGAAATGTGCTAATTGAATAATGGTATCGTGTTCAATTAATGATTTTCTTCAATAGTCATTCTCGGTACTTTTGCCGTAACGGCAATACTTCATGAATAAATTGAAAAAACGTTGATTTTTATTACAATTTTTATGGAAATGAATTTTTAAAACCTTATATCTCGACATTGCCGTGCGTTTTCGCGATGCGGTTTTTTTTATCGTAATCTACACATAGACAGCTTTAATATCCAATCAAAACTTGCTGCGCCAAACTCATAACAGACTAAAATACAGGATGTTATATTTTGAGTTAACAATAACTCAACCAATTTTCGTTATCTACTCGTACACGGTTCGAAATGTGCTAATTGAATAATGGTATCGTGTTCAGTTAAACGTTTTCTTCAATAGTCATTCACGGTACTTTTGCTGTAACGTCATTATTTCATGAATAAATTGAAAAAACGTTGATTTTTATGACAATTTTTATGGAAATGAATTTTTAAAACCTTATATCTCGACATTGCCGTGCGTATTCGCGGTGCGGTTTTTTTTATCGTAATTTACACATAGACAGCTTCAATATCCAATCAAAACTTGCTGCGCCAAACTCATAACAGACTAAAATACAGGATGTTCTGCTTTGAGTTAATATATTATGAACATTAAACTTAATCAATTTTCGTAATCTAGTCGTACACGGTTCGAAATGTGTTAATTTAATAATGGTATCGTGTTTACTTAATGATTTCCTTCAATAGTCATTCGCTGTACTTTTGCCGTAACGGCATTATTTCATGAATAAATTGAAAAAACGTTGATTTTTATTACAATTGTATGGAAATGAATTTTTAAAACCTTATATCTCGACATTGCCCTTGGCGCACCAACTTGGCGCACCAAGTTTTGATTGGATATTGAAGCTGTCTATGTGTAGATTACGAAAAATAAACCGCACCGAGAAAACGCACGGCAATGTCAAGATATAAGGTTTTAAATATTCATTTCCTTAAAAATTGTCATAAAAATCAACGTTTTTTTTCAATTTATTCATGAAATAATGCCGTTACAGCAAAAGTACCGAAAAGGACTATTGAAGAAAATGTTTAACTGAACACGATACCATTATTCAATTAGCACATTTCGAACCGTGTACGAGTAGATAACGAAAATTGGTTGAGTTATTGTTAACTCAAAATATAACATCCTGTATTTTAGTCTGTTATGAGTTTGGCGCAGCAAGTTTTGATTGGATATTGAAGCTGTCTATGTGTAGATTACGATAAAAAAAACCGCATTGCGAAAACGCACGGCAATGTCGAGATATAAGGTTTTAAAAATTCATTTCCATAAAAATTGTAATAAAAATCAACGTTTTTTCAATTTATTCATGAAGTATTGCCGTTACGGCAAAAGTACCGCGAATGACTATTGAAGAAAATCATTAACTGAACACGATACCATTATTCAATTAGCACATTTCGAACCGTGTACGAGTAGATAACGAAAATTGGGTGAGTTATTGTTAACTCAAAATATAACATCCTGTATTTTAGTCTGTTATGAGTTTGGCGCAGCAAGTTTTGATTGGATATTGAAGCTGTCTATGTGTAGATTACGATAAAAAAAACCGCATCGCGAAAACGCACGGCAATGTCGAGATATACGGTTTTAAAAATTCATTTCCTTAAAAATTGTAATAAAAATCAACGTTTTTTCAATTTATTCATGAAGTATTGCCGTTACGGCAAAAGTACCGAGAATGACTATTGAAGAAAATCATTAACTGAACACGATACCATGATTAAATTAACACATTTCAAGCCGTGTACGAGTAGATTACGAAAATCAGTTAAGTTAATATTCATAATATTTTAACTCAAAATAGAACATGCATGCTGTATTTGAGTCTGTTGTGAGTTTGGCGCACCAAATTTTGATTGGATATTAAAGCTGTTTATGTGTAGATTACGATAAAAAAAACCGCATCGCGAAAACGCACGGCAATGTCGAGCAATAAGGTTTTAAAAATTCATTTCCTTAAAATTTTTGAATAAAAATAAACGTTTTTTCAATTTATTCATGAAATATTGCCATTACAGCAAAAGTACCGAGAATGACTATTGAAGAAAATCATTAATTAAACACGATACCATTATTAAATTAAGACATTTCGAACCGTGTACGAGTAGATTACAAGTTATCGTTCATATATTTTAACTCAAAATAGATCACCTGTATTTTAGTCTTATAAGAGTTTGGCGCAGCAAGTTTTGAATGGATATTGAAGCTGTTTATGTGTAGATTACGATAAAAAAAACCGCACTGCGAAAACGCAGGGCAATGTCGAGATATAAGGTTTTGAAAATTCATTTCCATACAAAATTGTAATAAAAATCAACGTTTCTTCAATTTATTCATGAAATATTGCCGTTACGGCAAAAGTACCGAGAATGACTATTGAAGAGAATAATTAACTGAACACAATGCCATTATTAAATTAACACATTTCGACATCAACTTTTTTTAAAGACGAATGTCCGACCCTCTCCATACGATCAAGCCACTGTGCGGCACCGGCACCGGCGCCGGCAACGCAAGAATGTGTGTAAATGTACTGCTCGTTTTTCCACTTGCCGGCGCCGGCACCGGCACGGTTTCATACATTTTTGCATCCCCCACCACGGGCGCCGGTGCCGGTGCTGGTGCCATGCCGTGCCGGCTAGTGGAAAAACGCCCATTATGTAGATTTATGTTGGGTTATTGTGATTAAGTAGGTACCTATATATAGGTCGGGACAAACAAACAAATAATGTTCGTATTATCGTACAGAACTTCAGATAAAGTACCTATGGCTTTTAGACGTAGACGCAGGAGGTTGCGGGTTCGATTTCCGGCTTGGGAAAAATATTTGTAGGTATGAACTTCAGATCATGGAGGTGGATTCATTACTCAAGTCCTACGGCGAAAGCGGGAACTATTGTTTTATTATGCTCTTTTAGTCAAGGTCGTTCAGTTGTGTGTACAGGGGGTCTAAAGTGGCCACTTTTGATGAAAAATCAGATGTTTCATAGATGCTTCATCTATGAAACATCTGATGAAACATCAAATGCTTCATAAATGCTTCATATATGCTTCATATATGAAGCATATATGAAGCATCGATGCTTCATCAATGCTTCATAGATGCTTCATCTATGAAACATCTATGAAGCATCTCACAAAACATCTTTTTTGACAGATCTGGGCCTTACTTATGAAAGATGTTTAAAGTGAAACACTGTTTAAACAACGTCCTGTCTTTATTTGTGGATAGTGACAAACAGAGACAGGACGTTGTTCAACCAGTGTTCAACTTTAAACATCTTTCATAAGTAAGGGGGTCTATGTGCGAGGTTTTTTCTTTTTTTTTTTCTTCTTTATTTTGGCTTCGCACGGGTTTTGCATTCAGCCATCCGTTTTCTATTCAACCTATATTTACTTTCTAAAAGTAAATTTAACCTCGCACATGGCTTTTTGGCGGGAATTTGAGAAGTCATGATTTCGTTTTGTTTTATTTTCCAAAACTTGTGTTTCTTCGAATGTTAATGTGTAATGATGGTGGATTATTAACCGTTATGTGTTCGTGAATGTGCATAAGTGAGGGCAAGTGAAACAGCTTTTTGACTTCTAGCAAAAAGTCCGTGTTGATGTTTCAGTAAAGCCCCACCATCTTTACTGAGGCCAAGGGGAGGGGTGGAATATTATATTTATGTATATTTTGTAGGTATTTGTATATCTTATTTATCTATAAACTTGAAGAATATTAATTACTTGACACTGGCTGAATGCACAAGCCGTGCGAAGCCAAAATAAAGTAGAAGAAAAAAAGAAAAAACCTCGCACATAGATCTGTCAAAAAAGATGTTTTGTGAGATGCTTCATAGATGTTTCATAGATGTTTCATAGATGCTTCATATATGCTTCATATATGAAGCATCGATGCTTCATATATGAAGCATATATGAAGCATTTATGAAGCATTTGATGAAAAATCAGATGTTTCATAGATGAAGCATCTATGAAACATCTGATTTTTCATCAAAAGTGGCCACTTTAGACCCCCAGAGCTAACGAACGTACAAACTAGCATAGGTAATTATTTTTGTTCAAGTCTTATTTGGATAATTAGTAATTTTTTAGTTCTGCGATGGCAGTGCTGCGTCTATCGGACTTCAGTGCTGAATCCGACTCTACAAGCAAATTGTATCGAGTTAGGGATGTTCAATGCGATACGATACTTGCGTGTATCGATACAATGGCATTCCTACGATACATCCGATATTTGTATCGATACAATAGCATATATACGGCGTATCGTTACAACACGTGCAAGGTGTATCGGATCGAATGTATCGTATCAAATTGTTTTGATATCAAATTGTAACACACCAAAAGTCTAAATTAAATACCTGCCAACCTATTTATTTTATTTGTAATAGGTAAGTAAAGTCAGGGAAAAATATCGATGATGATTTTGAGTTTTTCAAGTCACTTTTTCTTCACGTTATGTGCAAAATTGGCAACTTTTGTTTAAAATTAGTAATAGAGCAGGGTTTGTTAATAGGTACCTACCTACAATGTTATATCCAGTACGTAGGTATTTATTTAAATAGTGAGTGTACATTAATAAAGGTTTCAGTTTACTAATTAAGTACATTTTTTATTTATTTAAGTACCGAAGTAGGTATCTACATACTTGACTTGATTCGATACTGTATCTATACAAAATATCGTATCATATCCTCCGTATCGATACAATGCATTACGATACAATGCGATACGAAATATCGATACAATCCGAAATATTGAACATCCCTATATCGAGTATCATCTGGCTGGCTGGATAAAGCACTGTAAGTACCTAGTTTTTACCCGACTACGGCGAAGCAAAAAGGAGGGTTATGATTTTGACCGGTATGTATGTGTGTATGAATGTTCATCTAGTTCCCTCGTAACTTCTAAACTACTTATCATAATTTGACAAATGAGAGGTATCGTTTGAAGCGTCTTCATTGTCCGCTGGTTATAGGCTATGTGACGTCACATTAAAGTTAATATGGCGCCCTCTAGAGGTCTTATAGTCATCAACTAAAAAAAATATTGATTGATGATGCAGTGTTGTTTGTCAAATAAAAGGGCTTTATTAGCACATTTCAAAAATATATAACTAGGCCTAGGCTGGCCCAACATATGTACGCGCCTTTCTAATTTACACAAGTGAGTGAGAAGGAAAGTTTTCCTTCTCACTCGCACAAAACAAAGAAGGATATATTATAACTACCTACCTTTCTTTTTTTTGTGCGAGTGACGAATGAAACAGGAGGCTATCTAAAGATTGTTGTTTTCAATCTGTAGATGTTAAAGTAATTTAGTTGACTTTTTTAGGGCTAAAGCCCTAAAAAAGTCAACTAACAAAACTAACAAAACAACCCAACCAAGCATAAATGCTTGGTTGGGTTTATTTTCGGAAAGACCTATTTTTCGGAGGGATTTCCATCTAAGTTTAGAGGTAAATTCGTTTAGCCATCTGGCAACACTCCTCATTTGGACCGTGGTTACTATTATGTATTCAAGGATCCGACCGTCTGCCAGACCGTCTGGCAGACCGTCTGGCAGACCGTCTGGCAGACGGTCTGCCAACGTGTCTGCAGACCGTGTGGTAGCACTATTAGAATTCCATTCTCGGTCAGTCATTCACCTTCTCATTTTCATTTACTCACTCACTCATTCATTCACTCGTTTTTTGAGGTGTTGTAGTTGGAGCTAGAGGGTTATTTTGCTAATATTTTATGAAATCTCATTAGTTTTGTACACAATTATTCCATAAATTACAAGAAAGAGCTCACATTGCAACATAGTTCCAATAAAAATCATTGCATTACGTATTTTTTACTATATTGGAGTAACCGCGGGAAAACTGTGAAACGTTTGACTAACTCTAATGGCCGCAAAAGCGCCAATGCTTTACGTGTTTGTTCTCACAGCATGAAATTCAAGTCAGAATTATGGTTTTTGAATAATGTGAATGAGTTCAAAACACTGTGCTGACATGGACATCAACGCTGGTAAGCTACAGGACAGTTGAAATATTTAGTGCTTTGTTGTATTTCCGATTTAGTTGATGATTGAGTGATAGCTGACTGACTGAGGCATACTTTCTTTCGTGTACTTAATCCTTGCACTTTCCTTTGCTATAGGAAGTCTATCATTATTGCAATAAACGGCAGTATTTAATTATTTAATCAAGATTTCGTAGTGGTGGGCGGTGGGACAGACAATCATGCATTAACATATTACACAATTCACGTACCTTTTCTAACGTTTCAGAGCTTCTAGACATTAGCTAAATCTTTAAATTTCGTTACACAACTTTGTGATAATTAAAATAACATTGGGGATACAGCTTCTTACAGCTGTCAGTCATAGAATAGTTCATGAACCATCCAAGAAGGATTGTTCTAACTTATCGTTTTCTAGTTTGTCTACAGTTTATTTTTTGTATCTACATTTTCAGCTGTTCCAAATTTCAAAAAAGTTTTGATGTTTGATTCTCAGGTTTCTTGATGCAGGGAATTAGCAAAACTCTATTGTACTTTACCAAGTAAATAATAATTACCAGTCTTGTCTGCCTACTTCATGCAAGTAATTTGTAAGTGCATCTTTTTTAAATAAATTACAGAACTATAATTTACAAATCCCTTTGTTAATTTAACCATCCTGACAATTTCACTTTTTGATCATTTTAACCTCTCAAGAGAATAGGATAGAATAGAATAACTCTTGATATAAAATTTTTACCAAAGAAAAAGTATTTCGTAAAACATTCTTATCATTCATCTGCATTATCAATTTAACAAATCCATCTTTCTTTTGTTATATTTTAATGTTTTCAATTTAACGGATGGAACGCAAGGAACATCTTAATTTTATGTAACTTTGCTTCACCACTTCATGACAGGGTAAATTATATTACCTATAGTCGTATTGCTCATTATACGGACTAAAATTGAAGGAAAAAATGTCATTTTTCCTTCAATTTTGATTAGTTTTGATACGTTTTATGTCAAAATTGAAGGAAAAATGACATTTTTTCCTTCACTTTTAGTCCGTATAATGAGCAATACGACTATAGTTCCAATTTCATCTCATCCATACATAAAACAGAATTTCAGTATTGATTGCCTTTGCAATCCAATGTTGTAATTTTTGTAAAAGAAGTTATGTAAAAAAAGGAGTAATTAATTTAATGATTTTTTTCTTTACATTTCTAGACAAAAAATTATTTACAGAAACTAAACTACTACATATTTTTTATTTATTACACATAGATAACACTGGTCAACACCATTTTTTTTTCCAAGGTTTTTTTTCTGGTATTGATGATTTATAGGACCCTGATTAACAAAAAAATACTGGATGATTCCTAATAGCTTTAGTTTTTGAAATATACAGTTTTTCAATTTTACTAAAAATTACTAGAAAATTACGGCATATTTGAGTAAAATTTTCATTTTAACACTAGCAAATGATCTTTTTATGGTTTCCTTGCATGAACGACTTCAGGTTGATCTCGTTGCAAGCTCCAACAGTAGTCGGCCATCATGTATGAGTCCCACCTTCCTTGGTAACGCTTTTTTATTGACCGTATTTATATCTTGATGGAATCTTTCATCCTGCTCTTTACTAAAATCGCCCAGATTTTCTGGAGGTTTTTTTTATACTACTAAGGTAGCAGACAAGCATACGGCCCTGACTGACCTGATGGTGAGCGATTACCGTAGCCTATGGACGCCTGCGAAACCAGAGGACGTCATACTCGTGCTGCTGTCCCTTTAAAAGAGGAACCACTGCGCCGACAAACGAGACAAGACTGGTCCACCAGTTGTCACCGCAGCGCTTCCTCGCAGAGCTCTAGTAACTTTACTCACCGCAGAAACACAACACCATTCGATAACAATGATGTTATTTGGCTGCGATATTCTGTAAGGCGGAGGTACTTCCCTAGTCAGGTTTATTGAATAGAGTGAGAAAAACTCACTATGCCCTTTCTCCTATGAGTGTAAGAAGTTAATTTTTATGCTCATGTTGCATCCCAGCTCGTGAAAATTTGTTAGACTTCTTGTTTCCAAGAAAGTTAATTTTAACCAAAACAAATTGAGGTTCTCGCCAAATCATGGGTTTTTCGAACTTTGAAGCATTTTTTTTCTCCATAAGACCACAGTCGCAGGCAAAAAACACATTTTTGGCACACAATAATGAGGTACCCATGGTTTGTCTTCATAGCACAATGTTATTCTAAAGAAGGTGATGAAAATACGCAGTTTTTACGAAGTTTTATATAGTTTTCCGATATTTTTCAAAGATATATAGCCACAAATATAGCAAAAACAATGTGGATTATGCAAACAACGTTTTCTTGACGAAGCCATATCAAAAACAACAAAAAAATATATTATAGTATCCGTCAAAACATAAAAATCTGAACAAAATCGGAAAATGGGGAGAGTTTTTTTTATTAGCTGTAACGCAAAAACAAAAGCTGTTAGAGAAAAACTGTTAACATATTCAAAATAAGAACACCAAACTGAGCTAGAAACAAAAAAAAATCTGAGGAAAAAACCAAAAATGTTTATTTTGTTGGCCAGTGTAATACATTACAGTACAAAACCAAATCGTTATATTTATTCAAAAGAAAGAGTACATTGTGTTTTTAGAAACACTAATGTTTATCCAATTCATCACATCCTGTGCCTTATGAACAAAACAAGGATAAAGGACATGGCCGATTCCTAGAACAATTTTGCCCCACAGATGCCCACAGGAAAGAATGCTTGCGTCATGACCAAATTGGGATTTTTGGGTTTGTTTTTTTATTTTATAGTGAGACTCCATTCATCTTCTTCCTTTTTAAAGTGGGATTTAAAAGATAATCTAATTTAAAGCAGCAGGCTGTGACGCCCAACATGAACGGATGAACCTAGGAAACTATATTTTTTAGGTTCGTATAGTAAAAGCTTTGCTTACTTTGGGGATAGATGGCGCTGTGTGTAATGTCCAACAATAATTATTTAGTAAGTATTATTATGGACTGGCAGAATTTTGAGTGAACTAGGGTATGGAAAATAAATAAAATAATAAATTAAAATCAAAAATTCTTTATTTCAGACTTTCATCCATATATTATTTAAAACACGGGAATTTTCACGTGAAAATATTATCATTCATTTATATTATTTTAGTATTAGTAGGTAGGCAAAAATCGGTGGCACATTTGAGTGGTAAGTAGGTACAACCGGACAGTCAATGGCAAGTATAGGTTGCCAAGATGGCATGCCTTGACTCCCAAGACTGAATAAGATGAAAGTCAGGCCTGTCGGCTATCGCCCGAAGGAGGCTGTTGCAGCTTGACGCACACAGCTGCTCCCAGTACCTACAATTTAAAGTAAAAAAGAAAAGTACTTAGGAAAAATTGGGAATTTCATCAATAAAATTATCTACACTCATGTGCAGTGATTCTGTACTTACCACCTAAAATAAAATATGATATAAATAAATAAAATAAAAAGCCTTTTATTTCTCTATAATTAACATTTTTTTCTTATCACTAATGCTTATAATCTAAGTAGGTACTAGAGAACCCCTAAGGTGAAGGCCTCCTCCAAAGCCAGCCATCTGTCCCTGTCTTGTGCTACTTGGAGCCAGTTTGGTCCAGCAGTTTTCTTGATGTCTTCGTCCCAGCGAGCGTATGGTCTTCCTATGCAGCGTCGACCTCTTGAACCCTCCCAATTTGTCACTCTCCTAGTCCATCTTCCATCTTGTAGACGTCCAGCCATGTCCAGCCCACTTCCATTTTAGTCTGTATGCATATCCCAAGGCGTCAGTTTTTGTAATTTTAAATAAAATATGATAAATCCTCATAAATCACATCACAACACAATCACACAACTGAAACTCAACGAAATTCCTTTTACATCTGTCAAATTCTTGTCCGTCTGTTTTGTTTACTATTTGAGTGTCATGTCAACCGCGAAAAAGAAGGTAGGTCTATCTGATAAAAATATTCTCTGTGATACCTCCAGACTCTCGGCAAGAAACCCCGACAACACCCGAGAAGCGTGAATGTGAGGAGTTTCTCGCCTTCTTGTTCTCGCGCTTCGGTGTCGGTACCTATTTTTGGCCGAGACAAAGGATTTCAAACAGATCACGAGTGAGAAAATTGAGAGTGTTGATAATTTGTTTGTTCTTCGAGAAGTCTCGGTGAAACTTCTCGCCGTGAGTCTGGAGAGGCATTACGGACTGTAGTACCGGAAGTGACTAAAGTTACTAATAAAATAACATAATTATATTCCCACACGGCACGAGATATCTAAGTATTCTGTATGTACCAGTTAATTTTGTGATATTTTATTTAAATAATATTATTCTGACGCATAGTCTAATTCGATATTCGGCTCTTCTGGGGCAGTATCCGGCCAAATCCTTTGCCAAATATTTCATCATTACCTTGATCTTGAAGTTAGCTTCAATGTTTTAATTATTATAAAAGTAATATCAAAACAACTTTACTTGGGCTTCATAGTTTGCTATTTTTATTAACTTAGTTGTAAAAACTTATAAAATTTCTTTCACAAAATTCATAAAGTGTGACTGTTAAAATCTTTGCAAAACTCATGGTTAAATGTCCACAAGTACCAAATTATTTTAATTTTTTTTAAATTTCTAACTTCAATAAAATTAGTAGTAACGAAGTAAACATATAAACTAACTCTTATCCTTTTGATTGTTTCAAAGAGGTCTCAAAACAGTTATCAATAATTGATGCCCTGCTGAGCAATCTTGACAAGACAATAGCGCCATGCAGTGACAAAAAGAATGAGCAAAAAGAGGAAGAAGCACAGAATGAGATGCCAGACTCTACAACCAACACTGAGAAGAGCAGTGGCAACCCGTTTCATGTGGGAGATGATGTACTACTGCCCAATAAGGATGGAAAGTATTACCTAGGTATGTATTTTGGTTTCTACATTGTTTTATTTCTTATCATTATTTCTCTGCTCATGATAAAAGATTAATTTTACAAAGATAATGATATGAATATGAGTATGTATTATGTAAGCCTAAAAAGGGATTGCTTTTTTCAATGTTATCCACAAATCTGTTTGAGTGAGGCATACATTTCTCAAACTTACCTTCACAAACATTCAGTAGGGATAAGCAAATACTACATTATTTCCAGTTACTACAATTCTAAAACATTCTTTACGCCTCATTCACTTACACAGTCTCCCAGAATCATTGGTAGTCAAGCTGAAGCGCTCGTGGCGTAGCTTGCTTAGATGTTCTTGATCGTTGAAGTTAAGGAACGTTGTGTGGGGTCACAATTTGGATGGGTGACTGCAAGTGGCATTACAAACTGAGCGCTTCCGTGCTTCGGAGGGCACGTTAAATTGTCGGTCCCGGCTTTTAAGTCGTTAAGCCATGACGGAGGCCTTTAGGTGGCCTAAAAACTCCGTCACCAGAATTGGTCACTTGCTTATATGAACTTACTTATTAGTAGTCAGAGTTTATATTACAATACCAGACTTCTATAAAACTGCCGTCATACGTAAAAAGGCCGTATCTTCCGTATGTAAGGAAATTACGACCTTTCTACATTCTAAATAGGCCGTAACTTCCATAAAGTAAGTAAGGAAGAAAAGGCTTTTTTACGTATGACGGCAGAAAACTAGACCCCAAATTCTAATCAGATTCCCATCAACAGGAACAATAGTGGAACTTAGCACTAATAATGACAACGACTCATGCGAGGTCGGGACCGGCGTTGCACGATGCCTTGTGAAGTTCGGCGATGGTACACATTCTTGGGCGGCTGTATCTAGACTCAAGTTGCTCAGCGCGCCGCCGGCTGACGATGGCAGGATCATGTGTGTGGTCTGTAAAAGAAGAGAGCCGGCGGCGGGGCCGACGTCGAATGCGATCATTGCCTGTGATATGTGCGGGAGAGGATACCATGCGAAATGCCATTCGCCGCCTGTCGACGCTTGGATCAATGGTAACTATAGAGTAGTTACCAGAGTTGGAACTCATACGAACTTACTTATGGTAACTATGTCGCTAATTTAGCTAGAGCCTTTACTTTAGGGATTGCTGCTTTGACTGAATTTATAAAAAAAAAAGCTGCGCCCTCGCGCGTAGTGTTGGTATGATGATGACGAAGATGATAAGTAGCCTATAACCTTCCTCAACAGTTTAGATATCAAATGCAGAAATAATTTTACAAATCCGACTGGTAGTTCCTGAGATCAGCGCGTTCAAACAAACAAATTCGCTTTAGAGAGTGGCCACACTGCATTTTCTGCAGCGCGTGTTTTAGCTGCGCGTTCGCATCGCGTTTGTAACGATACAAACGCGCGTTCGCAGCGCGTTTGTTTCCATACAAAAGTGAACCGGGGGGAAGCAGCGCGTTCGTATCGCGTTTTTATCGATACAAACGCGCTGCAAAAAACGCAAGTGTGTCCACTCCCTTATATAATTGGAATAGAGAATAGAACTTTCATTTTGAATTCATGTAGGTTAAATATTGTCATCCTCTGTAAATGGTCAGAAATTTGAAATAATTTTTTACTTGGTATTATTGGGAGGTAGTAAACAGTCTGTGACTAGTATTCTAGACTGCTAGACAGGTGTGAAGATAATTTTCTGGAAACTACTATATTTTGTTTATTGAACGCTAAACTGTTTGAATAGCGGGACCGCGCCCTGCTATGTGAGCCTATGCCAGTTTAAAGAAGTAGGGCAACGCTTAAGCGAGCGCCAATCTTACATGCCCAAATGCAGGATCAATAATCTATACCAATATATAAAGCGGAAGAGTTGGCTTGATTGTTTATTTGGAACTACCAGTCGGAATTCAAAAAATATTTCTACATTTGATAGCTAAGCTCTCGAGGAAGGTCATAGACTGCTTTTGATCATCATCATCACCACCATCAATACGGGAACAGCGTCCAAGGGCGCTGCTTGTTTTAATATATAAAAAAATTATTGAACCTTAATCCACGATGTACGAAAGTATGTCATTATAATAATTTTAGGTCCATTGTAGCTTAGATAAGTGTGTTCCTTCTTGAATGTATAAAACAAGTCATATAACATACATGAATATTAATTGTGATGTTTGTTAAAAGTTTTTCAATCAGTAATTTGTTGCATGTAATTATCAAAGTAAAATTACTTTCGAATTTTGTCAACAAAAGTACGGGAACACAGTGTAGATTCGTAGAGAAATATACAGCGATGTATCGGGGCGTGACATCCGTTATGTTAAAATACGGTAGAGGCTTCGCGCGGCGCTCCATACAAATAACGGAACATATTTGTCATTACACGCCCAAACCATGACATTCCTTACTGATTCAACACATCTGTGTAGCTATTCACTACCTTTCAATATTATAATCTTCAACCTCCCATTTCACTCGCTCGATCCCGTGTAATGATATATTTGAATTATCAACATAATTCACGTTAAAAAATGTATTTTTGCTCTTGACAAAAATATACTTTTGCTACGACGTAATTCGTCGTAACAACCACTGATTTTAATGCACAATGCACATGCTATGTATTGTACAGTCAGAAATTTTCAATGCACCTCAAAATATACAATGACTTCAACATAACGATAAATAGGTTCACGACAGATGTTAAATTCTCAGGTTCTTATAATTTTTTGTTATTTGCAATATGTGCCGTTTTAAAATAGGTAATATTCACAACAAGTGAATCCTTATTTTCTCTGACGTGTGGTGGTTGGATGTAACTAGCGATAATATAGAAAGTAAATAATAATCCTACTAATATTATAAAGGCGAAAGTCCGTGTGTGTGTGTGTGTGTGTGTGAATGTTTGTTGCCACGTATCTCCGTAACTACTGAACCGATTTGGCTGAAATTTGAAACATAGATAATGACCGGGAATAGGACATACTTTTTATTCCGAAAAAATGCACGGTTCCCGTGGGATAAACAAAATAGTAGTCCACGCGGGCTAAGCCGCGGGCGTCAGCTAGTAGTAATAATAGTACTTTATTTCAGGCAACTTAAGAATAGTACAGATGGTAAAAACGAATTCTAATGCCCATAGAAATAAATACCTTAAACCTAAAAATACATATTAATAAAACTTAACCTAGGTCACAAATGATCTGTTAAAACCAACAGGTGCATCGTGGCATTGCAAGAGATGCGTGGACCAGAGATACAAGGTGGCGGCGGCAGAGAATCGGGCGTTAAAGCGATCTGACATGCTCAGGTTTAAAGGGAGCCAGCAGAGGAGACAACAACAGGAACTCACCCCACCTTGTGATGTAAGATTTACAGCATAGTTTCTCAACCTTATTTTGCCCACCGCCCACTTTGAGAAAATATTTTTTTTTGAGTTTCCCTCCCCATCTTAATGCTCCCTATTTTTTTCTGTGTCTTCTACTGCCCCCTGAAAGTCTCAAACGCCTACAAGGGGGCGTTATCGCCCACGTTGAGAACCTATGATTTACACGAAAGGAAAAGGAAGCTTTCCTGGCGTAGCTTAGGCGTTCTTGATTGTTGAAGTTAAGCAGCGTTGTGCGCGGTCACAATTTGGATGGGTGACCTCAAGCGGCATTACGAGCTGAGCGCTTCCGTGCTTCGGAGGCCACGATAAATTGTCGGTCCCGGCTTTTAAGTCGTTAAGCCATGACGAGATGTGCTATGCAGCTATGCTGCGAGGATATAAAAGCTAAGCTACGAAACTATGTGACCGTTTCCACTGATGTGAAACTTTATTACAAAATGATCATGGGTTGCCTCAATCATATTTCATATCCTAGACGGCATCATTCACCGCTTCAATACATTCTGACGGCGCGAACGACCAGGACCCCCATTGCTACTGCGGAGAGAAGAAAGACTACCTTGCACAGGTAAAAAACCCTGTAAGGAATTACTCTTGTCAATTATAAATGTTGTAAGCTTGAACCAATATTATTTGCACAAACCAACACTTATTCGGCTTAATCGTTCACGCTTTTTTGTTATTTATACTGTATCGTCCCACTGCAAGGCAAATGCCTCCCTATCTCTCTTCCATTTGACTCAATTCTTTAATATGCAGAATCAATCATAATTATCGATAATAATCGGTTGTTGCAACACAGCCGAAACGTCGGGAAATAAAAAAGGTTAATTACGCAGTGAACTCCTGTTCAAACTACTTAAAAAAAAATGAGTTGTGATCGCGAAAGTTAAACAAGAGAGTTATCATAATAATTGAATCTATAAAACATTTTAGATTTTAAAAAGTCCTTAAACGCATTTTCGTGTTAATAAAAACAGATGAGAGCTTTGCTCTCCCTTACTCTATATCTGTGAAACTATTATTTAGTTCTCGATAAATCATGCAGAGCCCGTAAAAGAGTTATTTAGTGCCAAAAACAGGCATTACTAGATCTTAAAAATTTGAAGATTATAGAGGTTGTTCTTGAGTCTGTCTGAAATATTGATCAATACTCTTTGATCGCTATTTTACTTTCTTGCATTATTACGTTCATGTGAAATCGTTGTTTGCTGACTGTGATTGATTGTTAATATTCCTATAAAGTTTATTAGCTTGTTAAAAAACGTGATGTCTCTTATTATGTTGCACTTTCAGATGCTACAATGCTGTCGATGCTCCCGATGGTTCCACCAAAGATGTGTGTCGAGTTTGCGGTATCCACTGTACGCCGGTGATAAGTGAGTATTCTTGATCCTTGTATGTCTGCCATTTCCCCTGTATTTTTTCAACATTTCCTTGAATAAGAACAGCAAACCTTAAAGAAAAAGTAAGTTACTAGCGCACTATGTGGGGTCGGCACAACATGTTTCCTTCCTCCATTTCATTTTATCCCTCGTCATCTCAGTGCTGACTCCTTTCAAACAATTATCTGCATTCACACAGTCCACACACAGCGCGGTATCGCAATCATTTTCCTATATTTTGATTTCCTATATGATGAATGGCTGGATGTGTTTGTTACTGTATAACTCGACAACCACAGAACCGATTTGGCTGAAATTTAAAATATAAATAGATAATGACCGGGAATAGGACATCTATAGGCTACTTTTTATCCGGGTACCACGCGAGCAAAGCCTCGGTAGGAAGCTAGTTCATAATATTTGAATGTGTATAAAACTATACTAATTTCAGATTATACATATTCGCGTGCGGCACGTGTAATTGCGGCGCGGAGTACCTCCGTCGACTGGAGCTATGTTGGCTGGAGCTGGCTCATCTCGCACTCTACAATCTGACCGCTTACAACGCGCCAAACTACTTTGATCTCGATACTGTCATCATGCCGTATATACAGGACAACTGGCACGCGCTGCAACTGCCTGTCAAGGTAAAATACTATAGTAATCAATCGCTATATATTGTAACTACCAGAGCGCTCTTACGGCGATGCCCCCGTAGGGATGGTGATCGCGATGATGATGATAAAAAGTAGCCTATAACCTTCCTCAAGAGTTTACATATCAAATGCTGAAAAATATATATTATCAGCGCGTTCAAACAAAGAAACTCATCCGCTTTATAAATTGGTATTCTATATACCAATTTATAAAGCGGATGAGTTTCTTTGTCAAGGTAAAAAACGAAATAGTATCCCTACAGTCATGAATAATTTTTTCCGAAGGAATTTATGCTCGTCAAACACACGATAAAATAACCCACTCACGCTTCTACTGCAATAACAAATGGCTCTTGTAAAGGGCATAGTGCAATTGTTATATTTTCGACTAGTGCGCTCATTCTACGTTGCCGTAAGACTTATGAGTGCGAATGAATACGCAATGATTTACTCTGCTCAGACGTTTTATGATTCAAACCTCTTTCGTCTCAGGCTGGCCTTCATCTACTGCGCCACAGAGTTAGTCACTAACAACATTGTCACTACCAAATTTTATGTTTTATTAAAATTGTTATTGTCAAACAAACACACAAACAAGACCGGCAATCTCTTCCCTAAATGTCGCATAGAGTCGCTCATCTAAGAAGCTACAAAGCCATATGGAAAATTTTGAGCAATCGACCTGAATCTAATTAACCTGAGTTAATCGTAGTCATACTCTCTTTCCTTTAGATGTGGCGGACGCCAGTGAACGAGCGCCGTGAGAGGATACTAACAGCACTGACGTCATCACGAAAGCGCTTCAAATGCGGCCGCGAAATGAAGAAACGTGCGACTATATGGGGGCTGAGGCTACGGAGACCCCCGCCTCCGCCCGCGCAGCTAGCGCAGTTAGAACAGGTACAGAGTAGAATTTTTTTATCTGTGGTCTCATCTCAGATACAGAGTATATTGTATTTGCCTTGTATTGTATTTTAGAGCGATGCCACTCGGGCGCTGCCGCTCCGTTACGTCGTCGTCGCAGCGCTATAATTTTTGTTCTGTCAAAGCGCGTCGTTTCAGCGCACCGTGTGGCATACCGGGCAGATTTGTATGTAGAACTACGGAGCGACGACGCAGCGCAGCGGCAGCGCCCGAGTGGCATCTCTCTTAGATATTAATTAGAAAGTAGAATATAAAAGTTTTATTTATGCTCAATTATGTTTTCAAAAGGGGAAGATAGGAGCATGCGATGTTAGTGCGTCACCTATCTCTCCATGCGGCATGGAAAAACTTGGGCTCGGTGCACCACTACATACACCAAAATAAACACCTTGCTCCATTGCCAATTGATGCCGCTCTGCAATTCTGTCTCGCTCGCACGACTGCTTTAGTTGCTCTCTCTATCCTTCTCCATTAGCAACTTCAAGGTGCGTTCGAGACGATCTTCCGCGCGGCACTGAGGGCAGGTTTGTCCACTGGACTCAGTTTTGTAGACCAGGCATTTAGGCGAGTCACTTATCTTCCCCTTTTGAAAACATCATTGTTTACGCCACGAAATGATGCACAAACAAAGCACAAATCAAGTGGTAAAAAAATAAGACTACTCAGCATTTGCTCTAGAAAAACCATGGCTATAAGAGCGCTGGTTTTCAGTGGCGCCGTATTGAGTAGAAGAAATCTACAAAAATAAGTGTAATATAACTCAAAAATTAGGACTAAAGTCTACTCTGCTTGATCTTAGTTTACCACTTTATCTATTTTGTCAGGTAAAGACAGGCGAGCCTCTCACGGACGAAGTGGTGCGGATGTACGCGCCGCGGTTACGATTTTTACCGCGAACGCCCTTTCCGCCCGTCTCCTCCGAAGATGATAGGTAATAAAATAATATACGTTTTATTTATTTTCGCGTATTTTTATGTTCTCATTTTTGTACAATAAATGAAGTTATTGCACTAACTCTACTCAATCATGGGTACACCATGTAAATTATATCTAACAAGTTTTTTTTGTTTTGTTTCAGTATGCAACCTTCTAGTAGTAATACAGATAAAAGTTCCTATAAAACTCACGATCAAAGTATGATAGTACCTGTCGACGGTCACTGGTTGAATCTGATGATGGGCAAACGGTTTCACGAAAACCTCAGTAGTAACTCTAATTCTGAAAACGATTCCAATTCCACTTGTTCCTCTGAGTCGTCGAAACCGACGGAGGCGGAGGAACAGCCTTCGCCCTCGGCTTCACAACCGACCATCACGTGCATCGCTAGAGAATCTGATACCAAAGCAGATATAGAAAAAAATGAAGTAATCGAAACAACGAATGAAGCTACACCGACTTATGAAATCCCTCCTGTGCCATCTTTAGTTCAATGTACTGTAAAGTTAGATAAAATATCCAAAGATGATGTGGCGACGTCTACCGCTACCTGCAAGAGTGAAGCGGACACGAGTTTGAGTAAATCTGATGTCAACACCATCAATATTAATACTCATAGTTCTAGAATAGCCACTATGAATTTAGAAGTTTCTAAGCTGTCCACTAAGAACATTATTGAACATTCCAAAATAATGTCACTGCAACACATGGATCGACAGCCGGTGCTGAACGGCCACTTCCTAGAATTAGATTCTTCAGGAGACGAGGCGTCCAGGAGAGGCACATTAGACACATTCATACCACCGCTCAAAGACTTCCACGGGACTAACAATCCTTTCCTAATGCAATTCAAATACCCATCGAAAAAGGCTTTAGCTTCTAGTAAACAAAACGGAAGGCAGAATCAACTCAACGGTCGATTGTCATTACCCTTGCCGATGCAATACAATTCGGGGATGGCGTCCCTCGGCCGGCCAATAAAAAGGAAACTTAGCGAAAAAGATATCGTTATAGGACCAAATGGAGAGGTGAAGAGACGGAAGTTTAGGAGGCCTAGAAAGTATTTACAATTACAGGTACGTAAGATAAAACTTCACTGTGATCCTCGTAATCACGTCACACTAATATTATAAATTCGAAAGTTTGGATTAATGGAGTATGTATGTTTGTTCCTCTTTATCTCGACAACTATTGAACCGATTCGAAATTTAATAATGAAATTTAAAATATAGATAGATAATGACCGGGAGAAATGCACGGTTCGGTGGGATAAAAAAATAGTAGTCCACGCGGGTGAAGCCGCGGGTGTCCTGTCCTCTAGTATTTTATACTTCTGTTGGGCTTATAAACTAGTGGTCAATATGATTCCATTCTTAAAATTGACTTATTTTCTTGCCTCAGATTGTTTTATGTAGTATTTTAAAGATATCGGGATTTTCATATATTTATTCTATTTGCATCTACTCCAAAGAGTTACCTTATGTTACCACTATTGAGTATAGACCTGCTTAAAAAATATTCACATTATTTCATTTCAGTTAAACAAATCATGTCCACTGCCAGACGATAGCAATAATACTGTTACGACTCCGCCCGAAAACGACATGCCCGCTCCACAAAGCGTTCATGTCAAAAACGTGAAATTTCACGGTAGAAGACTGAGACAGAGACAGGAGAAGAACTACAGTGAAAACTCGCGGCGCAACAATGTGAACAATAGTGCTAATTGTAGTAATAGTATCAATAGTGTGAGAAGTCTGCAACTGAGTCCACACAAAAGCAGCAGTACTAGTGCCGAAGTAGAAGCAGAACAGCTTTCGGTGCTGAAAACCTCGGTGCAGTCTTACTTCCGCGCTGGACAAACGTTCAGAGTTCTCGCACGCAGAAAGGTTCCGCGCGCACAACCAGCCTACCTCATAGAATGGGACACTGCGTCCTAGACTGGGTAGCCTCTATGAATTTGTTGAATTTGTATACATATGTGTATTGTAATAATATATAAGTTCTTCTGTAGTTTTTGTTGTACAGTTAAGATCAAGAATTGTGATATATTATTATTCCGATTGGATGTCTTTGTTTCATTTCTAATCAGTATATTAGTACAAATAAGTGAGGAACACGTTGGGGCCAACGTTGGTCCCAATATCACCCCGCATCCACACGTTGGGGCCAACGTTGGTCCCAATGCCTCTCACCAACGTGTGGTGCTGACAAAATAGCTTGGCGCCAACGTTGGGGCCAACGTTGGGGCTTGGCCGTGCCGTGTCGGTTTTATCAAAGGAAGTTGGCGCGCCAACGTTGGGGATCCGTCCACACGTTGGCGCTATGCTCAGTCCCGTTTCGACGCGCATCGTGAGCGCACGTGTCGACTGACGAGCGAGAATGTCATCGTATTCCTTATTTATTGTGTTTGTAGGACTATCGGGCTGAAATTTTGCACACTTATAGATTCTCGGTGACAATGAAATATTATGGTATCAACAAGCTGATCTGATGATGGAGTCAAGAGCTGTTCAACAGAACTCCTCAGTAAATAAGCCGATTGAGTTGAAACTCGGCATATTTGTCAAGTTCTGACTACAATGTAATAATATGGTGACAGCGAGCTGATCTGATGATGGAGTCTACTATTTTTTTTTTATGTTACGGGAACCGTGCAATTTTTTGGGATAAAAAGTAGCCTATGTCCTATTTCCGGTTATTATCTATCTATATTTTAAATATCACCCATATCGGTTAAGTGGTTGTCGTGTTATAGAGGAACAAACATACATCCAAACATCCAAACTTTCGCTTTTATAATATAGTGTGTTGTGTGAAGTGTGATAGTGACATGATGTGATGTGATTGTGATAAAATTGGTATTCAGTAATGTAAAATCACTTAGAGAAATTTCAATTTCTGTATCGGACGCGCAGACATCGGACGTCTGCACGTTGGCTCTGACGGAACAAGACTGGTGTATCGCCAACGTGTGGATGGTTCACGAAATCTTGGCGCCAACGTTGGGACCAACGTTGGCCCCAACGTATGGAGCCGGCGTCACTCGCCAGTGTGGATCTAGCAAAATCAGCCCCAACGTTGGGGCCAATGCAATTTTGTCAGCTCCACACGTTGGTGAGAGGCATTGGGGCCAACGTTGGCCCCAACGTGTGGATGCGAGGTAAGATTAGATTTTTAGGAATTTAGCCATAGTGACGAACTGCTTCATGGCATGAGGCGCTAGTTGCAGCATAATTAGCTAGGTGCTGTAAGAGTGTGCAGCAGGGCTATTTTGATTCACACGTAAAGTCCCTAACTCTGATTACTTCCTACAAATAGATTTTTTTACGAACAATATTAAAGTTATGGAATGCAGAATTACTTAACACAATATACGTATTTAACACAATAAAAATGTCGTATCTCTTTTTTCAACCATCTACCATTTCAAAGAACCTATTAATCGTAAAAAATCATTTTTTGTAGGAAGTACTGAGTTATAGCACAGAATACTAGTAAGTTATAGCGACTTTACGTGTGAATCAAAATAGCCCTGCAGATGTCCCATTTGAAAAAATCACGTGTCACACGGCCAAAAAGTGCGACCTAAGCTTAAAAGGCCGATTTGAGATGCTTCCTCCCTCGCGGCGTTGCGATGATGATGAAAAGTAGTCCTTCCTCAAAGTTCCTCAGACTAGCGCGTTCAAACAAACAAACTTCCGCTAAGGATATAACATGAATAAGTATAGAATACCATTACATATAGTTTTAAAGTAATATATTTTCTGCTGTGGCTACCTATGCTATAGCGTACATTGAAATAAGTAGGTAAAAAAGAGAACGGTTTCTGTCGAGTAATTTCAAAACCATTAGCAAATTAATAATTCTTTTAAATTATAAATCTCTAATCACCAAATGGCACACTCCACTGCACTGCATTGCACGTCACTGTGAAAGCCGGCGGGCAACTGTCGTTCAGTTTCAATATTCTACATAACTGTAATTTTGCTAACATGAGGTGCCGGCAGTGGCGTAGCGTGCCTTGGCAGTGCCCCGTATAAAAATTTGTTTGGGGACCCTTATGAAGGGTAAAGATTTCTCTTGGGCTTGGGAGGTAGCTACGCCCCTGGGTGCCGGCATGGCCGACCGCTCCCGGCCCGCGTTGGCGCCGACCACGCACGCGCACGAGCACGCGCGGGAACGATTAACAAAAAACAAGCCCTGCAGTTACGATGTGTAGAAGGCGTTAAGAGAATAACAACGGCCGTATTATTTTGGGACTTAGGCCTACCTACTAATTTTTCACTTTCATAATAACAGACATAGGGGCTGAGTCGATAATGAGAATTAACAAAATTATAAAATTTAAACAACAGAATGCAATTATGGAATGTCAATATATTTTACTTCATATCTACATTTGATTTCAAGTTCGAGTAAATTACTGAAATTAAAAATCTTAACATTAAAGGTACAAAGGCTTTGTGTCAGTTTTATAGTTATATATTTTAATGTAGTACTCGTTATCGTATCTTGTTTAGAGCACATAAACCGCGGATATAACTTTAACTACGATACTTTTCACTGGAGCTATCTACAAACACAAAAAGACGACATTTCCATGTTAAATAAATATATTTCAAATCAAATGTATGACATTTGATCTGCTTTCAAATGACAGACTGATAAAAAATCTACTAACAATCAGTAACATTTTGTCGAAAACGAATACGTTACAGTAATTTCATTCGCTAATAATAAATACCACGCCTTCACCCATTGCACGTAGATTCAGAAGCGGGTTCATAATATGGCAATAATAACTCTCTTGAACAAATCAAATAAGCAGGTAACAATCGAAGGTGTTCGCTAATTGTTATGTATAAGTACAGCCATGCAATGAGAAAACACGCGGAAGACCAAGTACAGATTCCATGGTTAAATTGATTGTCTATTTATCAATATTTTCAATATTTATTACATAAAACATTTTTTTTTGTCCAATTCAATTACATACATACTACTATACTAAGTCATTAGTACATACTATAAAACAATTACGGAAGGCTGAAGACACCTTATGAACGTAATAATATAAATATAGACTTACAAATGTAAAGAGAGTTGTTTACTTTAAAAACTTACGTACAAACTTATAATACATACAACATTAATTAAAATGCAACCCTCGAAAGGCCCATAATACGCGATCACGAAACAATTTAGATGGTACAACAGATTAATTTAAGAGAAGTATAACTATTCACAGCACTTATCCATAAATGTTAGTCAACGACCTCGCACGAGATGATCACAAAATCACTTCGGTGTCATATTATCACCACACATTGATTGCATTGACGTAAAATAATATTTATATATCTATGTACAAGTAACAAAACTAGTCCTAGACGCACATTACAGTGATTCTTCGAATGCCGCCATCAAATCACTTTGTAAATTCATGTCTATTTGCCCAGCCAACTGAAAAAGGTGCAAAATAATAATGTTAAAAAAAAAACAGTATCAGAATAACGAGAGATACGTTTCAACATAGATTTATATTTACTGTCCACTGAACATATTTTTTTAGATAGGGAAAAGTTAAATTCTATCTATCTCTGTCACCAGAGTTGACACTTGCTCATACAAAAGAAGAAGAAGACTATCTATTAAAAAAACCGCATCAAAATCCGTTGCGTAGTTTTAAAGACCTAAGCATACTTAGGCTTGTTTCACTCTTCAGCGTGTCGCCGGTCGCGTCCGCGAGTTGACCATTCACAGCACAGAGAAATTCGAAAATTCAAAATTCTCTGTGCTGTGAATGGTCAACTCGCGATCGCGACCGGTGACACGCTGAAGAGTGAAAGGGCCCTTAAGGACAGACAGCGGGAAGCGACTTTGTTTTATACTATGTAGTGAAGTGATAGTGATACTCACAGCTTCGCGCCTGCGCCGCTCCTGTTCGCGCTGACGGAGCCGCTCGCGCTCGCTCGCGGCGGGCTTGTCGGGCGCCGCGGCTGCGGCGGCGGCGGCGGCCACGGCGGCGGGCGGCGACGCGCGCGCCACCGGCGACACGCTCGGCGACGCCACTTCGGCTTCCACCTTGCGGACGCCTTGTCCCACCCTGTTAGAAGCCATAATCAGAAACATTCTTGAACAAAATATTTTAATATTTCTCTATTTGCACCCGAGCAAAGCTCGGTCGGCTCGGATTAAAGTATTATGTCCGGCATATTGTACCTTTCAAATGGTGAAACTTAATAGGTGCAGTAGTTTCTGAGATTACCCTCGTATACACAAACACAACAATTTTTATGAACTTGAACATCAGCATGACCAGTAGGCTAGGCCTAACATGCGCAACGGCGAGAAACGATGCAAGATGCGAGAAACGATCTCGATGTCGCGCAAGTTAGGCCTACAAGCCAGTAGACTTATTAATATCGAATGCACTATTCAGGGCTGACAGCTCGCAGACTTAGCAGTTTAGTGAAAAGGATTTAAAATCACCTACTGAATAAATAATTTTACCTCATCTTTTCTTCATCAGGATGTCGCCTTTCGGTCTCCTGTTGTCTTTGTCTCTCTCTTTCCGCTTGTTCCTTCTTTCTTAGTTCTTGTTGTTCAATGAGCGCTCTTTGCCGATCTTGCTTTTCTCTAGCTTGCTTTTTGAAGGCCTGTAGAAAATATTTTAAAATTCTTTAATTAATTAATTTTATGATTAAAATTCATCGTAATCTGTAATTTTTTTGTTTACGATTACATACTTACAAGACCAAAAATTACTTACCTGAAAGCTGTCCATCACCACAGGTTTTTGCTTGACCTGAGCGCTGGGGACCACATTAGGGATGCTCTGTGGACTTCCAGCCTGAGCTAACGACGACCAAGAGCTAGCATTTTTCAAATTCTGTTCTTGTTTCAGTTTAAAAGCTGCAGCAAAATTAGAATTTTTCGTCTCTTCCGACAGTTTTTTTTCCATTTCATATTTGGCTCGCTCCGCCATTTCGTATTTAGCCCTCTCCGACATTTCATATTTAGCCCTCTCCGACATATTGTTCTGTTGCATAGACACGCCCATCAGGTCCTCGATCGGCTTGGGGGTCAGCAGTGGCTTGCTTTCCTCTTTTTTTATAGCCGGGGTGATCATACAGGGCGCACCGGGCATGTTATGATGCGATTGCGCGATCACCGAATGCGGGACCGACGGAACAGGATCGAAGATGGAGGACACCGGTTGGACATTCGTCAGACCGGGTATGTTAGGAAGCAGATCGGGCCTCAGCATTTCGCGTTCATGTTTAATATTCTGTTCGCCGTAACCGTTATGGGACGGCATATACATCTCGGTCTTGATCTGGTCGGGGAGGCGAGTTATCTCCGCCAGGCCTCCGAGCTGCGCCATGAGAGTCTGATGGGCGGCGTCGGGCATCATCTGCTGCTTGGGCAGAGAGAACTCGTCCTCGAGGCGCATCGAGGACTCGGAGACGCCGACGCTGTCGTCCCCGGGGATGTCGGCCTTGAGGCTGCGCTCGAGGCTGGCGAGCGACCGCTCGATGGGGTCGATGTAGTGCGACGCGTCCAGTTTGTCCAGTCCGTTGCGCGGCTCGGCCTTCGGCGGCGGCTTCTGCTCCTCCGGGTCGCGCATGACGGGCGCGAGCGAGGGGTCGGCGAGGGAGGTGCCGTCGCTGGGCTGGGAGCTCGCGGCGGGCGGCGGCGGAGGGGGGGCGGGCAGCGGCGCCGCGGGGGGCGGGGAGGGCTCCTTCTGCTCGGGTTGCGGCGCGGGGGGAGGGGTCGGCTCCGGGGGAGGCACGCTCACGGTCGGCTTCGGCTCCGGCTGGGGCGCGGGCTCGGCCGCCGCGGCGGGGGGAGGCGCGGGAGCGGCGGTGGTGGGGGGGACGACCGGCGCGGGGGGAATCGGCACCGCCACCGGCATCACCGGCGGAACGACCTTCTGCGAATACAGTAATCGTCAGTAAAAATCTACTAGAAACCCCACAGCTACGTTACTTGAGACAAGATAGGATAATTACGTTTTGCGGTGGCTGATGAATCTTCTTTGATTTCTTTTTCGGAGTTCTTCCAGAACCGGTGCCTGTAAAGAATTAATATTTCACGTGACATTAAAGCGCTCCGAAAGGACGAATGCGCAAGTAATCCTCGGATACACGTATTTGACATCTTCAATTTAAAAAAAAATTGTAAATATGCCTACTTGACATTTTACCTACTCAAAAGGTATAATTTATTGTAATCAGTGTACACGCGAATATTTTATGGTGCCAGTAATTTTCTTACCTCAAGTGCTCATCGATAAATAAGAAGTTTTAATTTCCTTACTCAGATCTCAGGGTAACTAAATAAAATACAAAATACATTACTTAAAAGATTTACTTAAATCGTTATATACTGAAATATATACAATGTTTATTTTCACTCACTCTTACATCTAAATCAATTTAAGTCATGAGTTGATTAAATCATCATAAATGTAACACACAGTGTTTCTGTAAACACGCTTGCAACTTTCTACATGAATATTACAACTAAAATTTTGTAATATTCTGTTATTACATCTAATTGCACCACATATTTTACTAAAATAATCGAGTGCGACCAAACCAAGTACAGATAGCGGAGCCGTAAGCAGCCATCGTTTCCAAATAAATGTTAGCTGAATTTTGTTCCAAGTCAAACAGAGAGGGTTACACGGATTCGGACGGACTAGTAAATTAAAACATTGATTTGCTGCCTACAGAACCGCAATCTTTACAATACATGCAAGCTGATCAAATAAAAACACAATGACAATTTCGATTGCTTTTTAGGCAAGTTAATTAAAGTAAAGTATACATTTCAAGTTTGTTCTCTCCTTGTGGGCCAAAGGCTAGTAAAGGAACTAATATAAAATAATGTTTGTTACAAACTAACTTATTTATGTAATATATTATTAAGATCTCTTAACAATCCGCGAATTGTACTTGACAACATAATCGGTATGTTGAAACAAAGCAACAGTCTTTTAACAGAATTGCCGGCAACTACTAAAAAGTTTCCAAATAAAATGTAACAGACAACCTGAAATATTATGTGTAAGATCTTGGTGTCATCTTGAGTATAATACATACATAATCTTTAATTTCGGATTTAACATTACAAACTACAACAGTAAAATGCTCAACATTTTATAAATGTGGTTGTTAATTTGTGATATATATTTAAGTATGTACACCCAGAAAAAACATGGCAGATTCAACGCCGATGACAAATTTTACGCTATATTTATCAGAATTAAATATTTATACAAATTTGTAAAACCATACTTAAAATACTGTGTGCTAAATCTAGCAATCTTATGACAACTTGTGAAAGCATGTGAATTTTTAATAACAATCAAATAAATAGAAAAAATGAAACATCGATGTTTCCGTGATGAAGTAAACTTTAAGATTTTTTATTATAAAATAATAATAACTAAAATAGAAGCAAAATTTACAAACGTTTACGACATCTAACAGTTTTCCTGAATTCATCAAATGAAATTTACAAAATCTATGGTAAAATAATTTATACCGTTACACTTGCAGATTTATAGTTCTAAGCAATATAGCCTATAATTTGTGGTGAAATATCAACTGCAAACTGCAAGTGACCACTCGCAGTTTATAATTTGTTTAATATGTAAAATTTAATGATAATTACTTTATTAAAATTAAACAATTTTATGGATTTATTATGAAGGTTTTGATCATCTGGTTCAGAAAGAGTTCCAACATTGAACATTTTAATTATATTTTATTAGAACATCTGATGATAGTAGGTAATATGCAGTTTGATTTTTTTATCTATGTATGTATGCAACACATTTAATTATTCAATGAAGGATCCCTTCAATAAGCCCAGCGTACCACAATAGGGTAGTAAGTGTCTGGATAATGTCCACCATTTTATATTATTGACTAAACAATTTTCTTTTCAATGAGCAACATAATCTGCAATAAATTATTAGGTTTGCAAACAATTTGTGAAGGAAGGAGGCCAGCTTGGGTATTTTCGGAAATTATACAAACGGGTGTAAGAGAATTTGGATAACACATCACATTAATCTTCGAGAGTAAGCATCAATGTGTATCAGTAAAGCATAAAACCAATAAAACATACCTTTTCAAAGAAAATTAATAAAAACATGTCACAATATCATCCTATTTGTGAAATGAGAGACCGGTCCAACAAGGGGGTTAAATTTTGTTTGGTAATGTGGTATCCGTCCTTACACAATTGTTTGCAATAAGTGAGTTCACACGCAGACCGTATCGCCAGCTGGTGCGGAGCGCGGGGGAGACGAGACCCGCCTCGGACCGGGTCTACTCTAGCCTCGCGGGTCGCTCATCGAACACCGTGCTTAGTCAGTACTTTCACACTCGTCATTAGTACCGTGAGATCTGAGTTTACCAATAATTTTATAGAGACTTATGGATGCAAATGAAACAATATCGCACTTGAGGACATGTTAAATATTAGGTCATGTGAAAAGGTATATCCTATTGGTTTATGAAATCAAACCAAACAAATAGTTGTTTTACCGGCACCATTGCAAATGAATAGCTAACACCAAAGCTGGCTTCTCCTCCTCGCTAACCTTAGTGCCTTTACCAACATTTCTTACGAACCGCGACAAATTTTACTCCGAATTACTAAAACTGAATCAAAACTTAAGGTGGTATCCCTCTTCAATATCACAGAATAAAAATCATATCAAAAATTACTCTCACAGCATTCACTCATTGCAAGCAAACATAGCTAGCAGTGTGGCTTAGCAGACTGCAATGTTTCACATTCCACAGTGCACAAGATGTTTTACAAAATTAATTTGTAAACAGCACAAGGAAACGAAAAGACACAACCTGTATCTGTACATCTTACCGCACAGTTTATACAGAAACCTATTAGATAAAATGAAATAATAACCTGATTTTAATTAATTGTCTTTAAAATATTCAGAATCCGAACAACACCTCTCATTCAAAACACACATACGGATTTAGACATAGCTGTCTGAGAATTTAATCTAAATAAAAAAAGTAAAATCTCCAAAATAAAACATTTTTGGGATCCATTTTAATATGTACACGAGGCAATAAATAAAATCGCTAATAGAATATAAAACTTTCATACTCGCGAACGAGATACTTATTGTACCCTATCCACGTTTAAAAACTACATACATAAACATACAATAATTATCAACCTTCCAGATGCCTTTTACCATCTCAACTTCTCGCATTTCCTAGGTCACATTTCTGTCAAACATTCTTTCACTGATATAAATTTCAGACTAGATTAATTATGGATAGTAAACTATTTAAATAAATCAGATTGAAATGAACATATAGAATGGAAACCTTTAAAAAATACTGGCAAAGGTAAAAAAATGTTTTCTGTGTACACATCGGTGAAAAAATATCTAATAACCTAAGTCTACTTCATTATGTGTATAATCAAAGCTTGAAAGTATTCTTACAATGTGTAATATTCGTCTTAATTTAAATGCAAAGTTTAAAATCTAGGACTAAAATAGTAATTTACATTTAGCGAGTTGGTAGGTATAATATTGTTTGATGGATGAGATAAGAGTGTTGTTATAGTTTGTTTGGGTGTGATGTCTAACCTGCTTCGCTGTCGCTGGAGTCGGACGAGCTGGTGTCGGTGCTGGAGGAGGAATTGGAAGAGTCGGAGGAACTCGACGACGAGGACATACCGCCTCCGCCGCCCAGCGCGTCCTTCACGCCTTCTGCAACAAAAACAATGTACAACTGGCTGCCTACCATGAGCTTTATTATGCGATCCAGTTTAGGTCCTAAACTGAACTGCTTCGCTTGACGTATGCTATGGACGCTGACAAAATATCAGAACCTAAACATGACCTAAACTGAATTGGAAGATAAAGTTTCGTTCACTCAATTCAGTTGGTTCACTTTTGTGTCACTTTTCAAACAGGTCATGGTACAGCTGCAGGTCTTTTAGCACAGTGTTCTGCAAACTTTTTGTGTTCAAGGTGCATCTAGGAAATCGGAAAATTTTAGAAATACCTACACCATTAAATGAAAAATCATTTTTTTAATGCGAAACATGAGCTTTTTTAGTTGAGCTTATGCGGCCTAAATATAGAGTAGCTTAACTGAGATAGGTAACCTTATTTTTCCGAGGCACACCAACTAATGACCACGGTACACCAGTGTGCCGCGGCACACACTTTGCGGAACACTGCAGTTAGCACATTGTCAACAGCGCCACGATCAGCAGTGCAATTTATCAATGAGAGTTTTAGCCAATCGTCACTGACCTTACGTCGTCGTACCAAGTTTCATTACTAAAACATTCACTAAAACAGCCAAGATCTTCTCAGTCACTTCTGTTTTGCGAGTGATATAAAGATACTACGTTAGCTTTATAGCATCGTGTGGACTGGCTTTATTGAACATGTCATCGTAAAATTAAAATCAAACAGGAACTCAAAACTTATCTCACATAATATGTTATCATATCACGCACGCATAACTCATACTTCACAGGTTAGGCTAAGAATTTACGGAGCGATTTTCACCAGAGCCCGCCGTGGTGGCGGGACAGCTGTTTTATTTTTTATCTCACGAGACCGGTTGTTTGTGCGGTTACGCAGCCGCCGCGCTTGCGATCATAAAATTTTCCGCCCGCCGATCTTTCGCAGAGCAGATGCTGAGACATTTTGTAGTTGAAATGAGGATAAGCTTGTCAAGCATTTAAGCCAGTTAATGTCACCTCAGTTTAATCTGCTTTGCACAGTACTAGTAATGGTCAATGTGTGTGGAGCTGACTAAGATGTGGGTCTCCACATATGTTTTCCTTCAACATTTAATTTTTAAAGTAAAAAAATATTTATTATTTATTTATAAAGAGCAATAGCAATTGCCAACACTCTAACGCTGTATAAAATTGTTATTTACCTTTTTTCTGTTGCTGCTTCTTGTTTGCTCCTAGTTGCCCAGATACGTCTTGAAGTCTTTTCTCTAACTCCTGTTTCTTCTCCGCCATTTGTTCGTCTTTGGACTTTCCTGATACTTTCCGATCTGCACAAACATAGAATGACAATGTGAAAGCCGTTTTGATTTGTATAATAAAAGCTAACTACCAACATTATTTTACGGAAGAGGATGGGCTGAGGATAGGTGTCATGATTAATTAAATGTAATAAGAAGAGGATATTTTACGTAAGGTTAGCAACGGATATAAAGGAAAAGGGTTATAATGTCGGCATCACTCACAATGAGGCTTACGTGTCTTTTTCCGTAGGCAGGAAGCGACGTAGTTCTCCAACTCTCGAAGCGTGGATGGTTTTAGAGTTTCAAAATCAATCTCGATTTCATCTGGATTTGAATCTCGCAGTGAAGGTTCTCTGCTTTGAATAATGTGCACCACTTTGCCGAGTTTATCGCCTGTTTTGGGGAAATAATAAAGTTAGATCTCGGTAGACTTGTATGCAAGACAAACGTAACAATTTTCACTTTACTGCTAGAATTAATCTACCCCAAAATATTTGCATTTAACCCAGACGTTACTGAAACTATTTTATTCCTTCGATTATTGTGAATTTGGTTTTCAAATGGATCAAAATGGATGAATATTTAAAAAAATCTATTTTCTTATAAAATATTATTTATCATTTATCAGCGTTGTACTAACCTGGCAGCTTGTTGATATCTAGCGAAAGCTGACGTTTCTCATCATACGACATAGGTTTCGCGGTGTCTTCGTCGTCGGTGTCGTTCTGCGGGGGAGGGTGTGGCGCGGGCGCGACGGCCGCGGCGGTGGAGTTCTTCTTCTTAGCTGCGGCGGCGCCTCGCGCGGCGCCCTTGGCCCCCGGCCCGGCCCCGGCTCCCGCGCCGCTCGCCGCGTTCGCACCGCGCTTGCCGGTCTTGTTGCCCCGAGCGGCCGTTGCTGCGGCTAAGGATTACATCGATACTATAGATACACGTAAACTGACCCTAAATCTATACTATACTATGTCACAGAATAGGTACAGAAAGCGCACTCCGCACTTTGGCCAGCGCCACACTTGACGGAAATTCCGTCGCCGATCTTTCGCGGCGGAGCGCAATTGTATTGCCAACGGAGCAACCGATCTTCCACGTAGTGTGCCCGCTATTTGTAATTTATATGCAATAACATGTATTGACGTTCCGTCGGGAAAGATCCGCGACGGAATTTCCGCCAAGTGTGCGCCGGCCAAATAGGTGCAAAGCTACAAGTACATTGGCGGCCCGCCCGGCCGGGTCTTGGCAGGTAGGGTTCACACTTGCCGCTCGGCTCGCACGCTAGCCGCGTCTCGCGCCTATCACGCGACAGCTCGACAACCCATCCGCGTCACTCCGCGCCAAAGAGTGACAGAGTTATGAGTTAGAAAGAGAGGATTTGTGTAGGTGAATATTGAACTAGGTAATGAGCGCTTGCGCCAGCTGAATTGCACTTTTTTTCGTCGCAGCAAGAGTCACTATTTAAATAAACGGCTTCGCGAAGTCAGGCTTCTGTACCTATTTATTCTGTGCTAATGTGTAATCTTCGGGTAGAAAGCTGCTGTTTCTCTGAGTGTCATAGATTTTCATGGTACCACGTGAGGAGGCTAGTTATAATATCAGTTCGAAGCCACTCTCAATTAGCCTACTAATAGTCATTTCAAGCTTTTTCACTGTCACAGTTATATGGATTACTAAAAAATATTATCTATAGAGTAATAGAAAAATGGACACTTACTCAACTTACCCAACGATTCCGCAATTGTATTAGCCTTTGCCGCGTAAGCAGCGATAGTATTGGCTTTCGGAACCGCGTTGGGTACAGCGTTGGGCTTCTTATTAGATGATTTATCCTTGGTCTTTTTCTTGGCTTTCTTCTTAGTATTAGACTCCTCGACGAGTTTTCTCATTTTCTCTTGCAACGCATGTAATTCCTTCTCGAGAAGTTTCACTTTGTTATTTCTTTCTTCGTCGGAGCCGTCAGATTCAGATTCCGACTCGGAGCCAGATTCCGAACCTGATGAGGAACTTCCTTTGTCTATGTTGTGTGGGATTCCTACATGTACAGGTTCGTCAGGAATCTTAGCATACCTGAAGCAAATTACGTATGTATAAGTTTTTGGTCACATCAAACGTATAATGCAATGCAGCAAATAAAGACATATACGATGACGCAGAAGATACATTTCTCGCGCGCCGATACCTTAGGTAGTCGCACGCGGTATTGGGCAAGTACAATTGGGTATAATCTTTACTTACCTCATTTCAAACACATCTTGTAATTTCCGAGCCATAGCAACAACATCATGATCCGGGGGGTTATACTTGTAGCAGTTTGTAAATATTAGGCGCACATCAGCAGCAAATTCAGTAGCCGTTTTGTAAGCACGACCATCCATCTTTTGCTTCACTGTGCCGAGATCCATCGGCTTTTTTATAATATCAAAGTAATCATGGAGTCCAAGAAGTTCGGCATCCACGGGTTTATAAAATGGCCAGGCGTAACCCTGACAAAGAAAATTACAACATATTAGACGAGATTTGACTTAGTTACAGCTGAAATCAGCGTAGCTAATTAAAAATAAACAATTAACATGGATAACTGTCGTTTTTCTATTCACAGCAATCATTTATTATCACATCTATATTATTTATGAATAAATAAAGACTCACTGAATGTTTCTTAGAGAACAGTTCTTTTAGAATTTCATTACAACTCTTGAGGGCATCAGAGAGCTTCTCTTTGCCCTTAGCTAGCTGCGGAGTCAGGGCAGAGTGATGTGCCGCGCCAGCTGCCACACTTGGGGACATGCCACCCATTTTGAACCCATCATCTCCTGTCCTATTAGTCTGTAGAAGAAAATGCGGTAATTTATTCAATGCCTTACCCATACCGTGGTATGATATCACATCTTACTTGCATAAAAAATAGGCAAAAAGAAACTTTACAGCAGACGCGTTTTCTTTACAAAGTAAAAAAAATGCTGAAAAATTTAAATGAACGAAAAAATCTCAAGTGTAAATTACCTTTTTCTGGCGTCCACTTTCTCTCCTCGTAGATATCTTAGCGGGCTTAGGTCCCCCTTGCTGGTCTATTGTAGGAGTAGTGTATCCACCTTCAAAGGAGCTGCCCATAGGCGTGGTCGTATCAGCTTTTCTTTTCACACCTTTTTTTACCTAGGGACGCATATCTTAGCTCAAATACTTGTTATAAATCAAGGCTTGATTAAAAATTGATATCTACAGAGTACTCTCTGTTAACTCGTGATCACTTTATTCATTAAACTTAAAAGCTTCGTATGGTAAATTAGATTGATTTATTTTGAGGAAATCAGACATTCTGTAAGTAATCAAATGAGAGTTTAAATAAGACCAAAAACATGTTTTTACAAATTGTACAAGGGAAAGGTAAATACAAATACAATTTGTAACCCTACTATCAATTCAAGACTAGGAGTACCGACCTTAGCAGGTTGCGTCTGGGATAGAGCGACCGCGGGGAGGGCAGCCACAGGGGTGGTTGCCGGCGGCGCTACGTGGAAGCTGGATGGTTGAGTTGCAACCTGGAGAAAATAATATAACTTAATGGTATCCCACAAACATTACATTTCTATAAAATAGTGTCAAATCAGTGTATTTATTTTAAACTTTGTTGGATGGTGACAAGTTTAAGAATTTTTGATCTAAAAAAATTCTAAAATACAATCTTACATGTTTTATTCTCTTAAAATCCCAACCCAAAAGTTGGGGCCTCTTTGAGAATATCTCACCTAGTCTATAGTCTAGGTATGTTAGAAAAATAAAATGATTAGAGTATTTTTGAAAAAATCAAGGGCCCGGTTTCCCTGCTGTGCACAGTGTATCAAAAGCCCATATTTTTTAGATAAATTCCCAGAGTGACTTTTTTGGAATGTTTTTGCATACTTAGGTACAGTAGGGTCAAAGAAACCCATTTTAGAAGTTTGGGCCAATTTGCCCACCGGGGGGGCAAGTTGGCCCCCCACTGGGGGCAAGATAAGATTTTATATCCCAAAAATTATATTAGGCTGCAGAGGTCTTATGGAACAAGTATGGGTTAAATCGGTTGAAAATGGCCTGAGATATGGCCGTTCAAACTTCCAAAATATCGGAAAAAGGGTGAAAAATGCCCATATTTGACCTCATATTGCTCAGAAGAGCACAACTATGCGCAAAATCTTTTTACACTCCTAGATTCAGCATAACGTGGGATTACTAGATCAATCAAAACCCCGATGGGTTTTTCCTAGAACCCGAGATATAGGACTTTGAAAATTTTCAAAAAAAACCCTAAAATCGAACCCATCTAAAGTGTTTTACATATGACAAAAATAATCAAATAGCTTCGGGAACACGTTATTTTCAAAATTTTCAAAAAAAAACCCTAAAATCGAACCCATCCTAGAGGGTTTTGCCTTTTCTGGGGGACTCCATCTTCAAAGGGGGGGTAGTGTTAGATAAATAATGTGATTGTTAGACAAAATTTTCAAAAAAAAACCCTAAAATCGAACCCGATTTTAGGGTTTTTTTTGAAAATTTTCAAAGTCTTATATCTCGGGTTCTAGGCAAAACCCATCGGGGTTTTGATTGATCTAGTAATCCCACGTTATGCTGAATCTAAGAGTGTAAAAAGATTTTGCGCATAGTTGTGCTCTTCTGAGCAATATGGGGTCAAATATGGCCATTTTTCACCCTTTTTCCGATATTTTGAAAGTTTGAACGGCCATATCTCAGGCTATTTTCAACCGATTTGACCCATACTTGTTCCATAAGACCTCTGCAGCCTAATATAATTTTTGGCACATAAAATTTCATCTTGCCCCCAGTGGGGGGCCAACTTGCCCCCCCGGTGGGCAAATTGGCCCAAACTTCTAAAATGGGTTTCTTTGATCCTACTGTACCTAAGTATGCAAAAACATTCCAAAAAAGTCACTCTGGGAATTTATCTAAAAAATATGGGCTTTTGATACACTGTGCTGTGGGATGATGAAGGCTAACAAATCTAATGTAACATAATAAAACGGCAAGAGATTGTTTGTTTGTTTAAACGTGAAGACACTAATCTCTGGAACTACCCATCAGATTTGAAAAATTATTTCTGCATTAGATAGCTCATTTCTTGTGGAATGCTATTTATTTGTTAAATAAAAAGGCGGATGAAACCGCCGGGCACAGCTAGTATCTCACCTGCTGCGGTAATCCAGTGTGAGTGGCGGGGGGAGTGACGGAAGGCGTTGTGGTTGTATTGGTGGAGCCGACGAGAGCGGGGATCGGGGCGGGCGCCTTGACCGGCGCCTTGTGCGGGGTCGCCGGCACAGCGGGCCCCGCCGCCCCGGACGCACGTTTCTTCGTACTACCCCCCTTGCCCCCTTTTGATGGCATTTCGATCTCCTTCTCCTCTTTGTCCATTTGCGCTATCTGTTGAGTAAGGCGCGGGACATACAGAAAAGACGTAAGACGAGGACGCGTCGCAGACAGTTATGTCTCTTCGTCCCTTTCATAGAAAATGTATAGAAGCGTCGCGCCGCAAAACATACAGAAGAGACGGGGCGCCGTCACATTTTGTATGAAAGGGACGCGAAAGAGACAAATGTCTGCGCCCCGTTTCTTCTCTCTGGCCTGCGCCTTACATTACTGTCAAGCTTCTTTCCAGAGCTCGTATTCTCTCAAAAAATAAATAGGTAATAGGCTCTCTGAAGTTAGCTGTTATGTTTTATCTCGCTTACTCTAATCAGTAAGTATATGCGCTATCCTTTATTGCATCTAATTTTAGAGGGACAAACATCAGTTGTAACTACTGTAAATATGTGTTTGAAATAAACTTCAATAATTATAGCCGATTTTTGGAATGAAGTTCCTTAACACGGCTTGCAGTAGGAGTTGATAGGTAGAAATCGTAACATAACACACAGTAACATTAGTACACTAGTGATAATAATAGAAGTATTTCAATGACTATTGTAGACTTACCCGGTTCAAGAATAATTTTTCTAAAGTCTGTGCCATAACCACTACATCTTCGCCCGGTTTGTTGTAGACGTAGCAATTGGTAAACATAGTATTGAAATCTTGAATACATTCTTGTGCAGAATAGTAGTAGTTGGACTCGAGACGCTTTTTGACTGTGCCTAAATCCATGGGTTTCTTGATAATTTTATGGTAGTCCTAAAAATATCAAAAATAATTAGTTGATCAAGTTTCCTAAGCCATTTACATTAGTGTTGAATAGTGAACTGAGAATTACTACTCACGGGGAGGTTCAATTTCTTGGCATCGACAGGTTGGTGAAAAGGCCAAGCAAACTGATGCTTCCACACAGCCTTCATGACATTCTTTTGGAGGAACGATAACTGATTGGTCATTCGCCCTTGTCGACGAGGCGCATCTTCGGGCGGCGCGCCATTGACGGGCTCCGCCGATGGCTACAAACAAATTTACATAGCAATTACTCATCTGAAAGAGCTCAAAACTTACAGAGCCTGTAGTAAGTTATTCTAGTACCTACAACCATACAGAATCATTCACTGCAGTCTTTCTAGTGTCAACTATCTCAAATCTTTTTTCAAAACGCTCAATCTATAGTGCAGTAGACACTCATTCTGAGTGTGAACCATTTTAAAGACTAGTTGACAACTTGGTTTTTACATTCAGAAAAAAAAATACTGGGACAAAAAATGCACTTAATAGAAACTCCAAACCCAGAATTATTACACACAAACTATGAAAAGACATGCCTCTTGCTTGAAGGGAGACCTACTTTCATACACTTTCACCATTAGTCACAAGGTCCTTTTGAAGGGCATTATATTCGAACAATCATTCACAAAATAGCCTATCAAGGTTGAATCAGAGAACCATATTTTCAACTACAATTTATTTATTTTCGTCTGTGAACCTAGGTAACAAAATAGATGGTTGAACTTAAAGATCTAATAAGAAAATAGAACTTACCGTGCTGGTTGTTGCGAGAGGATCGACTGCCTGCTGCATTGTGCTGGAGTCTGCAATCTACCTGCCAAATGACAACTACTGTAATAGGGCACAAAAGATAAAAATAAAGAAAATAAAGTTTCACACAATAACTCTCACCTCAATCGTAACAAGAGGCTCATCCAATCTCTGGCTTAGAGGCATCAGCTATATCCTCTTAGAACACTAAACCATTCTATCATAATAAGTCAGTGTTGGTGCTTCTGCACCTAGATGGAAGTCACAGAAGTCTTCCAATTCATCATCATACAAAACCTACCTGAAAATTAAAAAAAAAAATATGGTTCACTTAGTAATTTAGGTTTTTAATAAGTTTAACCTCTGTGGCCCAGTGGGTGAAGGCCCGCCTGAGAGACATGAGGTTGCGGGTTCGATCCCCGCTGCGGGACAAAAATGTTTGTAGTATTATGTATCAATCATGTGGTTCCCATAACACAAGCACTGCTTACTTTGGGGCTATAATGATGCTGTGTGAAATGTCCAGCATTTTTAATTTATTGTTTATTTTGTATTAACACAGAATACTACAGACGGTATTATAGTAGTGTAGTTATAGTAGTAGCTGCACTTGAAGTGCAAAGCTACAAGTACTTTGGCGAACCCCGTCCCGGCGGGTTAGTTCAGGGCCTCGAGCACGAGTATGCACAAAGTCTACTATTCGATCCGTGACTGTAGTATAGTCTCTCAAATGTATTGGGATTTTAGTTCAGTCAAGTTACCACTGGAGGCGCTGCACCGGAATCCCATACATTTGAGAGACTATACTACAGTCACGGATCGAATAGTAAACTTGTGCATACTCCTGCTAAAGGCTCAGTTGAGTCCAGATAAAAGACAGAGACAGAGTTTCGCGATAGAAAGAATAGCAACATTACCCAATGTTGCTCGATCGATAGCGGTAGGCACGAAGAGCTTGTGCGACCTGAATTGCACTTTGTTGCGTCGAAGCAAGAGTCGCTATTTATATAAATGTTTTCGCGAAGTTCTGTTCCAGAAACTTTTAATTTATGTTACCTTGCTTATGTTGCAGGGTAGATGAGGTATATCAAATTAGCAGCACCTGTTTTGATGGTTGCTGATCAGACGTCAGGGAATCTAAAACAAGAGGACATGATCTATGAACATCCATATTTAATTATTTTGTGATGAGCATGCATGTCAATAAACTACATTGTTTGAGCAGTAAGTTAAAACTAAAGGGTAAACAATGAATTGAATGTTTTTTTTGTGTTTATCCACACTTAAGTTCCTTATTTTATTGATAATGAAGTCTTATCAAAATTTTCAATTAATGCAGGAGTTCACTTTAGTAGGTATTGTCCCTGTATATGGTGCTAATCGGTGCTACAACCAACAAATTTTAAGATCTCAACAATATTTTCGACCGTACAAATATGGATTCCATGGCCGTGTTGGTTAAGTAATGTATAATACATGTGATAATAAGTAATACATGTGATGCATTTATTGCAGGCAAAATTGGAGGGAAAAAATCTGGCTTCGTAACAAGTGCCTATGTTGGTAAATAAACAGTAAGAGCCAGTCTTCTAAGCATTTTGATGACTTATGTTAGTTTTCAGCATGTTTTTTTGTGAGTAAATGTTATACATTTGCTCACAAAAAAACATACCTATGATGGGGTGTCCCCACAGGTTTTTTTTTTTTTTTTCTTTAATTTCTACAACATCTGCAATGTTTTTCCTAATAGGTAAATTGGTGTAAGTAGGTATAACAGTTAGAGACCGGATTATACTATAACAACATAAATAGCTTGAAATAATGAAAAATCCTTAAAATATGCATGGAAAGTGTCAAAATGTGCAACACAAGTAGGAAGAAAATACCTAGTAGGTAGTTATTGATTTTTTTATTGTCAGTAAATTAGCAAGTGCTTAACGTTTTGTACTCTCTCTCAATTTGTTCCAAATGTTTGGTACTAAGCTAGGTGGAAAAAACTCAAAAAGTATTTTTCCAAATATAAAACAAAATTATTGAGTTGTATTGTATTTGAATTTAGATACTATGTTATTACTACACACTTATTGTTTCTAGCAAAAGTTCACCCACCTCATCATTAAAACTATTAATTTGACACAAAGGCCCAAAGCCTGGGTTGTTTCTTAGTCAAAATCTTATCAAACTTGTTCAGCTATAAAGTAAATTTCCTGTACTATATCTAGAAATTTTGAAAACTAGCTTCCGCCCGCGGCTTTGCTCTCATGATACCTCATTTATTTATTTTAGCCATTTGTGTACCACTGCTGGGCAAAGGCCTCCCCCCATTCCTTCCAGACCACACGATCCTGTATTAGGAATTCCCAGTCGGCTGCAAATTTGTCGAGATTCTCCCGTGATACCTACCCGGATAAAAAGTAGCATGTGTTATTTCCAGGTCATAAACTATGTAAATTCTAAATTTCATTAAAATCCGGTAAGTATTTCTTGTGTGATAAAGTAACAAACATCCATACATCCTCACAAACTCTAGCATTTATAATATTAGTAGGAGTAGGATATAGTGAAAATAAGCATCAACACAAAATTTTGAGCAAAATATGTAATAATCGATGAAAATGGGATTAATATGCAAGTTCAATATGCAATAGCATATAATCCGGTCTCTAATAATACACCATAATATCCTTGTGCAGCTTAGAGACCAGATTCCAAATGTCAGTATGAGAACATCATCCTCAGGCTGGATTCCTAACAAATTACCTTTAACTTGTACCATTTTTGCTTTTAATATGGCCTTAAATGAATAAATACTACAGTATCGTATTCAACACACAGACGAATAGTTTCATTGCCTTAGTTTTATATTTTAAATCTTTTGGTCCAGAAACCCTCACAGATGTCCTAAGAAGACCCTACCAAAGATTCTTTATAACCTTACAATGGTTTAGGTACGCATAGAGGATGAACATACAAATATTCATTTTTATTTTAATACTTAGTTGATATTATATCAAAATGTTTGAGTTTGCGAGTGTTAAAAGCTCTAATATTGGGTACGTCAAACCACATAACGTCAACATGACACTAACTTTTTTGAAAAAGGGAGGGAAAACTAGATAGAGACGATAAGCATGCTTTACTATTGAAATATACTGGTTACTAGTTCTAGTTATTACCAGACTATGGTGAAGCAAAAAGGAGGGTTATGATGACTATATAAGTATCTTAGGCAGAAATATTTTGTACTTTGGAGGTAAGCTACCTACAGCATAGTAAATAGCATGTAATATTACATAAAATAAACCAGCTTCAGCCAACAAATTTTGTGTAACAAAATAATATAATTGACATACTGCAAAAATGTATTGTAAGAATAAGAACATGGCAAATGAATCATTTTGTAACCATAAAATTTCACCATAACCTCCAAATTTTATGTCAATGCAATTTGCAAGTATATGTTTTAATGACCCCAGTATGAATTTAAGGGATTTAGTTATGGATTGCTTACATTATTTTGTTCTCAATTTATTACTTTTTATAGACAGAACTCATCAAATGAAAAGCAAAAGCACATAATTCTGGTTACAAAACATGATGGAAAGTATGTCACTGAATGCACAATGAGAATGCCACAGCATTAAGGTCTAGAACATTCTCTGGGATCATCCAAGTAGGGGAGAATAAATGGGGATGTTTCAGGTTGATGTAAAACAACATTATCAGTTCTATGTCAATAATTATATATTGCACCATATTTTTTCGGATTATTGTAACAAGAAGCTAAGATTCATGAGATTTATTTGAGGGTATTGGACAAGCTACCTTGGAAATCATTCTGCATTCTATCGAAACACTTATGTATGCTATTTCGCATCACCAGTCTCCCCAAAGCCAGAAACAAGTATAAATTTCTTAAAAAACAACTTCAGACATTGTATAACAATGAAATAACGTCTTCATTTTAGGCGCTAATACGAAGAAAATTACCTAGAAAGAGGCCAAGAACAAAATGCTGAAATACAACCTAAATATCTATCATGCATAGCCAAATTATACATCAAAATGAAGCCCTACGCAAACTAAATCGAGAGAAACATAATCTATTAGAAATTATCACTGTAAAAGCTCAAATTATTATGAAAAACGACTTACGAAGAAATATTAACGCCAATATGGCGGATGAACTAAAAATACGATGCTAGAGTCACTTCTCCAAACACAAAATTATATCGATTTGTATCACTCAGAATCCACACAACACAATAAACTGATTTCTGATCATACAAATATCATATTAATACATTGTTTTTTGTAAATCAAATGCGCAATTATCTGTAAACAATAAAGAAAAGCACGACACAAACTCCGAGAATTCAGCGAACATCAGACATGGCGGCGAACGAAGCGGCAAGGGCGTCAGCCTTTTTGGAATCATAAATTTATTATTTTCGCACCGCAACAGAAAATACTGGAAAAGCATCATAGAAAAATGTAAAATAAACATGTATTTTATAATTTCATACTCAGATGACGGAACAATTCATGAATATCATTGGATTGAATTACGACGATTCATCGATTTGGTTTTTTTTTATTTTTCCCGAGTCCAAAACTCGCTCTTGACCAGTATTGCCATGGTAACTAGTAGAAAAATGAAAATGCTAACTAGAATGAACGGCCTTATAGGTAAAGCCGAAATCAGACGGTTCATTTTGCGTTCATTTCTGCCTTTCATTCGGCATCTTTCACTAGAATGAGCGTCTGAACTTGAAATGAAAGAAAAATGAAAAGTGAATTCACTAATGAAACAATCCAACACAATACTGTCGGATCGGTTCATTCCGGAATGAAAGGAAAATGAACGCGCACTCCGAAAGAAAGCAAAATGAACCTTCTGAACACGAAAATGAACGTTCACTCGAAGTCAGCCATCCAAGACGCACGACCATAGAGTAACTTTTTGTGACTTATTGTCTAATTGTCTATGACATGGATAAGAATAGAAAGTGAATGTTCATTTCAAGGGGGTGGGGCAGGGTGGACTGTAGAGTGGCTCTACAGTCCGCGGTTAATATTTTCCCTAAAACGAAAATGTGTTCACATCACAGTACGTGGGATAAAGATGAACCGAGGGCAGTTGGCCGTCTCGTCCCATAATCTAAACGTTGTAAATGCTTGGTAAACTGACAGTTTTTGTTCTGCAACTCACTACTAGATGATCTAAGTATTATTATTATTTAGCTTACTGAATTTAAGGGAAAGATCACGAAAGTAGCAATACTAAAATTGGCGGAGCTACCAGCGTAAAAAAATTATGCGGTTTATTGTTTCGTTTTGTTGATGGATTATGATGTTTAGGGCCGTTGAGACTTTCAGTTTCGTCAATCATGGCAAATTCAAGCACAATCAACATTTGAGATCAGTTAGGTAAAGCCTAGCCTAGGCCAGCTTATGCGAGTGCGAGCAAGAAGGCGAATCGATTCAAGGCGAGAGCGATAGAGAGGCAATGCGAAGCTGGTCTAGGTTGGCCCAGCGTGTATTCGCAGCATAATATTACTCCACAGAGTACTTTGTATTGTAACACAGGAAATATACTCTATGGTGCGATGGTGGTGTACCGCGCAGTGTTGCCAGAAGGTTACTTTTGTAACCTTTTAGGTGATTTTTGAACTGCATTGGTTACTTTTAGGTTACACTAATGAAAAGGTTACTTTTAGGTGATTTTTCGGAATTTGTAGAATTAATTTTTTATTTCTTCCATAAATGCAACGTGAAGCGGAACGCTCGTTTTAGAATTTTTCATGTTTTTCAAGCTTCGTTAGCAGTAGAACTCAAGGATTTTATATACTAACGTAACTGGATGGTTAACTCGACTTTAATGTAAAAGGGATTTTAAATAAAATAAAATAAAAATCGTTTATTTCAGACAATCTTACAGTCCATAGAGACACACAACTAAAAGAAACAAATTAACAAATTTTAAACCTTATCGCGACTTATCAACGTTCTTTATAATTCAATCTGGGTTATAAGTATTGTCGGTCTCGTTGAGAGGACTTCGTGGTAGCTTTGTCCCCATGACATTTAAATTTCAGGATATTCACTAGGGATTAAGAATGTTTAGTTCATAAAATCATGGTCGCCCTTTAGAAAGAGACAAACCACCCAAGTTTTATCTCTCAAGTGGACCGTGTTTTCTGTCTCAGTGAACCTTCCAGTTACGTTTATCCAAGACGTGCCAATTGATTTAAAAAAAAAATAAAAAAAAAAATAATTAGTAAAAAAAATATTTTTCAGGATCACTAGTGCATTATGTATTTAAAATATACATTTTAGAATTTTATCAACTTATAAAGAAATTGAAATTCAGATTTAGTATAAATCAATATAAATAAATCTAGAAATGCGGGCAAGTGCTCAAATACTCATCGATGTGTCTGTAAGTCAAACAACTAATATTTTATTCTTTAGCAACTTTTAATACCTTTCCAGTAGGAAATTATAAAAGGTTACTTTTTATACAAAAAGGTTACATTTTTTTATATTTTAGGTAATTTCTGACAAGACCCGACTGGCAACACTGGTACCGCGTCGTCTGTGGGTGGTGATACTGGCAGCGTTGCCATATCTACCAACTTGTAGGTAGATCTACCTACTTTGCCTCGAGTCTACCTATCTACCACCACAAGCCTGGAATCTATCTACTTTTCTAAATCTTACGGAACCACATTGATGAACGTTTTTTTCATGTGAAATGACAGTGCGGTACGGTCCTATCGGTAGTTAGTAGTAATATTTAGCCCGCCTGCAACTTGCCAAATTGAAATAGTGTTAGCTAAGGCTGCCGTGTATATTACTGGTTTTAATTAAGCTAAGTTTCTTGTTCCAAAATTATCGTAGGTAAGTATAATAGGTACCTATTTGAATTTGACCTGCAAGAGAAACAGACTGCACGCAAAAAAAAATTTCATCTGTGGCATGACACTCGAGCTAGAAATTGTTCCATAAAAATATTTTTATCGAAAAGCGGGCAACCTAGCTCATACATTTGAAACTTGTAAATTAAAGTCACAATAGGTAATAAATATTTGTTATTACAAATCTTCTGAATTAGGGTGGTAGATCTACCTATTTTTCCTTTTACATTCTACCAACTTCTACCAATTTTTGGCCCCTCATCTACCAATTTTCAAAAATTCGGGTTGGCAACACTGCCTGGTGGTGATGTGATGGTGAATTCAGTCAAGTCAGTCAAGTCAAAGTCATTCGTTTCGTTTGGTTTGGTTGAATTGAATTGAATTTTTATTTGCGTTCACTGTTCCCAAAGGAAGGCATGTTTTTAATCAAATGGATAAACAAAATATAATTCAGTAGTAAAAACTCGTCGTGATATTTGATCGGTTATCTGATTTGTTTCATAAAAAAAGGTAAGTGGTCATTGTAACTTACATTAGATCAATTTTATTATTATGTAAAGGTCTTCAGTTGTAAAAAAATAGGTACCTGGCTTTACGAAAGAAAACCTTATCCTTTTGGTTAGCACGGTAGGTACTAGCTATTTATTTAATTTGTTTGTTTACCTACGTAACTAGGCTATATATTTTTAAAACCGTGGGGTTGAAAAATGTAGACAAAAAAAAATTAAAGTACTTATCTCTATCATTACTTCAGGAATACATAAGAACAGTTTTAGCTAGGTAGGTATACCTACTAACACTTCAATGAAGCATTCATTTTCATGGATGTTGCGAACCTTGAAACATAGTTTTATCAGTTATTATGTGGATACAATTACTTTACTTTCACTGAGTGGCATTGAGCTGACAAATGTACCTACACTGGAGCAGTCACAGACCATTTTGTACTTTCTAAAACCTGAAAGTAGTTCAGCTAAAAAAAACTGATTCTTTTAAAATCTCACACAGTAGGTACTTTAAAATTGACATAGCCACTGTTGCGCAAGATGATTTTATAGGTATGCACATATTAATTTTATTTACTAACCCTTTTCATAAATCCACACCTGTTTAAATATATTTTTTGTAGTCTTAATTACATGCTGACAAGTAGGTTACCTATGTTATTATGTGGCCTTGGAAACAATTTTCATCATTAATCTGTGTACAAAAGCGCTGGCTTTTCTTTGTGAAATTGAAAATTAAAGTGTTATCCATTGAATTTAAACTTAATCTTCCAGTCTCATATTTTTAATTAACAATAGGAGACCCGACAGGTACCTAGCACAAAAAAATCTGAAATACAGTTATTAAGTATACTTATATCATATTTAAAAAATCAGAAATTTTATCCAGTAGGTAAGAATTTATTTATGTAAAATAAAAATTAATTAAATATTTAAATCAATAAACAAAATCTAATAAAAGCGATATTGTCGGTCTGTTCTCTACATGAAATAAAACACCAATCACAGGGCATGACATTATCAATATGTAAATAACATAGGTATGATTTTGTCAGATCAGAGAGAGAAACCGAGAAACTGGTGCTGTTTGTTTATTTGCTTTTTTATCACAGTCTACTCAAATATTGAGTGTCAGGGATGATCTTTCAGTTTTGCGTCTGCAGATTGTAAGCAATCATGAATCCATGTAAGAGTATGTGATCATGAATCCAGGATTTGCTAAACCGGCAACTGAAATCTCCCGAAAACTTAGGTATGTTAATGGTTGGGAATTTCTGTGCCAGAAATTCCCAACCATTAATTAACTCTTCTCAAAACTTAGTAAAAGAGTAAAAGTATCATGAGTAGGTAAGTATTGTATTAGGTACCGTATTGTATTACCTATCAAGTTGATGCAGTATGAATATTGCACTTATAAAATGCTCGCTTGTAGGTATAAAATATTTGTTATTGGTTTCAATGAAAATGTTTTGTAAACTGCCATTGAAGTTCTTAACCCTCGGTCAGTCGCGCATTTTTAGTTTACACGGTTGGTCGCGTGGGGTTTCTGAAGACCCCAAAAATAAACAGCCTAAAAAACACCGTTTTAATAATTTTTTCGTTATTATCTAAGCAAGTCATTGACGAATAACTTAAATACAATAAAACTACAAAAAGTTACGTAAACATATTCTTTTATTTCTTCTTTGAACTTACAATCTAAAAAAAGGAACTTAAATTTCTCTCCTTGAGATCACAATCACAAAAAAAAAGGTTTTTAACAAACTAAATGTAGGAACTTCTCCTTTTTATAAATATATATACGATATAACTAAAATAACGATGACAATTACGTAAAATTTGGAAAGAACCAACAAAAAAACACACAAACCTTTACCAGATGAAGTCAGTGAACTTTTCACTAATTTTCGTTTTGAAAACAGTCGGTACATACCGATTTAGTATGCAAACAATTTTGTAGGTGCCATTCCTCTCCCTCTTTTTGACTATAAAAAAGTTCTGTGATGATAAATTTATCAAGGGCTCTTCATCATCAGCACTATACGAACTTTCCAAATCCATTTGTTGATCATTTGAATCGCAAACCACATGCTGTTCGCCCAACGATTCTAGAATCTGACGATGGTCGTGCAGAGATTCCAAATTCTCCGGCAGTTCGTCCGAATATACCTCATGCTGTTCTGTAGGTTCATCTTCACATTCCTGCTCAGAATCAGTGTTATGTTCACTCCTTTCATCCGGGTACATACCGCCTTCACCTTCTTCATCATCACTACCACCGTAAACATCGTTACTTTCATCCTCTAACCAGCTTAATATACGACGTTGTTGTTCTTCATCCATTTTACTAGTTAATTAAATCTAAAACAACAAAAAAAAACACTAAAAAAACATGCTACAAAAAAGTCTAAACTAATAAAAACAATTAAATTTTACTTACGCGGTTAGTCGCGTGGGGTCTTTCAAAGCCCGTCCGCACAAAACACTTCTGTATCTCACTGCGCTTATGCGCGAACTGAAGTTAGCAGCGATACGCGGCCAATACAATCCAACTTAGGAGGGTACCTAAAATATTGAATTGCTGAGATTGTTTTAATTGCTTAAATTTTTCATTTTTCCAAAACCTGGGCTTTCAAAGACCCCACGCGACTAACGGAGGGTTAAACAAGTGATTGGGTTGTAATTGTAAGGAAAGTAGGTAAGTATAATGATAATCATCACCTTACGCCCCACTTATGGTGGCCGCAACCTATCTGCCCCGAACGCGTCGAACGAATCGAATTTTAGAATTCTTTCTTTGAAATTGTATGAAACCTTGCACACCTACACCTTGACATTTTGATCTTTGGATTAATACCTACCCCCCAGCCTTAAAATCTCTTAACTCCAAACCCGGCAAAATCGATATAATGAGCTCCAGATAACTAGTAGTTCGCCCCGAACTGAGATCTCGCGCACCGTAGATGGCCAACATTTGGACTTTCTTCTGACTACCCCTATAATTTCAAGTGCTACTACTGCCGGGTATGCCTATTGCGCTAGCTCTTCATGGTAAAAAATACTAGCATGCATGCAATACATAATATCGTGTCTAATTTTTCATTTATTTCATATTTATGAATTCTCGTCGTATTTTTAAAAGTATACGTCCTAGAATAAAAATAATAACTATTTTAGAATGTACAAATAAAGACCTTTCATTTGACACCGCACTCAATATATTTGTTTACTTAACTTTTTTTACCCCAATTATTTTCATTTTTTATCAAAATTTTTTTTATCATGAAAATAAATCAAGTAGCATCTAAAATCATTGCAAACCAAACCGCAACGATGCCACTCTCTTTTTAAGACCGACCAGTCAATGAGCTACGAAGACATCGAAACTCTATGAAACGGGAGCTCTTGCAGCTCTGGTTTCGTAGTTTTTGGTCTTTGGTCGTATTTCAAAAACTATACATCCTAGATTAAAAATAAAAACCATTTTATAATGTACAAAATAAGCCCTTTCGTAAGACACCCCACTCAATATATTTGGGTAACTTTGAAAAAAATTTACCCCCTTGGGAATCCCATATCTTTACAACCCCTTCATCGATTACGCTCATACGCTCCACAGCAAATTTCCATAGCACTACCTATTGACCTATCAAGTTTCATACAGATTGGATTAGCGGTTCGATAGTTATGCGAGAACATAAAAATGAAACATACAAACATACAAACATACAAACATACAAAGCAAAATCGCCTAACTTGCCACTAAGATCTTCGCTCGCTCGATCGATAACCGCACAGTAAATGCGTAATCTTTCTTCCACTACTAGTTTTTTTGCTTAAAGGTTTTTACCGGTGTACCGTGGTCAGCAATTTAGCTTTTAAAGGGGGTGGGGGGGGGGGGGGACGAGGAATTTAACTCAGATACTAATAAATAGGAGCGACTGGTGGTCAATCATCTAATTGATAGTTGTCTTGTGGCTTGTGGGATAGTCAGACGCATCCAAATATGCCTTCATATCACCACATATGCCCGCTTTTTGCAAGTAAGGGGCTAATTTGCGTATACCATTAATTTATGTACTTATCTAAGTATTTTTTTACAGAATAATGTCACATCATAATCATGGGGGTATGGAGAACTCCAATCACGACATGCACGTGGGTCATCATATGCCCGAAACACATCACATGCCCCAGCCACAATATGATGTAAGTGCTTCTAAACTTGCTTTCGAATCTTTATGATCAAATAGCATCTTTTGTAAGCTTAGCCTTGTAGCAGAATCCTTGACTAGGTTTCCTCCGAACTTAATGGGGGTCCAGACCCCCTAAACCACAGAATAAGCGAGCGTTTCCAAATTCTGTGCCATAAACCCCCCCCCCCCTTATATACGCCCATGGGGCAGGGTATGGGATAATCATTCGCGTCCGCCGTCCACTATTTAACTAGTAGTTGGCCCCAAACTGATGAACCAAACTAATGTTTGGTTGATGGCTGCGCGAATAAAAAAGGCACTAACCTCCCATACATTTCCATAGCACAATCTATCGACCTAAAAAGTTTAATGGTGATTGGACCAACGCAACGGTTCGATAGTTATGCGAGAACAAGAATTCGTGAAACATACAAATACAAATTTTTTTTTTTTTTTTTTTTTATTTGACAAAAATAAAAGTAGACTAAAAGCTTAATAATAAACACCTTAAAAACCTAGAAATGGTTTGCCTAAGGTGCAGACATTCCTCATAAACAAATGAAAAACAAAAAAGTATTGATTCTGCCGTGAACAAGTACAAAAAATCTATATAAAAATCGTATTATAAATGGCGAGAATGTCAGCTGACGACTGCGCTGGCATTCATAGAGAACAATAGGTACACCGCTTATCTGCATGCAATATACAGGTTGGTTCATTTTATTTTCTTGTAGTTAGATAAAGGTAGGGGTTAGTGATTGGTAAATAAATAAATAGTTGTACACTTATAATAATGATTTGATGATACAAATAATAATAAAATACTTTATTGCAAGTTACTTTTATTGTTAAAACACAAATATACCTATAAAATAAATAAATAGATAAATACATCATGAATTTAAATACTTACATGAATTTAAATAATACAAATACTTAGGTATATAAAACAAAATCGCCCCAGTTGCCACTAAGGCGCAGGCCAGACAGAAGAGACGTAAGACGAGGACGCGTCACGGACAGGGCGCCAGCGAACAGTGTTGCGCCCACGCCCCGTCTCTTCTGTATGTTTTGCGTCGCGACGCCTCTATACATTTTGTATGAAAGGGACGCGGAAGAGACAAATGTCTGCGCCCCGTCTGCGTCTTACTTCTTTTCTGTGTGTCCCGCGCCTCTCTTCGCTCGCGTCACGTCGCCCGCTCGATCGACTACTCCACCCAAAAGGAGTTGTTTAATCTCCTTTCGGACACATTTTCCCACTGTCGTTTTTAATTCTTCTGCTTAATTTGTGCAACATGCATGCAAAAGAGTAAAGTTGATTTTTGTTGCTTCGAGTGTTAATTTTGAATCCCAAGCAAACGAGGGATTGAGAATAAGAGATTAAGAATTGAATCACGAGCGTTGCGAGTATGTGAGTAAAATACGAGAATGAATCACAAAACATAACTAATAAAAAGTGTGTTTAGTTCATCAATAATCTTATAAACTACTTAGGTACGAATCTATAGGCACTAAGTATAATAATATGCAATTATAATTAGGATCCCTGGACAAGAATTCTAATTTCTACGCAATTTTTGATACACTGAACATCTTGCGCTGAGTAACCTCAGAATAATAATTACATGCCTTGCGAACCATCTAGGCTAGGCCATGAATGTTAATTTTCCCATTGCTTGAATGGGTATTGTGTAACTGTAACATAACAAAGTATTATGTTATGTATCAAGCGGTCCGGTTCGCTTTCTGCCTCAAGGCGGTGAATAAATTGTCCCCTTGTTCTAACTGCACCAATTTCAGCAAATCAAATGTCATTGACTTAATAAATGTCGACTGTGGGGGGAAGGGGGGCGGTCCCACAGCGTCGTTTTGATAGAAGATCTTTATAGGCGGTATTTAGGGTTTAAATTCTCGATTGCACTTTGTAACTGAACTGTCAAATGTTTCAAGTTTCATTATTTTACTGCACAACAAATCAGGATAAAGGTTGATTCACGCTACACCGGGCCGGGTCCCGGCCGGGCCCGTCGGTATATGTATACAGGGTGGAAAAAATTAATGGGCCCTGGAGGGAAACTACTTTAAATCCTTAAGATACAGTATTTTACTTAAAGGAACATTCCTTTATTTTTAAAAAGAAACATAATGCATTCAAAGATTTTCTAAAATTCACTTGCTTCACCCAGGAATCGAACCAGCTAAAAATTCAAAAATTAAACATTCCCTATTTTATTCCACTAGTCGATACATTCAATACTAAAAATAAAACTTCTCAAAGAAACATGAGGTCTTACACTCGTCTGTCGTACAAAAAATCCATGAAATCTAATATTTAGTACATTAGGGCTTTAATTGCAATTTAGCTCTACAGTGGAATGGTGAGAGGTATCCAGTAGTGTGACTCAGACCTTCTCGGAATGTATTCCGAATTCGGAAAATAACCTTTCTTCGCAGAAAAACCGTCAACTTTTCGAAGAAAATCATCGAATCGGATGCATTTTCGGAAGTCTGAATCTCACCTCAAATAGACAAATATCGTCTAGAAAAGTTTTGACGCGAATGGTGAAATAGTAAAAATTCTGAAAATTAATGTTAGATTTCATGATCTTTTTTATTTCTAAAACCAAATGTGTGTTATAAACAGTGATCGGAGTAGGTAGAGCTATTTTATGTACTTGCCATGTGATAGAATAATATGGATATTCCCCGAATCACAGGATTCGTTTTTTAGTTAGAAAAATAAAAAGCTTTTTGCTATATACGGGTTTAAGGATTGTATAAGAAACTTGATTCATGAACACACATATATTTTTTTATGTAACAATTTCTTATATTTATACAAGAATCAACAATCATTTAACATTTTCATTCTGAAGTTGTACAAGAACATACCATACAAATTATTAGTTCCTCAAAAATCGAAACATGATTGAAAAGAACAAACTATTTGTATAATCGAATCCCGGAGTATTAGTCGGAATCCCGTGGAATATCCATATTAACATCAATGTTTGCGGTCAATGAACCTAAATAGCTCTACCTACTCCGATCAGTGGTTATAAAGATTTATCCCTGACATTAATCCTGTCGATTAGTGGTATCAAATAGAGCGAGGTTTGTTTTTTAATTTTTAGCTGGTTTGATTCCGGGTGAAGCAAGCGAATTTTAGAAAATCTATGAATGCAGTTTTGTTTCTTTTTAAAAATAAAGGAATGTTTCCTTTAAGTAAAATACTGTATCTTAAGGATTTAAAGTAGCTTCCCTCCGGGGCCCATTCATTTTTTCCACCCTGTATATGTCAAATTCATACAAAATGTATACCGACGGGCCGGGCCCGTCCCGTCCGTATGAAGTGATTCATGTCTGACCGGGCGCCGGGGCACCGCCGGCGCCCGGTCAGACATGAATCACTTCATACAAAATGTATACCATAATGTTCCGGACGGGCCCGGCCGAGCCCCGGCCGGGGCCCGGCCCGGCGTAACGTGAATCAACCTTAAAGATATTAATAAGTTACCTAAATATTTAATAGCGAAAATTTTCTCTGATAATCACCGCGCCCCCCTAGTTTCAGTTTATATATTAATTTCGGCTCGGCCAATCGACTCGACTTATTTTTTCGGTAACGTAATTTTATACCGGTAAAATAGCGGTATAGCCATACCTTTATCTGATTAATTAAAATTACTCAATTTTGAAAATTTTTATACTCCCAGAAAACACTTAATACATTTACATTAAACAGATAAGAATTCCGACGTTTAGGAAGACTTAGAAATCCGTACCCAAGTTATAAATGTGAAAGTGTGTTTATTTGTCCTGCTTTCACGTCAAAACAGAGCGACGGATTGACGTGATTTTTTTGTGTGGAGATAGTTGGAGGGCTGGAGAGTAACATAGGCTACTTTTTATCCGGGTACCACGCGAGCGAAGCCGCGGGCAGCAGCTAGTACAAAATAATTCAATTCATCACTCACATGAAGTTGATTGATTGAATCAAACTTTTTTGCACAACGTTATTTTTATTTCTTACAAAAGCGGCAACAGTCGATAAGTGAAGGTACTGTTTTCAATTAAAAATCCGACTATTTATCCTGTAGTATACCTGTAGAAACGAGAGCCGTGTTGGCCAAGGGGATTAGTACCTCGACTTTCGATCCGAAGGTCGTGGGTTTGAAACCTGGCCGTGCATCAATGAATTTTTCGTTTCGAAAAATTTATATGCGCATTAACAAGAGCTCTAAACGGCAAAGGAAAATATCGTGAGGAAACCTGCGGCTTAGTCAGCCCCACACGTATTCACGTATTGACCATGTCTTTCCTGTGGATATGGCCGGTTAAGCTGAGAGGATGGTTTAGGAGCTGGGCAAGTCTACTCCATCTCAAACAATGTCCCTGGCACTTCAGTGTCCAGTTAAGTGTAGGCAAATATTGCCTCCTGACACTGTATAAATCATCTAGTAGGTAAAGATGGTAAGACCTAAGTTAGTTACCTGTAGAAAATACCTTCAGTGTTTTCCCTAGTCGTCAAAAGTTTTATCTAAATCGTTTTTGAAATAACTGGTGTTTTCTTTCCTGTCTACATTCTAGTTTACTTTTCAGATGATGAATAATTTGAGTTTAGAGAGCAGTACAAAGGATTACGGCTTACATTCGGATCATGTAGATCCACACAGTGCTCATTCCTTGCATGGCGGTGACGGCGGCGGCATGGATATGGGTATGACTGTAAGTATTTGTAATAACAGCCTTTTAGGAGATGATATATGTATTGCTTTATAGAAAAACTAACTACTCGTGTTTGAGACTTTTATTATTTTAAACTTACTTCAACAAAATCATGAAATTCCTATTATCAAAATTGTATCTTTGGCTCAAATGGAGGGAAGTTACTGGAGTAACCTGTGATCCGAGGATGCCTGTCAAATTGAAAGGCCTGATTTATAAGAGCGTTATCAGGCCAGTTCTTGCGTATGGAAGTGAGACATGGACCACCACGCAACGTTACATACATTCCATCCAGGTGGCAGAGATGAAAGTGCTTCGGTGGATGTGCGGAGTCACGAGACGCGACATGATCCGCAACGAATACGTGCGCGGGAGTCTCGGTGTGCGCGACATCGCCGATAAGCTCCAAGAAAATAGGCTCCGCTGGTTTGGACACATCCAAAGAAGACCACCTGAGCACATTACACGAAAAATGATCACGCTGAACATTCCTGGGTCCAGGCGTAGAGGTAGACCAAAAAAGAAATGGACAGACGTGATCAAAAAAGATCTACAGGACTGCAATGTTTCCCAAGACGACGCGTTAGACAGAGCGAAGTAGAAGACGATGACGAGGAAAGCAGACCCCACCATCAGATGGGAATAACGCTTAGGAGAGAGAGAGAGTATCTTTATAGAATTGATACTTTCCTAGGAAACTTAACAAAATATGTTGCGTGCGTGGTGTGAGTATTTTAAATATCAAATAACTTTATTTGTTAACTGTTAAACACACAAGTTATAAGGTAGGAACACATATATTAAGCTAAGTTAACAAAAAGGCCTCCACTCAGCATAAGCTACAGTAGATAGTCTACCATAGCGCTGGTCTTCCGTGGTAGCACTTAATTTTCGCTTAGGCGCGCTTCTGTAGCGCCACAGAAATTTACGCGGATGCCCGGATTGATTCCTGAAATGCTATTCAACAAAAGAGGATTGCGTTTTTCATATCCAGAGTTGACAGAGTCTGGCGGAAAGACTCTACGAACATAAGTGTATCGACGCTGATTTATTATTAAACACAAGATTACTAATTGTATTATTATTTTGATGTTGAATTTCACGATATTCTTGATCTGAAAGTGAAAATCATTTAGAACGTACTCTATCATACAACTACTAACAGACTACTATCACGTACTAACTAACATTCCATTCGGTAGGCAAATATTCATTATTTGTGCAGTTAAGTATTAAAATTAATTAATAACCATCCTTTGTACCTACCATACCAAGTACCAATACATTTATCCTGTTCAGGTATGTATGTCCGATCTACCATGTACTTACATTGCAAGTAGGTACCTACCTATGTATTATGTACATATGATTGATTTGATTACCTAAGAAATATTTTACGATATTTTGACATTATCCGCTTTGAGCTCAGTAGCTTGCAAACTCATAAAAGTGAATGGTTTTACTTTTAAGCCAATGACAAACGTTGCCACGACGCGGCGGGCGCCGCCGGCAATTGGTAACACGCACGGAGCAGTTTAGTAGGTACCTAATGTACCTATAACCAATTAAAGATCTGCGGACCTAAAAAGGTCGCTAAAGCTGAATCACAAATGAAATGAACTATAATGCCGTCTCTTTCCACTCTCAGTCAATAAAAAGAGATGGCAATAGTTCAATTCCTTTATTGCGATTCTGCTTTAGCGACCTTTTTAAGCCCGCTGATCATAATACGGTACTCGTAGCACGACACAAACATGGCCCATTTTTCCGCTATCAATTTTTTTTAAACCAATTTATTATTCCTAATTAAAAACATTAAAGTAACTTACATAATTATATTTTTGTAAAACCCCTTTTAATGACTTACCTTTATATTGATACCCTACTGACCCTACTCCACTGGATAGGTTTGGTTAATTTTTTTATACATATAGGATATTAGAAGAGTAAGTAGGTAGTAATAACATTTCATTCAAATCTTATCCCCCAACCTTTTAACGTTGTTGAAGTGCAAAGTCCATTGAAATCTTACAACAGATGATAATTATATTTCTTGTTTTAGTTTCACGGCGGTTTCAAAGAAACTATTCTCTTCTCATGGTGGAATGTGACAGAAGTGGGCGAATTCATTGGTTCCTTTTTCGCGATATTTATTATGGCTTTGATGTATGAAGGGTAAGTTTTCTATGTCAACAAACCTGAAAACGGTATTTAGTTTTGACACAATCAGTCAATATTTTTAGTGTACCCAATCATAATATCCTCATTCCTCATATACTTACTTAGTTAGAGTATTATTCAAGTCATGTAGTTCCCATAACATATTAAGCTCTGCTTATTTTGGGGCTAGCTAGATGATGCTGTTTGAAATTTCCTGCATTATTTATTTATAATGAGATTATACCTTACTTATGTTAGGTAAACAAAATTTACAGCGGGAATCAGACCCAGCAGCACCAGTAGCATACATAGTAGCAAAATCACAACAACAGCAACGTTTAAGAGCCTACTGAGGTGAATTTGTCAAAATAGAGGTTTACCGTTTTAAAGATTTTCTTAAAGCAAATCGTATTAAGATAGTGAAAAACATACTCTAAGTACTACCAATGAACTGATCTACACTGTGGGCTATTTCATATTTCAATATTTTATGTATTTTTTTAGTAAATTACTGGACAAAGTACATAAAATATGAGCGCGGGGTTTTAAGCCTGACCGAACACTAAATTACTCAATTGAATTAAAAAATACGAAAACAACAACTTCAATATTTTATCTATCCTGTGCTCTATTTTTTTTTTCATAGGTGTAGCTATATTCAACACATTATAGGCAAGAAAGTTGAAGATAAAACTCTCCATACATTTTTTCTATGGAGTAGCTACTATGAATAAAAGGACGATTCATTGCCAAAAATCGTCAGACGGCCGCGGCCATTGGAGCTGGGAGCACGTCACATTGCGTAAATACTATTAGCTAAGCTGTGGCAGAGCCAGTGACGTCACGTGACTGTGTTCTTACATGAGAAGCGGTCGCGTAAACGTGCTATGTCATATTTTCGATAAAATCAGATTACAGTATGTAAGGCATCTTTTGATAAAGATTTTGCCTGGCATAAAAATGGACTATTTTCTATCAGCATAGGTACCTAAGTAGTAAGTAAGTGCCTATAGGTAAGTATACGTACGGAAGCATGCACATCCACATAGAAAGCTTTACAATCATTTTATGTTTTTATCATCTGGATTAAGTGATGATGATGCTGATGATGATGATTGTGGGGGTTGGCCTACAGTGGGTGGTGGAGGTGGAAATGATAACTCGGTGGTGATGGTAGTGGACTGTATTTCTTTGTTCTTATAGTAGGTACACCGCTGGATTCCTATTCTGCTACTGCTTGTTGACTTTTTCTTGGTTGATGTGTTGCTGTACTGAGCTCTCGAGTTGAACTGAATATAATAAAATTGCTCCTGTATTTATACAAAATGACATCGATTAATAACCAATCAGAATATTGCTACCAAAAATTCCTCCAATTAAACAGTCGGACTTAATTTCCATACCGAGGTTATAAATATTGGCTACGCGAACTATAGGTACCTCATTATTCTTTCGACCGTCGCGTAGCAACCATCTTAAAATAGCATATTTCAGCCGTAAAACTAATTATATCTAGGTATCTCGATATAATCAAACATAAGTCTAAGTTTACATAGGTCATCATAAAAAACAGGCTAAAAACTTCAGACTTCCAAATAAAAACACAACATAAGTTTATACAATTCAAAATAATTAACCAGGCTAAAAACTTCAGACTTCCAAATAAAAACACAACATAAGTTTATACAATTCAAAATAATTAACCAGGCTAAAAACTTCAGACTTCCAAATAAAAACACAACATAAGTTTATACAATTCAAAATAATTAACCAGGCTAAAAACTTCAGACTTCCAAATAAAAACACAACATAAGTTTATACAATTCAAAATAATTAACCAGGCTAAAAACCTTAGACTTCAAATAAAACACACTAAGTCTAAGTTTATACAATTAAATTACCTAACCAGGCTAAAAACTTTAAACTATACGAAGTTGTCCGTAACAATGATGCTGATGATGATGATGCTGATGATGATGATGATGATGATCGTGGAACTTTTTATTGATATGGGTATCAAATGAAAGATTTTGATGAGCGAAACACAATCATCATCGTCATCGTCATATCTTTATCTTTTCATATCGTCATGACTTCATAACTTCGTGACTTCGTATCTTCGTAACTTCGTAACTTCGTGACTTCGTGACTTCGTAACTTCGTTTCTTCGTGACTTCGTATCTTCGTAACTTCGCAACTTCGCAACTTCGCAACTTCGTATCTTCGCAACTTCGTATCTTCGTATCTTCGTATCTACTTATCTTCGTAACTTCGCAACTTCGCATCTTAGCAACTTCGTATCTTCGTATCTTCATAACTTCGTAACTTCGCAACTTCGCAACTTCACAACTTCGTATCTTCGTAACTTCGCATCTTCGTAACTTCGTATCTTCATGACTTCGTAACTTCGTATCTTCTTACCTTCGTATCTTCGCAACTTCGCAACTTCGTATCTTCGTAACTTCGTATCTTCAAAACTTCGTAACTTCGTTTCGTACCTTCGTAACTTCGTACCTTCGTAACTTCGTATCTTTGCAACTTCGCAACTTCGCATCTTCGCATCTTCGCATCTTCGTTTCTTCGTAACTTCATAACTTCGCAACTTCGCAACTTCGTATCTTCGTAACTTCGTATCTTCAAAACTTCGTAACTTAGTATCTTCGTAACTTCGTTTCGTACCTTCGTAACTTCGTATCTTTGCAACTTCGCAACTTCGTATCTTCGTATCTTTGTATCTTCGTATCTTCGCAACTTCGCAACTTCGTATCTTCATAACTTCGCAACTTCGCAACTTCACAACTTCGTATCTTCGTAACTTCGCATCTTCGTAACTTCGTAACTTCGTAACTTCGTAACTTCGTATCTTCGCAACTTCGCAACTTCGTATCTTCACAACTTCGCAACTTCGCAACTTCACAACTTCGTATCTTCGTAACTTCGCATCTTCGTAACTTCGTAACTTCACAACTTTGTATCTTCGTAACTTCGCATCTTCGTAACTTCGTAACTTTACAACTTCGTAACTTCGTAACTTCGTATCTTCGTAACTTCGCACCTTCGTATCTAGAAGTTACGACGTTGCGAAGCTACGAAGATACGAAGATACGAATTTACGAAGATGTGAAGATACGAAGTTGCGAAGTTACGAAGTTACGAAGATACGAAGATACAAAGTTACGAAGATACGAATTTGCGAAGTTGCGAAGTTACGAAGTTGCGAAGTTGCGAAGGTGTGAAGTTACGAAGTTACGAAGATACGAAGTTGCGAAGATGCGAAGTTGATAAGTTACGAAGATACGAAGATATGAAGATACGAAGTTGCGAAGATATGAAGATACGAAGTTGCGAAGTTACGAAGATACGAAGTTACGAAGATACGAATTTGCGAAGTTGCGAAGTTACGAAGTTGCGAAGGTGTGAAGTTACGAAGATACGAAGATACAAAGTTTTTCATATGGTCATAACTTCATATCTTCGTTCCTTCGTAACTTCGTGATTTCGTATTTTCGTGACTTCGTGACTTCGTAACTTCGTATCTTCGTATCTTCGTATCTTCAAAACTTCGTAACTTCGCAACTTCGCAACTTCACAACTTCGCAACTTCGTATCTTCATATTTTCTAGATACGAAGGTGCGAAGTTGCGAAGATACGAAGTTACGAAGTTGCGAAGCTACGAAGATATGAAGTTACGAAGATATGAAGATACGAAGTTGCGAAGTTACGAAGTTACGAAGATACGAAGATACGAAGTTACGAAGATACGAATTTGCGAAGTTGCGAAGTTACGAAGTTGCGAAGGTGTGAAGTTACGAAGTTACGAAGATACGAAGTTGCGAAGATGCGAAGTTGATAAGTTACGAAGATACGAAGTTATGAAGATACGAAGTTGCGAAGTTACGAAGATAGGAAGATAGGAAGATACGAAGTTACGAAGTTACGAAGTTGCGAAGTTACGAAGATGCGAAGATGTGAAGTTGCGAAGTTACGAAGACACACACACACACACGCTGCACACACATACCACGAAAGTGCTTGGTTGTATGTAACTATTTTTATTCTTATTGTTATTTACTTTTCTCTAAAACCTATACTACCTAGTGACTAGACATTATTTAACACACGGGAATTACTCACGTAAAATTATCGTCGATTTGGTTTAGATTTGAAAGTGAAATAGTACCTAGTGACTGTCGTAATATATGTTTTACTCTAAAAAATGTAAATCCGTCATTGGCTGTAAGAAACATAAATAAGTCGATTTATTACTACTAAGAGCTGTGGATTTTGTCTAATAAATAAATAAATAAATAAATAAGATGCGAAGTTTTTTCAAATCTGACTTGTAGAATATCGCGTTCAAACAAACAAACAAACTCTTTCGCTTTACAGAATTGGTATTAGATTGGTATAGATGTCAATACAAAATCGTTATGAAGTTATAAATTTTAAAACGTAAAAAATGTTTGCCGAAACTTTGACCGCTTTGTGTCAGAGCGGCCCGCACTGCGTGGCGCTTTCAATGTGTGCGTTCTACGCACACAAGCTTGAGCGCTACGTTTCTCGCCCGTAAATACCTAAAACTGACGAGCGGCATAGCGTCGGAGCCCTCTTAAACAATTTGTCTTTACTTTTTAATTCCTATTGAACTCCACTACTTAGACATTCATTTATATTATACTTAGGTGCATTGTTGGCCGAGTGGGGTAATGCCTCGACTTTCAATCCGAAGGTCGTGGGTTCGAATTCGAACCCGGCCCATTGATGCACACAATAGATTTTTCGTTTTGAAAAAGGGCCATGCCGATTTTGAATGGGACGTTTATGCCTTTTTTTTTCGCGCGGCCATCAACCAACCATTAAAATATAAACTCTTAGGAGTTTAGCAAACAATATTGTGAGAACAGTATACAGCTTCACTCAGCCAGGACCGAGTTATACAGGGTGAGTTTTTCAAGAGTGCCTCTAGGGCCAAATCTGAAACTATTAGCAATAGCGAAAAACACTCAAAGGAGTCTCATAAGCGATTTTGATTAAAAGTAAAACTGTATCATTACATTTTAAAAATAATCATTTTTCTAGCCAGGAATCGAACCTGTTGGTTCAAAAAAAAAAACTTTTTGTATTATTACACCATCCGATAGTGTAGATAATAAGGATCAATTTCTGAAAAGAAACTACATGTGTCAAACTAATGGAAAGTGTTGATTTTTAATAAACTGATTAAAACTTTTAGATTACCCATGACTTTTTTTTTATTAGTTTGCCATATGAAGTTCCTTCTCGGAAATTGATGCTTATCATCTACACTATCGGATGGTATAATAATATAAAAAGTTTTTTTTTTGTGAATTAACAGGTTCGATTCCTGACCAAGAAAATTATTATTTTTAAAATGTAATGATGCAGTTTTACTTCTTGTCAAAATCGCTTATAAGACTCTTTTGAGTGTTTTTCGCTATTGTTAATAGTTTCAGATTTGGCCCTAGGTGCACTCTTGAACAACTCACCCTGTATATTGTATAACTCGGTCCTGGCTGAGTGAAGCTGTATACTGCTCTCACAAATATTGTTTGTTATACTCCTAAGAGTTTATATTCTAATGTTTGGTTGATGGCCGCGCGAAACTAAAAAGGCACACTTTCCGGCATAGGCTTTTATATGCTCTTTAACACGAGCTCTAAACCGGTGAAAGAAAACATCATGAGGAAACCAGTTAGCTTTCTAATAGCGTCGATGGGCTTGCAATCTGTCTGTCAAGTGTAGAATGTTAGCTTCTGCAAAATGTGGGAATGTACCATAAGTGTTTGGTACATTCCCACCTCTGACTGCCCCCTTAGATATCTTCAAAGGATCTAAAAATGCATGGGAATACAGTCGTGCTCATATATCTGAGAGAGAAATGTAGGTTCCTTCCCTTTAGAAACTACGATACATTATAGTTTGGGACAGCAAAAAAAAAGTCTATTCTTCTGTATGTGAATAATTATAATACAGAGGTTGGTGGCGGTTTAATTTTTATATAACCAATCAAAAATACTTATATATTTCAGCCTCAAATACTACAGAAAACATCTGCTGTGGAAGACGTATACCGGCATTCAATATTGTGCTGTGGCGCCTCCTGATAAAGGCGTTGCCAATGTTTGCGCTCCAGATGAACCCCAAATTATCCGGTAAGTAGTGTAAAACAAAAAATAATAATAAAAGTGTCTAAAAAAGTAAGTAAGTAGGTACATAGGCCTCTATTAATAAACTCGGCTCAACTTCTGTCAAAGTTGCACCACGGATTTAACTATTGCCATCCTTTTTTGTTAGACAGTGCCGAATAAGGATGACAATATTTAAATCCGTAGTGCAACTTAGACACAAGTTGAGCGGAGTTTATTAATAGTGTCTAGCTCTAGAGACTCTAGAGATAGACTATTATATTATACTGCATACGATGCAAGTCTGTGACTGTGAGGATGGTTATATCATGCTCATAGACTTATAGGATTGACATGGTATATTTTGTACAGCTAGCTATTGTATTGACTGATTAAATTAATTGACGAAACGTTTATCAAAATCTGTTTCTCATAATAATTATGCGTTACTAATTTAACCATCCAGCAAATGACACGTAAAAGCGCTATAACAAACTTCCTGCACAGCGCCAGCGCTTAGAGAAAGTCAAAATTGCACCTAAATAACCCACATAATATTCCGAAACTAGTCATGAATATTAGAGTGTTCTTTAAAAACTTCTCAAAAAAGCAATAACAGCCTTTGAACTGGTTTTCTTGCGACTATTGACTGTATCTGCATCTCAACGTGCATTATGCAACAAATAGCATGACGAAATTTTAATGAGCGTCAACCAGTCGTGCTAATTACCTTAGTTTGTGCGTGAACTATAACATACTAACACGATATTTTCTATTTTAGGCCTGTGCCGCATACTCTTGAAAGAAATGTGTAAGTATTATTAAACTTTGAAAGTAAAATTAGATAAAAGAAGCCTACTAACTTTTTAGGGTTCCATAGTCCTGACAAGGAACCCTTACTAACTAGTAGTTCGCCCCGAACTGAGATCTCGCGCACCGTAGATGGCCAACATTTGGACTTTCTTCTGACTACCCCTATAATTTCAAGTGCTACTACTGCCGGGTATGCCTATTGCGCTAGCTCTTCATGGTAAAAAATACTAGCATGCATGCAATACATAATGTCGTGTCTAATTTTTCATTTATTTCATATTTATGAATTCTCGTCGTATTTTTAAAAGTATACGTCCTAGAATAAAAATAATAACTATTTTAGAATGTACAAATAAAGACCTTTCATTTGACACCGCACTCAATATATTTGTTTACTTAACTTTTTTTACCCCAATTATTTTCATTTTTTATCAAATTTTTTTTTATCATGAAAATAAATCAAGTAGCATCTAAAATCATTGCAAACCAAACCGCAACGATGCCACTCTCTTTTTAAGACCGACCAGTCAATGAGCTACGAAAACATCGAAACTCTATGAAACGGGAGCTCTTGCAGCTCTGGTTTCGTAGTTTTTGGTCTTTGGTCGTATTTCAAAAACTATACATCCTAGATTAAAAATAAAAACCATTTTGGAATGTACAAAATAAGCCCTTTCGTATGACACCCCACTCAATATATTTGTGTAACTTTCATAATTTTTTACCCCCTTGGGAACCCAATATCTTCACAACCCCTTCATCGATTAAGCTCATATGCTCTACCGTAAATTTCCTTACCACAACCTATTGACCTACCAAGTTTCATGCAGATTGGATGAACGGTTCGACAGTTATGCTCGAACAACAATTCGTGAAACATACAAACATACAAAGCAAAATCGCCCAACTTACCACTAAGATCTTCGCTCGCTCGATCAAATATGGAATATCCTATCCCACTAATATTATAGATGCGAAAGTTTGTGAGGATGTATTGATGTTGGGTTTGTTTGTTACTCTTCACGCAAAAACTACTGAATGGATTTTAATGAAACTTGGAATAGTCGATCGAGCGAGCGAAGCGAGCGAAGATCTTAGTGGTAAGTTGGGCGATTTTGCTTTGTATGTTTGTATGTTTCACGAATTGTTGTTCGCGCATAACTGTCGAACCGTTCATCCAATCTGCATGAAACTTGGTAGGTCAATAGGTTGTAGTAAGGAAATTTCCGGTGGAGCATATGAGCTTAATCGATGAAGGGGTTGTGAAGATATTAGGTTCCCAAGGGGGTAATTTTTTTTTTAAGTTACACAAATATATTGAGTGGGGTGTCAAACGAAAGGGCTTATTTTGTACATTCCAAATTGGTTTTTATTTTTAATCTAGGATGTATAGTTTTTGAAATACGACCAAAGAACAAAAACTACGAAACCAGAGCTGCAAGAGCTCCCGTTTCATAGAGTTTCGATGTCTTCGTAGCTCATTGACTGGTCGATCTTAAAAAGAGAGTGGCATCGTTGCGGTTTGGTTTGCAACGATTTTAGATGCTACTTGATTTATTTACGTGATAAAAAAAAAATTTGATAAAGAATGAAAATAATTGGGGTAAAAAAAGTTAAGTAAACAAATATATTGAGTGGGGTGTCAAATGAAAGGTCTTTATTTGTACATTCCAAAATAGTTATTATTTTTATTCTAGGACGTATACTTTTAGAAATACGACGAGAATTCATAAATATGAAATAAATGAAAAATTAGACACGACATTATTGTATTGCATGCATGCTAGTATTTTTTACCATGAAAAGCTAGCGCAATAGGCATACTCGGCAGTAGTAGCACTTGAAATTATAGGGGTAGTCAGAAGAAAGTCCAAATGTAAGCCATCTACGGTGCGCGAGATCTCAGTTCGGGGCGAACTACTAGTTATACATAGTTTATGACCTGGGATAACACATAGGCTACTTTTTATCCGAGTAGGTACCACGCGAGCACAGCGGGCGGAAGCTAGTATTCTATTGTCTTAGTTCAAAATCGAAATATAATAGTTAGTCGGATTCAGCACTGAAGTCCGATAGGCGCAGCGCTGCTATCGCAGAACTAGGCTATGTAAAAAATTACTAATTGTCCAAATAGGGCTTGAACAATAATAATTATGCTAGTTTGTACCTTCGTTAGCTCTACACACCAGAACAACTGAACGACCTTTACTAAAAGAGCTTATTGAAATACTTGAAACAATTAGTTCCCGCTTTTGCCGTAGGACTTGAGTGCTGAATCCTACTCTATTACTTTATGCTTTATCTAAAAAGTTGAAATATTTATTTTTTCAGTCCTACAATGATGAGCAGAGCTCATGCCTGGCAGACTGTACTCCACGGTGCCCAAGTGTTAGTGAGCTATATGCTGATGTTGGTATTTATGACTTACAACACATGGCTATGTGCGGCTGTAGTTCTCGGCTCAGCCACCGGCTACTTCCTCTTCGGCTGGCGCGAATCTGTAGTAGTAGACTTCACCGAACATTGTCACTGATACTTGCCAATACCATGTCTACCAAACAAGTATTATTACTTAGAAGCTCAAAATGTTATACAAATATCATGGTGTGTTATTATGATGTTATAAGAGGAAAGCCGTTATTTAAGTACTTTGGGCAATGTTTATACCGGTTATATATTTTTAGGATTATACATGTATGTAGGTTATTGATAAAAAATAAAAGCTTTGGACATTACATAATTTATTTGGTTTAATTTTTGTGAGTACATTATCGCAATTTATGCTACGTTTAGCATTTTTCCATTAATTCATTTGATTTTCGTTATCAAAATAATGCAGTTAGCTGTGGCTACATCACACACACAAGTTTCTGTTTCTGCTCCACTTTTCTGAGAACATCCTACATTTTGATGCAATGGACTCATTGATGCCAGAATCTATATCGAAAAGCTGAAGCTTTCTCAGAGCCTGCCTTTAACACAGGTGGGAATGATAGACCAAAGAGTAACTATACCAAAAGAAAATTTGAAGTTTGGATCATTGTGGCCTTAGCACTAATTTGCTACCTGCCAGTTAAGTTAGCAGGTAACAGGTAGCAAAGAAGATTGCCATTCTGGGCTCTTAGAATATTGTGGTCACCAATAGTTATGTCAAACCTTTGCTGTCTGCAACATTATGTCTTGTACGACTGTGTTTTTTTAAGTTAGATATACTATTACAACTATAGCTACATTCTGCACACTTGTAGGGCCTCACTTCAGTATGTAATCTCTTGTGTGACTTCAAGGAATTTATGAAGTTGGATCTAAATGAACAGCGATCACAAAGATATGGTTTTTCCCCAGTATGAACTCTCTTATGTTTTGTCATATTTGAAGCTAATTTGGTAAAGTAAGAGCAGTTTTGGAAATCACATGAATAAAGTTCTGGTCTACTTGGCTCTTTCACCTCTTCAGACTCCTTTTGTCTGGAAAATATAGAAAGGAAAACATTAGGTAATATAAGAATATATAAATATATGGAGGCACTCCATCAATTAAATAAACATTTTGTATCAGTTGATAAAACAGTGAAATTAGGAAGTTGTATTTTTATTGTTTGCTTGTTTGAATGCCCTAATTTATGGAACTAAGAGTTGGATTTGAAAAAAATATTCTGTATTTGAGGAAGTTTATAGCCTATCTACAGGGCATTTGTCATCATCATCACCATAAACCATCACTACGCGGGCAACGCCGCGAGGGCGCAGCTAGTATTTCATAATATCAGGATCTTTAAATGCTAAACTTGGCAAATTTCTTTAATGCCTTTGGGATACATCTTATCATTAATCAATTTAAATTTTGTTTACCTACCCCATGTCTTCTAATCTATTATAAATGATTAATGTTTTGAGATAAGCAAATTCACTGATAACTTTTATTTCTACCTTTTATGCTTCTTAGGGTAAGCTTCATCTTCAATTTGTTCCGGTTCAATACTGATGGGAGTTGGAGGTATGGAGATTATGTCACAGTCTTCGTCAGACAGCTGATCCTCAATGGTCTCCGGTGTAATGCTGTTGTCTTTTAACTTACTAAGTAACTTTGCAATCATTGATTGAGGTTGTGGGCTGAATTTGATAACATTGCCTTTGTGTGGTCTGCCTTTCTTATTAGTGCTTCCGTTAGTAACTGTGTCAGAAGTCATTTGGGTTGCGTTGTAATTTCTGAAAAAAATATTGTACATACTGTATCATCAACCTTTACCCAGCAGCGGGACATTTACGGCTGATAATAATAAATAATCCAGTCCACTACCATCCCACTCCCCAAAGCCCCGTAGTAGTTTATCTTAAAACACCAGAAGATCGGGGTGTACCTAAGGGTGTGCGGCGATTAGTAGGCAGCCGGGACTTGACCAGGAAAAATTGTTGTAGTTAGGTACTTAGGTACCTACCAACTTTGATTACATACCTGTCTCAAAGCATAAATAAAAAAACTTCATAGATTAATGTAAACTTAACACTTACTTGTGATCAGTACTTTCATTTTGGTCCGATTCGTTATGAGAGAAAGATATAATATTACTGGCGTGCGTACTAATGCCAAGAGCAGAGTTGCATCCGGAGTTTGATCTAGATAACATCATTAGCTTTGAGACCATTGACTGAGGTTGTGGACTGAAAATGATATCATTTCCTTTTCGTGGTCTCCCTTTCTTGTTGGATGATCCTACATTGTTGCAGCTAGTTGGAGCAGTAATAACCAGTAAGGGATTTTCCTCAACCATTTTACAGAAATTCTCGTAAAATCGCCACCAATAATGTAAACAAAACACGACTCCACTATTAGGGCGTTAGCACATGTTGGCCAACCAGGGTCGCATTGCCTCTCTTCTCTATCGCTCTCGTCGCCTTGAATCGATTCGCCTGCTCGCTCACACTCGCCTAAGCTGGCCTAGGCTGTCCCAACGTCTAGTTGCACCATTAGGACTTTTATGGTACCAAACAATGTTGCCAGATGGCTAAGTCAATTTACCCCCGAACTTAGTATAAAATCCTCGCAAAAAATATTTTCAGTTTATTTCTGCTCTACTATATTATGCGCAAAGGCCACTTAGGGGCCGCTCCCATTGAAAGGCCGCTGAAGCCTCCAAGGGGCGAAATTTAACCCCTATAGCCCAACCTGGCAACATTGACTATGACAGTCTCAAAGAAATTCTATACATACTAGAACGCTGACTGACATTTAATGTACAAAGGATTTTGAACCTTATCACGACTACACAACGATCTATTATCATTTAATCTTGGTTATAAGGATTCTTGGTCTTGTTGAGAGGCTTTCTTGGGTGCTTTGTCTCTTTCACACAGTTGCAAAAAGAAAGAGACACAGCGCCCAAGTTTTATTTCAAGCGGACCTTGTTTTCTGTCTCAGTAAGCGTTCCGGGTACGTAGTATAGAAATTCCTTGGACAGTCTATTCCTTTTAGGGCGTTATCACACGATCAAGCTTTTTATTTATTGCGAACAAATATTTTATATAGTAACATTATGTGCGTTATCTCATATCCGGTTTCTCATTTTATGTTGGCTCCATTGCACATCTGTCATTAATTTCATTCATTGTTTCATTTCATTCGTTTCATATTCATTCATTCAATCAAAAAAGTCAGCGTGCGCTGTCCGTTCTTATTTTATTTTGTTTTTGTCCATTTCAATGCTTTGGTAGAATGTCTCAAGAAATATCATGTGGATTTGAGTTCATCACAGCTCCGGACTTGCAAGGATGCTTGACCGAGGCTCTGCAATGCAATTACTCCTTCATAGTATCACCGTTGGTTCATCCACGTTTCACCGGACAACACTCCTCAAGTTCTGATAAAGTAGGCGGTTTTACACGTTCAGACATGGTACTATCTCCTCAAGACTGGACTACAAGGGTGGTCGGCAGACTTTCCCAGTGGGACGTGGACTTGGAGTCGCCTGTGGTTCGGCAGAGATATGAAGATTGTTTGACCGAAGAACTCGGGTATTGCAAGGGTCTTGGTCTGCCTGCTATAATGTTGCCGCTGCAGGGTATTGAATCTAATAACTTGGCGAGAATTATATTGTCTTATTACGAGACTAGGTAAGAACAGTGTTATTTTGTCTAACCAAATTTAAAAAAGTTGCAGTATAATTTACCCAAACATTGCCTCTACAGCCACCACCCTTCTCTTACATGGACTCGAGTGCCAATGGCATGTAGAAGAACACTTAGGAATGTGAGGATTGAGCCAAGACCAGAGGAGTTTGATGATGATCCATGGAATGAGACTTGGTACTGGTGGTCCAAGTTCCATGAGCGTGTGGAGTGGGACAAGAGAGTCGGAGTAGCGCTGGAGCTCACAGCTGACCTGCCCTCACAGAAGGTCATTGACAGATGGCTTGGAGAGCCAGTGAAGGCAATTATTATACCCACTCACCTCTTCCACAATAATAAGAAAGGGTAAGATAAACTTTTTACCAGTGAATTGTAAAGTCTGTAACCCTTATTTTATCACACTAGTCTATTTCAACAAAAACAAATGGCAAATGGAAACTTGACTTTCAGATTCCCTGTGCTATCCCGAACTCACCAACAGCTAGTGGTAAGCATGGTAGAACATGAAGCTCAGGTAATAATCAGCGGAGCGCGAAGACATGACATTAAACACTACCTCCAATATATGATCAGGCTGTGGATGAGACGACCCAACGAATCTGACGATCCTATGCTACAGTATGCTAGGGGGTAAGATACTATTCATAATCCTCTTGCCAACCCATTACTGTAATTTAAGAAGTCAAGAAATCCAGATTTTGCTCATAGCTTTCAGCTACTAACATATAAATCCTGAGACACATCAATCCTAATTGGTTCAGCAATTGAGGTGAAACAATGACAGGAGTTAGCTTGTAGACACAGCTTTTAGCAAAGATTCATATTAAAGTACATGTCCCAATTATTAAAATACTTGTTTTAACATTTAATACATTTGCTCACTGCTCATCAACTTTATTTTATTGCCACCACCGGGTCCGAGAGGTAATTAAAAACTTGTAGTATGATTGTATTTTTTTATTAATTAATTACATTATGTGGTACATTCTTCTAAAAAAAGAACATAGATAAAACTATTTGTGTATTATTTGAAATTATTTTGTTTTGTATGTATTGTCAAGCATGTGTGGAAACTTCATTTTAATTTAGACATTTCTTAATTACCTGTACTTTCAGATGGGAAGACTACTTACAGACACCTCTTCAACCATTAGCAGACAACTTAGACACACACACTTACAATGTCTTTGAAAAGGACCCTATCAAATATGATCAGTACCAAAAAGCTATCGCTAAAGCATTGACACATTTCAAAACCAAATCAAAAGTAAGTATTTATTACATAAACTTCCTAGCTTCCGCGGCTTCGCCCGCGTCGTATATATCTCATGGGAACTCATATAAGGGATAACATATTTAGGGGATAATGCTCTGTATAAAACATACATCCATCCAAACATCCAAACTTTCGCATTTATAATATTAGTGTGATGTGATATATTCTACCTTATTTTATAACTTGACCTTTACCTTACAGAGCATTGAAACTGATAAACAATTAGAAGTTCAGAATTTAATTTCAAAACTTGAACTAGGACAAGGGGATGTGTCAAATGTGGAGGAAAATGAAATGACTAATTGTATCGAAGACCAAAGTAAATCCAATGCATGTGATCAAAGTACTCACACTGAAAATGAGGAACCAAATAAAACTTCTACAAGAAACAAGGACATAAAAGATACCACTGCCAATCTAGAAATAAATAGAATTTCTACTAATGAAGACCAAAACAAAAGTGCTGAAAATCAGCAACAAAGAGCTACCAATGAAGTACAAAGTGCTATAAATGAAGAAAGCAAAACTACTGTGAATGAAAAACAAAGTAAAACTACATCTATAATACAAAATAAGCCACCTATTACTGTGATGGTACTTGGGGCAGGCAGAGGACCCCTAGTTAGAGCTACATTCAATGCTTCTGATATCACAAATACTAAAGTAAAGGTAAGACAATACTATGTAGATCTGGGAATCTTATCTTTTAATATCACTATCATTGACAACATAGTTTAGATTAAGTAAATTTATTTGGTTGTGTATGAAATATCACACTTGACATTTTCGAAAGATCTTAATTGCCTCAAGATCTAAGAAAAATTTCTACCGCGCCTTAGGCTTGTTTCACTCTTCAGCGTGTCGCCGGTCGCGTCCGCGAGTTGACCATTCACAGCACAGAGAAATTAATTTTGTCCATTCACAGCACACAGAAATGTGCTGTGAATGGTCAACTCGCGGACGCGAACGGCGACACGCTGAAGAGTGAAACAAGCCTTAGGGATATAGTTATGATCATGTTTCGTTTAGTTCTTATCACTTAATTTTTTTTTGTATTGGTATCATAAATTCTTCAGGAAGCATAGGGTAGAAACAGTTAGTTAATAGAAAAGCTTATAATTTTTACGAAAATAAATATTCATTGCAGGTCATAGCTGTAGAAAAAAATCCTTGTGCTGTGGTAGTATTAGCCGCTCAAGCGCGAGAGGTGTGGCGTGATCGTGACGTCACTGTAGTTCCAGGGGACATGAGGCGGCTAAACCTTTCGCCGAAAGCTGACATTATAGTATCAGAACTTTTAGGTGAGTTTTATGTGATGGGAGATTTCCCTTAAGGGCTTTACGCACGCTCTGTGCTGACGTAAGTCCCGTCAAGGTCGCGGTGCTAGACTGAAGCATCGAGTAAGCTATTACTGCTCAAACTTGTAGCAAACTTGAGCAGTATAGATAGCTGATACTCGACGTACAGCAGTGACAGAGCGTGCGTAGAGTTCTTTAGACAGGAGCAGTACCTTGCTTGATAATGTGTCATTGTAATCCTTTACTAAGGCTACATTAACTCACCTCTACGAACTATTCGCGTTGCGTGACTAGTACAGTCATATAATTCGTTGTGGGATGAAAAGAGACGCACAACACGATCATTCGCCGAACCCCCATCTATAATGTAGTCTGAGCATTGGCAAATGATGAATATCTGTTATGCATAAAATAATTGTTTCTATTAAGATTTTATTGTAATTTCTAGGATCATGGGGTGATAACGAGCTATCGCCCGAATGCCTGGACGGCGCAGCTAGCTTACTGAAACCCGGTGGTATATCAATACCTAGTCAGTACACTTCATACGTCGCGCCTATATCGTCTGCAAGGCTGTGGGCGGCCGCTAAAGCTGCATCTATCAATAATCAGAAAGAGAAGAATCTTGAGACATTGTGGGTTGTTTATATGCAGAATAAACATTATATTGCTGATACAAAGGTACCTATAAGTTTTAATTTAGACTTACCTTTCTTTTGGACAATAAAAGTGTTTTCATAAAAAGTGTTCATATGATAAAAAGAGACACTTTTATATTGATGAAATACTTTTATTTTAATATATTTTATGAACTTTTGTGATCTTTACAGCCAGTATTTACATTTGAACATCCAGCCAAAGGTGTCTTGGATTACCAAGGCCAAGAAATGACAGATTGGCGAGGACTACCATTGACAGATAACCGCCGTTGTGCCACAATAACTTGGGAAGTGGAGCAAGATAATGTGATGCATGGTTTTGGAGGATATTTCGACTGTTCCTTATATGGAGGAGAAATGCTCAGTATAGTGCCATCTACACACAGCCCAGGGATGATTTCGTGGTTTCCTGTTTTTATTCCCATTATGGTAAGTACCAATTTAGTCACCAGTTTTTTTGTGTGATTTGTAACAACTTCGGTGACACAAGTTTGTAAGACTTCATTTTAATTTACAAAATGAAGTAACAACTTTCTTGTCTTTGTTTCAGACACCATTGCGAGTTTGTCGTGGGGATAAGATAAAAGCTACGTTTTGGCGTTGTGTTGACTCGAGAAAAGTTTGGTACGAATGGCTCGTCGAAGTTGGCGACAAAGCTACGCAAATTCACAACACAAACGGACGTAGCTCTGAAATGCTTCTGTGATTTTAGTATCAGTTACGGGTTATTTTTAATAGTAAGGATATGATTGTAAGTAAGAATAACAAATAAAAAATATTGATTTTTATTTAAATGTTTATTTTTTTATAACAAAGAACACTGATATAATTATTGTTAGTTTTCTATTTACTATGTCCTAACTTAACTAAACAATTTTTCTAGTAGGTAATATTTACTTCTTCATCAGCCTTTCAATATTCATCTCTTTGTGGAAATCGTCAATATCTTGTTCCCATCTTTTTTCAAAATATACTCCTGAAAAAAAGCAAAAATTCTACATTTCACAATTTATCTTTCCACACATTAATAACCAAGTGTTTCTGTCAGCTAATCATTTATTATACTGTGATATTAAATTTACCTTGTAAGAATTGAGCATTATTGCCAGTCCTGATAGCCCATGGGAGGTAGCATTTTAGATACAGCTGGCGATGCTTGGGCTTCAGTCGTCCTGCTCCCCAGATACCACCACTGATACACATGGGTAGTTTAGTTTGGATGCCCTCCACCCATTTCACTGCTACCTGTTTAGAAAAAAGTGCTATCAATATTCATGTAGAAATGCAAAATAGATGTCTAGAATTTTGTTACTGTTTGTCATGTAATCTACTGCACATATTTCATTGCTAGAAAAATTACTGAGAGAACTGATTTGGTAAATTAGTCATAACAACCCATTTGGACCCAAATACAAACTATTTTTAAAAGTACCTATTTATTGGAGGTAAGATGTTTTTGAGAAAAAAATAACATGAAAAAAACTTTGACCACAAGTACCTCTCAGTAAAATTAAGTAGGTAAATAAATATTACCTCTCCCAACATAGTAGTCTTCATGAACAAAGTGGCATGAACCAAATCATGCACTTCTCTGTACCGTTGCATAACATAGGCTAACTCTGGCTCAGCAATAAATTGAACAGGCAGCCTAGAATCAGCGGTGATGTTGTTGTCCCGCATAAAATCTGCGTACACACGACCGAGGGTGTTTTCTGGGAGTTGTGATAGCTTTTCAAAAGAGACTGTCTTAGAATTTATCCGAGGTTTATTTTTCAAAACCTCAGCACCTTCGGAGGTTTCAAGCATCTTCCCTTGCATGTACTTCAGAGCCTTTTCTCCTGTTACTTCTCCCAGACAAGCTATCATGTCTCCACGGTGGGGATTCAACAAAGCAATAGCTGCTGATCCACATGATAGTAGGGTCTTCTGAAATGTACTTGTAGGAATAAAATTTGCCTGTAATTCTTCAATAAAAGAGTTTCCTTTTGGTATGGCTGTTGTGTATTTCCGTAGGAGTATTAGATGACGCATGGTGTAATTAATTTACGAAGTACCACAAATCACAACACTTTACACGAGATTAAAATGTAAACAAAACAAAAATATTCGCATCGCAATCAATCAGCTGTGTTATCGTATTTTTTTTCTATAGGTTCTATAGACAATGTTGCCATATCAGATAAAAAATGGGAAAGCTTTAAATTCTCCCAAAAACAGGTTTTTCGGAAAAAAAAATTGATTAACACTGTTTCGCATGACAGCACAGGGCTTTTTGGCGGGAATTTGAGAAGTCAAGTTTCATTTTTGTTTTATTTTCCAAAACTTGTGTTTCTTCGAATGTTAATGTGTAATAATGGTGGATTATTAACCGTTAAGTGTTCGTGAACGTGCATAAGTGTAGGGAAGTGAAACAAAATTGGATAACATTGCTTTTCAAGTTCTCCCAAAAAGTCCGTGTTGATGTTTCAGTAAAGCCCCACATCTTTACTGAGGCACAAGGGGAGGGGTGGGATATTATATTTATGTATTGTAATATGTATTTATATATCTTATTTATCTATAAACTTGAAGTTTATTTAATTACTTGACACTGGCTGAATGCACAACCGTGCGAAGCCAAAATAAAGAAAAAAAAAAAAATGACAGCACAGCAGCCTAATGACAGCATGTCAATGTCTTATTCCATTCCATGTCCATGTGTATTTGTTTTTGGGGTTATGTTTATTTGGGTGTGGAATACGGTCGGTGGGAATTAATAGCCGTAACAGACGGCACAGACCAAACCACAGATTTGGTCTGCGGCAGACCAAAGTGATGGTCTGTGTCACTGTCACAATGATATGACACAGACCATCAAACGATTTTGATGGTTGGCACCAACCGTCAAAAACCACGACAGACAAATAGGGAGTGATGCCAAATGGGGGATTTCCTGGAAATTCGGGAGTTTTAAAATAAATTAGAACCGACTGTCTAGGTTGCCTATTTATTGTTAGCAGGCTTTTAGCAGGTATCTATTTCATTTAATCTTACCTACCTACTAATTATATAACGTTGGTTGGTAGGTTGAAATGTACCTACAAGCAAGATTATTCTTTCGTTCACAGTAAATGGGCGTTTTTCCACTAGCCCGGCACGGCTCCGGCACCGGCACCGGCGCCGGCAACGCAAGAATGTGGAAAATGTACTGCTCGTTTTTCCACTTGCCGGCGCCGGCACCGGCACGGTTTCATACATTTTTGCATCCCCACCACGGGCGCCGGTGCCGGTGCCGGTTCCATGCCGTGCCGGCTAGTGGAAAAACGCCCAGTAGGTAGATTTATGTTGGGTTATTGTGATTAAGTAGGTACCTATATATAGGTCGGGACAAACAAACAAATATTGTTCGTATTATCGTACAGAACTTCAGATAAAGTACCTATGGCTTTTAGACGTAGACGCAGGAGGTTGCGGGTTCGATTTCCGGCTTGGAAAAAATATTTGTAGGTATGAACTTCAGATCATGGAGGTGGATTCATTACTCAAGTCCTACGGCGAAAGCGGGAACTATTGTTTTATTATGCTCTTTTAGTCAAGGTCGTTCAGTTGTGTGTACAGAGCTAACGAACGTACAAACTAGCATAGGTAATTATTTTTGTTCAAGTCTTATTTGGATAATTAGTAATTTTTTAGTTCTGCGATGGCAGTGCTGCGTCTATCGGACTTCAGTGCTGAATCCGACTCTAGTAAGCAAATTGTATCGAGTTAGGGATGTCAATGCGATACGATACTTGCGTGTATCGATACAATGGCATACCTACGATACATCCGTGTATCGGATCGAATGTATCGTATCAAATTGTTTTGATATCAAATTGTAACACACCAAAAGTCTAAATTAAATACCTGCCAACCTATTTATTTTATTTGTAATAGGTAAGTAAAGTCAGGGAAAAATATCGATGATGATTTTGAGTTTTTCAAGTCACTTTTTCTTCACGTTATGTGCAAAATTGGCAACTTTTGTTTAAAATTAGTAATAGAGCAGGGTTTGTTAATAGGTACCTACCTACAATGTTATATCCAGTACGTAGGTATTTATTTAAATAGTGAGTGTACATTAATAAAGGTTTCGGTTTACTAATTATGTACATTTTTTTATTTATTTAAGTACAGAAGTAGGTATCTACATACTTGACTTGATTCGATACTGTATCTATACAAAATATCGTATCATATCCTCCGTATCGATACAATGCATTACGATACAATGCGATACGAAATATCGATACAATCCGAAATATTGAACATCCCTATATCGAGTATCATCTGGCTGGCTGGATAAAGCACTGTAAGTACCTAGTTTTTACCCGACTACGGCGAAGCAAAAAGGAGGGTTATGATTTTGACCGGTATGTATGTGTGTATGAATGTTCATCTAGTTCCCTCGTAACTTCTAAACTACTTATCATAATTTGACAAATGAGAGGTATCGTTTGAAGCGTCTTCATTGTCCGCTGGTTAAAGGCTATGTGACGTCACATTAAAGTTAATATGGCGCCCTCTAGAGGTCATAAGGTCATCAACTAAAAAAAATATTGATTGATGATGCAGTGTTGTTTGTCAAATGAAAGGGCTTTATTAGCACATTTCAAAAATATATAACTAGGCCTAGGCTGGCCCAACATAATGTACGCGCCTTTCTAATTTACACAAGTGAGTGAGAAGGAAAGTTTTCCTTCTCACTCGCACAAAACAAAGAAGGATATATTAAAACTACCTAGGTACCTACCTTTCTTTTTTTTGTGCGAGTGACGAATGAAACAGGAGGCTATCTAAAGATTGTTGTTTTCAATCTGTAGATGTTAAAGTAATTTAGTTGACTTTTTTAGGGCTTTATGCTTGGTTGGGTTTATTTTTGGAAAGACCTATTTTTCGGAGGGATTTCCATCTAAGTTTAGAGGTAAATTCGTTTAGCAATCTGGCAACACTCCTCATTTGGACCGTGGTTACTATTATGTATTCAAGGATCCGACCGTCTGCCAGACCGTCTGGCAGACCGTCTGGCAGACGGTCTGCCAACGTGTCTGCAGACCGTGTGGTAGCACTATAATTTATATATTTTTAGATAAATCTCCATAAAAAAAACGCAAATCACATTCAATTTGTGCATTTATGAAAAAGGACATAAATTCAATGTAAGTCAACGTTGTTTGAATTAATTTAATGATATGAAACTTAATTCCAAATAATTCTAGATTAGATCTTAGCTAGACATGTTTACTTCGAGCATTGCTAAATGCTTGAAGTCTTGTTTATGTTAATAATTGCTAGTGTAATTGAAATTAGGTACAATTAATAAACTGAATAAAAATTTTACACAGATGACTTCAGCAAAAAAACCAGCAAAACTGAAACAGCTCAAAGCAGAATTAAGTAAGGATTTAATATTTCTGAAAAATATACTGTCAGCTATGCCTGTACAGAAACGAGGTAAGAGAAACCAAAGTTACCTACAAGAAATTCTCATTTGAGGACCTACCTACCTTTGATACTTATCTTCATTAATTTCCCCTAAAATATTACAGATAATGAAGAAAACATGGACTATGAGATTGTAAATGAGAATGAAAACAAAACTACAGATACAGAGGTTCCTAAACGTGCCAGAAGTATAGCAGAGTTAGAGGAAAAACTTCAGAAAATTAAATCACAGCACAACTTCAATCTTAAGAATAAGCTAGTTAAAAAAAGTTTGAATAGCAAATTAAATAAGAAAATTAAGAAGAAAGAAAGAATGAACAAAAAGCCTAAACCATCTGCTGATACTACACCTCTCATTGAAGATGATACAAAACCAGAGAAAGTGAAACTAGAGAAGAAACCAAAACTAAACGCAGAGTCTAGTAAACCTGTTTTTAACACAGATGGAAAACTTGTGTTTTCTAAATTTGATTTTGCTAATACTGGGCAAAGAGGTAATTTGTGTTTTATTACACATACAGTTGCTTTTCTCCCATTCTCTGGCATTAAGTATTATGTTCTTTGTCTCTAGTTAATTCTCTGCAACATTGGAAACTTGTGATCTTAATAGTAAAATTGTGTACACCTTCAATAAACTCCTTGCTCACTATTTCACAAACTTTTACAGAACGAGTAAACAAGGCCGAAAAGGATCCTAAGAAGATATTAGAAAACCTGAAACAACAAGAGCAGAAGTTCAAACAACTACAAGATAATGATGATGGCGGCAAAGTAAAAGAATTGAAGGAGAAACTTGCATGGAAAACAGTTTTACAAAAAGCTGAAGGTCAAAAAGTGAAGGATGACCCTACACTTCTGAAGAAATCTATCAAGAAAACAGTAAGTTCCAATTTTACATCTTGCTTCTACTTTATCAGTGCACTCTAGACAGCACAAATATTTCTAGGAACCTTTAGATGTAGGTTAGTGTGTTTTAAAAAATATATGTCCAAAAAGATAAGGACTGACAGGATAAGATAATTTTTATTACTGTCACATGGTTATAGATACATGGTTGTTGCAGGTAGTTAATAGTTGTACACATGAATCCTTTTAAGGGTAAAGCAATAGGAAAGCAGACCAAGGTTTTTCCAATATTTAAATAATTATGATTTACTCAATACCACATCAAGACTCAAGAACCTGGGTCCAATGATAGTTAAAGATGAGAAAAGAATTGAAGGAATCACACGAGGTAATTTAATTTAAAATATCACAATGGCTCCGATTATGAACATTTTGCTATTTCCAATTTCAGGAGCAAAAGAAGAAACAAAGCAAGAAAAATTGGGACACAAGGATCAAAACTGTTGAACAGAAGAAAGAAGATAGACAAAAGAAGAGGAGAGAAAACATTAGTAAAAAGAAGAAGGAAAAGAAATCTAAAGTTGTGAAAGCAGCTGTGAAGAGGGGAAGAGTTGTTATTTAAAAACCTCTAAGACTTCAATATACTAATTTTTTCTGACTAAATGTATTTTCTGTTTGATTAATTTTGAGAACTAAGTACCTAGGTACTTTAATAATTATTTAAGTAACTATTTTAGTATTCCAGATCCTTTGCTCTATTCTAACTGTATGCTTTTAAAATAAGATTGTTTTCAGTTTCAATGAATTTCTAATATAACTAACTACTTATATTAGCCACAACATTGACATATTTTATGCGAGGTAATACCTAAGCTGCATAAGCGTAAAGAATAAAACAACGGGTTTCAACAGAAAGGAAATTTTCTTTATTCGTGATATTAGTTTAGGGTAGAGATAAGATACGGATACACTTTATGGAATAGCCACATACAACATCGCAAGTAATCGCAACATAACACTCGCATAACTAACATTACAATGGGTATTAAAAAGCGAATAAACATGGAGAGAGGTAGCATTGTACTTAACAATAGCAACCCTAGAAACATAGAAGTTTTGGCTTTGTCTTTTACGCAAAGGAAGTCAGAACTTTGAATGAATGCGCCAAAATAACAGAACTTACTGTTTTACAGTCTAATTTACTAGTAGACAAACTAAGATATCTAGATACCTAACTAAATTCATATGAACACATTTTTTCTTAACTCTATGTGCATTTTAATAATACACACCATACTATAGTTCTATTATGGTTAGTGAAATAATATGTTCTATGGTTTTATGAATATGGCCCCCTATAAGAAGCGGATAAGGAAGGGCAGGACAATTACGACGGTTTCATGAGTAGTTAAGGAAAATATTATCATTTAAAACCTATTAATAGAAGATATTTCAAACTAAAATGTTTCTGTGCCAAGTAGGTAATTATTTCCATAGTTAAAATAAAAAGCCGGTGTAGGACATAAATGAAAGAGATGGGACTTTCTATGAATATGTTGGATTTATCTCGTAATATTTTTAGTTTATAGGGCCATCCATTATTTTATTGAATTGCTTACAATGAAACCCCTATATTTTCCTAGACCTCACCCTTGAAGATTTTGAAATAATTTATGAATAGGTTATCTATACCTATTGTTGGTATTTAAAATGGTGGTATACTACCAGATAAATAATGGGTATTGGAAAACATGAGTATAAAATTACAAAACAATAGACAAAAAGTAATTTGGAAATGCAAATTACTCACAATTTCAACTTTATCGCAAACAAATAAATATTTCAAGAAAAGCAAATTAGTTGCAAGCCATGCGAGCTGCGCAGCTAACGACGTGCACTTCTGTCACATTCTGTTTTGTGGAATCATAGAGCTTATATCAATATTGCCTACTAGATGCTGTCGGTCATATTCGGAAAACACGAAATTAACAGATGCCCATTATTTATTTGGAAGTACTGTACATTAGCTTATTTATGTATAAAATATTTTTTTTTTAATGACCTAAGGCCACAACGCGACCATAATTCATAAAATAATTGTTTCAGTATACAATGTCTATGGTATGGTTGGTTAAATTAAAACTACTACATAATAAGGCATTTCTAAATATTCGTAGTGTGAATGGGTTGGGATACTTTAGAATGTGGTGCACCAAATAGGTTGTTTATTAGCTGTTATCTAACTAATTCTTTAAAAAAATAACCTGTTATAATAAATCAATAGTTATATTAATCCACTATTACTATTAATTTTGGTGAACAGTAGTCTTAGTGAAGCTAATAACAACTAACAATTTTCAGCCGAGTCTGCACTGAACTATCAATACCGACAGAAGGCGCCCCTAAAATCTACAATGTTTAACAAGTGATGCAGGCATTCTACATCATTATTTGAATGCTCTTTACTGATAGTGATATTACGTGAAGACACAGCTTAAAAAATAAACTACAAAAGCAAGCGGCACACAGTGAACTTATATCTAATTTTGAAAAGCTTGACAATGCACCTCAAATATATTAAAAAAAAAACTGTATAACATTTAACTTGTACAATTTATTGGTGTTTATGCACCAAACTCCAAACAAATTGGTGTTGACTTACAGTTCATACATAATTTCGAATAACAAGCAAAATAGAGAAAGATATTTTAATAGGCCTACCCACAAAATATCAAATCTACAATAATAAGATTCAGAATGAAATATTCCTTACATAATAATTACTTAATTAATCCTAGAATTATTTCCAATTTAGTAAATAAAATAAACTATAGCCCAATTAGTTAGAAATTCATAAATTTATGGAAATTAATCAAAATAATAAGTGTAGTAGATAAAAAGAAATATCTATGAACAATAACTTAAACATACTGTAACTTGTCTAAATATAAGTAACCATTAAAAAATAAACTAATGAAATAAGTGTTAAACAGTTTGTAAATAGCAACAACTAAAATAAGTAATAATAAGCCTCCAAATAGAAGTGCTATTTTAAAAAACACAATAAATAAAAATAGAAATAAGTAAAAAAATAATATAGAGGGTATATTCTCAGGATAACATTTAAGAGTACAATAACTGCTATATTTAGAAAATAAAGGCTTTATTTTATCTTTAAATATATAGCCTCTAACTTACATTATTTCAATAATAAACCAAGAACCATCCCAATTATATTATTTGAGTTATATAACAACTAAGTCAAACTTTGAAATTATAATTGGGAGTGATGCCATAACACAATACAAACATTTGTAGATACACTTTTATAATAATCATTACACTAACACATACAGACAGTAAACTATCAAATAGATTGCAGCAGAGGTTTCAGTGTATAACACTTCAAGAATATTTTTGGGTATAGACAATTTTCTTAACCACAACATTCTAAAGGCTTTGCCAATGGTTCATTGCACTTTATGAAGCTGATACTTTATGTTAACTCTCTTACCTACTCTACTGATCAAATTCATGACCTAAAATGTTTAAATTCTGTATAAAAGCTGTCTTATCTCAATAAGACATTCAAAATACGAGTACATATTAAAATATGTATACCACTGCAGATATATTTGTCTTTGGAGAATATACATTATGTAAATGTGAGCACTGGAAAAATAGTGTGCTCACCAACCAGTCTCCTTACGCTTGCTTATTTAAATGATAATAACTAAGAAGATAGAAATCTTACAAAAATATAAAAATAATATACCTCTTACAACTTTTATATAGAAAAATAAAAATTGTTTTATGATTGTAATACTGCACAGTATGGTTACACTAAATCAGTCAAAGCATTTTATGAGTTAAAACATTTAAAATTATAATTTTAAAACAATGAATGTTCAAACTTGTCAATGGAATTTATGTTGCAATATTCTTGTGAAATAATTAACTGAACTTCAAACATGTAGGTAACAATTTGAGCACATTTGAGAAGACATTTGCCCCAATAAAACATGCTCAAATGGGTCGCTCCTTATTCTACCTGAATATTAACCTACAAAACTAAAGCCTATGTTTTAAATGGTAATAATAAAGCAAGTCGTGAGGCGGGATATTTGCATCAGTCTTGTAAATTTTCAATCGTGAAAATTATTACTGTCATTTAATTATTTGGTAATCTTGTTTAAAAAAGAAATGGTTGAAAATCTATACTCTATCAATTTATATTATGGTACTTTGTTGTCAGTTGTTCATCTCCGATTTCAATGAGGACATGGTGGCATCAAGAACTCTGCCATCAAGTACCCTGCTGGCAGCATACCCTGGAATGTTTAGGTAGGCCGGTTTGTCGTGCTCACACAGCCCGGGCTGAGTACAACACCTGTTCATGGGTTGGCTGATATTACCTGTGGAACCACTGTGTCCTGGCCCGGCTTCTGATGATGATCCCTGACATACCATTTTATGGTTTGTATACTGTTCCAATGAGCGTAATTGCTCCCCGCAATTTTCACATTTAAGTTCTCTTGCATGAACCTTTTTATGACTGTTTAGAGACCGTGAATTATCAAAAACTTTATTACACATATCGCAGTACTTCAGGACCTTTTCCCCTGTGCATACAACTTTATGATTATTCAGTCTGTCCAAGGACATGTACCGTTTGTTGTTGCACAAATCACATTTGAACTGTTTTTGAGGTACCCGTCCAGTGTGCACTTGCATGTGCTTACGTAGGTTACTCTTGTCCTTTATGTATTTTGAACACACAGAGCACTTGTTCACATCCTTACGTGTATGGTTAGAGTCTAAATGACGACGTAGGTGTGACTTTTTGTAGAATGGCTCTAAACAGATCTGGCATCTGAATGGCTTTTGAGCAGGATGTACTCCAGTTAAATGTGTATTGAACTCAAGAATGGTTGGGTAGCTCTTTCTACAATGAGGGCAGTGGAAGAGTTTTCGACAAATAGTTGTACTGGAATCACAGAATGGATCTGAGCAGTCATCACAGAAGGAGTCTAGCCCTGCCGGCGGGGTGGCTCTGCCGACCGGGTAGTGCTCAGTGTCATGGTACTCAGCTTGCAGTGTTTCTCTGTCGGGAGTCCCTGCTCCAGCAGGTTCCTGCTTTACCTTTGCATGATCACTGTTCTCTGGGTAGTCATCCTGGTTAGGGATGGCTCTAGAAGTGCTGGCAAGCATCCACCACGGGTAATTATGCCACGGACCTAAAGCTGGCGGGACAGCCTGATTCTTTATGTCACTTGTTTTTGTTTGAGTTTCAGCATTAGTGAACCCTGGGAAGCTGGGAAGTTCCTGGTGGTGTTTCGACCTAGACGATTCAAATATACTATGTTGATGTATTATGTTTTCGTAATCACTAGGGTCTAACTTCCGTTCGTTACGATCACTTTGATCTCTTTTAGACATATTTTTGAAATCTGAAAAAATTAAAATAGATGTCAAACCGGGAATCGACGGTTATGATAAATCAATTTGTATTGTATAGTTTCACAACAAGTAACGAACATCTCGTTGAGAAATATTATCACGAAAGGTAAACAAACAACGCAATTGCGCGCTCAATTACTCATGGCCACAATTTTAGATTTGTGTCAACATTCGTGTGGAACTTTGTAAAACATCAGCAGGCATTTTCATAGCACGAATTGTTAGAAAAAGGATAGGCTTGGTAAAATACCAGTAAAAATTTTAACATAGACTTCACAAAACCGATAAACAAACAGGAACAGTGCTATGAAGCAATTTGTATGAATACTCACATTCAGAACATTATAAATTGTTTATAACAAAAGTACTTTTCAAGTTAATTTATTATTAGACTGATGCTACAAAAAGTAATTAGAACTATCGTACAACAGTGAAATCCACAAATAATCATCAACAATTTTTACAGATGATCGGCCATTTTGTTGGATTGCTTTTATTGTTTTTTTTTTTTTCAACAGTAATTTGGTCATGGACTTCGGTCTTTTTATCTACATCAAATTGACATCAAACAATGTCATGTCATGCTTGGGGTTTCTTATATTTCTATGACTTTGACAATAGCGTTGGTCAAATAGTAAGTCTGTGGTAAAACTGGTGTCATTCATTCGTTAAAAAAAAATTATAACAAAAAAAAATATTCAATTTCTTTTCAGAATTTGAGTGAGTGAGGCGAAACGGGCGAAATAAATTGAGTACTAAAATAAAAATACATACATTAGTTACATATTTACTTTCTTGCATAGTAGAAGATGTCTTGGCTAGGTTCGACAGTATTGAATGCATTTTGGAAACCCACCGTTAACCTCGTTAGGTTAGAATTTTGTAAACATTGCGCTGCCTGAACTAAAGCAATAAGTCCTGTGAAATACATTGTTTAAACTTTTCAGAACCAGGTATCATGCTGATAAAACACGTTTGGTGAGAAGATATGGCTATGAAGAGAAATTGTGGTGTGGTGGGTTAATGCCTAGATCAGAAGGAAAAGCCCTTCCCTTGCCTGAATACAGGTAGGTAAACATAACTAATGGTTACCTGGATGTTCAGTGAACCCTAGCCCTTTTTCAAACCATTTCTTATCTTATTATTTACACCAATTAACTTCATAATATTTTTCAGGCCCGCAAATGCATGGACAGATCGGAAAGCACTATTTGGTCAGAATGACTACATAGACATTCTCGGTCCTGGCAATTTGCATCCTGTAAAAACTCTTTATAACATACCTGCATGGATAAGAGGAGTCAGTGCTAGTCAAGAATATCATGTAAGTAGTTACTAATAATATATAAATGAAATGATATAAAACAGGAACCCAACTATATCCCTATGGCATGGTAGACATCCTCTCAGATTTTAGGTAGGTATCTAAAATCATTTTGAAATTGTTTAAGGAGGTAGTCAGAGGCATGACTATTTGGTTGCTTACTTTTTGCAGAAGTTAGCATTCCATACATGACAGAATGCAAGCCCGTTACTGCAATTAGAAAACTAACTGGTTTTCTCACTATGTTTTTATTCACTGTTTATATAGATTGTGTTCAGGCATAAATAAAATTTTCAAAACGATTCTCACCTGGCCAAAATAACTCTTGCCAAACTTATATAATCTCTCAAGTTCTTATTTCTATTCCATTCATGTAAATATTTCAATGGCTTTCCTAAATAATATTCTTATTTTGAATATTTGTGATTTCAGATACTTTTAAGAAAAAAGAAGATGTGGGCTAAAACACACACCCCATTGACAAGGCCTACCAAATGGAAGGAGATTGAGAAACGGATGTCTTTTCTCTACAGAAAACTGAACAGGAAGACCAAAACAGGACAGTCTCCTGACTAGACGAACAAAACATAGTAAAACAAGATAAGTAGGGAATTCTTGCAAAGTAATTTATTTTTACAATATTTTTGTTCAACATTGGCCATAACAAGAATTTCATCTGTTTTATTATGATTTAGGTATTGTAGATTTCTAATTAGATTTGTTGAAGTCATAATTTAAGTGTTATAAATCCATAAAACAAAAAAATCAATATTTTTATTTATTTACAGTTTCACTTATATTTAATTCTATTTTTATTTGTGTAAATCTATTAGGTATTAATTGTATTGACAATATATTATACTCATTATGAATATCAGTATTTCAGCTAAACAATGTAAATATGAAGTAAATCTTAGCTCATGTACGGATATTGCAAAAACCCTGGTGTTGCTCTGTAGGGAAATTAATTTTCTAAATTAATTCTAATTGGTTATTACTCTATGTATAGATAGATCATCTTCATTTTCAGTAGGTATAAACATTTCCTGAGCAGTTAATACTTACATCTACAATATTTGGTATAAAGCAGACTAGTAAACACTAGTTGTATTAACTCTACAATCTTTTTGGACAATGACTGGGGTATTTACTGAACATATCTTAAAATATATTATATTTAAAAAAACAATGTCACTGGACTAGGTTATTTAACCTTAACCTACCTCAAAAAACATTATATTTTTGCTTGAGCCAATTTATAAGTCAACTATCCCAAGACATCCTCAGGCTTTCGAGAAATTTTCTATATACTTGTCTCTTATAATCTGCTTTGATCAACCCTGTTCAAAAACTCCCAATCTTCTTTAATCATGTCTGAGGCTTTCTCCGCTATCATGACGACGGGCGCGTGTGTGTGTGAGGCGGGTATACGAGGTATAATTGATGCGTCGGCTATCCTCAGACCTTTCACACCGTGGACTAGCAGTCTTGGAGATACTACTCCTGAAGGATCCCCTGCAGGGGCCATCTTGCACGTGCCAACCTGTAAAAAATTTGTGATTTAATGTAGAAATTTATTGAAATGTTGGGGGAAATAAAAGGTAAATGACTAATAAATACCCACGTATATTGTATCTAATACTCCTACGACTAGAGTCAAATATCAATTACTTTGCGCCGGTTTATGAAACTGCAAGTCTGTCTATGTAGGTATTCTCTAAATTCTTGCATTTTTGATGTGTAGGTAAAGTCTAATCTTTGATGTAATATTTCATCAAAGCGGTGATGATTTCGTCTCCTACAATGTTCGGCTCGGACACTATAGATCTTCAATTTCCTGTTTTTTTCGGAATCTCCATGTGCCATCCACTCTACGAGTAGGACGTTTATCTGTATCTCACCTGATGATCTAACGTGATAGAAGTCTGTGAAATGGCACACTCCCAGTACTCATCCGAATCGAATATGAGGTTTTCACATCCTGGAAAGGGTACGTCGTGCAGTCTGGTTCCGTAGCGTTGGAAGGCGGTTGTTCCTATGAGTTTTTCTACCTGTAAAGGGAAATATGTTTTAGTAACTAATAGAGACCTGTAACTACATACCACTGCACTTATTTTGTACTAGCAGGTACAGATAGTAGGTAAATGTGTTGATCTTAATGTTACCTTGATAAACTTTAAAGCAGAATTTCAATGCTACCCTTCAATAGCAGTAGCAGTTTAACGTGACAGACATATTCTTCATAAAGAAATAAGTATAACAAAGTTGAAAGTTACCATTCGAACGCCAGCGACCATTGCCTTCAAATCATTCGGATGGTCGAAGTAGTTCGGGTGTATCCTAGGATGGTTTTCAAAGTTACCACTCCTCAGCATTAGCCGGCCGATGCTCCTCGGCCGGATCATCACTGGGTTTAGGGAGAATGTTCGCTGTTTTACGTGCATTGGCAATGTTCCGTACACTTGCCAGTACCATTTGTCTGTTATTCCTGCGGAAATATTAGGTTAGTATGAAACTACTTTACTTTTAGATAAGAGTTTATTTGCGTAAATGCCTTTTCGAATCTACTTCATCATAGCTGAGAGCCAGAGTCGTGTTGGCCGAGTGGGACAGTGCCTCGACTTTCAATCCGAAGGTAGTGGGTTCGAATCCCATCCCAGCCGTACCTACCATCAATGGATTTTCCATTTAGAAAACAATACGAGTTGAAAAGTTGAAGGAAAACATCGTGAGGAAACCAGTTTGTATTTTAAAAGTCGCCAATGTCGCTTGCATTGCAACCTGTCATCTGTAGAATGCTAACTTCTGCGAAATGTGGGCATATGTACCAAAGATGTATTTGAACGTACCAACTACACATTTAGACTTCTCTTCCAAGGACCGTAAATGACTGAAAATATGAGGGAACTCTACCTCGTTTTGGGAACTATAGTCAAAAACATTTTTACTGTTATATTTGAATAGATAACAGACTAAACTTAACTTCATGTATTGTACGCTCGCAAGCAATCTAAGGTGTTTTAAATCAAAAGTATTTTATTTTAAGTTCTCATTCTTTCATGGGAATAAAGTTTCTTAAACCGTAATTTACCCAAAAGCGATCGTAATATTCCCAGCAGATCGCCAGCCAGCGATCCCGCGCCCATGACCAGCTCGATGTCCGGGCGGGTCGGCGAGTGGTCGTCGGACAGCTTCGTGCGGATGAAGGCGAGTCCGGAGGCGCCGCCTGGGAGCGTCAGCGGCCCTCGCCCCGCGAGATACTCTGCAGCCGAGACTGGAGACGAAGCCAGGGCCTGCGAGACAGGGTAAGAATTTGAATCTAAGATACATTAGGAATAGACTAAATCGGATTCATTAGATACCTACATTAAAATTCTTAGTTCCAAATTCTGAACGGAAGCTCCTAGACTAGAAATAGAAAAGATGGGAGATATTTGACCAGCAGATGGAATTATGATGCGTGTCATATTTCGCAACTTGCAAAACTCTACTTTAACAACATTAGGATAGGTTTGAACTAGTTTATGATAAGGTTCTAAGAATATGCTTTCATAATATATATTATCTCCTAGCGCTAATATGCCTAATATACACAGTAGCTACAGATACATTTTCTTACTAGGTTTACAATTAGGAGGTACTAACATCATTGACGCAAAGCCCGGTATCGTTTACAATAAATGCGTTCCCCGAAAAGGTGATGTGGTCTTGGAGATTGTACCCCACTGGGAGGTTGACTAGAGGCTTGATGCCCATTTCACTCAAGTGCTCCTCGGGCCCAACTCCTGACAGCATCAGGAGCTGGGCAGATCCGATGGTTCCGGCTGATAGGACCACTTCACGACGGGCTCGAACTTGTCTCCTGAAATATAGTAGATTTTTTGTTTAATATGGTATTGTTAGTATTTGTTACACCTATCTAAGTTATATTTATAAGTATTTATGGCAACGCGTAATGTCATTAATTTGTTGATGTTGTGTCGTCAAAACGTTGGTAATGTTGCCTTGATTGGAGCAATTAAAATTGTCTGCATAGGAGCACTTTAACTAATGGACTTCGTTAGCCCTAACAGTTTCTCTCTACAGATCGCATGTAAAGTAAAATATCCCTAAGTTGGTATTTCTCAACTAACATTCACTTTAAAGATTGTTAAACCTGAACTGCATTGTCAAGGAATTTGCGCAATGCGACTAACTGAACAAAGCTGCTCGCCCATAAACAGAACAAGCTTCTCAGCCGACGAAAAATTTATTGAAACAGTTATTTCGCATATTATACTTCAATGAACTCTTATGTTACCTTACATTTTTCTTCATAAACTCTACCCCGTACGCAGTTTTTGTGTCAGGATCAATGAGAATTTTCGTCACAGTTGAAAATTTAGTCACTTTCAAGTTTCGCCTGAATCGGATAGGTTCTAAGAACGCTTTTGAAGTGCTACATCTTCTCCCCTTTCTCATTGTGGCTTGAGGCTTCGAAAATCCAATTACATTTTCTCCGTTAGGATCTCCCCATTGGAAGCCTAGCTCTTCACCTCCTTTCTTGAATGCGTTTTGCAGAGGACTATAAAATGGTGAATGCTCAATGTCCATGTACCCACCAACGCCGTGATATGAAGAATTTCGTAATTCCTTGATTCGTACATTCTCTGATTTCTTGAAATATGGCAGTATTTCTGGATAACTCCATCCATCGTTGCCCATTCTGACCCAATCATTGTAATCGTCCGGATGCCCTCTTTGGTAGATCAGAAAATTTAATACACTGCTGCCACCTAGCACTTTACCGCGAGGCAAAAAGCAAACTTTCCCTCTTAAATCCTTACAGGCTCTTTTTTGGGGCTCCGAAACATATCCCCAATTCATAGGCGTAAGAGATAAAAATGGTGCAAATATTGGGACATCAGAGAAGAAGTTCTCATTGCCACCAGCCTCTATAAGTAGAACCTTCCAATGTGGCACTTCAGTGAGCCTATTTGCTATGACGCTGCCTGCTGAGCCGGCTCCAACAACTACAAAGTCGAATTCTTCGAATTCTTCTGGTGTATAGTCCGGTAGGAATCCCTCATGTTTGTTCCTGGGTAGTGTACGAAATAAATCTGTCCAAATGTCGAATAGGTTTCCTTGACCATTTGTGGACACTACCGTGATAGAGACGATAAGTAACCATCGCATCTTGAACATCGCATGTTTTTCATTACTGAAAGAAAATATTTTTTAAATACATACATAACTACATAAAATCACGCCTGTTTCCTATCATAGGGTAGACAGAGACCACAGATCTCCATTTGCTACACGTCCTGACACACTTCTTTCGCTTCATTCACTCTCATCACATTATTCATGCAAGCTCGTCGGTTTAAGGTAGGTTTTGACCTGAAATAATTTTTGTTTTTATAAACGGAATAGTAACATAGGTAATTAAGTTTTTAAAAGAGGCATGGCATCTTGTTTAATTAGAGGTTTCTTTTGGTTTAAGTACGATACCTGTCTAGTAAAATTAGTAACTGTATGTAACAACTGCATGCTTTTATTTACCTACAGCTATAGCAATAAGTCTGGATAAAGTAAGAAGTACAAAAGTGAAAATATTTGAAGGCCACTTAACTTAACACTGATTCTATTGATAAAATGGATTTGTACTGAATATAAATGCCTCGTATTAAGTGATTCTGCAAAGGTGACATGTTTCTTCGCCTACGTGACATAATAATAGTAACATGATCAGTGAATCGAGTCACATCTCTGTAACTTTGATTCAATGAGCTCGTTTTGATGTCGCATTGGTCGTCTTAGACTCATTACAGTATCCATGAACTAAATGGTGTGCCTTACTACTAGCTCTCTCTCTGCATGTTTGTATCTCTACCATTAACCTATTGCAATATGTCAATACCTGAACGCTTGTAGATTTAGGTTGAATTATACGGGTTAGTTTGTACATGGTTGATTCTGTAATCAGTGCATAGGCTTAATTTGTGACCATCACATAAATGTGTGTAATGACTATGGCCGCCAATGTAATGAATGACATCCGAATGAGTGAGGCTGTGTGAATTTTTGATGGAGATAGCGACATTGTTATAAACTCGATGGTTAGTTCATATTTATTTGGTTCGAGGTTTGTCTATATTGAATTCTATGTATTATGAAATGTCGCATGCTTTTAAATCTATACCATCTTATATCATACCAATGTTAAAAAGCGAAAGAGTTTGTTTGTTTGAACGTTCGCGTTCTAATCACGTCTAACTACCAGTCGGTTTTGAAAAATTCTTTATGCATTTGACAGCTAATCTCTTAATGAAGGTTATTTATACGCTACTTTTAATCATCATCACCATAATTATACAATCACTACGAGGGCAACGCCGCGAGGGCGTAAATCGTCCTTCGCTCAAGGGCACAACTTGTCTACACATTATTTAAATTAATTATTTATAGATTTAAATTAAATTAAAAAATGTATTATTTATTCTTACATTTATTTAACACTAGCGTTCTTCCGAGGTTCACTCATGCGATAAGTATTAGGTAGTCCAGGATAGAAACTTCCATAGGGCGTGATTCAAACATGAACATTGAACATCGAAGTATAAACTGTCAGATCTATAATATTAGTAGGTAAGTTTTGTACTCTTTGTATTATTGCCAAAACTTTTTATAGAGGACTGGTTTTGAATTGTAAAGTTTTCGCTGAGAAAAGTATTCTTTTTTAACAGTGGCATTCTTCGTTGCCTCGGTATTGAATTAACGCGCTCGTGAAAATACAGATTCTATTAGCACCTCAGTGTTAACATGCAGCACCGTGTTTGTCTAAGTGATATGGTTAATAGTACCTACTTTTAGTCTTTGTTTACAATATAATAGGTATTCAGGCGGTATATTTACCCAATAGGTACCTACTTTGTTACTATGGACTTGGATATATTGTTCTTAGGAATGGACATATTTTTCTTTATTTTTTTTTGGTCAGCAAGTCATTGTCCACTCTCATTTTATTTTATTATTTTATTTTCACCAAAAGTAAACTTTGATTTTAGAAGTTTACCCAAACGAAAAGTGAAAAGTGGAAGGAAGGAGAGGAAGAGGAAGATAGAGGATAATCTACATGACCCAAGTGAAGGAGAAGGTTGCTGTCATGTCGTATAAGGAGGTCAAGGAGGCTTCGCTGGAAAGAGCTTCGTGGAGAAGGAGCCATCAGCTATACTGATAAGTGGCAATCCCCTTAATTAGAGAATAGGGAAGTCCCAAACGAAATATAATGTAAAAAATCTACCTCTCCGCTAGGTTTACCAAGTGCATATCATACGTATAATACTACTACATATAGCCTATGTTCATCCTGAAAGTTCATTATAAATACTGGTGAAAGAATTTTTGAAATCGGATAAGTAGATTCGAAGATTTTACCTCCTACCTACATACAAACAACTTCAAGAAACTTTGCCTCTTTATAATATTAGTGTTAGATCTATTAGTGTATCTTGACGTGACTACATAGTTTCAAGTGCAGGAAAGTTAAGCTACCCTTTCACGAAGCTGTGCAAGCAACCTAGCATGTTTCTATCTTCAACTCGCATAGATTAGAGAGCTCAGCGCATTCTGCCGTTCGCTAGCTAAAACGCCGTTAAGTGACAAAACCATTGTTTGAATTTTGAGCTTTTTATCATGGCACTCATAAGTGAAATTTGACCAAAATTAAATGTCACTTAACGGCGTTTTAGCTAGCGAACGGCAGCATTGTAGACCTACCAACGCACAGCCCCCCTAGCCATATTACAATCGCTCCGTATCTATTCTATTTCTATCAGCGCTGTCGCTCGATCTATTCTACAGTAAAAATCGCTCAGTTGCATCTTTGGATACATCTCAGTTGACAACAAGGAGAATTTATAGTAGAAATTGTTTATGGTTATTGCTCTGCACTAATTTTGTTTTGACCATTTTTACCACAATTTTAGGTAAAAACTACACTAAACTGCTTAATAATATCGCATAATATACTTCTAGAATTAAATAATGGCACTTACAAGGAGAATTTAACAGTTAATTTGTTAAATCATCTTCCATGAATTCAGATGTTGAATAATAACTTTTTTAATTAGAAACTTTTTATAGATCACTGTCGATTCTATTCCGCTGATCGCTGCAAATGCTAGCCATATTACACTTTTTGACAAGCGCTCGCGGAACGGAACGATCGTTGTGATAGCTCGCCGAGCTACCGCCAAACCCAATAGAAAGCGCTGTAACCATGGCAACAGCTACTGCTGCTCGGACTATGTGTCGTGTGATTTTTACTTTTTTCTATCTCACTTAGTTTTTTGACATCAATCAGTTTTTTATTCTACCAATAACTTAATAAAATGGCCATGCCGATTTTGGAGGTTGGTGCCTTTTTTTTCGCGCGGGCATCAACCAAACATTAAAATATAAACTCTATAAGGCCTCTATCAATAAACTCGGATTAACTTCTGTCAATGTTGCGCCACGGATTTAACTATTGCCATCCTTATTATTTTGTCACTGTCTAAAAAAAAATGGCCTAAGGCCTCTATTAATAAACTCGGATTAACTTCTGTCAAAGTTGCACCACGGATTACTATTGCCATCCTTATTTGTCACTGTCTAACAAAAAAGGATGGCAATAGTTTAATGCGTGGTGTAACTTTGACATAAGTTAATCCGAGTTTATTAATAGAGGCCTTAGGCCATCCTTTTTTGTTAGACAGTGACAAATAAAGATGTCAATAGTAATCCGTGGTGCAACTTTGACAGAAGTTAATCCGAGTTTATTAATAGAGGCCTATACAGTGACAAATAAAGATGTCAATAGTAATCCGTGGTGCCACTTTGACAGAAGTTAATCCGATTTTATTAATAAGAGGCCTAAGGCCTAAGGCCTCTATTAATAAACTCGGATTAACTTCTGTCAAAGTTGCACCACGGATTACTATTGACATCTTTATTTGTCACTGTCTAACAAAAAAGGATGGCAATAAGTAAGGCGTGGTGCAACTTGGACAGAAGTTAATCCGAGTTTATTAATAGAGGCCTTTGAGTTTATATTTTAATGTTTGGTTGATGGCCGATCGAAACAAATAAAGGCACCACTTTCCGGCATAGGCTTTTACATAGCAGCGCGGCAACCCGATAAGTATTAATTTCAAATTATAATTTTATAATTTACTATAATTAAATAAACATATGACACATTGAGAGAGATTTACAATAATAACTTAGTAGAAATTAAAAATGACTTCTAATGTAAATATAAATCATCAAGGCCATAATTTACTTACATAGATACTTTTTATTCCAAAACTATCGATTCTCCCGCGTACACACACATTCACACAATTCACAAGACGTTTTGACGTTTAAGATCGCTGACCATAAACAATTTCTGTTCTATATCTATCGGCGCTGTAGATTGAGCTATCGGCACAAAATTGTAATATGGCTAGGAACTTATCTCGAGCTATTATCGCGATAGATGCAACGACAGCGATGATATTTGACGTTTCAAGTAGATGAGTCACGTGGTCAAAACGTCAAATCCTATACATTTTGAAGTGTTCTATTCTACAGCGACGATAGATCGTTCTACAGCGACGATAGATAGTGTAATATGGCTAGGGCCGCTGGTTAGCTTACTAAGCTAAGCGATAAGGTCTTGTGAACAAGCTAACTTAGCTGAGAGTAGTGGGCTTGGTTGGTTCTTTCCTGTATGAACCGGAAACGATGTAGGTGAGACGCCGCAATTACAGCTTAGCTCAGCTAAGTTAGCTTAGTCTCGCAGTTACATTAGCTTAGCTCAGCTAAGTTGGCTTACTCGCACACGCAGTTACATTAGCTTTACGTTACGCTTATGAAACATGAAAATTATAAATAATACACATCCGGAAAAGCTTTCAACACTAAAATTCACGATTTTCAACTGAGTGTCCTATTCCACCTCTATTTGCGAAATAGGTATTAGTTAGTTATTGGAAGTTTCGTATGTCTGAGCTCATAGATAAAATAACAATAAAGGTAAATAAATGGACTCTACCACCTACGTAAAACTTGGCCAGTTGTTCATATGAAGTTACATACTTTTTACCTACGTAAAACCAGGAAAAGAATACGTTTAGGAAAAACGATTGACGAAAAGTCATTTGGAAATGAAAATTACTCATAATTTCAACTTTATCGCAAACAAATAAATATCAATGTCATTTTTAAGATAATCAAATTAGTTGCAAGCCGTGCGAGCTGCGCTGATAATGACGTGCACTTCTGTCGCATTTTGTGGAATCATATACTGCTGTCGGACATATTCGGAAAACACGAAAATAACCGAGATCCAATATAAAGCTTGAAGTACTGTACCTAGGTTTGCAAATTAGATTTGCACATTTTGAACGTCATTTTCACAATGACTGCAAACATGCGCACTTATCTCGTACTAAGGCGTTTCGATTTTGACCTTTGAGACCTGCACTCGATTATTCCACAGTTGATTCCATCTAAACTCGAAAACTATTGTTTACTTATATTGAACTAGCTGCTGCCCGCGGCTTCGCTCGTTTGAGACCCGGATAAAAAGTAGCCTATGTTACTCTCCAGCCCTCCAGCTATCTCCACACAAAAAATCACGTCAATCCGTCGCTCTGTTTTGACGTGAAAGCAGGACAAATAAACAAACAAATAAACACACTTTCACATTTATAATATGGGTACCGATTATAATGATTAGTATGTAAGAACGTTGTCGCAAATCCCTGTGGTCTTATGACCTGATAGATTAGTAAGCAGTAGCTTTGATCCATTGTACCGGATCTAGAGCAAGCATTGTATGCGGGAGCGGGCTTGAGGGTCAAAGCAGCCCTTCGTTTTATTTACAGAAAGGAGCCAGTGCGTCCCTTTGAAGAGATATAAAGATAGACCAACCTTATGCGAAAAAATTCTTACCCATTTTTTTATATACTTACAGAAAAATATATATCTATTCCGGCTGTTAAATATTTACACCTAAAAGTTAAGTGGCTGTTGACTTAAGTCAGGTCATTTTGTCGTCATCTTTGTTGGGCAATGTTCTAGTGCACCGTAGTCGGCTTAACGCACAAACCTTGGACAAATATCGAAAAACAAAATCCGATGACCACGTGTATAACAACGCACCTGTATCCATAACTACATTTATATGCAGACAATGATTAACGATTATATCTCCGTTGTTCGCCTAAAGGCCTTTTTCGTCCTTGAAAAGTGGTCATGTAGGACTTCTCTGGCGCAATTTAACTGCAATCTAAAATAACTTTAACAAGTCGATACTGGTACCTACTTGTGTAATTATTGTAACTTTTGAAGGTTAGTTTGTGAAAGTAGACCTATTTCTTTGAAGTGAAAATATAAAATTCAAATTTCGCTAGGGCTTAACTAACGTAATAAATGCTCAGAACTTTTCTGTAGTCTTATGTATGACTAGCAGCTCCCTCGCGGCGTTGCCCCCGTAGTGATGGTATATGGTGATGATGATAATGATGATAAAGTAGGCTATAACTTTCCTCAAGAGATTAGCTATCAAATGCAGAAATATTTTTTCTAATTCGACTGGTAGGTCATGAGATTAGCGCGTTCAAACAAACACAAACAAACTCTTCCGCTTCATAAATTGGTACCTAAGTATAGATTCATACATATCAATAATGCATCTAGTATAGCTTCGATTTTTTTTTCGCAAGCATGACTTGCAAAGTGTAGAGTCACTAATTCACAAATAGATTCTCAAGCAGGTCGACCATGAAATTACCGAGTCAAGAATTTATCGTGACCATCGATGATGGTGCTAGGGCGTGGCACCATCATCAGTAGATTTTCATAAGCATGGCCAAGCAGCTAGGCCATGCTTATGAAAATTTGCAAAGCTATATTTTGGATTGCAAATAAGTGGCACATTTACAGGTATAGTCACATTTGCTGTGCGCATTTCGTTTATACGTATATTGTGGTTATGCCTATTGAGCATTTCTCGTTTACAATGTTCTTGAGATAAAGTTAAAACAATTGCAAAATTGTGTCCAGTTTTGTTTCGTAACTGGACATCTCACGTGCCATAGAAGGGGGGAATTGCAAAGATAACGTAAAAACTTGTTGAGCAAGGATTGTGTTATAAGGAACTCGTAAGTCAAAATTATTTTTTTGCCACAAATACTTTTGACCTTGCACAGGTATTCAATTTCATAAGTATCATCGCCGTAGCATAGGCAGGTGTTCATTAAATGTAACATTAACTTTCTTCTTTTTTATTAACCCGACTGCGTCAGAAGAAAGGCTATGTTTTTAACCGACTTCCAAAAAGGAGGAGGTTCTCAAGTCGACTGTATGTTTTTTTTTTTAATTTTTTTTTTGTATGTGTGTTACGCGATTTCTCCGTCAATTGTGGACCGATTTTGAAAATTATTTTTTTGTTACAAAGGGTATACTCCCGAGGTGGTCCCATCGTCACCAAATCAGGATCTGATGAAGGGATCCCATGGAAATTGAGGAAAACCCTCAAATTTTATGGTTATTTATTGTGTTTGTAAGACTATCGGGCTGAAATTTTGCACACTTGTAGATCTTCGATAACAATTAAATATTATGGTATCAACAAGCTGATCTGATGATGGAGTCAAGAGCTGTTCAACAGAACTCCTCAGTAAATAAGCCGATTGAGTGGAAACTCAACATATTTGTCAAGTTCCGACTACAATGTAATAACATGGTGACGGCGAGCTGATCTGATGATGGAGTCAAGAACTGCTCATCAGAACTCCTCAATAAATTGGTCGATTGAGTTGAAACTCGGAACTCAGCATATCTGTGAAGTTCCGACGACAATGTAATAATATGGTACTTAATAATAATGGTGACAGCGAGCTGATCTGACGATGGAGTCAGGAGCGGTTCCATGGAACTTTTTAGTGATATGGGTATCAAATGAAAGGGCTTGATGAGCGAAACACAATAAGTAAGGTGACGTCATTCTAAATAAAAAAGAAACACTAAAAATGGAAAAATAAAATATTTTCAAAAAAAAATACTCAACCGACTTCAAAACATCTTGCACTGAAAAGCAAAAAATAAGAATATAAACAGATTTATTTCATTACTAATTATATTATTTATGTTATAATGTTGAAGTCGGTGTAAATAAAACAATGAGTAAGAATATTAAATTTTATGCACACCGATTTCAACATTATAACAAAAAATAATATAATTAGTAATGAAATAAATCTGTTTATATTCTTATTTTTTGCTTTTCAGTGCAAGATGTTTTGAAGTCGGTTGATTATTTTTTTTTGAAAATATTTTATTGAAGTGTATGTATGTATGGCTATTTATTTGTCAGGCTCGGCATCCTAAACGGCTTTTGGATTTCAATAAAATGAGGTGTTGCCGTAAGATTCGCCTTAATCGTGGGCTATAAAAAATCAATCTGATGACCCCCTCATTCTAATAAAAAATCACATCAATGTTAGGGTAAAAGAAATATTACAGTCGGGTTTTTATATCACACTAATTCACACTAATATAATAAATGCGAAAGTTTTTTTATCCCGAAAAAATGCACGGTTCCCGTGGGATAAACAAAATAGTAGTCCACGCGGGCGAAGCCGCGGGCGTCTGCTAGTTATTTTAATATAACAAACTGACATCTAAGCAATCTGATTTGATGAACAATTAATTATTTATTTAAAACAAAGTCTGTCGTTATAATAACACACGGGAATTACTCACGTAAAAATATCGTTGATTTTGAAAGTGAAAAAGTCGGTCGTATTATCGCTAAGATGCATTTATGATGATGACACTGCATAAATTAACGTCTTCATTCCTACTTCACACCTAATGTTATTCCCCTTTAAACTTTTTAATTTTCTTAGTGCTGCACCCACATAATCCAACCATAAGATCATCATCTTATTTAAAATCTTTCATTTTATTACTAACTCGTCAGAGACTATTCAGGTTTTCTGTTGTCTTGGATATTTAGATGCGAGAAGTTGATTTATAGTTCTATCAACGCTTTTAGAATGTAAAGTGATCTTGGTTGGCGGATTCCGCAGTTCCTTTGACAAAGCATGAATCCTTAATTTTATTGCCTAGAGCTCTATTACCATACCCGTGTCTGATTACCGCTCGTTTGTATTTTTTAAATGCCTAAGGCTGGATTCGACCAAACTGGATTAAGTTTTTACTCGAGAGTAAACTACTGTTTGTTTGAATATTTTGACATTGTTAAGTTGGCAAAATAGTATATTTCAGTACAAGTTCGGAAAGGCTGTCATTGCAAAGAGTTCCGACAAATGTCTACCCGAGCCGAGGCGCAGCCGAAGGCGAGGGTTGACAGTCGGAACAAGTTGCAATGACGGTTCCGAACGTATACTGAACGACTATTTTTAATACAGTTGCGAAAAAATTAAGCAATTTAATCTAGAAAATGGCGCCAACCGTAGAATATAAGAGATTTTTTTTTTTCACCGATTCTGGTAGGCAAAGGGAACTATGCCCATACAGCTAAGTCTTCAGTAGAATTTTTTTATTGATATGAAAAGAAAATGAAATTTAATAAGATGAAATGAAATGAAACCTAATCTAACTCATTCAATCAAATCATTAAATCTGATATAGAAACAAATTAGTAGCTTCTTTTTAGAAATATACGTATTTGGATGAATCATAAAAACTTCTATGATTTTTTTTTAGTAAAAACTTCATGGTTGGTTTTTCTTTTTAATAGACATTATTTTGACAGTTGGGAAAGAGAACGCACGAGTGCGGGAAAGGTAAAAAAAAAGCACGAGTGTGTAAGGGCTAGCGCATACATACAACTTTTAAATCGACTAAACTGTTTCGTCGAGTTGTGTACTTGTCGTGATTTCTACACAACTAAACTGTTGAGTCGACGGAAGTGCGCATACAATCGATTTCAGTCGATTTGTAACCCAAACAAATCCAACAGTCTTGTGCAGGCAACGCTCAAGTTGTGCAACAAACGTTGTGCCGCTTCCAATGCAAATGCGAGACTGAACAGTCGTGGATCGACTGTTTAGTCGATGGTATGCGCACTTCAATACATAGCAATACAAAATGAGCGTGAGATCGATAGTTGTCCAACTTTTTAATCAAAAGCAGATCGATGAGGCTTTTTGATTTTTTTGTCGATCAACTATCGAGTTGATAATATGCGCACGTTCATATATTGCTGTGTACTTATGAAACACAACAAAATAGTTGTTCAACTAAAAATTGTATATATGCGCTAGCCCTAATAGCCCACATCCCGAACGCTATACGTCCCTGCAATACGCCACTTTTTGAGCAACTGTATTAAAAAATAGTGTTCGGTTGCGCGTTGCGATTTCTAAACAATTGTATTTCGAACAATGTCAGCTAGTTACTCTGGAGTAAGATGACTTTTGGTCGAATCCAGCCTAAGTACTAGATATTGTACCAGTATACCTACTGCTGATGACTGAAACAGTAGATTTAAATCAGATCACAATTTTAAGTAGTAGGTACTTAATTATCTACGGAGACAAACATTTCATTCCGGAATATGTTCACATTATGTATTTGTATTTTGGTCCTTGTCTATTAGTAATAATGGTATCCAAAAAACTCTGGAACCACGGGTAAGGTAACGGCTGTCACAATGATCACAAACAATCAACAAAATGGATTGATAAAAATGTTGCGTTTATTCATAAAATTTATAATCGAGTTTAGAAAAGAAGAGCTCGATGCATAAATATAACTATGATCAGCAGTGAACGCAAACTAAGGGTCCATTTTAAATTTTTCGGAGTAGTCCAATTAAACCCAGCAGAGATTTAGAAATATAGGTAAGCATTTATCTATAAGATATGAGGTATGTTAGTAGGCAGGCATGTGGAAGCAATTGGCGGGAAAGTTGCTTAATACGTGGTCATTCAGACGTTTATTCATGGATTTCTGCCGGTAGAGCAATGTGGGTAAGACCTACTCAGCTTTACTAAACCTTATAATATAAGCTTTTGCGCAACGTTATCTCGTACTTACTGACTTCTGACATACTAGACTCTAAGGTTCAAGTCGAAGTACTAAACTAAGGTGAATATTCCTGAACTAAGCATGGCATTAAACTGTTAATATTCAACTATAAAATCAATGTTAAACTGATCTGGTCAAAACATTGATTGTTGTAAGTAAATTGGAAAAAAGAACGCAATTTTTTTCTTTTATTTAATGTTTCATGTAAGTACTTATATTTGAAGTTACATAATAATCAAAGCATTGTTAAAATAAATCTTCAATAAACATTTTCTTTAAAAAAAACACTTCTAAGGAAGAAGTTATCTAGCTTAGACCCTTAATCTTAGAATGTTTAAAAATTTACTCACCACGATCAAAAACAACACTCACTAACAGGGAGAGCATGCAACTGATTTGGTACAAACAGAGTTGACCATGCAATTTACATAGTTAATCGATTTAATTTTCAAATTGGAAGGATGTGCTCGCACGTTAAGTTCGCACGCACCTCGCTCAGTAGATCGACTATATTGTAGGACTGTTTCTGTTTACGTGCGGCTTCGCGTGCGCGGCCTGTAATTCAAGTTCCACCGCCCTGTGACCTTGCCGCGGTGCCGCCGGTGCCGGTGGACCAATTCCCTTCCATCTGACCGATTGGTTTTGGGTCAAGTTTCAGTTTCTGGTTGAGGGGACATGAATTTCTTATAGCGGTTTTCAAGGCTTGTTTAATGCATTTCGCATGAATAAAATAATACTGTTTCTATTCATAAACGAACGATATCCTATTCGTGATTATGCACTAATTTGCACATGAATAACATGAATAACCATGTTCATAATAACTCATACAATTGTGGAAGTTTTCGTATCTTTTTTAGGGTTCCGTACCTTAAAAGGTAAAAAAAGGAACCCTTATAAGATCACTTTCTTGTCCGTCTGTCCGTCTGTCCGTCTGTCCGTCTGTCCGTCTGTCCGTCTGTCCGTCTGTCCGTCTGTCCGTCTGTCCGTCTGTCTGTCCGTGTGTCACCATCGATTATCTCAGGAACGGGTAGAGCTAGCAAGTTGAAATTTATACCATATACTAAGGTCTATAGTCCCTATTGTGAGTATAAAAATCAAGGTCCTGAGTCAACACTATAAAAAGATATAGGCAAATTTAGGTTTTCGTGAAAACTTGTGAGTACCAAAACTTACCTTAATTATCAACTTTTTTTATTTTTCGGAATTTTTCCTTTACTTGTGCTGGAAGACCTTGCTTGTAACCAAAATTGACAATTCTAGGTCAACCGGAAGTACCCTAGAGGTTTTGGGTCGAAAACCTAAATGGTAGTTCCCGTTGACCTAGAATAACGAAATTTGGCAAAAAGCAAGGTCTTATAGCACAAATAAAGGAAAAATTCCAAAAAGTTAAAAAAGTTGAAAATTAAAGGGTGTTCCCATACATAGTTGACGCCAAATAAAAATGTCCTCCGAGTTGTATGGGCGCTCATATAATTAAGCGGACTAGCTTAATTGGCACCATGGCTAGGTACGGAACCCTCGGCGTACGAGTTCGACTCGCACTTGACCGGTTTTTTTTACTTTAAATAAGTTCGTATGACTAGTGGCAGTGGAGTTTTTAGGCCGCCTAAAGGCCTCCTCATGGCTTAACTTTGCTCTTGGGTATAAATTCGTATACGTAAGGCCACCAGCCACACATACCATGGTTCAAATACACCGTTTATTTTTGGTCAGTTTAAAGCCGGCGCCTACGTAATCTATATCGATAACCTTACTCAAAAATAATAATAAATATGAGATCTATTTTTTTGCAAATAATAATATCACGAAACATAGGCAGGATAAATCACGGAGATACGTGCTCTGTGCTAAGCTGTTGCTACGGCATAGAGTCTATGCTACGTCGTAGTCATACATACATACCTAGGTCATTAGCTCTGCGCGCCTACGACACCATAACAAGTGTTTTACTCACTTTTGTTAATCTTTTCAACTATTTAGTTTCGTATGAAATACTTATCAAATTCAAAAACTAAACCAACGACACGAATACGATTAAGCAATACAAGCAGTGGGTGCTGGCTTTAAACTGACCCAGAATTAACGGTGTATAAGCAAGATTAAATTCGTTTTTGTAAATATTTATCAGAGTTTCGGAATGGTGTGACCAGGGTTTTGAATATTTTATGTGTTACTTATCCTTAGAGGGTATTTTATAGTTATACGGACTTTTTGTGCGACGTTGGATATCGTTTATTTATTTTACGAGTCAAAGGGGAAATGAAAATATATTAGCAAACTTGTTTGACTATTGCAAGTAACATATTTTATTTTCATGAAAAGCAAATTGTAAAACCTTACCTTGGAGACACCTTTTATTTTTAGCTGTCAATGCCTGCCTTATTAAGGTTTATAGACTAAATAAACTTTTATTTAAAGTATGCTGAGATATATAAATATCTCTATTATTATCTATTAATATCTTTCTAAAGTATGCTGAGATATATAAATATATAGGTAACAAATTAGAACAAAAAAATACGATTTTACGAGCCTTATATTCACGGTTTTTATGACAAGAAGAGGTGCTTCGCATACCCATCTGAATTCCGTCATAAAATATTTGATGACGGTTATCAAATCGCGGACACAAAATTTTGAATTCAAATAAAACTGTAGGTAAGTATTAGGTAAATACTCGTATTTGTTAAAGAATTTGAAATGAAAATCATCATCATCTCCCTGCCCGAAGAAGAAGAAGGTATGATGATTACGTGCATATTTACTGATATTATTTGTTGTTATTAAGAAACGAATATGCGAAAGATAAGTAAATACGGCCTAATTTGATTTAAAAAATTCTGCATATTTTGATACTTAGCTTAATTCATGGGGAAGGTTAGAAGGCTACTTTTCTTCATCATCATCACTATACTAACACTAGGCGAGCAACGCCGCGAGGGCGCAGCTAGTATTGTATAGAAGTAATATTTTATATCAAACTAAATAATTATTAGACGTTAGATAATCGGTTCGAAGGTATTATTTTTAATTGATTAGGCTTAGTTCGTTATGATTGAGCATCAATAACTCACCATCCGCTCATAGACACGTTGAAACTGACCTAGAGAAAACACGCAGCAGTTATTTCACAGTAGCTTGAAAATAGCATGACATGTCACGAAATGCCTAGCCCTGCCCAGAAGATGGGTGTGTTACCCGGGTAACACACCCGGATCAATCCGGATTCATCATCATCTGCCCTTGTCCCACATTACGTGGGGTCGGCAAACCATGTATTCTTCAGTTTCCCTTTTATTTCTTTTCCTCTTTTCGTCATCTTTTCTTACTCCTATCTTTTTTTCTTTCACACAATCCATCCATCTTTTCTTTGATCTATCTCTATTCTTATATCCATCCATTGTGTTTCCCGATTGTGAGAAATAATAACTAGGTAGGTACTTACTTAAGTACATGTTTCTTTCAAAACGTTCGCTCTAAACATTATTAGTGTGAGACATGACCGTACCGCGAATCTCTTCCTTTACCAGACGAAATTTTTCCGGAAATTGAAACACATTTTTTCATAACACCCAGACACAGAACAAACATTACCTATTTGTTTATCATGCAAATGTTGACCTGGATGGGAATCGAACCCAGAATCTGAGAGGCCAGTCATTTACATTGTCTGTAAATGAGCTATATATTTAGGTTGGTAACTTCCGATGTGGTGTTATGCCATATTTTATTTGGCACAACAACAACAGGCACCTGTCTCTCACAAAGAACCAGTACTTACAAACCTACTGCAGCTACTATATTAAGATAGACCTATTTACTCTGGAATTGAAGTAGGTACTGTTTTTGTGAGAGAAAAATAAACGAATTTGAATGTGAAAAAAAAAATATTACCAGCGATGTTTTGCACGATGCACGATCTCTCGTATTCATGAAAAAGTTAAAATTTCAGACAAATAGGCAGTTCTGGATGAGCACGAGGAACATTCGTGGAAAACTTATTGCTGCTCGCGATAAACAATTTGTTTCAAAAAGGATATTACAAATTTTCATCACGAGCTCTTAGTGGTAAAGGAAGGTGAGGAAATCAAATAGTTCCTACTTTAATAGGCAGCTACTGGCTTGCAACCTACTATATATGAAATGTTAACTAGTTACTGTTGACATGGACTTGTTTATTTGGAAGTGCCTCTGAATTACCCTTTAGACATATTCAAAGTATCTTGAATCCTTGAAGTTCTGGGAGAACATCTTTCGTGTTTTGAATTCGAATCACTACTAACAAAGGAATAAAGGAATTCCACCTTCTTTTATAATTTGTAAATGTAGAGCTCTTTGGAGCTTTGCTTTAAAATTCGTTGGATTTTTACCAAAATCTAGAAAGGTTTGTTTTTAGGGTTCCGTACCTTAAAAGGTAAAAAAAGGAACCCTTATAAGATCACTTTCTTGTCCGTCTGTCTGTCTGTCTGTCCGTCTGTCCGTCTGTCTGTCCGTCTGTCTGTCCGTCTGTCCGTGTGTCACCATCGATTATCCACTCACCACTCAGGAACGGGTAGAGCTAGCAAGTTGAAATTTATACTAAAGTCTATAGTCCCTATTGTGAGTATAAAAATCAAGGTCGTGAGTCAACACTATAAAAAGATATTTAGGTTTTCGTGAAAACTTGTAAGTACCAAAACTTACCTTAATTATCAACTTTTTTTTTTTCGGAATTTTTCCTTTACTTGTGCTGTAAGGCCTTGCTTGTAACCAAAATTGACAATTCTAGGTCAACCGGAAGTACCCTAGAGGTTTTGGGTCGAAAACCTAAATGGTAGTTCCCGTTGACCTAGAATAACGAAATTTGGCAAAAAGCAAGGTCTTATAGCACAAATAAAGGAAAAAGTTTAAAATATGTATAAATAAAGGAAAAATTCCAAAAAGTTAAAAAAGTTGAAAACTAAAGGGTGTTCCCATACATAGTTGACGCCAATTAAAATTGTCCTCCGAGTTGTATGGGCGCTCATACAATTAAGCGGAATAGCTTAATTGCCACCATGCCTAGGTACGGAACCCTCGGCGTACGAGTTCGACTCGCACTTGACCGGTTTTTTTTTGAAAAGTTATTCCAATGAGTTTTCAGACACGTGCAGTACATTTTAGCAAACTGAATGCGATCCGGTCTCCGTAAAAAATTAGCAGTACTTATGCAGATACCTATTTCATTTCGGGAAAAGCTGCAGAACATTAGTATTTTGCTCAATCCTTTTTGTGGACCGCGCCCGCCAAGCAATTATCATTATGACGTAGATTTATAGCTCGATGTAGGTAGTTTAAACAGGTTGGTGTCGATTTTATTAGATTTCAAAACCCGGACCTTGACTTCGAATATAACGTTCGGTCAAGGCTAGACTATTAAATCATCATTATTAAATAATACTCAAGACAGCGAAATATTTCGTTTTATTCCGTAAATTCATATTCCTAAGTACGAAGTTTGATACCATAAGCTTAGAACATAACATAGAGTGCAATACATCTAATACTAATAGATCATCACTGATATAATTACAACCGACCATTGGTTAGAGTAGTACCTAGGCAGATCGACCTATACACGAGGCCCAAATATATCGTCAACTGCGTGTTTGATGATGTTTAATTTAATAGTCTACAATCATTTGACGGTTGCATTGTACTATCGGCATACATTGGCAGGTTCTTGTCATTTTATTCTTAATATATCACCATATTATGATGTGGCTACACTATGCTCCTCCCGTTATTGCGAACATTGCCCTAAGCGTCCACACTGAATCCACACTAGTGTGGCAAAGACAGTGGCGTGGCGTGGTAAAGAACATGCGTGGCTACAATATGCCATTGCCTCCTTCATTACTAATTTTCTTACTACTTTACGCGTGTGTGGACGTGCGGTTAGTGTCTAAGCACATGACGAAGTTCAAATGTTGTCGCACGTCAAAAGCGCGTCGACTCATATGTTTACTTTTACATCGATATCGGACATGAAACACGATAAAAACGCGCTTGTGCAGCGCGTAACACGGATACACACAGGCAGGGACGTAGCTATAGCTTTGTTAAGGGGGGGTCCAAAGGTTCCAATATACCAAAGATCTTTGTTAAGGGGGGGGTCCAAGGGTTCCAAAATACAAAAATTGACTAAGTTTCCTCCGAACTTAATGGGCTAAGGGGGGGGTCCGGACCCCCTAAACCCCCCCCTTATATACGTCCCTGCACACAGGTCTTACATTTGCAATAGTTTACTATAGTGTATTACCCATTACCTGCCACGGTCCTCTCCGCATGGCTCTTCGATGGAGAGGGCCGCAGGAGTTCCGACACCCTGAGTAGCGTCATGGGCACTAAGCGCATTAATACTAAAGCAATATAGGCAGATACACGCCCGATGCACGTTTCTAACATAACGAACACGTCAAACCGACTACGTCCGACACGTTTAAAAGTCGTTATGTGCATAGGCGCTTAGGTTTTCTAAGACATCCTTATTCCATTTCAATTTATTTTTATTCAACTCAACACAATTATTATGATCCTCTGTCCATAACTATGTCGTTAAATTCATTTGTTTTTTTTCCGAATGCAACAGTTGATACGTTCCTACTTACCTACGCTAAATTTTCCCTTCAAGTAGGTACATTTCTATTTGTGGCCCACAATGAGTATCTACTCAAGTAGATTTAAAGTTAATACCCACCTACATACTTATAAATGTTAAAATAACAATAAATAAGTACCTATCAGCAAAGCTATTCACAAAAGTTCTTGTAACAAAGTTTGTGCCATGCACTTAATTTTTAAGGGTTTTCCAGATATTTATAGAACTAACATTAGGTTTTTATATGTATATAAACTAGTTTTCAATTGGCATTTGTTTTTTTATGCTAGGACTTAGAACTATAACAATACTCATCTACTTATTTCTTAAATAAATAATTTTAAAAAAGATTGTAACAATGTATTGTTCCCCCTACTATTTTGAGGTCATTATATAAACATTTTATTTCCAAACAATTGCAAATTCTAACTGCTCCACAAAATGATTCTTACCGATTCTACCCTGACTACCTAAGTTTTACCTCCATGATTTACAAATACTTAAGTATATAAATGTTTTTCGGAGAGCAGGATGTACAGAACAATGATTAATTTGTCACATGTTAATGTGATTTGTTTTATCAAACAATAAACATAGTAGGTAGTCTTACAATTATTATTACACTACGAATTAACGAATACTACTATCTAGGTAAGTTATCTCAAAGTAGTTTTACTCGATCTCTTCGATATGTATTGAACCATCAGAATTTCATCACTCGAGTTCATCTTTCGATGCCAACTGTACAAACATAGCTCACGTTCCGCTTCAATTGATACTAAGCAAATCTAATAAAAAGAATTCCACGCTTAACCCTATATCGATAGAACGTTCGTCCGAATACGAATTGTCTTCTCGAATTGTTTTATTCAACCCGCCGAGCTCATTTCCAGGGGCACTGTTTCTAACACACTTAACTGAAAGTGAAAAAAAAAAGGGAGCGGGATGAAAATTAATGCACATCTTGTTTTCGGTAGAGAGAGCACAAATTCGTCCAGTCGATGTCACCTCGATTGTTCTTCTCGACTTCTCACCTATTAGAAACACAAACACAAATTCCACTACATTAGAATCTAAGCAGGAGGTCTGGTTCCACGCTCTCCCTGATTTCGATGACGAAGCTGTCGTTCAGATGTTAGGTGTCGTCTGTCTACGTCGATTTCACTCACTTTTACGTCGAATAGCATTTTGGAAACGCTATCAACACCAATTCAACTCCACTAGAACCTTAACGGGATGTCTAGAAAGAGTTTCATGCGCTCCCCGATGTCGGTGACGGAGCGCTCGTCCAAATGTTAGCTGTCGTCGTCTATAGTGTCCTCGTCGACTTCGTCCACGTCGACGTCCAGCGGCTGGCTGGTGAGGGCGGCCCAGAGCGGCGAGCGCGCGCCGAGCTGGGCCGAGCCCCGCCGCTAGCTGTTCTGACAGCCGGCGGCCACGACCGCGGTCCCGGCTGCCCCCACCGCGCCGAACAGGATGGCACCTACCTCGCGGTCTGGAGTTATCTCCACCTGTAATGTCTTTACATAAATTACACTACACAATCTACACATTTACTAATTAGATTTTTTGTACCTAGCACCACACTTGTTAAATAATAAGATTTTCCTGCATATTTTTTTTTTTCCAAAATGTCCTTATGTTAATGAAGGTGGGCGCTAGTACCTATCTTACAGGATATTAAATTATCTTAGTTTAGGTACTGGTTAGATCACCAAAACTGTTCCTGTTACTACCTTTAAGCCTATACTTGATCTTAAGAAACCACATGTAAGAATACTGTAAATGTTATAAGGTGCAAATAAAAATTTATTATAAATTTATTATTTATCATAATTTCCTTCAATTCATAAAAGTAGATACACGTTAGGACACTAATATAAATCAAGTTGTACTTTCGCTTTCTTCTTTGCTTATATGTACAAATACAAATAAGTACTCATATACCTCAGTTTACGCGTCAGCCTCAACTTGCCGGAGCAGTTACGAATTTAAATTAAGAACCATCGAATAAGCGGCACTGTAATGTTTAGAACTCCTACTTTCATAGAAAATGTATGGATTTTTTTTTATTATTGCAAAAACTTACGATTTGATTTCGTAAGTTACTTTAGGAAAAGTGTTTCAGATGGGAAATAGAGTCGATCAAGACCAACTTGTTGTTTTTTGACAAATGCAATTTTTTAGGCTAACTGTACTTTTTTTCAAAAATCCAAAAATGCAATTATTTTTTTCTTCAAAATAAAACATTAGTTTCCTAAGAACAAAACTTTCTAATTACAAGAGAAAAGTTGTTACCCAGAAGGGACCAAAAATTTGCCACACCCTGTATATTTCAAAGATAGTAAAGTCTTGGCTAATTTCATGTTTTATCACTTTTTGAAAGTTTGGAGTCAGCACTTTTCGATAACAATATAAATCCATAAATGTCGAAAACAAATCTCAAGATCATAAAATGCAATGTCACGATTCACTGGCCCCGCTTTATCAGCCATGCCGTAACTTATGTAGAGTACCTAAATTTTCCCTTGAACTTTAAGTATATTATTTATTTAGGAAACAAAACAACTGCAGAAGTATGGATATAACTTTAGAAATGCGATACTTTACGAAAGGGATGAAACTAACAAAGGGTCAACTATCAGTAACAAGAACCTTCTAAGGTTCTTGATCAGTAAGTACGAAACTTATAATAAAGCTTTCAACCGTTCTCTCACCCCTTTTCAGCTTTCGTATTAGAAACATGTTTTTGAAAACTGCTATACTTTTGTGAACGTGTTAATTCATACTTATCGTCGCGTAGTGCAAAGTAGTTTTAGAACCATATCAAGCAACCTTTGCTCCTACAAATCCAGTGCATGCAAAACCTCCAAAAGAATGTTTGCAAACATATTTTAAAGTTAGGTGGTCTCACTTACTTATGCTGTAACGACCAAACAGAATTAATGCAATGCACGGAGATTTTCTCACAGATTTTCTGTCATATCATTGAATCTTTGTTTGTATAATAATCAACCCACCTGTGATGTAGTGGTTTGCTCTGGATCTGATCGTTCCTCCAGAACCGTGTCAAGCTCGAGTGCGGGCGGCGCTCGCGGCGACCGCACGAGGCTCACCGCACGCTGCTTGCTCTTCATCGGAGATAGTCGCACCACAGATAGTTCTCCGCGATCTAGCTCACAGTTCCTCCGTCTAGCTCGCTCTCTATTTGCAAAAACATTTCAAATGATTTGTTAAATGTATAAATCTAATTTAATTGTGCTTAACTTAAAAATTTATTAGCTTTGATGATCTGGAATTGTTCTGTAACTTTAAAGTTAAGGTTGTAAAAGAATTCGAAGAATTTGAATATGGAGCGCACGAAACACCTACTTAATAATTTTTCGAGTTTATAAATCACGATGCTCGTAGCGCCTGCCTAATACTTGAATACTTGAAGCGGGGTAATTGGTTGTAAACTCAGAAGGCGAACTTCTTGTATGCTAAGTTGGGCTAAATACACTTTACAAGTTTTTTCCGATATCAGATTTGGCATCAAACATGAGCCCAGTAGGGGATTGCAAAAGTAGATATTTGTAAACGATATCAATATTTGGATCGCAAAAAAGCTTACCAAAATATGCTTTCCACTGTAATATTTTATTTTGCCGATGTAGTGAGTCGAATATCACGTTCATGTTGAAGATAAGACCATTGAAAAGTACCTCGTGTTCGAGTATGTATTTAAGCTTATTCATGCAAGATAAGTTTGGGAGATTTTAGGTAAGTACTCGAGTCAGCCCTAATGCGACTATCAAGGACACTTGGGGTTGATCGCTGCTAAAGTGATACTTTAGAGCTGGGCGCGCGTGAAAGAGTTCGGAACTCAGCGTTGCATACTTTCGAAAGTGCTTCGGAACGTTTGCGACGGAAACGCTTTTGTGTATGACCCTTTTATGTATGACCCTTTTATGAGTGTTTCATATTCACAAACTAGGCTACATACTGAACTGAACCTTGGTATTTCAATTTTCTAGTGAACGTGCGTCCATTTTGTAATAGAATGTTAGAAAGTTCCACACCATCGCTTTTTCTGCCTGAGCGTGTTGCAAAGTTTATACAACAATAATGGTTTTCTTTTTGTGCTACGTTACTTCGAAAGAAGCTGTCCATTGCTGCCTACATTAATCTACTTTATGAGTCTCCACTGCGTAAAATTTATTTGTAAATGTGAAGGTACGAATACTGTAGCGAGAATATCACTTTGAATTTCTTTGGCATAGCTTATTTTGTTTTACCGTAGGTACTTACCTCGAAATAGCTTTTGTGTTTCCAATGCTTAACTGGCAAGTTTAAAATTACATCTAACCATAAATTTGAAGGTAATTGTAGCGTTTCTTGAAACCAGATGTGTTTCGTTATGAAGTAAGTACCTGCTTTAGTCTAACTATTTTTTCTACCTTGATTTCGAACTTTCGGATATTTTATATTGACCTTTTTAGTGGCCAGGTAATAATTTGGCTGGAGCGTCGGTCGGTAGCTTCTCTTTAATCCATTAATGTTCGTAACAGCGTCGTCTTTCATCTAAACGAATTCCCAAAGGAATCGACATCCTTGTAATTAGATTTAGCTAAATCATCTGTACTAACTTCAGCCTCTCCTTTGGAATCGGAGCCCCAGAGCGCTTCATCTACTTCAGTTTTCTGTATTCGTATTACACAAAGTTTATTTTTAAACATTCTAAAAAATTGACTCAAAGAGGATTTGTATTGTTCACTATATCATGTTAAGACTTTAAGACTGAGTAGTAACTAATGGTCTAGTCTAGTACGTCAGGGGTTCAATTCCGGCTTTGCACCAGAATTTTTGTTTCGTTAAATTAATTGTAATGCAATTAACATGAGCAATGGTGAGAGAAATCAGCTTTTTAGTCTGCTCCAGAAGTATAGCTTTATATTTATTGCATAAGTTGCTTAGGGTAAGAACGGGTATTGCCGGTCACCTAAGCAAGAATTACTACTATTCATTCAAAAATTGATGTTTATTAAAAAAACTCTTATTAAAGGTAACTTTAGGTATTCTTCTAACATAATCACAACCATTAAGATCAGAACTATTCAAATTTTGGCAAAAAAAAACACTTTCAAAATAAAATGGCTTTGACCGCCATTGCCCGACATGGCGGGTAATACCGGTCAGTAGGTTGGCAATGCCGGTCAAGGCTTTCAGCGGCACAAATCACACACTTTTGTGCTTTTTGGCTCTATTTCCCCTTCGAGACTTAAGTCTTACTTTAATTCCCGATATTCTGTAAAAGAAAACAAGCAAAAATTATTAATTGAAACGAAAAACCTAACATATCAAAATTTGACGTATTTTTTATAGCCTAAAATAACATTATTTATAGCACTCCCACAACCAAGCCAAATCTAATGACACCTCAATACGTTAATAATAATATTAGGTACAACAGATAAAAAAATTAAAAATTTCATCTAGATACTTGCAAACTTAACTAGCGGGAAATACCGGTCAGCATGACCGGCATTAGCCGCACGTATACTTTTCAGATTAAAAATAATTTTAACGAAAACCTGGTGCAAAGTGCTCAAATCTTGTGATTACATGGGTAGATAAATAACTACTCGGCTAAAATCACTACTGAAAATAAATGAAACATGAAAATCAAAACACTCACCTCTTATGTTCCGCGACCAAAAAAGTAACAACAATATTTCGCGAAACATACTATCCTATGGTACTCCCAAACGCGTGCTCGGAACTGAGCGGGGGCAGGAGCGTTGGCGCAGGGAATACTCACGCCACCCTCTATGTATGCGTTTTTGAGTATATACGCTATATTTTGGAAGATAATGAGGTGACCGGCATTGTCGCCTGACCGGGGATACCCGCTTTTACCCTAATAGCTGTGAGGAGAGTTTTGGTACCTTCTGGGCAAACCTCAACTATATCCTAGGCTTGTTCATTGATTTAATGCTAGAGTTGTCTCTCTGAAAATGCATAAAATAGTCTGGAGGTGATATGTGATATATGGGCAAAGTTCTATACCTTTTCATATATTTCTGATTTTTTTTTCACAAATATAGAAATAGCGAAATGTCTGATAGTTGTTAACTGTAGAAGGCACTTTATAGTTGCACTGTATTCATACCTCAAGTTTTGACCGTGTTTCAATTTCAATATTGAGTTCGCAAAACTTACCTCGCCAACTTTGCTCTTCGCCGCAAACAGCAGATTACAGTGAGGGCCAGTAGAGGGAACCCGAATATACATGACACTATCGGTACCACGATAGACTCCGGTGACACTGGAACAAATATATTTTTTTAGGGTACATTTCTCTGAAATCTAAATAGAACCTAGGATTACTTGGTAGTCCATGTCCACGTCTTCCTGTCTGTCCGTCTGTCAGGATCTTTTTTTCAGCAACGGGGTGGAAGTATCAAGTTTAATATCAAATACGTAGGTAGGTCCACGGTCATATAAACCTGTTAAAAAATACAATAAATTCATATTCGAAATATTGTAATCGTAGTATTAATTACCAGTATTAAAATGATTGAAGAGCCTGTTGTCCGTAAAGATACAAGAACAAATGTACAGAACGGTAGCCCTAATGTATTCAATTACGCGTGAAATAATAACGGAGAGCGAAACAAAAACAATAATAACTCGGTTGTCATAATTGGCAATATGCATCAATTTTTTTTATGGTTTTAAACGATAGGTTATATCGTTAAATAACCGTAACAAAAATTCCAGCGCCGAAAAACTAAAATTTTATAACAAAAATAATTTTTAAAATTTATCAACATTTTCATGCACTTGAAACGGACGTGACGTCACAAGTCACCAAAATTACTCGCGCTTGTAGGTAGAAAAAAAAACTTTCTGTCGAGTTTGAAGGAGTGTGACGTCACAGCATATGTGACAAATAGCGTTGCGTTTCAAGTCTTATGAAATTCCCACTATATTTTTGCACTTTTTAATTATTAATTTCTAAGCGAAAATGAAATAATATTAAAAAATAATTACACACACATAATTCTAAAGCCATAATGTTCATAGAAAAATACGTTTAACCCGCTTTTGAATCAGACGCATATTGCCTATTGTGTTTTAGGTTGAATCAACCGGCTGCCAGTTGAGCCTTTTGTTATGTGTTACTTCGGTACTCTGATTCAGATGTGATTGCTTGATGAGGTAATTGTGATATTACCTATAAACTTTTATGCTGCATTTTCATGACCAAAATCAGTAAGCTTCTGAAAAAAAAAAAGGTTTACTGCTAAACCGCTATCGCAAAGGTCTTGTTTTCGCAACCATTGATTTTGCGTCATTGCTGTGCACAAAAAGACTCGTAGAGCTGTATTAATAATACAAATTATTGACGATCGCATTGTGCCATTAATCCTTGTCCACTATCTTCGTAGCGACACGCATTCTCACGTAATAGCCATGGTTACAGTTTAAGTTATAGCCTCCTTCCTTACCCTGGTAGTAAGTGTCCTAACATGTCCCACAACTAATTAATCCCTCTGTCCGCGCTACATTATTCACAAGCTAAATGTAGATCGTTACGAAAGAAAAGGAAAGGGCAAAGCGGTTTCTGAGTGGATTTCACGGCTTCTGCTTACTTTGGCACAATTAGTTGTGCCTAGGACTAATTGAGGACACCGCATTTAAAAGGTTTGGAATAAATTGGTTTCCGCCTGAAAAATAAGCCCGCTTTAGCTTTTACGTTACCCTTTTACTTCGGCTTGATGTTTAATTCTGAGTGTTTATTCGCAATGAACTCTATTATCATTTAAACTTCAGACAGTTTAATCCGCTATTGAATAAATAAATAGCACTCAACAGTGACATCCCTAATCCCATTCTAGGGTTCCCTTTATTATGGGTATTAAGAAACTACTAGTACCATACCATGGTATCGCCTCAACAACCATATCTAGAACAAATATCATGCAAAAATTTGTCCTAAAATTATTATGTCTCAGGCGGGCACTCTACCAAGGTCGTCGTTATGAGGAACTTACCAGTAGGGTAGATGATGATGGGTGTAGGCCTCTTGCTGGCGTTAGACTTGTTGACAACGTTGCTTGGAGAAGGGCTCGTAGGTGATGTCGAAGCGTTGCTCAACCGATCCAGTAGCCCCAAGGGCCCCGTGGTGGACCGCGTCATAGTTCACCTATAGGAAACCGAAAAGCTCAGGTGAATTAAGTTTACGAAGTGGAAGTACCTATTCCTATTTTTGCAACAAGTTTTATTACAAGCTTTTATTTAATTTACCGTGTTTGTATGTTAGTCTGGGTTTGGAAGTTAAATAAGAACCACTTCCTGACGTTAGATTGGGCTCAAATTTGGTATACTTTCATATGAGCTGGTAACAACGAGCTGGTCTGATGACGGAGTCAGCAGTTCAACGGAACTCCTCAGTGAATAAGATTAAAATTGTGTTTAAGCTTTATGTAAGTTCATGAACAATGTGGGATAAGGGCAGAAAGGTGTTGGTAATAATACCATACAGACAAACTGCGATTGTATGTCGTAATTAGGTATCAGAAAGTACCATAATATCAAACCTAGAGCCAATAATCACATTTCAAGCAAATATTAATCATGCCACGGGCATCGAATATCACATTTCGGACATGTAACAAGAAAAAGCTATCAAAATGTTTTTAGCGATAAGTAATAGTATTTCTCGTTAAAATATTTCGGGGTATGTTACTGGGCCGTAATTCATACAAGACTTTTATGTGATAAAATATTCAAATAACAACTTTCATTACCCGTCACGACACATTTCTCGTCGGTTAACGACAGGGTCGCCTATCACCCATCATGTAGGTACAGATTGTACAGCGCATATAAAATCTAAGGCGGCCAACATGCATGACAGATTGTCGGTACATTACTGAGTTAGGTTAGGTTAGATACTTTTCCTTTACTTGAGTGGTTTGGTTTCAAAGGCTAAGTCCACACTTTTTGTCGGTGGAATTGTGGCTTTATGATTAAATCATAAAGTCACAATTTCATTGACAGAGAGTGTGGAATTAGCCAAATTTGAAACCAAACCACTCTCTTTATGGTGATTAGAGGTTTCGTTTTCGTCTTCCCTACTCCGATAGTGAGTGTATCTACTCTTATGAAATTCCAAATCATAAATTATTAAATTACAAGTTCTTGTAAGTACCTACAAAAAATCATCCAATAACATCTGTACAAAAGCAGAATTATATTCCTCGCTCGAGCAGTAAGAGTAGCTCTCGACATTCGTCCGACAATTTAAATCAAATAACAGTGCGAAAAGTAAAGAACAGTGTCTGAGTTTCTGCCTACAGTGAAAGTGACTGTTAAGAATACAGTGTTCAATCGTTTAATGTAAATAGTGTTGATTTAATCAGCTTATTTACTAAAAAACAAATAACTTTTCTGATAATAAAAATATATCCACCCTCAATTATTTAAACACACAGCTTTTTTGGTTTTGAGTGAAACGCGTAAGCGACGCGATATACACGGCGCTTACGACCTTCTTCCGAGAGACCTGCTGCATTCAACTCAAGGGGCCTTTTTTAGTGTGCAAATCGTCTGCTGTGATACTGTGGTCAGAGTACCGTAACGGGCATACTTATAACAAGGACATTTGTTGCTGTGCTCTTTTCTTATTCGGCCATGTCGTCACCCGCAACTAAAAACGAAAACACCTCTGCCCGTCAGGCGCAGAATGCAGCCGCGCGCCCTAATAAGAGGCAAGCTTTATCGTCGCCTGGAAAAGAAGAATCTCCTGTTACTCGCGACCAACTGCGAGAAATAATGGAAGATGTTCTCCAGAAGCACATGTCTAATTTCAAGTCTCAGTTTATGAGGGAACTCCAAACTGTTAAGGAGGAGCTAAATAATGTAAAAAATGCCATTGAATTTATTGACAGGCAATTCGAGGAAGTTGTTAAAGCAAACAGCACCACACAGGCTCAGGTTGATGCACTTCAAAAAAGCGATGATGAAATGCAGCTGACGATTTTGAGCCTCGAATTAAAGGTTAATCAGTTGGAGCAGAACGCTCGCTGCAAAAATGTCGAGATTCAATGTGTTCCCGAGAACAAGTCGGAAAACCTGATGTCAATTGTTAAGAAATTGAGCACCGTCACTGGCTGCGACATAAAGGACGACAACATACTGCGTGTCACCAGAACGGCTAAGCTAAACCAGGAGAGCGCACGGCCGCGCTCCATCGTTGTGGAATTCAATACTCCTCACGTGCGTGACTGTTTCCTCGCGTCAACTATTAAGTTCAATAAGAAAAACCCTACTGACAAGCTTAACAGTACTCACCTGGGACATTCTGGGCCAAAGTCTGCGGTCTACGTCGTTGAGCATCTATCGCCTCATAATAAAGCCCTGCATGCCGCAGCAAGACAGGTGGCAAAGGAAAAAGGATACAAGTTTGTGTGGGTCCGCAACGGACGTATCTTCCTAAGGAAGATGGAGGGTTCCAGCTACATTCATGTTAGAGACACGAGTACTTTGGCTAAATTGAAGTAATATTGGCACTACAGTTCCCCTTAACTCAAATGCTGAGCCCATCAGTATATACTACCAAAATACTCGTGGTCTCAGGACTAAAACTCACATTTTTTACCGTAACATGGCGCTTAACAATTACGATATTATTATTCTTACTGAAACTTGGTTAAATGAAAGTATATTAGACGCAGAACTATTCGATCATCGATATGCTGTTTTTAGACGAGATAGGTGTTCTACTATCCAGAATAAGGAGAAGGGCGGTGGAGTACTGATTGCTGTCTCTAAACGCAAATTTTCCACTCAACGTATGCAACAGTGGGAGAGTTCTTGCGAAGATTTATGGGTAGTGCTCAAAGCTCCGTTATCAGAATCTTCTAATGATCTAGCTATCAGCGCTATTTACCTCCCTTCTCCTGTGAAAAGATCTATGTTAGAGCATTATCTGGACCATTGTAGTTCGGTATTAGAACAACATACAGGCCACACTTGCGTAATCGGAGATTTTAACATGAGTAGTCTTAACTGGGATTATATCAATAATGGTGACTCGCAATTAGGGCTTGCATTATCCGCCCCATTTTGTTATCCGGATAATATGGATAGTAGAGCACTTTACTATCCGGATATCCGGATTTTCCGGATAATTCGGATAGTTACCGATTTTTTTTTTACAAACGAACACAAACGAAGATAATAGTTAAAAAATGCATTAAACGTCGTAAACAACACCGACAGCTGCCATGGAGATAATCCTGGGCCTCGTCCCACTAGACCTCTACATACAACAGGAAGCCACACTGGCCGCCACCAGACTCAAGCATCTGAACCTATGGGGGCACACAAGGAGCTCTCACACACTTATTCTGGACAGAGCGATAACACACGAACCGCTATTATGTGCCCCGTGTGATAAGATCCCCAGGAAATCGATATCACGGAAACACTACAGAATACAAACGCATGAAAACCAAAGAGACCAGTCAGGAAATAGCGAAGTCCGCATCTACACTGATGGATCAAAGACCAAGCAAGGAACAGGCGCCGGAGTACACTCACTGGATCTCAACATCAACATATCTATGACACTAGGCTCACACAGCTCCATTTTCCAATGTGAGTGTGTGGCCATAACCGTAGCTGCCACTGCTGTCCAACGGAGAGGGATAGAAGACTACGGTATACGGATACTCTCCGACAGCACAGCTACTCTCAGAGCACTGGAGAGCCATAAGTGTAACTCCAAGCTCATATACGAATGTCACCTTGCCCTTGAGAGTATCGCCGCAAAGAACAGGGTAACTCTACAATGGATCAAAGGACACAGTGGATCACTAGGAAACGATGCCGCAGATGAACTAGCCAGGAGGGGCTTGGAAACACAAGTGGAGGGCCCAGACCCACTTCTTCCTCTGCCGTTCTCCCAGCTGCGCACCTGGATACGACAACACACCCAAAACCTTCACAACGATCGATGGACACGGGCGACGGACTGCAGACAGTCCAGAGCAGCGGTACCAGCGGCCTCACCACGACTGACACGTCGCCTGATGAACCTACAAAGGAAAGACCTCAAGACAATCACAGGGACCCTGACGGGACACTGCCCCCTCAATAAACACCTGTACAACATCGGTATCACGGACAGCCCACTCTGCAGAGGATGTCTAATCGAAGAAGAATCAGCAGCCCACGTAGTCCTGGAATGCGTGAGCGTAGCAGCACAACGGCAGCAAATCCTCGGCAATCCGAGGTCGCTCCTCGAGGCCTGTGAGGACCCCAGGAATCTTCTGCGCTTCTGGGAGGAGCTAGGCTGGCTCCATATCTAGTGAGCCAGGTCATCCTCACGCAAAAAGGACCACCTCTGAGTCCAATTGCGGAAAAGGGAGTCCCCCACACATACATACATACAAGATGTCCTCTATGACAGCAGTAAAAAGTTTGGACAAAATGATGTCTCCCTGTCGCACTCCCCGCTTGATGGGCTCAAGGTTGGTTAAATCGTGCAGTCGTACAAGAAGAGCGTGGAAGATGGCTCAATGTTCGACACTATCGAAGGCTTTTTCGCAGTCAATGAAAAACATGACAAGAGACTAGTTGTGTTCGTGACACTTCTCCATCAGCTGCTTCACCGTGCGGGTGTGGTTCATTTAAGAAAAGCCGCTTCGAAAACCTGCTTATTCTCTGGGTTGCTAATTTGCTATGGTATTCATCTAGCTCACGGGTAATACAATTAGTTATTATTTTAGAGAACAATTTATTATTTGTGGCAATTTGTGGCATTCGGTCGCCAGCAAGAATAAGAGCGTTTGTCCACCGCCGCCGTCACCGGCACGTCAACGAGAACGAGATGACGGCGCCGAGGTAGCGACCATACATTTACTATAGCCGCCTGTCCACCAGAAGACCGTCACGTCATCTTGATCTCATACAGAAATAATCTCGTTGACGGTGACGGTTCGGTGACGGCGGCGGTGGACAAACGCTCTAACGGCTCACATCCACTCCAAACACTGGTTGCGCTGCGATGAGTAAGACGAAAAATTTGTGGACGTGGGGTATGCGAAAGGCTCGGTGGGTAATACACTAGACGTTAGTATCGCGATTCGAGCGTGCAACTTTATGAATGTTACAAAAACAAAGGATAAACAGTGTTTTCCTGTTAGATACGTCTACGTAGTGCATATAAATTGTTGTTTTGATGGGTTAATTCCATATTCAAATCGTATTTTTTGATTATTTTTACTATCCGTATTATCCGAATTATCCGGATTTACTGGTCGTCACTATCCGGATTTGAAAATTGGCGGATATCCGGATAATTCGGATATCCGGATATCCGGATAGCAAGCCCTACTCGCAATATATTACCTCTTCATTGAACCAGAGACTAATAGATTTTAGCTATGTTGCAAACTTCAAGCAATGTAATCAGGTACTCAATAACAACCATAAAGTTCTCGACCTTGTGTTTGTTGACTTTCCTAACTGCAATGTTGTCCCCTCATCTAATGTATTATGTACAATCGATCCATTGCATCCACCCTTAGACGTAGATATTGCACTGAACAAGATCAACTGCCTACAAACTAATCAGAATATTAAAAAACTGAACTATTTCAAAGCAGACTATGAAACTATCAACAATAAACTTTCTGAGATAGATTGGAGTGTATACTTTGTGGGATGTAGTGATGTAGACAGTATGACTCAAAAATTTTACTGCACGCTACGAGAACTTATCGAGAAGTACATACCATTAAAACAACATCTGAATACTAGATACCCCCCCTGGATAGGGAAGTCAATCATAAAAATTTTGGGTGAAAGAAACAAACTACGATGTAGATTTAAAAAATACCATAACCCTATGGACCAAGTAGCTTACCTTATGCTTGGCAAACGGTGTGAAAAACTTGCTACTGAAAGTTATAACAGCTACATAGATGTGGTAGAAAATAGTATAAAGAAAAATACTAAGTGTTTTTGGTCATTTATTAAGTCTAAGAGAGGCGGAACAAATACATACCCTAACATAATGACTGATGAACAAACTTACACATCTGAAGCTTCAGAAATTTGCAACCTTTTTGCTACCTCATTTTCTAAAGTCTACACTTTAAATGAGGCCAACATTGATGAGACTTTTCAAACTGGATATTTTGGGAATGGTCAAGGCAGTTCTTGTTTTTCAAACCTACATATTACTAAGCACATGATAGCAACGAAATTACATAGTTTAGATCCATCCAAGGGTGCTGGTCCAGATGGAATCCCACCAGTTTTCTTAAAAAGTTGTGCTGAAAACTTGCTAAGCCCCCTTTTTCATATTTTTAATCAGTCGTTATGTTCCGGTATTTTCCCTCGCGAATGGAAATGCGCCAAAGTTGTACCCATATATAAAACTGGAGATGTCGGCGTGGTAATGAATTATAGGCCAATATCAGTTCTATCAACATTAGGTAAAGTTTTCGAATCGATTATCTGCCCGTTCATCCAAAATCATTTTAAACAGCAATTAACCGAACACCAACATGGTTTTGTTAGATCGAGATCAACAGCCACTAATCTAGTTACCTTTGTTGAAAGCCTTGCTGATGCTATTGATAAAGGACGAGAAGTCGATGTGATATATACCGACTTTAGTAAGGCATTTGACAAAGTCTCCCATACCCTACTGATACAAAAACTATCTTTCTACGGCTTTACTGGTTCGTTTATTGACTGGGTGAAATCGTATCTTTGTGACCGTTACTTCTTTGTTGTTGTTAATGGCTATAAATCTGATTTATTCAACATAGGATCCGGCGTGCCGCAAGGCTCGCACTTAGGTCCAATTTTGTTTAACATCTTTATTAATGACATTCCCAACTGCTTTCAGTTTACTGAACCTCATTTATTTGCCGATGACCTTAAGATCTCCCGAATAATAAATTCCGACCATGATATTTCCTTGTTACAATCAGATTTAGATAGGTTATACGAATGGTGTTGTGTTAACAAAATGCACCTAAACACGAACAAATGTTGTTTCATCAAGTTCACTAGAAGACACAATACCTTTGCGTCAGCCTATAATATCGACGGCAATCCTATACGAGAGGTAGAGATCATTAGAGATTTGGGCGTCATCTTGGACAAAAAACTGACATTCATACAGCATATCGATGAAATAGTAAAAAGGTCCTCAAAAATGCTGGGTTTTATAATTAGAAACAGCAAAATGTTCAAAAAACCCTATACTAAAATTCTCTTATACAACAGTTTAGTTCGCAGTATATTGGAGTATTGCCCTGTCGTATGGAGGCCTCATTATGCTACCCATATTCTGAGGATAGAGCGAGTCCAAAAACGTTTCCTATGGCACCTGTCGTTTGCGGCTAAAATTGCAAAAAAAAAAAAATCGTACTCTAAGAGGTTAAAACATTTCAGGATGTCTTCTTTAGAAAAACGTAGGAAACAACTCGACCTCATCTTCCTATATAAGATTCTAAATCACCAAATCGATTGTCCATCACTCCTTCAAAGATTCTCATTCAGAGCCCCCCACAGAATACCACGCCAACCGATCTCACTTCTCGTCCCGCCATTTCGGACCACAGTTTTAGGATACAATTCTCCGATTCCAAGGCTGAGTAGAGCCTTTAACGATTACTGTAAAGATGTTGATATTTTCACAGTCTCTATTAATGAGTTGCGCCAGCATTTAATCCAAAACCTTCGATAAATATGTTTTACCTAAGTGTTATAATAACGAGTTTATCTCTGCTGTTTTTTTTTTCTTCTCTTTCACTGAAGGCGGATTGAGACGGTTTACTTTTCGTTCATTTCTGTTCTTCATTCGGCATTTTTCACTAGGAATGGAGTGTCTGAACATAAAATGAAAGTAAAATGAAAAGTTAATTCATTAATAAACCAATCCAACCGTATTGGATCGGTTCATTCGCATTTTTTATTGCACTCCGAATGAACGGAGAATGAACCGTCTGAACTCGAAAATGAACGTTCACTCGGAGTCGGCCATTTCGTCGTGAGTCCAAATTAAAATGTTATTTTCTAAAATATCACTCCGTCTAAGCCCCGCGAACTTGGAATGAAAAAAGAAATCAATCACTCCAGTAAACGTTCATCCGAGTGAACCGTCTGATATTACCTTGGCTAAGTTAAGCCAAGTAGATAAGTTTAGTTTTCTGTTACTCCTACTTATTAATTATACTATACATGCTGTGTTTACCTCTAAGTGGTTGTGCAGTCGGCCACCAAAGTACTTATGTACGTTTTGTATATGTTAGCTACCTTAGAATGTATTGCTGTAACAATCGTTGGTAAACCAAATAAATAAATAAATAAATAAATAAAAGGTTTGGAATAAATTGGTTTCCGCCTGAAAAATAAGCCCGCTTTAGCTTTTACGTTACCCTTTTACTTCGGCTTGATGTTTAATTCTGAGTGTTTATTCGCAATGAACTCTATTATCATTTAAACTTCAGACAGTTTAATCCGCTATTGAATAAATAAATAGCACTCAACAGTGACATCCCTAATCCCATTCTAGGGTTCCCTTTATTATGGGTATTAAGAAACTACTAGTACCATACCATGGTATCGCCTCAACAACCATATCTAGAACAAATATCATGCAAAAATTTGTCCTAAAATTATTATGTCTCAGGCGGGCACTCTACCAAGGTCGTCGTTATGAGGAACTTACCAGTAGGGTAGATGATGATGGGTGTAGGCCTCTTGCTGGCGTTAGACTTGTTGACAACGTTGCTTGGAGAAGGGCTCGTAGGTGATGTCGAAGCGTTGCTCAACCGATCCAGTAGCCCCAAGGGCCCCGTGGTGGACCGCGTCATAGTTCACCTATAGGAAACCGAAAAGCTCAGGTGAATTAAGTTTACGAAGTGGAAGTACCTATTCCTATTTTTGCAACAAGTTTTATTACAAGCTTTTATTTAATTTACCGTGTTTGTATGTTAGTCTGGGTTTGGAAGTTAAATAAGAACCACTTCCTGACGTTAGATTGGGCTCAAATTTGGTATACTTTCATATGAGCTGGTAACAACGAGCTGGTCTGATGACGGATTCAGCAGTTCAACGGAACTCCTCAGTGAATAAGATTAAAATTGTGTTTAAGCTTTATGTAAGTTCATGAACAATGTGGGATAAGGGCAGAAAGGTGTTGGTAATAATACCATACAGACAAACTGCGATTGTATGTCGTAATTAGGTATCAGAAAGTACCATAATATCAAACCTAGAGCCAATAATCACATTTCAAGCAAATATTAATCATGCCACGGGCATCGAATATCACATTTCGGACATGTAACAAGAAAAAGCTATCAAAATGTTTTTAGCGATAAGTAATAGTATTTCTCGTTAAAATATTTCGGGGTATGTTACTGGGCCGTAATTCATACAAGACTTTTATGTGATAAAATATTCAAATAACAACTTTCATTACCCGTCACGACACATTTCTCGTCGGTTAACGACAGGGTCGCCTATCACCCATCATGTAGGTACAGATTGTACAGCGCATATAAAATCTAAGGCGGCCAACATGCATGACAGATTGTCGGTACATTACTGAGTTAGGTTAGGTTAGATACTTTTCCTTTACTTGAGTGGTTTGGTTTCAAAGGCTAAGTCCACACTTTTTGTCGGTGGAATTGTGGCTTTATGATTAAATCATAAAGTCACAATTTCATTGACAGAGAGTGTGGAATTAGCCAAATTTGAAACCAAACCACTCTCTTTATGGTGATTAGAGGTTTCGTTTTCGTCTTCCCTACTCCGATAGTGAGTGTATCTACTCTTATGAAATTCCAAATCATAAATTATTAAATTACAAGTTCTTGTAAGTACCTACAAAAAATCATCCAATAACATCTGTACAAAAGCAGAATTAAAAGTCAAATTATTCATATAAGTTTACAAACGATTACTTACTACTAAAAGTCTATACTTACTACTATATTAACTCAACGCTTAAAAGCTTATCTAGAAGATAACCTTCATAAAATGTAAAAAACATTGTGTTGGTGCACATGAGAAGGGTCTAATGGAAAATTCTTAGATTTTAAGCGGATGGATCACCGAAAAGAAAGCTAGGCCCCATACCGTGTTTGTTGCCCTGATTCTTCACGGTGTTTGTCGCGAAAGAACAGGAGTAGAATCACCTAGCTCTTAAGACGTTTCAAAGTGGTCATAACGGTCCTACTGAATAAATGATATTTGATTTTGATTTTGATTTTTGATTCTCGAAAATTATCTGTTGTCGCTGTTTACCAGTGACCGTTTTCTATTCATACTTTCACTTTCGTAGAAGCAAGAATTACAATTACTTATGGGTTTTATTACACTCATGGAATTAATGAAAAAAAAAAAAAAACAAAAAAAAAATGGAAATCTATCTTAAAGAAAGATGCTGAGCCCCATGTTAAAAATAATCAACCCAAGACTACTCTACTCCACTAACTTCCTATGCCTATGCAAATAATTCCTCAAGTCACTTGCACTGTACCTACGCCCGGTGTTTCAAATAAATGTGATTCATCTTAGATCTCATGACAACAGTGAACAGAATTAGCAAGATCCGCCGTTGTTGCAAACGTCGATGTTTAGTTCGAAACCTCGAGGTAAATAAGGATTTAATTACGTGATTAGGTCCTGAATTTTTTTTTATGTGTTGAAGTCACGAAACTGTAAAAGTCAAAAAAGACATCATCACCTATTTATCCATAAGTATCTACCTATATTATTTGTTTATAATAACAGTTGCTAGAGACCTCTAAGAGTTAAGGAGAGTAAGGAACTAAATTGGAGTATAGGATTTGTAGGATAGCAAGAGCAAAGATAAGCCTAATTATATTTTTTATGAATGTAAAATTTTATTTGGAAAAAGTAGATAAGGAACACATTTTCATGTAGTGGCTTGATGTTGCCTGAAAATAAATAAATGATAGGTGATAAATGGTTAAGAACTTGGAGCAATGTCAATGCATTAATGTAATTAGACTAATTAGATACCTACTTCCATTGCACACTCCAACACGAGCCCTCACATTCCACCTTGCTAGGTGTGTGAAATGACAGCAACCTTCTCTTTTGTTCCATTTACTTGCCTACCTCATCCTTTACAAGAAGGGAAATAATAATTTTAAATTTTCATATACCTACCTACTTAATTATTCCAAAACATATAAAAGATTTTAAGAATCACGATCTTATCCCCAAATAGGGTATAGATTCTTACAGATTTTTAAATAATAAAGGATATTAGGGGGCAATCAGAAGCACGATATACGAGTAAAATATTACATTTACATTTGGCACATGCTCACATTTGCGCATAACTGGAGCTTTTAACAAGTGGCTAAATTAAAAATTTTAAAAACCGACTTCAATACAACCTGTTATTGGGGTAAGGCTAAGGGTGAGCTGATTAAAATGAGCCCAAACATGGATGTTCTACTGTTATTCACTGAGAAGTTCCATTGAACAGGTCCTGACTCCATCATCAGATCAGCTAGCTGTCACCATATTATTACATTGTAGTCGAAACTTGACCGACATGCTGAGTTCCAAGTTTCAACTCAATCGGCCAATTTACTGAGGAGTTCTGTTGAACAGCTCCTGACTCCATCATCAGATCAGTTCAATGTTACCATTATATTGAATTGTCACCGATAACCTATAAAGCTCAAACAAAAAAGAATTTTTGAAATCGGTCGAGGCGTCTTCGAGTAATCGGTGAACATAAATAAAAAAAGCACAAAAAAAAAATTCCGACGAACTGAGAACCTCCTCCTTTTTTCGAAGTCGGTTAAAAACAATAGAACTCGATATAAGCGAATGATACACTGCTAACGGCTATCTTCGTATAATGCCTGAATGTGGTAAAATGTTCATAGATATCTGATACCTAGGATCGGTACTCACCGCGAGAATACAACAAAAAAGGTGTAACGAAGCTCGTTACTGCTCTATACAAGTTGGGTCCTCGGTTGAACGGACTCATCTTACACAATTACCTACCATTGTCCGCCTCGTTGCTCTGTTCTCGTTTGTTTGATGATGTTTCTCGCTAAAAATAAGGCGAATATATTCAAAAAAGTTCTAGTTTTCTTAGCATCGTTTAAAAAATCTCAGGTTTTGTCAGTAGCATTACACGAGTAAGTTTAGTTTGTAAGAATTTTCTTTTATTAAAGTTTCCAATGTAGGTACATTATTTTTTCCTTTAAATGTTCTGTAAAGGGAACAGCTGAATTCAGAATTGCTTTAATTTCCCGTGAAAATGGAATATTTTTGGGAACATTCCACAAATTGTAATCAATTGTGACAATCCATACATTTTTCATGAGCGTGCGAATAATTCTGCCACTGGCACTGGAGCATTTGTGTTTGTTGAATATTTTTCTTTTTTAAAACAGGGACTAGTACAAGGCTTGGCGACGCGCGATAGGTGGTGGGTTGTGAAAAACGGATTAACACCCATGTTCCATCCGTGATTTCCTTTTAAAGCATATCCGTTGTAGTGCCAACTCCGACGCTATTAGTCAATCCATCGACCTGTCTGCCACGATAAAATCTCCCAGAAACTAGGTACTAAAACTATTCACTTGAATTTGAAAATGGCATAAATTCGTGCTCGTTTCCCACTATTGCCATGGAAAATAACATTTTCTTATCCAGAAAGTCTAAATAAAGATGTTTAAAATGTTTGAATTGAAAGTGGCTTTGTAATAACGTATAATAAGAAAGAAATTCAAATGATCGCGTACTAAGACAAGTTTTTCTTTTCAAAAATTATAAAATGTTGTCTTTAAACGGCAAAAAAGGTTATAATAAGAAAACCCGCGGCTTAGTCATCTTAGCACGTAGTACCTATTAACTATGTCTATCGCGTGGAAAAATCCGACTTAGCTCAGGTGCTATCGAAATATTGTTTTCATTCCATCTATTCGAAAAGGACGACTTTGTTCGCCTTTAAGTGCGCCCAAAGTAGATGATTCCTCTTCAAGCTCGGACGAAGTAACCACGGGACGCGAATTGCCATATGTCCCACTTGCTGGGGGGGAAGGGAGCCAACTGTCACACATGACATATTTTTGACATAATGATGATATATTTCTGTCATACATGAAAACTTATAGTGATACCACTATCATAATTTTATGTTCCCCGATTTGAAAATATTTTGTTGAGACGTGTAGCACACTTTGTCTTTAGGTAATCAATAAATCTTAAAATTGTAACGATTTTATTTACAGAAAGTGATCTCCCCCCAATTCTACTAGATGACAACGCCAATCATTCCGCTGCGTTTTGGTTCGATCTCATAAATGTCAGCCATTTGGTGAATAGTAGAATAGCTTTTCAAAAATGTGTTCTGCCAAAGTCCAAACCTTAGCTAAAACCTCACCACAACTGAGTCGTTTGTCATTAGTAGAATAGGAAACAGTCGAAAATCTAAAGTTTAGTTGAGGTTTTGCTTAAGGTTGATAAAAAGTTTGGTACTAGAATTGACACCCTGCTAATTAGTTAAGTAAGTAGTTAACTTTACAAAGTAGGGACCTACATCACCTACATCTTTAGATTTCTCAACATGTTCTTACATTTATAGAAATATACCTACCTACCTGATATATTTTACTAGCAGCGTCCTCGCGGCGGCTTAGTTTTTGTGTGAGAAAAAGAGAAAAATGATGTTGCTTGTCACAATTTTTACATTATAAACTTTTAGTTAATCTTAAAATAAAGCTCTATCTACTTACTCTAAAAATCTGTACCTACCATAAAATATTGCGAGAAAATATACTGGTATCACTACTACCAAATTTACTTTTGACATGACTTTCATAGGGATTGATAAATATCGATATTGGAGATGTCGATGTTTTTTACACTAACAGTAGAAAATGTGTAGGTACCTATATTAGGTTACAAGTTTTTTACCATTTCTATCCAAAAAAATACTTGTAATAAAAGACTAGGTAAAATACAGTTGATCTAATGTCTTGTACAGTGCCACAAAGTATAACTTGGCGCGGCTGAGCGCCACTGTGTTCAAAAAATATAATTAATTGTACAGAAAATACCAAGAAATTTGGGAAAATATGTAAGAAAGATTTAATCATTTGCGTATTTGTTTAAGATAGTTAAATGATATTTCGCATCATAATACTCTTTTTCCGTTTTTCCGTTTTAGTTCCTCAAATCGCCACCGCCAACTTATACTTGTGGCACTGTAAAGCTTATAATTGTTGATTATAAAATTAAATAAAAAAAATATTGCTGAACATTTCACACAGCGCCATCTAGCCCCAAACTAAGCAAAGCTTGTACAATGGGAACCACATAACTGATAGAATACTTATATATCTTTTGTAAATACATACCTACATAGAATACTTTATAACACCCAGACACAGAACAAACATCTATGTTCATCACACAAATGTTTGTCCTGAGTGGGAATCGAACCCACGACCTACAGCACAGAAGGCAGAGCTACTACCAACTGAGCTAAGAGGCCAGTCAAATTGTACCTAATTGTACCTAGAGTCCGCGTCAGCACTACGGCAAAAGCGGGAACTAATAGTTTTATTTACTTCAATAAGCTCTTTTAGTCACGGTCGTTCAGTTGTTCTGATGTGTAGAATTAACTAACGTACTAACTTGCATAATTATGATTGTTCAAGCCGCATTTGGACAGTTAGTAATTTTTAACCTAACCTAGCTCTGTGATAGCAGCGCCGCGTTTATCGGACTTCAGTGGGGGCGCGCACTCTACCTATTGTTATAATGTTCAAACGGCTGAACCGATTTTGATTAAGCATGTCTATGAACCATTACTAATAAAAAACCTGCTTTCAAATAAATAAAAACCGCATTCAAATTGGTTCACCCTTTTAAGAACTACGGTGCACACATACAAACATAAACACACACAGCGGTCAAACTTAGACACCTCTTTTTGCGCCGAGGGGCGGGGGGGTTAGAAATAAGTCAACAAAAAGTTTATAGGTACTTCATCATAATCATCCGCAGCACAACTCGACTTCCCCCATTGCAGGATATAGGCCTCTTTTTGGTCGTGCCACTGTGTTTGTTCTCGGCTTTGTGCTAGGCTCATCCACTGCGTGCACCAGCACGACATTGTCGGGCGCATTTTACTTACAATATAATTACAACAAATAAATTATAGAAAAAGTAGGTAGGCACACGAAAACGTTGAAAATCTTAATAAAATACTTAGGTGTGATTTAATACTATAAAAATTATAATTATGTTGTTATGTGCCAATTTGCACAACTACACAACTACCTAGGTACAATACAACATAATTTAGTATATTATGTAACTTCAAGAAACTTAATGTAAATGGTTTTATCGATATCGATAAGGAGTAATAATTGTACATTACCTCATCGTAATGCATAGACTCGCCACGTCAATTTTGCACCTTCGTAAACCTAAATTATTCAAAATTCGAACTATTGCTAATCGCAATAAGGCTAAACATAATTCTAAAAACCGCATTAGTATCGTGGTACTGTCTCTCAAGACAGTTGTCATTAGACAGTAGTGCATGAGTGATGTCCAAAATATAGTAATTAATAGACATTGCTAGGCAATTATAGACCGTATCCACCGTATCCGTTACGATTGAAAATTAAACAGAGATGTGACGGCAGGCGATGCGATCTTTTTCATTTTAGTCGTATATTTTTTGAATCGATGTTTTAACCTCAGTTAAAATAAAATAATGTTTATTGAAGTAGAAAATCAGCTAAAACACAAAAAAACATTTACATAATGAAATGTTACACCATATTTTAAAGATTTGAGGTGTAGTGGATTTTTATTGCACTGGTATAGCACCATAAATTGGCATTTTCATGGAGCACCTTCCTCGGTGATAACGATACGGAGACTGATAAGAATCGATTATTAGGGTAGTTTTTATTGACGGTACCTGATTTTGATTTGTCAAAGTAATCCTAGCCGTTGGCTAGAGGGGTAAGATTGGTAGGATCATAAAGGCGCGTCCCGTTCTTTCGTCCGAGTCTTCAAGGAACTTTTAGCGGGCAGTAATGAGTTTTTAATCCTCTTTATAAATTTAGCGGGCAGTAATGAGTTTTTAATCCCCTTTAAGTGCGCCGGAATTATCTTTGCCGCGCACTTTAGAGGTACAACTACTTTCCACATTCATTCATCTCGAATCTACCAAGATGAATGAGGGAGGACTCTTAGCACTATAGCATAGCAAAGCATAGCATAGCATAGCATACTATAGCATAGCATAGCATAGCATAGCATAGCATAGCATAGCATACTATAGCATAGCATAGCATACCATAGCATAGCATAGCATACCATAGCATACCATAGCATACCATAGCATAGCATAGCATAGCATAGCATAGCATAGCATAGCATACTATAGCATAGCATAGCATAGCATAGCATACTATAGCATAGCATAGCATAGCATAGCATAGCATAGCATAGCATAGCATAGCATAGCATACCATAGCATACCATAGCATACCATAGCATAGCATAGCATAGCATAGCATAGCATACAAAAATTGTAATTTCAACTTCATAAAATCCTGTGCGTTTTCGATCTCAGGAACTACCAGTCGGATTTGAAAAATTATTTCTGTATTTGATAGCTAAACTCTTGAGGAAGGTTATAGGCTACTTTTCATCATCATCATCACCATAAACCATCACTACTCGGCGCTGCTAGTATCAGATAAAAAGTCTAAATAAAAAAATTTAATCCCCGATTACTCTTCTCAAGTGGAACTTCGTCGATTTAACACATTCTTTTCTCTTCCCTTTTATTTTCTCATAGATTGTAATGAAAAGTAGAGTGTATCACTCGGGCGCAAAATATATTTTTGGCTCGGGCGACGTACTTTAAATCCCTCGCTACGTTCAGGATTCTACTAAAGAATCCCTCGCTACGCTCGGGATTCTACTCTAGAATCCTTCACTTCGCTCTGGATTCAAAAAAGCGCCCTCGCCGTCAAAATATTATTTTGCCCCCTTATAATACAATCTACTATTTAGATACTACAGCGTCCTCTGAAGTTAAGTCATAGGTTGCCTTCTTACGTTTATCGTATACTTAGGACTTATTGTATATTTACGAACACTTACCCGATGATATTTGGAAGACATTGACCCATCGGGCAGGTCCACCGAGATAAAATAAATGCTACAGTATGAAAATGCTTGTCATTTTCAGAAGCTAAGGGAATCAATTACAATAATGGAAGAATCAAATATTTAAGTGGTATGACCAACTAGCTAGATCATGATTTTGAATATTAGCCTAATTTTTATTCGGGAAGCGAGTGGTTGGTTGGAACTAATGATTTGTTATATCTTCATAATGTTTTTGCGTGTGTAAACTCAGTGTAAGAAAAATGATCTAATGTTAAATACACGGGTCTAATCCCTTTGGACGAAATCTCAATATAAATTTTCACCTTTAAAAAGTTTGCTTAAAATTTAACTTCATCTTTGTTTCATGATATTAGAAGTCTAAAATTGAAACTCTTATTTCACTGAGTTCATAGTTTGATATTCTTTTGTAAAAGAAAGTAATTCGTTTTGACAACCTTTCATAATTTTTTAGGTGTCTTGTTTATGAATACTTTACTTGCTTCGAAAACTTCCCATTGCTTTTACGACACTTTTATATCTTTGAAAGCTCTTCCGATAATTTTGAATGGAAATCAATGGGCCGTAAGGAAGTCTAAACAACAGAAACAACATTACATGCAATAGCGGCATTTACACGATAGAGATTATCCCACGGATCCGGACTGTAAAGATATCTGTAAAGATATCTGTAAAGATATCTTTAAAGATAACTGCGGATAAAACTAGCGGCCTTTAAACGCTAAAGATTTTCCCACGGATCCGGACTGTAAAGATATCTGTAAAGATATCTTTAAAGATATCTGTACAGATAACCGCAGATTTTGGACTGGCGCGTGGAACGGTATAAATTTACAAAGTTTTTTTCTTGATTCTTGAATTTTGAACCTTGAATCTGATAGCCCCTCCAGACTCTCGAGAGAAAGCTCGGCGAGAAGTCTCGCCGAGACTTCTCGAAGAACAAACAAGCTATCCACACTCTCAATTTTTCTCCGTCGTGATGTTTGAAATCCTTTGTCTCGGCCAAAAATACCGACACCGATCGGAGAACAGGCGAGCCAGAGAACGAGAAGGCGAGAAGCTCCTCACACTCACGCTTCTCGGGTGTTCTCGGGGGTTCTCGCAGAGAGTCTGGAGGCCCTATCAAATTTTGAATCTTGAATCTTTGAAGTGACAGCTGTCAAACTTCAAAGCACCATATCTCGGAAACTACTCGTCCTAGACTCCCCGTTCCCAGTTCAAATGAAAGCTATGACCAAGATCTTCATTTGAAGTGACAGCTGTCAAACTTCAAACCGCCATATCTCGGGAACTACTCGTCCTAGACTCCCCGTTCCCAGTTCAAATGAAAGCTATGACCAAGATCTTCATTTGAAGTGACAGCTGTCAAACTTCAAATGGCCATATCTCGGGAACTACTCGTCCTAGACTCCCCGTTCTCAGTTCAAATGAAAGCTATGACCAAGATCTTTATTTGAAGTGACAGCTGTCAAACTTCAAACCGCCATATCTCGGGAACTACTCGTCCTAGACTCCCCGTTCCCAGTTCAAATGAAAGCTATGACCAAGATCTTCATTTGAAGTGACAGCTGTCAAACTTCAAACGGCCATATCTCGGGAACTACTCGTCCTAGACTCCCCGTTCCCAGTTCAAATGAAAGCTATGACCAAGATCTTTATTTGAAGTGACAGCTGTCAAACTTCAAACCGCCATATCTTGGGAACTACTCGTCCTAGACTCCCCGTTCTCAGTTCAAATGAAATCTATGACCAAGATCTACATTTCAGATGACAGATGTCATTTTGACAGCTGTTATTGAAAATGTAGATCTTGGTCATAGCTTTCATTTGAACTGAGAACGGGGAGTCTAGGACGAGTAGTTCCCGCGATATGGCCATTTGAAGTTTGACAGCTGTCACTTCAAATGAAGATCTTGGTCATAGCTTTCATTTGAACTGAGAACGGGGAGTCTAGGACGAGTAGTTCCCGAGATATGGCCATTTGAAGTTTGACAGCTGTCACTTCAAATGAAGATCTTGGTCATAGCTTTCATTTGAACTGAGAACGGGGAGTCTAGGACGAGTAGTTCCCGAGATATGGTCATTTGAAGTTAGACAGCTGTCACTTCAAAGATTCAAGATTCAAAATTTCAGATTCAAGGTTCAAAATTCAAGAATCAAGGATCGAAATCCAAGATCGAAACCAAGGATCGAAATCAAGGATCGAAATCAAAATCAAGGATCAAAATCAAGGATCGAATTCAAGGATCGAAACCATGGATCGAAATCAAGCGCTGATTTTGTCGAGCGCGATAAAGTAAAAATATCCTGAAATTTAAATGACATGGGCACACTACTAATCCAACAAAGAGTGTGAAAGAGACAAAGCTACCAAGAAAGCCTCTCAACAAGACCAACAATCCTTATAACCAAGATTAAATGATAATAGATCGTTGTGTGGACTGTACAGATATCTGTAAAGATATCCGCGGATAAAACTAGCGGCCTTTAAACGGTAGAGTTTTTAGCACGGATCTGGACTGGACAGATATCTGTAAAGATATCTTTACGGATATCCGCGGATAAAACTGTCAAAGGTTGGAATGGCAGAGATCGATCCGCGGGAAAATCCGCAGGCCGATCTCTGCGTGTAAATGCTGCTATTGACTAAAGCCCGTCACAGACTTAGCTATAATATATATTAATATTTTTATAGCTAGGCATATTACTATATATTTTCTATAAGTACTAATTTTCGCATGACCGCACACTCAGCTATAATATATACGGTATATTAATATATATTATAGCTAAGTCTGTGACGGGCTTTATTCTAGACGAAGTGCTTTTGTAGCTGGTTTATATTTACTAACTAGCGAACGCCCGCGGCTTTTTTCGGTGTGGAGTATTATTTTTTTATCCCATGGAAATAGTGCATTTTTTTCGGGATAAAAAGTAGCCTATGTGCTAATCCAGACTATAATCTATCTCTGTGCCAATCTTGATCTATATCTGTTCAGCCGTTTTGGCGTGATTAAGTAACAAACATCCAAACATCTAAACTTTCACATTTTATAAAATTAGTAGTATAAAATTAGGATCAGAAGTTTATCTTTTAACCTATTTTGTAACATTTAAACTTTTTTCATTTTTACTATTTTACCATAGCCAACGAGAAACATCTTTTTTGGCTCTACAAATCACACTATCACACTAATCACATCACACTAATATTATAAATGCGAAAATTTGGATGTTTGGATGTATGTTTGTTCCTCTATAACTCGACAATCACAAAACCGATTTGCCTGAAATTTAAAATATGATAGATAATGACCGTATATAGGACATAGGCTACTTTTTATCAGGGTACCACGCGAGCGAAGCCGCGGGCGGAAGCTAGTTTAAAATAATTAGTATGCTCTGATTTATGTTGTTAGACATATTCATTTCGGCAGATAACTAAAAGTTCCAAAACACTAAAAATTATTTTGGTAACTATTAAGCATTTACGTGATCACCAGACTTTACAAAATTTTACTTACTTAGGTATTAAGTAGGTAAGTAATAAAATCTAATAGCAGCTTTATTAGATTTTCCATTAAATTGCGATCTCCCAAGTTCCTTAACAATCGGACTAAGCATTCATTTAACGACTTCAAACCGGACTTTGTATAATGTCTGTTCCTGACCTAAATTATTTCCAACTAAAGTGGTAACAGGCCTGCATATTTTGTAAAATCTATTTCGGTTTGCCAGTAAAATTCGTGTCATTACTCACCGGCGGTTCTGCACTTGAAATCCGGGGAGTTTCATGTGAACTGTCATGCTCGGATACCAGGGTAGCAGAGTTATACTAGAGTAGTAGATATACGTGAGTGGTTGTCGCGTGTTCGCGAGTGTCAGGGCCTCGAGCACACGGGTGCACGTCGCCGCTCCCGACCGTCGACTGAAATCCAGCATGGAATGAAAATTAACGCCAAACTGGTACTGAAAACCGAAGTCGGTGCATTCGGCGACCCGGTTACCGATACTTCAGTGATTCGATGGAAGCCTTCGCTGATTTGATTCCCCGAACGTCCTGGAATATTGTTTTATCGCTGATTTTAAACGAAAGTGTGTTAGAACTTTTGTCTTTAGAAAGCTAATTTTCATACTTTTTGCATTGAGAATTAAGTTAAATTAATCAAAACAAAACTGAAAGACGAGTGCTCTAACATTCTTATTTAGCTGAATCTAAAATTATACCTACTCTTGCGTATCTATTTTATAGAAAACCACGGTCACTCTATCTGTTAGTATACGAACTAGAAAGCACAGTTTTATTTTAATTTGTTTGGTCAGAGCATGTGACCCTTTAGGTAGAGTTGACGCAGATAATGATGCGAAGGGTAGTACCTATCGTCGGACCACTCATGCAAATTAGATAGAGCCTAAGTAGGCTGATATTTACGGGTTGTTTGAAGGTCATCTACGTGGTTGATTTAGCACGGTGTTACTTTAAATAAAAGTTAAATATGTTGAAGAGCTTTGATTATTATAATGAGAGGTAGTAATCAAAGTTGAATAGTTATGAAATTTTTAAGAAAACCCTCCTAAACGACGTGGATGTCTTTGTGACCTTTCTTGGGGTTACTGTTGTGAGTTCGTTTACCTCTATATAAACTAAGGCTTAAAACTGCTAGTTGTTATTTGCAACATACTATTTTCTACTATTCTATTCTTCACCATCGATCTTGATCTTTGAAATCTAAACTTTTCCGGATCTTCCGGATTCGTTTGTGTAATCATTTAACCTGGTCAGTCTCATCTGGATTTCGTCAAAATAGATATTACCTAATCAATACTTAATCATTTAAAATGATAATCGAAGGCAAAAATAATCCATTATGTACTTTCCGAAGATGTCCAGTTAGAATAAACAATGATGTTCGAATAATAGTCGATTGATCGAAAAAGCTCAGTGATACCGCAGTATTCACATTATCAAAACTTCGATTTGTTTGGGGGATTTCGTTAAAAATTGCTTTTTTCGGAACATTAGGCACGTTTTTCTTCCCGCACTGAAATCTTGATAAGGGTTCTAGAGAACAAATAGGCGCCTGGTGGCGTTAACTAATGAATTTTTACGCCAATTAGTAGAAGTCTTGGTAGAAAAAAGACGCGCGCGGAAAACTAAGCCTTTTGTTTAATATTAGTAGCACATAACCTTCGTATCTTAATGTTAGAATTTGCTTTGTATTTTTTTGTTTCTCTAAATATTTTTAGAGTTCGTCGACTTTTTGCATAATCATTAACATCATCAACTGTGTCTTCCTTTCGGGAAAAGCTACCAAATCGCCAACTTTAACTCAAGTTGTTTTTATTTTTATAAGTATTGATAATTCCAACACTGTCAGTATACTAAGATTGCAATGAAGGAGAGTACAATCAATGACAAAAGTATTCAAATAACTTTTAAATAAATTCAGTTTTTACCATTATTTTGATGATTTGATGAATTGCTGAACACTATATTCATTTCACCGTTTTCTGATTGAACTTTATGACAGTGTTATGTGCTTTTGTTGGCGACTGTATCTAATCTCTCTAAAACATGAAATAGTCCCAGTGCTCCAGTTAATCTTACACACACAGCTGCCGCCATCTAATTTGTCCCACCGGGTATATCCCACACTTTTCTAGTTTGGAACCAACCTAAGCTTTTGCGTAAGTTCAATATCTCCAAGAATGATTCAATATGAAACAATTTTGTTCTAACTGTAACTTACAAAGTAAAAGTTATCTAATAAAATGTAATGCCTCGAAAGGGTAGTAAATAAGTCTTGCCAAGTAATCCATCCTTGGAAAGATTCGGGTATCTCAGATATTTTGGAAAGGTTTTGGATGTCTGCAGATGACCTTATTTTTATGTATTTTAAAATCTTCAAAAATGACTTCTTAAATTCTTCTCTGGTTATTCAAGGTCTTATTCAAACTTAAGTCTAAATTTATCCGTCACTTTATGGTCGTGTTAATAAAGGGAGGCAAGTCATTCCGCTTAATTTAATTTGGTTAAGCTCAGCTGGCAGCGTTTATGAGATTTTTGGCGTGTCGTTACCGTAATTTATTTCATTAGCATTTCGTTACTTCACGAGTATGAATTAACATTTTAATAATTTTACCTTTGAATTGATTTCTAAAATTTTAATGTAACCGAAGTGAGCACCCGCTGTGTGATATGTCATGTCTGCTCCATAGTGTTCTGTGTCTGCTGCTGCCGTTATTGTGTTCCGAAACCCCGAAACCGAATGCAATAAGGAATTATTGGTCTAGGAAACGACATGAACCGACAATTTATAGACAAGCGATTTCGCCGTTTCTCACTGAACACACATGAAGTTCATTCTAGTTTATTCGATTAGATTTTTTATAGTTCAGTGCCTACAATGATATTTTAAAAGTTAGCTAATACATTAACGCTTTCATCTCTGTCTTTTAGTTCTAGTAGCTTTCATTACTAATTATGTTATTTCTATTTTTGTAACTGACTTTCAAAAAGAAGGAGGTTCTATTTTCGGCTGTATGTATGTTTTTTAAATTTATGTTCATTGTATATCTTTAGGTAATCAATGTACACCAAAATGTAGTACCAAATGTACCAATACCTACCTGAGTGTTTTGCATACCAGTATAAGTCTAGCATACCATTATTGAATAGGTCGTACTGTCGCCTGTCGTAATGCCATGTCGAAATGCCAATAACCTGACAACGGCGTCGATTCGAGGGTATACTGTATTTGACATTTTGTGATACTATACGACCATGTCGCTTTAGCTTCAGTGTCTTGTATTCAGGCGAATATTAAGGTCCTATTTAGAAATGAACTACCAGTATGGGTATGCGGTATTCTTATTAATGTTTGAAACTAAGCGATATCGCTACCTACTAGTATGTATAAGAGTCGCAAAACGTCTATTAACATCCTTATACTTAATTTATATGTTAGTAACTCCGCGTTGTCCGGCAGAACCTGTTTCAAAGCGAGCAAAATGATACCACCTATCTGGATGGAATCTTGCTGCCTTCTTGCAGCGGAACTTCATTTATTTGTACAACTCGACAGAATTTCACTCGGTATTTTTTTGCTATATCGCAATATTTTAATAGGCTTTAGTCAATTATTGGCATTAGTATTCTATTGCTAGCTATTTATAAACTAGCTCAGAAAATATTATTTCTACCGAAGATTTGACCATAATTCGGCAAATGTACGAAAGTGGGTATTTGTTTCAGTACTCAGTTATTAGGAAGTCATATAAGAGTCGAGAGGCTTATAATTTCGCAATTCGTATTCATACGTGAGTCCATACGAGAATAAAGTTTTCGTCCAAAAATAGAATAGCAACTGCTGAATATTCAGCAAGGGGTGTGACTAAAGTCACATCCTAAAGGATCGCAAACCTTTTTCTAATTTGATGAAGTTTATTTTTAAAAAACTTGAAGTTGCTTCCAAATCTAAAATTTTAAACATAAGCCAAATTACTTCGCTCATTTCTCATTCCATCTTGCCTCCGGAGCTATTATACCTTTATAAGAAGTACATGTTCACCTGTAACTTCTCCGTGTTTCGCCCGAGCTTTTTACCATATTATTTCATCATTTATTATACTCAGATAAATCCCCTTCGTTATCTTTTTATAGTGCTTCAAATATTTTTCTTGGCCCTAGAAATAGTCCTTTAAGCGATAATCGATTATCTGTGTCGGCTCCTTCTGGCTTTTAAATTTTAGGACACCCTTACGATTGAATCACGAAAATTCTCTGGAGCATGTTACGTAGGAAAAGGGGTGAAAGGTAAATTATATTCTAAGTATTATTACAAACCTTCTGGTTTTAGTGATTTCTTTTCTATCTTTGAGATTCTAGAATATAATTAGGTTATAGACATACATATCTCGGGGATTCCTAGGTATAAAGCCATAAGTTCTGTATCATCAAAATATACTTATATATCAACTAACATTTAATCAATTGAGCAACAAGCACATTATGTGAATGCGCGGCGTTTATGCGAGCAAGCTAATGTAAAATATAGGTTTCAACATTTCTCGCTTCTCTAATATCTAGGAACGGATTAAAATATATTCCATCCATGTTCCCGCAGTTGAAGGCGCGCATAATATATGCGAGGTACCAATATTCTACAAGTAAAATTTATATTTCACTGTAATTATTTTAAATTTAAAGTTATTTTGAATTTATTCGTATGATACAATCTTTTGACAGAGTTCTTAGGCCGCCTGAATACTTTCATGATGAGCTTATCGACTTTGTAGCCGGGGCCAACAATTCAATTTATTGGAGTAAGTGAGTCGAAATATTGCCAGGAGCCGATGATGTAATTCAAGGAGCGCATTTGGTTACGATTAGAGCGAAGTATTGAATTGGTAGCTTTGTCTATGTCTAAATAAGGGGGTTGGGACGAGCTCGATATTGAATGGATCCGGGCCAATTGAGCACGAAGATTGATGAACAATTCAAATCTAAATAGCTAAGCCTGTCTCGGTTGGTTCCCAAGTGTTTTTGGTAATGCGATCATTGAGGCAAAGTCAGTCATTTAGGTTAATGTGTAAGTTTTAAAAACACAATATCACTATGTAGATAATTTTTTATTAGGTAGGTACCTACATACTTATATGGTTTTTGATCATGTGTAATTTTGGAATAGATTTAAAAAGAATCAGGTACCTAATTTCACCAAACGTCGATTTACTTTAATTATTTTTAAAACTTTGTAGACTCACCACTCCGTTTTGACACTCGTACCATAGAGACGAATCTAAAGACGTATCTATCATCTATCAAAATCGGTTCAGCCGTTGCGTAGTTACGAGCGGACACAGAATGGATACTTACATAAGTACAGATCAAACACATAACCCTCCTTTTGATTTTCGCCGCAGTCGGGTAAAAATACCAACGTACCAAATATCACGTTCAATAAATACATATCTACCTTATTCCACTCACCAAAACCAATTACCTTCTCCAAAAATAACTAAAAAGGGAACGCACGAAGTGTTTTGTTTCCTGATAGGCGAGCTCAAAAATCAGTTTGTTTTCCCCCGGCACGTTCCAAGGTAAAATACTAAACAATTTATATCTAAGTACCTAGAATTTTGTTTGCAGTATCGAATTTACATAACAAATTGCAAGAATTAGGTCGAATCATTAAATTACGGAGCAGGCGAGGGCGATTTCAAACATCGTACCAACCCGATTTTTAAATGAGCTTTGAAGGTCGTTATGGCTTTGTGGACCTCGAGTTTCCCGAACGGAAAATTATTGCATAACCGAAGAAAAGTATTGGCATAAAACGATAGATAGGGAATTCATAACATAAAGGGTTGTGAACTTACGAGAACGAGCATTAATTAACGAGATGTAAGTAATTGGAACAGGTGCCGCTTTGCGGGAATATCGTTTCATAATATAAATTTAAGCTTATTTGAACGACAAAGTATTCATTAACAAGATTAGGAAATCTATTTATTCTGAAAAAGGACCGTTAAAAAAGTATTCTATTTACCATATACGAGTAAATGGCGATGAACTTGCAATCTGTTACGTATGGAATGCTAACTTCTGCAAATGTGGGCACATGCCAAATGCGTATTTGGACCAGCATCTGACCCTTAAGACATCTTGAAATTATCTTGAATGCCAAAAGATCTGCGATGTCTATCGTTTCTGAGGGATATAATTGTGATTCTGTTGCGAATGGCTGTAAACATTTTGCTGAAAATAATTAAAAATACCGTCTGCACTTTAGGATAAAATTTCAAGCTCTGTGCTTTCTAGATTTCTACACATTGTGCTGGTTCGTTTATAAATAGTATATTTTATGTTTTGAATCTGAAGGTGTTTTGTTGTTGGTATAAAGTGTGATAATTCTGTTTTGGGTAGACATTACGTGTGCGAGGACAAGCGTGGGAACCTGTAACACGTTGAACCTACAATCGGGATTAAGCGGGATCCGCGTGCCGTGTCACGCAGGCGGGATTTATTAGATTTGCTCACGTCGAGATGACAGACGGCTTTGGAACAGTTATTGTTTCCTATTACGTGTTTGGATTGTCTCTTGGATGTTTTCAATCACGAAATTCTTAGTTCAATTAAATGAGCAAAGGTTATTGTTATTGTAAGCGTACCACACACACAGCAGATAATATATCTTTTGAAATATAAATCTTGACAGATCGCACCAAATATTTGTGTGTCCTCCATAGAATTTGTATGGGCGCGATCTCAAGATTTATATTTCATAAGATATATTATCTGCTGTGTGTGTGATGGGCTTATTTCAGGTTTGGCTTTGAGTAGTTTTACCAATTCAATTCTTGCTTCTTTTTTTACCCGATTGCGCGACGCAAAGGAAGGGAAATGTGTTTATTACAGTTGGTTTAAAAGTGTCAAGGATATGATTCGACTATTTACTGTCGATTCATTTATACCTAATGATAATTGTATTTTAATGAGCGTATTGCATGTGATTAAATAGTTTTTATGAGAAAACAAAATTCTCCAGATTAGAAAATGTAAACTTTCTAATGGTCCACTTTAATCTATTTCTAGGTAAAGAGGGCGTTCACTAAGCTATAGATAACTCAATGCCGTACTCTCTGCCCGTACGTGTATGTCGTGAAAAGTGCTTGTAATGCTCATTCTCTTGCTACATGGAGAAGGAGTGGCCTGTTCCTTTGAATTAATTCCGAACATCCCGGTCACATGAGTATACTGTGTGTGGCATAAAATACTGTTGCTTTTCCCACAATTGATTAATATTCTTACCAATCGACGAGTTTGTTATGTACATTACGCAAACAATCTACCTTTATGAAATAGTTTAAAATAAGTGGACAAAGCAACAACGGTTTTATTTAATGTTTATTTTCAGCTCGCTCACTTTAGGTTCAACATGAAAATAGTTTAATATTCGTTACCAAAACGTGTCTAGTTCTAGGTAAATATGGGCGTGATCGTAAAAGTTTGAAAATAGTTTTCAGCCGGTAAACAGAGGTAGGAATCGGCTGTTTACGACATTAATTATTACCACGCTTTGAATACAGTTTTTGGTTGTTCGGAATTTGCATCAATAATGAACCTGCTAGCTATTATGTTTAACGAGAAAATTAACCCATTTGCTTTTAATCAATACTATCTACACAGCTAATGAGCCATTTCGAAAATAAAGCTTTTAATCCTCAGATAAAAACGATTAAATTACACGAAGTAAGTACTTACTTGTAAGTGAGTCGTCAATCATGGTAAATGGTCCGTAAAAAAGATACAGTGTTTTCTTACCAAAGCGGAATTTAACCACATTAAAAAAAAATCTGCTTCCCCGTGTCGTGGGTATCAAAGTGGAATGTACGAGTACCATAGTGTAACAACACAAAAAAATTAGGTCATGCAAATATTTGTCCCGTCACGAGAATCTAACTTGCACATTTTGTATGACCACGCCACAGAGATTATCATACAAATGGACAAGAAATGGATGCAGTCGTGTTTCTGTTGTGAATGGCTATAAATACTGTTGGTGAAAATAAATAAATCCCGTCTGCACTTTAGGATAAAAAGCTCTGTCCTAGAGAGCTAGAGACATTGAGTTGGTAGCTCGGTGTTTCCTAGAAAGCTAGACATTGTGCTGGGTTATGTGTATTAATTTTCAATGTGCACTAGCTAGCAAAACACGAGTCTAATAAGTTCGTTGAAATTGTAGACTTTCGCAAGATATTTTTGCTATTTCGATTTGAAGACTGGTATGTACAGAAATAGAGGATTTCGATTAGCATTTTGTGTCTTTATTAATGTCTACTATCAGATTGAAACACACTTTTAATTTTTTCTTCAATTGTTTCAATATGTATTTTTTACTTTCACAAATTAATAACATGATTAAAATCAGAACAAAGATTTTTTTTGTGGTAAGTAAGGTTATTTCTGAATAAAAACAGAAAGATGAAAAATCTTCATGCATAAGTGAATAGGTTTGGTGTGAGAATCCGACTTGTATGGATTGAAAATATAAGTCTTAGTCAAAGTGCACACGCACAGTTGTATAAATAAATAATGGAACAAATACCCAATTTGTTGTCAGTCAGCTCATATTATTGAATCCAAAGAAACATAATGATAAGTAGGGGTTTTATCGTAAAACAAATTTGACGCGTCCTCCGCTCAAAGGCGATAACAACACGCTGTAGGGGTCAGGCTTAATCAGGTAGGGCTCTTGAGGGTCCGGCTCCACCCTGTATTTGGACAACATCTGGGCGAGTGCGGCACGAATTTGTAACACCCCGTATCGTTTGCCTGAAAAATACAACTTCAGTGAGCTGAGCGAGATTAATCGCCTGCAAGCTACAAGTGACGGGTCCTGAAACAAAGTAACTTCTGCGAGACTTTAAACTTACAAACAATTTTTATCGTTCTCTACCTAGTAACAAATATTCAAGTTTTTAGTTGAGCATTGTTTTATTACAATCCCGCCAACATTGTAAGAAACGTATAAACCCTGAAATCTGTTCGCAAGAATTTGGTTCGTGGAAACTGTAGGAATTTTACCCTGTTTAGTTTGGAGGCAGACAGTTAAAACGAATTTTAGTGCCAACTTCAAAGGGTAAGCAAAATAATACGTTAAGTAAGTTATAAAGTAAAACGCGGTTGCCGAAACCATTACTTATCCTGAGATGGAAAAAAAAAACACTTTATAAAGTACAACAAACAAAACTTAATAAAGTCGAAATTTCAAACCGGTAGTGCGCTAAACGGACTTTTTTGGCCTCTCCACTGGCAGACTCAATCTCTCTTACACAGTTCGTGATACCTAAATAAAGGCATTGTCTTTCAAACGACAATTTGCTCAACCTTGAATACTCTTGCCATTCAGATCCTTCTCTCTAGCCCCGTAAACTTACCAATGCAAAAGTGTGGTCCATCGCCGAAAGGTAGGAAACTGAACTGCAAATTATCGGTTTCGGCGACATTGTACATTCTCTCCGGCTTCCACGCCTCGGGTTCGGGGAAGAGCTTCGAATCGTAATGAAGCGCCATGACATTGATGAATACGGGTGTGTCTTTCTCTACTATGACATGATCATTTAGTTTGTAAGTCGTCGTACACTCTCTGTCCAAATACGGTACGGGTGGATGCTTCCGTAGCGTTTCTGGGAATATTAAATTAATTCAGTTTCACTATGTACTTAACCGTTTTTCTTTAATTTGTTTTGAATCTATTTAATCTATTGTTAGGTTTTAAAACAAGGGAATCTTTCTAGATCTCTTTCACGAACTTCTTAACATGGTATATAATATACTTTGGGAAGACCCGTTTTAGAGTTTGCCCTTCTAGTTTTGTGGCAAAGTAATGAATAGAACGAGAAACTCAATCGAAGTTTTACAATTAAATTTACTTAAATGTCATACCTAGTATTACGGCAGTAAGAAACTTCAGTTCCAATAAATCATCGTAGTCCAAAACTTTCTTTCCTTTTCGGCTCATTGCCTCACTGATTTCTTCAAAAAGTTTTTCCTGAAATTATTTAATTGTTCATTTGACATGGCGACTGGGGTTAAAAGTTCCATGGCTATTTTGTTTTGGTGATTATTAACTATTTTGTATATAGTCAGTTTGCGTAGGTACCTGTTTTTCGAGGTTATGGGCCAACTCATGCAGGCAATAAGAGAGCGTCGTTGAAGAAGTTTCAACTGATCCGAGGATGAATACAGCTGCTTGTGCCAGCATCAAATCATCAGCATATTCTACGAACAAACAGGAAAATGAAATATGATCACGACACGACTGTATTGTCAAGGCGCGGTAGACATTCTCTCAGATCTTTTGGCATATAAGATCCTTTGAAGATGTCTAAGGGTATGGTATATTTCGTTCATGCCCACATTTTGCAGAAGTTTGCATACGTGACAGGTTGAAAGCACATCGACAGTATTAAACAAGCAATTTATTAAAAATAAAAAAAACCCGGCTGAACTGAAAAGTTGGAAACAGCATTATCTTATCAATCACAAAACAAAATTAAATTACAATTTTATTATTATGTAGGTATCTAGGGTTCGATGCCGTGCGCATTTTCCTAAACGTTGTTGTCACAGTTGACACACAGATGGCTCTGTGAGTACCTAAATTAAATGCGTAAGTTATTTCTTAAATATGAGATATCTTCTAAATGGCTAAACCAATTTCGATGCAGTTTGTTGTAAACGTTGCGTGTGACTAAATAGAAAGTTTTAGTATGCGTTTTGGTTAGCAATTCTATTTAGGGCGAAAAATAGATTTTCAAAAATTTTGAGACTCGATTTAGTCTTCGAAGATGTCATGTTAGATTTTTAAAAAAATTATATTTGATATCAGTCCACCAACCTCTTGATTTTGACATGGATTTTGATATGATAGCGTGATTTTCATTTTGAAAATTCACACATTGTTGCATTTTTTAGCCGCACTATTTGATTTATCGAAATAAAAAGTATCCTAGAGCACAATCGAGATGGAGACGATTCTAACGATACCTCATTCATCAAAATCCATCCAGCCGTTTAGGAGAAACGTGGTAATAAAGAATATTACTTACATACGAACGAACCCACATACATAGAAACGCGCGATCTACATAACCCGGGTGACTTGACAGTCAGCCGGGTAACTAGAGCACAATCGAGATGGAGACGATTCTAACGATACCTCATTCATCAAAATCCATCCAGCCGTTTAGGAGAAACGTGGTAATACAGAATATTACTTACATACGAACGAACCCACATACATAGAAACGCGCGATCTACATAACCCGGGTGACTTGACAGTCAGCCGGGTAAAAACAGGACCTTAGAAAATATACGTTCGAAAACGCAAGCGGTGTTTATATAGCGGTTTCACATTTTCTGCTAGTTTATATAGATATTTATCAACACATAAATATTTTAATAATCTAAGAGTAATGAAACCCGGAGTTATACTTATCATGTTTGTATTACCATTCTTTATATTCATGAGTAAAAACGCTGTAAAATAAATGGTTTTCTAATGTAAATTCCATCCTCGCCGTATACGTATGTGTACCTACACTAATGAATAGATTGTTTTTTTTCATATTTTGCTACACGAATAAAGAAAACAGTAAAATTGGTAATTTTATGTACGTGTTCTACACTGAAATGATCAAAATAAATATTCTTGAAATGGTAGTTTTAGAACCGAATTGGCACCAGTTGGTGTTGCTAATTCACTTACGCGTTCCAGTTTCAGCTGGGAGTTTGAGATTTTCCTTCAGTTTGAGTAGATGATTAACGAGATCCTTGTCATTGCTTTGGTTGGTTTGTTTGCGTTCTTTTACAACGTCCCAAAATAGTTTCTTTATGTAGTCAGTTGCGGGCTTGGAAAATAGCTGCAGCCTGCAATGTTTGCTTATGTATTTATATGTATATTAGCCATATCGTCTTATCAGGAAAAATAATTCTTGAATATTTTTAGGGTTCCGTACCTTAAAAGGTTAAAAAAGGAACCCTTATAAGATCACTTTCTTGTCCGTCTGTCCGTCTGTCCGTCCGTCTGTCCGTGTGTCACCATCAATTATCTCAGGAATGGGTAGAGCTAGCAAGTTGAAATTTATACCATATACTAAGGTCTATAGTCCCTATTGTGAGAATAAAAATCAAGGTCCTGAGTCAACACTATAAAAAGATATAGGCAAATTTAGGTTTTCGTGAAATCTTGTGAGTACCAAAACTTACCTTAATTATCAACTTTTTCATTTTTCGGAATTTTTCCTTTACTTGTGCTGGAAGACCTTGCTTGTAACCAAAATTGACAATTCTAGGTCAACCGGAAGTACCCTAGAGGTTTTGGGTCGAAAACCTAAATGGTAGTTCCCGTTGACCTAGAATAACGAAATTTGGCAAAAAGCAAGGTCTTATAGCACAAATATAAGAAAAATTCCAAAAAGTTAAAAAAGTTGAAAATTAAAGGGTGTTCCCATACATACATAGTTGACGCCAATTAAAATTGTCCTCCGAGTTGTATGGGCGCTCATACAATTAAGCGGACTAGCTTAATTGGCACCATGGCTAGGTGTACGAGTTCGACTCGCACTTAACCGGTTTTTTTTAGTTGGTTGTTTACACAGTCGTTATCATATTTTTTGTTTGCACAAAAGCATTATTGTGTTCCTTAAAATATGTAAGTATTTTGAAGTACCGTACCTCAAAAGACCAGCCAAGGCAGGCGTAAAGAATATGATTGTAAATTCAACGCCTCTCCAAAAAGTCCACCTTACCATATGGCTGGTTATATACCAAAGCGGAGAGTTGACATCGTTCAGTGCACTCACTTTTATACCGAATACGGTAGACCCTACCGTGTCCGAAGTGTACATTGAAAATAATTCCTGAAAATAAAACATTGTTATAATTAGATTAGCTTGGCTCAACTGACACTGACGCAGAAGAAAGTCATAAGACTTCGCTTCATAAAAACTTTATGCCAACAGATTTTGTTCCTACGTATTACGTAAATGTAAACAACAAATTAACTGTTTGTTAAAGTATTTAGGAAGGTGCAGTCACCTTCAGGTTGACTGGTTTTTTATCATCTATGTGATCTCTTTGTATTTTTTGGACCAACTCCGTCGCGTTTCCATTCATTAGTTCGGTCACCATTTTCAGACGTAGCGATGTAAACATTGGAGACAGTTCATGCCTCATGTTCGACCAAATTGGGTTCTGGAAGTTACAAAAAATATGAATGTCATTGAATGGTTTCTATGACATGACAAAGCATTAGAATTTAGATGATTACAATACAAAGTGGTGTACTGATAATGTAGCATATTAGCATTCGTAACATGGAGTGGCTAAAAAAAACTAGTTCCTACTTAGTTTTTTTTTCGGAGACAGAGATGGAACGTTTTTAAATGTATTCATGTCTGTAAATAGGTTTGTAACTACTCTATAACAAAGTTAGGACCATTTTAGTAAAGGACTTCAAAGTTCTAAAACTGCATTTTCTCAACATAAAAGACATTATCGGGTAGTCTTGTGCTCTACCTTTATCCAATTTTAAGTTATGAATAGAGCCCCCGAACGAATAACAGCTATGAAAGTATACTATACCTTTACGGTAAACAGATTTAGAGCTCCCAAAGGGTCCGTTTTGTACGAAGAGCGGATCTGTCTGTTTTGAAAGAAATCAAAGTCTTTCGTCAAGATCCTCCGAGCCAGGTCCGGTGTTTGCACTACGAGTGTCGGCTTCCATCCCAAAAATATTCCCACGTACTCATTTGTAGGATATTTCTGTCTGAACTCAAGGAAGTATTCCCACACACTTTTCCTCATGACAAACGAAAGATTCCCCAACAGAATGTTAGGCTCCTCGTAAGGAATTCCACGATTTTTCCAGTAAGCATAGTTCCGACGTAAATACAAATAAAACAGAGAAACACCGATAACAATAAATCCAAGAAGCGACTGTATAAAGTTGAAATACATGTTTGCGCTAACTCAGAGCTCACGGTGTAGTGAGCAGCGGTTCGCTCTACAAACATCGAACTTAGCGATAATGTGATGATAGGCCAAAAGATCGACAGTTTGCAACAATCAGTTATGTCTCATTGATACCGGTTGATATTGCTATTTTATCAATATTTTATTTTTATATTTGACATTCACTAGTTGCTGCCCCGGGACCTATCTCGCTAGTCATTCGGATACATACTCAAGGCATGTTTGACTCGACGAATCTTCTTCCAGTTTCAGAGTGAATAAAAAAATAATTAAAACAAATATTTTCATTTATAAAGGACTACCTATGTTTTTATCAGCGAGATTTCCAAGAAAACAGGCTTTACCTACAACTATGTAACACTACCGTATAGAATAAGCCTAATTATAACCAGGGGCGGCCTTAGCTATTGCGAGGCCCCGGGCGGTAGATCTTTGCGAGGCCCCGGGCGGTAGATCTTTGCGAGGCCCCGGGCGGTAAATCTTTGCGAGGCCCCTGGTGACAGGCGTGGGATCCGGACTTTTGGGTATTATGTTGAGGGAGGGAGGGGGGGGGGGGGTAAAATACCTACTCATGAAGCTAATATGCGAGCGAAGCGAGCCGATTTTTTTTAAGATTAATGCAACATAACTCACTTTGCTAGCAAAATAATGAGGCTAAAATGCGAGCAAAGCCAGCTCCCTACTCTCCGAAAATACCCTTGAATCTAAAATACAAGCGAAGAGAGCCGAATTTTTTAAAGAAAATTGTAACATGTGACACTTGTTTTTGCTTACGGTGCTCAAAGAAAAGGCTGGCTGCTTGACAGTTTCTATTCTGTAATCAGATAAAAACTCACTCTATTTTCAAAATACGCATGAAGCTAAAATGCGAGCGAAGCGAGCCGAATTTTGAAGACAAATCGTCGGCTCATTTCGAAAACCTCGTAACTCCGTCTTTTTGACGACAATGATTTTTTGATGCAGTTCGGTAGAAAATCTAGTTTTCTGCCATACTGCATCAAAAAAATCTAGTTTTCTACCAAACTGCATCAAAAAATTATAGTCGTCAAAAAGACGGAGTTACGAGGTTTTCGAATTTAGCCGACGAAATGCAACATAATGACACTTGATTTTGCTTACGGTGCTCAAAGAAAAGGCTGGCTGCTTGTCGGTTTCTATTCTGCGGTCAGACATTAACTCACTTCGTTCGTAAAATACACATGAATCTAAAATGCGAGCGAAGCGAGCCGATTTTTTAAGACAAATGACACAATACATTGATATGGCAGGGAATGAAAAGGCTAAAAACGTTTGTATGAAAAATTTAGAATTTCAAAAACATTTAAGCATTTAACACATTATATGCTGGATGTTCGTGTTTGTCAAAGATTGGGGGGGAGGGGGGTCATGGCCCTGGGACCGAGCCTGCCTAGATATTGCGAGGCCCTACCAAAGTACCTATAGGTATTTAAATGTTGATGACGAAAAGTCGGAGTCGCGCACATGTTATAAAACAAAGTCCCCTGCCCCCCGCTCCGCGTCTGTCTGTTTGTCTGTTCACGATAAACTACTGGACGGATTTTCATTTGATTTTCACCAATAGACAGACAGAGTGATTCATGAGGAAGGTTTAGGTGTATAACTCGTTAAACTTTTGTGTAAATTGGTTGAAATAATTTAAGACGATGATTGTTGAAAATGTCGGAAAAAATATAGCCAACTGGGAGTTTTCATAGAAAAAGCTGCCTAATTCTTTTGAGATACCTAATAATAAAATAATGTAGGAAGGCATTGTTCTTATTTTATAGGTTTACAGAAAAGTCCACAATGGGATTTGTCTATCTTTAACGGGTAGGCTTGCTAATGCTTATAAAAGATTTTCTCTAGTCGGTTTGCTGCGCGAGGCCCCTACAAGCGCGAGGCCCCGGGCGAGTGCCCTGCTCGCCACCCCCAAAGGCCGCCACTGACAGGGGCGGCCTTAGCTATCGCGAGGCCCCGGGCGGTAGATCTTTGCGAGGCCCCTGGTGACAGGCGTGGGTCCAAGATTTTTGGGAGGGACACACGACATCATGTTGAGGGAGGGGGGGGGGGGCGAGCGAAGCGAGCCGATTTTTTTAACACTTTTTTCCACTTTGCTAGCAAAATAATGAGCATTATATGCGAGCAAAGTGAGCTCCCTACTTTCGCAAAATACCCATGAATTTAAATGCGAGCGAAGCGAGCCAAACTTTAAAGAAAATTGTAACATGTGACACTTGATTTTGCTTACGGTGCTCAAAGAAAAGACTGGCGGCTTGTCGGTTTCTATTTTGCGATCAGATATAACTCACTCTATTCGCAGAATACGCATGAAGCTAAAAAGCGAGTGAAGCGAGCCGAATTTTTAAATACAAATGCAACATGAATAATGACACTAGATTTTGCTTACAGTGCTCAAGGAAAAGGCTGGCTGCTTGTCGGTTTCTATTCTGCGGTCAGACATTTCACTTTTTCGTTACTTCGTTCGCAAAATACACATGAAGCTAAAATGCGAGCGAAGCGAGCCGATTGGGAGTTTTCCTAAAAAAAGCTGCCTATTCCTTTTGAGATAATAACAAAATAATGTAGAAGGCATTGTTCTTATTTTTTATGTTTAATAGAAAAGTTCACAATAGAATTTGTCTATCTTTAACGGATAGGTTTACTAATGCTTATAAAAGATTTTCTCTAGTCGGCTCGCTGCGCGAGGCCCCTACAAGCGCGAGGCCCCGGGCGAGTGCCCTGCTCGCCACCCGCAAAGGCCGCCACTGATGCCTAAACTGTAATGCCAAACATTGTTGAGATGGAGTAGTCTTGCTTAGCACGTGAACCAACCTAACAGCTTAATCGGATTTATCCAGGTAAGACGATACGAGATCGTCAATACGTGTAGGGCTGACTAAACTGCGGGTTTCCTCACAGTTTAGAGTTCGTGTCCTTATACATTTTCTGAAACGGAGAATCGGAAAGCGTAGGACAGAAAAAACGGCCAGAGTTCGAACTTATGACCTTCGGATCCAAGACAAGTAATTATCCTGATTAGTCAACACAGCACCACAATCGTTATCGTTAAAGAAACAAACACTTACTTATAAAGTAGCTTGCTGAAGTAAAGATTAAACGTGATGTTTCTGTTATCCCATTTTCTTTGCTACTATGCCGATACCACTATACACACTGGGACCACTCGTTTAAGATTTAAACGTGTAAATCTCCCAGGTTACTTTTACACTCAGATTTTTAATCTGAAAAGTAGAGCTTAGACGCGATCCAGTACGTAGGTACAATCTCATGAAATGTGTTTTCGCGATGCATGTCTGCGTGGTTTTTAGATTATTCTCGGCACGATTTTAATCAGCGCATTTCACTAAAGTCTTCGACCTGGACTGGTCTAGACTGAACATACCTATGCACAATAATAAATCGCGTCAAATACTGCGACGATATTATAATGTACCTACCGAAAATGTATAAAAATAAAAACATTTGCCCAATTTGTAGGTAATGATATCGCTTAGTTTAGACTGGATATATTTGTTTGGGTTTGCACAGTATCCTAAACAAATAGAGCGCTTGGCTGCGAAACCATTATCGTCTAACCACCGCTCCTTCAAATGTCATGTGCAATTAATTGTTTGATATTCCGACCAAGATAAGTACACCAGTTAGACCGAGGATTTATTGCTCAACTGGCTTTAGGTCCCCCCTGAGGGTCCCAACACAGAATATATTATATGTATATTCTGTATTCAATGGTTTCCAACTTATTAGTTGTCGAAATTGAGCGACGACGATAAATAAATGGATGAAGTTTACAGCAGAGCGTTTATTTTCTTCGACGGCAGTGCAAAAGCCTTTAAGCTAGTACCTAAAATTTCGCCATCGAAATTGACTACATAGCTCGTACGAACTTTTTAGCGGAACTCTGCGCTTCGTCCGTCGTAGCAAGGAGAAATGTTCAGACCGCGCCATATCCGGGCGCGAAATTCGCTCAGTTGCTCAAAAAGTGTTCAAGTTTATAAGTAAGGTCTAGTGTCCTTAGATTAACATATTTTGAGGTATTTGTTTAGTAGGTTAGTATAACCCTGAAAGTAAGTATATAGGTAAGTAAGTATATTGTTAAAAAAGTCAGAAACTAAATATCTTTTTCATACATACGTAGAGCGATGCGTGGGTTAGAAGTTATTTCATCACCATCCAGATCCCCCTCCCCCATGTGATCAAAAATAAGCAAAGCAAAGACCCCCCTCACCCCTTTGGTGCTTACGTAATACTTAAATGGCCCTAAATCATTGAAGAACGTGTGAAAAAAGCATATTAAAGTCCATTGGCAGACAGAAATGTGTCTCGTTAAACCTCAAAATAATTAAATTTTGTAGTTCTATTTGTATTAAGCTTTTCTAAACTCCGGAGCTCGCCGCTTAGGACAAGGAACATCTGCTACCAGTTGTTTGATAGTTTTATAAGTTAGAAACTGAGCGACAGGACCAGCCATTTGTTTAAATATCATTATAAACTATGGATCAAAGTTTTATTTAGTTTGAATTCAACTTTGTAAAGGTAATTCGGCCGGCAAGTGAGCCACTGTGTATAATGTAGGTAACATTTCTAGACAAGAGTCCTAAAGAATCGTGAAAGTGTTTGTAATGTTTGAAGACAGCCTAAGCAAACAGTGTCACCAATAGAGTTAAAGTTAAATTTTGAAGTTTATTTGCGATTCGTTTACTCAACGGTGACTTATCTAAGGGACTGTTTTGTCTGACGAGAGGACCGTCGTCCGTCCGTTTGTTATTCCGACGATGTCCCCTGTTTTTGTTTTACTGACAAATTGCATTAGAAGTACGAAATCATTAGGCTCCTTTATCGCGAGTTTGTTAACGGCACGGCTTTTTGTTAGGGGATGCTTTGCATGAGAAAAGCCGAAAATTAGAACCGACTCGGGCTCGATGGCTGAAAGTTGCCATTCTCGGCCGGAAACTGGAAGGGCTGACAGAGGGCTGCCCGATAAATGAAGAGATAAGGACATTCGTTTGTAAATATGTAGTAGCTACCTGTCTAAGAATGAAATTTTGATTAAAAAATTCCAGGAAATACAATTACTTACTTATACAAATATTCAAAGATATACACATACAAGTGAAGTTAAATAAAAGTTTTTAAAAACAAAAACATTGGAAACAGAACATACAATTCGCTACTAATATTATTAATAATAAATATTTCGTTTGCAAAGTAGGTAGGTAATGAAAAAAAAATCTGTTACTTATTTCTTAGTTTAGTTATTCTTTAGAGGTCTTTGTTTTTGTTCAATCAAATTTACGACATAAGCTAACGAAGATATGGAAAATAATAAATCATAATGATTTTATAAGTTTTAATTTTTATAGTGTTAAACCACACTTTGGTATTATTTCATTAAGGAGGATCGTTTGTATCATTGCGGGTTCGAATCCCGTCGGAATTGAAAATTTTGGTAAGATTTTTCATTTCTAATGAAATAATACCAAAGTGTGGTTTAACACTATAAAAATTAAAACTTATAGAATTAGCAAAAGCGACATCTCTCGTCATTTGATCCTGAATGTAACTTCGGGCAATGAGCAGTGAGTTAACTTAGTAGTTACTCTGTAGATGGCGCTAATCGATGCTTAAATCGATCAATATGAGCTTATCAAGATTTTCAACCTGACGTAATAAGGATTCCGTGGCCGAATGGTAAGGCACTCCGGCTTAAGGAGGATCGTTTGTATCATTGCGGGTTCGAATCCCGTCGGAATTGAAAATTTTGGTAAGATTTTTCATTTCTAATGAAACATAATGATTTTGTTAGTTTGTTCGGTTTCCGATATACTTACTGAGTTACTCAAACAAATTCCGAAACACGAAACAAGTTTAAATGCGTCAGTGCGGTCAGTGAATCAGTTAGACTGGGAATCAATAAGTAGGTCCTTAAAATACCCTTATGGTTAGCAAATAATAATACTTACGTACTAAAATATAGGCTCTTCTAGTACTTAGTATGAAGACCACCGCTATCGGAAAAATTATAAAGTTTGTTCATCTATATCTAACAAGCAATTCATTCAAAAATAAAAAAACCCGGCTGAACTGAAAAGTTGGAAACAGCATTATCTTATCAATCACAAAATTAATTATAATTATATAGGGGAACCTGTTGAACCTCGGCCACACGATCTTATTTAATTTTTTTTGTGTATAAAGATTGGAATTAGGTTTACCAAATATAGACACATGTAAAGATACACTATTTGACTACATATTAATGAAATAAATTTTGTATTTTTAATGATACTTTAGAAGCTAAAGAGATTTGAACAAAAAATGGGAAATTGTCGAAGGTACAACAAACCAGATATACCTTGGTCACTGCAAGATGTACCTTGACCTTACTAGTTTTTTTTCATGAAATTACCATGTTATCGAATCAAATAACGATTTTTTTTAATTAATGGAAAGAACATTTATAAAGTATGTACCTACTTTAGATAAAAATATATATATATTTACATTTTTATCTTAAGTTATGCTAAAATAATCAAAATAACTAAGTTCTTAAAATTTCTGTGATCTTAAGATCATTTTCGCGTCCTATTATAATAATTTATCAACAAAAGTTCAAATACTTAACAGCTTTTAGGACAAGGTAGACTTCTCTCTTTGTTTGAACCTTCTTCGGTGTTTTTTTTTTTCTGTTTGATATCTTGATACAAATTTGTACGTTAGCTCATGTCCAAAGTACAAAGCAAAAGTGGTGGCAAAGGTACAACATTGCCTCATTTTCAATTGACGAATTTTTAAAATGCACTTTGAGTTTGATTTGGGTCGATATATCTATGCCTATCTAAAGTCCATTTCACCTATATTTGATTGCACGAAATGGTTAACTCGTAAGTATGTACTGTTATATATGAATTAACTTAAAGTAAACTTAAAAATACCCTCATTTTGAGCACTTTTTTATATTTTTAATGCGCACGCCTCACTCACTCCACGCTGGTTTTTCGATTCTAGCTTCATGTTGGTGTTGGCCAATGACGATTATAATACCATAGACAAAAACAAAAAAACTCGCACAGATTACGAGATAAGCCTTGGTGGCCGAGGGATATCAATGGACGAGGTTCAACAGGTTCCCCTATATATATATAAATTTATTAAATATAATTAAATCATACAATTTTATTATTAAGTAGGTATCTAGGGTTCGATGCCGTGCTCTTTTTACCCGACTGCGCAAAGCAAAGGAAGGGTAATGTGTTTATCAGTCTATGTTTGTATGTTTGTATGTTTGTATGTATGTTTGGATGTTTCTATGTGGCACTCAGAGGCCAAACGCGTGGACCGATTTTGATAATTCTTACGTCAATCGATTCGTCTCAACCTTGGGAGTGCTACTAAAGACATGACAGTAAATAAAATTCACCAGTGCCACAACCAGACGCCATATTGTCAAAATTAAAAAAACCAAAATCGTCACACTATATCAAGTGGGGTATCGTTGAATAGGTATTTCAAAATCAACTTTAGGTTTCTTTTACCATTTTTCATTTTAAGTTATAGTTTAGGAAAAATAACGGTTTAAAGTTGATTAATAATAATTCTCGCTATGAATGTTTCTATGTGGCACTCTAGAGGCCAAACGCGTGGACCGATTTTGATGATTCTTACGTCAATCGATTTGTCTCAACCTTGGGAGTGTCACTAAAGATATGACAGTAATCGAAATTCACCAGGGCTACAACCAGACGCCATATTGTCAAAATTAAAAGAATCAAAATCGTCACACTATATCAAGTGGGGTATCGTTGAATAGGTATTTTAAAATCAACTTTATCATAACTAAAAAGTGTTAAATAAAAAAATATTTTAAAAAAACATAAACCCGACTGCGTCAAAACTAAAAAGAAAAAAACAAGCCTGCAAAGAATTACTCACAGTCGGGACCCATAACATTGGGAAGATTTGATTGGTAATAAAATGAATGGGTACCGACTGTGAGTAATTCTTTGCAGGCTTGTTTTTTTCTTTTTAGTTTTGACGCAGTCGGGTTTATGTTTTTTTAAAATATTTTTTTATTCCTAAACATTGTTGTCACAGTTGACACACAGATGGCTCTGTATGAAAATTAAATGCGTGCGATATTTCTTAAATATGAGATATCTCCTAAATGGCTGAACCAATTTCGATGCAGTTTGTTCTAAACGTTGCCTGTGACTAAATAGAAAGTTTTAGTATGCGTTTTGTTTAGCAATTTTATTTAGAACGAAAAATAGATTATCAAAAATTTTGAGACTCGATTTAGTCTTAGAAGATGTCATGTTAGATTTTTCAAAAAATTATATTTGATATCAGTCCACCAACCTCTTGATTTTGACATGGATTTTGATATGATGGCGTGATTTTTATTTTGAAAATTCACACATTGTTGCATTTTCTAGCCGCACTATTAAATTTATCGAAATAAAAAGTTTCCTAGAGCACAATCGAGATAGAGACGATTCTAACGATACCTCATTCATCAAAATCCATCCAGCCGTTTAGGAGAAACGTGGTAATAAAGAATATTACTTACATACACACATGCATAGAAACGCGCGATCTACATAACCCGGTGACTTGACAGTCAGCCGGGTAAAAACATCCTATTTGAGACATTAGATTTTTTGTTCTTTGTAAAAATATTCAAAACCAGTAGAGTTCGAGAAGAATTATGAATTTTTGTACACTGAATTTAAAAGATATCATAAAACACATTAGATATAAACAAGGAAGTGGGACTGAAACGGACGAACGTGGGTTTCGTCAAAGGTGATAGTTTCAAAATGGCAATGAAACGAATATTTTATTAACGGCTGGGGTTCCGCAAACTTCACACGAACGGAACGCATGAATAAGATATTGGGTTACGTGACTCTTCAATATACAGTGGAAGTAAAAAAATCGTGAAGCCGCTGTTTTTCTGTTTTCACGAGTTTTATGCCAACTTTAGTAATGAGACTAGGGATCGCAATGCTGGATCCAGCAATCCAGCAGGATCCAGCACATTTTTGAGCTTGCTAGATCCAGCATTCAGCAGTGCCATCGGCTAAAAACCAGGAATTATAAATAATCAAACCTATAGGTCATTGAAAGCAAGTAAGAAGTTACTTATTATAGTTTCTTTAGTTTAACATAAAAACCTTTGAATTTCTTTGAAAAATCTATAAATGCTGGATCCGTGCTGAATCCAGCACCCACAAGTAACGACGAGAAAACCGAAAATGTAATGAAACCACAATTTCTCTTTTACCGAAGTGTAACAAAATATCTTGAATTTATTATGGGAAACTTGAAATATCGGATTTAACTCAACAGTTTCAGTAGCAGCTTACCATTAATCTTGCTAATTACTGAAATTCGTTGAAAACGGAGGCCACTCACTAAATCCCTTTAGGCCGCTGCATCAGTCGTACTAACTATATTTATTCTGTGCCCATTGGTCCTGTTCAGCTTTCATTTTAATAAAGCTGTTTGGCCAATAAAACGTGAATTATTACGGTGTTAAGAGAAGTAGTACCCTCTCAGCAAGGATTATTTTTCAGCTGTTTCGTTTTACGTTTTCATTATAAATAATAAGAAATCATAAAGTGGTATATTCGAAGCGACGGTCTGAGCGGTTACAATTTGGACGGGTGACCGCAAGTGAGCGTTTTCGTGCTTCGAAAGACACGTTAATGGTAAGCGTCCACATGTCGGTATCGTACGCTTCGGACGCATCGCACGCAACGGATCGTAGTATTATTTGTATAGAAACTCATATAAGTGCGTCCACCTGTCCGCATCGTACGCATCGCATTACACAGATAATCCGCTTGATGCGATCCGTCCGCTGCGTGCGATGCCGACCTGTGGACGCTTACCATTAATTGTCGGTCCCGGGTTTTAAAAGAAGGTAAAACCATTCAGAATCACAGACGTCGCATCACATAACATAAATCTGATTTAAAATTGCTTCAGGGGTACTCTACAGCTCGAATCTCCGCAGTAGTGCTATTGTCTATTTCCTCTCAGTGCTTATCGGATCTAAATAGCTGAGTCGAGCAGTTGTATCCATTCGGAGTGCTTCCCGTCTTTCGTACCGAACTATTAATTATTAAAGCGATACTATAGCGTGCTAAAGCCGGGAACAATCCACGTATTCGGACTAATTTATGAACAGTTCGAGGAATAAGTAATGAGTAATATACACCTGAGATTCCAGGCTGTGATTCCTGAGAGGCCTGAGATTCCACCTTCAAATTCGTGTTTTCTTGATTATTGAAATTAATTTCACCTAACTTAATTTCTACTGTAATTGCTTTTGTTATATCACAACGTACTCGTACCCCTGTCCTATTTTCATCCCGAAATAAACTTTAATTAAACAGGTGTTAGAATAGTCCCTGGCAGGGGAAAATAGATAACGCCCGGATAAGTCGGCTTGCATACCATACCCATACCACCCAACCCACATGTTAACACTTAGAGTTTGTTCTTCGCTAACTTCCCTACAGCTGACCTCACGGAGTTTGCAAATTACTCAGTCGTCGCGGTTAGTGCCTCAGCTTTTGTCAGGTACGAAAACTTGTACGAAGTTCTACTTTGGTTTTCAAAGGCCTGTGTTTGGGCACAGAGAAATGTTTGGGGGTCGGTTGTCATAAACAGGAAATTCAAAGTTTTCTCGACACTCATCATTGAAAGGTCTTCAAATTTTAAAAGTTTTAAACGCGACTTGAGTTGGCAACAGCTTTTTTTAACACATATTTTATTTATCGATAAAAATGTGCTCGAATGTTGTAAGTTTATATTTCGCTTTAGTCTAGATGTCTAGATTTCGTCGTAGATTGTGTTTCACAAGCCATAAACAACGGGTCATAAAGCTCGCTAAGTCTCCTAATGTTGAGAGTAAAACAAATGTTTATCGAAGAACAAATTCGAGACAATTCGATACGTTTTACGTTTGTCTATGGCAGGTAATGATTCTGATCCGCCCACCCTCGCGCAATAGTTATTGGACAGTAAATCTGTTTATATTTCAATCAGGATAAAAGCTACAAGCTTCATTCGTAGCTCCATTCGTTTACGATCGATGATAAAAAAGTATTTTATTTAACTTTTAAAGCTATGTTTTTGAGAAAATATGAGCTTTGTGACACTTTCGTAGGCAAAATGGTTTGATAGGGCTACTTACTCATATTTTCGTCATCTTTTGAGCTTACCTGTGATTAAATGGTAAAATTAGTGGTGTTGACAGGTTATGGTCCAATGTGTAAAAAAATGGCATATTCTTAACGTAGTAGACGAGCCTTTGCTGCCTCTTAATAAATATCTATAAAGGACTTTGAATGTTTGAGGTTTTAGAAAAATCTGCCTTGATATAAGTAGTCGTGATTTCTTTTTATTTGTACAATGTCGCAAAGTGAACTTATTCATGCACAATTTATCAAAATGTGAAATAACCATAATTTGTTCAAAATAATTACGTACCTCATCAACTTTTGTTTGACTTCAGTAAAATGACTAACTTAAATTCAGTACTATAGTCTGTCGGCATTTTGTATGAGCTAATTAATTTCACGCATTCAGTCTACTTGAAGAACACGGGGAAGCAATATTATGTACCTACTTCAATTAATAAGAGTTCCAAGAATAGGCTCTTCGTAAATGCTCGTAATAAAACAACTGAGAGTATTGTTTGCGCTCAAGAATGGCATTTTAATTATTTATGGACATTTTTATAACTGGTGACTTAGAAAAGTACTTTGAAATGGCGTTTGTTTGAAACGTAATAACTCTTCAAAAAAACCGAAACCGTAGTGTCGCCAAAGATAAATTCAGAAGAAGCTTGAAACTGTAAATCGTTGTATCGCTCTGTCATTGATTTATTTTGTTACAAAGCATCTTTCATTTCGTTTCCGCTTTGAACTGTTTGAAAGAACCCTTGTTTTACTTCACGGTCCAGAAAACTCAATAAAGAAATAATAGTTACCTACCTACTGTGTGTTTTACTGTGTCGAGCGCTGCTGTCCAAATAATATTACTGCGATTCCATACATTCTTGGAACGTCGAATGAATCATGTTTGATCCAGGGCGAACGTTACAATTACTTACTAGGTATGTTCAACACGCTCTTAACTCATTAGTGAGGTATTATAATGATACATACAGCGTGTAAAAAAAATCTGTGCGATCCGAAAGGGTCATGTAGAGACCTAAATAACAATTCCCCAAAAAAATAACAAAATTAATTTATCGTTAAAAAATAAAATATTCTGTCCATTTTTTGATCCATATTAACTCAATTTCCTCTAAATCTAGCAAATCTTTATAATAATGGCAAAACCTTCATGTTTTGACCGTCCACTTTGATATGAGATGGTCCAAGAATGAGGGTATGTTTTCTCATTTTATCAAATTTTATTTATTTTGTCGTCATAATCTTTAATTAAGTATTTTTATTTTCTGAAAATAATCCCTTAAATTGAACCTAATATCGATACTTACCTACCTAATAACACCCTCACTCACATCGTATATTACCAATCGACCAACCACGCTGTCCACCTAGTTGGACGGTTGGTAATAGACGACTCACAGTAAGTATAACTCAGTAGAAACATGCTTAGGTACTACCCCTGAAGACAATAGAATTGACTATCGGCTATTGTTTTATCGGTTTTAAGATCCATTCATTACGCATATCATTTACGCATAAGATATTGATTCGGTAGCAGTTTTAAGTTTTGTGTATATTTTATCTTTATGCGTTAGCAGCTCAGAGCGAATTACTGTCAGGCAGAGATCTTCTATATAAACTGAGGTATAAAAAGTCCACCGTCTGCAAGAAAGGTTTTCAAAAATCGAAAACTTACATGTGGGATGGACGTTAAAACTGTATTGACCAAAGCTTTAAAACATAAGGCTCTACTAAATAAATACAAATTCGCCCGAAAGATCAAACGGCAGTTTCAGATCATATTACCTCATCAATTCCTATCGTAAAAGAAGGTAAATACAATTTGATGTTCTTTTATCAGTTTGTCAATGCCACTTTTGAAGTTACTTATATTTTTTGAATAAAAGCTACAATTATTTATATTACCTACATTTTATGTATGTGCAATTGTGCCCATTTATAAGTCCTTTTGAGAATTAGACATTGTTAGGGACTTTTTAAGTTATTTTATACTGTATCACATAATATCTTTTTTGGAATAATACGATTTCAGCTCTGGACAGGTAAGAGTTATGATCTGAATACACCCTTTTAAAAGTAGCTCATAATTAAGATCAAAACAAAATTTATTTTCACAACTTTGTGTTCAACTTTCGTTTGAATACTTACATACTTTTATTATGGGGATGTAATATTAAATAAATGAAAGGCGGGTCGCCGTTTGCCCCAGGGAAGGAATAAAATGGGCCTTCGAAAATAAAATCGCTACTTGCAAGTATAACTTTTATAGGTCCTATTATTGAATTCGGGCGAAAATGTAACAATTCTGCTGTAGGTATCCAGATAAAAATATTCCTGTATATTGATGAAAACAGGATACGTGGTTGGATGAAAAAACGAAACATAAGGCAGAGGATTCATTGCATGAAAGGGTAAACCGACCGACCATAGTATTGTATCATCTTAATGTAAATAAAGCCTTTTTCATTATTATTCTGAGTTTTTACAGAAATAAAACAAGAGCCTTTTCATTTTCATATGTCAAAATTAAAAAATTAATTAACTTACACCCGAATACAGAAACGTGACTTAGTTTAAGTGGTGCTTATAATTGACATTAACTGTCATTTTTGGATAAGATTCTTAAGAGTAAGAGTCTCAAATGTATAAGTACTTACGTCTTAAATAATTAAGAAGCATTTGAGTATTTGGGCATTAGATTTTAAATTCATTGTTTTTTGGTTGTTGTTCTATGAAAGGATAACAGAAAAAGATTCCGAATTGTGAACCCCTCCTTTTTTTGAAGTAGGTTAAAAATAGTAATAACGGTGCTAATGCCTTCCCCGCAGTGTCTGATGCAACGGGCTCCGGTAATGAAAAGGGGGCGGCGCGATCATTAACGGACGACAAAAATGTCTGTAATTAACAGGCTTTTACGTTTTCGCCTCAACTGTAACTATGTGTAGACTGTTCATTTGGGAATATGTTTTTTTTAAATCCACCTGGATTATATTATAATTTCTTATGCCTATTGTCATAGTATCAAAATTAATATGGGTAAGTAAAATATCTGTGTTTAAAAATAACGGTGTCGATTGCAACGAGATCGCCCCAGCTCAGTAATGAAGACTGTAATTACCATCGCAAAATGGAGCAGTTTTTGCAGCGGAAGCGGCCAAGCAATTAGTAAAATCTTGGCGCCACGCTTCGTTTGCAGTTGGCACTCTCTTTAGGACTAAGGACTAGTGTTAATTTCAGTCTAGACTTCTTACTCCAACTTCCTACTTCACCACCTTAGTGAAATTTGCTTTTAGCAAATATAAATAGCCAATTAGGAAAACCACCATAAATAGCTTTTCTATTTGCTTTTAGATGATTTGTCTTGAAACCTAATTATAATACACCTACCTAGGGATTATTTCGAACAAAGATGTAAGGAGATTTTTATTTGAAATATCTATCAGTAGGTACAAATAAAATTATCTTGAATAGAAGCCAACCTACTTAGGGCATTGTGTTTGCAGGGAAAGTCACGAATCGTGAAGTTAATCAGAACATCCCGCGGGCTACCCATTATATGGGCTACAAAAGAGCACCTACTCACGAGAAACTTGCTGAATTAAGCTTTAACGAGAAGCTTTAACGAGGGAATTTGATGACTGCTTGAAACAGACAGACAAAAAAAAATTGATTTCATACTGGCTTAGAGATTAAGATGTAGGTTGGGTATGGTTAATTTGTGGCCACTTTATTGAATACTTACTTATTTGAGTTGATATACTTTGACCGATTTTGCTCTGATTACGAGTAAGTATAAGATTAAAATAAAAATGAAATTCCTTAAAGTTGTTTCAGATAGTGGGAAAGGCAGATAGCTAAAACAATGAAATAATTTCGTCTGCGGGGCTAATGTGGCCACTTTTGGTGTATCATATTGGTTACATGTTTCATTTTATGTTTTATATTAGTTTCATACTATGCTTCATAATATAAAACTTATCACAAAACACCTTTTTTGACAGTTGTCTATAGAATTGGTGTTTTGTTTTTGTAAGAATTTGATCATTTGTTGAATCAAAAGTTCTATAGTCGTATTGCTCATTATACGGACTAAAAGTGAAGGAAAAAATGTCATTTTTCCTTCAATTTTGACATAAAACGTATCAAAACTAATCAAAATTGAAGGAAAAATGACATTTTTTCCTTCAATTTTAGTCCGTATAATGAGCAATACGACTATAAGTGCAAGATTCTTGTTTATCAACAATCCTATTAATTTATACAATGTCTTAGTTTTTAACACCTAACATGGCAATGGTTTAAACGGTATTTCAATTTTAACAGAATTTTATAAGCGTAATATGTTTATCAACTCTCCAACCAGTTGGTATACAAAAAGTCTTAACACTGACTTCAAGCATTATCTCTTGGTATTAGCAAAATGAACTATGAATTGTTTCCAAATCCGACAGCGAACAATAAAGATGGCTTTGTGAGGTTCCGAGCTTTGAGCATTAGAAATCCTTTTGAAGTTTGCTTCTATTTGTAGGTAAGGCATTTACGTGAAGATTATAACCAGATAATCTCTATTATAAGTTTTCTGAGTATCATATCGATAATTTTGCTTGAATTAAACTTTTAGACAATAAATATACCTCTTTGACGACCTCTGTGACGCCATGGGTCACACCGCTTGGAACACATAAGATCGTGGGTTCGATTCCCGCCGCAAGCCAAATATTTGTATGATTTGCAAATATTTGTCTCGGGTTTGGGCGTTTTTCTATGTAGGTACTTATAAATGTAAGTAGGTATTTACAAAAAAGTAATTGTAAAAGTAGGTAGTATAATATCAGTCATGAAGTTCCCATAACACAAGGTCTGCTTACTTTGGGGCTAGATGATGCTGTGTGAAGTGAAATACCCAGCATTTTTTTTAATACTTGCTATCTTTACCGATTACATAACCTATATAAACTAATAGGCTACCTAAATACTTGGAAAAATTACCTACTATTTCGTAACTTATTTGTGACACGAGTGTACTTGGAATGTCCGAAACAATTCGCTCGTGAATCTGGGTAAAGGAATACCTGCACATAATAGTATTGAATTCAAAAGCCAAAGCGTCCTTTCTAATTATTCTCAATTCGTTATCTGGCTCGTACCTTCCTAGGCGGATACGGTTCGAGACGGTGGACATTTCCGAATGTTATCTGAGTGAAATGTTATCTGTAGAATGTATTTATATGTATACATAGGTATGTCAATAGCACGTAACATGAAAGCTCAGACATTATAATACGAGCGTGTATTGTGCAGGCATTTATTGGACCCGTGGAGGTATGCATATTTATTGCACTGAACATTCGATAAATATCATGCTCATTCTCAATCGATAGGTCGTTTTAGTATTAAATTGCCCGTAAAATAACTTGTAATTTCGTTAAAGAGTCCATTAGAAACTTTCCAATATCTGGCTAGATACCTATCCTTATTTCCCAAGAGGACGAATTGAAACACATTTCAATTTGTAGCCAAGGTGGACAGAAAAGGATAAGAATTTAGGAGCTTTTCATGAAAATTAAAACTTCAAAGTCGAATTCGTTGATTTAAATCTAGGCGAATAAAATGGGATATTTTATCGAGAACATAATGTAACTATAAAATGTTTTAGTTCTATGTAATGTAGGTATGTCTGTTACTCTAACTATTTTTTATACTTTTGATGACAAAACAGATGCTTTTTATGAGCATCAGTTAGAAATAAAATATCTAAGCAGAAGCACGCAGAAGTATTTTTACATGGTAAATAACCGTAGTCACATTACGTGGGAAAAAAATCAAAAACACGAAGGCATATTCGAGTGCTCACCAACCACTAGGGGTGTTACGTGCTACTACAGTATTTGCGTCAAGCCGCGGCATAATCAAAATCTACTTATTCTTTTCTTTCTATACTTATAGAAAAATATCCTTAAAGATATATTCAATGATCAACTTCGGCCTGTAAGTTCTTATTCGAGTAGTAGTAAAATATTACAACAATATTCCGGTTGCTTATACAAATAATAGGTACAAAAAGGTAAATAATTTTAAAATGAAATTATAGTAAATGATACCTATGTAGCTATATTAAGTATTAAACGTTGCAAGAATAGTCCTATACATATTAACACAAAAATGAACTAATAAATAAATCTAACACCAACTTGTAAAATTGGTGTCTCCCAGAGTGATGGAAAATAACGCTAAGTTTAAAATGGATACTTGGTGGAATCTATAAAATGTCTACGCTTTTTTGCGTCTGTTAGTTTTTAACCGACTTCAAAAAAAAGGAGGAGGTTCTCAATTCGTCGTTTTTTTAACATCACCTAGAATAGTTTGCTTAGGTCCCCAGCAGCCCTACTGTCGGTTTACAGGCACGTCGCACAACTCACGTACCTAATCTCACCTTATTTGCTGATGATACACGAGTCTCGCCCTTGTCTTTTATGAAATTTATAAATTCGTGACTTTAAAAGGCTTTCATGCATGAATTTTTATTTAAAATTAAATAAATGTTTTGGGTTCAGATTAAATTAGACATCTGTGTCTGGTATTTGCATTACCTATAGGTATAATTTTTCTACTAGGTACTGACCACCTGAACCACCTACCACCTAACCACTTTTTCAATATGATGTAATAATAATCATAATAATTATATTTTTATGATTATGAATATAGTAAGGACTTAAGACTTAATTAAAATGAAACATTCGGATCAATTAAATAATGTTTTATTATAACTAGCATACTATTTACAATTTACTTACAGTACACAGCTTATTTACAAAAATTATCATCTCTAGATGAAATTTTATTCTAAATCATTAATGGTAACTAAAAGTTCGTTATACAATATTATTTGAGTAGGTCTATTTACTTTTAAACATGAAATAATTTCATGATATCACATGAAGCATCGTAATTACACCACTGTATTGTGGTACTTGAGGCACCAGTTGCAACAAATGTGCTTCCTGTGTGAGCTTCGAAAGGAAGAAAAATATTTTCGTAGCCATTCGTTGGCTTTGCGAATATTTTAATTAAAATAACTATGCCCGAGGGAAAAAGAAAGACAAATGTTGAAGGAACATATTGCGTTTCTCGTTTCTCATATGCCGTTTGAAGCGCTTATTTGTGGTTCTGTATCTATTTACACGAACTTGAATTATAAGAACTTGAATCACGAATTGAATCTCATGATTTATACAGTGTAAACTCCATGTAACGTCACTCTATTTAACGACAAACTCCCTTAAGCGTCGAAATCAATTGGCTTTGGTTGGTTTAGCTTGTCTTTCATACAATGTTTCACTCTACATAGCATTACACCCACTCTCAATAACGACAACAATTGAGTAATAAAAAGTACCTTTTAAGTTGCTAAAATTAGTAAAAACTGCGCAGCTGTGTGTACGATCTATTGTCGCTTTATTATCCTAGCCCGCAATAAACTCGACTGTCGGCATCTTTTCGTTCTTTTGTTTTTACAAAAGAACGAAATTAAATTACTGGTGCAGCAAAAGACGTCAGACAAAAATAACAGACTATACGCAATAGCGTTCAAATAACATTCTTTTTTATGCACATAACTACTAACAATAGTCGGAAATAAACTTTTTCTTTTTCTAATTCTGATGTTTCTTCTCTCCATTTAACGACAACTCTCTATAAAGCCATAAAATGCACAGTCCCTTCAGTGTTGCTATATAGAGTTTACACTGTATTCCTTTCTTACTAGTCATGTAGGTCAATAAGGAGTAATTGAGATTTTCGTGGTAGCAAATTAAGATAGCATTTGTACCGGTACGTATTGCAACTGAACGGCAATTCCATCCGCAGTAACCATTCGTGGCAGATCCGTTTCCAATAGAACTTAAATCGAGAGCTTTAGACACTCGTAAACCCCGACTGTTGAGAATTGCACCCCATTATAGACAAACCCTTCTGTTTATAACTTTGGTGATAAAATAAGCGAGATGCTTAAGAGAGCTTGAACTATGAATATCGAGGTACGAACTTTTGAGCATCATAAAAAAGCGCCTTTCAGAATTATTACTTTTACAGCTTCCTTGACTGGGTTAAGATCATTTTATTCGAGGATTTTGTCAAAATAAATCACCAAAAAACATAGTTATCAATAAGAAAGAGCAATTGTTTTTGTCGGGGGATGCATTTACAGTAAAATCCAATAAAGCTGAGATTCTAGTCACATAGATCTACCTACACGTTTTATCTGAGACGTTTCGCTAAGAGTTAGTGCTCCTTTGGGTAGGACGTGCTGACAGGTTGGCTTTCGAGCAAATCAAGCTCATCTATGATCATATTTTTAAATTGTATAAAAAACAAAGAATACAATTTATATCCCGAATTAGCATTGCTTTTAGTTTCCAAAAGCAAAAACTAACTCATGATATCTTGCATCATTGTATTTTGACGCTTTTAAGTCAGTAAAATTGTTGTTCTTTTGACTACTAACATTGGTTTATATTTTGCGGAATAATTCAAAATGTTGCTAAAACGTGGCATCATCGAACACAACCGTACAATCCTATTTTGATGTGATCTCATTGGTTGTCCTTTCTGTTGCCTCCGCTGATGATCTTGAGGATCCGCACCGCGGGAGCTTCGAACGCTATCGAAATAGCGAAGGAAGCCAGGAATGCCATGACGGCATAGCCGGCGTAGATGGCGATCTGGAAACAGAAATAGTTATTGAACAGTTGAAATCATAACGACTATCATAAGAACTAACAAGTAATCATACTAAGACTATCATAACGAGGTACACTTCATTTTCCAAGAATCTGGTGGATTATGAACAATAATTTAGCATTAGCCAACGCTTTTCAAGTAACATGTTAGCCTACAATAGCAGACAGCGAGTCACCATTTTATAAGAAAGACTAACTGTTTCTTCACAATGCTATCTTAATTTTCCAGAATAGAAAAATTTATTAGTTTTTGACTGGTTTCACCACTTCAATTACTTTTTAATGCTAAAACAGATGTTAGTATTTCTGTAGAAATGTTTATAAAACGAAGTATCAACCTTCGGCCTGTCTAACGAGGGTCGTGTTGTATCTGCCCTTTCACACTTCAGTCGTCGAACCTCGAGACTCCGGTATAACGATGCTAACGAGGACACCACAGTTCAAGTACAGCTTCGAAATGTACATGTTTTATTGTACCGCTAAAATATATTTGTAAGAACCATTCTTGTCTTGCAATTTGACTCAAACACAACTAAACCCAAGTTACGGTCTGGGCGATGCATAAAATGTCTGGTTTCATTAAAAATGTTTAGATGCCTTGCCATTAAGTGAATAATGTTATTATTTTCCTAAAAGTATTGATAATAATAAAATAGCGAAGCCGTAATCTGTCAATCTTCATGTCCTGTCAATATGCAAGAAATTGTTTAGAAAAGTGGTTGAAGGGCCTTTTATCCAGATGAAGAGAATTCCCTGAAAAGAGCTATTGTCCATTAGGATGAATGAATAGCGAGAATCAGAACTACCTAAAACTTTGTTCTCTTTTAGATCCAGAACGCATTAAGTTCGCGTTGCGAGGTCTAAGCAGATTGTACGAGTAGACTAGAGTAGAGCCACATCGCTTCGGGCTTTCATTACGAACGTGACGACGCCTTTGATTGACGACCAAACTTCACAGCCATTGTGCAGTCTATTTAATCATCTCAGAGCCTTTATTAAGAGTCGGAAGTTGGAACATACAGCAGCTGAAAACTTTATCGTCTATTGTATAGTTCAAGTGGTTCAAGTTACTTATACTATACTCGCATAGCTATTCTATCCTTTCATGTTTATGCACGTTTTCGTAACCAAAACAAAATAGGTCAAGTAAGGGGTCAAAGAAAGGCGGATATTGGAAATCTGGACGAATATGAAGACGTCAATATAAAGCAACCCTCAGTCGACTTTTGTTGTTCGCTTGGAATAATACCGGTAGACATACTTTTTTAATACACTGGGTCCCCCAATAAAGCTTTGTGTCCACACTTCAATTTTCTTTTACTCTTTGACAAAGAAGCTTCCAAAGTAATGACGTCCATTTGATATTAAAAAGTGAGTTTCGTAAATTACATTTATCGTTGTAATACATATGAACATAATAATGTATTCTTAAGAATATAAGTACCTATATAGGGTGTGGCAAATTCTTGGTCACTGAAGGGTAGCTACCTTTTCTCTTGTAGTTAGAAAGTTTTGTTCTTAGGAAACTTCATTTTTATTTTGAAGAAAAAAATAATTGCATTTTTAGATTTTTGAAAAAAAGTACAGTTAGCCTAAAAAATTACATTTGTCAAAAAAAAAACAAGTTAGTCTTAATCGACTCTATTTCCCACCAGGAACACTTCTCCCAAAGTAACTTATCAAATCAAATCGTAAGTTTTTGCAATAATTCAAAAAAACACATCCCATACATTTTCTATGAAATTAGTAGTTGTAAACATTATAGTGCCACTTATTCGATCGTTCTTAATTTAATTTCATAACTGCTCCGGCAAGCTGGAAGGCTAAAGCGCGTATTGAAATTTAGAACAAAGTGCTTTCCTACAGATGTACTAATGGCATGCTCCATGCATACTATTCTCTCTTGCGGCTCTGTCTTAGGCGCCTAAGGCTTTACAATAGCCTCTCAGCATGCCGAAGCAGTTACGAATTTAAATTAATAACCATCGAATAAGTGACACTATAATGTTTACAATTACTACTAATTTCATAGAAAATGTATGGGATGTGGTTTTTTGAATTATTGCAAAAACTTACGATTTGATTTGATAAGTTACTTTGGGAGAAGTGTTCCTGGTGGGAAATAGAGTCGATTAAGACTAACTTGTTTTTTTTGACAAACGTATTTTTTTTAGGTTAACTGTACTTTTTTTCAAAAATATAAAACTGCAATTATTTTTTTCTTCAAAATAAAACTGAAGTTTTCTAAGAACAAAACTTTCTAACTACAAGAGAAAAGGTAGCTATCCTTCAGTGACCAAGAATTTGCCACACCCTGTATATTAAACTACTTATGTACGTTTTTCGAACTGTTCCGAGAACCCATCAAAGCAAATATCCTTGAGAGATAGTGTAGGTAACTTTGTTTTATTGCTCTGTATGTTGGCATTGAGTAATGTGGAAAATTAGGAAGATACACTTGGAATGATCAGAATCGCTGGTTTATGTGAATGTAGAACAGGGATCATGTTTTCGATGCCTACTTTGCAAGCCTACAAAAAACTTTGTAATACTGACTCGACATTTCAATTAAAATCAAACAAAGCTTTTAGAACTCGTTAAATCAATCTTATAACCTCGGAAACTGACCCAAAAGCGACCTGTATCTAAACAACGAAAATATTGAGTTAAAGTCGAAATATAAAATTATTTTTCACCTCAGCAGCTCGAAATTGCATCCTTTGCTGAGAGAAACCAGTGTGCAAAATCGCATTTTGCACACTGGTTTCAGTGAGGAAAAGTGATTTGAAATTCGAATGTCGTCGATTGACACGTGATAGTGCATGGCGGTCAATCGCTAGCCTGTCTTTGAAAAAAAAAACAAATAACGCACCTTTTAAAAAAAATAGCGGGAATTTGTTTCTGTTACGCTAGTTATTTGTTGAAAATTCATAAAACAATAAAGATGAGTGAAACCAGTGGCGAATACACTAATTTTTCACCAGAGAGAAGAGTTGAGACAAAAAGTGATTGTGATGAACAAAGTTCCCTTCCTGAGAAGCACGTAGGTAAGTTCTGAACAAAACAGAAACTTTTAATTTCCAAAACTACAATAACTGTTATGATGTTCTTTTAATTTCTGAAAAAATGCGTTATTTTTAAATAAATTTAAATGAATAGGTACCTATTACGGATTAGTTGCTTCATTATGTACAAAGTTGTATCTTTTATTTGTAGGTTAATGTTCTCGCTGCTGAGGTGAAAAATTTTGTGTGCTACACGAGACCAAAGTTTTTCACATCTCGTGCCTTTGAATTCCTCGCTAGACTCGGGATTCTAACGTAGAATCACTCGCTACGCTCGTGATTCAATTCTTAGAATCCCTCGTTCGCTCGGGATTCAAAATCAGCACTCGAGGTAAACATCAACTTTGCTCTCTTGTTGCACAAATAACTATTTTTTGCACATTCCAAAGTTGAAGATCGAAAGTTTTCATTTTCAGGGACCGTCTTGTGCCGTCTCAAATCAAACTTTGAGGGACGTCTGAGTGCGTAGCAAAAAGGAGATTGGCGTTTCCACTGTGAGCGTGAAATGTGAAAAATATTTCGCTCTGTTGAATTTCAGAACAATAGTTTGCTTTGTGTTGTTTGGCTTGTAATGTTTGTTGGATGTGAGTTTATGGTGCGAGAAATGTTAGTTTTAGTGGCAGTTGACTGTGGATGAATAAACAAAGTGCGAGTGAATGAATTCTTGTCTTATTAGCAACTAGGGAAATTAAATTTTGAAGGCTACCTATATAAAATAAGTCATAGTAGTCATAGACGAATGTAAATATTTCTCGTCGTTCGAAGGATCGTCGTTAGTGAAACCATCCATTGCCTATTTGCATGTATTGTTTTGTCTTCAGCGCGTTTCGGCAAAATGTAGGTTAACACTTTTTGCTGTCTCTACTTGGGAGTGACATAAAGATTGATGGAGGCAATATAAGATGCTGTGGATCGGTACTTCGTTTAAAAAAGCTGTTTCATTTCCGGAGCAGAATATTCAGCTTTGAATAAAAAGCTAAACGTTTTAAAAATAACTCGAAAGCTGCTGTAAAGCAGATAGACTGACCAAAGAGGACTCAAAAGATTAGGTAAAGTAGACAGCTTAAGTCGGCATCAGACGCGGAATACTTGACTGTACCTACTGGATAAAATATGAAAGAAAATTCAGTATTAGGTATAATGTTTCTAACTTTCTATACAGCGTGTTCAGTTTTTACTGATCCATATGAGAACCTTTCAAGCGTTACTGAATAATAATATATCGATGGCCATTTTAGTTATGCGCTGCGTGGGATAATCTGGATCGATTGCCATTTCAATTTAATGCGAGTTGGGGTTCGTTAGTGTTAAGAGTTGAAAATGTTTTGGCTTATAGGTACCTACGTACTGTTTTTTCTATCAATCAGTAGTTAGCTAATTTATGGTGCAATGCACGTCAGTTTTAGGGTGCGGTGGTAGGCAAAGTCTTATTTAGTCAGTCATTTCTTTTTTACTTAAGTTTACCTACGTAGGTACCTTAAGAGTACCTACGTTATTCTTTGGGTACAAATCGTACAAATTAATTTGTACTCCAACTTAATTATACTACTACGAGTATTACGTACAACATTAGTTAATTTATCTTACATAGTGAATGAAATTTACCTATAAAGAAACTTAATATACACTACAAACTTAATTTGTTTTTAACTTCGAGGTACAAATACCAGTGCAGTGTCGAGGTTTCAAAAACTTCGAAACATATAATTTGGTTCATTGCAATCAGTAATAATACCCGCATAAAGGATTTTCAGTGATGTTCACCCAAATTGTAAAATAATGATAGATAGATTGATGCAGTTTGCGAAACCATAGGAAATTACTTACAAAAACTATTTGGCGTAGCCGGTAGGATAATAAAAAGTAGTATTTTTATCCTTACCACTGTAGAGTTTTCCATGTGATAGGGTCCGTCGAGCAGGAAAGATGTGTACATCATTATGGTGGGATGCACGAGGTAGGCGCAGTATGTGAGTCGACTGAGAGGTAAGAAGCCTCGGTACGACAGCGCAGAGTTGATGAGCCCACCGTAGCCACTGCAGCAAGATATTGCTACCCAGGCTACAGCTGTACCCCAAGCTAGAAAATACACAAATATCGTTGTGATAACAATAGCGCAACATATGGCTGAGTCAGACTCCTTTTTGTAACAGTTAATTTCTTCACTCCTTTGTTTTTAATTTTTAGTTTATTTTGTGTATTTTAAGAAGACTTTAAGTTACAAATAAACGCTTTATCTATCTATCTAAAAGGGAAATTCTAACGTAAAAAAAAATTAAAAGTGAAATTCTTATCTTAGCGCGTAGTGATAAAATACTCTGCATGTACGTCTAAACCCCGTTTTCTAAATAAGAAAAGCCATTGTCTTCTCAAGGCTGATTTAGTCTCTTGGAGAATTTATTTATTGTTGGTCTCGGCTTTTAAAGTGGAAAATATGAAAAGTTAAAGCGGATTAAAAAATAATAGTTACAGCGAGTCACGTTTAAGTGTAAATTCTTTTAACAGCTACGTAGAATTTATTTGGAGAATTACATTAATTAAAATGTAAACCTATTACTAAGGGATACCTAGTACTACATTTAGGGATCTATACCTCACAGATAATAAGATAATATAAGATATTTCAGTGAGTTTCACTTATCGCCTATCATCGATTCAATAGAGCGATTTTCACCGACTGCTCACTTCAGCAAATAGTTCTACGATTCTTTGTTCCAGACCAATAGGTTTTAGGTAAGGGATAACAATACCTACTTCTTGCTAAGGGCCTAGCCATAAGGAAAGAAAGTATTCTGGAGATTAATCGAGCGTAGACCGCAGGTACAGACCTTTTGGATTATTCGAGTTCATTTATGTTTTTCTACATTGCTAGTTTCGGAACTTTTTGAATTTTGAAGATGTATAAACTTAGATGTGATCATTTCAGTTATTTATTTCACCTCTATATTCTCTTTGATAAAATTATGATTTTATAGTAAGTACAAAAAAACAAACGAAGGAATCCCTAAAATGGTTAATGTAATCAGTATTTTCGTCTGCCTGTTTTTCAAATAAGCATACATTTAAAAATATATCAGAATAAATTGTAATATGTGGCTGTTTTACCTGTATGTCCGACGCTGATGTAGAAAGCAGTGGGCCACACCTCAAAGTATCCGTTGACCATGCTGAAGATGAGGCTTCCCATGATGGCGAGCGCGCTCGGCCAGCCCAGCGCGACTAGCCAGTAGGGCATCTTTATCTGGCACTTCGTTTGATGAAGGTACCAACCGACCATCATGCCTGTATAACAATGTTTTCTTATTGTTGTGGTTTATCTTTGTAAACACAATACACATGACATGGGTGTAGACGCGATATATCACAAGATGAATGATGTTTATAGACTTTTTATTTTATTTTTCTCGAGAGTGAATGTGAGAAGAAATATTAAGGATACTTCTTAATAAATAACTAATATGTAGGTACGTAACTTTGTGTGATGTTGGCGTATTTGTTGGTTTTCCTCTTTTAATCAAGCTCGTAACATTTTATAACCTTCCCAAAAGACGAAAATCTCGTTGCGAATCTTCCAAGATTGGAATTAGCCTTATCCGAAAGTAACTTTGTTAAATTAAATAATGTATTCTTGGTATGCCTTAGGCCGGTTTAACTAAATTGGATCGAGATAACCTAATCTATCTAGATTAGGATAATATATCTATAGAAGATCAAAACTTGAGAAACGCAAATAAATATAAACTATCAAATAAAACTTTGCCATTATTGTGAAATGGGTGAAACATTTACCACATCACGGACCAGAATAACAAGTTAGTAGTTTACCAACCTTAATAAAATTCAATCTAGCTTAATTTACGAAATATTCGAGAAAGTTCTAGCTACGATTACTTTGTACGAGTCGTAAATATGGCAGAGGGCATTTTTCGGTTGATTTGAGCATCGAAATTGCCGACCATTTGTTTTCGTGTGTTGAATTTTAATGAAACAAGTCAGGTGAATTGATTTGATAACAGTTTTTGATCGAAAGAAATAAAAGAAAATATATTTATTTACAACCTAGGTACATTACACCTACATTATAAGTAAAGGTCTCTCTAAGTGTATTCAAAAATGAGTCTTAGGAAAGAATAACTCCACTTCGACAGTTTTTTTTTCAATCATTTTAAAAGTTGTGAACCCTTGAATTAATGGGAAATCTTTTGTGTTGAGCGGACACATCGATTGCGGCCGTGGGAAGTTATGAAATTGTGGTGCCCATTCGATTTACCACCGGTTTTGAATCCGTTATTTTTGCATCATTTGCTTCGTCGTCTACTTTCGGATGTAAAAACAAAGAACATTTTGTGTAGCATGCTGTATATTTACAAGATTATAGCAAGGCTTAGGTTACTACGATTTCCTTGTGAATACGCACAGATGTGACACGAGTAGACTAAACTACTGAATAAAAACGTCGTATTCAAGTCAGTTTTGTTTATTCTTCAATTGTTTGATATCCTTATTGTTTCAGGTCTAACATAAAATCGACGTTTTGCCTCATATCTTCTCCTTTAAACATATATCTTGCGTCCCCTTCGCAATACTTCTAGCTACAGAAGGAACCGATAAAACGGGATCTGAATTCGCATGGATTACACACTATTCCAATTCAGAGGGCAACGCGTCCAAACGCGAGAATTTCCGACTCAACGACATCCTCATAAACTTAAATCGGGCTGTATTTGCCCCGGATTCTAACGTAATGCTTATTTTTAGATATTTATATGATTTTCTTTTTCACTACCTACCTACAGTAACAAACATATTGTTGCTTTCTATAATATTATCATTATGTATATTTGTGATTTAAACCATCGTAATGTCTGAAGGGCTGAAAGTTACGAGGGCACAGCTTGTGACTGGGGAGGCTAAATTGGTTGCCATGCAATCTTTTAGTCTGAATGAGAAATATTGGACTTTTTCCTACTAAATAGTACCTATGTCGACTACTTTTTGCATTGGCTCCAGGTGGGTGAACCCAGAGAGACGGTAGTCATATTATTCAAATTTCAAAACAGAGAAAAAGACAGAATTGCAGGACATGTATCTACAATTATTTCTACAAAAATGTAGAAAAAGTTCTTTGTTTCACTGAAATTATACATGTAGTTCAAATAGATTACTCACCAACTAAATAAGGGCCGATCCTAGACCAAGGCTTGTCGTAAAGAGGGTCAAACATTTCAAAGGGCTCCTGGATCCGCGCCTTGTACTGATGCCACACCGAGATGTAGATGGTGGTGGCCCACGAGCTCAGCATTATGAAGCCGAGTGATGTCATCGCAAATTTAGGGTGCCTAAACACAAGAATACATTAGAAGATTTTTCAAAATGCATCCCAAAAATTGCACCCAGACGGTATTTGAACCCGCTGGCTTAACCATAGCCATACTAGTTGCTTAGTTAGCTTGGCGTTTAGCAGGCCAATTTTACTAATTTACAACGTCTACCATTCCGCTTTTGTTTCGTTCTCCAAAATGTCAGTCTTTCGGTTTATGCCAAAAATATATTCATCATTTGACAGTATTAGTCAGAGATAGACCCCCTTACTTATGAAAGATGTTTAAAGTTTAACACTGGTTAAACAATGTCCCTTCTCTATTCGTCACTATTTGGTCACTATCAACAAATAAAGACAGGACGTTGTTTAAAGAGTGTCCAACTTTAAGCATCTTTCATAAGTAAGACCCAAATTATCAGTATCGTTCCTTCCTGGTATTAGTAGACGGGCTGTTCTAAAACCTTTAATATGTAAGACTAGATTATCTACTTGGGATCTTACTCGGAGATGGTGAAACGAGCACACTATCTCTACACTCGTAGAGTTAAAACAGAGTAGTGTTAAAAATTCGTAGCACTCTCGTAGCACCTACCGTAGCGATATAAATAACATGCAATTTGCGTGTTTTATTCGTAGTTTTTATTATGAAGTTTTAAGAGTTTCATAGTTCCTTCATACTATCAAACTGCAAATGTACTTGAATATTTTTATGCTTATTACTTTACTCACTTATTATTCGTAGCAATAACAGTAAAAATAGTTATTTTATCTCGCATTACTGGCTGCCTTAAAAATGTAGCGCGGTAAAATGAGCTTGTGCTATTATTATCCCCATTGCTTTTAAAAAAGTAGGGCATCTTATTCTTAGGATTTTTAAACTGGAAAGTATTCCTAAACTAAGCCCGTTTTTTGCACTATTAGAAGTTTATTTGCACAAAAATAAATGATAAAGTGGAGAGCTATTTTATGAGCTAATTGCGAACAAGTAGTTTCGAACTTGACTTAGTTACTTTGTTAGGAGCATTATGTCCTGGACAAGTTTTTAATTTACTTTAAACTGCCCTCGTTCTGGAACATTCTTAATTAAAAAAAGTAGGAAAACGTTTTGAATACTCACTTAATAGAAATCAAAAGCAGTATGATCCCAACCACGTAGAACTGCGTATCATTGGCCATGTACCACGACCATACCATGCACATGTCCTTTTGAGGGTACAAATTGTTTATGTACAGAAGATTTCTCCACCAGTACTTGTCGCAAGTGATTTGGTCATAAATAGCCGGTTCGAAAACTGTGTTGTCGTGCGTCCATCGTAAAGCAATTTCGTTGAGGCCTATGACGAAAGCGTAGGCTGGGGTTAGACGTACTATCCTATAGCTCAGTAGGACGAAGAAGTTCCTTATCACGTATAAGAAATCAGGTTTGCTGTAGCATCCGTTTTTAGGCTTGTCGAGTAAATCTTCCTTGAAAGCTTGTTGGCTGATGACGGAGACTGATAGAGCGGAGTTGGTGTAGCCATTAAGATTTTTGTTGAGCGCTCGTTCGCTCTTTCTTATTGCTTTTTTATCTTCTGTTCGCAGAAAAAGGATGGTGACCAGGATACCACTGTGAAAAAACACATGTTACTATAAAATTCAAATGATTTCCAAAACCATTTACTATTTGATCGGTCACTTGATAAAACCTACATCTGTACACCGTTCAAACATGTTCAAACCTATAGACATGATGTGTCTACATGCAAGGTACAAATACCTTGAAGCATGTGATTTATCATGACATTGTAATTATATTAATCGAACTCGATTAACTAGTACCATTGTACCATACAAATAAACGCATTTAATTTGTTTTACCTCATACTTCTTGAGAAAAGACAGTTTGAGTGCAAATGTCTCAAGAGAAAAAGTGGCAGTGAGCCAGGATTTACAGATTAGATTAAAGTGAACCGCAGGTTGGAAGTACTTTTGAATTGAGATAAAAAAGCTTTCACTAGTGCACTTTGTGGTTTGGCTTGATTATATTGTGAAGATTGGAAAGTTAAAAAGGTGCCAACTCCTCGAGAAATACATGTGCCAAACTACAAAATTTACAATAGGAATTCTGCCAAATCTATGACTTCGGTGTACCCCGTAGAATCTTCAATGAGTGAGATAGAGCTCAACTTTCCAATTCTTACAAAACAGATACTAATTAGTTGAACCAACATGAGAGAGAATCAACAAATACAAATTCACCTCTTTTCAGATAAGTATCATACTACGTTTAAATGATGCAATTAGAGCAATTTAGAAGAAATATGAGCGCACTTAGGCAAATAATGTTTCGTCAGATTGTATAAAGTGATGAATGTCGACAGAATATTTAAGTAAGTATTTACAGTAGATGTATTTTGAAATAAATTAGCCAAGTAATAATTTTTAATGTACAAACTTTCATCATAGTATTTTATAAACAAGGTTTAACGAGTTGCGGTAACCACAGAAAAAGAGCGCTGTAGCATAGCCTACAGCAATAACAACCATATGATTGAACCAATGATTCTTAAAAGAATCAACTCTATTGACCTCTAATTGACCTATAAAGACAACTTACCTTATAACAAAGAATGTGTCGACGCAATAAGATGCGTTTCCGACCGACTGGTAGAAGAAACTTCTCTCTGTGATGATTCTCATCACCTTGTTGTCAGCCACGTAGAACACAGTCAGGTACGTGTGAACCATGATCACCCATATCACTGATATGAACCTAGAAGACAATTTTTTAATATAACTTTGTATTTAGAAGGTGTACAGGGGTGAAGTTACATGGGTAGGTATCTACGGCTTTGATGTAGACAAATCTCGATATACTTTTACTAGACAAAGGGAGTGTACACATTGCGTTTTCTGCAGCGCGTTTTTGAGCTGCGCGTTTGTATCGATACAAACGCGCGTTCGCAACGCGTATTTTTACATACAAAAGCGAACCGGGAGGGGCTGCGCGTTCGCATCGCGTTCGAATCGCGTTTGTATCGATACAAACGCGCTGCAAAAAACGCAATGTGTACACTCCCTAATGGTTGGAAGTCATGTGAAAACAGTAGAAAAATCTTACACCGAACTAGCACAAAAAGTACATGACTGACATACAAGAGTGAAGAATTAGTTGCCTTCGCAAAAAGGTAACTAAAGTAGATAGTAAACTCGACAGTCGAACGCTCGAGTTAGAAAACAAGTACTTAGCTATCTTTCGTTTGCAAGTCGCTTTCTTTTGAAGTGACTATTTAGAAATCAATTACTTTATCTTATTTTTCTACAGTAATAAGCCCGTGTACCTCGTCTGTTAAATGTATACTTCTTCATAGTAAAACTTTAAACAAACAAGTTTTAGTGGTTTATTCGCGTCTGTATGAACATAGCTTTTAAACGAACTTAGGCTGTACATTGTATCGTTTAATTAATCAACCGCGTTGGATGCCGTCAAAGGTTGAGCACTAGAATCAATTTGATCACATATCAGCGACATGAATCAAACTGGACAGTAATTGAATTAATTTCCTGAAATGGGGATATCCACGGGTGTCATCAAGCTACTCGTTATATAGATAGTGATCAAATATCAGTTTCACACTTTGATAATGTCGTGAAGTTTGAAAATGAACGTATAACTAGGAGTATCAGTTTTGATGTGAGACAGATGTCCATTTGTCGGGTTTTTTACAAAATGGAGACACTTTTATTCTGCGCGTCTTACGACGAAGCTTAGGCATTAAGGTCTATAAAAACCCGCTATCAACTACAGGAACTCTTCCACAAAAATGTCGTACGTATTTGTGTTTACTTTTATCTCAGACGTCGCTTATGCCTATGTCATATTTTTTCTTTATCTTACGCGATAATATTACTTAACTCCACACACGACGACCCATAATCGAAGTACTTAGTTTTGATGATACGAGTATTTTGTAAATGTGATCTTCAAGATTGTGAAATATTCAAACTCGATTAAAAAAACTTATGCGCATCCAATATTCACGATTTCTAAAGCGTCAAGTGTAAGCTGCTGCCTACCAAGCACCAGTTACATTGTTGAGATGGTTTGCCCAGTACCAATAAAATCATCTTAAGCTTATTCGGCATTACAAATAGGAAAGTGAACAACAAAGTTATTACGTGGAGCTAAGTAAGCCGCATTTCCCGCAATCTTTTCCTTTACTTTTGAGTTTTCGTGTTATTGTTTAAATTTATTGCACATTAATTTTCCGAAACATAAAATTATTCAATCCGGCAATTAGACCCGTGATTCGAACTTTCGACCTTTGATCCGAAAGTCGTAATTCATCCAACTGGACCAACACGTCTTATACCTACATACATGATCATAGGTACATCAAACATGGTACATGATCGGTATATCGTCGTAAGTAACATTTACCGAAGCCACTCACAGAAGCACAGAAGCGCGCAGACTGTCATACATTGTACCAATATTATCCATTATGTAGTTATAGAAAAAACTTCCGCATTCCTTTCAGGCATTCCGGAAAATCGTCCTAACACTTACGGATTCTTGTATTCGTTCGAATGTGAGTAACTGGTATTTCACCTTCATATTCTCGTTTCTTGTTATGTTTCTGACTTTCAGCTCGTGTTTTACCTATGTATGTGTAACAAAATTACCTCATTCCATGAACGCAGGTGAGAGCTCCGTCGTTGGGTCGGTCCGTGCTGAGTATGGTGCGTCCGTTCGATAGCACGGAGAAAGACAGTAGAAGTTCTGACCACACACCTTCAAAAACAAAAAGATATTCAGTCAACGTTACCTTTCTGAACTTATCTCATAAAATATATTATTATTCCGTAATTAAAAGATAGTAAATAAAAATTAAAAAAATTTGATAAACTAAATCAAAGAATAAAATGAATAAGTCTATGTAAAGTAAAAGTTTGTTTTCAATAATTTGTAAAATTCTTTTCATAAAAATCCTGGCAAAAAATTGTAAATTTAACTCTGAACTTCGTGCTCAAATATTTTTATTGGTATTTGGATAAAATATTAATGTTTGGCAGTCAGGATCGTAGCAAGTGGAAATCGGTGGTCTCTGCCTACCCCTGTGGGAAAGAGGCGTAATGTATGTGTGTCTCGCGGTTTCACCAGAATGAAAATATCTAGTAAAATATTTTTTAGAACTAGTGGTTACACCTCTAATGAAAAATAACAATGTTTTATCAAAAGAAGAATAGATAACTAATTTGTCTTATTTTGCCATTAACATTATCATTCATTTACGCTCGTACACGAAACGATTTATCTGTACACTAACGAGAATCTTAATTCAAAGGCCTCCCCAATCCTTATTTTATGAGTCTTGTCCCTTTTTGTTTCTTTTCTGATGCCGCAAGATGAAGAGAGAAATAAAAATAAATAAGCTGCTAAGCTTGTGAATGCTAACGGTAAAGCCCCGTAAAGCCCAGAACATTTTTGCTGGATGTATTGAAATCAAAATTACTTCCGTTGTTTGCCACTATCCAATAAACCACGGATAATTCTGTGATAAATCAATACATGATGTTTACATGAAACAGAGTGAATTCGGAACATAAATATCTATTCTATGTACATAGGTGTACCACATTCGTTAGACACAAAGGTATTATCCCAATTTATATATAGAAAGGTACTGTACAAGCCACAATCTGCCAAACAAAGCAAAACTAAATGTATTCAACCGCTAAAACCAGTAAACTCTTCATATTTTTGATGAGAATTTCACTAGCCAATTGATGATAGTAAAATGATAAATCCAAATAAATCAGTAGGCCTTTTTATTATTAGTTGTACAGACAATAAATGCTACTATATAAGGCTGTAAGATTAAATTCCCAGTCACGGTAGCCTTCCGATTAGAACTGCACCCATTTATGATCTATTGATAATGTTTAATGGTGATAGCAATTGCTACAGCCATCTTACAAATCAATGCATACAAACATCTACCAACAATGTAGTAAGTAGGTACACACAAAGGTCATACGGGATAGAGCATGGAGCTACGCAGTGAATACCCACTGAGATAATCAAATGTGCTTCGTAGGTGTGTGGTGTAAACAAAGCTTCCGTACAATGCAGTCAGTTTGCTAGTTTGCACACCGCTTGTCCCTAACATCTGAACCGTGAACCGCATGATAAAAGACCAACAAATAACACAGAGACTACAAACAGTGTACAAAACAGCTTTTTAATTAAATTCTTAACAGTCTTTCATGAGTTTGCATTGTTTATCGACTTTTTTTAAGGTTTCTGCAATGCAAATGAAGTACCTACTTTATTTACGAGAGCGCTATGTTGATTTAAAATTGAATATTTACCGAGTACTTATGTAAAGGTATGTTGTAAATATGTTATAAGTATTGTTTTCTAGTAATCTCAATGTTTTGTAATCCTCATGTTTTCAACTAAACTGGGCATAACAGTATTCTTACCTTAGTTTACGAGTACCTATATAAAATGTTCAAACCGACAGGAAATATTAATGTAAGTAAATTGAATATCCCGGAGTCATTTTCAAAAAACTTTATTTTGTTGATGAAGGCTTATTTACTTACCTAGCGATTTTGAATTACTTACTGACTTATCAACATTTGGGTAAGTAGTGCAAATGGTTATTCGACGGCGCTGAAATAACTTGCAAATTGGAAAAGTTTGGCAGACTGTATGATTGGAACTCGAATATTTGACCTAAATAGTTAAGATGATTGATTTATCAGGTAAATGTTTGCCTTGTGTTGTTTTTCTGTTTTTTATCATAATTCGAATGTTATTTTGTTAGCGATTGCTTTGCCCTGCTCGGTTTGTCCTAGTAAATCTGATACTTACCTATTTGTGGTACCTACTATTTGAATGGAAACATAAAACATGATTACGACAGTGTCCCCAAGGATCGGTAGACTTAGTTCAGACTTAGAATTTTGAAGTATTCAAGAGTCTAAGAAGTCAAAGGCACATAAGTCGAAATGTGAGCAAGCTACATAATGTATTTAAACCGTGCTACGGACTACTATCACACGCATGTTTTTTTAAACTGTAACGAATCGATAATAACATAAATAATTTTATGCAGGAATAAGTTACTTCAACATCCTCATACATACGGTCTGTATATACCATGGTATACACACTTACATTTTACTTTTTATTTTTTTATTTATCATTTAAAAAGATAACAATATATTTTATTAAACATAGCACTTACAAACCAACAAGGTTTGGGGGGTAATGATATGTACCTATGGTATGATAATAATGAGTCCATAACATAATAAAAATAGTAAGCAGTTACCTACATCAATGGTTAGTTGTTACGAACTTAAAAGCTTTAATTAAATACCTTTGTCATCTCTTGGTTGCTTGGTCACAAAATTGGTTGCTAGGGCGACGTAGTAGGAAGGTAATATAATAGTTTGTACCCGGAAACCATGTGAAACGTTACAAAGGCGGTTGCCGAGTATCAAATATTGTAGGATTTATTTAGTACCTATAGATGTATAGGTAGTTGTGTCTTACCGCATGTTTCCCGCCGAAGGTCCTTCTCTCCATTGTCTGTCAGCTTCTCATCACTCTGCACGTTGTTATTGCTCTGCAAATGTTACAAACTGTTAATAAAAGAAACAAACAATAGATAATAACCATCCGCGCTTTATTGGGAAATCTCATATGCGCTGCAGACAATAAGAGGTACCTACCTGTTGATTTCTCAATTCTATGATTTCCGCATTCTTAAAATCAATAAAGAGAATAGGCATGATGACTAATTTTCAAAATCTCTTCTATGATATTCAGAAGTATCTATTATGTCTAAAATATATCATATTTCTATAGAAAATTAAGGTTTTTGTGCAATAAAAGTACATTTAAATTTAAATTTTCAAATTCACGCCAAAACGCTCGCCGGTGTCATGGCGTCTGTTTTTACGTCACGGATCGGTATATCAACCAGTGATGCCTACATAATTACTATAGAAACAAAAGGATGTTTACCGAGACGAGACGCAATGACAGACGCCATGACACCGGCGAGCGTTTTGGCTATCATGGCGGATTGTTGTATTTTGTAGATTTATTCTAGCAAATAAATTAGTAATCTCGACATTAATAAGAGAATAAATACATTTTTCAAAATCTTTGAATCCTATTTCATTAGATCAGATAAATATTTTGGCGATACTTGATTACTGTCATCATGCCTATTTTCAAAAAGTCAATGACTGTCACATCAGCTGCTCGCACTGTGTAACCTATCCTTAAGATTCAGATGAATCATTGAAAAAAGTTAGGCCCGTTAAGCCGTGCTTGTTATTTTGAATCACAGTAGATATTAAGAAATATACTGCCATGAGTTTTTGTTGCGATATTTAGGTACTTACCTACTTTTTAAAATTAAATGTAAAAAAAAACTTCTTCAATTCTTATTTAATTTTACCATTAATTTTATATATACAAACGGCAACAAAGCCGAAACATAATGATTTTCCGACGTTTTGGCTCTGTTGCAACAATCATGTCGACCGCGGGCAGACAAGACAAAAAATACACGGTAAATTGCCGTGAAATACTATGAAGATTCAGGGCAATAAACAAGGTAGGTAGTATTTCTAAATAAGAGTTGTAACGTCTTCACAGTATTTGAGAAAACAGAAATTCCTTCTATTTCTGCGATTCAAAGTGCTACCTACTAGTGGTCTTATTAAATGGTATATTTTCTACTCTATAGCAACCGAATCATAGTCAGGTTAGTCAATTAACTTTATCTTGAAAAAGTACAAGAAGCCCTTGAACACATGTTGTGGACAGATTGGGTAGGTACATGAGGTCATAGAATTTCTTAACAAATATTAAGTAAGTACCTAAGTAATGAAAATTATTGTCGAAGGCCATGCATGCTGGTTTCTTAACAACTTAAAAAAATATACTTATACTATTTTAAGAATTGCTTACCACGTGCTGAAGTTTATAATTTGATAATCTCGAACATTTTCTCCAAGTTAAACAATTTTATCGTAAGGCCACTGTAAAGCCTGCAGCCATTTTGGAAATGGCAAGAAGCCAGGAAAGTCCCTTTGTGATCAATTTTATGCGAGATGGTACACGTAGGTACTTACTTTTTGGGAACGAAGTTCTGTTATGACTTTAACTACGTAAAAATAAATAATGTTGGTCATCAAGGATCATGGGTCATGGTTTAGAGTACAGCAAACAAACAACCCTGTTCATTAAGTATGATAAATGACAAGGGTCGTCGGCATAAAAACAAAATTCATTATATAATTATCTCTCCATTATTGTTTATGAATTTACGACCCAAATTTTCCAGACTCTGTTTATAACTTCTGCAAAATATGTTTGAAGAATTCAGTCCATTAAAAAAATGTCAGATCATTATTATCAATTGTATTATTTGTGATTTTTTTGAAAATGAAAAATGACTGAGAATTAACTCTAAATTTTAAAGTTTTGGATTAAATAGAACCAGATTTTATTTATGTTCATAATTTTACTGAGAGAGCTGAGAGTGTTGTTAAAATTAATTTAGAATGGCGGCCCTAGATAGTGAGTAACAAATTCATATTTTACATGCTAATCTACTCTGTCTTATGACTTAAATCTGGCGTGAGAAGAACATTTTGATAAGCAGATTGTCTAAAGTGAAATGAGATAATCGCGTCTCTAAAGTAGATAAACTGAAAAGTTTAAAAGTCAAAGCTACCACAAGGGAAGGATTTCTGTGTACATTTACAATTCTCAATTAACTGTAATGTCTACTGGTAAAGAGAAGCAGCAATGTCCAGGACTGGCTAAATAAAATAGTCGCAAAGGTAACGGCGAAGCGAAGACAAAACCACAACGTGTCATGTTCGTTACAATGAAATTGAATAGCACAACTGGGAAATGCCCGTTAGTTCCATTCAAAGGGTTTTCCACCTGATGGGGCTGACCGCGTGAAATGCCAATGGGAACCGGCTTGGTTTTTCACAGCTTACACTGTTTCAATTGACTTGCTTTTTAAATGAATTTAATTTGTATCTGTCTTGCAACGTTACGGTTTTTATCATCAACAACAGCACGCGCAAGATGTTTTTATAGGAACAAGAAGAATATATCATTTTTGCCATTAAAAGTGCTAAATTTACATAATTTACCGTCACATACCAAACTCATCTGTCTTCGCTTCGTATCGGCATTGTGAAGCCCCAGTTAGTCGCTTCGCCGATTTTCAATTATACGAATATTTACGTGATTTATCACTACGAGACGCCGACGCAAACGTTTTCAAAGAATTCCCTTTATATGATAACACAATCACCTCCAAATTTCATTTTCCTGACGTTCCTTAGATATCCAGCAAAGTTAAGCTATTGAAAATTAGAAGGGCGAGTTATCAAACAAGTATTTCAGGAAGTTGTTTCGGCCAAATAAATTTAATTAACCTAAGCACGACCATGTTCCAATAAAATTGGTGGATGTACTTATTTATAAATCTTTATGATTAATAAAATTTTCAGTAAGTATTATAATTGATTGGTGTGTGTCATTGCAAAGTTGTAGCGACATTGCTTTTTAAGTTTATTAAAATCAATCATCAAGTTAATAAGTATACTTAAGTAATTTTATAAGTTTTCGGGCTTTACTCATTCAAAGCAAAGTAATACTAAAAGTATATGAACACTCTTTTACACATTTACGACTACCGTTTAATACAAGATTACCCAGCAAATGGACCACATTATGGGAGGCTAAAAGGAAAACTCAATTCTGCCGGCAAACACTACAAAACCGGGAATGCCTCCTCGTTGTCCCTACTTACTTTTCCAAACATGTCATATTATCAAAATATATGTATATAAAATACATATATACCAAGGCAATTTTAAGGTAGGTAAGCATAGTTTAGTCTGAAATGTTTACACAAAGTGCATTTGGCACCAGGGATTTGGCTTTAGACCTACGTATAACGCAATGCCAAAAATAAATATCGGGTTGCTATGATCTAGTTTTGCACGGATACAACTAAATTAAATTCAGAGTTTTCATTAAGTCTTTACATCGCCGTTTTCTTAAGATTCTTGATCTTAATAAGTAAATCTGTTATTCAAACATTATGTATATTTGGCCATTAATTACTAGGACATGATTTAAAGCACAGATAAATATAATAGGAGATATTTACTTACGTAAGTAAATACAACTATCCCATTTATTATGTAGATTTTATAAGTGTTTTGCCTATTCTGACCTAATGGCTAAATATATGTTTATTTAATTGATTTCCTTATTTACTTCTTTTTTTTATTATTTTTTAAAAGCCTATAAACCTTAACGCACGTATTGTAATTTGGCTGTTACATAATTGTCTATAGGTTCCTACTGAAAGTGAGTAATTTACATTTTAGTATGTAAATTTAAAAGGTATCAAAATTGTGAATACTAAATAATAATAAGTATCCATGTTTGTCCTGCTTTCACGTCAAAACAGAAAGACGGATTGACGTGATTTTTTATGTGGAGATAGTTGGAGGGCTGGAGTAGGCTACTTTTCATCCATGAATGCATCAATCCAAAAATGCATGTTTCCCGTGGGATAAAGAAGTAGTAGTCCACGCGGGTGAAGTCGCGGGCGTCCGCTAGTAATTTATAAATGTTAATTTTCTTAATAAATAACGTTTGAGCAGTCAAGCCATGATTCGATAACCAGAAAGAGGATATTTTATTTAGGTCACTGATTTAAGAGCTTGTCTAATATCTGATATCCCAGGTTCTATGTTATATTATCGATATTATGTACAAAGAAACAAACCTTTCCTAAAAGATGATCCATTAGGGTGTTGTTATCAAACTAATCCATTACTGTCCCCGTTAATCCTTTCCTAACTTATGACAGAAAGCCTATAATATCGGATGTATAATTATACTTATAGTTCGTAACTGATTATGGTTAATGAATTAGTAATTGTTTACATCGAAGTAAAAATTGATTTTGTATCAGAACAATCAGAAGTACCTAAAACCAATATTATTTTTGAGCGGTAAAACTTGTTGCATTTGCCGATAGGATGACCTACGTTATATACTTAGGTACACTTAGATATTATAATATGTTCAGGCAGTTTTAATATAAGTTATAAGATTAGTATAACTTTCATGTAGGTTCTTACATGAAAGTTATACTAATCTTATAAATGAATGTTTGAATGTGTAGCTAATTGCATTTAGACGTAGATATAATTAAAAAATGAAATATGATCATGACTATATTCCCAAGGTACGGTAAACATATTTTTTCAGATCTTTAGGCATTTTTAAGATCCTTTGAAGATGTCTAAGGGGGTAGTCAGAGGGATATCCAAATAAATATTTGATTTAATACATGCCCACATACGTGACAGGTTACAAGCCCATCGACGCTATTAGAAAGCTAACTGGTTTCCTCACAATAATTTCCTTCACCGCTTAGAGCTCGTGTTAATGCACCTATAAATTATTCGAAACGAAAAATCCACTGACGCACGCCCGGGTTCGAATTTGCGACCTTCGGATACCTCTTATATCTATAATGTATCTAGGGTACTTTTCTAACTGAAAATTATTTATAGCCTTGATCCCGTGAACAAAATCGCGAGCGTTCTACTAAATTTTTTATAAACTAATCTGTTACTGCCAGTTTATGGTTGTATGGTTTTAGAAATTTCGCTAAATAACCCGTCATTTTCACGCTGGTGGCGCTGCATAATTGTAAAGTTGTTGCTGCTATGTTTTTGTTACTGCACAGTATTCACGGCACACTAGAGAATATTTTCACCCACTTGGCTTTGCAGAAATTGATGTTTGGCTTCTTGTGTAAAGCACGGTTATAGATATAGCGTCTCGGGAGTGCAAAAATGCTGTCTGAAGTGTTATACGTACCTATATAGGTGTACTCCTAGGTGAACCTGCAAATATAAATGTACTAGTTGCGCCCTCGCGGCGGCGTTATCCCCCCGTAGTGATGGTAATGGTGATAATGATGATGATGATGACTGATGATGATACGTATATTTACGGTGTTCATCAAAGACTGGCTTCTTTTCAGTTCTTATTCTGCGATCATACATGACTCACTTAGCTCGCAAAATATCATTGAAGCTAATAAGTGAGCAAAGCGAGCTCCCTATTCTGCATTAAAAATTGAATGAATTTCTTATAAGATATTTCTCATAAGACACAAGAAATCCTCTCATAAGACGCAAAAGGCTTTACGAGCGGACATAGGAACGGACATAATATGTACAGGTCAAACACATAACACTCCTCGGCTTCGCCGCAGTCGGGTAAAAAGGTGATAATTAGTAAGAAGGATAGGAAGTACCAACAGGTTGCTTATGGTTTTCGCGCGCCAGCTCGAGGTCCTGCTCGCTGAGGATGCGGTGCCGCCGCTCCAGGTAGCCCTCGTACAGCGACGCGCACACCATCAGAACCAACACCACCATTATTGCGGAACTGTTGGAAAAGACAAATAATAATTTTATTTTAGTATGCGAAATAGGGGACGTCCACCGGCACGATGGGTCGATGACGTCCGCAAGACCGTGGGTTGTACGTGGCTGAGGCTAGCGCAGGATCGAGGCGAATGGCAGACACGAAGGGAGGCCTATGCCCAGCAGTGGGTTCAAAATGGCTGATGATGATGATGATGATGATGCGCCGCACTAACATAATTCTTTGTTAATCCTTTGTTCGGGCACTTCTGACCGCGTGACTTATCGTCATTGAACTTCAATCCCTATACATTTTTCTGTTATCTATAAGTAGTGTTAGCTATTGCAGATTAGTAATATGGCTAGGAGGGCAGAAGCTTTAGACCAGAGGGGGCGTATATATAGCTTTGTTAAGGGGGGGGTCCAAAGGTTCCAATATACAAAGATCTTTGTTAAGGGGGGGGTCCAAGGGTTCCAAAATACAAAAATTGACTAGGTTTCCTCCGAACTTAATGGGCCAAGGGGGGGGTCCGGACCCCCTAAACCCCCCCCTTATATATATACGTCCCTGCCAGAGGGGATGCAAGAAATTAGAGAATATTTAATCTTAGAATATTCAACATTAAGCTGATTTACCTAACACATAAGTAATATATTTGAACCTGAAATCATTGAAGATAATTATGTCAACTACCTTCATAAAAAATGTTCAAAAGCAATAAATGACGGGAAACATTTAAATTATCCAAATACTTTTATTTTATTGCAAATCCTAGCGCGATTAATGTCAAGATGTTAATGACTCCTTAAGGCCTGTTTCATATCATAAATCCGTTATGCCTACGAGTATGAAATTAGCTTTATTATTTATGGAAGGAAGTTCAAATTTAAGGTATGTTTTGAAATAATAGGGAAATCTTGCTTAAACATTCCACAGCTTTTGTTGATTATGAAAGTTACAATACCTTTGTGGAAGGTAATTTAAATAACTAAGCACGTGTATTACTACCAGTAGGTACATAAACTTATTAATATGTTTGTAGCTTCGTAAGTACACAGAATACCTACTAGTACTGCGTAGTAAGTATTCAGGTTGGAAACTAGTACCATTAATGGCACTGTCCAGTGTCCACTGTTCTAATGATGTGACGGCAAGAGAATCAATCAAAACTTGGAACAATGGTTGTGCTATGTATTTAGACGTCTCATGTTAAAACTTTTTTATTAATGTTTTTTTGGAGTCAAACGACTCTTTCAGGGCAAGCCAGTGTTATTTTTTCATGCATAATTTGAATTAATTTGGACTGAATTTGTGAGAAAAATTACTGCCACTTCATCTACTAACCAAATTAAAATCGACCATGCCATAAATTTTTTTTTCCAAAAAAATCTAACCTTTTTATGGGTAAGTACCTATATTTATTCAAAGCCAAAAGTTATTTATTATATAAAGCATTTATGAGTAGATGCGGTCCACGATATCATCCGAATGAAAATTCTTACAGAGACTATTTTTCAGAATGGATTATGATTATAGGATTCGATATTTAATTATAGAATTCAATATTAACATATTTTTAGAATTGGATTAGTATTGCATTGTATTCATTTAAATCACATTAAATTCATAATATTCACAGCACAAACATACATTAGAAGTAAACATTAGTGGTCCCAACAATCACAACGATAATAATAATATCTTTGTACAAGTACTTACCTATATACCTATAAAATATCGATATTATATAAGTTTTTATCGGTTTGTCAAATGCCGTAAAGGGTAAGACCAGGATACAAAAGGCCCAGAGTAAAGCTGATTGGTGGTTAGGGAAGGAGGCTTATCTATGCCCAGCAATGCGTCACTTATAGCTGACTTATTTATTATTTATTTATTTATTGTAATATAGGACAAACAAAATAGCAGACCAACGTTCTAAAGACCAAGACAGAACTTCCAGGCAAAGTCATGAACATAAACATGTTATCAATGATGTAGTAAAAGCAATAAATCAAGCTGATTGTGTGAAACAATTTGATTGCCGCCCCGGCGTATTTGCGCAGCGCGATCGAATAGGTTCATTATACCGACGCAACGAATTTATACATTTGTATCATATTTATCTATGCTTACTAAATAAGTATAAAATCCCTTAGATATAAAGAAAAATCCATTAGACAGTAACAAATGGAGTAAAACATTAGCAAATCTATAAATATACTGTGGAGCTTGTCGGCGTTTATCGTCTATGCTAAGTCCATTCATTTGTTCAGAGCTTTCATGGCTCAGCGGGTAAGAACTTTCCAACGCCACTAAAATTGATGGTTAAACAAACTTACCAAGTGAAGTTTGGCCATAATTATACGAGACGGTTACATCCGAAGAGATCATTATATTTTTGACCATGTAGTTTCACTTCTCAATGTACTAGGGCATCACATAATTTTAGAGTACTGTAAAATCTGTAAAATTAAATCATTAGTAACAAAATAATGACACTTGGATCTGGCATCCCTAATTTACCCTACCCGCTCGGCTCGCGCCAACTTCATTTCTTCAGAGACACTTATGTCGTTAAAGTAGCAAGGGCCTTTATGGGTTCGGGTGGGACCTTCTTGATCTCTTCGGATGTAACCGTCTCGTATAATTATGGCCAAACTTCACTTGGTAAGTTTGTTTAACCATCAATTATACTACGACGGTTACATCCTCAAGATCATTATATTTTTGACCATGTAGATGTTTAGCGACCTTTAACGACATAACTACATAAGCGGTTAATGTAAAAGCAGGTACATTAATACCTAATGATGTCTTACAATCAAATTACGATTGTATGTTTTGACAAAAAAGGAATCTGCAAATAAATAAATATTCAATTCAAATTATTCAAATAGGTATTTAAATATTGGTGAAACCGATAGAATACTTTAAATACTTTACAAAAAAAAACCAAATACATCACTCTCATCATTTTGGGTCAAATGTAGAACTTCTGACCAAACGAGTCGGTTCGTTATAAGATATCTATTGGGACTCCGTTACGCATAGCCACCGATGTGAACTCATGTCTTGCGTGGGAAAAAACAATCTTGTCAACGCCACTATCTGACTGACAGAATCTGCATTATCTATCGGCTTATTGTCGAGACACTCGCATTATGTATCGGTTTGTAAGAAAGATGTATCTGTTTAGGAAAGAGTTTCGAAAGATGATCAAGCACCTACAAGATTCAGATTTCAGATTATTTTCATTATTGGAAAAAAACCAAAGTTTAGTTAGCAAGCGCTGAATGACAAATATTCAAAGTCGAATAATTTGACCTAAATTTATATTCGCTAACTAGAAAATTGATTACAAATAGAATATACCTAACTTCCAAAAAGTCAATTTGAAGTTTGGTGCAAAAATGGCCACCATCTTGTGAAAGCACAGTTATGATTGCTTTAAAGAACTTTTAAAAAAGGATGATAGGTACCTATATCAATTTTATAGCACTTGCTTACAGTGCTTGTCTTGAGTAGGCTTGCTCAATAACAGCGATGACACTAGGGTGTCGCTACCAGAGTCTTAAAGTTGAAAAGAGTACCTAATGTGGTATTATGTAAACTAGTTTGCCTTGAGATATATATATATTTTATGAACAATGGGTACCATGGTACCAAGGCCGCTAGGCCAATAAGGGACGACCAATTCCAGTAGCACGATTATTGCTTAATTTACTTAAGTATATTAAAATGAATGAAAAAATGGAGGGAATGTGTAGAAAGAAATATACACTCCAGTCTAGAGTAAACGCATCGATATCGAATGCGGACGGATCTCGTTTCAAGAGACGAACTTATGACATTTACATATTTATTCTAGTGGCAAATAAATCATTTTCATAAATCATTCAAACTTGTTTGAGATAGACTCCATATTGTATCAATAATAATTTTAAAACATCTGGATCCCTGGTCCAGCTTCTTTTTTGATTTTGGATTTTTCGAATATGCTACACTATAACGCCGCTACTAGATCTTACTACTTAAATTGTTTAAATGCTTAAACTGGACACCTCCTCATCATAATTACATATCGCGTTCGTTTTATCGATAAGGATCAAAATTTATTTTATATCGATTTGCCAGCGAAACACTGTAATTCTATAGAAGCGGCTTTAAGTTCTAAAAGGTTGATAGTGTATCTGGCTCGGCAGTCCTAGAAACCGTTTACATGTTCTCCGTTAAAATTAAGACGCCCCAATCCTTTAAAGGCGCATCCATAAAAATCTATTACCATAAATAGGATTATTTGAAATTAAAATATAATCTCGCCACAAAGACAATTCTGGATATAAGCTACTCGTAGGTATATGTGTGTTGTGTACCATGTAGGAGTCATAATCATTAAATCAAAGAAGCTAGAAATTTCTCTATTTCAAGCCGATTCGAAGCGTACCTATAGCCGTCCACGGGCAGCTGCAGGACAAGCTGAGCAAAGTAACACGAATAAAATTTCGTGAAATCCCTTAGGGTTAGTGAATGAGTTTCAACAAGATAAGTGTTCTATTTGTGTTAAAATTCTGCCAAATTCAGGCACCTGTTAGGTACGAGAGTCTAATTCGAACTCAAAAAGGTTTTTGATTAATAATAATAAAACCCAATCTTGAAGGTTTCCTTGACTCTGTCGTGGCAATTATAAGTATCATTTATGCACTGAATTTCATTTTAATAAATGACTAGAATCAGTCCGTATTTCTTAGATAAGAAATGACAGGCCCTTATGAACCGGGTACTAAAAAACATATGTATCTTGCAAGTCTATCATAGCCATGAATCAGTCTTTAATAAGTAATTTAGCAGCGGTGCAAGTATCTACTACTTTAAAATATTGACTGAAAGATAAATCGACTTAACACTAAATCTAGAAGTGCCTTCACGAATAATTTGTCAAAAAAGTTTGAGATAAAAATTGTCCGGAATATGTTTTATGTAAGAATCACAGATTCTGATGACTATAACTTATGAGTAGCTGAACATAACTGCTCTACGAGTAACTCCGTATTGCTAAACTTTTGGTTAGCTTGTTCCAACATTTGTACAGGAGGCCTACTATTAAACGGGATTTTAAATCCATTCACATAGCTAGGTACAGCTAATGATATTTTTCCAACAGAGACGTTATATTAATTAAACTCATTATAAAAGCTTTCAAACGCGGCGAAATTGTTTTACAGCTAAGTAAGTAGAATATTCGCAGCTTCGTTTACATTACATCACTCAAGAAACCAAAAGATAGCAGAGAAATACAAAACCTCGTTGTCAGAACGAGATAAATATAATTTTCACAATTACGTGAGCAGCAAGTCGCAAATGACAGCCTGTGACGAGCGACCGAGTTGACTCAAGCTATCCAGCCCGAAGTTAGTTCGCCACGCGGAGCGGGGCACAACACAACACATCTACCTCAGTTTATAAGGTATAGTAGAAGATCATTGGGTACAGCAGAGTGCGCAGTAATTATTCATAAAATAGCGCAAATTGTTAGCATGAAGTAGTATTACTTACCTCTTATGCGTTTTGCGGGTCCTGAACTCAGTCTTGGTGCAGGAAGAGCTCGCGGCAGGCGGTGGTCTCCGCCCTTGGAACGGGTACCCATCTTAAGACGATTAACTCAGATTTGGCATCTGTTCTTCGGTCCACCCCACCTGAATGGTCTGGGTGGTTTAGTTCTGGAATGGCCTTCCAGTTTGCCTGCTACTGCTTCAATCTAGAGAGTAAGCTAAGGTCATACCTTTTAATCTGAAGGCCTTTATATTTATAGAATATTTAAATATTAAAGTATTTTTTACAAGGTCTTATTGGTTTTCTTGGTCTCGGTCACCTTCCACCAGAATCCGACCCCAACGTTTAGAGAGCTCCTATAAAGATAGATAATAATAATAATCATAATAATTTTTTATTTTTTATTCAGACACAATGCATGAACCGATTGTCATGGTCTGACTATGACAAATCAAGTAGAGCTCACGGTGATGGAGTCGGGTATTGTAATAGCCGCGCTCTGAGAGTGGTAGAAGACATACTACGCTTTCATCAAAGTTACAAAAGTCAGGTAATAAACCTGTACAATGTGCAGTCTGTAGTTGTTATTGGTTTTAAAGTCATTGGTCGTCATCATGAGACATGAGACTGAGCGACAGGAACGTGTTCACGTCACGCTGTATAACGCAGGTAGTTATTTAACCCTGGTGACTTATACTTACAATAGACACAATACTTACAGGTAAACATACTTACAATCTGCAGTTTGCAGTTTTTATTATTTTAAAACCATTGATCGTCATCACGTAATAAAACAAGACTGAACGATATCACACGTATTTGCGTCACACAATATCACGTAGGTAGGTATTTAACACCCTTAACCTGTATGGGCAGGTATACATAATAATACTTACTATCTGCACAGTTTTTATTATTTTAAAACCATTTGTCGTCATCACGTGACGACATGAGGCTAAGCGAAATCAAACGTGATCGCATCGCGCTATAATTCTGGGTAGATATATATCACCCTTGACCTTTATGCACAGATAGACATATACTTACGATCATATACTTACGATCTGCAGTTTGCAGTTTTATTGTTTTAAAGTCATTGGTCGTCATCACACGACGACACGAAACTGAGCGATATTGAACGGGATCGCGTCACCCAGTATAGGTAGATTTTCCACCACCTTGACTTGTATGCACAGGTACTTACAATCTGTAGTTTACAGTTGTTGTTATTTTAAAGTCATTACGGACTAAGCGATATCAAACATGATCGCGTCATGCAGGTAGGTTTTTCACCTCCTTGACTTGTATGCACAGGTAGACATACTTACAATCTGCAGTTTGCAGTTGTCGTTATTTTAAAGTCATTACGGACTAAGCGATATCAAACGTGATCGCGTCACGCAGTATAACGCTGGGGACCTAGGTTTTTTACACCCTTAACCTGTGTGGGCAGGTAACATATACATCCAATCCGCAGTCTGCCGTTTTTATTGTTTTAAAGTCATTTGGGCGATATCAAACGTGATCGCGTCACGCAGTATAACGCAGGTAGGTTTTCCACCTCCTTGACTTGTATGCACAGGTAGACATACTTACAATCTGCAGTTTGCAGTTGTTGTTATTTTAAAGTCATTCCGGACTAAGCGATATCAAACGTGATCGCGTCACGCAGTATAACGCTGGGGACCTAGGTTTTTTACACCCTTGACCTGTGTTGGCAGGTAGACATATCCATCCAATCTGCAGTCTGCCCTTTTTATTGTTTTAAAGTCATTGGTCGTCATAATGTGACGACACGAGACTGAGCGATAATTATCAAACGCGAGCTCGTCGCGTAATATATCGCAGGTAGGTATTTCAACATCGTTGGTGACCTGTGTGCAAAGAAAAAAACACCGGCAGTTTTTGGCACTTTGACAAAATTGTTATTACTAAGACGTAATCTAAATCGTTTTATCATAATGGATAAATATCACAATGCAACGATAAACAATACAACAATAAACACGAGACAAAAATAAAATGAAGGTAGTCACATATTTTTTAATGTGAATTGTCGACATGTAAAAATTATTTGTCGTAAATAATTTACGGTATTATTTGTCGTATGCATCTATAGGTAATATTTTTTGATTATTGGGTGAAATTGAGTAAACAAAAAACTGTTACCTCCCTTCATCTCTCGTAGACGATGATGATTTCCATAAACTCCTTTCCAAAAGTTTAATCTTCTTTCTTATTCTATAATCACCACTTCGTTTACGTTGTTTTACCAATTAAAAAACTTTTAATTATAACTTTCTTGCGAAAAAAATAATTTCGTAATTATTGCGATGTTGCGATGCCCGCACATAAGAAACGAATGAAGTTGGCGCGAGCCGAGCGGGTAGGGTAAATTAGGGATGCCAGATCCAAGTGTCATTATTTTGTTACTAATGATTTAATTTTACAGATTTTACAGTACTCTAAAATTATGTGATGCCCTAGTACATTGAGAAGTGAAACTACATGGTCAAAAATATAATGATCTTGAGGATGTAACCGTCGTAGTATAATGTCTAATTACTTAATTTAGAATAAAACCAGTTTCATATCTACAGAGAGCTACTCCCTGATGTACCGCGTGAAATTAAGGGTAGATTGCCAAATATTAGCAATCAGGCCAAAGTCAACATTTGACTGTAATGAGTTATGAGATAGGTACCATTTCCAAATAATGTTGATATAATACAAATTGGTACGTCGTCTTTTTGGTAATTAAGTAGAACCTGTCTTTTTGGTAATTAAGTAGAACCTGTATTCAGCGTTTTCAGTGTAAGTCTCATGTTTTCGTTAGTAACATACATATAATTTACACTAAAAGAGCATAGGTAGGTACCTCTTATCAGAAAACAATAAGCACTCTCAAATAAGCTGAATAACTCATAAATTATGAAAATTAAGACAAAGAGCTGCGCCGGTGCCTGTGAAGCCTATCCGACTGTTCAAAATCCCAGCTCAGCTTTATTCCCATAGGTGAGTGCCTACTCAGCCTTTCCATTTGATGAGTTTCAAAGTGCTTTATAACTTATACCTAACTTGTGAAAAGCTGAAAGAGTGCTTTTCCCTGTATGTAAAGATTCTAATTCGAATAATAATATTTCATTTGTCTTTGTTTTTTTTGTCATCAAATATTTGCCGAGATGCGAGGGCGATGTTGTAGGTAGGTACCTAAGTTTGGTCGAGCCTAAAATGTACATGAATTATTATTTATTATTTTCGCTAGGAAAATGAGAAATGGCATTTCTTGGTGTTTATTATATAACTATACCTACTTAATGTACATAGTACCTACAAGCTTTGCTTAGTTTGGGGCTAGATAGCGCTGTGTGAAATGTCCAAAAGTATTTATTATTATTATTATTAATGTAGTCAAGCTCTAAAGTTAAACACTTTGGTTTAATCAATCAGCTGAATAAAAGAATCCCGGTTTGCGCAATGATTGGCACAAATCATAACAATGGTTGGTCACGGGTGGCCGCCAGATAGCAGCCAGGCGCGCCATTAGTCACGACTCCATCAGCTGTCGTGTCATGTGTGACCGCATTCACGCCGGGAATCAATGCGATTGGATCAATGGTTAATGGACTGAATAGCATCCGCTAGGAGAATTACTGGCGTGTAAGCGGGGAATCCTCTCCGCCCAAAAGTACCCCTTCAGACTATGTACAGATAGAAGTTGAATAGGCAGTACCTGATCGTATTATTCGGATTATTTGACAGAATTATGTAGGCAAGTACGCACAGCACGTAAATGTTGGCCATATTTGTGTGCTATCTACTAGATCGGCCGATCTTTAAAATATAGATAGATGATGACCTGGATTAGGACATAAGACTTTTTATCCGGGTACCACGCGAGCGAAGCCGCGGGCGGAAGCTAGTTTGGTTATACTTACAGTATATAGCCCTAAAATTAACTTTTACAGTTTATGTAGGGCTATATAGATTGTAAGTATGGGTAACCAAAGGAACTAAGCCCAACGCATAAACTAACTTCGTCTTTGCAGCAGCTCTCTCTGTATTTTTTGTTGGGCTTGAGGTTGAGTGCGGTGCGGAGTTGACTGGCCAGCTATGACTTTTAAAAGTACAAATTGAGTTAAGGAGAACATGTTAATAAAGTTAAATATTTAAGCAATGACCCTCAAGTTACTAGTTTGGTAACCTTTATTCCACTAATAGATAGTTTTTTCCTACGAGTTTCAAAACTATTTTGAAAGACCTTGCCAGCTATGGGTAGATTATTAAGTATTAGGTGGTATTAGTAGGTAGGTACTAATTACTTATATTTGGATTCGTGTCAGAACTAATATACAGAACTAATATTAAACATTTTATGGGCATTCGTTTTTATAAGTAGTTTGTATGAGTTGACTTTGGTGACGAAATTTTTAGACGTCTAAAGCACGAAGGCGCTCACTATTAAATGCTGCATTGATCACTCGTCAATTTTGTGAACGTGTAAAAAGTAGAATCGTCAATCTTACAAGAACGTCTAGACAACTTACACCATGAGCAGATGTCAAATACTTTATCTAAGTCCGATGATAAATCCTCTCAATGGAAACCTTCGTAGCTCGTGATATACTCGTAAAACCGTTGTTTAATTATTCGGTAACAGATAAAATTTGGATGTTCAGCTTAGTTTGAGCACCGCATGCTCCGGATATCTTTAGCGTTCAGTTTGACCTCAGATAGCATATTTCGGATACCTGGCTAAGCTATTAACTTCACTTATCGTGGTTTAGAGCTTCTCTAAGCACTTCCCCTATCCAGGAGTTATTTGGAGTTGCTAACGAGCTCGCTTCGTGTTGTGGATGGCACGAAAGCTTGATTACCTACTGTTGATTCTGTTAATGGCTTTTCAATTATACCGGCACCTACCTATCTACTTAATGTAAGCACAGTAAATTAATTGTTCGCCTAGGCTAGCCTAGATGACGTGAGAAAGTACCTAATCTACCACTGACTGTGAAGTTCGTTAGAGACATAAGAAGTTCAATTGTCTAGCAGTATAATCGAACGCTATTTGACTGACTGTAAACGTTTTGCTTGCGAATACAAAATGTTCAATCATACATTACTATTTACAAATATTATATGTCAAGTGAAAATAAATAGTTTATTCCATCCAGGGAACTTATCCAGGATGTCCAAGGTAAGTATATAAGTAGGTATATGGTATCAGTCCTCTTCAAAGAAACCTTTTAAATTTTAAAAAAATCAAACAGAGCTTATTTTCAAAATAACTGCAGATTCGATGACCTAGATCTCATATTGTAAGTAAAAATATGACAGCAAAAATATCAAACTAGATGAACAATAATAAAAAAAACCGGCCAAGTGCGTGTCGGGCCACGCGCAGTGTAGGGTTCCATAGTAGCCCGTTACAACAAGCAACTACTTTATCTTAGTCACTTTAAAAGATTTATTCTAAGGATTTTGTATTTGGTACAAAATTATCCAACGCTCAAGCTCAACGACTATTAGGTACTGCTAAACCAATAAAGTTATCTTAACCGCTATAGTTTTCCTTTAAAGTTTATGAAATGCACTATCATCATGATTTTTTTCAAATTTTTCAAGCCAGCAGTTTAGCTTTTAGTTAGAGGGTGGGAGGGGGACATCCTATAATCATCATCAATACATATTGACACTTTGGGGAAATTTTTGAAATAGACACGCCGCCGGCCGGGAGTTGAGTGAGTAAGTGAGTGACTTTATGTAGGATTTCCTAGCCTAGATGGACTGAATACACGTCTAAGTTTTCTTTTGTTTTAAAATTTAAAATACTTGGTAGAGGCACTTTGCCGACGTCTACCTGATGCATGCCTTCCTCAAGGTGGGTGGGGATTCAGTGAAGTTTCGAACTAAGAACTGCAATTTGTTTATTTAGTTTCTCCAGGGAGCTTAACCTTTCCACCTACGGCTTTATGTCAGCTAGTAGGATATTCGCGACTTTATCCGCGTAGAATCCAACGAAAAGCGAAAGAGTAACCAAAGATTCCAAATTCAGATTATTATGCATGCAGTTTATCAGATAGTCAGAATTGCTTTAAATTATTCTAGAATATACAGCTACACCCTAAAATGAACTTATACGTGCTGTGTATATATATAAAGAGAAGTATGTAACCTCGCTACTTTATATTAAGTACCTACACGGTAGAGATTGAACAGATTAAATATTACACTAGGAATTTCTAAGCATGCCTTTGAAGTAAATAGGGCTATTTCTTTCCTAACCGCTCTTAAGCACTACTTACGATGTCATGTCAAAGACTGCCCTTGATAGAGGTTGACTCAGGCTACGCAGAGTCGTACGCGGGACGTGCCCGCACCGAGCTGTGTTATCTCACTTGGCAGACATTATTTAGCTAATAAATAACCAATAATTGTAAGCTGTTGGGACCACCCAGACGTTATAAATTAAAGATTAGGTCTAGACGTTGACTGTGCTAACCTGTGACAGCTCACACTCTACAAGAGTTCATCCAGTTAATTGCAGACAGTGCTGACACAATTTAACGGTTAATGAAAACATGCAAACTGACGTATGGCTTTGGTTAATCGACATAAAAGGAAAGAGTTTCAAATCACAGAAATGTTCTAAGTAATAAGACTTACCCAAGTATGTGCACTTTGGGATCCGCGTACAGGTTGTAATCACCGGGCACGCGGCGAATGCTATTGATCTTCACAGTCGCAGCGAGACCGGCGGCAGAGGCAGAAGTGTGCGCTGCCATCTCCGCGACCCGAAGCAATTCGGCCATGTCTCGCTTCTCACAGGCCGCTGGCACACATTGCCCGATCGTCATCAACCTGCTCTACAACACAAAAACAAGAAAGTGGATCAAAATAGGAGACAAAACTATATAATTTCTTTAGTTAATTGACTTGCTAGTGGAGTTGAGCTAAGCTAGTAGAGTGAATTAGCCACATCTAAATACAATCAGCAAACCTGAATGAGCAAAACAAAATAAATTGCATTATCAAGCTTCCTCAATAAAATATCATTATTGGTTCGCAATATTTGACCTAAGCACACGCCATAGACGGCAAGTTATTATCTTCAGAAACAATATGCCTCTACGGACTTGACATGATTTTCTGGAAACACTCGTCATAAGGGATAAGGAACTCATCCGAAACAGGCAAACTATCTAATCTGGGGGCACGGCAGTGCCCCGCCAAGTCTCGAAGCAAGGCCGTACCATCCTTTTCTCGAAGCCATTCGGGCCATTTTCGACCCCTCGTAACTTCGTTGTGGAAAAGACTAGAAGCCTAAATTTTCAGTGACCAAGAGGGCATCACGTAGCTAGATATATTTCCAAATTACATTAAATTTGAACCAGTAGTTTATGAATTATTGCAAGTCAAAATTCCTAGTTTTGTAAGTGACTCACTGACTGACTCACCGATCATCAAAATTAAAAGCCTACTTCTAGCAGACCCACAAACTCCAAATTTGGCACACATGTATAGTTTAGTGTGTATAGCAAGGAAAAACTCTGACATTCCGAATTATTAGTCCCGATTTTAATTTATGTAACTTTAGGTTATAATTTGCTTGTGCAAGGGGCCGCGCCGCCATTTCTGTGCTGCGCGGAGCGCGTGACGTTTCGTTTCGTATGGCAGCTAGTGTTGAGTTGAGTATGATCACGTATGATGTTCCGCGGTGTAGGGATGTTCGATATTTCGGATTGTAGGTATTGATATTTTATTAAAATAATAATAATCATTTGTTCATTGAAAACAAGTTGTACATGGGTTGGGATCTCTTCATTTATGTTTCCCGTAATCCTGATTCCGTGATCCTGGTCTGTGATCCTATGATACTGATCCTACGTGATCCTAATCCCGTGATCCTATGATCCTGATCCAGTGATCCTGCGTAATCCTAATCCCGTGATCCTGATCCTACATGATCCTAATCCCGTGATCCTGATCCTGTGATCTTAATCCTGTGATCCTGATCCTATGTGATCCTAATTCCGTGATCCTGCATAATCCTGATCTTTATCCTGTGATCCTGATCCTACGTGATCCTAATTCCGTGATCCTGATCCTGTGATCCTGTGTAATCCTGATCCTGTGATCCTGATTCTGTGATCCTAATCCTGTAATCCTGATCTTCATCTTATGGTAAATAGAAATGTCAAATATACCTGACATAGAATTTCTACGGGAAGAAATTCTCTCTAAGGACGAAAAGTACTACTTTCATCCCTCTGTTCAGATTACTTCAAGCGTACTCTCTGTGTATGAGAAATGAAAAAAATATGTAGGTAACTCTAGTTGCACGGGGGGCTCAACTGTCCGGGCAACATGCCTCTGTATTTGCATGGGCGCTCAAGTCGTTGTGCATTGAAATGAAATGAACTGAAATCATTTCTTCATCCATCAATCAAATCATTGATGGATATTGGTTCGTCAGTATTTACATGCGGTCAAGCGTATGTAGCACTTTCGAGAGTGACAAGTCTAGGCGGTTTACATCTAATCAATGTCAACTTTGGTTGTATTAGAGCGCAGGAGTCTGCTCTGAATATATTAGACTAGATGCATTTATCGTCCAGACTTGTCAAAAATCAATACTTACATAAAAGCCTCTGAGAAAAGCCCACGAAGACAGGGAGTGGGCTATGAGAAAGCCCACAGATAAGGCACAAGATATAATAGGTAAAAGAAAAAAAGGAGGACTACCTACAAAAAGAAGTGAGATCCCATCAAAAACATAACATGTACAAAAATGCGCAAGTCTCGCAACGCAGTTCTTCTGCCGTAAAAAGTTGTAAAATCAAATGTAAACCAAGTCTGTATAGAGTAACTTGGCAAACACACACAGCAAAATAATCTACATAAAACGTTTACGAGCTTGCTGTGTGTGTTTTTCAAGTTACTCTATACAGACTTGGTTTACATTTGATTTCACAACTTTTTACGGCAGAAGAACTGCGTTGCGAGACTTGCGCATTTTTGTACATGTTATGTTTTTGATGGGATTAATATATTTCGCAAAAGATGATTTCCTTCGTTTGATGGCCTCTCAAATATATTATAACAATAGATAAATGGCCAATCTTTACCAAAACCATAAAACTTGCAATCCAATAGACTTTTGTAATAAATGTGGTCATAATTATCTCTGTTTATGGATAAAGTTATAAATGTGGTGCAAATGCAAAGTTGTTGACAAAAAATGGTCCAATTTATCTCTATTACTTTATTATTATTTCAGTCAGTACAATTTTTATGACAGGTCACGGTTAAACCATGTTTTAACATAACCCAGCGTAAATTATAACTTGGTTTCATTAGAACTGCGATTAATTCACAATTTTTGGCTTAATGTAGATTTGCATAGAAGCCAATCCATCAAAGCCTCTATACACAAATCTAAATAGGTAGGTACATTAAAATACCTACCGCCATCAATTCGTGTCCCTTCCCTTTTCTAATAAATTTCCCTTCGCTTGCCTTTAAGGTCCGTCGTCCATAATAAATCATCGAATCTGCAGTCATTTTGTAATTGTGAAAATATGTAGGCCATTCATCGGGAGTTGTCTAAAAAGATAATCATAAATGGGCCACGTTTTTAGGTAATTTATTACTTATTTAATATTTTTAAAATGTTTAGGTAGGTATAGCTTGTAAAAAAGAGTAAAATATTGATGTCAGTAGGAATTGTAACAAATTGTTTTTGGGACAACGCAATGGATGCTCGTAAATGGATGATTGAGATCACAAAATATCAAAAACATGAAGTTGTATATCGGGATATTGGACGCTTTTTAATGGTGCCCCTAATTTTTCTGCACCTACTCCTCCTTGTCAAGCTAAACTTTACTAGGTACTCTGCGAATATGTTGCTAGAATTTTCGGGTCACGGACATCGTAAAAACATGGGCCATTTAGGATCACCTAGAAAAAGTAGAACCAGCCATCCGTACCCATATTATAAATGTAAAAGTGTGTGTGTGTTTATTTGTCCTGCTTTCACGTCAAAACAGAGCAACGGATTGACGTGATTTTTTGTGTGGAGATAGTTGGAAGGCTGGAGAGTAACAGGCTACTTTTTATCTGAGTACCACGCGAGCGAAGCCGCGGGCAGCAGCTAGTGATCAATAAATGGTTTAGTTTTTTATTACAGTTGGAGTGGAGCAGACAAGTGGAAGTGAGTTTATCGACAGTTATGGGAAAACTTGCACGGCGCAGTCCGTGCTACAACTTTTATATTAAACTCTGCTGGAATAGGAGAGAATTAACTTCACAAATAAACCGAAGTGAATTGATGCTTTTGAGTATGTTACTCACAGTAGGCTAACTGAAACATGGGAAACTTTCGGGTTCTGTTTAAAACTTACATACTCACATACTCTGTGCCATTGGAGTTGAAATGTTATAACAATATTTGCAACGGGATAATGAACGGTAAACAAGATATCTTTCTAAATGTGCAGACAGTTTTCTGACGGTACCTACAGAAGTTTCCCCAGAGTGGCATCGCATTTCGTTTACATTTCCTCATGGCTCCAACAAGTTAAGTGGTATGATAAAATATTACCGGCATTTTAGTTACATGGAGCGCCAAGAGGCATGGATTGAATGAGAGCTTTCACGTGTTCTGAACTGATGTTTCAACTTTGAATATATTACCGAAACTTAGCTCAGCTACGCGTCACTTGCGAGAGATTGCTAACTTGCAATAATGATGTTATCAGCAACCATAAATCTACATATTTGCTGTAAAATACTACATGAATAGAATGAATCGAAGCGGGGTCTGTGGAGACACAATGAGTCGTTTCACGTTGTTCATGACAAAAGATTAGATACTAAAGTTCTACCCGTACAACTAGGTCACATTGAACTCGCTTGTTTGATTGCGTAGAGGTAATTTCGTTTCTATTAAATCGAGTTTTTTGAGTTGGCTCATTTCTATCAGCAAAATAGGCAATCGTAAAAAAATATTCTAAAATGTGAAAGTGCGCCTGATTGGACGTTTGTTTGATACTCAATCACATAGAGAATGATTGGGGAACTTTTAAAATAGTAAAAATAGTATTTTGATATCGCATCGTTTTTCGAGCGTATCTTGTATGTAGGTAGGTATATGTTTACATGTTTAGACTCGAATAATCACCTGGCAAGCCTGAGGTTTAAAACCTACATTTGGCTAGTGCATTTGTAATACCATTCAGGTTGATAATGCGTGTGTACGAATAGCAGTGGGCACTGGTCAAGGTCCGATTCAATAAATTTGGCACATGACTACGTTTAGTTTGTAGTTAGTATTCCACTTGAAGCGTTGCAAGCCCATCGTTGCCTATTAGAATACCACTGTTTACATCACAATATTGCCCTGATTCTTCACGTTCTTCTTAAGACGTTTCAAAGTGGTCATAACGGTCCTACTGAATAAATGATATTTTAATTTTGAATTTTTAAAAATACGTACCTATGTTTACATTTTTGTACAAGCTTTTATCTAACTTGCAATGCTCTCTCAGAAAATTGTCTAATCAGCCCCCTAGCCATGTTACATAATCTACAATCACCAACGCTATAGAAAATAGCAAAATGTAAAGGAATTCAAGTTCAATAACGATAAGTCATGTGGTCGGACAAAAGTGTCAGAACAAAGGATTAGCGATGATAAAAAAGAATCGATAGGACGAAGCGTTCAATTCTGATATTTTTTTCTGTTTATAGATATTGTAACATGGTTAATCCCTGCCAATTTTCGATGACAATGTAACATTATAGTGATAATGGACTGTTCTGATGAACTGTTTTATGGCTGCAGGTCAATATGACCGCTGCAGCTTTATACTTTACTAAAATATTTTTTCAAAAACAAATTATTAAAGCAACTATTGAACAGATAATAAAAGTTTACTTGAGGGATGTGGTGGTTGTCGACGGTGAGGTTGAACTTGGCGACGTAGAAGGTGGCGCGGAAGGGTGGCGTGTGCTCGTAGTATTGCTTCAGCTGTAGATCCTGGCAGGCGTGCAGCGAGCCCAGCCAGAACTCGTTGCCGAACAGCACGTTGGTACTGTACTGCCCTGATGCGTCGTACACTAGAAGAAAACAAAAAAATAAAGCAAAATGTAGACTTTATAGACTCACCCTATTATTAACAATAAGCTGTCATTAGCAAGGCTTTGGAGAGGATTTGTACCATGTTCGACCCACAGAGTTTTGCCCCATATGAAAAATTCAACGTTCACCCCACATTATATTTATTCCTTGTCTGCCCCGAAAATATTAGTAATATTAAGTATTAATTGTTACTCCTATGTCAATATATACCTACCTCCTTAATTTTTTTACTTAATATAGATTTTTTTTTGTCTAGAAACATCCGCATCCTCAGAAGACCCTGCCAAAGTTTCATCACAATCTGATCAATGATTTAGGAACGCGTAGAGGACAAACATACAAACATTCAATTTTATTTACAGTTTTATAAATGCAAGACCTGTACATGTTGTGAACGTTAAAAGCTTTTAAAATGGTAAAATGGAATATTCATTACCTATGCATATTGTATTGAAATGATTCATTTCGTTTTAAAACTTCATTGCTTGCTTTCAGTGCGTGGTAGTCTTTAACGGAAATGCCTATAAATCAATCGTGTATTTTTTTCAGTTTCAATTTTAAAATATAAGTACTTATAAAAAACATTTGGATTAATAACTTTTTCTTTCATCCATATTTTATCATTTATTTACTCACATAAATCTTCTTCTAGACCTAAAACAACTAAAGAGTTACAATGTGCGCTGATTCTCCTAACTCCAACACGAGGTCATCGGGTCAAGGTCATCAAAGCTTTGAACATAAATATTCATCTCCCATACACCCACATAAATGAATGAATACTATTCTACGTAATAGATTGAAATGCAGTAAGGTTCTCAAAATTGCCAATCTTAACAGCTGTATATAAAACAATTTAGACTGTTATTCATAATGGACTTAAAAGCTAACTATAGGACAAGCAGCTGCTAAATCTGTTTTCATCTCGTTTCAATGAAATAAGACTTAACACACTCTTTAGAGAGTGTATTTTTTTTGTCACTTGTCACAAGGCCTTGCGAAAATGACAGCTGATTATGAACATGGGTTAGTAAATAAAGTGAGTTTGACTAAATCAATAAATTAGCTCCCTTTTGCCATAATATTGTATTGTCATCATAACTAAAGGTGCCTATGCAATTTCAGCAAAATCGATGAACAGGAAATGGTTCAAAATTCAGTTGCAGATTTGTAGCAAACATGCTAACAGGTGAAGTTATATAAAATGCTATAAATCCATTTGGTCAATTCAGAAAAGGCCATTTTCTGCACCCTGTGAGCTCTGATGTCAGGCTTCTAGTTTCCAGCCGGAACAGTCGGGTTTCCGCCGGTGCAATACAGCTATCTCGGGGTAATGCGAGCTGCTGCACCAATTTGATTCAATGCTTAAACGTGCTCTTATTGCCTTCGCAAACTACACTACAAACTCAATAAATGTTTTGTGATTCCTTTAGACTCCAATTTAGACTTAAGAAAAAGGTTTATTCCAATGTAAACAAACAAAGCATGATTTATTGTACCTAATATCCAGATTAAGGTACATACAGGATCTATGATAATTAAAGAGGAGAGTAATCTAATGCTTATTAAAAAAACATATGGTGTCAAAGCCAGATGTGCCTATTTATTTAACGACGACTGCCGCCTGGAGATACGCAGAAAGGGATTGATGTCATGAAATAAAACGGTATTCGCACAATACAGGCCAAAAGGTACTGGGTGGGTTGTAAAACAGTCGCAATGATACTAAATTATGTAGGAAGGGTTCAGCGCCGTGAAATCAATTCGTGTTTACATCTTTTCACTTTTTCCGCTTTCTGTTTACTTTAATGTTTGTTGAAATTTCGAAACATTAACGAGAAAGCAACTTTATCTGTTAATAAATCTTGACACTGACGAAAAGTGAAGCAAGTTTTCTGTCTGAGAAGGATTCTTGTCAAACAATTTTCACAAAGAACAATGGAAATATAATTTTGGTAAAGTGTACTTTTGCTGATTCTTGGAAGAGAAAAAGAAAAATGAACAAACAGAACACGAAACTCAAAGAATTGTTCAAATAAGGGCCCAGTCTTTTACATGTTTTATTTTACAAGATCGGTGTGTCTGGTCTTCAGAGCATTAAAATGCGCATAATCTTGCAAGCGAAGGTCGCAAGTTACACATATTTTAGGGACCCTTGTCAACGTCGGTTACACTCACAAATTCTTCAATAAACAGGTGTCGATAGAGGTCGATACAGCGATGGATTTCATAGGGCTTATGAGGGCCCTTACGTTTCACAATAAGTTGGTAAAAAGGCGCTGAGAAGGTGGTCTTCGCCGGACGACCGTCAGCGGCCGCCGGCAGCGAGTGCTGCAGTCACGGTCGGTCACTGTCCCACATTGCGGTCAATTTTGCACTTGCTTGAATACTTTTCTCAGGATAATTACATAACGAAGCGACTTTTGAACTGGTTCTTAGTCGGTCGCGGTTTTCCGTACGTCGATAATTGTACAGCTTTCTTTTATTGCGTCACCGAAGACGGTGATGAAATGAGTGTTTTACTAAAACAATATTGCACAAAAATCGTATTTTAGCATCACTTTAGTCCTTCTGTAGTACTGACCTATTTAATCTCTGTTGTTTTTGATTTGCTAATTTTGTGGTATAGGGGGGATTTGTCAGAGGGGAAAAGTGGAATATCCCCGTATGGTTGCTTCGCATCTTACACATCGGTATTTCATTACTATACTAGCAACTGGCACCACTTATTTTCCGTCTGCCGTATAATTGCTTTGAAACTTCCTCTGCACATCGTGAGTTGTTGATTGAGCGATTCAGTTACACGCACAGTACACAGGTGATGATGTGTGAACGAACAATAATGTTTAAGTTTCTGTAGCACATTGGTTTGTTTCTAGTTTGTTCAGAATGTCAACATTGATCTGTCAGTAAACTACAAACTTCTGAAATTGATTAAAACAACATATTAACAAATAAAACCCGCTTTTTGATTGCCGGGATTAATAACTATTAATGGGATGTGTACCAAATGCGATGAGATTTTGAGTGCGTTCGCAATCCGTGTTTGATTTGATGCGGTTGGAAGGTTGATTGACACAGAGCTTTTGATGGTGGGGTTTTGAAACACTTTGTGGTTACTGGATGAAGTAAGTGAGTATCTAATGGTGGGTTTGAATTGAATGTTGCGATGAAATAATTTTCTTATAGTTACTTTATCTCAAACACTTAAACAATATATACCTACATTCCATTCAGTAAAAACGTAAACAAACATAACTGTAAAATGACAAGAACTAGATCAGTAACTTTATAATTATTGTCACATAACCTATAAGTACCTATGTTTATTATTAATATTACAAACGATCGCATAAACATTTGGTCAGTACCTACTGACGGCGTTGTTAGTGGAATCAGAAGCGGTTGTTGAATTATTTATTAGGCTCGTATCGCCAAGAGCCGCGCCTCTTGGAAAATCAAACTGTATGGCTGCATTCATTTTTCCAACTCGATTTTGTAGAATCATTAAGGAACCTGAAAATACGTACCCTTGTAATCAAGTTTACATAGTAATTTTGTATAGTGAATCTCAATAATTTTCAGTTAATAGTAATGTAAAGTGCGAATTTTAGTTTACCTGAAGGCCTCGTGACTTTGTGGTATTGTTGCCATAAAATGAGTTTAGTTTAGTTATTAAACCTACTATAATGCCTACATTTTCAGAGGCATAATTTTACTTTCCAAGGATAGAATGGGACAATTCATAACAAAAACATACATTTTGAAGTTTGTTAATCAAAAACGGGTGGTCATACTGGTCAATTCTAAAGGCGCAAAGACACGCTGGCCCAGGCTCGCTGAGTGAGGGGCACCAGGTCAGACAACCTTCTCGTGAGCCCAAAGCTGCTTGTCCCTTTTGAATCTCTCCCTCCCCATTGAGCTGCCTACTCTGTGGGGGATTCGGGGGGAACGGCAGCTGAGGGACGGTGTGCCCTGTTAAGTCCGACAATAACTTCTCTCGTCCCGGGATCTTATTGTCGGATAACCAATGGTCTGACAGGGGGGGTAGCTTCTCCGCGCGTCCCTCTGAATAGCAGAGGGAGCAGTGGATGAAGCTGGGACGTGCTTGGCGTGCTTCCTCACGGCCGCCGAGTAGGCATCGGGAGTGGGTTCTTCCGTGCCAGCGTCCCGAGCTCGGAACTCCAAAGGGTCCCTAGGGCCTTGAGGAACTGAGGGCTAGGCTGGCCTTATGGCCACCCGGGCTGCGAGGAAGACAACCTCTCTAAAAAATTACCCTGGCGGACGTCCTCCGATGGTTTTGGGATGTGGGTGGCTTGGTGACTCGGTCGTGGTGGACCTCAGGGCTAGGTCAAGGTCGACTGACTTGCCTTGCCACCAGTCTCTTAACTGTCTGGGGGAAGAAGCTGCTGAGGGGGAACGGAGCGAGGCCGGTCCCCTTCTAGCGGCCCAATGAAAGGCGAGTCGTGCGGCGCACCCGCAAGGGTTGTGCTGCTAGAACGAGCCTGTGGGCTGCATGAGGAAGAAAACCTCTTTAAAAAATTACTTCTGGTGGCGGAAACCTCCGACGTTGGGACTGGGTATCTTGGTGGTGGTCGGTTGGTGGTCGGTCATGCCCATCGGCAGGCCGACCAAGCCTTGTGCCCGTCCCGTTTGTCTGGAGGAAGAAGCTGCTGAGTGGGGTCGGTGCGAGCCGGTCCCGCTCAACGCAGCCGAGTGGAAGGGCAAGTTGCAGAGCACACCTGTGTGATGCGACGAGCCCTAAGCTGGGTTGTAGGAGGAAGAAAACCTCTTTAAAAAATTACACCAGGTGGCAGGACACCGGCCGCTGAGTGGGTTTGGAGCGAGGCCAAACCCGCTCGGGATGGGGGCGGCAACGGGTTGGTGGCAACATCAGCCCTATCCGCCTGCCCCGTGAGGGGGCGAGTGGTACCCCCTGCCATACAGGGGGCTTTTCGGGTCTGCGGGTGGTCGGGGCGAGGGCTCCGGCTGCTCATTATGCAGATCCCGGGAGGGCGGCGACACCGGGTTGGCCAGTGTCGTCGTGAGCTCCGCGCATGTGGTGTCACAGCCATGTGCGCGGGTGCCGGGCGTGGCTGTGGGTGCCATTACCGGGACTGTGCTCGAGGCAAGCTGCAGGAGGGTCACCGGTGCGTTCCGTATGGAGATCCCGGAGTCCCTCATCTTGCAGAGAGGCCGGCCACCAGCTTAGTTTTTAGTGAGTCGGCCAGTGTTGGTCAACCTCACACACCCCAATTGCGTCCCTCGGCGTAGTTGGAAGTCTGGTTGCAGATTTTCTAAGCTGTAAATAAAAAAAAAAAAAAAAAGGCTCGCTGAGTGAACGCCAGTGCCAACATGTGAACAGCACCACTCGCCTCGCCTTGCCATCGCTTGTCTAGCTGGCCGAGTGAATACGAGCGCCAACTTACATTGGTTTGCATAGGCTCGCCAAGCGTGTTGACGGTAGCAATCGCCTTGTATCGACTCGCCTTCGCTCGCACTGGCTTAGGCTGGCCCAGCGTGTGTTTGCACCATAAGAAGGTAAGTATTTAGGCCAACCTGAAGCCGAATCGCCATGTAATGCTGCAGTTGTATGTATTGCTACAGAACGTACCACCTCACAGATAGATAGTTTGTGTATTAATCAGAGCGATGTCAGGTTCGCAACACCTAAACCTGGTATGCGTCATCAAATTACTAACGCGGCAACGGAGTGAAGCAATATTACCATACCTATTATAGTTGTGGCTTGTGGGGAGATAATGTAACAATTTCAATTTGAATGTATTCGGTTCATTCATGTGATACAAATTACGCTTAATTTACTGACACTTTTGATATTGTGTATGTGGCTTGCTGGTTTTGCAATTATTTCTACAAAAATGGTTATGATATTACACTCTAGTTTTATTTGAATGCTAATTTGCTTGTAAATACTAACTTTAGTTTAGTTTACTTTAGTACCTAGGTACCTGGTAAGTAAAACTTACTTACGGTAAGTAGGTAGGTAGGTATTTATTTAAAGAGTAAAATGAGTTCTGCTCAATACCTAGTTAAAATTCGCAAAACTCAACCAGCATGAATTTAAGATTTGCTGAGATTATGTCACCGAAGCAAAGCTTGTTTGACAGGCTAGCGTCGGTCCAGCCGCCACCCGCGCCGCAGCGGTGCGTGTGAGTGAAATGAATCGCTTACTTTCACGGGTTACTTATGAAATTCGCGATTTACTCGTTATGCGTTTGCGCAAGACCGGCTCGTGGCGAGCGTTATGTCACAGGCCGACGCGCACGTTTGCTCACCTGCATTATCAGAGAGACTGATATCTTAATAAATTCTTCTTAGGCTAAAAACACTACTTAGTTCATATGCTTAGACTTGCCACCTCTGGTTGCCGTACCTAACTATGATTTACATTTAAAATCGTCTCCGAAGCTAAAAGCTAGAAATGAGACTAACTTTCACCCATTCAGTGAACTTTAATTAACAAGTACTGATGAGCTTATTATGACCTGGTTCACCTGGTTAATAGGTTAGATACTTAGATGAGTTTTTCGTAATTATTGTCCAACTAATATATAAGTAAAATAGTTACAACATACTAACACAAGTTATAGGTACAAATACTGAAAAAAAAAACTTATTGAGAGAGTTTCAATAATTGATACCTGTCATAAACAAACAAGTAGGTACTTAATAGATATTAGTCATAATCGATCGAGCGAGCGAAGCGAGCGAAGATCTTAGTGGCAAGTTAGGCGATTTTGCTTTGTATGTTTGTATGTTTGTATGTTTGTATGTTTGTATGTTTGTATGTTTCATTTTTATGTTCTCGCATAACTATCGAACCGCTTATCCAATCTGTATGAAACTTGATAGGTCAATAGGTTGTGCTATGGAAATTTGCTGTGGAGCGTATGAGCGTAATCGATGAAGGGGTTGTAAAGATATGGGGTTCCCAAGGGGGTAATTTTTTTTCAAAGTTACCCAAATATATTGAGTGGGGTGTCATATGAAAGTACTCAACTTATACATTCCAAAATGGTTTTTAGTTTTCTTCTAGGTTCTATAGTTTTTGAAATATAGTCAAAAATAAAAATTATGGAAACCAATTAACGGAAGTATGGAGAGAGCTCCCGTTTCATAGAGTTTCGATGTATTCGTAGGTCTGGTTAACGGACAAGGAGTGTGGCATCGTTGTGGTTTGGTTTGCAATGATTTTAGTTGCTACTTTATATTTTTTCTTGAGATTGAAAATAAAAGCCGTGTTGGCCGATTGGAAGAGTGCTCGACTTTCGATTCATAGGTCGTAAGTACGAACCCTGGCCGTGCTCATCAATGGATTTTTCGATTAGAAAAATTTAAATGCGCATTAACACGAGCTCTAAACGGTGAAAGAAAACATCGTGAGGAAACCAGTTAACGTTCTAATAGCGGCGGTGGGCTTGCAACCTGTCACGTATGCAAATTCTAACTCCTGCAAATAGTGGGCTGGGCATGTACCAAAATTATAGAGGGAGGGGGAGGGTAGGGGGAGGGGAGGGGAGGGGAGGGGAGAGGAGCGGAGGGGAGGGGAGGGGGAGGGGACGGGTAGGGGTACGGGTAGGGGGAGGGAAGGGGGAGGGGGAGGGGGAAGGGAGGGGGGAAGGGAGGGGGAGGGGTAGGGGAGGGGTAGGGGAGGGGGAGAGGAGGGGAGGGGAGGGTAGGGAGAGGGGAGGGGGAGGGGGAGGGAATGGATTTTCTCATACATTTCGTATTGAACTGCTATTTTAATAATTTCTCGAACTAAGAGGCCTTCCCTGAGGCGCGGTACGAAGTTCGCGGTGTTAACTATTGAATATAAACACGACACGACTTAATGTATTGCATGCATGCCTATAATCTTTACCATACTGAGGTAGCGCATTAGATATCATTCTGTGGTAAACACTAGAAGGAGCACTTAACGTAGGTATAGGGGTAGTCAGAAACAAGTCCAAATCTAGGCTATCAATACAACGGTGCGCGAGATCTCAGTTCGGGGCGAACTACTAGTTTATATTACTCTACTGCTAAAGATTAAGATAATATACGAAGGTAAAGTAGTTTCGGAAACAATAACCACAAAACACATAAGTAAGTACATAAAGTTTGTTCCCGGCCTGCTCCTATAAAAAGAACTGTAATAACGGTGCTCGGAAATAATTAATCTTCTATTCAAAGTTTCCTTGCATTAAAAACTAATCTCAGAGCTGAGGAAGACACACAGAAGCCTGACAGCGTCTCTTGATGGAAAAACAGTTTGCATTATTCAGGCATTAACGCGAGGAGATGCAAAGGCACGTCACACCCCCAGGGGGACTATGGACCCAAAAAACTGGTTTATGAAGAGTTTAAAATGCTTAGGTGTCAAGAAATAGATAGGTAGGTAGATAAAAGAATAGTTATAATTTATTATTGTTTCAATGGAGTCAAGAAAAAAACCTATTTAATTTATTTTTTTCAACAGTTACCTATTGATGAGCGTATTCGTAAAACGTTTACTGTAGCCGTCCATATATGCGTTCTTCGATAGTAAAAACAAAGACGTCATTTGGTAAAACTTAATCGTATTATGTAATTAATAGCTAAAGCACTTTGATTTTATAAATCAATCCCAAATCGATATCAGCTCAGAACAGCGCTGTTGGCTAGATCGGCGCTCAAGAGACCACGAGAAAGGCATTTGTCTTTATTTAACTTCTACATTATTATTTCATAGTCATAGAAATTGTAAGTGTATCGTAAATAAGCATAGGTACATCAGTTTCGGTGTAATTTGTGTCAACATTTTCATTTGACCGAGTTTTTTTTTTTTCGTGGATGTCGTATCGATCGATTTATCGATCAAAAGATTTCAACGCGCTTGCAATCATTTTTCATTTTCTTCTAGTCATTTTTATTGATACACCTGCGTGAAATATTATAATATATGTTTTTTATTTAGACAACAGAGCCCATAAAATATTGTAAAAACTTAAGTAAATATGTTACTTAGTACTTAATAACTAAAACAGATTTCGTCCTCTGGGAGAGCTTCCTCATGAGAGGACACGCATAATTATCAGCAACTGCTTTTAGGATACTGTTGCTATAGGTACCTGGATTAAAAGTAACCAATATACTATGCTCAATTATGAATTACTTTTATTACTTAATTGTGTCATCTGAAAAGGTAAAGCTTGTCTTGGCTAACAACTTCAGCGTGACACTTACAAAAAGATTATTTAAAATGCTTGGTAGGTAATGATTCTATGACACTACACTACACACTTTGACTACTAAACTTTTTTGAATGCCATGACTAGACTAGTGTACAACATTTGCAATAACCTTGACCTAATTTTTTTATTTGATTTTTTTTGTAAGTAAGTATTACTTAGCTTATAAGGTTCTTTTATTGGTTTTTTTAATTAGTGTAAATGTCATGTTCGTTTTAGTTGAGTTTAATAAAATAAAAATTGATAATAATGGCCAGACGACTATTTAATGTTAATTTACAATTGATTGATACTTATGCATAATCACGTTTTACGTACTGGAAAGACGATATTACCGGCAAATATAATATTACAGAAGGTAGATAATAAGGTAAGTTTAGTCACCGTTGCAGAACAGAGAAAGCAATAGAGTAAGAAAAGAACATAATAATGGCATTTTTGGGTCAACTAAAAGCCTTTGTTCTTCAACGCATTATCACCACATTAGTTCATAAACTAGGTCAATTAGAATTTCATTCATAAGACGCGATAAACTAGTTTGGGCCCCGTAACATGTGACGCAATGATTACCTACTTCCACCGTCTAAGGTAGGTAAGTAGTTAGCTTTGGAAAGTTACGAAGAAACAAGTTATACAGAGCCTTGAATATTTGTGTTATGTAAGAGGATGCTTATGATTAATTATGGGAAAATGGGCAAATAAAATAAAAAAGTTCCTAATATTCCAATGTCCTGGTACTTAAACAAAGTATTATAATTATGTTCTAATGAGCTTGTAACTAGCTCTAGTAACAAGAGTTTTTAGGCCACCTGAAGGCCTAAAAACTCTTCTCATGGCTTATTATCTAATGGTCATGGCTGAACGACTTAAAAGCCGGGACCGACAATTTAACGTGCCCTCCGAAGCAAGGAGGCGCTGACCTGGTAATGGCACTGACTAACGGTCACCCCTTTAAATTGTTAAGTGGTTACCCATATATTTTCTAGTTTTTTTGATAAATAAATAAATAAATTTTGTGATTACACTGACCATCGCTTAGCTTTTGAGACAGGTACCTACCTAATGTACTCGTATTAAAAACTAGTAGACCCGACAGACATCGAAAGCAAATCTATCAAAAGCAGACGTTTCTGAAAATTTTCTTCTGTTCATTCATACTGTCTGCCAGACAGTGTGAAAGGATAAAAAAAAATTATGGTTTTTACGTTTACTTACCATATTTTTGTAGATACTTTGATGATCAAAATTATGAATTCAACGTCATTATTAAGTTTTGAATCACTTAAATAATTTATAATTATGTGGATACAATATACACAATACACAACATAAATATGATGTTTTTCGTATTTTTTTTTCTAGGAAAAAGTGGTTTGGTAATATTTACCGCGCTTTACTGAAAATTCTTTTTTTAAATATTTTTAAAACCTAAGAAGTTTTGTATTCAGCCAGTGATGCTCGGTTCTTTTTTTGCTCTAATATTATTCTACTTTAACAAAATAATAAGGTTAGCAAAGGCTATTGTTTGGTATTCTGCGTAGTACCAATAATTTTATTATTCTGAGGTAGGTAGTAGGCACGCAGAATTTAGGTAGGTACTTAGATATTATACATTAAGCTTCATTTATTATGACTGGCTTTGCAGTTTGAAATGGGTCAGCAGGCGGGTATAGACTGTTTAAATAGATTTTGTTATGCATATTAGCATAAAGGTTATCATGAACCAGTTTGTTTTATTTTTTAAAAGTATTAAATAAAATCGAAATAGTAATGTTATAAATTAAAAAGATCACACTTCTTTTTATTAAATAACCTCTTCTGTCCTTTCTACGAATAATTATTATTGTGAAAGGAGTGGGATAGGGTTCATAGACTAGACACGCACGACAAAGGTCGGTAAATCATTCTGACAAACAAAACTATGTCGCGGGAGTTAAGCAAAATATTGGTACGAAACCGCATTTTTTTTCGTTTCGCCACATATAGTACGTAGGTACCCAATACCTTTACATGGTTTAATTTAAACTAAAAGTTTTAATTCTTAGCTTTGGACTGCCTCTTATTGGACTTAAGGTACTTATAATTTTCATAACAGGTTACCTAATCCTACTAATATTATAAAGGTGAAAGTCCGTGTGTGTGTGTGTGTGTGTGTTTGTGTGCGCGTGTGTGAGAATGTTTGTTACCACTTATCTCCATAACTACTGAACCGATTTGGCTGAAATTTGAAACATAGATAGATAATGACCGGGAATAGGACATAGGCTTAATATTCCAATGGCCTTATCCAAAGTACTTATACAAAGTATAATAATTATGTTCAAATGAGCTTGTAGCTAGCTCTAGTAACAAGAGCTTTTAGGCCACCTGAAGGCCTCCTGAAGGGACCGATAATTTAACGTGTCCTCCGAAGCAAGGAGGCGCTGACCTGGTAATGGCACTGGCTAACGGTCACCCATTTAAATTGTTAAGTGGTCACCCATATCAAAGTCAAAGTCAAAGTCAAATTCGTTTATTCAATAAGATCACAAGTGTACCACTTTGAAACGTCTTAAGAGCTAGGTGATTCTACTCCTGTTCCTTCGCGACCAAGACCGTGAAGAACCAGGGCAACAAACACGGTTTGGGGCCTAACACTCTTTTCGGTGACACACTTTTTATTTGTAATTTTTTTTTTTATATATTTTATATATATTTTGTGATTACACTGACCATCGCTTAGCTTTTGAAAGGGCCTCCAGACTCTCGTAGAGAACCCCCGAGAACACCCGAGAAGCGTGAGTGTGAAGAGCTTCTCGCCTTCTCGTTCTCTGGCTCGCCTGTTCTCCGATCGATGTCGGTATTTTTGGCCGAGCCAAAGGATTTCTCGGGCGAGAAAAGAGAAGGGTCCTACACTCACGTTTCGCCTCATTGCAGATTAATGAGCGGCGGTGGGCAGACATCCATATTGTTTGTTTTTTTCGAGAATTTTCTTTCGTAAAAATGTGGAATAATAAATAGAGTTGAAATTTATCGATTTTTTTCAATCTGAGCCTATTTTATGGGATGCTAAATATCGAAACTACTAAGATAAAAGTTTTTTACATTAAGTATTTTATTTTTTTAAACATTATTTTTAGTTACAACATTCACAAAGTTACAGTATGCAATGGCACACAGAGACAAACCGGGTGCAGTTTCAAAATCGACGTCCATACCGGATAAGCAACAGATCACGACTGAGAACAATTGAGAGTGTGGATAGCTTGTTTGTTCTTCGCGAAGTCTCGGGCGAGACTTCTCGCCGAGCCTTCTCTCGAGAGTCTGGAGGCCCTATGAGACATGTACCTACCTAATGTATTAAAAACTAGTAGACCCAACAGACATCCAAAGCAAATCTATCAAAAGCAGACGTGTCTGAAAATTTTCTTCTGTCATTCATACTGTCTGCCAGACAGTGTGAAAGGATAAAAAATTGTGGTTTTTACGTTTTTTCATGCAATTTTTCGAATATTTGAAATTATTTCCAAATTGGTTTAAACGTTTTCGAGTTTAACGTTTAGCAACTTAGCAATACATCTACTTAGCTAAGTATTCATTTTTATTTATACTTACTTACATAAAATAACTGAAACAACTTTTTGTAACCCATAAGGATGAACAGTATGCATAAGCTATGTTTTGTTTACCAAGTTAAAAAAGTGTAGAAATGTCTTTCTTCTAAGATCACAAGCTATCCGTCCAATCCAAGTTTATTCAAAGTCTCATCCTAATTGGTTCTTACAGCGAGTCTTACAGCTTGCTTAATCGCATTCAATCGCTCTAATATTTCTTCTAAAAAGTATGATTTTATTTTGTAATAAATACTTACCTAAATAAAATTTTAAATAAGTACTTATTTAATTATTTATTGTAGCAAAAAGTTTTAATTCTTAGCTTTGGACTGCCTCTTATTGGACTTAAGGTACTTATAATTTTCATAACAGGTTACCTAATCCTACTAATATTATAAAGGTGAAAGTCCGTGTGTGTGTGTGTGTGTGTGTGTTTGTGTGCGCGTGTGTGAGAATGTTTGTTACCACTAATCTCCATAACTACTGAACCGATTTGGCTGAAATTTGAAACATAGATAAATAATGACCGGGAATAGGACATAGGCTTTTATTCCGAAAAAATGCATGGTTCTTGTGGGATAAACAAAATAGTAGTCCACGCGGGCGAAGCCGCGGGCGTCAGCTAGTCGTACATAGCAGTAACACTTATTTTTGAATAAAACATTAGTCAAGTTCGAAATCCGTAGAAGCTGCTTACAATAGGCAGAGAACAATAGCAGAATGTATTAATTTTTTGCATGTAATTCTGAAGGGTTCACATGTCTGGAGGTTGCAGAATATAGTAGGTTAAAGGTTGGCAGAATGGACCCACGCCACGACCCTATGTATGTCCCAACAGAGCAACTTTCGAGAAGATTGCCATTATGTATTGATGCATCTTCTGAGGTACATTCAACCACAATAGAATGTGATGAACTTTTATTTTAGGTAGGTAGGTAGGTACTTACACAATTTTAATTTCCGATTAAATTTTTTGAATTTCATAGTAGGTCTATCTATGTAGTTGAACTACAATATCGAAAATATAAGTAATTTTTAAAACCTCCTTTGAAGTGGTATGATAAATGAAAAATACTTTTCAAAATCGAGGTACCTACTACACCTTGCCAAGGTACTACACATAGACAAGCAACAACAAGCCTTTGTTTTTTCTTAACCGAAAACACTTGAAATGAACCAACATAGGTACTTAAACGTGCTGAAAATGAAGCAAAAGGGACCGAAGTTAAAAAAGCGAAAGAAACAATTTTAATTTGGGATATAAACTTTTTTATTAGTTTTGTTCCAATGGACTTCTTTAATGGACGAAAATAATGGAAAGCAAGCAACTGAAATAGTATATTTCAGTACAAGTTCGGAAAGGCTGTCATTGCAAAGAGTTCCGACAAATGTCTACCCGAGCCGAGGCGCAGCCGAAGGCGAGGGTTGACAGTCGGAACAAGTTGCAATGACGGTTCCGAACGTGTACTGAACGACTATTTTTAATACAGTTGCGAAAAAATGAAGCAATCAAGGAAGTTTTATACCTACGGAAGCAATTTAATCTAGAAAATGGCGCCAACCGTAGAATATAAGAGATTTTTTTTTTCACCGATTCTGGTAGGCAAAGGGAACTATGCCCATACAGCCAAGTCTTCAGTAGAATTTTTTTATTGATATGAAATGAAAATGAAATTTAATGAGATGAAATGAAATGAAACCTAACCTAACTCATTCAATCAAATCATTAAATCTGATATAGAAACAAATTAGTACCTAGCTTCTTTTTAGAAATATACGTATTACGCCGGCTCCATACGTTGGGACCAACGTTGGTCCCAACGTTGGGGCCAAGATTTCGTGAACCATCCACACGTTGGCGATACACCAGTCTTGTTCCGTCAGAGCCAACGTGCAGACGTCCGATGTCTGCGCGTCCGATACAGAAATTGAAATTTCTCTAAGTGATTTTACATTACTGAATACCAATTTTATCACAATCACATCACATCATGTCACTATAACACTTCACACAACACACTATATTATAAAAGCGAAAGTTTGGACGTTTGGATGTATGTTTGTTCCTCTCTAACACGACAACCACTTAACCGATATGGGTGATATTTAAAATATAGATAGATAATAACCGGAAATAGGACATAGGCTACTTTTTATCCCAAAAAATTTCACGGTTCCCGTAACATAAAAAAAAATAGTAGACTCAATCATCAGATCAGCTCGCTGTCACCATATTATTACATTGTAGTCAGAACTTGACAAATATGCCGAGTTTCAACTCAATCGGCTTATTTACTGAGGAGTTCTGTTGAACAGCTCTTGACTCCATCATCAGATCAGCTTGTTGATACCATAATATTTCATTGTCACCGAGAATCTATAAGTGTGCAAAATTTCAGCCCGATAGTTCTACAAACACAATAAATAAGGAATACGATGACATTCTCGCTCGTCAGTCGACACGTGCGCTCACGATGCGCGTCGAAACGGGACTGAGCATAGCGCCAACGTGTGGACGGATCCCCAACGTTGGCGCGCCAACTTCCTTTGATAAAACCGACACGGCACGGCCAAGCCCCAACGTTGGCCCCAACGTTGGCGCCAAGCTATTTTGTCAGCACCACACGTTGGTGAGAGGCATTGGGACCAACGTTGGCCCCAACGTGTGGATGCGGGGTTAGCATGAATCATAAAAACTTCTATTTTTTTTTAGTAAAAACTTGATGGTTGGTTTTTCTTTTTAATAGACATTATTTTGACAGTTGGGAAAGAGAACGCACGAGTGCGGGAAAGGTAAAAAAAAAGCACGAGTGTGTAATAGCCCACTTTCCGAACGCTATACGTCCCTGCAATACGCCACTTTTTGAGCAACTGTATTAAAATAATAATTTATAGCCAACCATTGGCAACTAATAATACAACAAATAGGTAAGTCCTGTTCGCAACACGTAATTTAGAGAAGGTTTACCTATAGAAAAAGTGATTTTTGAACAGCAATAATTTCGACCGATCCAAATAAACATCGATAGGTACTTATGCTATTTTTGCTTCTACAACATCAAATAAAATTTTTGGGTCTCTATCATTTTGCGTTGAAAAGTAACATAACTTCATAGAAATGAATTCGTGTTTATTCTGAAAATACTAGCAATAATGGTAATGTTTATACAAGCGTGCACGAGCCATTTCATTGTTTTCCTAAATTGAGAGGAATGATGAATGATATCCCTAGGAAATATTTTATCTGAAATATATAAGTATTCATTCATAACAGAATATCAATTTCACTAAAAGAGAAGGCAAAAAGTCTTAAGAGCTTCCAGCTTACCAGGGCCTCATAAATAACGTAGGTGTTCAGAAATATACATTTCTGTGCGAAGTCATATTGAAATGTTACTTTGTTCGTAGAATTCATCAACGAGTCGTAGCATTTATTACCATTTTTGTGCTGTTTCGTAGAATTGAGCTGGTCAACCAGTTACTATCATCATCCATATCCCGACTTTGCACATTGCTGAGTAAAGGCTTCTTCGCTTTTGTCATTCGACCCTGCCTAATCTTTTTCTTAGAAGATCTAAGATGCAAACAATATACAGGACAGTCAGATTTTTATAGATAGTGTTTTAAGAGTTCAGTTATCACAAGCTTATAGTAGATGTTTCGGTTTTGATTTAGAGTTTATAGCACCCTTTACCTTCTTTAAATAAGAGCGTACATCTATTTTAAATCTCTACACTGCCTCCTAGGCATATTACAAACGCTTCGTATCGATTCTATTTCTATCATCGCTAATCCTTTGTTCTGATACTTCTGACCACGCGTGATTGATCGTCATTGAACTTCTTTTTCTGTTTCCTATAGCGTTCGCGATAGTAGACATTAGGTAACATAGGCTTGTCTATTGACTGAAGTCGAGATACGCAATGCAATACTGCTATAGACAATAGCGGTCTTTACACGTAAAGTTTAACCGCGGGAAATAGCACGCGCCATTCCATCCTTCGCTTCAAAACCTTACGTGTTGATGCGCGATGCCTGGCAGTTCGATCTGGCATGTCGACAGACAGTTTTTGTGAGAGTTTTTTGCACGCATCACCGTTCATAATCGTACCACGCGCCAGTCTAAACCAATTCTGTGGTCTAAACTGTGACAGTAATTAGCACGACAGTTTTATTCGCGGTTAAAACTGCACAGATTTATCCGCGGTTCGGAACACAGTCCAGATGCGCGGTTAAAACTCTACCGTGGCCGCTAATCTCTAGTCATGAAAAAAATCGGCATCTTATTCTCATTTGACAGCTCTTGAGCTTATCTATACTAACCATTTTCTCTATCCGCAACGTGAGAGTTACCACTAGTGATTCATTCATTTGAGCGCTCTCATTTAACTTCATTACCTCGGTCCACATGGCTCAAACCTTTTCTCGGGAAATATTATATTCTAGCAAATAAATTACGGGCAGCCTTGTGGCTTGCATATTAACTGGTATTATCCTCTGAATAGGTTATGGAGAAGGTATTATGCCATACATCTAGAGATAGAAATAACTTGGAAATGTTGGATGTTTGTCATCTGACACACCCAATCCTCGAATTCCTCGATGACTTTTACTACAGAAATAGATGAGATTCTAAAAAACAAAGTAGTCTTCATTTACTAACATCTAAAGTAAATTAGGTAAGAAATTTTAGTAAACATCGTAAAACAGAATTTCGCCAAGCTAAGAAATTTAAGAAATAGGTAGGTAGGTACCTATAAATGAGTGGAATTAAACTGCCGACCCCATTTGGAACAAACTGCGAAGTATTCAAGGTGGGTATTACGTACCTACTATTAAAGCTTCGCCACAGATAAGTTATCAGTTACTACAGACAGTCGAGAAAATGACGGTTGGGAAATCCTCCGAAAATCTAGTAAAAATAATGTGCTAGATATTTGAACGAAGAGACATCATTAAAAGTGAATGGCTGAAAATACTTCAGTTTAACGATAATAATAATATAAGTACCTACTAGATTATAAACTATGTCGTAATAAGTAAAAATCATTAGAAATACAAATTAAATTGCTGCTGATGACAGTAAAAATATTCTGTCATCATCATCAATTTTTTTCTTTAAAAAAAAATAGAGGCTAAAGGGTTTTTTATTTGACCGTTTTTTTTTTGTTGGACAGTCCTATCTGTGGCAAGTTTCAAGCCTCGGTGATTGCTCTCTATAAATCTCCACAAATAACTTTTGACCCCCGAAGAAATCGGCAATTCGGCAAAAACTCAGCATTTGAAGGTGCGAAGAAAACTTTTAGATTAATTCAATTTACTTCTGACTCGAACCCACGAAGTAGTGAAAATGATACGTCTTGAGTATTATTAATGACCCAAAAGCTTTTGGTAGCTCTATTTAATGAGTCTTTTGAACAAAGTTTCACGTGTTGCAAATATCTCGTACTGCTTATAAAGATCTTAGTGATTTTTTCATTAATTAAGTTGAAGTTTTATTCATTAGTAGGCCTATATAATTAAAGATTGTTTTTTTTTAACTGAAAATATTCAGCTCATTATAAATAAAAACTTATTTATCTAAGTTCATAAATAAACACCACAGATAGATTCAGTAGACGCGTAGACGAACAGATCTAAATTGATAAAAGGAGCGATGGTTTCAGAAATGATAAATATGAATCTCGCCGCAGGGTGCAACCGATCGTAAGTACAGTCACGTTCAAGCAGAAAATAAAGAAAATGCTATTTTATGAAGTGGGCGTGCGCGACAGTATCTCAAGAGGAAAATATTGTAGATTATCTGATTTATGGATGTAATCGAGCAAGGCTTGCGTGAAAACGGTTAGAGGTTAAGAGGTTAACCCATTCTTTACCCGATTTATTTACTGCTATCAATATGAAAAACTAACGTATTTTTTGCACAATTAAAATAAAACATACAATCTTGAATGCATTTCTGATTTTATTACATATTAATCTATATCTACCTATACCTACCAATATTATAAAGCGGAAGAGTTTGTTTATTTAATTGTTTGTTTGAACGTGCTAATGTCAATAATTTCAAGTCGGATTTTAAAAAAATATTTCTGCAATTGATAGCTGAATTCTTGAGGAAGGTTATACTTAGGCTAATTTTAATTATCATCATCATTACCATTTATGATCACTACGGGGGCAACGCCGCGAGGGCGCTGCTGTTTAATAAAATTCTTCTATGACGATCTCACTAGAGAGGTGGACAAGTGTTTGGTTAAGACGCAGCGCAGGAGGTTTTAATTTTCTCGTTGGGAAAATTTACAGGATCTGAAGATATTTGTAGCTTGATTGTACTGTACTATGGTACTCTTAGTTTCTGACACCAACTAAATAAGAAGGTAAGAAATAAGGGCTAATTGATGTGGTTTAATAATTACTTATTACTTTATTTATGTAAATATTTATAACTATATAAGTAAATACTGAGTTTAGGCATACTTTTTATTAATTAAAAAGTAGGGATACTTTTTATTGAACAGTTGACGATCCCCTCACGCATTAAAGGGCTCTGCTGACACTAAAGAGAGATCTTTGTGATAGCACAAACTAATTTATTCTACATTTTTGACTTAATCTTTTTGTTTAGACTATCAGCAATACCACCATCGATCTAAATACAAAACAAACTAGAAACCAATGCGCATTATCAAACCTTGGTAGAGTCAATTTGCACTTGAGTTGAGTCTCTATTGAGTAGATACTTCGCATTTTTCCTCCATCCTTTATTCTAGCTATGCACTGGCTACTTTGATCTTATAGCCCACTTGGCCGGACGTTGTTCTATACTATAGTAATCCAGTGCCTTTAGAATCTCGCTGCATTTTCCTTATTTTTGTTGTGATCCTGTATCGACAGTCCTCTATACCTAGGTTTGTTTGTAAACATATACAAACATATAACATACTTATACCTGTATCGACATTCTTCTATACTTAGGTTTGTTTGTAAACATAAACCTAACTACAATAACTTATCCTTAAGATACCAAAAGGTATGGGTATCATTTATGCCCCACTTTGCCATGTAACGCAGTGACTCGTAAATTGCTATGTTTATTTAGGTACCTACTTATTGGAGTTTTTGAGAGCGTTCATAAAAATGCCTGATTATTCAGTTACATCTACATCTTCTATCTTACATCTTCTATTATATCTTTTGGTCATCTCATCTACTTATGGTGGTGACCCAGTTGCGCTAGACGCGATGGTAACTCCACCGCACGCAGCTCTCGTTTTAATTTTCGCTTTGTTACATAAGATGACGTAAGCAGATTTTACTACGAGCGTACTATAATAGTTTTAATAGCAGTTGTATGTGGCATGAGAGTGTAATACGTTACGCTTCGTATACTTTATTTACTTTAATATAATGGCTATATACCTACAAAGTTATCGTAATAACTATATTTAATAGGTGTTACCTACATTGTAAATTGAGTGCGAAAATACGGACCTTGTGTTACATAACTGTTGAATAATGTGTGTGAATATGTGCCAAATTTGTATTTACATGTGCCTCTGACTAGCCCCTTCAATCTTCAAAATATTTTGAATTCCATTAAATCTGAGAGAACGGTTACCGTGCTTTGGCACTGTAGTCGCGATCTTATTTCTATTGTTCTATTTAAAAAATTTAGAGAAATACTCACTTTTAGAAGCCCAAAGCTTTCCATCGTGCAGCGCGTTGATGTATGTCTTCAAGTGTTCAGTGCACAGAGGCTGGAGAGTGACGTTGCCTTCTCTGATAGCGTCCAGCCACCCGTGGTGTTCGAACAGCGCCTTCATCCACGCCATCCGCGACCCCCGCGGTGACTCACTCGCAGTCAAGTTTACATTCGCACTCACCACACTCACTAGCACCAGTAACACCAACATTGTCCTACCACTTGCCGCGTCTGAACGCATCTTGAATCTGTATGGATGTCTCGACTACCACTAGTTGGCCATTTCAGTCCTGAAACAACAATGAGTTAAAGTTTAATAGACGCCGAGGTAAATGGGTTATGCTAATCCGGATACAGCTTGCTGACATCATATTAAAAAGTTCGGAATACTTTACTGCTGTGAATAAAATAGGTTTACTAACGATTCGAATATGGAACAGAAGAGCGCCAATTATTTTTATTTGCATACTAGCGGACGCCCGCGGCTTCGCCCTCGTGGACTACTATTTTTTATCCCACGGGAACCTTGCATTTTTCCGGTACCTATAAAAGTAGCCTTGTCTATTCCCGGTCATTATCTATCTACATCTTAAATTTCAGGCAAATCGGTTCAGTGGTTGGTGAGATAAAGAGGAACAAACATACATACATCCAAACTTTCGTTCCAGGTAATATTTTTCGTTTTCCGCTTTATAAACTTACAGCAGTTTTTTGAATAGCTTGTTGATGCTTTCCTTTTTTGATTTATTCAAAAGAATGCAACTTTACGCAGAGAAATCTCAACACAAAGGAGTGAGATAGCACATTGTAATACTACAGTGACTTGACTATAGCTGTTTGCTATTATTTATTCCGAATGCTTTCAAACCTGTTAGGACAACAAACAAGAAAAAACCTTTATAACCGGAACCCGGCGGTTTTTCAATTTTTACCAAGTTCGTTCATTTTCAAGTTGACAATTTTACGGGGAAAGCAATTAACGTAATCCTGCGAGCGTTTTATGTTCAAAAAATTAATTATCCTCGAAATAACAATTCCACTGAAATACCTAATGAATATTCACTTTTACCGAATAAGCCTAAACATTTTTTGGATTGGCTGAGAAAATCGCAACGCTCAATTACTTTAACACTGGCAGTAACATAAAATAGAATTTTCGTTCGGAGTAGGCTTTCCGAGCAATTCAATTCCTTCGCTAGAGTTCCTTCATTACGCGCGAATTAGATTGGTTGCATTATCTGTAACGACGTTCCTGTAACTGAAACCACCCTAATAATACCTAATAGGTACTATGATGTTAGTGCACATACCCCCTAGGGAACATCCGACCCTCCCTATCTTTCTACCTCACTAATCGCCAGAGGATCAAGCAAAGAGAATCCGATTGTTTGACGTCGAGTTATTGGAGCTAGCAAAAAAGGTACCTAAACACAATTGTTTGTAGGTAGATTTTAGGTAGGGTTCATATTTCCGAATTTGCAATTCATAAAGGAATCCTACCTTTTCGAGTTCACGTAAAAGCTTGTATCTAATTGGCTTTGGTTCGCTTTGTGTTGTTAATCAGCGGCCGCCATTTGTTTCAGGCCATTGTTTTTCTGTTTGCTCGCCGAAGCACTGCTGGCTATGCTGTGACTTATTGAGACCTTCTTGTAAATGAAGCCGTGTCTATTCATCGTATCGATGAAAAAGATCCCGAGTTTTTATTCAGGATGAGGGCTGGAGAATCGGTCATTGACTAAGCTAGTTTGCGCGCCTACAAAGAAATGTTAAACTACGCCTACGGCACGGATTCTACGGGTTGGATCATTTGTCTGTTGGTAATAGGTCGACTGCAATGACAATGTGAAACCTGATATTAAAATTAATCATTGAAAATTCTCATTAAAAAAGTTTTAAACGTCGCTTTTCTGTGGTATAAAAAGATTTTGACTCAGAGAATTAAAGTCGTTAACTCAGCATGATTCCACGTGATACCAGACTTAGTTTTTGGTAGGTAGTATTACATTACCTATACCCTCCTTCCACTTTAGTATAGTCAGGTCAAATGTTAATGTTAAGACTTTCTCAGATTTCACTGACGTCACTGTTCGGTATTTTGACAAGTAATCATTCATCACACGTCATGAACATTAACACGTTTGGTGCTTACGAACACACATGGTGTAAGTACATGCTGAAACTGTAGCTGCGGCCTTTCATTCTTAGGTTACCGCAAAGAATGTCAGTGAACGCGCTAAAGAAATACCTACCACTCTATCCTATCAACACTTCACTAAGGGAGTAGGCAGTGCCTTCAAAAAACGTGCTAAAAAAACGCAGTGTGCCCACTCCCGGTTCGCGTTTAGTATGGATACAAACGCGCGTTTGTATCGATACAGACGCGCTGCGAACTCGCTTCAGTCAACGCAGTGCGTGGAGGGGGAAGGAGGGGTCCTTTATAAATACCTACATATCTCTGTCTCGTATAAGTAGACACAGACTACCTACCGATTTTCACTTGTCAGATGTTCACGATCCTAACCTTCGAATTTACTTTTCTTACATTCAGAAGTCTTTAATTGCGATTGAAATATCAACGTTTAAATATTATTTACGCTACAATAGACCTGAGCCTGGTGGACCTTTATTAATCTAATCCCAAAGGAAATTAAAGCTATGATTGTTGTTGTAGCTCCTATAATGAGATATTTCCAATTTAATCCCAGCTGGGACTATTTTTACACTGGACGGTATACCGTGCTTGTGTGTAACTAATGACTAGCTAGTGAATGACACTTCGTCCCTAGATAGAGCTTCTAGCTAGATCTTCGTAAACTCTACTTGGGTAATTAGCCTAAGTATAGTTTCTCAAAATAAAGACTCACTATAGTATTTACGTGAGTTTTTTGGTTTAATAATGTTCACTTAGGTACCCTTCTGGTTGAATGTAATGTACAGCACAGTGCATTCTTATTTACTGTTCTATAAAACTAGGTATACAACGGACATAAACTTGAAGATACGTATTGCCCAAGCACACAACGTTATACGCTAGTATTCTGTGGTTATACTTCCTACTTCTATGGTTAGGTAGTTAGTTCTACATTATGTGCACCGGCTCATCGTAAACGAATACGGTTTAATGTCAGTTTAACGATCGCATTTGTTACACCACATAGGTATCTACACCCATTAAATTCAAAGGTGATGGTGTTTCTCTATGTGTTTTGTGTAACTAATAAGGTAAAAGTAATAAAACTACGCGACACTAAGCGTGGGGTAAATATTATCCAAGCTCATCACTATCTTTAAAATAATAATATTCCAAGGTACTTTATAAACTTGATCAACTTTTCTTATAAAATAAGATCAACTTTTCTTATAGAATAAGAATACGAATAAGTTATTTTTCCCAAAAACAAAATACATACTGTTGTATGTGTGATTTTAATCTAGAGGTAAATATAGTAAAGGCTGTTGTCGGTTCACTTGCCTCTTGGTGTTAATTTATTTCAAAATGTGGGAAAATGTGTAATTTTGCGGGTATAATTTGCGTGAATGCGGTGAATTGCAATGATGCCCCACTCGGCTTTGTGTAGGTAAATTGTAACCCGAATAATTAATGCCTGATGAATTAAATTGGTGGAATAATTGAAACGTGTAATAATTGAGATATTAATGCTAATGTTTGAGCTTTACTTTTGTTTTTCAATTGAATTAGGTAATTAATAAATTTCCTAAAACCAATTTGTTGCGGTCACAAAACATCCTGTGGATTCTGTGGTATCGGAAATATGATGTCCTAATTAGGAGGATGTAGTAGGTATAATGTATCTACGTATGTTTCGTTAGATATAACCTATGTATCTAAACAACCAGGTAAATATAGAACTTACCTGGATGGCTAAATAGATAGATATGTAACTCTCTACAAATTTAATAATCATTAAGAGGTGAACGAAACTATTTTTTTGCTAAGGTAAGACTCCTATTCTCTCTTTTTCTAATGAATCTATGTTTATCAGGGGCTTTTACATTGATATTGTTCTTAAATAAGTTCAACTCATAATTGAGCTTCCTGAGAACTAATTTTTAAGAATTGCTTTGTTTTTGTTATTTTATTGCGGTGGGGATTTGGCACAACAAAATTAGTTTATTCCATTTTATTGGCATTTTTTCGAGATTTCCATGAGTAGACTGAGTATCGACACTAGGCCAATTTTTGGGCATAAGTCTGCTAACAATTGGTCTAACTAAGAAACAAGAAAACGAGGAAACCTCGTAGGATCTTAGGAAGTAGTCTTCTAGCAACGCGCCCGCCCCACTCAAGTATGCTGTACGTTGCTCATCTGATCGTGTCAGATTATCTAGCTAGGTAAATAAAAGGCAAACGCGCTTAGGTTTTCGTTCTGATAACCTCACATAGGCATGTAAATAGCTTAAATTTTCGAAAGGATTTTCAAAAGTGATAGGTAAGTATATGAATAGGTATCAAATTTGAAAAAATATATACTACTTAATGAAACAAACTGATAGATAATAGGCAACGCCTTTATAATCAGTGCGTATGTTTTCAGCTAAGTAGTAATCATTTCAGAGAGTAAACCATGGTATTTTGCAAATAATTAACCCTCGTCACTTCCGATCAACCCATTGACCTCAAGCATCTCAAAGGAATGACATCTGTTTACAATGATAATCATATAAAAGACCATTATATTATTAGGGGGCAAATCTGAATAGAATATTCACTGTTAGAGTAAGTTTGCGCTTAGTTCGTGCTCGACAATTTAGTTAATTTTGCATGCAAGTCCGAGATCGTTTGAGATGCTGTGGTTTCTGCGCATTTCAAACATTTGCGGTTTCCAACTTCTAGATGAAACAGAACAATCTACACGAAACGTTTATTTCGAAACCTAAGGCAATTTATTCTACCAATCCTACTAATATTATAAAAGCGAAAGTCTGTGTGTGTGTGTGTGTGTGTGTAAATGTTTGTTACCACATATCTCTACTACTAAACCGATTTTGATGAAATTTGGAATATAAATAGCTTAGGTTCTGGAATAACACATAGGATTTTATCCCGGAAAAATGTATGGTTCTCGTGGGATAAAGAAATATAGTAGTCCATGCGGGCGAAGCCGCGGGTGTTCACTAGTATAAGAATATAAATCTGAAAGTTTGTCTGTTTGGATGTTTGTAGGTATTTGGGACAGATTTTGATGAAACTTGGAGAGATGAGATCGTGATGATCGTAGATAATCGTGGTCTGGAGTAGCGTAAAGGCTATTTGAAATGTTAAGAAGCCGAGGGCGGAAGGCAGTAACTACCTAATAGTTTAACCCCTACTATTGCAATTGAATTGTCAATTTAGCAAGGCTTCAGATAATGTTATTTCTTGTCACTTTTATTTCAATGAAGAAAGATCATTTGAACTTAGAGAACTATTTGAGCTCTAGAAAGCTTATTAGCCCATTATGAATAACAAGATTAATTTTTGACGAGTTCTCTATAGAAACCACTGAATGTTACAATGTAAGTATACAGTTACGTTCAGTCATAAACTTTCTATCGATTTAGTTTGTACAAAATAATCTATTACAACAGATTTAAAACGTTAGATTGCTAGGCCTACCCAATTATGTAAAACCATTGTCTACATTAATTAATATCATTAGATATCAAATTACATCATATTCAATCAAAACCGTAGGTAGGTACACAATAATGTTGGCCACTTTTATTGTTATTTAAATATAAGTTGATTGAAATATGTGTTTAATTTGATTACATCGGTTAATGAACTAATAAAGGGAATTTTAATACAAAAGTTATCTATGTAGTAGTACATTTTTTACGAATGTTCTTTAGAAAAGAAATTGCTAAGGAACAGCCTAGTTTATTGTTTGTGCATTATGATGATGACCTGAATGAAAATTTTAATTTCTCTGATCTTTTAGGGAATTTGAGATCCTTTGAAGATTTCTAAAGGTAACTTAATCTGATGCACGTCCAACAACATAGGCACATGCGGACATTTTGCAGAAGTTAGCTAACAGGTTGTACGATTTAGAGATAGGTTGCAAGCCCATCATTGCCTATTACAATACCAACTGGTATCCTCACTATATTTTCCCATATCAATGCGCCTATAAATTTTCTGAGACAAAATATCCATTAGTGAAAATTAGAAAAAAAAGTTCAAATAGTTCGATTGATCAAACTATGCGGTCGAACCACGCGGCTACAGCCGGGATTTAAATGAACCCACGACCTTCAGCTCAAAGTTGAGGCACCAACCATCCCACTCGGTAGGAGGTACCTATAGCCCTAACTACATGGTGTATGAAATATTACGAAATAAGCACTTTCTCACAATAATACTATTTGATACTCTTTTATAGACTCTCTTTATAGAGCCTTACATTTAGGAATTTTAATTCATAAAACTTTTGTAAATTGATAAAATCACAAGTAAGTAAGTAACTTTATCCGTAGGCGCTAGAGGTTGCTGTATGAAATCTGTGGTTTGCGGGATGCTCTGAAAATCTGCTTAGTATTCCGTGGCGCAGCTATAAATAGGTGTTCGGTGAACTTGCGGCTCGCCTGTCAGTTTACGTCCATTTATCACGAAAGCCCTACTTTGTAAAGCCCATCACACACACAGCAGATAATATATCTTATGACAGATATATTTTCCGATCGCTCCCATACAAATTCTATGGAGCGTCACACACAGCGCCTATAATATATATTACAACAGATAAAATTCCGATTGAGAAATATATCTGTCAACCTATCAAAATATAAACTACAGGATGTTCTCGTAACTCACAAGAAAAAATTTAACTGCAGTTCATCAGTTTATATTTTACTTCCTTAAACCAGAGCTGCGAGGCTAATAAGATCGTTATAGCAGAATCATAATAATGATTCTTAGCGTGATTTTTCTATTAGAAATCACAAAATTGACAATTCATATAGTGATTCGTATCGGCACGCTTTTGCCGTATGCCTTTACCAAGGAAGTTATATACCTACGTAACTGGAAGGTTAACTGAGACAGAAAACGCGGTCCGCTTGAGAGATAAAACTTGGGCGGTGTGTCTCTTTCTAAAGGGTGACCATAATTTATAAACTAAACATTCCTAGTCCCTAAGGGGCCTTTTACATCATTTTCTGATTTACATGATGTTTCAGGGCATGATTTTTCAATTAAAATACTAATACAATTTTGATCCTTGATTTTGATTTCGATCCTTGGTTTCGATCCTTGAATTCGATCCTTGATTTCGATCCTCGATTCTTGAATCTTGAATCTTGATTCTTGAATCTGATAACTGAAATCTTGAATCTTGAATCTTTGATGTGACAGCTGTCAAATTTAAAACTGCCATATCTCGGTAACTACTCGTCCTAGACTCCCCGTTCTCAGTTCAAATGAAAGCTATGACCAAGATCTTCATTTGAAGTGACAGCTGTCAAGCTTCAAATGGCCATATCTCGGGAACTACTCGTCCTAGACTCCCCGTTCTCAGTTCAAATGAAAGCTATGACCAAGATCTTCATTTAAAGTGACAGCTGTCAAACTTCAATCAGCTATATCTCGAAATCTACTCATCCTAGACTCTTCCTTTTTAGCTCAAATGAAAGCTATGACCAAGATCTACATTTTCAATAACAGCTGTCAAAATGACATCTGTCATCTGAAATGTAGATCTTGGTCATAGCTTTCATTTGAACTGAGAACGGGGAGTCTAGGACGAGTAGTTTTCAAGATATGGCCGTTTGAAGTTTGACAGCTGTCACTTCAAATGAAGATCTTGGTCATAGCTTTCATTTGAACTGAGAACGGGGAGTCTAGGACGAGTAGTTCCCGAGATGTGGCGGTTTGAAGTTTGACCGCTGTCACTTCAAAGATTCAAGATTCAAGATTTCAGATTCAAGGTTCCAGAATCAAGGATCGAATTCCAGGATCGAAATCAAGGATCGAAATCAAAATCAAGGATCAAAATTAAGGATCGAAACCAAGGATTGAAATCAAGGATCGAAATCAAGGATCGAATTCAAGGATCGAAACCATGGATCGAAATCAAGCGCTGATTTTGTCGAGCGCGATAAGGTAAAAATATCCTGAAATTTAAATGACATGGGCACACTACTAATCTAACAACGAGTGTGAAAGAGACAAAGCTACCAAGAAAGCCTTTCAACAAGACCTAAAATCCTTATAACCAAGATATGGCCGTTTGAAGTTTGACAGCTGTCACTTCAAATGAAGATCTTGGTCATAGCTTTCATTTGAACTGAGAACGGGGAGTCTAGGACGAGTAGTTCCCGAGATGTGGCGGTTTGAAGTTTGACCGCTGTCACTTCAAAGATTCAAGATTCAAGATTTCAGATTCAAGGTTCCAGAATCAAGGATCGAATTCCAGGATCGAAACCCAAGATCGAAACCAAGGATCGAAATCAAGGATCGAAATCAAAATCAAGGATCAAAATTAAGGATCGAAACCAAGGATTGAAATCAAGGATCGAAATCAAGGATCGAATTCAAGGATCGAAACCATGGATCGAAATCAAGCGCTGATTTTGTCGAGCGCGATAAGGTAAAAATATCCTGAAATTTAAATGACATGGGCACACTACTAATCTAACAACGAGTGTGAAAGAGACAAAGCTACCAAGAAAGCCTTTCAACAAGACCAAAAATCCTTATAACCAAGATTAAATTATAATAGATCGTTGTGTAGTCGTGTTATGGTTCAAAACCCTTTGTACATTAAATGTCAGTAAGCATTCCTGTATGCCTTTACCCATATGCGTCTGATTCACAAGCGGGGATTTTTTTTTTATTAACATTATTGCTTCAGAATTAAATAAATAAATATTGCTGGAAATTTGACACAGCGCCATCTAGCCCGAACTAAGGCAAGCTTGTAGTATGGGAACCAGATAGATTACTTATATATTTGTAAATACATTCTTATAATACTTTATAACACTCAGACACAGACAAACGTCTATATTCAAAACTGTTTGTCCTGCGTGGGAACCAAACCCACGACCTACAGCGCAGAAGGCAGAGCTACTACCAACTGAGCTAAGAGGCCAGTCAAGAATTATGTGTGTGTAATTATTTTTTTTATATTATTTCGTAGCTGTCAATTATGTCTAGCAATAGCAAGTTTTCTACGCGCTTAATTGCAAAAACTGAACACTCTGTATATGAACAAAACTCCACGTCAAAACTACTCGCAAGACGGGTTCCTGTAATCCATACCCGAAGATCTATACCCGCTGTAAACGGCTACCAAATTTATTAGTTAATGTAAATAATAGGTACCCGTTTTATATGACCTTCAAGTTATTTTAAATTGGTACAGTCAACTAGAAAATATCGTATGAAATTTTGACAGCTTTAACAAGAGCAAACAGTGTGATTTATTAGGACGAGTAGTTTCCGAAAAATGGCCATTTGAAGTTTGAGTGCTGTCATTGAAAATGTAGATCTTGGTCGTAGCTTTCATTTGAGCTTAGAAAGAAGAGTCTAGGATGAGTAGTATTAGAGATATGGCCGACAATAAAATAATGTAAATCTCTCAAAATGACATAATCTCTCATCTTGACTTAATCTGTCAATTTGATATAATCTATCAACTCGACATTATCTCTCATTTTGACATATTCTGCTATAATTCATCAGTAACCTTTATGCTTTTATTTTTTTCCGTTGGTCCATGTAGTCACGGGACCTCATGGGAGTATCCAGCATTAGCTGAGACTGTGCCTTTTTAGCACCACGTGTATGTGAACCTTTTTATCGTGTGTTTTTATGTTTATAACTTGCTCTGTGTATCTTTTTCTGTTCTGTATCCTCTGTGTGTGATCATGCCTATTTTATTGGAAATCGTTGTTGATTTCTTATGTTATTTTCATGTGAAATATAGATTTGACCTATTTTATTCGTTTATTTGCCTGACTGTACTTCACCTTAATAATGAGAAAAGGTAGCCATTTTCGTCATCGTTTACTGGATTTTGGAATGCGGGTACAGATTACAGATAAATTCGGTACTGGATTATCGGGGACAGTTTACAGGAACCCCGCAAGACGGCTTCGATGATTGATGACGTAGTTGGGATATAACTTATATTATCTGCTGTGTGTGTGATAGCAAAAATATAAAATATTTACATTACGACCTATAATTTATATTATCTGCTGTGTGTGTGATACGCTTAAGTATAAAGTTTACTTCTTACTTCGACATCTAACTAAATATTCCGTAAAAAAGGGATGAGTTCAACACAAATTGTGCGACAAATTGTAGGAATAACATTTTTCGAAAATATTGTAAGTAAGTACCTACCTACCATAAAAATTAAGGCCCCAAACCGAATGTACCCTAAACCGAACCCTATAAGCTTAAAATACAAGCCTTAGCCTATAAGCCAATTAACTAATTTCAGATACTTAACTGAAAAAAATAAATTTAAGGATAAGTATTATTTTTAAATATACTCACCCAAAAAAGCAAATTTGTAGCTAACTCTACCAAACTACATTACAAATAGAACCTACTTACAGTCTAACAAAAAAGGTTCCGACGTACTAAGAACCTCCTACTTTTTTGAAGTCGGTTAAAAACATAGAAGGCAATATAGAATTCCAATAAGTTCCTAGAGAAAAACTAATAATAAATATAAATAATCAGTGTGATATGTTAATATTCATAAAATTATCAAAGGCCTGTGTCACGTACGGAGAACTCAAATAAAGTTCACTTATTTATTACAACGATATTAATTAATGTTTCGCGAGTTAATGAGTTACCTTTCAAATAAGTGATTCATCCATTTCAATTTGCAATGTTAACAACTCTACTTTTAATTTTTTTATTTACACTTATTTAAAAATTAAGAATTACGGTCTTATGCATAAAACTTAGCGAGACGACCAAGCTCACTGGAGCGTTGTTTAAAAAAAAACAGCGCTCTAGCGAAGCTGAAGGTCTTCTTCTTTTTATTTAAGGGGTAGCCCCTTGTCGGCATAACTGATGTTTCTTTCTCCACGAAGCTCTTTCCAGGGCAGCCTCCTTGACTTCCCTATACGACATGACAGCAACCTTCTCTTTCACTTGGCTCATGTAGCCTATCCTCGGTCTTCCTCTTCCTCTCTTTCCTTCCACTTTTCCTTCAATGATGTTCTTAATGAAGCTGTCATGTCGTATAAGATGGCCAATCATCTTCCCTCTTCTGTTCTCGACAACTTGCAACAACGATCTTTCCTCCTCTACTCTGTGCAACACCTCAATGTTGGTGACTCTTTCCGTCCAGCTGATCCTCTCCATTCTACGCCAACACCACATCTCAAAAGCTTCCAATATTTCTTTGTCCCTTTTAGTCATTGTCCACGTCTCACAAGCTGAAGGTGCACTAAATTTTTATGCACAGCTCTTTTAACCGCCCCGTAGGTGTAAATTCGTTGAAACAATTTCCTCTACACAATGTCCTCTTCTAAACTTCAGAAGTTTTTTTTTATTGACTCATTTATGAATTCATGTTTTGTAGTTCTTATTAGAAAGCTGTTGTCTGATAAGGGGGGAAGAAACAGTCGCATTAATTGAATCCAATCTATTCACGTCCTTGGCTGACTTTAGGTGCCAGAAGGCTTATCTGGCAGTGTTCCATCATCCCGACATCTTGTAGGCACATATTTCAACTACGTGTCTGCTTTAATTAATTCGCGCTACCAGGGCCGTAGTTAGAGTGAAGAGTGCTACTTTGGCATAGATTTTTGTTTCTTTTTCCGCTTTGGTGGATAGTCTTTCCTTTTAAATACGGCTTTTTCTGCATTTTCGAACGTCTTTAGAAAAAATTATAATATAGGGAAAATTCGTGTAAATACCCGATGCTTACTCAGCTCTTCGTGTGAAGACTATTAAGGTGCTAGGTGTGCCTACTATCAATCAACATTTCATTAGGAGTTTCAGTAGGTATACTCAATAGGCATGGTTCTCAATAGGCCGTGTTGCTTAGGATGTTGCAAGACCGTGACACGATTAGATAGAGCTCAGACAGCGAAACTTTGTCATGAGCCGACATTCAAAAGTGCTTTGATCTCTGTTGTTACTACTCTGACAGAGTGTGTCAACGACTCGACCGTATCCTTTATTCTTTTTAGAAGTCTTCAAGGTATAATAATTTCGTAGCAATCGTAGCATTTCGTAGCATCGTAGCGTAGCAAGGAGTGCCATCCTTTTTATCTGTTTCATATGAAAATAAAATAAACGAGGGAAGCTATTTACTTATACTTTTTGCTTAAAAGGTTAAAGGTACCTAATCTGTGTTTTATATATTGTTGTAAAACACGCGAAGGTCAGCACGGGACAGAATGTAGTAAGCAAAGGGAGGCCTATACCCATTACCCAGTAGGTAAGAGGACTCATGATGATGAAAATGATAAAAAACACAAGGGTTCGGCTGTCGAATGTTAATAATGTGTTCTTATTTAATAACTAGTTTATTGCACCTAGATATTATATGACCTAGGAAAATAAACCTACGGGTTTTCAACGTATTATGCCACTTTATTTACAGTTCATGAGCCCCCGTGGCAACCCCTAGCAACCAACATAGCTCAAAGCATAACTGGTCCCTTTTACAAAGTGAATTTGCACTTGATTGACCTTGTTTCTGAATTTGTGATTGAGATGAGCCTAGCCTCCGTGACCTAGCTCATTATTGCTCACGAGCCTATTATGAACTTTAGTGTAAACATGCTATGTTACGGAAAGGTCTGTGACCTTTTGAGGCAATAAATATTAAGGTCACTGTGTCACTGGTACTTGATACATTTATGCAACAATAGAATTAAGTATAAACTTTTACTTCATCATAGAGCAGAAGTAGGTTTTTTGTTACTCATGATGTAGCGCAACTTTTATGTAAATCAGGAAATATAGTTTTGCAATGCAAAAATATAAAATAGCAAACATAAGCCTATTTTTATGGAGCAATAAAAAGTACAAAAGCGAAGTGCCCTCGCTTAAATATCTATCTACGTTTTATAAAAGTGAAATGTCTCTAATCTATACATATAATAAGAATGAAGTCTAAGCTCAAACTTATAAGTATTCAATTAAGTGAAGTCAGTTTTTGATCTATATAAGCCTCGAGCACCAAAACACTTCGTAAGCGCGTTTTAGAATGTCCTTGAACGCAAACACTTCATAGTAACTGTTGGTAATCTGTGACTTTGAAATTTTCGTTTCTGTGTGTTTGACCACTAAGATCTCTGAAACTACTGAACTGATTTGGATGCAGTTTTCATTGTTGTATTACGGTAAGCCGGGATTAAAAGATAGGGGTTGTTTTATCAAAATCCGTTCACAAATAAAAAAGATATGTACATTTAAAGAATTCAATCTAAATTTCGAAACACTTGCTTTTCTAAAGAAAAGAATACGATAAAATTTGGCATGGATATAGATTACATCCCAGGAAAGGACGTAGGCTACTTTTTTTCAAATGTTATCATGGTTGAGATAAAAAAATAAGGGTTGCAAGTTTGTATGGGGAACAAAATGTTAGGTGACTCCGCCTCTTTTTGCACTCATGAAAATTTTTACACATTTTTTTATTACGAATGATTAACGATTTCAAAATTAATGATAATGATGTAATGTAAACCTATTCTAATAAACGAGCAATATTTGTCTTATATTTATGTGGGAAAATCCGTTTTCTCTTGCAATGTGGTTCGTAATTGAACCACTAGATGGCGTTCGTTGGTTGCCTCTTAGGCCAAGATGTTTAAAAAATAGATAAAATTGTCAGTCATGTCACACTAGATGGCGTTCGTTTAACGATTATTTTTTCTCTATTTTTACATACGAGCAGAGCTCGGTCGCCCAATATGTAGGTATTGAAATAGGTACCATTCAATACATCCAAAATTCATTAAGTAGGTAGGTATTTTTAATCTTTTATCTTACAACGACACAAATAATTGGTTGTAGAGTACGCGCCACCACTGAAGTCCGATAGAAGCGGCGGCGCTGCTATCTAATCGCAGAAAAAAAAATTACGTAAAGTCCAATTATGGCTTGAACATTAATAAGTAGGCAATTTTGTACGTTCGTTAATTCTACACACCAGAACAACTGAACGGCCGTGACTAAAAGGGCCGAAACACATAACGGCGTTGCGGCGCCGCGCCGCTGAAATCGGCAGTTTGCGTTGCGGCGTTGCGGCGGCGTCGCGAAAAAGAGCGTTATGGTAGGGTAACCACAAAGACCTTTTACCTGTAGACACCCTTTCAGCCTCACTCACGTAAACACGTTCAAATTTATTGACCATAAAAGATCCATAGGTACTTATTTCTGCTACTTCAGTGTCATCCTTATCCATACTTATTTCTGCTACTTCAGGGTCTCCCGGAAATTGTTTTATTATGCTGGTTTGTGCTGTCCAAGTTTGTCAGAACCGCCGCGGGAAACCTGATGATAAAAAGCTCATATACCATCGATAAGTTTTGAATTTATCCTGAGTTTACAAACTGCTTCTGGGTTACGCGTTTTGTTTGAAAGAGTGATAGAAACGCTGAGTCATAACGCTGGATTTAGCAGCGCCGCGCCGCTAAAATCGGCGTTGCCGCCACCGCCGATTTCAGTGGCGCGGCGCCGCAACGCCGTTATGTGTTTCGGCCCAAAGAGAATAATAAAGTGAATAATACAATTAGTTGCCGTAGGACTTGAGTGCTGGCGCGGACTCTAGGTAGTATTTCATAAAACGTAGTAGGTAAACATGAAGGGCCTTACTTTGAAAGATGTTTAAAGTGAAACACTGGTTATACAATGTCCTGTCTTTATTTGTGGATAGTGACAAACAGAGACAGGACGTTGTTCAACCAGTGTTCACCTTAAACATCTTTCATAAGTAAGGGGGGAAGTTTCAAATGAAGAAATGAACAAGCAATTCATTCAAAAATTAAAAAACCCGGCTGAACTGAAAAGTTGGAAACAGCATTATCTCAATCACAAAATTAAATTACAATTTTATTATTAGGTAGGTAGGTATCTAGGGTTCGATGCCGTGCGCTTTTTCCTAAACTTTGTTGTCACAGTTGACACACAGATGGCTCTGTCTGTTCTAAACGTTGCGTGTGACTAAATAGAAAGTTTTAGTATGCGTTTTGTTTAGCAATAACATTAGGGCGAAAAATAGATTTTCAAAAATTTTGGAAGTCGATTTAGTTTTTGAAGATGTCATGTTAGATTTTTCAAAAAATTATATTTGATAATCAATCCACCAACCTCTTGATTTTGACATGGATTTTGATATGATGGCATGATTTTTATTTTCTAAATTCACACATTGTTGCATTTTCTAGGCGCACTATTTGATTTATCGAAATAAAAAGTATCCTAGAGCACAATCGACATAGAGACGATTCTAACGATACCTCATTCATCAAAATCCATTGAGCCGTTTAGGAGAAACGTGGTAATAAAGAATATTACTTACATACCCACCCACCCACATACATAGAAACGCGCGATCTACATAACCCTGTGACTTGACAGTCAGCCGGGTAATTAGGCACGTAAATTACGTGATACCGGGTACTGTGTGAAGTGTTCACTTCACACAGAAATAATCTTTAGGTACGTGACGCAAAGTAAAAAAGTGATCTAGGTTTTAGAGATCTTTTAAACCAAATACCTAGGTAGGTACCTACCATCGCGGGCGTTTTCAGAAGATCAGCACCACAGTTTCATCACAATCTGGTCAATGGTTTAGGAACGCATAGCGGACAAACATACTTAGGTAGGTACATTTTTATTTAGATATGTACCTACCTACCTACATAAGCATTGTCCCATTAATTTCTTCACCTGAAACGTCATGCATGACCATCCAATTCAAAAACGTAATACTTAGTACCTACTAGGTAGGTACGTTAATAAGGAATACCTTCCTACAACCAATTTGTGTCATTGCAAGTAAAAAGATCAAAATACCTAAGTAGGTAAGTACTTATATGAATTTCGGATGTATTGAAAAGTAGGTAGGTAGGTACTTACCTATTTCAAAAAAGTGATAAGAGTATTATGAGTAAGTAGGTACCTATGTAGATATGTATTTACAAAAAATATAGGTACCTACCTATGTAGACACCTAAAAGTATTCTATCAGTTAGGTAGCTGGTTCCATTGTACAAGCTTTGCTTAGTTTGGATCTATTCTATTCTATGGTTTGGGGCTAGATGGAGCTGTGTGAAAAATGTCCACCAATATTTATTTGTTTATTTATCCTATTCTAATAAACGAGCAATAATTGTTTGATGTTTTAAGTTTGAAGTTTGTTTGTATGTAGGTACCTACTGAGGTTCTCGAAAACGGCTCTAACAATTTCGATCACCACCAATTACATTATAAGAACGCATAGCGGCCAAACATACCTACCTACATACATTTTTATACCTATATAATAGACAACCAATTTGTGTCGTTGGAATTATAAAGATCAAAATAGGTAAGTACCTACTTATTTAAGTACCTACCTGTATGAATTTCAGATGTAAGTACCTACCTACTTACCTATTGAAAAGTAGGTAGGTAGGTACCTATTTCAATAAAGTGTTATCCTATCCTATTCTATTAAACGAGCAATATTTGTTTGTCTGTACCTACTAACGTTCTCGAAAACGGCTCTACCTAATGATTTCGATAAAATTTGCGGTACATAAAATTTGCGGTACAGGGGTTTAAGGGGACGAAAAATCGATCTAGCTAGGCTAGGTCTCATATCTGGGAAAATTCGTTTTCTCGACATTTTCACGCAAAAAGGTTTACCAGTGCAATGTGGTTCGTAATTTCACAATTTCTGTTGAGACTAAAGTGGCCAAGTGAAATAGGTGTCCGCCTCTCAACCGAAGGCTTCGAGTTCGAATCTCAGCCAGTAAAAGTTTACTTTTTGTAAGTTTTATTTCTTTTTCTTTTTTAATTTTTATCTATTTGCACCCGAGCATAGTTCGGTCGCCCAGATATTAAAGTATTAAGTACCTACCTAAAGTATTTACAAAAAAATATAGAAGTAGGTACCTATTCTATCAGTTATCTGGTTCCCATAGTACAAGCTATGCTTAGCTATGCGATTTTGATGAAATTTGCGGTAGGTACGGGGGCTTACGGAGGCGAAAAACCGATCTAGCTAGGTCTCTTATCTGGGAAAATTCGTTTTCTCGGCATTTTCATGCAAAAAGATTTACCAGTGCAATACCTAATGAGTTTTAAAAAAATTGAATAAAAAGAACCTAGCCCATGTGTTATTTCAGGTCATAATCTATGTAGGTAATATATTCCAAGTTTCAATCAAATCCGTTTAGTAGTTTTGGCGTGAAAGAGTAACAAACATCCATCAATACATCCATCCTCACAAACTTTCACATTTCTCATATTAGTAGAATTAGCATACGCGAACGAAGTCGCGGGCACAGCTAGTATCAAATATAGAGCGACCCATTTTTTAGCCAAATGGAAAAAAAAACTGATTCTTGGCCGTATTTTATTATTGAGGAGAGTAGAATTTTAGCACGATTTTTGAGAAAAACCTACTGCGATGCGAACATACTTGAACCAAATTGAGTAAGTACTGAGTATTTTGATGAAGAGCCAGGTAAAATGAGTGAGTGAGGCGAAAGATGTGTGTCAGGTTCATAGAAAGTGGAAATTTTTGGCCTCTGCCTACCCCTATTTTATATGACTAAAAAAATTATCGGTAGTTACCTATTTATTTCGTTTGTTCTAAAAAAACAGCGTGTCTAAAAAGCCCAATTTAGCTGAATCATAATAATTATTCATAATTATGTTTTTTTCTTGTCAGTCTCATGTCTATGAAAAGAAACGGGATATAATATAATTCGAATTATGATTCAGTTAAAGTACCCTTTTTAGACCCGCAGCTAGGTATTACCTACATACCTAATAATGTACAAAAAATATTCTTACTTATTTATTTCAGAGCTCTTTTAAATTCTACTCATACTCATGATTTGAAGAAACGTAAATAATATTTGAACAATCGTGTCTTGGCAAACAAGCTATTCAACTAATGCCGTATTGGATTTTCGCCAAAATGGTATTTTTCTCTTGAATTCGACACAAAAATTAAATTTTCTGTGGGATTGTTTCCTTTGGGAGAACTTTCAGTTTCCTTAACTTTTCAGCGGTTTAGTTCTAAATGTACTTTTCCATTTTCTATAAATTGAAAAAGTTTAAGGAACTACAAAAGTTTTAAGTAGGTACCTACTTACTCGTAATGTTGCCGTCATTACACAAATATTTGGGAAAGTGAAGATGTAAAAAAAATCTAAAAAAACATCTAGGACTATGGAAAGCAATTCATGAATTTTTGACTTTTTTTATAGGCTCGTATGAAAGCTTGGTAGGTATCTACCTACTTAAATTTAAGCTGTGTCTCGAGTGTCGACATTATTAAGAACTCTGAATTTAAATTGAGTACTATGATAGGTATAATTGAATACCTATATAGTACTGACCTGTAGTAGGCATGCCATGCCGGCTTTAAAGCTTTGTATCGACATGCATCGCCAGGTAAAGTTAATACGGGCCTGTATTTTGTAAAGGTCGTCTTCTATACCCACCGATGCGTGAGCGAACACGCAATGCAGTAAATTATGAAAATCATTTATAACTGCAACATGACGATCATAGATGACTTGCGCAAGAGGAAAATGTGGCCTCAGCCTATGAAATGTTAATGAATCAAGACTTCACTTGAGCATCAACTTGAATGACATTATAAAATGACCAGTAAGTGATAATATCCTGATTTTACCACTCACTGTTAAAAACTAGGTTTTTGTAAATACTGCTACACAATCCAACAATACTTTCCTAAAGAATGTATAGGTGCGCATCAATTTAGGACTGAAGATCTCTACACAGAGAAAAAAGCATTCTCTTCTCACAAAATCTAATCGATGCTATCTGGAGAATGAAATTAGATGGTCCATCTTAGCTGAAATCAGCTTGATTAATAACCCGTGTCGGGCCATTCCGAGCGAGTCGACGACGGTCGCGGTAATCGTCTTTAGAGCCCCTTGTTATCGCATCCGCAAGTACCTAGTTACGGAGGCATCGAGAATAGGTAATTTGCTGTGAGGAACTAGCATTTTGTTCGGTTGGCTCTCGTTATGGTAGCATCCAGGGTTTACTGGAGTACTTTGACATTCACGTGATTGAGACACAAGTTGTACTGGTTGTGTACTGTTACTTAACCTTATTAAATGCTCCCTGACACTATAACTCCTGCAATGGTAACTTAAATGTAATTTAATATTGTAGTCCTTAATTTCTAGTTTTAGTTCTTGAACGTTACTGATCGTGATCGCCAATAAACCTCACATTTAATACAGTTGAGATAGAGTTGCTGCTACGAGTACTTCTGCCGTGTGCAACTCATGTCGGTCATCGATCATCGTCCGGCAAATGGCAAATACAAATGGGTAATAAATTTGTATTGAGAAACATGGTAAATAGTAGTGACTTTGCCAAAAAGTTGACAGTCACTCCGGCACCCCTTACCAGCCATGGGTGTACCGGACATGTTGTAACCGGCGCATTCAGCAATGTAATTAGTTGGTTTGCAAGTTTCTACTTTCTCCACAGTTTGGGCCGGGCAATGATGAATCAGCATTTCATCATTCTTGACGGTGTCATGAAATATCTTAATCTGGTCAAGAGCACTAACATAAAGTTTTGTAATAAAATGTGGTAGATAAGTTCTTGACCATTTTCGTAATGTCTGCTCCTTTTAGAAATGTGTTACAATCTTCTTCAAATCCTGATACACATTTCTAAATACGAGAAGGTAATCTTGATGAATTGCGAAAATTTACATCATAAAGTATCTGATTTTTGATGTTTCAGAACCAATGTCCCTACCTACATAAAAGCTTCTTCAAACAGTAAAAACAAACAGAGCGGTAGAAATTACCAGAGCATTGTTAAGGTTAAAAAATATGATGAAAGACTTTTTTTGCTAAATTTATACAATTTCATTAGAGAAAAGGTAAAAGGTCAATATTGCATGAGTACCCCAGAATATAAAATGCGACGTGTGAGTACCTAGACCCGCAGATTTCCCTGGTCGGTCATGAATTTATCATGCAGACCACCTAGGCACTAGTTTTTGAAATGTTTCGTTAACTTTTTAGGCCTGGTTTCAAAGCTCAGCAGAGCTAAAATGGTCGCTAATGCAGATTCACAATAATATGATTCACGGGTGATTTGTATTGATATTGCTAAAGCATTTCATCTTTAATTACCGTCAAATGTTAGCTGAATTGTACGCAATTCAATTCACAGCAGAATCACATGCTAGGCCTTAAATTGCCACACGAAAAAAAAAACCCGGTTGGTTTTCATTTAATATTGCATCGTATTATTACTACTAATACTCTGTAAATAAGTATTTGGTTTTTAAGTAAATATTTAGTATGTTTTATTATCATTATTAAACATAAATAATATTTTCATTACTCATACACGGAAAGTACGCTTGAAGTTACCTGAACAGAGGGATGAAAGTAGCACTTTTCCGCCCTGGGAAGCAATTTTCCCTGCTGTCAAATTAAAAAAAAATCATTCTATTTTGACATTTCTATTGAGTCATATTGAAACTTTTTACACAGCAAAAGTAATATTTGACATTTCTATTTTACCTTTTTATTGAGAATTGCTGTAAAAAATATTTTCAACAATTTAGGTATTACATGAGTATTGGTATTAATAATTACTTTTCACTAAATTATTATTATTTAAACAAAATTTTGAGCTTGAAATATTTACCATCTTCAATGACAAAAAATACTGGCTGAAAAAAAGGTGGGCGCCTTTTTTTTTTTTTTTCAGTGGCAAGCTACCAGCCAATATTTTTTTTAAAGCACCAATTCGATTTTTATCTGTTTTGACGATCGAGAGCAGAGATTTTTATAAAATGAGCTAATCAGGTTTTTATTTACTTTCCTAATATTCGAAATGAAAAGCAGAGTGTTTACCTCGGGTGAAATACCTTTTACGGCACTCGAACTATTAGCGCCCTCGCTACGCTCAGGCGCCAAACCATCTCGTGCCGCAATAGGTTACTTTCAACCCTCGTGCAACAATCTACTATTTATTGACACTTAGTGCAATTCCAATTCATAGGTGACCATTTTATTTTACGATTCTCCACAAAACTGTCAAACAATAAGATGATATTGCCGGTACGGAATTGTCAACTTTGTGATTTCTAATACGAGAATCTCGACGCAAATCATTTGTGAATCTGCATTAGCGACCATTTTAGCTACGCAGGAGTACGCTTACGTTTCACAAATTTACGAACCCCTAAGGCCCAAATGGAATAACAAACTTCAAAGTTAACACGTTCACTGTCCCAGAACAAAAGTCAAAAATATACCAGTACGTTCAAATGAAATTTAGTTTTAATCTAACAAATAGTGTCTAAGGGTATACAATTAAGATAATATGAGGTCAAAAATATGTAGTTTTTCAAGAAAAACGTCAAAAAAACTTTATGACTCTAGAAGGAGTCATGGACGTCTGAACATAAAATTGTATGACTCTGTTTGGAGTCATGGACGTACGAACTGAATACGCTATGACTCCATGGACTCGTCGATATAAAATACGAAGATTATTATTGACTTTTTTTGGTTTATCTGTGGTATGAAGTGTCAGATGTCAAAATTGTTGACACAATTACGACACTGACATTTCTTATGGAGGGTATTTACGTCATCTGTGTTAAAAAAACATTATGATTAGAAAAAATCAAATGAAACAAGTACTTACCTTCTTTCGTAACTTTTTTTGTGCGAAAATAATAAAAAAACAAAAAATTATAAAATTTATTACCCCAACAAGATCCCCGAGCACAAAGTCAATGCTCAACCCAAGTGGATGAACTACCCTCAGAAATTTTTACAGGTTGGGAGAATCTCTCTCGTCAATTTATTCACTTTGACGCATACAGGGATGTTTTCATTATATTAAAATAGCGTTGTGCTGTCCATTTATAATATATTATCATTGATTTAAATGAATAATTAAACTAGAAATATCATTTTTTAATTTTAACCATATTTGGGAAACTGGCAACATTTTACGTAGGCTCTTTTGAATTTTATGTTGCCTAGTTATCTAACCATACGTCCATGATAATGTTTCTACTCATAATTATACGTCCAGTGAAATATACAACATTTAGTCTAACCTGGTAGTATGACTCCAACCAGAGTCATGGACGTATGAATCTGGTACAAATGTGACTCCATTTGGAGTCATTGGACAGTGAACGTGTTAAGGAAAAGTTAAATGGACGAACATTGGTAGATTTACAAAATAGACTCCAGAGTTATAGATACTACTCTTAGTAGGTACTACGAGTTAGTCATAAATCTTTATTTGTACCTTCAGCCATGAAAGTGATCTTCCTTATCAAATTAATAAATCTATTTCTACCTTTGACACAACTTTCACTGACCTACTGTGCTTCAGCAATTGAAAGGAAGTGGGACAAGTCTCAAAGGGGCAATAATATGCTGACATGGGACTGCTGATTCGTGAGCTAAGTTGCCATCAGCCGGGCCGGTAATGGGTGAAACATCGTCGTGAGGATCGAATGTAATGAGGTCACCCTGAAGGAATGTCCGGCCTTTTTACCCGTTCTACAAAAGTTCTATCTAACTTATGAGGCGAATTTGTGAATGCTTTTATTGTTTTTCAGTCGCTTTGTTCAATCTCATCACGCTTTATTGGAAGGCAAAATGTCACGAATTATTCTATTATTGATTTAAAATTGTCTTTAAGATGCCCCTTTGCAGTGAACGGAAGATCGAATCTAACATCTCTATAGAATTAGAACTCGAAACTATACCTCAAAGTCGATGACTACTTCGATAGTCAATGAAATCCAATGAAAGTTTATATTCTAATTCAAATTATCTTGGTTGCAAACCTTCGGCCGATCCTTTAGTCATATCCCAATATGACGAAATGATAAAATGAAATATCTCTTTGGAAAGATTATGACCGACTTATATAAACTGCACCTTGTTAGCGGCTAGATGCGTGACGCAATACACATCTTTGACAAAGGCAAAACTAACAAACGTAAACGGTGAAAGTTCACACTTCCTCTGCAATTGCTTTTTTTGCAGTTATAAAAAGCCTAAGTTAAATTACAATATAAAATGGATCCTTTTATGTGTTTTTTTTATTTCTATAAAGACATTTTATCACCAAGAATTGGCAAGAACCCTTCAAAAATTAAGCTTCAAGATACTTTGAAGAATTACCTGTGGATAAAGTCATGAACTTGTTTTTAGCTTTGATAAAAAATTAAAATAAAAGAATCACGAATTTAGGTTCTGCTTTGAAATCCAATAATTATAAGTTTTTAGTTATAGGGCTCAATGTCAATCAATTTGAAATGCTGTAGCAAAATATTTGAATCCTTAGGTAGGTATCTATTAAAAAAGTGTGGAGATCGGTTACAGGTACCTAACCAACAAAAATTTTACGTTATGCTCTTTGCAGATGTAGGTACTTACATGTACTTTACAAAAGTATATAGGGTGAGTGGGGGCAAGATCGAACGGTTTTTTGATGAGATGAGCAGTGTTGCGTTTGATCCCTTGTAGAAGAAAATGTATTAACTTATGCTAAAAATTAATTAGTTGTCCTTAAAGAGGAAAGAGTCTACTTTTATATTACATCAATAATTGCCTGTTATATCTGTTCCAAAAGTAGAAAAAAATAAGTTAAAATATTTTTTCACGAAAAAAAAGTTGGGGGAAGATGGAAAGGTGGCGGGGAAAGATCGAACGTTTTTCTAAAATCGTGAAATCAGACAATAAATGAATATTAGGACGTAGTTGATGGCCCCTAGTCTATAGCATTTTTTGTCCTGAAAACTCTAAACTGACTCTTGTCCCAAAATTCCTGTTTTTAACAAAGTTATAACAGATTTTCATATTTAGAATATATCAATCTTACCCCACCGGGGGAAGATTGAAGTAAAGGTTCTCAAACTTTTCCACTCGAGGTCAAAGGTCAATGACCCCGGGGTCAACGGTCAATGACCTCAAGTTGATCCGTCATGGTTCCCTCACCCTAATACTCCCGCATCCCCCCTCTCCCGAAGTATGATAGGGCGTTGTTTTTTGTGAAAAAATACTAAGTATTTTTTTTATAGTGGTGTGTTTTGGACGTTTTACTAGTAAGTCGTTGTGCCACTCAAGACATTGCCACCATATAGACGTTTTAATATATAGACGTTCTGTGAACTACGTCATTTTCCTTGATAGACCTTCTGATACGGAGCGTTTTTTCTACACCTTGACCCAAATATCTCAGAAATTATAATTATCACTTACGAGATTCAATACTTTTTGTTTGTATTTTGATCAGTTCCTCTATCGATTGATACATTATGTTTCACCTCTGGCTGCCAAAACTATTTTTTTTTAAATGGCGGACAGTAGGTATGCCTGGCTCTATACATAAATGTTCGCACCTCTTTGAAACATAAGAGGGTACCTACATACCTATTTAAATAAATAAATAAAAAGTTCAGGAAAAGTTTGAGAACATCTGACTCTTACTATGAGTTTTGAAAATGAGGTAAAATTGGTACTTGTATATGTTCGTCTTACCCCGCAAAATTGAGATGGGGAAAGACTAAAAGTTGAAATAAATCCTAAACTACGAGAAGTAGCCATATTTAGACGTAATAACACAAGTAAGAATTAAAAATAATAAGTAGATATATCAATAAAACACTCGTACTTACCTTGTAGCTCAAGTTACTGGACACGGGGTAAGATGAAAGGACTTGAGCACTTTGCGTAAAAGTCACTGTGTCAGAAAATTGCACTTTTTACACAACCCCTGGACCTAAGCAGCAAATGTTGACTGGGGAATGAGACGTGACAAAATGGTGGTCTTGACAATGTTACCAGCACTGTAAAATGATTACTCAATCGGGAGTTATTGACTACTTTTTGTCTTACCCCGTTTTCGATCTTGCCCCCACTCACCCTAATATCTATTTATATATATCTATCTATTGATTGTAGTAGCTAAGGTAAAGTACAATGAGTGTTTGCTGAAATGATATCGTCTGAAATGGAGCGGCGCGGGACCGGTCCGGTCCACTTTACGCAACGATTGCATTCGTTGTTGGTTGAATTACTTCGAATAACTCGGTTATAAACACATGCGAATCAACTATGCCGAATTCGTGGGCTAACTTCATTATGAAATGCCTATTTCACAATCATCGGTGTTTCTTCAATTTGACGGCAAAGACTTATTTATTTTTCTTTTTCACTTGTGGATGTCAAGAAGTTATGATTTTGTAATCAGAGAAGCACCTAGGTACTAAGTTTGGGATCATCAAACTACTAAGTCGTGTCCTTCTAGACATTTCTAGATAAGTAAGTACGTACATATCTCTTGAAAATATCTCTTACCTTTACATTCTAACTGCAAATGTTAGGTATTTGATAATAGTGTTCTGTGGGCGGAAGTTACTAAGACACTGCTGTTCACGGTAAGTTTCTCTCTAGTTTTGCAAGCTCTGTGTATCTATGTTAGGCTTGGCAAAGCGCTGATAAAGTGCTACTTATGTTAAGAGCAACCGCTGTATCTACATAATATCTTAATGTACAGTGAACATGCCAAGTTCGGCAAGCTGACAAGAAGCCATTACGCACTCAAAAGTTTTACTACTAACAAACAATATTGCTCAAGTCTTGCAGATTACCCACCTGTCTCTGCTTGCTACACGGTTGCTACACGGCGATGTTAGTGCAGGTCAATTACATTGCAAACCTTTTTGAACACTAGTTGGCCAATTTGCGGGTACTTACATGTTCTGTACTATTGATGTGCGTTTTGTTTGCCCGTTAGTCTACATAGTACGCTGTGTTACACATTTTGCAATTTTTTGATTGGCCTACGCATGACTACGAAATGTTTTATGGCCAATTAGGGAAGTGGAAGAATATAATGTGCCAACATCAATTGTGGGACAAGGGCAGAAAAGTACCTAATAATGGGAAAATAATAAAATTAATTAGCATTATTGAATAATAATTAAAAGATTCATATTTTTCTATCGACAGAACCCGATAAGCTATTGGACCTGCGTAGAATCTTTCACAACTTTTAACGTATTGCCAGTATTGCGCTTGAAATTACGCGCGTCAGTTAGACGCGTGTAAAATTATAATAATAGCTCAACATTAAGTAATTAATTTATAAGATATTTTTAAATATGAAAAAAATAAAAATAAGATAAGTACCTACTTTTAAAAATTAAAATAGAACTGGACCTATAGGTACAATAATATTTACTTAAATTAAATCCACAAACCTTAAAATCAGAAGAAGTTACAAGCAGAGTATGAGTCCAATTTTCCCAAGCAAACACTGCTTTCAGAAAAGTCACTATAACCTTTAAATCCAAGTAAGGTATTCGCGTATACCTTGTGGAGAGCTCGAGTTGCGCCGGAGTCGACGGCTTAGCGGACACTGGCGGGCTGGCAGCCGTCGCCAGCTGCGAAAGTGAAACATCACACATTATCACTTACATCAGATCAGCCTAACATTTACCATGCTGGACACCGAAGGATGCATCGGAATAGTTATTTCTATATGGGGTCAGTGTGTGGTAGTTACATAGTGTAGGTAATCCTAATCTTCTGAATATAAAATGTGAACGTTTACGATGTTTCAGTAGCAAAAACAGATTTGGAATTTCATGAATAATAAGATTTAACTAAGTATTTCCAATAAGTAGATACCTACCTAAATCTTTTTATTCATCCTACACAGCTTTAAAAACGCACAGTAGGTATACTTACCTAAATAAACTTTTTTGGAGAAGGTTCCAACGACCGACCGTAACTTCAAAGGGTTCGAAAACAGCGCTACAATGTGTTAGCTCAAAAGCTTTTACTCTTTGACCTCAGCGCACAGCTTTCCACTTAGATACCCCACCTTTGCAGTAGGTACCTACCATGAAATCTGTTATAACCACGTTATAACTCATCAGTTCCAATTACCTACTAAGCGCGCTTCGGAGAGCAACCACCCTTTGTTTGCAATTAAATTAATTGGACGTCACTGAAGTTTTATTAGGTAGAGCCTGAAGGGTATGACAAAGAATCGAGATGATGAGGCGTGCCCGATATTTAGGAGAATGGATCATTAGTATTCATGCGACGAACCCGAAACTAATTATTCAAACCCTATTTATCTAACTAGTAGCTAGATATAAAGTTTGTTTATCTTATAAAAGGCTAAGCTTTGATTAATATTATAGCCCACCATATCCTTCCAAATGATTTTTTTTTTAGGTATTTAGGTGCAAGAGTTTCGCTTCCAAATTCATACAAACTCGCAAAATTTGATACTTATAAATTATAAAGGATAGTCTCCTAAGAACGTTTTGATGTAGCAACAACGGTTTTATCTAAGGTAGCTGTTACTGCCCCGTCTCAAAAATACATTTTAGCGTTTTCTGACTTTTCTAGTACTCTAACCTCAGTTGGTCCGATAAAACATTTTACCTAATCCTTATATGAAACAGGATTGATTGGCATCAAAAAAAGTTTTTGTGTAATTTGCTCATTTTCTCGCTGACTGTAAGTATACTTATTTTTTCAAAATCTGTGAATTCAGGTCGAAATATCTTCATTCAAAAGTTATGGATAGTCTCCTCAGAACATTTTCATGTAGCTGCAACGTTTAAGGTAGCCCATACTGCCCCGTCTCCAATATACATTTTAGCGTTTTCTGACTTTTCTAGTACTTACTTACTCTAACCTGAGTTGGTCCGATAGAGCCTTTTAATCCTTCTAGGAAACAGGATCGGTTGGCATCAAAAATGCCCATTTTCTCACTGACTGTGCATTCGGTTTAAACTTAAGTAGGTCAAGGTGCTGTCACCGACATAACTTGAGCTTATAATTATTATTGTCACCTATAGATTAGAAAACAGTGTGGAATATTTTACGAAACACTTATTTATTATGTAGATTAGATACCTAGGCCCAAATTATTTCCACATGAAAAGGATATCTTTAATTAATTATACCTACCTATGTTGAAAGCGTTATCCGGCCCCGAACGATTGTCGTTGTGAAGTAATAAGGTAAGTTATTCAATAAATTTTGCTTTCTAGTTGGAATTCTTAATTCAAGTCGATATCACTTAAATGGTCATCAACGGCTCTAGTCAGAAGCCGCAAAACAATCTAGCAGACGATATAGCAAAATGGATAAGACCTATGAATGAGATATTCTAAAGCTAGGTTCACATTGGATTTGATTGGGTTGGTAAATGATAGATACATAATGTGGGACCGGCTTTATATTGCTTTGGCACGTCTCTGTTGTTCTACGAAATGACTTTTTCTGGTAAACCGCATTTGACCCGCATAGTCTAATCTAAGCCCGTCCTGCATACATAATTACATCATCATCAAAGAAAGGAGTCAAAAGTTAAGAGTCAATGATGACAGATCTTTTTATAAAGTCTTATTTAAGTAGGTATGAAGGTCTACGACGAAGATTATAGGCTATTTTATTGCTTTCATTTTTAGTTTTTAATTTTAACCCATACTGTAAGCACAGCACATAATATATAGGTATATAACTGTAAGGTAAGGGAATATGAACTCACAAAGTAAGGTAAGTAGGTAGATGTGAAAGATTAGATTAGAAAACAGTACCTAGATAGTAAGTAAGTACTTACTTATCTCAATTTCCACAAAATTGTGAGCACGGTGTGAGGCACGCGCACAGTTGACACCATGCCTTTCAAATTTTTTTTTTTTAAATCACTAAACTTACAATATAACACTTGTCTTAAAATACATTTACTTGTAATGTAAACATGCCGTAAGCATATCACATAAAAAAAAACATATCTACAGTAGGTATGTTACCTAGTTGACACAAGCCTAGGGTAGCCCAGTGCACGCAAGGGTAGCCTTCTTACACATTACCAACATGGAATGTTTTTATCAGAAAGCCTCTTACCCTAATGCGGACACATCAAATGTGTAGGTACATAGCGAGCTCAGGTGTTTGTAACCTTTTTTTGGCACAGGATATCCAGATAATCCTCTCGTTTCTGACGGCTTTGTCTGCCGAGATGTACAAGCTCAGAATACGAATGTTATAGGTTTGCCTAAGCACGTACCTAAGTCTTCACGTAGTGCTCATTTACAAACACAAATTAGCAACAACCTTAACAGTACCTAAAGTAGTATAAAATAAAATAAAATATGATCACGACTTTATCCCCGGGGCGCGGTAGACATTCTCTCAGATCTTTAGGAATATAAGATCTTATAAAGATCTCTAAGGGGGTAAACAGAGGTGTTCAAATACATATTTGGTACATATCCAAATACCTACAATAGTTAGCATTCCGTGACATGTTGCAAGCCCATCTACGCTATTAGAAAGCTAACTGGTTTCCTCACGATGTTCGCCTTTACCATTTACTTAGAATTTAGATCTCGTGTCACCTCTCTATCTATACATAATTTACATAATATTATTTATATTTTGGAAACGAATTATTTTATATTAATCTCGTCAGCAATAGTGTAGGCCTAACATGCGCGGCATCGTGAGAGATATCTCGATCGGTTAATTAAACTGCTCTAACGTAGACGTAACGTAGACGTTAATTAACCGAGCGAGATATTTCTTTTCTCGATTTGTCTTGTAGGCCTAACATGCGCAACATCCAGAGTCGAGAAACAAGATATCTCCATAGGTTAATTAAACTGCTCTAACCTTCGAGCTTCCAGACCTCGAAGGCTCTAACTAACGTAGGTACCTTACCGGGATATTTCTCTCGATGTTGCGCATTTTAGGTCTGTTGGTCAACTGAAGTAGGTAGGTACCTAGGTGTTATATAACAATTATCACCTATCCCTTCGAAGCAGGAAAACCATTTAAATATTTGCACAATCCCCGACCTCGGGAGAACGAACCCTGAGTTCCCGCAAAACACGTTTAGCTCCGGAGTTATCTCATCTACCAAGACTACACAATAATACCGTACCTACTTAGTTGAACATTGTACATTGATTTGTCTGTACTGAATATTTTGAAAGCAGACTATAGAAAGACGCAATGGACACGCATCATGTTAGAAATGTCTGACTAGTGGATGGTATTATGCAATAGTTGCGTACCTACCTAAGCACGCGGAAGGTGGTGCCGATGCCATGCCGCCGGTGTGCAGTCGGGCAATGGAGCAGCCAACGCAATGCAAGCACGCCTAAAATTATGTGGTAAAGCATTGTATTATAATCATAATTACTGAGCAAACGCAATTAGGCTTCTCTAGGCCTGCTTACCACCAAATTTTAATTATACCGAGAACGAGACCGTTATTTTGCTCTTGCTTGTCGATAAAGTGGGTGCTCTAGCTCTAAATACTTACATTATAATGCCGTATTACCTATTATTATTTCACATGTAAGTACGGTCAGCAACTAAAGTAGAAAATCATAACTAATTCGCGTAAATTATATGATACAACTACAACCTATTTTATTATTACCTCTTCTTCTTCTTTTATTTAAGGGGTAGCCCCTTGTCGGCATAACTGATGTTTCTTTCTCCATGAAGCTCTTTCCAGGGCAGCCTCCTTGACTTCCCTATACGACATGACAGCAACCTTCTCTTTCACTTGGCTCATGTAGCCTATCCTCGGTCTTCCTCTTCCTCTCTTTCCTTCCACTTTTCCTTCAATGATGTTCTTAATGAAGCTGTCATGTCGTATAAGATGGCCAATCATCTTCCCTCTTCTGTTCTCGACAACTTGCAACAACGATCTTTCCTCCTCTACTCTGTGCAACACCTCAATGTTGGTGACTCTTTCCGTCCAGCTGATCCTCTCCATTCTACGCCAACACCACATCAAATATCAAATATCAAATACATCTCAAAAGAGAAATGACATTTTGGTTTTTGCTTCATGCTTTTCTTTGGAAACCTAGGTTTAGGTATGCTTATAATTTTCAAATGAAAATGATAGTAGGTAGAGTGCGCCGCAAACTCTATGGCGGCTGATCGACTTTGCGCAGGTACAGTCAACGCAATTGCGGGGAGGTGAAGGCGGTGAGGGGCGGGGCTAGGCGGACTATGTAGACAAAGTTTATGCTATTCTATTGCGTTGACTGTACCTGCGCAAACTCGAATCTACCGCGCACTTCAGCCACCATAAAGTTTGCGGCGCACTATACCTACGAGCCTACGACTCTACCAAGGAATTTGATAGATATCTAAAATGAACACCGTTAATTTTCCCGTCAACATGCACATTATCTCTCTCTCGTCCTGCAATTCTCACGCATCCTACCTAGTTCCAACTAATTACTCATTATTTGCGATTGTTAATAAACGACGGGTATACTAATGAGATGCACTTGAGGTCTTGAACCGCACAAGGCTAATCGTTCGTTGACGCGCGATTAGAAAGGGAAACCTTGACGCTTGAGTAATAATGCATTTATTATTTTAAAATAATTGGTCACTCATTTTTTTCGTTGGGCAATATGAACGTAAGTAAGCGCAGTTTCATTACAGCGCGGTTTGATAACATTTGTACAGTAAAATTATTCTTAAATCATTTTGGTAATAAATGCGAAGTGAAAGTCAAGATATATTATATGTAATAAATAACTTAGCATTACATACGTAGCATTGTTTCATTTACCTACAGTTGTTAATATCAGAAATGCCTAAAGATCTAGTTTTTATGTGGACTTCAAATGAAACTCTTACTAAAGTCCTCAATATAGTTTTATTTTTATAAGAAAATCATTTTCATACATCCTTCTCATCATCTATATATAAATACATTGAAGTATACGCGGTCTGGCATACAGCATTTCTCAAAAAATAGCATTGGCTAGTCATGAAATATTTAGCTAGCATTATAACTACATTAAATTCCATAACTAAGAATTTTTATTTATAATACAATTACGTATGCAACTGGATCTTTCAATCAATAATACATAATTTCAATATACGGTACGTTATAGGTACTATTTGAGATACTTAAAAAGAGAGTTTACATAATATACATGGTGTTCTTAGCATAGTTTTTTTTTCGAATTTAATTATCGTTGAGGCCGTGGCTGGGGCAATGTGAGATTTATAAGTTGTGATCAATGTTTTATTAAGAATAATAACATTAAAATATTACATTATACTACGTACGGAGGGAAATGGCCCTGAACGGACTACTATTCGCTGTTTCCGAAGCTTTTAATAAAACACGTCACGACTCATGTCTCATTCCGATGCCCCCGCCACGGCATCACGCTGTACATACGATAGATACTTCTATCGACAAATCACAAAGCAATATAACAACTATCATAAGTACGAAAAATCTTAATAACGTAAAAACAGCTGGCACAATGAAGATCTAAACAAGTTACATAATACATTAACATTACGTTATTACGGTACATACCATACATGAAAATATGTATGTCAAATAACAATATACACAATAAATTAGATCATGGAATGTTATTATTAATTTTCCATTTTGTTCATTAATGGCGATGACAGTGGGAATAAAGAAGACGCGATAAAAAAATAATATATAACTATAGTTATAGTTACTTAGAGCGAGAATATAACTATGCATATGGATATGCGAGTAGGCCACTAGAACACTTTAGACGTGAACGTGCGATTGCGGCGGTGCTACCAACATTGCACAATTTGCACATAGTCCGATGCCTGCGTTCTGCACTACACAAATCTCAGTAGGTCAATCCGAACAGTCCTGCGCTTTCAGAATTGGTTCACTTGGGAGTGATCTGGATCACTCAGTGGATCACTCAGTGTGATTCATATCACTCAAGAATCGCACCACCCAGTGGATACACGATAGTGATGCGCTGACAACTCCCGCGGATAGCTCATTCATCCTCCTTTCCAACTGATCAGAAATGAACCTGAAACGAAAAAAAATAGTTATATTACTTTGCTCAATCTCATACGTGGCAATTGTATTTTTGCGCAATGTGCTCAAATTATACACCAATGTTTACTTAACGAAATGAAAACATGACAGCATCTTCAAACCGCGATAAACTGCGGTCCCTTTTTTCAGATCTATAAGAATTCAGGATCCTTAGTCATAAAATACATTTTAAGATATAAGTAATATTAATTTTGCATAAGTTATTTTAAACTGACGATATTTTTACATGATTGATTCCCATGTCGCCGCCGAGGTCGGCCGCGAAGACCTTTGCCCAGCAGTGGGACGAGTTAGGTTGAATAAAAGATTCCCATGTGTTATTGTAATGTCATGTACAACTTACAAAAGTTTTGCAAGTGAAATGTAACGTACCGTTCAGTTGGTATGCGCCTCGGCGTAGAGCGTGGTGGCGATGTAAGTAGTTGGTACAAAGCCCTCCTCCCTTGTATGGTGACGTCGCACGCGCGTCCATCCGTCTCCAGCGTCCGTCTCTAGCACCAGTAAGCGCTCGCCAGTCTCCATACGCATTGTTGATCCGCTCCCTATTCCTGGACAAGCGATTTTGTTTAGAAAAAAATTACAAAAACTGAACCTTTTCAGATTTGGCTTGGTGGTAAGTATACAGGGTGTGGCAAATTCTTGGTCACTGAAGGGTAGCTACCTTTTCTCTTGTAGTTAGAAAGTTTTGTTCTTAGGAAACTTCAGTTTTATTTTGAAGAAAAAAATAATTGCATTTTTAGATTTTTGAAAAAAAGTACAGTTAGCCTAAAAAATTACATTTGTCAAAAAAAACAAGTTGATCTTAATCGACTCTATTTCCCACCAGGAACACTTCTTCCAAAGTAACTTATCAAATCAAATCGTAAGTTTTTGCAATAATTCAAAAAACCACATCCCATACATTTTCTATGAAATTAGTAGTTGTAAACATTATAGTGCTACTTATTCGATGGTTATTAATTTAATCTCGTAACTGCTTCGGCATGCTGGGAGGCTATTGTGAAGCGCGTATTTAAATTTAGAACAAAGTGCTTCCCTGCAGATGTACAAATGGTATGCTCCATGCATACCAACATCTATTGCGGCTCTGTCTGAAGCGCCTAAGGCTTTACAATAGCCTCCCAGCATGCCGAAGCAGTTACGAATTTAATTTTTTTTAACAATCGAATAAGTGGCACTATAATGTTTACAACTACTAATTTCATAGAAAATGTATGGGTGTGTTTTTTTGAATTATTTCAAAAACTTACGATTTGATTTGATAAGTTACTTTGAAAGAAGTGTTCCTGGTGGGAAATAGAGTCGATTAAGATCAACTTTTTTTTTTTGACAAATGTAATTTTTTAGGCTAACTGTACTTTTTTTCAAAAATCTAAAAATGCAATTATTTTTTTCTTCAAAATAAAACTGAAGTTTCCTAAGAACAAAACTTTCTAACTACAAGATAAAAGGTAGCTACCCTTCAGTGACCAAGAATTTGCCACACCCTGTATATTTCTTTTGGTTTACAAAACTTGATCAAAAATTCTAAACAAAGAAGATAACTACATAAAACATTTATATTATTATCTTTTTCTAAGTATTGCTATGAAAATAAAATTAAAATTCTGATCATCGACATAATTAAACACAACAGCTAATCAAAGATAAAGTATCAGTATCGTTAATGGCTCAGAATGGATGCCTAATCTGTTGTCATCTCTTTTCATCAACATAAAGCTTTCTCTAAAGCCATGATAGTTTGAAAGTTGAATATGAATAATGGAGTAATTAATAATAAAGGCTAGAGCTAGAAGTAAAACAAATAATTAGACGCAAAAATATTACTCAACTGCGAGTAGGCCCCGACGAGATTCGAACTCGTGATCTCCTGTTTACTAGACAGGCGCTTTAACCAACTAAGCCACGGCGCCGATGCGAACAGTGTTAAAATTATCTATCCTATTTTGTAGTAGGTAGTATTGTGAACATTCAATAAAAATAAAGTTGCTTATTAATACAGTAGGGCCGACGGATCTCGGCGTTCGTGAAGTTAGGCTTTGCGCTGCGCAGTAGAAAATTTTGTATGAAAAAGTTGCACTGCGCATCGAAACGGCTAACTTCACGAACGCCGAGATCCGTTGGCCGTACTGTAACTAACTTCACGAACAGTTTCCCGCCTCTCCTAGATTCTTCATAACTTAGAAAACAAAGCTTTAACATTACCTTCAAAAGCATAAAGCGCTTTGCAGTACCCCACAGGCTGCAAGTCCGGCTCGCAGTAGTAATAGTCGAAGTCAGACTCTTGTTCGTGTTCATCATTCTCTTGATCTCCGTTAGTGTGTTCGTGATGTGCCACAGCGACTTATCTCACCAGCTATATTTGACAATAATACTCTAAATCTAAAAGTACCTTCAAAAGCGTAAAGCACTTTGCAGTACCCCACAGGCTACAAGTCCGGCTCGCAGTAGTAATAGTCGAACTTAGACTCTTGCTCGTCTTCATCATTCTCTTGATCTCCGTTGGTGTGTTCGTGGTGAGCCACGTACAGTTCCCTGAATCTCCTGCCTCGACTCTTTATAACATAACTTGAAAAGTAAAGCTAGTACTATACCTTCAAAGGCGTAAAGCGCTTTGCAGTAACCCCACAGGCTGCAAGTCCGGCTCGCAATAGTAATAGTCGAAGTCAGACTCGTGTTCGTGTTCATCATTCTCTTGATCTCCGTTGGTATATTCGTAATGTGCCACAGCGACTCATCTCACCAGCTACATTTGACAATAATACTCTAAAATTACCTTCAAAGGCGTAGAGCGCTTTGCAGTACCCCACAGGCTGCAAGTCCGGCTCGCAGTAGTAATAGTCGAAGTCAGACTCTTGCTCGTGTTCATCATTCTCTTGATCTCCGTTGGTGTGTTCGCGATGAACCACGTACAGATCCCCGAATCTCTTGCCTCGACTCTTTATAACATAACTTGAAAAGTAAAGCTAGTACTATACCTTCAAAAGCGTAGAGCGCTTTGCAGTACCCCACAGGCTGCAAGTCCGGCTCGCAGTAGTAATAGTCGAAGTCAGACTCTTGCTCGAGTTCATCATTCTTTTGATCTCCGTTGGTGTGTTCATGATGAATCACGTACAATTCACCGAATCTCCTGCCTCGACTCTTTATAACATAACTTGAAAAGTAAAGCTAGTACTATACCTTCAAAGGCGTAGAGCGCTTTGCAGTACCCCACAGGCTGCAAGTCCGGCTCGCAGTAGTAATAGTCGAAGTCAGACTCTTGCTCGTGTTCATCATTCTCTTGATCTCCGTTGGTGTGTTCGTGATGTGCCGCGGCGAGTTCCCCGCCGAGGCCGGACTCGGGGGAGCCGCCGGCGGCGCGCCCGGCGACCACGCCGACGCCGGTGCCCGTGCTCACTGATGATTCTGATGCTGAGCGGGAAAGAGACTCGCTGTTGTTTGAGCCGATGCTAGAAGAAAATATAGTTTCAAAATACATCATAGAATTTTCTCCTTCAAAATGAGTATTTTTTATCTTAAAAATATCTACATATCTAATCAGCTCATTACCACCCAGCAGATTGTACAGTGTCCCGTTAAGTGTCGGCAAAGATTGCTTTCTGACACTGTATAAATCATCTAGTAAAGAAGTAAAGGCCTAAATTTTTTTTTACTCATTTACAAAGTTTGTAAAAATTGAGTGGACGTCACTTGTTTATAAACCACTCAATTTATAAAGCCTTCTCTTACGCCCGCGTGGATAAAAACACTAGTACTTTGTTTGTAGAGTCTTGGTGGTCTTTGGTCAAAGACACACACACACACACACACACACACGCACACAAACACACACACAAAGGCATTGTCACTTTAGAAACCTATAGGTATTAGTGTAACGTGTACCTACTAAAATTAAACAGTAATCCGCTCCTCTTCACCGCTCGGTGAAGAACTATCAGAGGGGGGTAGATTGAAAATCAGCGCTGTACCTATGTGCAGCAATTTTTGCTGAATTTATCCCTTTTGCCCTGTGAACTATAATTAAGTAGTATATAAGCAGCTTCTTTCTTTGTTCCTTGTTTTATGTATCACATGAGGCAATAAATGATTTTTTATTTTATTTTATTTTAAAGAATTGCTTAGACACAAGTGGCTAAATTAAAAATAAAATAAAAAAAACCGGAGACAATGTTATATTTTCCAAATCGGTCCAGGCGTCTTCGAGTAACATACATAAAAAAGCACAAAAAAAGAAGATTTCGACGAATTTGAGAAATTCCTCCTTTTTTTCGTCGGTTAAAAAATGACTTTCAAAAAAGGTCTACATACATAAGGTGACATAGAAAGTCCATAGTTTACCTTGTAGCCTGCTGTGGCGCGGCCCCGTTGGTTCTGGCGGTGGGATGCAGAGTGGCGGCCGCGCTAACTTGACTGTTCGCCTCCGCCAATAGCTCCTCATACTTGTTCAACTGCGCTCGCAGTTTCTTCAACTTGTCACAGCATTCATTCAGTTGTCCTGAAAATATTACATCATTTAAACTAATTTACTTATACTTATACTAATACTAGCTGCTGCCCGCGGCTTCGCTCGCGTGGTAGCCGAATAAAAAGTACCCTATGTAACTCTCCAGCCCTCCAACTATCTCCACACAAAATCACGTCAATCCGTCGCTCTGTTTGACGTGAAAGCAGGACAAATAAACACACTTTCTCATTTATAATATGGGTATGGATATAAAGAGGTAAAGTTTGTTTATATGTTTGTATGTGGTAATTTCCGAAACTATTCATCCGATTTCAAAAATTCTTTCACCAGTATTTAGAATGAACTATCAGGATGAACATAGGCTATAAGTTATGTACGTACCTTGCGGGCAACGTCGCGGGCGGAAATTAGTAGGTTATATTATTTCGGAAACATACGTCACAAATAAAATGTAGGGAAAGGTTTAAGTTTTAAACTTTAAAAGCTCCTGATCCCGGGAAGAATGTTTTTACCCGGCTGACTGTCAAGTCACCCGGGTTATGTAGATCGCGCGTTTCTATGTGCGTATGTATGTAATATTCTTTATTACCACGTTGCTCCTAAACGGCTGGATGGATTTTGATGAATGAGGTATCGTTAGAATCGTCTCCATCTCGATTGTGCTCTAGGATACTTTTTATTTCGATAAATCAAATAGTGCGGCTAAAAAATTCAACAATGTGTGAATTTTCAAAATGAAAATCACGCTATCATATCAAAATCCATGTCAAAATCAAGAGGTTGGTGGACTGATATCAAATATAATTTTTTTTTAAATCTAACATGACATCTTCGAAGACTAAATCGAGTCTCAAAATTTTTGAAAATCTGTTTTTCGCCCTAAATAGAATTGCTAACCAAAACGCATACTAAAACTTTCTATTTAGTCACACGCAACGTTTAGAATAAACTGCATCGAAACTGGTTCAGCCATTTAGAAGATATCTCATATTTAAGAAATAACTTACGCATTTAATTTAGGTACTCACAGAGCCATCTGTGTGTCAACTGTGACAACAACGTTTAGGAAAATGCGCACGGCATCGAACCCTAGATACCTACATAATAATAAAATTGTAATTTAATTTTGTTTTGTGATTGATAAGATAATGCTGTTTCCTACTTTTCAGTTCAGCCGGGTTTTTTTATTTTTGAATAAATTGCTTGTTTGCTTTAACATTGACTAAGCACATAATAGGCGATCCTTTGACAAGCTTTCAGATGCAAGGCTATTTTGAATGCTGTTCACTGACCTAATGCAATACGACCAATAAATAACCAGTACCGTGACCGACATACGTTAAAAATCTACCGAATTACAAAGTACTGATTTATCTTTAAATCTCTATTGTATGCAAAATTTTCACTTACATACAATGGGCGTAACATCCTTGCCAATATGGTGTTGCATATAACCTACCGTTCGACCTTCCTTAAATGTATTATCCTTGTATGTATTGTATCATAAAAATATTTCTACGAAACTCAACATAAATATGATGTCATTGAAAAGATAATTTGGTCTCACGTTTGCAAGGAATGTTTGCAAAAAAAACCGTTTAAAAGTGCATATTTAGATACATAATTAAATTGAAGAGGCAAACATCCGTTGACTATCATGATATCTATTGTCTGGGTTAGACAAATGACTAACATGAATAATAAAAGATTAATCATTATTATACATCTTGGAGAAGGGCCAAGTTAAAAGTACACTAAACCCTAGCAGCGAGCTTGTATGAAAAATGTATGGCGAAAGATGTCTGAATCGTAGCAAGTGGAAAACCGTGGATTCTACTCCTATGGAAAAGAGGCGTTATTCAATGTATATATTTATTATAATTAATGTTTTAAGAAACAAAATATTCCTTAATTTGTTTAACTGAACCACGAGAATTAAATAAAATAATAAATAAATAATGCTGGACGCTTCACACAGCATTATTTAGCCCTAAAGTAAGCAGCTTGTGTTATGGAAACTAAATGACTGATATACTATTATCACGATATATCGGTTTTTCCTTACCAGACCAACCAGTTTTTATTCAACCCACGCCTACGTCGAGAATAATGTTACCTAATTTTAAAATAAAATGATGTCATACCTTCAACAGTCATGGGGTCCCCTAACGCGGGGCTAGTTTCGTACACTCCTTTCATCTTCATTAGGCCTTCCATTGCAGCCTGTTCTTGTGCCACCTAAAAACAATTTACATTCATTTACACTTGAATACTAAAACGCTACTAGTTTAAGTGGTTGACATTAATTGTAATTTTTAACGGACTTCAAAAAAAGAGAGGAGGTTCTCAATTCGTCAAAATCTGTTTTTTTTTTGTTTTGTTTCTTTATGTAGGTTCGTTCACTGATTACTCGAAGACGCCTGAACCGATTTGGAAAATTCTTTTTTGTTTGAAAATGTTTGATACTTTCCGATTGGTGCCATAAAAATTTGTTGAGGATCTGTCGAGGATCTTCGGAGTTATTAACAGAAATGCACCTCGAGAGTGCAGAAAATTGTTCAGCTTTAACATTGAAGTCGGTTTTATAATAGTCTTTGTGATCTAACAAATTAACTTTTTCGACAATATTTTATCCTGTTAAATACAAATTCATAGTTAAATTTGGATATTTTACCTGTTTACTTAATTCTAAGACCTTGGCCTGCAATTTCTTCTTCTTTTGGTTCGGTGGCAGATCTGAATAGTCCTCCTTTCCGTCCAACGACATGTTATTCTGAAATGTAAGATACATTATTATCATGATGTCACCAAACTTGTGTAAATACACGCTCACTGTCAAACACTCTCGCAAAGATAAATTCCACACAATAATATTTCAACTAGTCATTTTGTCCAGACTTTATTCAATCCTAGACTATACTAAAGATGTCACTAAACCACGTAGATCTCCATTTTAGTCACATACCTAAACTAAAACGAAAAAAATACACAAATAATCAAATCATACATAGAAATTGCGGAGTGCGCTAAAAACAATGAAAGCCGTGCAAGCATGGTATGTTAGAAAAAGCACAAGCAAAACAGACGAATCGGTTCATCAGATCTTTCTGTAAACATTGCGTAGTTTTGAGTTATTTTTCATGATCGACGATAAAAGTGAATGTGTACATTTTGCAGAATTAAGGCCTGAAGTAGACTATTTGACTGCGCAGATAAAAGTCTCTAATCCTACCAAACAACTGACTACAGGGTGGCCTAGTTTCATTGCCAAACTGAACTCTAAAACTCGATAAAATATTTTATCGAGTAACAAAAAAATTAGGACAATTTTTGCATACAAAGTGGAGTATTAAGATCCCAATCAATTTCGTCGCCTTCAATGTCATGCCTTACGTGCTTGTGGTACACAATTTGTCGATCGATGACTCACGCCCGAATCATTTACAGAAACATCGTATTGAGACCGTTCGGAACTGACCTTGATCGAATTGCACGCCTCGACAATCTTCTGCGGCCAAAGCGTTAGGCGGCGCGGAGTCGCGGGGAAGCAAAGAAATAACGATTAAATAATGATACGTAGAGATGTACGATTCAGGAGAATAGAAATATACTTATCATTCTTTGATAGACAAAATAAATCTAATCCTGTTCATATTGACTTGTGCAAGGCTTTATATTCTATCAGTTTCATCTTGAGGAAAAGAGATGGCAACAGATCTACCACAGCAACAGCGAATAATAGAGATAATCTAGATTATAGATGCATTATGTTTAGTATGTCTCGCTTATAGCATTCTGACAAAACACGGTAGAAGTGAATTCAGAAAGAAAACTATGCATAACTTTTTATACAATAACTATTCTCCTGAATTGTAAGAACAGGGTACAGACCACTTAGAAGGAGAGCCCCATGATACACAAAGTAGACAGAAAATAAAAAAATCATGTGCATTTGTTGGCTGGGTTTACTTATAAACGGCATTGTCATGTATTCTGTGTGCATTTTACTGTTGTATGAATACTATTTACTGGATTAAAACAACAAAAAATGTAACAAAAGAAATAAAAATAATACAGTTTAGAATTTAGTGGCAAAATCTAGCATAATTAACCATAAATATATTTATAAGGAAGATAATTTGAAGTATTACTTTCCTTATACTGCTATCAAAACAATGTTTGTTAAATAGAGCACGCTACAATAAGTTAAATCAGTTAAGTTACAGTCAAGTATCTACATTTGTTTTAGTACATTTTGGTAACTAAACACTAACTTGGAAATGGAATAACCAAAGATTTCAATTTCATTAATATTAGAAAATGTTATAGAAGTATAGAAATTCAACATCAACACTTACGTAAGTAACTGTTTTATAATTAATGTGTAAACTAATTGGATTTCATTTAATTAGTTAATATATTCTCAAATGATCATTGACTGCATGTTTACAAGTAAAGCGGTTAGGGTTCATTACATTTATTAAAAACAATGTAGTCATGACTGATAAAACATAATTGCATAATAAAATATGTGCATTGTTCGATAAGTGGTAGAATGAATCATGCACACACCGACCCGAGTTAAACTTACTTTTCGATATGTTCCATGGACAACCAACGCCGTCAAATATCGATTTGTACCCATGTTATGTGAGGATCGAACGAGGATTGGAATATTGAAATACAAAAATAAATTAGTACCTCCAACATACACAAACAAACCGGCGTATAGTCATTGTTTAATAAAAGTACGACTGATTCATATTACAAACAGTGTGTAAGGAATATTTTCATGACCATACGCCAGCTGTATAAATAACTGAAATAAAGCGAAAATTATAGTAATACTGGTAATACGTAAATATAGTACGTAAAGTAAATAATAACATTATCCCATTCACCATGCTCGTAATCTAAAATTCGTATAAAACATAAGCGTAATAAACTTCAAGCAATAGCTCTATAAAATATAAGAAAAGGAGGTGGTGTACTAGGAATGTCATAAACCAAACTGGAATGTTATTGAACAAAACTGGTTTTCATACATAATGGAGGGAGAAACCTCATCAATTTGAAGCTCAAAATGTGCCTCGTATGATTGTAAAATCCCATTTCGAGATATGAAACTGCGTCATTGTTTGTAATATCCTGAATCCTGATAAGTACCAAACACTGCTATTATCTCGTTGGTGCGTTTCATACTATCCTTGAGATAAGAGTAGCATAAAAACGAACAAGTTTTATTTGAAATTCTTTCGCTCAAAATTTTCAAGTATGAAAGGAGTTCAATTCAAAGTTCATTACACTATTTTCTCTATACCTTGACCAACTTAGACTATAGAAAACATTGCCAACGAACAGCTTCAAGGTTCCGAATCTATGCTAATAGTTACAAATGGGCACTATGCCACATTACATTAAGTGTTATGTTATCTTTCTGACCCACATTTTGTTCTATAACTCCCTAACTTTATGGGACAAATAATCATAAGTCGAGCTCCCGTAGTTCAGGATTACTGCTGGGAGTCACGAATGTGAGGAAGAGAAATTGAGGCTATATTTTCACTTTCAGTCTGATATTAGAACATCATTTTAGGAAGTAAACATTTAAATAAATACTTTATTTCGGTATAATATGAAATTACATAAACGTAAATGCATTTCCAACACAAAAAAAGTAACACATATTTTCAGCCCCCGAAGCATCCCTTACCCATATCATTTTACCATTTGTTTTATTCCTTTGTCCACATTAGACTCCCGAACCCACAAACATAAATCCATCCCTGTCCCACACGCTTAAATAGCCTCACCTTATTCGAGCTGAATAAAGACAGAAGACCGCCTCGCCTCTTGATCTTGTTTCCTGAGACGGTGCCTCTGGCTGCTGTGAGATGGTTAGTGACGTGGTGTGTGCTTGTTGAATCTGTGGTGTCTCCGCCGGTCGCTGTCTCGAAGGCAAAGTCTTCGGGGGGCACAAAGCCCGATTTATACCTTTCTATCACTAATTTTGTGTCCTGGAAAAATAAGAATAAATACAAATAAGTAAGTATATTTATTACCAAAAAACACAAATATACAGAATCTTGTAATATCAGCAGGGCTAAAAAGGACGTTATAGCAGAATCACAAAAAGAATTGAACTATAAAGCCATCTTTTTTTTTTCATAGACTGAGAGTGACAAGAACGGCATATATTGCAATTCCTATTGTGATTCGGCTATAACAGCCTTTTTAGCCTTAAACTTCCCACTCTATAAATTCTGACGAATAGTTTTATTGGTAAAAGTAGTTTAGCAGTTTCAAATTATAATATTTCATAAGATCTGTCTTAATGGCGAAATAATAAAATTGCTAGTTTGATTTTGAAACAGAAGTAAAAGTAACTCAATCATGACATATAAAACCTATTCAATTAAGAACCATTCAATAGAATTCAGGTCTAGAATCAGTAGCTATTAAAAATAGTCTGAGAAGATTGTATCTTGGTGGTAAAAGGACCGATTTGTTGACCTTTTAAAAAAATCTTACAATTCCCAAAGTGTTTATTTTTGTTTTCATATTTTTTTTTAACATATCAACCACGTGCCCATAGCAAACTACATTGACACCGATACCCAACTATTATGCTAATCTACAGCAATACTACGGAACTGAGTGAATAATTCAACGGTTTATTGCCTTTTGTTTTTAACTTTCAAATAGACAGCATAGGCGTGGTTGTTTCTTGTGCAAATACGATCACTTTCCAAATGTACATTGTAATCACTTACTGTTTTTGTTTGTACAGTGGCTTTTAGTAATTTAGCTTGTAAAAGTAACGTAAACACATTCGTTCTTCGGACATTTTATAGATTGTTATTATATCTATAAAATGCAAGCTCTGTGTTAAAAATTATACATGCCTAGACCAAAATGAAAAAAGTTTGAAAGACTGCCATGGAATGGCAGAACAATTCTTACCCAGTGAATATTACAAATCTTAACAAAAACTAACACTTTTGATGATTGTAAGTACTGTAGGGGAGAGCAGGTAGGATTCGTACAAAGGGAGCATTCGTACAGTGGTCATTTCTACACAACCCAATACATTGACGCGTTCATGTTTGTATGCGTGACATACCATCATACCCTAAGTCTAACCACGGGACGGGATGGCAGTGCGGCCGCCGGCTTGGTTGGATCAAGTCGATATGTGTTTTTGCGCCGCTTAAGTAATTTTTGAATGCACTTTTGAACGCGTTTATCTCTAATATGTTTTGCTCTAAATGTTAAGGTTATTTATTGTTGTTTATGGATTGATGCCCTAGCTAGTTTTGTTAACATTTATTTTAAGATAACCGTGACAGTAATTTTTATTTTGAATTTATTTGTGGGTTATTTGGGTTGGGGTACCTACGTACAGTTATGTGTGGGGTAGATTCGTACAGTATGAATGGAACAGTTTACTTAGCAGATGTGGTGTTAATACTGCCGCAACACAAATCTGCTCTTACAGCAAGAACAGCTAACATCTTTAGCTTTGGAAAAGATCTGTCTATGTTCATTATGTGCAATAGTAGGTCCAATATTAAAAAATTATAATGTTGATTGGTTCCTATAAGGACATAAGAAGAAAAATTTATGATAATTGTTAATTTTTGTAACTAGACTGTGTAAAACCAATATGGTTAATTATTACTGCATTTAAGGCTGATTCTGCGTTAATTTAGATCTCAATAATTGTTTTTATTATGGAAAATTACTGTGTACGAAGCCACCACGCGTATGGGGTGCTTTCGTACGTTTCCCATTTTTTAGAAAAACCATCAAAGCTCGACTATGTGTCATTGTATCAACACAGAACTACAATTTTATTAAAGCCAGATAAGTAGGTATTAAGGCAGCATTGAAATTATTTTACAATAGTGGTTAGCTTTTTTTTTACAGGCCTCAGAGTAAAAAGTGTACGAATCCTACCTGCTCTCCCCTACGTGTAGTCCAAAAGTATGTGCACGACAAAATGACGTGTTTGCGATAAAAAAAGATAGCGCTTTCGTTAACCGAATTCCACTGAACTCTGAACTTCGTGCCATTTCACAAGTCCGGAAGTGTAATTTTAAACTAAACTGGTACAGTCAGCGTCATCAATCGGTATCCCCCTATTGATTTTAACAAGGACCCTTTTCATTTCAACTTTGGATTTCAGTCGGATTTGCTAGTATAGGAACTCGAGCGAAATTAGATATCCATAAGTATACTAGCAAATCCGACTGAAATCCAAAGTTGAAATGAAAAGGGTCCTTGTTAAAATCAATAGGGGGATACCGATTGATGACGCTGACTGTACATATACGATCATATTTAAATAAAATAAAGCCTGAGGGTAAACACAACTAAATTTAGGGAACACTGTAGCGTTCTTTGTAATGTACAATTTGTCTTGTGCGATCCAAAATGTAGAAATCCTAATGACATCTTAATGTAGTTCTTTTTAGTTGATTATATTTATATTGTAAAAAAATTACATAAGTACATACTCGTAGAATTGTAACTCAATCATTAACATTTTCACGGATTGGACCGAATTTGTATTACTTACATACTGTATTGTATAGTGTTAAGTTATTTTTACCTCCTTTTCGTTGATACTGTTCGCCGCTCGGTCCATACCATCAAGGCACTGCATTATAATAGGGAATACTTTTCTCTCAACGTCCACAGAACTCAACATAAAGTTCTTTATGTTCTTTATTCGTTTCTCGTCTAAATCCTGGAACAAAATCATGAATACGTTACGAAATAAATTCGATGACATTCACGAGGTCTTATAGTCTTTACCACCAATTTATGTTTTTGTTATATAAAAGTCTTTACCATCAATCTATGTCTCAGAAGTTTGAAATATAAATCAAATACTCCATAAAAAATATCTATAGAGTGTTGCAAATATATTTTTTGTAACACATTATAACATTGAAACTACAGCACTTGTAAATGATATTGGCGGCAGTTTTAAAAGTAGAAGCGATTGTCTCACAGAACACAAGCTTTACAGATAAACTACCTAACTACCTAGGTTTTTTTTTAATAGACTCTCTAAATGAAAATCACAAATAAAGGTTATTGAACTATGGAACGACCTTTCGTGCTAATAGAACTTAAAATTGGTGCAACATCAAGAATACATTTACGAAAATAGGAGAACATTATAAAATGTGCCTTTTCGACCCAGTTGGCAGCCCGCCAGTATGCAAGTAAAGCCATCTCAGTAAGCATTCGCCGAATTGTTCCCAAAGTTCACATGATTCACGAAACAGAGAAAGTTTACTTCTAAAATATATTCTCGGAAACTCGTAATGCAAACAGAACTACATAATTTAATCTTCAAGCTTTTATATAGCAAGCAGGCGCCTGGAAAGCAACTGACTGACGAATCGATAATCCTATTAATTTCAAAATTATTTAGTTTTCAACAACTTTAAATGCTGGTGTGCCAATTAATTATGTATTAATTAGTCTTTAAGTTTTTCTAGTTAAGTAGGTAAGTAAAAAGTTGAAAAAAAAAGTAAAAAGTTGTACATAATTTGGTGTAATAATAAAGAGTTAATCTATCTATCTAATAAGAGCAAAGTTTTAATAAAAAAAACATACTCTACCTACACATTTATGTCCCAATAACAGGCCAATAAATTTCTTACCGTGTTTGTGAAGCATTATAGAATAGCATTGTCTAAGTGCAATATTTGAATTAAATTTTTCAGCTTTTTATAAGATAAGCGAAATATATAAACCGGCTCCGAAAACCGGCTTTCTACGCGATTGAATGATCAGCCGGGATGTTTACGTAATAATTAAACATCTCAAAATTCATTTATAACTGAACAGCTACTCATTTAATGAGATAATGATTATATCATCTCAATTTTATATCAGTAAATATCCAGTTTCATGCATTTTTAAAGCGTAGCAGTTTCTTTAGTAAATTAAAAAACAAACATTTGAAACAAGTTTATTTATGAATGCGCAACATTATTAAAATGGGCAATAAATTAGAGAAAAATGTGGGATCCGCCCAATCGTGAAAGATATGAGCTATTTTTACTTTATTACAAATTCATATTCATGACCGTCAAGGACACATTCAAGAAAAAGTTATATCCTTGTGACTGGCCAATAGAATCGAGATTCACCGCTTATTATAGATGAATATATGAGGTCATTTACTAGTCACATTGTAGTAAAGTATATACTTTAGCATGACATTGCTTAATAGCACCGGTACCGTAGCGCTACAATCTTTACAGATATTATAAATGATAACGCTCGCATCTTTGTATTTTAATCACCTTTACGAATCCAGTTTCACGTAAATCATACCTTGAAACAGGCTTATGAAGGATGCTTTTTATTTGAATAGAGTGAGATACTTAAAACAAGGACAGAAGTAAATTCGCGTATTCGATTGTCAAATATCTTGCCCTGCCTTAGTACCTTTATTGAGGACACAAGGTGTGCTCTCTTATAAAGCTCACTGAAATTGCTCCATTCAGATATTATAGTGCCAGATGCAGTCATGATGTCAAAACTTTATCCCCCTTACTTATGAAAGATGTTTAAAGTTGAACACTGGTTGAACAACGTCCTGTCTCTGTTTGTCACTATCCACAAATAAAGACAGGACGTTGTTTAACCAGTGTTTCACTTTAAACATCTTTCATAAGTAAGGCCCTATGAGTTTAACCACTCAGCAGAAGTTTTTTTGCAATACTTTTTCGCTCTACCACATTCTACTGATCTTTTACGATACACTATGTGGATAGTCTGGCTTAATAGACGAAGATCTGTTTTTCTTGTCAAAGTTTTAAAAAAATAGAGCTAGGTCCATAGATGTTGGAATGAAATGTTTATTGAATTCGACTTTTATATGCACATTATGTAGAAAAACTGAGTCATGCAAAGAAAAGAAAATCATGCCACACAGACTGATGAATTCTTATTCATCAGTCTGTGTGGCATGATTTTCTTTAATAAGAGATATATAAGAATAAGAATAGAAATATGCGTACAGGCAGTACCAAGAAAAATTGATTATGTGAAAGAGGACATGCCTCCGAAAGTTCCATACGCATGAAAATTAATGCGTATGAATGATTAATTAATGTTACTTGCCGAGTATCTTTTTTAGTAAGTATCTCTTTATTTTGGCTTCGCACGGTTTGTGCATTCAGCCAGTGTCAGTAATAGTATCTTTTCAAGATAATAAATACACAATATTAAACGATATTATATTTGTGTATTGTAAATATTGTAATACAAATACGTAATACAATACATAAACATAATATCCCACCCCTCCCCTTGTGCCTCACGGACTTTTTGGGAGAACTCGAAATTTCTAAGCAATTTTGTTTCATTTGCCCACACTTATGCACGTTCACGAACCTCAACAGTTAATAGCCCATTAATAACCCACCATTATTGCACATTAACATTCGAAGAAACACAAGTTTTGGAAAATAAAACAAAACGAAATCATGACTTCTCAAATTCCCGTCAAAAAGTCCCGAGTATCTTTAGGTAGGCAATAACAAGGCAATAACAAATTAACACTAGTTGGAGATGGTGAGTCAAGTCCTAATGCCTGGGGTACAGGTAGAGTAAGTAGAGGGTAGAATAAATAGTCAACTAGCATACTACTGTACCTGTTCCAAGTACTCTACCAATTTCAGTAGAATAACTGGTACTTGGTATAGTTAGTAGGATAGTAAGCACTCTACTGTGATACTATGCCGTTAACACTACTCATGTACCGCAGGCATAAGTGGGATTAGAACATTAGATTAGCAAGTTACCTGTAACTGCTTGAATACATGTGGTAGCCGTTGCTCGTAGTGTTGTCTTTGCGCTTCGTTGGTCTTCCTCAGCTGTTCTGTATACTCGTGCTTCGCGTCTTCACACGCTTGACTCCGCAGCTTCATGTTCGCTTTTTGTTTCTCTACCTCTGCCCGACTGTAATAAAATCAATTGATTTAAGTGAGACCTTTGTCCAGTGGGACGAAAAATATTTAAAAAATCGAATGTAGTTTGTTGGGACGAGCTGGATGTGCATCTACCAAATTGGTAAATAAAAGGGACTCTTTGCCTTGTTATTTCTATCTATCTATCTAAGCAGCCTGTAACACCCACTGCTGGGTAAAGGCCTCTTTTCTATCACGCCACTCCTGGCGGTTTTGTGCCAGCCGGATAAATTGCTCTCCTACTGTCCTCACAATGTCGTCTGACCATCGGGCAGGTGGTCTGCCCAATGGTCAGATGATGGCCTTGTTATTTGCTTTGGTTAAAATAAATTAATTTAATATAACGTACTTACAAGCGACCAGCCCTGACTCGGTAAATAGCCTATGATCATCTGGAATACTGTACTTTTATAACGAAATGTACATTTTTTTTTAAATAGGTGCAGTGGTTCTGACATTTAGATAACCTAAGTATAGATAATAAAACTTGACAAAAAGAAAATATAATACGAAAACACTGAATACAATATTAATAGATAATGGGATAAAATGACAAATGTACCTACTAATGAAGTGACGAATATTCTTTCATAGAACTGAATGAATGTAAGAGCTGATAAGATAGATGGTTAACATTTTGATAATACCTAGTTATATGATAATAATATTGATTAGACACATTTCTAGATAATTATTTAAAAATATACTGTTGGATAATGCGACTGACCAAAGTTTTTTTTTATATATTTATAAAAATCATAAGCAATAATGTTATTGCAAATATATCTACAGTTTCGTTATATGCAAAACATACAATAAAACATACGAGCAAATATAGGTGCAAGAATATACATGTATCTAGATAACATACTGTAGGATCACATGAGAATACATTACGTCCCAAGACGGCAAAACAATGGCGCTAACCGTAATAATTATATTATACACGTGTAAGAAATATTGTTATTTTAGATATTATCTGCTTACAAATTCAGTTTTCTTTGAAGATTGTTTTTTGCAATACAATAGCGAAATTTTATACGCTTATTTGTACTAAATTGTAAATATACTTTCTGTGTAGAAATATTAGAATTGAAAGTAAGGAAGTAAAGTGTGAATGAAATTTTAGAAGCAATTGCGTATTCAGGCCATTTCACAAACTCAATTTGTTTGTTTATACGGATGACATCGTGGACGAGGCCTCAGATTATTCGCGATGACATAAACAAGTCAATTGGACTAAATTAACAATCTTGGAGCGATTTGTGAAACTTTATCTTCGTACAGCCAACCGGTGGAGATAACTCGATAATATGGTAAATTACCAGCTTAAAACTGACTACAATACAAGGTACTTTAACTACACTAGCAACATAAACTGCTCATATTAAGGAAAATACTTAACCAATTGTGCAATATACTTGTCGGCAATTATATACTATCAATGCTATCATATTAATATGTTGTCGTTAGTAACAAAACGCCAATAGACTTGTTAGATATTTCGTCAGATTACTTCGATTCCAATAACACAAATGTTCATGATATATTCCATTGCTTGTAATATTTCACCCTTAATAAATTTTGATGACTGTTTTGTACTATATTTCATACTTCGGGTTCCATTTACGCTCTGCGACCAAGCAAACAATTCTTACAAAATTGTCCGTGTATAATCACCTGAGATTTAGGTCAGCGTCTGCTTTCTGGAAGGTCTCGAGCGCCCGTTCAGATTCCCTCGCGGCCCGCTCGTACGCCCGCCGCGCGCGGTCCAACGCGCCTATTGACGAGCTCAGGACTCCCATCTGCTTTGAGCCTTCGTTTAAATGTTGCTAGAAAGGAAACAACAGTTTTATTCAATGCTTACTAGGGCATAGGAACCGGGTTTACCCGGAACCGAAAGAACCGGGATTACCCGGTTCTTGGGGCTACACAAGGAACCGGTTCTCAAAATATTGAGAACCGGGTTTTCGGTTCTTTCGGTTCTTTTAAAAAGTTCTCTTCGAAAGCGTGCCAAGTTCTTAGGTATGTACTGTGTACAGGCAGCATAGTGTACCTTGTTTGTGATAGTGATTGTTTAAATTTTAAAAGATATTTTATCTTATAGCTGTGATTATAAATTTCTTGCTTGATTTTTGATCTCATTGTAGTATTATTTTGTAATATTTTACTTACAAAATTCTAATAAACTATCTCTCTCTCTCTCGTCGTTCCCTCATATCTGAGGATTGTGGTCAGCTTCGGGTTTGTCTTTGGAACGGATGATTGGCCTCCATTGGTTTCTGTCTAGTGCGTCTCTTACAACCGTGTAAAATTTTTAAGACGAAGAGTCTTTCACTTGATCGGCCCATCTTGTTGGTAATCGCTTTCATTCGGTGTTTCCAACTACGATCAGTTTTACTAGACTTTCATCGCCTCTGCGCACCACGTGGCCGAAGTATTAAAGAATGCGTTGGTGGCTTAAGGTAGACAATCGGGTTTTAATTTGGAGTTGGGATAAGATCGATACATTGGTGGGTTTATCGGTCCAGAGTATTCTTAGCATTCGCCTCCAGCACCAGATCTCGAATGCATCGATCCTTTGTCTTTCTCTGGACAGAATTGTACACGTTTCCACTCCATACATAAAGAGAAGGAATACCAAATATGTGCTTATACCAATGCCCATAACAATCTGATCTTAGTTTTGATACCTATTCGCCTATTCCTCTCTTCTTCCAGATGTTATTTAGGCGGGTCATTGTATCTTTTGCCATTGCAATACGCCTCTTTATCTCCGGGACACAGCTGCCATCCTTATGGTATTAATTTGTGATTCTAGCTAAGTAGATATAGTGGTTAACGGTGTTGATGCTTGAGATGGTGCAGGTGGCGTCTGTTAGTTTTCCCGCACGATCCTTTACCAATTTTTTTGGTTTTCGCCCTATTGACTCAGACTAGACAAGTCAGATTCTTCCATATCTTTCACGGATGTTGCTAGGAGAATGGTATCGTCGGCGTATCGAAGGTTTGATATCCTTTTTCCGCTGGCCGGGAAACCTTTCTCTTAGGCTACGTTCAGATGACAAGCGTTCAACGCGCGTTTCGATAACGCGCGTTTACAACTACATACTTTTTATTCAGGCCGTACACATGCTAGCGCGCGTTTTAATAAAGCGCGCGTTGACGCTGCGCTAGCGCTCGACTGTTGCCAGCGCGCGTCAACGCGCGCTTTGAGATCATTGGTTTTCTATGTTTCCGTTCAGTTGAGCGCGCGCTTTCGACGCGGATGTACACATTTTAGGGATCAGTTCGTTCAGAAATCGTCCGAAATGGAAACCGAAGCTTTTAATACGGAGTTCACCGGAGTTCAAATCACCGCTAAAACTGTTTCTACGTCCATCTCCGGCAAATGTAGAACTCTACTGAAGTCTGAAATCTATGGCGGCCGCGACAACGCGCGTTCAACGCCTGACAAGCGCGTGTCATGTGAACACTATACAAAAATTTAGCGCGCGTTGAACGCTTGTCATCTGAACGTAGCCTTATTTTTCAAGGGTCCTACGAAATATGTACCTACTTTCATATAATGTTAAACAGAGCAGGGGATAGGATGCAACCCTGTCTCACTCCTTTCTTGAACATACTAGCTAGAGCATTCGGTGCCCAATCTGATATCAGAATGGTTTTCTATATATAACACGTCGTCGTTCCGGAGATCCCATCTCCAGTAGTATGGAATATACAATTTCTCTAATTACAAACAGTCAAAGGCTTTGGTATAATCAATAAAGCAAAGGATCACTAGGCTGTTGAATTTTCTACTCTTCTCTATTATTTGGCTAATGATGGTTCCTGCGTACCCTTGCCTAATGCCTTTAACAAAACCTGCCTGTTCTTTAGGTAGGTTGGGCTAAAAAGAAGCTAAGACGTCTTTTTAATACATGTAGGGTAGGAGGATCTTACTTGCCTGCTTTATTAAAGCGATAGTTCGGTAATTTTCACATTATTTGCCTTTCGTGTGCAAAGGAACAAAAATCGATTCGATTTGAAAAAAAATTATCATAGGAACCGAAAGAACCGAAAGAACCGGGTACCCGGTTCTGTGTTGAAACTGGAATCGAAAAAACCGGTTCTTGAAATGGGGCCGGTTCTCGATGCCCTAATGCTTACGTGTTGAGATAGCCCCTAGAATACATGTTCTTGCTCCATTACTAAATTCTAATTTCGATTCACGATAAAGATGAACAAAGTCATACAGACAGAACCATTGATTATAATTTCGGTCGCTCACATTCGCACGAATACGCTTACCCGTAAGTCTAAAACAATTTTCACGAATGTTAAATTTTTCCATGCAAAATTCTATTTAACATAACCCAACGTATGAAGGTCGCTTGCGCGCATGAGAGTAATTGGGGTAACAAAATTAAGTTGCGTTTTTATTTATTGAAACTATCGACACAATACAAGAGTTCCTGTAGAACTCGTATAGCGTGTGAAATCGTCTTGATCAAGACTGATTCTCATGATGACGATTTGATTATTTCATACAATAAATCTGCCTGAATGTTTATTTTTAAGTTTATCGTTCGGCCAATACACAAGCTCGTTTCAAATTTATAACAACGGATGCGGTCGACGATGCTTTCGATCGATGCCTGCATGCGAAGTACAGAATGGGAGCAAATCGCATGCGGTACGAGATGAAAACCACCGCATTGTTGGAACGCTCGAGCAAAGCTTTTGAGCTGTTTTCTGAACTTTGGAACTGTTTTAACGGTTTAATACCTACATTATAATAAAAATCATAATATACAGACTTGCGAATTTCAAGAAACAGAATTAATTTCACTTCCTATTTAACGTTAGCACACAATTTGTTTCTGAAGGAAATAATTTACCAAGGTTTTTTTAAGGTCAAGTAGCAGTAGCAGCTTATATACCTACTACTACTTTTAACACAACTGTCCCGAGTTATATTTTGCGTAAATTTACACTTGTCAGCCTATATTGTCAGTTTATTAGCATGCAGGACAAACCTTCCTCTCTTCTCGTAACTCCTTAGCGAGAAGATGCAACTCTCTAACAACATTTGACTGTAGATTCTCGGCGACGACCTCACGCTGACCCGCGAAATCACCCAACTCTTGCAGCAACTGTTTGAACGCTTTGCAAACTGTGTATCTGCAAATGAGTGTAAGGATTACTACTCTGTTTGGAAGTAAATGTTGTAGTCGTATTTCTGAGAATATTAATTTATTTTTTAATTCAGACTAAAACTTGATCCATGTTTAGTTAGTAAATACAAGTGAAATATATTTGATTCTAACTTTAAATCAAACTGTCAAAAACGTAAAAGATTAGTAACTAATTTAATTATTATAGCAAACTAACAAACCAACAGTTTATTTTTCTGATAACAAACGTGCAACATAATAAGATCAAGACAAATATATTTTATTTGAACATTTCAATAAAACACTTACTGGTATTCATCTTCTTCTTTCTTTTTTGGTTGATAGTTTTTGACCAGCCTCCTGCAACAAAACATGCAATGCTTGTAAACATAATCTATTGCAGTAACATGTTCCACTACTTTGTGTAATATGTTCCAAATACGTAACCCACCTAGAACACCTAATTATTAACTTGCTACAGTTGTGTTAACTCTTTAAAAAGTAATGACTAAAATGCCAGATTATAATTTAACTGCAAACAAATAAGCTCTTGATTTTACGATGGTGTTCACGACCCATATGCCAACCATAAAATCTTTACATCCTCGCTTTTAGCAAGTAATAAAATAGACGATTTATTTATTGACAATTTATAATAGGTTTGATAGATGGAAAACAATGTTGTGTAAACATATATAAAATTAACCTAATTATTTTGAGTAGCATTTAATGGCAATGTGGCACGACAGCGGGCCGCTGCTGCTGCCCGATACAAACAGAATCATGACTGTATTTTCAAGTTGTGGTTGAGGTTCTCTCAATTCTTGAGGCATTCAAGATTTCTAAGGGGGTTGTTAGCAGCTTTCAATAATTCCTGTTCTTTATAGTTCATACATTTTGTGAATAACATTTACCTGAGTTTTCCTGCATATTCCAGTTCAATAGCGCACCTCTCTTTTACAAAGTTTCCATATTTGTCTAAAAATTCAATCCCTCTGTGCGTATGTGTAGCTAAGTTTTCATATTGATCCTGTGAACAAAGAGAAAACGCAATGTTAATAAATTGTTGAACTAGTTCATTCTAGAGTGAGCACACTGTCCACCGATACGCAGTAACATATTTTATGCTCTTAATTCTGAGTAATCTACTCAGATCAACAAGTTGCTGCTGCCTTGAGTTCAACTGTGAAATCAACGGACGCCCGCCCCAGCCGTTGTTTCTTTAACTGTTAAAGTTTAACTAACACATAGAAATGCTATAGTGGACAGTGTAGCTCATAGAATCATTAAAACGGGAGGAAACGGTCCGCGATACGAGGTCATCTGGCCTGGAAACTGACGAACAACTCCGATAACCATTAAGTACAGAAAATTCTTTCATAACGTAATTAAAATTAACAAACAACTTGCGTAGGGATGTTCGATCGCAGTTCGACTTGAGAAGTAAAGCATACCTATTGTAATATTATCATAGATTATTTTTTTGACGATATCAATTCATAATTCTCATAAAATAGATTCTCATAAAAGGCTAAGACAATGGAACATGAGCTGGGAACGTTGATCGCGTGGAGTGATGCGCGTGCGACGAGATTTCCACCAACCGCCCTTGACTTCCGTCGAGGTGAGTGGGGGGCAACGAACTGGAAGAAGAGCAGGGGATAAAACCTAGACCTTTTATTAGTGTCCAGACGTAAACGCCCGATAATTGAACAGCAAGGTAAGGGTGGACGCTATAACCAAACCAAACACAATTCTAGGTTCTTTGTCAGGCAGTATAATGGGCGATTCGCGCATTCCAGCTTCGGAAGCTCAAGGATATAATTTGCTCGCGAAATAGATGATGTGTTTTGAAGCCTTTGGAAACTTAGATTTTTAATAGAAATAAGTTCGTTAACAGACGTAGAGGAAAACATCAACTAAGTTACAAATATTTTACAATTCTATTAATTAGCTACTAATGCTATTCGTACAGAACACGAAAGTGCGGACGTGATGATATGACAGACAATTCATTAATTGAATGCGTGGCCACACTAGCTAGTGCAACGATCCTTTTGTACACGCACAGACATCGTATGAAAATGTGAATGGAATATTTTTAGATATGACGCCATGGCACAGGCGTCTAGATTTAAAAGGATCTCAAAAAACGCCATGCAAACTCGTGACAAGTTTTATTAATGAAAATTACGTCGGGAGAAAAATCTCATAGTTGTGGTGTAATATTAAACTTATGTACAGGTATCTTTAGAGCCAATTTTGACCAAAATTTACAAATATGTCTTCCAGAGAAGAGACTAGTTACTTACCATGTTTGGGTATAAATTTCTGAGTTTACTTTTCTTTTTCACTTCATTGGGCGTGTTAAAAATTAAAAACCATTAAAAATTGCAATTGATTTATCGCTCGTAACTGTCAGTCAATCTATGTTTTACATAATTAACTTATTTTATTATTATACTTCTAAGAGTTATCTTTATGTTCTAATGATGTTTTACCAAAATTAGTAGATAATTTCAATATAGCTAACCCTTGCGATCTTCAACGCGATCACGCATCAATTATTGTGTTCCCATTCCCAAAGCTTTGATCATTTGACTTTACCACATCACTTGATTTACGGATAGAGACGAAATAATTACTCTAACGACCTACTAATATACCGTTCTTCATGGAAGGATACCGGTTTTACTTTTGATATTGAACACCAACAATTAGAGGTCAATAGAAACCTGACAATCAATTAAAAATTGAAACATCATCAATTCACAATACTTGGCGATTAGGAATGTGATTTGCGTGTTTTTTCTCTGTATCAATATCATAGTCTGACAGTTCTTGGGATTTACAGTTAATAATTTTGATGTATGTTGTAGCGATGAGCAAAAAATGACAATAGGCCATGTGGAAGAGTGTCGTGGGCCGGTTCGTTAACCGCCAGCTGAGGCAACAACGCCGAGTGTCTGGACGTGGGAGAACTGGATCCGTGATTGCTGAGTACATTACGGACAAGCACATTCGCAACGCGACATTACTTCGGATTATTAAAACTAGAGCTATTTGCGGAGACATTAACTCGATCGCGTATCTGGCGAATGAGTGTGCTAGTAAAAGCTTGGGTTGTATTCTTGAGGAGCACGGCAAATTGTCTGAAAATATGTTAATCTCCAGTGTGATCTCCGTTTAGAAGGCTGGTTACTGGACGCCGGGCGGTCATCAACGAACATCGCCTCGAGGCAGGAATGCGTGCACGCAACGTTTGGGCCATTAGCATGCGGAGCACAGCCAGTGTGGTAACCAGCACGTGTAGATCCCTTACCTTGGCCAATTATTATGAATCAAATATTCATTCGACAATTATCATTGTGAGATGGTGTTCGAATCGTACGAAGGATTCAGAACAAGAGTGTATCGTTTTGGCAACAGACAGGCACACATGACAATGTGTGTCAGCAAATATTCAAAGGAGTCGATATCGACGCAGTGTAGCTTCAGAGGCTCCGTCTAAGTGGACTTGTTTACCATCAAGAAAACGTTGGCATCGGTATTATGAATGATTAGATTATCCTTCAGGAAAATGACAAACATAATTTTAAAAGATAAACAAATGTGCACTAAACAGGTACCAAGTCAAACATAACCATGAAAAAGAGGAGATACAGCATTTTACGACAAGACGAATGAAAACTCAAACTAAAGAACCTCCAATGAATCTTGTGCGGCTCTCTTCTTATCTTGTTAGACGAAACCTATCACTAGATGATTATTATAAACAGACATTCTCTTGAAGTTATTACTGTACTTAATTAAAATGCAAGCAGGTATGGCAACTGACCTTGCGTTCTAAGTATATGAACGTCTCAGTTGAATGCCAATGTCACGCCAAGCTCACCACAATTGTAGTATCATGTAACGAAATCCTATGGTCGAGACAGTTAATAATAATATGATAGGTAGATATTTTGATGTAATAATCTCCAATGTATCCCATTATTATGAATGTGACCTTTCACACGCAAAACAAGCAGCATCCGTGATAATTTGAAATGTAAATTTAATATACACAGCGTATCAGACATACCGGAACCAGTCTCGATTGGTGGAAAGTTTGGTTTGATCGAACCGTGGATGATTCAGCATAGAGGAACGCCCTGACCACGTCCTTTAGCTGATTAGCACTCATTAGTCATCGGCAAAGTAATGAGACAATACCCCTCACGATAAGATTACGTTGATAGAATCAATAACAAACTTCGTCATGCGCTGGTTGCGTGCCAAAAAGTATCGATTACTGGAAAACGGTTTATTTCCGTATGCGTAAGTGCAGGTAAGAAATTAGCAAAATGTTTTGCAGAAATCGCGAGGAAATGTGTCAGAATTATGAAGTTCAAGGTATGATTTCATGAGTGCTCGAAATTTTTGCTAGTATTAGTAATAACACAAACAATACAAGTTCTCTTGCTCAAACCGGAAAATGTTACTCGTAAGCTAACTGAAAATTTACGATGCAAAAAAATATCTTGAGCTTGATGTAACTGTTTCACAATGGCAAAAGTCATCTGATGCTATTTGCATTAGAATTTTAGATTAGATTTGCACAGAAGTTTAGATTAAGTCATCTCTTCAATCCAACTAAAAATTATCACTGTTTTGAAACCTGATTGTCCACTATTAAATAAATTGAATGAAGAATTTTCTGAATTGTTTTTCTATACGATTTTCTAAAAAATAATATACCTGCGCTAAAATTTAAGTTCTACGTGATCGGGGTATTAAATGACGAGCAGAAACAAGACATGGAAACATTTCGTCGGTATCACACAAATGGCTCCGGATGATCTAATTATGCGCGTCATCATCATACTGAAAACAAGTTATAGGATAATACGTACCTAACTAGAATCACAAGCCTACAACTATGGGATAGAAACGTGATTTTATGTGTTGCATATATTTTGAATTTGCAGTGATATACGATTACAGACGTTTACTTGCTAAGTTCCGCAATTTATGCTGCATTCATTGGCTATTTGTTTGTACTTTCAAGGATTTTCATAGCGTGTTTTAAACTACTCAGTGAATTTAATGATACGTATTACAATTATGGTGTGTGTAATTTTGTCATAAAATATTATGTATTAGAATTGTACAGTTATTGAAATATTTTTTTAATTATATTTTTACTCAGTGTATGATGTGTGTGTATTTAAATAAATAGGTAAACTATAGCGTTGCGTTTGGTACACACAAAATTAAATTATTTTAATATCTGCAGTGTTTGGGGATGCATTCGTAAGCCTTTAAATCCTACTCCTTGAATGATTTACAAGGATCTTGATTTTCTAATTATCTAAGTGAATGTCTGCCATCCTCGGGAATACAATCATGAGCCTGTTTATGTTAAATCCTCATTTGAAAGACCACTGTTTTAAATTATTTACCCCCATAGAGGCACATGAGACCACCTTTGTTAATATAAAGATTTACCTACACCAGTGGTTATTCAAAAAAATTGTTTAATAGCTAAACTTGCATATGAACAAATTGTTAAAGTTAATGTCACGAATGTATTGTACTGGTCTAGTACTTAAATAGATATAATGGATATGTTATCTATCATTATCACTTATCATATCAGTGATATAATTACCAGTGGATGTGATAAAAACTATCTAAGTACATACTAAAGTCTTTCATAATGTTATTTGCTAAAATTGCTATGATGTAGTATGTATGTAGTTCTTTGTATTCCAAAGGTGCAGGTTAAACGAATTAAGTTGCCTATTGCAGATTTAAACTTCTTTCCGTAATAGTACGTATCATAACATAGGTACTTACCATTTTTATACTAGTAATCGTTTATTAGATTACTAGACCGTCACTGGAAGCTTTATAAGGAGAAGGTCGTTTCCTTTTCCGTCAATTTCCTACCAATTTTAGCTCTTGCAACCCTACGGATTTCCGGTAGCTAGTGGCGTCACCTGGCGGCTGCGGTCTTTTTAGGTTTCGTAAAAATGGACCCGCCATATTTTATCATTGGCGTTTTGTATTCCGTCAAAGTAACAAGTCTGCAATTGCTCGTCTAAGACCTTTGCAATTTATTTTTAAAAAAGTTTTTCCTACCTACCTTATTATCATTATTGCTCTTATAATTTCTGCACGTTTGTTCAAAGTGAAGTGATAAAAACATCCAATCGTAAGTACCCTACTTTTAACAAAAAATAATTGCAAAAACGCAATAAAATCTTTATTCTTTAACGGTTTTTCCGTTCGAATTATACAGTTTACAATTAATTCTAGATGTTGGTAGCTAATTTTCTACAGTGATTTTTGTACAAAAGGTATTTAATGAACATAAAACCTCATTTCATTTATCCCGTACTTTTTTATTTTACTTACATTGATCGGGTAAACCGATCGTGGTTAAAATAGATCTAATATTTAATACTTTTAGGCATCATGGATAATCATGATAATACAGCGGCTACCACGCCGATAGCTGGTCCGAGTAAAGAGACGCGCAAACGAGTCCGCAGTAGCAGCAGTTCGAGCAGCAGCTCTTCAAGTTCGTCTTCGTCCAGCAACAAAAAGCGATCACGCCGTCAGCGCCGTAAGCGAAGCAAGCGTGCTCGACATTCTAGCCGGATGATGGACAAGCTGTTCAAGGAAGTGGGTGAGCTCCGTAAACATATCACTACATCTAATAATGTTGAAAAAGTTTATGATGATCACGTATCTATGTGTTCCGAGGTTAGCGGCGATTTGTACGAACACCAAAACTTAACAGACGAAAGAAGTCCTCGTGATGAATGCCTACATTCACATGATCAAGGTTCAAATGACCAAGTTCCACACGATTTCACATTCGATATAGAAACGAAACTTAAGGAACCATCTGTTCCAGCTACCCCAGATAATTTTTTAAAAATGTTATCTGATGTGCAGCGACTAGGAAGCTCCGCATGGGCAGAAGTTAGGTACGCTGACACACAGAAATTATATAATCATACCCCAGGTTTCGTAGACCTAGAAACAAACGACGAGGTGAAAACATACGATACCTTACGTAACCTCGCACATGCGGATAAATCCTATGCAGCTATTACATACTGCATACTTAAACAAAAAGATTCGTTACAAGAAAGCATCCGAAGTCTTCTTTCATGGGCTAAAAATTCAAATGTGACTTATGAAAATTTAAGTTCCAAGGTCGATGAGTTATTTCAAAAAGGTGAGTTACATAAGACATCCTCTGACCTTTTGCAATTGGTTTGCGGTCATCGTGCTGAAAGCATTGAAATGCGTCGGGAAACGATTACTAGTAAAGTAAAAGATCCATTGGTGAAAGCAGCGTTGAATAAAATACCGCCATCGAATAACTACTTATTTGACTCTGAGCCATTCACAGCTGCGTTGGAAAAGGCAGGTGGAGTCCGTAAAGCCTTTTGGCCATTAAAATCTGATAGCTTTTCACGTGGAAAGTCTAATCCACCTAACAGCCGCCCCTCGCGGGGGCAAGGCATGAGACATTCAGGAGTTCCATCGCGTGGAACTCAATGTTGTTCTCAAGAATCAGGTTTTCCTATGCAAAATATGCAATGTGTGCATACCTGTTACAACCCACCCTCGCGGGGTGGATACCAGTACAACTACCCTCCCAGAGGTCAACCCTCAAAGGTACGGTATGATCAACACAATGTTGGTGGGAGAGGTTCATTTCACGCCCAGGGCTCGCGGCCCGAACGTGGTGGTCACCGAGGACGCTCTAGCGCTCCCCGCGGTTCCAAAGGTAACCAAAAGAGGTACAATAGACAATGACTCGAACAGGTTCCGGGCAGGTCAGTTGGTGGACTATCACTATCAATGGAAGACAATGGGGGCACCAAAAATAATTCTAAAGTTAATTCAAGGGTACCGTATACCGTTTTTTCAGAAGCCCCCATTAGTTTATGCAAATGTAGTCAAAGGTCCCTTTCTAACTCCTGTATCAAAAGAAATGTCTGCGATTGTTCTAAAAATGAAAAAACAGGGTATTCTGAAAAAAGCTCAACCCACACCAAGCTTTGTATCCCCATTATTCCTTGTGCCAAAACCAGACGGATCTGCCCGGCCCATTTTCAACTTGAAAGCTCTCAACGATTTTGTAATAACCGAACCGTTCCAACTGATAAATATGTATCGCATCCCAGACTTCCTTCAACATCAGGACTGGATGTGCAAAATCGACCTGTCCCAAGCTTATTTTCATCTCAGCGTAGCAAGATCACACAGGCGCTTCCTACGTCTAATCTACAATCGAGAATTATTAGAAATGTCATGCCTCCCATTTGGATTGAGCACAGCACCGAAAACCTTCTCCACACTAACAAATTGGATAGCTCGAACCTTGAGAGAAACATGGAACATGAGAATCATAGTGTACCTAGACGATTTTTTAATTGTAAATCAAAATGCTCACACGCTTCGCGAGCATGTGAAAGCTGCAATAAAAACCCTACAGAAACTGGGATGGCTAATCAATTTCGAGAAATCTGTTCTTTACCCTCAAAAGAATTTAAATTATCTAGGCATACAATGGAGTCCCTGGGACAATCAAAAAACCCTACCAAGAGAAAAGGTCGAACTAATAATTCAAAAAGTAAGTTTGATGCTCGGAAACAGAAATACGACCATAAAAGACCTTCAGAAAATAGTCGGGTTACTAAATTTTGCAAGTTTTGTTGTGCCGCGAGGTCGGTTAAACCATCGTCAACTGCTGAAGTTTATGAATTTTCTGCCAGATCTACCAACGAAAACTTACCCATTACCCCAAGAAGTTCTCAACGACCTACATTGGTGGATGCAGAACTGTCACCTATCAACACCGCTACACTACCCTCCTCCAACGAACTTTCTGACAACAGACGCATCAGATCAGGCATGGGGTGCTCAATTGAACGATCTAGCTCTCTCTGGGATCTGGTCAAAAGAAGAACAACCACTGCACAGCAACCAGAAAGAAATGCTAGCCATACTTCATGCTCTTCAAAACCAGGCCCACTTACTACGTCACAGCTCTATTCTGATACAATGCGACAACAAAACTACAGTGGCCCATCTGCGGAAGGAAGGAGGTACGAAATCACTTGCATTAATGGAAATAACCTATCAAATTCTAAAATTACTAGATCTCAATCAAATTCACTTCAGCATACACTATATCCCGGGCAAACTCAACAATCATGCCGACCACTTGTCACGGCATCGTCGACCGCCGGAATGGCACCTATTACCGGCCTCTGTGGAAATAGTGTGTGCGAAGTGGGGAATCCCAGTAATAGACCTCTTTGCCTCCGCGACTGCTCATGTGGTCAGCAACTATGTATCTCGAGACCTGACAGACCCACAAGCCTTATTTTACGATGCATTCAGTGTTCCATGGAACTACCCTCTAGCGTGGGTATTCCCGCCACCATTCCTCATTCCGAAGGTTCTGGCTCACCTAAACCAATCGACAGGAATATTTCTAATAGTAGCACCACGATGGGAGAAGGTGTTCTGGCGAGCGGACCTCAAGGCCCGAGCGCTAGCAGCACCACTAACCCTGAGAAACCTTCAGAAACATCTAATCGACACATCGACGGGGATGCCTCCTCCCAAAGTCCAAGACATCATTCTCGAAGTCTGGAAGTGTGGGGGTGGTCTGAGGCGATAGGAACATGGAGCACTGAACAAGTATCATTACTCAGAAACTCTTGGCGAAAATCTACTATAAAGACTTATGAGGCAGCTTGGAAACGTTGGAGTACTTGGTCGCATAGTAATCACGTAGACACAAATAATCCAACCGGGTCACAACTAGCACAATTCCTATCTGATCTATATTTAATTCATAACCTTTCCTATAATACAATTGTTTTACATAAATCTGTTGTTTCCACGTTGTGTAATGCCGAATCATCTAGCCATCTGAGCTCGCATGTACTGGTAAAGCATATACTTAAGTCAATTGCTCTAAAACATCCCAAGACTCCCAAACTTCCGGTCTGGGACGTTAGTAAACTTACTACATACTTAACCACCTATTTAATAGATATCAATAATATTTTTCAAGTATCACGTCATACTGCAATACTGTTACTACTTTGCTCAGGAAGAAGAATACATGATTTGACCTTACTCAGTATAGATTCAAAACATTATACTAAATGTAAAGAGAGTGTAACATTTTGGCCTCAATTTGGTTCTAAAACAGACAGTAGTAACTACAGACAATCTGGGTGGAAACTGCTTGAAAATAATAATAACCGTAACCTTAATCCTCTTTTCTGGATAGAAAGAATGATTGTGTTGTTGAAAGATAGAAGAGAAACTGCAAAATCATTTAATTTATTCATTACAGTAAGAGGCACTGCAAAACCTGCTTCACGCACTGTTATCGCTGGATGGGTAAAAACCTTATTTAACGAAGCCGGCATCGAAGCTACACCTGGAAGCGTGCGATCTGCGGTAGCCTCCAAAAGTTGGTTTGAGAATCATTCGCTCGATGATATTCTGGCGCGTGGAAATTGGCGATCTGCAAACACCTTTAAACAATTTTATAGACGCGAATTGATTGAAAATAATGATTCAGATAATGTTACACAATTATTTCAACCTGTATAATAGATATACCTAGATTAAGTAGCTATGCCATCTACAGCTTTAATATATTAAGTAAAATAGCTTTGTAAATCTTAAGCGACTGATTAAAAAATCTGATTTAAACTATACAATAAGATACCTACCTAAGTAAGCATTTGCTTTTTTCTTTCGTTCCAATTAAACAATTAGGTAGGTATTATACATAATCGAACATTGTGTGTAAACAGTTTAAAATTGTTTAAAATAAGTAATTGGTTAATTATTATATGTTATGAGACTTTTTTAGAGATTTAATTGATTGGTGCATAGATAGGTAAAGTTAACATTTACTTACTTCATTGTGTTCTATTTAAGTTATTTGTTACCTACAAAATCAAACATTTTGTGTGGGTAAACATTTTGTAAGATTATTTCAAATCTTTTTAAAATAAATAGTTCTTTATTAAATCCATATCTAGTTTATCTATAAATCAACATCACATTGGCGTTACCTGAATTTTAAAATTCCTAAATATACCTAGTTACCTATGTTGAAGTGGCATCACCAGGCGATAACAAACACTTCTCCTTATAAAGCTTCCAGTGACGGTCTAGTAATCTAATAGCAGCGTTTTACCTGAAATAAAACGCATATTAGAATACTTACCTCACTGGAAGCTTTCACTACAATTTCTGCCTGGTGTAAAATTAAATAAAAATCCAATGATAAAATATGGCGGGTCCATTTTTACGAAACCTAAAAAGACCGCAGCCGCCAGGTGACGCCACTAGCTACCGGAAATCCGTAGGGTTGCAAGAGCTAAAATTGGTAGGAAATTGACGGAAAAGGAAACGACCTTCTCCTTATAAAGCTTCCAGTGAGGTAAGTATTCTAATATGCGTTTTATTTCAGGTAAAACGCTGCTATTAAACTACGTTTATTAAAATTGGGTGTCATAACTACTGACTGGAGAAAGTAGCTTTGTTCAGAGGCCAAATAGTTCATAAAGGTAAGTTCATCGAAAGTGCTTTTACGCAGGAAGTACGACCACTTCATGTGCGTCAATAAAATGCATCGATTTCCGCTTAGGGCACAGCACGCGTCAGTCTAATTCAAGCAGTGCTTCCCTCGAGTCCCAATTCTATATTGGACGGGAGTGAGTCACGTTTTAGTGACGTCACGGGGTGCAAGACACAGAATAGAAAAATGTGCCAAAATGTAAACCTTCACTGAACCAAAAATATTTTTAATCAAGAAATATAATTATCATCGAAGCCTATAATTAAATTATGTCGTTCGAATAGAAGTGAGACGATGGATGAATTTGTATATTTTGCAAAAAATATCTGGAAAACTTTGATACGAGTATGACAGAGTTTAGGTACAGTTCAGCAGGAGGACTCTGGAATTCACGTATGTCTAAAACTGTTCAGATTAACATTTCATTTTTTTACAAAGCATCCGAAGCTGCGGTAAAGCCGGTACGATAAATCGTGTCTCCAATTATAACGTTATTCGGCTATGCGCAGGCTTAGCAAGGTGCCCGCACCCCTGCGTCACGCGTCACCCCGGTGACTCAGCACGACCCCCGCCCGCCGGCCAGACTAGTCGCCAGACAAGTCACCAGACAGAAAATAAGCACAAAATTGATACTAAAACTGGCGCGTGACAGGGATTCAAGGTCCACGTTTCATCTTTAGCGGTGGTTAATCATGCTTACATTGATTTTCTTCTCTCTTGATTTACTTAACTTTGATCTGTGCGGTCAACCTCACGAATTTAACATAAAACATAACTTTACAGATCTTAATTAGGTATAACTTTTGCTAAAATGTATTAAAAAGGCAAAATTCTACGTGAGGCAGGCCAACTGGTACTCCAGTGAGTAAGGACTTAGCAAACGGTATTATAGACTATAGTATTAGTAACAAATTAAACCTACACCTACAGCACGCACCAAAACACATTTACAAACTCACTTTCATCAAATTAGGTAAATTACTCAAAAGTATCCAATTAAGTATATTCAGTGCGAATAGTAACATTGAAACATTATCTACACTACATTTAGTATGAACATACTACGTTCTAGTAAAACTGCAATTTGAAACTCATCGGCGTTAAACAAAGAACGAAACCAACGATTGTTTATTTTTACTTGGAATTTTTAAGCTTATCTAATGTGAAATAGTGGTGCGAAACGTGTCTCGAAGACAACGAGCAGCAGGTAGAAGTAACTCCAAATCAATTCTACGGATCACGTACGAATTTAAATGATGGCGTCACTTTTGGTGCTTTCTAGACCACTCTTTTTTTAATGCACTTTAATGTCATTGAAAAGTAAACTATTATAGCAGACGTGGTACTGAATAGAAATAAGTGTTCGAGTGTTACAATGTTATATAGTACTTCTTCTTCTTCTTCTTTCGTATAAGCAAGTGGCCAACTCTGGTGACGGTGTTTTTAGGCCGCCTAAAGTATATATATATATATATATATATATATATATATATATATAGTACTATACCTTACCCACATAATATTTTTTGGACGATGATGATGGATGATCAATGATCATGTTAATTGTTTTATTTTTGTCTTCATAACTATTCAATTGAGATGTCATATTTTCTAAGAGACTTAGCTACGTGTATCATACAATAAAAGACTCCGTAAGGGACATCGCATCGGCCTGTGTAAAAGTCTTGGAAAGCGGTTTGAGTCCGGTAGAAAGCAACGAGGACAATCTCTCATTAATGACGATGATACGGAAATCTGATATTTTTTATGTAACACCCAGACGACACAAACCAGTAGTCGCTTTGACATAACATGTAAACGAATAATCTCACGAAACAGAACATTTAGTGGAGCATCGAGCCATATGCGGTCTCTACGTGCAAGACCTTCTCATAACTAAATGGTTAAGTTGTGAAAGTCGAACGGAGCTGCAAGATTACGCCAAAACGGTGCAAAAGTGGACTTACATAAAGCAGTTATTAGTTTAGTTAAACAGTTTATCAGTACTGGCATTTTTATTTAACAATCTGTGCAAACCCTTGCCACTGCTAATATAATCAAGTTGCTAGCTACTGTTAATGCAACCGGAGGCAGAAAATATGGTAACTATTTTTAATTTGAAAAGCTGAGTGCAGCTCGCCTGTAGAGCCCAGCTCGTCTCAGACAATTGCAGTTCCGACAGTCTGCGAGCTTGGAAAAACACCGTCGACCATTTAACTTCCTCCAGCCAGTTGCATTTGTAATCTAGCCATGGCACGGCATAAAAATCTCATATTTTTCAACACGCATGCACCATTCAACTGAATTTTTATGTTTGAAATTTTAATCCCTATAATGATGGGATTAAAATTTCAAATAGTGGTTAACAAGAAGTCATCTTTACTCATTTTTGTATTGTAGAAATTAAATCGACTCTGTACAATGACTAACTCGGATTTTCCGGAGTGAACATAAACGTGTGTCGTGTATTTGTACTTTAAGATCTAGTCTAGATTAAGAATACTACAAAGATGTAAGCCAGACGTTAAACCAGCCAGAAAGATAGGTGCCGGTGTGAGAAGTTACGAAGACGGCCGCGGGTGCATTGTGCCTGGATACTAAAACTTTTTTGTCATTCTATTGCTTATTGTTGGAACACAAAGGGCCAGTTTCCTGCTATTAAGTTCATATTACATACAATCACAATAGCGCATAGTTATTTTGAACCTGTGCATTCGTTACAGAAATTTGGAAAAAGAGGATTGTGACACTATAAATAAGCGTTTTTTCTACTCTCTACTAGATTCTCTACATTGTAAAAGTTTAATGGACCGCCCCCGTGAAGGGATTTGAATTCGATTACTATCCCCAAGATATATCCCTAGCGCTACCCTTGGAGAAGGGTGCAGGTAAACTATTCGATTGAGTGGCTGAGGAATTTTTCTTTTTCGTTAATACCGACGACGACGAAGCTTTGGTGGCGGTATTATAAAGTCCGACTTTATCCGGTTTATTAATCTCCAAACTGAGTCATACTAGTAGCTTTAGCTCTTAAATATTTATAAAATGTCATACGACTATTTTCAGTTATGTTATGATTAAGATTTGAATGAGTTTTAAGAGTAAAGACTATTTCAGTTGCAATAACCCGTACGTTCGTCACAGCATAACGCAGTGCTTGTCTCCGTTCTTAGAATCATATGTACAATGGCAGCACAGAATGTGGTTCAGCACGAGCCTCGAGCCATTGTTGGAACACGCGCGTTTCCGCTTTCTCGTGGAAAAATGCAAGCGCATTTGGAAAGTAACGTGTGTGTTATGATCCGATTTCGAGAAGTGCGCCTGTTTAACAACTCGGACGAGATGAATGATCGATAGATTATGCCAAAACAATTCATAATTGTTTTACATGTACTCTGTAGAGAAAGACGTAGTACATTATAGGTCCAAATGAACTACGTCTGTCTCTACAGAGTGGCCACTTTTGGTTTTTCATAATATGCTTCATAACTGCTTCATATATGCTTCATATACGCTTCATATATGCTTCAAAAATGCTTCATTTATGAAACATATCACAAAACACCTTTTTTAACAGTTCTATAGAATCCATTTTACCCTATTCTTTATAAAACTGTCAAAAAAAGGTGTTTTGGTAAAAAATATGTTTCATAAATGAAGCATTTTATAAAACATAATGTGAAACATTTACGAAATACCACTGTGAGTGGCCACTTTAACTCCGTAGATGAACTAACAAATCTATACTTGTTTTGGTTTCACAAACTAAAAACCTCTTAGGAATTACAAGCAAACTAGTATGTAGATTACATACTTATTTGTATTTAGTGTTATCTTGCTGTATAAAATAGCGACAGAAGTTATAGACGCATTCTGGATTACTTGATCTGTAATAGAGTCAGTGCCAGCGACAGGCCGGCGCCTCTGGCAACTGAATGGAACTATTCACAAGGCCCTCTGTTCTTGGGGTTTCGATGTGAGACGCGCAATTACAGAAATTACCCTACCGAGCGCGGTCGATCAACCGTGCCATGTCCAATCCAGACTGGCCTAACAGACACTTGACATTTTCCTCATTCACATATCAATTCAGACACATCATGGCTCCAGCATGCACTTCCACATGCAATTTCCCTAGAGCAAAGCATCATAATAAACCAAAGGAAACAGCTCGGCAAACAAGATTTGACCTACATAAACTATCTAAAAATGTATTCAGCTGAAATAGGTTAAGCGTGTATTTTATTATTGTAATCATCATTCTCGAATGCATTAACTGTGCGTCTGAATGTTGAAATCGTTGAAAAAGGCCTATCCTGTGGCAACGGACAAAGGTTGCGCTTGGCAGATGTGCATAATTTCACAGTAGAGCGGACGCAGGACCGGTCAGAGGGGTCGAACAACCGCAGCAGGTGTAACTCGCTATCAGTCTAGATGACTAGTCTAATGTCTTCTTTGCCATCGAAGATACCGATATACAGCGAAGCAACTTTACAGAATATCTAAAGTAGAAATTTTCATAAGGTACGAGTATAAACAATTTCGTATAATGTGAGCATTTCATTTTAGTAGCGTTTGCAAATGATATACAGTATGAACAATGTTATTATTGTTGTTGTATCTAGTTTGTAGAGTTCTAAAGATATTTTACGTTGTCCAAATGGCCCGCCCAAAGGTTGACGTCAGCATTTGCCGAAAACTCGCTCCGCTTCAACGGCTATTTTCAGATTCGGCTGGCCCGGCGCCTGTATTAACTATTAAGGTGATCGAACAGGCAAAACATTTTAGTATTTCAAGTGGATAAAAAAAATCTCTTGAAGATTGAGCAAGAACTTTAACGAGGCAATTTGTTGGTACTTCATCATGAGCAATAGAAACTCTAAACTCATTAACATGGCGGTTTCATAAAGAAATCGCACTGGCTTTAGCTCCTAGCTTGAAGGTTGAACATTTTTAAAACGTGTTAAATTATACCGATCCACTGAAATGTAATAAGGTAATTTCATTTGCTTTTCGTTTCTTCGTAAGATGAAAATAAATACTCAATGAACAACCCGGAAGAATCAGGCGGGATGAGCAAGAGTGCGTTAACCCTGGGTTGTGCTCACAATAATACTACGGATTGAATGTCTGTATAACTGGTTGCTATACTATTGAAAGATGTAGGTACTTAAGTAAAAAGACCAATTTAAAGATTGTGTCTAACGTGTAGAATATGAGCGAGAAGCTTAGTCGCGAATAGAGGTATGTAGGCTGGCCACATTTGAGTAAGTGCTACATCGGTGAAGTGAAAGTATCACTTCCACCCCAGCAACGAGTGAAGGCAACATGTGGCTAAATATCGAGGGGACACGAGACGACTCTGCACTATTCGAGCACGCGACTACATGCTCGCTTTCGGTTAATGTGTCTCATAAATAACGAGTTAGGAACATAAATCACAATTTCTAATGTTAGTACGTGTTTATGGTATTAGATTCGATGAAAATCAGATTATAAATCACTTCATCTCTAGAAACTATACATGTATATGTATGTTTATGGATAAAAGACAGGAAAGTAAAGTCGGTCAAAGTACGACAGTATTGATATGCCTGCGAGCAAAATTGAAGAGGATAATAGCAATTGAAGCGATTCAAAGTGAAGTGATGTGTCACTATGGAAGATCATTGATGTGACATCGTCCCATAAAGTCGTATGCACAATGCAGATGCACACGTTTCAGCGGGATGAATGACAAACAGTAAATATGGTTTGCATTGCAACAGGTGACGCATTATAGCAACCTGCATTTGAAGAAGTAGCAGATGTATTTTTTGAATTTTGGGGTTTCGTTTTGCAACTGTTGAATGAACCCAATGGAATAGAATAAATTAAAGTTCTAAAGCCAAAATCGAGTGATAGAAATAAGGTGTGCCCGAAAACGGGTGTGCCTGTGCATGCGTAGTATAACTTTTATATTTACATTTAAATGTTGAAGTTTGTGTGAAAAAGCGGACCATACCTATAATGAATCATTCAACGAATGTAAATTTTTACAATGGAATGAATCCCAGGCGGAGATAGCAGAATACCTAAAGCTAGTCGCTGCTTTTCTGCCTAGGTCAGTTATCAGTTGAGTGAGACGTCAATATTATATTACATATATAAATGATTTTGTGGCAAAATCAGTTTTCTTACGCAGTTCCCATTCACAATAGAACCTTGAAACGCAATCTTGCTAAGCAGCTGCGCAGACAGACTTGCTCTAGAGTAGAACACTAGTACTCACGTACTCGTGTTGCCAGTCACAGAATAATATGAAGTCACACCAGTTCGCACACGTTGTTCAAAGGCGAATTCTTGGTTCTCACGCGGAATACGAGCAATCATAACAACCAACAACCTTACAAGGAAGTTAACTCCCATATTATTAATGCACTCCAGACATTTGCAAACATGAAAAAATTATTACGTATTGTTACTATGTTGTTTCAAGATCCATAGATTAACGACTCTTCAAGTCATACAGTCTTACCGATCTATCTATCAATCTAGTGCAAAGAAAAAAATCACAGGTCGAAAAATGTTGTTCTTAATATCACAACACAACACAACACATGCATCGTCTGATAAAATCTTTCACTCATACAATGACGAAATAAGGCGAGTAGAGTAGGTATTGTTATCGTTATCACGCTAATGCTTGCCCTGCCATTGTTTTTCTAGATCTAGCTAACAATGCGTAGTGAATTGAGAAGTTGTCTAAGTACATTTTCGAATTTGATATGACGGCGATGGTATGCAATAAATATGAGAAATTCTACGAAAGCGAGTCGAGTGTGACCGTTGCAGAGCCGAGTGGAGGTGGAGCGAAACATATCACCCACTTGCTAACAAACGAGCCGGGTTCTCAACATTATTTCCAAGTAGACGTACAATTAGGCATCAAGGAGTTCTTGATATTCCTCTTGAGAACAGCAAGTACAGGTAATAAGACGAGTAGTACTTATAGTACATTCATTCTAGATTTCAATGTATGGAAAATTTGGCAAATTTAATAATTAAGTTTTGATGCTGGTGTGTTATACCTATAGGTGAGTACATAAAAAAAACAACTCTCCCCCCCTCTCAACCTTCGGCGTCACCCCTCCCCCCCTTGAAAAGTGTCCCGTTTTACATATTTTCTCAATTTTCAAAAAAACTATACAAGCTATGACAAAATGATTAAAGACAAAATTAGTTATTAATAAATTGCCTACAAATAACTTTTAACATTTATTTTGATACGAGTTATAGTTTCCAAGCTATATAGCGTCAAAGTTTACCGGGTTTTTGAAAACGTTTGTCGTACCTTGCAAGTCGATTTTTTTACGAAGCAGAACATACTGAACCTTTTATTTGCCACAATAAGTGGTTGCGATACTGCATCAGCATTCTACAGCAAAGGAAAGGTTCAGTCTGTTCTTCTTAGTAAAAAAATCGACTTGCAAGGTACGATAAACGTTTTCAATAACCCGGATGCCTCATACGAACAAGTAGAAGAAGCTCCGAAGATCCTCAACAGATCCTTTCCAAATTTTTAGGACACTAATCGGAAAGTATACCCTTTCAAATAAAAAAAGAATTTTTCAAATCGGTCCAAACGTCTTCGAGTAATCGCTGAACATACACAAAAAAAAGCACAAAAAAAATAAAATAATTAATGATTTCGATGAATTTTGAGAACCTCCTCCTTTTTTGAAGTCGGTTAAAAACTTTAAAAGATAAGCATGACGATACTGATTTATTTTAAAAAATAATTACAATATATAAACGCATTAATTGTAACAAATAACAAATATTGCTGTTTCCTGTGTATACTGTTCATTTTTGCTAAGCGCAGATTTTTAGTAAACTTTGACGCTCTATAGCTTGAAAACTATAAGTCGTATTAAAATAAATGCTAGTATTTATTTGTAGGTAATTTATTAATAACTAATTTTGTCTTTGACCATTTTGTCATAGCTTGTATAGTTTTCCTGAAAATTGAGAAAATCCGTAAAACGGGACACTTTTCAAGGGGGGGAGGGGTGACGCCGAAGGTGGAGGGGGAGGGAGAGTTGTTTTTTTTAATGTACTCACCTATAGGTATAACACACCAGCATCAAAACTTAATTATTAATTTTGCCGCTAAAAAATCTAGAATGAATGTACTATTACCTTAAGTATGCTTATTGTTTAAAAAAAAAGTTATAGAAGTGGAATGGCTTAATAAGTCAAAAAAGAAGGTCAAATCTTGATGAGATTCTTCTTTTCAATAATTTTCCTAAACTAAAATCCTACTTATGTGCCAGTTTTAACTGGCAGCCCTACTTCAAGAAGTCCGGCTTTAGGTCCAAGCGACGACGCACCTCTGCTTACACTTTCGCTGTTATTTATAACCTCATGCTAACCGAAGAAAACTTGTCTTTTGAAGTTACCGTTAAAATAATTATTGAATCAAATTATTTTAGACATAAAATTATTCATACTTAATACAGCTATTAGGCGAAAGGCTGGTTAACAAATTCTATTGGCCTTGATTCATGCACGCATCTTGTGTTCATAAGCTCGCAATGATTCCACAGATCTTTAGAAAGTTAAGGGCACATTGCGCAAGTAATTACTGGTTAAAAACAAGTAACATATGAGGAAAATGTGTGGCATTTAAAGAATCATAAGAAGCTAAAGACCTCTGGCAGGGACTTATGAAAAGGTGCTATTATACCATGAAAGGATCTCATTAGTTATTTGCTGTTATTATGAAGCTGGTTGTGCGGCAAGAGGCAACCGAGGCTTGGATAAGATAGTCGCACTCAGAGGCATTATGAAGATAATAATCTTTTCAGTACAGCTGTCGGTAGTTATTGCAAATTCAAATTAAATTAACCATCTCAAGATGTTCGGCCTTGAGAAAATCTGTAGATAAGTATTATGACGACCTCTGTGGCGCAGAGGGCGAAGGTCCGCTTGAAACACAGAAGGTTACGGGTTCGATTCCCGCCACGAGGCAAATGATTGTATGACCTGCAAATATTTGCCTCGGGCTTGGGTATTTTTCTATGAATTATACATATGTACCTATGTATGAACTAAAAGAGAGTATATTAGTAGTATATCAGTCATTTAGTTCCCATAACAAGCTGTGCTTACTTTAGGGCTAGATTTAGGCTGTGTGAAATGTGCAGCATTATTAATTTATTTATTTTATGCAATTTTTTCATGTAACTAAACTCAACAGGAATAAATTATTTGACAGAAATAGGTCGGTCGATATTGATAGATTAGGTAGGTACTTAAAACGAAGTAAAGCTAAACATTGCGATTAGATTAGAGCCAATCCCTCGTAAGCCTAAATTACTTTTTTCATATTCTTGGGGTGAGAAGAAATAAAATGTGGACTAGCTAGCTAGACTATTCCATGGTTATTCTACCAATTTGTATTATAAGGTGTTGAAAGCTGATAATCTTACATAGTGCAAAGAAGATGCAAGTGAAATCAATATAGATGCGCATCGTCTTGCCTAACCAAGCTAAACCGGTCCATGTTTAACCTCTTGCGCCATAGCTTTGTGAGTAACTAAGCGAAAATTTACTTTATTACTATCAGAACACATTCCAATATGAATGAGAGATTGTGCACAGGAAATAGGATTAGCTCTTACAAATGATGGATGACCTATAGTAAAATTTATCTTATCTTACAAATGTGATTTATCTAGACAAGATTCTCACGATCGATTGTATGCATATTGATTTTATCAACGAAGTTTCCTTAAACGTGTCTTATTTATGTTAGACTGGTGTGTCTTGACCGATAGCAAATGCAAAGCATGTTATCGTCTAATGGAAAATGTGTTCAAATAAATGCAACTATGAGTTGAAAATTTATCGATTTATCTTATCATCAGTTTGCATAGGTCTGTTTACTATCTATCCTTTTAACTTCTAAGTCTTATCTAGTCCAAAACAATTTTAGAAATAGGTAGGTACTTGAATCGTTTTATATTTCAAGTGAAATCCACTTCCACACAAGCAATTATTAAAAGTAAAGCATCCTTTAAATTTTAAACTTGAGAAACTATTTATGAAATGTGGGTCAATGTAATTTGTAACTTATCGTTCAATGTTTTGACTTCTGACTTTCAATGTCGATGCTTATCTAATACGATAAGAGCTCGTAAATAAACTTTGGTGTTCCTAACTTGCAACATTATGCTGCCTTGATTTCAGTTCTATAAATCAGATCATGACAGTATGATTTATTTTTGTATATCCAAATGACAAGCAGACTTTTAAAAATTGCTGTGTGGAAAAAAGTAGATTCTGTAGTACTAAAATACCTGTCATGGCAGTTAACTTGAATAGAGACAGGTTTTCATCTTTTCTTTTAAAACGAACACTGTTTTTTCTAGACTGTAGTTTCACCATGGTATGTCAGTTTTGTACCAAAATAGGAAAACAATTTTATGACCAATTAAGAAAATCATCAACAATCTGAATTCAGCCATTGAATGATAAGCATACAAGTACCTGCCGAAGACTGGAGTAACGTGTGTCGGCAACAGCTTACGTAACGGTTACTCACCTGAAACAAAAACAAACATCAAGTTAGCACGTCTACGTCTATCTGCATATATTCTAATTGTACGGATGGAAAACACATAACATGGTCAGTTTGCTATCGGTTGCTCGTTTGTCAAAATGCCAGTCAAATTCTTTGTTTGGCTATAAGAAAGAAGTTTGAATGTGTAAGCCATGTCATTGTGGTCAAATAGAAGGTTACTGCTAACTTCTAGAAATAACTAATAAATCTCCACATTTTCAACATTTAGTACCTATTTGATTTTGATTGGAAGACATCGAATATTTCAGTAGTTTTATAGTAAAGTTCCGAGATAGAAAACGGTAATTAAAGAGAGCAGCATCAAACGAAATGTGTATACGCAGCGTAAGTGAATAACCTCGAACTTGAACGGTGCAATAGATGGCATATGTAAACACAGACGGGCTCTGGCAAATGAAATTCTTCAGAGGCACGCTTCCGCATCAACACGTGCCGAGAGAAATCCGTCTGTTCCGGCCTCTCGCTCAGATATATATCATCACATCACACGCCACGGCCAATAGACACATTTGTTAGTGAATGCAGGCTCATGGCAAGTGGTTGCAAAAGTACACAGTGAGTTTAAGATAGAAACTCGTCTGTTTGTAGAGGATCGCAAGTGTGCTTATCAAACAATTGTCTAAGAGTCAGTTTAAGCTTCATACGATTTTCCAACTGCTCTGATTATGACCATAAACTATAGAACTCTACTTTAGAAATCGTGTCTGTGGCTCTGGTAACTGTTCAGATGTATTGAAGTTATCTGACCATAGGAATTATACGAGTGCATGTGACCGCAAATAGCCGGTTCAGAGAAGCAACTCGATCTGTCTTCGGGAGCCAGCTATACATCATCGTATGATTCAGCAAGGCATCCAAACAGATTTTGTTCTGTTCTTGTACACATGGGATTTTATTTTTAACACTCAGATGATTGATGCTCAGGCGATTTTTTATAAAGAATGGGGTAAAAAATCATGACTAGCAAATCTTTCACCTTGTCGTTCTTAGGATATTTTTGAGATCTGTAAACTATAAAGTAACTTACACCTTGACCTAGCGTAGAGTGGCAAAAAAAAATACTAGTGAGAAATGATAAGCATGGGGAAGTGAATAAGAAATTGAATTTAAGTGTTAAGTACCTATACCCTAACTAGACGACTTTGGGAGATGTAAGTAAACCTGACAACACCACTATTAACGTTAGTTGACGACTCAACTTTCTGTACGAGTGAATGCGAGGCCGACGCTAACGGTTCCGCTACAACTGCTTCTTAACATCTTCTAAAGCCGTTATCATCTTTAAAATATGATGGAGCATTAAATACCTTTTTCCTGATTCTACTTAGGTACCTACTAAAAAAATATTAAATTCTGACATTTTTGATACTAACCAACAAACAACAATTTATTCTCAAGGATACCTGAACCATTAGTTTCGCTTTTAAATTCGTTAAAACGAATATCTGGTCCGACTGCCTGAAAAGACATTGACCTTCGATTTCAATAGGAGCTAAAATGATCGCGTGAGAAAGCCGAATTATAGAATTGTAATGTTATCATTGGACGATACCACCCGTCCACTGCAACGTAACGTTCTCGAAAGTTATTTTGCATTATACCTACTTGTACGGAAAGTAAAAGTAAAATCGTTTCTGTCAATTGAATAGAAGGAAGGTTGTCTGGTTTGTTTTGCTTCCATCGCATCGTGAATAATGGTAATAAAATATGCTCAACAACGATAAATTGTCGTTGGAATGCTCAGCTGTATCTGTTAGTTACCTAATAATAAATTTGTTACCGCTTAAAAATTCATCAAGCTTACCGTTCAACTTGCATGAATAGTAAGTTGGGGAAAATGCAAAACTTTCACACAAGTGTTCTAAAAAATTCGTTGAGCACGCAGACAGATTATCAGATTACTGGATTATATAACAGTAATTTAATTTCTACAAACTCAAGCTACTATATCTCCTTCCCAGAACATAAATGTTCATGCTACGAACTTCGCCGAACCTTCAAATGTTTCAAGACAAAAAATAAAAGATAACTCTACCAGACGTTACCTCCTTTAATTGTTTGAAGAAATTAGGGTTATTCTAAGTATTAAGACAAGAGGAACCGGTTTAGATTAATGTACACAGTACAGTTTTTAATGGCGTTAGTCGATGAGCAACATATTGCCCTCTTATTAATGCTACACATCTATGAGTCTGGATGTTCAACACAACTATTTTCTCAGGGTCTCGCTAACTAAGTAGTCTTATTAAGGCGTATGTAGGACCTGATTGGTCATATTTGGAGGCATTCTCCTCATAGAGGAATCAGTTTTGTGTGCTCAAAAAAATATATGTCATTCTTTGACCTTTTATCTACAAAGTGAACTTACGAAAAAGTTCTACCTGTTTATTTACTATGTGAAAAAAAATAACGAAGTGAAGCTGTTTTCGACTTTTGATTCGATTCAACCTCTAAACGACATAAAATTTTGACATTTTTTTTTCACTAAAATGTGCGCAAAGACTTTATCTTCAAGTTGTACTTGCGATTTTGTGCTGCGACGGTTTTTCTCGTGGCAATTAATTATTTTCCATTTTTCCGAATAATTAGTGGGCGTTACGGGCGCAGGGGCGACGGGCGGCAGAGTAATGCTGACTGTCGTACGGGATGGTTGTGTTCGTCTGCCTCGCACTCACCTTTTTTTGCTTGTCGACTTATTGGTATTTTATGTTATTTGCACACAGACGATTTATTTAGTAATCTAAGTTATCCGCGCATGAACGTTTTATTTAGTGTTACGAAATTAAATGTTATTAGCGCATGGACGCTTTATTTAGTGTTAGATAATAATTTGTTGTTAATACTTACCTACCTATTAGAAATATTAAGTACCTACCTATGTAGATTTTCATGATTTTAAGTATGTTTGTTATTTTAAAAGGTCGTGCAAAAGACAACTTCCCGATAAAGAAAATAGGTAAGTAGGTATCTAGGTATTATACCAATTCCAAAAGAAAATGATATCGTGTAACCTACCTATACCTACTACTACCACTAGATAAGATACCTACTACATAAATAGTTAGGTAGGACCTCTCTGGCGCATGTACATAAGAGTCAATTCACATTGTAAAACCAATCAGTAGGTACCTATAGGTGCTGTGTATGTATAGCTACGTGTTGTCCTTCAATTCAACACTAGCCGATTCCTATACACTGCACTCAACTCGCGCGCGGACAGTAGGTACCTATAGGTAGGAAAGAACAAATGAACGAAGATAGATGTAAAGAAGTAGGTATGTATTTTACTTAGTAGGTACCTACCTAACTTACCTGTAGGTACCTAAATACACTCGAGAAAAGGTAATGAATCTGGGTCACCGACGACACATCAGAGCAACCCGTATTCTTTTCTTCTTATTCTTACTTATTATTATTGGGTAGGTGTCTACCGCACCTACTGATCTCACGTACATTATTATTCATTTACATGTACAGAGACCGAACAAGTTCAAGTTGAAACTGGAGTGATAATGCTTGAGTAGGTATACCTACTAGAACATCCTTGGTAAAACATCCAAAGTCAAAGTCAAAAATCTTTTATTCAATTCGAACACAATAGGATCACCTTGATTTGGTGACCTATTCATTCGCATAATGTTATTTGTCATAAAATCATACGACATAGGTACGTATCTAGTCATAAAATATTGTAGTCATATTATTACATTCGCATAATCGATCGAGCGAGCGAAGCGAGCGAAGATCTTAGTGGCAAGTTAGGTGATTTTGCTTTGTATGTTTGTATGTTTGTATGTTTCATTTTTATGTTCTCGCATAACTATCGAACCGCTTATCCAATCTGTATGAAACTTGATAGGTCAATAGGTTGTGCTATGGAAATTTGCTGTGGAGCGTATGAGCGTATTCGATGAAGGGGTTGTAAAGATATGGGGTTCCCAAGGGGGTAAATTTTTTTCAAAGTTACCCAAATATATTGAGTGGGGTGTCATATAAAAGTACTCAACTTATACATTCCAAAATGGTTTTTAGTTTTCTTCTAGGTTCTATAGTTTTTGAAATACAGTCAAAAAGAAAAATTATGAAAACCAATTAACGGAAGTATGGAGAGAGCTCCCGTTTCATAGAGTTTCGATGTATTCGTAGGTCTGGTTAACAGACAAGGAGTGTGGCATCGTGGTTTGGTTTGCAATGATTTTAGTTGCTACTTGATATTTTTTCTTGAGATTGAAAATAAAAGCCGTGTTGGCCGATTGGAAAAGTGCTCGAGTTTCGATTCATAGGTCGTAAGTTCGAACCCTGGCCGTGCTCATCAATGGATTTTTCGATTAGAAAAATTTAAATGCGCATTAACACAAGCTCTAAACGGTGAAAGAAAACATCGTGAGGAAACCAGTTAACGTTCTAATAGCGGCGATGGGCTTGCAACCTGTCACGTATGCAAATGCTAACTGCTGCAAATAGTGGGCTGGGCATGTACCAAAATTAGAGAGGGAGGGGGAGGGTAGGGGGAGGGAGAGGGGAGGGTAGAGGAGGGGAGGGGAGGGGGAGGGGGAGGAGGAGGAGAGGGGGAGGGGAGGGGGAAGGGGAAGGGAGGGTTAGGGGAGGGGGAGGGGTAGGGGAGGGGGAGGGGTAGGGGAGGGGAGGGAGAGGGGGAGGGGAGGGGGAGGGGTAGGGGAGGTGGAAGGGTAGAGGAGGGGAGGGGGAGGGGGAGAGGAGGGGTAGGGGTAGGGGTAGGGGAGGGGGAAGGGACGGGGAGGGGAGGGGATGGGAGGGAATTGATTTTCTCATACATTTCGTATTGAACTGCTATTTTAATAATTTCTCGAACTAAGAGGCCTTCCCTGAGGCGCGGTACGAAGTTCGCAGGGTCAACTATTGAATATAAACACGACACGACTTAATGTATTGCATGCATGCCTATAATCTTTACCATACTGAGGTAGCGCATTAGATATCATTCTGTGGTAAACACTAGAAGGAGCACTTAACGTAGGTATAGGGGTAGTCAGAAACAAGTCCAAATCTAGGCTATCAATACAACGGTGCGCGAGATCTCAGTTCGGGGCGAACTACTAGTTATTTACAGGCATACATTTCTGATGTCCTAATATTTTTCAAACATAATGGTAATGAGCATAATGGTGACTAACACTAAAACTTTTTGTCATACTACATTTTGAAAATAATTTTGTTAGTAATAAACCTTTATGTCCTAATATTTATTGGACATAATGTTTAGTAGTCCTAATTTACTGTTTTATCATAAGTAGGAAAAATAGGTCAGGTTTATAAAATGTTTCATATACCCACGCAGATAGGACTTGCTCACAGAAAAAATAAGTAGTTTTAGGTTTTTTTATAGCACGCGTTTCACACACCACGCAGAAAGGACTTGCTTACAGAAAAAATAGTAGGTTTTGGTATTTTTTTTTATTGCACGCGTTTTACACACCCACGCAGAAAGGACTTGCTCACAGAAAAAAATAGTAGGTTTTGGTTATTTTTTTTAAGCACGTGTTTTACACACCCACGCAGAAAGGACTTGCTCACGGAAAAAACTAGTAGGTTTTGGTTATTTTTTTTTATAGCACGCGTTTCACACACAAACGCAGAAAGAACTTTCTCACAGAAAAAAATAGTAGGTTTTGGTTATTTTTATAGAACGCGTTTCACACACCCTGAAAAGACTTGCACACAGAAAAAACATTAGGTTTTGGTTATTTTTTTTTTATAGCACGCGTTTCACACACCCACGCAGAAAGGACTTTCTCACAGAAAAAATAGTAGGTTTTGGTTATTTTTTTATAGCACGCGTTTCACACACCCACGCAGAAAACACTTGCTTACATTTTATCATAATTAGGCAAAATAGGTCAGGTTTATAAAATGTTTCATACACCCACGCACACGACTTGCTCACAGAAAAAATAGTAGGTTTTGGTTATTTTTTTTATAGCCTGCGTTTCACACACCCACGCAGAAAGGACTTGCTCACAAAAAAAAAACAGTAGGTTTTGGTTATTTTTTTTTATAGCAAGCGTTTCACACACCCACGCAGAAAGGACTTTCTCACAGAAAAAACTAGTAGGTTTTGGTTATTTTTTTTATAGCACGCGTTTCACACATCCACGCAGAAAGGACTTTCTCAAAGAAAAAAATAGTAGGTTTTGGTTATTTTTTATAGCACACGTTTCACACACCCACGCAAAGACTTGCTCACAGAAAAAACTAGTAGGTTTTGGTTATTTTTTTTAGCACGCGTTTCACACACCCACGCAGAAAGGACTTGCTCACAGAAAAAAATCACACACCCACGTAGAAAGGACTTGCTCTCAGAAAAAAATAATCTGGTTAGGATACATTTTATCCTAGCCGGGTAAGCTATGTGATTCTCGAATAAAACCGTAGTCGTCACATAATTATATCGTTGTATTGCTTGAATTCAAGCAGGGATAGGCGTACAGACAGTGCAGGAAGTAGTTTGGGACGCGACAGGACACAAAAATATTTTATGATTTTCAATGAATATGACTTCAAAAATTATGACATTAAAAACTTTTGTTTATCGAAGTAGTATGGTTTGATACTATTATGACGATGAATATTATGCGTACTAAATTGTATGTCAAGTTATAAATATGGCTAAATATTTTAGGATTATCAATGAATAGGACTTAAAAAATTATGACATTTATATTAGGTCTTCCTATGAAATTGCCGTTTTTTATGAAAAATTTTAACGTCATTTTTTTATATATTTTTTATTTCTATTAATCAAAGTAATCACCCATGCAATCGATAGATCTTTGCCAATGCCGTGGCAGTTTATTATGCCCTTCTTGAAGAAATCAGCTGGACAGGAGGCAACAAATTCTTCAAAGGCATTTTGTACTGCCTCTCGGGAATTCAATTTTTTTACCACCAAGAAGTTATCCAAATTCTGGAAAAAGTGGAAGTCTATAGGCGCAAAGTCTGGTGAGTACGGTATATGACAGAGAGCTTCCAACCCTAGCTCTTGTAACTTGGAGACCGTCTACTATGCAGTATGAGGTCGCGCGTTGTCGTGCAGGAGCATCGGTGACGAGCGATTGATCAAAGATGATTGGAGATTGCAAGCTTCTCCATCATTGTGTTCAGTTATTCAAATTACACATTTGCAGTAATGCTTATCCCGTTTGTTAAGAAGCTGTGATGAACTCCACAATCGCCTTTAATTCGTCATTGTCAACCAAAGTTTTCGGATGAGTACGGGGTTCATTTTCAGGTCGAAATTTCCAGAATGGAAGCTGGCAAACCAATAACAGGTGGTTCGTTCGTTTGTACTGTTCGCTCCGTAAACGTCGTTGATGTTGCGTGCCGCTTGTGGCGCGTTGCTGCCACGACGGGACTCATATTCCATAATTACTCGAATTTTTAACGTATCCACGATGACGAAAAAGATTCAAATGCGATGAAAACATAACGCTAATCAATAAGCAAATGACAAATTTTGAAAAAAGAATCCCATGTTTTTAATATAACATTAATTTCAAATTATAATTCGTAGCCAAACCACAAAATATTTTTATTTGAAATGACCAGTACCGAAAAACGGCAATTTCATAGGTAAAGACCTATTATCGATCGAGCGAGCGAAGCGAGCGAAGATCTTAGTGGCAAGCTAGGCGATTTTGCTTTGTATGTTTGTATGTTTGTATATTTGTATGTTTCATTTTTATGTTCTCGCATAACTATCCAATCTGTATGAAACTTGATAGGTCAATAGGTTGTGCTATGGAAATTTGCTGTGGAGCGTATGAGCGTAATCGATGAAGGGGTTGTAAAGATATGGGGTTCCCAAGGGGGTAAATTTTTTTCAAAGTTACCCAAATATATTGAGTGGGGTGTCATATGAAAGTACTCAATTTATACATTCCAAAATGGGGGAAGGGGAGGGAGGGGAAGAGGGAGGGGGAGAGGGAGGGGGAGAGGGAGGGGGAGGGGTGGGGGGGGAGGGAGGGTCGGAGGAGGGGAGGGGAGGGAGGTGGAGAGGGAGGGGGAGGGGGAGGGAATTGATTTTCTCATACATTTTGTATTGAACTGCTATTTTAATAATTTCTCGAACTGAGGCTGGATTTTACCAAACTGGAATAAGTTTTATCTGGAGATTAAACCACAGATAAACTGCAGTTTGTTTGAATATTTTGACATGGTAAACTTGACACCTTATAACCAGGATAATTTTAATGCACCTAATAATGTTCGGTTGCGCTTTCTAAACGAATGTATTTCGAATTCTGTCAGCTAATAGAATAACTACTCTGGGAGTAAGATGACAGTTTGGTAGAATCCACCCTAAGAGGCCTTCCCTGAGGCGCGGTACGAAGTTCGCGGGGTCAACTATTGAATATAAACACGACACGACTTAATGTATTGCATGCATGCCTATAATCTTTACCATACTGAGGTAGTGCATTAGATATCATTGTGTGGTAAACACTAGAAGGAGCACTTAACGTAGGTATAGGGGTAGTCAGAAACAAGTCCAAATCTAGGCTATCAACACAACGGTGCGCGAGATCTCAGTTCGGGGCGAACTACTAGTTTTATTACTAGTTGAATTATTACAAGTGATGGTAGGAGTAGTGATGTTATTATTACAAATGCTTATGAATAACAAATATTAGGACGTGAAACGTTATGGCTTTTAAAACTATGACTAAAAAAATTATGCCATAACGTTTCACGTTCAATATTTGTTATTTATAGGCATTTGTAATAATAACATCGCTACTCCTACTCAACTAGTAATAAAATATAAATGTCATAATTTTTTAATTCCTATTCATTGATAATCCTAAAATATTTAGCCATATTAGAGGAGCCAGTTTCTGAGAGCAAGTCCTTTCTACGTGGGTGTGTGACTTATTTCTGTGAGCAAGTCCTTTCTGCGCGGGTGTTGAAACGCGTGCTATAAAAAAAAATAACCAAAACCTACTAGTTTTTTCTATGAGCAAGTCTTTTCTGCGTGGGTGTGTGAAACGCGTGCTATAAAAAAAATTACCAAAACCTACTATTTTTTCTGTGAGCAAGTGTTTTCTGCGTGGGTGTGTAAAACGCGTGCTATAAAAAAAATAACCAAAACCTACTAGTTTTTCCTGTGAGCAAGTCTTTTCTGCGTGGGTGTGTGAGACGCGTGCTATAAAAAAAACCTAAAACTACTTATTTTTTCTGTGAGCAAGTCCTATCTGCGTGGGTGTATGAAACATTTTATAAACCTGACCTGTTTTGCCTACTTATGATAAAACAGTAAATTAGGACTACTAAACATTAAGTCCAATAACTATTAGGACATAAAGGTTTATTTCTAACAAAATTAGTATCAAAATGTAGTATGACAAAAAGTTTTAGGAGTGGTTCCATTATGCTCATTATCATTATGTTTAAAAAATATTAGGACATCAGAAATGTATGCCTGTAAATAATTACGCGAATGTAATAATATGACTACAAAATTTTATGACTAGATACGTATGTCGTATGATTTTATGACAAATAACATTATGCGAATGAATAGGTCACCATGCTAAAAATTTTATTCAAGGTGAAAATTCTCAAAATACAGTTTTTTTTTTAATTTTTCAGCCAAACGGTTAAAACACCACCTATAACCGTAATTTTGTCTGTAGGTCCAGTATTCCCTTTCTCCTTTAGCTTAGAGGTTTTGTTTCGAAATCATTCCACCCGTATCTTATTTACGTACCTACTCGATACAATAACATAAAACCTCCACTAGGTAGTCCCTACACTAGGAATCCGTCATGGGTATCAAGAATTTCGATTAGGTAGGTTACTCACATCATGCTAGGAAGTTAGGTACCTAGATAGGTACCTACTTACCACAAAACACAGACCAGGAACAAATAGGTACTTGCAGATCTTGTAAAAATGTATCCCGTAATGGGAATCGAACCCGCATCTCTCGCGTCTCAGCATTCGTTTACCATTCCACGGATGTCTTCAATTGCGGTTTAGGTTACGCGCGAAAACTATTTCGCGGCCGGCGCGGAACCGCGCGGAAGGTGCGGGTGGTGCGGCGCCGAAATAGTAGCCACACCCATTCGCTCAAGGTCATCGGCTGGTATAAGCACCTTAAGACCTTACGTAGAAATCAGGTTTAATTCGACAGTCTACGTCTCTTACCAAAACTTATTTTTACCAGCTTGTTACCGATATGCTTTTGAAACATGCTTTCTACGTAAATGAGACTAAAACGCCGGTCGTGTGGGAACGTTTTGAAATTTGCGTGCTCATACAAAGGTGTGTTAATATTCCTTGGCCATTGCATTAACTGCATTGCATCATTGCTTTCGGGTGGCATCATCAATTATTTAATAGAGAAAGGGCGATCATTTGATACCAAAGATCTTACCGTAGCCACCCTAACACGACACGTAACCACCTAATCGTAGAAACAATACGGAGTATTAAAAAATATGTAAAGGATTTTCCATCCCAATGTTTTTTTCTAATGAAACATGACAGAGTTGTGGTTTTAAAACAAGTTTCTTGACGCGTGGCACAGATTTCTGTCCATTAATCCTCGGAGTCATAACATTTATTCGTCACTCGAAACTTCCAAATCAGTGTCATTTAGGTGGTGACTAATTCAGGGTACCTAACTGGCATGATGTGAAATGGGGAATTACAAACTTTTTAGCAGCTTTCCTTAGAAACTAAAGCCTATGTAAGCGGTTGCAAAGGGTGGGTTGGTAAGTGCCCTTGCTTAATTGGACTAGGCTCGTATTACTTCGAGGTGTGACCTTTAGGCACTACCCTCAATAGCCTTGATAACCGCCGCACCTGTGCTATTTGTTACAGACATAATGTTTTGAGCCAGCTCTATTTCGGTCAGCATCTATTCTAGGTCATCGATTTTCTTCAATTTCTCTGCTGATTGTAAGAAAATATTAAATCAACGATTGTCACCTTGAAGAATATTTTTGCACAGAGGTTTGAATATTTTCATAATACTTGCGCGATATCATAACACGAATAGGCGCTCGACTCATTTGGCGCGCGGCAGCAGGTCCAGTCAGACTCAGGCTGTGAACCGGTTCGACCAGAATACAGGACCCACGCCAAATAAAGACTATCACGACTAAAGTTGCGAAATTGTACTTTATCGCAATCGATGAGAGTTTAAAATGGCATGGTACGATCTGGTAAAGTTTATTTTTGAGTTCCTCGAAGTATTTTCCATTTACTACATCAACGGTCTTGCCATAACCGTCACCTACGCCTTCTTTGAAGCTCACGCACGATGTAGGAACGTGCTAGTATCACTTTGGACTATAATACATTTAAAAAAAATACAGGACATAATTTATGAACAAAACTGTCCTATTTTGAAAATAACGCAACATTCTTAGGAACCCTTAGCTTAAGAATTCATTTGAGCTACCTATTTCTTAAAATATTTGAAGTTTCAACCACTATTATCAGTCGTTTCACATCACTCTAGTAGTCCAGTTACCTCATCGATCGTAAGGTCGTAAGGTATCGTTAGTTACAACCACTAGTTGCCTTAACAAGACACAAATAAAACCTATGGACATTTAGTGTTTTGTGACTAATTCTAGCAACTATGCGATATTATTTTGTGATAAATGACCGTTGATATGTTATTTTCGTGTATTTATCATTTTGATTTTGCAATTAGGTACTTTGAATCTATTAACGTTTCTCAAGCGAACCACTTTTATCAGTGCAATAACAAGTATGTGTCAATGGAAACCAATCAAGCCGAACGACCCGAGGGAGTAATGACAGAAAATTGTTTATTTCTTCAATAGACGGGTTCTGAGCGCCTACTATTTTGCATAACACCTTACATTGTGAGGTTGTAAAGCTTACAACATGGTACATGGTGCGTGTTAGATAGTCCAGCGGGCAAAAAGGCCGCCATAGCAGAATCACAATAGGAATTGAACTATATACCGTCTGTTTTCATTGAATGAGAGTGAAATGAGACGGCATATAGTTCAATTCCTGTTGTGATTCTGCTATTAAAGGCCTTTTTAAGCGCGCAGAGGTGTGCCAATAACTTATAAAAAGCTATAAGTGTGTGCGTTGATGTAATTCTTCGAATTCTGAAGTTATTTCTTAGGAAGAAAGCATATATCAGTACGACTACTACTACTAGGTACCCTATGGTAAGCTACGGTGGTGGTATTGTTTCGTTTTATCCAGAATAATATCAGAACTCAAAGCGGCTGAAACCAAAGGATGCAGTTAGTAATAAAGTATGATAGCATAAATCCTTCTTTGATGTTATACCTAGTCATACAATCTTTATAACGCATTTAGTACTAGAAACAGCCAGCACACAACTCGGCAGGAAATGTTAGCAAGTCTAGAGATCAAATAGTTAAAGTATAATGAACGTCGTGTAATGATGAAAATTCCCCTTCCCCCAGCTGTTTATGTAAGAGGGCATCATAAAAGTCGCTTTGCACTTGACCTTTGGTTTGAAGGGTCTCATTTCCCATGACAAGCTTTTCGTTTATTTCTCTGGGGAGTTCATATTGAAGTAATCTTTACTTTTATACTTACTCGTATTAATTCACTTCTTATCTCATTTTCCTTATCAACCAAATTGCTTTCCTCCAATCCTTTTCTTTTTCTTTCATGGCTTTTTACTTGAAACTCGTTAACTGTAATTTTTTATCGTTTTGGGTTTTCAGTGAAAGAAAAAGTGAACTACTAGCTGCGAGCCTAAAGTGTTAAATCTTTGGTTGACTCAATCTACATTCAATAACTGAATCATGAACTATGTTGTCAAGCAGTTACGTGCCAAGCGAATAACAATCGAGGATTTTGATTTCGTCGTACACGAAGCATTGCAATTGCAAGGTGAATGGCTCATTCTAGTACCAGGTCAAGCCTTTAAATTACATCTAGCTAGTTATTTTAAATGAACTAGGTAGGTACCTATACTGTGTTTACATAATGTAGGTACCTTTATGATAACGAGCGAGACTGCTCATCCACAATGTGTAGCGCTGACTAAGTCGTTGGTTTCCTAACATTTTCCTACGTCGTCGTAGGTACCTATTTGAGTTATAAAATTCCCTATGCGTGTTCGAAAGGAAACATCTATTTTTGCGTATGAAGTTACTTGATGTAATTTCGGGATAGGAGCTAGCTTCTTAGCAGGCCAATATGATTCATTCATACCTTTTATAGCAGAGTTTATTGCATACTATTCCTTTCATAGCAGAGTTTATCTGCATACCTACTAGGTATGTACTTCCATTTTTTTAGGATTCTAAGGTGACTGGCTATCAACAGCATTAGGGTGTTTCGCAGGACTCGTGTTTTTGGCATGTCCGGCCTTGCGAACCTATTAAAATGACCAGTTTCAGTATTGCTGTATTTTTATTTGGAAATAGTATACGAGTACGCTATTATGGCACTAGTAATATCCTCAATTATACAGGGTGTGGCAAATTCTTGGTCACTGAAGGGTAGCTACCTTTTCTCTTGTAGTTAGAAAGTTTTGTTCTTAGGAAACTTCGGTTTTATTTTGAAGAAAAAAATAATTGCATTTTTAGATTTTTGAAAAAAAGTACAGTTAGCCCAAAAAATTACATTTGTCAAAAAAAACAAGTTGGTCTTAATCGACTCTATTTCCCACCAGGAACACTTCTCCCAAAGTAACTTATGAAATCAAATCGTAAGTTTTTGCAATAATTCAAAAAAACACATCCCATACATTTTCTATGAAATTAGTAGTTGTAAACATTATAGTGCCACTTATTCGATGGTTATCAATTTAAATTCGTAACTGCTTCGGCATGCTGGGAGGCTATTGCAAAGCCTTAGGCGCCTTAGACAGAGCCGCAAGAGAGAATGGTATGCATGGATCATACTATTTGTACATCTGCAGGGAAGCACTTTGTTATAAATTTAAATACGCGCTTTACAATAGTCTCCCAGCTTGCCGGAGCAGTTATGAAATTAAATTAAGAACGAACGAATAAGTGGCACTGTAAGGTTTACAACTCCTAATTTTATAGAAAATGTATGGGATGTGTTTTTTTGAATTATTGAAAAAACTTACGATTTGATTTCATAAGTTACTTTGGGAGAAGTGTTCCTGGTGGGAAATAGAGTCGATTAAGACCAACTTGTTTTTTTTTGACAAATGTATTTTTTTAGGCTAACTGTACTTTTTTTCAAAAATCTAAAGATGCAGTTATTTTTTTCTTCAAAATAAAACCGAAGTTTCCTAAGAACAAAACTTTCTAACTACACGAGAAAAGGTAGCTACCCTTCAGTGACCAAGAATTTGCCACACCCTGTATACATAGGAAAGCTGTAATTAATTTCTAAAGTCGTGAAATCTAAGTTCTCTGGTGTGTCCGCGACACCCCTATCTGCATTCAATCGCTTATTACGCAATAATGAAATATAAATTGACACTTTTTATAACGTTAACGTTAATATAGATACTATTAGGTAGTGGTGAATCAAATTTCATGTTATTTTAACTCCACGTTACTGTTTTACAAAGCAAACAAATGTGTCCGCGATAAAAAACTAATTTCTCTGTCGCTAATTTCTTTGGCATTTACCTAATTTCTCTGGCATTTTGCTAATTTCTTTGGCATTTTGCTAATTTCTTTGGCATTTTTCTAATTTCTTTGGACCAAACCTAATTTCAATGGGCACGAATATATTTAAACCACTAAAACTTCAAAACGGCTTTATCAAATTGAGGGCCGCTAACATTAAAATGCATGTCTTTGAGTGCTTAATTAGGTATGTTATTTTTTTTTGAAAAATAACCAAAAAAAAAATTGCGAAAATGGGGTACCGTTTTTCGGACCGCTTCTTGCGAATCATCCTCGGGTGTTTCGCAGGACTCGTGTTTTTGGCATGTCCGGCCTTGCGAACCTATTAAAATGACCAGTTTCAGTATTGCTGTATTTTTATTTGGAAATAGTATACGAGTACGCTATTATGGCACTAGTAATATCCTCAATTATATACATAGGAAAGCTGTAATTAATTTCTAAAGTCGTGAAATCTAAGTTCTTTGGTGTGTCCGCGACACCCCTATCTGCATTCAATCGCTTATTACGCAATAATGAAATATAAATTGACACTTTTTATAACGTTAACGTTAATATAGATACTATTAGGTAGTGGTGAATCAAATTTCATGTTATTTTAACTCCACGACCACGTTACTGTTTTACAAAGCAAACAAATGTGTCCGCGATAAAAAACTAATTTCTCTGTCGCTAATTTCTTTGGCATTTTGCTAATTTCTTTGGCATTTTGCTAATTTCTTTGGCATTTTTCTAATTTCTCTGGACCAAACCTAATTTCAATGGGCACGAATATATTTAAACCACTAAAACTTCAAAACGGCTTTATCAAATTGAGGGCCGCTAACATTAAAATGCATGTCTTTGAGTGCTTAATTAGGTATGTTATTTTTTTTTGAAAAATAACCAAAAAAAAAATTGCGAAAATGGGGTACCGTTTTTCGGACCGCTTCTTGCGAATCATCCATTAACCGGTTCAGTGGGGTGAAACTTTCTACATTTTTTCCACAATCAATAGGTAATTAACCAAAACCTTGGGTGTTGTAATAACAAAATATCTAGGTACACCTAGGTGCCTACCTAGTTAATATAAAAACAAATACAAAAGGAATACAGAGTATTGTAGTGATAATAATAATACAACACTGGGATTGTAATACCTACTGTACTGACTGAAGCTCGAATTTAAGTAGCACAATAGGCATACGAGGCGTGTCCCACAGGCTTTTTGTGCGCCGTTCTTTGTGCCATTATACTACAGCTGTGGTATTTTTTTATACGCGAAATGTCTAAGCACAGTTCAATGAACCCCACACGCACAAACACCATATCGCCACGACACGACAGTGTTTATTTGTATCTAGAAGTGTGCGAGAGTGGTCAGTGTTGGCAAGCTGCAAGGCCGGTGCTGGCCCGCATTCCGCTCGACTTGTTCTACCTAGTTGTGAAATGAGCCCATTCGTTACCTACCTATCTCCCATCAATATGTAGATGTAGTAGGTATACCTACGCTGTTACTGCAAATTTATATTGCGCGTGAGAAAGTGATTTCATTCAACAAATCTTAGATACCTAGGTTGTTTAATATTATAAAACTTTATTCGTTCCTATTTTGTGGGTGGTTGGTTGATTGAATAGGTAGGTGCTTATGCGGTACCTATGCGACGCCAAAAAAGCGCGCTTCATATTTTACTTTAGGTAGGACTTTCCTGAAGTAAAATATAAAGCGCGCTTTGACCTTCTGTGGACTGATGATGATGTTTAATCCATTTCACACGCACAAAAATGGTTATTGATACATTAATAATACAGTTGTTTATTTTATAAGTAGGTAAGTACAATAGAAAACTACTTGAATATTAATATGAGGAAAACGCAACTGTGTTTTTTAGCTTGTTACGAGCTTTGTGAAGTAGGTAACGTGGCTCTGTTGTACACAAGCAAGTAGCCAAGATAGGTAGGTAGGTACTTAGGTACCTAGATCACTAGCTCTATCGTCTCTCTATCGTTAGATAGAGTCTTGATCATTTGTTCTTGAACTAGTTTGCTTGACGTTTTAACATCAACCTGTTAGCTAATTTATGTTGTGCCTCCTCTGATACCTAGAAGCCACCATCAATGAAAGAGTAAGATAAGAATGCTGGAATTATGGACATCAATCACAAGGCCAACTTTTTATAGAAAGTTTGTCTAACTGCCTACCTATGTTTTATTAATCTTATCTAACGACAGTTTTGACATGGCAGAGAATTTCTTCACACCAATCATAATAAATATACACTATAACTTATGAATGTGGTTGGTATGGAAGGCATCACGGGTATTAGCACACAATAGTCATACAGACTGACATTTACTGTGTGTACCATCTATTGTCTAAAGAATGGTCGGAGATGTTGTCAACATACCCAATAATATTTGTAGTTATGAATATTTTAGGCTGGTAACTATTTTAAGTTGGTATAGCCAATTTATCCTTGAGTAATAGCATGGACCAAATAAAGTCCATGATAATAGTAATAAAAAAACACATTTTCAGTATCAGTATCCTTGTTGGTTTAATAGATATCTGTATTAATCTGCTTACTAGAGAGGCTTAGAGGATGCTTTCACCTCCACAATTGGCCCATAATACACACAGTTTTAATGTGTGTTAAAGGATAATAAAGCTCTTTTTAATTATTTTATTTATTTTTATATGCTTACAAATTATTTGCAAATATGTTTCCATTTCAAGTACCTACCTGTTATATTTAGTTAGATACCTGCATATATAACCAACTCTGTGTAATAGCTAATGGTTTCACAGTAAGCTATTACACTCGTTGCCTTAGAAGTTTATATTTTAGCCCCATTAGTGGTAATTACGGTTTACCTATTACCTAAGTACCTACATACCTACCCTATGATGCACTGAACTACAGCTATATGGAAAATGATAAGTTAATGATGTTAAAATAATGCATCATTTTTTGATGAGTCACTGTTGTAGGTAGCAAGTGTAGTAACAAAGAATTCAATTGTATACACTTAAATAGAAATTTCCAAAATGAAAATAATAATTCAATTCAATGAATTGAGTTTAGAGTCTAAACTAATGTAATAAAGGAGAAGAGATTGTTTGTTTAGTTGAACGCTCTAATCTCAGGAACTACTGATCAGGAAGTCCGATTTCCAAATTCTTTCTGTATTTGATAGCTAAACTCTTGAGGAAGGTTACAGTCTACTTTTCATTATCATTATCATCACCATTATACTATCAGTACGGGGGCAACGCCATGAGGTCACTGCCGTGAGGGCAATGCTAGTGGTTAATATAATTCGATACCAACTTATGTAGTCATTTACCTATGTACAATTATGATGATGATGATGATGATAATGAAAAGTAGACTATAACCTTCCTCAAGAGTGGAACAGGACCATTTTCTCATGAAAGATGGTGCGTTAAATGAACCCACCTAAAATTATAATTATTTTTAACAAGCTATTTTTCATTTTATTGCTTTACAGGACTCTAAATATTTTTGTTTATTATTAAACACAATCAATAAATAAAGACAAGGATTTTCTTTACCAGAGAAACTTTTTCAAGGGAAACCTCCAAGTTTTCAAGATCTGCATTAATTAAAATTTAGGTACTTTAGGTAGGTAAGTAGGTACTTTTGGTAATGTGTGATTTGACTAGAAAACTTTTAATAAACTGTCCAAACATGTACCTACTTCCCTATTTTTTTTCTCTTCAATTTGGCTTCACATGGTTTTTGCATTTATCCAGCAGGACTAAAAAGGCTGTTATAGCAGAATCATAATCTGAATTGCACTATAGGTATGCCATCTCTTTCATAGGATATGAGAATGACAAGAACAAAACGTAATCAAATCATATTATGATTCTGCTATATTGGCCTATTTAGCCCCGCAGGTTGTACCTCTTTAATTAAGACCTACCTAGATACAACAGTTTTGCAATTAAATTCTGATTCTGATATATTTATTTGTGTGAATTTTAAAAATAAAACAAGCCCAACGCCCTGCTATGACTATTTATGGCAAAAATACCATGATTTTTTTTGTGTGTATGTTTTGTTTGTAAATTAGTATGAACACGCATTTTTATTGTGAATCAAATTTTGATCAACCCATTATTTACATACAAGAGCATGAATAAAAAACCGGTAGCCAACATCCTCTTTGCCTATTTTTTCAGTAGTGTAAAATGACAATGACAAGCTTCTACGCCGTAAGCCAAACGCTGGATGTTATTATAGCAGATTAGAAAAGAAAACATACACAATTTTCTGGCCTACTAGCGTTTATTGCGCGAACATCAGCAAGTAACAAGTTCGTGGGCAACCGACACCGTAACGTACAATCCAACTCATGAGATGTTAAATACTTACCCAAAGCTCAACGCCCCAACTCATTTTAGCGGCTTTTGTTCACTTCACTAGCACAAAAAACACATTTAAGATTCACAATTTTCAGCAATTATGAGCGCGTTCGGGCAATAAACGACACGATTTATATTTTAACACTAACACCATTCCAAAACACATTCCTCAGGAATAAACATGGCTGACTGACTGTGACATACCGCACCGCACATGACACTCGATCAACTGATTTTTGTACATGAAGGATGACATCACAAAGTGCACCGGAAATAGCAGATTGTCTATGAAAAATGTTGCCAGTCTAAAGTATCTTCCATAATCTTGGGTAAATTATTTTTTAAACCAGTTTACTAAGACAGGTAATAGTACAATAATTATAGCACTGATGGTTAATATTAGTACCTATTATTAACTATTGCGTCCATACAAGGCGATGCAGTGCGATGCGGGTGCGGTATTGATATGTTGTCAGCTACAGCAAGCATTTCAAATTTTGATTTTTGATTCACTCACGCATCACTAACTCTTCACATGAAACAGATAAAGGGTAAACCAGACTATTCTTGGCAACCCCACAATGATTGGCACTCTGGCTTATAAACCCAAGAAATAAGAGTTTCGAGCATTTTTTTAAAGTGGCATTAATTTATTTGATAGAATATTTAATTTCATTGTGGTAGCATTCATATATGTTTAGAATAACCATTCTAAACAAATGAATGGTTTTTATGCCAGAGTGCAGAGTGCCAATCATTGTCAGGGTGCTAAGAATAGTCTGGTTTACCCTAGGTACAGAAAGCGTCATTAATTGGTATCCCCCTAGTAAGAGGTCGGTTTGCAAGCCGTTGATCTCAACTTTTGTAAAAACTTTTACATCCTTGCTTACTTATGGATATCTAATTTCGCTCGAGTACGAGCCGATGCAATAGCGGTTATAATACCCGACTGAAATCCAAGGTTGAAATGAAAAGGGTTCGTGTTCAAATCAATAGGGGGATACCGATTGATGACGCTGACTGTACCTGCACTTTTTTATAGGGAAAAAACAGACAAACAATAGCTATGGCTTTAAAATTTAATATTTAAAATTTTATTATGAAAATCATGCAAACATTACATTGTGTGCCTCAATAAAAATCCTCAAATAAATCACTCCCTTATTTTTATTTAATTTTTTCTTAAGAAATAATGATTTTTATGTGTCGTTGTGAATTATCACGAGGTTGCAAGAGAGATCCATCAGAGCCACGACGAATCAGTACAGTTTTACGTACATCCTGTGAAAATAAGTTTATATTAATAAGTATTTAAAAAAGTCAATTTTTCAAAGATAAGGCATATATAATTATGTATTATTATATTTTAAGAGGTGTGTATATAAATTTATGTAGGTATTGTACATATTATTTACCATAACTGGCTCTAAAATCATATGATGACTTGATCTTCGCGAAGTCGGTGGCCCTGTGATGGATGAAGCTCGCGACGATGGAATAGGGTTCTGTGTAAATAAATTGAAATCACAGTAAGAATCACTACTAAGTATTACAAAAGTGATAATAAGAAAATGAATAAACATTAATTTTCATGTAGCCTGGATGAACATTCAGATATTTTTTCCCATGACTTAGCACAACCTTTTAGACAGGGTACCTACCTTTAACGAAACTTTTTAAAAAATAGCTAGATACTGCGAGTAACAACGTGGGACACAGTAGTTATTACCTTCAACGCTGGTACGAATCCAAAATCAGACGGAAGAGGTTGAGTTTGCATACTGAACATTCCTTCTTCAGACGCCACGGATACAAGAGATGGTCTAGCAGAAAGTTGCTGTGCCAATAGTATTGGATCGGCGTCTAAAAAATTAATAACTCATAATTACATAATGTCTTTATATACAAGCGTTGGCATACAAATAAGGATTTATAAAACAACAAACCTATGTTCATGCCTTTCACCACACGCCTTGCTTGAAGCACTCTTCCAGCACTTCTCCTAAATCTTATTCCTTTGTCAGCCTCTCTTCTTAATCTTTGAGCAGCTGCAGCTGCTTCTGCTACAGATATAGACATTGGACCCATTCCAGAGCGCTTTAAATTAATGTCAACAATATAACTCAAGCAAATAGCATTGGATAGTATGTTATCACTGGGCTGAAATGTTCAGAAATCTTATTAAGTATAATAATTTATGCATGCTTGTTGCATTGCAGCTAACATTCAAGCTATCTTACCGAGCCAATGTTGTTTACACTTATATCCAACGAGCGTAAAGGTGTCTTTACTAGTCCTATGGCCCGTGCCAAAAGTTCACCACATGTTGGAGGATTTTCAGCACTTGTAACTGACCATACACCACTTGGGGCCTTCGCTAGTGGCCCTGGTTTAATACCACATCCAGAAATATTCAGACTGTAAAAAGTAATGTAAGTTAGGTATTAAAGTGTACCTACCTGTGTTTGTATTTGTACATTAAAATAACGGGAGTTAATAATAAGTAGTAATATTGTGATGCAGTATTTTTTTGTCAATATAATTTTATTAACTGTGTAAGATTGCATCCTCTTGCTACTGATACTGCAATGTGAGCAATGCCATCAGAGCCCAATCTGGTATTTAAACGTAGATCCAGTGTTCTTATACCACAGCTCGAATGATTCAAGGCATTTGATATACTTTCAGCTCCAGCAGGACCTGAAAATGTAATAAAGGTATGGCGTTGTTGAGAGAACTTGGAAAAATTTCAATGAGTTTTATTAATAGCGTACTTACTACTTACCAAATACGTTATCCGCTAACACCATAGTTCGCAAATTTTCTCGTTTTGTTATAAATTTTGCAATAGAAGATGCACCTTCATCGCCAATTTTGCAATGACTAAAATCAAGAGTTTCTATATTTTGGCTGTCAGAAAGTCCCCGGAGGATATATTTTATCCGTTGACAATTCATATCACTTCTAGTTATTCTGTTAATTAAAAAGTAATAATTATAATTGAGCCTATAAAGAAATTTGGAATAGATGTTCGCTATAAGTTGTACGTAAAATTGTTTTTATTAGTCGAATCGCTAATAAAGAAGTATTATCTAGCATTTTTTTATAAAATATCTTCAATCTTTGGTGTGGCGGGGTGTGAAAGTTGGAATGGGAGATTCTAATAGATATTGAAATTGATGGGGGTTGGACAGAATGTTGACTAACTGAGAAAATAAAATTATTTTTCATTTATTTTTGTCTCGAATGATGTCGCGGGAGGCCGCTAGTCCTAAATATTGTAAAATTGTACTCCTTATTACAAAGTAAAATTAACTTAAACAGAACCGCCTGTATGTTTAAGCAAGTTAGTGAATCTGTAAGATTTTCAGGTTTTTGTTTTTAAATTTATAGAAGATAGAAGAAGGCAAGTAGGAAATTAGCATCAATTAGTTTTAATTTCGCACTGTGCAAAATTACCTACCTAGTTATGGGATTAATTATTAGATAAATACTGGCTTATAAAATCTACCTACCTGAGAACTTTCAGCTGAAAACATTTTTCTAAACCTCGTGCTAGGTTCTTTGCGTCGTTGTTAGTGAACTGGAATTGATCTCGACGAAAATCTATTCCAATATTACGTAATTGATACGTGATGTGCAATTCAACCAAGTTATTCAGACTTCCAATAGCAGCATGCAACGTTATATGATCTAAAAATGTAAAAAATGTATTTTTTTTATAAATGTGTTATTTAAAAATAATCCTTACAAACTTGCAAAGAAACCTTTACTCACCCCTTGACAGAACTTCTGCATTTTTTGGTAAAATTTTTACACCATTTTGACGCTGACTTGTAATGAGATCAGCCATTTCTGGTGAGGTCATTCTTTGGACTGGAATGTCTGTTGGTATAAGACTTCGAATGGATAGCGATTGGATGTATGGACCACACAATTTTACCAAAGCTGTAACCTATAACATAAAATTCAGGTCAAATAATTGTTTTGGTAGGTAATAATACTTTAGTGGATTTTAGTCTATAATCAGTGCCACGCTTAACCTTTTCCGGATCATAATTCCTTGGGTTCATGTTCTCTAAGATATCTGCAAAATGTCGCTCCATAAAAATGTTTATCCATTTCTTATTAACAGGAACAAGAGGGATATCAGACCACTTAGAATTGTAGCACCTTTTCCAAAATATGTCACTTTTAATATTATCGACTAATATATTTAAGGGAACCTCGGTATTCAAGATTTGTAGGAAAAAATCTCTATCCTTGGCAATCAATTTTTCCAATTTAGGATATCCTGCAATCAAGAGTGTTAAAATTAAAACTTACATATTTCAAATTAGCCTATAAATATTTGGTAAGTATCTACATGCCCATGACAGGTTGCATTGCAAGCCCTTCACCAGTATTTTTTAAAGTTACAGATTTCCTCACGATGTTTTTTTTTAAACAAAATAGAAACGCGCGATCTACATAACCCTGTGACTTGACTGTCAGCGGGGTAAAAAGAAGAATAACAACAATAAAAACTAATAAATAGGTAGGTACTTAGGTACCTACTTTAAAAAACTCACCCATCCATTTTGCTGCAATTTCCTCAATGCATATTTTCACTAAAGACTTAGGATGGTTGATATTCCAATCAAAGAATTCCGACTTTAATTTCCTTTGTGGTTCTAAATCGTTCTTTTGTTTGTAAGCTAGATACGTGTTTATACTCACACTATCTGGAAACTTCATATTGATCTTCTAGTACGAATGAATCAACTAATTTAGGGTTGATTAAGATTAAGTTATACAATGTACGTTCCAAAATAAACAAAAAGTTACAATAATACCTACACTTAGTGGGCCTTACTTATGAAAGATGTTTAAAGTGAAACACTGTTTAAACAACGTCCTGTCTTTATTTGTGGATAGTGACAAACAGAGACAGGACGTTGTTCAACCAGTGTTCAACTTTAAACATCTTTCATAAGTAAGGGGGAGGAAGTCTGTGAGGTCTGTGCTTATAACTAAGCGTTACCAGTTTAACTATAACATTTTATCGATTAAACAATCTACCCCATGACGTGTGGATGCATCATCAAATCATTTTATATAATAGGTTGACTAGACATTGTAAGACCAAATGTTATTTTATGTAGTAAGTAGTTATGTACCTACCTATATTTTTCTATGCTTACCTACCTACTGAAATTATAGGGACTGTAGGGACCTAATTACGTATCTGCTTACCAAAAAATCTTGAAGATCCTAGTAAAGATTCAGAAATCTTTCAAGCCAAGAGACTTCTTTTCATTTAAATTAGGACAATGATTAGGACTGATTATTCATGTAAAATTAAGCTAAATTATGATGATAAACACACGTCAGTACCTACCTACGTAATTTTTAAAAATAGAGATAAGAATCTAGAAATCAGTTTGATAGTGATTTTATAAAATAAACCTGTTTTATGCTCCTATAAGAAGACAGCTGGGATATTTTGTTTGACACGTAAAGTCGCTAACTCGGATTCGTTCCAAGAAAACTTGTTTTTTACGATGAATACTTTGAAATGGTAGAAGATGGTTGAAAAAAGTGATAGACATATTTGTTGTGTAAAGTATGTAAAATAATTTTGCACTGACTAACTCTAATGTTGTTCGTAAAAAATCAATTTGTTGGAACGAATCCGAGCTAGCGACTTTATGTGTGAAACAAAATATCCCAGCATGGGGGCTAAAGTGGCCACTTTTGGTGTTTCATAATAGGTTTCATAGTACCTAATAAGAAACATAATTATGAAACACTAAATTTTATGTAACTTATTTGATGTTTCATAATAAGTATAATCACAGAACAGAAAAACGCTCGCTAGGTATTCTTAATTCTGTGAGTATAGTAGGTACAATCAGTAGTACAATAAAGGCATAGTTGTAGTAGTAAAAAAGGGCATTCGTAAGTTCCGGACGTTCCGGAACAACACGCAACTATTTTAAGTAGGTATACCTACTTACCTACTTTAGTCAAAAATAGTTATTTAGATTCAGTTATGAAATGCTCGTTCTTAATTGTAGAAATAAGTATCAACAAATGAAACTTAATTATGTTATTACTATGAAACACCAGAAATATCCATTTAAGCGCCCCAGAGCTGGCCTCTTCAGTTCTAGAGGAGATAATTTTTAAAAGCTATACTTCTGACAAAATAATCTGCTCAGCATAAAATATTTCTTATACTAAGGAAATTTGGTATCTCTCAAATGGCAATTTGCTTCTGTCATATCCGGTTATAATGCCTGGCCTGATTGGTTGAAATTGTAGAAGGATTTGTCTATTGTTGGCTCCATCTGACGTATTGACAAATGTCATCGTCAGACAGTCATCCATCTCATCTTTCCATTCATTGTCAAACAATTGTTTGTAATGTAATTTTTCCTTTCCGAATCCGCCTCGTTCGTTCGTTTGATTTCCTTCCATTTCCATTTCAGTTTTTGATCATTTACAAATAAAAGAAAACGCAAGGGCTTCGTCTAATTAGCAAATATGGACAAACACAATAGTTCGGAATTGCTAAATTCGGACTTTTCGTTATCGAAAAACGCCAGCTCCGATTCGTTGGATTCCGACTCGAAATCGAGCTCATTGAATTCCAAACACGGACAAGATTCCGTAAGTTTTCATAAATGGATTAATTTATTCTTATCAAATAATTGACCGTTGTTGCGCTATTTCCTGTGGCTATAATGGATGTATCTGTATTAGTTAACTGGTAAATCTGGAACGGTGTAGTCCCAAGTTAGTGCTATAATATTTGATCCTGTGGACGATTACTGTGATTTATAAGTTCGGTGATGAATAAGCCCAAAAATGATCATGTTTGCTTATTTGTCAAACGCATTCATAGTCATAGGCAGCATCGTGAACTTTTTAAGGCCAGTATCCCAGTAATAAATCACGAAAGATATTTAGTTTGTTCAGTATTTGCCAGTAATCCTATTTTTATTATGAAATAAACCAATTCAATTGATACTTAATGTTTTTGTGTGTTTCCATAAAAGTATTTGCCTACCTACTACTCAGGCTTTTAAACATAGCTTGAGAAATTGAGGAATAGTGTACCTACTACACTTCTCACAATGGATTTAGCCATTTGTAAAGGTAGCCGTTTCTCTGCTCAGTAGAAAATTTTGTATGAAATAGCTGCACTGTGCATTGAAACGGCTACCTTTACAAATGGCTAGATCCATTGTGAGAAGGGAAGTGTAAGAAGTTGTGAAAGATTTTTATGTTTTCCTGTGATTAGTTCACCTTGATTTGCATGACTTAGAAGTGTAAAACATCCCTACCTCTTTGAATATAATATAGATTAGTATAGAATTTATAAATTTTGAGAAATGACTTCTGATAATATTTAGTAGGTACTATAAATATTAAATTAAATATATGTGTTATCTTCAAGCTTGATTGATAACTATCTCTAAGTTAGTAGCTATATTATAATAAATGTCCTTGGTAAAAGTCCTTTTATAATAGGTAGGTACTTATGAGAAAGTGACTTCTAAAAGTACCTTGCTTTGATCTTTAATGTGAATGAAATAAGAGCTTTCGGTTTTGGTGATAACTAATTAGTCAGTGAATAACAGAGTCATCAATCAATCCAATCAATCAGAATAAAATAAAAAAATGCCTTTATTTCTAAAAACATTACTAATTCCTGTACAAATCTCCATTTGACTAAAATATATTTAGATATACAATGATTCCCAATAATATTGTTACCATTACAGCCACAAGTTCTCGGAGACATTCAGCTCCTAGATGGCGAAAAGGTGATGAGCGTGGCCCGTGATGTCACATACCTGTGCCCATACAGTGGTCCTTCAAGAGGTGTACTGAAGGTGACAAACTATCAGCTTCACTTCCGCCCGACTGAGTCCTCTGCTTTGCAAGGGACCTTAAGTGTGCCTCTTGGTGTTGTGAGTATCTTTTTTGGACTTAAATAATGCCTAGGGTACATGGGTAGATTAAACAACAGAGTAAATAGCATATCGGTTTTGTTTACATTTTCGTAGTCATGCTATTTCATTGTTTTGACTGAGTACCTACTTTTACGTGTAGATAAGTGATTTTGCAATAGATATCCTCCTGAGCCCTTACGGTCATTTTTTGGAACAAAATAAGACATGTCGCTGAGGACGGCTTTGTAGAAAACATGACTTTTCGTAAAGGACGGATGTCCCAAAAACTGACCTTAATATTTGTTTGCTTGTTTCTCCAAATATTGTCGTTTGTTACTGCTACATTCTGTGTAAAATGAAACTAAAAATATCTATCCCTCTCCCGCAAATGCAATTTTGACCATAGACTATACGCGCTGCACAGTGTTTCGCCCTTCATCCATCAAGATGGCAAACCACACAGACAGGGGTAACTAAAATCTTGGATTTTTACAATAATTTGCATCCAATTTGTTAAAATTTTGTTGGTTTGACTTCCTTTTAAATGTCAAAATGGTGTCACAAATATTATTTTAACGCGGTATTTGATTTTTGCATCAAAAATAAGGATCGTAAAATTTTGTTCCGAAAAAGGTACTTTAGTACCCAATTTTAAATCTATGTATCGATTTATTGTTCCATATTCTTTAACTCCGTACTCAATCAGAGCTAAATTTATAGTCTTTTACACCATTTTGACATACGAAAATACATAAAAAAGGGCTGGGCCATTTTATTTTCCCTACCGAATGGTGATTTGACAATGGAGTCAAGAACTGTACAACAGAACTCCTCAGTAAATTGCCAATAAATAAAATAAATACTGCTTATTGGGCTTATTTGAATCAGCTATCTGTTTCCTACTAAAAGAGTTTGCTTTGAAAATATAAATTCAATAAAAACTTACTGTTTCAGCTTACCAAAGAAGAATGTAAAATTTTCTTTAGCATAACCGTATGCATAACCATGGTTAAAGCCATCCATATGGTTAAAGCTCAAATTTATTTGAATAGTTCATGTTTATTATTGAAATAAATGCGTTAAAATACCTAAATTGTGTATTCTGTTCTGCCATTCGTTTTGTAAAAATACGAAAAATTAAGGACGAATGTCCCAAAAAACGAACAAATTGTAGGTAATTCAAATTGAACTCTATGTATTCCTTATGAATACCCAAAACAACTTTGTTCTGGCGAAAATGCAGGAAATACAATCTAAGGCTTATTACAAGCACATTAAGGTTCAGGCCTTAGTGACATCAATCAATTTGTTCCAAAAATTGGACATTCGTTCTCAATGAAAAGTGCCATTTTCAAAATTCAGGGCTTAGGAGGATATTGTAGTTACATGAAAAGTTGGAAAGTTTGCAAACACTGGTTTTATATGTTTTTCTCAGGTGTCTCGCATTGAGAAAGTTGGTGGCGCCTCTTCCAAAGGAGAAAATTCCTATGGCATTGAAATATTTTGTAAGGTATGTCCTACTTTAGTATGTTTATTTCTTAGTAAATTATAAAATGGTTATTAAACAAAGAAGCCTATTTCTTCACATTTACAAAAATTGTTATTAGGAAACCAAGATCCTTTAGGTCTCTGCAATTTCTTGTGAGATTCTCGCGAGAACGCGAGAAACTTGAAAATGTGGAGCCTTAGGAAGTGTGCACACGACGTTCTTGTAAGCGCGTTTGTATCGATACAAACGCGTAGCGATCGCAAGGCAATCGGCAAGCTGTGAAAGAGTGCACACTACGTTTTTCGTACGATACAAAGGCGCTGCTCAAATACGCTCTTACGAAAAATGTCGTGTGCATTGCACACTTCCCTTACAATTCGTTCTCGGCGGATCTTGCATCCTCCGAATTTTGATTTTTGGCGCGGGACAAAGAAGCGAGAACGCGAAAACAGACGTCGCAAGTTTCTCCCGAGAAGTGTGGAGCAGGCTTTTGAATTTTTTTTGCTGGGCAAAGGTCTTCCCCAATCATCTATCTCTATCCCTCGCCCACCTTCACTCTCGAAGGCATCGATATCGCCCGGCCGTTGCCAGTAGTTTTACTGAGTAGTCTTACCAGTTGAACTACTGGGAGTTTCCTTCCCAATAGACTTTTACTAGTAGAACAAAACATTATGAAACTCCAAATATCCTATTCTTACGTCGACCTAGACAACCTCCTATAAAGTTTAGATAAAATATTTATTTAAGTTACAAATTTTTGTTTTCAGGATATGAGAAATCTTCGTTTCGCCCACAGACAAGAGAATCACTCCCGCCGGGGTATATTTGAGAAGCTGCAACAGTTGGCCTTCCCTCTATCCCACCGGCTGCCTCTATTTGCATTTAGCCATGCCGAGACCTTTCCCGAAGATGGTTGGCACGTTTATGAACCTGTTGTAGAGCTCAGGAGAATGGTATTAAATGTTTGTTTTGTTCTTACCATTTTTATAGAGATAATGCCTGGGGGTACGGGAAGAGTAACCAGTAGAGTCAACTAGCATAATACTATACCAGTTCCAAGTACTCTACCAGTTTCAGTAGAATAGCTGTTTAATCTGTATACCATGACGCGTCATGTTTTTTAAACTTTAAAGTATATTTTTTGTTTGTTATAATGGAATTACCTACTAAGTTATTAGCGCGAATCATATTTTGATCAAGAAACAACCTGACACAGTACTGCAATTCGCAAAAAATGCAAGAAAATTTAAATTTCGCGGGCTACCGTGGCACATCTACCTTAAGCCATGTAGGAGGCCTTCAGGTGGCCTATAAACTCCATCAACAGAGATAGCCACTACAAACCAACAACCAACTAACTTACTATTTACTATTGACTGGCCTCTTAGCTTAGTTGATAGTAGCTCTGCCTTCTGCACTATAGGTCGTGGGTTCGATTCCCACCTAGGCGAACATTTCTGTGATAAACATAGATGTTTGTTCTGTGTCTGGGTGTTATAAAGTATTCTATAGTACAAGCTTTGCTTAGTTTGGGGTTAGATGGCGCTGTGTGAAATGTCCAGCAATATTTATTTATTTACTAGCTACTGCCCGCGGCTTCGCTCGCGTGGTACTCGGATAAAAAGTAGCCTATGTTACTCTCCAGCCTTCCAACTATCTCCACACAAAAAATGACGTCAATACGTCGCTGTTTTGACTTGAAAGCAGGACAAATGAACACACTTTCACATGTATAATATGGGTACGGATTTCAGGGAGTTAACAACGATATGTGGCGTATCACACGCATAAACGACAAGTATGAAGTGTGTGATAGCTATCCCGCCGTGTGGGCGGTGCCGGCGGCTGCAAACGATGACTTACTGCGATCAGTGGCGGCTTTCAGATCTAGAGGAAGGATACCGGTACTATCCTGGATACATCCCAGCTCTCAGGCAACTATTACACGGTGCAGTCAACCTTTGGTCGGGGTAAGTTATGCAACATCATTTTCCTATTTTTAACGACTTTTTTTTGTTTGAAACCCCCTATGATTTGTCATAACAAATCATAGGGGGTTTCAAACAAAAAAAGTCGTTAAATTAAATACGTTAATTAAAAAGTTTGGTGAGAATCTGTCGAGGATCTTCGGAGTTATGAATTGAAATGCACCTCGATAGTGCAGAAAATTGCTTAGCATTGAACGCGGTTTTTTTTATTTTTAAAATTTTCAACCTTTTGTTTAACTTTTTTATGGGTTTTCCCTATTTTTTGTTCTTTTAAACCACTCCTATATTAGAGCAAACAAAACCAAAACAAAATATTCAATTTGGTCAAGTCGTTTTTGAGTTATAGCGAGACGCAATTAATTTTTTTTAGAATAGATAAACCGTGACATCACTACAGTACAAAATGTTATCAAGGTATAGCTAAAAATTAATCGGCTCGCTTCTCTCACTCATAATTATATTAAAAGTGCAAGTTTTTATGACGAAGCTAAGCAAGATAAGGATGATTGAATAACTATACCAATACGCAACAAAAAGTTTACCGACCGCGACCTTTTACTGCTTGGCTTTCGAATGTTTTTGCGCGAGTTTACTATGACGAATCTGAGTCAAGGACTCTAGTACTGACTATTATAATTGTGCACCAAATAATGATGTCATGCAATAAGGATTCTGTAAAGTAGTTTTTTCAACCATTGTGAAAATTAAGATTTATTTAAAATCAATTATAAGCTAACTGAGTTTTGTGTTTATTTTGTCACACATTTCGATAAATGGAAAACAGCAAATAAGCTAACTCTGAAAACTTCCTGATAATTTTTCAAGAATAGTTTAAATCTTTAGACAGCCGAAAATTTTCCCTTGTGATAACTCATATTTTTAACCCCCGACGAAAAAGAGGAATTGTTTTTTTGTGTCTTTGTCGAGAGTGTTCTTAGCTATGTTTCATGAAAATCTATTCAGCCATTTGAAGAAGCTCTTTTATAGGTTATGAAGAGATATGTCGAGGATTTTTCATTAAATTTTAAATTTAATTGTTATCACCAAACAGGTGAGTGGCAAGCGAAGTCGCGAAGATGAGCGATACATCCAGCTGATAATGGACGCGAATGCCCAAGCGCATAAACTGTTCATAATGGATGCGCGGCCCACAGCCAACGCGGTCGCTAATAAGGCTAAAGGAGGCGGGTATGTGCTTTGTGCTTTATTGATGTGAAAGATCTAATTACAATAATTAGATGTCAAACCGATTGTTGGCGGAGCGACGCGTTGCCACGCCTTTGATTGTATGAAGCGTCTTATACGGTGATTAATTAAATTAATGATAATTATTACTATAGTCGTATTGCTCATTATACGGACTAAAAACATATGAAAAATGTAATTTTTAGGGTTCCGTACCTTAACCCTTAATTTAGCCAAGCATGTTTTTTTCGATTTTTTATGATTTCTATTGATTTTTGAGATGTTACATGATGAAATAAGAGGGAACAAGAAGAAAAAAAATTCTATGATTATTACTTTTTTAGAAAATGGGCGTCCAGTATACTGGACATTTCCCGGTTTGCGGAGAAGCAATAGTGATTTTAGACGTTCAGTATACTGGACATTTCTCGAGATGCGGAACTTTAGTACTGCTTAGAAATACAATGAAATAAATAGCAAAAATATGAATTTGCAAAATTTATTTATTAAAATTGTTATTTTCTGTCGTATTTCACAACAAATAATAAGCTGAACTCAAAATTGCAATAATTATGACCTATCTTCATAAATACAATAGGTACAACATTTATAAACCATATGCTTAATAATTCTTTAAATAGAAGATAGCCGTACCTACTAGACATCAGTCTCAATCTCAACACATAGGAACTAGGAACCTAGGAACTGAGGACAGTAAGTACTAGGTGCTTACTTGAACTTAGGAAACATTACCTACAGTTAAAGTTTACTAAAATAAAGGTACCTTAGAAAACTTAATTGTTCAAAACTGCCATTATTTTTGAAATTTGCTGAAAAAAATCTCGAAATACCCTCATTTTATGCAGTAGACTTCCACTTTGCTATTTTCGCCAAACCTGCACCGTCCATAGCTTGTGAAGTCTTGTCAGTCACCTAGGCCATCGTACCCTACTGATTCAGGTAGTCTAGGTTTCATTTCACATGAGCTTGATCCTGTTGAGTTGAGTTGCAGTAGGAGCTATCGGTTGTTCTGTTAGTTTGAAGCAGTTCTTGGGCCAGCAAGCTGCGGAAACGTTTTAGGTTCATAGGCTTCATTGTTTGGTGGTTACAGACCTGCTATAAAGTAACCAAGTGTTGAAATAACAGGCATTTGAGTAAACATGGCAGTATATCAATGACGAATCTCATATTAGTCCTGTAAAAAGCCATTGTCACAACACACAGACCGATTTTGCTCCTAATGTTGGTTGCAGTGCGTCACTGCTGCAGCTCACAAATACCCTCAGTATTACTTTTATTTTTTATTTTTGTTGATTTTAACGACAGAATAAGCATGTTCTAAAAACAAAACAAAAATAAAAAAACAAAATTTCGTAAGAATTTACTACTTTGTGCTAAAAAAAATAAAGGACGTCTATGTATGTACAGAAACAAAAAGTCACAAAAAATATAAGAAAAAATAATACTAATAAATAAGAATTTATTTGTCAATCAAAAAGACATACTGTATCATTTAATTTTTTATTTATTTATACCATAAACTTATATTTTGACTCTATTTTGCATCAAATGTTTATTTCCGTGTATTTAATAATGTGAAGAATACAGGACGTGATGAAAGTTGGTCTGAACGCTACATCATTGGAAATGGGAAGAATACTGGACGTTGCGTTTTAAACTGCTGTAAAGTGAAAATTATAGTAAATTATTAATAAAAAATTACGTACATTGTTGCAACTATTCAAACACAGTAACATACTTAAATATCGTAGCTAGTTGTCTAAGAAAAACATGTAATAAAAAATTACTTACCAAGAGCGTCCGTGGCAGGTCTTCCCTCCTCAGTGTTGTGCAGGTCACCAACAGAGATTACGTTAGCGAATGGTCTTACCATTTCGCTGTATAAATCTACATTATTTACAAAACGTTTTTAACTAATAATAACATAGATAAAGTTATTATTTTAGACTCCAGATTTTTTTAAAGGTAATGTCCAGTATACTTCCCGAAATCAAATTAAGGGTTAAAAGGTAAAAAAAGGAACCCTTATAAGATCACTTTCTTGTCCGTCTGTCCGTCTGTCCGTCTGTCCGTCTGTCCGTCTGTCCGTCTGTCCGTCTGTCCGTCTGTCCGTCTGTCCGTCTGTCCGTCTGTCTGTCCGTGTGTCACCATCGATTATCTCAGGAACGGGTAGAGCTAGCAAGTTGAAATTTATACCATATACTAAAGTCTATAGTCCCTATTGTGACTATAAAAATCAAGGTCCTGAGTCAACACTATAAAAAGATATAGGCAAATTTAGGTTTTCGTGAAAACTTGTGAGTACCAAAACTTACCTTAATTTTCAACTTTTTTTATTTTTCGGAATTTTTCCTTTACTTGTGCTGGAAGATCTTGCTTGTAACCAAAATTGACAATTCTAGGTCAACCGGATGTACCCTAGAGGTTTTGGGTCGAAAACCTAAATGGTAGTTCCCGTTGACCTAGAATAACTAAATTTGGCAAAAAGCAAGGTCTTATAGCACAAATAAAGGAAAAATTCCAAAAAGTTAAAAAAGTTGAAAATTAAAGGGTGTTCCCATACATACATAGTTGACGCCAATTAAAATTTCTTCCGAGTTGTATGGGCGCTCATACAATTAAGCGGACTAGCTTAATTGGCACTGTAGAAATTAAGTGTCTCCTTGATGCTATGGTGACCTCGGAGACTGGTTTCTTTCTATTAATATTGTTAAATGGTTTAGTCTGGTATGGTTATGAATTTAAAGTCTGGTTTGAGAATAAAATTGTAATAAATCACTATAGTAAAAAGTCACTTAAACAAATACTTAAACTGATAATACGTAAACTAGGATTTATTTAACTAAATGGTAAAAACGGTGTTTAATGGTTAAAATGGTTTATGGTATGAGCACACGGTGTGTCAAAAGACGAACGAACGCGAACTGACTCGACTTTTGGTAAATCGACCGAATGTGCGATATTGCACGCAAGGCAATTTACACAAAAGTGCAAAGTGTTCAGTTTTAACCTGAACAGGCACCATGGCTAGGTACGGAACCCTCGGCGTACGAGTTCGACTCGCACTTGACCGGTTTTTTTATTTCCTTTAATTTTAGTCCGTATAATGAGCAATCCGACTATAAGGCTGGATTCGACCAAACTGGATTAAGTTTTATCTGGAGATTAAACCACAGATTAAACTGCTGTTTGTTTAAATATTTTGACATTGTAAAGTTGACACCCTATAACCAGGATAATTTGAATGCACCTAATAATGTTCAGTTGCGTTTTCTAAACAATTGTATTTCAAATTCTGTCGGCTAACGGAATAACTACTCTGGGAGTAAGATGACAGTTTGGTTGAATCCAGCCTTAGTCAGATTAAGTATTATCATCATCATCATCCATCTCCGATGGAGAGCACTGATGATGTTGATGATGAGCCCATGAAATCTCTCTGTAGGGCAAAGGCCTCCCTTCCTTCCTATCCATTGTGAGCTAATGTGGTGTTTGTTTCTCTTCCTCTATTGTAATAAAGAAACAGATAAAAAATATGTTTTTAGATATGAGTCAGAAGACGCGTACCAGAACGCAGACCTTGTGTTCCTGGATATCCACAACATCCACGTCATGAGGGAAAGTCTGCGGAAACTGAAGGAATTGTGCTTCCCCCAGATTGATCAGACGAGGTTCGTATAATACTTCCAAAGAGGGCTTTATTTTAAACCCCCGACGAAAATGAGGGCTCTTCCTTGTAGCTGGGGAGTCTTACTCCATAGTTTAGGTACGTTCGGCCAGCTTGCCTCTCGGGTAGGCGTATGGCATAGGGTTCCCACTTGCCGCGCGGGCGCGTCGCGCTTAATACCTAATTAAGCGACAAGTTGACAACCCTTCAGCGTCATTCCGCGCCAGACTGTGACAGAGTTATACGTTAGAATGAGCGGCAATGTTTATTTGAATATCGCGTTAGGCACCAAGCGCTTATGCAAGCTGAATTGCACTTTGTTGCGTCGCAGCAAGAGTCGCTATTGATATAATTTTAACTAATAATAATGCCTATAATAACGGTATAAAGTACCCACTTTGTGTCAATTATGATATCAATGTATTCCCAGTAATAAAAATTATATTAGTATGTTTAATATAATTTACAGATGGTTCAGCGGTATAGAAGCGAGTTGCTGGCTCAAACATATAAAATGCATCTTGGCCGGCGCCGTGCGTATAGTCGACAAGGTAAATTGTACTCTATTATTTTACTGTCACTGCCTCTTTCTTATTCCTGCTTCTCACTTGAGTGAATGGGGCTTTTTTATGCACTGCATTATACACTAGCACTTTCGAGTGTCACCGACACACGTGGTGTATTTAGGTGATACCACACCATTTGATCGATAGTGTATCGATGCCATCAATCGACGTCGATCGATTGATGGGGCAGTTTTGGCCAATCGACGAGAGCCGTGTTGGCTGAGAGGTATAGTACCTCGACCTTCGATCCGAAGATCGTTGGTTCGAATCCTGGCCGTGCATCAATGGATTTTTCGTTTCGAAAAATCTATATACGCATTAATACGAGCTCTAAACGGTGAAGGAAAACATCGTGAGGAAACCCGTGGCTTAGTCAGCCCCACACGTATTGACCATGTCTTTCCTGTGGATATGGCCGGTTAAGCTGAGAGGATGGTGTAGGTGCTGGGCAAGCCTACTCCATCTCAACATTAGGCAAAAGATTGCCTCCTGACATTGTATAAATCATCTAGTAAAGATGTAAAGGCTTAAGTTAAAATGTTTTATTATTACTACTACCTTATCTAATTGTATTGTAATAAAGCTTTTTTCTTTTCATTTCATATCGCTATAGATATTGTATAAATAATTACGTTACCAGGTAGAAAACCACAAGACTTCAGTGCTAGTCCACTGTTCCGACGGCTGGGACCGCACCGCTCAGCTGTCTGCCCTCGCTATGCTGATGCTAGACCCCTATTATAGAACTCTAAGGGGCTTCCAAGTGCTCATCGAAAAGGAATGGCTTTCTTTCGGACACAAATTCCAGTTGGTAAGTTGCAATTTGGAATAGTCAAAGTTAGGCTAGAACAGGATCGTGAAGAAAATAAACGACTTTCTCCCAACAGTGGGTGTAGTCAGGCTGATGATGATCATGATCAAAATGAATTTAGCAATTTTTGTGGCGAGCCATTATAACGTTAAGTTTGTATGTTTGGAGCAAATCTACTAAGGGCTGATTTTTCAATCGATAAATAACTTTTATCTGAGGAATAAAATATGGCGTTATGACATATTTTCAATAATATACCTGTTAAATCGCATATTTATTTCCTCAGATAAAAGTTATCTAGGTATTGAAAAATCAGCCCTAAGTGGACAAACCCAGTCTAGTTACAGAATAAGTACAGAAGGCGCACTCCGCACTTTAGGTAAAAAGCTACGGGAATGTCCAAAATGAACGGCACTAGAATTGCTGTAATAAAAATTTTCCTGCCATAAAAGCCTTGTTTTGTTTCGAAAAATAAATTTTTAACAAAAACTTGTTATTCGACAGCGAATAGGCCACGGCGATGAGCGTCATTCCGACGCAGACAGATCGCCTGTATTCGTCCAATGGGTGGACTGCGTTTGGCAGCTACAGCAACAGTTCCCGACTGCGTTCGAGTTTACAGAGAGACTGCTCATCACTATTGTCGACCATCTATACTCGTGTCGCTTCGGCACTTTCCTCTTCAATACGGAACGGGAGAGGGTTAAGGAAGGTGAGTACCTAAACAAGGCATTATTTACAACAACAATAGCGGCATTTACACGTAGAGATCGGACCGCGGGAAATAGCACGCGCCATTCCAACCTTCGCTAATAACTTTACGTGTAGATGCGCGACGCTGACAGTTCGATCTGGCAAAGTTTCTAGCACAGTTTCTGTGACAGTTTTTTGCACGCATCACCTTCATAATCGTACCACGCGCCAGTCTAAACTGTGACAATAATTAGCACGACAGTTTTATCCGCGGTTAAATCTGTACAGGTTAACCCGCGGTTCGGAACGCAGTCCAGATGCGTGGTAAAAACTCTACCGTGTAAAGGCCGCTATTGACTCAGTGACGACCCCAGAAAAGACATCTTTGGAGAAGACGAAGCTCTTCCAATCGTCTTTTATAATGCATGCTGCTGTCGAATGGAATAAACTGCTTTCGTCTGTGTTTCCGTCTACATATAACCCGAACACCTTTAAAAGGAGAGTTAATAGGCATTTTCTAGGGAAGCTCGCTCCATCGTCGACTTCATCCATGCCGAGGTAAGGAGCGAAGTCAAGAGCTAACTTATCTTAAATTTAAATAAAAACCGGTCAAGTGCGAGTCGAACTCGTACGCCGAGGGTTCCGTACCTAGCCATGGTGCCAATTAAGCTAGTCCGCTTAATTGTATGAGCGCCCATACAACTCGGAGGACAATTTTAATTGGCGTCAACTATGTATGTAGGGGAACACCCTTTAATTTTCGACTTTTTTATCTTTTTGGAATTTTTCCTTTATTTGTGCTATAAGACCTTGCTTTTTGCCAAATTTCGTGATTCTAGGTCAATGGGAACTACCATTTAGGTTTTCGACCCAAAACCTCTAGGGTACTTCTGGTTGACCTAGAATTGTCAAATTTGGTTACAAGCAAGGTCTTCCAGCACAAGTAAAGGAAAAATTCCGAAAAATAAAAAAGTTGATAATTAAGGTAAGTTTTGGTACTCACAAGTTTTCACGAAAACCTAAATTTGCCTATATCTTTTTATAGTGTTGACTCAGGACCTTGATTTTTATACTCACAATAGGGACTATAGACCTTAGTATATGGTATAAATTTCAACTTGCTAGCTCTACCCGTTCCTGAGATAATCGATGGTGACACACGGACAGACAGACGGACAGACGGAAAGACGGACAGACGGACAGACGGACAAGAAAGTGATCTTATAAGGGTTCCTTTTTTTACCTTTTAAGGTACGGAACCCTAAAAAAGAATGATTAGGAGAGCCGACCCCAAATAAAGATGGGATAAGGCCAGAAGAAAAAGAGTGTGCACACTACGTTTTTCCTAGCGCGTTTTCGAGCAGCGCGTGCGAGTTTGTATCCATACAAACGCGCGTACGAAAAACGTTGTGTGCCCACTCCCTTAGATAAACAAACAAGAATGGTTAATCTAAAATTTAGTTTAGCTTTATCTTATACGATCAACAAAACAGAAATTTTCGATACTAAGGCTGAGACTCCAACAAAGCGGAGATGTGTGAGATGTGTTTTAAACAACCAATAGAACTTCGTTATTCACACATCTCGTGATGACATTATCTGAATAACGAAATTCTGTTGGTCTACCTACTATCTAAAGATCTATATAATTCTTTTTCAGAAGTAAAAACGAAGACAGTATCCCTCTGGTCGTACATAAACAGTCGTCAGGAGTTATATCTAAACCCTTTGTACTGGGGTCCGTCTGCTTTCGGCGCCAACTCGCCGCCTTCGCCGTTCTCACGGCCACAAGTCGTTTTGGTCCCCGTCGCTTCACTCAGGATCATCAAGCTTTGGAAAGCGCTGTATTGTAGATGGAACCCTACTATGAGGCAACAGGTACGTTTTTAACTATTTTCCTGTTAGTGAATAAATAAATAAATAATGCTGGACATTTCACACAGCATCATGTAGCCCCAAGCTAAGCAGAGCATGTGTTATGGGAACCACATGACTGATATACTACTTAAATACATTTTTTTTGTAAATACATACATAATATACATAGAAAACACCCAGACCCAAGACAAATCTTTGCAGATCATACAAACATTTGTCTCGCGGCGGGGATCGAACCCGCAACCTCCTGCGTCACAGGCGGGCCTTCACCAACTGCGCCACTAAGGTCGTCAAATGGGAAATGTATGTTGAGCGGGTTTGGATATAGATACATGGATCGATTAATCAATCGAGAACTTGCTCATTGTTACTAGATTATCTCGTAAATAGAGGTTGGACTTTAAGAAGATGTAGTGATAAGAATTGAGAAAAACATGTTTGGACGATTTAGAGACTGTTAGGTGTCTGTTATTGTTTGTTTTTACCAATTTCATTGGATTTAATATATTGATTACAATTAAAAGTAGCGTGTTTACAAAATTATCGCAGTAATGAGACAAGACGAGGTCAATGGAAAGACAAGTCATATGAAAGTTTTATCTGAATATACACAGTCATGCGTAACTTTAAGCGTATATTTGATGTACATTGAGTATGTTCACTCACATGATTCATTGAATACAACACTAATGGTCGGGGTTGGCAACATTGTTTTCGGTTTTGACATTAGCTAGCTGTCGTTTATCAAATTTGGATCAGACTATAAAAAAACAAACCAATTCAAGTCTTAGAGCGCTTGTAGACGTCCGTTTTTTTCGCCGGACAACGGACCGTCAATAAACGAAATCCATATAAACGGCATAAATTGTTCGCCGGACCGATATCCGGCGCGTGTACACACATTCATTACGCGCCATACACCACCGCGAATCCGGGTGAAAAACACGGTCCGTTGTCCGGCGAAAAAACGGATGTCTACAAGCGCTCTTATTCATTTATCGTTCCAGACAAGGTTCGTGTGTTCATGTTTTATCTAGAATTAAGAAATCTTATAACACTGTTACATTTGTTTCAGGACCCAATCTACCAAAGAACCAGAGAGCTAGTAGCGTTACGCGCGCAACTAGAGGCGGCCGCGGCGGCTGCGGCGGGAGACCACGCGGCCAGGCAACACCGTCTAGGCCTCACTCCACCTAGAGTCGCCAGCCCACATCACGTATGAAATTACCACTAAGACTGTATGTAAAAATCTATAAGTAACTAATATTATTCAAGTTATAAGCTCTTTGAGTAAAGTAAGCTGATTGAAATGAGCCTACACACGGATATTTTACTGCTATTCAACGAGGAGTTCCGTTGAACTTCCGACTCCATCATCAGGTCAGCTCGCTATCATCATTATGTTACATTGTCAATAGAACTAGAAGTTTAGTAGTAGAAATGGTTCAAAAATCAGTTGCATGATTTGTCCTAAAGAAACCAACAGATGGAATTAAACGAAAGCGCAGAATAAATAATAGTACTACGTACAGAAGGCTCACTTCGCGAAAAAAATTATATAAATAGCGACTCTTGCTGCGACGCAACAAAGTGCAATTCAGCTCGCATAAGCGCTAATTGCCTAACGCGATTAGCGCTATAACGTTATAGTTTGTTTACTATTGCCAAGATAAAGTGCTTCAGATGTCTTTCGATGATATATCAAAATTAGCTTATTTACGAGCTCTGAACCGTGAAGGATAGCATCGTGAGGAAACCAGTCAGTATGGAAAAAAAATAGACTTGCCTCTGACTATCTATTTAGACATTTTCAAAGGATCTATAATTCATAAAGATTTAGGAGAATTTCTACCGTGCCTTGGCAGTGATCCTCATAGGTTTCGTTTAATTTTCTTATTTATTTGTATTTAAATGTAGTTATTTCAATTAGGTGGAATTATAGTAATTATCTAAACGTATCCTTTTTCTAATCAGTATGTGTATATATAACTCGGTTCATTAAAGAAACGAATCTAATCGAACGAGGCGCTTATCATGTTCTCTCGCTTGCACACTAGTTCCGTCTATACTCACGGAGCGAGAGAACATGATAAGCGCCGCCATTTTAGATTCCTTTCTTTAATGAACCGGGTTATACCTATTTTTATGCCAACTCAATACTGTGTATATCTATTGCATTTGTTAGATCTATATATTTACTTACTATTTTAATTTACACCTACAGCTATTTTAATATGATAGTTTTTATTGAATTATTTTAATATTGATTTAGATTTAACTTAGATAAAATATTTAAGTAAGTACCGTTTCATTTTTCGGACATTAAAGTCGTCAAGCCATCTCGTCGATGAATAAAACTATTTATATGTTATTCTTTAGCTTAAGCGTCGTCATTTTAAAAACGGACCAAACACACAGTTAAAATATCTTGTTTCGAATTAAAACTAATAAAATCATGGTCTTAATATCTGTTTTCATATTTTATATTTTAGAATAGTAATAATAAATAGTTTTTTTTTATTATAAATTCTATAAATCTGTTATAATTTATCTGCAATGCTCTTATGGAATAATTTCATTTTATGTTGTATGTTGTAGAACTAACACCACTTACGTTAAGTAAATATCTGTTAAAAGTTTTATCCACATACAGGCTGCTATAAATTCAATAATGTTCAAAAAATTCTCAAAGAACAATGCCCAAAAATGTATGGACACCGTCCCCACCGTTGTAGCACTTTAAAACCTATGTTAATCGAAGGGCCATAGTCATCTTATCATTTTATTGTAAGACAGCGAAACTGAAATGTGAATCCGAAAAAAGTTATATCGACATGAAGAAACCGGAATCAGTCACAATTATTTTGCCGTTTATTATACTTTTTCGGCACAATGTTTTTTTAATAGATAGAGTAATTCAAGAGGAAGGTTTATATGTATAACTAGCGATCCGCCCCGGGTTCGCACGGGTGCAGTGCTCCTATATACGAGTATTAAGTAAGTATCAGAATTACACCAGTGCGAAGCCGGGGCTATAATACGTATCTGTCGCAGCCAACTGCCTGAATTAGCCATTCAATTAAGTGCCTAGCCATTTCATTGAGCGCCGCCATTCAATTAAATGGCTAGGCGCATAGTTGAATCATTGGAGCATTTAAAACGTTCAACACTCTGCTGCACTAGTTCTGCTGATTATCGTTTTTGTGAAGTAGCCATTGACGTTTTTTTAGGAATTTTCAAATAAAACTACCTTCTTTAAATACAAATATAACCGTTGACTTTTTATTACAACAAATAGATTAGCCGGTGTTTTCAGTCTCTATTACAATATTGTCCCAGGCACTGGCTGGCCCAACGAAATTCTCTAAACGCTTTCCTATCCCATAGTACCACACGATACTGACGACATGCGTGCGTATAGATTATATTATATATCTTATATAATATATTATATAATTGGTTGAATTAGCCATTCAATTAAATGCCTAGCCATTTCATTGAACGCTGCCATTCAATTAAATGGCTGAACGTCGGTTAGTCAAATAGTTGAACACAACGGCTAAACCAAGGTCAGCCATTTAATTGAATGCCGTTTTTAAATGAAATGGCTAGCCGGTTCACTTGCTCACAGAAAAAATAAGTAGGATTTGTTTTTTTTATAGCACGCGTATCACACACCCACGCAGAAAGACTGCTCGAAGGTAAATCTATTATTTTGTGGCATACTATTAACACTGGGAACTTATTTTCTTTGTTTTTCACGACAAAACAACACACAACTTTCGAGAAACACCAGCTGTAGACGCCATCTTGTAAACAAAGCAAAAGTAGTGCCGCGGTGGCGGAAAAACATACTAATTCAATGAAACGGCGGCCTTTCAATCAGGCAGTGAGCAGCAGAGTGTTGAACGTTTTAAATGCTTCAATGATTCAACTATGCGCCTAGCCATTTAATTGAATGGCGGCGCTCAATGAAATGCTTAGGCACTTAATTGAATGGCTTATTCAGCCAGTTGGCTGCGACAGATACATATTATAGCCCCGGCTTCGCACTGGTGTAATTCTGATACTTACTTAATACTCGTATATGGGAGCATTGCACCCGTGCGAAGCCGGGGCGGGTCGCTAGTTATACATATAAACCTTCCTCTTGAATTACTCTATCTATTAAAAAAAACATTGTGCCGAAAAAGTATAATAAACGGCAAAATAATTGTGAATTTGTGACTGATTCCGGTTTCTTCATATCGATATAACTTTTTTCGGATTCACATTTCAGTTTCGCTGTAATACAATATAATGATAAGATGGTTATGGCCCATTGATTAACATAGGTTTTAAAGTGCTACAAGGGTGGGGACGCTTTGAACATTCTTCTTTTAGAAACTGTATGCAGAATAGAGCATTCAAAATCGCCCCACATCGTATCTAGATCCCTTTTTAAATATTTTGGGAACAGTAGGGAACAGCCTGTATAATAGACTTATTTGTTTACCAAAATATGCACTGTACTGTACGATAATTCTAAATGTTTTAAGACAAAGAAGAAATATAAGTATTAAAGTTATTCATAATGTAAAAATGCTTTTCAATTCCTTTTTTTATAAGTACTTTACGGACTTTACTCTGATTACTCCTTATTCCTGAACTACAAGTTAAATATTTACTTATTTTTGAATGGATTACTTTCTATTTAGGATATCTTTTGCGTTATACAATCTCGGTTCATTTAAACGTAAATGGACCAAAATACTTACATATGTTATCAAATCATTTTGAACTTTAACCGGCAAAGGTTTGATAGACATTATTTTGCATCTTATCATTGTTTATAACTTTAGCTTCTCAAAGTTACATCAACATTCATTCGTCCGTTGGTGTTTGATGAGATTGTGTCGCCGTCGAAAAAATGTTTAAAGTTGTGAGAGATGGGAGTATTAGGGTAAAAGCAGCGAATTACTTGAAGAATGTGAGACAGGAACGGTTTTTGACAACGAATCCCGAGGTGGTGACGTCGGCTGATGTTGTTATTGTTGGTAAGTTATCTTGCTTTTGTAGTTATGTAATCATTTACTTATTCCTATTAAAAACTAATGTAATGAGAAATCGATTCTTTAAAAACGTGAGAGACTTATATTTTGGTATTGGTTTATCTCTTTTTTTATTAAAATTTATTTAGAATTTACTCGTACAGTACTTCAAGCTCTAGATTGGATCTCGGTTATTCTCGTGTTTTCCGAATACGTCCGACAGCAGTGTATGATTCCACAAAACAGAATGCGACAGCAGCTCTAATTTGCTTTTCTTAAAAATGACAGTGATATTTATTTGTTTGCGATAAAGTTGAAATGATGAGTAATTTTCATATCCAAATGACTTTTCGTTAATCGTTTTTGTAAACGCATTCTTTTTCTGGTTCTACTGTACCTACTTGATAAAATTAAACTAGGTTACTTAATGAAAATAAAGGAGTATCACCAGTCTCGACCAAAGTTTAAAATAATTGTCCACAGAATTCACATACCTAGTGCATTCGATAGAGCATCAAAAGTGCTTTATTTCTTCGTATGACAGCTAAAATATCTATTCCACTGAATTCGTGCTAAGGCCAGATACAAAACTAATCTCTAGTTAAAAAGTACTCCGGAGAAAACTTTTGGATCCTTGACTAGGATATCATATAATATTTTTTTAATAATTTTAGGCGGCGGAATAGCAGGATGCAATACATTATACCAGTTGACGAAAAAAGGCGTGAATGCCGTTCTTCTGGAGAGATCTAAACTGACTAGTGGCACTACATGGCACACCGCAGGTAACTAACTTAACTTTAACTTTCCATCTCGTTGCTTAGATAAAATAATGCTCTATTTCATAGACATAGAGACTACTTCTGTTTCCTGGTCTGGTTTCTGGTTTGGTCTCTTGATTGGAACTAATCCATCATAGAAAACTATACTCTAATTATATCTAATAAGAGTTTATTTTTGTTTACATAAAAGGTTTGCTTTAGTTATGTAACGAAATCATTGATTAATTTCTATAAAGACAAGAGTCTACTTATCGCTTTGTTCTGATTGGCTTTTGTACCGTATTACATGCCAACTTAAAACCTATTCTATTCTTTCAGTTATAAAGTTCATTTATGTTGGCAGGTTTGGTCTGGTCGCTGCGACCTTGCGACTTGGAAGTCAAACTGTTGAAAGACTCTCGAGCGGTGTACAGCGGCTTAGAACAAGAAAGTGGCGACTACGCTGGCTGGATTAACAATGGTGGCATGTTTATATCGAGAAGCAAAGTAAGCAGTTTTTTCTAGAAAAAATACTGTTAATCCAAGTTATAATTTATCTCCATTCCAAACTACTTTCACAAACTTTCGAATTTATAAAATAAATAAAATAATATTGGTGGACATTTCACACAGCTCCATCTAGCCCTAAAATAAGCAAAGCTTTTACTAGGGGAACCAGATAACTGATAGAATACTTATGAGTTTTGTAAATACATACTTAAAATACTTTATCACAACCAGAAACAGAACGAACATCTATGTTCGTCACACAAATGTTTGTCCCGGGTGGGAATCGAACCCACGACCTACAGTGTAGAAGGCAGAGCTACTGCCAAGTGAGCTGAGAGGCCAGTCAATAAATAAGAGTGGCTGACTTTTGAAGTTTGACAAACTTACCTAATTCCTAAAATAATATTTCTTCCAGGTCCGAACACAAGAGTACATGAGACTGCATACATTAGGGAACGCCCTAGGCATCCCCAGTGAGATTCTAGACCCTAAAGAAGCGCAGAAAAAGTTCCCACTACTAGACCCGTCGGTATTTCAAATGGCGCTATATTCCCCTGAAGATGGTACTATTGACCCGGCTATGGTTTGCAATGCGCTAGTCAAAGTGGCGACCAAACATGGTGCTAAGGTTTGTACGTTTTTGTAGACGGATCGCGTTCATAATATAGTCGAGACGAGACCACGCACATTTCAAAATCAACATCTATAGCCAGACTTTATCTTCAATTTTTGCTATTCATCACGATTCTGCCAATAGGATTGTTGGTCTTCCGACCAAGACGGTTTGATCCGGATCGTCAGTCTTTTAGACTAATAGTCAGTCAGTCTAAAAAAATTATTCATTAGGACCGACACAAATCTGTACGAGTAAAATGGTTGCAGCTTTTTTGACTGATACATTATGAACTATAGTTGCGTGACAACTAGTTTAATTTTGTATTAGGATGGTAATCTGATCCATGAAAGAAATGGCTTAGCGACCAATTTAGCTCCCCAGCAGTGCGATTCAGACTTCCGAAAATGCATCCGATTCGTTTATTTTCTTCGGAAAGTTGATGTTATTTCAGCGAAGAAACGTCACTTTCCGAATTCGGAATACATTCCGAAAAGGTCAGAATCGCACTGCTGATCTTGAAGGCCAGGGTAGCCTGGTTTTTCAAGACAAAAGAGATATAGATCTTCTATTGATTGTATGAAACTTTCAAACTTTTATAGATTTACGACGAATGTCCCGTGATAGATGTCCACTACTCACACAATATTCTGGGAAACAAGGAAGTTACAGGTGTCCACACTGACAGGGGGTTTATCAAGACGAAATGTGTCGTGAACTGCGGAGGTAAGTGATAAAAAATATACGAACCGCGTTTGCTTGCAACTTGCAACTTGACTAGTGTAAACGTAAAGACCACTATCTTCCAGCGTTCTTTTTACGTGACGCGTTTATAGTTGAACTTGTAAACAAAACGCGTAACTGAATGCATGTAAATAAAATCTTGCACGGAAGTGTGACTACCGGCATGAAATTCTACATAATCAAAGATGGAGACACCTTTGCTCAGCAAGAGGACAGTATAGGTGAACAACAACTATATAAATGTAATTTTGGCAAATTGTTTATAGTCGTATTGCTCATTATACGGACTAAAAGTGAAGGAAAAAATGTCATTTTTCCTTCATTTTTGACATAAAACGTATCAAAACTAATCAAAATTGAAGGAAAAATGACATTTTTTCCTTCAATTTTAGTCCGTATAATGAGCAATACGACTATAGTTAATTATTTTGTGAATGAATGAATGAATTAATGAACACTTTATTGTATTTTTTTGTTTAGGTGTGTGGGGTCCTCGTGTAGCTAGATTTGCCGGTGTCCCCTCTCTGCCCATAGTACCGTTCAAACACGCGTACGTAGTCATGGACGGAACGCCCGAAGTTCGAAACTGTCCTAACATCAGAGACCACGACGTGAATCTCTACATCAAGATACAAGGAGAGAGCTGTAATGTTGGCGGTTATGAGCCTAACCCTATTATGCTGGATCAGGTAACAACTAAAATAGAATAGAATAGAAAACGTTTATTAGACACACACACTCACACACACACGGTATCACACTATCACACTAATATGTATTATAAATGCGAAAGTTTGGATGTTTGAATGGATGTATGTTTATTCCTCTATAACTCGACAATCACTGAACCGATTTAGCTGAAATTTAAAATGTGGATAGATAATGACCAAGATTATGACATATGCTACTTTTTATCCAGGTACCAGGCGAGCGAAGCAGCGGGCTGAAGATAGTAAAGTTAATAAAAACTTTGTTTCAGGTTCCAGACAACTTATCCTTTCATCTGTACGAGCTAGACTGGGATGTGTTTAGCGTGCATATGAACAGTGCCACCTCGCTTTGCCCTAAATTGGGGACAACAGGGGTAAAGAGCACAGTTTGTGGCCCTGAATCTTTCACGCCGGATCATAAGCCATTGTTGGGAGAGGACCCTAATGTTTTTGGTAAGTACCTATTTCATTTTGTTTTGTTACAGTACCCACAATGGATCTACTCTAGGCATTCGTGAAGTTAGCCGTTGCGTTCGATGCGCAGTGCAGCTTTTTCATACAAAATTTTCTAATGCGCAGCGAAACGGTTTCAAGAATGCCTAGATCCATTGTGCTTACTGTACTGACTGACCCTAAAGAGCCGTGTTGGCCGAGTTGGATAGTTCCTCGACTTTCGATCCGAAGGTCGTGGTTTCAAATCCCGGCCGTGCAATAGATTTTTGGTTTGGAAAAATTTATATGCGCATTAACACGAGCCCTAAAACGGTGAAGGAAAACGTTGTGAGAAAACCCGTGGCTTAGTCAGCTCCACACGTATTGACCATGTCTCTCCTGTGGATATGGCCGGTTAAGCTGAGAGGATGGTTTAGGTGCTGAGAAAGCCTGCTCCATCTCAACTATGTTCAAGGCACTACAGTGTCCCATCAAGTGTAGGCAAAGATTGCCCCCTGATACTGTATAAATCATCTAGTAAAGATGTAAAGGCCTAAGTTTACTGCGGAGCTAAAAAGGTCGCTAAAGCAGAATCGCAGTAGGGAATTGAACATAATGCCGTCTCTTTTCACTTTCAGTCAATGAAAAGAGATGGCAATAGTTCAATTCCTTTAATGCGATTCTGCAATAGCGACATTTTTAAGCCCGCTGATCAAACCCTCTGATCATACTAAGATAAGTTAAGCAGACTATGATCTATATCGTATCAACACATAGAAACAAAGGCTATCTAACAGTTAGAGGTCATGATTGTTTCTATTGCACTCCTTACTTAAAGATGCTTACATCAAGTTATTTGTTTTTATGACTTTCAATACATTTATGTAGAGACTAATAATTTAAAAAAGATTTATTGGAATAAGCTTTCAATTAACAGAGATGTAACCCGTTTGCATCCTGAGGTTGAGTATTTATTACGCCATTCTTTCCGATTATGAGTCTTATTCAGTGAAAATTATCGCAAGAATTGAACGGGTTGTGTTGAGATACAACCAGTCAAAGATCAAAGATACATTACCTATTCTATGTTATATTTTATTATAACCTGTAGTTAATATTAAAATAATTATTTTTTAATCATTATAAGTTATAATTTTGTGTACAGGTCTCTACCACAACTGTGGGTACAACTCAGCTGGTATGATGTTCTCGGCTGGTTGTGGAATACAGATGGCTGAATGGATTGTTAGTGGAAGGTTTGTATTTCGTCTACATTACGAGATTTATTAGAGCCACCATCTCTAAGTGAAGTTTTGATTAGTAACTAAACAAAACGTTACACGTTAACCGTTTAAACCAATGATTCCCAAAGTGGTCCAGGTGGACCCCCAGGGGTCCACGGGAGACTCGAAAGGGGTCCACGTAGGCGAGAAACAAAGATGGGGGTGCACAAGTTTTTAGGGAATATGGTAGAAATGTAGCAGCAGGGGGTCCACCGAAACCAGTAAAATTTTGAAAGGGGTCCATGAGAAAAAAAAGTTTGGGAACCACTGGTTTAAACTATTACCATCCTTTTTTGTTAGATAGTGATAAATAATGACAGGTCGAATTTTGAGAACTGTTTAACCAGTGTTCAAGTTGAGAGGCGTTTATAAGTAGGTACGCCTAAGACACCTAAGCCTGGGCACACACGGGGCGCCACCGACCTATTTTTTGTAGTTTTCATACATTTTATATGGTCTCACCGCAAACGGTTGACGCGGGTGGTCGCCACACCTTTGTAGCTTCTAGCTTCAGGTGGCGACGTATGTGGCTGTGGCGTGTGGCCCGTGTGCTTCGACCCTAAGTAATTTTTTTTAATTATTATTATAAAGTATTTATTTCAGATTAAAAGAAATCCATATTACTATTATCTACTACACAAAAACATACTCTAAGGCTAAAGTTAAACTACTAAGGCCTACAGTCTCTTAACCATGTTTACTTTTCACAGGCCCCAATACAACATGTTTTCATTCGATATCCGTCGCTTCACGCCCGGCCAGATGGCGCGAGCTCACTGGACCAGAGAGAGCAGTCATGAGGCTTACGTCAAGAACTATAGCGTGGTGTTTCCCCACGACGAACCATTAGCGGGAAGAGATGCTAGCCACGACGCTTTGCATCAGGAGCTGGTGGAAGATGGAGCTGTTATGCAGGCGCGCGCTGGCTGGGAGAGACCCGCCTTCTTTATGCCGGGGGAGAAGGTAGCTTAGTATAGAGTAGAGAAGGTAGCTTAGTATAGAATAAAGGTAGCTTGGTATAGAATAGAGAAGGTAGCTTAGTATAGTATAAAGGTAGCTTGGTATAGAATAGAAAAGGTAGCTTAGTATAGAATAGAGGAGGTAGCTTAGTATAGAATAGAGAAAGTAGCTTGGCATAGAATAGAGAAGGTAGCTTAGTATAGAATAAAGGTAGCTTGGTATAGAATAGAGAAGGTAGCTTAGTATACAACAGAGAAATTAGCTTAATAGAGAAAAGAGAAGGGAGCGTCATATAGAATAGAGAAAGTACCTTATTAAAGAATAGAGAAGATAGCTTAAACTAGAACTGGTTTTTTTTAATGCATCGCAAACATATCCAGCTAATGATTTTAATATAGCATCAGGAGCTGGAGAAGACTGACGTGATGCTGGCGCGCACTAAGTAAGTTCGTATGAGCTAGTGGAAAACTCTGGTGACGAAGTTCTTAAGCCGCCCAAAAGCCTCCGTCATGGCTTAACGACTTAAAAGCCGGGATCGAAAATTTACTAAAAAAGAAGATTAACTTTTTAAATGGTTTGATACAGATCAGAGTGCAACAATACGATTGGGGTGGAACTCACGACTACCCGCGTAATTTAGACCAGCGCTATGAAGAAGTTCTGAAGGGAGAATACAGCTTCGGGCTCTCCAAACACCACGATCTGGTGAGATACTTTTTGAATTAATGACATTACAAATAGTGAGCTGGTCGCACAGCCGTTTGAAACTTCTTTCACCATTTTTATAGTACATCCTATCCTATATCCCAGCGATTCTTAACCTGTGAGTATATGTATGGGGGTCCGCGGACTCATCTATAAACTATTTAACAATAAATAAATAAATGCTACTAAAAGTCTTTGCATATATACTGAAGTGCGTTGGCTGGCTCTTGTCATATTCGTGTACCTACTAAAAACAAATACTGAGAGAAACAGATTACATGTGTAAACGGTTTGAAATTAGTTAGTTAGTAAGTAGTAACATCAATCCAGATATCACTAATTTAGTTGCAAAAAAGCAGCACCAACCTGCACATTACGTATTTTAATGAAAAACTATTTTTTTACCGACTTCAAAAAAAGGAGGAAGTTCTCAATTCGCAGGAATCTTTTTTTTATGCTTTTTTTAAGTAAGTATGTTCACCGATTACTCGAAGACGCCTAGACCGATTTGGAAAAATCTTTTTTTGTTTGAATTGTGAGGATATACTTTGCGATTGGTGCCACAAAAATTTGGTGAGGACTTGTCGAAGATCTTTGGAGTTATGAATAGAAGTGTAGCTCGAAAATGCAGAAAATTGCTAAAAACGAACATTAAAGTCGGTTTTTTAAAATTTCTTATTTAGTCATTTGTTCGTATTTGTTGTATAAGGTCCGAAATTAAGTTGTTTTTTTTATTAAGGGGGTCTTTGATGTTGTGTTTGATGTCCTAGGGGTCCGTGGACGAAAAAGGTTAAGAAACGCTGCTATATCCTATACTATTGAGCAATATTTGTTTATTTATTTGTTTGTTTGTGTTCACGTTATTGAAAACCGCTCTAAAGATTTCAATAAAATATGCGGTACGACGGTTTACTTACGGGGACGAAAAATCGATCTAGCTAAGGTCTCATATCTGGGAAAATTCGTCTTCTCAGCATCCTCTCGTCCTGTCTGCCTGTAAAAAACATCCATACATCTTCACAAACCTTCATAATGATAAGATTATAGTAGAATGAATGTAACTATATATATATTTTTATTTCAGATCGGTTCAGAAGCTCTCGCTTGTAGAAACGCAGCAGCTTTGTTCAACATGTCGTATTACGGGAAGTTCTATCTGACGGGACCCGACGCACAACGCACCGCCAACTTAGCTTTCACGGCTGATCTCTCGAAGAATGATGATAGGTACTACACAATGATATTTAAAAATAATAAGTACTTAAGTAAGGTGGAGTGCCGTAATTGCAACTAAAAAAAGTGGAGTCCTAACTTCATCGCTTGATAATTCTATATTTTGTATCAGAAATGTATTTTTTGAAAGATCTGTTCTATAGTAAATTTTATGTAGATTTATATCATTGTTATGAATAAAGTAAAGCGATAAAGAATAAAATTCTATTGCATAAATTCATGACAGAGGGAGCAATAGTTGCAATTACCCGTTTTTGCGGGTAATTGCAACTACTTGTTTTTACTTCTTATTTTTCTATGGCGCTTACTACTGGAAAATACAGAACACATGCCTTGAATATCGTTCTTTCGATTTATATAGCTATGCCCTTGCTACTAATGTCAAATTTTGCGCGAAAACACTTTTCAGCAAAGAATCCGGTAATTGCAACTATTTTACTACAAATAGTGATGGGAACCGTATCGTGATTTTTATCGACTCGATGTTTATTTTAATCACAGTAATCTTTTAGTTATGAAACAGCCTTTTTTACTCTTATCTTTAAAGTCTTCAATTATCTTTTACTAATTATTTTTTCTAACTTTATTTCAATCGCAATAAGTAATATTTTAGAAGTTAAACAGCCTTTTTATATTCGTTTCACATATTGAACGGCTTTGGAAAGGGCTCCGTTAGCGCCAACATAATGAAGGGACTCAATCACTCAAACTAATTGCTAAGAACTCATAGCATAGTATGGAAGTAGATAGTATCCCTTTCAATAAAATATTACGTATCGACATAGTCATCGTCATTGTTACATCACTGGGTTTTACAAACTTCATACAAAACCGGTCGTTAAATTGCAACTGTCAAAAAAGAAACAAAATAGTTACAATTACAAGACTGTGCACTTTTTGTCTGGCAAATGTAACTACATCCATAACTCTGAGTAGATTTATCGTAGAATACAACAAACACATAAAAAACAACTTACTATGTCTTATAATCACTCTCACTGTGAACACACCGACGAAAAACCACGAAAAACAATGTTTTTCAATAAATTACGAAGAGCGTCCGAGCGGCGTCACTTCCGAAAAATTGGCAGTTTTACAAAAAGGCCTGTCATTTGCTTAGTTTTGGTCCTATTAACACCATCTATATTTTTAGACTGAGACTTTTAGAAGAAGTTCAATACCACATCTATCGATGTTTAAAAAAGTGATCCTAGAGGGAGTTATTGACTCCAGTTGCAATTACCGGACAGTTGCAATTACGGCACTCCACCTTACTTAGATATGTTTCTAGCGCGCGCAAAATGAAGACTCGAAAACGTCCCAACTGGGACGTCTTGCTTTAGTCCGCGTCAAGCAGGGCGACGACCTAGACGTGTTTGTAACGTGTAGTGAATTACAAAACAAAAACAATAAAAATGCTATTGTGTTATAATAATGTTATGTATGTACCTACTATTCGTTTGCGGAACTTGTCAACATAATGTGCACTATATCGGTATGTTTACCAGTGCGACCTTATTTTAAACGTCAATAACTATGAACTTAACATATCTAGGGTTTAATATCATTGGAACTACCACAAAAATAGAAAAACTTAAGCTAAAATAAGATATTTAGGTATGTATGTCAGGCCTGATACCTTTCTTATAAAATACATAGTCACAAGGGAGAGCATCTTTTAAAAGTAGCCTATTTGATTTTTTTTTCAGGGTGGTGTATTCGCTCCTACTGAACAAGAAAGGTGGCGTTGAAGCGGATGTGACCGTCACTATTCTTGACGGAGGCAGTGGGCAGTTGCACGAACCTATTTTCAAGGTAAATCCTTCAATCAAACAATCAATCATTCATTTATTGCAAGAAATATGGTCATAACAAGATCTTACTATTCTTCCTTATCATAATCCTGTTAAAGTTCAAATTCCATAACCTTTCTTTTCTTAGGCACTACCGCTTGGCACTACCTACTAGTAGAGTGAAGGGAAATTTAGACTAGATTCACAAGATCCTTATCGGGATTTTAATATCTAAGTATAGCAATGAAAAAAGGTTGTTTTTCTAGGGTCTTGGATACTATGTTGTAACGAGCGGTTTTAGCGCGAACCACACACTAGCACATCTAAGGCGGATCATCAATAAACACAAACTGAGAGCAACGATCATAGATGTCACCAAACAGCTTTGTATCCTCAGTGTTCAAGGACCAGACAGGTATTTAAAAAGCCTAATTAAATTCTAGCTTAGAAAAAGGACCCTAAATTAAAAATTAAAAAAAAAACTACTTTAACCCTATAATTGGCACCGTGCACTGAGGGATACGTTAAACTTTAGAATAATTTTACGGCTATAGGAAATTTAATTTACAAAAATAAACTTTGCTAAATGTTAGATATTTTTATAGTCTAATGGTAAAAAAATAGTGTCATGTTGCTGGCATCTTCAAATTGTCAGTAGGTTGCAAGATGACAGATTGGGTGCATGCGTCAATTTCTCGCATCGTAAAAAAACAAGATTTATACTAAAATATCGTTGTAATTTTTTCAAAAAAGTTTTATATCTAAAAGATAGTAAGTTTTTCTGTACCAAACAGCTGTTTTTCATCTGAAAACAATTTCAGTTTGCATACTATAAACATGTTTTTGTGGTAGTATCTACAGGTGCACATTGCCGGCTTGCCTATAAATTTGAGTTATATTGTTGTGTATCTGTGTGGATACACTGCCAGATATGTATTAAAATTGAAAGCCAATTATTAGTAGTAATTTTTACTGATATAGTGAGTAATTTTGAATTTTTTGTAACTTTTATTATGGCAATTACTATTTGGATAAGAATCATCATCATCATCTCAGTCTCACTATCAGAACGACGTCCACTTCTGAACATAGCCTCTCTCAAATAATTCCAATGACCGGTCAATGGCCGGTCAATGACCTGTCAATGCCTATTAATTATTTTTATAATAATGGGCTCGTACTCAAATGAGATTAGGACAGGGATGATGTTGAAAAAACAGAGAAAACGAAGATAATGAATCATCATAATGATAGTATCACTACCACTGCTTTACGAACTCAACACGGATAGCAGCTTGGCATCTCCCTCCACCATTAGGTACCATCCTCGCTGGAAAATTTAAACATTTTCGATTCGTATAAGAATGATGAATGTGGTTCTTGAGTCAACTTTATTGCAAACCTTTCAGTTTTTGTCATTGAATGAAGGGGACAAAGTAATTACCACCACCCACGTACAACTGCAACATCAGAAGAGCTGCAGGAGCGTTATTGGCTTTAGAAGTAGGAGAAGGCTCTTTTCTTGAAGGCCTCTAAGTCTTATCAGTCCGAAAATACCACTGGCAACAGCTGTTTTTACACGACTGTTGTGTGAGGCAGACATAGGCGCGTAAACCGCACAGCTGTGGACTTCCAACCATCCACATGATGCGGATGGTATATGTATTGCTGTCGCTGTGTGTGATGGTGGAAATCAGCAGCTGGAATTAATTAGAACAATTCCTCTGAGTTTTCCGCATTGTATTATGTAATGCATAATGCAATGGGATGCAAGATCTTTGCAGAGCCAATGAATAAAACCTATAGAAAATGATTTGTGCCTTGACGTTGTTGCGTTGAGCGACTTTTCGTTGTAATACGATCAAAAGGAGCTGGTATTGAGGTGTCCCGGCCTAAAGATGAGAACAGTATTCCATGTGTGGCCGCACTTGTACCTTATACCTCAAAACTAGGATCTATGACAAAGGGAAAGTGGTCTCCACGTGTAGTTCATCAATTTTGCCGTTGGATATAGTCGTAATTATCATCTCCTGTGGCATCACTTCGAACCATATCTTCTATTGAACCATATTGAAGCTGATTGGTCAATTAGATTGTCACTAAATCACCGAAGAAGAAGACTTAAGACTGAGCTGAAAAACAAATTTCGACCTATTAGTAGTAGATAGTTTAAAAAGAGGTGCTAGGTATGGGTTTATTATTAGGATTTGGGGTTTGTGAATTATAAGGAATGGTTTTTGTTCAACATTTCAGTATTAACTACAATTTTCCATTTAAAATTATGATTTTTTTTAGCTTTTATGGAGGGGTCCAGACTTGGCAGTGTGTCCTCTAGGATACTATATTTTTTACCTTGAAAATACGGCAAACTTGGCAATGTGTCCCATGGGATACTATTAATAAAAGCAAAATTATAAAAATAGGATTTTTTTAAATTACTAAATCCTGTTTTATATACCCCTAGGAACACCCTTATTTGAAAAAATTATAATATTTCAAGTTTTATTTTTCTTGCCAAGTATAGGGTTAATGTTAAAACTGAGCAATTTTCTGCACTCTCGAGATGCGTTTCTGTTCATAACTCCGAAGATCCTCGACAGATCCTCATCAAATTTTTGTGGCACCAATCGGAAAGTATACCCTTTCAAACAAAAAAGAATTTTCCAAATCCGTCGAGGCGTCTTCGAGTAATCGGTGAACATAAGTATAAAAGCTCAAGCCAATGTACCATTCTAGCGAAAACCAGTGTACAATATTTACTAACATTGCACTGACAGATCAATCAGCTGATACCAGCAATAGACCAATCACAGAAAACTGAGATTCATTACGATTGGCCATATTGAATCAGTGCCAATTATATTTAATCTCAGTTTTCTGTGATTGGCCTATTCCTGCTATCAGCTGATTGATCTGTCAGCTGTCAGTGCAATGTTAGTAAATATTGTACATTGGTTTTGGCTAGAGTATAGATACGTACGATATTAAACTTACATTAGATTTGTCGAGTATAGAAAATATATGAATCCTTACAGCCAGAGAATCCTGCAACGTTACACTGACGCGGGTTTGTCCAACGACGCCTTCCCCGTCAACACTCACCGCAGTATGCACATCTCACAAGCGCCGTACTCCTCCGAAAATAAGAAGTACAGGTAAATTAAACCCTGTTACATTACCCCCCCCCCCCCAAATTTTTGAGAAACCTCTATAGGTAGGTATGCACTACCAAAACTAGTGCCCCCCCAAAATCAAAGTCAGCGACCGCCAGTGAGACTATTTGACTAGTTTTTAAAATTTATCTCACGTTATTTAGTGGTGTATGTACTTATATGGACCGTATGGAATCTTAGGCGATTATTTATTGCTTGATTTCCATATATTCAAACTTTAAACATCGCTTAGTCTCAGTGACTCATGTGGGATGAGCGGGGTTAAAAAGGCCGTTATAGCAGAATTAATAGGAATTGAACTATGCCGTCTCTTTTCATAGACTTAGAGTGACAAGAACGGAATATAAGTATTGAAATTCCTATTGTGATTCTGCTATAGCGGCCTTATTAGCCCTGCAGGACTATTTATGACTGTTGGGTGTAATTTGCTTGTTTTATCCATCGGTTTTATCTCAGATGTAGAGCATTACGTGTATCCTGGTCGGGCGAACTGGGCTGGGAACTACACATACCTTCCTCCCACGCCATACAAGTGTACAAGCATCTGAGCTCCGCTAAAGGACTGAGAAACGCTGGATGGAGAGCGCTTACATCGCTTAGCGCTGAGAAAGGTAACATTTTGTTTTAGCTTAGTATGTCTACCATTGTTAAACAATATGAATGGAATTTACTACTACTTCTCGTCTATTTATTTTCTTCAATACTACTAGCTAAGTGTAATATTGTGACAACTAACGGCTTGCTTCGCTCGCTGGATGCTCCTGAATAATTCGTTTATTTGCATCTCCGAAGCGCTTCTTTTTCTTATTTATGTACTATTGGAGATTGGAGATATGATTATTCTTACAATTTACGTTAAATATCAGCTGCTCTCTCAGCTCGAGTGCTGTTTAGCCAGAACAGTTTAGTTGTAGCCCAGAACTTTAAGACATTATAGAAAATCACTTGGAAAATTTTACTTAGCATTAGCACTAAATAGGCAAAAAAGTCACATATTTTATATATTCTTTATAACGTTTTGTTACAGGTTATCATTTGTGGAACGCGGATGTGAGAACTGACGACAATCCCATAGAAGCGAATCTCGGCTTCGCCTGCCGAAAGGGCGGGGATTACATCGGCAATGAAGAAGTCACGAGAGCCAGACAAGATGGAGTCACCAAGAAATATGCTTACTTCACACTTGATGACAAGGTATATTATTTATGTTATAGGATTATAATGAACTTTTATCAGAATAGTACAGTGGGCTACCATTTACCACATGAGTGAAGCAACGAGCGAAAACACGTAGTAATTGTAATTATGAAGATCAGTCGTTATGAATCATTTTTTTTTACAAGATGTTATGAATTGTATTATAATGGAAAACAACCCCTTACCAAAAACTATACTTAATTTCCTCTTTCACTTATTTTGTACCTACTAGTTAGGTACCAAAAATCTAGGAACTACCTATCTAGCTAGGTGATTTTACCAATTAGGAACTAATTGTCAACACTAGCACTGTGCACTGCTTAGCTTCAGGTTACATGATGCTGTGTGAAATGTCCAGCAATGTTTATTTTTATTTACTTAATTATTAAACCAATTTTACCTTATTCTAGGTGGCTCTATTCGGACAAGAAGCGATTTACAGAAACGGTGAGCCAGTCGGCTACTTAAGACGAGGGGAATATGCATACTACTTAGACAAACCTATCGGCATCGGCTTCGTCACAAACAATGGCTCAGAAGTCACCAAAGACTTTATAAAAGATGGAGAATACGAAATAGAAGCTCTAGGAAAGAAGTATAAAGCGAATGTGCATTTGAAATCGCCTTTTGACCCGACTGGGCAAAGATTGCTTGGGAACTATGGACATGTTGGACTAGATGAGAATTTGCATGAGCCGCACGCGGGACAGAACGAACGGGCTGGTGGCAGCGAATAGTTGAATCTCATGTTGCGTATTTTTATGTTGTACACTACTTAATTTAGTTAGAATATTTAATAAATCATTAATTAGGTAAGTACCTGCCTACAGTACCTAGAATTTGTTTTTTAGTTACCTACCTTGGTGATTTTTTTTAATGCTACCTAGGGTAGGTAGGTACCTTTAAAATTATTATTACGGCTTTACCAATAATGTTGTAGGTCTCGTGACCAGCGGACTTAAAAAGGTCGCTAAAGCTGAATCACATTATGAAATGAACTATAATGCCGTCTCTTTTCACTCTCAGTCAATGAAAAGAGATGGCAATAGTTCAATTCCTTTAATGCGATTCTGCAATAGCAACCTTTTTAAGCCCGCTTATCTTAGAAATGATCAGTTCTAATGTGGTCAACCATTTTTCATGAAATGGTCCGGTCCGGTATGGAAAATAGCAGCTGCTCACCTCCTGATTATGGGTTGGCCAGAACAGTAAATAATTCGCATTTGACGATTTAAACAGTAAACTCACGTGATCATATTAACTGTAAATAAATTTTTCGGTTGCTAACATTTTTTTCAACACAAGCTTTTATTGGGTAGGGATGAGCTGATTCAAATGAGTCCAAACATGGATGTTCTACTGGTATTCACTGAGAAGTTCCATTGAACAGCTGCTGACTCCATCATCTGACCAGCTTGATGCTGATCTGATGAATTATTACATTAACTTATTAGGTAAAGCACAAAATTATGGTGACACCCAAACCCTCAGAATACAGGTGGGCCCAAACCACACTTCAATCGAATTTCAAGGCAATTCAATAAAAATAAAAGATTTTTAATTGATGTAAGTTTAATTTATTTTAAGATATTACAGACTAGGTAAGTAGCACATAAGTAAAGTGGCATCACACCATTGCATCTGAAGTGACTGCAGTTCGCACATTGTCTTGTAGCCACAAAACATCACTTTTATCTTCAATAATTTCAATTACCCAGTTGCCGTGGTACAGAATAAATAGGTAGGTTTAACCTACCTATTCTGTGCCAGTGGTCCTCAGAGTTTTGTTCAGAGGAGTTCAGTTCAGAGGTCTTGTTGCAGAGTAAAACCTTCTTCAAAAGCACTGCTAGAATGTTTTTTTAAAGACCACATTTTTTTCTCTCGCAAGCTCGCAAGTCGCAAGAAGCTCGAAGTTCGAATGTTACAAAACTGTCAATGTCAAATCATTCCGACACTCAAATGTCATTTGTCAATTCAGTGACAGTGACAGTGTCTGATAGCTGGCTGGATTTCTTTTCTTTCTTTCTGATGTTTAGTTTTGGTTTGGTTGTTGTTGGAGTTCAGCGGCTCTTTTCTTTTCCAAATATTAAAGTTTAATTTGATTCAATTCGAAATATTTGTGAATCACAATCTTCACCCGCTAATCAAATAATGTCAGTTACTCTGCACACAGATGTTGGTGACATAAAAATCGAATTGTTCTGTGAGCAGTGCCCCAAAGCATGTGAAAACTTTCTAGCTCTATGTGCTAGTGACTATTATAACGGCTGCTTATTTCATCGGAACATAAAGGTAATTTACCACTAAGAACAACAGTCAACAACTACCTAAAGATTTACCAAAAAAATGGTTGGGGTAAAAAAATCTACAATGCTAACCCATTAAATATAATTTTATTTCAGGGCTTTATAGTACAAACAGGAGATCCCACAGGCACAGGAAAAGGTGGTACTTCAATATGGGGACGAAAGTTTGAAGATGAGTTCAAAGAAGAGCTAAAGGTATATAACGGATAGAATACACCTTAATTTTCAAAATAAGTGTAATAATGGGCGACCTTATCGCTGAAAGCGATCTCTTGAATCTAAAATAACATTGTCAAGGTATAGTTTGAATCTGGGAATCTCTGCAACTACTCATGCAATTTCAAAACTTATTTTATGGGAATGCTGCTGTATCCCTGAGTGCGATAATAGGCTATGTTGGTACCACATTAACAAAACCACCAACAGATTAAACCTAATTGTTCTATAAAAATAAAAAAAATAAGTGTCCTATAAAATATTCAGTAATTACCTACTTCAAGTTGTTTCTTTAAACATACAATGTTTGCAGCATAGTTCCCGTGGCATGGTCAGCATGGCTAACAATGGTCCAAACACAAACGGCAGTCAATTCTTCTTCAGTTATGCTGAGCAACCTCATTTAGACCTAAAGTATACCCTGTTTGGAAGGTCAGTATGATAGAAAATTATAGTAAGTACCTAATCTATTAGTCCTCTAATAATTATTAGTTCCTATTAATCAAAACAACCAAGTGGCCAGGATTATAAATCTTGATATAAAAATAATCAAAATCAATCTTCTGTTCTGGAGTTACTAACAATGCTTGAACCAGATCTTCTAGCAAAACCAAAATCTCTCTTAAGTTGCATTACACATATCAGAAAACCATGTTTTTCCTCTACATCTTACTAAGTTTCACTAGTCTGTATGAATGAAATATTTTATAAAAACTTGTTGGTTTCAGGGTCATAGATGGATTTGAAGCTCTTGATGATCTAGAAAAAATGCCAGTGAATCCTAAAACCTTCAGACCATTATCAGAAGCCAAAATATCATCTGTAACTATACATGCTAATCCTTTAGCCGGATAAAATTACATCAAGATTTCAAACTAAAATCTGTTTCTATGATTGTCCTATAATCCTCATTAGCTTTTCTGTTGTGGTTCATCTATAAAGAGAAACCAAGGAATATTGGATAGCTAAGTTTGAGATAAGTACCTCTTTATATTTTTAAGAAAAATAGGCAATAAAATGCATACCTAAGTAATTTTAGTGGACAACATTTATTGCTCAAGTATTTACAGTCATTATTTTATGTACTTAGTACTACTAACATTGAATAAAATTAGATCAATAGATAATTTGTGATGGGTGTAATCAAGAACCACTTGGTCCATGTCATAATTTTGTTTAGTACCATAGTGGGTAGTCAATATGAAATGACCTTTAGCTAGACCAGGCCCCAATTCTTCTAACTTTTATCAACTAAAGCAAAACGTCAACTATGTCCATAGATTTCGTTTTGTTTCCTAATCTAATAATGACCAACGATTCTACTACTATACTAAAATAAAACTGAAATACTGTCAACGAAAAAAAATGCAGCGATAATGATATAGGAATGGTTGATGTTGTAAATTAGAAGAATTGGGCTCCAGGGTCGGCAACCGGCAAACTTGAAAAATATTTGCTGCTCTTTCATTTAGCAAAAAAAAATTTCTTATTCTGACATGATTGTCTGAATGCGCATGGCTCGGGCTATGCCTAGCTAATTAATCGTCTTTTTTTTTGTTGTATTTGGCTCCTTGAGCTGAAGTTTGCCGACCTCTGACCTAAACCAGTCAGGTATGTGTAGGTCAACTACAAACATTATTTTGAGCAGAAAAAATTGTTTTCAGATCAGTTTAGATTCATAGAACAATTTTTTTATAATTCCTATGAAAATAAATAGAATGTTCCATCCCACAGGAGTACTGTGGTAAACCATTACAAACAAGTCAAATATTATTGAGCTAAGTACATTATATTCGCACAATGCCTAATCTACATCTTTGTAGATCACATGTATGTAGATTTCAATTGAAGACATTTTGCAAAATAATTATCAACTCAAGTAGTTGTCAACTACTTGGAATGTGGTATCCATATTAAATTCCCATGGAACAGTCATGGAATTAGAACTGGTAAGTAAATCTAAATAACAGTAGAACTGGGCCATAAAGAAATCTACCCACTACAACATACCACACCACACCAACCATGTCATCAAAAGCGAAACAAACAAAATAATATTAACAGATTTGATAAAATAATCTAAAAACCACGTTTTTTTTTATTTATAATGCATTGTCAGCTTGAGCTTCCCTGTAAGTTTCAGCCCGATAGCTAATAGGGAAGTGTTCAAGATTTGAGTTGCAAATTTCCACCTGGAAAGACAGATAGACAGACAAAGTGACTCAATAAAAACGTGGTAAAAAATAGAAAACTATGCCAGCAATAATTTTTTGCTAATCAACATGCATGTATTTTGCAGTGGGTAGAGCCCTTAAGACTGGCATTAGGAATATCTACATAATAATTACATTAATAATAATAATTTTTCTAATATTCAAGTCTTTGGATATTTAGATTGGCTTTCAAACATTAATAATTATTTCATGTGTAAGTTCAAACAAAGCAGTGTTTGTAACTTATTTTCTTAAAAACAAAAACAATTATTTTAAACCAGATCTTCCAATGGTGTGTTTAAAGAATTTACAGTGCAAGTAACAATATTGTTGCACTTAAATTTAAAGAGTCAAGCATCTTGCATCTACTAGATTTCATTAAAAATCGAAGCAATAAGTCTTAGTTGTCTATGATACCCAAGATTATAATTTCTTGACCATGATCATAATTATGATTTCAACATTATCTCACATTAAATCTTGTATTTTTTATGCTAAATTTTCCTCTAACAGGTATCTACGTAGAACCTCAAAAGTTGAGATATTTTTTGGGTTTGCAAAGCAACAAAAACAATTTTAAAACTAAGATAAATAGTTATTTTGCATTTGATTTAACAAAAACGAAATGCCATAAAAGTACTAGAGATTGCTACAATAGTGGTTGTGCCATAGGATTCAGATACACAACCTTCAAGTAATAGAGTACATTATTATCTTCAAGTCTCCAAGTCATAAAAATTCTCATCAAGCTGGAACTCTGGTTCATCCTCTTTTTTGATTTGTGAGATTTTATCATCAAAATTATCAGTGAAATGAGACTTTATGTGAGCAACCAAATCTGCTTTCTTTTCAAATGTGGCACCACATTCAATACAAGGCATATTCACAACCAAACATTCATGACTCTGCTCATGTTTATCAAGCTTGTCTTTTCTCGTGAACTTTTTGTCACATTGACTGCACGAGAACGGCTTCATCCCAGAGTGGATGGGTGTATGGCGATCAAGTTCCCTCTTTCGAGCAAACTTCTTAAAACAAACTTTGCATTGGAAAACTCTAGACCCAATGTGGGCAATAGAAACATGAGTTTTATATGCATCTAAGGATGAAAATCTCTTTGGACACTGGTGACACTTTATATTCTTAGGCCTATTCTTAGCAAGTGTAGGCTTTTTTGGAGGGGAGGCTTGTTGTTTAGATGTGGAAGGAGTTTTCTGAACTCTGCTAAAGCTACTTTCACCTGAAATGTGATCAGGGACTCGAGGAAGGTCATAATCAGGTTGAGATCCTTCCATGTTCACCTGATTTGGGGATGTCATTAGGTTGCTGAAAGGATTCACATTCACAACCATGTCATGCATATCTTGGTTGTTTTCATAGTATGTATTGTGTTCTGGGGTGACAGGTCCATGTTTCACTTCATGCTTGATAAGCTTATCTCGACGGCCAAATGTGAGAGGGCACTTTCGACATCTGTAGGGCTTCATTCCTGAGTGAACAAGCACATGGCGTGCCAGGTCTCCTTTTGCCACAAAACTCCTCGGGCACAATGGACAAACATGTGGTTTATGACCTGCATGAATTCTAAGATGTTTACTCAGGTTTGTGTTGCGAGAAAAACTCTTCAGACAGTAATGGCACTGGTACGGCCTAATGCCCGTATGTACAATAGAATGTTTTCTCAAATCAGAGCGGCGACCAAAACATTTTTCACATTCAGGGCAGTGATATGGCTTATCATTGCCATGTACTTGTTTAGTGTGTTGTACATATTGAGAGCGTTCTGCAAACACTAAACTACACTCCACACATTTGTATGGCAGGTTTGGATCATGGTATGCAACCTCATGTTCTTTACATTTCTCCGGAGATACAAAGGCTTGATCACAGTATTGACACATGGAGACATTTTTGAAGAATGACTCAGTTATTGTTTCTTGTTCAGGGTTGTTATCTCTTTCGGTGACATCTGCTTCGACCTGCTCCACACCTTCAGATTCTTCTGAAGAGTCATAGTCAAGGCTGGGATCCACCACCATCACAACACTATCTTCAACAATATAGTCTTCTGGCTTTGGCTTCAGCTGTTCATGATTGTTATAGTTATAATTGCTAAGTTCTGACGAGTTGGAATTATCAAGATCATTCACTCGGTTGGTGATCTGTCTCAGCCTGTTCTCATTCTGTATGCATTGTATTCTGAACTTGGAGCATTTGTCTACTTTTAGCAAACATTTGTAACAGATCCTTCCTGGCAGTCCATCATTGGGATCAATCTGGAATGAAAATGTCTTTAATGAAATTTCTGAATGTCTGAATGTTGCTTAGATTACCTACAATACTTTTTGTTAATTTTGTAAATACTAACCTGTAGTTCGCAACATTCCGCTATTTTGGAGGTTAGCGATACGTTCGCATCGTCATCGGGCGCAGCCCCGTAAATCGACACCGTGAGCGCGCTTTTGTTCAGACACAGGCGACATAGCGCGTGGAAATTCGCGATGATGTAGGAATCTTCCATTTTGTGAGATCGATATTACATTGCAGCGGAGGCCCCCGTGATTTGGAGTGTTGCTCGAGTGACAGGATAACGTTGCTCGCTTGTTTTTCGTCCTTTCAAATGGAGTTTCTGGATGGGATCACTGTAATTTTTGTCGAGGAGCGCGCGACGATGGCTGCGAGGCGCGCGCGACTACGCAACCGTTCGATCCGAAGGGGCAACTAGGGCGATGTCCGCCAGGGCTGCGCTAGCGGAGTGTGCCGCGGTCGCCGCCGCCCCAGTCCCCTCATCGAGCGGGCACGGGCACACCGATACACCACATCTTTCACAACCACAAAACGAATTGTAACTTATTTTATTTTTTAAATTCTGCTACTACGAACATACATTTTACGTAGATTTACAAAAAATTAACCGTCGCGCCTCAACAAACCGCGATATTTTCGCAGAAATAAAAACAAGGTTTGTTTTCAATTTCATCGACAAATATTCATTGTCTTGTCTTGCTAGCTAGTGATTGGCCATCAGATGCTAACCATATTTGGACCAATCATAAGAGATCATTTTGACACTTAACTCTGTAATTTATTTTCGAGTTGTCAAAATTCAAACAAAACAAGAAAAAGGTTGTGTTAGAGTAGGACTCAGCACTCAAGTCCTACGGAAAAAGCGGGAACTAATTGTTTTATTTAACCCTTAATTTGATTTCGGGAAGTATACTGGACATTACCTTTAAAAAAATCTGGAGTCTAAAATAATAACTTTATCTATGTTATTATTAGTTAAAAACGTTTTGTAAATAATGTAGATTTATACAGCGAAATGGTAAGACCATTCGCTAACGTAATCTCTGTTGGTGACCTGCACAACACTGAGGAGGGAAGACCTGCCACGGACGCTCTTGGTAAGTAATTTTTTATTACATGTTTTTCTTAGACAACTAGCTACGATATTTAAGTATGTTACTGTGTTTGAATAGTTGCAACAATGTACGTAATTTTTTATTAATAATTTACTATAATTTTCACTTTACAGCAGTTTAAAACGCAACGTCCAGTATTCTTCCCATTTCCAATGATGTAGCGTTCAGACCAACTTTCATAACGTCCAGTATTCTTCACATTATTAAATACACGGAAATAAACATTTGATGCAAAATAGAGTCAAAATATAAGTTTATGGTATAAATAAATAAAAAATTAAATGATACAGTATGTCTTTTTGATTGACAAATAAATTCTTATTTATTAGTATTATTTTTTCTTATATTTTTTGTGACTTTTTGTTTCTGTACATACATAGACGTCCTTTATTTTTTTCAGCACAAAGTAGTAAATTCTTACGAAATTTTGTTTTTTTATTTTTGTTTTGTTTTTAGAACATGCTTATTCTGTCGTTAAAATCAACAAAAATAAAAAAATAAAAGTAATACGGAGGGTATTTGTGAGCTGCAGCAGTGACGCACTGCAACCAACATTAGGAGCAAAATCGGTCTGTGTGTTGTGATAATGGCTTTTTACAGGACTAATATGAGATTCGTCATTGATATACTGCCATGTTTACTCAAATGCTTGTTATTTCAACACTTGGTTACTTTATAGCAGGTCTGTAACCACCAAACAATGAAGCCTATGAACCTAAAACGTTTCCGCAGCTTGCTGGCCCAAGAACTGCTTCAAACTAACAGAACAACCGATAGCTCCTACTGAAACTCAACTCAACAGGATCAAGCTCATGTGAAATGAAACCTAGACTACCTGAATCAGTAGGGTACGATGGCCTAGGTGACTGACAAGACTTCACAAGCTATGGACGGTGCAGGTTTGGCGAAAATAGCAAAGTGGAAGTCTACTGCATAAAATGAGGGTATTTCGAGATTTTTTTCAGCAAATTTCAAAAATAATGGCAGTTTTGAACAATTAAGTTTTCTAAGGTACCTTTATTTTAGTAAACTTTAACTGTAGGTAATGTTTCCTAAGTTCAAGTAAGCACCTAGTACTTACTGTCCTCAGTTCCTAGGTTCCTAGTTCCTATGTGTTGAGATTGAGACTGATGTCTAGTAGGTACGGCTATCTTCTATTTAAAGAATTATTAAGCATATGGTTTATAAATGTTGTACCTATTGTATTTACGAAGATAGGTCATAATTATTGCAATTTTGTTCTCTCCTTGTGCTTATAGTAGGATGTTTTGTAAGATTTTTTGAGTTCAGCTTATTATTTGTTGTGAAATACGACAGAAAATAACAATTTTAATAAATAAATTTTGCAAATTCATATTTTTGCTATTTATTTCATTGTATTTCTAAGCAGTACTAAAGTTCCGCATCTCGAGAAATGTCCAGTATACTGAACGTCTAAAATCACTATTGCTTCTCCGCAAACCGGGAAATGTCCAGTATACTGGACGCCCATTTTCTAAAAAAGTAATAATCATAGAATTTTTTTTCTTCTTGTTCCCTCTTATTTCATCATGTAACATCTCAAAAATCAATAGAAATCATAAAAAATCGAAAAAAACATGCTTGGCTAAATTAAGGGTTAATTTATTTGTAGACTCAGGATGGCCTACATCAGAATTCATCACAGGCGTGGTTATGCAGATTGATACTTTGGGATTAAATAAATGTCTTCTTCTTGTCAGTTTACAATAGTCACGAAATAAAGCTTCTACATCGTAGATCACATTTATCAAACTCGTTATTCACTCTAACTTGATTAAAATAAGCTTGGAATAAAGCAATACATACTAGCGATTTGTCAAAGACGTGGTGCGCAGTTGACCATCTTTCAAGAAGTCCCCTCATAGAATAATAATACTCCTGAGTTGTTGAGTCCCCTTCTCAAGATTGTCATCCCGCCTCCATCGACACGACACTTCGCTAGAGCGACCTTCTTGGTCACTCTGGTTATAGACGATTCGCTAGAGCGACCTCCTTGCAGTTCATGCATGTCACTCTTGTTATAGACAATTCGCTACAGCGACCTTACCTTCTTCCAGTTCATACTTAATTGTTATAGACAATTCGGCAAGGCGCCGACATATTTAAAGGCTCAGTTGTTCTGCGGAGCTAAAAAGGTCGCTATTGCAGAATCGTCTGGAATTGGACTATTGCCATCTCTTTTCATTGACTGAGAGTGAAAAGAGATGGCAATAGTTCAATCCCTTTATGATGATTCTGCAATAGCGACCTTTTTAGCTCCGCTGGTGTGTAGAGCTAACGAACGATTTACATAAGTAGATACCTACAATGAAAAAGACATCCGTTCCAATATTTATTGCAATCAGTCCAGTGATTGAGGTGTGACATTCAAACATTAGTTGGCATGTAACGTAGATTAAATGAAGATTTTATGGTACCTAAGTAAAACAAGTAGGTAGGTACCTACTTACCTAGGTACCTAAGTAAAAACATTGACATCTAATGGAGATCGTTACTTTATTGAAAACTGTTAGGGAAACCTAATGCTGGTTAGTTATTCTGCATTCCGCGACGAGGTCAGAGTCGATGCAGACCTGCGAGTTCACGTCGAAAGACATGCCCGCGTCGCACCTCAGCAGCCGAGGGTGACCACGCTGACAGGCCACGTACATTCCACAGTCAGACGGTCTGACTGTGTCTGAATTAGATCGATACCTAGAAATAAAAGTGATTCTCTTAAAGACCTATTGTCCACATGCTTATCGCAAGTAGGTAAAGACAAGTTTAGTCACTTTATTTGTTCACATCACACACAACAAATATAGGTTCGTATGAGCGTGGGCAATTCTGGTGACGGAGTTTTTAGGCCGCCTAAAAGGCCTCCGTCATGGCTAGGTAGTAAGTAAAAGCGTCCAAGTAAAGTCTGATCGAAACTCTGGTATTTTTATAGACTATATACTAACCTGTGTCTTGTGAGTTCATCTGGATCGTCTTCAGGTGGAGCAGGGCAGGTGAAGCCTTTGAAAGCTGTAACACAAAAAATTAGCTGTAGAATACCTTACCTACACAAAAAAATTTTTGAAATCATAGGCTAGGTATAATACCTACTCGTATTGCTATTAAAAACAAGGCGCTAAACTGAGTGAACTTACCATCGGGGTTACATTGTGGTACATTTTCCGGCCAGTCACAGCTACTTAGCTGGTCATTGAACACAAGTCCGAACGGACAGTTCATGAGGGTAGCCTTGCCTTCCTGGCACATTACGTATTTGCTGCAGTCTCCTTCAGGGATAGAGAAGAAACCGTAACGGTGTGGGCACTCGTTTGTGGGCCTTGCAATCTCTGTAAAAAAAGAAAATTTGCCTTAAAATATAAAAAAACCCTTCTAACGTTTGAAGAAACTCTCCGTTCCGAATCAAAAGCAAATGTTAAGTCTATATATGAAGATAAAGTAAATTAGTAAGTTGTCTTACGTTTTGAAGCTGTGCTTTCACATTGAACTTGTGATGGGTACGCGCATGGGTATTCCGGGTACAGTGCTTCAGGGTTGAAGTGGAGACCATCTGGGCAAGAGTATTTGAAAGCCCTTCGATTCTATAACCATTTGAAAATATTAATAGCTAGGTACCAGAAAACATGTTTCAATTAAGTCCTCTTTTCAGACAGTTAAAACTCGGTTATATACTCATAAGCGAGTAAACGAGTTAAGTACCTACATAATGAAATAGAAGTACCTACTTATCGATGTCTACTGCTTACCTCGCATTTGATGTACGCGTCACACTCATTTATAATTTTGTAGTATCCGTTGCCGTTACTGCATTCAAAGTTATTCATGGGTATGATCAGCGAAACATCAGGTACACCTGGTGCAGGTCCTATAGATGTTGGAGGCAAAACTGGATAAGAAGTTGGCTGTGGAGGAAGCTGGGTCGGTACAGGGGCTAAGCTTGAAACGGGTGTCGGGTATGGCGTTGGGGGCCTTAGTGGTTCATAAGTAGGCCTGGGCGCAAGCGGCACTGGGATTAATGGTCGCGGGGTGCTGGGTGCAGGAGGTTTTAATGGTTGGTAGTCAGGTCTAGAAGGCAAAGGTACAGGCACGGGTTGCGGGGAGCTTGGAGTTTGCGTCGGAGCTGGTGCTGTAGGAATGGGTCGGTAGTTTGGTCTAGGAGGCAATACAGGTTGAATTGGAGGCAAACTAGCTACTGGACGCATGGGTGCAGAGTCTACTGGTGCCTCAGGTATAGGCTCCGAAACTGGCTCTGGCGTGGGTTCTGGGGATATTACTGGACCAAATGTCGGGAATGGTCTTGGAATAGGTCGCGGTGTTGGAAAAGATCCAGAAAACGATATAGGTTCTGGTTGCGGTTCAAGGATAGAAACCGGTTCTAAGGGTTCTGGGTAAGAAGTTGGTTGCTCTGGATCTGAAGTGTCTATCAAAGGTGTTTCTGGTATTTCTTCTGGCTCTTCTACGTTTGGTAATGAATCTTCAGGGATCGATGGAGAGGCTGTTGTAGCTTCAGGCAGTAAATCGACTATTGGTTCTTCCGGAATGAGTTCAGATACAGATTCCACTGGAGCTTCAGGGTCAACTGCTTTTGGTTTGTAGCCTGGAGTGTTGATTTCAACAGGTGTTTCAGTCGACTTTACTGGCCTCCAGGTCCATGGAGGAAGGGGCCTGGGGTGGAAGTCTATCGGCCGAGAAGGTTGTGAAGGAATATTAGCTGGATGCGGGGGAATGGGTTGGTATATCGGTTGAGGAGGAATTTCTAGTGCTAGTGCTGGTGCTTCGGATGGTCTTTCGTAGGCAGGTTGTGGCGGTTGATAAACAAGCTGTGGTGGCTGATACACAGGCTGTGGTGGCTGGTAGACAGGCTGAGGGTCGTACACTGGCCTTATCTGTTCAGATGTAGGTTGGTACGCCGACTTATAGGGCCCCAGCGGCCGTGGCGGCAGGCGACTTTGAGTCCTAACATTTGAGCTTCCATGGTATGACACACCCTGTCCCGACACTGCAAACAAAATTCACTACAATACACTCGGTAAAGTAAAGCCAGCTCTTTCTTTGGAGAGCACCGTAGTATCTGGGCAGGGAATGGGTTAAGAAGACATTACAATAGCAATAGGTACCTTTGTCTTACCGTAAACTACGAAGCACAGCAATAAAAGTTTCGTCCCCAACATGGTCGAGGCTTATATGCAAATGCTCCGAATCTTTAGACATCGGTGCTTATAAAGGAGCACTGATAAGAGCACATCTTCATCAGCTGTTCGATAATGGATGGTTTAATTATTGTGGTTTTCCGCATAGTTTTGGTTATCATTAGAAATATTTCAAATGTGATGCTATTATTTTAAAAGTTTAGGTAAGTACTTTATTATCAACCTAATCAAATTCTGTCATTAAATTGTCATTTGACCACAGCTTGTGCTAGGTAGGTACATGTTGGGTAAGTTAACTCGATGGGTTAGGTTCTACTTCGTAGATTAATCGTATCTTGTCCTAATTTCTGGGCGACCGAGTTCTGCTCGGGTAAAAATAGAAAAAAAATAAAAATTACTTACTTACCTGAAAAAAAAATAACTTTACGAAACAAAAAAAAACTACCTACATAAGCATCAATGGCTGAGATTCGAACTAGCAGCCTTCGGGGCATTGAAAGCGGATACCCCTGATCACAACTCTCGCGAAATTACGAACCACATTGCACTGGTAAATATTTTGAGTGAAAATGCCGAGAAACTAATTTTACTCATGGTTCAAACTGGTATTTTCTCTACATCTTATTTTGTACCGGGGTTTCAGCTGACTCCTAACGATCGCATTGGTGTAATTAGATAATCATATTCCCTTTGCCATACTTAATCAGTAAGTCTGCACAACCGACACCATCCAAATGTGGGGGAGTTATAATGGCTACTGTGACTAGAGTTGAATTCATGCTAAATCTGTTTCTTACCATTTCTTTTACTCGACGTAAGAGCGACAAAAACATTCTTCAAAGGAATATGATCACGGAGATAAATTGCTTTACCAAATAGTCTGGTGAATTATGAATTAGAGAGTTCACTTACTATTGTGCCTGTTCATGTTAAAATAAATAAATAAATAATGCTGGACATTTCACACAGCATCATGCAGCCCCAAGCTAAGCAGAGCTTGTGTTATGGGAACCACATGACTGATATATGTACTACTTTTATACATTTTTTTTTTGTAAATACATAAGTACGTAACATACAAAAAAATTACAAACAAAAAGTGTGTCACCGAAAAGAGTGTTAGGCCCCAAACCGTGTTTGTTGCCCTGGTTCTTCACGGTCTTGGTCGCGAAGGAACAGGAGTAGAATCACCTAGCTTTAAGCGTTTCAAAGTGGTACACTTGTGATCTTATTGAATAAACGAATTTGACTTTTGACTTTTGACTTTTGACATAGAAAACACCCAGACCGGAGACAAATATTTGCAGATCTTACAAACATTTGTCCCGCGGCGGGGATCAAACCCGCAACCTCTTGCGTCACAGAGGTCGTCTTTAAAATATTATGAAAAGTTCGCTATAGCAGAATCACAAAAGGAATTAAACTATATGCCGTCTGTTCACTCCAAGAAGATTCTAAACTACGTAACTGGAGTGCTAACTGACATTTAATGTACACAGGATTTTGAACCTTATCACGACTACACAACGATCTATTATCATTTAATCTTGGTTATAAGGATTGTTGGTCTTGTTGAGAGGCTTTCTTGGGTGCTTTGTCTCTTTCACACAGTTGCAAAAAAAATTTTCAAAAAAAAAAATATAACCGACTTCATAAAATACTTGCACTAAAAAGCAAAAAATAAGACTACAAACAGATCTATTTAATTTGTTATTTTATTTGTTATAATGTTGAAATCGGTGTGCATAAAATATAGTCATTGTTTTACTTAACACCGACTTCAACATTATAACAAACATAAAATAACAAATTAAATAAATCTGTTTGTAGTCTTATTTTTTGCTTTTTAGTGCAAGTATTTTATGAAGTCGGTTATATTTTTTTTTTGAAAATTTTTTATTTTTCCATTTTTAGTGTTGTGTTTTTTTATTCCTTGTTTCTGTTTTTTTTTTTAATTTAGAAAGATGTTACTTTACTTATTGTGTTTTGCTCATCAAGCCCTTTCATTTGATACCCATATCACTAAAAAAATCCATGGAACAGGTCCTGACTCCATCATCAGATCAGCTCGCTGTTACCATATTATTACATTGTAGTTGTCACTTCACAGATATGCTGAGTTCCGAGTTTCAACTCAATCGGCTTATTTATTGAGGAGTTCTGTTGAGCAGCTCTTGACTCCATCATCAAATCAGCTCATTGACACAATATTATTACATTGTATTCGGAACTTGACAGATAAGCCGAGTTTCAACTCAATCGGCTTATTTACTGAGGAGTTCTGTTGAACAGCTTTTGACTCCATCATCAGATCAGCTTGCTGATACCATAATATTTCATTGTTCTCAAGAATCTATAAGTGCACAAAATTTCAGCCCGATAGTTCCACAAACACAAAAAAAATTTGAGGGTTTCCCTCGATTTCCATGGGATCTCCTCATCAGATCCTGATTTGGTGAAGATGGGACCACCTCGGAAGTATACCCTTTGTAACAAAAAAATAATTTTCAAAATCGGTCCACAATTGACGGAGAAATCGATGAACATACATAAAAAAAATAAAAAAAAAATAAAAAAAAAAAACATACATACAGCCGAACATAGAACCTCCTCCTTTTTGGAAGTCGGTTAAAAAGAAAGAGACACACCGCCCAAGTTTTATTTCTCAAGCGGACCTTGTTTTCTGTCTCAGTCAGCATTCCAGGTACGTAGTATAGAAATTCCTTGGTTCACTCTCAGTCAATGAAAAGAGACGGCATATAGTTTTATTTCTATTGTGATTCTGCTATAGCGACCTTTTTAAGCCCGCTGAAGCCACAGTCATAATAATATTAGCGATGCGTTATTATTGAGAGTCAAAATTATTTAGTATTTTAAAATTCCTTTTGATTCAATACGGATGAACGCAGATGAAGGAAAATATCACTATTTCTTTGGACTTAGAAACTCTAATAAGTCTAAGCCTGATAATAACTTGTTTCAAGGTCATTTCATTTGATTATGAGCGCGTTGATGTCTTTTGTATGGGCGTAGTTTTGTGCTTAATTTAATATCCACATACTGAATGTTGTCTAGTAGGTATACTGATATTTAGATTTAGGAAATGCCGCTCTTTATTTTCTTATCCTAAATATAGTATTAAACAAGCAATATTTTGTACTTTTATTTTTAAATTTGTTTATTTGTGTTCACGTTCTCGAAAACGGCTTTAACGATTTCGATGAAATTTGCAATATAGGGGTTTACGGGGGCGAAAAATTGATCTAGCTAGGTCTTATTGCTAGGGATTAGGTATAAGTTAGATCGATTTTTCGAAATGAGAAAATTCTAATTTATGGTTTTTTCTAAGTATATCACCTAAGCAGAGCTCGGTCGCCCAGTGGGGCCGGCTACAGACGAATGTCCAAAAAACGTAATATCAAAATAATTTATAATTTGAGCATATTTATTCTATTATTTAGATGGCAGTAAGTATATTATCTAGGTTCCACACTATCGGATGGTACAATAATACTCACAGAAAGTTTTTTTTTAACAAACAGGTTCGATTCCTGGCTGGGAAAATGATTATTTTTGAAATCTAATGATGCAGTTTTACTTGAGTTCTCAAAATCGGTTACGAGACTCCTTTGAGTGTTTTTCGCTATCGCTAATTGTTTCAGATTTGGGCCTAGAGGCACTCTTGAAATACTTATTCTATATAACTCAGTTCTGACTGAGAAAAGATGTAAGTACTTACCTACATATCGCTGGTTAAATGCTAAACTACCACATTCCAAAATTTCACTTTTTTCAGGAGAGCCATTCAAAGTTTTCGAAATTGTTTTTTTGAATTTCTGAGCAAGTCTTTTTTTAAATATATATGTATTACATATCAAAAGACGCGTAATTTTTATTAGAATTAAAGTGCATTTTTAGTTTTTCCGTAACTTCAACCCAAACTCTTATAAAAGTAGAAAAGTGACTTTTGCATATAAAAAGTGATACAAATGTAAATAAAAATTATCATTAAAAGACCACATATCATTAAAAATTTAAGGTTTATGACACTAAATCAAGTTTTCTTTTAAGTTTTGAATCACAATCTCGTGAAATTATACAATAAATATGGTACACGAACAACAAAGCCATATAAAAATTCTAAAAAAACACTTTTTTAAATGAATACACAAAGAAAACTTAACAAAAATGATATTTCTATCAAAATAAATACTTCACACGCACCAAGACAAACAGTTATTAACCACCTGATGGAGCTTTTGGTCAAGAAAGCCTGAAATGCGCTCTTCTCTAATGCTCCATGAAGAAGCAGTCTGTGTCTAGCCTCTCAGGTAGCTGTTGGAGCCGCCACGCCACGAACACGGCGCATCAGGGACGCTTTGCTTTTGCGTATTATCGCATCAGTAAACATTCCTGACACACTACAAAAGCGTGGCAGCTTCATCAGCACCCTTTGTTGTACAGGCATCCCAAGATTTGAGACTACTTGCCGTATACAACGTGCAAACCTACGGACTATCATTTTGCTCTTATGATTAATCCCCTGGGTTCTCTCTCCATATCCTTGTTATTTGTGAGATCATCGGTTATCCATCGGTTATCCAATGGCTCAGATATTTAAAACACGATACCTGCTTCAGCTTATTGCCATTAAGATAAACCAGTGGTGATGGTGTTGTAGGTTTTGGAGCCTGATTTAAAAGATTAAAATTTACTTTTGCAGGTATTATTATCTGAGCCCGTGGGTATTCGCATATCTCACACAGATAAATATTAGTTTTCTGAGAGCATTTATCGATGGGCTTAGCATATCGTCGGCATAGCTGATGTTGTTCATTTCAACGCCACCAATAGAGCAGATGACCCCAACACTGTTCAGCTCACTTATCAAGAGGTCTGTGTACAAGTTATAAGCTCAGGGAGAGCTCAACCTCCCTTGCCGCTCTCCAATTTGTACACGTCCGAGAGCGATCCCGTCCATCTGATATTATTGATTTGGTTGCCATACCAAAACTTGGGAAATGATATAAACTCACGGGGGAGATCAGTATCACTACAAAGCTTCTGCTACAGCCTGTCATGCCTCACTAGATCAAACACTTTTGACGATCAGGAAAGCAGGAGTTGATAGGTGTGTTTCTCTGCTAGTGTAGTGGCCTGTATTCTACTAAAGTACAACGTTTGCCATTCCGCTACGGTGTTGTTTTGTTCTCTAAAATGTCAGTCATTAGGTTTTATCCAAAAAGCTATTCTACTAAATTGATTTGATAACTGTTCCTCAGCGTAAACTGTTACGAAGCTTGTTTAGTCTATGCTCACCAAGGATTAATTAATTTGTTTTAGGGTGAATGCAGACTTAGCCGCACTGCAGTCTCCGCAGTCCCCCCGCATTCGATTGCTTTAGGTATATGAAGTTCTATGCAGCCTCGCACACCTACCCGCGCCGCAGCGTCCGCAGCGTCCGATGCGAGCGGGTCGACGTTGGTGACGTCATTAACGTCGGCCCGCCCGCATCGGATGCTGCGGACGCTCTGCGGCGACTGCGGCGCGGGTAGATGTGCGAGGTTGCATAGAACTTCATATAAAAAAATCGAATGCGGGGGGGGACTGCGGAGACTGCGGCGACTGCGGCGCGGCCAAATCTGCGTTCACCTTTAATGTTTGCTGTGGACTGTGGATGACTAATCAAAGACTATTAAAATGTCACAAAATCAAAGAAAAAGTATCATCGTTCCTATTTTAATTTTTAACTGTCACAATTACGTCTAAGTAGAAGTCAAACAAAAACGCCAATTTCGTACGTTGGAATCTTGTTGGAATCAAAGACCTTTTACCTGGTTATTTTTGCTTAAAACCCTAAAATACTTAGCGAAGTAGGGATGGAGAGAGGAAGAAGAGTTACTTCCATGAGACAGCTGGAAGTACTCGTGGAAGAAATGCAGAAAAACAGGGAGTTAGCATTAGGGCGCCTGCGCTCCAAACAGGGACGCGCCCTATATTTGCACCTTTGGAGTGCATGCGCCCTAAAGTTAAATGCCGTGGGTACGTCAAGGAGTGCGAAGGAGTGGGCCAAAGTAAGTTCCATTCCCTTTAAAGACCCATAATCTATGTGTCTGCGTATCAACTATTTATTCATTTATCTTTACTATTCACTATATTTACTTGAAATTATATATACCACTGGCTGTTTGTAGTTCTGGACGGACTACAAGTGCAAAATTCGGGCCAAACTGATGCAAAAAAAAAGAGGTTACAGGACCACTGGTGGAGGCCCCAATGAGATGATCGTTCTCACTGAGATTGAAGAAAGGGTGGCCTCCATCATTGGCAAAGATTCTGGACCTCTAGAAGGGGTGAGGATGGACCCAATTGTAGAGGTATTTCTATTCAAATAATTTTGGTTTCTAATATTGCGTATCTGTTTGTTTGTGTTAAGTACCTACCTACCTATATAGTAATTTTTTTCTTGCATGGATATAAAGATATGCACCGCATCCCGAGGAGACAATGAAGATAATTTGGCAACACTGTAAGTTATGTTTTCATCTTAATAACCCATTCCCTGCCACAGCTCCGCGGTGGTCTCCGTGGAAAAGAAAACTTAAATCACATTTATTGTATTCTCATTAACCCTGCTTTCATTATATGTACCTACTCCATGATCCACGCAAAAAAAAAAATCTTATAACGTTATTCTATTGGCAGTTACACAGGTTTTTAACAGGTTTGATTTTTCAGAAATTCTCCGTCAATCATAGGCACTGATGAAGTGCCTATGCAACAACCCTCTCCTGCTCCAACATTAGTTGTCGAGAGCTTTGACTCGAGTTCACCTCCTCTTCTTCAGCCACTTCCACAAGCAGGTAGGTTATGTTTTTGACCTGAATCGCAATCGCATGTACAAGTACTTATGGAACTCAATTTTTTTTTGGTGCGCTGGGCAGCGGGCAGCCTCAATGACTTGATGCCCTCCCAAAATAATTTTCCTATCCTACTAATATTATAAAGGCGAAAGTCCGTGTGTGTGTGTGTGTGAATGTTTGTTACCACGTATCTCCATAACTGCTAAAGTAATTTTGATAAAGTTTGGAATGTAGATAGTTTAGGTTCTGGAATAACACATAGGCTACTTTTTATCCCGGAAAAATGTATGGTTCCCGTGGGATACAAAATAATAGTCCACGCGAGCGAAGCCGCGGGCGTTCACTAGTGTAGAATGCTAAAGTTTGGATGTTTGATGTATGTTTGTTCCTCTATAACTCGTGTTCCTCTATGACGCGGGCGGAAGCTAGTATTTAATAACTAATCAATCAATAAAATCATCTATATTTTAATTACAGCCCAACAAATAAATAGAACACAAAGACGTCCAAGAATTCGCAGAAATGCCCATCCAAGTGAGTTACCTATTTCATGAGTTAGGTTTGCTATTTGCTAAAAAAAAACCTTTATTTATATTATTCATAAATATTATTCTTTACAGTACAAATAAACGAACTAAGTGAGACAAGATCTTCAATACATAGAATTGAAGAGCTAAGAACGAGGACGGAGGAAATGCAAGCTTCTGCAAATTTAATACAAGCTGAACAAACCATTAAAATTGCAGATGCCTTGCAAAGTTTCGCTCAAGCCCAACAAAGTTTCGCACAATCGATGAAATTAATCGCAGAGTGTGTGCAACGTGTCACCACCTTATAGAGAGAGGTACCTAACAAATAGGGCTTAACTTTTATGGATGCTTAATAGTATTCTTCTAATATCATGGTCCCTACTTGTAGGTAATTCATGTATTTTTGTTTCAGAAAAGTTGATAACGTCCACCATTTATACACTAGGGGAGGACGAACAACGCTATATATAGGTATATAATATATATTTTGTGCAAATAGACAAACAATAAAACATTATATTCTAGGGTAGTACATATGAAAAGTCCGTAAACCGAAATGCCGATGCTTGAAATAGCGAAATTCAATATATAGAACGGTTGAAATGTGGAAAGCTCAATTGATAGAAGTTTGTAAGGTCGAAACCTAAAAAACAGAATGCTCCAAATGCCGAAAGTTTGAATTGCCGAAAGCTCCAAATGCCGATTGACTAAAACATCGAAAACTATCAAAACACAAATTGTATTATTTACCTATGTAGGTACTTCGATATTTTGATTTTCGGCATTTCGAGCGTTCTGATTAATAAGCATTCTGATTAATAAACTTCTAAGTACCTACCTACATTTTAAGCATTACGGGCATTAGCCGGGTCCACACAGAGCGAGCAGCCTCGCGAGGCATTTGCTGCGCTCGGGCGCGCGCTACCGCGGGCGAGCGTCCGAGCGCCCGAGCCACACGTCCACACTAACCGAGCTGCTTCGCGCGGCAAATGCCTCGCGAGGCTGCTCGCTCTGTGTGGACCCGCCTATTCTCCATTTCAAACATCGTCATTTCAAGGATCGGCATATCGTAACCGTCAGGACCCCTGGACCAAATGCGATATATTATGTTTTGAAACTACCAATATTTAGTACCTTTTTGGTACTATTTGGTACCTAAATCAGATTTTTTAGTACCTCGATGATATGCGAAAAAACATGAAAATAAAGTGGTCAGACATTCTGACGTCAGGTTGTCTGGACCATATTTTTTTCACATAGTTAGAGGCAATATAACTTAATTATTTCTTTCCATATATTTAGTACCTTTTTAGTACCTTAACGTACCTTAATTTTTTTAATTAAATAACGTCCCAGAAAAAAGTTATGGCTGAAATTAATTTTGCTGTTTACATTCTCCTATATTTTACTATAAATATTTAGTACATTTTTGGTACTATTTGGTACCTAAATTAGATTATTTAGTACCTCGATGAACAGCGAAAAAACATGAAAATAAAATAGTCAGACATTCTGACGTCAGTGGGGCTAGCATGGACAGCGAAGACCACGATTTTGTCTAGGGTAGACTAAACAAAAGTGACATTTAAGTGTAGAGTAGAACTTTTCTTCAGTCCCGAGCATGGCGATTGAAAGAATGAGCGGGATGAAAACTTTTCTATTCTATCCTAGAGATGAGTCTACAGATGCGAGCATGGCGTCCAATGTTATCTGATTTTGACATTCGAGAATAGAAACATTTCTTTCGAAATTGTCTACACCTCCTGAGACCTAGACAAGCTTTCTTCCATGCGTTTCTTTAACCAGTGAGCAGGTTCGATAATTTGCCCATATCTTTTTATCGTGTTGACTCAGGACCTTGATTTTTATACACCTAATAGGGACTATAGACCTCAGTATCTGGTATAAATTTCAACTTCTAGGTTCACCCTTTCCTTAGAAAATTGGTGATGACACACGGACAGACAGATGGACAAGAAAGTGATATTATAAGGTTCCTTTTTTTACCTGAGGGACGGACCCTAGAAAGTATATAAACTTCTATCAACTTCCACTCATCACGCTCCAAGGCCACTATTTGTCAGATCGTCTCGCTATCTTTTCCTGGGTCTGCCGCGTCGTATCCGACTGTCTTCTGGCACCCATTAAGTGACGAGCTTCGCCCAACGTTCCGGATGCATTAGATGGATGGCCTGCCCAATCCCACTTTAAACGTGCAGTCTTCGTACCTACCTACATCCGCTATGCCCGTTTTCGATCGGATTTCGGACCCTATCCGTTCTTTTGATCCCTAGAATATTGCACTCTTTGGCAAATCTTGAGGTACGATTTTTGTGACTTAGTCAAAGACAATGTCTGAGCACCGTAGGTTAGTACGGGTAGGATACAAGTGTCGATGAGTTTGCACTTTAGATATATTGGAAGGTTTCCCTTCATAAGCTGCTTCATGGCCCAGTAGCTCCTCCATGCGTTCTCAATGTGGCGACTTATTCCCCTGTTTTGCCTGCATTTGAAGGAGACTACTTGGCCTAAGTAGATATATTCATCGACATACTGTATTACCTGCCCATCGACAGTGACGCTACGCTTCGTGCTATTTGACATCACTTGAGTCTTTGACTGATTCATGACCAGACCTACCTCAAGCAAGGCGTTAATAAGTAAGTTGTACTCTCTACACCTAAATATCATTTTTGTCTAGTCTACCCTAGACCAAATCGTTGTCTTCGCTGTCCATGCTAGTCCCGCTGACGTCAGAATGTCTGACTATTTTATTTTCATGTTTTTTCGCTGTTAATCGAGGTACTAAATAATCTAATTTAGGTACCAAATAGTACCAAAAATGTACTAAATATTGATAGTAAAATAAAGGAGAATGCAAACAGCAAAATTAATTTCAGCCATAACTTTTTTCTGGGACGTTATTTAATTAAAAAAAATAAGGTACGTTAAGGTACTAAAAAGGTACTAAATATATGGAAAGAAATAATTAAGTTATATTGCCTCTAACTATGTGAAAAAAATATGGTCCAGACAACCTGACGTCAGAATGTCTGACCACTTTATTTTCATGTTTTTTCGCATATCATCGAGGTACTAAAAAATCTGATTTAGGTACCAAATAGTACCAAAAAGGTACTAAATATTGGTAGTTTCAAAACATAATATATCGCATTTGGTCCAGGGGACCTGACGGTTACGATATCGGTTTTCCGACTTTTCATATGTACCCCTATTCTATTCTATTGCGTTCATAGGTTAATAAACAGACAATGTTATGTTAGTTTTATTATATGTATAGATAGATAATATAAATGTTAATTATATTAAGGATTAAATAAAACATGTTAACTGTATTTCGGACTCTTTTAATTTAAGTAGGTACTATATAAAAACTCATGGTAAAACTCGTAAACATGCAAAGGAATCTTGACGAAAATTGTACAGGCTGCAGAATTTATTCATAATATTTTCGCTATCGCCTAGCCATCCACAATCGGCTAACCAACTCCTGCTGATAGTTGCGCCCTTGCTGCAGGAGATCATTAGAAAGTGCAGATCTACGATCTGCACGTGCTAAGCTATCAGGATCAGTTTGTGCATCAATATTATTTTCGCCTTCTACTTCCCCTACAGCTCCGCTCATTTCAGGCATCTTCAGACCCATGTTGTGAAGGACGCAGCAAGCGTTAACTATTTTCGCTGCAACATGGGGTTTGTAGTGCAATTTTCTATCAGCGATTAAGCACCTGCAAATAACGATATGTAGTTAAAAAAATACTCACATAATTTTTAAACTGTATGATTCGTAAATCGTAACCAACATTGAAATCTTACCTGAAACGAGCTTTTAGGATGCCAATACATCGTTCCACAACGTTCCGGGTGCTAACATGCTTTTCTGTATAATGAGCCTCAGGAGTATCGAGATCAGCATTGAGTATAGGTGTCATCATTACTCTACGCAGTGGGAACCCAGAGTCTCCTAAAAACGTCAAGGAACTTTTAAATACCTACTCAAAGTACTCAATTCTTAAGAAGAGCAATATTTCAAATTAGCTGTGCCCTATCTAGCAACAAATTGCCTATAATAACCTTCTTCATGAATTGAGCTGTCAAATGCTCAAATATTTTTTCAAATCCCAACTACATAGTAGTTCCCAAGTTATTAATTCTATTCCACGAAGTTCAACTTACAGTTCAACGAATTGAACTTCCAGAGTTTAGCACGTTCAAACAAACTCCTATGTAGATCTGGGTAGAACGTGGTAGAACTAGGGCGGGAGATGCACAAGTCAGGGAGGGGCCCGAGACTGTTTAACGATAGATTGGATACTATTGGAAAGTAATTAAATACACAAATTATTCATTTTCATACCACCTACCCCTCCTCTAGTCAGGCCCGTGGGAGGCCCGCGCAGGCCAGAGCCCGGCTGGCAAAGGCCTCGACTCAGTCCGAGCCTGATGTAGATAGTATCTATAGATAACACTAGTGAAGGTAGGTACCTACTTATTCTTAAAATTACCTAGTAGATAAAAATCTTCGCCAGCCTGAACAATTTCGTCAAGTTTCCTCTGCAGTGGGTTACTATTCCATGCAGCACTGTCATGTGTTGACCCCGGGTTGCTAGAGTCTACGCACATAATCCTTGCATTTGCATCACAAATCTGAAATAAGATTGTGTTCCTTACTTAATACACAAAGCTAAGATTGGATTACCTACTAAAAATTTATTATAGGTAGTCACTTACAATCAAGGTATTCAGAGAATGATAACCCTTTCTATTGTAATACCGCTCCTCATGCACCTTAGGATGTACTATGGCAATGTGCGTACCATCGATGCACCCTACAAAACCCGGTATCCCAAAGTTTCTGTAGAATCTGTAAATTATTAAAAATATAGAATTTCACGCTAATTGGTTTTATTTATTTATTTATTATTATTAAACTTAGAGAATTATTATTCTAAGGCGTTATATCTAAGAACACATAAATTAAAAGTAAAAAACAACATAATATAATATAAAAAACTGAGTAAAACACAAGATAAAAAAAACAATTTAAATATTCTAATTGTAAATCACTGGGTTTCACAGAAACCAAAACACTCTCTCTCAACTTCCATCCGTCCGCAAATATCGAACTGAGGATGGTTGGTGATCAGCGCATTTAAGTTTCTTTGTGCACGGGAGACAGGCGGCTCCTGGCAATGCTGCGTGCGCGCCCACTCTGGCTCGAAGAAGCGCACCCTACCAGGGCGGAACCTGGCGCGTTGTTCAGGGACACACAACCGGCTCGGTGACCTTTAGTGGAAAAACCCTTTAACTAGGTACTTACCTAAACCTAAATACCTATCTACTAAATTATAATTCAATGTAGAACAAATAAGTTGCTAATTTACAAACCCTCCTTTAATATCGTCACGGTCTTCTCGTGAGTTTGGAAACCTCACATATTCGTGAAAAATTTGTGGGAGGTTCAGTACTTCCGTGACTTGCTGTATGGCTCGTGACACGGCAGGCTGCGATATGGAGTGGCACCGTGACTGACCGGCTAGTCTTTGATAGGAACCACTGGCATAGAACGCCAGTGCCACTAAGACCTTTATTAAACATTTCAGTAGGTTATTACAAAGTTTCTAGTGTTCGATACTTTATATTCATAGACTAAGTAAAAGTATGATGATGGTTTAAGGTAATTACCTTCATCGTCGTCTCGAGGCCGTCGCTTCGAAGATTGGCGGGCATATGGGGCTCTACCACATCAATTAGTTCTCTAACAAGGTTTTTTGATAACCTATAGGTTTTTGTGAATTCGAAGTCCGTCAACTTAAAGGCGTCGTTTATCTGTCTTGAATGGGAGTTTTTTTTTCGCGTATTAATATTCTCATCCACATCGCGTGCTATTTCAATAGCATTTAAATTATACATCATCGTGTTGATAAATAATTATTTTTCACAACTTGTTATTTTTGACAGTTTTGACAGGCTGGACTCAACTCTTCTCTTACTAATATTATATATTCTATAGTTTTTAAATTAATGGGTAACGTTTGAGGTTTATTGACATAGTAGAATAGCTTTTTACAACCATTCGCACCAAACCATAGCTGTTCACCACAACTGAGTCGTTTGTTATTAGTAGTCATGGAAACAGTCGCTTTAGTTGAGGTTTTGGTTTAGGTTGATAAAAAGTTCGGTACCGGAATCGACCCCGAACGGTGTGTTTGAGGCTTAGTACTGCAGTTTTAGTCTATAGCCCAGCTGTAAAACCGGACTGGGCATCATGCAGATTTACAGATTTACCTAAATGTGAATCAAACACACCATCCAGCACCTCTGCTACCACGGTAACCAGGGATATAGGTCTGTAGTGTCTAATACTGAATGTAAAAAACTGAATTACAATAATATAGATTTCGTCTTTTTATTAGCACTGAAACAAACTTTGCACTTTATCTTTAAGAAGATTTGTGTTCATGTAGATTTTAATGCGAAATAGACAGTAACAGTATGATTTAAATCCCGTAAAAATCTAAATTGAAAAGCACAGTATCTCAAAATTTACACTACGTTCTGAAAAATAATGTTTGAGTTCACATAAAAGTTATGTACAAAACAAACTCATTTCAAAAATGACACTGTTGAACATACACGAAATGTTTTAATAATACAATTTCTCGTGCTAAGGTACCACATTTCAGAATGTGTTACCTTTGCGCAAAAAAATATTTTGTTACTTTACTTTAATTTAAATTCAACAGGACCACATTCCAAAATATGGCACTTTTGAATATACATTTTAGTTAACACACTCTTATTTTTTTGACATAAGGCCCTGTAGCATATAACTTCCGTGCGCTTTAGCCAGCTACTAAACCACAACTGAAAAAATGGCTGTTTAGCTCTGAAATTTAGTGCCAAAGTGTAATAATGCTGAACAACCACATCTGTTTTTTGGTCGTTTATAATGCGAAAATAAAAAGTGTCTTTTACTCATACTATAAAATGACTATTTTAAATCACATTTTTGTAATAAAAACGATTTTCACGATTTTTGATTTGTGGCACTTTAGCATTTAACCAGCGATATATGTTCTCACAAATATTGTTTGATAAACTTCTAAGAGTTTGTAAGTATTTTAATGTTTGGTTGCTGCCAACGCGAAAAAAAGGCACCAACCTCCCATACAAAATCGGCATGGCCATTTTTGTATACCATACCTACAGTGTCACTTTTAAAATTTCCAGTTGCAACTTTCTTTCATTTGTGCAGTTAAATGTGAAGTTTATTTTAAGGGTTACGAGAAACTTCTATCTTAAAAAAACTTTTTATCTACACGCAACCGTAGTTTATTGATAGGCTATTGATTTTTCGATATAAGTAAGTAATTTAACTTGATCATCTGACTTGTATAAGTACTCGTTTATTGCTCTGAAAAATATTTTTATACTTAAGAATTTATATACCCACTTACTTAAGAGACAATAATGATGTTTACACTTTCGAGCTACCAAAATCACCTTACTGACGTAGGTGTTCGCCTTAATACCTACTTATGTATTAAGTCACCTTTTCTATACGTAGGTAAAGATACTACTAAGGCTCAATATAACTAGGTATTATGTTTAACATAGTAAAAGCCTTAGTTTGATTTACGATGAAAAAAAAATTAAGATCATTTTAAGAACTTTTTTTAATTCTAAGGGTGCTGCCACATTATCACGTCTCTACCCCGTCGCATAGCATGACCGTAGCAACACCGTCCCGGCAAAAATGATATTCTTTGTATTGAAATGTATGCGACGCCCCACACCACACCGTTCCTACACCGTCGCGTGCCCTGCCCGTGCCATGGCCGTCTTGTCAATCTCCGACCGCCATGATTATTTTGCTGACAATCAATGACAAGCCCCGCCCATCTGTCAATCCATGTAACCATCATATTAGTAGCGTAGCCAGGTCAGCCCCTAGGGGCAGCTTTTCAGCCTTTTTCTATAAATAAATAATGCTGGATATTTCACAGCATCATCTAGCTCCAAGGTAAATAGACCTTGTATGGAAACTATATGACTGATAAACTACTTGTAGGTACCTATCCTTTTTTTGTAAATACATAATATTACATAGAAAAACACCCAGACCCGATACATATATTTGCAGATCATACAAACACTTGCGTCGCAGTGGGAATCGAACCCGCAACTTTCTGTGTTTTAGCTGGACCTTCGCACACTGCGCCACCGAGTTGGTTCGTATTGTTGGTACTGGATGTTGATTTATGTACACGGGATTTTATCGCGTAATTTACCTTATTTATCACGACGCGACGATTTGGCTGTTACAATAGCCGTGGTTGCGGGTAGTCTGCCCGTGATTATGTCAAAATGACAGATCATGTCAAAATGAGAGATTATGTCAAAATGACAGATTACGTCAAAAAGACAGATTAGGTGTATATTAAAATGACAGATGGGCCATATCTCGTAAACCACTTATCCCAGACTCTCCGTTCTCTTCAAGTGAAAGCTATTGAAGAGATCTACATTTAAAGTGACAGCTGTAAAACTTTAAAAGGCCATATCTCGGAAACTACTCGTCCTAGACTCTCCGTTCTTAGTTCAAATGAAAGCTATGACCAAGATCTTCATTTGAAGTGACAGCTGTCAAACTTCAAAGCACCATATCTCGGAAACTATTCGTCCTAGACTCCCCGTTCTCAGTTCAAACGAAAGCTATTAAAGAGATCTTCATTTAAAGTGACAGCTGTCAAACTTCAATCAGCCATATCTCGAAACCTACTCATCCTAGACTCTTCCTTTTTAGCTCAAATGAAAGCTATGACCAAGATCTACATTTTCAATAACAGCTGTCAAAATGACATCTGTCATCTGAAATGTAGGTCTTGGTCATAGCTTTCATTTGAACTGAGAACGGGGAGTCTAGGACGAGTAGTTCCCGAGATATGGCCATTTGAAGTTTGACAGCTGTCACTTCAAATGAAGATCTTGGTCATAGCTTTCATTTGAACTTTGAACGGGGAGTCTAGGACGAGTAGTTTCCAAGATATGGCCGTTTGAAGTTTGACAGCTGTCACTTCAAATGAAGATCTTGGTCATAGCTTTCATTTGAACTGGGAACGGGGAGTCTAAGACGAGTAGTTTCCGAGATATGGCGGTTTGAAGTTTGACAGCTGTCACTTCAAATGAAGATCTTGGTCATAGCTTTCATTTGAACTGAGAACGGGGAGTCTGGGACGAGTAGTTCCCGAGATATGGCCATTTGAAGTTTGACAGCTGTCACTTCAAAGATTCAAGGTTCAAGATTTCAGATTCAAGGTTCAAAATTCAAGAATCAAGGATCGAAATCCAGGATCGAAATCCAGGATCGAAATCCAGGATCGAAATCCAAGATCAAAACCAAGGATCGAAATCAAGGATCGAAATCAAAATCGAAATCAAAATCAACGATCAAAATCAAGGATCGAATTCAAGGATCGAAACCATGGATCGAAATCAAGCGCTGATTTTGCTGAGCGCGATAAGGTAAAAATATCTTGAAATTTAAATGACATGGGCACACTACTAATCCAACAACGAGTGTGAAAGAGACAAAGCTACCAAGAAAGCATCTCAACAAGACCAACAATCCTTATAACCAAGATTAAATGATAATAGATCGTTGTGTAGTCGTGATAAGGTTCAAAATCCTTTGTACATTAAATGTCAGTCAGCATTCTACTTTATACATTATATTGGTACATTTGGTGACAGCTGTCACTTTAAATGTAGATCTTGATCATAGCATAAGTATTTATTTATAAGAATAACGATTTTATTTTTTGTTGATGATGAAGATGTTATCTTGTTTTGAAGTTTATCAAAATACGGCTTCGCGGCTGTGCCCCTATTTGATAGTTTTATTTTGGGGTATTGTACCTTGACTGTCCATTAGTAGGAGCACGAGGATATACTTATAAGGATATATTGGTCCTCGTGCAGGAGCAGTAGGAGAATCGAGTAGGAGCAAGAGGAAACGCTCCAATATTGGTTAGATAATAATTCAGTTATTTTTCTCACTTCACAAAGTCTTTCAAGTACCCCCATTTATACACATATACATGTACACATTCTAAACCTATCAAATATCACCCCTAAATATCAAGTAGGTATATAATTTATAATTTTTACCTACGAAAATTCTCCCAAAGGATTTCCTTCTGAGTCGGTAAATACCCCAAATTTGAATTGAAAACCCCCCATCTAGCATCACTGAATGCGTTCCGCACGTTATGTGACATTTATCAAACGTCAAAATCCCATACTGCCCTCCGAAATCAAAGTGTAGTAACAGCAAAAACACGATTTCGAGAAAAAAGATAAGCTTACAAATTAAAAAAATATCCAGTTATTCATAAAACCTTGAATGTAGAGTGAAAGTACACTTAATCTATACCAACCAACCAGTAATAAAGCGGAAAAGTTTATTTGTTAATTTGTTTGAACACGCTAATCTCAGGAGCTTTGAGGAAGGATATAAGCTACTTTTCATCATCATCATCATGATCGCAATAATTATTATGCCATCACTATGGATTATAATTGGGTTTTTAAAAAGGTTTCTTAAAAGTCTGTTTTTTTAAACCTTGTAGATAAAACTCCCATTTAAAGTTACACAAAATATGATGAAATATTGCACTTTGCTAGTAAACCCGACAAAATGTGTGTAATATGTATTTTAGTGTGGTTTAGCTTGTAAACGCTCTATATTTACGATAGTATTTTACAAAAAAATTGAGTGATAAGTTTTAAAATGGGCTTTCAGAATAATTGTGTTTTTAGCATAAAACCAACAAAATGTCTATTACTGTGGTACAGGCTCGGGATTACGCTTCGCAAAACGGTTATGCGACGGTCCTAGTATGATACGGTCTTACTGTGTAAGGTGCTATTTTCGTGACGGGCTCGGTCATGGCTCGGCCCGCTTATGATACTGCGCAGTGAGCGATGACCTTTAATCTACAGTAATCATTGAGATATCTAACTTCACGTTATATAAATTAATATATATTTAATGTAGAGCAAATGAATAGACAGTAATTATCATCTATTTTTATTAGTCTACTGAATTAAGGATTGTTCAGCTCGCGGCGCGGCCTGCGGCTGGCATTGCATGAGCTCTGCGTCCACGCACTTGCCCAACGCGGGGTCGAACGCGAACCCGTAGTCGCACGACAGCAGGCGAGCGCGACCTTGCTCGCATGTGAAGAAGTAGAAGCATTCGCCTTCGTATCTGGGAATAAAGAGAAAAATATCATTGATACTGAAATAAACGTAGGTCGTATAGAAGTACGAGAAGAAATAAAAGCACTCATCCCATCTGGGAATGCAGATAATATGAACATCAGTGATTCTAATATAAACCGTGAAGAAGTAGAAGCACTCGTTTTCGTATCTGCAGATGACATGAATATCAGAGAACTAATTTTGGTGTCAATTTATAGACGAAGTGATACCTCGGCAGCGGTTGTGAGGGAATACGAAAAGAAGTACCTACTTAGGAGCTTGTACCTACTCGTTCCTAGGATTGAAGACAAGACCAAATTTTAAAGTGTTAATTGGTGCAGTGATAGCAGTATTATTAATGTTCTGTGGTGTTGTGATAGGCATAGGTCGTGATTCGTGAAGGCTGATTTTCTTATCCTTAATCATGAACTTTCGTAATGAACAAGTCCATTTAACTTTGCTTCCATTATTCAAGCATTTTCACATTATTTATAGCTACTACTTACTTGTAGTTAATGACAACATCAAGGGGTTGGCCATCGGCATCTAGGGGAGGAGCTGGGCACTTGAATCCGAGGAATTCTGAAAAACATTAAATTTTGTTTTAAGAAATTGAATCGGTACAATTGCAATCAACTATGAAAAATATAAGTAGGTACCGATTTTTTTTGCATCTATCAGTGCTTTTCAGAATGAGTATTTATCCTTCAAAATTATATGGATTGCTCCATCTCAAACTGATGAAAGAACTCGATTATATCGATTCATAAACTTATCTAATCTAAAAATGCACAGCGACGGCCCGTTTGCCGCGTCTATAAAAATTTATAATAAACTTCCGACAGATTTAAAAAATATACAAAAAGATTCAATCTTTACAAATGAACTGAAAAAATTTCTAATTGACAAATGCTACTACGACATAGAAGACTACTTAGAACAATATAAAAATCAATAGGTAATTTATTGACATTATTATTATTATTATTTTTCGTGACAACAACCTGACTTAAGTGATATTTTCTGACACATATTAAATATTTAGATATGCATGTAAATCAAAATTAAATACCTATTAGAAATACCTCGGTCTGCTTTCCTGTTGCTATACCCTAACAGGGTTCATGTGTGAAACTAATTAATACATTATAACAACTATGTATGTACAACCATGTGACAGCAATAAATGTATTGAGTATTGAGTATTGAGTATTATAATATAATTAGTCCATCGAGTGGATGGAGGCGACACAGAGTCCTGGAAAATTATTAAAGAATCCAATTTCCTGCAGTGGATATTGTTATGAAGACGACAAGAACCTACCATCAGCATTGCAACTGGGGACTAGGTCGGGCCAATCGCACCGTCCGGTGGCGTCGTTGAAGGCAAGTCCGACTGGACAGGACATCTCGATGGCGCGACCCTCAACACACATCCTGTAGCTTCCACAACGGTCGGGCGTCGACTTCAGGGAGGGGAAGAAACCGTACTGGTGCGGGCACTCGGCGGTGGGCTTAGCAGGTTCTAGAAATAATAATTGATATTTCGATTTCGATTACCCATAAAAATTGATCATCATTCGTATGAGCAAGTGGTCAACTCTGGTGACGGAGTTTTTAGGCCGCCTAAAGGCCTCCGTCATGGCTTAACGACTTAAAAGCCGGGACCGACAATTAACGTGCCCTCCGAAGCATGGAAGCGCTCAGATCGTAATACCACTTGCGGTCACCCATCCTAAAAGTGACCGCGCACAACGCTGCTTAACTTCAACGATCAATCAAGAACGTCCAAGCAAGCTACGCCACGAGCGCTTCAAATTGAATGATTCCTAAAAACAAAAGACGAAAGGAACTTAATTACATACCATTTCATTAGGTAGAGACCTTTGATTAAGGCTAGATTCGAACAAACTGGATTAAGTTTTTACTCGAGGGTAAACTGCTGTTTGTTTGAATATTTTGACATTGTAAAGTTGACACCTCTTATCCAAGATAGTTTGTATGCACATAATAATGTTTGGTTGCGCTTTCTAAACAATTGTATTTCGAATGTCGGCTAGTTACTCTGGAGTAAGATGACTTTTGGTCCAATCCAGCTTTAGTAAGTGTAGTTTAGGAAATTACGAGTAAATTAAATGATGTGAAATCTTACGAGGAACGCCGCGGTTCAGGCAAGGCACGTCCATGGGGTAACCGCAAGGGTATTCTGGCCATTGTGCTTTCGGGTTGTAGTTCAAGCCCTCAGGGCACAATTGCCTGGTGGCTTGGAAGTCCTGTAAAAAGTAGCTCGTTATGTACGGTCATTCGGTTGTGTTGATATCCTTGGTGTGTCCTAGTGTCTGCGTTATCGGGATTCGGCTATGATTAGTCTTGTGTATTGTTTACAGTGTTAAAGTGGGTCGTGACTCGTGGTCCCACTGGGATTGTCCCACTATTACTCGTGGTCCCACTATCCCTGAAATCATGGGTTCGTGGTTCCACTGCTTAGTGGGACTACCAGTCATAGTTAAAATCGTAGGATAAAGTATGAAAAAGATAAATAACACTTTTCATTTCCTAAACAATGTAGAATATTAAATTAATACAAAAAACCATCTAGTACCTAAGCAAGCGATTTTGATTTGTGGATTCACACAATTTCAATTTTTTTTTTCTTAATTCCAAAAATTAATTTGCCTTTCAAAATTACTTTGAAGTTTGAACTTTCGGATCAACTCCCTGAACAATGTTTCTGGTTTCAATTGACTTACCCTGCACTCAACATAAGAGTCACAGCTGCCATCTTGCTTGTAGTAACCGTTACGTTTGATGCAGATCTGATTTGGCATGGACATCAGCGAAGCAGGCTGTAGCTCGGCCTGGCCATTGCCTGAATGAATGAATGAATGAGGGATACATGGGCTTCCTTACTCTTATGCCAGTCTTACTTAACTATGTCGTTAATTCAATGAACCTTATTTCAAACTCAGTAACTTCAGAGGAAATTACCTACCAAGTCCTGCTTTACATGCATGTTACCAGTACCTACCTACCTATATGAATAGCTGCAACATCATAAAAGAGAATATAAGGACAGGTCCCTTAATTGTAACTTAATCGAGTAAAACAAAACATAGATAATTAAGAGGTAGGTACTTACAGGCGGCCACAAACAACAGAGCAAAGCAAAAGTAAGAGAACATTATGCTACTGTTCTACGCCTTGCTACAATGTGTAGAATGATGTCCATACCGTCTTTCGACTAATTTATATCAAAATAGGTCATCATCATTAAATTATGGTAATAATACTCGTTATTAGTCTGCGGTTTTCTTTCATACATCAATAAAACAAGATTTTTACAAAACATTATTTTATTAAAACACTTAGGTATACTGTCCATTAAAGCTATGCTGCATGAATATGTATTTTTAAGAATCAATGCAGCGACGCTTCAGTGGATAATATACCTTCCCTAATCATTGGTAATTATGGTAACTTAACAAGTAAAGTGCGTTTAGATTGATACAATACATTTTGTGGTCTATTTATAGAGCAAAGGGTCATAATACGGAATCATTGAAATTCTCGAGATTGTTATGGCAAATCAATTTTGGACTAGGCGCACTGGTGTAAAAAGACTAGGCAGATTTAAAATCTCGAATTTTATTCTTACTGTACCTACTAGGGACTCTACCATGAGTTTTTGAAACTTAATGGCGTGGCGGTCGAATCTTTATGAAATCTTATTTATCAGTGTTCTTCATCATGGTGCTGGAAATATTGAAAGCACAGTCAAAGTATTCCTTAATTAAAAATAGACTTTATATTATAGAAATGGGTAAGCCAACTGGCTGATAATAATTTACTAAAAAAACATGGTCAGGCATAGACGTCAAAAAATGAAATTTAGAATCGTCTACTGACTTTCCCGACACTTCTAGCGTTGAACTCGAGTTCTTTCGCCAACAGTTGTTTTTCCGATTCCCTAGAGGCAGCGGCTGCGGCTCTGAGCTCCGCTGGGCAAGCGGAAACTTCGTCAGCGGACACGCAGGAGGATGTCAAGTCGTCGAAAGCGCTGTCGCTGCCGCAGGAGAGGACACGGGGTCTGCCTTCGATGCAGAGGAAGTATTTCTGGCAGTTCGCGTCGGATCTGGAAAGATGATTTTGGTATCAGCTTCATAATTTTTACTTTCCAGGGTCTTCATAGGTCTTCTAGGGTCTTCATAGCAAATACGGGGTAAAAGTTGCCTGACACTATTGGTACGGTTGGACTGACCTGAAAATTCTAGATAAAACGAATATTCCATAAAAATTTTACTTATTTTCATACTCTTTAAAAAGCTTTCTAAAGATTTCGAAAATTACAAATTTCATATTTTGTAATCTATCAGAAAACTTATCCTATTTAAGTTTCTGTTACATGTTTTCAAGGTAACACGCCGCGCCGCCAGAGGGAGCTGTAGGAAAATGAAGTGCCTGAGACACTTGAATGAATATGGATTGTAGAGGTTTCTCCTATTAAGCCGAGAAGCCACACGACTGTCATATTCGTTAAAGAAACGTCGGATATCTTCTAAAAGAATTTAAAGAAGGTTTCAACAACAAAGGTCTACTTATCCACTATTTTTTTTAAATTTAAACAACAATAATCAGGGCTTGAAATGCCAGTAGGTAAAACTGTGCTAACATATTTTTCATAATTACTATGATAACGTTTTTTATATAAGTAAACGATAATTAGGTAGGTACATTACGATAATTCGTAATATTGATGTTAGTTTTATAATGACTGTCTAGCATTAATTTTAGTTATTTTTAATGGATTTCGAGGTTAATTATGCCCATTGTAAGCGAAACTTTTAAATACCTACATAAATTAGAAAAAAGTGTTCCCACCGATATCTCAGAATATGACCCGTGTGCTAAAACTTACCAGTATTTCTAAACAGATTGTGAAGCATAGTTAGAGAGAGAGCCACGCTGAGCTAATGATAAAGTTTTAGTTATTTACAAAACATATTGCGTGTATCTATTAACAAGAAACTGTTTAAGCTTTGCTCAACACTGGTTAAGTTTCCATCAAAACTGTGTCTTTCACAATATCTAAATTAAACATGAAAGTAGCACAGCCAGGTGATGCGCTAAACATCCACCACAATAATTTATACACAAGAAGGTATTAGCCAATTGGTATTTCTAAGGAGGTTACATAAAGCAAGGTCACCGCTCATCCTGACATTTAGACCGCTGACCGCTTACTTAACCAGTTCTTAGTATCGACCTTTGTCGTTTTATTTGTATTAAAATTCGTGTGCACTTACATGAATTTGATTACAAATAAATTACTTCTTCATACAAATAAAATTAGATAGGTAGGTACTTACCTACTTATGTCTTATTACATCCCATGATATAAGTTTAAAAAATGTCAAATATATTATAATCATAATCCATTGGTAGGTAGGTACATATCGAGTTAAAATAGTGATGTATTTCCTAGCAACCCCAAGCAGTTGTAAATTCTGGCCATATTGAAAGAATTAAAAAATAAAGTTTTAGATCGAAATTCAAATTATCGTTAGAAGAAACTTTTTTGATGAGTCAGGCAGAAAATAATTTTAAAAACAAAGCGTCGCGCATCCGCGTCCGGTTAACTTAAAATGTAGTTTGACTAAAAGAGGTTTTTACCTGTAATATCTGAAACCAGCGGGAGGTCCGAGTTCCTTTGATTGTGGTACTTCAGGGCATCGGAACCCGAGGAAAGCTGAAATAAAACAAAAACTATGTTAAAAATAAGCAAAAATATGTTAAAAGTTCACAAGTCGCTCATCGCTTGAGAATTTTGAGCTATGACTCCGATCGTTTTGGTTCGCTTGGCGAGATTTCCCACCCGATTTCTCTCGTACTTCCAATCCTCTTTTTTGAATAAGGTCTCTAGTAAGTGTACCTAAGTAAAAGTGAGCAAGTACCTACTGCGCACGCGGATTTCCTATACTTAAGTAAGTATATCGGTTTTTGTGACTTTTTTGCCGAATAACGTTATAGGAAGTTACAGTAAGTTACAGTAGTAAGTAGCCCTTGGACTTCGCCAAGTCGTCAGCATCGCAGGGGAAGCTATCTGAGCTCCAAGCTAGACCATCACCTCGGGGCATACGAAGTCATACCCGACGCTCCTTTCAGTTCCTAAAGCCTAACTGGGCATTGTTCGGTGGACAATCTTAAGTACCTTCAGCATCGCAGTCGGCGACCTCATCGGGCCACTCGCAGCGGTAGGTCTCGGAGCCCCAGGCCAGACCCTCGGGGCACACGAAGTCGTAGCCGACGCCATTCACGCAGTTCCTGAAGCCGCTGCAGTTGCGCGCATCTCCCAGCTTGAAGTAGCCGAACTGGTTGGGGCATTGTTCGGTGGGCTGGGCCGGTTCTGTGAATAATTTGTTTTATAAAAGTTTAAGTTCTGAGAAAATTGTTATAAAACAATAAAGACTCTCATGCATTTTGAAACCTGAAAACGTTTGTTTGAAATGACTGCTTACAACTAAAAGAAGTCATGTTAAAGAACTAAAAGTAATCATAATTTTCTTACAAACGGTAAGTACATGAATAATTTACTAAATAATAGTAGATAAGCACCTACTTTGATGAAGAAGATCATCCGTTACCTATTAATCTAAGTGTGCCCAATTAGAATTATAGAAGGTTGAATTAACCTGCTTACAATCACGAAAGCTTTTGTAAGCAAATGACCCGATTAAAATAATGCATCGAATATCACCAATGACTCCTCATTAGGGCCAATGATGATTACCAAACGAAACATCAATGCCAAGCTTTGGCATGTAATAAACCTATTGCAAAAACTTCACATCATTTGAAATACTCCTGGGTGGTGAATCTAATTTAAACTCAGAATGTGTCGTTTAAAATGCCTATTATTATGCCTTTAGTTTTCGTCCAGAGGTATAAAAAAGAAGCTATCGGATTATAAAAATTCGTGATGGTATGAACGCTACAGTATGAAAAATACTCCTAACAAAAAAGCTCTTCAAGAGCTTTATCGTTCATCTGCACTGCGGTCGGGCGTTGTAATGTAAGTCTACTATCCTCATGTCACATTATTCTGTACACGACCACATACTCAGATTATCGTTACATCATTAGTATTCAAGAGTCGTATGGCATATCTTTGAAAAATGAAAAAATAATGCTAAAATCAGCGATGACAGTCATGTCTAGGAGCGTGCAACTCATCTGATGAGTATACGATCATGTATGGTCAACCTTTTAATATTGCGAGTTACACAATTTTGCGAATTATATAATTTTGCAATAAGTAGTAGGTAAATGCTAAGCGAATTAGTAAATTCTGTCAATCATGTCAAGTGCTGATACAATGATAATGTGATGATGTCGCAAAGTTTTTTGGAGGGGTTCTTGTAAAGTTCATTGAGAATTCGAGAGTAGGAAATCGGTTCTGTCGCATTTCTGTGAAATAAACTGTCAGGACATTCATTTTTCACTAGTGAACGCCCGCGGCTTCGCCCGCGTCGACTACTATTTTTTATCTCACGGGAACCATACATTTTTTCGGGATAACTTAGTAGTTATAGGGACACGTGGTAACAAACATTCACACACAGACTTTCGCCTTTATAATATTAGGGGAGACCGGGGACAAACGTAACGGCGGGTTGAAAGTAACAAACGCTACGTAGCCTTGTCCAATAGTCGGAACGACGTGCGCGACCGTTGGTTGTTAGCTTGCACCGGCCCCCGCGCATGAGTTCAGTCTCCGCGCCCGCACCACGCGGCAAGGTTGTGTTAGTGGACGTATCGTGATTTTTTGCACCAAAAGTAGGTTGCTTGTTATTTATTCATTTAGTGTTTACGTAGAATTAAGATGCTGATAACAATTATGACTATTAGTTCGTTGATTAACCTTAAGATTGTCTTTAGCATGTTATAAGTTGTTTTCGTGTAACACGTTCAGTTTCAAGGTTATTTGGCATCAAATATAAAAAACGGGGTTGGGTACAAAAGTAACATCTCATGGCAGGACATAAGTAACGTGTTACTTTAATAGTAAATATGAGTGCGATGTTATGAAACTTTTTTTTTTCTTTTTTTTATTTAACAGAATGCCACGGCAGCGGATTAGAAAAACTAATAGAGGCACCACTAGCACAGAAGTCTATAGAAAAGCAGCAGATGAACATTTAAAAGACAACACAAAGATAAGAAATATATACTAAATAGAAAAATGAATCTCAAGATAATCTTACATAAAAAGTTAATTATTTTTGTACTAGGTATTTAACTTTGAAATAAATAATTTGATTTCACGTTGTTTTTATTGTTATTGTAACATAGGGGAGAATTTATACGGTGTTATTTTCGACCCACGCTCTGTTACTATCGCCCTAACCATGGGGTCGAAAGTAACAATTTCCAATTTTTTTTCGCAGCTTAATAATTATCAGAAACCATGACATATTTTATAAAATTAAAATTTACATTTATAGACCATAAACGAAAATTTATTATGGCTATAATTATTTTATCATAATGGTTATTACTAACGAGAAATCTGGCATAGAATACAAACTGTTACGTTTGTCCCCGGTCTCCCCTAGTAGGGTAATAAAATAAATCACTTATTATTTCTTAGTGACGGATAATACTATTTTATAAAATAGCGCACGTGGTTTATCATCATCAGTCAGTCACGCAATATCTACAACGTTTGCAATGTTTGACTTTTGAATATTTGAGCTAGACGTTATTCGCAAGTTTTCCGTTCCTTTTGCGAATCTAAAGGTTGAAAATAGATGAATAGTGTGGCAGTGTAGGCACATTAGTATGGGACTCACGTAGTGCAGATCGCTCCAGGCACGCCACCTCATTGGGGTACTGGCAAGGGTACACATTGAAGTTCACGTTCGGGTTGAATCGTAGACCATCAGGGCAGGTCTTCTCTTCAGACGTTCCATTCTAGACAATTAGATATTGGTTAGTATAGAATAAGAAAGAGTCATTTAAATAATTTGTTTGTTTGTCTAATCATGTAGCAATCGACTGGATCTGGTTGGACCTAAAATAATTTTAATAAGAAAATAATTGCTAATGATGCAAGTTTGAATGAAAGCTCAGTTTTCTGTAAGTTTGAGTAGATTGATGTTGAAAAACGCATTAGGCTCTTCCTCTAGTCTCTTGACTGGTATTAAAAAAATGCACTATCCAATACTTTTGAGAAAATTCGATATAGGCACCTGTACCTATAATTTGAAGGCGAATAGTTGTTGCCATTCGCGCACGAGACCGAGACAGGAGACCAAGACCTGCAGAGGCATTCTGTACTAGACTCACTTCGAATTCACTCAAGTGACCGAGCTTACTAAATACGCAAGAATGTATTGTAAGTGTTTGTAGTAAGATTCAAATTTCGAATACGAAATTTGAAATCTCACAGCGGATTCAGCTCTTCGACGTTCGAAGTGAGTTTACAGAATGCGCCTACAGAAACAGGCTTTGTAGGGGCGCGCGAAAGTGGCACGAGATAGAGAACAGTCATTTATATGATAACGGCCATGACGGTCTCCTGTCTCGCTCTCTGTCTCGGTCTCGGGCGCGAACCGCCATCTTTACATGATTCATTGCTGTTTCTGGCTATTCTATTCTGTTGGTATTGGACTTACGATGCACTCGATGTATCTGTCACAGCTGCCGCTTACGGGGTAGCGTTCGTTCAGCTCTCTGCAAGCGCCAGCTGAGTTTCTCTGCGCTGGTTGTTCGTTCTGTTGGTATTGGCTAGCTTGTTGGTACTGGTTCGTCTGGTACTGCTGGGTGGCTGGCTGCTGGTAGCGACTGTTTAACTGTGAGCCAAACTGTGCTGTGGCTGTGAGGACAAGAAAATAGTAATAAGTAATAAAAAAAATAAGTGAGGAATAAAAGCTTGGATACATACGAATAACTATTTGATGAATGATTAGTTACCAATAAACTTTAACCCCACTATTCATAATAATTTGACAATTTACTCGTAGCAAGGCTTTAGAGAATGTTTCTTTCTTGTCACTCACATTTCATTGGAAAAAGATGGCAACAGAGTTTTTCAGGTACTTAGATATCTAATTTACCTAGTTAGCATGCAATAATGTGTTTTGAAGATTCTTGCACTTTAGGATGTTTGAAATATTCAACATAAAGTGAAAAATGTGTTTTATTATGTAACAATGACGCGCATAAGAGGCTATACAAGCGCTAAGTAGGTGTAAACTTAAGATGACATGTTATTGCATACTTTACGAGCATTCTCGTTGTCCTCTGAACGGTGAAGGTCACCACGTTGAATAATTATACTCGAGTCTTTGGTATTATTTTAAATATTTATCCCTATTATTATTATTATGAAATATTAAAAAATGTTTAAAATATTTAGATCTGCAGGGCTATTTTGATTCACACGTAAATTTGCTAACTCGGATTTCTTTCTACAAATTGATTTTTTACGAACAATATTAAAGTTGTAGAATGCAGAATTACTTTGAATATTTTACACAATATAAATGTCTTTCCCTTTTTTCTACCATCTTCTACAATTTCAAAGTAGGTATAGATCGTAAAAAAACAATTTTTGTAGGAAGTTATCCGAGTTAGCGACTTTACGTGTTAGTCAAAATAGCCCTGCAGATAGTTAAATGTAATATGTTTATGTTTATTTATTTACTTTATATTACCTATGTACTTTATGTTTCATTTAATTTAATTGTTCTATCATTACAACAAAAAGTTCCCATGCTCTATTTTAATTTATTTTCATAATGATTTTTCTATATTAGGTACGGTCTGCTTAAAATGTCCTTGTTGGTTTGTATTACTTAGTAGCAGAATAACACAACAATGATTAAATACTTCAATTAAGTGTAAATTCAGTTTATCCATTGTATCCTATTGTTCTGCGCAGGCGGCGCGTAAAATCTCCTTCGTTGTAATTTATTCAAAGCAGTTTCATTAAACACGTTTTCCTATTCATAGATTTTGGTTGACCTTTTTGCTCATTAGAAGATTCCTCTACGAGACTTTGAGACTACCTATTTTAAAAAATGTTCATAATTTTGCCATTATTGTGGCATCAAAATTTTGAGTAACAGTTGGCAACAGCAGTAACAGCTAGACTAATTAAGAGTAGGTAGGTATTTAATTAAAGTTTACAATTTTTATTTTAATTAATTTGATATTTTATAAAATTAAACTAGCGTAGATAGACAATTCATTTTTTATTGCTACTATACTATAGTTAGAGTTATTTATGTTCTTGATTGATACAGCGAAAAAAGCAACATAATATAAAAATTGTAGGTACACTCCACACTACAATACAATAAGTAAAAACTACTTTCTTCTTCTTCTTTTTCTTACTACTTGTGTATGTAACTCAAAACGTTTTTTTTATTATAAACCACTTATTTAATCAGATTCCTCTGCAATTTCTCCTATTCCCGGAAAGTTATCGTAGCACTTCGTAGAGCCTACGTAGACGCTACGCTGCTCTACATTAAATTGGCGAGTGCTTTTACTTGATCAGGGTTTAATAATAAAATATCCTGTACTGATATACCTCGCATGGGATATAGCTATAATAGTTCGGGAATATGTTTTAAAACCGCTCAATAATATTAATTAATTTTTCAAAAAACCTCAACATATTTGCAATCAAAACCCGTCAAAATTATTCTAAAATCAGTTGTTAGTAAATGACTACAGATGATCAAATTTGCGTATAAAAACTCACCAACAGCACAGATGCACGCTAAAACTATAAATATCCTGTCCATCTTGCTATGTCCTGCACGCACGAGCTTTGCCGAAGCACTGAACAGCTCAGCAAGTGTGGACCCGCAGTGGAGTCCGACCTTGGTTGTGAAATAAGACATCTCCACCACGCCTTGTTACATCAGGGTACTGCATCAGATGTGACGAATGGAGAAAGCACTATGTTTCAGGTCCGTTATATATTTTATTTACAAAAACTAAGCTACTTACATATTTACAAAATTCATAAGAACTAGTTGAGCCACTTAAATACGTGTGGGGGTTTCCTAAGCAGCGGGTTTCCTCACGATGTTTTCCTTCACCGTTTAGAGCTCGTGTTAATGCGCATACAAATTTTTCGAAACGAAAAATACTTTGATGCACGTCCAGGATTGGAACCCACGACCCTCGGATCGAAAGTCGAGGTACTATCTCCCTCGGCCAACACGCCTTATGGGTCGTTGTAATGTAAACGATCTATATTTAGATAGGTCAACTGAATCAAGCCACTGCCTGACGGAAGCGTGCCCAATGTGTTTCAGGTTAGTCGAAAGGCCATATTATGGTGGTCAGTTGAAGTCTGGGTGTATAGACTAGTATTTGTCGCGATTTGGCAATGACGAAAGTACGTTTTATACTATGTAAAGGTATGATGTTTGGTTGAAGAATGTGACTAATGTGACTAGAATTAGTCTGGGCAATGTTGGGCAATGGCTTGAGGATAACGGTGATGACGCGGAAGATACAGATGGGGAGCAGACATTTTATTTACGTTGATCATATCTAGAAACAGAAGAGAGAAGAGTTTAGTATTAAAGCCTTTCAGTTGTTTTAATACTGGCCTCTTAGCTCAGTTGGTAGTAGCTCTGCCTTCTGAGCTGTAGGTCGTGGGTTCGATTCCCACCAAGGATGTTTGTGTGATGAACATAGATGTTGGTTCTGTGTCTGGGTGTTATAAAGTATTATAAGTATTTACAAATATATCAGTATTCTATCAGTTATCTGGTTCCCATAGTACAAGCTTTGCTTGGTTTGGGGCTAGATGGCACTGTGTGAAATGTCCAGCAATATTTATTATTATTATTAATACTAAACTAAACAAGCATTTTTACTTTCTACTTTACTTAACTTGGTGCGTGAAACTAAGCTACGCGTCCACTGGAATCGGAGCGTACGGAGTGAAAGGATTTGTTGCTTTGCATTGATTTCTATGGTACATCGTGCACTGGATCGGCATAGTGGTGCACTGGATTGGTAAATACCGACGGATGCTTCGGCCTCGTACGCTGCGTACGCTCCGATTACGACTCAGTGCAGTGGACGCGTAGCTTTATGGCACACTTTCCTCTATACAGTGCTGAAAAGGATTTGGCACGTTTTTAGCAGCAGCCACAGAGTGACCAACAAACATATTACAGGGTGGATTCTACCAAACTTAGATTTAAACACGAGTAACTATACCGAGAGTACTATATTCCACCATCTTAATCTCAAGTGAAACAAAAGTCGTTTGTCCATGCAATGTGAAGATTAACTATTCTTTGAATTCCTATACGCGAAAAGCTAAACGAACGATGAACGAATGTATTATCCTGCAAATACATGTTGTTCTACAATGCAACGGTTTACAAGTTTATGTCATGTCAACTCGCATTTTGTCGTATTACAATTTGATGCTAGCTGTCATTGACATGTCTTTTTCAATAAATGAAGGTTGTTTGAAGTTTTGAAATTTTTATTTAATATTTCGTTTTATTATAATTTTATTTCGGTTTGTCGGTGTAACTCATCATCGGTTGTTGTTTGTACGTCTCGTGGTGTACGATTATATTATTTGCGTGGTATTTTTCGCTGCTTTGCATGTTTTGATGATGAGTGAGGCCAAACGTAGAAAACGCAGTGCAAATCGTCTGAAAAAGGACTTTTGCTGAGTTTGGTGGAGTCACACTACAATGTAGTAGAAAATAAACAGACGGATGGAGTGACGATTAAAAGAAAATTGGCTCAATGGCAAATTATTGCTGATCAATACAATAGCCGTAGGTACCTACAACCCATTGTTCTCGCACAGGAGAAAATTTGAAAGCTCAGTGGGAAAGTCTGAAAAAGGTGGCGAGAAAGGATGCAGCAAATCATAGGCAGCATAAAATCCAAACCTGTTAAACAATGATATTTCTTATTAAAGTGCTGATAAATAGAAAATGAAACTGAATAAAAATATTGAAATACATTCTTGTTTTTTTATTATGATTTTATTTAAATTAAACTTTGAACATAGTTAGCAATAAGATCTTCCCGTGTCCCACGCTGTCGACCAGGCTCTCCCTCAATGCCTGGAAGTATTTGACCATCTCCTATAATTAGATCCCATGGAGCTGGTAAATCAATTTCTTGATCCTCTGGGTTTCTTAGTGGAGGCATCACGTATTATGTTGAGCCATACCCGACATCAACTACCAGAATTGTATCACTGCAGCAGCTGCAGTTACCATCTTCAAACCACAGAATTGCTTCAAAATTTATTGCTTTGATAACACTATTATAACTTCCTCGTCACTATCACTATCCTATCTTCAATCAAATTTCTTAAACGCTGCATAATTTTATTGTACCTTAGGTAATGATTTTGATGAAATAAATATTTTTCAGTGTTCAAAGTTCATATGACAACAGCAAAAAACATTTTGACGCGTGGACGCCATTAAAATATTCTTTGAATAGCCAGTTATTTCCTTTGAAGAAATATGTAAACTAGAACGGACACCGGCGAACTCACAGTTGACGCCACAATTGAAGCCGATCAGCGTCAGCTCATTCATTCACTAGCTCACGTTCATCGCAATCGGTCGCTGGCTTTATGGTGTTGAATGTTGACGAAAGGTATAAAAATGACTTTCAAAAATGCCGTCTTGCATTTTAGAATCTTACAAAAACGCATTAACTACACAAAAAAAGGATAGTGGCGTAACTTATCATCGGTAAGTAAACAAAACATCAACTAAAACCAAGCAAAACTAATTTTTGTCATAATTTGCCGCCATTTCTAGAAAATCATAGAATATGAAAATGGAACTGTACAGATTGGACACGGTAGGTAATAAATGTTGGTGAACTCATAATATATGCACCTAGTTATTTTAACTCAATTAAGTATTAATACTTAACTGATTATTGTTTAGATCATAAAATACCTACTCTGCCTATGCCGTTTGTCTGTCTGTTTGTCTATCAGTACCTACTAAAGTTTATTATCAAATTGTAATGGTAGATTTTTATTTTTCTTAGTTTAAAAAGGATATTTTTCATCATCATCACCTTAAAGATACTAACCAAACCCAAACCTAATTTATTCAAAACTAAGTTTCCTGTAAGTAGTACCTACCTACCTATAATTTTTTTTCCGTGAATTTTTTGATATTTTAATAGTTACTCTGCTATTCAGGGCTAAAAAATGGTAGAATACTTATTATTTGGAAATGCATACATAGGTACCTATAATACTATAAAATAATATAATACATCCTACAAATGTTTGTCCTGGGTGGGAATCAAACCCACGACCTAGTCAATTTATTTAGATAAGGCAGAGTAATAATTAGTAGGTAAAAAAGCTGTGTCGCTTCTGTGCGGTGTCTAATCTCCCTCCCATGTTCCGACTCATTTGTAACACGTCTATGGTTTGTACTTTCTTCTCTAGTTATTATCTCGATGGTTATTTCACGCAAAATGGTGGTATAGAAACTATTCTGGAAAAGGCTCGTTATTCGTAAAATTGTAGATGGTAAAACGTAAAATTGACTTATTCTGGAATAACTGGCGATTTATTCGAAGATTATAATTTATTCTTGTTTGGTCGAATCCACCCTTAGCATTAAATTTACTCGAAGTCTTATTACTTACATATTATTATCTATTATTTGTTTTGCCTGTTATCATTTTCCTACGATTAAAACGTTTTAATTTCTCTGTGCCTACGATTGTTCATAATCAAATAAATAATAAAAAGTAACTTCGTAAATCACATTCAGTAAAGTTAAAACTTAAAGAAGCGTCACATAATACCTGTAATAATAAAATAATGATGACGAAATAAAGAAGGCCAATTTAACTGTGGTAAGTACAATTAAAGTTTTCGAGAATTCGTTTTGCATTCAGTAAATATGTTTTTCAAATACCTATTGACTGACTTCACAATTTAAAAATAGCATAATTTACTAAGCGTATAAATTACGTCAGCAGAATAGTTAAATTTTATGGAAAAAAATGGTAGGTACGGTTAAAGTTTGGTGACTAATAAATGACAATAAAAAATGTCCAACAATGGTCTTCTATTTGCTGAACAAAATGAAAAATACCTCGGTTAGACATAATAATTATGTAGATAATGTACCTGCACAGTGCACAATTGCACATAGGTCAGATGATTATGTGAGCGACATCTCATTTGATGGAGCTTAGGAGCCTAATATTCTTAGAGACCGGGTAAATAATCTAGTCTAGGATCAAATAAAAGTAGGTAGGTACTCACATGTATAACGATATTATAATATTCACTTCACTACACCAATAAACAGCAATTAATTTAGTAGAAGACGTCCTTCTAGTTTGAAGAGCAAAATGCAACTGCCAGGGCGGGCCGGCTCGACTTTGCACGAAGACCTCGATCGGATGATCGGGTGATCGGGTGATCGGGTTGTAGCCGACGAGCCGAGATTGGTCGAGGGGGCGGCCCGCCATGACAGCTAGTACTTCCGGCTTAAAGCAACTATTCAAACTAACAATTTATTTAAGTATTAATTAAAATATAGGTGATTGACTAATAAATTAATACAAATTAATAATAATTAAAATATCTAGCTATTATTATGAAGTACAGTGTCCTGGGTTTGGTTATGTTGCTGACAGTCGGCCATCCAAAATCATCGTACGACCTCGAACGATCGATAATAACAAACATAATTTATCATAAGCGCAACATAATTCACACAAATACCAATATCTGGTTGGTTGGCAACCAACGAACGCCATCTAGTGGTTCAATTATGAATCACATTGCACTTTTTGCGTGAAAATGCCGAGAAAACGGCTTTCCCCAGATATGAGACCTAGCTAGATCGATTTTTCGCCCCCGTAAACAAACGTACTGTAAATTCCATCGAAATCGTTAGAGCCGTTTTCGAGAACGTCGTAAAAACAAACATCAAACAAACTTCAAACAAACAAATATTGCTCGTTCAATAGAATAGAATAAGAATAAGGAATAGAATAGGAAGCTTATTTCAAATTACTTCTACACTTCTATTTATAATACATTCATTTAAGAGGACCAGGGATGTCCATCCAAGCTATCTAAAGGACCAGGGATGTCTTTTACAATAAATAATGGACCAGGGTTGTCCTTTACAATAAACTAGCAGCGCCCTCGCAGCGTTGCCCCCATAGTGATGGTTTATGGTGATGATGATAAAAAGTAGCCTATAACCTTCCTCAAGAGTTTAGCTATCAAATGCAAAAATATTTTTTCAAATCTGACTGGTAGTTCCTGAGATTAGCGCGTTCAAACAAACAAACTCTTCGGCCTTATTATATCAGTATAGATTGTGGACCAGGGTTGTCCTTTACAATAAATTGCGGACCAGGGTTGTCCAATATAGTAGTAGAACCAGGGATGTCCTTAAAATAAATAAATAAATAAATACATTGCGGACCAGGGTTGTCCAATATAGTAGTAGGACCAGGGATGTCCTTTACAATAAATTGTGGACCAGGGTTGTCCAATATAGTAGTAGGACCAGGGATGTCCTTTACAATAAATTGTGGACCAGGGTTGTCCAATAGTAGTAGGACCAGGGATGTCCTTTAAAATTAATTGTGGACCAGGGTTGTCCAATAGTAGTAGGACCAGGGATGTCCTTTAAAATTAATTGTGGACCAGGGTTGTCCAATATAGTAGTAGGACCAGGGATGTCCTATAAGAGACTCATCTTCAATCTGCTGGTGACTGGACCGCGTGGCTGGTGACTGGCCCGTCGACTGCGCGAGCGGTGGCTCGCCCGACGGCGCGAACGGCGGCTCGCACGGCTGCACGAGCGGTGGCTCGCCCGACGGCGCGAACGGCGGCTCGCACGGCTGCACGAGCGGTGGCTCGCCCGACGGCGCGAACGGCGGCTCGCACGGCTGCACGAGCGATGGCTCACCCGACGGCGCGAACGGCGGCTCACACGGCTGCACGAGCGATGGCTCGCCCGACGGCTCACCCGACGGCGCGAACGGCGGCTCGCACGTCTGCACGAACGATGGCTAGCCCGACGGCGCGAACGGCGGCCCGCATGGCTGCACGAGCGACGGCTCCCACGGTTGCGCGAGCGGTGGCTCACACGGCTGCGCGAGCGAAGGCTCCCACGGTTGCGCGAGCGGCGGCTCACACGGCTGCACGAGCGACGGCTCCCACGACTGCGCGAGCGACGGCTCCCACGGCTGCGCGAGCGGCGGCTCACACGGCTGCACGAGCGGCGGCTCACACGGCTGCACGAGCGGCGGCTCACACGACTGCACGAGCGGCGGCTCACACGGCTGCGCAAGCGACGGCTCCCACGGCTGCACGAGCGACGGCTCACACGGCTGCACGAGCGGCGGCTCACACGACGGCGCGAGAGACGGCTCCCACGGCTGCGCGAGCAGCAGTGGTCCTGACTGCTCGGGGAGTAGTTAGCCAGGGAACTCGCGGTACGGCCACACTGCACGTTGTCCCTCTCTGCTGTACGCTCCATAGGTCTCCATAGGTTGGGATGGAGAGCGAATTTGTCTCTCTGCTCAGGTGCCTCTACTGTAATTATTAGAAAAAAGAAACTCGGCAGATTAAAGTTCATAAAGGGAAACATTCAATTTGATTTTTACTATTTTATTATGTGCCTACTAGATGCTTATTCATTACATCCTTGATACTGATTATATACTTAATAAATACCTTACATGCTATAGTCCCATGTATGATTCAATTTCAATTTAAATTATCAATTTATCAGAACTACTTCTAAGCGAATAAGTAGTGGCACAATGGGCGGCCTTATCGCTCAAAGCGATTATATTCAGGCAACTTTGGTAAGTACAGAAACAGAGCAACCACAAAACAATAATTATGATCGATCATGTTATTTTCTCTAAACCATTCAACACACTATTTACCCGGTGATAATAATTTGAAAGTAAAAAGTAAATGTCACGAATACCTGGGTATACGTTAACAATTAACATAGAATAACACCCGCAGCGATTTAATGCTATCAAGGAGTAGCCCTGACTCAGCAAAAAAAAAAGATCTCAAGGTCTGTCTGTCAAAACAAAATCTCAATCTGCTAACAGGATGGACTAACAAATTAAAAAATGCGGCCACTTATGTGAAGCGTATGTTAGGTATATATCCCGCTTCTGATGTGAGCGACATCTCATTTGATGGAGCTTAGGAGCCTAATATTCTTAGAGACCGGGTAAATAATCTAGTCTAGGATCAAATAAAAGTAGGTAGGTACTCACATGTATAACGATATTATAATATTCACTTCACTACACCAATAAACAGCAATTAATTTAGTAGAAGACGTCCTTCTAGTTTGAAGAGCAAAATGCAACTGCCAGGGCGGGCCGGCTCGACTTTGCACGAAGACCTCGATCGGATGATCGGGTGATCGGGTGATCGGGTTGTAGCCGACGAGCCGAGATTGGTCGAGGGGGCGGCCCGCCATGACAGCTAGTACTTCCGGCTTAAAGCAACTATTCAAACTAACAATTTATTTAAGTATTAATTAAAATATAGGTGATTGACTAATAAATTAATACAAATTAATAATAATTAAAATATCTAGCTATTATTATGAAGTACAGTGTCCTGGGTTTGGTTATGTTGCTGACAATTATGACACTTGATCCTAATACGGATGCAGAAAAAGATCCGTCACATAATACATCTTAACCACTCTTAACATATACAGGTTACAAAAATGTTGGTATGTGACATTATGACTATGTATAGACAATGTGTAAACATTAAAAGCATTTAGAAGATAGGTAATGTAATTAGTATGAACTGTGAACTATAAGTAACTGATTGTGTGAAAACTTTACGTAGGTTGTCCACCTTAGGAATGTACACATAGATAATTGCGTTAATTTAACAATAAAAAAAATTCTATGCATGTTTTGTAAACTTACAACATAAAAATTCAAATTTTATTCTACAGTGCGTGACGTCTGAGCTAACTGAAATCGAAAAGACAGAATAGTAAACATAGAAGTCTTTAAAAATATAGGTTCATTACTTTGTTTTTTTTTTTCGTTGAACCGATGATGGCATTTTATAATTAACGTCATGTGTCCCAAACTAATCAAAGCCTAGGCTTGCAAGCGAACCTATTGCAAAAAACGGAAGCAAGCGCATCGAAAAAAATTAGTCATTTGCAAGTCGATATCTAAAGTCTCACGGGCCGGCTCAATCTTTATTTAAAACAACTAAATATTTAAATCCGGCAGAAGACCCAACGTCCACTAAATGTCAAGGTTGCTACTAATTACGTTAGGTTAACCTACCTACCTATCTATCGTCAGATTCCTTACCTGCTCACTGACATCGGTCAAGGTTTGACTTGTAAACATTATGATTGGTGGTAACGATTATTTTATAAATGTTTTATCTAATGAATTGATGAGCATAGCGAATGTAACTTCTTTCATTTTATCGATAAGAAGCAAAATAATTTGACGATAAATGTTTATTTTACTGTAGGTACCTTCTATTTATCTAGCAAATCATATATATGTATATACTTACTGAAAATGAAAAGTCTTAATAAAATTTTTGATAAGGCTTGAGGGGGATCGCTTGTATCAATGTGTTCGAATCCCGTTGGAATCGAAAATTTTGATAGGACTTTTCATTTTCAGTAAGTAAGTATTTAGGAATATGATTTGCTAGATAATATAGAAGGTACATAATAGTCACAACCAAAATAAGGCTGTGATCATAATTGTGATTAACTTACTCCGACAATAATATACTTAAAATAGTCCCATTTTATAGATAAAAATTAAATTTACAAAATTCTATTATAAAAAACAGGCTTTTTCGGATAAACGCGAATGAATAAACGAACTGTGAAATCCCAAATTACGCTAGCAAGCCAGACGTGCACCCAGCTGAATACAAATCGCTTGGCACAGCGAAACAAAGACTGTTGGTGAACTCTGTGTTTATTCTGTTCAATATAGTACACCAGTAAGTAAAGGACGCACTGAACTATACACAAAAAGAGGCGCAGAACACATTTAATGTAGGTAAACCTCTCAATGCAGTTATAAAACAGACAGTAAATACTGAAAACTTGAAAACGCTCTTAGAGCTTATAGATTCTTTACTCGGCAGCCGAACTGTATATTTAACCTATGGCCTGCCTAGCCCATATTACAAATAGAATATAAGGCTGGCCAATGGCCTTTAGGAATGGTAACATAACAAGGACACCCAGCATACGATACGGTCCAAAATATCGTCGATTTATTTAGATAGGTACCGGCAATCTTCGTCATTCAGTGAACTCGTGGTCGCGCCTCAAGCATTATTTATTCTAGTCTTTGTAATGATGTCCTGCGGATCTAAAAAGGTCGCTATTGCAGAATCGTATTAAAGGAATTGAACTATTGCCATCTCTTTTCACTCTCAGTCAACGAAAAGAGATGGCAATCGTTCAATTCCTATATTGCGATTCTGCAATAGCGACCTTTTTAAGCCCGCTGGTTTTCAAAATTACGCGATGAATTGCAAAAGTTAGGGCAGTCGTTCTATAGTAGATTGTTGCACGAGGGTTGAAAGTAACCTATTGCGGCACGAGATGGTTTGGCGCCTGAGCGTAGCGAGGGCGCTAATAGTTCGAGTGCCGTAATAGGTATTTCACCCGAGGTAAACACTCTGCTTTTCATTTCGAATATTAGGAAAGTAAATAAAAACCTGATTAGCTCATTTTATAAAAATCTCTGCTTTCGATCGACAAAACAGATAAAAATCGAATTGGTGCTTTAAAAAAAATACTGGCTGGTAGCTTGCCACTGAAAAAAAAAAAACAAAAAAGGCGCCTACCTTTTTTTTCAGCCAGTATTTTTTGTTATAGAAGATGGTAAATATTTCAAGCTCAATCTTGTTTAAATAATAATAATTTAGTGAAAAGTAATTATTAATAACAATACTCATGTAATAAATTGTTGAAAATATTTTTTACAGCAATTCTCAATAAAAAGGTAAAATAGAAATGTCAAATATTACTTTTGCTGTGTAAAAAGTTTCAACATGACTCAATAGCAATGTCAAAATAGAATGATTTTTTTTAATTTGACAGCAGGGAAAATTGCTTCCCAGGGCGGAAAAGTACTACTTTCATCCCTCTGTTCAGGTAACTTCAAGCGTACTTTCCGTGTATGAGAAATGAAATAGTAGATTGTATTATATGGGGGGAAAATAATATTTTTACGGCGAGGGCGCTTTTTTGAATCCAGAGCGAAGTGAAGGATTCTAGAGTAGAATCCCGAGCGTAGCGAGGGATTCTTTAGTAGAATCCTGAACGAAGCGAGGGATTTAAAGTACGTCGCCCGAGCCAAAAATATATTTTGCGCCCGAGTGATACACTCTACTTTTCATTACAATCTATGAGAAAATAAAAGGGAGGAGAAAGGAATGTGTTAAATCAACGAAGTTCCACTTGAGAAGAGTAATCGGGGATTAATTTTTTTTTATTCAGACGGTGGCCGCGCGCCGGCTGAATGGTGGGCGGTATGTTTATCCGATACTAGCAGCGCCCTCGCGGCGTTGCCCCCGTAGTGATGGTTTATGGTGATGATGATGATGATGATGAAAAGTAGCCTATAACCTTCCTCAAGAGTTTAGCTATCAAATACAGAAATAATTTTTCAAATCCGACTGGTAGTTCCTGAGATTTCATTTCATTTCATTTATTTATTTATTTCTCTCACAAACAATATAAATATAAATAAATAGCTAAATAAATATACAGAATAATGAATATTAAAAACGTTGTAGGTAGCTATTATAAAAACCTGTTTTGTGAGATTAGCGCGTTCAAACAAAAAATCTCTTCCGCTAGAATTGTTCAATAGTTCCACGAAAACAAACTAGATGGCGCCAGTAGACCATCGTTCTAGATCGCGCTGACGAAAACGCACAGGATTTTATCAGGTTGGAATTACAATTATGTATGGATAGAAAACTGCAGAGTAATAAATCTCTAAATGTGATTACAACTGTGGTGTTTTTGGAAGAGTCCTCCCTCATTCATCTTGGTAGATTTGAGATGAATGTGGAAAGTAGTTGTACCTCAAAAGTGCGCGGCAAAGATAATTCATAGATAATTCCGGCGCACTTAAAGGGGATTAAAAACTCATTACTGCCCGCTAAACTTATAAAGAGGATTAAAAACTCATTACTGCCCGCTAAAAGTTCCTTGAAGAGGAATCATCTACTTTGGGCGCACTTAAAGGCGAACAAAGTCGTCCTTTTCGAATAGATGGAATGAAAAAAATATTTTTAGTCTGGTATACTTAGAGTGTGCAATAAATGATCCAGCTGTCTTCACAACTGTGAAGAGATGAGGAAGTTCAGTACGTGCGTCGCATGTCACCGTGCGTTGACTGAAACTTATCTCGGAGATGGCTCCAAACTAACTTACCTGCCGTAGATCGTGCTGGTAATAAGCAAACTTTAAATTGCTTCTTGAGACTAGACTGTAGATTAAAGCGTGTGTTTATCTGATCAAATAAACAGGGGGTTCATTTAGATTTAGTTCATCTAAGGCCGGCCGCATACGCACGTTTTCCGTATACGTTTTCCGAATTTTTTTTTTTTTACGCAGACGTTCAATTTTAGTTCGTATGACCTGTACGCACGGTTTGTTTTCGAAATGAACGTCAAGTTTTTTTCCGTTCGGAAAAAATAAGAACGTGTGCGGCATGTAGAACAATTTGTATTGAATGCGTGCATTCCGAATTCGGAAAACGAATCAGGAAACCGAACGTATGCGGCCGGCCTAAAAACAATGTCACTAATGTCACTTCATCTAATTTTTATGTGATCTGTGACCTACTTACTTTATGATTGTTATCTCTATTTGTTGTTTTTTTTTAAAGTTTAGATAAGCAAATAACTTAGCCTCGATATGCGGAAACTTTTAAATGGTCCATAGTTACAAGGACTTGATTGTTATTAGTTTTTAAAACTGTTTGTTTCCCCAGGAAATAAAAATAAATGCTTCCTGCTTCTCTTTTATACATGCACCTCTACTTTCATTCTTCTCTCCTTTTATGCTTGAAGCAATACGAAGTTTGCCGGGTCAGCTAGTATTTTATAAGATTGCTTTTACTGTCGGATACATCAATTTAAAACTTTAGAGTTTCAAGCACCTTTGAAGATGTCATTGTTAAAGGGTAGTCAGACGACAGGCGAATATGAAAATTAAACTGGTTTCATGCGTGTGATAAATATTACCTACCCTGTTCAAAGTGTTTAAAGAAGCGGTGATTTTATCAATCCATTCTTTTTCTAGTAGGTACCTACTTATAGTATCATTATACTAATGGATTCAAAACTCGCAAAGTGATTGGCGAGTAATTATAAAAACCAGTTTGTCTATGTACCTATATTACTAGTATGGAAAACATCTTCATGATGTAGAAATTACACAAATTAATATTTACTTATATTTATTTTTGCATAAAATCTAGCGTATACCTAATGGAGCATAACTTTATAGAGATATTTCTAGAAATAAAAGTCCGACACATAATAATTAAAATAATCTTATTAGTATTACCTACCTATGCGGTCTTAGATGATTCTATGCGTTTTACTGGCTTCGCTATAAATACAACCTATTTAATTTGATACTTATCAACCTTTTTAAATGCATATTTTACATCTCAAGCAATGACATAAATATTCGCGCTAATTGTCAATGTTCAGTGCGGTAAAAATCTCGGAGAAATTAAAACGTAGTATTAATTTCTCTGTGGAAATTAATACTATAATCTTGTATTATACATAGGTACGTTACTAAAAATGTTAAAACAATCATCAATGCCTTTCGTCTTTTTCTACTTAGTTCTAATATATAGAAATGCATATTGACACACCGTTTTACGAATAACTGAGCACGTAACTGCTTGCAATTTATCCACATACTCCCAGACCCAGTTCTATAGAAACTCTACAATGAATCTAAACAATATCTGCTTCGCCAACGGCGATGAAAAAAAAGACAGCCCCGATCCGATGCCTGAAAAAGATGAAGAAGAATCTAAGCCAGAAGAGCCCAGAGAAGTTCAAAGAGAAAGACAGGAAGAAGAGCCTCCACGACCTAGGAGTAGGATTGAGACCTATGATGAGTTCCACAGGTTCAGAGATTCGAGTAGACCTCCAGATAGTCACTACCCGCCCGGTCCTGGACCAGGGTATAGGAGATCCAGAGCCAATAGAATACGGTTTAGTGGTGTATTGTTCGTAGGTCTATTTTTGTTAGGGGATAATAACTGGTGGAGACAAACATCATCCTTCATTTAGACATGTACCTACCTATTTATTTAATACTAGCTTTCGCTTTCGCCCGCGTGGTAATAACCCGGATAAAAAGTAGCCTGTCTGTGTTTCCTGATCATAAACTATGAAGGTATACTTATTCCAAGTTTCAGCCAAACCAGTTCAGTAGTTTTTGCATGAAACATCCATTCTCACGAACTCACTGGAATATTCGTATCATGAGAATGGAAAACGTGTCTTGTTTTTCATTTGCGTTAGGTACCTAAAATATGAATCAGATTTCTATATCCGGTCGCTTGCTTATAGTCGGATTGCTCATTTTACGGACTAAAATTGAAGGATTTTTCCTTGATGACATTTTTCCTTCAACTTTGATATGTTTTTAGTCCGTATAATGAGCAATACGACTATAGTTCCAGAGGAAATATTGAACCACTGTGATGTTTTTGTAGAAAAAAATATTTTACAAGATTCGTAATAGGTAGGTTGGTGTGATTTTATATGGGTAAGTAGGTAATTAGAATCTACAATGGAGTTTAGTCATCACATCACAGTAATATTATAAACGCGAAAGTTTGGATGGATGTATGTTTGTTCATCTATGACTCGACAACCACTGAACCGATTTGGCTGAAATTTGAAATATAAATAGATAATGACAGGGAATAGGACATAGGCTACTTTTTATCTGGGTACCACGCGAGCGAAGCTGCGGCCAGCAGCTAGTATAAAATAAAAAAGAGTTTAAATAAATAAAACCGTCATTTATCTATAAGGTATACTTTTATTTAATTTTTAGGTCGATTACAATTTTTTTCCAGTTTTTACCAAATTATTAAAGTTATGTATAAAATGTAAATTGCTAGTATACTCACATAAGTAATATCGATAAATACATTTTTCGCGTAAATGATCACATTCATAGACTTTTTATTGTATTTATGAACTATAGGCACTTGCCCGGCAGTGGAAACTCACCACATGCAGCCAAAACCAAAACCCAAAGATAGAGGCTTATAACTAATATCTACAAGAAATTCAAATAGTAACAAGACTAAGACCTACCCTACACTGAGCTGATATTCCGCCCTGACCTTCCGCGGAAAAAGAAATATTGGTGACGGAGCAACCGATATTTCCACGTCTTATGCCCGTCTATAGTAATTTACACGCAGTGAAATGTAGTGAAAGATGAAAACGAAAATGGGCGACGTAATTCTCGCTCAGTGTAGCGTAGGCCTAAAACGCACTAACTAAAATATAAACATTGAGATTTTTTAAAGAAAACAAAAAATCCAGGAAGATCACTAGTATGAATCTTTTTAGTTAATAAATACGCTACTTAAACTAAAATATATTTTACAAACTAATCGAACGTGGTGAGTTTGAGCACTGTTTTAATTCCTATCAAATAAAGTCTATTCTATTGTACAACTTTTCCTAAGCTAAATTAATTTGGCATTCCACAAATTGTAGCTGTCCTTATTATTCCGACTGATAAAAAAGAGATGACAATATTATAGGATTGTCAAATTATGTTAGAAGATAGTGTACAAAAGAATAGACACAGCTTCAATACAATATGTACTATACCACAATAAGGCCCACATGCTTATATTATAATGTCTACTTATTAAAAAGCTAGGTACAGTCAACATCAGAAATAGCAATCTTTATTGAAATAAATAGGTACCTACCTACCCACAAAACAAAGCAAATACAGAGTCAATTAAAATAATCATAAAAACATCCGAGGCACTTTAATACAATGGGCGGCCTTAACGCTGAAAGCGATTTCTCCAAGCAACCTTTGGATGGACCGGACAAATTCCAAAAGATAGGGACGGTGGTAAACAAATAATAAAATAAAAGTGACACTTGAAATACTAGGTACATGATTTTGGAAATAATATGGACTTTCCCAAGCTAATCAGGAATGAGTTATAAAGTAAGCATGGTCGTTCGCTTAGGTAGTCGTTTTCGATTTCTAAAAAACTATGTAAGTATGTACCTATGTGTCTTTGTATCATACATAGATTTCACGATTTTACATTTCCTTCATTTGAATATTCATTCATCGTGAATCTTTTTAATGCAGCCTAAAAACCCTGTTAACAGATTTCGTCCCTTTCTATGCTGCACTTTTCTCCTTATTTACTGTACTATGAAAATATCTACCTATGCAATTTTTTAGTTTCTGGATGGATTTGTTCAGCTGGTAGATACATTTTTGATGTTGACTGTTTTTTTAGAGTGCCTGGTATAATTTTTACTCTTATAAGACCCATTTTTATTGACAAAGTAGATTATTCAAATAGTTTCTTATGTAATCTAATGTAATAGTAGTAAAATATTTCCATAAAAAAAATTAAAACATTTTACACAGTCGAGTAAGTGCTTATTCACGTAGGTACGCGCGGGCGCGGGCGCGGGTGCGGGCGCGGGAAACGTTGCGAGCTCGTGTTCACATTAACCGCCAGGCGTTCGCGCGAGAGTGTGACGTATTGTCAGAGGTCGAATTATGAACGTCGTGAGTGAAACGCGCGCGCCGCCGCTAGTTTGACATGAACACACACAAACATCTTCACGCGTTGAAATTACCGCGAGCGCTCCGCGCGCGCCAGTCGCTAGCTTGCCCGCTAGTTAGACCGCACGTGCGTTTTGTACGTGAACACTTGGAATCACTACATATGTTTGATATTTCGTCACCGCGCCCGCCACCGCGCCCGCGAGTCAACGTGGTTGAACACTAATTGATTGACATTGGGTCTATAAATCTTGTCTCAGAGGAAAAGATCAGGAACTAAAGCTTTGAGAAAACCTTGACTTGATTTATAATATTAATTAATATTAAGGTTAAACTAAGACATAGTAAAGCAAGTAATAAACTAAAAACATAAAAATCTAGACATGATTTCGAAATATTTATACTTAACCAACAAGTAATTTACACAAAAATATACAAAAGAATTTTAGCATCATAAAGACATTCGATTCAATGCACGTCAGTAACTTACATTAAACCTCATCAAGATTCGATTAAATGGTGAAAAAATAGTATTTCTCATTAATAATAAGGAACTACTGAATACTAAGGCTAAGAATAAGCTCGTAATACAAAACTAGGCGCATGTAAAAAGGCACTTAAATGTATAGTCAAGTGCTTCTTTACATCAAATAAAGAGAAGCAACGCTGCAACTCAAAATATTTACACATTAATTAAACTAACGTAAAATACATAAAGAACACATAAAATGCAAAAGTGAGACGACTCTTAAAACACAAAAATGTGCTATTTAGAGTTTTAATCGGAAAACCGATACATTTTGCATTTTCAAAATTGAATCAAGTATTTTTGGTGTATCAAGTCTCAATTCAGTAGATAATAATTATGAAATTTTGTTTAAACTTGCGTAGCCATAAGCTAAAAAAACTAGGAGAAATACCACGCAAAGTAATCACTTATGCATAAAGTCATACTGCTAGTAAACTATGATAATAGTTTTTAGTTCAGTGTTCCGCAAACATTTTGTGTTTAATGTAGTTACATCTACTAAATCGGAAAATTATGGAGGGAGGTAAGTACCTATACACCATAAATTTTTTTTTTATGCGAAACATGAGTTTGTTTAGTTGAGCATATGCGGCCCAAATTTAGAGTAACTTTATGAGGTATGTTACCTTATTTTTCCGAGGCACACCTGCTAATGACCACGTTACACCAGTGTGCCGCGGCACACCCTTTGCGGAACACTGTTTTAGTTGATAAGTACTGTCTGTTGTCCAAAAATATAAAATTAAATAAAATGAAAATTGTTCTAAAATTCGTATGGACAAGTGATTACGTAAAGTGCCATTTCTCAATACTCTTGTACTTTTTATTTTTATTTACCAAAGTATGACAAGATTTTTTCATTTCTCATACACGGAAAGTACGCTTGAAGTTACCTGAACAGAGGGATGAAAGTAGTACTTTTCCGCCCTGGGAAGCAATTTTCCCTGCTGTCAAATTAAAAAAAAAACATTCTATTTGACATTTCTATTGAGTCATATTGAAACTTTTTACACAGCAAAAGTAATATTTGACATTTCTATTTTACCTTTTTATTGAGAATTGCTGTAAAAAATATTTTCAACAATTTATTATATGAGTATTGTTATTAATAATTACTTTTCACTAAATTATTATTATTTAAACAAGATTTTGAGCTTGAAATATTTACCATCTTCAATGACAAAAAATACTGGCTGAAAAAAAAGGTACGCGCCTTTTTTGTTTTTTTTTTAGTGGCAAGCTACCAGCCAGAATTTTTTTTAAAGCACCAATTCGATTTTTATCTGTTTTGTCGATCGAGAGCAGAGATTTTTATAAAATGAGCTAATCAGGTTTTTATTTACTTTCCTAATATTCGAAATGAAAAGCAGAGTGTTTACCTCGGGTGAAATACCTATTACGGCACTCGAACTATTAGCGCCCTCGCTACGCTCAGGCGCCAAACCATCTCGTGCCGCAATAGGTTACTTTCAAACCTCGTGCAACAATCTACTATTAAATGTGTGATAGATTTTGGACGTTTTATTCCAAACAAGTTATTGCTTCTGGTTTCGCTTTTGTTCCGCAAAATGTATTAACTAAGTATAAGTATTTTCTTACCAACGTTATTGATTAAAATAATGATATGTCTTATTTCAATACACATTGTGCTAGGATAAAAGCAAGTCGGATACACTAAAGCACATTTAGAACTTATATTAACAACAGTTAGTGCTTGTTACACCATCGCCAAGTAAACTTTTGATTAGTTACTTCCTGTATATCAAAACTTGTCTTAAAAGTAACTCACAAATGACAACTGGTTACGGGCCTTTCACACGATTCAATTTTATTCGTTTAAAAAACGAATAGCCGCAGTTTTCATACTGCGAAACGTCATAAAGTACAAGCGACGTGTGAACGGTTCTATACATGTATTCGGTAAGATTCATCCTGCAAAAAAAGTGCAGTAAAATGCCGTGTGAACCTAGCCTTAATGCTTGGTTGAAAGCCTTGTATACGACTACTCATTTTAACTGACAAATAGTTTACTAAAGATTTTACTTGAAGAAGATGAAAAAAGCCCTAAAAGTTGCATGGAAACACCATAAAAAGTTTAATTCTGGGGACCTTTTCATTACTTAGTTATTTTGAAAGTCTCTAAATATGGTACAAATCAGATATAAAAGCTCTACATATTTTCCCTGGACCATGCATCAATTCACGGCATGTATCACGCACATTGGTTACTTTCTACGAGTATATTTTGATGTGAACAGTCCTTATTTTTCTGTATAAATCTAAAGGTCAGTACAGAATATTTGCAATACGACATGTAATGCAACATGTAATGCAACATTTTATGTGTCCACGAACGCACTAAAACCAACTTCGCGCACGCTACGTGTAATAACATCGCGCTCGTTACTTTCTGCCGATAGAACCTTTTTCAACGAACGCTTTGAGAGCGCGTAGTGTGCGTTCGCGTTACAAATAAATACGGGGGCTTTATAATTTAAAGTGAGGATGTTTTCGTCACAGACTGCAGCCTGCTCTCGTACCAAATAGCTTCTTAAGCTCAGGCATAATCGTGTGGATGACGTAAGTAGACTGCTTTTTCGCGATGTTTTCCCTCTTTTCGTCCCTCTTGTAGTGCTTGATTCCCGGCTTGTGGGTCAGGAAAGCGTTGTTTAAGATCATGAAATCGTAATCTTTCACGCAAAGGACGTAACCCTGAAATGTGAAAGTTTAGAATTGTATTAATTTTCAGTAAAATATAATTTGCCTATAATATTTGCAAGATTTCAGAGAGGATTATATTGTTCAACTCTGTCTTGGGAATACAAATTCTATATGTTTCTATAATAAAAATAACATCTTTTAAAATGAACTAGCGAACCCCAGTGGTGATGATTTGACTGTTTTTTTATGACTTCTTCATTCATAACGTTACACTAATCTACTGAATTATGTTTTAGTTATTCTGCTTAGGAAAATTGAAAAAAATAATCAAATAGTAAGAAATGTTTATGAGTAGACAGATGCGTTTTTATAGTCTGGTTTAATCATCCATTCAAAACATGTAAAATAATTGATTCCAGGCTCGTAAATAACTACTGTTTTAAATTAGTATAATGTTACGGCTTTTTCTTTGGAAGTATTTAGCTAGCCTTGGCCAGCTAGGTCGCGTGAAATTCTATGGTTCTAATTAAAGGAATGGGGACAACTGCAGCGACAGTTAGGTCATATGCCATGACCAACACGCTACTGCACTATTGACCCCGTGGAAAGTGGTCAGTTTCGTCAGAATATTATTTTACTTTACTTGCCACCCCTTTATATGCACTTCCGTTTACTATATGCACTTCAGTTTATTCTAACGCATATCTCTAAATACGTAAACTGACTTTGTAATATCAAACTACATAGTACAAAAATTTACTCGTTCATTTATTTTGATGAGATAATTCAGGCAGATGTTCTTGTTCCTTGCCCACTTTAATGTAACGATCGTCTCAATGGGTATGGGATACGTAGGAGTACTTACACGTGTGCTGTACAGTCAGCCACAGATAATAACCATCTAAATTATTCGTAGTCTAGAAGGTGAGTAAATTGTCATCAGTATTCAGTGTTTACTTATTATTTACTGGGGGATTATGACTTTCTTTTGGCTTCGTAATCGTAATAAGTCGATTATGTTTACCTACAGTTTCCTGTCTTGTGATGTCCATTACAAAATTTCAGATACAATTTTCACAGTTGTATTGCAAAATACTGATTTTACCAAATGTTTCTAATATTTTGCAAAATGTTTTGGAAAGTACATCTATAAAACGTTTGCTTTACAGTTTACATAATAAACTTTTTTGTACTTACATTTATGAATTTTTAAAATTACTTATCTAATTTGATTTTTTATTATCTGACTGTACATATACCTACACGATATGTAAAACATGTGTACGATTAAAGTTTATAAGATCTCGAGTTATTTTGGTTCTGGATCTCATTGTTGTTTTGAACGTGAATATACCTACCTACTCAAAATAAAGCGTGAGTGAAGTCATTTTGTATCGTGTTTACGAAGAAGTCGATTTCAGACTTGGCTTTGATCATAGGCTTTTTAGACTCATAAAATAAAAGAAGAATTACGAAAACACGCACACTAAATAGTTAAGTGTGCATATTTTCATAACTATTCAGACTTTGAAGTATTTTTAGGGTACCTACCTACTTCTGGGGTCACCTGATTAGTTTTTAACTAAAGTTAGATCAGCTAGGTGTTTGCTGTGCGCTGTAATCTAGACATTCAGATTTTTGTCTGTTTTTTTCAATGAATATTTTTCCCAAATTAAAATACACAGTTAAAAATTTTTGACATCACAAAAGTCTTTGGCAAACGTCTGCCTACTGGGGTCGCTAGTATAATGAAGAATGTTTCTGAGGACGTTTTTATGTGTAGGTATAGTTCAATAGCGCTAGAACGACTGAGTCAATTTTGTGTAGTTAGCATAATATTATCTTTACTTGCCTTCTCATTTGTGAAAGAAGGTTGTATTTTTTAAGTAAAACTTCTTAACGCACCTTAACGCACGCATGACTTGGGGAGTGAGCTGGTGAATGCGTGACGAGAGCGTTACGAAAAGTGTGACCACACGATTCACTCGTTTTTTATAGTGATCTTGTTGTTGAACATACCTGGGTCATCTTATCTTTCTTGCCTTCCCAGCTGAGCCGCTCATCATAGTACGGATCCTGGTGGGTCCCGATGAAGATCGGCTCCCAATGCACGTACTTCCCATGCCTCTTGCCAACGTAGAAAACTTCCATCTCTGAAAGTAATGGACAATATAAATAAAGGTATTCATTATAATTTACTTAATTTATTTTGTTCTATTTTTTTGTAGACATCGATGTCTAAAGCGATCATTCTATAATTACTGATATGATATAGGTAATTATGTGATACGATACTTCTTCACAAAACGGAACATAAACTCATATTCCGCAAGTGTTCTAGCTACAAATCATTATGTCTTCAGGAAGAAATAATCGTCCGTATGTTTGTAAAGAGGTATTGTGCTCTGTGAACCAGAACCATTAACGAACTGAATGAACTGTTAGCGTTTCTGTTTCATGCGATTTTGCAAATTGCCGTGATTTGGACGGATGCGGTTCGTCTGGGAGCGAGCGGGTAAGGCGCGGTCGTTGAACCATAATACACAATTAGAATGCCCCATACGACGGCCAGCCATGCAGACGGCATAAATAGCTCACGACAGTAAAGAGATTAATTGTCACTGCATAAGATCTCGACGCAAGCCGCATTTTTGGCAATAAACACTGTTCGCGATGCAAATGTCTCGCGTGTTCCGTTAGCTTATCGAGATCGGGCTACCTAGGCAATGAGACATTCTAGCTTATGTGACACGCGAGTGCTTCCATGATTTAACTGGAATACCTAATAAGTACCCACTTCTGGATAAAACCAATCAAGTTTTATCAAATACTTATTTTAGTTTCTTACTTACTTATCCAAATAGATTTGAATACAAACATACCTACAAACTTACAGATTTATAATATTAGCAGGATAGGATGCAGTATACATTCAAACACGTGAATTTTAAATTACAAATCGTGGACAGGAAAATAAATAACAATAATTTGCCAATGCAGTTGATAACAGAAACACAAAAATTATGTATTACCTATATCATCACTGTAGGCCACTTCAACATATGCAAAATATTGAGATTTACGAGTGAAAATATTCACAAATGACTGGAAATTGCAGAAATTGAAGCCATGAATGAGAAAGTGTTTTAGGAGTACTTACGAGTGGTTTCGTTCGCCTTCATCCACTGCTGACCCTGTGGTATATTGTGGCAGTTGGGGCAGACGTACTTGTGGAACGGTATCGCAGCTTTGGTGGCCAACATCGCTTTCAGTTGAGTCTTAGTTAATGGCACCTAGAAACAATGGTTCTTATGAAAATATAAATTTACCTAAAATGCTTAAAACCTTCATTTTATAGGTATGGAAGAAACTTGTAGTTTGAAAAGTTATTTTATTAAACTTTAGATAAACTTAGTGAGGGTTGTAGTTCAATCACGTTCCATATTCGATCAAATTAAACTTGGAATTGACACGTCCTCGGGCTAGAGAGGTGTCAACATTACTTTAACTAAAGACACCTTTCTATTACTTATACAAGTAGCCTCCATGCAAGGCGCAAGTTGCGTGTTTTGTTTACAAGTTCTAAACTACCAAACAGAACATGAACCTAAACAAAACGCGCAACTAACGAAGATGTAAATAAAACCTTGCAGGATAAGTGCAAGTAGTTCTAGCAAACATGTTTCCAATAATTCAAGTAATTTGGTCGCAAGAGTGACGTCATATCATCCGCATGAAGTATTTGCACAATGGAAATGCTTGTAGTTAAACTTACTGGAGCTTTGGCATCAACTTCGAAGATGCTTATCGGGAAGACCCTGGGTTTTGTTGACTCGTTCAACGGTTTGGCGTTTCTAGCGATCATATTCAGGAACCTAGGCACCAGGTACGGACTAGGGTATAGCTCGATGTCTGATGGAAGTATGTAGTGAGTCATAGCCGCTTCTCTTGCAATGTTACGAGCTACATTCACTGGGTAGAGAATGGACTTCTCTTTCATGTAAGTAGTATTGGTGTTGGAATATGGCGGCGGCCCAGTACAGTTGTATGGTGTTGACATAAAACTTTCTGGGTCTGCGATCTGAAAATTCAAAATTCATATTAGTCTTCCATCAACTAAAATTAAAAAGATTTTTCTCGGTATGCTCTTATGGGTAATCAATCAGTCTTATTCCACTTTTTCTCCCTTTAATTTGTCAGGAATAAGAAGTAGGTACCTATAATAACCCGTTCTTATTTATGCGTTTTTAATCCGATTATGATAACTTTGGAGAGTTGCCCAGGGAACATTTCCTAAAGAGAAAAAAATATCAAGAATCCTTTTTTTCTTTACGTGACATTATAACTGGTGTCATAAACACTGGTGGTACTGGTGTTTAAATGATAAAATCATTTAAAATTTTATGATAATGATTTCAGTGTAAATTTTTCATGGAGAATTTACGACAAATTATTCTAAGACTTTTCATGACAAATTGCCTGTATATTTGGGCGTCTGCAGGATTAAAGGGATTGGGCACAACGTTTCTTGGAAGGCTGCCAAAACGAGAGATAGATGAAACTCCTCACGTTTCACGGGTATCAAACGAAATACGTAATATAACGGACAATTTAGTGTTACTCGGAATTTTATTGGAAAATATAAATTAAGTACATTTACGGCCCTTTACGATTTTGTATGAGTTTGTATAGGTACAGCGAAAGCTACATAGATATTATATAGGGGAAAAGGTCTAAAAAAAAATAAAGCAAACATTCTAGAACTCATAGCTCACCTTGCTTGGCATATGTTTGGCGGAGAAGAAGACATGAAAGGTGACATATTGCCGTATGAGCGAGTTGCCGGTGCAGTCACGGAGGTACCTGATGGAGTTCACTGTTGGTGCCATGTCAGCTCCTGGCGCGTGGATTGCTATGCTTATTGGTGCCATCCATCTGGAAAGATGGAAACAAGATTGTTTTATTTAAATCAATTATACCAACATAGTGGGGGCAGTAATGCACCTTCTCTTGATACAGGAATGCGTTTTCTGAAGTTTTGTAAAGAAAAACCCTTTTTTATTTGACTTTCACACACCCCTATTACTGCCTTTTCCCAAATAAACAGTTGTAAATATAAAAAAAATATGATTGCAACTGTATCCCTAAGACACGGTAGAAATTCTCTAAGATCTTTTTAAGAAAACTTAAAGCGTCTATAAAGATGTCTAAGGGGGCAGTCAAAAGCACTACCTAATCATAGGGATTTTCAAATACATTCAACAATGATATTATAAGGATATTATTGTATTCAAAGGACACAGAATAGTGACTTATTTATTTAGTTGAGTTCAATTACGGGACTTTATCGTGTTATTTGTTGTGCATTACAGTTTTATGTGCGGCTCATTGCGTTTTATTGTTGAGCTTTCTCAAAGGAATACTCCTGCTTGGTTTTCTAACCAAGCAGAATTTAATCCAATCGACCCCTTAACCAGACTTTTCTACGGCCACACGTTCGTACAAAACTTTCAATTACGATCGAGCACCGTCTAAATCAAATTCACCGTTCACCTGCAAAGTTGTGTAGGAAGTTCCCCCAAGTTCAGGCCTTTGAACTTTTGAACCCCACTAGTTCTTAATAAGGTGCCGCAAACGCTGTTACGCAGTAAGGATGTTACAAAGGGCGTTCCGAACTAATTCGAATGTAATGTTTTCGGAGTCAGAAATATTAAAAATACGATATAGAAAGCTATCTTTTTCAAAATATGAGCATGTACTAAATTAAGTATTTGGACTTCCTTTCGACTACCCCCTTAGACATCTTCAAAGGATCTTCAATGCCCAAAGGTCTGTGAGTCCACCTCTTTTTGGGTATAAAAGTCGGGATCTTGTTTCGTTTTTTTTTGAAAAAATGAAAAACTCTTATTTTCTTTTACAATTATATGTACCTAAGGTTTTTAATGCGTCATTTCTAGATACGTCAAGCTTCTTTTACAATTTTTTACATTTCTTTAACTAAGAACGTTAGTCATCTGCATTTCTATTCTTTGAACAGCTTGAGCGTCGGCTTAACAAGAATTGTTTTGAAACAAAACGACTGCATAACAGAACAAAGGGAGTCTGAAGATTCAATTCTCTTGTCTATGAATATCAAGTATTATGCATCAGTCTTTTATATTGAATCCTCAAATATTGATAAAATAACATTTCATCAATAGCATCGTTCATCTCCTATGTTCACTTTTCACAATGGATCTAGGCATTCACGAAGTTAGCCATTTCGCTGCGCAGTAGAAAATTTTGTATATAAATCAGCACTGCACATCAAAACGGCTAACTTCACGAATGCCTAGATCCATTGTGAGAAATGTATCTATTTCTTGAATAAAATTTAATGTATTGAATGTAATTTTATTTATTTATTTTGAATGTAATTTATACTTTCGGAGTGGATACGTGTCATCCCTGCACGCACGCAAATAAAATGAGCAAAGTAATGAATGGGGTGGAAGGTTGTACCAATTAAGCTAGGAGCCTGGTTAAAGTGCTCCATCAATCAATGCCTGGCTAAATGCACTCCTGTCGTAGCTGGCAACTTGCTATTTATACGGCTACATTATCAACTAATCCTTTTACAATGTTGTTGTTGAAAGCTATTGTAATAGGTACATTTTAAAACGTGATAATGTTTTTTGCTTATGAACATTTTCATTTGTCATGTAGTTTAATATATTGTGGGTAGGTACATATTGTTTCTTTGATTTTCGACTATAAGCTCAGGAATGTCTTTGAATTTGATATTAGATTTCAGAACTCTTGTGCGGTAGTTATAATAGCAGCGCAGCGTTATTTGCAACATTTGTTGTTGGCTCTACAATTAACAATACCTAAACCAAAAACTGAATAGATACTATTTGAACATAACTAAATGTAGTTTTTATTAGTAAATTAAACAACAAAACAGTTCTATAAACGTAAAGGCTCGTTATATTATAAGCTCAGGGTAGGCAAGTAATTATATTTAATCAATAGCCGAGTCCCGAGGGGAGGTTGCGTGACTGGCGACATTTACGCCTCTGTCACAGGTTGCTCACTCAACCGACACCAGCCTGCAGGCTTGCACAGAAACAAAACACGCGAATGAAAACACTGTCACTTCTCACGTTCACAGTGTCAATATGTCAGACTCTCATCGACTTGCAAATGCTTCGAAGAAATTAATCAACGTAACCCACACCCCAGCACCATCAAGTCAACAAAAGACGTCATTTATAATAGCAGAATTACAAACGCAAGGCGCTTCAACCAGGTTTTCAGGTCACGAAATACACAACCGGTACGTGGCATTTCACCGAACCATTTTTCTATGCTACAAAAGCGACAATCATTGGATATATTGTTCTAAGTAAGCTTTAGAACCAAGCTTATGTTCATTGAATAGTCAATGGAACCTGATTATATAATAAAGGTTACGGTTGCACAATGAAATTGCTCAAAATGTCAGTGGGATGTCGCTATGAGAAGCAGTTAGATGAGGTTGATAAGATGTCGTGTCTATGTCCTGAATAGTTGAGATATTGCAAGAATGGAGCGCGTGCACAATGGATCACGAGATTGTGATATTTTAACGAGCAATTTATTGGAAATTTTTAAATTAAAATACCTACTCATTTGTGAAACGAATAATTACAAGGTGATGAAGGCCAAGTTGTCTCATATATCGACTGTGATTACAGACAACACACTCTTGGCAATGAAATATCCTATTTTGATGTCAAAGAACCGCATAATCTACAGAATTGATGCTATAATTACCGTGTAAGTAGGTACCTATTTCTATAGTATTATGTTAATGGCTTTATGTAGTGGCCATTTAAGAGTGGTAATGATGATAATTACAGCACTTATTAGAGGTAGGTATATGTGTGATATATACCTACATATACTTCTAGTAGGTGTATTTAGTCACCTCATTGGTAAAGTTCAGTTCATTTCGCAGCTTTTCAAAGGGGACTCGCAATTTACATTCAACTCTCGCAAACACACATTGGTACTTTAATCCTAGATTAACTCGATGAACTAGGGATGGCATGTTGCTTATTGATTCTTGCTCTCAGCACCACTTTTATGAAGGTTACTGGTAAAAAATTAAAACTATAAAATGAAATGACGCGGAAGAAGCGTCTTATAAAATGTTTATAGCCTAAGATAAGCCTTAAGTATCATGAGTAGTTCTTAGTTACATAGTAGAAAGTAATCTTTATTATCTCGAATGACGTGATAGTCTAGTAAAGTGATGATTATGTTGTATCCAATAGTCTTAGCATAAATTTCATAGTGTCGTAAACGCATACATGCGAAATAACAAGGGTAATGTCCAAGAAGGTCATAATGTACATGTTTAGAAGTGTTTTCCCGTTGCTGTAGTACCTACTAGCCTAAATGACATTGGTGTAACTTCAGTAGGTAGGTACCTAATAAGTTTTGTTTACGATTTGATGTTTTTTAAGCAATTACTAAGACCTTATTTTTGTCAGTGCGAGGCAATAATTTTCTTGCTTTCATGCTTTTCCTTGGCCTTGACTGGCCCTCTTATCTCAGTTGGTAGTAGCTCTGCCTTCTGCGTTGTAGGTCGTGGGTTCGATTCTCACCCAGGACAAAACTTGTGTGATGAATATAGATGTTTGTTCTGTGTCTGGGTGTTAAAAGTATAATAAGTAGGTATGTACTTATTTACAAAAAATATATAAGTATTCTATCAGTTATCTGGTTCCCATAGTAGGTACAAGCTTTGATTAGTTTGGGGCTAGATGGCGCTGTGTGAAAATGTCCACCACTATTTATTTATTTTATTCAAAGCATGTTTTTTAGACCTGTTTTCGACCTCGGAGCCGACAACTAGCTGGAGGACAATGGACAGAAGGAAGTGGCGAATTCTCGTTTCGGAGGCCAAGACTCACTTGGGTCTCTAAACCAATGGAGTAAGTAAGTACCTAGGTATGTTTTTTAGAGCTACTTAGAGCCTATTTTTGTCAAGCTAGTTTTTTGTATTTGTGCAATTCCTGTGAGCATCATCAGAGCCAGCCCTACAGAGGGAGTGAGTTGGACATTCGTGATCCATGCGGCAGGTGTTTAATCAGGAGGGCGCGACAGTCTGGGGCCTCGTTTACATTGCGCCGGGTACACACCTTTTGAGTATTGAGTTTTGACGTTGGAAATGTCTTTTCGTTCGCTCTAGGGTAGGCTCCGATTTCATGAAAAATTACGATCTCGAAAAATTCTATCTCGGAGAGTTGTGAAGATATGCTATTCAAAAAAAGCTCAAAAAAGGCTCAAAAGACGCGTATTCACGAGAGCTGTAAGGTGCAAAGAGAATTATTCGATAAAATAAAAACGAAAAAAAGTTATGGCCGAAATAGTGAAAAAAAAAAAAAATTCTGAATTTTTGATTTTGGCGCTCGATATTTTGGAAACGAAACGAATAACAATATTTTTTCAAATTCCGTAGATTCATTTCCAATGAGCTCGATAGTCGTGTGAGGCAAAAAATCTGTAAATTTTTTAATTATCTACTCGACCGAACGTAATCTTGAATCTTGAAATCAATAGATCGCCAATAGATGGCACTGCTCTTTTCCATATAAAAGTTTACGTTAACGCGATTGTAAGTAAAAAACTCCTACTAGTTACCGATGCGGTGCGCTGACTTATATAGAGCTGGTTAGAATCCAGAAATGAATTGAATAGAATATAAATATATGCCCGCGGTTTCACTCCCGCTATCCCTCGGCTCGCTTCGCTCGGGCCTGTTTCTGGATGCAAGGTCTTAGGCCCTATGTCTTTTTCTATAACCCGGACAACAAAAATTTCATGATACTTAATGGATTTAGTAGGTAGTTAAGTCATAAAAGTGTAATATTAGTTATGGCAAGATTGTCTGTACTTTTCTTAATTCTATAAACTGAAGTTCTATTGTTCAGGAGCACAAGTCTTTGGAAAGTCTAGTAAGATTAACAAATTCATTGTAACACCTCTCTCTTCTCATGATAAAACTTAATTTATGAATGAAAGTGTTGTCAAGTATTTTTGTTTTGTTTTGTTAATTGACTAGCCTTTTTTAGCCTTTGTTAGCTTTGTTAGGCTGTAGGCTCTCTTTCGATCACTTTATTTCAGACATCCAACTGTTATCTATCAGTCATAAGCTGTCTAGACAGGCATAAGCTTCCAATACATACTTAGAATAATAAAGGTGATTTGTTTCTTATAGGATGATACAGGGTCACCTAGAATCTAATGAAAATGCACTGTTTTTGATAGTGGTCTTATTATTCCCTGTATTCCTTCTGTCAATGCAACGACAATTTTGTTTATCAAAGATTTTTTTTGCAATTATTTTATTTTATAACTTTTTATAAAGACAAACCCTGTGAAATATAGTCATCAATAAAAGTGTGTTTGGGAAAATCACGCAGAGAATCACCGGAATGCCTCTGTCATCGTGTACAAGAGCTTTAACTTATTGAATTATAGATTTTGATTGGAAATTTCGCTCCACCCTTTGTTGTCTGATGGTATTTCGTTTGATGCCCCATGGCATGTTGCCAGGAATCTTATCGGCAGCTATTACATTTCCTGGTGCAGTTTCACCGCTGTTTTGGTATTTGGTTATTTTGAATACGCTTTATTAATAGCTACTGTTTCCTTGGTAAATACTGCAGTATGGTCTATGAATTAAAAGCACTTACTTTACGATTTTTATTATGAAATTGTTAAAATAAATAAACACGATCACATCCAACATTCTTCACAAAAACTCTCTTCGTCTTCGTCGTTTCTATCAGAAATCACGAATACGACCCATTATTTGTCCCGCCCCGGGATTGCAATCGCTTCCATTGTATCTCAGCTGAGCACTCAGCTTCTAGGCCGATGTTTTCACCATATTTTAAGTATGTTGAATAATACAGATAGTCTTAGTACAATTATCTTAGATAGCTGTACCAGTTTTTAAATTAGGAATTATTGAGAAGCCAACGGATATGTTCTAATAACAGTGTTACCTTGTGAAGTAACAAAGTATTACCTACTCGGTGTTAATAAGCAATGACCCCGGTTACTTCAGAGACAAGTCAACAGTCTCTCACCTTGACATAACATTCATTGTTTTATTTTGGGTCAACATTTAGACATTTCAAGTTGGCAATTAAAACGTGATGTTTTTGCTGATAAGCGCTGAGATTATAAGCGCATTTGATAAGACTTTTATGATGTATGGACATTTTATGGTACTGTTTATCAGGTAAAGAACAATCACACCTGTGGTTTCAACGCTGAAATGTCTCCAAGAAGAGAAGAAGTACTTAATTGCACTTCGTTGCTGGATTAAGGGACGAGAGAGCCACTTTGTTTTTTGAGGAAATCCTTGAAATGGTAGAACAAATGTTTGTATGATCTGCAAATATTTGTCTCGGGTCTGGGTGTTTTCTTTGTATAAGTGGTATATCGGTCATGTTGTTCCCATAACACAAGCTCTGCTTAGCTTGGGCTTACATGACACTGTGTGAAATGTCTAGCATTATTTATTTTTATTATTTATTTATTATTTCTTCTCTCACAACAATAAAATTATTATAACAGGCTCCGGTATTTAGTTATGACGGGTTTTGCGAATAATTCCCCATTGTGGGGTGGCCATGATCGATAGTCAAAACTGATTACCTACATGATGGATAGGGTCTATCCCCTTTCCTTTCAACTCTTATTTTCGGAAATATGGCTGTCGCATAATAATGATGGAGAGACATTGAATACACTATCAGATGTAGCATTTCCATTTCAATAAATTGACAAAGTTAAATTAAAAAGGTGACTGAGCAATGTTCTAACTAATAGATGAATGTATCAGTATTTTTATGCCTGATTTAAGGACAAAACTGTTAAATAAGTAAGTATTCATTGTTAAATAATATAGAATTCAAATGATTTAAATTGCTATTTTGAGATGATGATACGGTTTCTAAGGGCTCTAACTCTTAAAACTAAAACGATATATTCAGCTAATGGTGGTGAAATGTTCTGGGTTCAGTTTCCACCAATATATAAGCGAAACCACTATAATTTCCCGATATATCGATTGTCGATTTGTAGAGTATAGGTCCAGGTTATAAAAATAGACAAGAAAGACAATTGGTGCTATGTTCGCTTGTATAAAAGTGTGAAATTAATACTGAATTGAATATCCTTAGGCTATGGAATACAATACTAGCTTCAGTAAGTACGTCGGTCGCAGACATCAAATGGTTCTAAAGTTTTTTTTTGTTGATGTATTAATCCTCCTTTTTTTCTTTTGACGACTTTGACGAGACTCACATTGTTCGACTGGCTCCACACTGGAACTTGACTATTTAGATTTTAAGCGGATGGATCACCGAAAAGAAAGCTAGGCCCCATACCGTGTTTGTTGCCCTGATTCTTCACGGTGTTGGTCGCGAAAGAACAGGAGTAGAATCACCTAGCTCTTAAGACGATTCAAAGTGGTCATAACGGTCCTACTGAATAAATGATATTTGATTTTGATTTTGATTTTGATTTTTGAAAGGCTGCATCGCTATTTTTATGACTGTATTGTACAATTTCGCCTACAGCATTAGTATACTGTTCCTATATAATTTATGATAGTAAACTTTATTCAATTATCGATGAAAGATAATTTTATAGTTCTTCCAACAAGGATAGTTAAATAACTATTATAAGTACCTAATATAAAAGCTCTGTCTCACAGTTTTCACACAGTTAAGGATTCTCACACGTATCATTTTCTGCAATAAAATAAAGACATAAACCTAAGTCTATCTTAATTATAGTACTTACAGTTCTCTATCAGACAATTATAGACCGTCTCGTATTCCATAGATTGCGTCCTATAGATTAATAAAATTAAGAACCTCTCTATAATAAGAATAATATGAATATTATAGAAGATAGTAAGAGCGGCCGAAATAACACTATAGTACATCCAATCCATCACACGACAAACTACCAATTAACTGAGGAATTCACAAGCCATTTTAATTTTATGTTTAAGTTCGACCTAAATGTAGGTTGCACTTAAGTGGATAACAGTACAAGTTAATATACTAGAGAGGATAGCCCTACGCTTCCCATATCTACATCATTGGACTATAAATAAACGCTGACTATCGCATGAAAAATCTCATGAGCAAGTAAAAGAGATGGTGTCATCCGATCTCTTCCTACTTAATAAGAATTAAGTTAGAAGAGACTACGATGGAAGTGGATATGGAGAGAAATAAATCAGTCCACCGAGAAGAGAGAGTAAGTTCTTCAGTGCGATTCAGACTTCCAAAAATGCATCCGATTCGATTTACGGAAAGTTTACGTTTTTTCAGCGAAATATGTCATTATCCGAATTCGAAGGACATTCCGAGAAGATCTTAATCGCACTGCTGATATCATATTTGAATAATCTAGAGATAAGTGCCTGATGAAGGATCTAAAACTGAGTTAAAAATAAAAGCGAATAATGCATTTGTTGCCGAAATAAACGCAAGGAAAAAGATATCTGTCTCTGCTTTCTTACTTCCGTGCAGACTCTCTATCACTGTCGGCCGGAGTTAGGGCTTTATCTCACTAGGACACTATCCCCCTTACTTATGATGATGTTTAAAGTTGAACACTGGTTGAACAACGTCCTGTCTCTGTTTGTCACTATCCATAAATAAAGACAGGACGTTGTTTAACCAGTGTTTCACTATAAACATCTTTCATAAGTAAGGCCCTATGCTCGCACCACCAATAATTGTACGTAAATGACACCCGGTATTCGCTTGGTTGCGCAACCAAGCGGGACACCAGATAGGCGCGATTCAGACCTTCTCGAATGCATTTCAAATTTAAAAAATGACGACAAAAAAACCTCAACCTCCCGAAGAAAATCATCAAATCGGATGCATTTTCGGAAGTCTGAATCGCACTGCAGGTGTCATTTGTCTTTTTGTTTGGGGTGGCGCAACCATGGTTTCACAGTGAGATAGGGCCCTTATGAATCGAACATTTAGTTAAACTTTATGCGGTGAGTCCTTACTGGCTGATGAATCAAGGGCCAAACCGGTTATTTTTAGATTTTCTCATTGATACTCAATCGCTAACCAGGAGCCGACTCATTAGATCGGACCGTAGACAAGTGTAACAACTCACCAACTCACACACCTGTTTAATGCTTGCAATATAAATGGCGACAGATGGTTTAAGCCACTAATTACTTTACAAATATTTATTTATTTATTTAATTATCGATTATAGACGAGCAGCTGGTATGTCTATATCACACAGTGTTGAAATACTTAGTCTTTATTGAAAATTTATGTTTAAGAAGGTAGGTAATAAACATTATTGGTAAAGGTCATAGCAGTTTGGAACTTTAATCAAATTTCAATTTTCTCATACTAGATTAAGTTTTGACTTATCACTTGACCTATCCTAAAGGTCTATGACATTTTGTCAAAGTGGTTGAACCATAACATAAGGGCCCGCCGCACTCTGTGCTACGACAAGGCTACGACACTACTGCTACGTTTTTCATAAAAAAAGCAGTACGCTGAAAAGCATTAAGCCCATCATCACACACACAGCAGATAAATATATCTTATGAAATATTAATCTTGAGATAGCGCCCATACAAATTTTATGGAGGACCACACACACAAAATATATTTGGTGCGATCTGTCAAGATTTATATTTCAAAAGATATATTATCTGCTGTGTGTGTGGTACGCTTTACTTTTGTATATTGACACATTTTGAGTAGTAAAGCTGTGACGTGACGTTACTGGTAAGCGTCCACAGGCCCGCATCGCACGCAGCGGACGGATCGCATCAAGCGGATTATCTGTGAAATGCGATGCGTACGATGCGGACAGGTGGACGCACTTATATGAGTTTCTATACAAATAATACTACGATCCGTTGCGTGCGATGCGTCCGAAGCGTACGATACCGACATGTGGACGCTTACCATACACCGTCGCAGACAGCGGGCACCAAACACGTCGAAATCAGTGCAATACGGCAGCGTATGGCATGGTATGGTATGTCTTGTTTTAAAATCCTATTTCCAAAATAAACATTCTTTCATAAATATTCGTGCCAGTGAATTCGACCACAAGCTACTTCGAACAAACTTTTGCCTAGTTTTCAAGTACCCACCACAAATTGGCATACTGCAGTGGAATCGTGGTGGGCTGCAATCATTATGTCAGTACCGGCTCGCCTGTCATTGCCTAATTGCACAGGAATCCCAACTCGTTTTCATAAACCTTCGAATAATTGAATTCACAACTTGATTGTTGGCAAAGCTCTTATGCGAAAAAAAAAGCTTTACGAGAACCATTTTTACCTACTGCTTCAAGTTATGTGGCAAATTAATGCATATTTATTTATTTGTAAAATTAGAAAAACGCCGTAAAATATCAATACCTACTGCCCTATTTAGGAGCTTCGAAATTTAAAGGGCTTACCGCACAGCGCAGGAAAAATGTAAAGATGTACATTAAAGCACAATACATCTCAATAAATCTTTCCATAGAAATCGTCAGGAGACCACACACAGCAGCTATAATGTATATTTTTACATCTTACGATTTCTATGGAAAGACCCGGGATGTAATGTACAGTCAGCGTCATCAATCGGTATCCCCCTATTGATTTGAACAAAAACTCTTTTCATTTCAATCTTGGATTTCAGTCGGGTATTATATCAGCTATTTTTGTTTAGGAACTCGAGCGAAATTAGATATCCATAAGTAAGCAAGGATGTAAAAGTTTTTACAAAAGTTGAGATCAACGGCTTGCAAACCGACCTCTTACTAGGGGGATACCAATTAATGACGCTTTCTGTACGTACATTGATGTACATTACCTATGCTGCGTGTGAAGCCCTTAAATGTTCAAATGTTACGATTCTTTCAATATTGATGCTATTCAAATCGATGTTCTGAATAAAATACGGGGGTGATTAAACTTCGGAAACTTCCCTTAATATTATAATACGAGTTACTTTCTTACATTGAACTTCGGAGGTGATTAAACTTCGGATACTTCCCTTAATAATACGAGTTTCTTCTTACATTAAACGGACTAAAACGATATGGAATGAACATAGTTTGATACTGGCTAGCTTTTTCTCATGAAATGACAGAAGTACGAGTAAATGCCATCTACATATATAAGGCTGACTGAGACTTCACCAAAGCGGAGACGAGAGGAGATATTGCATGTTATACACATCTCCTGTTATCCCCGCTTTGGTGGAGTCTCAGCCTAACGACTCTATAAATAGCCAAATAATATAAATAACCGTGATGCGCTCAATATTCCGGAAAGTAATAGCACCATTACAAACACCAAAGCTCAACATGATTACTCCAACCTACTCAACCATTCGAAAGTAGGTGACTGTGTTATTCGATAAGTAATTTAGTTGTGATGGCCGCCCACTGCCGTGGTACGATAATAATGTACAGGCTAAGTACTCGCGCTATAGCCTTGACCTCGAGAACATTCTTATTACCGAAAGCCACCATGCTTTTTGGCGTTAATGGAAAACAAATGATAATTACCTGCCTAATTATCTGGCTAAGTGATTATAACGGAAAAGGATCATGACTGTATACCCAAGACATTCTCTCAGAAAAAAGAATATTCAATATCCTTTTAAGATATTGTCTAAAGGGGTAGTTAGAGGCACTTCCAAATATATAACTAGTGGCTCTCTGTGAGGTGTAAACCTGTATTTGCATAACTTAAAGAAAGTAACCAATTTACTGCATTTTGATGAGCTATTCTGCTCATCAGAAGATCCTCATCAGATCTTAAGTTGTATGAGATCAACTTGAAGTTACGACTCACTCAACTCGCTCGCTAGGTCAATTATTGTTGTGTCAGTAGGTATTTAAATTATTGTGCTTTTGAAAGAGCCTTTTAAAATACAGCATCGTATTTAAATCGAGTTCTAACAAAACCGACAACCAAGTAAGGTGATTTAACTAGTTGGTGCAAGCTGGTCTAGTTATATCTAAATGTGTCGTCAATAAATATGGACATATCTAGTGTTGCCAGCTTTCCCGGTTTGCGTAGAGCGTCCCGATTTTCAGAACAGTATGGACACTTTCCGATTTAGCCTTGATCGGTTCGCCAAATGCCCGGGTTATGGGAAAAAAATCTTATAGTGTAATAAAAATATCTTCACTCTGAGAAGTCGTTCTTTGCTGCTACAGTAGTATAAATATTATTATTTAGTTAAAGTGTTAAAAAGTGTTAAGTGTTAAAAAAGTGGTAAAGATTTTAAGTTGTTGATAAACATTTTAAGTTGTTAATTTGTTAGTTTAAATACCTGTTATTTTGTGTAACTTCAAATAATTTTGGCTAATTAGCTTATTCATATACCTAGCTCTTTTCTTTTGGCAATTATTGTTAACTACTATTAATATAAAAACTTAAACGCGTGTCATAGTAGTTGATGCGCTACTCATTTCGGCGCCACTGAAAACCAGCGCTCTAACAGCCTTGGCGCTGCTGGAGCAAATGCTGAGGGGTAGCCCTATTTTCTTGTCACTGTAACATTTTTGATTTATATGCCTGTACCGTACCTATAGTGACGAAAATAAAACTTATTTCTATTTCTATTTCTAAAAACAAACAATCACATTATTATGATTTAATTTTGTGACAATGATGTTAATGTAATCTATTTTGTACGTAATTCTTTATTATTCTTAACGATTTTCAAATAATACTAATTTAAAACTTAGGTACTTACATACCTAAAATATTCTAGGCTATTAAAAATTGTCTCGATTTAAAACTCCAAATTCCGATTTTTTAAACATTTTTAATAGGTAGGTACACTAGGTACTATTCCGAAATTTGGCATATCAGACCTGGCAACACTAGGTATATCCTAACTGAACCTATTAGGAAACCTGAGCAAGGCGAACCTATATTTAGAAGTCTTGGGTTACTCATGCTACGCCAAATGTAGGAAGTAGATGGTTAGGACAAACAGACGGAAGATTTCGTAACACATACGTAACGAGGTCTAGACTAGACATGTGGTCTGGCTAGACCACTTGAGACCTTATGGTATTTATATGACCTAAGTAAAGAAACAATGAACGAAAGATTGTTCAAATGTATTTAGTATGAATTATTAGTTTGAACTTTGAAAGTTTGGAAAGTACTTATGTTTGAACTTTTTTAGACTATTGCTTTAGATATTTTCAAAGTATCTTATAAGCCAGATATGAGATGTGTGATCACAGAACTTTATGATCTATTTCTACAAAATTATGTAAGACAACGTAGTCCTGTTTTAGTTTGGTAGTCAAATTCATGCCTTGATCTTGTTTTGCCCGACGAACTTCGTACCGCCTCAGAATTCGAAATATCATTAAAAAGTCGTTCAATATAAAATTTACGAAAAATGTTATTTTCAAGATCTTTTCCGATGTTTTCGGTCGGGGTAGAGTTATACAAATTAAGGATTATAAAAATCGGTCCAGCCGAACTTAAGTTATGAATGGTATAACTAAACTGAACCGTTTTATAATTTAAAATATTAGTTAACGATGCATTGCTGTAATCAAAAACAACGAAATTAAATTGATTTAGATAAAAATAGTACTTTTATGTAGGTATTTAACTCAATTAGCACAATTTTTCCTGATTTGCATAACCCCAAACGAGCGAGATAAAATAGTAAGTATAATTTATTAGGTATTTTATTTTGTACGATAGCGATAAATGCCTACCTACTTTTCATGGCTAAAATCTGTATTTTTAATACTTTGCATAGCCATACTTGTATTTAGCTAGCCTTAATTCATTTAATTAACACATCTAGGCTAGCTTAAATAGTACTACTTAAATCGTGGTGCAAGACACCTTTAATAATTTATGAGATATTATTATTACGTGTACGAGTAAGTATTTAAATTTAAGAGCCCAGCTCTTGTCGGTGCAAGTATGCAATTCTCTCCATCTATCACTTTCCAATGCGATTTCTTTTATTTCTTTAAGGGCGCTACTCACACACCTGCCGCAGGGGCAATCTAGGTGGCAATCTAGGTGCGTGGCGGTTGTGGCAATATCGGGAGTATTGCCAAATTGCCCCTGCATACCTACACACATCACAATTAAGGATGCAATTAAGGGTCATCCCCACTCCTACACCCTAGATTGCCCCAACGGCAGGTGTGTGAGTAGGGCCTTTTATACGACATGACAGCGACCTTCTTCTTAATCTGACTCACGTAATTAATTCTTGGTCTTCGCCTTCCTCGTCTTACTTCTACTCTTTCTTCTATGAATTATGATGTTCCTTATGAAGATTGTCATGTCGTATTTAAGATCTATCAGATATTGAACGTATGACCTTTTTACCGCAAGAAACCGGGAACTAAGTAGTAGTTTGCGTGTTCTGACATTGAGTAATGAGAGTCGAGAGATGGCCCAAAATTAAACCACCTATGTTTTAATGAACAGAATGTGGGCCGACCGTTGGAGCGCAAGATAGAGCTTGTTACTAGGCTCGATTACACCTGTTCGGCTTTTTACAGGGAAATATATTTATTTCCCTGTAAAAAGCCGGACAGGTATTGTACAGCACTGTAAAAGCCGTTTTGCACCAAATTTAAGTTTAGGAATTAGTCTTCTTCGTCGTGTCGATGATACAAAAATGATGGCTTCGCAGAGGTTAGAAGTCGGAAGAGCCTCAATGGTTGAAAGGAAGCTATCGCGGTTTTTCAGGCGTTTCGTGGTTGTTGTAGCGCCGTAGGACTTAGTGGGATCGACTTTAAAAGGGTTAGAGGAAAATAAATAATTATGTTGGTGGCACAATTAAATAAATCTCAGAACCGTGTTGGTCTAGTCTAAAGTCTAGCTAGTGGAATGTATGACTTTTGTAAGGTTGTGAATTGAATTCCCAGTCGTATGAATGGATTTTTCATTTCAGAAAAATTTTATGCGCATTTTATTTCAGGGTTTCAGCATTGAATTAATAGAATGTGAAGAAAACAGTATTCATAATCATGCAATGGGAATGCAACGTGTTAGTACCTAGTACTATATTATGTGGTCATGAGCAGAAAGTGAATAAGAATGTTCCTCTAAGTCTAGAAGATCTGGGAGAACGTCAACTGTGCTTTGGGATAAAGTCGTTTACTTAGTTCAATTTATTTTTTCTATAGATAATAACTGGCAATATAAAAACTAACGTTGTGAAGACAGCCCCAAGACCTTTCCCAAACCAGAATAATTCTGTGCCCAAACTAAGTATAATCATATTAGTATTAAAATATTATTCCTTCTATTTCATCACTTACATTACAGTATAGGTGCAATTATTTACAACAATAATTACAAGTAACAAAAATTATTATATTTGATAAAACGAAAGAAAAAAAAAATATTTACTATACTTAGTTTGAAATTAAGTTACAACTTTCGCATTTTTTTTTTAATTTGTTGCAGTTTGTGAGCATTTCCGATTTTAGGTATCCGGCTTTTTCATTTTTTTACCGGCAATCTCAGCTAGATTGTACAGACACTGGTGATTACCAAAGTAATGATGCAACTGGACTGAAAGATTGATTTTAGAATGTAGGAAGTGCAGTGCGTTCCAAATATGACTGCGGTCTGAGTAACTGTGCGGTTATGTGGAACGAATTTCTTCGAACTCAACCAGATGTTTATCTAATGAACGAAACTGTCACATCACTACAATGTTGTAAATAAAATAGCCGGGATATTCAGGAATCGTGTTATACCTTTTCATTTTTATTTTTAATTTGGGTAGATATGGTCCTTAGATATTTCGCTTTAGAATAAAAATTATGTAATTATTATGTAAGTTTAATAATAGATACTTACATAAAAATATAAACCTTTCTACTCATGTTAAAAGAAATTTTATTCCGCACATTCGTATTTAGGACATAAAATCACGCCTCTTTCCACATATGTGGAAAAGGGAAGTACCTATATTAAACTCTGGAATCAATAGGTATAGAACGTGTTTAATTAAAAAATCATAAATTTGGTTTACAGCTAAATACTATAAAATATTTGCATAAACGCGGAAGTTTAAACAGGTTATGGTACTACGCAACACGTCATTCTTCACGCATAAATTTAACTACCAACAGATTGATTGTGTAAAACCTTTATGAATAAATGGCTTCTTCACGCAGCTTCGTCTGAACCCGGATGAAGCTAATCACGAACTTAGATAGATAGATAGATAACACTTTATTGTGTACCACAAAGAAACCTTAAGTATAAATCATCTAAACATAGGTAAAAACAATTGGCGGCATTATCGCTTAAAGCGATCTCTTCCACTTAGTCTTTTTCGAAGTACCTACATTCATTTTTTGTCTCTTCATTATCCGTAGTAGCTCGACATGTTTCGGGGATTCACCCACTGCTAAATTTCTGTTTCTCAAACATGCTACGATATACGACCATTTCCAAAAGGTTTGCGCCCGAGACCGAGACAGAAAACCGAGACCAGACAGGCTTTATAGGGGCCGGCGCGCGAAAGTGACACGAGACAGAGAACCGTCAGTTTATAATGACAACAGTCTCCTGTCTCCATCTCTTGGCTCGGTTTACCCAACCTTCAAGTGTCCAAGTGTACACAACCTTCTTTGGGATAAATCGTTCTAGCAGTACTGGGTCAGAAAGTGTCAAGTATTTTCTTATCTGGCCTGCTGAGCGGCTGGAAATGTAATTTGAAAAAAAAAAAAACATACATACAGCCGAACATAGAACCTCCTCTGTTAAAAATGGAACAAACGTTTAAAACCCGCACATGTTGGCTGAAGAAGTAAATCACCTAAGTTTTATTTAAATGAACTGTACCCCGATCGCGAGTATGCACAGAGTCTACTATTCGATCCGTGACTGTAGTATAGTCTCTCAAATGTATTGGGATTTTAGTTCAGTCAAGTTACCACTGGAGGCGCTGCACCGGAATCCCATACATTTGAGAGACTATACTACAGTCACGGATCGAATAGTAGACTCTGTGCATACTCGCGATCGGGGTACAGGTACGACAAAAACGTACTTGCACTTTCCCTGTATTTGGTTTGTCAATCATCATCTATGTTTTTCAAAAACCAGTATCCAAAAGAACTAAGTATACTGGTCTAAAATAAATCTTGATTCCAAAAATCATCTAAGTAGGTATTCTATTACAATAACAGTTTTTGTACAATTTGAAGTCGAGCAAATATTGTATTGCTCTGCTCTATCAAACCGGTTATGTCAATTCCTGGGCACGTGCGAGCGAAATCACAGCTGATGTAATCTCAACCTTGTTACGGGCCTTTTATGAGTGCTTTTACAAATTACCATTGAATATTTTAAGCGTATAAAATAAACTGTGTTTCTAAATTAGATACCACATCAAGTATTTCGTTTGAAAGCAAAATAAAGAGCGAATGGGCAAGGATTTTGTACAAAACCAAGTAATTTACTGCTAAGTATCTAAGTATTCAATTATTTATTAACAAATGGTAATAAACCCATTCTTACAATACTTTGAATAATTTACCGTGTGTAACTCTTATCAAAGTGGGGTAAACAGCCTATAAGCTAGTATAGAGCTATTCTTCAAGTTTTTATGAATGAAATAAAAATATAGTAGATCCTGGCACACCGCTTTCGCGTTGAGATGTGTAATGAGTAAGAAAATATAGAAAGCTATTTTAAATCTTTAAAAAGCTGCAAATACTCTTTAGAAAAGTGTCAATAACAACCAGAAATAGAAAAGTAGTGGGTTTAGTGTAAACATTTTGGATTGCGTAATGTTTTCAATTTCATTAATTAGTTGGTTACAGGCGTGTCTGCTTTACGTGATCAATGGTTAGGTAGTTCTGCATGACTTAGAATTATGAATAATACGTACCTACCTATGTGAAGTTATGGATATCAATTTCTATTAAGTTATGGATATTAATTTCAAAGATGCATTTTCGTTACCTAAGCAAGTGTCCTTAAAAAAGTTTCAAATTTCTAAGCTCATAAGATATTATGAGACGAAGGTTTATGTGATTTAACGAAAGATAGAAAGAAAGAGTTTGGGGGAGACTTTTACCCAGCAGTGGCATGAAAGAGGGCAAAGAAAAAACAAAAAGAAAATTAATAACTTATTGAGAAAATGTCAAATTAAATTTTCAGATTGTATTGGAGTAAGTCAGTACTATCACCTAAATTATGATAAGATATGGCTTTAATTCAACTGACCTAGGTACTACAGATTTAAAAAAGAACTAGAGTTTCGATAAATCAAATGCTCATCTTTTGAGGCAGACAGTACAAAATGAATAAAATTACAATTTAAAAGCTGTCTCATTAAAGTGATGTTGACGTAATTAATTAACTTTATGGAAAAACTACTGATCTTATTACCACCTTTATGTTAAATTCGACATAATTTACCTAATATTCTATCTTCCAAACATTACGACACTCAAATGTTACGTAATATTTGTCACCGTTGAGATAAAATGTGAAATGCGGCTCTCGTGTGTGTAAACAAAACGGACCCATTTTCACTTTTCACGATGGAAATTCAAGATAGCCGGTTTAATTTACATAACTATTCGGCTGTAGACTTAAATATTCAGTATTGCGTGTCGCTCGGCCATTCTCATATTAGAAGAAACTATTAAAAACAGCACTCGTCTGTAATTCATTAGTTTTCGAGGTCAATTATTGATATTATTTTTCTTGGAAAACGACGTTGGTGGCACAATTTCTCTTGAACACGTGCTACATACAAATGGCTGATTGCTTTTGAAGATAAATCTAGGCTTGAAGTCGTTAAGTCATGATGGCTTTTGGACGGCCTACCCCGCCACTTGAGACAGACATTACCCACCGACTTTTAGATGACTTTGTAACCGGAACAATTTAACTTGTCATTCGTAGCATGGGAGTTTGCAGGAGCTGTCACAAATGGTCATTCATACAAGTGGCTAAAATTAAAAAAACCGACTACAATGTTATAAACTGAGCAATTTTCTGCGCTCTCTAGGTGCATTTCTGTTCATAACTCCGAAGATCCTCGACAGATCTTCATCAAATTTTTGTGGTGCCAATCGGAAAGTATCTTCAAATAAAAAAAGAGTTTTCCAAATCGGTACAGGCGTCTTCGAGTAATCGTGCTCATGACCATGACAGTTTAAAAACTTTATCGAATATTATTCTGTTATTCTATAAACAGGCTAAATACTAAATATAGGTACGTAAATATTTTTACATTATACACATCTGGTTTTCAAAGCAGTAGGTAGAGATCACGCAGGATTTACATGTGCTGTGATCTTTTTTTTTAAATTTATTATACTGATCCTGCTATGTTTATATTATATCAAGTTATAATGATGGAAGGTAGGTACATGACCAACAGTTTTGATTGCCTGAACTCATGATAGGAAATAACAAGTTTAGAAATGCAGTCGAAGTGTGTCTAGTTTTTAATGTCTTTATAAAACTCTGCAAGGTATTTTATCTGTTTTTGTACCTGTCTTAATCGATTAAACCTCAATGGATATTATAATGCACCGAGTCGCAGTAAAATTATAATTGGTTTTTGACTTAACCCGGTAATTATATTTACTGTAATGTTTATGTGTCTAATGTAAAATGAAAATTTCTTGCAAAATAATATTGGTACTTGCAAATCACTATACTTAATATTTATTTACAGAAACTACACTAGGTACTACATATTTACATAACTCTATAAAATACAATTAGAACCAGGTGAGCCATTTAAGGATTTTTGTAAACGATCTTTATGAAGCTTAACTGATCCAAGCCACTACAGGCCGAAGCGTATCCAAGACGCTGCGCTGGCAGCATTACCGCCTTGATTTCGTTAGGTATAATAAAGTAGCTAATAACAGCAAGTTCAGTCATATGTCTGTCAGTATTATTCTTGGTCTGTCTACACTAAACAGTTTTTTTTCAATCATTTTGTTTTGCATTCGTATCTGATGCATAGCATAGCCTTGAAAACAGCAAACACGAAAGTGGTTCAATCGTAGTCTGGCGTAGTCATCCGTAAATCCGTGCAATACCGAAACTGGGGCACTGCTTCTTGTTAAGATGAGAAAAATAGCCATTCACGACTTTAATACACTACAAATAAGGTCTAAGAGATAATTTGCCTAACAAATGACCGGTAGTGTGTATACCACATCCGCTGATATGACATTCTCGAATTGGAAACCGGTACGTATCTTTGCGATTTTAAATGACGCAAATTCAACGAAATTTACTCATCATCATTACTTCCTGATTATTACTATTTCAATAGCATAGGTACTGCTACCGCTCTTTGTGTCTTTCGGCTATATTAATAATCATTATTGTTTAAGGTAAAAGGCATGTCTCAAGTATGTATCAATAGATTTGTGACTAATATTCTACATTATACAACTAAGTATAATTAATATATCAGAATAACTACCTACCTTTTAAGTAAAATGGTAAATAATCATAAAAATAAATAGTCTTAAAATCAAAATCATTGTATTTTATTATAGTGATACACTTCTTTGAAGAACTACCTTTCCTTAAAACTAGTTAAATCTTATATTAAAGTTTATTACTTTAATCTAGGACAGCCAAATAACCTTTTACATAAAATATTTGAATGTAGCGAACAGCAATGAAAAATATAGCGATAAAAATTACTTATCTTGTTTTAAGATGGGTAGGTAGGTACTCAGAGCCGGACAAATAAGAAAGAACATACTTACATAGTATTCTGAATGGCACAAAAGCTAAAGGTCGAGAAAAGAAGACGAATTCGAACAACCAGTTGTTTTTTGGTGCCATTCATCTGTCACGCACACTAAGGTAAGGACTACCGATTTAATTCAGATCAAGACAGTGCAGTAGAATCTTCTTTCTACTCTGAGGGGTAGGCAGGTAAGGGCGTCGTAATAATTTCTTTGCCCTGGCTTCAAAGCCCTTTGCGTTGCAGCTGCCCCCGGGTCCTGTGGTTTAGAGTCAAGACAGCTTCATAACATCCAGTTTATTTGGACGTGGTTACAACCAACTTCGGAAGCGATCGGTTTCACGAACTTTGCCGATGTGATTCGATTATCGTATGTATTTTCGACACTAGAGTACCTAGCATCTACAAAAACCGTTGAAATAAAATAGATGATCTTGACAAAGTCATGTCGCAAGGTTAGTGCTTTCTCGAACCAATTTAATGTGACAATGAACTGACCGTTCTGTCATATTTTGTCCTACGACCTTGCTTGAGGACATAGTTTATAGAAGGGACATGTCCTGTCCTTACCAGCGTTCCTGCGTCATAATAATTGTTCGTGACTAGCATTCATATCAGATTGTTAGCACATACAAAGTTTTGATTTTGTTTCTGATAACTATGATATTGATGTGGTTTATTTTTAACAAACCCTTTAAAAGTCGTTCAAATTACTTCAAATATTAGCCTTTCGATGTTATTCTTCAGTATTTTAGACAAATGGCGCTTATAAAACGAAAAGTTCATTGGTGCACAGCCGGATTCGAAAACCAGGACCTTCGGGGTCTAAAGTGCGCTATTTCACTTAACCAACACGGTACAGTTTTACTGTACCGACGTAACTATAACTTGATCTGTGTCTGTATTCAATCGTACAATAGTAGGTAATTCTCTGAATGATATCATTTTCCTCAAAGAAAATATGAATACCTACCGCACGCTTGTGCGCGTATGAATTATGAGTAAATGGTGTCTGTTGTATAGTCTTAGAAACAATTATTAAATTATGGTAACTCACTTCCTTACTACCACAAATTCACGGACTGTATCTAACCATTGAGAACAGTTTAAAAATTAAAATTCTAAAAATATGTAAATATGGAAATATGAAATATAATATACCTACCTACTATACATCTACTGATAGTTCCTTGTATGAAGATGTCTAAGGAGAAGTAGGAGTAGAAATCCAAACACACTGTTGCCACATTGATCACTTTTTGCAGGTACTTAGCATCCCACAAAGCAAGTCAATAGTCGCTTACGAAATGCAATTAAAATACTGAAACAAAATTGAAACATTTGAAACACTCTCTGAAAGTCGTACTAAGTGAAGTTTCCAGGAACAAATGGAATTTGAAAATGCGATGAGGCATAAGATACATACAGTGCCTGCAGACCACAGAAAGTGGAGTAATGTCTCTCATGATACACATCTCAGCGTCATCTCGGCTATGAGAACGTCTAACGCTACATGCCTCTATTCATTTATAATGACTATATCAACTGGACGCGGTTTTGATCGGCCTACTGCGGTCTAGCTCTGAATTATTGTATTTAATAGATTCTAGTATGTTATACAATGAATGAGTCGTGGATTTAGGCCATGCGTTTTCTATAAGAATGAATAAATGTATTTAAAACTAACTGCCACCCACGGCTATACTCGCATGGTAACTTTCTTTACCTATATAATATTTCAAGTTAGGATGTATCTTATTTCGAGTTTCACCCAAATCGGTTAAGTTCATAGGGCGTGATTGCAAAACAAACGTACAATTTCAGATTTAAAAAAAAATTTAGAATATTCTTAGAACAAAAGGAACATTAATCAAGTTATACTCGTTTTCGTAATCATCCAAATCAATTTTCTGGATGATCTTTTATTAGTGTTTATTTTTCATCTAGAGACTAACTATGAGACTGTATTAGGATTTATTATCCTGCAGATCAAACGTTCCTATATTAAATAGTCAATCTATTTTTTATGTCCCTATACTTACGAGTACTACAGCTTTATTTTATTTTTAGTTCAGTGTGCCTTTTATATAATAGTTTGTAAAATGACGTCACATTTTAGTTCATTATTTTCAAATCAGACAATCCGAAATAGCCAATCGCCACTAAAAGATAAGCGATTTTAAATTACACTTTGTCATACATTTTGCAACTTTAACAAGCAGTTATCAGATGTAATGCACATATAAATTGGAGTAAAAATTGAGTAACAGCTGTGGTAATGGTAACAGACAAACTGTTCACAAAATCATTCCGTTACTTGTAAACCTAACTTTGTATCTAAATCAGTATTTCCTTTTTGAATGTTTAAAATTTTTAAACAAAATATAAGGAACGTTTTAAAAATTATCCTGTAAATATGAACACCGCATGGACACGATTTACACCAAGGTCTCTATTTTGAAATACATACTTCCATTCTTCAATACTAATATTATAAAAGCAAAAGTAACTCTGTCTGTCTGTCTGTGTGTTACATTTTTTTATATTAGATTGCACCCTGAGAATGGACATAGGTAACTTTTTATCAACATACCACGCGGGCGCAAGCTTGTCTAGTTTATTAGAATAAACGAATCTTCGCAGATAACCATATAATTACGAACTGCCAAAAACAGAAAAGTGACAAAGAAACAGTTTCTTATAATTTTAAAGGTTGTAGATTTTCATTTCAAAATGAGCACTTATCTATTTATCTATCTGTCTAATGATGTTCAACAGACGTTGACGAATTTGCAGAATTAATTATCTAAAAATCTACACAAATTACTTATGTATAGTCTGGCAAAAAATAATAGACATAAATGCGGCGCCACTGTGCAAGCTAAATACGCGAAATAGATAAATTCTCTTTTAGAAGGAAATTATTACTTCTGACGACGTCTTCGGTACCTGTATCATAGACAAGAAACCTGTACTTTACCATAGATTAGTAGAGAAAGGGTTTCCATTGTAATGAAATTTTAGTTGCCGTTTCTACCCGTTTTTTGTCAGACTATACGTCTGCCTTGTCTACCACTGTGTAGTTCTTCGTAATAATATTCGTATTCATAAAAAACGACATGCTAAAGAATCGAAAAAAGGAAACATTTCAAAATCTTGCCAGCATTGTTACGTGTTCTTAAGATATCTGTAAATTATACTAACACACTTAGATCCAGCAGTGTGTAATTCCTATTAGCACGTCGAAATTGAAAGTGTGTTAGATGTTTGCTCACGCGGGTAGTTCACAACTGCAGCTTGTTAACAGATCTGGGGGGCTAAAATACCCGCAATATACCTTTTTTCTGAATCAGTGTATAAATAAATAATGCTGGACATTTCATACAGCAGCAGATAGCCTCCAAAGTAAGTAGAGCTTGTGTTATGCTAACTATATGATTGATATATCATATATACTTATGTAGATATACTAGGTACTCATGTACTTTTTTTGTAAAACGTACTACCTAGTTTGCAAAGAAAAACACCCAGACCCGAGATAAATATTTGCAGATCATACAAAGTCTGTCTCTGGTCTCGGTCTCCCTGTCTCGGTCTCGGGTGCCAAACGGCTGATAAATCTGTTGCCAACCATCTCTTTTTATTCAATAATGATGTGATAGACAAGGAAGAAATACTCTCTAATATTATTAATGATAGGGTTCCTGTTTATCAAACTGTTATAGAATTTAAATTGTTAACCCATAAAAACGATTTAGAAATACATTAACATGTAATTTTATTTTTATAACCATAATAATAAGCATTTCCGGTCGGAGGAATCGGTTTTGACTAAAGTCATAATTTTTATACTTAATAAAAATTATCAATAAAGACAAAGAAAACTATAGACTGCTGGATCGTCCCTTCTCACTCACACAAAAACAAAGAAGGATATATACAAAATTCTTGTGAAAAAATGAGGGAGCATAATATATTTTGTCCCTCATCGTGTGCCGGCTCTCTGTAGGTAGAGAACATCTGGCGAGGGTAGAACCATACTGATCCAAGTGTCATTTTTTCAATAATGCAGATTTTTGCAGTAAAGGCACGGTTTTTTTATTTTTTTTCATGTCACACTGATCCAAGTGCAGAAAACGTCATCTTCTGTTAGGGAGCCTTTATTTCCCACTTTAGCATTAGTCTTACTTTCAAAATTATATCATGCCATACTAATCCAAGTGCAATCCGTACTTGATGACTATACTGAAAATTACGAAATGATTGACCTAAAACCTAATGCAACGGATTTAGAGGTATTTCTGTGCAACCTCAGAAATTACGTACCTGCACAGGCCAGGACACCAAAGCCCATATCATACAAAAAAATGCAAGATATAAAAAAAATTCTGAAGTTTGTGCCGCCGGTTCATCATCCGTTCTACCTATCAATTCCGCATATACCTAGAAGAGGGAGGGGCGAGGAGTCTCAGGACGATGAAAACACACTACCTTCCATGTTTGGGGATGATTAAGCTTCATTTACTTCTTTAAGTTCTATTTTTCATGAGGTTTTTCTATGTTAGTCAATTTGAATTTGATTAAACATTTTGTGCCGAAGTGATCCAAGTGATTTTTTTTTTGTATAAACTAACATCTTGTTTCTCATAATAAAAATTATTGTCATTAACATTTTTTTTTATCATCTTTAACATTTTAGCCATCATTTTATTGAAGATTAAACCATAACAGATCACCTGTATTTTTAAAAGAAGCTCCGACGCGTTTCCTTCATTTTCTCAAAAGTATGAAAACGATACTTGGATCAGTATGGTTCTACCCTCGCCATCTATGTTCTAAAATTCTGTACTAATATGGACCTTATGTGTACTACGAAACAATGGATCAACTTAATTGTTGTCCCTTTCTGCGGCACGCTGTCAGTCAATCTAATACTATTATACATCTATGTAATAAGTACAAGAAATTACCTTACAAAAGCATTACATTACTGAGTCATTAGAATTTATAAGTAGCAAGCAATTATTAAGACCCATGATTTTGTAATCCTTTGTAATTGGCATTGACTTCATAAATGTTTTTTTATGTCTAATATAATAAAAGCTAAGTATATGAATAACCGTGAAGTAAATGTTCGTCACACCTGATTGTATCTTGCATCGATACGTACACATAACCGTATTTGAGTACCGTTCAAAATGTTTTTGTGGACTAACACATTTTTATTATTTGTATCAAAATCTATTTTACGCTTCATGCTCCATTACAATTTAATTTTGCTGAGAATGACTTTTAGTTATGCTCCACATCGGATGATGAATTATTCAGTTATTTGGAAGAGTTTGTGTTCTTTATTAGATCGTTTATATACCTTCATTTGATCGAAGAAACACATTTAAGCCTTAAAAATTAAATCGTTGGACCACTCACTCAATTTCGGAATTTAAAATCAACTAATGGTGAATGTGATATATTATAAGGTTAGTTGTATTGTATGTTTTTTATAAAGCATAAAAACTTTTGTTACGATACTATGCAAAATTAAGTTGCGGGAAGTCATAAACAATAACTTTTAAAACTAAAGATAGTAAAAGTGAAATCTTTTGTTCACAAAATACCGGATAGAACTAGATTAAAAAAACAACCAAACGAAAGCTTTTAGAAAGATTGCATTAAACTTGATTGTCTACGAGCACTGAGTCAGTTGCCAAATAAATCGTGAGAGGTGTGTCGCTAATGACGACACGTCTAATTACCAACGTCTGCCATGTTGCTAAACTTCAGACACGCTTTAAATACTATATCTATAAAAGTCCGTTACTAATTAAAAAACTTTTAATGACAATTTCTGTCTAAATAACGAATTACGTGTCGCCAATTTAAAATATCAAGCCCGGACAATTTTTAGCTCATTAACAACATCGTTTGACAATTCTGGTAAATGAGCTCAACGCTTTTGTATCTGCTAAACACTTTGTGGTTATTGAAGCGGCGACATATCCTCGAAAGCGTGGCATATGCATACTTTCCTCATTATGATTAATAAGAAATAAGTTATAACTCACCTTTCAACCAGAGGCAGAACATTATCGAGAAACTCGTACCCCGCGTGCGTTGTATAGGTGATGGTCTCCTGACATTGTATCAAGCCGTGGTCTGCCCGAACGTAATTCTTCAGCACCCAGTAGTCCCCGCGCTGAAGAGTTTGTGACACAAATTCCTTATCCGTGCACGCCAGAAGAGACCGCAGACGCGCCAGTGTCGCATCTGACAACGCATTCTCGTCCACAATGTCCAGGGTTTCGTTCGTCAAGTCTACTTCTAACGAAGAACTGATCTTCTTCTCCAAGTCCGCAACCGACGCAGTACTCGAAGCGGACTTTTTCGTAGTAGACGCTGTCGAAGGCACTAGCGACTTCTGAGACGTCGACTCCTCGAATATTCTTATACTTGAGTCCATAATCCTTACACTGGAGTCTGATATTCTAACACTGGAGTCCAGTCTCGTCTCAGTGTCGTTTCTGAGTTCTTCCCTATTGAGGTATCGGAAGTCGAGGCTCCTCTCGGAGCCGTCGGCAGTGATCGGGATCCACTCGCCGCTGGACGTGGTGGTCCCCGAGAGATGCATCGCCGCGTACAGAATCACGGCGATGTTTATGACGATGCTCACCCTAAATATGAAGTTACGACGATTACCCAACATAATTGCTGAAGGCACTCTCACTATTGAACTAAACTTTGTGCTATAACGTCCTTCGTCGTCCTCTAGGACGCAGTTTCCTGTAGGGTCCTGTTCGTGCCAGCATCACAATTTATTCTGTCATCAGCGGTGGCGTGGACGTGGGCGCCGAGCCGGCGCCGCAATCTGATCCCGCTTCTGAAACAAATCAAACAAAATTTGAGCACAGATAATAATGCATGTGAAAACTTTTTAAGTGCATGAATGACTGTTATGTCCCGTTACGAAGTAAAAGGGAGATTAGAAACAATTCTACTGCTTGTTTAATAAGAGGAAATTCATCTCATCGGAATAACCATTATTAGTCTCACGGGACTGTAATTATCAGTACATTTCATTTTAAGTAAACGGGATTCCTTTGATTGCAATGCCGAGATTTCATGCAGAGAAACTTACAGCTGGTCATAAAACGAGTTCGGCTGTTTGCTGTGTTTGCTTATCGAGATAACAATCTTAATAATTAAGTATGTTAAAGATGATTAATATTTAAGTACCTATATTAAAGATGCTTAAAGAATCTTCATAAATAAGTGAAGTCACTTAAAAATATGTGGTCGTCTTATAACACTCGTACAAATACAGGTATTTCAAGGCTTCGTTGATGAATTATTTAAGGATATAAATGGATTTTAGCCTTAAAATACCCATGATGACGATCAATCTGAGATTGTGACTGAGGCATTACCTATTAAATCTGTGTATTATCTACGCTCCTAGTTTCAATTTGCAGTAAAATGTTCAAAGATGTTTGCGTTTTATTTATTACATTCACGTGTTTTCATAGCGGTGGGACAGAGTGGCAGATTCTCATTTGAAAACAATTTAAACAATTTTGCTACGGTTTGTCAGGATTTGCAGATTTCATTGAAAACTGATATGGTGCACTAAATAGTAGGTAGGTATTCAAAAAGAGCACGTTTTTATTAAAATGACAGATCAGGTGCCTATCCAAAATTAATTTTTTTAAGCCACCAGAGGATGCCTTCAGGTGACTTAAAAATTAATTCCATGGTCATAAAATCAAATTAATTAAGATATGAACTAAAATAGAATTAATTTACATTAAATTGTCAAATCCCTGCTTTAAGATCCGTTTTTTTGAATAATATTAGTATAAGTAATATATTTATTTATTTTTTTAACAATAGTGTATTTTATGTGTAATGTCGAGGCTAAAGAAGAGGCACATACACAAATAAGCATGTTTTAAGTTCTAAGCAGTTTTAGATAACCCTGACTGTATTTCATTGAATACAGGGTCTCTGCCATAGCGGTGACCGTCAGACAGTAGTAATTAGATGCGGACGATGTCAATTATTTTGTCATTTGACAGTCTTACACAAAAAAACTTAGGTCTTTACATCTTTTAGTACATGATTGATAGTGTCAAGAGGCAATTCTTTGTCTACATTTAATGTGGCACTGTAGTGCCTAGTACATTATTGAGATAGAGTATGCTTGTCCAGCAACTAAACCATCCTCTTAGCTTAACCGGTCATATCCACAGGAAAGACATTAATAGTAAATACGTATGGGACTGATTGGCCGCGTGTTATTGCGCTCATAAATTTTTCGAAACGAAAAATCCATTGATGCAGGAATTTGGACCCACAACCCTTGGATCGAAAGTCGAGGTAGTATCCCACTCGGTCTTTATAACATCAAAAGACGGCCACCGTTTTTTAAAAAACACAATCAAGGCCTGACTGATTAGAATTTACAGTTTCACACCTCTCATTACTGAGATTGGTATCTCGACTGGATCTTATTCACTCCTACGCCACCATTCGGGAAGAACTCGTTTAATTGCGCAATGACTGCGATCTTAATATTTTACACTAGCTTGGCCTTACTTCAACCCGGGTTAACTTTCTTACAAACCTTGTCCTGAGAATTAGGAACACAAAAAAAACGGCCAATTCTGTTGAGCCATTCTCAAGTGATGGTCTTTCATACATGCAGCAATTTATTTATATTTATTTATTTGGACACAAAACTTTAACACTATTGGCTGACTGTTAATGCACAGGACACGAAACTAGATTTAGAAATGTTGCTTTGAATCATACCAAGATTCCAGATATGGTTTCGCGATCGTTTTGACAGTTTGACCAATTTGAGGTTTGAGACAAGTTAGACAATCAACTGGACAATTTTCGCGTCTAAAATCGATCATAATAAATGCGGCCCTGATCTTCAGTGACATGCTATCATAAGTTGGTCAGCACGCAAGCTGGCAATGTCGACAGAACTAGTTTAGAGATGGAGATAGCGATTAATTATTTAATCCTCGTTGCGGAGGCGCCTACAGGACGCCTCGATTAAAAGCCTCAATTAGACATTTTTATCCTATCAATAAGCAATTTAAAATCGCATATTCCAGAGTTCTAACAGATCAGGTTCTATGCGAATCGTTTTAGAAATCTGTTGCTTGAATAATTTTTAATTTAGGATCAATTTTATTTCATGACAGATGATTTTTTTTTTTGTTCTAAAATTTGTTTATTTCTAGTTTGTTTAATACTTATATTACGTCCTTTTTACCAGACTATGGCCAAAACGAGGGTTATGTGTTTGACCTGTATGTAACTATGTTTGTAAGCATGTCCGTTTCTATGTCCGCTCAGCTCAACCGATTTTGATAAATGATACGTCATCATTATAGATTCGTCTTCATGGTACGTGTATCACTGGTTGAGTATAGGTACATAAAATAAAATAAAATAAAAATGGCGGATTTTAAACGCTTTAATGTGCGCTACGCTTACGCTTTGAAATATTTTTTTATAAACATCTTAGGTAGAAACTTGTGTTTTAGGAAAAAAGTTGTCTAAAGTGGCTACACATTGTAATTGTCTTATCCCAAATTTACTTTTTTAAGACTTTTTTAAATTAATTAAGGATGTTAGGTACGAGTCCCTATTTTCCTAATGACTCAAGTAGGTAATTTATTTTTGTATTGTAAGTAGTGTTTATTTTTGTGTAAATTTACAACCTTCAAAACAGAGGTCGTCAACCGTTTTTGTTACTGTGCTTTTACCAATTAGTGTCCACTGTTTATTTATTTAGGCTCTTTAAAACGTGCCTTATCTTGTTCGTAATGCGCAAATACATATTGACCAGTAATAATTTACGACTTCGTACTACTCAAGGCTTCGAAATATTACCCTTTTTGTTTATGTATTTCTAGAGGACTTTTACAAATCGTGATCAGTAATTAATTAATTTTCATAGACATCTTCGAAGGATCTTGTATTTCTAAAAGTTATGAGAGTCTATCTACTGTCTACCGCGCCTTGGGTGTCGTGTTCGTTACTCAAGTTCGTTATTTAAGAGAGACGCTTTATTAAAAAATTTAGCGGACTATAAGCTACGATTTTTATTCCTTCAATATCTATAGATTACCTTATTTGCCATGGCCTTGTGCCAACCTGAAATATACAAGAAAAGCAATTTCGATCGACGATTTAAGTTACTTCATTTGGAACTCTACAAGCACACTCAACAAATTATTAAGTTAGTAAGTAGGTATCTTGTTATTACTTGTAAAATAAGATTCAGAAACTTGTTACAAACTCAAAGAAAGAAAGCTCTTGGGCCATAATTTCCAGACATCTATTTTTTTTTGGCATCTACAAAAAGGTTTTTTTTATATTTGAATTTGCTTCCGCATAGGTTTCTTACAATTCCTTATCGGTCTCATTGTGGTATACGGGCTTCGATTTAAGAATCACTAAAGAATCGTATTCTGTGTAAGGCATTTACATAGGTAAGTACAGTTTTCATCTTATAGGGCACTAAAATGTAGTACCTACCTAGCATACTCGTCGTGCTAGAATACTCCATCTTAGTAAGACAAGTCAATTTATTGTAGAGGACATCTTCAGATATAGGTGCGATACAAATAAGGACTGTATATATTATGGAACTTGAGGTTCAGAATTTAAAGTAATAGCGGCACTTTGATTTTCCAAGAAAACACCACTATATCAAGAGCAGGTAAAAGTGCGCTAACTAAAGTTCTAGACTAGGAATATAACTCATGCTATAAATATTATTATTTTTATGTAGCCTTTACAAAAAAAATATATTTAGCCACTTTTTGGCAGCGACCTTGCTTCATAAAGTCGAGATTAAGCGTCTATAAATGTTTTATAAAGCGTCAATCGTCAGCCAATGCATTAATATTAAGAGGTTGGCCTTGACTCCAATTGTGGCCATTTGTGGCACTACTGTATTACAAACTGTTACTTATCTGTGGTTTAGTAATAGATGACCGCAAGACAATAAAAGAACTGGTTACAAAGTGTTTCCTACTTTTTTCGACGTTGGCGAAGCGGAAATTGAATTGGCTTGGTTCGCTAGATCGGGCGATTATTAGTGCCTTTCGTGTTACTCCAAATGTAAATCTTGTTTTGTGAACCAGTTCTGTTTGCATTGAATTGAGCTTTTGTGTAGCGGAAATGACGTCATTATTTGATTGGCATACCTAAGGTAGCGAGCTTAGCCTAAATTAATTCATTTTTCATTTACGTTGTAAATGAGATAACAGATTCCGCTTCTTATATTTGTCTAATTTATTTAACTCGTTTTTAAAGTCGATATTATTATGATCCGGTATAATCTCTCGGCGTTAAAACCTGCGGAGTAGGCCAGTTGTTATTTCATTTGTACATAATGTAGGTATCTACAGTTTATTATAAAGTTTGCCAGTAGGAGGTTTTTTTATTTATGTAAATAGTTTTTAATGGTTTTTTTACGTTACTCATTTTTTTATCAAACTATAAATTTTTTTTTTTCATTTTCAAATATAAATAAAGCTGCATCATTTTACGCAATTCCACAAAACAGTGCGTTTTATTGCTATAACTTAGGTTTATCAGTCAGTACAGATATCAACAAAAGATGAATAGAATTTCAATCCTTTTCATTCTTCAAGTTGAAAAAGGCACATACATATTGGTTTTTAAATAAAAAAGGGCCGATTTATAAGTAAAGGTAGATAATGCATTAAGTCCTCCTTGCACAATTTGTCATGTGTGAAAGTGTTAAATAAATAAATACTTAAATAAAGACTTTTGAAATATTTTTTATAATGCTGCTTAATCCTAAGATTAATGAGATAAAAGTCAATCTTACTATAATTGTCTTTTTGTGAGGCTATGAATAACCTACTGGGTTATTCCAAAAATATTTAATTTCAACAAAAAACTTGGTTTTTCTGACTGTACAGTAAGTAAGTACGTCGCGCCGCCGCGTTATGCCCAGGCCTTACTTTGTTGTATGACACAATACCTCGTAAGTCTTACTGCCACCCTAGAATAGCCTTTACTAAACCACTCACAATAGGGAAGCTGACTACTTATAAAAACAGTTTAATATTATTTAAATTTAAGAGCTCAGCTCTTGTCGGTGCAACGATGCAATTATCTCCATCTATCTCTTTTCAATGCGATTTCTTTTATTTCTTTACAATGCAGCGACTTTCTTCTTAATCTGACTCATCTTCCAAGGGGAAGATGAGTATAAGGAAAAATAGAAGGAAGACGAGGCCTTCCTCGTCTTCCTTCTATTTTTCCTTATACGATGTTCCTTATGAAGCTGTCATGTCGTTTAAGATGTCCAATCATTTTCCCTCTTCTGTTTTGTATGGTGTCCATGAAAAGCCTTTTCTCCTCAACTCTTTTCAGCACTTCCTCGTTGGTAACCTTCTCCGTCCAGTTGATACATTTTTTAAGGACAAGGTAATCGCTATCTTCCTGATAGTTTTTCTTGCAAACACAATTTTATTGCTAAAATAGGATACATAATAAGTCACATCGGCACACGAACGAAGCTCTTCCGTATAAGCAAAAGTTAAGTCGCCGTGGCGGAAATCGGTCTGAAAGATTATCATCATCAGTTTTTTTTTCTATAAAAAATTAAACCAGAGAACTTCATGAAAATGTAAGGGCTTTACTTAAAACAAAATATTTCAAACTACAAACCTAGTAAGTACTCGTAGATGACAAATAAGGTTGAATTTAGTTTCATTAAAACGAAAAAAATAGTTTCAATAAAGCATTTGATCGTTATAATAAATGAAATACCTACGAGAAAATTTAGTACACCCCTGAGCATTCCCATTTCTATTCAGTTTGCAAATACAGTAAAGTAAACTGGTAACCGCGCATACCCATCGAGTGTGGTCAGAGCGATTTGTATGGTAAGATGTGTGGGAAACAAAATAACTAACTACCTACTGAGATTCCAAGGAAGTGTTATTGACAGGGAATTTACAATGTTGAACACTTTAACCACACGTTAACCTATCCTGATAAATATTAAGTATAAACTAACCCCATTACTCATAATCAGCTTTTAGCATGAGAGGGTTCTGGTTACTCACATTTCATTGAAAAAAAAAAATAGATAGGTATCATAGATAGAGTTAGCAGCAGTTTGAGCTCTAGTAAGCTTTGAATCAGAAGTTAAGAAGATGAATAACAGGGCTAATTTATGCAAAATGTGGATAAATATGACATACCTTTGACTATCCCTTCGACATCTTCAAAGGGACATCGGAAAGAATGTCTACCACGCCTTGGAGATACATCTCCTGGTTTCTTGTCGTCTATTATACTCGTAAATGTGAATATGAATTTGTACCGATAATCTTGAAATTTAGAATACACGTTGTCAGGGGTACAGAACGGGACATTATGGAGACCAAGCGGGCAAGCGGTGGTAGATGTTATAGCTCTAAGCAGTTTTTGTATTTTTACCGGTAAAGATCACTAAGTTACGGGTAAAAATGATATGATCTATATTCTAATCTTGTCATATCTATGCAGCAAACAAATTATATAGCACTCGCTCTGTTAAATATTTATACGTGACGCTTACAATACAACTGTAGATACGATAAGTTATCGATGCTATTTGTAATCTGTTCTCCTACAACCTTCAAAAATAAAGTCTTCAGCTTGTATTTTTACTTACTGGGTATGTTTTACATGATAAAATAATAACGGGGGCGTAGCTTACCTACTGAAATGCAAGCAATGAACCCAAACTCCCAGAGAATAAAGTTCAATTTTGAACTACGCGTAACAATCGTCATGAAATGGCATAAATACAAATCGGTGACAGATTTCCGATTTTTTATATGGAAGAGGGGCAAACGAGCAATCGGCTCACCTAATGGTAAGTGATTACCGCCGCACACGGAAAACTGCAATATCAAAAGAGCTGCAGGTGCTTCGCCGGCATTTATATTTATTGTGTGAGTTCGTAAGATTTTGTACAAATGTGTATATAAACCCCTTGAAGGAATCCATGTTTCACTTGCGTTTGCTGTCTAGACATATTTGAAGCGCTCGGAATTCAAAAGGCATTGCAGAATGGTCGCACGCACGTCGACGTAATATTCACGACAGCGGCGACCTTCGCCGGCGAAAGTGTTTTACTTACAGATTATTATAATGCCTTCTCAACCTACTTGGACTTGGCCCGTGCTTAGGCTTTCAATTCAAAGCACGCTTTGTTAAAGATTAAAAGTCAGACGAGCAATCGTAGCTTTTCTATTATAATTCTACAAAAACGCATTTGACAACTTTTGGTTTTTGATTTTGTACATTTCCTTAATTTCATCGAAAATTAAAATTCTTATCAAAATTTTCGATTCCGACGGGATTCGAACCCGCATTGATCAAACCGAGGCCCGAGCCTCCTAAAGCCGGTGCTTTAACCAACACAGCCACGGAACCTTATGACGTCAGCCGAGAACCTTGATAAGATCATATTTTACCGGTGGGGCACCGATTTAGCAGATTGGATTTACTTACTAATTTTCTTTAATTAATCATCTATCATCAATTAATCGTGATTTTACTATTAAATTGATAAAAATCGAATTCGTTATTGTATCATAATATAGACTAGGATCTATACCTACATATAGATAATTTTCCGCCTCATTACCAATGAGGCTATGTCTTACTGATAAACAAAATCGTATCTGCAAACAAGATCATCAAAAAACATTCTGGACGGTGGACGATTTTTATCATAATTGAATTATTGATAATATCTATCACAGCTGTGTTCAGTTCAATAATGATCAAATTAATTTAAATCTATACACCATTTTTTTTATTCTTTGTTTCAGTATTGAGAACCAAGAAAGAAAGAAAAGCGACTCTATTGAAGACAAATTAAAATTGAAAGGGTCATTGGTATGACTGGCCCTTTGTTCTTAGACCTACGCTACGAGCGACACCACGCATACTAATTCCAATTCAATTATCACAGTCGTTTTAGCAAGGTTGTATTCACGGCGTTTCCGTTCAAGCTATTTAAACTTTGCATTATAATCGCAGCTTTACAATAAGATGGAGATTATTTCTAAGAGCCCTTTAGTGCTAATAAGGTGATAATCATTGCGAGAGAGGCCACGACTGGGCTGATTCTCACCAGGTGTTAGACGTTACGTTATGTAAATGTATTGACACATACAGAGAATCATTCACGTAAAAACATCGTCGATTTGGATGCAAAGTTTCGAATCATCCGTAGAATAAGAGGGATGGACTCGCGGTACAGTCGCTCTTCGCGATCATGTCACAAACACAAAGATTTATGTGTTTAGAAACATCTAAGAACACAAATTTTAAGGTTTTCATTCCCATTTGGCGTCGCAATGTCTAGAATGTACTTTCGACTGCCAGTGCTCTGATGGTTGATTTTACCTACCTACTTTACATCTTCAACTATTACTATATTCTTCTATTTTTACTAGTTTTCGCCCGCGGCTTCGCTACCCAGATAAAAAGTCTATGTCTAAGGCCTATGTCCTATTCCCAGTCATTATCATCTATATTTTAAACTTCAGGCAAATCGGTTCAGTGGTTGTCGAGCGAGTTACAGAGGAAAAAAAATAAACAGAAATTCAATTCTTTGTAATTTTCGAAATGCACTGTACATTATTTCGTCCCATTAAAATCATAAAAAAAGTGCCTACAAGATCCATTCAAGTGAAGTCTTAGGTATTAGGAAACACTATGTACATTTCCAAATCAGCAACCCAGTATGTGGAACGTAAGAATTGCGAATGTATACGTAATGTGGGTAAACGACACTTAATAACGGTAATATGCTTACCTACATCTCATAAAAGTAACATGTGTAAATTAAAACAGACTGAAATATTTTTAAGTCCTGTTTTTAAAGAGACAGTGACCGACGTCATTATACAAAGAATAAAAGACAAGCGGACTTTTTTCATTGACATATACGCACAAGAAAAAAACCTTCTGTAATGTCTTGCTAAATTGACATAATATTAATTACTATAATTTTATAAATAAAAAAAAGTTGGGTGATAAGGAAATGGTAAAGGATGCGCAGGTAGAGAACCAACATACAAACATTAATTTTTATTTATATGTATAGGTAGGTACTTATTCAATAATTACATAGATAAATGTATGCCGTATATTGAGCTTTAAAACAGGAACTGTTTATCTGGTTTTATGCTGGCTACAAACGTTATCTTACGGCGGCCACTTCTTAGGTAAGTTGATAGTGAGAACGATGTTTTCATCTTCTGAGAAAGTATAACCTACTTGCAAAACATCCGAAATTCCTTAATTCAGTAAAAATAAAACATTTAGATATAAAAATTTTGTTTCGTAAATAATTTTCGTTTCAAGTTACTTAGACGAAACTAAAACGCATGCCAACGTAAATAAGTATAAACATTAATAGCCATTTTTACTACCTTGCATATTTTTCCCTCATGCTTCTATTACAAACCTGAAAATAGACATCCATTTGACTAAAATTCAGAATTTCCGGTTAAAAAGATAGTTGAATATTGTAACAAAGCTGTACATTCACGAGCTGCGCAAAACGAACACCATATAATAGTAGTTGGCTATTTTAGTGATAAACAAAGTTTACGTTTATTTAGAGTGTGCTAATGCAAAACAGACTTTTATCTTATTTGCTTGTGGATCTAAAGGTGAGTATAGACTACAACATTTACTTGTAACAGAACAACGAGCCGCTCTGTGATATGTTCTAGTGTATCATCCTTTTACGAACTAAACGTCGAGCACGCTCGCCTCATTGTTACAGCCTATTGTACAAACCAATGAGCATATTGGTGTAACATTTCGTCGAGCGTATTGGTGTAACATAGGTCTGACATTTCAAAGAAGAATGAAAGCAAGGTACAACGAAATGTTGGTAAATGCACACTCGCTGTGAGCATTTACGCCGAGCATTCGCAGGAACGTTACATTACATGGAAATGCTTTGGAAAATGAGCTTTTGTCTGTATTGTACCATTCGTAAGAACGTTACATTACACAGAAATGCTCGAGAAAATGTTGTAGTCTATACTCACCTTAAAATGTTGTACACTACCTACATAACAGTTTAATATTTGTAGCGTTATTTTTACCTTATCTTTAGATAAATAAGCCTACAGTCACCATCAACGCTATTAATATTAGCATCAACAGTATTAATATTAGTACCAGCCATAGACCTGGCGATGTTTTTGGCTAAACGATGCAATTAACTAATAGTGCAATCTAAACTTATACCTAGTCTAATTTTAGATTAAATTGCTTAGCTTATTTATCATTGAATTCGGTTTTTTTTAAATTTAGCCACATCCAAGTCAATCTATTTGATTTCGTGTGAATCGAATTCGTTAATGTTCATCGGATAGATTATGAAGTTAGCAAAGCAACTACTATTTAACAAACTATTTATACTCGTAGTTATCAAAATATAAGTTACAAAAAAGAGAAGAGGCATTTTTTTTCTGTATTTTTTAGCTGTAACAGAAAAACTTGCACGAAGATCTTAGGTTAATCATCCGTCTGTCCATTAAATTGTTCCCAAATTGACTTTTTGTTGTTTTTGCTATTTGGTCGATGATCTGACTAATCTCAATTCTCAGTAGTTGGGAAAAAATGGGTCGTTATATTCGACGCTCATTTTAGAATTTTCCTTGCTGAATAAAGCGCTACCTTGGGGAACAAAGTTATCCTAACGCCAGAAGAATCAGGGTTCACTCACATACTTCACTCATCCTACTGATATTATAAATTAGAGAGTTTGTGAGTATTTTTCGATGTTTGTATGTTTGTGTTTCAATTACGCTTTAACCAGATTACCGATTTGTACGGAACTTGGAATAGGTGTTGGTAGAACGTGGCCTAAAATAGCATAAGTAGGTAGGTAACACGCGTAAACGCGAGCGAAGCCGCGGGCGGATGTCTACCTACAGGTAGAGGTACGGCACTCCGGAAAAATAATGTCACAGTAGCCGAAAAAATAGTGACTAAATAGTTTTTTTTATTTTTGAACAATTTATGTGGCCATACAAAAATTATGAAGGCGACTAACGACTATCGCATCTCTTTCTATAGGGATATCGGTTGCTGTCGAAAGCTGACGAGTGCTTGCTGACGGCCGCTTTAACTAAGGTGAATGTTTCACGCGAACAAATACCTTGTTTCATCATTCCACAGAATGAGATACAAGCCTTGGAAAAACAAGATAATTTCTTAATCGCACTGGTCTAGAATGTGGCCTAGAATTCATCAAAGATGAGTGGTAGTTTTATAGCTATTTAAGAGGCATTATACAAAATTTTCTGATTTACGTGATGTTTTGGGGCAGGATTTTTCAATGAAAACACTGTATTTATAAAAAAATTATGGCACAGCATGAAATATCATTTCAATTTTGTACTATTAAATGAGCTACTTTTGTATTTTTATTATTTCTTTTTGATTAATCGACCTCAAACCGGCGACTGTTTTGTGAATTTTTGCTGTAAGAGGTTTAGAAATCACCATATTTACGAATCATTTTGACGTCCAAATGGTATAAAAAAATTACGATGTTTTGCTGTGATAGTCAACCAAACTATTAAATGGATCACTTTTTACTACCTTTATTTAGTTTTTGAGTAAAAAAATCTTTAACTTAGTCCAAATTTCGAGAAAACGGCCAAAGAATTGCTTTTGATTTTGGCTACTTAGAACTGACTTAGAACTCTTGTTCGTAAAATTAACAAAACAGAAATAAACTTTAGTTCAAAATCAATCCTTTTCTGAAAAAAAAATGCATAAAGATTAAAAAAATTGGCAATGAAAAATCTTTTAAAACAACCTAAAACGCGTCGTATCTACTACCCTATCTACTCGACGCAAGCAGACCGCGCCGAGCGCTTCTAGGGGGTGGACGTATCGCTTTGCATCCCGGAGCTCGCACTGAGTCGACTCGCAAAGCACGTCGCCGGCTACGAAGAATATAGCGAAATAGGAGCGTTTGATACATTGGTTGCTAAGTTATTAATTACCTATTTTTAAATATTTTCTGCGGGGCTAAAAAGGCCGTTAAAGCAGAATAATGATCTGAATTGTTGTGTAACTAATAATGTAATAATAGGGTGACAGCGAGCTGATCTGATGATGGAGTCAGGACCTGTTCCATGGAATTTTATGATGATATGGGTATCAAATGAAAGGGCTTGATGAGCGCAACACAATGCTGATCTGATGATGGAGTCAAGACCTGTTCCCTGGAACTTTTTAATGATATGGGTATCAAATGACAGAGCTTGATGAGCGCAACACAATGCTGATCTGATGATGGAGTCAGGACCTGTTCCCTGGAACTTTTTAATGATATGGGTATCAAATGAAAGAGCTTGATGAGCGCAACACAATGCTGATCTGATGATGGAGTCAGGACCTGTTCCATGGAACTTTTTAATGATATGGGTATCAAATGAAAGGGTTTGATGAGCGAAATACAATGCTGATCTGATGATGGAGTCAGGACCTGCTCCATGGAACTTTTTAATAATATGGGTATCAAATGAAAGGGCTTGATGAGCGCAACACAATGCTGATCTGATGATGGAGTCAGGACCTGTTCCATGGAACTTTTTAATGATATGGGTATCAAATTAAAGGGCTTGATGAGCGCAACACAATGCTGATCTGATGATGGAGTCAGGACCTGTTCCCTAGAACTTTTTAATGATATGGGTATCAAATGAAAGGGCTTGATGACCGAAACACAATGCTGATCTGATGATGGAGTCAGGACCTGTTCCATCGAACTTTATAATGATATGGGTATCAAATGAAAGAGCTTGATGAGCGCAACACAATGCTGATCTGATGATGGAGTCAGGACCTGTTCCATGGAACTTTTTAATGATATGGGTATCAAATGAAAGGGTTTGATGAGCGAAACACAATTCTGATCTGATGATGGAGTCAGGACCTGCTCCATGGAACTTTTTAATAATATGGGTATCAAATGAAAGGGCTTGATGAGCGCAACACAATGCTGATCTGATGATGGAGTCAGGACCTGTTCCATGGAACTTTTTAATGATATGGGTATCAAATGAAAGGGTTTGATGAGCGAAACACAATTCTGATCTGATGATGGAGTCAGGACCTGCTCCATGGAACTTTTTAATAATATGGGTATCAAATGAAAGGGCTTGATGAGCGCAACACAATGCTGATCTGATGATGGAGTCAGGACCTGTTCCATGGAACTTTTTAATGATATGGGTATCAAATTAAAGGGCTTGATGAGCGCAACACAATGCTGATCTGATGATGGAGTCAGGACCTGTTCCCTGGAACTTTTTAATGATATGGGTATCAAATGAAAGGGCTTGATGACCGAAACACAATGCTGATCTGATGATGGAGTCAGGACCTGTTCCATCGAACTTTATAATGATATGGGTATCAAATGAAAGAGCTTGATGAGCGCAACACAATGCTGATCTGATGATGGAGTCAGGACCTGTTCCATGGAACTTTTTAATGATATGGGTATCAAATGAAAGGGTTTGATGAGCGAAACACAATGCTGATCTGATGATGGAGTCAGGACCTGCTCCATGGAACATTTTAATAATATGGGTATCAAATGAAAGGGTTTGATGAGCGCAACACAATGCTGATCTGATGATGGAGTCAGGACCTGTTCCATGGAACTCTTTAATGATATGGGTATCAAATGAAAGGGTTTGATGAGCGAAACACAATTCTGATCTGATGATGGAGTCAGGACCTGCTCCATGGAACTTTTTAATAATATGGGTATCAAATGAAAGGGCTTGATGAGCGCAACACAATGCTGATCTGATGATGGAGTCAGGACCTGGTTCATGGAACTTTTTAATCATATGGGTATCAAATGAAAGGGCTTGATGAGCAAAACATAATGCTGATCTGATGATGGAGTTATGACCTGTTCCATGGAACTTTTAATGATAATATGGGCATCAAATGAAAGGGCTTGATGAACAAAACACAATGCTGATCTGATGATGGAGTCAGGACCTGTTCCCTGGAACTTTACAATGATATGGGTATCAAATGAAAGGGCTTGATGAGCGAAACACAAAGCTGGGTCGGGGTTTACTTTGACTTTGATTCTTGATTTTGACTTTCACTTTGATTCTTGATTCTTGATTTTCAATTTTAGTTTCTCTATTCTCGGATCTCGGATTCTTGATTTTAGATTTTCGAGTCTCAATTCTTGATTATCGGATCTTGGATATCGGGTTCTTGATTCTTGATTTTGATTCTTGATTTTCAATTTTCGATTATCGATTCTCGGATCTTGTATCTCGGATTCTTAATTCTTGATTTTCAATTTTTTAATTTTTGATTTGTGATTCTTGATTCTTGTTTCTCATTTCTCGATTCTCGGATCTCGGATTTTTATTATGGTTTTTATTTCTTGATTTTGATTTTAAAATTAAAATCAAGATTAAAAATGAAAAATCAAACATCAAAAATCGAAGTCAAAAGTAAATCCTAACCCAGCTTTGTGTTTCGCGCATAAAACCCTATCATTTGATACCCATATCATTATAAAGTTCCATGGAACAGGTCCTGATTCCATCATCAGATCAGCATTGTGTTTTGCTCATTAAACCCTTTCATTTGATACCCATATCATTATAAAGTTCGATGGAACAGGTCCTGACTCCATCATCAGATCAGAATTGTGTTTCGCTCATCAAACCCTTTCATTTGATACCCATATCATTAAAAAGTTCCATGGAACAGGTCCTGACTCCATCATCAGATCAGCATTGTGTTGCGCTCATCAAGCCCTTTCATTTGATACCCATATTATTAAAAATTTCCATGGAGCAGGTCCTGACTCCATCATCAGATCAGAATTGTGTTTCGCTCATCAAACCCTTTCATTTGATACCCATATCATTAAAAAGTTCCATGGAACAGGTCCTGACTCCATCATCAGATCAGCATTGTGTTTCGGTCATCAAGCCCTTTCATTTGATACCCATATTATTAAAAAGTTCCATGGAGCAGGTCCTGACTCCATCATCAGATCAGAATTGTGTTTCGCTCATCAAACCCTTTCATTTGATACCCATATCATTAAAAAGTTCCATGGAACAGGTCCTGACTCTATCATCAGATCAGCATTGTGTTGCGCTCATCAAGCCCTTTCATTTGATACCCATATCATTAAAAAGTTCCATGGAGCAGGTCCTGGCTCCATCATCAGATCAGCATTGTGTTGCGCTCATCAAGCCCTGTCATTTGATACCCATATCATTAAAAAGTTCCATGGAACAGGTCCTGACTCCATCATCAGATGAGCTAGCTGTCACCATATTATTTCATTGTAGTCGGAACTTGACTGACATGCTGAGATCCAAGTTTCAACTCAATCGGACTATTTACTGAAGAGTTCTGTTGAAAAGCTCCTGACTCCATCAGATCAGCACAATATGGTTTATGGGACAAAAAAACAAACATTTATTTTTTGTAATTATTTGTATTCAAAGTGTAACTAACCCGACTTTGTTTTGTGTTATACCTATAGGTACCTACCTAAGTACCTACCCAAAAAGTATTTTTACTATCTCAAATAAATCAATCACATGAAAATTACCAAAACCGTTTAGTCTAAGAAACGGAGCGCTGTTCATTGGGTGTTAGAATTTAGCAACTTTTGTCCCTCCGAGCGCTGATTTTGTCGAGTGCGAAATTGTATAATGGCTCTTAAATCGAGAGCAGTGTTTGTCAAGAGAAAAACTTTGACCTTTCGAACTGCACGTACATATCCAGTGATCGTGGATTTTCATAACCTGCAGTAGCACGTGCAGAAAATGGCGAAGGAAAAAGTACTAGGCATGGGTAATATACCTTTTACAGAATATCATATCGAAACCATATATTAAATAACGATATCGGATTTCATAACTATATATTTTCTGAAACCATATATTGGCGTGCGTATAGGGTTCTCGATAATTGTAAGACGTTTCTCTAAGTGTAGGTATACGATTGGTAGTTTACGATACAGCGTTTTTTAAACAATATCGATATCAATGAACTTTCCTTCATATATTTTCCTGGCTTTCTGTTTATTTTTGTGACTTTTAATTTTTTTTTTTGTAATACTCACAAACTTGCTTCACAACACAATTTAAATATGTTAAGCATTCATGTACCTACTTAGGTACGTACCTACCTACCTACATTGATGTAGGTACTAAATACCTGCACGATAGGTAGGTATCCGACTATCCAAAGATCCAAACACTCACACCATAGTCAGGCATGAACACAGCTATAATATTTTTATTTAAGTACACATTTCCAGAATAAAAGTTACAAAAATAAAATATTTACAGAAATATTTCCCTAAAAAGTCTTTTACACATTATTTACACAGTTCGACACTATCAAGACACTATCCTAATATCCTTTCATTAAAACAGACGAGTAAACGCTTGCACTGCGCAATTGTTTAGGTACATGCAACTGATTGATTCAAAATAAATCGTCAATTTTCAAAACCAAAACAAACGAATTTTCTAGTTCAAGGCCAAAGTTCAACCTGCACAAAAACAATGCGTTTTATTAAAGTCATTATTGCCCTGCACATAAAGTTGAATGTTAAAACATTTTGTCTACAAATACGTTAAGATGAATTTGCATCTCTCATACATAACATAATTTTAAGGTTCAGATTTAGAACGATACTTACGATTAGCTTGTTCTTTTTCATTTACTACACCCTCGCGCTCTTTCATTCATGATGAGTTCAAAAATCTATTCGACTGCGATACGATACGAAACAATACGACTGAATCAGTAATATCGTAATATCATCGTAATATCAGTATCAAGTAAAAATATCGTATCGGGGCGTATCGGTGCGATGCGCGGATGTGCGTCATATCGAGAATATCGTAATATCAGTATCAAGTAAAAATATCGTATCGGGCGCATCGGTGCGATGCGCGGATGCGCGTCATATCGAGAATATCGAAATATATGGTTTCAGTACAAGCCGATATCGATATCGTGATATTGTACCGATATATGGATTTGATAACTGTATACGATATATCTCACCCACTCCTAAAAAGTACCTACTTTTAAAGGAAAAAAAACATACTAATATGGTGGATATTAGGCCAAGGCCATATTTTTTGAGAGATTATAATCATCGTATTATCAACACGCACCGTTGATGACTACGCTATCTAGATCAATAGATAAATCGCACCTCCAGAATAGAAGTAACTCAATTCAAAAAATTGGGAAAATCGCTTGAATATGTAGAAAGACTCAGAAAAAAACTCTATTATTAAAAAACTGTTACTTTTTGGTTAGAACGTGAAAAACATAATAGCTGCGTCTCTTTCATTACAGCAGTTTCTCCTCCCTCTCCCGCGGAAAACGGCCATTTATCGCAATTTACCAAAAATCATGATTTTTGAATTGAGTCACTTCTATTCTGGAGGTGCGAAATATTGTCAACCTCGTAGAACTTTGAAATAACCAGAATCACAATCTGTTTTAATCGACCTTAATTTTTTTCTAATCACGCAGCAGTAGCGAATGTTGCAAGTCGCGTTTGACCGACTGCGGTTGATAAGGACCCTGCCTACTCATTAACAGGAAGCTACGCATGCTGACGGCATACCAAATAACACAGCATTCATTTAAATATCAATGGCGGGCATTCAGAGCTATTGTGCGTTAAATAGCATCCATAAATAGAAAAGGCTAAAGAAATTAATTGATTCTTGTGTTACAAGGGTATGTCGACCCGAGTTGACCCCAAGTTTTTGCAATTTGACCACTCACTAGACCTTGTGTCATTTCTTTGAGTCAGGTCAAAGACCCTAAAACCTCACAAATGCTGATAGATAAAAAAAATTAGATATTTCATCGTAATTTCATTCATAAATAAAAAAATGTAAGTTATTCATAAAACGCTACTAATGGAGGCAACAAGGCAAAATAAGGGCTTTACACGAATCTGTGGCGTGTACGTTTGAAAATTATATTTTAGATCTACTTACATTATTTAAGCTTACGATACCGTTGATAAACAGCCGTTAAAAAAATAAAAGCTAAGTATTAAATTGTGCGTTTATCCATTAAAGCCCTCACTAAGTTTTCATTGGCATTTAAATTGTTTCTACAATTCTTTTGTTATATAAACTACGCTTTTTCTTATTTTTATTTATTAAAGTATAATGGGCGGCATTGGGCTTGTGCGTGGATGGATTGAACTGGACGTGCCTCTGACTGCCTCCTTAGATAGTATTAAAGGAATGCCTAGTATAGTTTACATCAGGCCAGCGCTGGCTGCCAGCGCTGGCGAGAATAGAGCGCCCGTCTATTTTTTAAGCCAGTGACCTCCGCCTCCTGTTTACACAAGGCAAATACCAAGCCAGCCAGTGAGACTGGCAGCCAGCGATGGCCTCGTATAAACTAGGTTTTAAACATCTGATAAACTTGTGCCTTGAGGATGCTGTCTTGCGTGCTCCTCTTTATTTTAATCAGTTTCACAGTAAATAACAGATAACAACGACCTAAATGAATAATCCTATCTACTAGCGTATTATCTACTAGCTTCCGCTCGCGGCTTCGCTCGCTCGCGTGGCAAAAGTAGCCTATGTCCTATTCCCGGTCATTACCTATCTATGTTTTAAATTTCAGTCAAATCGGTTCAGTGGTTGTTGAGTTATAAAGGAATAAACATACATCCATCCATCAATCCATCCAAGCATCCAAACTTTCGCTTTTATAATATTATTGTGATAGCTTGATGTCTTATCCATGAATCCTACCTTGTAGGAAACTTTTATATAATTGTAAAGAAACATCGCAATAAAAACAGATTGTGGTCGTCCGCGAACTGGACGGAATATACACGGTGCTAGGAAACTAAGCCTTAAATCAAGGTCCCTCATGCATGGTCTAGTCTACTACCCAATCAGTATAATAGCCGGTTATTAGGGAAAAATATAGGGAAGTTTTTATAGTAATGAGGCACTAAACGGAAACATGAGGCTCTTCGTGTGAAGCAAGTTGGAAGATAATGGTTTACAAATAGTAGTGTTGTGGGATGCAGATCCATAGAAATACAGTCATTCCTGTTCCCTTGAGTGGAATTTTAGCTTTCATACTCTTCAATCTAAAGTTCATTTTTAACTGACTTGAAAGGAGGAGGTCCTCAATTCGTCGGAATCTTCGTTTGAAAGGGTATTCTTTCCGATTGGTGCCACAAACATTTGATGAGGATCTGTCGAGGATCTTCGGAGCCATGAAAAGAAATGCACCTCGTGAGTGCAGAAAATTGCTCATCTAGCAACATTGAAGTCTGTTTTTATGTTTTTTATTTCACGGATAAAATTAAGTATTTTTTTTAAAATTCAAATATAATTTATTCAGTGGATCACTAGGATCACTTTGAATCGTCTTAAGAGATATCTTCAATATCGTGAAGAATCAGAGAGAGAGACATCTTTTTTCTCTGTACTTATAACTTTAGCTTTCAATGTTTTGTTTCATAAAATACGTAATTTTGTAACGTCAATTTGTTTTTAGGCTTAGGAAAGATCAGAGCTTTCGTCTAAAATAAACCACAACAATAGCAAAACGGACTTCATCCGCATCTCGGTACGACTACGACAGATAAAATTTTCGGATTGCATCTTCTGTGGCCTTAAGACGATCTTCTTTTTGGATACCTTGACTATGCAGAATGCGTTTCGTTTGTTTCATTTTACGCAATATCCGCTCCATTCACTTTGGTTTTTCTTTTGTTTTTTATTTTGGTTCAAAGATAAGACTGGATCTTTTGTTTGCCACTGCATTAAAAAACCAGGTGCAAGTTCTATCTATATTACCTTCTGCCTAGTTGGCCGAGACGATTAGTAGGTAGGTACCTCGACTTTCGATCCGAAGGTCGTGGGTTCGAATCCTGGCCGTGCATCAATGGATTTTTCCTTTCGATAAAATTATATGCGCATTAAACGCTCTATTCAGCGCTCTAAACAGTGAAGGAAAACATAGTGAGGAAACCGGCGGCTTAGTTAGCCCCACACCTATTGACCATCTTTCCTGTGGATATGGCCGGTTAAGCTGAGAGGATGGAGCTGGGCAAGCCTAATCCATCTAAACAATGTCCCAGGCACTTCAGTGTTCCGTTAAGTGTAGGCAAAGATTGCCTCCTGACACTGTATAAATCATCTATTATTATCTAGTAAGAGATGTAAAGGCCTAAGTTTTTTTAGTTTTGCTAATGTTTTTGTACCAAGGTGCCGTAACCACGAAAGTCGTGAAGCACCTCGTCATTTAATTTGCGAAAGTGCACACAATTTATAAAACTAATTTCGACAAATTGCTGCCTACCACAAGCGCGATAGACATTGTTGTTTCTCACGTTTGCACCTTGATTTTGACAACACAGCAGACTTTTATCCCAACTGTCAGTGAACTCAAGCAGATGAAATATAAGCGGTTTCAGATTTGCGTTTCGTCTGCGCGTTTTACGCTCGTTTTAACGCTACTGCAGATCGTTATCGTTATCGTACGCTAATTGAACAAGTGTTCAATTCGCTTTTGTTAGGTACATCAAATGCTTATTGAATTAAAAATAATAATATTTAAAGACAAATACGCACATATAATTACACTAACAAACACTAAACCAAACCATTTTCAAATAACTAAACAGTTTACACCTCCCTGGCATAAACTTAAATCTTTAGGTGTCTGTGGTTTGTGGTTCACTTAACTAACTTAAATTATGCGGGAGAATCTGTTAAGGTCGAGGTTGAGTGATCGCTATCGTCTTTGTCGTCTATAGCTTGTGGTGAAACTATTACCTACCAACCTTACATTCCTAAAACAAAGTCAAAGTAATTATTTAATAAGACCACTAGGAGCAATGTGAATGGAACAGCTGGAAGGGGAAGACCTAGGCGAACATACCTGGATCAGATTGGTGATGTTTTGGAGAAAGGCCAGATCAAAAGTAGGTACCCTAAACCGGCGAGCTTGTATGAAAAATGTGATGAGAGTGAATGAGGCGAAAGAGGTGTGTCAGGATCGTAGCAAGTGGAAAGCCGTGTCTCTGCCTACCCCTGTGGAAAAGAGGCGTGATTATGCGTATGGACTAGGAGCAAATTGAATCATCATAGGTACTTTGTTCTTTCGCGACTAATATCTATGAAGAATTAATTATTTCAAAATACCTACCGTAAAATGACACGTCTATTTATTTAAGAGTCAAGTACTGAACCCAAAGAACCCACACACGGTAAATATTGACCCGACAAATACACTTGTAGTTTCAATTAAACCATCGACCCGACTAGCGTCACAAGAGGTCATCAAAGTAAGGTTAGCTTTATTAGACACTAATTATTTAAGAGACACCAAATACCCTTTCTTTTTAAATTATACATTATCAATAGTCACATATTCCTAATCTTACCCAAAACAACAGCTGAAAATAGTGTAACTACCGTTGTAGTTATTTAGCATTTGCAATCTTCTCTCTCAGCGGGTTCCTTTACTAAGTTATTTTACGGTAAGTGATAAGTAGATCTCAACTTAGCTAAAAGTACTAAAGTAAACCCATTATAATAAAAACCTACGTTTTTAAAGCTTACTAAAGGTGGCGGTTCGCGCTCGAGACCTAGAGAGGAGACCGTTGTCATATAAACTGACGGTTCTCTTTCTCTGTCTCTCTCGTGTCAGCACAAGCCGAAGTCCGTACCTAAGTGGTGCCCTTGCGCATGTTGCCCCAACCTAACTTTATCCGGCGTAGAGCCTTCTGCTCTCGCCATAGTCCGGTGACGTTGCAAAGGTAGGTCGAGACCAGTCAACATAAAAGTCCGTCCGAAAAAAAAAAGTCTCTCTCGTGTCACTTTCGCGCGCCCCTACAAAGCCTGTCTCTGGTCTCGGTCTCCTGTCTCGGTCTCTGAATGTTTATAAAGCGGCATAGTTCCGATTATCAATGTAAGTGATGATAGTTTAGCTCTCCCGTCGGGATATAGCTGATTTGAATTTCAAATGATGGTACTAAAACCGTTCAGATTAAAATAGTTGACTTTGCTTTCCAGGCTTTGTAGGCTTAGGTGCAGTTGGAAACATTTGCAATAACACCTTGTGATTGTGATTTTCTATTCAGAAAACTTGACAGAATAACGTTCATACAATGCCTTTATAATGAAACATGTTCGTGTAAAGCTCAGTGTAAAGCATCTAGAGAACCTATACATAAATGCACTTTGCATAAAAGAGTAGATTTGTCTGTATTTATATTATCGATCGAGCGAGCGAAGCGAGCGAAGATCTTAGTGGCAAGTTAGGCGATTTTGCTTTGTATGTTTGTATGTTTGTATGTTTCATTTTTATGTTCTCGCATAACTATCGAACCGCTTATCCAATCTGTATGAAACTTGATAGGTCAATAGGTAGTGCTATGGAAATTTGCTGTGGAGCGTATGAGCGTAATCGATGAAGGGGTTGTAAAGATATGGGGTTCCCAAGGGGGTAATTTTTTTTCAAAGTTACCCAAATATATTGAGTGGGGTGTCATACGAAAGGGCTTATTTTGTACATTCCAAAATGGTTTTTATTTTTAATCTAGGATGTATAGTTTTTGAAATACGACCAAAGAACAAAAACTACGAAACCAGAGCTGCAAGAGCTCCCGTTTCATAGAGTTTCGATGTCTTCGTAGCTCATTGACTGGTCGGTCTTAAAAAGAGAGTGGCATCGTCGCGGTTTGGTTTGCAATGATTTTAGATGCTACTTGATTTATTTTCATGATAAAAAATTTTTGATAAAGAATGAAAATAATTGGGGTAAAAAAAGTTAAATAAACAAATATATTGAGTGGGGTGTCAAATGAAAGGTCTTAATTTGTACATTCCAAAATAGTTATTATTTTTATTCTAGGACGTAGGTATACTTTTAGAAATACGACGAGAATTCATAAATATGAAATAAATGAAAAATTAGACACGACATTATGTATTGCATGCATGCTAATATTTTTTACCATGAAGAGCTAGCGCAATAGGCATACTCGGCAGTAGTAGCACTTGAAATTATAGGGGTAGTCAGAAGAAAGTCCAAATGTAAGCCATCTACGGTGCGCGAGATCTCAGTTCGGGGCGAACTACTAGTTTATTTATATTTGGAAAACCAACAGCTAAATATACAAGATAGCAGCTAGAACAGATAACAGAGAGCCAATTATAGGTTTTCACAGATGGGATATGCACGGGCAGTTTTCTCTAAATGGCCAATACCTCTATCATGGCACAAATTCTGCGTCCCATGCTTTTGCAGGCCCATTGCGTACCTACCTTCATTGACACAAAGAATCCTTTATGATAAGAATACGTATTATGTCACTGTTAAGATCAAGACAAAAATGCATTAGAATCATAAAATCACCATCTAACACGCGCATTACAAAACAAACAACAATTGAATTACATTACCCGAGTAACATCATTACGACAATGCTTGCGAGTAAACGACCTGCGAGATGGGGCAATTGACATGTGACCATCAGATTATGGCTCATGACATTTTAAACAGATTGCATTCATTATGGCAATGAACAAGGTTACTTTTAATTGAAAGTAAAAGTTATTTCTTCCTTATGTAGTTAATTGTAGTTGATGGATAATATAAAACGGAAGAGTTTGTTTGTTTGTTTGAATAATTGTTCCGAATTCCGAATTATTTAGCAATAACTTTTTTGGTATGAGTAGGACAAGAAGACAACACAACAATAATACAATATAACAATGACAACAATCTTAATGTCATTGTTAAAGGTGTGGTTATGTTTATTTGGTAGATTTTACTTAAATATTTAAGTATACATTGTGATATTACTTGAAAAACAATTAATCATTATTATATTTTCAAGTCAGCATAATATATTTCAATCGTAGTAGGTATGATCATCAATTTCTTCACAAGGTACAATGACCTACTTGATTTTCGTAACACAAGCATTAGCTCGGACGGAATGAAATGGACTGGATCCGACATGCGACTTGCAATTATTTCAATGTGATGACATGGCAAGTCTAAACAGATGATGCTAACCAGCGTTTTATTTCTATGATAATACGTAACAACAGCATGTCATCATCATCTCAGCTGTTGGACGTCCACTGTTGGACACAGGCACAGAACAGATAATAATACTATGTATAGAATGGACACTGTGAGTTTGAGCTGGGGAGGAGGTGACTTTGAGCACGGAACGCGCCACACGCGCTGACGCATAGACGAGACCGAGACCACAGTGTACATTATTAATACGGTGACAACCTTACTGTGTACAAAACTGACAGTGTGTAGTGTAAATATAGGTAGGTAGACACCGCTTTTGAATGGAGATTTCATGAGAGTGTCCGGGGTGTGACATAGGCCTCCCTCAAAAATTTCCATGTCTTGCGGTTGGAAGCGGCCTGCATCCACCGCCGACCTGCAGTTTTTATAAGGTCGTCTGTCCATCTTGTCGGAGTTATCTATGTCCATGTTGAGGAGATACGTAGAAGAACTCGGGTCATTGACATAGTCAAACGGATTAGTACGTTGAAGTGGCAATGGGCAGGCCATATAGCACGCAGAACAGATGGCCGATGGGGCCAAGAAGTTCTCGAGTGGAGCCCACGGACCGGCAAGTGTAGTGTTGGACATCCACCGACAAGATGGACATGTCATCAGCAGGGCCTCAATTCCTCTATTTTACAACGTCAACCATTCAAGTATCATTGCCGTTGCGTTTTGTTTCGTTCTTCAAAATGTCAGTAATTTGCAAAACCTCATTGGTAATTTGTTTGAAAACGTCAACACAATAGAATAACCTAACCTCATTGGGCATTAGTAGATAAAGAAGCAAAACGAAATAGTTGAAGTTTTGCTTTGGTTGAGAATTTTTTTTTTAGTAGAATCATCCTGTAACTTAGTGACTAATCAGGTTCGGTTTCACACCAAATTCATATAATCTTACATACTATAAATTCATATCTTAGGTACCTACATATTTTGCAAAATATGAATTTGGTGTGAAAAAAATATTACTTATTTCAATTTTTAATTGATAATAATTATAACGTTGATATTGTGCATTTTGAGTTCAGTTTGATTTCATTGATACGCAGATGTCGGGCGATTTAACTGCCAGGCTTAGTCCTTAAATCAATAGCTGTATAAATCATCTAGTAAATATGTAGTTTGTGAAACCTGCGACACAGGTTTCACAGCTGCGAGTATCACAACCGAGAAAAAATCAGCAGATTACTAAAACGTTTAGCCGTGAGAATCGAACACGCACTCAGCACTCGTCCCGCCGCGACACCGATTGAGGTTGTATTTTAACTGTTTAACTGGAACAAGTTGTTTTTTCCATTGAAAGTATTTCTTTAGATAAGCTATATCTATAAGGAAAAAATTAAAAGTAGGTACTTAGCTACAGATCAACCTATCTTAGAAGTCTCATCTACGTAGATACCTGTTTAAACAACCTGACGCTAACGTCCTGTAAGTTCACATCTCTAACTCGAGACAGCTTCAAGAAAACTTCAAAATGTTTTATTTTTATGCTGGATGTTTTTTTGACTAATATTGCCGATGAATCTTCAGTGCTGTCATACTGTAATGTCTCGTAAAAATATTGCGAACCACCGCTGAGATAATCACATTAAAATATGCAAGTATTACACGTGGTTGCGTGGTTCGCAAATAATCGTCTTGTGAATCACAGCTTGTTACAATGGATAATAAAAAAGTAATGAGCAGACGTTGTTTAGATTGATAAAGTTAAATAATGGTGAAGCATCGAAAATTGAAATGGTGCTGTTAAATTGAAATAATATTTTAATCTTAGTTGTGTTTTGTACACTCTTTTCTACGCCGTTGCATATCGGTGCTGCTGACCACCGCCATCGTCATACTTCGATTTTATCACAGGCGTAGCATTTTTTGTATACAAAAAAATTGCCACTAAAAACTAGAAAAAGTAAATTGGTCCATTTTCGAACTATTTATTTGTTTTGCATCTGAATGAAAGTTATATTTGTATTGCATTCGTGTTTGACTGTGATGATGGTGAATGACATGCACTTCGCGCTACTATCTGAGCGGTGTTAAAATCCCTGATTTTTTTTTCAGCTGAATCCAAACAAGACATTTGGTCTCGGTATAGGCTTAGAATAATCATCTATAATCATCTATACTTCTATACTATACTATTATTGTAAAGAAAGCTTTTGTTTGTCCGTCTGTAGCGGGTAATTTCCAACGGAACTGTTGCGCTCACTTGAATATTTTTTTATTGTCATTTAAAAGGTACGTTGAGAGATGAAATATACAAGTGAAGTCGGGACAGGCCGTTGGTAAGAAAATAATTGGCGAATAACTGAACCATGCACACAAAAAGCGGAAAGCTTCGAATAGCACTTCGCACTTAGGTAGGTACTTCACCGTATTCGGTAGGTTTTTTCCGAGCCGTTGTTTTTAATGAGATATTTATTCCTGCCCCGTGTTTTGGGATCTTGTCAGACAGCCTTATATTTCCTTGACTTACCTAATCGCTGGAAATGACTCACGGTGGGTGTCGAAGGTCGACGGCCTTCGTCCGTTTTGAAGCGAAGCCGCAACAAATTGAGCTTCTTAAAGTAAGTTCCGAGAACCACAATAAAAAAATACGCCGACCATCGATGATCAAAACAAAAAATGTGGTTACGGAATTTATAAAACCATAAGGCGAATTTTGAGGTCTCGACTTTTGATTCGATTGCCGTGAGTTCGTATCCCACCCTTACGTTAATGGATTTTCCTTACAATTTTGGTTTAATATGAACACGAGCTTAAGGTACACGGTAAAGAAAAACGTTTTGAAGATCAGTTAGTTTTTCAATAAGCGGTGATGGGTTTTCCAATCGTCATGTAGAATGCGAACTATTTTCAAAAAGTAAGTATGTGATCTTTGGATGTGCCATCTGACTAACCCCCTCGGCATCTTGTGTCCGAATGTCTACTGTCTTTAAGGAAACAGTCGAAGTCACCTTGGACGTGACTTGGACGACATTTCATTTTTGTCCATTTTTGGGGGCAGTTATAAGTTATTTTTGGCAAGTATCATTTAGCTATAGCAAACTGTCGTACGTTTGACTGTAAAATATATGGTGTACCTACTTAGGCATATTTCTCAAATTTACAGTTGCTAAGTACCAAGTTGCCACGTATCAACATGAATATGATGTCATAATGAAATTATTTAGCTTACAAATCTGCTATTTTGACTTTAACTGATCTAGATCAGCGCTAGTCTGTATTATTTTATTAAAATAACCCTGAGCCTGAGCCAGCAGGTATCAATAGGCAAGTAAATGCGGCAATTACTGCAATTTAAATGCGACAGACATACAAATGCACTCAAGGACAATAATATTATGAAAGCGTTTTCGTAATCATTATCTGTTGGACATTCAACTCTGCGCACAATTATTCCCAAGAAACAAACTAAGGATTCGAAACAATGATTATATTTATTAATAAAATAGTGCCGTTTAAAAGCGATTTTTTTTTTTCAGATAGGTACAGATGTAAAGTAATGAATGAGGGACACAGTAACATACAAACTTCTGCAAGATAATGGTTGTTAATACTCTTACTCTTAATATGTATTTGGACATACCTCTGACTACCCCTTAGACATAAAGGATCTTAATAAATGCATAAAAGATCTGAAAGATTGTAAAATATCTAGTAGGTACTCCTCCGCCAATCTATACCAAAAAAGTTTCTTCAAGATTTTCACGCTAAAGCCACCCAACCACCCACTTTCCACAGCAAAACTTGATGGTCTTCGACGTGTTTCACCGTGAAATCAAGTTTTTTGATTTTGCTGATACTACTCCCAGATTTACCCTGACTAGCCTGGCATAAGCAAGCCTGTGGAAAGTGGGTGGTTGGGTGGCTTTAGCGTGAAAATCTTGAAGAAATTTTTTTGGGATAGATTGGCGAAGTAGTACTGGATATTTTGGAATTTTTAAAAAATAATCCACGATGGAAACCAGGTGAAGAAGCGCTGATTACAGTTTTAGAAATGAAAGTGACAAGAACAAAACATTTTGTAAAGCATTGCTAAATTAGCGTGAATATGAATAATGGCATAAGCACTAGTGTAAATGGAGGTTGAAGATTGTGGTTGGTATTTTTCTTTATGCAGTTTCCTTGAATTTTTTTCCTCTACTGTTGACAATGTGTGGTTTAGTATTCGGATCATGCTTTAAAGCTTCAAATGCAGAGTTAGTATTATTTACGTTTGACAAAGGTGGTCAGGAGGAAATTTTCCATTTAAAATTATGAAGGAAGTCCTTACAAAGTCTTTGTACTCGTAAAGATCGAATATTATTCCATTTTCGCGAAAGTTCGATGACTACTAAACCGATTTTGATGAATGTTGATGAAAATGGCAAGTCCTGCTTTGACACAAAAATAAATGGTCACGTTAGACTAGGAGCAAGATATAGAGGCAACACAGCGACTCGGTGTATCAATGTCAATAGGCATTTATTCAATAAGACCGTAAGTAGAATTGGTTGGTGAATCTACGCTTTCTGGTGACTAATGTCTGGTTTCTATAGCCAAGTTACGATGACTACGTTCTATCACACCCGTTGCATTTAAATTCCTTTTTGGTTGGTAACAATTTTAGTCTTATAACTTGAGCAAATGTGTTCGAGTATTTGTTGAAGAGTAAACTATTAGGAAAAAACATTTTCTTAGAGCTAAAATGCATCAACTATGTCTGTACTGTAAAGTTGAGGCATTGACCGGTAGCAAAAGTTCAGGGGTTAGAGGGTCTCACTAGGGCACAATGATGGCGCCACCATATTTGCCCTACCAACAAGATGTACGTAAATGACACCAGGTGTCATTTTGTTTGTGGTGGTGCTACCGTGGTGTCCTATTGAGAGAGGGCCCTAAGGGTTGTGATAATCAGCAACATCATCCATAATCTTATATTGCCCTTAGTTTCCCTTTGTTTGATCGTCTTGATTACTACGGCTCATGACTTTAGTTATGTCATCGGTCCATCTTGCGACCGATATTAATATTATTAAATACATACAACGGAGATTCCCTCGACAGAACAAAATCAACCTTTATAGGTTGATTTTCATTCAGGAGGCCGTTGTCATATAAACTGACGGTTCTCTGTCTTGTGTCACTTTCGCGCGCCCCTATAAAGCCTGTCTCTGGTCTCGGCCTCCGGTCTCGGTCTCGGGTGCGAACCGCCACCTTCACAGCAATCATTATCAATCGTTTCTTGGTATTACCAATGCATTAGCCTAGCCCGGCTACATACGTACCGCGTCTCGTAAAGATTAGTTGTAGACCCCTAACTAAACCAAGGTGATTGTGGGCTATTTATAGATAGGTAAATAATAATGTCTCAAGGTACTTAGTGACTCACTTAAGCTACGTTGAAACTGAGCTGTTAAAACCAGTGACAGAATCAATGCTGTGGATCGACCGTCAACTGTTTTATTTAAACCCCGCGTGTCAGGCAAAACCTTAATTAAAAACTCGATTTACATGTTGCTGGCGTCGGTTTAGTCGTAGCTTCAAACACGTTACAAGCTTGCAGGATAATGAGGGTATGAGATAACTCAAATGGGTCCATTGACTTGAACCTGCAATTTGTGTGAGTAACCATGTGACTCGTGACGTCAGAACAGGAATATTTGTGTTGCACTTTTTACCCGAAATAAGCCCCCAGACAGTTATCTTTTTCGAGTGTGTGTATGTATGTATATCTATATTTTGGTGCCACTCTGCAGCCTAAACGGCTCGGTGGATTTTAACGTATGAGGCAAGTATGAAGTGTCATAAATTTGGATTGATTGTGGAGTGCTAGATATATGATTTAAAAAAAAAACACGGTTTTCTTTTCGATCGAGCCAGCGAAGTGAGCAAAGATCTTAGTGGCAATTTGGGCGATTTTGCTTTGTATGTTTGTGGGTTTAAATGTTTCACGAATTCTTAATTGTTAATACGAATTCGCGTGGGTCAATAGGTTGTGCTATGGAAATTTATGGTGGAGCATTATATGCAAGGATTTTATTGTTACTTATACTTCAAAAATAAGAAACCGATTTAACGAGAGTTTGTTAAGAGTTTTGACGTATTCGTAGTTCAGGTTAGACTGGCTGGATAATAGCTAGATAGCGGGTATCATAGGGAAAAGCAGTAAGTAATTGCTTTTTTTTTTGATAAAAATTGAATTAAAAATTAAACCCCAACTCGGCAGTTATAGTAGTACTGACTTGAAACGTATAGGAGTAGTCAGAAGCTAGTCCAAATATAAGCCAAACGAACGGTGCACGACACGAGATCTCAGTTCGCGTCGAACTACTAGTGATATTTTAGATATTCTTACCTTTATTTTTAGCTGCCTTCTCGCGCTGACGACAACGAGAGAAACAAAGAAGACCAAATGAGACCTTGGCCAAGGCGAATCTACTATTTTGTAATTATGTTTAAACTGACAGCTGTCAAAGTCAGCTCCTTCTCTTTCACTATTACAACTCTTCTGTTACGACGTGCAATTTTATAATTATTTTAAATACAGTCCATTCTACTTATGTTATTACCTTTTTATTATACTTACATCCTAAAACGTTGAGTATTCATCATGTTGCTGCACATACACGTTCAAAAATAAGTTACACAAAATCGTTTGCTCCAAAAACTTGTGAGCACTTGGCACCATTCCAATAATACCTGCGCATCCTCACGATCGGTCTGGCATTTCAAACACTGAGGAAACTGCAAATACAGACAAGCTAAGCTTTTGCAAGATTTAGATGCTGATTTTGTTCAGCACGCTGCCTACTAAAGCACCTACGCGCCAACTTTACGAGTTAAACAATCAGCTTCCTTAGTACTAAGATCATTGACATTGTAATCTGCTATTTTAAGCAAGAGCCATGTTGGCCGAGTTGTATAGTACCTTGACTTTCGATCTGAAGGTCGTGGGTTCGATCTCCGGCCGTACACCATATTTCGTTTCCAAAAATTTATATGCGCATTAACACGAGCTCTAAACGGTGAAGAAAAACATCGTGAGGAAACCAAGTTAGCTTTCTAATGGCGGCGATGGGCTTGCAACCTGCCACGTACCTACGAAATGAAAACTTCTGCCAAAAGGTATGTAAGTACCAATTATGTATTTAGACATACATCTGACTACCCTTAGACGTCTTCAAAGGATCACAAATAACTAAAGATCTGAGAGAATCGTCTTGGGGGATAAAGTCGTGACGATGTTTCTTTTCATTTTCGTTTTACATTTCTAATAGCATAATAGGTACTTTAGCTTTGCAGTCAAGGTGAACTACAGGCAGATTTATTCGCCCTTGATACACCAAGGTAGACTGACAAGATGGACCACGACGGGTAAAGATCTGCCCCCTGATTGTCTATCTTTGATAGTGACCAAAAACGGTCTCAAAGTGTCAAATATAACAGTTCAGTGACCACACAAGTGGCTCTGTCATTCTCATCTTAACGAGACCGAACGCGACAAAAGATACCTACGCGATCGTTTTGTCAGTTTGAGACCATTTTGAGGTTTGAGACAAGTTAGTTAGACAATCAGTCTGCGGGTCTTTTTTATCATAAATACTGTCTACTTATTGGATAGTTGACTTCACTGTCAAATGGTTTCGCCTGCAATGGAAATAGCATGGTAAATTTTGAAATACCTTTATCTAGCTTTTCACAATATCAAAGTGCGTCTATGCTTTCTACTCCAGTCATTTTCTATGACATTTCAACGTTACGACCACATTTATTTTATGACTACAGAATGTCAGATTTTGCCCTGAACTTACCGAGTAAAACACTCATTCTGTTGTATGGGTATTTCTTAATATTATACATACCTACCTACTTATCAGAATGTATTGAGGTACTTACTTAAATCATTATAAAACGCAAATTTTAAATGCATCCCAAAAATTGCACCCAGACGGGATTTGAACCAATTTGACGCGCATCTTGACTTTACCGCGTAGCCATGGACCAACTAAGCTAGTGGGCAATTGACGTCACAAGTAAGGTAAGTCAATCAAGCGGAAAATGACTGGCGACATTGTTTTTTGATACGTTCGTTTCGTCCATGACATTACGACAAGATTTGACGTATAATTTCAGTACATTACGACTCGCCCGCTCCGACCGACACGGCGCCTTGGCCGTACTGAATCACCAGCATTCATTCTATATGTAAGAGCTAACCATCCTTATACCCTGCAGGGAGTGATAAACAGACAAAATATATCTATTAACAAGATAGTGTAAATTGGTTTTAGTGAAGGGATCTAAGAAAGTGCATGGTGGGTGACGCAAACAGTATTGGTATTGGTACTCAAGATTCAAGTGTTTCCTGACTTATAAATAACGTATAAGGAAATATAGTCGTTTAGATGTGATTCTGAAATCGTCTGTCTAAGGAAATTCCTTATTGGACGATAAGGTCAACTCAATGTACTTGCATAATCCAGTCACAGATAAAATAATTCAGTTACGTTAGTTCTGGCTCCACATCACTACACAGGTGCAAGTTTTAAATGAAGACAGTTCCTAAGCACAGAAGATTTCAATCGTAAAAGTTTTTTTATTTTAAATATAGTGCAACGGAATCTATTGAGTCATAGCCAAGAAATGTAGAGTAGGGTGGATGTGGGCTGATTGAATAGTTAGACGTACAGTTGCTGGCACCTGATATGGCACACTTTGCGTAAAGACAAACATCTTCCATTCCTAATCATACCTATTAATGACACAAAGGCAACTGTGACCCTTTTTTTCAGAATATTTGTTAAATCAAAAATCACCAGTAGGTACCTAATCAAATAATCAAAGTAGGTAAGATGATCTTGATGTGGCGGACACTGTTTTCATTGCAAAAAAACTTTGAAAGAAAAGGACTTAGATTCTTATAATATTAGAATTAGATAGATGTTGTGACGAAACAGGAAAACCGAACAACTAATCCAGTCGGAATTCCGTACATCAGATTAATGATGAGAATTCTCATGACTCACCAGAAATCATGCAGATCATCTTATTATAACATCAACTGACGGTATAATTTACGGTTATGTTTAATAAACAAAAGCCATAATGCATTTGCGATAATGATTTTGCTCCATTGGTTTGTTATTCTGTTTTAATAACATAATAATTTTCGGAGATGGGCTTGCAAACTGCCACGTATGGGATACTAACTTCTGCAAAATGTAACCTTATGTCAAATAGGTAAAGGCCAATTTAGATAGACATAACTCTGACCACCCCCTTAGACATTTTCTAAGGATATCTAAATACCAAAACGATATGAGAAAATGTCTACCACGCAATGTAAATACAGTCATGATGTTTTTTTAGGGTTCCGTAGTTTAATGTCTGTATTCAAAAATCATTTAACCTAATCTGCAGTTCCAATCTTGTATAGTTTGCTATAAAAAAACTTTATTAACAAATAACTCTATTAGAATGTGCTTCCAAATCAAGTATGAATACCAAAGAAGTATAATAGACCAGCCAATAAGGGCTTATATTGCATGCATGCATATATAAAGGCGAATCATTATGCTAATAGTGCTTATGTACTTACCAAATATTTCAAAATTTCACAAAACTCGGGTTTCGACCAGGAGTATTTATTGTTCATTGTATATACGGTAATAAATATGCATAACATTTTTCATTCCATCTATTCGAAAAGGACGACTTTGTTCGCCTTTAAGTGCGCCCAAAGTAGATGATTCCTCTTCAAGGAACTTTTAGCGGGCAGTAATGAGTTTTTAATCCTCTTTATAAATTTAGCGGGCAGTAATGAGTTTTTAATCCCCTTTAAGTGCGCCGGAATTATCTTTGCCGCGCACTTTAGAGGTACAACTACTTTCCACATTCATTCATCTCGAATCTACCAAGATGAATGAGGGAGGACTCTTAGCACTATAGCATACTATAGCATAGCATAGCATAGCATAGCATAGCATACCATAGCATAGCATAGCATACCATAGCATACCATAGCATACCATAGCATACCATAGCATACCATAGCATACCATAGCATACCATAGCATACCATAGCATAGCATAGCATAGCATAGCATAGCATAGCATAGCATAGCATAGCATAGCATAGCATAGCATAGCATAGCATAGCATAGCATAGCATAGCATAGCATAGCATAGCATAGCATAGCATAGCGCGATCTAGAAAACGGTCTTTTTTACTACCGCCATCTAGTTTGTTTTCGTGGAACTATTGAGCAATTCTAGCGGAAGAGTTTTTTTGTTTGAACGCGCTAAATCTCAGGAACTACCAGTCGGATTTGAAAAATTATTTCTGTATTTGATAGCTAAACTCTTGAGGAAGGTTATAGGCTACTTTTCATCATCATCATCACCATTAACCATCACTACTCGGCGCTGCTAGTATCAGATAAAAAGTCTAAATAAAAAAATTTAATCCCCGATTACTCTTCTCAAGTGGAACTTCGTCGATTTAACACATGTCATTCTTTTCTCTTCCCTTTTATTTTCTCATAGATTGTAATGAAAAGTAGAGTGTATCACTCGGGCGCAAAATATATTTTTGGCTCGGGCGACGTACTTTAAATCCCTCGCTACGTTCAGGATTCTACTAAAGAATCCCTCGCTACGCTCGGGATTCTACTCTAGAATCCTTCACTTCGCTCTGGATTCAAAAAAGCGCCCTCGCCGTCAAAATATTATTTTGCCCCCTTATAATACCATCTACTATTGTTTGATGGTAGGTAAGTGGGTAACGTAGCTTAGAATTTTTGCAACACCCTTGTTTCCTGGCTTCGGTTGGAATGTAGCTTTACAGACGTCGTCTAGTTCTCTCGTTGCCTATATGCTCGTTGCCTTTGTGAGTCCAAGTTAAAAGACTAAAGTTTGAGATTAAACTCGGGTTGTAGACAAGTTCTAACTAGATCGATTAAAGTTTCTGATACAAAAGACATCAACGCGCTGCGAAATAGGTATTGTGTATGTGTGTGTATTCTAACTACCCATTTGCGAGACTTTGTTTAAAATAACGAGATAGTAACATTAGTGGACAAGGTAGACAGAGAAGGTTGTCTTGATACAGACCTCTATAAAAATTATGGAAAAAATATAAAAAATCCTGATCAACAGCGACACCTAGCGGTGGGTTAGAAACCATTTGAATACTCCATAAGGCTGAGACTCCACCAAAGCGGAGACGAGAGGAGATACGTTTAAACAACCAATAGAACTTCGATATTCACATCTCGTGATACAGACGTGTGAATAACGAAATTCTATTGGTTTTTACCCGGCTGACTGTCAAGTCACCCGGGTTATGTAGATCGCGCGTTTCTATGTATGTGGGTTCGTTCGTTCGTTCGTATGTAAGTAATATTCTTTATTACCACGTTTCTCCTAAACGGCTGGATGGATTTTGATGAATGAGGTATCGTTAGAATCGTCTCCATCTCGATTGTGCTCTAGGATACTTTTTATTTCGATAAATCAAATAGTGCGGCTAAAAAATGCAACAATGTGTGAATTTTCAAAATGAAAATCACGCTATCATATCAAAATCCATGTCAAAATCAAGAGGTTGGTGGACTGATATCAAATATATTTTTTTTAAAAATCTAACATGACATCTTCGAAGACTAAATCGAGTCTCAAAATTTTTGAAAATCTATTTTTCGCCCTAAATAGAATTGCTAACCAAAACGCAAACTAAAACTTTATATTTAGTCACACGCAACGTTTAGAACAAACTGCATCGAAATTGGTTTAGCCATTTAGGAGATATCTCATATTTAAGAAATAACTTACGCATTTAATTTAGGTACTCACAGAGCCATCTGTGTGTCAACTGTGACAACAACGTTTAAGAAAATGCGTACGGCATCGAACCCTAATACCTACATAATAATAAAATTGTAATTTAATTTTGTTTTGTGATTGATAAGATAATGCTGTTTCCAACTTTTCAGTTCAGCCGGGTTTTTTTATTTTTGAATAAATTGCTTGTTTAAACACATCTCCTCTCCTCTCCGCTTTGGTGGAGTCTCAGCCTAAAGTGCAAAACCTAATGTCACCAAAATCGGTCAAGATGTTTAGGGAACACGAACATCTTACACTACCTTAATTTTATAGGTATGAGTTTACAAAATACACAATAGATTTGATAAGTTGAAATAACTATGGATCGACATTAACCGATCTATTAACCGTTCCATATAATGTATCTGCCGCACCAAGACACTGTCAGTGTTATGTGTCGTCGACTGTCCATTCCTGATTCTGATGGTGAATTGAGGGTAGTCGCGGATCCTACCCTCAATTAGCGACGGTGACTCCAGTACATCAGTCTACCCGTGACCACGAGAGCTGTAACGCACTCGAAACGTCGGGAAATAATAAACAAAGGTAATTACGCGATAAAGTCCCGTTAGTTCGTTTAAATTAGTTCTATTCATTCATAGTCATTTACTTCAGTGTTGAATGCAGTCATCTTTTATTTTGTGTATACACTTTGCGTGACTCATAAAGTTTTTATTCACCCTTTGGTATTCCCACGGCTTTAAAACAGACGGGATCAATTTCAAGTTTACTGTAAAACTAATCAAATGTATAACCGTATAGTTTTAGATTAGCTAATAAACTAAAGTATGGTTTTATGAAGTATTTACGCGCATGTGAAAACAATTTGTTTTTTTAACTTTCGCAATGATCATCGGGACGATCATATTGATAGTCGGGATGATCATATTGATCATATTGATCATCCCGTGACCAAAAACGCTGTAACGTGTTTGAAAAGAAAATGAAAGGTAAGTAAGCGATAAAATCCCGAAATAATAATTTATCATTAGGTTTTCAATTAACAATAACTTTATTTTAAAATTTTATGTGGTTACGGTTATGAAGTTTTTAATTTGAGTGTTAAAAGTGTTAAATCACACTTATAATAGGTATTTTTTTATCGAAAATGAAAATTCTCATCAAAATTTTATGAAATAGTAAATGCTTTTTTTATAGGTTTTGTAGCTTTCCATTAATTGTGTATGATGGTAGTTAAAAGGAGGAATGAAATCAAGTTCTGAAAAGAATAAGATGGATGTGAAATAAAATATTAATGGACTAAAAATGTACTAGTAATTATGTTATTATTATGTATGTATTATTGATGTATTTACAAATATATAAGTATTTTATCAGTTATCTGGTTCCCATAGTACAAGCTTTGCTTAGTTTGGGGCTATATGGCGCTGTGTGAAATGTCCAGCAATATTTATTTATTTAATGAAAGATGACATGAAGTTAGGGCCGAAACACATAACATTGTTGACAATGATTCGGTTTGTAAACGAGTATGACGTCACAACGCTGGATTTAGCGGCGCCGCGCCGCTAAAATCGGCGTTGCCGCCACCGCTGATTTCAGCGTCGCGTCGCCACAACGCCGTTATGTGTTTCGGCCCTTATAGCTGACCAGTCGCCGCCCGCACTGCATCGCCTTTTTGGCGTTCACTTGTTCCTTCACTTTTGGATTGCGATGCGGCGATCCCGCGGCGTTACGGAGTTGATGTAGTGAGCGTTGCTTCATAGAATTCCATACAAAAAAAACCGTGGCGATGCGGTGAGGTTCGGGTGCGGAGGCGACTGGTCAGCTATAATCTTAAGAGCGAGGTGAATGTTGAGATAATGCTAGAGCTAGAGTAGAAAAGGCAGACCTTTTTCACCGATTCTACATGGGCATGAATGGTGCTTGGTGATTGCTATAATATTGATGTTTTGAATGACAAGGGACTTTACAAAGGCCCTATAGGAAGTCCTTCTTAGGAATTACGAAATATGTATTTCTTTTGGGTCTCTATTCCACAGAAGTACATTATAGACCATGAAAAATAATACATGACAAAGATTTAATGATATCTAACTACTTGCAATATTACACACATCCTGTCAGCCATTCTATTTTTAAATCAATTGCTTATCACTGTAATTTTAGGGCATTCAAGGTTTTTAATTCACACTGAGTAATAAAAGAATGCTGACATGCTAACTATGAAATATAAGCTTTTGCCTGTGCCTGTTCTCACTTTTACTTAATTTTTCATCTTTATAATTTCTAGTCCCTTGTGCCGAAATGGTACTCATTTCATTTATTTCACGTCGCGTCCGTCGTAGGCAATGTACGCACTGCGATTTCTGTCTTGAAATCTCAGTAGGTCGTAGAAACGTATGTAAGTTTTATGTATAAGCTCATTATAATATCAGTAAGCGCAAGGTACGCGCTTATAGGAAAAAAAAAGTGTATATAAAACTGTGATTTGACATATTTTTCCGCTACTGCTGGCGACTCAATTATCTTTTGTACGAAATTCATGTATGTTAGTAAGTACATGAACATATTCATCGTTTTTTTCTACAATGGTAGTGCGCAATTTTTTTGCGATTGACAGCGCGATTTTAAATTCATGTGCAAAAAAAAAAATGAAATTGTAGTAAGTACATGTACAACACCGTGCGGTGCCCATCAATGAATAGGTACAGAATCACTGCGAAGTTGATCAGTCGGCATTACAAAGGGTCAATCTTCAGAATCAGAATCAGCGTCTTTGGTTGATCGCTATGGTGGTTTTTAAATATCGATATTATTGCTTTTTTGTACTTTTATTTCGAGAAGGAGGTGTCTAAATCTGCATATATATTCATATTGGCCCCTGAAGGGGCAGAGAAATAATATCGATATTTAAGGGGCGCCATAGCGATCAACCAGGTGCGCTGATTCTGAAGATTGACCCTTAAGAGGTATGCGTCAATAGAGTGTTAAAAGCACCGGTACTAAAAGCCCTGTTAGAAGGATGTACAAGGAGGACGTCTATATTAAGTTGTAGAATCGATCATGGTTAAGCTATGGCGCCTCTCACGTACAGTAGGAATGCACCGCAGCCGGTATATACCGTTGTACTTATGTACCTTCTTGAGAATCTGTTGACGTAATATAAAGTAGGTATTTCAACCTTAAGGTCATCCCCAGTCATCACATCTTATTACAATCATCATACCAATAAACTCTTCCATATAGGTTGCCACTTCAATTTAAAATTTACAACTGGCCCAGCCATTCCCGTACTCTCGCAGGAAAGTGCGTACTCGGACCTTAATCATGGGCAAGGTATTAAGTACTCTAATAGAGTGTTTATTAGGATTTCTGGGATTTTAAATTGATGGACGGATAAAGAACGTCATAAATCCGCTCAAATTCAAATAAATATTATTCTTTCCATCATTCTGACTGACATCTCTCTTGCTGGGGCCACACTACGGGGATATGGCAAATTATTTGCCAAATTTCGTATAGCCACAATACAGAATACCGGCAAATAATTTGCCATATCCCCGCAGTGTGGCCCCAGCATCAGACGTGTCTAAGGTCAATTAAACTGTGGTTTTTTTGTCATTAAGAACTAAGTAGATGATTTTAAACTGTGGAGGATAAATAGGTGTGTTCTACGAAATTCGTACGGTTCTACGAAAGCAGTTAAGCCATAATCGAAATACGGTATAAAAATAAAGTCCTTTACTCCGATATTTAGCGTCCATCATGTTGGTCTCCGGTTTTCAAAACAGGACTTGTATAAATACGCTGATTTATCGGAATCCAACTGCTGATGCCGTAATACAAGAAAAGCAGTTTATATAAACTAGTGGCTGCATGAGAGTCCTAGGGTTGGTATGTTAGAACTTTTCTTGACCTAAATATCTCAAAATTATATTGTTTAAACTCAGTCTCTAATAGAGAAGTATCAAGAATCCAGAAACTATTTTTTTATCTTATTCTATTAAAAGAGCAATATTTGTTTGATGTTTGATGTTTGTTTATTTCACATTCTCGAAAACGGCTCTAACGATTTCGATGTTTGCAGTACGGGTGTTTATGGAGGCGAAAGAGCAGAGCTCGGTCGACCAGATATTTGTTAAAAATTACAGTTAAGTAAACAAACATTAGGTATTTTGTTTGATCCTCCCAAAAGCCTCGAGGACACTCACATTATACACTGTTTGACGAAATCTAGAGAGTTTTTTATAATACAACAAGGTGATCTTCGAAATGACTCATCCGATATTCAAAAATAAGCTCACCAGTTTAAAAGTATGCCTATGGAATTAATTCCAGATGTACTTAGGCTCAAGGCAAAGGCGTAGCGAGCCGCTAGTAACATTATAAAACAGTGCAAAGCAATGTTCCTGAAAAGGAGCAAACATTTTCCCAAAAATATATTAAAACATTACCAGCGTCTGGATCGACAACACCCAGACACCCTACGAGACGAGACTAAGGCTGAGACTCCACCAAAGCGGAGATGTGTGAGATGTGTTTTAAACAACCAATAGAATTTCGTTATTCAGACAATGTCATCACGAGATGTGTGAATAACGAAGTTCTAATATTGGTTGTTTAAAACACATCTCACACATCTCCGCTTTGGTGGAGTCTCAGCCTAAAACGGAACCCTCGCTAAACTGAACCGAAGGGTTGACAGACGAACGGAAGGAGTCAAATGAAATACCTCCATCTATAGTCGTATTGCTCATTATACGGACTAAAAGTGAAGGAAAATATGTCATTTTTCCTTCAAATTTGATTAGTTTTGATACGTTTTATGTCAAAATTGAAGGAAAAATGACATTTTTTCCTTCACTTTTAGTCCGTATAATGAGCAATACGACTATAGTAACGATCATTAAAAGACTAATGACTCTTGAAACACTGTCGAAGTGAGCCATTAGTAGAAAGAACCATGGGCATCATTGCTTGAACAATGGACCCGCTTCGTCCAACAGTGATGAAACATATGTCATATGAAAGCTCTTGGAGTGTACTTAATTTCATTCTATTACAGCTAAGTTCAAATCCAGCGCGAAAATGGTGTTTTGGGGCAAAAACGGCGCGATAATGGTGGTTTCTTTGAACGAAACTAGTAAGCTGAAACTTGGAAGGTAGCTTTCTTTTCTAGTAAAACCATCCACTAAGGCATTTTATTTTCGAATTTCAACCCCTAAAGGGGGGAAAAGTAGTGCAAACGTTTATATAAACGTCCGGGGGGCCCAAAATGTCGCATGTTTCTTTGTTGAATAGAAACAAGCTAATGCTCACTTGCAAAGCCAAGTAAAAAGGTAAACGTAAGTCTATACGATGTATCAAACGATTATTCAAACCTATACGGAAATGTTTACGCAGACATGTAAATACTTCACATAAGGCTATGACACACCGAGGCTAGTCCTAGTACAAGATCTCACGACTGTCCCCAAGCTTTAGGATAGCTAAGATCTTGACCATAAAGCCTTGAAGATTATTTTTTTACAGCTTCTCATAAACTATACTACTCTATAGAATCTTGAAGTTGATAACCACCTCTTGTAAGCCTTATATAAGAGTCATGGGTTCGTTAAAAGTAACGAGTACATACGTTTTCTGCAAACATACTAAATTAGATATGAATCTGCATAAAATGAGCGAAATAAAGACATTCTCTCAGATCTTTTTAGGCATTTTTTAAAATCTTTCGAGTCTAAGGGGGTAATCAGAGGTATGTCCAAATACATATTTGGTACTGGACACGTTTTGCAGGAGTTAGCATTCCATACGTGACAGGTTGCAAGCCCATCGACGCTATTAGAATGCTAACTGGTTTCCTCACGATGTTTTCCTTCACCGTTTAGAGCTCGTGTTAATGCGCATATAAATTTTTCGAAACGAAAAGTCCATTGATGCACTGCCGGGCTCGAACCTGCGACCTTCGGATCGAAAGTCGAGGCACTAACCCACTCGGCCAACATGGCTCTGTTTATTATTATTTTTATCATCATCATCATCACCATATACCATCACTACGGGGGCAACGCCGCAAGGGCGATGCTAGTTTATGATATTAGAAGGATTATGTCGCCAGTCCGATAAAAAAAGGAAGTTTCACTCTGCCCGAGCCTGCAGTCGGTATGTCTGTGCCTTATGCGTTATGAACTATAAGTACTTATGTAGAGGGAGTAAGTAATTTAGTAGGAGTGTCCTCTTGCGTCAACAGGGTGTAACATGAACCTTGCCACGTACCCTGCTCGTGTAATATGAACCTTAGCTCATTGTTATAAGCGTGTATCAACAGCTTCCTGGCACTGGCTGGTCATGGATCTGTTTGTGAGGTAACTTATGTTGTTCATGCTTGAAAAAATTGTTCCTTGCGTAACGTTTGTGGTTACTTCATTATCACGACGTGACACGTCGTCAAGTTTTGTTAGGTCTTCATGTGCCTCGACTCTTATTCCACAAATCGACAATCTATAGAGCGATTATTATACTCATTTTAGTTTTCAATATGATGGATGACTGATTGATGTGATGAGTCAGAGCGGTAAACGTTTAGCCATTGTGATCCCAAGTCTACCAGTTCCAAAGTTATTTGAGTTTTAAAAACTCACGCCTTTACATCTTTACTAGATGATTTATACCGTGTCAGGAGGTAATCTTTGCCTACACTTAACGGGATACTGTAGTGCCTGGGACATTGTTTGAGATGGAGTAGGCTTGCCCAGCACCTACACCTGACACCATCCACTCATCTTGACCGGCCATATCGACATGGCCGGAACAGGAAGGACATGATCAATACGTGCGGGGCTGACTAAGCCGCGGGTTTCCTCAAGATGTTTTCCTTCACCTTTTAGAGCACGTGTTAATGCGCATATAAATTTATCGAAACGAAAAATCCATGGATGCACGGCCAGGATTCGAACCCACGACCTTCGGATCAAAAATCGAGGTTTAAACCTTAATTATTATTATTATTTGATACTTACCTACATTCATCTTGTCGTGTCTGACTGTAGGTACATAAATCCAAACATCAAAAATACGAGAACACTTGGCTATTAGAATACACAGATATTATTTATGTTTAGATAAGTACATACTTCTGTTCTCTTCCGTTACCTACGTTTCTTATGCTTTTAGTAGTAGGTCTTTCGTAACCTTCATTCAATAAACACTTCACTAAGCAGAGCCAATTGATATTGATATGACGACCTTTGTGGCGCAGTGGGTGAAGGCCCGCCTGAGACGCATGAGGTTGCGGGTTCAATCCCCTCGGAACAAATGTTTGTATGATCTGCAAATATTTGGCTCGGGTTTGGGTGTTTGTTAAGTATGTATAGGTAATAATGAATGTAATTACAAAAAAATCTTCACATAGTAACCGAATTTAGATAAACGTTTTTCTGCGCGTATACGCACGTTGTTGGACTTCATCTTGTAAAAGCTTAGCTCTCTGTAGTTCATCAAACATACACTCCGGAAAAGCACATGCATGCACGTACAACATACATAATGTGTAGATTCGTGTAAACATCTAAAACGAGATCGTTACCTAATTGATTCAGGCGGAAGTCCATCTTCAGATTTTTGAAGATTTCAAATCTATACAAAAAAAAAATATTGTGGATTTTCATGATAAAATCACCCGACCACCCACTTTCCACAGCCAGGCTAGGCTGTGGAAAGTGGGTGGTCTATGCCAGGCTAGTCAGGGCAAATCCGGGAGCACCACCAGCGCAAAATTGCTCCCGGATTTGCCCTGACTAGCCTGGCATAGTAAAGGTAGGCTGTGGAAACTGGGTGGGTGGGGTGTTTTAGCGTGAAAATCCTGAAGAAACTTTTTTGGTATAGATTGGCGGAGTAGTAGGTACCTACTAGATATTTTGTAATTTAAAAAAATGTAAAACGAGCGTAAAACGCGTATTAAAAACGCTTATTTAAAACCGCCCTCAAACTTATATACGCACGTACGTTACGTAAAACATTTACTACGAGTGATGTCGTAAATATGAATTAAAGGTTGTTTATAAATTTATTATGATACTCAGTCATGTTAGCACCAATTGAAGGTCTTATTATCACTACTGCCATAAGATGTTTTATCTATATTTATGACGATTCGGCACGAAAGTCTAATAAACAGCATTGGTACATTTTTAAGAAACTAACACATGGATGTGATTCAAGGTGGTTCATTTATACTACACAGTTAGGAATCATCAAAGAAATTTAAGTTACTTATATAAAATTAAAATAAATAATAATAAATAGTATAAGTAGTAAATAAATGACATCTGTAAGTACCCGTACCTGCCTATTGCTTTTCAATATTTTTTTTGTAAAAACATCAGATTATATTTGAGCTAGAAATTTTTCTCTTTCCTCAAAATTGCCAATGTCAAAGAAATACATATACCTACACATTTAAAAATTTAATGTTAGGTACCTTACACATTACCACTTCATAGGTAGGTACTATGACAAAACAGTTCCACCCTATTAAGAACGCTAGAAACCTTGCTATCTCTAATTTCATAATTATTATCAGATTTCATCCTCCACTGAATAAACATTTTTATGTGCTTACTATTTTATTTTACGATACGAGTAGATTTATAAAAAAAATTGCGTATTTAAACGAAGGGTTAAATAATAGAGTTCTATTGTATCAATAAGAATATAAGACTTTATTAATAAAAAAGTGTTAGCTTCCTAAAGCCCTTACGTTTAAATTATCAGATCACTTTTATAATACAATTAGCAACTTTTCACAAATTATTTCGATATTCAAAACACTTGAAAAACCTCAAACAGTTATTACACTTTTATTGCTGAAAGTATGTACCTAACTACCTAACCTACCTACATAACCATAATCATTCTTCTCCATGGGTAAGCTTAGTCCCAATACAAAAGACAGTCGACATTCCACATGTATCTATTACCTGCTTCATTCATTGAGTAATTGTCGTCAGTAAGGTGAAAACCGACGACGGCACTTGTACCTGGAATGTCTTAAGGGTGCCTCGGATGCAGACTTCCATACAATTATTGTTGTTAATTGTTTGCGTATTTAAACGAAGGGTTAAATAATAATAAGAGTTCTATCTATCGAGTATATTATTATCTAAACTATTATTATATTAGTATCTATAAACCGGGTTAGTGTAAATGTTAAGAGCCTACTGAGGTGAATTTGTCAAAATAGAGGTTTACCGTTTTAAAGATTTTCTTAAAGCAAATCGTATTAAGATAGTGAAAAACATACTCTAAGTACTACCAATGAACTGATCTACACTGTGGGCTATTTCATATTTCAATATTTTATGTATTTTTTTAGTAAATTACTGGACAAAGTACACAAAATATGAGCGCGGGGTTTTAAGCCTGACCGAACACTAAATTACTCAATTGAATTAAAAAATACGAAAACAACAACTTCAATATTTTATCTATCCTGTGCTCTATTTTTTTTTTCGTAGGTGTAGCTATATTCAACACATTATAGGCAAGAAAGTTGAAGATAAAACTTTCCATACATTTTTTCTATGGAGTAGCTACTATGAATAAAAGGACGATTCATTGCCAAAAATCGTCAGACGGCCGCGGCCATTGGAGCTAGGAGCACGTCACATTGCGTAAATACTATTAGCTAAGCTGTGGCAGAGCCAGTGACGTCACGTGACTGTGTTCTTACATGAGAAGCGGTCGCGTAAACGTGCTATGTCATATTTTCGATAAAATCAGATTACAGTATGTAAGGCATCTTTTGATAAAGATTTTGCCTGGCATAAAAAATGGACTATTTTCTATCAGCATAGGTACCTAAGTAGTAAGTAAGTGCCTATAGGTAAGTATACGTACGGAAGCATGCACATCCACATAGAAAGCTTTACAATCATTTTATGTTTTTATCATCTGGATTAAGTGATGATGATGCTGATGATGATGATTGTGGGGGTTGGCCTACAGTGGGTGGTGGAGGTGGAAATGATAACTCGGTGGTTGGTGATGGTAGTGGACTGTATTTCTTTGTTCTTATAGTAGGTACACCGCTGGATTCCTATTCTGCTACTGCTTGTTGACTTTTTCTTGGTTGATGTGTTGCTGTACTGAGCTCTCGAGTTGAACTGAATATAATAAAAATAGCTCCTGTATTTATACAAAATGACATCGATTAATAACCAATCAGAATATTGCTACCAAAAATTCCTCCAATTAAACAGTCGGACTTAATTTCCATACCGAGGTTATAAATATTGGCTACGCGAACTATAGGTACCTCATTATTCTTTCGACCGTCGCGTAGCAACCATCTTAAAATAGCATATTTCAGCCGTAAAACTAATTATATCTAGGTATCTCGATATAATCAAACATAAGTCTAAGTTTACATAGGTCATCATAAAAAACAGGCTAAAAACTTCAGACTTCCAAATAAAAACACAACATAAGTTTATACAATTCAAAATAATTAACCAGGCTAAAAACTTCAGACTTCCAAATAAAAACACAACATAAGTTTATACAATTCAAAATAATTAACCAGGCTAAAAACTTCAGACTTCCAAATAAAAACACAACATAAGTTTATACAATTCAAAATAATTAACCAGGCTAAAAACTTCAGACTTCCAAATAAAAACACAACATAAGTTTATACAATTCAAAATAATTAACCAGGCTAAAAACCTTAGACTTCAAATAAAACACACTAAGTCTAAGTTTATACAATTAAATTACCTAACCAGGCTAAAAACTTTAAACTATACGAAGTTGTCCGTAACAATGATGCTGATGATGATGATGATGATGATGATCGTGGAACTTTTTATTGATATGGGTATCAAATGAAAGATTTTGATGAGCGAAACACAATCATCATCGTCATCGTCATATCTTTATCTTTTCATATCGTCATGACTTCATAACTTCGTGACTTCGTATCTTCGTAACTTCGTAACTTCGTGACTTCGTGACTTCGTGACTTCGTAACTTCGTTTCTTCGTGACTTCGTATCTTCGTAACTTCGCAACTTCGCAACTTCGTATCTTCGCAACTTCGTATCTTCGTATCTTCGTATCTTCGTATCTTCTTATCTTCGTAACTTCGCAACTTCGCATCTTAGCAACTTCGTATCTTCGTATCTTCATAACTTCGTAACTTCGCAACTTCGCAACTTCACAACTTCGTATCTTCGTAACTTCGCATCTTCGTAACTTAGTATCTCCATGACTTCGTAACTTCGTATCTTCTTACCTTCGTATCTTCGCAACTTCGCAACTTCGTATCTTCGTAACTTCGTATCTTCAAAACTTCGTAACTTCGTTTCGTACCTTCGTAACTTCGTATCTTTGCAACTTCGCAACTTCACATCTTCGCATCTTCGTTTCTTCGTAACTTCATAACTTCGCAACTTCGCAACTTCGCAACTTCGTATCTTCGTAACTTCGTATCTTCAAAACTTCGTAACTTAGTATCTTCGTAACTTCGTTTCGTACCTTCGTAACTTCGTATCTTTGCAACTTCGCAACTTCGTATCTTCGTATCTTTGTATCTTCGTATCTTCGCAACTTCGCAACTTCGTATCTTCATAACTTCGCAACTTCGCAACTTCACAACTTCGTATCTTCGTAACTTCGCATCTTCGTAACTTCGTAACTTCGTATCTTCGCAACTTCGCAACTTCGTATCTTCACAACTTCGCAACTTCGCAACTTCACAACTTCGTATCTTCGTAACTTCGTGTCTTCGTAACTTCGCAACTTCGCACCTTCGTATCTAGAAGTTACGACGTTGCGAAGCTACGAAGATACGAAGATACGAATTTACGAAGATGTGAAGATACGAAGTTGCGAAGTTACGAAGTTACGAAGATACGAAGATACGAAGATACAAAGTTACGAAGATACGAATTTGCGAAGTTGCGAAGTTACGAAGTTGCGAAGTTGCGAAGGTGTGAAGTTACGAAGATACGAAGATACGAAGTTTTTCATATGGTCATAACTTCATATCTTCGTTCCTTCGTAACTTCGTGATTTCGTATTTTCGTGACTTCGTGACTTCGTGACTTCGTGACTTCGTAACTTCGTATCTTCGTATCTTCAAAACTTCGTAACTTCGTAACTTCGCACTTCACAACTTCGCAACTTCGTATCTTCATATTTTCTAGATACGAAGGTGCGAAGTTGCGAAGATACGAAGTTACGAAGTTGCGAAGCTACGAAGATATGAAGTTACGAAGATATGAAGATACGAAGTTGCGAAGTTACGAAGTTACGAAGATACGAAGATACGAAGATACGAAGTTACGAAGATACGAATTTGCGAAGTTGCGAAGTTACGAAGTTGCGAAGGTGTGAAGTTACGAAGTTACGAAGATACGAAGTTGCGAAGATGCGAAGTTGATAAGTTACGAAGATACGAAGTTGCGAAGATGCGAAGTTGATAAGTTACGAAGATACGAAGATATGAAGATACGAAGTTGCGAAGATATGAAGATACGAAGTTGCGAAGTTACGAAGATACGAAGTTACGAAGATACGAATTTGCGAAGTTGCGAAGTTACGAAGTTGCGAAGGTGTGAAGTTACGAAGATACGAAGATACGAAGTTTTTCATATGGTCATAACTTCATATCTTCGTTCCTTCGTAACTTCGTGATTTCGTATTTTCGTGACTTCGTGACTTCGTAACTTCGTATCTTCGTATCTTCAAAACTTCGTAACTTCGTAACTTCGCAACTTCGCAACTTCACAACTTCGCAACTTCGTATCTTCATATTTTCTAGATACGAAGGTGCGAAGTTGCGAAGATACGAAGTTACGAAGTTGCGAAGCTACGAAGATATGAAGTTACGAAGATATGAAGATACGAAGTTGCGAAGTTACGAAGATACGAAGATACGAAGTTACGAAGATACGAATTTGCGAAGTTGCGAAGTTACGAAGTTGCGAAGTTGCGAAGGTGTGAAGTTACGAAGTTACGAAGATACGAAGTTGCGAAGATGCGAAGTTGATAAGTTACGAAGATACGAAGTTATGAAGATACGAAGTTGCGAAGTTACGAAGATAGGAAGATAGGAAGATACGAAGTTACGAAGTTACGAAGTTGCGAAGTTACGAAGATGCGAAGATGTGAAGTTGCGAAGTTACGAAGACACACACACACACACGCTGCACACACATACCACGAAAGTGCTTGGTTGTATGTAACTATTTTTATTCTTATTGTTATTTACTTTTCTCTAAAACCTATACTACCTAGTGACTAGACATTATTTAACACACGGGAATTACTCACGTAAAATTATCGTCGATTTGGTTTAGATTTGAAAGTGAAATAGTACCTAGTGACTGTCGTAATAGGTATATGTTTTACTCTAAAAAATGTAAATCCGTCATTGGCTGTAAGAAACATAAATAAGTCGATTTATTACTACTAAGAGCTGTGGATTTTGTCTAATAAATAAATAAATAAATAAATAAGATGCGAAGTTTTTTCAAATCTGACTTGTAGAATATCGCGTTCAAACAAACAAACAAACTCTTTCGCTTTACAGAATTGGTATTAGATTGGTATAGATGTCAATACAAAATCGTTATGAAGTTATAAATTTTAAAACGTAAAAAATGTTTGCCGAAACTTTGACCGCTTTGTGTCAGAGCGGCCCGCACTGCGTGGCGCTTTCAATGTGTGCGTTCTACGCACACAAGCTTGAGCGCTACGTTTCCCGCCCGTAAATACCTAAAACTGACGAGCGGCATAGCGTCGGAGCCCTCTTAAGTACTTTTTGCTATCACTTTTCATTAACATGAAAAAAGTCAAGATAAAAACATTCTCTACGGTCTAAGGGCTCTACCTCACTAGGACACCACCACAGTTGCACCATTAACAAAATGTACGTAAATGACACCTGGTGGTATTCCCTAAACTCAGTTGACATCAATTTTATAGGTACTTTGCAGTAAGTACCTACATTGTTGTTTTCCTAAAATGATGGTGACTACTACGCCACGTTACGTTACATCAGCAATGTACCTACTGCATAGTTCCTATCAAATTGACGTCAAATGAGTTAGGGAATATAGGGGCTGGAACCTGGACACCAGGTGTCATTTTCGTAAATTTTGTCTGTGGTGGCGCAACTATGGTGCCCTAGTGAAATAAGGCCCTAAATGACACGAGAATATAAACATAGAGTGTGAATAATCAATTCCTACAATTTTATATCCGTTACATTGCAATTTTGTTTGCTTTATGCCTTATCCGATCATTCAACGTCTTGGACAATTCAAAAGTAATTATAAACTGATTGACTGCGTATGAAAATATGGGTGTTTTGTCTGGGGTACTGTTAAAAGCTGGGCTTTTGTCGTACAAATTCTGAAGTACCGTTCGATTCGTTCCAACGACAGTCTTGGTCAGTTAGGGATGGTTTATCATCCTAGTTTTATAGGGTTGTTATAAGTTTTAGTACATATGTATCTGTGTGTCTGTCTGTGGCATCATAGCTCCTGAACGGATGAACCGATTTAAATTATTATTTTTTTGTTGGAAAGGTGTCTTTGTAGAAAGGCTTAGAGAAAATCAGTCATTTCGGGAAAAGTTCTTTTTGAAGTAGGTACGTTATGTAGATCAGTACATTTTGACATTCAGACCAAACCACCCGGAAGGAGGTTTTCTTAGCTATGTTTTATGAAAATCTGTTCAGTCGTTCGAAGATCATCAGCTCTTTTCTAGTCGATGAAGGGATTATGTCGGGGGTTTTTCATTAAATTTTCAATTTGATTGAATAATTCATTAAATTTTTAAAACGTTCGTAACAGTCCAAATAAGGTTTTAAAGGAAAAAATGTACTTACTTATTTTTTTTCTGGAAATAAAAAAAATCTGAAAGTTTGTGCGTCTGAATTTATTATAATGAAACTTGTATTTGATATAGCTCGTGACTTTGAATAATAAATCTTAGCCCACTTTTAGTAAGAAGGTTATCGCAAGGAAGCTAGTGGATCCCAATGTTAGATATTCAAAGATCATAAGGTAACTAACGAGGTAAGGTACTTTCTAGCTTTCCAATGCATTTCCTCATGGTTCGGGTCAGCCTGCAGATTAAGTTCTCATGAACCACGATTAGAGATTCGCTACTATGTTGCGCGGTTGCAAAGGCTCAACATGCAAAAACAATACATTCCTAAGACTGAGGTACTGAATGGAGTGAGACGTAGTAGGGGACAATTTTTATCCGGCCAAATAGTCCGGCTCAATGTTTTTAAACGAATTATTTGGCCAGAGATGTAGGATTATGTTTTTGGGTAGAAAGTGTGTTCTTTTTGTTTTGTTCGAATCAATACATCTAAGACAAGCTTTAATAATTTAGACACTTGTGACACTTCTCTTGAGTATTATAGAAAGGAATATTTATATGGTTTTATTTTATTAATTGGATCATATTTGGACGGGCCTTAGTGTATTAAGTATTTATGGTGTCCTTGTATAGATGAAAGTTATTTTGTAGTTTCAATGCTTCAAATTAATTGTTGTAGTGTAGTCTATAAAAGCACGCCAACATAATTATAATGGTCGTAGAAGACGAATATGCCTATGTCAATTTATAATCTGAAAAATAACGGTTTACGCATGACGGCTTTACAATAGGCCAGCCAATTTTGAATCTAATAGGGCAACTCTAGCCGCGTGTGAAACGTGCGCAACTTGGCTCTAAAATAAGTTATGGCTAATTCCCTTCAGTCTCTGGAATGCAGTTGCGACCGTGTTCAGTTATCTAAACACAGGCGCAGGCTCAATGAGTGGTACTTACTGCACCCGTAGTGTAGCCATAGACGAGCATTTGTCTACAATTAATCATCTACTCTCTACTCGGTGACTGTAATTTCATCGAAAATGAATGGAATCCAAGAATTATTGAATGATTTCATATTTCAATAAGAATAAAAAGTACCAACCTACTAGGTAGCTGATTTGGTACGTAAAGTCCCGCAACAGACCTTGGAATTACTTACCTAAGTACTGACTCACATGTTTTTTTTTATGTAAAAATAAAAAATATATCATTCAAAATGTGTTCGGAAATGTATAAAAAATATGGTAAAAACTCGACAAAAGTCTAACAGCTAACTAAACCTATTATTTTTAACCTAGGTACCCTTCACGCTGTCAACCTTGATAATGTACGACGTAAATGTAATGTCATTGGTAGACCGTACCTATTAGGTCTAAGTATCTCTAGGTACTTAGCAATGATATGAAATGTTTAACTCCCTATAATCTTAAACCAATTACAAAATATCATCAAAATCAATCAAGGATGAGAAGGATTACCCATTTCCGACATCGTTATTTCATAGTTAAACAAGATTAATGGATAAAATATAAGAAACATATAAGTATGGCAAGATTGTCTAAGGCACTTTTTTCCATTTATACTATAGATATAGATACGTATCACATTGTTAGCAAATAAATTCGACGAGTAGGTACCTACTGATTAAATATTTTTAGCAAGTGTTTTTTTCGGTTTCTTCGACATTTTTAGTGTTATTATGCTGCTATCGTTTTTTGTTTAATCAAAATGACTAAGCTTTTATGAATTGCTTGTTCAGAATTTAGCAAAGATAAAGTTTCAGTATCGTTGCTGCCTGGAATTTAGCCTTATCTTTTATTATCTATGAGCGTCACAAATATTTTGAAGTTTGCGCAACCCTATATCGAGTCTAAATTAGACAAATTAATTAAACTCAACAAAGCTTCTTTACTACCTATTTAAACCTCAAGTTTATAAAATGGTTCATACAGTTTGCAATAGGTAGGTAGGTATAAGTTAATTGTACAGATTCGATAAATCTAAAAAAATCTAAGAGTACAAAACTACGTACTCATAAATAATACCTAAAGCTCATCTTTATGCATAACATTTCCGTGTGCGTTTGTTCGTAATTCTTTTACTAAACAGCGTAGCCGATTTTTGTTTTGTACTTAGGTACCTACTTAGAATCACCGGAATGATCAGCTAGTTTTGAACTCGGTGACTAATTTTTTTTTAATTTTCCATCTGTGGCAGAACAACGTTTTCTGCTGGGTGGATAACTAGTGGATAGTTTAAAATCAAGTATTTTTTACTAAAATATAGCAAATTTTCCATACAAATAAGTATAACGGTTTTTTCATCTTGATTCTGTAACTGGACACTAGAGATGGCAATTAATTTTGCGATTGAAATGTCATGAGGATGTCATGAGAATATTTAGTAAGAATAGTGATAAACGGCTGCATGTTGAACTTTGACCTCGGCGCCTCAGTTCATTGAGTTTTGCGGAATCCAATTATCAGACAATAATTTAAAGTACGAGTTCTCTAAGTAAAATAAAATAACGTGATAGGTCGGTACTGAACTAAATATTTCTTGAGTTGATATTGAAGGGTAGCACAGGATATAAAAAAAATGCATGACGCTTTTCGAAATTAGCTATCTAAAACCGAGAAATTATTATTACGATCTTATCAAGACATAGGATTCCGTGGCTGAGTTGGTTTGGTTAATATAGCACTCCAACTTGAGGAGGATTCGAATTCCAAATTCCGTCGAAACCTAAGTGAGGTTCAAAATTACAAAATTTGCAGACGCGAGCAAAGCAAGCCCGTGCGCCATACTCAGCATCAAACATTTGCGCACTTTTTGTCGACTTTGCAAACCTTTATAGAACACACATTTGAATACTTATTGTCGCAACCTCGCACATGTTTCTGGGTGCACTGCGCAACTGGACTTTCCGCAGGTGTGGCAGAGGCAAACATTTGAACATGTCATCTTTGATGTGTGCCAAAAAACCGATACCCTCAAATAGTCAAAGTACCTGGGTACTTTGACTATTTGAGCAAACATTTGAACTTTGCCAAACGGTATTTTGTGGCTGGCCACACGTAGCTTTCAAACAAGAGTTCACTGCAGTGAAGCTGTGTATGGCGCTGGCATAATAAAATTAGTTTAGTAAAGGAGAGTTTAGTATATATAATTGTAGGTAATAGATATTTATGATTTAACTGCTAATCACAGTCAATATTTACAACTAACTTTAAGCTCTAATACTCTAAGATTTATTTTCCATAAATTATAACCTAGAACATAATATAATTCTAAATCATAATGAAGGATGCTTTAATTACTACTCGTAAACGTCAGAGTGGCCATTGAAGCTCTGAAGAGCGTTTTGAATAGAAGTGCATTTTGAGTCTGTCTGGGCCATTGTGCAGTGCACCCTCCGTGCCGCTCTATTGATTTAGTCCAGAGGGGCGTGATTGGACCGTGACACTACATCACTTATTCAGGACCATAATAACCGACAAAATTGGTAAAAAACTATGTGTAATTTTTTGTTTAACTTTAACCTTCACTGCGGCAACAGCACGCCAGCCAGCGCCATACGAATGCTTTATGTTCCATGCTTCATGTTCTATAGCAGTAGAAAATCTAGTGTAATCTATACATTTATTTTCAAAAACTAATCTACTAATATAGAGTGTGTAAAAACCCTGTCCGCTCCGTGAGGGTATTATTAGGTATCGATATTAGGTTCGATTTAGGTATTTTCGGAAAAACAGTTAAAAAAATTACGACGAAATACCTAATATAGATAAGTACAATTATCTTCCATTTAAATTTAAATACCGTACAGTATATAAAAGTAATTAATTTGCTCATAAAATTTCGCAATTTTGGATTTCTGGCCCCTATGCTTTGATTTTGTTACCTTTTTCTATTTGCTTCTTAACTTTACGCTAAAACATTAGGTACGTTCCAGGTACACAATGCAATTTTTTTCGAAAAAATACTCTTGGTTACAACATATTAGTTATCTCTGTCTAAATATAGGTTTCATTGACAATTTCCCAATGGAACTTGATATGATGGTAGGTACGAGAAGTCTGGCGCATTCATTTAACTGTCAACAGTTTTATTATCATTTAAGTATACTCGTATTATAAAAAACTATGGAGCCGTGTTGGCCAAGGGGTTTAGTACCTCGACTTTCGATCCGAAGGTCGTGGGTTCAAATCCTGGCCGTGCATCAATGGATTTTATCGTTTCGAAAAATTTATATGCGCTTTAACACGAGCTCTAAACGGTGAAGGAAAACATCGTGAGGAAACCCGCAGCTTAGTCAGCCCCACACGTATTGACCATGTCTTTCCTGTGGATATGGCCGGTTAAGGTGCTTATACCAGCCGATGACCTTGAGCGAATGGGTGTGGCTACTATTTCGGCCCCGCACCACCCGCACCTTCCGCGCGGTTCCGCGCCGGCCGCGAAATAGTTTTCGCGCGTAACCTAAACCGCAATTGAAGACATCCGTGGAATGGTAAACGAATGCTGAGACGCGAGAGATGCGGGTTCGATTCCCATTACGGGATACATTTTTACTAGATCTGCAAGTACCTACCTATTTGTTCCTGGTCTGTGTTTTGTGGTAAGTAGGTACCTACCTAGGTACCTAACTTCCTAGCATGATGTGTGTGAGTAACCTACCTAATCGAAATTCTTGATACCCATGACGGATTCCTAGTGTAGGGACTACCTAGTGGAGGTTTTATGTTATTGTATCGAGTAGGTACGTAAATAAGATACGGGTGGAATGATTTCGAAACAAAACCTCTAAGCTAAAGGAGAAAGGGAATACTGGACCTACAGACAAAATTACGGTTATAGGTGGTGTTTTAACCGTTTGGCTGAAAAATTCAAAAAAAAAACTGTATTTTGAGAACTTTCACCTTGAATAAAATTTTTAGCATGGTGACCTATTCATTCGCATAATGTTATTTGTCATAAAATCATACGACATACGTATCTAGTCATAAAATTTTGTAGTCATATTATTACATTCGCGTAATTATTTACAGGCATACATTTCTGATGTCCTAATATTTTTTAAACATAGGTAATGATAATGAGCATAATGGTTACCACTCCTAAAACTTTTTGTCATACTACATTTTGATACTAATTTTGTTAGAAATAAACATTTATGTCCTAATATTTATTGGACTTAATGTTTAGTAGTCCTAATTTACTGTTTTATCATAAGTAGGCAAAACAGGTCAGGTTTATAAAATGTTTCATACACCCACGCAGATAGGACTTGCTCACAGAAAGAATAAGTAGTTTTAGGTTTTTTTTATAGCACGCGTTTCACACACTTACGCAGAAAGGACTTTTTCACAGAAAAAAATAGTAGGTTTTGGTTATTTTTTTTTATAGCACGCGTTTCACACACCCACGCAGAAAAGACTTGCTCACAGGAAAAACTAGTAGGTTTTGATTATTTTTTTATAGCACGCGTTTTACACACCCACGCAGAAAAGACTTGCTCACAGAAAAAAAATAGTAGGTTTTGGTTATTTTTTTTATAGCACGCCTTTCACACACCCACGCAGAAAGGACTTTCTCACAGAAAAAAATAGTAGGTTTTGGTAAATTTTTTTATAGCACGCGTTTCACACACCCACGCAGAAAAGACTTGCTCATAGAAAAAACTAGTAGGTTTTGGTTATTTTTTTTATAGCACGCGTTTCACACACCCACGCAGAAAGGACTTGCTCAGGGAAAAAACAGTAGGTTTTGGTTATTGTTTTTTATAGCACGCGTTTCACACACCCATGCAGAAAAGACTTGCTCACAGAAAAAACTAGTAGGTTTTGGTTATTTTTTTTTATAGCACGCGTTTCAACACCCACGCAGAAAGGACTTGCTCACAGAAATAAATCACACACCCACGTAGAAAGGACTTGCTCTTAGAAACTGGCTCCTCTAATATGGCTAAATATTTTAGGATTATCAATGAATAGGAATTAAAAAATTATGACATTTATATTTTATTACTAGTTGAATTATTACAAGTGATGGTAGGAGTAGCGATGTTATTATTACAAATGCCTATGAATAACAAATATTGAACGTGAAACGTTATGGCATAATTTTTTTAGTCATAGTTTTAAAAGCCATAACGTTTCACGTCCTAATATTTGTTATTCATAAGCATTTGTAATAATAACATCACTACTCCTACCATCACTTGTAATAATTCAACTAGTAATAAAATAATAGGGTTTTACCTATGAAATTGCTGTTTTTCGGTACTGGTCATTTCAAATAAAAATATTTTGTGGTTTGGCTATGAATTATAATTTCAAATTAATGTTATATTAAAAACATGGGATTCTTTTTTCAAAATTAGTTATTTGTTTATTGATTAGCGTTATGTTTTCATCGCATTTGAATCTTTTTCGTCATCGTGGATACGTTAAAAATTCGAGTAATTATGGAATATGAGTCCCGTCGTGGCAGCAACGCGCCACAAGCGGCACGCAACATCAACGACGTTTACGGAGCGAACAGTACAAACGAACGAACCACCTGTTATTGGTTTGCCAGCTTCCATTCTGGAAATTTCGACCTGAAAATGAACCCCGTACTCATCCGAAAACTTTGGTTGACAATGACGAATTAAAGGCGATTGTGGAGTTCATCACAGCTTCTTAACAAACGGGATAAGCATTACTGCAAATGTGTAATTTGAATAACTGAACACAATGATGGAGAAGCTTGCAATCTCCAATCATCTTTGATCAATCGCTCGTCACCGATGCTCCTGCGCGACAACGCGCGACCTCATACTGCATAGTAAACGGTCTCCAAGTTACAAGAGCTAGGGTTGGAAGCTCTCTGTCATCTACCGTACTCACCAGACCTTGCGCCTATAGACTTCCACTTTTTCCAGAATTTGGATAACTTCTTGGTGGTAAAAAAATTGAATTCCCGAGAGGCAGTACAAAATGCCTTTGAAGAATTTGTTGCCTCCTGTCCAGCTGATTTCTTCAAGAAGGGCATAATAAACTGCCACGGCATTGGCAAAGATCTATCGATTGCATGGGTGATTACTTTGATTAAGAGAAATAAAAAATGACGTTAAAATTTTTCATAAAAAAAGGCAATTTCAAAGGTAAAGACCTAATATAAATGTCATAATTTTTTAAGTCCTATTCATTGATAATCCTAAAATATTTAGCCATATTTATAACTTGACATACAATTTAGTACGCATAATATTCATCGTCATAATAGTATCAAACCATACTACTTCGATAAACAAAAGTTTTTAATGTCATAAGTCATATTCATTGAAAATCATAAAATATTTTTGTGTCCTGTTGCGTCCCAAACTACTTCCTGCACTGTCTGTACGCCTATCCCTGCTTGAATTCAAGCAGTTCAACGATATAATTATGTGACGACTACGGTTTTATTCGAGAATCACATAGAATCGTAATGTGAGCTTCAACTCATTTATGGTGAGAGTGCCGACTGCTCGTCTTTCAACCTTTATGGATGCAGCGTTTTGGCCGAAGGGTGTTTTATACAGGCGGTTCCGTGGACGCCTGCGAGACACCCCGTTAGTGCGTACAGATAATACGTGACAAATTTAGTGTAGTGTTATTTATAAAATATGTATGTTAGTTGTAAGGTATTTATTGCTATGGGCCGTAGACTAAGTAAAATAAAATCTTGTAACTTATTCTAATGTTGCCTGAAAAAAAGTTTTATTATTATTATAGCTTACCCAGCTAGGATAAAATGTATCCTAGCCAGATTATTTTTTTCTGAGAGCAAGTCCTTTCTACGTGGGTGTGTGATTTTTTTCTGTGAGCAAGTCCTTTCTGCGTGGGTGTGTGAAACGCGTGCTAAAAAAAAATAACCAAACCCTACTAGTTTTTTCTGTGAGCAAGTCTTTGCGTGGGTGTGTGAAACGTGTGCTATAAAAAATAACCAAAACCTACTATTTTTTCTTTGAGAAAGTCCTTTCTGCGTGGGTGTGTGAAACGCGTGCTATAAAAAAAATAACCAAAACCTACTAGTTTTTTCTGTGAGAAAGTCCTTTCTGCGTGGGTGTGTGAAACGCATGCTATAAAAAAAAATAACCAAAACCTACTGTTTTTTTTTTGTGAGCAAGTCCTTTCTGCGTGGGTGTGTGAAACGCGTGCTATAAAAAATAACCAAAACCTACTATTTTTTCTGTGAGCAAGTCCTTTCTGCGTGGGTGTATGAAACATTTTATAAACCTGACCTATTTTGCCTAATTATGATAAAATGTGAGCAAGTCTTTTCTGCGTGGGTGTGTCAAACGCGTGCTATAAAAAAATAACCAAAACCTACTATTTTTTCTGTGAGAAAGTCCTTTCTGCGTGGGTGTGTGAAACGCGTGCTAAAAAAAAAAAATAACCAAAACCTAATGTTTTTTCTGTGTGCAAGTCTTTTCAGGGTGTGTGAAACGCGTTCTATAAAAATAACCAAAACCTACTATTTTTTTCTGTGAGAAAGTCCTTTGTGCGTTTGTGTGTGAAACGCGTGCTATAAAAAAAATAACCAAAACCTACTAGTTTTTTCTGTGAGCAAGTCTTTTCTGCTTAGGTGTGTGAAATGCGTGCTATAAAAAAAATAACCAAAACCAACTGTTTTTTTCTGTGAGCAAGTCTTTTCTGCGTGGGTGTATGAAACATTTAATAAACCTGACCTAGTTTGCCTACTTATGATAAAATGTGAGCAAGTCTTTTCTGCGTGGGTGTGTGAAACGCGTGCTATAAAAAAAATAACCAAAACCTACTATTTTTTTCTGTGAGCAAGTCCTTTCTGCGTGGGTGTGTAAAACGCGTGCAATAAAAAAAACACCAAAACTTACTATTTTTTCTGTAAGCAAGTCCTTTCTGCGTGGTGTGTGAAACGCGTGCTATAAAAAAACCTAAAACTACTTATTTTTTCTGTGAGCAAGTCCTATCTGCGTGGGTATATGAAACATTTTTCAAACCTGACCTATTTTGCCTACTTATGATAAAACAGTAAATTAGGACTACTAAACATTATGTCCAATAAATATTAGGACATAAAGGTTTATTACTAACAAAATTATTTTCAAAATGTAGTATGACAAAAAGTTTTAGGAGTTGTCACCATTATGCTCATTACCATTATGTTTAAAAATATTAGGACATCAGAAATGTATGCCTGTAAATAATTATGCGAATGTAATAATATGACTACAATATTTTATGGCTAGATACGTACCTATGTCGTATGATTTTATGACAAATAACATTATGCGAATGAATAGGTCACCAAATCAAGGTGATCCTATTGTGTTCGAATTGAATAACCCCGCATCCACACGTTGGGGCCAACGTTGGTCCCAATGCCTCTCACCAACGTGTGGTGCTGACAAAATAGCTTGGCGCCAACGTTGGGGCCAACGTTGGGGCTTGGCCGTGCCGTGTCGGTTTTATCAAAGGAAGTTGGCGCGCCAACGTTGGGGATCCGTCCACACGTTGGCGCTATGCTCAGTCCCGTTTCGACGCGCATCGTGAGCGCACGTGTCGACTGACGAGCGAGAATGTCATCGTATTCCTTATTTATTGTGTTTGTAGAACTATCGGGCTGAAATTTTGCACACTTATAGATTCTCGGTGACAATGAAATATTATGGTATCAACAAGCTGATCTGATGATGGAGTCAAGAGCTGTTCAACAGAACTCCTCAGTAAATAAGCCGATTGAGTTGAAACTCGGCATATTTGTCAAGTTCTGACTACAATGTAATAATATGGTGACAGCGAGCTGATCTGATGATGGAGTCTACTATTTTTTTTTATGTTACGGGAACCGTGCAATTTTTTGGGATAAAAAGTAGCCTATGTCCTATTTCCGGTTATTATCTATCTATATTTTAAATATCACCCATATCGGTTAAGTGGTTGTCGTGTTAGAGAGGAACAAACATACATCCAAACATCCAAACTTTCGCTTTTATAATATAGTGTGTTGTGTGAAGTGTGATAGTGACATGATGTGATGTGATTATGATAAAATTGGTATTCAGTAATGTAAAATCACTTAGAGAAATTTCAATTTCTGTATCGGACGCGCAGACATCGGACGTCTGCACGTTGGCTCTGACGGAACAAGACTGGTGTATCGCCAACGTGTGGATGGTTCACGAAATCTTGGCGCCAACGTTGGGACCAACGTTGGGGCCAACGTATGGAGCCGGCGTAAAAGATTTTTGACTTTGACTTTGGATGTTTTACCAAGGATGTTCTAGTAGGTATACCTACTCAAGCATTATCACTCCAGTTTCAACTTGAACTTGTTCGGTCTCTGTACATGTAAATGAATAATAATGTAGGTGAGATCAGTAGGTACGGTAGACACCTACCCAACAATAATAAGTAAGAATAAGAAGAAAAGAATACGGGTCGCTCTGATGTGTCGTCGGTGACCCAGATACATTACCTTTTCTCGAGTGTATTTAAAATAGTAAGTAAAATACATACCTACTTCTTTACATCTATCTTCGTTCATTTGTTCTTTCCTACCTATAGGTACCTACCTACTGTCCGCGCGCGAGTTGAGTGCAGAGTATAGGAATCGGCTAGTGTTGAATTGAAGGACAACACATAGCTATACATACACAGCACCTATAGGTACCTACTGATTTGTTTTACAATGTGAATTGACTCTTATGTACATGCGCCAGAGAGGTCCTACCTAACTATTTATGTAGTAGGTATCTTATCTAGTGGTAGTAGGTATAGGTAGGTTACACGATATCATTTTCTTTTGGAATTGTTATAATACCTACCTACTTACCTACCTATTTTTTTCTTTATCGGGAAGTTGTCTTTTGCACGACCTTTTAAAATAACAAACATAGGTACTTAAAATCATGAAAATCTACATAGGTACTTAATATTTCTAATAGGTAGGTAAGTATTAACAACAAATTATTATCTAACACTAAATAAAGTGTCCATGCGCTAATAACATTTAATTTCGTAACACTAAATAAAACGTTCATGCGCGGATAACTTAGATTAGGTACTAAATAAATCGTCTGTGTGCAAATAACATAAAATACCAATAAGTCGACAGGGGGGGATGGGGTCCGCTTAGATCTTAGGGCCCAAGCCAGCCTCACGTGCCAGTCCGTACCCCTGCTGTATAACGAACGAGGCTCTGGCGTCGGCTTACCCTTCGGGGTTGGGAGGTCAGACGGCAGTCGCTCCCGTAAAGGCCACAATTTAGCCAAATAAATATGGAAAGTCAGAAAAGGAATACTGCCATGGATAGGGCGCCGCCGCAAAACGGCGCGCAGGAGTTTCGCCTGTCTCCTGTGGCAAGTGGACAAGGGCTACCGTGTAGACTGGGGCGGACACGGCCAAAGACGTTAGCCCCCACCCAAGCAAAGAAACTCCGCTTCGCGACATGGAACGTGGGCACGCTGACCGGGCGCGCAAGAGAGCTGGCCGACGTACTCTCCAGGCGGAGGGTGGCCGTGGCGTTCCTGCAGGAGACTCGATGGAAAGGCAGCAGATCCCGGTCCATAGGGAATGGCTACAAGCTGATCTACACGGGTGCGCCGAATGGGGAGAACGGAGTTGCCGTAGTGCTATCCGGCGAGTTACAGGACGACGTCTTGGATGTGAAGCGCTTTAGCGATCGGCTGATGGTTGTTAGTGTGCTTATCGAAGGGGTTACCACCCACTTGATAAGTGCCTATGCGCCTCAGGTCGGTTGTAGCGACACGGAGAAGACTGCTTTCTGGGACAAGCTTGGCGAGGTGCTGCGTGGCATTCCGGTATCGCAGGATGTCGTTCTGGGAGGCGATCTAAACGGCCATGTGGGTGAAGAAGGGAAGGAGTTTGATCATGTCCACGGTGGCTTTGGGTATGGCGGTCGCAACGCGGAAGGAGAGTCCATTCTCCGAACGTGTGCGGCTGCTGACCTTGCCATCGTGAACACGTATTTCAAAAAGAAGCCCGATCACCTGATCACCTACAAGAGCGGGAGGCACGCCACCCAGATCGATTTCTTACTCACTAGGAGGCACCACATCGGCAAAGTGACCAACTGCAAAGTCATACCCGGTGAGAGTCTTACTGCACAACACCGTCTACTTGTCATGGACCTCCGCGTAAAACCCAAAACCAAACGTTTTGAGCGTTGCCGACGCCAAATCAGGTGGTGGCGGCTTGATGAAGTCAATTCCCAGGTGTTCGCCTCAGCCATCGGCGACAAGTGCGCTGAGATTGACGGCGAACCAGTCCAGAACCACTGGGATAGGATTCAGGCAGCTATTACTGAAGCGGCGAAGGCGGTGCTTGGCACGTCTAAGGGTGGACGCAAATGTGACAAGGAGACTTGGTGGTGGAACGGCACAGTCCAGAGGGAGACTAGGGTGAAGAAAGCCCTCTTTAAAAAGTGGCAAGCGTCCAATTGTCCTGAAGACCGCGACGCGTACAGAACCGCGAAACGTGCCACTAAGAGAGCCGTAGCTAGAGCCAGACGAGATCACTTACAACCACTTTACGATAAGCTAGAATCGTCTGAAGGGCAGAAGCTCATCTACAAGCTGGCACGTTCAAGGGTCAAAGCGGCGCAGGATATCTCCAAGTGCCGCTGTGTAAAAGACCCCTGCGGAAATCTGTTATGCGAGGACCTCGCGGTGATGGAGAGATGGCGCTCGTACTTCCACGACCTGCTGAACAAGCAGCATAGAGAGGTGCAGCCACCGGACCTCCCTCCAAATCAAGGACTAGTACCGCCAATAACGCCTGAAGAAGTAGAAAAAGGTCTTCGCTGCATGAAAAATCGGAAAGCCGTCGGGACCGATGGAGTCCCCATCGAGGCCTGGAAGGCAATGGGCCCTCGTGGTGTGGGCATCTTAACAAATCTCTACAACCGCATACTGCACACTGGAGGGATTCCTTGCCAGTGGAGACTGAGTGTTATCACTCCAGTCTTCAAGGGCAAGGGATCTGTCCAAGAGTGTGGCAGCTACCGCGGTATAAAGATCATGTCCCACACCATGAAACTCTTTGAGCGCATAATAGACTCTCGGATCCGACGAGAGTGTACGGTCTCGGAGTGTCAATATGGTTTTCGCCCTGGCCACGGGACCATGGACCCAGTCTTTGCCCTACGGACCATCATGGAGAAATACAGGACGAAGAATACACCTCTACATTTCCTGTTTTTGGACATGGAGAAGGCCTTCGACTGTATTCCTCGTGGGGTGATCTGGTGGGCATTGCGGTCCAAAGGTGTACCAGAGGTTTATATTGACAGCATCCGAGACATGTATCGCGATTCCGATTCTGTGGTTCGGACCGCTGTTGGTGACACCAAACCCTTCCCCATCACTGTTGGAGTTCACCAGGGATCCGTCCTTAGCCCGTTTTTGTTCAGCGTGATATTAGACGTAGTGTCGGACAGCATCAGGGACAGTCATGAGCGGCCTCCTTGGTTACTCATGTATGCTGACGATATCGCGCTGGCAGATGCGGACAGGGGACGTCTGGTGAGACGTGTGAATGCGTGGAAGGAATCACTTGAAAACGGTGGTCTGAAACTCAACGTGGCGAAGACCGAGTACTTGGCCTGCAATACAACAAATCCCACATCCGTCCGCATAGGCGAAGACATGGTCGAGCGCACGGATCAGTTTAAATACTTGGGATCTGTACTCCACGCGTCCGGTGACATCGACTGCGACGTCAAGGCACGCATTGCTACAGCGTGGGCTAAATGGCGTGAGGTAACTGGTGTCATTTGTGACCCCAAGATGCCGGTTAAGCTGAAGGGACAGGTCTATAAATCCATCATTAGACCTGCCCTTTTATATGGCAGTGAAGCGTGGCCGATACTTGAGCGGCACAAGCAAGAACTGCGGGTCACGGAGATGAATATGCTGCGCTGGATGTGCGGAGTAACGCGGAAGGACCGCGTCAGGAACTCTCGCATCCGCGGTAGCCTTCATGTCCGTGACATAGCAGATAAATTGCAGGAGTGTCGCCTACGTTGGTATGGACACGTCTTACGAAAACCGGCAAGCTACGTGGGGAACAAATGCTTAGCTATGTTGCCTCCGCCAGGCCCCGGTAGAAGGGGTAGACCCAAGAAGTGCTGGCTTGACGTCGTAGTGGATGATATGCGTGCAAACGGACTCACAAAAAGGGATGCAGAAGACCGTCCGAAGTGGAGGCAAAAAAGTAGGAAAGCGGACCCCGGGCCCCGAAAGGACGCAACCGGGAAGGCGCTAGGATGATGATGACCAATAAGTCGACAAGCAAAAAAAGGTGAGTGCGAGGCAGACGAACACAACCATCCCGTACGACAGTCAGCATTACTCTGCCGCCCGTCGCCCCTGCGACCGTAACGCCCACTAATTATTCGGAAAAATGGAAAATAATTAATTGCCACGAGAAAAACCGTCGCAGCACAAAATCGCAAGTACAACTTGAAGATAAAGTCTTTGCGCACATTTTAGTGAAAAAAAAATGTCAAAATTTTATGTCGTTTAGAGGTTGAATCGAATCAAAAGTCGAAAACAGCTTCACTTTGTTATTTTTTTTCACATAGTAAATAAACAGGTAGAACTTTTTCGTAAGTTCACTTTGTAGATAAAAGGTCAAAGAATGACATATATTTTTTTGAGCACACAAAACTGATTCCTCTATGAGGAGAATGCCTCCAAATAAGACCAATCAGGTCCTATTTGCGCCTTAAGCTGAGAGGATGGTTTAGGTGCTGGGCAAGCCTACTCCATCTCAACATTGTCCCAGGCACTACAGTGTCCCGATAAGTGTAGGCAAATATTGCCTCCGGACACTGTAATCATCTAGCTAGTACCTAAAGATGCAAAGACCTAAGTTTTTTTTTTATTTATAAAAAACTGTATATTCGATACTTGAGAGAATCAAAACACGACTGGCAGGATATGACTGACAAGATTTTCTGATGTAGTAACTGTTTATTCAACTGTGGCTAAGGTCAGCTCCCCTTCCTGTAGTTATCAATGGCAATGATGACTCTGTGTAGGAGATCTACTGAAATAATAATAAATACCTACTTGAAAAACCTGTTAGGTATAGTTGGTGACCTTCTTTAGCCTAAAGATGATGAATCTAAGAAAAAACAAAGTACGTAAGTAGGTACTTACCTACTTACAAAAATAAAAAAAAAACGATTAAGTACCTACCTACCTATGTACCTAGTACTTTGAATTTTCTGATAACCTAAAAATAATGTAAATAGCCCTTCTGACGCAGACGGGTAATAGGTACCTACCTACCTACTCGAAATAAAGTATCCGTTATCCTGTTTCACTCAATAGGTATCTCCTACTGGTTTTACATTAATTCCAAAAACGGTAATGGTCGAATAAGTACCTACAATCATCGAAAAGGTAAAATTAGAAGAAAATAATGTCATTTTTCTATTTTGTTACCCGACTGCGGCGGAGCCCAAAAGGAGGCTTATGTGTTTGACAAAATGTTTTTGAAAATGGCGGATTTTATGCGCATTTATAAGACCCTCGTGTGGGTAGGTATCAAATGAAAGGGCTACGAAAATATATACAATCGATATGTTTGGTTGGAGTAACAAATCATAAACTTGATACCCACTACCTACCTAGGTTAGTATTTTATTTTTTACACCCACCGCATGCAGTCGCAGTCGGGTTTTTTTTTTAGTTTTTTTTTTACGTAGGTACCTAGCTAAGTCCTCCTTTTTGTTATCAATAGTAATCATTGCTACCTCTGTACCACGTAGCCAGAAATCCTTTGAGACATAAAAAAGCTGTCATTACAAAAAAAATCATTAGGTACATGTTCTGCTTTCCATATAAATAATTCTAAAATTAATTTATTTGTAAAAGTACATACTGAATTTTGTATTTCTATGTAGGTTCTTATAAATAAATAAATAGGTATGTAATATTATGTACAGTACCAACAGCATTAGCACATATTGGTTAGTTATTGTAAACTGATATCAACGTTAAGTTCACATAATATGAAGTCATAGGTATTCATTGATGCTTGTACACAGATACATTTCTCAATACAAACCTGATGCCTGACCAGTGGAACAAAACATTAGGATCACATTACTGGGGGGAACATTATCAGAATCAAAAATGTGGTTTCGCTTTCGCTGAAGCTAGAACGTGAACTTGTTAAACGTATTATCACAGTTAAGCTTTTGAAGAACTTTTGTTTGGGCACAATTTGTCAAATGTTAGGGCACAATTCTGACTACCTACCCTTAGGAAGGACCTTAGCTGTCGTGAAGATGAAGTTGCTTTTGATCACGTGAAAAGAATCCTGGGAACTTTAGAGCCATTTAAAAAGATAAATAATAAACTCACCGGAGTGCTATGTTTATTTTTCCACCAACAAACGTGCGAAGCTTGCATTTGCGTACCAGGGCACGCAATTCCGTTAGGCTGGGTATGCACCAAGGGTATTGTGTATTATCACTGATTATTGTCGGAATGTTGATAATTCGCGGAGAGTGCGTACGGGCGTCTCGTGGAAGGCACGCGGCTGACTGCCGTGCGTGTTCATGTTGTCCACTCCCGCCCCTCGGCCGATGACGCCGCGCCACTGGCCGTCTCTCCTCAGGTTGCCAGCGAGACCGTGAAAGAAGGGCCACAACTCGGTTTTTTGTTCCACAATGTCTCATAGAACTAGAAACTCGTTCAAACAAAACTGACAAATCACAGTTCTTCTAAACAATTTTTTTTAAATAAATACTTATAAGTCGTATTGCTCATTATACGGACTAAAATCGGACTAAAATTGAAGGAAAAAATGTAATTTTTCATATATTTTTAGTCCGTATAGGTAGGGGAAGGTCGTTACCCCTCGTACGGTTTTTACGTTTTATTTTTTTTTATCTCGAATATTTCATTGGGAAGTGAACTAATTGCATATACTACTAGTATATATATCTGAGCTTAAAATAAAATAAAAATCAGATGATTATAACTCATATTCAATGCACAATGATGATTTAAACACCAATCGGGAATTCGTACGAATGTGCCCCATGTGTGGGGTAGTTTCGTACAGTGTCGGGGGTACCTTCGTACGCTATGGGGTACCTTCGTACAGTGCGATTAAAACTGTAAATAGAATTAACTTTTTTTTTATTTTGACAGTAAATAATATTTACATAATTACCGAAAATCAATAACTTTTCTTCAAGTCAACAAAAATTTAAGTTTTATCTTCTTGTTAACAAAAATTCAATGACTTTTTGTCTAGTCTCCAAATATTAAATTATTTTTATTTTACTCAACAAAAACTTTTTTGAAATTAATTATTTTGTACGTTCATAAATTCTAGCTAATACAAATCAAATCTAAAAAAGAGATTAATCAATTTTTGAAATATTTGGTGCAGATTATATCATCGTCAAGTAGCCGTTTAGATGAGGACCCTGTTAATAACCAATAAAACTTGAGAAGACGACAGTGTTTATCCACGTTTGGTTACGTGTCTTCTTCGGATTATAATTTTGCACCATTTTTTTTTGTAAAAACCATATATTATGTAGGTAGGTCCTATAAAATAAACATAAACACGTCGGTCATAAATGCGTACGAATGTGCCCCACCTGGTTATGTACGAATGTGCCCCTTAGCCACATAATAATTAAATAAAACCTGTTTTAATATCAATATGAAAACTTGATTAATTTGTTATTAAAAACATATCTTTAGGATGTTTTATAGTTACTGGAAAAAAACTGCGTAGGAAAACATATTATTAATAGTGTAAAAATTCACGAAAACTTTGATGAAAAAATTACTTACCGTGCGCGAAAACACTATGCTGCCTGTCACTTCGCTCTCACCGATGGGATTGGCACGAAACTACTTTCACGTATTGGCTGCTAGGCCACCTAAGCACACATGCAAAAGAAATGTCCGCGGGTCTTTTCGTTTGTGTTTTATAAGCACTGTACGAATGTGCCTGCCGTACGAATGGTGACGATCTTCCCCTAATGAGCAATACGACTAGGTATAGCAGCATCCCCATTTGCATAAATACTTACATAATTATTTAGTAATCAATTGAATGTATTGCCTGGCCTTCGGTTGCCAAGAGACCGTAAAAGAAGGGCCACAACCCGGTTTTTTGTGCCAAAATGAGTCCTTCTAAACATTTTTTTTCTATTTTAAATAAATACGAGTACTTATCAGTATTTATCCATATTTGCATAAATAATTTGTACTTAATCAATTTTGAATGTTTGAATGTATTGCCCGGCTTCAGGTTGCCAAGAGACCGTAAAAAAAGGGCACAACCCGGTGTTTTGTGCCACAATGCCTCATACAAACAAACAAACTGACAAATCACGGTCCCTTCAAACAAATAACTAGGTATTGTATTCCCCAATTAAACAAACAGTTAGGCGTCAAATGTTGTTATAGTTATTTCCTGACCTAAGGTTATCAATGAGATCGTGAAAGAAGGGAAAAACGCTGGTTTTTTGCTAAATCGAAATAAATAAAAAAAAATCTCATACAAAACTGACAAATAAAGTCTGTACTATGAATAGAGGTTTACCGATTAATTATTTATTGTAAATATTGCTACTTACTACCTATTTCCTGGCCTTATTGTGAGACCTTGAGAGAAGGGAAAATACCTTGCTTTTATGCCTGAATGCCTCATACAAAACTGTCAAATTGCGATCCATTACAACAAATTTGCTACGCTCCGCGGTGTTAATGTGTTCATCTGGAATCCAAGCTAAGCTTATTCCAAATTTCATCAAATACCGTTTAGCCGTTTTAGCATGGAGACAAAACATAGGTACATAAAGACTTACAAAAAATTGAAAATTATAAGTAGGTAGGTAAGTAATTTTATTGGGAAGTATTTATAAGTAAGTACTTACCTAACTATGTAGTTGACCCGGCGAACTTCGTAGGTAACGCATTAATTATTTGGGTCAATTTTTTGGGCCAGAGACCCTCGCAGGCATCCTCGGAAGACCCTACCAAAGTTTCATCACAACCACAATATCAAGCCCATAAATAAAAAAAACTTAGGTACTTACTTACATCTTACAAATAGGAAATAAAATATTACTTACCTACCTGCTTTTTCTAGGACAGAGAGATTGTTATAATGTCGAATAACTTCATGTACCTAATTAATTAATACACACTCTTTATTAATTGCTGTTTATTTTTCAATACCGACCGACATGACAGTAATTACCAAAACCACAGATAACCTAGTATTGCCTCTATAAACTAACTAAATTATTCTAAACGGGTGTTGCCCTCTATACCTACTGACTTAATATCTAGCAGAGATAACAAGGAACTGCGAGCTTTGTAAGTTCGTATTGAGGTAGTGGCTATATTAGGTCACGAAGGTTTTAGGCCGCCTGAAGGCCTCCGTCATGGCTTAACGACTTAAAAGCCGGAATCGACAATTTTACGTGCCCTCCCAAGCACGGCAGCGCTCTGCTGTTACCTACCGCTTGGGAGCTAAAATGATCGCTATGCAATTTTTTTTACAAGTAGCATCTGCAAGTGGTGCTACGGCCCTCCTTCATAGGGACCGCAGAGGGTAGTGGTGAACGCGACGCGTTATACATTATACACTAACGGTTTTAGTGCCATCGACGCACGTGGAGTACCTATCCTCTGCAAACGAAGCTGCAGTCTACTCTTTCAGAGGGTGCCGTTGAGGGTGGCATTGAAATTGAATTCGGTACCTATAATAATAATAATATATAATTATAATGTATAATTTCGGTGTGTATAATTTCATTCATAATAATGAATCAGATTTGGGATGTGCTCATTGGCCTTCCGTGGTCATAATTATGTTAACGAGCGAAGGGCTTCCGTGACACCGTGTCTTAAAAATTCCTAATACCTATCAATTATATAATATATAAATAAATTAATAAATACTAGGTAATTTATGTGGCGTAGATCCATTGGGTCGCGTCGACTTCCGGGAGCGGACGGCAGTGTGAATGGAGACCGGCTAGTTCAATCTTCGCTAGCCATAATTAGCATGCAGTGACAAAAATTCTGGTCAGTAAAAAAAACATTTTAGGAATCGAAACAGATCCTAAATTGCTCAAATATTTACCTAAGTAAACAAGTATTTTAAAAATGTTAACAAAATTATGGGAATTAACGGTGTAAGAATGATAAGTTAAGATAGTAGTTAAGCACTAAGCCATTCCCTGCCCTATCTCCGCGGTGCTCGCCGAAAAAGAGGGCTGCTTCTCAGCTTGCTGCCGGAGCATTTGTCTATGGGAATGGGCACTGAACGCGTTAAAATACAGCTTTTTTTTACGTGAATGAGTTTTAATTATTTATTATCTCTTGACAAAGAGGTAAGAAAATGTTAAAGGTACCGTACTTATGTAGCTTTGTATTATTCCGTGGCTAGACAACGAGGGATTGAGTTTTTCCGTTGGGCTGTTGATGATTATAAGTTGTAATAAAGCGATAGCACGCTTTACATAAAGTAACACAGCTGTCCTCTTGCAACTTCAGGAAGTCACGTTATGTAATGGAATACGTATTGCACAATTTCCTGATCAGGGAGTGTATGCTGGACCAGATGTCACTTCGAACTATGTATAATAGTATGTATGTATGTATGTTTGTATTGAGCTAGTGGCTAGCTCTGGTGAAGGAGTTTTTAGACCGCCTGAAGGCCTCCTTTATGGCTTAACGACTTAAAAGCCGGGACCGACAATTTACCGTGTCCTCCGGAACACGGAAGCGCTCAGCTTGCCACTGTCACTCATCCGAATTGTGACCGTTCAGAAGCGCTCGTCATTTATATACCTACTACTCACAAGATAAATAAATAAATAAATATTGCTGGACATTTCACAGATAACAATCAATAACAAGATTAAAATCAACGATGTTCCAAGATGGTGAATATTAGGTGTACTCTCGCAAGGTTTGGCAAAATTATCCGGATAAAATGATGTTTGAAGAGTTTGGATTTGTGACCTTTCTAAGTTGTCATCTTTATAGTTTTATTTGACCTTTTTGACAAGGGTGTGTTCATTGCACTACACGGCCTATCATTTATTATACCTACTGAACTTTGCATGCGCATTGAGAAATGTCATACCACCAATTATTGTCATCGTAAAACTGTTATTGTCCGGTTACGTCAGTTTTAGTTGTGACCAAGGTCCAGAGAAAACATTTTCATGTAAATGTTGCCAAGACGAGACCATATATGGCTCGCACTGTCAAAAAGTTACCAGATTTCATGTAGAGCCAAGCTTCTAACTCTACACGCCCACGTATTAAGAACTATTGTAGAACAGAAAAGTAATGAACAGTGAATATTTTTTATTTTATTTATGTTCATATTGTGATGAAGCGAAACGGCCAAGCCACACATTTTGACTAGGTGTAGAGTTTGTGAAGTTAGAGCTTGTAGAGTTAGAAGCTTGGCTCTACATAAGTTCTGGTAACTTTTTGGCAGTGCGAGCCTGATTATGGTCTCGTCTTGGCAACATTTTACTTGAAAATGTTTTTGGTGGGATTTCACTTCTTTTTGTTTGGGATAACCCATACAAACTTTCATCCCCTAATTTAAAGGGTGGGTGGGTGATTTACTAAAATTCCTGAAATTTGTGAACAAAGCAAGAAATTTGTGATGAATAAAGCGAACTTGTTTCGGTACCTACATGTTAATAACTCAAACACAGTTATGTAGGATTTTAGTTTTTATTAGTATTGGTCTTACCCAGCCGGAACTGATTTAAACATCAATACAATACCTATATGGGATGTAGAAAACATTTTTAGTACCTACCTACATTCAGACACTCACTTATGCAGTTGGTTAAAAAACCAACTGTGGCGCCGAAGGATCCTTGCGTGTGATCGATTAACGAGTGCGTTATTTACGAGCCGATTGAAGAATAACACCATAAAATATTAATCGATGCACGTCTCCCTGTAAATTGAAAACTATTTATAAATAACCAGTTTTATTGTGTGTTTATTTACACAACGCAGTGTTAGAGACGTGATGGGAAAGTGACGAATCCGAAAGCGCAAAAGACTGTAGGTATGCTATTTTTACCACACGGTTTTTGTATTGTTTTGTATTGTCTCCAAAATCATAATCTTCCTGCCCCTGTACCTACCACATTATGTGAGGTTGACAAAGCATGTATTCTTCTTCCGTTTCCCTCTATCAACACAGCACTCACCCCTTCATACTTTTGTGCCCAGTTGGGTTAAAAAGGCCGATAGAGCAGAATCACAATATAAATTGAATTATATGCCGTTTCTTTTCATTGACTGAGAGTGACTATAACGGCATTTATTGCAATTCCTATCGTGATTCAGCTATAGCGACCTTTTTAGTCGCGCAGGTCCCCACTAAGAACACATTTATATTACGTCCCGACAACACTGTTGGCATTCAAAACATTATTGTTCCACATTCATGATTATTTTACATATAAAAATGAAGAGCGATAGTTTTTTTTTCTCATTCAATGTGTAAATTATACTGTGGAACAATTAAGTTGTAAAATAACCAACATTTTGTAAACAAAATTGACAAGTAATGGAAAAAGTGGTTCCACCTTTACCTGGTAAAAAAACGTGGCTTTATTATCAATTTTAATGTAATTATCTCACAGGGATGACACTTTGTGCTTGAACAAACTATAGATACTTATAAGAAATCCTATGCAAACTATTTATAAATAAGTTTAGTGGGTATATAAGTTATAAAGTTTTTTTTTAGGACTGCCAGCGACTGCCAGGGACAGAAACAAATAGAAAAAGTTGGAAGAAGCCTATGCCAAACTAGGGCAAACGGAGGAAAAGGAAAAACTAGTATTAGAATAAGTTAGAAAAACTGCAAACTTCTGAATAAAGGCTTATATTATTATTTTGTATGTCAATTTGAACATCTCAGGACTATGGAGTCTCGGACCTTTGACAGGCATGCATGGGGCCGAAGCCAACACACAGAGGCCCTTTTGACAACTTTGATCTTTTGTGATGGATACATATTCCAGCGACTACCCTGTAAAACACTATAAAAATGCTTATTATTATTATAAGTTATAAAGAGTCGTTTTGATGGAGAGAGTTTCGCCTCGAACGTGCGATTATTGAAGGAGAAAAAAAAAATATGCTTTATCTAATCCAAAGTTGAGATCATCCGGTCTTCCTGAGATCATCGGCATTTATGAAAATTTATTTTGTTGATAACACGATCGATGATGCAAGAGGCCATATCCTAGGTCTTCGTCGTCACGAAGTTACTTTATTAAGTATCTTCTTGTTTGTTTTTTAATGTTACGCTAATTGGCCATCATTAGTTGAATCATTCAGCCAGAGATCGTGCTCAGTGTTGAGTCAAAAAGGATTACTTACCTACCTAAGTATATAAAACCAATTCTATTCAACTTGTTTTGGAAATAAGTATAAAATGTATCTACTTACTTAGGCATTATGATGAGTAGGTGCGCACATAGATTCTTTATTATTTCTAATTGTAAGTTACGATCACTATGTTGGTAAAATAAAACCGTAACTTAGAATCTGTCAACCATAATTTGAGGTGACCGACCGCCTCGTGGCTTTACCCGAATAGTGCCTTTAGATTTAACATATTTTAAGGTAGTTTTTTAGTAGGTAATTAACCCTGAAACCCTGGAACCCCTGAAACGTTGTGGAAGCGTAAAATATACTTAGCCTTATTTTCCACTGAAAAGTGTAAAAAGTGTTGACTTTTCATTACCTACCTACATAACAAACAGTCACTTCACTTTTCATTTCAGTGATGGATCACCGGAGTCGACCACTGTCTCATAAAACGGTAAAATGTCCTAATCATGGGCGTAGCTATAGCTTTGTATAGGGGGGGGGGGGGGGGTCCAAGTGCTCCTAAATACAAAGATTCACTAGTTTTCCTGGTAAATAATAAAAAAATTAACTGGACAAATACAAAAGATCGGTGTATTTTTAGAGAACCACCTGTATAAAGTGTTTATGCACGTCGGATATAAATTAAGTAAGGGAGGGGGGGAGCCCGGACCCCCTAACCGCCCCCCCCTCCCTTACATACATGGTCCTAATGAATGAACCGAGCACAAAACACACTCAAAATATTAGTTACGTATGTAAGTAAGTACCTATATCAAGATGGAATAAAAAATGAACAAAATAATTTGGATCTCAGTAACTGTTGTGGTCAATTCAACAGTTACCTAGATATTGCAAAGTACTGTTCGTTACTGCAATCTAATTGAAATTCAACATCTACCAATTCAGGTTACGTTTTTTCCGAGTTGTTTATCAAAGCGAGACGGTTTTTGCTCGATCTATCACGATAGGTGTGGGTGTGTGATTACTGTAGAATTTGATTAGTTGAAGGCACAGTCAAACTCAAAAAACTTAGGCCTTTACATTTTTACTAGATGATTTATACAGTGTCAGGAGGCAATCTTTCGCCTATACTTAACGGGACACTAGTGCCTGGGAAAATGTTGAGATGGAGTAGGCTCGCCCAGTAGGTACCTACACCATCCTCTCAGCTTAACCGGCCATATCCACAGGAAAGACATGGTCAATACGTGTGGGCCTGACTAAGCCGCGGGTTTCCTCACGATGTTTTCCTTCACCGTTTAGAGCTCATGTTAATGCGTATATAAATTTTCGAAACGAAAAATCCGTTGATGCACGGCCAGGATTTGAACCCACGACCTTCGGATCGAGAGTCTAGGTAGGTACTACACCCCTCGGCCAACACGGCTCTCAAACTCAAAAAGTTCTAAGTAGTTAAATAAATAACATCATTAAGATATATTTTATAGAGCGCCTTCAGGGCCTTCAGGTCCCTGGTTCTTGAGATACTTAATTTATTATTTCAGAGTGTTATTCCCGGGAAGTTTTTAAAGTTTTTTTCTCAGATATACAAATATAAGCTTTTTATCAGATGTATTAAATATATCTAACTCCCAATATTCAAAAGGAATTTTGCTAAATTATACAATTGATCGATTAGGTACCTATTTTAACCAGGAAATAGATACTAGTGTCAAAGAACCTCGTTTAAAACGGTAGTAGACAGTTGTATAATTTATTGTAATTCATTCATCAATTTAATAAGAGTGATCTATTACTATTCTGAGTTTCTGAATGGAAATAATATTTAGGAACCCGTTCTGTATTACCGAAGCGGTAGACACTCTCAGATCTTATGTCAAAGGGGGTAGTCTGAGGGTTATCCAAATAAAGATTTAGTACATGCCCACATTTTGCAGAAATTATTGATTTCCTCGCGAGTAAATTCCTTTTGAAATGAAAAATCTATCGTCACACGATCGGGATTCGATCTGTTCGGGTCGAGAGTCCCTATACTACTATCCCACTACTAGGTACTACTATCCCACTACTACTAATATCCCACTACTACTACTATCCCACTACTACTACTATCCCACTACTACTACTATCCCACTACTACTACTATCCCACTACTACTAATATCCCACTACTACAACTATCCCACTGCTACTACTATCCCACTATTACTACAATCCCACTACTACTAATATCTCACTACTACTAAAATCCCACTACTACTACTACTACTACTATCCCACTACTACTACTATCCCACTTCCTGGTATCCCGCTCGGCCAACGCGGCTCTTAGCGTATTTCATCATTTAGTAGCGTCGTGCTCTAAGCACCGTGATATGAGCTCACGAAAATTCAAACAAGGGTCATGTTCATGGCATCCATTTTTTCCGCAAACTTATAGCCTTCGATTTATCAAAGAAAAACGTGGTTTGAAAACGAGGAAGTTTAAGTGATTAGATGACTCAATTAAACAAAAAGATGAGCTGAAGAAATACTGTTCTAGAAATGCGGGTTCATAATAAAAGCTTAGTAGAATAAACTAAGTAGGTAGGTAGGTACAACATTTAGGCCACTGAGTGAGCACACGTAGAGTGAACTAATATTTCCTTACCTACTTATAAGAAGTAAAGTTTATAAGTTCATCATTTTTAACCGACTTCGAAAATAGGAGGAGGTTCTCAGTTCGTCAGAATCTTTTTTTTTTTTTTTTGTGCTTTTTTTTTTATGTATGTTCACCGACTACTCGAAGACGCCTTGACCGATTTCAAAAATTCTTTTTTTGTTTGAAAGGGTACACTTTCCAATTGGTCCTTTTGGTCATCAGGTCAGGATCTGATGATGGGATCTTGGAGAAATCGAGGTAACTCTTCAAATTTTAAAGGCACACTTGAAGCGATTAGGGTATTTTTTAAAAGCTTTATAGGTTATCGGTCACAATGCAATATTATGGTAACATTGAGCTGATCTGAGGATGGAGTCAGGAGCTGTTCAACAGAACTCCTCAGTAAATAGTCTGATTGAGTTGAAACTTGGAACTCAGCATGTCGGTCAAGTTCCGACTACAATGTAATAAAATGGTGACAGCTAGCTGATCTGATGATGGAGTCAGGACCTGTCCAATGGAACTTCTCAGTGAATAACAGTGGAACATCCATGTTTGGGCTCATTTTAATCAGCTCACCCTTAGCCTTACCCAATAACAGTTTGTATTGAAGTCGGTTTTTTTAAATTTTAAAAGCCACTTGTAGATTTACTCAACCAATAAATAAAAATCATTTGTAGAAAAGTACATTAGCCCTGAGCTATTTTACACTAGACAACTAGAGACATTTTCGTACATAGTATCATAATACTATGTACGAAAATGTCTCTAGTGGAGGCAACGGACCGGCAAGCGCGGTGGACGTCCACCGACAAGATTCAGCTCGGGGCGGTGGATTCAGGCCGCTTCCGACCGAAATACATGGAAATCTTTGAGGGAGGCCTATGGCCAGCAGTGAACGTCCAACGGCTGAGATGATGGTGATGATGATACTATGACTTATAGAGGCTATGTTGGTCGATTGTTGGTTCCCGGCATTCCGATTCACCACACCACATAAGTACCTACTTAAATGTAGTAGAAGAAGTGACACATAAGTAAATGAAGCGGGGCGGGCGGAATCTAATAAAATGTTTATGTAGGTAATCTAATATACGGAATCGATTGAAATCCTTTTACAGTTGTATAGCTAACCTACTTAGTAGGAAGATAAATGCCAATTAATGAAGGTGCAGATAACATGGCTCCATTGCACCAGTTCTGGTAATCCTGGACTACTTTATTTGCATACTACCCTAGGTAGGTACCTAGTGTTTTTATTCTGTGATCCTACCAAGAGCTTTATCTAATGCTGCAAATATATTGCAGCCTAGATTTTTTACCCGACTGCGCAAAGCAAAGGAAGGGTAATGTGTTTATCAGTCTATGTATGTAAGTATGTATGTTTGGATGTTTCTATGTGGCATTCTAGAGGCCAAACGCGTGGACCGATTTTGATGATTCTTACGTCAATCGATTCGTCTGAACCTTGGGAGTGTTGTTACAGGCATGACAGTAATCAAAATTCACCAGTGCCACCACCAGACGCCTTAATGTCAAAATTAAAAAAATCAAAATCGTCACACCATGTCAAGTGGGGTATCGTTGAATAGGTATTTTAAAATCAACTTTATGTTTCTTTTACCATTTTTCATTTTAAGTAATAGTTTAAGAAAAATAACGGTTTAAAGTTGATTAATAATTATTCTCGCTATGGATGTTTCTATGTGGCACTCTAGAGGCCAAACGCGTGGACCGATTTTGATGATTCTAACGTCAATCGATTTGTCTCAACCTTGCGAGTGTCACTAAAGACATGAAAGTAATCAAAATTAACCAGTGTTACAACCAGACGCCATATTGTCAAAATTGAAAAACTCAAAATTGACGAACTATGTCAAGTGGGGTATCGTTGAATAGGTATTTAAAAATCAATGTTAGGTTTCTTTTACTATTTTTCATTTTAAATAATAGCTTAGGAAATATAACGGTTTAAAATTCTGTTTGTGTGTATCTTGGCCGCGCATCACGTCTCGGTCGAACGAAACTACTGGACGGATTTAAATGAAACTTGGTATTATTTGAGTGCATACATACTATACTACTACGAGGTATAAATAGGATACTTTTGATTACTATACCTACTTACTTACTGAAATTCAAGACGGTTCCCTTGGGAGAGGAAATGAAAATCAAAATGAGTAGGTAGGTATCTGGTTGTAATTCATTAACACATAGTACCTACGATTTTATTGATTCTTTTTACCCGACTGCGCAACGCAAAGGAAGGGTAATTTTGTTAGAAAGTAGGTATGTACCTACTTTAAAATGTTCTGTAAAAATTTCAAGGTCATCGGTTTTGTAGTTCAGAAGTTACAAACATCGCAACCCTCAGTATTATTTTTTATTTACATTAATTACCAAAAACACAACTAGATGTCGCTGCTAAATCTGAACCAATCCTAGATCGCGCTATCGTTGCGTTTTGAAAAGTTTACCTATTCTATAAATTTTTGAAGGCCATTATCGAAAGTTTTTGATATTATTGGATTGGATTGAATTATTGGCTGATGGGGAATTGGATTGGATGGATTTGAAGAATAAAATTGAATAAATAATTAGGGCGATACGAAGTTACTTAGTTTAGTTGGTTTATTAATTTCTTGTTGGGTAGGTAATAGTTAATCAAGGTATTTTAAAATCAACTTTATCATAACTAAAAAGTGTTAAATAAAAAAATATTTTAAAAAAACAAAAACCCGACTGCGTCAAAACTAAAAAGAAAAAAACAAGCCTGCAAAGAATTACTCACAGTCGGGACCCATAACATTGGGAAGATTTGATTGGTAATAAAATGAATGGGTACCGACTGTGAGTAATTCTTTGCAGGCTTGTTTTTTTCTTTTTAGTTTTGACGCAGTCGGGTTTTTGTTTTTTTAAAATATTTTTTTATTTATTTATTATTAACCTATCGTGCTTGTCCTACTGCTGGGTGAAGGTCTCCCTCCTTTATTTTCAGGACTTATGCTCCAATGCTTGGATTGGCCATTGTGGTTAGAATTCGATCCAGTATTTCATCAACATCATCATCTCAGCCGTTGGACATAGGCATCCCTCAAAGATTTCCATAAAAGTTCCGTTAAAGTAAAATAAAAACAAGCAAATTATTCTAGATTATGTACTTATACAAAATCTAAAAAACTTTTTTTTTAAATGCATTAGGTAAGTATACCTAATCGAGTTGTGAGAAAGTTTCAGCCGGATAGCTAATCGGGAAGTGCTCGAAATTTAAGTTTCAAGCAGGTATAAGGTCTTTGGTTTCAAGATTCCACCCGGAACGATAAACAGACAAACAAGAATGTGAAGAAAAAAAATAAGAGGAGTGTAAGATGCATGTGCGAGGTGCGAGAAAGGACACTTTTAATTTGCACACTCGAAAGTTAAGACCTAAACCTAACTATAGACTTCTTATTTAATTTTACCAAACTCCCCATCTGGGTGCCTAGGCCTATACAATACATATTTTATTTTATTTTGGAAGCTAAATAATTTTGCCATTTATGGCCTAATAAACCTCAGTTAAACAACCTATTTTTAATAATTCCTGATGACAGTGGCAGGTTTCAGTGCAGGACCAAATCAAGTATGATAAACAAACCTAAATTATTTCATAACCATCGAAACCTAGCTTTCTAATACAAAAAATATTTCAACTTTAAACTTAAACTCTCCCTGATATCTCTAATATCTAAGTTATGGCAAGAGCAACGCGAATAGCATTGGATATGGCACTAGGTGAGTACAAAACCAAAACGAATTAAATAAATATTGCTGGACATTTCACACAGCATCATGTAGCCCCAAGCTAAGCAGAGCTTGTGTTATGGCAACCACATGACTGATATACTACTTAAATTACCTAGTAGTTCACTTATTCAGAGAAATTGCGACAAAACAAACGCTTTTGTAGGTATTCATCTACTTACCTACTGAAATTGATGGAGACAAGCGTCCAATAGTATACTGTTGTCATCTATTCGACATTTTCTGTAGCTTTCTTATTTAATTCTCAAAAATCTTCTCGGTATTTATCAAGTGAGTCAATTAAATCAGCATTTGTTTTGTTCGCAGTTTCATTGAACACGGTACGACCAGCCATTGCAAAAGTATGGGGTGCTGCCAAAAACGTTGTCTGTAACACACCAGCAAGACCTATCATAAACAATCCAGTGGTCACAAAGGTTGAAATGGCATTGGATAAAGTAGCGAACATGTTGGTGGATAGAATTACCATATTTCGAGATAGTCAACTGCCACGAGAACAAAAATATTTGGAAGCCGAATTAGAAAAAGTCAAACGAAGACTGGGTGGTCACGGATGATGAAAAATTTTCGAATAAATTGTATTTGACACATTAATCGGGTTATTTTAAAGTACAAAGTCGAACGTCTAAAGCTGTTCATTACCTACCTACTCATAGGCAACGCAGGCAGGGTCACCCGTTAACTTATTAAGTTCGCAAGAATGTAGAATATAAAATGTATAATAGGTACTTACTTACAATCATTTTGATTTTAGCCGCAGGTAAGAGCCTAAAGCCAGCTGTAGGAATCATGTGGCAATATCTGAAAGTGGAGAGTGTGCCTCCCATGACACAAGGCTTCTTCAGCGGCCCTGGAGGCAAGAAATTGGAAGATTCCGTATCTGCAGCAGCTGATAATTTTATTGCTGGGATAGCAGGGAGGATTAAGGAGATGGACGCAGAAGAAGAAAGAATAAGGAAAGAAAAAGAGGCAGCGATTCAAGCAGCACAAGAAAAAGTTAAAGCTGAAGCAGCTCAGAGAGCGAAAGAGGCCAAGAAAGCTATCGATGAGAAAAAAGCTAAAGAGACCGAAGCAGCCGCAAAGAAAGCTGATGAAGATAAAAAGGCTGAAGAGAATAAGCCGGTGGCTGCAAAATCAGAGAAAAAGCCAGATAAGCCTAAAAAAGCTCCGCAGAAAAAATAAAATAAAATTGTGTCGATAAAACTTTTTAGAAAAATTAGACATCAAAACTCTTCGCAGTTCTTATTTTGACATTTTGATTCACAACTGTCGCCTTTAGCTGATCTGATACTTACAAGAACCTTCTAAGGTTCTTGGATACTTACTATTCAAAAGAACTTCTGAAAAGGAAATAGCAGTAATCTAAAATTTATTGTGGTGCTATTTGTTAATTCGAGAACAATGTCTTCCGGAGCTAATGTTGTAAAGAAAATAAGGAATTTGATTCGTGAGTAAACGTTCATTTTATAACTTAAACGTCTTCAGACTTTTATTCATTAGGCATATTTTGATAATGTAAACAACGTTTTATAATTTGGGATTTCCCCTAATAGGCCAGTCATCTTAGCCAAAAAAAGGTATCAACCTCGGAATGAGAGATAATAAGCTGAATTTTCGTATGCAGCTTCATTTAGGCGTCCTAAAAGTTGTCTCAAAAGTCTCATAAAATCTCGTGTCTGCGTCTTAAGTTATTCAAGGTCAAAGGTAAAAAAAATAGTTTTTCGCAAATATCTCGGTTTCTATTGGTCCAATGATGTTAACATCTATTATAAAGTTGTAGAGCATACAATTTGCGACAAATTTTGTTTAAAACATTATTTCATGCGCTCAATCGTTTTCGCGATAGAGGAGGGTGAGTGCGCAGCGCTCAGCCATACGCGTAGGTACTGTAACGCAAAGTCAAACGTGAACTTCTGTGAATACCTTGAATTTTGAATAATTTGTTTTTTTTTATCGGTTGATTATCGACCGAGCGAGCAAAGCGAGCTAAGATCTTACGATTTTGCTTTGTATGTTTGTACGTGTAATTTTTATGTTCTCGCATAACTATCGAACCGATAATACAAACTGCATGAAACTTGGTAAGTATCTAGGTTGTGCTATGGAAATTTGCTGAGGAGCATATGAGCGTAATCGATGGAGGGGTTGTAAAGATATTGGGATCTCAAGGGGGTAAAAAAGATAAAAGTTACACAGATATATTGAGTGGGGTGTCAAATGAAAGGACTTAATTTGTACATTCCAAAATAGTTTTTATTTTTGTTCTAGGAAGTATAGTTTTTGAAATACACATACTGAGCGCTGCGCGCTCTCCGCCCTGTATCGCAAAAACGGTTGAGCGCATGGAAAAAATTTTTGAATGAATTTGTCGCAAATTTTAAGCTCTACAACTTTATAATAGATGTCAACATCATTGGACCAATAAAAACCGAGATATTCACGAAAAACTATTTTTTTTTACCTTTGACCTTGAATAACTTAAGACGCAGACACGAGATTTTATGAGACTTTTGAGACAACTTTTAGTACCTACGCCTAAATGAAGCTATATACGAAAATTCAGCTTATTATCTCTCATTCCGAGGTTAATTCCTAATTTGACTGGACTATAAGGCCTCGTTCGGACGAGAGTTTTATTAACGTCCGAAAAACAAGCGTGGAATTAAGGCTAAGTTCAGATGAACGCGCGGCGACGCGCGGTTGACTCGGCGCGCGGTTTAAGATTGTAACAAATATAAATATTATTTGGCCTACTTCAGTGAAGTCTACTTATTATGCTTCTCTATCGGCCTTATGAATAAACCTTGTCCCATGTAAATAGCACGCTCAGTGCACACAAGCAAGCACTAGTTATAGGCCTTGGCAATAACCTAGTGCTTCCTATGCCATCAATAGCGATTACCTACCCGGTTTAATCCACTTTATGATACAAGGTTCTTCTGGTGTCTGGTAGGCAGAGACCACCCCTGTGGAAAAGAGGGGTGATTTTATGTATGTATGTAAGTATGTTCTTCTGGTTAGCATCAATGCTCAAGTACTCTTGCTCAACCACCTTTATAATTTAAGGTAAGTCACAGATTAATTATAGGTACCTACCTACAGATCCCCTTAGCCTTGAAAAAATAAGCACCTACTCTCAGGGTTTTGTGGCAATTTTCGTAAGCTTGGTTTTCACCAATAAAAGCTACACCACAAAAATGTCCGATTGTCGCTTCATTATCGATTGTCGTAGAGTTACTAGATATGGTAGAGATAAGGATCCAGTCTGCGGTCCATTTACATCATGCGGAACTCACTTATCTAAATCGGCACTTGATCAACCTCTATCTCTAAGGGAGTGTCCACATTGCGTTTTCTGCAGCGCGTTTTTGAGCTGCGCGTTTGTATCGATACAAACGCGCGTTCGCAACGCGTATTTTTCCATACAAAAGCGAACCGGGAGGGGCTGCGCGGGGGGCTGCGCGTTCGCATCGCGTTCGAATCGCGTTTGTATCGATACAAACGCGCTGCAAAAAACGCAATGTGGACACTCCCTAATTCCACAATAAAAGTGTTAAATATAGTTCAAGAACAGCTACCTACTGTTAGGTATAGGTAGGTAGGTACAAAAAGGCGGTTTCCCGCAGTAGGATTAGCCGATGGCCTTTGTTTTGTCAAAACCTAAGCTTCTAACATTCCATGAATCTCTAAATCTTATTTACACTTCAACAAATTTTACAGGCAACAGATCGACCTTAGCGTACGAATTGTCTGAATTGTACAAACCATCAATAAACAGGCACAAGGGCAAACTAATAGAATTATTAAAAGGTGAGCAAATATCAATAAGAGCGAACACAATGACTTGGCTTGGCATTACACAAGCAAATAAATGATCTAATCATCGGATGATTTCAGAAAAGGCCGAAAAAGCTTCGCAATCAGAAATTGTACGAAAAATACGAGTGGCCAAGGGCTATTACAAATTGGAGATGGCACCGCCAACTGGCGATGAAATGCAAGTAAGTGTTACGCCGGCTCCATACGTTGGGACCAACGTTGGTCCCAACGTTGGGGCCAAGATTTCGTGAACCATCCACACGTTGGCGATACACCAGTCTTGTTCCGTCAGAGCCAACGTGCAGACGTCCGATGTCTGCGCGTCCGATACAGAAATTGAAATTTCTCTAAGTGATTTTACATTACTGAATACCAATTTTATCACAATTACATCACATCATGTCACTATCACACTTCACACAACACACTATATTATAAAAGCGAAAGTTTGGATGTTTGGATGTATGTTTGTTCCTCTCTAACACGACAACCACTTAACCGATATGGGTGATATTTAAAATATAGATAGATAATAACCGGAAATAGGACATAAGCTACTTTTTATCCCAAAAAATTGCACGGTTCCCGTAACATAAAAAAAAAATAGTAGACTCCATCATCAGATCAGCTCGCTGTCACCATATTATTACATTGTAGTCAGAATTTGACAAATATGCCAAGTTTCAACTCAATCGGCTTATTTACTGAGGAGTTCTGTTGAACAGCTCTTGACTCCATCATCAGATCAGCTTGTTGATACCATAATATTTCATTGTCACCGAGAATCTATAAGTGTGCAAAATTTCAGCCCGATAGTCCTACAAACACAATAAATAAGGAATACGATGACATTCTCGCTCGTCAGTCGACACGTGCGCTCACGATGCGCGTCGAAACGGGACTGAGCATAGCGCCAACGTGTGGACGGATCCCCAACGTTGGCGCGCCAACTTCCTTTGATAAAACCGACACGGCACGGCCAAGCCCCAACGTTGGCCCCAACGTTGGCGCCAAGCTATTTTGTCAGCACCACACGTTGGTGAGAGGCATTGGGACCAACGTTGGCCCCAACGTGTGGATGCGGGGTTAGGTAGGTAGTACCTAGGTACTTACTTAAATAAATCAGTTGGCTAATAAAGTGCTTCTTATTATTACGGATTTGCTTGGTAGGTACCTACCTACTTACACCACCTACCTATGCTGAAAAAATTAGGTCTTCAATAGGTAGTAGGTACCTAGGTATAGTTCGCGTCATGTAAAAATAATGCTGTAAGAAAGTGGAGGGGTGTGTTTTGTCTCATGTTTGCGAATTTAGGTAACCCATGCCACGCACAAACATGAGACAAAACACACCCCGCCACTTTCTTCCAGCGTTCTTTTTACATGACGCGAACTATATTTAGGTAGGTACCTATAGATAGGTAGGAAGATGTTTTGACTTAGTGTAGTAGATACCTACGCACATAAGGTAGGTACTTAAGAAAATATTGTAGGTAAATTTAGCAAATGCCCTTCCCTTTTCTCATCTAAGCTACGTGGTGTTCTTACTCTGCTTATTTTGTCGTAGAAACTACGTGCTGATCTGGCTCTAGCACTAGATTTTCTCAAGTCCGGCTGCTTCAAGTACCTTACCGTGAAGCAAGCGTGGCTGTTGATCCTCGTCGCCACTGAAGTGGGCTTGTGGTTCTACTTAGGCGAAACCATTGGCAAAATGCATATCGTTGGGTACAATGTATAAAATAGTTCTACCTAGGTAGGTACTTAGGTAGGTAGGTAGGTAGGTAATCAATATTGCTAGGTTGGTACCTAATTAATCTAAGTAGTTATCCTACCAACCAATCTCCTTAGGGAGTGTCCACATTGCGTTTTTTGCAGCGCGTTTGTATCGATACAAACGCGATTCGAACGCGATGCGAACGCGCAGCCCCCCGCGCAGGCCCTCCCGGTTCGCTTTTGTATGGAAAAATACGCGTTGCGAACGCGCGTTTGTATCGATACAAACGCGCAGCTCAAAAACGCGCTGCAGAAAACGCAATGTGGACACTCCCTTAGAAATTGAATTTGTTTAAAGGTAGGTAGGTATATTTGGTGCCTAAGTACTTAGGTACCCATGTCATTTATCGACAATCGGCATCGCATCTGTTAAAAACTTTATTACTTAGGTAGGTACCTTCCTACCTAGGTAGTAGGTAGGAACCTATCTAACCGAAATTAAAATCGCCGACGACGACGCCGACGCCGACGTATAATTTAAAATAACAGTAAAAAAAGTGTAGGTAGGTAAATAAATAGGTAGGTAACGTTGCAAAGTTACTTTAACCGGTACCTACCTAAATTTCTCAAAGTTCTCAAACAAAATATTTTTCTTGTGTAGCGTAGCACTAGCACATAATAAGCTAAATAAACTTTTAAAAGTTTTGCTAACAAAAGCACAGTACAAAAGTTCACCTGAAAGTTTGACACATGACAGTAACTTCTCTGCTGTCATGAATTTTTGACAGCTTATAAACGTCATAAGCTGTCATCAAAATGGCGTGTGTTTATTAGTGTTGTGCGACTATTCGCTGGTTAAATGCTAAACTACCACATTCCAAAATTTCACTTTTTTCAGGAGAGCCATTCAAAGTTTTCGAAATGGTTTTTTTGAATTTCTGATCAAATCTTTTTTTAAATATATATGTATTACATATCAAAAGACGCGTAATTTTTATTAAAATTAAAGTGCATTTTTAGTTTTTCCGTAACTTCAACCCAAAGTCTTATAAAAGTAGAAAAGTGACTTTTGCATATAAAAAGTAATACAAATGCAAATAAAAATTATCATTAAAAGACCACATATCATTAAAAATTTAAGGTTTATGACACTAAATCAAGTTTTCTTTTAAGTTTTGAATCACAATCTCGTGAAATTATGCAATAAATATGGTACACGAACAACAAAGCCATATAAAAATTCTAAAAAAACTCTTTTTTAAATGAATACACTGAGAAAACTTAACAAAAATGATATTTCTATCAAAATAAATGCTTCACACGCACCAAGACGAACAGTTATTAACCACCTGATGGAACTTTTGGTCAAGAAAGCCTCAAATGCGCTCTTGTCTAATGCTCCATGAAGAAGCAGTCTGTGTCCAGCCTTTTAGGTAGTTGTTGGAGCCGCCACGCCACGAACACGGCGCATCAGGGACGCTTTGCTTTTGCGTATTATCGCATCAGTAAACATTCCTGACACACTTCAAAAGCGTGGCAGCTTCACCAGCACCCTTTGTTGTACAGGCATCCCAAGACTTGAGACTACCTGCCGTATACAACGTGCAAACCTACGGACTATCATATTTGCTCTTATGATTAATGCCCTGGGTTCTCTCTCCATATCCTTGTTATTTGTGAGATCATCGGTTACCCAATGGCTCAGATATTTAAAACACGATACCTGCTTCAGCTTATTGCCATTAAGATAAACCAGTGGTGATGGTGTTGTAGGTTTTGAAGCCTGATTTAAAAGATTTAAATTCACTTTTGCAGGTATTATTATCTGAGCCCGTGGGTATCCGCATATCTCACACAGATGCCTATTAGCTTTCTGAGAGCATTTATCGATGGGCTTAGCATATCGTCGGCATAGCTGATGTTGTTCACTTCAACGCCACCAATAGAGCAGACGACCCCAGCGCTGTTCAGCTCACTTATCAAGCGGTCTGTGTACAAGTTATAAGGTCGGGGAGAGCTCAACCTCCCTTGCCGCTCTCCAATTTGTACACGTCCGATACACACGTGATATTATTGGTTTGGTTGCCATACCAAAATTTGGGAAGTGATATAAACTCACGGGGGAGATCAGTATCACTATAAAGCTTCTGCCACAGCCTGTCATGCACCACTAGATCCAACGCTTTTGACGATCAGGAAAGCAGGAGTTGATAGGTGTTTTTTTGCTAGTGTAATACTGAACGGTGTATTTGAGGCTTAGTAGGTACTGCAGTCTATAGCCCAGCTGTAAAACTGGACTGGGAATCATGCAGATTTACAGATTTACCTAAATGCGAATCAAACACACCATCCAGCACCTCTGCTACCACGGTAGCCAGGGATATAGGTCTGTAGTGGCTAATACTGAATGTAAAAAACTGAATTACAATAATATAGATTTCGTCTTTTTATTAGCACTGAAACGAACTTTGCACTTTACCTTTAAGAAGATTTCCGTTCATGTAGATTTTAATGCGAAATAGACAGTAACAGTATGATTTAAATCCCGTAAAAATCTAAATTGGAAAGCACAATATCTCAAAATTTACACTACGTTCTGAAAAATAATGTTTCATTTCACATAAAAGTTTTGTTCTAAACAAACGCATCCCAAAAATGTCACTTATGCTCCAAGCGATTATGGTTAAGCTTACGTAAAAGTTATGTACAAAACAAACTCATTTCAAAAATGACACTGTTGAACATACACGAAATGTTTTAATAATACAATTTCTCGTGCGAAGGTACCACATTTCAGAATGTGTTACCTTTGCGCAAAAAAATATTTTGTTACTTTACTTTAATTTAAATTCAACAGGACCACATTCCGAAATATGGCACTTTTGAATATATATTTTAGTTAACACGCTCTTATTTTTTTGACATAAGACCCTGTAGCATATAAGTTCCATGCGCTTTCGCCAGCTACTAAACCACAACTGAAAAAATGGCTGTTTAGCTCTGAAATTTGGTGCCAAAGTGTAATAATGCTGAACAACCACATCTGTTTTTTGGTCGTTTATAATGCGAAAATAAAAAGTGTCTTTTACTCATACTATAAAATGACTATTTTAAATCACATTTTTGTAATAAAAACGATTTTCACGATTTTTGATTTGTGGCACTTTAGCATTTAACCAGCGTATTGTCGATGCCATAATTATAATCGATTTAAATAACGGTAATAATTGTTTTAAAGTAATCTATCTTTGATGTGGATAGTCCTGTAGGTATATTTTTTGTTTCTTAGGATTCTTAGCTAGAATAATGATTTGATTAGTTTAGATCTCACCATTAAAGTATTAGAATAAACTCAATTACTTATGTGGTCAGTATTTTTCAATAAATCTAGTGGTGTTAATGTTAGTAGGTACGTTTTTCTCTTATATTATCTCTCCTTTATTATTCTCTCTTATATTATTTTTGAGCAGAAGGAAAATGATTTTAGCAAAAAACATTTCTTTAAGTTTAGATTTCTGAAGAGTTATGAAATCTAAACTTAAAGAAATGTTTTTTGCTAAAATCATTTTTCTTTTAGACCGTTAGTTGGTCGGGGTGTAGAAAAGTTTAAATAGAAAAAGTAAGTAAGTAGAAAAAATATTATAACAAGTAATATCTTGAACAAGATATTACTTGTTATAATATTCCGACGCAAGTAATTTTCTTTTATAATGGTTTGTGGAAAAATACTTGTCAACTTCTCATATCTATCCATCGATTGCTTTGCTTTATTCGATAATTTTTGGTTGGCAATAGTGGGTTTGTTGCGCGCACAGCACTAGTTGAAGGTGCAATGCGGTGTTTCCGCGGAAACGCAAGCAAGGAAAGGAAAAATCATGATTTTAAAATTAAAAAATCCGAAAATGTTTAAAAAATATTAGTTTTTGTGTCGTTGTATCGCTTGTGTTGTGTGAATTAATTATTGTCTCCCTGTCTTCTATTAGTTTACTAGGTTGAGTGTTGTCGTAATGCTGCGGCGAATTAATTTTTATTCAATATGTTTCGCATTCGGTCTCAGTGTATTATTAATTCTTGCTGGAAGTCGATATACAGATAACGTAAATTATCATCCGTCCGCTGAAAATCGCAAAAGCTTTGGGAGCTTTTTCAACGCCGAGGATGGAGATAGCAGTCTACTGCAGTATTCACAGAAGATGCAGCCTAATTCGAACCCATACGAAGAGGCGATCACGGCAATATTGGATAAAACTCGTTCGAAAATCAAACATGACCTGTCAAATTACAACCTAACGCTTTCCGGTGTAAATAAATTAGAAGATTTAACCCCAGAGACAGGGGGGAAACCTGTCAGAAGTGTTATTGTATCCACTTGGAGATCTGGAACCACTTTTCTTGGTGAGGTCTTGAATGCTTTCCCAGGTAACTTTTACCTATATGAACCTCTATTGAAATATGGAATTATACAAATAAGAGGGCCTCCTCACGCAAGTAGCGCACTAGACACTATCAAGAGAATGCTCAAATGTGACTTTAGTGATATGGAAGATTTTTTTGATTATGGAAAAACTCATGTGTTCCAATTCAACCATAACTTGAGATTATGGGACCATTGTAAATTTAAGATAGAGCTGTGTTATGATCCGAATTTCACAGCCAAATTTTGTAAGCTGTTCCCTTTCCAAAGTATGAAGGTTGTACGATTGAGATTGAATCTTATTGAAGACCTTTTGCAAGACAAAGAGTAAGTAGAACAAAGTGACATACTTTTTGTACAATTAAAAGTTCTTGTATGAACAGAATATGTTTTTTTTAACAGGCTTAACACAAAAGTGGTATTTTTAATTCGGGATCCACGCGCTGTTATGGAGTCCCGCAGGCATCGAGTTTTCTGCAAACCATCGGAAGATTGTTGGATGCCTGAGCGGCTCTGTGCTGACATGATTAGTGATTATATGGCTGCAGGTCCCTTAATTCAGAAGTATCCAGACCGATTTATGTAAGTACTGGATAAAAATACCCTATGGTCTTACTTAAACTTCAGTGATCACAGCACAGTTCATTCATTGAAACATAAAATAAGGTATATTATGTGATGAATTTGCAGTTAACTACCTAAATAAAATGTACAATTACATAATGTTAACTACAGGTAATATAATGTGCAAAACCTAATTATTCGACAACCTCTGTGGTGCAGTGGTTGAAGGCCTACCTGAGACACAGGAGGTTGCAGATTCCATCCTGGCTGAGGGACAAATGTTTGTATGATCTGCAAATGTAGGTGTATCCTCTGAAGTTTGGATGGAAGTAATTGGTTTCTAGTGGTATTTTCTGTGTCACCTAACAATTCAACAAATGCTGGGTAGGATATCTTTGCAATATGATTTAGACAGTAGTAGCCATCCTATCAGCTTAACCGTCCGTATCCACAGGAAAGACATGGTCAAACGCAGAATAACAGTTACATTATGTTACAGGGTACTCCGTTATGAAGAATTGGCCTTGTCTCCCAACGTGACGTCATATGAGCTACTCAAGTTTCTAAAGCTGGGCCCAGTGCAAGCGGTGGCAGAGTTCCTACACACGCACACTAACGTGGAGTCTGGTGGATACAGCTCCACATTCAGGGTCTCCAGAGATGTGCCTTTCAGATGGAAGAAAATTATGAACTTCACTTCTGTTGAAAAAATACAGGTAATCCTACTATCCTGTCTATACATATATCCTACTAATATCTGCAAGATTGTTGTTTGATTCTGCAATGTGTATTTAGACGTGCCTCTGATTACCCTCTTAGACAACTTCAATAATCTTGAATGCAAAGATCTGAGATAATATCCACCGCGCTTTAGGGATACAGTCGTGACCGTGTTACGTTATTTCTTTCTGAAATATTGTATGTAGATATGTTGGGATGTTAAGTGGCTTAGTTAACTCTACATTAAATTGTCTATGAATATGGCCAATTAAGCTGAGAGTTAGTTGTTTCATGAATCTCCCGTTAGTTTTCATATTGCATGTACTTGTCATTAATGTTAACGAACACTCATTACATTGTTTTTATAGAGAGTATGCTTTGTAAGTAGTCGTTAAAACGGTCATTAATTATTTTCGTGTTATCAAACAGAAATTAAATTGTTTTTATAGCGTCGTATAAACCTTGTAACTAATCGTTGTTAGTAAAAACAGTAAATTTTCTAAAAATAGTTTGGAATTCGTATGCTATGATGACGATCCCGTACAGAAAAGTTTTGCTAGACTAATATTTTAGACAAAAACTGCGTCACAAAGAGCCGAGTGGGTTTGTTTGTGCCTTGAATTTCAATCCGAAGGTCGTGGGTTCGTTCGAATCCTGGCCGTGCATCAATGGATTTTTCGTTTCGAAAAATTTATATGCGCATTAACACTAGCTCTAAACGGTGAAGGAAACATCGTCGTAAGGTCGTTGTAACACCGCAACTAGTCAGCTCCACGCGTATTGATTGTCTTTCCTGTGTACATGGCCGGTTAAGCTGAGAGGATGGTGTAGGTGCTGGGCAAGCCTACTCCATCTCAACAACCAGGCACTACGGGCCTTACTTATGAAAGGTGTTTAAAGTTAAACACTGGTTAAACAACGTCCTGTCTTTATTTTTTGATAGTGACGAACAGAGACGGGACGTTGTTTAACCAGTGTTCAACTTTAAACATTTTTCATAAGTAAGGAGGTACAGTGTCACGTTAAGCGTAGGTTAAGAGTGCCTCTTGACACTATAAATCATCTAGTAAAAGATGTAAAAACCTACATAATCCAGGTGATGCTGCATCAGGTTCCACCATCACCATTTCTTTTGACGACTTTGACGAGACTCACTTTGTTCGACTGGCTCCCCACTCGGGCTTGACTATTTAGATTTAAGCGGATGGATCAGCGATTGCTCTGATTCTTTACGGTGTTGGTCGCGAAAGAACAGGAGTAGAATTACCTAGCTCTTAAGACGTTTCAAAGTGGTCATAGCGGTCCTACTGAATTAGAAAAAAAAACCCACCATGTTCTTGCTCGGGTTGATAAAAGAATCGATAATTTTGCATCAAATAAGATCGTACGCAATAAACTGTAAATCAATTTGATTGGCCTCAGTACAGCTCAGTACATTGTCTGTCACACGTACTACAATATGTAGAATCATCACTTACGTTTATTAATATTTGACCGACACGTGGCCTACAAATCAAATTGCTTGGGTGAACGTTAATAGACAAACTCTTAGGCGCGGGACATACAGAAAAGACGTAAGACGAGGACGCGTCGCAGACATATGTCTCTTCCGCGTCCGTTTCATAGAAAATGTATAGAAGCGTCGCGCCGCAAAACATACAGAAGAGACGGGGCGCCGTCACATTTTGTATGAAAGGGACGCGGAAGAGACAAATGTCTGCGCCCCATCTCTTCTATCTGGCCTGCGCCTTACTGTGGTGTCGACTTCCGCGGATAAGAGCGCAGCGGAAGCAAGAAATGAACTATGGAAGAGCAGAAACCCCCCTCCACTAGACTTTGCCACCCCAGCAGAACGCCTGCCCCCCGGCCATAAACTGCATTGGCCAATTTAGAAGTCTCTTAACAGACTTCGCACACAAGTTGGCCGAAGTAATAGCAACTTAGCCAAATGGGGTATAGGAGACCCTTCCCAAGTACAGTGCGAGTGCCAACAGTACCAACACAAAACATGTCATACTTGCTTTCCTGCCCTCTGTGCCCAAACAACTGCACCCGCGAAGATCTTGTTGCGGCTTCAGAGAGGACCATAGAGGTGGCTTCATATTGGAGCAAACGAATTAAAATACCGCATATTAGTATGAGCATATTGCATATGGTCTACCTCGGCTTGGGGAAACAGTCGTCTTTTCATTTGTAGCGACACAGTTTATTACAATAGTAGCTGCCTACTCGCCTTTCGCCGTTTCAGCTAAATGCCCGTAGAGCAGGCAGTCACCATCTGCCAGTCAAGTTATTCACACATAGGTATTCATACATATCCACACATATTTACGTTAGAGTATAGATTAGTTTTTAATCAGGCTCACTCGAGGTCATATAAGTGGTAAACATTTTTAACCCCCGACCCAAAAAGAGGGGTGTTGTAAGTTTCACCGCTATGTGTCTGTGTACACACGTCTGTGGCACCGGAGCTCTTAGACGGGTGATCTGATTTAAATGCAGTTTTTTTTTATTTGAAAGTTTCATCCAAATCGCTTCAACAGTTTGAAGATCGTCAGCTCTTTTCTAGTTTACGAAGGGGTATATTTTACCATTGTGTAATGATTTCTTGTTTTACCAAAAGGTGAATTTCCGAAGCCTTTCCTAAATGTTTTTAAAATATTTTCAGGGAGCCTGCGAAGAGGCAATGTCACTATGGGGATATAAGCTAGCTCACAATGCTACACATATGGCCAACAAAGATTTCTACCCTCTGGAGCCCTACACACTAAAGTCCTAGTGATTCACACGAGTGTTTAAAACTTGTACAAGATTGATTGCATTTATATTACGTAAGTATTTTATTTTTTTATCAAGAAATCTTGTTGATCAGATTTGTCTGTCTGGTATTTTATTATCAAAAATAAACATGAAATTGAGATTTTAGCCCATAATTCTAAAAAAAAACTTTAATATTTTTGAAGGCTAAACTTTTATCTAGCCGAGATTTAGAAAAAGCGAACGGTATAAGGCTGTGTCCGGTAAGCGTTACGCTGCAAACTGCGTACAGTGAGCGCAAAACTAGCAAACTGTGGACACTCCATTTCAAATATATGGAATGGTATACTAAACCGATACGCCGCAAACTCAGTCGGCCGCTCACAGTTTGTCTACCGGGGACACAGCCTAAGCACTGCCTTTATTTAGTTCTGATTTGTGAAAAGTTTCAAATTATTTGTAATAAAGTCTAGATTAGTAATGTTGTACCGAGTCTAAGGATTTTCCTAATTTGTGAAAGAGAAACCATACATTATACTTACAGCATTATCAAGTAAGTATTTGAAAAATTCTTGTGTTTAAAGCGGCATGTTAATTATGACGTATTACTCGTTTTATCGTGACTTATACAAGGACTCTCCAACTGGTTTTCTGTCTAAGAGATGAGTTGTCCGTCTCTTTGTATATTGCTTACCTAAGTCAATTATGCAACGTTCACGATTCAAGCAACAGGTTGCTATTCGAGAGGCGATTTTCTAGACCAAAGTTGCATACTAGAGTGCGTTTCATCAAATAGTTCCTATGCCGATATGTTGGCAGTAGTGCAAATAAGGCTGGATTTTGCCAAACTGGATTAAGTTTTATCTGGAGATGAAACTGCAGTTTGTTTGAATATTTTGACATTGTAAAGTTGACACCTTATAACCAGGATAATTTGAATGCACCTAATAATGTTCGGTTGCGCTTTCTAAACAATTGTATTTCGAATTCTGTCGGCTAACGGAATAACTACTCTGGGAGTAAGATGACAGTTTGGTCGAATCCACCCTAAGTGTGTATTAATAAATAAGTGTGGAATAAAACCCTGAAAAACCTGGAGATACGTCTTAGCGTGTTGACACTGTTGACAGACATGGGTGCCAACAATACGGCATAGGAACTATTTGATGAAACTCACTCTACTGCCAACATGACGGCATAGGAACTATTTGATGAAACGCACTCTACATGCTACTATTGCATGAATTGAACTCTATATGAGGAATAGTAGCCAGTTGGGCAATGGATTTCTGTCTATATTTTCTTCCTTTTAAAACAAGCTGCATTTAGCGGTCTCATCGCAATTCCTTGCGAAATTAAATATTTTTACGACTGAACAGCTTTCTATCGGTGAAATATTTTTTAGAACGAGTTTATGGAGATTGCATCACAAACGTAAAAAAATATCTGCTTTAAAACATAAATTAGTGGTTAATATACGATCGTAGTCCAAGCTTTTATGTAACTTTCTATGTATGTTTGTTCGGGTGGAATCTAGAAAATCTATAACAACTAATATTATAAAGAGGTAAAGTTTGTTTGTATGTAAGAGGTAATCTCCGAAACTACTCATCCGATTATAAAAATTCTTTCACTAATATTTGAAATAAACTTTCACTATGAATATAGGCTATTATGTACTATAGTTATGTAGGTACCCAGCGGGCAACGCCGCAGGCGGAAGCTAGTGAATTATAAAGCAGTTATCCTCAACCGATTGAGCTGAAAGACAGACTGATAGATTCTCGGAGACAATGCAAATTATTTTGTCGACAGCAAGCTGATCTGATAATGGATTCAGAAGCTGTTCAATGGATTTCTTCAGCGAATAACTGTTAAATACCCGTGCTAAGGCTCATTTTTTTCAACTGAAAATCTTTTTTACTTATATTTTTTTTTACATTTCAGGTATTACAGTGTGGATGTGGCTGCATCGCCAAACATTCTGGCTGTTTCAATAGAGGCATTGCTATTGCGAGATCGTAGGTAACAAAACTATACATTTGCAAACTACCATATCGCACCCCTAGATGTAAACCCCGGTAACTTGAAAAACCTACTTTTTCAGAAATGACAAACTGATTTAGTCTATGACAGACTACGAAAAATGTAAAAATATATTCATGAAGGTAAAATTTTTTCAAACTTGTTTAATTAACTCATTTGTATCACCGTATGGGTATTCAGTTTAATAATTCGAAAACGTAACTAACTCCATTTGGGCAAATTTTTAGTTACAGGTGTTTTCATCTAGGGTTGCGATATTATTGGTTTATTATATTTCCCATGACATTGTAAATGCTCAGACGTTGAGATTGTGTAATAAGATACTCAATGTTTTGTTTCATTATTATTTAAGACTGAAATTTTTTCCATAACTCCAAATGTACTTCCATTGTATTATAGTCTGCGCTTGAATCTCTGATGTATTATAGAGACGATTCGAAATCGAGGTTGTGTGCTGCACAAAGATGTGTCATTATATCAAATTGTAAAAGATGGACCATTTATATAGAGGTCAAAATTGCTTGAGTCTTTTGGATTTCAAACACAAGACAAGACAACGATTCTCAGCACACACGCAAGGAATTTTGATCTCTAAGCGCGTTAAATTAAGCTTAGTCGGATATACTTAGCACTAAAGGAATTGACAGATTGTTGATGCTTCCATTATAGACACTCGATATAGTTTAGAAGTGCATTATTTTACATAATAATAACGTAAATTGTGTACATATATGAAGGTACTTAAAATGTAGAAGTCGATAACTCGATCCAGTCCAGTTGTATTCCAACTTATACAAGTACATAGAAATGACCAAATTGTCGTGTCGTCGGAACTTCGTCGGACAACTAAAATAATTAATAAATTAGCAATTTAAATTAAACGCGTTTATGAGGCTTTTAGGCATTAGCCTACTGTGATAATTAATTACAACTAACAATAAATACTAGTGCATAAACACGCACACCATTGAAACACCAATTTTATAAAGTAACGCGTCTCGCTATGTCAGCCCTCACAAAGTATTTATACAAAGTACATCGTTGTTCTTTCGGAAAGTAGTATATGATCTCCGTCCATGAGATAATACGGCCCCCGAAACCCCATAATCTGAGTTCCTGATAAATAAAATGCACTACAACGGCGCGACTTTACATCGCTAAACTTGCAGCTTTGCCGTACAGCTTGAGATTTTTTATGGTTTTATATGATTGTACTATGTAAAAAAAATCTCATTTATCCAAACAAACAGAACGCAAATAAAATAGTCCATTTATTATTATAAAGTTTCAGTCATAACTGGATGTAAATATTATTTTTTTAGAAAAATATGCCGGATGAATTGAGTCGGGCCGCGGGTCACATCAAACATACAAAAGGCCAATAAGATATAAGCCTGTCAATATCGACGACTTCGTAAAAAAAGAGACTCAAAGGAATTGAAAAAAAATTGAGGCATTATTTGAGAACTAAATAAATAAAAATATCTCAAAACCATCATGTAACATTATAAAGTACTGAAAAATCTCAATCTGTAGGGAAAAAAGAAGCGAACGAATGGACACAATTTCTACGTTTTGAAGGAAAGCGACACCGCTAGTCATTCGCTTTTAGATAAATCGGTAGATACGGAGTTTATATGCTTGGCATAATATAAGTCAAAATAAAGAAAATATCGTGCTCATATCGACTAAATTATGACCTACATGCGTATACGTGTTTGCATTGTTTATGAATGTTTCGTGTACGATTTATTTATACTCGTTATACAAGAAAAACTTATTGACTCTCAACATTTGAGACCTCAAAAAATTGCTTAATGGCTGAATTGGATTTATTACCATAGAAATAACACTTTCAAAACTATTACTGAGAGATCGATAAAGATGTGCGTCCACTGCGTCAGTTTCGGAGCGTACGCAGCATATGCAGCGTCAGTATCTACAAAATGCCAATAGGGTACGTCCACTACTTTCGGATTTTACATCGGTAGGTATTGGCAATACACAATACGTCAAAACTCAAAGAGATCGGGATCCAAATGGGGAGTTCATTGCGAATGACGTCATTAAAAAAAAAATTAAAAATTCAAATATAATAATATTCAGCAGGACCGCTATGACCACATTAAAACGTCCTAAGAGCTAGGAGGTGATTCTACTCCTGTTCTTTCGCGACCAACACCATGAAGAATCAGGGCAACAAACACGGTATGGGGCCTAGCTTTCTTTTCGGTGATCAATCCGCTTTAATCTAAATAGTCAAGCTTCAGTGGGGAGCCATCGGCAGAAATGCCGATGCATTGCACGCAGTACCACAGAAATCAATAATAAGCAACAAATACTGACGCTCCGTACGCTCCGATTTCGAAGCACAGCTTAATAGTCACTCGATCTAAATGCTTTATGGGTTCACATTTAAAAATTGGAACTAAATCGTCTCTAACCTTCTGACTATAAAGTATTTATATTGGAACTAGAGAAAGGAGTAAGTATAACAAAGAGTACCTGTGCCTCGAGCGCCAGTATGCACAAGTTTACTATTCTATCCGTGACTATAGTAAAGTAAAGAATCTCAATTGTATGAAATTCAGTGCAGCGCCTCTAGCGGTAATTTGACTAAACTAAGTTCATTCCATACAATTGTCCAAACTTTACTATAGTCACGGATAGAATAGTAAACTCGTGCATACTGGCGCTCGAGGCACTGGTCGAAAAAAAATATTGATAAGTACGTTTATTGACGAACGAAATACTGCTAAAGTTTAAACTGAAGAAATTGTACACGAAACATTCCACACGTGGTAGATTTAAGATGGCTAATGAAAATTCTAACCAGAGGAACGAGCGTAGTGAGATTCATTAAGTGCACTTGACTATAAGGTAGAAAATTAGGATAACATTTTACTACATTTTATTAAAAGTAACGTAATTTTGAATGTATTCAGTTCTTGCGAGTTTTCGAGTGGTATAAGTTACGTAGAGTAAGAATAGTTTTCATAGTTTTAGTGGCTAATTGTCTTCGATCAGCGCAATCCTATAAACGAAATTGCTGATTTAATGTAAGTGATACGACTTGGATTATTATACTCCACTATTGAAATTACTTACAAATACTCAAATTGAATTTACTCTAGATTATAATTTATGTTGACAGGTTGTAAATACTTGAGAGGAGGAACGGGCGGAGGGAAATAGAGAATATGTTTGTATGAAACGATAAAACTCTACTCGTCTCTCCTCTTAGTACATATATGTAAAAAATCAAGTCTTGTCAAATTAGCAATAACAATGCAAGATTGTAGGTACTTATTGGATAAAGTTATTTTAAAATTTCGCACTGCCCTAGGTATATTTTGTTTCGCCTTATTTACTTACAGAAAAATTAGTACATGATATTACCAAGATACTTAATTTTTATAAGTTCTTCATAAATCATATTATTATATTGATATTATTACTTAAGTTTCAAATTTGTAATATTCAATGTTGTATAATCTAAGTATTCCCCTAAAGTGTCGCATAATTTCGACGGATTTGTAGAATCATTATAAGATGCTTTAAGTGCAAGCAAATAAGATGCAGCTACAACGAAACTAGTTAGAAATAAATCTGTTTAGAACAGATACAGGTGCTAGATGTAGTTCTACCTTTATTTATAGTACAGATTGACAAACTAACTGACCATAAGTACGACTGAACTGGGGTATTTTCTAGCAAAAAGAAAAAATATTTGCAGAGACGACCAATAGAAATTCGTGTAAATGTTGTCACTGATTATGCCATGGTTTTTGACATTGAAATTGACGTTTAATACGTTCGCGAACATAAAGCGTGCAACGTCCGCGAACGTACCCACTAAGTACAAACAGTTCCAAAAATGCAGATCAGGGTTGTTGCGAATATCAGCATCACCATCAGCATCCGCTGATGTCAAAGTCAAAAATCAGCATCAGCGTCCGCTGATGTGTAAAAAAACTGCATCAGCAACAACCCTGGTGCAGATACCCACATTTACGTGGAATATAGAATTATATTGTGCGGAAATTTGTTTTTTCCGGGATAAAAAGTAGCCTATGCTCTTCATTAGCGTTCAAACTATGACTACCAAATTTTTATTAAAATCAGTTAAGCCGTTAAAGCCGTTTAGCTGTGAAAGCATAACAGACAGACAGTTAATTTCGCATTTAGAATATTAGTAAGGAAGTAAGGATAAAAAGTAATTTAATGTAAAGCACTGTGAAACTGTATTGTTAGTTGTTTGTCAATTTATACTTACTCATCGGATTTTCTCTAAAATATCAGATTTTAATGTGTGATATTTTAAAGACATCCTTTTACCAAACAAAATATTTAAAAGATGTTTACATCTCAAGCAATATGTTATAAGGCCAAACTATACAAAAAGCATGCTCTAGCACAGCGGAGCTGTAACCAATAGATTAGTTAGAGCGTGTTTTGTACGGATACAACGCCGCCGTTGACCATGCTTTTAAATAGTTCGGCCTGAAAAAGTCAATAAAAAAATCAATTACTATTTATAAGATAACATGCTTCCTGATAGATTTGACAATATGATAAAATATATTCAGTTGAATGCCTTAACGAAATACTGGTAGTGATATAGGTAAGGTTTATATACTAAGACTAGTGTTCACCAATCAAATTATCCAGTGGTTACCATAATCATGGTATAAAATGACAAGTATTGTATCAAAATAGGTGTTCAAAAGTTGGTTTATTAACAGATGGCTCTAGTCATAGCGTCAAGCGTCACGTGACTTATTAAACTTATACGACATGACAGCTTCATAAGGAACATCATAGAAGGAAAAGTAGAAGGGAGAAGAGGAAGGGGAAGACCAAGAATTCAATATTACATTAGTCAGATTAAGAAGAAGGTCGCTGTCATGTCGTATAAAGAAATAAAAAAAATCGCATTGGAAAGAGACAGATGGAGAGAATTGCATCGTTGCACCGACAAGAGCTGAGCTCTTAAAGAAGAACGAACATTTTGGCATACTTACTCTTCCGCCATTTTGAAAAAACCTCGATCTTGCAGCAGGTGATGAAACATGTGTCAATCGATAGGGGAAGTGATTACAAACAAAATATATTCAGTAATAAAATCTCGTAATCTTTATACTTTCCGAGATATTTGAGTTTGAAAATGGAAAAATTAAAACTTGAAAATGCTAATTATGCTGCCAATAATAACCGGTAGGTATTTGAATATGTCTACTGTGACTGGGGATAAAATCGTGAGCCAATTTCGTTTACTTTTTGCGTAAAAATTTTTTTTTTGAAATTAAATATACAGGGTGAATTTTTGAGACGGGGCAGTAAGGGCATCTACCTTAACCGTTGTAGCTACAGGAAAACGTTCTTATGAGACTATCCTTAACTTTTAAAGATATTTCGACTTGCATTAACAGATTTTTAAAAAAATGTACAGTCAGCGAGAAAATGGCCAGTTTACACAAAAACTTTTTTTTAATGCCAATCGATCCTATAGCAGCATTTACACGTAGAGATTGGCCCGCTGGAAATAGCACGCGCCATTCCGAAAATTGCTCACGATTTTATCCCCAGTCACAGTAGACATATTCAAATACCTACCGGTTATTATTGGCAGCATAATTAGCATTTTCAAGTTTTAATTTTTACATTTTCAAACTCAAATATCTCTGAAAGTATAAAGATTACGAGATTTTATTACTGAATATATTTTGTTTGTAATCACTTCCCCTATCGATTGACACATGTTTCATCACTGGCAGCAAAATCGAGGTTTTTTCAAAATGGCCGACAGTAGGTATGCCAGGCTCCATACAAAAATGTTCGTACCCTTTTAAATAATAATAAACTAAGATAACCAGTGATCATTCATAATAATCAATCGTCATCAAATAAGAGACTTAACAAGCGAATATAAATCATTCGCTGTTTGATATCTCGATTTTTATGTCTTTCGTTGTGTAGGTAATAATAGTTCTCTGACCATTAGAATCTGTCTTTTTAATCACCCGTTTGCATTGGTGAACAGTAGTTATGCTTCATAGATATAGAACTATTATACGTTTTGGCGGTCAGCCTATACCAGTGTAGGTTTTTTATCATATCATTAGCATATCATAAGGTATGTACTTTAATTGTAAAATGTTTATTCAAGTATTTGCTTGTATTAGTCAGAATGCCAACGGGAACTTGGAGATTGAAGGGTATCAGATCTCAAAACTACAGATCTCAAATAATTCCATCAGAATATCCTTCAAAGCTCGTTATATTTTTATTACAATATTTTATATTGAGATGTCGATGGAAAATTGCTGAAATACGCACAACTGCCCTTTGATCTTTGATAGCGACCCAAATCGGTCTCAAACTCTCAAACATGACAGTTCAGTAAATGCAAGTAGCTCTGTCAACCTCATCTCAACGAGACCGAACGCGACAAAAGATACGTGATCCTTTTGGAATTAGCCTGCTGGAGATAGGCAGGCTGATTGTCTAACTTGTCTCAAACCTCAAATTGATCTCTAAACTGTCAAAACGATCGCGTAGGTATCTTGTCGCGTTCGGTCTCGTTGAGATGAGAGTGACAGAGTGCTCACTGAACTGTCATATTTGACAGTTTGAGACCGATTTTTTAGTTTGACAATGAAAATCCCTTCTCAAAACAATAGATTAACCCTTGAGTTATTCATAATGAACTTACAAGCTTGCTAGAGCTCGAGTGGCTGCTAAGACTGTTGTTATCTCTTTGCAATGAAATATAAGTGAAGAGAACAAACACTTCAAATCCTTGCTAAATTGGCAGCTGAATTATGTACTTACTCACTAAAAATAGGAAAATATCTTCTGCTTTTACCATTAAATGGTAAAAGCAGATGAAAATATTTAGGTTATGTTTTTGTTCGCGTGACACCTGAAACTCAAAACATACAATACGAAACCTACAATAGGTAGGTACTTATTTCAGATCATATTTCAATGACTAGCAGAATTGATTAACCATTGTTAATTATATTTTGTTTGATTCAAAAAAAATCGAAATAAACGATTATTGCAACTTTCATAGAAATTACTTTAGCAGCTATAATAATGATAGTGCTAGAGACTTTGAAACAAATGTTTATTTATTTATATATACTTTATACCCTAAAGTCTTCAAGCTTTCGCTGGTTGGTTGTAATATGTTGTGTTGTTGTCAATAAAGTATTATTTTGATTGTGAGTTAAGTAAATATTACATACTGTTTACATACTGTCTGTTTGCAATCAATACCTACCATTCCTAATCATTTTTATTCTGTGAGCTAAGTATTCATGATCTTCATGATTTAAGTTATAAATCCATCATCAAATCAAAATAGCGCAACTGTATTTATTTTTGTTTATTTTCCTTTTTGGAATCTTGTATTTATTAGTTACGTTAGACTTAGAACTAAGTACATGTCATTATAGTTATTTTATTTGTGTTAGTAATTTTACTATCGAATGCTTAGCAAATGTTTAGTGTCATACATTATATTTACCTTCTAACATTGTTAAAGGTAAATATAATTTTATCATAATGGTTGTAAGTTTACTTACGGATTGCATTATAATGTTATCATGTGTAAGTATTATTATTTAGTTGTGTAGTAGTTTAATTTTAAAAACTTTTAGTTGACACGGAATTTTGCAAATAGTAGAATCCGCAAACAAATTATTATTGAATTACAATTTTAAGTAATTTAATTGTGAGCGCATAAACGCAACATACAAGCAATAATTAATGCATAATAATGGCCCAATGATCGTATTTACACGTGAGATTTGGTCGCTTTAAATTCGCACAAATTTTTAGTACTTTACTCGGAAATTAGATACAAATTTTACGAAATACGTGGTCGGGAATCAATGAATAAGATCAGAGAGAATGGCGAAATAAATAGAAGGTACCCAATATACCCAACAGTGGTTGGAAATGGGCTGAGATCATGAATCTTTTAAAAATAGTGTACCGGTTACCGAAACCGCTTAAACCAGATTCCACATTTTAGTTTTGCTGTCAGGTAGAGGTTATCAGGGCCTTTACTCTACAAATGGCTCCGCTTATATTGGTGTAGATTGAACTCAAAACATTTCGCCACCATAAGCTGAACTATGAAAATAAGCACTATACATTTTAAAGAGAGGAGGCTAAAATGGCCGTCAGCGCAATTCCTTTTATGAATCCTAATATGATTCCTATTGTTATATTCTCTTCACTCTCATGTCTATGAAAAGATCTTGTGCAATTCAGATTATGATTTTGCTATAACGTCCTTTTTAGCCCCGCAGCACCCCATCTCACATGTGAATGCGGTCTAACGAATGAAAGTGGTAGAATTTAAGGGTAGCCTTATTAGAAGTAAGAGTTACAATTGAATCTTTGACGAATATTAAGGCTGCATTACACCGGGGCAACAACGTGTGACAGTGCCGCATGCTACATATTATGGCATGTGGCATCTTGTGGCATGCTACAAATAGAAAGCATTTGCGGCATTAGTGGCATGCGGCAGCCTATTTTCAGTCTGCCACATGACGCAAGGTGTTGCCATGTCGCACGGTTCTTGCCACAATGTGCGACATTTTGTATTCTGTGCGGCCTTGTAACATGCCGCAATGCCGCACAGTGTTGCCCCGGTGTAATGCAGCGTGTGTTTATTCGTCCAAGATTGGATGAATAAGAATGTTGAAGTTTTATAGTAGGATATAGCACGGCCAGCGCGTTATTATTGCAAACATTTATGGATTGTATTATCTTTTATTTCAAGTTAATAAAGTTACAGTAAATTATAACTTGTTTAATTTTAGGAATGTATTTAATCACCAAGAAAAGCTAGGTAGGTGCTAATTTTACAAGATGAACCATGAAACACAAAATGTAAGAATGACGTTATTTCAGTGAATTTTAATTTCGGTATTCTAAGTAGGTAGGTAGATACCTACTTCTAATGTTTTTACTAAATTGTATTTCAAAGTTGTAAATTTCGAGATTCAAAAACTTCTATTCAAATTAAAAAAAGAATCTATTTTGATCAAGAAATACAGATGGCGTCACTACCATTTGTACAATAAATGCAACAAATAATATTCAATAAATCTTTGTGAATAGTGCAAAAGCCACTACAATAATCACGCACACCACTATGGTCAGAATTGACATGTTAAATATATTCCTCACGATACTGGGGTAATCTGGAGCAGAATTCTTCAAGAGTTCCAATGTAGATGGTGAAAAATAGAAGTCCACTTCTAGAACAGAAAAGAGTTTAAATTTCAGATGCAAAATTTAAAATGAAGTGTATTATTTTTCCCAGCCGTGGGACGGTATGTAGCATCTGAAGTAGGTACCTACGTAGGAGACAAATTACACATTATTTAAGTACCTACTGACAGAAACCAAACTACTGCATATTTACATAACTATAAAATACAATAAAAACCATTTGTGCCATCTAAGGATCGTTGTAAACGATCTATAGGTAGTTCAACTGATCCAAGCCACTGCCAGTCGGAAGCGTGCCCAAGACGCTGGAAGCATTGCCGCGCTGGATGCCAGTGATGATCCGCGGGGCTAAAAAGGCCGTTATAGCAGCACAATCTTAAGGATGATTCGTATTTCTATTTACTTACTCTCATGTCATGACTATGAAATGAGACTGTATATAGTGACCTTTTGCCCTTTATAATGTTAATTGACTCTAAGTATATAATTAGATATCTTTATCGTAATGTCTCTAAGACCTCTAAGTAGGTACCTAGGTACTCGATTCACGAAAGTTTTAAGAGTTTTAAAAGTGAAGTAAGTCCTTAGTAAAATCCGAAATCTCTGCTAGGTATCTGCTGTTTTTCTTTTAAATCATTACCTAATTCTATTCGCCAAGCGAGTATTGTTTCATTTGATAAATAGTATAAGAGGGTTTTGTGCTTAGAAGTAGAGACTAGAGACTGATCAGGGACGTATATAAGGGGGGGGGGGGTTTAGGGGGTCCGGACCCCCCCCTTAACCCATTAAGTTCGGAGGAAACCTAGTCAATTTTTGTATTTTGGAACCCTTGGACCCCCCCCCTTAACAAAGATCTTTGTATTTTGGAACCTTTGGACCCCCCCCTTAACAAAGCTATAGCTACGCCCCTGAGACTGATGCATATCACTTACCTACCTTCAAAAACTGCTTCTGAATTATATTTCAGCATTGTCACTTGTTTATTCTTTATCCAGTTAATAAGCGCTACTGACTGTCGGAAAATAACGCATTAATGAATATTGATTTAACTTATCAGTGCAGATAAATATTTGAGTTTGGGTCTATTAGGTACGGTAGGTATCTAGGTGCAAACATAGACTTAGAATTTTTACTTGTATCTTTCTATGGGTAAATACAAATAACATTAACTGTTTGTTTGTGATAAACATAGTTAATAGTCAAAGGACTGCTAAAAGCTGTTTAAAGCGACGGAAAGATTTAGATAGGTAGGTGGATATAAAGTATGGTTATAAGAGCCCATTGTGTCCCACTGCAGTAGGCTCATTCTGTAAACTCACTTCGAACGTCGAAGAGCAGTAGGCTCATTCTGTAAACTCACTTCGAACGTCGGAGCGCTGAATCCGCTGTGAGATTTCAAATTTCGTATTCGAAATTTGAATCTTACTACAAACACTTACAATACATTCTTGCGTATTTAGTGAGCTCGGTCACTTGAGTGAATTCGAAGTGAGTCTAATACAGAATGCCTCTGCTGAATCCGCTGTGAGATATCAAATTTCGTATTCGAAATTTGAATCTTACTACAAACAATTACAATACATTCTTGCGTATTTAGTGAGCTCGGTCACTTGAGTGAATTCGAAGTGAGTCTAGTACAGAATGCCTCTGCTGGGTTTGCTCAGCGTGTTTCATTGGAGAGCATGTACCTACTTAGTTGGAGTTTTCCACTGTCTTCAGACATAAAGGCCCATTTCATAAATGAGTAAGTAGAGCTCGTCTCTGCCATCTCCGCATGGGCCTTTCACGTTACCTACAGTCTGTAGTGATTTTCGCCAAATCTGAGCCGCCTGCGATTTTGCTGAACAAATTTTTCTTTCTATCAGTGAGAAGTACCTACCAACAAACATTGCTTTCATCCTCACTGCATAGGCAGATAAGTAGGGTAAACCAGACTATTCTTGGCACCCCCACAATGATTGGCACTCTGGCATAAAAACCCAAGAAATAAGAGTTTCGAGCATTTTTTTATAGTGGCATTAATTTATTTGATAGAATATTTAATTTCTTTGTGGTAGCATTCATTTATGTTTAGAATACCTATTCATTCTAAACATAAATGAATGGTTTTTATGCCAGAGTGCCAATCATTGTAGGGGTGCCAAGAATAGTCTGGTTTACCCTAGGTATTTGTAGCATTTTTTGATTAGATCCCGAGTAAGTAATATTATCTGGAAGGATATACTTAACTAATCAACACTTTACACAAAGATGATGAATGAAACAAGCCTATCCTAACATTTTAATGGAGAACCTACTTTTATAACTTGTTTTCTTATCTCTACTGCCGTAAATATGTCTAAATACCTACTATGATGGGATAGGTTTATAGAATAGCACATCATTGAAAATCTAGTCGTCTTCAGACAAGATGTTCCAGTGTATGATGGGCGTGCCCGCAACCCTCCAAGACGCTTTATTGGAGATCTTCATCATGTTGATGTAGTTCAATATCGGGAGTGCAATCGTGGGCTCAGGGAAAATAAGACCTGAAAACAAATTAGTAGATAGGTACTTAGTTATAATTAGCACTTATTTTAACATCTACCGAACCTAGTAATAATAAGCTCTTATTTATTAACCGACTTCCAAAAAGGAGGAGGTTCTATGTTCGGCTGTATGTATGTTTTTTTTTTTATTTTTTTTTTTTTTTTATTTTTTTTTTTTTATGTATGTTCATCGATTTCTCCGTCAATTGTGGACCGATTTTGAAAATTCTTTTTTTGTTACAAAGGGTATACTTACTTCCGAGGTGGTCCCATCTTCACCAAATCAGGATCTGATGAGGGGATCCCATGGAAATCGAGGGAAACCCTCAAATTTTTTGTGTGTTTGTGGAACTATCGGGCTGAAATTTTGTGCACTTATAGATTCTTGATAACAATGAAATATTATGGTATCAGCAAGCTGATCTAATGATGGAGTCAAAAGCTGTTCAACAGAACTCCTCAGTAAATAAGCCGATTGAGTTGAAACTCGGTTTATCTGTCAAATTCCAAATACAATGTAATAATATGGTGTCAGTGAGCTGATCTGATGATGGAGTCAAGAGTTGCTCAACAGAACTCCTCAATAAATAGTCTGATTGAGTTGAAACTCGGAACTCAGCATATCTGTGAAGTGTCAACTACAATGTAATAATATGGTAACAGCGAGCTGATCTGATGATGGAGTCAGGACCTGTTCCATGGAATTTTTTAGTGATATGGGTATCAAATGAAAGGGCTTGATGAGCGAAACACAATGAGTAAAGTACCTAACGTCTTTCTAAATTAAAAAAAAAACAACACTAAAAATGGAAAAATAAAAAATTTTCAAAAAAAATATATAACCGACTTCATAAAATACATGCACTAAAAAGCGAAAAATAAGACTACAAACAGATTTATTTAATTTGTTATTTTATGTTTGTTATAATGTTGAAGTCGGTGTTAAGTAAAACAATGACTACCTACCTACTATATTTTATGCACACCGATTTCAACATTATAACAAACATAAAATAACAAATTAAATAAATCTGTTTGTAGTCTTATTTTTCGCTTTTTAGTGCATGTATTTTATGAAGTCGGTTATATTTTTTTTTTGAAAATTTTTTTTTAACATCTCCGGTCTACAGCATTGATTGGAAGGTATTTCCTAAGCTAATCAATGTCACTCTGCTTACAGAGACCTACCGAAAACAAACCAATGACAGGAAAAATCTTCTAAGTAGGTGCTTTATAAATACTAGCTGCGCTATAGTGAAGATATTGGTGAATGAAAATGATCAAAAGTATAGCCTATAACTTTCAAGAAGCTATCAAATGCAGAAATAATTTTTCAAACTCGACTGCTAGTTTCAGAGATAAAAGCAGTCAGATTGAGACTCCACTAAACCGGAAATGTGGAGAGATGTCCAAAGCGGAGACGAGAAGACATGATTTTCAGCTAGTGTTTCCACCTAAGCTCTACGGAGATGCGTGCTGGCTAGACTGGAGCAGAGATGTGTGCTGGACTGCTGGCTAGAGCGGAGATGTGTGCTGCGTGCGGAGAGCGTTGGATGTTGAATGTTGTGCGATTTGACGTCTTTGATATACCTACCTATTCAATAGCTTGCGAGGCACAGCTCACATCACCGCTTTGATCGCACCCTACAAAATATGATACATCTCCACTCAGCGGTCTCCACAGAAGCTGAGCGGGGACGACATGTGTGAATAACAAAACACATCTCTCCTCTCGTCTCGTGTCGCTTTGGTGTCAGCCTTAAATGAAATCAAACCGGCTTTGTATGTGTAGGTACCTACGTATGAGGCAACTTTATAGCATACCAAGAGCCCATAGGGTAAGTATTATCATTAAACACACGCAGCCGATCACTCCCAGTATATTCAAAGCCAACAGCACGTATGTTCGATTGCTGCTGATTTCACTGAAACAAGTTCATATTTTTTCACTCAAATACTTAACGATAAAATAAGTTCTTAGGTAAGTAGGTACCTACATAGAGAAATAAAGAAAAATGTCTTATAGGTACTATTAAACGAGCAATATTCGTAAGTATAAGTAGGTACTTATTTGTGTATTAATTTGTTTTTCACGATTTCGAAAACGGCTCTCTAACGATTTCGATGAATGCAATTTCGGTGTTTACCGGGACGAAAAATCGATCTAGCTAGGTCTCATATCTGGGAAAGTTCGTTTTCTCGGCATTTTCACGCAAAAAGATTTACCCGTGTAGTGTTGGTGCAATGTGGTTCGTAATTTCGCTGCTACAACTGTCGGCTGGCGCATGGCTGCCCCACGGTACCACCGACGAGCAGGAGCGGCTAAGCGGTTAGATAGTATAGTATCGGCCTGCCTGTTAAAAAATATTCAAATACCGCTTTTATCTTACCATGTAGGAATCGTTTTCTCCATATTTATAAGTAGGTAAGAATATACTTATTTTTATTTTTTTAATTATATACAGGTGAGCAACAGATTTGGCAACAGATGAGTATAGGTACTTGGTACCTATATTCAAAGCTTTTATTATTATCGGACCTTACCGGTTTTGTTAGTGATTTATTGAAAGATCTCTGTCTTCTTTTTTGGCACTTTTGTCACAGCCACAAAATTTAAAGTAGAAAATGACAAAGTGTAGGTATGTTAATTCTAATAAATGGTTCCGTATACTTATAATTCTTATTTTTTTATATTGTGTATGAATATCAAAGCATTTTCTAAGTAGGTAGGTACCTATTGAATATTATGACTATTTTGTAACGACTTATTTCCTTACTACTTATGTAATTAAATTGAGCCGTGTTGGCATAGTGGGATAGTACCTACCTTAACTTTCGATCCGAAGGTCGTAGGTTCGATTTCTGGCTGTGCATCAATGGATTTTCGTTTAGAAAAATTTAGATGCGCAACACGAGCTCTAGACTGCAGAGGAAAACCTTAGTCAGCCCCCCACCGTCTTTGCCCCCATGTCTTTTCTGTGGATATGGCCGGTTAAGCTGAGAGGATCGTTTAGGTGCTAGGTAAGCCTACTCCATCTTATGTCCCACCCATCACCCCATCAGGCACAATAGTGTCCTGTTAAGTGTACCGAGACAAAAATGCCAATGGCACTCTATAAATTGTCTAGTAAAAAGATGTAGGTAAAGGCCTAAGTAGGTAAAGGTTATTAATATTATTAAGTAGGTATACTTATCTAGTGAACATAATTCAGACATAATAATCTAATAGATTACGTGTGAATTATTACTTTATTTGTTTAAAGTTAGATCAGATATAGATATCTGATTATATTATATTATATATTATATATTATATTATACTCTGATTTAGAAATCAGAGTATAATATAATGTTATTCATAAAAACCTTATAAATGGGCCGGTTTATAGCGATAAGAAACGCTTAGCTAGTGTTAACCTTCTCTCTTTCCATCCTTCTATCTTCTCTATTTCTATCCTTTGCGGTTGCGGTGAAGCGGTTGGTGCTTGGATACCAAAATACAAAACTGAACTATTGAGTAATAGGGTCTGTTTACAAATACGTAACTATCTATTCTAATTTGTGACCCGGTTTTGATAAAGTTGTTTATCTAACTAAAGAGAAGAAATCATGCATGTTTATTATTAGACCAGTTGCAACAAGGGATCGACAGTCGTGCGGGCGTGGTTCGAGGGACTGGTCATTTGTGGCTTGCGCGTGCGTCTCGCCTGTTCATCTGTGTTTACAAACAAAGCTAACGACTCCGTATTATTACGACTTTGAGGTAAGACTTTAGCCATTTATTTACTAAGCCATAACAAAATATTATCACATATATTACCAAAGACGTGTTAATAGTTTAATGCGCTTTTATCGGCCGGTGCTAGCGGCAATTATCCAATTACAATGTAAGTCAAGCACAAGGCTTGTAAAAGAGCATAAAATTATATGGTATTTTTTTATACCTAATCTAGTTAAATATAAAATATAAAAAAAATATTTATAGTGTATTAAAAACTAAAAGCAAATATTAATGTTGAAACCATTGTAAAAAAATATAAAATTATTAACTAAGTACAAAAACTACACGGCAAAACCTTCTGTTACTTTAATTAATCATAATGAACCCTAAATATTTTTTTTAATTATATTTACCATGGCTACATAGTGTAGTGTCAGTTTATGAGTATTGAATTATACAACCTTTTTAACAAACTTTCATTGCAACTAAAAAGTAGTTTAGAAATAAAATACTTTGCAGTCTCTTTTAAAAAACAGCAGCATTGTGATCATTGGCTGTGATACTTATGGCGCATATAAACTGGTAATAACGCAGGTTTTGGTAAAACAAGTTTTTATAAATGATTGTTATGGAAACTTGTTTTCCAACAAGTTGGTGCGTCTTTAAGCAGACTAAATCGACATGAAAATGAATTAAATAACCGAATAAACTGGACAAAAAAAATAATAATAATACTTAATAGATTATTGGGGGAGACCTTTGCCCAGCAGTGGGACGACATAGGTTAATAAAAACGAATAGATTATTAAAATATTAATCGAAGGAATCGATTGCTGTTGAAGAAGCAGGTGTTCTGTAGGTATAATTCGCGTCATGTAAAAAGAACCCTGGAAGAAAGTGGCGGGGTTGTGTTTCGTCTCATGTTTTGCGCATGGGTTACCTATTCTCAAACATGAGACAATCAAAACACAGCCCTCCATTTTCTTCCAGCGTTCCTTTTACATGACGCGAACTATAAATTGCTAAAATTAGGAAAGTACAATACAAGATCATGCGGCAGCAGGTAAATGTAATTTATTAAGTAAGTAAGTAGGTAAGTGCTTCAATGTAAAAGATAAAAGGCCTATTACAAATAACCTTGGATTTAACTTTAGATTACCTACCAACTGATCCATAACTACCACTTTTTCCTAACGGTAACGAACGGTAACGAAACCGTAGGCTAGATACTTATGAATTAGCATTTTTTACAAGCAATTTTTTTATTTACTCACTATAATTTATTTATAAGTAAATTTATTTATATTACGTAGGTACAGTCAGCGTCATCAATCGGTATCCCCCTATTGATTTTAACAAGGACCCTTTTCATTTCAACTTTGGATTTCAGTCGGATTTCCTAGTATAGGTACTCTTATGGATATCTAATTTCGCTCGAGTTCCTATACTATCAAATCCGACTGAAATCCAAAGTTGAAATGAAAAGGGTCCTTGTTCAAATCAATAGGGGGATACCGATTGATGACGCTGACTGTGCTTAATTCATTTCGTTACTTACCATTTTCATCAAAGAAAAAAAGCAAGCCTAGGAAAAAAATGTTTTTATTGAACTTCAAACTTCCAAACAGACATACAAAATCTTTCAAAAACAAAAGAGCTCTGAAAAAAATTAAGTGCCTAGGTACGGTAGGGTAGGTAGGTACCTACTTAGTACATCAAAAATTACTGACGCACTTAGGTACTTTATTATGTTGGCAAGGGTCTCATGTTAAAAGTGGTAGCCTATGAATCACTGTGTTGTTAATATTAATTAAACATCTGCATTTAAGACAAAGAGATTTGCATGTATCTTGAATCTACGTAAGTAGGTAAGTACTTAAATTTATTTCCTTTTGTTGCGAAATTGTTTCTTTGTTATTACATGATAATATTATTTATTTACTTAACTACTTACAATTTAAGTTGCGCTATCAGTAGCCATTAGGTACAAAGTGTCGATGACTCTCCTGTGAAAGTCATAGGTAAGTAATAAAAATTATGAACTAATATTTATTTATACAAACCTGCATACTAACATAACTTTACAAAATACACAAGATCCAGTTGAGCCATCTACGGTTGAAAACGATCTATAGATAGCTCAACAGATCAAGGTCATTGTAAGTTTTTTATCTAAATACATAATTATCTGTATTTTGGTAGCGAGTAAATTATTTCTACTAAATTAAAATAGGTATAAGAGCCCATGGCACAGAACTTACCTACTCCTGTTGTCCGTCGTAGCGTAGCACAGTAAAAAACTAGTTTATAGCCAGAATACAAAAGTACTAACGGATAGAAAAGTGTATTGAATAATGTATTTAAATTACTAAAATTGTGAGGACGGTTACTTATTTGTAAAATGCCCAAGATCCGTGTTAAGTAGTAATAGTAATATAAAAATAATTTTATAATTAATAATTAATAATAATTAATATATAAATTGGGGGCTGGAGGGTGTTACGTAAGTGGTGAGTGGGCAGTTGGGCACGTGAAGTTGCACCCTCAGGGAGCTAATGATCGTCGTTTAAAACCCGGTAACATCTGATCACCCTCTCTAGCTAGCCACTCAAGTGTTGTTACCCCCTTGTGGCCACACGAGCGACTGTTTTGGTGGGCCCAGTTGTGAGTTGGCGAGTCTCCACCCGCCATTTCGTACGTGTTTATTAACATTGTTTCGGCGGGTGGCATAGTCCCAATAACCAAGTCCTCGGTAACCAGTCCACTACCATCCCACCCCCATATCCCGGTTGTAGTTTTCCATATCTGTAATAGTCCTGCACAGACCGGGGGCTGCCCTTAAAAGCATTTGTATAGTGTTATACAGGTAGATGCTGGAATGTGTGTCCATCACAAAATATCAAAGTTGTCAAAAGGGCCTCTGTGTGTTGGCTTCGGCCCCATGATTGCCTGTTCAAAGGTCCGGGACTCTATAGTCCCGAATGTTCAAATTGATATACAAAATAATAAAGAAAATAATGCTGTACATTTCACACAGTAGAGCATTATGTAGCCCCAAAGTAAGCAAAGCTTGTGTTATGGGAACCACTTGACTGATATAGGTAAGTACTTTTTTTTTGTGAATACATATTATTATAAATAAAATAAAATCAAAATTATACCTACATAGAAAACACCAAGACCCAAGACAAATATTTGCAGACCATACAAACATTTGTTCCAAAACATTTGATCGAACCCGCAACTTCATGCGTCTCAGGCGGATATTACACGTGACAGGTAACATGCCGATCGCCGCCTATTAGAATAGACACTAAACTTAATTAGTTTTTTTAATCAATTTTGATTTTAACTGTTTGTACAGAAAGCGAAGCCAAGCCACGGGCGGAAGCGCTGTACCTATACGTAAATGTCTCAAAAAAAAATAAAGACTTGGAATTTTTATACTAGAACCAGAAAATCAACTTTTCGTCACACTGGCACTGGCAACTAATACAACACATAAGATGATCAGTTGATATTTTGACCACATAATATAAACTTGTTTGTTTAATTGAAATATGGTTTAGTTTTTTTGATTCGTGATAAAATGTGTGTGCTGGTGGTTTATAGTGATTATTAAACCAAATGACTCAAAAAAGAGTACCTACAGACTGTGTTAAACAGTTATTGAATGTGTGAACGTGAAATTTACTTATCTGTAACATAAATATTAACACAATATATTATAAGAACGCTGAGTTCTCTGATAACTTTAAATGCTTACTCAAGTGAATAGATAATTTTTTGGCGTTTTGCTTGGTACCAATAACTTAGGTCATATTTATTTAAATTAAACCAATAATTTATATGATTTATACAGAGTTATGAGTTGCTGGGGTAAAATTGGCTACAATACTCGTAGATTTGACCATATAGGTAATATTTTCATTTCTCAACACTCAACAAAAGAAACCTCGATTATTTAGCATAGCGCGTTGAAGTCTTTTGTATGAGACAAAATCTGAAATAACTAGACGAGGAAATCGATAAAATTAATTGTGTAATTTAAGTATTTCAAGCCAAGTGTATAAGTTACGAATAGATTCCATCTAAGTTGACCACATTTTGGTGTTGAGTGTTCAAGACACTCAACACCAAAATGTGGTCAACTATCAAGTTGCTAGCAAGTCTATGGCCCGCGTTCAAGCCTGATTTGACAATTATTCAAACCGTAGACAGAGCATCACATAATAGACTTCGGTCAATACAACTCTATAATTATTACAAATTAATGTAGGTAAATTGAAGTTGTAGGTATTACTAAAATAGAGAAATAAAATTTATAACAGAAATTGTTTATTTGAAGAATTTATTTGTAACACATAACTAATTCTCTAGCGAAAATGTCAACTGGACACACGAGCTGTTGGCACTGTATTGTTTTAGTTGTTGTATTCCTAAATATAGCTTAGGTCGATATTCAATCTACCGTTATTCCTTAGAAGAAGATTAATTCTCAATACAAGCATTTTGATGTCTGTGAAAAATAAGCTCTGTTTCAAAAGGCACATTTTTTTAAATAGAGCCTATTTTATACAGAGTTCTTATAAATAAACTCAACGAAACGCGAAAAAAAGTACGTAGGTAGAGATAACCCTCAAAAACATGTAGAAAGAAATACGTAGGTAGTACTATACTGTGAATGTATTTAATTTTAAAAAACACATTTTCAATGATCTCTTTATTATGTGGTACTTTGATTTAAAGTTCCAAAGTGTGTGTTTTTCGATTTTGTACCAAATATTACTCACTTTTTCTAATAGAGTTTTAAATGAATCATAAAGTGTCAATAAACCACTTTAATTTTTATAAGTAGGTAGGTACTTTTATTTTTCAGTCAGTGCCATAAAAAATACTTTCATTTTATCGTGTTAAATTTTAGCGCAAAACCGCTAAGCCGCCATGCTGCTCACAGCTCGTGCGACCGTTAAAAAACTTGAAAAAAGATCTAAATTACATAAAACACATTTAGCTTGGTCACAGATTACTAATTACTAACTTAGTAATTAGTAATCTGTGGCTTGGTTAGGAACGGAGTGACGTCACGATGGAGTTATTATGCCAAGCTGCGTTTTAAACATGAGGCACGAACCAAAAAACACATTCTTGAATTTGAATTATAAAACTTACCTATAACATGTTTTTATGAATAGAAATAGACGTTTCGCGTTTAATTTTTACAAAACCTATCACAATGAATTTTCTTACTTGGTGTAAAATACCACTGCGCATCATGAACAAAAGCTTTCTGTTTGGTTACGTATTTATGTCACGAAAAATACAAGACAGATTTTTAAAATCCATAGGAACGTTTGACAGATTTTTGATTTCTTTTTTTTCATAATCCAGGAATTCGAATTCCATAAATTCTTAAGCCAGATTTTCATTTGTTTTTTTTTTACAAGACAGAAATACAAAATACATCTAAACATTTTCCAGAAATTTTAACATCCAGATAATTCACTTTACCGCATGTTTGTTTTCCATATAATTTGTTTTCCATATATTTTGTGATCCCGAAAAATCATGGTTCAGGAAAGACCTATTACAAAATTATGTATTCAATATTTCTAAAGGCCTACTAGTAGCGCTATCTAGTAATAATTCAGAGCGGTATAAATACTAGGTACCATAAAATTAAATGACCGATGGTCATTATGTAGCTTGAAGTACTGTAGGTAGATATCTAATATATATTGTACCTAGTTACTTTTTTTTATTACCTTTAACATTTCCTAACTAATTTCGTGCTAGATGGTCAAGTAACCTCACCAAACACTTTTGGCAAATTATCAAAATTTAACCTAAATCTTTCATCCATTTCGAATTTGTGACGGCTCCGGCGCTTCGGGAAGTGCAGCCCCTCCGCCCTTCCGTAACAAAACGCGGCACCAGCACCAGCACGAGCTGGAGCGGCTGAGGCTGGTCGCCGCCGAAGGTGGTGACCAAACAGCCGAAGCTGCGAAGGCTGTCACAGCGGGCGGGGGCTGCATCTCCCTTCGCGCCTCCGAGTTCATAAAAACACTCTAGGGTAGGACAGACAAGACTACGTGGAAGTCGGGGTGGGCAGATTCGGTTCTGAGACCGATAATAACCTAAAAACGTTTCGTTTTACGGTAAGACAGACGCAACATGAAAAGTAACACAAATTACGTAAATAATATTTATAATTGAGTAAGATGGAAAAGGTTTTATATGGCTGGAAATTTTCTGGTAAACGTTACTTCTGTCTTATAAAAATCGGTGTAAGGATATTGTTGTCGAATGAAAAAAAAACGAACTGATAATCTGGCATTAGTGTTTCTGTCAAATGAGACTTCTGTGAAAAATAAAATTATGTAAAACATAGCATCTGGATTTCGAGTTTCTATCAAACGTTTTATGGATTTCAAAATTCGGTGTATCGTTTTTCGAAAGATTAATAGGTTACCGATCAGCACCCATATTTTGTAACACACGGTAAGTCGCTAACTCGGATTCGTTCAAATAAAAATTGTTTTTTTACGATGAATAAGTACTTTAAAATGGTAGAAGATGGTTTAAAAAAGTGATAGACATGTTTGTTGTGTAAAATATGTGAACTAATTTTGCACTAAATAACTTTAATGTTGTTCGTAAAAAATCAATTTGTTTTAACGAATCCGAGTTAGCGACTTACCGTGTGTTACAAAATAGGAGTGCTGAAGTCAGTTTAAATACTAACTAACTAACAGCACTAGTAATACCTATGTAACTGACCATTTTGTGAACAACATAATAAGATTGCATAACAATAAACAATACTTTCAAATTATTTTATCTTATCTAACTTGTTTAATTGGAATATTCTCAGAAATATATTTATAATGGATTTATAATTGAGGCAATGATTAGTAAGGTAGTCAAGAACACGCTTCGATCACGAAGCCGTGAAGTTGAAACTTGTAAAAAAAGGAGCTATTGCTATTGTAACTAGGTACAGTCAGCATCATACGACTCAATGAATATCTTACCAATAAAACAAATGCTCTGACTTTCATTCACAACGGCTTATTCGACTAATATTATGAAACTTGAGATAAAGATAATTAACCGACTTTAAACAAGGAGGAGGTTCAATGTTCGACTGTAGGTATGTTTTTTTATGGATTTTCATCGATTTCTCCGTCATTTTTTTTTAAGGGACTCTCCTATTGTTTTCATGACAAAATTATACAAAAGGGAGTAAATCCGGTTTTTAGATTTTTCAAAAAATACCTTGTGTAGAAGTAACATTAGGTGCAAGAAGGTGAACACGCAAATGGCAGCTAGTTTATTTGGGACCTTATTATATCGAAGAAATGAAGGGCAAACATTTAAAAACAAAAACCTGTCACAATATATGCTAATTTCTGTAAAATGTGGGTGGGTAAGGTACCGATCATTGTATTTAATTTAGACATAAGTAGCTCTACTAGACTACCTCTTTAGACATCTTCAATGATCTTAAAATGCCTAAAAAGATCGGAGATAATGTCTACCGCGCCTTGGGAATACAGTCGTGATCATATTTCATTTACGTTTAAAATATAATTTGTTTTTTTTTATTTAGATATCCATAAAATTAGTACCTACTTAAATGTATCTCATCAGTAAAACTTTTTACCTACATAATTCCGAAAGTAAAAAAACATACGGAGCATGTTGGAATCCGTGACAGATTGCGCAATATTTTTTTCAAAATGCCAGTTATGTTAATACAATAGTCAAACACGTTTTCAACAATGTTACTAAAACAAAGGAATACCTACAAACTTTTAATTTAGAAATCTCTGAAGCGTCACGACATGACGTAGGATTTTAAATAATTTTAGAGTTATTTGTCTTGTTTTGTAGTATTACTGATATTTGTGATACTGACTGTATCTTAGTTAACTTTGCTGGATCACGAATAGTTAGCTAAAACTATCAGTTGATCTATTGTTTAAAATCTTATCATGCGAAAATAAAGAGATACAATTGTATTTTTTAGGTCATCGATAAGACAGTTAGTACCTAAACATTTAACGCGATGTCGCTTTTGATAGTGGAGTTTAAACAACTATTAAATTGTGATGTGATAATGTGATAATCTGAATAATTAGGTACCTATAAATACTCGTCATTCGATAGTGACCATTAATAAAAATAGCATCGTTAATTAAACCTCTATTCACACGAGACTTTAACACGTAAATTGCTTTCCTTTTAATTTATAAATTGATGTCCGTGTGACAGTTCTATTACGTAGTAATCACACCTAAACTATTCATTAGGGACTGAATTAAAATGTTCAAGTTGAAATGCAAATTGTTTTTGAAAAAAATTATGAAACGTCATGTTAAAAAGGATCAAGAAAAGAAACAGGTACTTACTTAATACTTTTTTGGTACTTATTTCTTGAATTATTTTTATTTTCTCTTATAAATCCTACTAATATTATAAAAGCGAAAGTCCGTGTGTGTGTGAATGTTTGTTACCACGTATTCCTATAACTACTGAACCGATTTTGATGATAGTTTAGGTTCTGAAATAACACATATGCTACCTTTATCCCGGAGGCCTCTAGGCGGCCTAAAAACTCCGTCACCAGAGTTGGCCACTTACTCATACGAACTTACTTACTTTATCCCGGAAAAATGTAAAGTTCCCGTGGGATAAAAAAATAGTAATCCACGCGGGCGAAACCGAGGGCGTTCACTAGTTGACCAAAAATGGTGTAGGTAGAGGTATTACTCGGCCGCGTTAACATGACACCTGACTCGGAACATGATACACTGCGCGATACATTGCGCACTGTAATTTTGCACAAACGTCAAAAAGCAGGTCATGCCAGGTGTCATGTTTACGCGGCCTAGATTACCAACAAACGTATAATATGTAGTATTAATTTCTCTGTGTTGCCAACTTGTATCTTTTTGTTGTTAAAAAAAATACTAAGTAGTTGCTTCTAAATATTTTTATTTTTATTCTTTTTGTTCACGAACTGGCATATCAAAACCAGCGGTAATCGATTGACCAAATTGGTAGATCGTCCCAAATTTATTTCAATTGAGGTCAAAGACCGACAATATTTTGAGAGCTATACGAACTCGGGGTGAAGGAAAACATCGTGGTTTACCAACATTGGTTAGCACCGTGAAATACAAGTGCTAAATATATTTGGAGACCCTAGGCATGAGGCATGCTCTCGTCCCAGTGAACGCAAATAAAACATGAAAGCATCTCTCTTCCTCGTTCCTTCATAAAGTCCAGTCACCTTTTGAGACAACTTTTAGGGCGCCTAAATGAAGCTACATACGAAAATTCAGCTTATTATCTCTCATTCCGAGGTTAATTCCTAATTTGACTGGACTATTAGTCTAGCTCTCATTGAGGATCGTGACTTCTTCCCAGAATCTGTGGATGGTTGATCTCTATTTGAAGCGATCTGTGGCTTGATGCAATGCTCTGCGGGCTTAAAAATGTCGCTAATGCAGAATCGCAAAAGGATTTCATTTTGTGATTCTGCTTTAGCGACCTTTTTAAGCCCACTATTCACCGGCATTTCGAGTTGCTCCGATACCTGGTCAGACCAGTGCCTCCTCTCAGTCTTTTGCCCTCTATCTTGTCTGTCAGTCTCTCGATGTTATCGGTGCTTCTGCGGGCAATGTGGCCAAAGTATTTTAAAATTCTATGCAGGCAAGTGGTTGACACTCTCTTGGATCTCTGGATGTACATCTCCTTTAGCTAATAACTCAACTCACACTGAACCGCGGTGGACGGGACTTACCAACTGAGCTGCAAGCGATTCCTCGCTTGCAGCTCAGTTGGTAAGTCTTAAACAGTCTCTTTAAACTCTCAAGAATTTTGATAAATTGAACAGTAGCACAGAACACAGAATCGCTTGCTTATTCTGTGAACAGTAGCCATGAATGAACGTAAATTGGCAAATCTATGACAGCATTTAAGCGAGGCGTTCAGCATTTAAGATCCTTTGAAGAAGTTTGAGGGGTTAGTCAGAGGTACGCCCAGCTCAAAACAAATTTGGTCCTGTACATGCACACGTTTTCGTTCCGAAAATTCGATTTGCGATCCTTTTTTTAGTTTGTTCGATTTTGTACCAAAATCTGTCTGATTCCCTTGAAAGTATGCTTCCATGTTTCATTTGCGTTTGGTGTAGTCAGCACAAAATACACTCTTCTTGCGTTTTTCTGATTGTAACTGTTCCGTAATTTTTTTTTCTTTCCTTCTCAGGTAGAGAAGAGTGCAGCCATGTCGATGATCACTGAAGGCATGGATCTAGAGAGGGAGTACTCTCCATCCATGTGGTCGGAACGTTTCACCACATCCCAGGAGGTGCTGCATCATCACGTGCAGTTCGTTACTTCAGGTAGAACGCTCATGAATGAAATACATGGCCGGTTTCGCCGGTCGCTAAGCCATGATGGAGGCCTTTAGGCGGCCTACAAACTCCGTCACCAGAGTTGGCCACTTGCTAGTACGAACTTACTTACTTTATGGCCGGTTTAGTTTTAAAGTATTGGGCCTTGGTATTGGGTATTACTGTTTAATCCCAAAAATTTCCGAGAATTACGGGACACTTTTAGATTTGAAGTATCGTGATACCCGGTACTTTTATCAGTGCGGGAATTTTTCAGGATCATACCCCATGAACACACTCTGCTCAAGCTCTGATAATACTTTCTGATTTGGCTTCTAAAAATTATCTAAATAATTTAAAAAGGGATAAAAGATACATTTTCTGCAAAACCCACCCATATTTTTAAGTCTCTCGGCCAGGTCTACACTCTACAATACACACGGCGAAATCTGGCGAAGGAAAATTATTTTAAATTTTAAATTTTGTTCGAAAATAATTTAGCACACCAAATGTAAAACACATTCACATTGTAACGGATATACTTAATACTTACGGGTTTCAAGGTCTTTTTTTGCTAAAAAATAATTAAATTTCAAGTTCAAGCTCTTGTAATGTAACAGCGTTCTATTACTACGAGACTTCATTTAACAAATAATAGAACATTTTTATTCAGTGCTAAGTATTATTCAAATGTAGAGACTAAAAACGTCTACCACATAATAGAAATGAAAGAAAAATATTCATGAATGCCATGTCCTTTTCAACCAAATTCTAATAAAATGATAAAAGTATCATCCTACTTCGTTATTAAAATCTGAAGGTTGCGGTTGGTATGTTTATGCCATTCATCCGTTATTTTGTTTATGCCCCTCGAACCACTAACAAACTTTTTCTCAACCAAAGCAAAACGTCAACTATTTCGCTTTGTTTCATAATCTTCTAATGACCAATTAGGTTAGGTTACTCTGTTGTGATGACATTTTCAAAAAAATTACCAATGAGGTGCAAATTACTGTCATTTTGGAGAACGAAATAAAACGTAGCGGTAATGATACCGGAATGGTTGATGTTTTAAATAGAAGAATTGGGGCCCTGCACTGGTATTAAAACTTAGAAATGTGATCAGGGTACCTAAAGTGGCCACTTTTGATGAAACATCAGATGTTTCATAAATGCTTCATATATGCTTCATGAATGCTTCATCTATGAAGCATATTTCAAAACACCTTTATTCAACAGTTCTTTATAGAATCCATCTGTCAAAAAAGGTGTTTTAGAATATGTTTCATATAATGAAGCATTGATGAAGCTACAAAGCTAAAGAAAAAAAGATAGAAATTGAAGTGTTGTCAGTCCGGGCGAACATGCTGGCCCGCAGATTTGCATGATAAGTAAGTAAGTTCGTATGAGTTCGGCTAAATCTGGTGACGGAGTTTTTAGGCCACCTAAAGACCTCCGTCATGGCTTAACGGCTTAAAAGCCGGGACCGACAATTTAACGTGCCCTCCGAAGCACGGAAGCACTCAGCTCGTAATACCACTTGCGGTCACCCATCCTAAGAGCGGCCGCGCCCAACACTGCTTAACATCAACAATCAATCAAGAACGTCCAAGCAAGCTACGCCACGAGCGCTTCGCACGATGCGATGTACAGACGCTGTCAAAGTTACCTTATCTAGCGTTCTGCGTTCACAATAGGAATTTAACTTATGCCCTCTCTTTTCACTCTCAGTTAATTAAAAGGGCCGGCATATAGTATAATTCCTATTGTGATTCTGCTATAGCGACCTTTTTAAGCCCGCTATGCATCTTTTTACTTGGCGAGTCTGTGGTTCCATTCCACTGTTCCAGTATACCCGAATGGTTTACAATGCTCTGCGGTTCCAATATAATAACGCTTTAGGACACTGTTGCGGCTCCCGCGTTTCTGTAGCGCTTCAGGCATACAGTGTTGGCCGAGGGGTATAGTACCTCAACTTTCGATCCGAAGGTCGTGGGTTCGAATCCTGCCGTGCATCAATGGATTTTTCGTTTCGAAGAATTTAAATGCGCTTTAACACGAGCTCTAAACGGTGAAGGAAAACATCGTGAGATATTGACCAACTCTTTCCTGTGGATATGGCCGGCTAAGCTGAGAGGATGGTGTAGGTGCTGGGCAAGCCTACTCCATCTCAACATTGTCCCAGGCACTACAGTGTCCCGTTAAGTGTAGGCAAAGATTGCCTCCTGACACTGTATAAATCATCTAGTAAAGATGTAAAGGCCTAAGTTTCAGGCATATTAGCTGAGGTAGAGCTGAGCAACCAGTAATATCCCAAATATTGTATATAATACTGCATTTATCTCTATCTATCCATAGTGATCTTGACCTCGATCTTCAATCCGCAGGTCGTTGATTCGAATCCCAAAGAAAGTAATTATTTATCGTTTTAACATTTGCGCATTACAATGCATCCGTTTCCTTAATAAACTCTTCATGACAAAACCCAAAAAGATTTTGTAAAGATTAGACTGGTAAAGTAAATAAGCTGACTAAATTAAATATTATGTTAGTAGTGATATCGAACCAAACTGAAGAGCAGGTAGCTTAGTTAAGCGATGTTCAGGCACAATTTGGATGGGTGACCGCAAGTGGCACTAACAGTTGAACGCCCCGTGCTTCGGAGGGCATTTTTAATTGTCAGTCCCGACTTTTAACCATGACGGAGACCTTCAAGCGGCCTAAAAACTCCTTAACCAGACTTAGCCACTCAGCTTATACGAACATACAAATAAGTAATATCAAAACAAACAGTCAAATATCGTAACTCAAAATACACATGAGTAGAAGAGTAATGTAGGAAGGGTTGGGCCAAATATTTTTGTCATCGCAGACATACTTGTCTTTATAGACCCTAAATGCCCAAATTCCCCTTTTCACACCCTCTCCTTTCATTTCAGCGAGCGATGCGGCGACGAATAACATTCCACACAAATTGGAGATAGAATATGGCACCACACCGGGACAAAAACTGGACATTCTTGGGACTGACTTGCCAGACGGTAAGAAATTATTGCAACTAAGTATTTACTTAAACTGAGAAAATGTGATTCCAATTCTGAAGATCTTCACGGGATTAAGGGAAAGGACACACTGCGTTTTTTGCAGCGCGTTTGTATCGATACAAACGCGATTCGAACGCGATGTGAACGCGCTGCCCCCTCCCGGATCGCTTTTGTATGGAAAAAACGCGCTGCGAACGCGCGTTTGTATCGATACAAACGCGCAGCTCAAAAACGCGCTGCAGAAAACGCAATGTGTCCACTCCCTAAGATTTCGCAAATATATTAAAATCAACGAATTACCATACAAACTTACCGGCATAATAAGGAGCTGAACCACGATAGTTGTCACGACTTGTGACCAACTAACCTATAGGAAAAATGAGAACCGACGCAAAAGCATACCTATTAAATTTCGTTACGCAATCATTGCAAAAATGAAGTTACACGCGGCAAGGTAAAATACGAACCTGCATTTAGATTACAAATTATAGCTGAGCTATTAAGTAGGTACCTAGTACAAACAATCAATACCACAGATGATTTCTAGTTTCAAAAGTGATAAATACGTCCGGGTAATTTTTATCATTATCGATAGGCCAACAAACACGGCAAGGGCAATGTAGAGGTAAAAATAAATTAAAATGCTATGTGGAGAGCAGATTTACCTACTTATTCATTTGCTTACTTTATTTTGGGTTTTTATCTGAAATTCAGCAAGGATCCGTTGAATATTTTGAGTGTGACAGTAACCACCCTCTTGGATATCTCTAAATGGCTTTGAATATGAGAGTGCTTGGTCTTGGGATACACTCGTTATCCTGGCACCCTCTCAAAACTAAAAACGATATTGCGGCAATTTTTGTAGTTTCGCTTGTATTGGTGGAAACTGAAGTCGGAACTTTTGATCAACATAAGCCAATCTACAAATTACGGCTTTCTGTTACATTTTTTCAGGATCATGGTACGATATAGGTACATACACTCAGTTTAAATACGTAATTCACGAGATCGGGCGTCGTATCAAAGCAAGTCCTCAAATGTATTAAGGTTTAAATTGAAGTCGTTGATGTGAAGCAATGTTCCGTAAAATTGGACCCATCGACACATATTTTTGGTATTTTTGCTCGGCTCGGGCTATAAATAAATTCTTTTGAATTGATAGCTAAATTCAACGATACATTATTAGTATCTTCAGCTTTGCAGATTTGTCGTGACAGTTTAAACATTTTACCATTGTATTTCCATGAGCTGTTTTGGTGTGGTATGTGCCTTGAATTTCAATCGAATTTATCTTCACAGTTTCGATACCCTTGATTTGTAAAATAATATGCGCATTAATAAAACGGAAAATATAAGCAGATGGTGTATATTTTTGGAAGTTCTTTAGTTAGCTGTCTAATAGCGTCGTTGGGGCATGCAACCTCTCACGTATGGAATGTTAATTTCTGCGAAATCTGGGCATGTACATACCAGTATTTGGTCATACCTCTGACTATAAATACCCCCTTAGACATCTTCAAGGATCTAAAATATCTAGAGATCTGAAAGAATAGTGTCTACCGCACCATGGAAATAGGTACCTACAGTCATGATCATATTCTATTTGTTTAGTTAGCTTAAACAAACCTTTTAGCTATATGTAGAAACTGAAAAATTATAGGTCTTAAATTATATTAAATACATATTGGAATTAGAAAACCTATTATTATGCTTTGGACTAAACCTATTGCTCTAAAACTAGGTATACTCGTAGGCCTTGTACCTAGCTGCTACGGTAAATGATGTCAAGACTCCAAATTGTATACAGTACAGCTTGTAGACCTTGTAGCATTCTACGACTGATTGATCCATATTTGTTTATTCACGTTCCTAATTCACGCAAAGTAGAACTGCGATCCTTTGAGATTTCTCATCTCATTTTCGAGGCGTCTATTGATTACAAGCTTTTATTTAACTACATTTGTGTGTGCTCGGTGTCTGATTAAGGTAAAATTAGGCACACTTGTTTATTTACGCTCACTTTTGAATTTTTCACAAAACTGAGCGTAAATTTCAAAAGCCGTTTTTCTCTATTCATTTATCACGGAACTACAATAGAGCTGGGAAAGACACGAACACGGAGCGGAGGCCTTCCCATCAGGCGGACCAATCAGTGGGTGCGGATCAGGCTGCAGATTAAGATGATGATGATGATTCATTTATTTCCTAAATTTCCAGATGCACCAATCCTAGTGTACATCCACGGCGGCTATTGGCAGGAGCTGTGTCGGGAGTTCTCCAGATACCCAGCCGGGCCGCTACATCGCTCCCGGGTGAAGACCATAGTTATCGGCTATGACCTCTGCCCCGTCGCCACCCTGGCAGAGATTGTGGGCCAGATACAGAACGCGGCGAAATTTGTCTTTGAATATGCCAAGAAAATGTGCTCTAGGTGAGTTTGAATCAAGATATTCCGAAACTCTGTAAGTTGATAAATCGTCGATAATATTACATGGGTAGGCAATTCTTATGTGCTATTATAAAAACACAGGGAAAGAAAATAAAGCAAGTATTTTTATTTGCTTTATGTTGCTAGCTTCCACCCGCGGCTTCGCTGGTACCAACATTTTAAAGCCTTTACGCTCTTTCAGGCTACAATCTACACTTACTTATTCCAACTTTAATTCAAATCGGGCGGATAAGGCGTAGGTAATCGAAACATAAACATAAAACAAACTTTCTAATTTAAAATATTAAGTAGTAGCATTTTAAACGAACTTAAACAGGATTTTCTCCCTAAAAACTTTCTATGAGTAATGTAGACGGTAATGCCTTGAAATCTGTAAATTCAAAGTAAGCACTGCTTAAACTTTTAGCTGAAGAATTTATTCCACCAGTTGGGAAGAAATTATACTCATTACAAATTTCGTACTTACATAAACTTAACCACCCAGAACCTTGCCTATGACGTGTGTATTTGGAGAAACAATAAAGTAAATGTTTTAGAAAGTAATTATAGGTAGGTGCTTATTGTAAATATCAACCAAATACAACCAAAACCATTTCTCGTCATGAGCACACATCAAAAAAAGTTCGCGATCAGTTTGAAAACATATCATACTTTTTATTAAGTTGAAATAATATAGGTATAACATTAAATTACCTACTTAGTTGTTTTTTTTTCTCAAACTGAACGCAAACTTTTTTTATGTGTGTACTTACCTAGATTATACCTAATAGTGTTGTGTCCTGTTTTTTTTTTGTATCTAGGTAACATAATCACTTGATACTTAGGCCTTTACAACTTTACTAGATGATTTATAGCAGAAGCAATCTTTGCCTACACTTATCGGGACACTGGTGCTTCTTTTTTTTAATTAATGCCTGGGACAATGTTGAGATTAAGTAGGCTTGCCCAGCGCCTACACCCGGCCATATCCACAGGAACGACATGGTCAATAGGTGTGGAACTGACTATGCCGCGGGTTTCCTCACGATGTTTCCCTTCACCGTTTAGAGCTCGTGTTAATGCGCATATAATTTTCGAAACGAAATTTCCGTTGATGCACGGCCAGGATTCGAACCCACGACCTTCGGATAGAAAGTCGAGGTACTAGACCTCTCGGCCAACACGGCTCTTCATCACTTGTTACGGTTATACAAATAAAACGGCTATCATCAGAAAATTCGATAATATTGTTTTAACTTTATTAATAAGCATACTCATAACAAATCTACAGGATGGTTCTTATCTTATGTCAAAGACGTAATTTAAGTGTTGATTGTGTAATACTTTAATTTTGCTTGTCACTCATTACATTTTTTTTAGTCTATTTTCTGATTTAGGTACGTATCTAACCGCATGAAATTTTCACACAGTTTAAAATCGCATAATGGTTTATACACTATACAGTGTGTTATAAAAACCCTATCTGATCCGTGAAGGTGTTATAGGCATCGATAATGGTCATATTTTACCCATTCAACCACAAATAAGTTAATTTTATGAATATCTGTTTTATAAACTTTTTGTCGCACTGCTGGTCAAAGGCATACTTACCCTTATATTCTTCAAACTTTTGATGTCATCGTTCATCCATCAGTCTTCGTCCCACTAATCAGGTCAGAATGTGTCTCCCGCCTCCCTCGGCCTTTGCGTGATAGACTAATGTGAATGTCATTTTACAGAGGAGTATACTTCGCCGGACACTCAGCAGGAGCTCACCTCGTGGCCAAATTGCTCTCGAACGCAGATTTCCTCGACAGCTGTCCAGGCTCCGACCGACTCCAAGGAGCATTCCTTATATCCGGAGTTTATGATCTTCGAGAACTAGTCCACACATCCGTCAACCAAGCCATCCAACTGCCTGCAGAATGGGCTGTCCCTCTCTCACCAATGTTCGACTGCTTCAACCACCTACAGGCGAGAAGAGTACGGCTATACATCCTAGCTGGCCAACACGATAGTCCCACTTTCAAGAAACAGTCTAGAGAGTTCTACGAACTTCTACACAATACATGTCTTATGCAGAACATGTACTTGGAGATCAAAGATAACATGGACCATTTCGACATCGTTGAATGCTTTGCGAATCAGGATAACTATTTGAAGAACTTACTGGTTCATGATATTCGGAAACATTTGTGATTAGTTAGCTAGTTCAGACTGTGACTGAAAATTGTGTTCATTTTGTAGCACATAAGTACCTGTTGTTTAAAAGTAGAGTACCTTTAAAAAGACCGATAATCTAATTTTAATCTTATAATGAAGATGAAAACTCTTTGAATTATATATAATGAAATAATTATTATATTAAAACCTAGGCATAAGTTTGTAGATAAGATACAAATAAAAAAAATCATAAATTACTTGTTCATCTATAACTATGAATACCTACGTATTATTGTTCCCATAATTATTGTAGATTTATTTGTAACAGAGCAATATGACATGAATAATGAATTAACTATTGCACGACCTTGCACGATAAGAGTGCAAATAATGATCAATAATTAGATGTTCTTTACGTGAAACAGTTAGAAGATAAAACCTTATTTTAAGAATTAATTGAGCAATTTGATAAATGCATAAAAATATAACAATTAAGTATTCTTCCGATTTTTATTTGACGGTAGAAAAATTGACCCAGTACCTACTGAGCGCTCAACTATATTATGTAGATCCTATAGTATTAGAACAGATGAGCTAAATCTATTTCAGGCATCTGGATTTGCGTACTGTTGCTATGTCGCATAAGCTTTAAATCTCATAAGAGCTAACAGTAAAGCAAGATGCAGCTATAATCCCTCTCCGCTTATGCCTCTTCAATCTTCAAGAAGATTTACATAACTAGCAACCTAATGGAATTGGAGAAAACTATACCTACTGCCCCCCTAACTAAGAGTACAGTAACTCGATTTTTGGCAAAAACTAAAATAAAGTCTTCTATTACATGTAATGATGACGTATAGATATATATTTCTGAATAAAAACTGTAGCCTCGTGTAAACACTAACTGAAACAAAGAAATAGCATTCATTATAAATTTCCATCCTACGCTTTCAACACAACAATTAGCGCCTTGACCATACACATTCCTCGCATTCGGGTAGACCAGGGTGACCATCTATCTATAAAGAAAAGGTTTGATGAATTACCTACTCGTTTTTGCCGGTACATATATAAGCCCGTATTTATATTAAGAATATTTTCATCGTCATCAGCAAATCAAGGATTGTTTTTGTAAATCAAATCGATAATCACAAAAATCAAAATTACACATTCTATTGGGATTCTCCGACTTTCCTAAGGGGCCTGCGTTGCCAAGTTTTTACTGCCTTAATCTTAATAATAACATAAACTGATAAAAACATGCTTTTTAAAATTATTTTGGTATTACGTTTGCATAGACATTCGTCTGTCACAGGCCCCATAAACATTTTATTTATTCCGAAAAAATGAGAATAGCTTAGGAATTTTACAGCATTGAAAATATACATCATCACCAATCAAACAAGTCGAGAAAATTTGTCACGTTGCGGACATGCTCTAGGCCTACAGGAGACAATTTAAGCCTACACTTAACCTGCCACTCAGCTTGTTGAGGCGTGCGCGTAATCTAAACTATCTTCTCAGCTTAATCAACTATCCACACAAGACAGACATAGCCAATACGTCAGAACCACTAAGATGTGAGTTTCCTTCACCGTTTAGATCTTTATTTATACATTATCAATGCTTATTAAAATCTTTTTATGCAAATATTTATTTTTATCGAGACACGAACCCACGATCTTTGGATCGAAAGTTGAGAAAAAAATTACAAGGTCTTGATCGCGAAGGAACAGGAGTAAAATCACCGGTAGGTGACCTCTTAAGACGATTCAAAGTGGTACACTAGTGATCTTATTAAATAAATGAATTTGACTTTTGAGATACATCAGGCAAAATGACTCACTGGCCAAATGAAGAGTCGACTGTAGACTAAAAAATAATTTTATTATTATATTGAAAATTAACTTATCCAAACATATTAGTGGGTAAGTAAGGTAACCCTAAAATAGACGCGTGAAAATGGAATTTGACCCGGCATTCTTGTTTTGTTCCGTAACAAAAGATTTGAAATTCATACTACAAAGGAAATTATCCATGTTAGTGTAAAATTTTGAACAAAGCGTAAAAAAACTTTTCTGAGATGAATTGAAATGTGGCACAAATTTTCTTGCTTAGGTTATGCTGCAAAAAATATTTAACTGGCCTCCTCATACGACAGTGACTCTGTATTCTATTCTAAATGCAGGCTTGATAGGTTGGATTTAGTATTAAGAAGCAGGATTTGGGGGGGGGGGGTAGGTTAGGGGAGGGTCCCCCCTATCCCCTGGTACCACTTAGGTTAGGTTAGGTGTGTATATAAAATAGCGAGCGAAGCGAGCCCACCCACAAAATGTGGTCGCACAAACCCCCATAACATCTAAAGAGAAACTAAATCAGATCCGACACGGGGCACCCTGTAGGTTAGGTTAGGTGTGTATATAAAAAAGCGAGCGAAGCGAGCCCACCCGCAAAATCTGGTCGCATAAATCCCCATAACATCTAAAAGAAAAACTAAATCAGAACCGATACGGGGCACCCTGTAGGTTAGGTTAGGTTTGTATATAAAAAAGCGAGCGAAGCGAGCCCACCCACAAAATCTGGTCACATAAATCCCCATAACATCTAAAAAAAAACTAAATCAGAACCGACACGGGGCACCCTGTAGGTTAGGTTAGGTTAGGTTTGTATATAAAAAAGTTAAAAAAAAAAAAGGTTAGGTTAGGTTGGGTTACAGTAATTTGGTTTTCTCAAGAATGGTGCGTTACCTTGTAATGGGAGTAGTACCAGGGGGGGGGGGGGGGCGGTGGATCTCCCCACCCTCTCCCCCCCCAAAATTCTGTTACCGAATACTAAATTTTTACCAATTTTTACCAGTTTGTATATTAAAACAATAATTTGATTATCTCCAGAACGGTGCGTTCCCTTGTAATGGGAGTGGTACCAGGGGGAACCCTCCCCCCTCCTCCCCCCTCCCTCCTCCCCCAAAATCCTGCTTCTTAATACTAAATTTTGACCTCCCGTGCACTAACCAGTTTTTGATGGTGTAATTGATTAATGTTGATAGGTAATGGGAAAACAATTCAAAGTAGGTATTCGATAAATGGTGATTACCCAAAAGCGGTCGGACGCGGCCTCCAGATTCCGAATAGCGCAACTAAATGTCTAATTAAGTAGGTACTAATGCTAGAAACTATGTTTATTTAATTTCCGTGGAACCCCCATATCCCATAACAACATCGAATCAAAACGAAGGAAGGTTATTTCTTACACAGCTTAGCTGTTACAAAAATTATCTTTCATGAATCGAAATTGATTTCAGCTAACAAAAGAGCACGTCATCCATGATGCGCAGAATTTTCCAAGGACCCGCCCCGGAACAAACAAAACAATATATTTATGGGTAACCTCTGTCAATACTGTGGACCCTTTCTTTTTTCGAAACATAAAACTCTCGTGAAAAGTTTGTTGACAGAGCTGTTTGTCCCATGCCATCATTGGTATTTTTTTTTCAACTTCTCATGTTGTGTGAATTAAAGACCTAGTTTTTTTACCCAGCATGAATTCCACCAATCATTTAATGTTATATTATTTGCTCTAGGGAAACGAATTGAAGCAAACTAACTAGAAAAGCTAAGTATAGCGATCAATTACAACCCGTATTTGCCTTATCTACAGCTGGATAAGGAAAATGGCCTTTGAAAATTTAGTTTGCCGACTTAGAGCAATTTGCTATATCAGCAACAAAAAAACAAGACGTTTTGCGACTGCATCGATGCTGCGTCGCGTTTTGGCGACTCTCTGCGATCGATCGCAGTATCAAAATCGCGTGTTTTCGATGCTGCATCGACTTCCTGCGTTCAGATGCGGTTAATCGCGCGTTTTAGCAACTGCTCTGATCGCCGATCGCCGCGTTTGGCGTTTTTTAAGTGTGCGATGTGGAATGTTGGTCGCTGCATCTTGCTTCTGAAAAGCAACTAAAGGTAAGCGTCCACATGTCGGTATCGTACGCTTCGGACGCATCGCACGCAACGGATCGTATTATTATTTGTATAGAAACTCATATAAGTGCGTTCACCTGTCCGCATCGTACGCATCGCATTACACAGATAATCCTCTTGACGCGATCCGTCCGCTGCGTGCGATGCGGGCCTGTGGCCACTTACCATTAATCGCCGATCGCCGATACTAAAAGTAGCACGTTTGCTAGAGCCTTTAGATACAGTAGGTAAACATTCTACTTGCTTAGTAAACATTCTCTCAGTTCATTCAAGATCCTTTGAGGAAATCGAAGGGGGTTTTCAGAACTTGAGCACATGAGCTTGAGCATATAAACACATGAGTAATATAAATCATTATCTATTCAGTGATTGCCGTGTACACAGTAGTGGATGGAGGCCTTTGGGAGCCTAAAAACTCCGTCTCCAGATTTGACCTTGACCACGAGCTCATTATGATCTTAAATGGGACCTTACTTGGAGATGGTACCTATAAACAAGTAAGTACTTACCTACTAAGTATGATTTTCATTAACCGCTGCGGTGACCCGCCCCCCGGACCGATTATGACGTCGGATGCCCTGCCCTAACCCAACCTAACGTACCTAGCTCAACCGTCGCCCGCGCAACTACAGTAATCAGCGGTTTAACTGTTTTTGCCAGTGATTTTATTCCTGGACTAAACCTGTTTGTGGTATCATTGGAATCGGAATTTAACAAGCTTATTAACTACTTACTTACCTGCTCAAGGGGATTCCATTGTCACCACCAAATAAATTGTTGATTCCATTCCGTAAACATGTTTGGCACCTTGCAAAATAAAAACTCACAATTGTTCAAAATTGGTAGCAAATATCTGCGTCAACATGGTACAGACACTTAGTACACTACACACCTTTATTATTTAACACAAAACATATACACATTGACATTAAAAGTAATTATCTAATTCGTATTTGCAAAAGGCCAAAGAACGCCATTTTGTTCCGCGCGCGGGGAGCGTGATGGCCGCTCACGGCAAATAAAAATTCAATACTAGTTTATTTTTCATCCTATAGCCTTGTGTGAAGTCTTTCTGATTGGTAGAAATATGTAGTTAGCCAACAAAACGAACAAAACAAACCTCCTCCACTTCAGTCCTACACATCAATCACAATAGCCAACCTTCAAACAGAAAATTCACCCGCAACATTCAAAATGTTGATCAAATTCAAATTTTTTACTATAAAACGGGGTTTTAATGGTTTAGTAATTATCCTAAATACCTGTCAGATTTAATTAATGCAAAACATGTATAGGTCATCGCTGAAAATCTTATTTGAACCTTCTTTCAAAAATAAAGTTTTTTTCGTATTTTTCTCTTCCGGTATTTTGACACATTGTAGAAATAATATCTATTATCTATGACTTTTAGTGTTACCAGTAGTGGGAGAATAATGTTAGCAACAAATAAAGACACTTTCCACGTATGGGGAAGCCCTAATACCATAGAAATCGTGATTTTAGTGGCGCGCGACCCCTCAAGTGCCCTTGGCCATTGTAGTGGCCAAAGGCACTCGGAACATTATAGAGCGCGGGCCACTGAGATGGCCTAAGGCACTTTGGCGGCTAAAGTTAATCCAGTTAATGGATCCAAATCAAATCAACCTCTGAAATTTAATTAGAAGTCAAGTAACGGAGACAAAATTTGCCCAAAATTCAATATTGTCGATCCGATATCTGCTTAATTGATCATTGACTCCCATCACTTTTAATTGATAGGGATCCCGACTGACAGTAAAAGATATCCAATACAAAGTGGAACCTGAAACCAATAATTTCTAAAATCACATTTAGCATTGGCAAATGAAATTTGAGCAAAACCATTTTCTTTAAAGATATAACTATACTCAAGGGCGCATCCAGGATTTTTTTGTGGGAGGGACAGATCTGCAAAAAAAATCACATTCAAAGAAAAATCACATATTTATTCTGTATCAATTTAAGCTATGAAAAGCGAAGACACACTCGTGAGGTCTACAGCCCACAGAGACGTTCAATTCAGAGACGTGCCGTTGAAAACGGAACAGAACAAAACTGAAGGGCTTGAACAAACTCCAACTTCGTTTAGTCTATGTGTGGCATTTTATTTGCGCAAACATTTGAACAAATTGTTTGCGTATTGTTTGACCGTTGAGACTCCTAGTTTTCTGACACTTCCATAATAAGGTTCAGACGCAATATTTGTAATGTGACAAGTGCAGTTATTAATAATAGAAAAGACAAGGACCTTCAGCGATATAATGCCAGGTGAAACAATTTCACATTCCCACGGGCTCTCGAAAAAGTAATCATTTCATACACAAGATTGGTGCTTGAACACTCTCTAGAGTTGAGCGTGTTGAGGTTTCCACAAAGAATTTCGCTACCAATTTTCGTCCTCAACTCAACAGCACAATATTTTGATGTAACCTTTTCAGACCTTAGATTTGAGGATATGTGTGTAGTACAGAATATTTGCTTGACTATCTTGGAAAATGGTAATGCAACCTTTCTGTTAATAATAGTGGTTTGTGCTATCGATTACACAAACCCAATTCGAAGAGTTGGACCGAGAAAGGTGGAAGGGGGATAGGGAGGCCTTTGCCCTGCAGTGGGACGACACAGGCTAGAAATAATAATAATAATAATTCGAAGAGTATACGGAATAGAAATACAGAGGATTTTATCGGGTAAATTTACATCCCGACGTTTCGGCTACCTTGAACTAGCGCTTTTAGTAATTAACCTGTACTGTATACATATACATATATTCGGAATAATTTGAAATAATTATTCAAATAGGTGCAGGTAGTTCTGGTAATACACTAAATTTACACTCTACCTTCTGTAATGGCCCTATCTCACTGGGATACCATGGTAGCGCCACCACAAACAAACAGCAACCAAGCGATACACGCTTGGTTGCGCAACCAAGCAATACCAGCGGACACCAGCGGAGCGGGCAGGGATTTTGATTCCTGTTCGTCTCCTTTCGGGGACAAGATGTGGTGACAAACAGGAATAACCTAGCGATTTACGCTTCGCGGAATGGTGGTGGCGCCACCATGCTGTCCTAGTGAGATAAAAGCCCTTAGAGTAGGTAGGAGCAAGAGCAATTTTAAAAGTAGTAGTACCTACTTATCATTTTTATTGTAGTTTTCTATCTAAAAGTAACTAAAATATTATCTATCGGTTGCGTCTCTTTTATCTGTCATGAAAGTGCTGACAAACTTTACTTAAGTCCTTGATCAAATAAAACGTGTTTGAAAAAAGGGCTTTCTTCTATAGGTACTCGTATCGAAGTTCAAAGCACTTAAAATAAACATTATTTTAAGAATTATTGGCATAAATTGTGACTGCAAATATTTTAAGACTGCAATTAAAATGGAATTTCAAGCTTTAAATGAATTAAAGCAGTAGAAAATTATTTTTTGCTCGCAGACACAGCTAATTAGATTTTCTATTTACTAGGGAGATATATTTTATGTCAACGTATCTACATTATTTACGAGCTCGTACAAAAGCAAAGACAAGTCTCCTTAGCGTGCACCGTTGACAATTTAACGTGCCCTCCGAAGCACGGAAATGCTCAGCTTTTATGAGTCTAAAGCTTAACTGGGTCCCGTTTTCGCCGGAATACTCACATCCTTTCCCTTCTATACAAGGTACCTACTTCATAATCCCATGTTTCTTTATTTAAAAATTTTAAACTTTTCCTTTAAGATTCCCGACTACTTCGATCAGCTTTTATGATAACTCCTTTGCTATCCAAGGTAGAATGTGTTAATATTTAATATCAGAGGCCTTACTTAGAAACGCCTGTAGGGAATCCGCTACCTACTATTTATTATATCTACCTATTTAAAATATTTATTTATGACGTATATTTATTTTAAATATATTTACTTACACACATTTTATTTACATTTTTAATTTACAGTAGGTATCTATTAATATTTAATTATTTATTTCACCAGTTATTTATTCACGTAATATTTTAATATAATATTTTCACACACCCGATGACGTCCGTCAAATGACGGCGCACGGAACATCAGACATGCTGCAGAGAGTTGCCTACCGCAGCAATTCTTTTGTTTGCGTCGCGAACAAAATGGTGCGCCTGCACAGGCAGTTGATAGTTAACCTTCCGACGAGACACACGTGTCGCCCGCGACTATTTAATATTATCCTTCTCGCTTCACGCCTCTCAACTTAAACACTGGTTAAACAATGCTCAAGATTCGCCCTGTCACTATTTGTCGTAGTCACTATGGTAAGCGTCCACAGGCCCGCATCGCACGCAGCGGACGGATCGCATCAAGCGGATTATCTGTGTAATGCGATGCGTACGATGCGGACAGGTGGACGCACTTATATGAGTTTCTATACAAATAATACTACAATCCGTTGCGTGCGATGCGTCCGAAGCGTACGATACCGACATGTGGACGCTTACCTTAGACGGCTCGGACGGGACACGGATCAGGCACTGTTTAATATAAACTGCTTCATACAAAATGTATGTAACGTTTCGAATCCGTGCCCCGTCCGGGGCCGGGTACATGGCACGGCCCGGTCTAATATAAATCATCCCTAAGAATGGTAATAGTTTAGACGGTGTTTCAATTGATCCTAGCCACTGCCAGTTGGAAGCGTGCCCAGGAAACTGGCAGCATTACCGCAATGAATGGCAATGCTGATCCGTTAAGCCAAAGATGTGCCAGACCTCGGATAACGCGTCTTTTCGACCACACGCCCTGAAATAAGAAATGAACTTGAAGACAGTGAAACAAGCGCTATATTACGCTTGTTTCACTATCTTCAAGTAAAGTAAGTTCAAAATAACAGCGCTACACGTGGTATCATAATCCAGTAAAACGTAGGACATTGTGAAAATGTATTTAACCACAAAACGATCGATTTATTTACCTACTATCAACTGTTCATACATCAGTATGAACACAATGTTTGTAAGTACTGATACCACAATGGATAATAAACATTGAAACAATTTATTTGAATGAGTAGCAACGAAAAACGCTATTAAACTAGGAGTATCTGATTATTATAAAGTCTTCCTATATTAAACAAACAGTGTGTAAATTCTATTCTAAAGGCTTCTAAGAAATAACTATGTGCCTTCACACAACACTGCATTCAAGTGAATAATGAAACAGCACCTATACCATCATTTCAACCCTGCTTAGACTGTCCTAATGATACATATTAAACCATAATTTATAGGTGTAGGTGTCTATTGGTGCTACGAGCTACGTAGAAAAAGTTGGCGCGCTACGTTGCTACGGCAGAAAGCTACGCGACACCGCCCAAGCTCTACGCGCGGGCTCGATGCAAGCCTAAATGACGACAAAAATGAACTTTTCAATCAAATAAACTATAAAAATAACCAGTAAAGTACTTCGAGAGGCTGCAAAGCAATATTTGCATATAGTTTTAAAATGTTTCAAAGTAGTTTCTAGAAATTAAATAATATTTTCGACGTGTTTATTAGAGTAAATGTTGTATTGTTCTTGTGCTTTTGTCTGCTGTTTTAAAGGTAAGTTCATCAACTTTTAATTAGTTTAATATAAAAGAGTTTTATTTTAAGTTTTAATTAGTACTCGTATTTACACTCTGTTGTGGCGTATTTGAGCCCTTTGTTAGTAATAATGCAACGTACAATGCAGAAGTTACGTCTAATTCCATTTTTTTTAACTATGTACCTACATATTTTAAGCGCGCCGTATACAATATAAAAATATACGCATTCCTTGAAAAGGTAATTTATAATATTAATTATTAATATTAGGATTTATTTAAACTGACGAGCTTGCATGAAGAATGTGATGAGAGTGAATGAAGCGAAAGAAGTGTGTCAGGATAGTAGCAAGTGGCGATCTATGGTATCTGTCTACCCCTATGATGCGATACAGGCGTGAGTTTATGTATGTAATTATTACTTAATATTTTTTGTTTCAAAATATTTCAAGCAATTAATATTGTGGATATGTAAAGAGATGGACTGTGTAAAAAGGAGTAAGTACTGAAATTACGAATGATAGAAGAAAATGGAGAAAAAAACATGTTGTAATAAAATGGTTAAAAAACCTTTGGAATATCTATTCTTAGGAAATTTCTCCGGGTATTATTTTCATACATATTCTATTACATATTTCTCATATTTCTATTACTACCAAACTGTTTCATGATTAGGGCCTTATTAAGTCTTCTGATTCTAGTTAAGACAAGGTTACTGTCCCAATATGGTGCTAACATGTATATATTCCACAACACTTATCACAAAAAACTATATCTTCTTCCAGAAAACAGTTTTTAGTACATCTATAAGACAGTTCAGTCTGATCAACAACATCATTCAGTCATGAATGAATGCTCGAATAAAAAGTTCGGTACCGGAATCGACGCCCTGAACAGTTTGGTCATAGGAATAGTAACTTATTTATATTTCCTACAGGCCTATATTACTTGAAGTACTTACCTAGTCGTTTATTTGGGCAAGTGGCAACAACCCACGTAAAAGGAGTGGGTTCAATTCTCGTGAAAACGTGATCGGCGGGGCGTTTCTCGTGGTTTACACCTTAGTGTAGTCAGGCCTATGCCTGTGACTGTTGGATATTATTAAAAAAGTCATAATGGGTTTATAGTTAACTTAAATAGATCTTATTATCTTAATCGACTATTTTTTAACACGTTTTTACTAGCTTCACCTGTATTAAGTAAACGGAATCTTTGAACGTGAATTTGACCCACTTCAAAACCTCGAATTAAATTGAAACTTTGCACACTTAACAAGGACCAATGACGATAATAATTTAATTAAAAATTGTTTATCATTAGAGCGTCTTTTTAGTTTTTTAAACTATTATTATTATTTTATGAATAATTCCAGTGTTTTTATTTATAATTCAACTCATGGAATGGATTTGGTGTCAATTTTTCTAATCTAGCCGTCCTATATCCAACAATAAATGATTATCGCTGTGACCGGCCTTCTATTTGAGCAGTGTTAAAAGCATGTCAAGGCTAATGGTGACACAAGAGTCTATGAACTTAAAGCCTTCATTTGTTAGCAACTCGTTCGATTGTTCCACAACATAAGCCTACTGCCGCTTACATTCTCGTCATTGTACCACGGAAAACTTACTTGTTGAAAGAACTAGAGATATTCCTATGGGAATTAAATGGCACGGCAGCCGAAATCAAACAAGCAACTAGTTATCAACGGGTTTTTTGGTTGTAACATACGTGCCAATTTCATTAATAAACTACGTACTTACCTACTTATAACAGATATTACATATAGGTATTACAGATAGACATAAAGCAAATTAAAGCGATATCTGATCAAAGCAGCTAGTCTTAGCAGTTTACAAATTACATGTCACTTCGTAATCCTTTTACATGAAACCCTGTTTCAGATTCCATTAATATTAAATACAACATCACGCGCAATTATTTATACAGGGTGGAAAAAATGAATGGGCCCTGGAGGGAAACTACTTTAAATCCTTAAGACACAGTATTTTACTTAAAGAAAACATTCCTTTATTTTTAAAAAGAAACATAACTGCATTCAAATATTTTCTAAAATTCGCTTGCTTCACCCAGGAATCGAACCAGCTAAAAGTTCAAAAATTAAATACTCTCTATTTTATTCCACTAGTCGATACATTCAATACTAAAGATAAAACTTCTCAAAGAAACATGAGGTCTTACGCCGGCTCCATACGTTGGGGCCAACGTTGGTCCCAACGTTGGGACCAAGATTTCGTGAACCATCCACACGTTGGCGATACACCAGTCTTGTTCCGTCAGAGCCAACGTGCAGACGTCCGATGTCTGCGCGTCCGATACAGAAATTGAAATTTCTCTAAGTGATTTTACATTACTGAATACCAATTTTATCACAATCACATCACATCATGTCACTATCACACTTCACACAACACACTATATTATAAAAGCGAAAGTTTGGATGTTTGGATGTATGTTTGTTCCTCTCTAACACGACAACCACTTAACCGATATGGGTGATATTTAACACGTTCGGTGCGGGACCGTATTTGCAAGACTTTCAGATAGTGCGATACAGGACATTTATGGTAGGTACGAGAGTTACTGCTGGTGCGGTACATGACATATATGTCCTGTATTATGTTTTTTTTTGAAATGCCTATAATTTAATGAATTTCGTAATTTAATGTTGTTTTTTTAATTATTTGGGTAGATTATAACCTTATCTAACATATGGTAAGCCAGGACGGGGATCTGGTGAATACTTTAGAAGATATACCTAAAACTAAATACCCACCAAAATTGTCCTGTACCGCACTGAAAATAGGGTCAAAACGTTTGTCCTTTACACAAGTTTAGTGATGTTCTAACCGTATTTTGAACAATCGATATCGATAAGGAGCATTTATTTCTCTGAATATGAACAAAACTTCATTTACTAAAATTACAAGCTAAGTTAAACACCCCGGCATGGATTTATGGTCCTGGTGGAAGTATATGCAGGACTCATTTTTGGTGCATCCTTGGTCAATTTTGTTCGGCGCAGACCTCCACCGCATACTTACAATTTTTTTATTTATAAAAACCTTGTCCGTACAATTACAAACAAAACAAAAAAGGAATCAGTCAAATCAGTCAATCCGTTCTCAAGTAATGCGGGAACATAAATGCGGCAATTGATTTTTTTAATAACTGGGTTAGGATGTTGATGATTTTCAATCCTCAATTAAATTGCGACCATCGATAACATTTTATGAGATCGCTAAATTTTGGCGTTAATGTAATACTCGACAAATGACGTGCTAATAAGATAGGGATTGGTCCGCACTACTGTAAAAATCAGCGCGACACCGGGTCTGTGGATACAGGACATATATGTATGGTAACGCACAGAATTACGAAAATTGCTTTTAAGTGCGTACTACCCATATGTGTCCTGTACAATTTTATGGCAAATTTTGCTTATATTTTTAATAAGCTACAGAAAAGTATACTTGACCCTTTTTTACATAAAGGATTTCGTATAGAAATAGCCCCCGCACCAGCGGTAAAACTACAATTCTACCTTCCGCACCAGAAGAAAGTCGCGTACAACCCATATATGTCCTGTACCGCACTGAACGTGTTAAAATATAGATAGATAATAACCGGAAATAGGACATAGGCTACTTTTTATCCCAAAAAATTGCACGGTTCCCGTAACATAAAAAAAAAATAGTAGACTCCATCATCAGATCAGCTCGCTGTCACCATATTATTACATTGTAGTCAGAACTTGACAAATATGCCGAGTTTCAACTCAATCGGCTTATTTACTGAGGAGTTCTGTTGAACAGCTCTTGACTCCATCATCAGATCAGCTTGTTGATACCATAATATTTCATTGTCACCGAGAATCTATAAGTGTGCAAAATTTCAGCCCGATAGTCCTACAAACACAATAAATAAGGAATACGATGACATTCTCGCTCGTCAGTCGACACGTGCGCTCACGATGCGCGTCGAAACGGGACTGAGCATAGCGCCAACGTGTGGACGGATCCCCAACGTTGGCGCGCCAACTTCCTTTGATAAAACCGACACGGCACGGCCAAGCCCCAACGTTGGCCCCAACGTTGGCGCCAAGCTATTTTGTCAGCACCACACGTTGGTGAGAGGCATTGGGACCAACGTTGGCCCCAACGTGTGGATGCGGGGTTACAGTCGTCTGTCGTGCCGAAAATCCATGAAATCTAAAATTTAGTACATAACGGCTTTAATTGCAATTTAGCTCTACAGTGGAATGGTGAGAGGTATCCAGTAGTGTGATTCAGACCTTCTCGGAATGTATTCCGAATTCGGAAAATAACGTTTCTTCGCTGAAAAACCGTCAACTTTTCGAAGAAAATCATCGAATCGGATGCATTTTCGGATGTCTGAATTTCGCCTTAAATACACAAACAAACAAATACCGTCTAGAAAAGTTTCGACGCGAATGGTGAAATAATAAAAAAAAAAAAAAATTGTGAAAATTAATGTTAGATTTCATGATCTTTTTTATTTCTAAAACCAAATGTATGTTATAAAGATTTTATTCTGACATTAATCCTATCGATTAGTGGTATTAAATAGAGCGAGGTTTGTTTTTTAATTTTTAGCTGGTTCGATTCCGGGTGAGACAAGCGAATTTTGGAAAATCTATGAATGCAGTTTTGTTTCTTTTTAAAAATAAAGGAATGTTTCCTTTAAGTAAAATACTGTATCTTAAGGATTTTAAGTAGTTTCCTTCCGGGGCCCATTCATTTTTTCTACCCTGTATAAATGAATACAGATCTAGTAATGAAGTAGCTGTGATGCTAACGTAGTTTATGAATTTTCAATGACTACATTCCGCGAAATTATTCAAACGTCATTTTATTCCATTTGGTTGAAAAAAAATTAACAAAAGAAAATATATGTGGTTTAGATTAGACTAACGAAATAGGTCAAAATTATTTTTGCTTATTCTAAAAGTTTATTTTTGTTATTATTTCTTAAAGCACCTAAAATTTATTTTTCTCGCCTCGCCCTCTAGGGCGACACGACATTATTGACAGATTGACACTCTTGAGTCTACTCAATCTGTCAATACATCAATTCATTTTGAGAAATAGTGCAAAGATATAATTTATCTCTTCTTTTTTGTTTCCTATGGCGCCGAAAATAGGAGCAGGATGGTGAATTTATATTTTTCTTATGAGTGAGATGGACATTGCAATAGGCACGCGAGTCTTTTACAAGAAAAAGCAGTTTTTACCAGAGTACAAATTAATTAAAATTAATTAAACACCTTTTCGATTAATTAAAATAAAGCGAAGAAATATTTCTAGGCTGCTTTACAAAATAAAATTCACCCAAAAGTATTATCCTTAGATATTATCAAAATAACCTGAAAAATTTGTGTTAAAAAATCTATTGAGAAAATAAAAATCAGTAGTCGAGTTTTCAAAACATATCAATGAAAAATTTAGAAGTTTCATGCAAAATAAATTAAATTCAAATTAAATTTTAAAGTTAAAATTCCGAAAGCATTTAAATATTTTTGTGTTAAAATTTATAAATCAACTACTAAGGATTAATATTTATAAATCAACTATGAAAAATGAAAAACTATGGTGATGACAAAAATGAAGTTAGAGAATTTTCAAAGGAAACAACGTGCCCACGTTTGAAAATACATAGGTAGTTATGTACTTACAAGTTTGTTAATAATATTGTTTATTTTTGTGCAGTAACTGATTCACCTCGCGATGTTTGCTCAATTTAAAAAATATTCAATTTAAGCTTTCCATCACCTGCTTTAAAATGAGGCGTGCCTTGAAATGTCAAGGCTGTAGCATCTTCAAGTAAATGAGATGCTCGGGAATTTTAACGCCTGTTCTCAAGTGGGTTAAGTGAGTCAAAAAAAAAATTTGATTGCGAAGCTGAACCAGTTATACGCTCTATATTTCGTGTAAACGTGAAGCATGCACCAACATCATACAACGGTAATATACGGTAATACAACGGTAATATAACGGTAACATACAACATATGTTATTAAATCAAAATAAGTATCTTATTTTGGTGTAGATAGTAATGGATTTTTATAAAACATTGTACGAATATGACGTTTAACGTGATTAACGAGTGTAAAAACGATTCTCTCGGTCTCACTAATTTTTTTAAAACTATATACAATAATTATTACGAATAGTAGGCTTTCATGAGATCTTTTATGAAAGCGTGCCTAAAATAAAATAGAATAAAAAATAATATAAAGAATAAATAATTTGCAAGCGTTAGTAGGTACACACCTAGGTAGTAAAAGTAACATAGGTATAGTTTTTTCGATATAAAGTACCTACTTAAGTAAATTTCTGTGGCTTGTGTTTCTTTGTGGAAGTAGGTTTAACTTGAAACGCCAGTCATGTAGCGGCTGTTTAACGAGATCCTGAAGCCCGGAATACCATCCCGCAATTAACGGAGACTAATGACCGTCTTATTGATCCCACTTTTTCTCATTAACTCCTGTTTGTACCCATAATTGAAGCTAATAAATATTTCATTCGCTGAATGCTTTGGACGTTTATTTATCGCTTAGGGATTTTATCAGCTAATATTTTAAACGACATTAGGAATGCGGTAGATAAATAATGCTTTACTTGCATTCTTCAGCATTCTTTATAATGCATTATTCAGCATTCTTTATGAAACCAGTTAGCTTTCTAATAGCATCGATGGATCTAATATCCGCTATCTAGTACGATTTGATAAGGACAGCGTCGATTTTATCTAATCAATCTCCTCAAAGGCTCATCAAAGTTGAAAACAGGGATTTCAAAGTTGAGATACACAACTACACATCTTGCAGAAAAAACCACACAATTGACTATTTTCCTATTTGTCCTAAGACGTACAAGACGTACGTAAGTACATTTCTAAATAAATAACAAAGATTTGACAAAGCTTTCTTTCTTCGCCAAGTATTCACCTTTTGATGAAAAATACCTAAACAATGATTGAAAAGTTGTACTCATCCTAAGTTTTACGATCAATCACTTTGTTGGACAACTTCGATACGAATGATTTCAAAATTCAATGCAATCTTAAATCTTTAGAATTTAGAATTGCTTTCAAAGCTCACGTACGAAAAGAGCTCAATGTTTTATCAATGTTTGAATACGCGAAAATTTTACTGATAGAAACCATTGATATAAATCATTAGATGTGTCCTTCGAAGCCGCGTGAAAATAATATCATCGTGAATGACATTAACTTTAGAAGAACAAAATAATTTCAATGGACAAGAGGAAATTCTTATAAATGATAAAAACATCTTAAACGGAAAATTCATAGTACCTATCTAACGGAAAATTCTAATATTTTTAAAGCTGAAAAATAGACTAAAATATTTAAACAAAAGACGCAAATAAATTTTGTAAGATCAATCAATTTTTCAAATTTTAGTACTTTAAAATATTTTTAGCACTTTTTCTACAGCTTGAGCTTGTGATTTGATAAATGTTCGCTCAAGCTTTTGAAATAAAGTTCTAAAAATAACTTAATCCTTCTAAATCTCCGTACGTTAACTCGTAAATCACTTGAGTCAAGGGTCTACTCTAAACGCTCTTATTCCAGAAACAGTATGTGAGATAGGACATAATCGTCTTTAAATCACCAGCCACAGCTACGTCGTAGGCAGCGGGTACACAATCACTGCTACTTTTCGAAAAGCGCCGTGTTGGCTAGGTCATCAATGGATTTTTCGTTTCGAAATATTTCATCATCATCATCATCCGCAACCTGACTTCACTCACTGCTGGATATAGGCCTCCGCTTTTCTGTGCCACTCCTCACGGTCCCGTGCTAGTCTCATCCAATTTCGTCCCACGACACTCGCAACCAGACGTCCGACATTCCTGTATCGAAATATTTAAAAGCACATTAACGAGCTCTAAACCGATAAAGGAAAACATCGTGAGTAGGTAAACCAATAAGCTTTCATTAGAAAGACCATTGGTTAATTGGTTTACTCACGATAGGCTTGCAACCTGTCACGTATGGAATGCTAACATTTGCAAAATGTGGGCATCAACTAAATATTTGGACATACCTCTTACTACCCCCTTAGACATCTTTAAAGGATCTCAATGCCCAAAGATCTGAGAGAGTGTTTAGAGCACCGAATATGCCGCGTCATCATTTTCATTTCAGTTTTCATAAATCTAATAAGAGAGTGGTTTTTAAACAAACAATAAGTGAAATCTTGTTTCGCTTATTGTTTGTTTAAATGATATTAACATTTTAAACGGAAAATTAGCATAGCATCTAATGGCAAATCATATTTTTGAAGCTGAAATGATTTTTGAATTGAATATTATTTGATGGAATTCGACGTAAAGCACCGATAACTTACCTACGTATAGTCGTATTGCTCATTATACGGACTAAAAGTGAAGGAAAAAATGTCATTTTTCCTTCAATTTTGATTAGTTTTGATACGTTTTATGTCAAAATTGAACAAAAAATGACATTTTTTCCTTCACTTTTTTTATTGAAACGACCGTCTTTTTGTTTTTTTTTCAAGATGACAGTTTATTTTGATATAAAACCAAGACCCCCACTATATCAAAATAAAATAAACATCGCAAACTTCTAATTAGGCAGTACACAAAATAAACATTACTTTTGTTGTACTCCCATTAACTTCAAAAACTTAAAATGCTTGACAGAACTTAAAGACTTTGTGAGTACATCTGCAGCCATATCTGCTGTTGGCAAATATTCAACTTTGACAACATTATTATTAATACATTCTCTGCCAAAATGATACCTAATATCAACATGTTTTGACCTATTGTGAAATACAGGGTTATGCAACAACTTATGAGCACTCTGGTTATCATTAAGAATTAGAATACAGTTCAAGTTACCTGTAACTTCTTTTTCTAAATTTCTTAAATAGATAGCTTCCTTACAACTCTCAGATATACCTATGTACTCAGCTTCAGTAGAAGACAAAGCAACATTCTTTTGCTTTTTGCTTCCCCAAGATATTACACCCCCTGACAGATTGAAACAAAATCCCGTGTAAGATCTTCTATCTAAGATATCACTACCCCAGTCTGCATCTACATAGCCCATTATCTGTTCGTTACCTGTCCCACAATATTTAATACAATAATCCTTTGTTCTCTTTAAATATCTCAAAATGCGCTTAGCATGAGCCCAGTGTTCACTATCATAACAGTTATTGAACTGACTCAAGTAGCCAACTGCAAAAGCAATATCAGGTCTGGTAAGTATTGACAGATACAATAGACAGCCAATTAATTGCTGGTAAGGAAAATTATCTCTTCTATTACAATTCTTAGGCAATAACTTCAAACCACTCTCCATGGGCGTTTCCACAGTTTTACAATTCGTTAAATTAAACTTTATCAACAACTGTTCAATATAACTACTTTGATCTAAAGTTAAGACTCTATTCTGCTTATCATAACAAACTGTCATGCCTAAACACTTCCTTATCGGACCTAAATCTTTCAATTTAAATTGAGACTCTAATGCAGATTTCAATTTATCAGTTTCTTCACTATTGTTTGAAAAAACAAAGAAATCATCGACATACAATGCAATTATAGTCATACTTTTACCTTCATTCTTCATATACAAATAAGGCTCATACTTTGACTTTGCATATCCATTCTGAGTTAAACAAATATCTACTTTATTGTACCACATTCTTGATGCCTGCCTTAAACCATAAATAGCTTTCTTCAATTTAAGAACTTTACTTGAATCTGAACATTCAAAAGCTTCAGGCATTTGCATGTAAATATTTTCATTAAGGTCACCATTCAAGAATGCAGTTACAACATCCAAATGTATGATATCAAGTCCAAGTTTCACTGACAAAGCAAACAGTAACCTCAAAGTACTATGTCTGACCACTGGTGAAAATGTCTCAAAATAGTCCACACCTGCTTGTTGTGTGAAACCTTTTGCCACTAGTCTTGCACGAAAACGAACTTTATTGTCAGGTTCTAACTTTTTCTTAAGTACCCACTTACACTGTACTATGGTACTATCGCTAGGAACATCAACTACTTCCCAGGCACCATTCTCCTCGAAGCTCTTCAGTTCATCCTGAACTGCCTGTAACCATTGGTTTCTCTCAGGTCCTTCTAAAGCCTGCTTCAGTGTAAGGTCAGCTGCACTATCTATATCATTCTCCGAGTAACAGATTCCACCAAAACCATATCTGTTTGGTGCACGGCATTCTCTGACAGGTCTAACTCGCTGATTCACAGCATCCTGAGTTTCCACAGAATCCTCATAATCACTCGGCATATAATCTGAAGACAAATCGCTCACTGACTCTTCTGTCAAAGTCAAATCTGTGGTGTCCCCCACTGAATCCTGTAGATTCTGACTCTCTCCTGACTTTTCTTCAGTCACACATTCCTTGCCATTGTCTTCAGATGCAACTTCTATCGTTACTGACTTTTCCATTATGATAACGTCTCGGCTCGTGGTTATACTCTTTTTCACAGGATCATACACTCTGTAACCTTTGATGTTTTCAGGAAATCCAACTAATATACATTCTATGGATTTTTTGTCCCATTTCAATCTTTTCTCCTTGTTTACATGAACCATAACAGGAGATCCAAAGATTCTCAGATTGCTCAAATCTGGTTTGACACATGTCCATAGTTCATATGGTGTTTTGCCGCTTAGAACCGATGACACCGTACGATTGTGTAAGTATACAGCAGTATTGCAAGCCTCTGCCCAAAATTTCTTGCTCAGCTCAGCATCACACAGCATACATTTCGCCTTTTCTATGATCGTCCTATTCATTCTCTCACACAAACCATTTTGTTGAGGTGTATACGGGTTTGTTTTCTGATGTATTATTCCATTTTTCTTTAAATACTCATCAAATTCTGAATTACAAAACTCCTTCCCGTTGTCAGTTCTGAAGACTTTCACCTTTTTATTGGTCTGGTTTTCTGCCGTTGCTTTGAATTCCTTAAAACATTTCAATGCATCACTTTTATATTTCAAGAAATATATAAATGTCATACGGCTGAAGTCATCAACGAACAATAGAAAGTAGGACGAACCTCCAAGCGATGTCTCCTCCATTGGTCCACAAAGATCACTATGTACCACATTTAGTAATTCTGTACTCCTTGTACCAATATGTGTGAACGGTAGCCGACATTGCTTGCCTTCACAGCATGTCTTGCAAGAGGATTTGCTGATCTTGACATCTCCGTTAAAAAACATTCCTTCTACTGCATTCTTAGTTTTCATCAAACTATCACTGTTCAAGTGTCCTAATCTGCGATGCCAAGTATGACCTGAAGTAGTCACCGCCGCAGCAACCAGTCTTTCTTGCGTGTTCAATTTGTAAACACCATTCATCAAAGTAGCAGTAGCCACCAATTCGTCATTTTTGTTGTGTATGTGACAACCATCGTGTGTAAAGATCACTTTGTTTCCTTTCTCGATCAATTTGCTCACAGAGATAAGGTTGGTTGACAAGTTTGGTACACAATACACATCTTCAACATTTATGTCGAATTCACTGCCAATGATCCAATCTGTGTTAGCGGTAAGATGTACGCTCGCACCGGAATCAACATACCAGTCGCTTTTGCTAAAACTTCCACTCAAGAATACAGCCGAGAATGCGTTGGTCTGTTTACGGTCTTCATTTTTCTTGTTTGAGTCTGAATAATTAGAATTATTCGGGCATTGCGTTCGGTAGTGTCCGATTTGTTTACATTTGTAGCATTTGACATTGACAGTTTTCAAATTGACATTACTGGCATTACTTGTCTTTGGTAAGTTCGAAACACGTCCATCTCCGTCTTTATTTCTGACCATAGACACTGGTTTCCGTTTATGCCAATTTCTAGACACAGCAAACGCTCCATTTCCATTTCCATTTTCACTGTCACTTCCGGTTTCCAAATCAATGAGCTTTGATTTAATGACGTCAGCTGTCACTTGAATGCCCGAATGCTCAATAGCCATGATCATAGGTGAGAACTTTTCAGGTAATCCAGCTAGTAGCAGCGAACCAATCCACTCATCATTTATTGCAAATCCTGTTCCACTAAGCTTCTGACCTGTCTCGATAATCTGGGTAATATACGAGGTCATGGAACTGCAATTGTCTAAACGTATGGAAATCAAATGCCGTAAAAGACTTATTCTTCTTGTGAATCCAGAATCATCAAAGAGAGACTTGAGTTTCTCCCACAACTCCTTTGTAGTGCTCACAGTCTTGATGTGGACATACAACGATGAATCTATCGTCAGGATTAATTTAGCCTTTGTCTTGGCGTCATCTGCGGCCGATACAATTACTTCTGTACCGCTAGAATCTCTTTCTGGCTTGATGCACTTCATCATTCCCTCGAGAATAAGAAAGTTCTCTGCCGCAAACACCCAAACATCGTAGTTTTCTCTACCACGCAACTTCGGAACATTTACAATGTAGTTCGGAGTCGCCATTGTTGTAAAAATTCGAACTGACAAACCGGCTAAACCGTCTTCACAAATTCCAAGTCCAATACTCGTAAACTCGACAAAATTTTTACGGAAAACTGAACATTAGTTCTTTTCCTAACGAATGAACACAAAATTACTTTCAAACATTATTTAAAAAGCCCTGGTCTGGGCCCATGACCTTTTATTGAAACGACCGTCTTTTTGTTTTTTTTCAAGATGACAGTTTATTTTGATATAAAACCAAGAACTTTTAGTCCGTATAATGAGCAATACGACTATAGTTTCAGATAAAGCATTGTGCTGTATTCTATTACTTATCTATTTGTTATAAAAATATTGAAACAAAATTTGAAGTCTGACGATGTTTTGAATATTTGACGCTTATCGATCGAGCGAGCGAAGCGAGCGAAGATCTTAGTGGCAAGTTAGGCGATTTTGCTTTGTATGTTTGTATGTTTGTATGTTTGTATGTTTCATTTTTATGTTCTCGCATAACTATCGAACCGCTAATCCAATCTGTATGAAACTTGATAGGTCAATAGGTAGTGCTATGGAAATTTGCTGTGGAGCGTATGAGCGTAATCGATGAAGGGGTTGTAAAGATATGGGGTTCCCAAGGGGGTAAATTTTTTTCAAAGTTACCCAAATATATTGAGTGGGGTGTCATACGAAAGGGCTTATTTTGTACATTCCAAAATGGTTTTTATTTTTAATCTAGGATGTATAGTTTTTGAAATACGACCAAAGAACAAAAACTACGAAACCAGAGCTGCAAGAGCTCCCGTTTCATAGAGTTTCGATGTCTTCGTAGCTCATTGACTGGTCGGTCTTAAAAAGAGAGTGTCATCGTTGCGGTTTGGTTTGCAATGATTTTAGATGCTACTTGATTTATTTTCATGATAAAAAAAATTTTGATAAAGAATGAAAATAATTGGGGTAAAAAAAGTTAAATAAACAAATATATTGAGTGGGGTGTCAAATGAAAGGTCTTATTTTGTACATTCCAAAATAGTTATTATTTTCATTCTAGGACGTATACTTTAGAAATACGACGAGAATTCATAAATATGAAATAAGTAAATGAAAAATTAGACACGACATTATTGTATTGCATGCATGCTAATATTTTTTACCATGAAGAGCTAGCGCAATAGACATACTCGGCAGTAGTAGCACTTGAAATTATAGGGGTAGTCAGAAGAAAGTCCAAATGTAAGCCATCTACGGTGCGCGAGATCTCAGTTCGGGGCGAACTACTAGTTTAGTTTTTCACTGAAAAAATTGAGACTTAAAAACATTCCGTGAAAATTCCATTGAACCTTTTTTTTACCCGACTGCGCAAAGCAAAGGAAGGGTTTATTTATCAGTCTATGTATGTTTGGATGTTTCTATGTGGCACTCTAGAGGCCAAACGCGTGGACCGATTTTGATAATTCTTACGTCAATCGATTCGTCTCAACCTTGGGAGTGCTACTAAAGACATGACAGTAAACAAAATTCACCAGTGCCACAACCAGACGCCTTGTCAAAATTAAAAAAACCAAAATCGTCACACTATATCAAGTGGGGTATCGTTGAATAGGTATTTCAAAATCAACTTTAGGTTTCTTTTACCATTTTTCATTTTAAGTAATAGTTTAGGAAAAATAACGGTTTAAAGTTGATTAATAATAATTCTCGCTATGGATGTTTCTATGTGGCACTCTAGAGGCCAAACGCGTGGACCGATTTTGATGATTCTTACGTCAATCGATTTGTCTCAACCTTGGGAGTGTCACTAAAAATATGACAGTAATCAAAATTCACCAGGGCTACAACCAGACGCCATATTGTCAAAATTAAAAGAATCAAAATCGTCACACTATATCAAGTGGGGTATCGTTGAATAGGTATTTTAAAATCAACTTTATCATAACTAAAAAGTGTTAAATAAAAAAATATTTTAAAAAAAACAAAAACCCGACTGCGTCAAAACTAAAAAGAAAAAAACAAGCCTGCAAAGAATTACTCACAGTCGTTACCCATAACATTGGGAAGATTTGATTGGTAATAAAATGAATGGGTACCGACTGTGAGTAATTCTTTGCAGGCTTGTTTTTTTCTTTTTAGTTTTGACGCAGTCGGGTTTTTGTTTTTTTTTAAATATTTTTTTATTGAGGATTAATAATAACTATTTTTTGTTTCACCAAAAGTCTTACTAGCTAGCTGATTAGTTATGTGTTCACTCATTACATTTATTACTACTTACATACCTTTTTTCACGGATCTCAGATCACTGATCAATATAACATCAATGTATAAATTCAACAGGTTATTGATTGATTGAAAGTGATTTGTAAAAGTTCTTTTAAACTTTGTAGGCATTTCGTAGAAAATGAAAAACGTAAAAATCGTTCGTTCAAACATCGTGGAAAATCAAAGTCAATTTATCCCCGAAATGTTAACAAATGTGAACAATTTACGATTCCAGTGCCGTGAAAATGAACTCGTGAGACACATAACAAGCATGCCAACAATTTGTGTATTCAAATCAAGTCTGCAATCTTCCACGCTAAGTGGTAGGTACTTTTAGATATTGTAGGAAAAATATTTAGTCATTTATATAAAAAAAGATTTGCTTGTCTGTTCGTGTACCATTCATCTAATTACTATAACTACTCAATTTTGGTGATTTTTATCAGTGCACCATTGTTTTGTTGCGATGTTTCTGACAAAAAAGATGAAAATTGCAAGACAATACAGGGCACGGCTCTTGTAATGAATTTTAAAATTACTTAATAATTAAAAATAAAAATAATGACTGAATTCAAAACCGTTGGCTCTTAATTAAGGTGTATTCCTTTGAAGAAGAGATATTGGTCCAGAAAGTGCTATAGCAATTAAATTTATTATTTTGTTCCTACGAAAATAACTTCAAAAATAGTCGCTGGGTTTCTTTAGCTCAGTATAACAAATGCATGTAATCTAGGACAGAGGGATGTTACACGAATTGTGGTAAAACTAATTAAGTTTATAAATGTTTTCATTATGTCGAGCTCATCAGATAAGGTCACAGTTAAGTTTGAAGCTTTTGTCTTTGTGCAAATAAAATTTTATAATTTTAATTCGTGACATATTTTTGTTACGTCGTAAATCCTAAAAAGGTAGATTGTGAACATTTTGAAGCTTCTACCTTTACGAACCACAAAATTTGCTACAGATATGAAGCGATGGCTTTAGAATGACACATTATATTTTGCTGACTAGATAGATAGATAAATTATATAATGACACACATTACAGCACAGACACACACAAAAAAAAAAACAAGTAAGAACCTACAGAAAGAATAGGTAGGTAGGTAGGTAACAAGATGAACTTAGACTACTCTATTTTACGCGTATTGGGTCATATCATACCTGTAAGAATAAATGTAACGTTTTGAATAAATAAATAAATGTACACTTTCAATCTTTAGTGGGTAGTAGGTAAGAGAACAAAAAATATATTCATATTTGTGTCCCCAAAGCGCGATAGACATTCTCTCAATTTTTGAGGCATTGAAGATGTACTTATAAGATGAGTCAGAGGCGTCGTCCAATTCCGCACTTAGTGGAAAAATTGTAAACATTGTTCACATTTTTCAGATCCTTGAGGCACAGTTGGTTGAAGCAGGCGGCCTAAAAACTCCGTCACCACACTTAGCCATTAGTTCAATATGAACATAAATAGGAACACTGTCGAGCAACACTGCTAAAAAAATAATTTACTGATTTTAATACCAATGAGTGAAGTATTTTGGGCAGTAATCGCACTAAGTAAGTAGGTATTAATCACAATCTGAGACATTTTGTAGAAAATGTTTGTAAATGTCCAAACATTTCGACCTCATTCCGAGCATTTGGAGAAGGTATGTGGCAAGTTTCCAGCTGCCCGACAACTCAGAATTTCGCTTCAAATGGGTCTGTCATTTGTTTTACTTGGAGCTTTTTGTGAAATAACAAATGACTGCTTTTTGTAGACTATTTTGTTAGGCTCTACTTGGCGGTCCTAACCTCAACCTCTCAGCATCTTACATTTTGATTTGTGGCTAAATATACATGTGAAATGGTCATGAAATCAGAAATATCCGTACCCATATTATAAATGTAAAAGTGTGTTTATTAGTTTGTTTATTTATCCTGCTTTCACGTCAAAACAGAGCGACGGATTGACGTGATTTTTTGTGTGGAGATAGTTGGAGGGCTGGAGAGTAACAAAGGCTACTTTTTATCCGGGTACCACGCGAGCGAAGCCGCGGGCAGCAGCTAGTATACTTATATATAGAGACGACAAGGCAGAGAATTAAATAGAAACCAGTATTATATCAAATTTCAAAACAACAGAGAAATCTTCCACCGATCATATATCCATAACTTTTGCACCCCAACGATAGATACTTCTAAACATTATAAATTCAACGCCGTTCAAGTAAACAAGATTACAGAGGTCTCGATTGAATTACACGTCTTGGTCTGTTCTTGACTTTCTTAATAAGGTAAGAAGCAAATTCAATTAGGATAAACTTTTGAAACAAAATTTTTTGTAGTAAATTATAAACAGATTAATGGTAAAAGAAAATATTGTTAAGAAACCTGTTATTTTTGCATAACTTAAAAAAACTTAGACAACCTGTCTCGCGGTACACTAACTACTTGCAAAATTTGAGCATGAGCCTAAGTATTTAATCTTGCCTCCGACTACCACTAACCCAACCTCTAAATCTAGCATTTATTTAAATTTAGCAACTTCTTTATGTCGTTGACAACTTCCATTTTGACATAAGTCCAGGAATGGCCAAAAGTTTTTTCTAACTTTGTTTAATTTTTGTGGGCAGCTTAACAACTTGACAATTTTGAACATATTTTATTAAAATGATAACATTAATTAAACTTGTCTCGATACCTAATATGAAATTAGGAACGGACAGAGTTTTATTACATACCTACTGTCTATATCTTACTTTATCTATCTCCAAAAAACTCGGAATAAATAAACTTTTAAGTAAATAATGAAACACGTATTTTATTTTCTAAACTAACCCTTAAGGGGTGGGCAACAGAGTCCTTAACTTTATATGAAAAAAAAAAAAGAAAACCAGCTGACTATATAAAACAAGAAAATAAGTAAGTAAATGAAAGTCTTACAAGACGAAGTTAAACTGCTAAGTGGAGATATTGTTCTAAGTCAGGACTGCAGTCGCAAATAAGCCAGACTGCGATGAGATTTGCGAAATCCATTTAGGCGAGATTGCACTTAACTGCATTTGAGATGATGCCCGAGATGTCGACTGACTCCACTTTGAGGGAACTTATTTACCTTCTGTAGAAACCTGTCGTACCTAAGCAGGTATCCATCTATAAAATAAATAATGTCAAGGAGGCGGTTCGCGCCCGAGACCGAGATAGAAGACCGAGACCAGACATAGGTTTTGTAGGGGTGCGGGAAAGTGACACGAGATAGAGAACCATCATTATAACTGTAACTGTCCAAAGGTGGTTCTGGCGGCCTCAGGCTGAGACTCCACCAAAGCGGAGATGTGTGAGATGTGGTTTAAACAACCAATAGAATTTCGTTATTCAAACATGTCATCTGGTCTTTTGAAATTCTATTGGTTACCAAAGGGTAAACACATCTCACACATCTCGCGCATCTAAATTACGCCGATATGTGTGAAATCTACTGTACCTGCCCAGTGCCCATACACTTCGCCGCCGACCAGCTACCCGGCAACCGGGATGTGTGAAAAAGCACTTATGAAATCTGCCCATAAACACACACCCACACAAAACTAGTCCGAATCGATGAATAAAACAGCTGTTAAAAGTACCATAGTACCTAAGTAGGTACTCCACTCAACTATTATTGAATTCTTCTATGTTTGTTTTTGTTTACTTATAATTTGTTTAGGCAGAATAAATACTTGCCGCCCTCTCGATCAAAATAGACATTTTATATAACCTTCGCACTCGGGGCCTTTAAAATCGTGCAAGGGTCGCGACGAGTGTTGATCCCATCAGTCGATAAGCCTTTTAACCGAGCCCTTGCGAATATTTCAGGATTTAAGTTTACGATGTACAAAATTGAAAAATAGACTACGCACAGCTTAAAGTTGTATGGTTTTAACTGTGTGTCTAAATATTTGGTAGGTAAACGCCCACCTTCTGCAGAAGTTAGCATTCAATACGTAACAGGTTGCAAGCCCATGACGCTATCAGAAACGATGTTTTCCTTCACCATTTAGAGCTCGTCTTAATGCGCATTAATTTTTCTTCGGATCGAAAGTCGAGGCACAATCTCACTAGGTCAACACGGCTATATTTAAATGTAACATTGTACTCTGAAAGTTAATGAGAATATTTAGGGCTATTTTTTCCACTATGCCCGACTTTATGTGGAAGCTATCATCGTTTATGAACCGAACGAGTACCTACTCAGCTAGATACTTTTCAACCATATACAGGTGTACATCTCCATATTCATCAGTTCATTCTGAAAGCAGAATTAACTTTTCCGTAAATCAAACACCCCAAAGTTTGTCCGTGTACAATATAAGTTAGTAAAAAGTTATCGCCAAGTTAGAATGTTTTATTTTAGAATTATTTTTATCGTATGTGCTTAAACTGCCTGAAAAAATAATAAATACTTAGGTAAAATATAAGGAAGCTATTTTTGAGGATTAATCAGGCTTTCTAATTTGTCTCAAACCTCAAATTGGTTTCAATTGTCAAAACGATCGCGTAGGTATCTTTTGTCTCCTTCGGTCTCGCTGAGATGAGGACAGGGCTACTTGCTTGCTGGTCACTGAACCAGGGACGTATATAAGGGGGGGGGGTTTAGGGGGTCCGGACCCCCCCCCCCCCCCCCCTTAGCCCATTAAGTTCGGAGGAAACCTAGTCAATTTTTGTATTTTGGAACCCTTGGACCCCCCCCTTAACAAAGATCTTTGGTATATTGGAACCTTTGGACCCCCCCCCTTAACAAAGCTATAGCTACGCCCCTGCACTGAACTGTCATTGACAGTTTGAGATCAATTTTGGTCGCTATCGAAGATAGACGATCAAAGGGGCTGGTATAAATCTATTACGAGCTAAGACGTTTCTATCTAATCTTGTTGTGCGTTAAATGCGTTTAGGTTAGCCAAATACAATTAAGAATCGTGGTGCAAGATGTCCTAAATGGGAAATTGGCTTGACTTAAAAATCTATGAAACAAATAAACCAGTCCAAAGTTAAACAATGTTAACACAAAATGTTTGACTGTCTTAACTGAACGATTCTGTGATGTCCCAAGTTTTTTCACATTAAATGTTTCGGAGGGCGCTGAAAATTGTCGGCAACGAGCTGGGTTTTTATCTTTATTTCATTTTATTTGTTGTCCAGGCTACCTATCTAAGCTTTTGAGACCTTTAAGCGGCCTAAAAACTCTGTAGCCTAGCTAGATTACGGTGGATAGCCCGCGAAATTCAATTTTCTTGCGTTTTTTGCACTTTGCAAAACTGTGTCAGGTAACAGCGGGCTTAAAAAGGTCGCTATTGCAGAATCGCAATAAAGGAATTGAACTATTCCCATCTCTTTTCATTGACTGAGAGTGAAAAGAGACGGCATTACAGTTCATTTCATATTGTGATTTAGCTTTAACGACCTTTTTAAGTCCGCTGGTTGTATCTTGCTTGATCATAATATGATTCGCGCCAATAACATATTGTATACTTATTTTCATTATAATAAAAATATGACTCATCACCTCTGACTACCCCCTTATACTTATCTTCAAAATGCCTAAAAAAAGATCTGAGAAAATGTCCACCGCACCTTTGGGATCCAGTCGTGATCTTATTTGATTTCATTTTTTTATTTGTAGATGGTCTTTTTAGTTTCTGAGCAAAGTTATTGAGTAGGAAGTTACTAATCAAAACTTTATTTGAATATCGTGAAAGAGGACCTTAGACTATACACATGTATCTGACTGCCTTCTTTAGATATCTTCGATACCAAAATTATTTCATTTGTCTCAATTTTTATTACTACTAGACTAGACTACTGTTTCGTGCATTCTATGCTATCCGATGAATACCTAAGAACGATATAGGTAAACCTATTCGATTGGTATTTATGCACGCATAGATCTCACATTTACTTATCTCTACTTTTATTCTTTCGAGAGTTTAAAGTTATTCACCACAATAGCTCTGCACAGCTTTGTTTACTCCTTTCTTTTATGGGCATTAAAATTTTGTTGACACTCCATCTGGTGTAGCGAGGTTGATAGCTGAATTACAATTTTATTTTCTTCTCAATAAAATCTTTGTAGGCAGGGAAAGCTTGGATCAGGATTGCACAGGACCGGACTGATTGGCGAAATAAAGAGGAGGCCTATACCCAGCAGTGGGTGCAACCAGGCTGAGATGAAAATCTTTGTAATAAAAAGACGTTAGAATGGGCACAACCAAATGGCTAATAATGCAAACAAGCAGGACCTTTCTTGGATATTCCCAGGAAAGGACGGCTTAAATCTACAGGCGTGAAACATTTAAAATACTAACGACAGAAGATGGATACGTAAATTCCGTTGAGATTTTGGTTAGTACTGGGTCTAATAATTTGCTTAATAACTAGTTTAAAGTTTATTTCCCACAAACATTGATTGTTTGTGGGAAATAAACTTTAAAGTTGATTTCCCACGAATCGCATTTTGGTTTAGCGTTTCTTCCTTTCCACTAACGATATCATTACCTCCATTCAAAAAAGTATGAGATAAAAGTTGGACGTCATTACTCCCATTGAAATAAATTGTTAGATACCTACTTACGCCATTTATTTGTTTCGTATAGTCAATGGTATCGTTCTCTGTTTCTCCCACATTAAAATACATTATTATTTAATACATATACATACTTACAACATTAAGTACTTCCTCTTTAAGCGTTTGAGCACTGATAGTGACCTCACCTCACTCTTTCACAAGGACAACATTTCCGCGCAGTCGCTCAAAGCTAGCATGCATCTAATATACCAATGACTAGGCCAAGCAATCATTGTGATTGCCCTGATTGAGAGGTTACAACTTTCTAAGGCCTCTCTCATCAGTGTCTTAGATATTTGTTTTACAATTGCTCGTGGGTTAACTAGAGTGTGCATCCTTTGGAACTTCGCTTCCGTGTTCAACGGGAAACACAAGACAAATAGATAGTTTAATTACATACATATAGAATCATGTTTTGTCTAGCCAGTATTAGGCATTCATGTCGACGTCAATTTATTAGACATAGGTTGACATAGACATGAATGCCTAATCCTGTCTGAGTTAAAAATATATTCTATTTTCCCCAAAACATTCAGCCAACAAAAAACGTTCAGAGATTTTGTCTGCCCATTAACTCTGTTCCCGATTGCTAATGTATTTTATTTGAAGTGCTTACTTTGGCTTTTTTTAAATAATGGCAGGGCTTCACAGGACAAGCGGTTTTGTTGTTATCATTTCAAACATATATATTATCCGTCGTCGTGGATAGTTTTATTTGGCCAGTAAGACAATTGTTTGTAGTAAATAAGAGTGATTTCAGATTAGCATTGTATTCTCCACGGTCATACGCTCATACACGCGTAATACATTTTGCGCCTGTAATAAACGGAACGTTTCTTTTCGCTCTATGAACCATAAGCTGTGCCATAAGGGGGTTGTTAGCGCGGCTCGTTACTAGTATACACATATAGACGCTCACGCTCCATACGAGATGCACGGCGGTATTTACTTATGCCCTTACAAAAACAAACTTATGCGCGTAGATAAAACGCTTATCTGAAATCGCCCTAAAGCTGTGAGTCCACTGCGTCAGTATCGGAGCGCGCGCAGTGTATGCAGCCTCAGCCTTTCGGATTTTGCATTGGCATTGGCAATACACCACACGTCAGAACTCAAAGCGATCGGGATTCGAATGTCGAGTTCACTGCGGACGACGTCATCGGCAGAAATACCGATGCAGTGCACGCACAGCTTAATGCTAAACTAAACTCATTTAAGCCTTGACCAAACCAGAACGTCCGCGGTGGCGTGCAAGGTGGCGATCAGTTGTTGTCCAATCAGAGGACGCATCATGACACCGATGATGACAATTGGTATCACGCACGATGCGTTCTCTGATTGGACAAAAACTGATCGCCACCTTGCACGCCACCGCGGATGCTCTGGTTTGATCAAGCCTTTACTTAGTTCAAGTTCGTTTCGTTGTTCAGTTCGGATATTGGAGAGGATAATAATTATAAAACAATTCAATATCGACCTAATAAGGCTGGTATTAAAACTGAAGTAGGTAGGTAGGTTCTTTTAGGAGACCTGCGGATAATATACGATAGACCCCAATCCCTAAAAACAGTTAATTAAATATTTTAATTTAATAACATAACCGTGCTGACTAAGTGGATCGTACGTTCACGCTAAGTTCACCCACGTCAATGTCATAGATTTGGAATACGGATTTATTAGGTCTTTTGTTTTACATTTTATTGTTCTGCGATAGCGACCTACCTACATCCTATAAAACATTTTAATCCGCCCGCGGCTTCGCGTTCGTGTTCATTTTATTGAAATTATTCTTCTATTCGATGAATTCCAACAAACAAATATATTTAAAGTGAAAATACAATGAAATCATACTAAGTAAGTTCGTATGAGTAAGTGGCCAACTCTGGTGACGGAATTTTTAGGCCTTTTTTGTAGGATAGGTTTATCCTACAGTATGATTTCATGGTGTAGCAATCTCATCACATTATTATTAATAATATCTGGGCGACCGAGCTATGCTCGGGTGCAAATAAAGGAAAAGAGAAAAAAAAACTTCCAAAAAATAACTAAAACTTTCACTGGCTGAGATTTGAACGCGAAGCCTTCGGCTGAAAGACGGACACCCAATCCACTCGGCCACTTTGGTCTCAACAAAGACTGTGAAATTACGAACCACATTGCACTGGTAAATCTTTTTGCGTGAAAATGGCGAGAAAACGAATTTTCCCAGATATAGACCTAGCTAGATCGCTAGTTAAATTTTTCACCCCCTTAAACCTCCTTACCGCAAATTTCATCGAAATCGTTAGAGCCGTTTTCGAGAACGTGAGTACAGACAAACAAACAAACAAATATTGCTCGTTTAATAGAATAGGATTAATCAATACTACCTTTTGAATAAAAAAAACAACTTCATGATTGTAGTAGGCAGGTAGGTACGTTGTTCCTTCCATAAATACGAGTATGTCTGAATAAAACGTCATTGAATTGTAAAATCTGTAATTTAATTTTGGTGTCGATCTCAAATAATTGAGTCAGAGATCATAAACGTCATTTTAAGCTTAGGAGGCAGTATTGTACCTACAGGCAAATAAATTTTCAGCTAGCACACGTGTGCTAAATTGATTTATTCCACTCTTTGAAGTTGCATCGTGAGTTTACTATTGTAGGCAAAGATTGCCTCCACCTAAAACCCTCCACCCAAAAGGTGTTGTTTTTTTTTAATGTTTTTTTTTTAATTAAATTGGAATGCTCACTTAATGTTTACTTAAAATATAAGCTTATGTTATTGGTATTTGCATCTCACAGAGATTTAAGTATAAGAAAAAGTCTACCACATCTTAAAGATAAAGTCGTAGTTCAATTTTGTAAAGAAACTTCATTTTGTTAAGTATTTTTTAATAATAAGAAAAATCTAATACTTTCTATCTACTTATACATAAAGTCAGTGTAATTTTGACAGTCAAATAAGTAAGTAGGGTGTAATTTATGGAGCCACAGCCCGAATTACATCATTCATAGCTACCATTGCAATACATGAAAGTAGATAATAGCCAATCAAAGAAAATTGATTGAGATGTAATACTGGCGCTATGTATTTTTAGGTCACGGCGACGCTTGCTTGTGAGTGTGCAAGTGTACCAGCTATTCTGAGATCTGACATTTTCGCAACCGCGATAAAAAGACCGAAACTGTAGTAAAACAAATTGAATTTGCCCGTAACAATTTCGAGATAGCTTTGCTGTGATGAAGTTTTTCCAGAGATGGTAACAAGTAATTTATTTTACATGCCCTCTGCTTAGTAAGAGCGACTCTCTAAACGTCCATATTGAGTAGAAGTAACAACTGTGAGCTATATAAATATGTCTTTCTCATCTTCATAAAATAAACCCAGGGGTTATGACCACACAGAAACCACTAAGTTTTAGTTGTGACAAGGATTTTTTTTAATCATCAATATCAGACCTAATAGGTAGATGGTCCCATATCTATACAATTATTATTATTAAAAAGAGGTAATGTTTATGAGTTTGTATGTTAGAGGTAATCTCCGAAACTACTGATGCGATTAGAAAGCTGCAGTATCTCTGAGTACACAAGCCTATGTATATTGGTATCATGTGATTGAAGCCACGGGCAAAAGCATCCAGTTGACGCCATACAATGTTCTTTGATCAATCATTATATTTCCACTAGACATTGACATATTGCAACCACTTGGTAGGTACTTAGACATATTGCAGTAGCCCAGGTGTCTTGGCACAGAGTAATCCCTATAATAGCGGCCCTACTCAACAAGCACAGGCATAGAAAGGGGTAATTTTGAGCCCGCAGTAAGCTCCAGCTCTCTGAAGAGTAGCCTTCGAATTTGCTCTCGGTATGCAAAATAAGGGACGTGACACATATACAATAAACTCTCGGCCGATAGTTGGATCGGCCTGCTGTGGTGCGCACACGTGTCCAACTAACAATCGGGTTGGAGAGGGGTGCGCACACGTATCCAACTGCAGTCGGCCGACTGGTTCCATACCTCGAAGGGGTATGTAACGATTCGCATAAAATTTTACACATTTATTTTGCTTATCAACTTAAGGCATAAATGTTTCTTGCTTCAAAAATAACTTATCTAAGAATGCAAGTTTTTAAATAAGTATAAGTGAAAAACATAATAGAATAACCCATTCTCAAAAATCCATTTACAATTAAAAAGAAATGTAGGTATAATTGTAGATTTTTATAAACAAAATTGCCATAAATTAATGGCATAAAATAAAACATAAAGTTATTATCAGTTAATTTTCAAATTAGGAAAAAATTAGGAAAAGTTCAATAAATTATTATAAAAGATTATTAGGACAAAAGTTAATTACGCCTGAATTTTTATTATGCTGAAATATCAATATCCAAATACAAATTATGCAATACCTTTTACGCCCTAACAGATTATGATTTAATAAAATTTATGCCAAAAGCAGTGAACCCAGCTCGGAGCGAATTGAACTTTGACAACTGTCTTGAGTGACAGAACCACGATACTAATGCGAGTTTTGAAATATGTTTGGACCATATTGCGATACACAATAGATCGAATTTAGAATAATTTAGTTGAACAAATGTACAAAATGTACGTGGCGAGACTATATGTAATAGAACAAGAGCTCATGAGCAATATTCTTGCCTCATCGTATAAAATCGACAGATTTTATTATAACGGTCATTTTATAAATAGCTTCCGCCCGCAACTTTGCATGCGTGGTACCTACCTACCTGGATAAAAAGCCTATGTGTTATTCCAGGTCATAAACTATGTAAATTGCAAGTTTCTTTAAAATCTAAACTAATAATAACAATATTAACTAATAATCTAATCTAAACTGCATATAATGGTTATGTTTATCGTCAGTTAACTTATGGGGTTTTTTTTTTTGGGGAAATTCAGTCAATGTTAAATCTACTTTCTTGTGTCAAAAAAGATAGAGATAGAGATTTTGCAGCCGGATCTTAGACTAGTCGGCCGACTGAAAGTCCGATACGTGTGCGCGCGTGGAAGAACGCCGTACTGATCAAGCAGTCTGCCGCCAGTTCGCCGATAGTTAATTTGCAAACTTACTATCGTAAGATACTAAATCGGTGTAATGTGCACGCCTCCATACATCTCCATACTGATCTAGGAGCCCGATTAACTATCGTACGATAGTTAGTTGTAAATGTGTAAGAGGCCTAAATGTTCTAATTTAATTACGTACACCTTCACATATTTTGTAGATGATCAATTTTGAATGTGATTCTACAAAGCTAAGGTGCAATTAACTTCAGAGGAAACTAGTTAGTATTTTATTAGCCTGCAATCTATATTGCTGGCTGCACATGCTTGTATTCTGAAGAATTCTGAAGAAAGAAAAGCATTTCATACGTGACAAATTGTAAGCATACAATGTAAGCGTGCGTTAATAGAGATGCAAGACGAGCCTCTCTCTACTGCCTAGAGTGGGCACACGTTTTCTGAAGCGCGTTTTTGAGCTGCGCGTTGGATCGATACAAACGCGCGTTTACAGCGCGTTTGTTTCATACAAACGCGAACCGGTAGCGTATGCATCGCGTTTGCATCGCATTTGTATCGATACAAACGCGCTGCAAAAAACGCAGTGTGCCCACTCCCTTAGACATTTTTAGAGGATCTCGAACGGACTTATATCTGAAAGAATGTCTACCGCACCTTGAATACAGTTCTGATCCTGTTTCATGGGTTTGAGCCGGTCTTATGTCATTTATAAGCTCAGTTTCCTCTCATTCTGGCAGGCCGGAGGGAGTATCGCTCAATGGTCTTGATTGAATAACGTTGGGTTAAGTGGATTTTAAACACTATTGAGTTACCCTAAAAGGAATGGGCCCTTCAACACTCAAAGATACTTATTTGAGATATACAGTGAAATAAAATGACTACCTACTTGAGTGCGTATCAAAGAGATGGGGTCGCGAGTTTATTGACCAATGGGATAATACGATATTTTTTACAAAAATATAAAATCGACTTAAATGTTACCTATAAAAATCCACTAAGATTTCCCCTTTTACACGTTGCTATCTTTACTCTTCGCGAAAAACAGAACGTGTGCCTCGAAAAGGCGTCAATTTTTAGGTTTAGAGCTAGTTCACATGACAAGCGTTTAACTAACGTGCGTTTACAACAACTCAAATTTTATTCAAGCCGAATTGAGAAGAATTTTTATGATTTTTTTTTTTCATAATGGGACATTAGTCGTGAAAAGGATTCTGTCAATTTAGCAAAGCTATTGAGATTTTCTTGTTGTTTCTCTCTTATCAAGGAAAGGAGATTGCAACAAATTTTGCAAACATTTGAGCTTGTGCCTTTTCACACGTCCCGGTTTCAGCCAGTACCGGCTATAGTGCGCTGCAAACTTTATGGCGGCTGAAATGCGCGGCAGATTCGCGAATGCAAGAAATTATTAACAGCATAACAATATAGCAAATCAAGGATGTAATTTATGAGCTTTTCATAAAATACTAGTAGTTGATGCCTATTTCTGAAGAAACTTCTGTGAAACACGATTTCGGAATTTGGTTTCTGGTTCAACAATTAATTAACCATAAGGCCCTGTTTATCAAAGTTTGTTGTTGAATGAACACGAGCTGGTTGGAATTTTAATGGGTACGAGAGACAAATTATTTTGCCCGAGGTTTCTTTCGGTTAGTGGTCTACCTTTGACGTGGCACTGTCAACTCCAATAAGAGATTTATTAATTTTAATAGTAATAATAATAATATATCTTTAATGCAGACACGAGATCCATTTGTACATAATTATGAAACTAAACACAATATTTAGGGACAGATTAATTGTATTTCCTTATTGTATTTTAATGTAGGTGCGAAAAATTATTTAAAGCTTTGCAGTAGGTACTTAGTAAACAACATTAAAAATATGTATAAGTACTTAGAAGAGAAAAGTTTAACTATAGGTCATGAAAAACTTAAACTGGTTACCTTTTGCGTCTCGATTAAAAATTAATAAAGATTTACACATGCTTTTAAATTCAGTGTTTAACTGGAAAGGAGGAAATCCCAATGAGTAGTATAGTCGTATTGCTCATTATACGGACTAAAATTGAAGGAAAAAATGTCATTTTTCCTTCAATTTTGATTAGTTTTGATACGTTTTATGTCAAAATTGAAGGAAAAATTACATTTTTTCCTTCACTTTTAGTCCGTATAATGAGCAATACGACTATAGTAGTACACTTCGATACCGACCGGGAACACAGAAAACAGGGAACATACCTATATCATATACCTACCTATTATAAGTAAATCAAACAAAACATTATGGGCAGATTACAACGCGCGAAGCAAGATTGCTTTTCATGTGAGAAAGAAGAGTGAAACATGATGTTGAAACTCCTTGGAATTACATAAAACCCCTTTTATTTTCTAATACAGAGATTTTTGAGAGAAAATTAGCTCGGTATTTTCATTCTGGTAATAACCATTTTTCAATAGACAATGTTCATGAGAAATCATACTGAAATATCTTCAGGCAATGGAGAAAATTGAGATTATTTTGAACACTCGTAAAAGGGAAACTTGGAATATGATTTCCTCAAAATAAATGTCACATATTGTGATAGATGTAACGTGGTCCGTGATTTCGTTCAGTGTGCTCCAGTAGCTACCTAATGTTCTCTGTCACATGTTTCTTGACACCTCATCCATCTTCTTGGATGAGTACAGTGCTTCAGTGTCTACAGTGAAAAAGCATATGTGAATATTTATTGCTCTTAAAAAAAGGCAGGTCTTTGCCCTGGGTCGATACTGGCTAAAGATATAATAAAAAATAAGTAGATAAAAGCTCAGTTGATAAGTTTTTGTTCTACTATATTTTTTATTGTTACATTGAAATAACAATCTAAATATCATGATGGCGCTGATTCCGTATCCACTGACTAATTTTTCAATAAAACTGATAGGTAGGTACTTAGCTCTTATTTCGTTCATCCTAAAAACCAAAACAAAACGACAACCTGACAACATTTCTAAAGTTAAGTACCTATTAAACTAAAAATCAAGTGATTGTGGGAAAAATCCTTCAAGACCAATTTCAGATTCTGAATAAAACTAGGTAAATAAGTTCCTAGGTACCCGATCGGAGAAAACGACGCAAAACAAGGTAATTTTAGAAATGTCACTTTCAATGTCATTCTATTTTGGTCTTAAGCGTCAACGAAATAAAAGCTATCGGTTTTGTCATTGAATACCTAAGTATATCATATGTGTGAAGTACCTACTACATTATGAAATGAAAAGTTGAATTAGGTTGTAAGGTCATTGAATCAAAGAACCAGTGACAAGACAAGCAAGCGATGTGATTAATGTGGCGTGCGACCTGTGCAGGTGCGCATGTTTGCTTAGAAAGGGTGACATTTAGTTCGCTCAACTTGAAAGCACACTAAACTTAAGAGGTTGAACTGAGGGTCACTTAAATAAATAAGAGGATTCGTACAAATTCCAATTCAAAGTTTGTCTGATCCTTCCGTAGGAAGCGCCAACGCAACTTTTGTTCGTCTAATCAAGCTGTATGCTAATTAAGTATTAATCTTTTAATTCTAAAGTTCTAGCAATACCTACAGTCAACATTAAAATAGCTTAACTGAAAGGATTTGAAACTCTCATTAGCATCTTTAGGTAATTAATAATCTCTAAATTCGAAACAAAGTCAATAATGATTTTTCCTGTTGAGATACGAAATTTGAAAATAAGGTTATTGCAGATTTTAAACTTTCGCGACTTGAACACATTTTTAAGTTATTATTTACTAACGTCACTATTAAGTTAACGTCGAGGTAAATAAAATAATTTCATTACGCGATTAAGTCTCGTTAATAATACTTAAAAAAGGTTATTGCAGTCCTAAATAAATTTTGAAGATAATATTTGTAAATCTAAAAAGCCAAGTGGGGTGCTGTGCTGAATCCAACCGAACTATAAAAATAGTGAGTCTCTTTACCATAAAGTAGGTAATAAGTTTATTTTTTGACTTTTTTATTGTAGTACAAAAAATGTTTATTGAACAAGACATAGTTATTTAAACAGAACATAATGGTCTCCAAACTAGGTTATCTTGGGTTTTGGAGGTAGTAGTTGGCGTAGTCGTCATTATTTTCAAAAACTTATCCGCGTTATCCGAAGTCTGGCACATATGGCAGTAATGCTGCCAGTGTTTTCGACCGGCAGTAGCTTGGATTACCTACACATCGTGGCTCAACTGGTTCTAATTTAGTCTAGTTATTTAAATATGTGATGGAGATTTTTTTTCTCATAAGTATATAAATCAAATGGGCAAAACATTTAATTGTTTCGCGGTCATCTCTTTCCAACTTTTTAAAGGCTCACGGATAACCCAAAATTTTATTTCAGGCCGACTGCAAACAAATGTATGTGCAAACATGCTAAAGGATTTTGCATTATAGGTACCTATTTACAAAGCATATTTTACAGTAAATAGGCAGTAGACCCCAGAAGTTATGTTTGTCTGAAACTAGAAAACAATTAAATTAAATCCAGTTTACCCAAGACAAACTCTGGCGTAATTTACTGGCTGTGTTCAAATTAACACCTAACTTACTAGCGCCGGGAAATCTTATGCAGTAAATTATTTGGAAAGTTGAGGTAGTACCACAGAATACTAGTACTACGTAGTAGTACTGGGTGTAATAATAATAATCTATTGCTGAAAACTCCAACGAAAGCAGCAGATCGAACTTCTTGATCGGATGTCACAGAAAAAAGCATAAATGTGTTAGGTATTAAAATAAAATACGAATTTTCGAAAACTAGTGAAAGCGCCTCCGTGCTTCGGGGGGCACGTTAAATTGTCAGTCCCGTCTTTTAAGTCGCCAAGGTAGCATTTAGGCGGCCTAAGAACTCCGTCACCCAGAGTTGGCCACTGGCTCATACGAACTTCATAGGTAGGTACCTACTAAAGTAATTTCAATGAAGTACGTACACTGTCTTATGCATAAAACTTAGTGCGCCAACTCACTAGAGCGTTGTTTCCAAAAACAAAGAGCGCTCCAGTGAGCCTGGTCGGCGCAATGTGTTTTTATGTATAAGACCGATATACTTTTCAGATAACGACGTGTAACAATCACAGGCAATTAAAGAAATAAATGGAAAATACTTATTTTCCACTAGCTTCCACCCGCGGCTTGGCTCGCGTGGTACCCGGATATAAAGTAACCTATGTTCTATTCCCGGTCATTATCTATCCATATTTGAAATTTCAGCCAAAACGGTTCAGCGGTTGTTGAGTTATAGAGGAACAAACATACATCCAAACTTTTGCATTTAAAATATGTGATTACTAGCTGACGCCCGCGGCTTCGCCCGCGTGGTCTACTATTTTGTTTATCCCACGGGAACCGTGCATTTTTTCGGGATAAAAAGTAGCCTATGTCCTATTCCTGGTTATTATCTATCTATGTTTCAAATTTCAGCCAAATCGGTTTAGTGTTTGTCGAGTTATAGAGGAACAAACATACATCCAAACATCCATCCAAACATCCATCCATCCAAACATCCAAATTTTCGCATTTATAATATTAATATAATAATATAATTAATATAATAATATAATTATATAATTATATAATTATATAATTATATAATTATTATTATAATTATTATAATAATAATAATAATATATTATAATATAATATATAATATAATATTAGTGTGAAGTGTGATTATGATTAGTGTGATAGTGTGATTAGTGTGATTTATTTAGTTAAACTTTTCAAATTGAAAATAGAAAATTTTTAGTGAGTAGCGTACCGTATGACTGGAATTTCTATTTGTAATAGAAATTTCAGCCCAACATGAGTATTCTAGCTGTAGCTACGAGTTTAACGTGAAAGCTAAATGCAATTAGTTTGTGGGGCGCAATAATTACCTTGTCACGTCTTGCTATGTTACCTTAGGTGGCATTTTAATAGATGCTGTTCAAAATCACTTACAGATGTTTAATGAAGATATTTTATTCAAAGAGCCGTGTTGGCCAAGTGGGATAGTGCTTGACTTTCGATCCAAAGGTCGTGAAGATCCTGAAAACATAAAGGTATTTTATTAAGAATATTTTGGCATTCAATATGATTTCTTTGCCGAATATCCGAAATAAATAGCATCAAGCTCTGCCGTGCATTTGAATAATACGTGAAGGGATATATGGAAACGACGTAGAAAATCGAAAATCACATTAGCATACGCTTACGATGACACACACTTTTGAACAGAGCATGCCCCAATACCCTTTTTTCGTAAAGATCAATATCTTGCTCAGGCTGCGTTTACACTAAAGATGTACGAGGATGCGTAGCGAGGGATGTGTTTGTTATGCATCAATAGTATCAATTCATTTACCTAGCTTCCCGCAGCGTAGCTTTAGTGGAAACGGTTTAGCATAGCATAAGTTTTTTACATACAAAACAAACGAAGTAGGGATGTGTGCTAAGGATGTGTTGCAAGGGATGCGCTGCTAAGGAAGCGTTGCTAGGGATGTGATTTTATAGATGTGTGACAGCTTAATTACTGAAAATATTTTACATGTCAATGTGGCGTTGTCAAATGAAAAGAGCCCGCCACGCATCCTTGCACCGCTCATCTGCACACCGTTTGAGAGCGTCTCGTGTGGGCGCTACGCATCCTCATACTGCTTAGCTTGCTCGGGTGGAAACACAGCCTATGGCATATCGGCAGTCCCAATCGTTTCAATTTAATGACTACCGGACATTTAAAGGTTTACAAATAAATCTAATGTTCATAGACTAATGTGTTTCTCCGAATTTGGGTTTCCAAGAATAAACTTCGAATCATATTTACTTTACGAAATTATGTTCTTTAAATTGATTTCATTATCAATACGGGCGTTTTGCACCACGATTCTTAATTGTATTACGTAGTACTAGTATTCTGTGATTGTATTTAGATAACCTAAACGCATACAAAAATAGCGTATAGGCTAGCTTAAATACAATTCAGAATGTGGTGCAAGAGGCCCTAACTGTTTTATTTTTCGATAAATCAATTAACCTACCTACGCAATATGAAACTTGAAGCACTACAGACATTACCTCGATCACAGCCCCCTTGGTACGTTAGACATTTTCGTTGATCTACTGATATTATAAAACTAATTACACAAAGTTATTTTCGTGATGCAAATCCAGTTTAAGATTACAAAATAATTCAAAAGACCGCTACCGTACACTTAATCCACCATGAAGACCTCTGAATAAGCGATCAATCATGGTTCAAAATACTTTTAATTTCCAGTTTAGGCGGAAAAATTAATTCGGAGACACGAAACTTTGGTCCCTTTTTAAGCCCATGCTTAAACTTACCTACTTAAACTTCACGTGTAGAAAAACTTTTCGTTGAAAAGTTCGGTTTATTTTCGCTCAAAGAGCTTCCGTCTCCAGGTAAAAGCTTAGTTTTACCTTCAGTTCTAATGAGTCGTATGAGTTCGAAGCGCTCGTGGCATAGCTTGCTTAGGTGTTCTTGATAGATAGTTAAAGTTAAGCGACGTTCCGAGTGGTCTCAATTTGGATGGGTGACCGCAAGTGGCAGTAACAGCTGAACTCTTCCATGCTTCGGAGGGCACATTAAATTGTCGGTCCCGACTTTTAAGCCATGACGGAGGCCTTTAGGTGGCTTGAAAACTCAGTCACTAGACTTAGCCACTAGCTCATGTATAGTCGCCTCCGCACCGCATCACCTTTTCGGCGTTCACTTGTTCCTTCACTTTTGGATATCGATTTTAGTGAGCGTTGGTCCATATAATATCATCAGATGCTCCTCACCATGCGGAAATGTTGTCATTGTCGAAGAGTGAGCTCACCTTAGACATCAATGTCCCAACGCGTATAAGAGAAAATGATGCGATTGCAAAAGACAATGACACTGTTTTACTGTCATACCTTTACGAAAAAAAACTTAGGCCTTTACATCTTTACTAGATGATTTATACAGTATCAGAGGAGGCAATCTTTGCCTACACTTATCGGGGCACTGTAGTGCCTGGGACAATGTTGAGATGGAGTAGGCTTGCCCAGCACCTACCTACACCATCCTCTCAGCTTAACCAGTCATATCCACAGGAAAGACATGGTCAATACGTGTGAGGCAGACTAAGCCGCGGGTTTCCTCACGATGTTTTCCTTCACCGTTTAGAGCTCGTGTTAATGCGCATATAAATTTTTGAAAAGAAAAATCCATTGATGCACGGCCAGGACTCGAACCCACGACCTTCAGATCGAAAGTCGAGGTACTAATCCCCTCGACCAACACGGCGCTTATACGAAAAAAGCTATAGGTATTTGGTATCATCATCATCATCGTCGTAGGAAAGGAACATCATGATATATATCTAACTATTCGTGAGATATTTCATGATGTTACATATCATCATGATGATGTTATAAATCATATATCTACATGATTGCAATAATTGTTTGTATTTTCAATCCATCGCTGACAATCTGTTTGTCATATTACTCACAGCTTGTGGTATTATAAAAGAGGTAATCTAATGGAAAATCATTGGATGAATGAGTTTCAGCTTAGCTTAAGCATACGAGCGAGTAAATAGAGTGAACAATACATATAAGGTAAGCAAGGTAAATAGTTTGTAGGCAGGGAAGTTTCATATCATTTGAAGTGCGAAGTACTAACCCGGTTTAATCCATTGCCTTACCCGAGATAAGTTTAACCCCATAAGTAAAGCTAGCATAACAGAAAGCTACTTGTTGGGGCGTATATAAATAGATTTTAATAGTCCTCTACACATTAAGCTTAGGACAATTGTTACTTACATGTTTTTATTTCTATTTTTAGTGATTTTGTGTTGGGTGTCCCAAATAAATAATAAATAAATGCTTAAATAAATAAATAAATAAATGAAAAATGCCAAATGGGTACATCTAACACTTTGACTGTTAAACGCACATGGTGTACTGGCCGCAGGTAGTGCTGCGACCTCTTTCTTTAATCCCAGCTTATCACAGTACAACAGAGAAAATTGCATCCAAATCGGTTAAGCCGTTTCTTAGATTAGCGGACACAAACGCACAAATAAACGGACAAACAGACAAACAGATAAACATTGATATGGGATCTATTGCGTTAATAGATGCCCCTAAAAATTGTTTTTCTGAAATATCTTCAAAAGACAGACATCGCTAAGTTACTGTTTTATTATAATACGAGTAGTATAGATTTTCACTTATATTTGATAGGTACTACCTAAAATGATGAATGATGAATGACCAGCGGGGCTAAAAAGGCCGTTATAGCAGAATCATAATATGATTCGTATTATGTTTTTGTTCTTGTCACTCTCATGTATATGAAAAGAGACGGCATATAGTGCAGTTCAGATTATTAGTCTGCGTTAACGACCTGTTCAGCCCAGCAGCACACGTCTATATTAATACAGAACTTGCCAATAGCGATATGAATAAAATTCTCCCTGGGGAAATTTGCTAAGCGCACAGATTGAAAAAAGTTCTAAGTCAAGTAATATAGGAGCATTTTCGAGAGGCGTAGCTTAAGGCCACGGTCTGATGAAGCCAGCTGCACTCAATATTTTACTATAGTTTTGAGTACAGCTCAATAAAAAGTTCGTAAGTTCGTAATGAGCTAGTGGCTAACTCTTGTGACTGGGTTTTTAGACCGCCTGAAGGCCTCAATTGATATTTCATATCTGGGCGACCAAGCTCTGCTCGGGTGAAAACAAAAAAAATACTCGAAAAAAGAACAAAAAAAAATTGGACAAAACAAAAATACAAAAACCAAAAATCCCGTCAATGGCTAGGAATCGATTTCGCAGCCTTCGGCGTCACAGGCCGACACTATGACCGCTTAGCCACTGAAGCCGCGATTTTTGTAGCGAAATTACGAATCACATTGCACTGATAAATCTTGGTAGTTACTGCACTGGTAAACTGGAAAATGCCGAGAAAACGAATTTACCCAGATATGAAACCTAGCTAGATCGGGTTTTCGCCCCCGTAAACTCCCGCACCACAAATTTCATCGAAAACGTTAGAGCTGTTTTCGACAACGTGAGTACAAACAAACAAATATTGTTCGTATAAGTATAAGATAGGATAGGATAGGATTGACAATTTTTTTCATCGAACTGTAACCGAACTATATTTTTACCCGGCTGACCGACAAGTTACCCGGGTGACAATGACATTTTTGACATTAGCAATATTATTATTAAAAATAACGCTTCTTGATACTAGGTGAGAAAAGTTGCAGACTTATTTTTATTTAGTGTCAGTGGAAAGTGACCTTTAGAAAGAGTATGGGCAACGACATAATTCCACGGATTGGCTTGTGGTTTTTAAAAAGAACTGAAATTAACTGAAATATGTTTGAATTTGAAATTAACCCACCGTAATTTTAGTATTACGACTTTAAATTTAATCTGAATGAAAGATTGAATTAATAAAAAGCAGCACTCATTTAAACAATTATGACAAATGAATATTCTAATTAAACCTTATCCCTATTTCATCTAGACAAAATACGTTACATATTTAACAGATTTCGAAGCACGTTGTACAAAAATGACTTTTCTACGAAGCCATTATTGTTAAGCGAATTCTTTTCACTTGTTTATTTTCCGGTTGAAATCGATATAGAGATATCAGAACTACCAACATTATTGCCTTTGTTATAAAAAATAATTCTGGCATTGCGTACTTCATACAGAGCAAAACATGGTATCATTTATCAGGTACATTGCGTTTCAGATAAAAAATATAATATCCGTTGTATCCCACCCACAAGCCCTATCTTTATAAAGTGGGCCAAATCTGTTTTGAGCTCAATACTTATATTTGAGTTATAGGTACCGGTAAACATCCCTAACTTCGCCTAGTACGCCTACGATACTTATTTATTCTCTTATCACGATAACTTGTCGTGATAGGAAAATAATAATAAATATCGTAGGTACTTTTTATAATGTAGGCAAATATACCTACACTAGGCGAAGTTAGGGATGTTTACGGTAGGTACTCAGAAATTTAGGGATTAATCTGGTAATAATAAATATTGGGCACTCTTGGAAAATTTTAAAACACCCTTTTGACAGAATTGGGTAAAATGAATTCTTTAGAGAACTGTCAAAGAAGGTGTTTTGAAATATGCTTCATAGATGAAGCATTGATGAAGTAGCCACTTTAGGTATCCAAGGCGAACCGAACTACTAGTAATATCTGACGTTGAATAATTCTCCCTGCCCTACATTATTTTGTTACGTCAAAGTGGAAATAATCTTGTTAAAGATGGCTGAATTGTCACCTACTTTGTTGCATTCAAAGGGAAAGGGAAAGCTCTCATTAAAATAACGGACGATATACGGTTGGCTATGGAAAACAGACAGCTTACCGTTTTAACGTTACTTGATTTTAGTAATGCTTTTAACACTGTTAATTTTGACATTCTCCTTGCAATACTGCGCACACTTAACATATCTGGGGCAGTGATTGATTGGTTTTCCAGTTACCTATGTGGACGCCGGCAGCGGGTTCATCTTAACGAATCCTTCTCGTCTTGGTGTGAGACAGCGGCCGGTGTGCCACAAGGTGGCGTACTATCTCCTCTTCTTTTCGCTATTTTCATTAATTCCATCTCAAACAATCTGTCCTCTTCTTATCACCTCTACGCTGATGATCTACAGATCTATACTCAGGCGCCTGTAGGAAATTTAGCTGGTGCAGTCGAAATCATCAACTCTGACCTGCGTCATATTACTGACTGGACCAAGGCTTATGGGTTGAAAATAAACCCTTCAAAAACACAAACTATCGTTATTGGTAGTTCAAGGCTTATGTGCAATGTTGATCTTTCTGCAGTACCACAGGTTTGATGGTATTCATATTCCTTACTGTACTACGGTGAAAAACCTAGGTATTATCATGGACCAAACTTTGTCATGGGAGTCTCAACTTAAAGTCACGTGCCAGAAACTCTATGCTTCGGCAGGATCTTTGAGGAGACTGCGTAACTTTCTGCCGACCGCCACCAAGATTGCGCTTGCACAGTCGCTTCTCCTTCCCGTGCTAGACTACGCTGATGCATGCTATTTGGATCTGACTGAGGAACAGTTGAATAAACTGGAGCGCCTTCAAAATTTCTGTATTAGGTTCATATTTGGTCTACGTAAGTATGACCATGTTTCTCCTTTACGCTCAAAGCTCCAGTGGCTCCCCATTCGCCGCCGCCGGGATACGCATATTCTTTCCCTTCTCTATTCAACTCTTTTCAGTCCTTTCTCACCTTGCTATCTTAAAGATAGATTTGAATTTCTCCATGCTGCAAATCTTCTCAATCTTAGGTCATCGGAAAATTTGCTTCTAAAAACAACTGTCCATTTCAGCTCATTCTATAACAAGTCATTTACTGTACGAGCTGTTTATTTGTGGAATGATCTACCTGTGGATATAAGGAAAGCTCCTTCACTACATTCTTTTAAATTGAAATTAAAGCGTCATTATCTTCAGTCTAATATTTAGTTTTATTTTATTTCTTAGCTTTTCTAAAATGTAGTATTTATTAAAAATATATAGTAGTTTATTATTTTATATTATGTACTGATATGTATTAGGATTATTTAAAATCATTATTGACCTAACATTGCTTTTTTAAATTGAAACTACTGTGCACTACCATCCTCTACAGCTTCTTTTTTAATTTCTCCATCCAAAGGTTGCCTGGAAGAAATCGCTCTCAGCGATAAGGCCGCCCATTGTACTAATTAAGACTATATTACCTATGTTGTTATATGTTACTTTTCTTTGTGTACAATAAAGTGTTCAATCAATCAATCAATCAAGGGTGTGTTCACATCATTATATCAACTTTCTACTACAACCTAATACTAGTAAACCCAGCGAACTTCGTACTAACTTAATATTTTTTTCATATAGGTATTTTATTTATTTGGGCAGAGAAAAGATCTAATATCTGTACGTGCGACAGAGCTCTGCTCGGGTGAAAATAAAGAAAATGGTATTTGCCAGAAATAAGACATTTATATACATACAAAAACAAATAAAATCAAAAACAAAACGAAAACAAAAAAAATCAGCTGGAGTTTGAACCCGCAGCCTTCAGCGTTTCAATCTTATGCTCTTACCATTTGGCTATACTAACGAAAGTGAAATTACGAAACAGATATGTATTATATGATTACCTACTTTTTCACGCCGAACGGAAACAAACGATACGAAATATAATTACGACTGTATCCCCAAGGCGAGGCAGATATTCTCTCAGATCTTTAGGCATTTTAAATCCTTTAAAATTGTCTAAGGGGGTAGTTCTTAACGGATTTGCATGAAAGGAGTTTCAATTATACCTACTTATATGGAACCTAAGCTAGGTCGGTGTACTTTTAGCAGACTATATATAGCATACTATTTGCAAACCTTAGTGGTTTTTCTTTGCTATAGTTATCTAAGTTTCATTTGTAAAATTTTACATGGTAAATATTTAAAAAAAATATTTTTTTTTTATAAAAATAGCTAAATACTATGTAAAACCTTTTCCCATTGACATTTTAATATTATTTTTCTTTTATGTAAAACATATTGTTCCTAAAATAACTTACTCACGTAGAGCAACACAAAACAATATGTCGAGGCGGTATTGATTAGGTAAATGTCTTTGTAATTAGGTAAATGTTTTTTTGTCAACAAACATTTGTTGTAAATCTTGACAAGTCGGACAATATTTTTGACAAGTAGAGCACAACACAAAACTCCAACAGACGAATCCTACTAATATTATAAAGGCGAAAGTCCGTGTGTGTGTGTGTGTGAATGTTTGTTGCCACGTATCTCCATAACTACTAGACCGATTTTGATGAAATTTGGAATGTAGATAGATAATAACCGGGAATAGGACATAGGCTACTTTTTATCCCGAAAAATTGCACGGTTCCCGTAGGATAAAAAAAATAGTAGTCCACGCGGGCGAAGCCGCGGGCGTCCGCTAGTTTAGAATAAAACAACAACCTGTCAAAATCATAAAACTGTCAATATACAAGGGACAGTGGCAGCTACGAACTATTACCTACCCCATCTTGGCCGCCCAGGAAAATATGGTACTACGTACTGTAAAAAGTCTTCGCATTTTTAAACATTTATTTGCAGAGAAGAAACTTCAAAGTTGGAGTATTTATTCGAAATTCACTGATATTTTCACTATCTTTCTATCAGGTGTACAAAACCTAGGCCTGCTTTGAAACACCTCCTTTGGAATTGATTTAATTTATTCCCTGGATTAAAACATTACTGGCTACTATTTTCCAATAAAATTACAGAAATACTTACACTAAAACCAATCCACAACTAAACATTTCTTAATTACTATATTAAACAACGGGTAACACCATAGGGCGCAGCGCTTCACATTAAAAACGCATAACATAAGAACGACTGCATTTGAAATATTGTGTTAATTGTCTTTTATTGATAAGGAAAGCTCGAAATTTGGACGATACGTCTGCCAGGTCAGCTAGTTACTTACCTACTAGTTTATCTGTCGTAGGCTTGTCTGTTCACTGCAAGTTGCTAAGCAACTTCAGTCGAAACAATCGCTTAACTACAAGAATAATCGTTTTCATGGAACGTACCGACATTACTAAATCGTTTAATTTAGTCGTTTAGTCGGAATAGTTACAGGCAAATTGATAGCTATGACTAAGCAAGCAGCCCATGAAAATGCAATCAATAACTAGGAAGGATCTAGTTTGAAATGAATAAAGCTTTGACTTACTTAAGTTTTAAGTAATACTTGCAACATTTTTGGAACCCTGCGACCATGGTAGGTAGGTACTGTATCAGATTAGTCATACAGATACATCTAAGTAGGTACCTATTTATAAACAGGGAAAAAAATACTAATAGTAGGTAGGTACCTATTGTACTTATAAAAATAGTGGGCGACCGAGCTCTGCTCGGGTGAAATAAAAATATGAATTTTCCCAGATATGAGACCTAGCTAGTCAGATTTTTCGCCCCCGTAAACGCCCATATTGCAAATATCGTCGAAATCGTTAGATCCGTTTCCGAGAATGTGATTTTAAATAATATACTTATATTTATATACAGATGTTGCACATTTAATAGTAGGTATAGGATAGGACAGGAAAATTATTAGGTAGGTACATACGCGCTTGGCTAGCTTCTCTGAGCTAAGCCACAGATTACTAATTACTAACAGATGGCGCACTCCGCGCGTCAGGTACAAAGCTACAAGTACATTGGCGAGCCCACCGGGCGGGCCGAGCTCAGTGGAGTGTCACGTGCCGCCGCGCCATATCGCGCCGCGCCACGCCCCGCGCTCGGCTGGCTCGGCCGGAATATTTATAAAATGAAACCAAAAAATTACTGTATAGTTTATGGCTGTGGAAATAATGACAGCAATCGGGATCTCTCGTTTTTCTCTCTTCCCAATGACATGGAAAGGTAAGAAGTACTTACTTACTTTTATCATTTATTATTACTTATTACCTACCTCGTATTATAGGTTATTATAGATGTAGTAGGTATGTTTTTTAATAAGTACCTACTTTTGTGTTAGACATTATTTGACACACGGGAATTACCTACTCACGTAAAAATTTCGTCGATTTAGATACCGACAATGTTTCGATTCATCTGGATTCCGGAGAATCTTCATCTGGTCACTTGGTCTAGTACAACTCACGAAAGTTTTGAAAGTGAAATACTTTTGTGTTGTTTGGGTAGGTACCTAGGTACTATAATAATAAATAACCACCTAGGTACTAAAGTTACTAAAAAGATTGAAAGCTAATAGGTACCTACCTACCTACCTAGGTAGGTAATACGTTTTGATTTGCTCAGCGTCATTTTTTAGGAACACTGACTACCTACCTACCTACATTCACAAACTTAGGTATAGTAGGTACCTACTCCTAATTCCGTACAAAGAGCAAGGAGCAAGGATCCATTAGGTAGGTACCTACCTATTTTGCTTTCTTCGTAATCTACTCACCTAGTGTAGGTAGGTACCTACCTTTGAGATTGTGATACCACCTTTAGAATAGAGATAATTATGTAGGTACCTACCTGCATAACGGTAGATCAATTTTACTAAAAGATAATAATACCTAATAAATATTATGTCGCGAGAAGCAACCCTTAGTGCCACGCCAGATAGAAGACAGGGACAGAGTTACGCCGACAGACAGAGTTAGAATGAGGCGCCAAGTTTAGGTATAAAAACGAGTAGGCATGAAGTGCTTGTGCGAGCTGAATTGAACTTTGTAGTATTGATGGTAGATTCGCTATTTAAATAAACGTTTTCCCGGAGTCAGGCATCTGTTAGTAATTAGTAATCTGTGGCTAAGCTAGACTGTGTCGCGGTTGCTAGTATTCTTATTATGTTATTTTCTTTAAAATAAAATACCTAAGCCCTTTATTGTGACCGCACCTTATTTTCTCAAGAACACACGGAGTCGTACTCGTAGGAAAGTGTCTAACAAGTATTACGCTGCTTTCATGTCTTTGTGCGCAGTAATACCATCTATCTAACACGAACACGACATTTCTTTGGGGGAACACGTTTAGGATGGATTTCTAGAACGTTGTGGCAAATTAGGTATCTTTGTACATAGAATTTCCGGTGTGTTCGTAATTGTTCTCCTCCTATACAGTTTGACTTATTTTGATGATTCGTTTTTTATTTTATTTAAAGGATCACCTGGATGGTTGGTTCTATTGGGCCCGACGTCAGGATCAGGCGGACTAAAAAGGTCGCTAAAGCTGAATCACAATATGAAATGAACTATAATGCTGTCTCTCTTCACTAAAGTGATGGCAATAGTTCAATTCCTTTGATGCGATTCAGCATTAGCGACCTTTTTAAGCCCGCAAATCACCAAATGTTGAAATGTTATTCAGATTGGAATTAATGCTTAGTCATTTAAGATTATTCTGTGAAATTATGTTAATATATATGTTGCTAGAAATCCAAGATCGATACCGCAGATATATTTTTTTTTTGTATTGCTTGCCTGACTACGAGTACCTATTATCAAATAAGGCAGAATAAACTGTTGAATCAAGGTCATTTTACCTTAGGTATAACTAACTTGAATAAGTTAGTTATACCTAAGGTAAAATGACCTAAAAAAATGAAATACTTACAGAACTTTTTCACGATGTTTATCAATGATGCCATCAATTTAGTCATCATTTTATCTAAGTTGCTCGTATTTCTTACGCAACCGGTAGACAGGTAGTTACGTTAGCAGATAATCTAACAAACCATCAACCTTACCCCAAAAAGAAACTCGAAAACGAATTTATTGAATTTCTTGCGCTAGATACTCGTACAAATACAAAATGTTTGGAATTAAATGTCGAGAAGTTTGTTTTCACACTCAACAATCTTGAGCGTGCTGGGTGAAGAGTATGCAAAGTAGGCACCTGGCTCCTGCTCAAACTAATCATTGAATATTCGCAACTACCAAAGCTAATATTAATAAATCATATTTAAGTAAGCACTACGTCTACAATAGTTGACATTAAGTTGGATTGTAAGCGTCAAGTTAAGTAATTGTTAGCATATTATGTACCTAGATACTTATGTATCTAGAGACGTAGGTATCTAAGTTTGGCAAATAAAACATGTAGAAGTTATCTTTCTTGCTAAAACATACCCTCAGGGATACTCTCCAAGTAGGCACTTAATTTTCTAGGCAGAATTTGAAATGAACACATCCATTTAAGTCGAGTACTTTTTTCCACCACCTTGTCAAGTTCTTTCGTATTTGGAGAAAGTGATAAATGAATGTCACGTGGCCTTGGCATGTGCGTGCTAAATTCTAGTCTAATTTATCTTGTATTAAATTGTTTCAGATGCGAAATACATTGGTTCCTGTGCTACTTCTCGCGATAGTGGCGTTGTCTTCGAGTAACATACTTCCAATCGTGTCCATGCACGAGAAACCCGATTTACGATATGGCCAATCAAATGACAATATATTTAGCAGTAAACACCAATCTAGCGATGATACGAACAATTTATTCTATAAAATCGATTTCGATAATCAAAGACCGGACACTCGTAAAGTATTTGAAAACCATTATGAAAATCCCAACAATAATTTCGCTGAAGAAAACAACCCACCAAATAAAGACATCTATGACGTAAAAGGATTCAGAAAAGAACAATGGCACAACTACCCAAGGCAGTTGGACCGACTTAATAAGTATATTTACGAACATTTCAATTCTGATAAAAGAAACCTCGAGCCCGATGACCCTGGCGAGTACGACGAAAGTCCACAAAATGACATAACATCCAACGAAATCGACTTAGATGGTAGTTTTGATCCCCACAAACCTGTAGATGAGGTTAACAAAGCAGCTGCTATAATGAACCCTCTGATAGTATTAAAAATACATTTAGCTTGTCTAAACAAAGATGTACAATTTAGCAGATTTCCTGATAGAGCTTCAAGTTCAGAGTTCAATCAGTTGGGACAAAATGAAAATGAGGATTATGCGAGTAATCTTAGCGACGACAACCCCAAATCAAACGTAGGGAAAGTAAAACGCGAGGGCAAGTCAAAATTGGAAATCGTTGAGTCAACTCGTAAGTAACAGAGTTCATTTATTTTTGTAAACACCACGCTCCAGGCAATTTATATACCTTTTCCAAGAAATTTTGTCGGTATATTCTGAAGTCACCTTCTTAAACGTAATTTACTGCCCTTTGGCATATTAAAATCAATAACACTGTGAAAACGATTGCATTTATACCAAAAGGGCAGATTTCTATTGCTGGAACGTATGACATTAGCATGTTACTAACACATTATTACCTACAACATGCCATACGAAAAAGAAAGTGAAAAGTGAGATAGAATACCATATTGAAACTGATCTTTAGTATGGCAAGTAAAAGTAGAACTCATACAAATGACAGCTGTATAATATTACTCAGCGATGGTAAAGTAAAACCAGCTATTGGCTTATATGTGACTTTGCGCAGTGATTGTGAAAGAAGTAAGTAAGAATGTAGGAAAGGCAGTTACGACTATGTTGCCGGAGTTTTTGTAGTATCTGAAAGTAGTTAAAGCATCGTGCATCGTCGAGTAACATTACCCAGCTGTCATTTGTAGGAGTCCCACTTTTACTTGCCATACTAAAAAAAAAACTTTTACTTTAAAAACTTTTACTTTTACTTGATCAGTTTCAATAGAATATTTATCAATTTAGCAAGGCTTTAGAGAATGTTTTTTTTATTATTACTCTTATGTCAATGAAGAGATGGCAACAGATGTAGTGTAGCAGCCATCTGGGCTCTAGGAAGCAAGCCTCTATGTCGATTATGAATAACAAGGTTAGACTTTTTTGAAAAATAGGATACTTTTCAGAGCACGAACCGAAGAACCGGATGAACAAGAGGATATTCTCGCTTTGGAGCCGTCTCCAGAGCTTAAACCACAAGGGCCATGAGCTGCATCACCGGCGCCACCTGTACGCACTCTACGGCCTCCCGGACTCAGAGGGGGGCGGCGGTGGGGGGGTCCTCACTGCAGAGACCAGGGCTACCTTCATGCGACCTCCAGGCTCCCCTCTCCGATGGGGTTGAAACAAGTATTATAGAGCTTTACCTCATAATTTGCGTAGAAAGACGTAGCTTCAGGATCGAAGCCTTGGGCTGATTAAAATAGATTCTTATCGTTCGGTGGGCTCGAGGTTTTTTCGAGTTTATTATACAGACAGTATTGTTTTTTAATAGGTACTTACTTAATTAAGTGTAATACCTAGTTTCTTCGGGGCTTACTATATTTGGGCCAGATTCATTTTACATTTCAATACTTAAATGTTTCATTAAAAGTTCAATAAAAAGAATATATTAAGTATTTTTAAATTTAGCAATAATAGTTATATGTTCGGCGAAAGATTTACTCACAAACAATAACTACCTACATAAGTACCATAAATAACATTGCAACAAATGTCCTACCTTAAAAGCACGAATCAACTTTACTTTCTAAAATAATGGTAAGGTAAGTAGGTATTATAACATACCTAACTATTTTGTTAAATTATCTTTGTGGAATGGAATCTGCTGAAAAGTACAATAAAATGACCAAAATCAAACACCTATATAGATTTTCTTATACTTAGTAAATTATTTATTGACAAGGAATTATATTGACTGTTTTATATAAGATCCACCAAAATGTAGGTGATAGTGTTCTAGTACTTAGGTATTAAATAATAATGTAAACATAGGTCTATGTCAAAAGAGCTGATTAAGGTAAAGTGCCTAGAGTAAGCACGATACCTAACTAACATTTACCAAGCAAATCGTAACTAATTTGATACTAAGACCGGTTTTCATCAGAATTTGCTACACAAACATGTAAACAAATATCTCGTAACACCAATGCAGTTATTTTGACATAGCTTAGTAATATCATGGACTACTTATTTCGTCCATGGTAATATTATTCAGCGCTTTTAAAGAAATTAAGATAAAAGTACTTCCATCTAATTGCGAGTGTTTCAATCTTTCTTAGCAAATATGAATAGTGTATTGCCATTATTTATGTAAATAAATGACATGTATATCTGCTTTAATGTTTTATTTTTCAATCGTTACCCTACACTAAAATAATGACAATGCCACATGTGAATGAACTAAAACCAAAACTTCAACCTCATTGTCAGTGTCAAATATCGGGTTTTCATTATGAATGAATGTGAAACATTTCGTTTTAAAACCATACACATCATACTTTGGTGTCAAAACATCTAAGACATAATCAAAGTGAAGTGTTGATTATGTATAGGGCAGCAGCCGGTTTTTAATTTTTGAATAAACTTTACACATCACAAAAATGGCTGTGAGTATCTACATTTAAGCGTGATTTAAGCTAACATTTTGTTCTAAAAATATCGGCACACAAATAGACTAATCAACATTTTGATAAATGAACTCAAAGTGAAGATAAAGTTAATGAACCATCCGGTATGAGCTCGAAATAGACAGCGTTCCAATCTTCATTGTTTACAAACGTAAACAAACATTTAGATCTAACCTCAAAACAAACGGAGACAGACACCAAGCTCTTGTATCTGATCTTTCCTCATAATTAATGCTGCGTTTATTTATTACTAATTATTTTATTTCGCTCTCGAATACTTCAGATACCTACTAATTAATAGGTATTCAAAAAACAAATCGATCACGATTGCGAATGATGTGCCATGAATTGAAAAGCCTTTATCCGTTTGACATAAGGTCGGAACTCGCGCAATAATGTACGGTTTTTGGGCTTCGTCCTGTTCATGGCGGGTTCGAGCCGCACTGCACATGAAGAGGATACCTTACGAAGAGAGACGGGTGGATATCGTCAAACAGATGGCTCAGCATACTGAAGAGTTCCGGACTATAAACCCTTCGCAAAAGGTTCCCGCTGTTGTGATTGGTAAGTTAGTAACAAAAAGAAAGGATTTTTTTATGTAAGTATTCTTTCGTACCTACTACATTTCAAAAGGTCCAATACAAAAAATATTTTACTGATGGAAAACGATGTTATACTTGAATATCGTAGGCCGAGTTTTATCCCAGAATAAGATCATCCGTCATCAATAAGATCTCTTGTGTGTCCTAATTCAGGGTTTTCCACATTCAATATTTTCTAATTTCCTAGTACCTAGATAATACGCATTTAAATATTGCTTAACCTAGTAGTACCTGCCTGATGTTTACTTAGATGGAGTAGTCCTGTCCATCACTATACCAACCTATCCCTAAGCACATCTATCAGACGCCTTACCTACTGCGTGACATCTCCTTGACCGTAGATTAGGTGTACATATATGCATATACGTAACGAACGTCAGCACACATAAGTCTATTTTACCCGAAATGTCCCTGAAGATCGAGCGTAATTTCTCAAGAGCAAACGAAATAATAAGCTCCTTGCAAGACTCCGGAAATATTGCGGGACTGGAATATGATTAGGCAGAACCAAAAGTATCTGAGCTATGTGTCGTTCGACAACGTTGAACTTGATTTTTCACTTAAAAGCTGTCAGAAACTAATTTCAGTCAAGCATTAGGTAGGTAAGTCTATAGTCGAATTGCTCATTGTACGAACTAAAAATATATGAAAAATGACATTTTGATCGTCAATTTTAGTGCGTATAATAAGCAATCCAACTATAAGTGATTCAAGTGAAAATAGCTACCTATCTACCTTTTTAATGCCCGAATACTGAAACGCTACACAAATATTGGGACGCACTTATACAGGGTGTGGCAAATTCTTGGTCACTGAAGGGTAGCTACCTCTTCTCTTGTAGTTAGAAAGTTTTGTTCTTAGGAAACTTCGGTTTTATTTTGAAAAAAAAAAAAACTGCATTTTTAGATTTTTGAAAAAAAGTACAGTTAGCCTAAAAAATTACATTTGTCAAAAAAAAACAAGTTGGTCTTAATCGACTCTATTTCCCACCAGGATCACTTCTCCCAAAGTAACTTATGAAATCAAATCGTAAGTTTTTGCAATAATTCAAAAAAACACATCCCATACATTTTCTATGAAATTAGGAGTTGTAAACCTTACAGTGCCACTTATTCGATCGTTCTTAATTTAATTTAATAACTGCTCCGGCAAGCTGGGAGGCTATTGTAAAGCGCGTATTTAAATTTAGAACAAAGTGCTTCCCTGCAGATGTACAAATAGTATGCTCCATGCATACCATTCTCTCTTGCGGGTCTGTCTAAGGCACCTAAGGCTTTACAATAGCCTCCCAGCATGCCGAAGCAGTTACAAATTTAAATTAAAAACCATCGAATAAGTGGCACTATAATGTTTACAACTACTAATTTCATAGAAAATGTATGGGATGTGTTTTTTTGAATTATTGCAAAAACTTACGATTTGATTTCATAAGTTACTTTGGGAGAAGTGATCCTGGTGGGAAATAGAGTCGATTAAGACCAACTTGTTTTTTTTGACAAATGTAATTTTTTAGGCTAACTGTACTTTTTTTCAAAAATCTAAAAATGCAGTTATTTTTTTCTTCATAATAAAACCGAAGTTTCCTAAGAACAAAACTTTCTAACTACAAGAGAAAAGGTAGCTACCCTTCAGTGACCAAGAATTTGCCACACCCTGTATACAGTACGGCCAACGGATCTCGGCGTGCGTGAAGTTAGCCGTTTCGATGCGCAGTGCAACTTTTTCATACAAAATTTTCTACTGCGCAGCGCAGAGCCTGACTTCACGTACGCCTAGATCCGCCGGCCCAACTGTACTTGAGACGATCTTACTCTTCAGAATCGTATTCTTACAAAAATTACCAGTTAATGTCAGTTAATGTAAATAATAAGCACCACTTAAACTAAGTAGCGTTTCAGTATTTGGGTGTAAGTCATGCATAATATTTTGACTCAAACTAAGGCTAGATTCGACCAAACTGTCATCTTATTCCCAGCGTAGTTATTCCGTTAGCCGACAGAATTCGAAATACAATTGTTTAGAAAGCGCAACCGAACATTATTAGGTGCATTCAAATTATCCTGGTTATAAGGTGTCAACTTTTCAATGTCAAAATATTCAAACAAACAGCAGTTTAATCTGTGGTTGAATTCCAGTTTGGTAAAATCCAGCCTTAGTTGCTCAGCTACTTCTGATCAGTAGAAATTGGCGGGTGTCAAAACGTGTAGGTAATGAAATTGAGGCAAGGACAGACAAAAGGTATATTATTATGTTCGCACACCCATACGTTCGCACTTTGGTATAAGACCTTATAACACCAATATATCGGTTCGATTGAGACGGAGGAAAATGGGAAGAATATTCGGTTTTTTGATATGACGCTATCGAACCCCGTTTAGGACTGATCATTCTTTGTAGACAAATGGTTGCTGGATAAACGAAAGGAATATCGGTCCAATAAATGGTCATGATGAAAAAATATCCAAACAATGTGTCTTGTTCATCATTATTGCTACGCTATCAAGATGGTTATGACTAGAAAATGGAAAGAATATTTAGTCCAGTAATGCGCTACAGACCTTCTCGGAATGTATTCCGAATTCGGAAAGTGATATTTCATCGCTGAAAAAATTTCAACTTTCCGAATAAAATCATCGAATCGGATGCATTTTATGAAGTCTGAATCGCACTGCAGTATCATCCTAAGTTTCACTTCCGATTCTATGCGTCCTAAAAAACATAGGAGTTGAGTAATTACGTCTTCTACTTAGTCTGTTGGACAGATAAAACTGCTTTTTTGAAGTCGGTTAACGGAAACACCAGCCTACACAAGCTGAGTCTTGAACAACGTTTTAGATAGTATACCTAAATATAATGTACTAGCTGCTGCCCGCGGCTTCGCTCGCGTGGTACCCGGATAAAAAGTAGCCTATGTTACTCTCCAGCCCTCCAACTACCTCCACACAAAAAATTACGTCAATCCGTCGCTCTGTTTTGACGTGAAAGCAGGACAAATAAACAAACAAATAAACACACTATCACATTTAATATGGGTACGGATTTTCTCGTGTATGTTTTGCTTCGATTGTATATTGTCTAAGAAGGATTGGGGGTTGAAGAACGTGTTGACAGAGGGAATGCAAATACCTAACAAACATAACTAGAGCCATTTTCATAAGAGCTTTTGCTGGTAGTATTTATACGGTTTCTTCGTAGGAACTAATTTCGTAGGTTTTAGAAAACGTAAACATTTCAGGCTATCAACTGGGTTCCCTGGATGCACCGATCTTTGAAAATATCGTGTTTTCAGAAGACTAGCGCCCGAATACTGAAACGCTACTTAGCTTAGTGGTGCTTATCACTATTCTTGTAATTTTTGTAAACGATTCTGAAGAGTAAGAACGTCTTAAATATTTAAGTAATACGTCTCAAATACTTAAGTAGCGTGTCAGTAATCGGGCTTTAGTGGCTTTCTAGAGCTCAGACAGCTAAATCTGTTGCCGTCTGTTTTCATTGTCATAGGAGTGACAAGAAAAAATACAAAAATTGCCTTGCTTAATTAACAGTTCAATATGAATAAGTAATCGGTTTTATCTTAGCCGTCCTCATAACTTGGTTTGTTATGAATATGCTCATGAGTATGTCTAATGCAATGATACAAGATTACAAACGATCATCCTTAACTAATTACTCCAGAGGATCGCTTGTTTCATTGCGGGTTCGAATCCCGTCGGGATTGAAAATTTTGATAAGATTTTTCATTTTCAAAAACAAAAATCTTTATTTGGAACATTATCAATTTTCAATCAATTTTAATTCCAATCACGATCAGCAAACATCATTTAGACGCAAATTATTCAATCAAAAACAACCTAGTTTGTGAACTAAATGTTGATTTCGTATCTGGAAGCTCAAACACAACAATGTGCATAAATTATTCTGTGGCCCACCCCACTAAACACCAATACAATGCTGAACGTGGACCCACCAATCTCTGGACTCCGCACGGAAGAGCTTTTTTTACCATATTCAATGGGTCTACACCACACCAATACAATGCTTAGCTAGGTAGGCTACCAATCTCTGGACTTCATACGAAATAATTAACTGTAATCATTTTTTAAAACATTGAATCTGTCATCTGTCTTTCAATGTCATTATGTTTTACTGCATATTTCAGAAACTTTCAAATGTTTTTTTATTCTGTTTTGTTTTGATTATGAAAAATCTTTAATCAAGGAATCTTTAACCAATGAACCCATTATTGTACCCACTGTTGAATGTAGAACCTCTTTTTAAATACCTAAGCCATTATCTTAATTGTAATAACCACTTACAAGCTCATCAGCCTAGAACTAAAACGCTCGTGGCGTAGCATACTGAAGCGAGTGGCGTAGCTTAATGAAGCGCTCGTGGCGTTGCTTGATATGGAAAATGCAATGAGAGTGGATGACGCAAAAAATGTGTTTAAGGATCGCGGTGGGAAATCTGTCGTGATCTCTGCCTACCTCTCTCTGTAATAATATGGATGGGGCTATAACGTCTTCATCCTATAAACTTCTATACAAAATTTCAGAAATTTTCTTTGAAAGTGTCGCGTCCAGAGATTACGTAGTCTGTTTTACCTATCGTGCATATTTAGCTCAATATTCGCTGATGTCATGACGGCCTATCAGACTTACAATAGCCCCTTGACTGTCGAGCATCGAGTGCACTCCATGAGGCGTGTTAATACCCAACCGACACAGATTAACATGCAGTAGACTGTGTTATTTGTGATGAGAAACGAGAGCGGATAAATGTACTAAACCAAATAATAAAATCAAAAATCAAAAACCATCCACCTAAAGAAATACAACCGAATTAGGAACTCTAGAACTATACCAGTCGGATTTATGAACTTTCAAATGCAGAAAGAATTTTGAACGAATTTTGAGGAAGGTTATAATATAAGCCTTTTATTATGCTCGCCAATTGAGCATTCATTTATGTAATTTGTTTGCAATAAAGAATTTAAACAAATGAAGAAAGCTAATAAAGAAATAATAAATTAAGCTATTTCTTTCTAATAAAATGACGGGTGAAACCACCGGGCACATCTAGTACTGACTGTATAAGCGATTTCAGCGCGACCAAACACTTGTGCCAAATCGAATCTGTCATTCGCGAGATGCTCGACTCTATAACCATCTCGATACAGTTATCTGCAACGACCTTTGATATCCGATGCATGGACTATCTGAGTACGTGGGAAATCGAATCAATTCCTGATTAGATTATAGGTGGACAAAGCTACCGAGCTTAGGTAGATTTGGCCAGTATCGGACACAATGGTCCTGATAATCAATCACAAACGCGGTTATTAAAGCGGTATTGACCGGTGTATCATTAGATCATGAGGCATTGGCAAGCTCTAAAAGATCGGCGCTGCATAGGAAGACAATGACACTCGCTGGGTCGACGGCAATAAAAAAACTATTTCCACCAAACTGGCTTCGAGTAGCACAAAATAAGGATAAATGGCTGGTTTTGGAGGAGGTCTAGTCATTTCTGAGGATCAAGTATGGGTAGTTCAACAAAAGGCTTCGCTTTGCTGCGATGCCTCCAACACTTCAGCCTTCCCGCGACCACGGCTGGTGCAATCCAGTCGAAACGTCGGGATAAATAAAAAGTAATTTACGTGATAAATGCCCGGATACATATATCTGTAAGCAGCTTTGCAAAGATAGAAAGAATCCAGGAAATACGAAATCAATTGCTTCACGTGGAGCTTTCGTGTGAACACGTAAAGGTGACATAGCTACCTACTCATTAAATTTTCATTTGGCTGTCCGTTTGTTACCGACTTTTTATTACCTACTCGATTACGGGAAAGCGAAATGAGGTTTTTTACTTTCTGCTAGTTAGGTAATAGTAAATGAAACAGTACCGTATTTATGAAGGTGAAGTGTTAACTATGGCAGAACAAAATGGCGCTGTATAATAAGAGTGTTTTGTTAACATGTAAAAAAATATTCAAATATAGTGGTGATTTATCCGTTATTTTATTACCCTTTAAACGGTCTTACCCCAATGCTCTACAACGCATGTTAGCACCTTAAGAGCCTGTCCAGATGGAGGCGTTTTACGCGCGTAAACTATTGCCATCCTTATTTTTCACTGTCTAACAAAAGAGGATGGCAATAGTTTACGCGCGTAAAACGCCTACGTTCTGGACAGGCTCTTAAGCCTTACCTCAGTTTAACATGTCTGTTAGTTGAAACGCTTTGGCATTACACTGATGCATAATTTACCAACTACTAAAGGTAGGTAGATAAGTAAAAGTTTTTAGAACAAAATTCCATGCTAGCGTGCACACAAAAATACTATTACAAACCACAAAAATACTATTACAAATTAAACTTTCGCAGCAGTTATAGCTTAACCTGTGTCAACTGCCAAAGTTAGAACGTAGTCCGCAATATTAAACTGCAGATAGCAAAGTCAAACTAAACATGCACCTTAATTAAATTTTGTATCGCACAATATATTAACTAAGTCCCCAATGTACAAACAGAACTTGTGGGCTTTAGGCACTATATCATTTTCACAAGTTGTAGTTTGTTCTAAGTACTTAAGTTAGTACCTATTTCTACCTAGACCGTTCACAGTTCATTCAACAACAGATAATAGTCCTACTAATATCATAAATGCAAAAGTCCGCGTGTGTGTGTGTGTGTGTGTGTGTGTGTGAATGTTTGTTACCACGTATCTCCATAAATACTCAACCGATTTTGATGAAATTTGGAATGTAGATAGTTTATATTCTGGAATAACACAGGCTATTTTTTATCCAGGAAAAATGTATAGTTCCCGTGGGATAAAAAAAGTAGTCCACGCGGGCGAAGCCGCAAGCGTAGTTTGGTAATAAATATTGCGCACCATCCATCCCCGAAATAAGTAAATTTTGTTGGATGCTAATTAGAACAGAAACAGTATTATTAAGTATAGTACCTAAATAGTATCGTGAAATGAATACATCGTGCCCGTAATATCATAAATATTGGACGGCGTTTTACAGTCATCAACTCATCACTATCTCCAAACTAACTTTTATTACAAAAGACATAAAATTAAAAATAAATACAGTCCTTATCAGCAAATTACAAAGATAAGCAAAACCAAAGCGTTGTAACTGCTTCGTTTAAGAATTCGTCAATTATTAAAAATTATTATTAAAAAAGCTAGAAACAAACCTCTAGTTTTTTAAATTAAAGAAATAAATACCTAACAACTGTGTGTATTTTTTACACTCACGACCTCTCAACAGAGGTTTATTGTGGGTTACTCTTTATGCCCAAAAATAACTTTATTCACATTTTAGGCATAAGCTCTTCGAGTTCATTGCCCTGTTGCTATTCATATCCAGATGTTTATATTTTGCTAAAACTTGTACTTACAAGTAACTCAAATATTTCGCAATATAAGTCAATAAGTAATTAATTAATTTTATTATACCTAAGTATATACCTAATACCCGACAAGATGGACAGAAGACCTTGTAAAACTGCAGGTCAGTGGTGGATGCAGGCCGCTTTCAACCGCAACACATGGAAATTTTTGAGAGAGCCATAATGTCCAACAGCGGACGTCGTATTCATAAAACGCAAAAACAAACGGAGAGTTATTAGTTCAACATAAACTTTAACGGCCTCACCTATAATCGCCCCTCAAACAAACTAACAAAAAAAGGAGGGCATTATTCAAACGGTGATTAAATTTTGACATAAGTTAAGAGGAGTTTAAGGTAAAGTAGAGGTTCTTATCTATAGCTACTATTTTAGTTGTCAAAGCTTTAATACGGCCAGAATAAAATGGTATATTTTAGAGAAAATAATATGGATCATGTCACTGGCATCAAAATGGAGGATTTTTAATCATAAAATTGAAAGCTTTTGTCTTCGTGAAATCTACTTAAACAAATGGAGAGGCATTAAAATATTTCAGCCTCCTTTCAATGTAACATTGTTTTACGACCAAAGATTCTAAAGAACAGCCATCCGTAAAAATATTTTTCACAAAAAAATGAGGCCAAGAAATGTTTGATAAAGTATTAAGATAAAAATCATCGAATTATGTAAATGCTTACTTTTTGAGATTGTTTTTAAATCCATAAACTTTAGAACTGAATTTTAAATTTAATGAAAATTTTTCTCACATCAAAGTTAAGCTTAAAAAGATAAGTACCTATCTAAACAGGGTCACGATTGTTTCTTCGAGGATGTTATACTACCCACTCAGATCTTATGATTTCAAGATCCTTTAAAATTATCTAGGTAGTCAGATGCACTACAAAATATACATTTGGTACATGCCCATTTTTGCAATGACTACATGTGGTGACATAGATTTTATTTAATAACTAGCTGACGCCCGCGGCTTCGCCCGCGTGGACTACTATTTTGTTTATCCCACGGGGACCGTGCATTTTTTCGGGATAAAAAGTAGCTTATGTCCTTTTCCCGGTCATTATCTATCTATGTTTCAAATTTCAGCCAAATCGGTTCAGCAGTTATGGAGATACGTGGCAACAAACATTCACACACACACACACGCGGACTTTCGCCTTTATAATATTAGTAGGATAATAGAATCCCTATCGCAATCATATCTTCAACCTAGAAATCGGGAAAGCTGTCATCTAAACTATCATGCTTATTTGGTTGGCAATCAATGATTTACGCTGATCATCTCTATCAGAGGCGGAATGTAGGTTTTTACACAACGTATTTCTATATCTAATGTCTTTAAAAATGTTTTGTTGTTACAATTTCTATTAATCTAGCTATGATTGGTCCGGTCAATAGCACTGCGAATAGATTCAAATGAATGTGTCGCCACCCAATAGAGACGCACAAAAAGTTAAAGTGAATTGGGAACTATTTGGGTCATTGAATTTAGTAACGAGGAATAATGGTTTTTATTGAAAGCTTAGTCTATACTTACTTATATTATAAAAAGGTATAATTTATTTGTTTGTTTTATAATAGGAACTCCAAGCTTTGAGGATTTAGCCAAGATCCGAGGATATAGTTAATTTCACTATTTGGTCTGAAACAGAGGTTGACAGAAAATAAGTACTTAATGCTTTTAATAAAAGTAAATTATTAAGTGCAAAAATGTGCTCTTGCAAAATAAAAGTGGTAAAGCCATGGTTTAGTCAGAGTATTAACTCTGTGGGAAAAACAATCCAATTTAAAATTCAATTTCATAAACTAAGCTTAAGTCAGAGTACATTTGAGCAAAGCTCCTTCTCTAATAAAACAAAGTATAGATTGTGTTGTTATGTTTTCTTTGTAGTTTCATCGACCATAGTCTGGTCCAGGTGTTTTCGAAACAGTGATCAAAGGCTCTGCAAAAGATGCTTTAGCTACTTCATAATTCTCATCCATATTTCTAGCAAGTTTAGGTTCATTTTACCGGAGCAATAATGAGTGTCTTATGATTCTACCGATTATTTGCAAAGCCTTTCCAGCCCGAAGGCTTTCTATAGTTTGCTTAATTTAGCTGGAAATCAAATACAAGAGGATGTAAGTGAATTATTTCAATGATTGTTCGAATAGCCGATTGCTTTCAAATGAATGAATAGATCTTTTGAATTCTGTAAGTAGTGAAGTTAAAACAAGCTAAATAAGAGATTGACTTAGCCTATTTGCCTTTCTGTACCATTTACTTTGGACGGCGATATAAACAACCGTTCAAATATTTATCAACTACTTAATTGTCACATCGATAAAATACTTAAGGTTATAGCTGACCCGTCGCCTCCGCATCGCATCGCCTTTTCGGCGTTCACTTGTTCTTTCACTTTTGGATTGCGAAGCGGCGATCCGGTGATGTTACGAAGTTGATGTAGTGAGCGTTGGTCCAATAATTCCATATAAAGAATACCGAGGCGATGCAGTGAGGTTCGGGTGCGGAGGTGACTGGTCAGCTACGAGTATAACCTAAACCGTAGTTGGAAATAACTTAAGTAAGAAATGACATGGGTAAATTGGGTAAGAAAAGTTGTAAGTGATGGTTTATATGACGGCTGATTACGTGGGGTGGAAGAGTAGGAAGAGAAAAACGTGCTGGACTGACCTTACATGAGTGAGGAAAGACGATAAGTAAAGATATATTTTTTTTCCTTAAAAAGTATGCCCTTTTGATTCACTTTAGTTTATCATCACTTTAACGTATACTTATCTTACTTTAATGGCCTCTCAACTTAAACACTGTTTATACATTGCTTAAGATTGGCTCTGTCACTACCTATCTAACAAAAAAGAATGGCATTTTTTTAAATGGTGATTAACTTTTGACAGAAGTTGAGAGGAGTTTTAGAGCACTATTAATTTTTATTTATCATTTGTTGTCATATTCATACGGGTTAGAAGCTTACCTACCCTTGTGTAGGTAAATGAAAGGGACAACAAATAATAAAATTAGACAAATTATGTATAAATACTGTGAATCACAGCGTAGATAAGTGTTCTATGGTATATTGTTGTAAGTAGCTGATCAGTGATACTGATAATGTACCTCATTCATAAAGTATGCACTTATAGAGTAAAAATTAAAAAGTGAATTTTAAAGTGTCTTTGACGAATGCTTAATGAAAACGAAAGCTCTTATAGAATGCTGTGTCTTGGAACGCATTTTGGAAATTTTAAAGATTTTTTTTGTGAGATTATTGCTTTCAAAGTTATCCATATGCTATTTTATAAATGCTTTTTGTCCTTGACTATAAGTCTAAATCAAAGGCTATACATATACCTACATATCTAGTTTTCCCGCGACCACGGCTGGTGCAATCCAGACGAAACGTCCGTCGGGCTAAATAATAAGGTACTTTACGTGATAAATACCTACATATGTATTTATGAAGGCTATACACATTGTCAATATCTAGATGGAGTAACCCTAGTGGAGTCAATGGCTATCATTCAGTACCTGGATGACACGAGGCCACAGCCTGCTCTGATGCCGAAATCACCGCTCCTCCGTGCCAGGGCTAGAGAAATTAGTGAGGTAAGAATTTACATTAAATTTTTAAAAAAGTTACATGCTGTCGAAATCGAGTAGCTAGTATTAAAACACATAAATATTCAGAACGCTCGAAATACCGAAAACTCAAAACGCAGAAGCTTAAAATGCAGAATTATCTGGTACAAAATTATTTATACCAAGCAAGCAAAAGTAAATAAGTAATAATTCATACCTCGAACATTTTGATTCAGTCTACTTTTGTGTCTACGTCTAGGGTCTACGCCGTAGAGGCCCTCTACAGCGTAACTCTCAAATTCTTTTTAGTACCTATAGGCAGAAAAAAAATATTTATTTCATAATATTCAACTTCAATGAGTATAATAGTAAATAAGTCAAACTTATCATTTTACGATCAATAAAAACAATTCTACTTAATTAAAACATTATTTGATTTAAAAAATATGAAACGAACAGTAACATTCGTTCCAAATTATATTTGCTATACCAATTGGAGATTGTTTAATGCCATGCTGACATTATTGGAGTACCTACTACCTACTGATTTCATTGGTGGATACAGTGAAAAGCAAAATTTAATCAGTAAAATTCTTTGAAGTAGGTATTTGTTCAGTATGATTAACGCTATGATTTAATGGAAGGACATTAGCAAGAATGCAAGAAAATGTATTTCATACGCAATTACAGGACAACAAGTTAGATAAAAATATTTCGTTACAAAGAAAATCATTTCGAACTTTCACGCATATATTATTATCTTAGTGACATCTTGATATTGAGATTTTTTACAGAGGCGTTCCATTTACAAAATTGTATAATCTAATAAGGACTTATATCGGCTTCTTGTAGTTCAAACTGTTGCCATCTCTTCTTATCATAATAATTATAATAAGTATGACAAGAAAAAAACATTCAAAGCCTTGGTAAATAAATATGACTTTTCAACATAAGATGTTGTTAAAATCTTATGTTGAAAAGTTTATCACACCAAGTAATTGATACAATATTTCGCACTCTTTATTGCAATAGCTAAACAGTTTTGTCAATGTTTGTACATGCTTGAGTGCAGATAGCTAAATTGATTGTTAAACTGAGTTAGCACAGTCGCAAGAATTCCGTGGAACAATTCAGTTTGTTCTCGGAACACAAGCAAGAAAGGTCAAGAATTTTTGTGATCGCGTTTTAACGCCCACATTGGACGAGATGAGAGACGTTTTTCTTAATTTAGACTGATCCTTGACTTTACCACTTTACCTTAAATAACTTTGACAATTTTGGCATATTTTAAGGTTCTGTACTCTGCTCTCTCTACTAAGGAAATCATCGGCCAATTGCGCCGAATATACTGAGGGTTCTATTATGTCTGTTAAGTCGGAGGGAAGTAGAAACTTAACATCACTGCTCAAAGCTATACAATTCGGTACTATCAACTCCAAACATATGTGTGAGACAGGTTTTTTGAGCAATAAAGTTTACTGTACCTACCTCTAATGCATTTACTTCATTCACCTGTCAATTTGGGGGATTAAACAGATTTGGCCACAGAACAGAGAAACGCTCTTATTCTCAATTCTGTGGATTTAGCCACTACCTCATACGAATATAATAGGAATGTGTTTTTCTAGAGATGGCAACAGAGTCGTTTGAGCACAGAAAGCCTTTTATGTAGTAGCATGTAGTGGACACTACGAATCACAAAGTTGAGGTGTAACAAAATACTAGAAGAGTGATCAACGCATGATTGTATAAATGGGAAGTTTGAATTGAATCTCACTTATTAACGCGTCCATTTTCACGCCTCTTCGGTGTCGTCCGAAAGAAAGGGCCTCAGCGCAGCATGCATAAATGTAACATGTGAATCTGGCACTCATCTGTTAGTATTTGTGTTTGTAATGTGTAATACAATATTTTTTTTAGACTATAGTGTCGGGCATCCAGCCATTACAAAACATAGGCCTGAAGCCTCATTTCGATAAAGAAGAGCAGTTTGTGAAGTTTGCAAAGCATTTCACGAAGCGAGGCTTGCAGTCTTTGGAGAGCTTCTTGCAGAAGTCATCAGGACAGTATTGCGTCGGAGATGACATCACCTTAGCAGACTTGTGTCTTGTACCCCAGCTTTACAATTGCTTCACAAGGTATTATTGATATCATATTATTATAATATGATGTATAATATGGAGTATGTGCTACTTATAATTTATTTTAAGAACTTTTTCTACCATACTTCACGCAAATAAATTATTTCATTTCATTTCATTTCATTTATAATTAGACTGTTAAAATTTGATACTTGCCTCATACACCTAAGTGTAAAAAGGATAACTAAATACAATTTACTTTTTCAGGTTTGATTCTTCTGATTGGTCTAAGAGTCAACAGACAGAAGAAACACCCACGCAAACGTGGAGGTGAGTTTAAACGATATAGAGTAGTAAGTAACAAACTTATTTCATGATCAACTTAATTAAATTATGTTCTTCAATATCGCGTATTTTTTATTTGGAAAAGGACGCTTTCAGTAAAAAGCAGCGAAAGGTTCAATAAGTTCATGCCTGTTATCAATTATTTATTGTGATTTAAGATAAAAAAGATAAGAACGAGAGTTCTTCTATTTTAAATTTAAATGATTATTTTACTTTTTTCAGACAAATATTTGCTGAAGATTATCCAACCGTGTCAAAAGTATACGACAACTTGATAAAAGAAAAAGTCTTCATAGAAACCCACCCGCAGAATATCAAGAGCAAAATCGTTCAATAATTTCAGCCAATTTAATGCAAGTATTCAATCAAGCAAACCCAAGCTGACGCGGTATAATTTATGTGAAAACTTCAATCATTTCACACAAATGGGAATAAACTAACACAAATAAAATTTGGAGATGGATTTCCAATTCATTTTTGTCCTCGACCCCCAAACTTTTAGAAACCTAACTCTGATAAATGCAGATGTAAATATAAATGATCTTCGTAGCATGAACATTTCCGCTCAATTCGGACTCATTTCGACTGCGATATCCGGCGGACTCAGCTTGGCCATACAAGCTATATGTGCGCTTTATTTAGTAATACAGATAGCAAACGGGGCGACGATACGGCTTAGCTTAATCTGACTAGATCCTCGTGTTTCACTCACCCTATTACGAAACCTGACGCGGCAACCATGGAGGCTTAGTCGTTGACTACTTAGTATGATCGGTTGCAGAAATACTAGACGAATCGACACTGAAATCAAATATTGATAATTTTGGTAAAACTTGCCGCATTTAGCTTGTTAATTTCAGTATTTACAAAGCGCAGGTTATGGCTGACCCTCAAAATTACGTTACAAAAACTTTATAACCCCCATAAATAGTTCTACCGTAGCAAAACTTTACCATGTAATTACGAGTTCATCCACAACACGAATCCATGGCTACAGTGAAGGCTGGCCTACATTAGGCACACCGCTTTTGAAAGTCGACTGATTGGATCGAAACCATTTCTATTGAGGGAGCAGGGTTTAGGATTGCTCCAAGTTTCCCCATTTACTAAACTTAAGTTATGGGCCCGTAGTTCGCATTGTCTATGTGAGTTCACAGTACTAATGCTTAAACTTAAGTAGACAATTAACAAGCGGTTTACAGTAGATTTATTCCAGGCCGATTCGTGTTATAACTTCTATCACACTAAAGATTATTGAGACAAGAATTAAGTGGAGGTCCAAGATATTATAAGCATAATATCTTGGACCTCCACATACTTCTGACATGTTTGTTGTGTGAGGTAGAATAGAATCTTGATAGAATGTTGTTTACATCGAAAACTATTCACTCAAGTTACCTGTATCAACATTGGAGAATACTCGGCTACGCTTGGGGAAAGTAGAACTAATCAATATGGATTCCGCAACCGATCCCCTAAGACCGAGTTTAATATGACAGCCATTAAAAGCTTTTATTTTAACATAGACCGGCAGAGGCAGTAGAGAGATCGTAATCTATAAATCTGTATTCTGCGGTAATAAATATGCGTGTACCATTTCGGTCGAGTTTAAAAACTAAATCTGACATCCAATATAAAACATCCAAGTCTTCTTTTCCCCAAATCCTCTCAGCAAACATAAAGTTTCAAACTTTATCGTCAAACTCGTTATGTTGTCTATTCATCTACTCATCGAGTAAAAGTACAGGTAACTTATCGTTTAGATTAGAACATCGTTTTCTGCTAACACGGCCACAATCTAGGTTAAATACGTGACTATTGAGGGTAAAATGTGTTTAGTTATAAACCATAATAACCGGGAATAGAGTCGAGAAAATAGCCGTTATTTTTCACGAGGTAGGTAATCTATGAATAGGCAATACTAGTGGAACGAAAAGCCTTCATTATATTTCCGTAGGTAGCTATGAGTCGCAGTATTCCGCAGTTTATCGTAAGTATCTTAATGATATCGTTTAGAAGAAAGCGTCTGCTGCCCAGTATGTTTCTTAGTACTTAGTTGAGGAAAACTTTTATCCATTAGCTTATTCTGTAAAACTTTTTGTGAGAAAAAGTTTAGTCTCTTTAGAAGAGAACCAAAGACAAATGTTCATGTGTAAAGATAGCGTTTTACAGGTACGTGACATTCGTTTGCGATCTTATGACTTTTATTGTTCCTTCGTCAGGACGCTAAGATCACAGGAAACACTTGGACACGAGACGCACAGACACCACTTCTGGCGTAAAGAAGCATGGCATATAAGAAGTTCTACCTATTCTTAGCAGTGGTGATACCGAGCAGAGATAATGATCATGAAAATTCTGTATACTTATATTCGTACACCTAAATTGCTTCACGAACCTTTCTAGTGGCCGTATTTACAAGGAGGTATCAAAATGTTAATTCGAACCTGCGACCCCTTGAATTCAAACTATTGGCATATCATTGGACACCATCAGGATGTCCGGAACAGTTGCAAATGCCAACATACAAATTCTTCTTACATTATGTACCAGCAATGATACAATTGTTAAGACCAGTTCAAATAGACAAGATGAATCGTCTGGACCGTTAGTTGATACACCTGAGGTCTTTGTCTACGTATATTACCAACATATGTAGGTAGTTAGGCTCAAGATGATTAATTGTCTAAAGTTGAGACATGAAAGTTTTGAGAGACTACATTCGAAAGCTGTACCTAACTTTGCCGACTTATAAATAAGTAGTACTACTTATAAGTGAGTAAGTATATAGATATAGTTTCAGCTAATGTGCAGCTGTGCGACCTAAATGTGAAGAGGAGCATAAAATACGGCGATTTACGACGTCGCGTCGCGAAGTACAGTTCCGACTAGTTACAACTTCTCAGTAAAGGCATAGTTTCATAACAGTACTAGTTTTTACGATTAGAGTTATAATTTGGACAAATAGAAGCGAAACTCCTAAATTCCTACTGCTTTGTCATATAAAGGATGCGCGCGCGTGCGTGCGTCACGTGCACACGCACCGTCTTGTGTGACGCAATAATTTACCGGAGTTTCACTTCTATACCCAGCAGTATGGGTACAGATTGAATGAATCGTTCAGAAAATCTGTAATTAAATTATATCTGCCGATGTCCCTAATGATCTTTGCAGAATTGCTAATGGCGCTCAATTCAAGCTTCATTGTCCCTGGGTCATAGTAACTGAGTTGGGGAGCCATTACTGTCTAGGTGAGTATCTTAGAATATTTTGGAAAGTACCTGCCTACTAATTAATGTATTAGAAGGGGTACTATGAGATTACCATATTAATTGCTACTAAGTGCTTGGTATGATTGTATGCGAAAATAAAGATAAAATAGGTACCTATCAATAGATTTGATTTTTTAGGAAAACATAATATTTTCTCTAACATTTGACTCTACCAGACAACCTTAGACAAAAATATCGAGTTAGGTCGGTCGCAAAAATATTGCACTGCATGATGACTTTTGGGCTTTTTGTACCCATCGTGTAAAACCAAGTTTGCAGCTTCGAAAGGCCTATGCTTACCTATTACGTGATGCTCAATAAACTAAGAATTTTCGGACTTATCAGTTTTTGCGACCTACAATGTTTTAAACGACTGGCCTAAGGGTTATATTACGCATACATTAAAATATTTTAAATCTAAGCTGTTCTTACAGAAGAACAGTAGTTCTGCGTCAAAGTAACAAACGAGTTCTTTGAGTCATTGGACAAAATGTGTAAAAGAAACGTCATTACTTGAAGGGCAAGAGGTTTCGTTTTTCGTAAAGGTGAGTATCAACCCGAAAGGTCGGGTAGCATGCCTCATCGAACAACCCTTAGGGTTTGCTTTCCGTTCTGCTAGTCTCACTCAAATCATCACACAAGTGGGGTCTTTGTATCTTAATTCAAGTGTGTCCTTAGATTCACTTCAGTCGGATTGGAGTTGAAAAAACATTTTTGGTATGACGCGGTAGGTATGTTTCGAAAAATAATTCAAGATTAAAGTTACATTAAAATATTTGTTGTACAGTATACTTGTACAGAGAGTAAGTATTTCATACGTATAGTTGTGTGGGTATTGTTAATTTTTCAACTGACAAAGCTATCAATACTGTGCCCCAACAAATTGTAAGACAAACAAGGGTGGACTATAAAACGTTCAGTTTAATATCTGTAACGTCTGGGGCGATTTAGTCGCGTCGGTTGGTACAGGCGGGCATTAAGGACGACCAAAATTATATATTTTAATTGCGTTATCGCCCACTTTGTATATAAAAAATACTATATAGGATCACGACAGTATCCCCAAATCTTATAGGCTTTCAAGATCCTTTAAAAACATCTATGGGGATAGTCACACATTTTGCAGAAGCTATCAGACCATACAGGTTGCAAACTCATCGCTGCCTATTAAGGTGCAAACACACGCTGGCCCAGGCTCGCATTGCCTCTCTATCGCTCTCGCCTTGCATCGATTCGCCTTTTCGCTCGCGCTCTCCTAGTCTCGCCTAGGCTGGCCCAGCTTGTGTTTGCACCATTAAAATAGTATCGGTTTCCTCACGGATTGAAAGTCGAGGCAAAACCCCACTCGTCCAATACGGCTCTTTCACGACTTTTTTTATAAAAGACAATATTAGCGTTAAGCAATTAAAATACTCTAAACCGGGATCTCTCTGAGACGCAAAACCTTGATAGTTTTCAAAGGCCTTGGTGATAAGGTTAACTGACAGATACACAAGAGTTAAAGCAATGTACAATGCAAGCCTTGGTAAAAGGCATTATTTTGACAATTAAATGTCTTGTTTTGACAAGTCTCTTATTACGTCTCTGGATACAACAACGAACCGATCCATTACATCGGGCAGGAATAAACGAGGCAGGTGGCGCCAACATTTTACAGTGACTACAATGTTTTTCATGACACAAAACGGATTATTTTAACGGAACTAAGTAGATAAGTACGTAGCTAAGTATCCTTCAAATTGAGGGTAAAAACTCTTCAATTACGTCAATTACATCATCTCTTTCCGTATATATACCTATCTATATTGAAATACGTATATTCGAAGAATACTGCAAATGAAGGAAATGTAGGTAACTGAATTTAGAGACATGCAAAATTTGTTCTCTGAATACGAACGGAGAGTCTTATTCAGTCTCGCCGGGCTAACAAATCCAATACAAACAATTTAAGGAATTGCCTGGCTGTCGACCTCTGAAATCTTCATTGATCATCATTATTTTGACACCAATAGAATCTAATGAGGCGCAGTGATGTGTATAGCACGCGGCTTCATCAGGCAGTATCGTCCGCGCCTCCGTGGGAGCTAGGACATGACCTGCCGACCACCTCAGGCAGGCTAGGGGCCGCCCAGCGTCCCAACGCATCGGGATGGATCCTTATAGAAACACTCTTCAAACATATTTGCCTCCAAAATGGCTCCGCAGTCGAAAGGGCTATTCCTTTTATTGTTTTTCATCGCCAGAGGATACGCGGAGGGTGAGTAAACATTTCATTTTCTTTTTGTTGGACGAGAAGCATGTTTACGCATATTTTAAAAAAGTGAATATTATGCTTGCATTTGAAGATTGAAGAATATTGTAATATGAACATTTAGACATGACAACTCAAAAGGAATTCAAAATGAGGCAGAGCGAGTCACGTAAAGTGGATTTAGTGTCCGCATAGCAAAACGAAGCGCCTGACTAAATTATGCTCGAAATCTGAGCAAGAACCTAGAAAGTCTCGTACAATTTCACTAAAAGGTCTGAGACGTTTACACTGATGCAAACTACTGTTGCAATGTAAATGAAAATAGAGAGAAAATACATTAAGCCGAAATGTGTCGCTAATAACTTGACTTCAGTCAGACCATAACGTTTCAAAGTCAGTAAGAGTTTCCTTCTTTTATCTCAGGTGAATTAGAAGTCTTCGATGCTCTCTCCGTGGTGCGAGATGGCGAGTTGCCTGACGGAGTCACACGCACCCCCGGCCGATGCCAATCTCCATCAGTTCCCGAGGAAGAATACTTCGCGTACCGCCTCAACGAGAACGCCACCCTACACCAGCTTGCTGCCGGCATGTTTTACAACACTTTCCCTGAAGATTTCTCTATTTTAGCTGTTGTCAGGCTGCCAGGTGAGTTTGAAAAATAGTAAGTATAAAGCATTTTCTGCACCATCTCTGCAGTGCTCTCTGAAGGAAAGAACCACAGGACAACCAGCACTCTAAGTGTCACATTGTAACTGATGGGTAGTTTATTTTGAACCTTACCTAGAGATCGTGGAACAAGCGCTTAGAGTCTTTAAAAAGTTTAATTTAAATTCTCATAAAACTTAGAATTATGAACTAAATAAAAATACTATATTTTATTCGAAATATTCCTGAAAAATATCTGATATGGATATTAATAAGTGAAAATCTATTAAAGTATTTCACAACCATAAAACGAATTAGGCCAGTGAACAGCAATGCGCTCTAAATCCTGAAATTGCCTTTCCAGCGAATCACTCGATTACATATTCATTGAGTGTGTGTTGATAGAGTGTAGGTACTTTAATAATTAACTTATTCTTAGACTTCTAATAAGTTTTTTTCAAGAACTATTTAATAATGGTCATAGATATTAAAACTTTTTATAATAATAGGTGAAAAAACGTGATTCAATGTTGTTTTTGTTTTGTACTCAACACGCACTTATAGGTACCTATAGGTACCTATTTCATCCAATAAACAAAACTTTCTTAATCTCGTATACTAGTATAACCGTATATCCAGTATAATTAATTTACTCATAACAAACACGGCAACCCTTTAGCTTATAAGGCACTGACAGTTCTATCACGTACCCGAATTTACGACCTACGATAAGGGAGCTTTTTTACCCGGCTGACTGTCAAGTCAGACAGGGTTATGTAGATCGCGCGTTTCTATGTATGTTCGTGGGTATGTAAGTAATATTCTTTATTACCACGTTACTCCTAAACGGCTGGATGGATTTTGATGAATGAGGTATCGTTAGAATCGTCTCCATCTCGATTGTGCTCTAGGATACTTTTTATTTCGATAAATCAAATAGTGCGGCTAGAAAATGCAACAATGTGTGAATTTTCAAAATGAAAATCACGTCATCATATCAAAATCCATATCAAAATCAAGAAGTTGGTGGACTGATATCAAATATATTTTTTTTTTAAATCTAACATGACGTCTTCGAAGACTAAATCGAGTCTCAAAATTTTTGAAAATCTATTTTTCGCCCTAAATAGAATTGCTAAACAAAATGCATACTAAAACTTTATATTTAGTCACACGCAACGTTTAGAACAAGCTGCATCGAAATTGGTTCAGCCATTTAGGAGATATCTCATATTTAAGAAATATCTTACACGCTTTTAATTTTACACACAGAGCCATCTGTGTGTCAACTGTCACAACAACGTTTAGGAAAATGCGCACGGCATCGAACCCTAGATACCTAGATACCTATTAATAAAATTGTAATTTAATTTTGTGATTGATAAAATAATGCTGTTTCCAACTTTTTAGTTCAGCCGGGTTTTTTTATTTTTGAATAAATTGCTTGTTGCGGTTTTATGTCGTTTATCTCAAACGTTTTATAGAATTTTTAAAAACTTATAAACTCGTTGAGCAGTGTTGGCAGAGTGTGATAGTGCCTCGACTTTCGATCTGAGGTCCTGCGTTCGAATCCCGGCCGTGCATTAATGGTTTTTTGGTTTAGAAAATATTAAATGCGCATAAACACGACCTATAAAGTTAGGAAAGCAGTTGGCTTTTGATCTTAACAGGATTTTAAATGTCTGATCTGAGTGAATGTCTCCCGTACTTCGGTTGTGTCACCGTTATGGTCTTTTTTTTATTTTATTTTTAAATTCCTTTCTTATATCTTTGATTTTTTTTTCGTACCGTATTTTTTTTATCAACGCTTGTAACGCTTATATTTTAGCTTGCGATCAAGCTCAAACAAAACAAAGAGTAATCTAAATCTTTGGCAGAACATTATAATCTATGGTATGAGTTTGAGAAATGGATAACAAAATTTTCAGATTTTTTTTATATGTACTAAGTATTTACTTGTTTCTATCTTTGTATATTAATAACAAACTTTCTCCCAGTATCAGAAGACGATAATATTCAGTACCCAATATTCGTGCTGTACTCTGACGCGGGTGACGAGCAGTTGCAGCTTGTGCTTGGCAAGATGGTGGAGCTTTACTACGAAGACACGAGAGGAGACCCGCCTGACAATGAGATGCTAACCTACCGCGCTGACATTGCTGATGGAAGGTAAGATGATGGTGGAAGGTAACACCAATTTAGTGAAACTGAGACAGATGTTTATAGTTAAGGGAGTGTACACATTGCGTTTTCTGCAGCGCGTTTTTGAGCTGCGCGTTTGTATCGATACAAACGCGCGTTCGCAACGCGTATTTTTCCATACAAAAGCGAACCGGGAGGGGCTGCGCGGGGGGCTGCGCGTTCGCATCGCGTTCGAATCGCGTTTGTATCGATACAAACGCGCTGCAAAAAACGCAATGTGTACACTCCCTTATAGTATGTTTGAGTATGAGATTTGTAGGTACATTCGTATGAGCTAGTGGCTAAGTATGCCTTTTAAAAAAAAAAATCAAAAAAAATATTTGGAACATGTAACATGGGAAAGATTTATGTGGAAAAGTTGAACAAAACTGTGTTGCAGAGTCAGCGTCCTCCTCCGTCAAACAAGTAAGCAGGGTATGAAAGGCATACTTAGGTACACCAAATATTTAAAAGACCTCTATCCTCTTAATGCATTTTCAAAGGATCTTAAATATGACAATCTGAGTTTGTCTACCACCATCAACATGGGTTTTCAGTCGTGATCAAGTTTCATATTTACCTATTTATTTTTTTGGAAGGGGAAGATGTAAGTGACTGTATTTTATTAACCCAGGGGTTATTCCTGACACCTGAATCCATTTTAAACCGTCTAGTTTTGCATTGCTACTAACGCACAGTAAAAATAGAAAGTGGATTCCATCAATAGTGTCCAAAAATCAAAGTTAGATTTAAAATCGAATCGTCTGGCTGGAGTAACCTATCAAAAGTGACATTTGTAACACTCTACCTATCCCTGAGACCTATACTCTACGTGCAAGAAGGGTTATTTTATGCACAAATATACATTTTTACTGTAGGCATAATGGTTTTGGTTTTGATAAATGCTGATTTCGCAGTTCACTATTAAATTCGCTTTGATTTTGAACATAAATTGAGAACATTTTATGCCTCCGGAGCATACCTACCTAGAGATAATTTAAAATCGTCGCCTTTGCAAAAACCGATATTTAGTAAAACGATTTTCTCTAAGGAGATTTTCTAACCAAATAAAGTCGAACATTTTCGAAAAGTACGCCTTCTAGACTGCCGAACATTAAGTTAGAAAGCACGTTGATTATGTCTAGCGATTTACAGGATGATAGATCGCGTCCAATGTTTTTTCAAAAACCTTCGAATTACAAGCACATCCAGTATTATTCTTAGGAATCAGATCAATAACAACTAACTTTATACGTTTTTAAACTTTTGAAAGCTTTTGTTACATTGCGTTTCAGTAAAGTGATAGAGTCACGGAGTATATACTCCGTGACTCTATCATTGTAAACAAAACTAAAACAAAATGATGATCACAGACTAGTTCCAAAACTAGTCTACTTCTTTCTGTGTACTTACGTATCTCAAGCTCGTTAAAAACTCACGCACATTGCATCACAATACCTATACAACACGAGACTTGAAGGATGAAGCAAGTTTCAAATAAAAACTGCAACGTTCATTGAGTCTAACTAACACATAAGTACCTAAGTTATAAACTATACCGAGACTCAAGTGTGTCAAGGAGTTAAATTGTTAAGTCAAATTATGTACGCTGTTACGCACTGCTGGGTAAACGTATTATCTGTATTTAGGCACGACCTAAGCTCATATAAACTCCTCAGCCGAAAGTTCATCCAAACAGGAGTTTTGATGAACGAGGTGTCAAAATTATGACATCAACTTTCGAATCGCCGAACAGTTTGGCTCAAGAAGATTCTAAACTACGCAACTGGAGTGCTAACTGACATTTAATGTTCAAAGGATTTTGAACCTTATCGCGACTGTGCAACGATCTATTATCATTTAATCTTGGTTATAAGAATTGTTGGTCTTGTTGAGAGGCTTTCTTGGGTGCTTTGTCTCTTTCACACAGTTGCAAAAAGAAAGAGACACACCGCCCAAGTTTTATTTCAAGCGGACCTTGTTTTCTGTCTCAGTCAGCGTTCCAGGTCCGTAGTATAGAAATTCCTTGGTTTGGCTTCACTTTTACGCGAGTTTAATTGAATAGGGTTGTTATTGCGCAGAAATAACAATAATGAATAACGTCATCATTATCTCCCTATTCATGGTCTCTGCCTAAGCCTAGCTAGACGCTAGATGCGTGATTTAATGGTACTCGTGTATACACACGAGTACCATTAAATCACGCATCTAGCGTGATCGAGCAGGACATTCTCTTCTCTCAATCTGTTTTGGTATGTTCTTCTGCTTCTTACTTTTATTTTTACTTTTTTCTTCTAAATAATGATCAATACGGCAAGGTCTTTTTTCTTTAAAGGTGGCATCGACTAGCTCTGAGTATCAAGGGCGACTCAGCAACATTACTGGTGGATTGCGAAGTGAAAGAAACCTTATTGCTTAACCGTAAACCTGGGAGCACTTTCAACCTGGCTGGGGCACTCGTGGTGGGCGCACAAATAACACAGGACCAATACTACGATGTAAGTTTAATCAGGATATGTGGGAATCAGGGTGGGATTTGAAAGAGTGTTTATGACCGAAATACAGAGTGTCGTCTTATACTGTAAAATCACTGTGGGAGTCGGTCTTAATGAATGACGAAACCTATATGAATTAATAACAGTACACTTACAAAGGCATATAAATATCAATAATTCAAAAGACATTACTTATATTAATAGCTCATCATAGTCACAACTTCCTTGAACCAAATTCAAACACCGCTAATTTGCATGGACCTACAAGCAGATCGTTTAAATTGAGGGTAATTTACAGGGCGACATCGAGTTGCTTCAATTCGCCAACAAACCAGACACCGCTTACGAAATGTGCTCGACTATTGCCCCCAATTGTGGTGGAATTGGAGACGCCCAATTCATTACGGGAAACAACTATGCCGCAGAAAGAGAGCTTATATACAGGCCTACTGAGAACATGCCAGTTGATACAAGTTCTAATTATGTGACAGAGCCTGAACCTATTTACAGAGCTGTAGAGAATACAGGGTCAAGTCAGTTCGGAACAGAACGTGGTTCGTATATGCCTATTGATACAACAACAACGAATGCTTACACACTTGACAGTGATGGGAGGCGACAGTATGGTCATTATGGAAGAAATAGATCTAGGAACAGGCCTGAGTTGTGGACGGCAGCTAGCAGGGATTTGGTGACTGCAAACCCAAGTTGGAACGCAGCCAACCAATATGCTTTCCCTGTGTCCACCGACAGCGGTAAGACAACATTCTTTACATATTATTGCAATTGTAACTTTGTAATACGTTGGTTTTATGTAAAGTGCTGCAACTATTCAGTTCATATGTGGCACGACGCATTCAAAACTCATATGGTTTATTTTTCAGATGAGAACAGTATTTTCGGAAGGTTTACTGACGCCGACGAGTATATCCCTGTGACGAATACGCCTATTAATGAGGACACTGAAGTCACTACTCCACGGGTAAGTTTTGACACTAAAATTTGAGATAAAAGATGCCACCGTACTCATTTCCTTTGCATTTAAAGTTAGAATGTTTCATCAAACTGCCAAAACAGTTTTCACTGATTAAGTTTCCGCGTGATATGATAAAAGCGTTTCGGTCATAATCACAGGCTATTTATGAAACGGGTTAACCCTCATATTCATAGAGATAAAACAGTGAACAGGCATCTCAGCGTATGAACTATAAAATCACAAGCCACGCACACCCACCTAAGACATACACATTTATAAAACTTCTATGAAGATATGAGTATGAACAGACTATAATTATGACACGTAACTGAACATTCTATAAGACTCGAAGTTTCGCCTATCATACAACATCCGTGATCCCGCATAAACTACATACTTAAATACATTCTTCGTAGGTAAATAATTTAGCTATATAATACATATATAGCTCTCAGGACCAACCTTTCGATATCATTTTAGTTGAGGCGAAGGGACGATGTACCGGAAGAGCCGACGCTCGTCACCACCGAATCTGCCTACAGCCCTATGACGACGACGGAAGACACGGATTGGCTCACACATCCGCCCGAGACCCAAGTGAGATGACACTGTAGATTATGTTGGGAATTTGGGATAGCTATTTAGAAAAACATGTAATGTAAAGAGTCTAGGTCAAATAGATAAAATGGAGGATAAGCGATTCTTTCTAACAACTTTTTACCTAGGGTCAGCTAGTAATAATAATAGTAACAAAAAAAAAGTTTTGTTAGTATTTTATGGGTCCAGTAATTTATTAAAAAACAAATTCTTTATTAAAAAAATATTCTGGGGTGGAATATTATATTTTTGTATTTGTAAATCTTGTTTATCTTTAGACTTGAAATATATTAATTAATTGAAACTGGCTGAATGCACAAGCAGTGCGAAGCCAAAATGAAGAGGAAAAAAAAATGTTAGGGTTTATAAAAGTTCGTAAAAATGGTTGTATTAAAATGGTCGCTTAAGAGGGCTGCGACCGGCGAATTTCCATAAAAACGTAATACCGAAATCATTTAAAATGTAAGCATGTTTATATCAGTTTATGTTGTTAGATTAGGAGAGTAGGTATTTATCTAGGTTCCTGTTAAACTTTTGTTCCGAAAAAATTACCTAAAAAGAAATGTAAGCCAATTGAATTGAAATCTTTGTAGGTACACCAAAAATGGCATTTTTTCTTTTCATTTGTTCTATAGTAAGTTTTTTGAAACAAAAGTTTAACAGGAACCTAGATAAATACTACCTTTATCCAAATAATAACGTAAAGTGATAAAAATATGCTCAAATTTTAAATTATTTTGGTATTACGTTCCTAGGTAAGTAGATACGTTCGCCGAGCCCTTAACGTAGCATGTTTGAGAAAAGTAATATTATCTCAATTTTATTATATATTTCATAGGGAAATTCATCGTTTTACGACTCATCTGAAACATACTACGACTATGGAAGCTCTGGCACGTACATGGGACCGCGGGGATACCCGGGCCCGCCAGGCCCCCAGGGGCCTAGGGGGCCTAAAGGCGAGCCGGGGAAACTGGGAGCGGAGGGTCAGCAAGGGTTTACGGGTCCTCCTGGACATGTGTTCGTGGTACCGGTAAGTATTATTTATAAAGACATCTATCGATGAAGTTAATGATTAAATTACATCATCTTATGTCCGGATACTGGAACGCTATATAAATATTTGAGACGTTTATACCAAAAATGATAGTTAATGTCAATGAAAGGGAGCACATAAACTAAGTAGCGTTTCAGTATTCGGGTGTTTTTAATGCAGCCCTTTATAATGGTACTTATAATTAAAAAAAATTGTTACTATGAAGTATGAAGCGTTTTACTCATCCACATAATATCCCACGCAACAGTTAACCATAACAATTCCCAAAGCCACAAATCATCGAAATCCGTGTATAATTGCAGCTACATCAATCGGGCAACGATAAAGGCCCAGACGCGCAATCAGAAGCTCTGCGACAGATGCTGACTCAACATATGGTATGCATATTCAAATACATTCCCATTCCCCGGTTCGAGTATCATCGATTATACTAAAACGGAGTAATTCGAATCACACAGTTCAATAACTTTCCTCGACATTCGACTTTCGGGAATTATACAGATTTTGGTTCACCCTACAATTCAGTAACTTTTCTAAAAGCTTTTTATTTCGGAAGCGAATAAATGTTATAAATCTTTTCAATTTAAACTTTGTTGCGCTTAACACAATGCGTGATGTTTCAGGCTGCAATGCGAGGTGTAGAAGGCCCAATGGGCTTGACCGGTCCATCTGGACCAGAAGGTGAAATAGGACCCGAGGGATCTAAAGGAGAACAAGGAGAGCTCGGAGAACCTGTAAGAGTCATGAAATGTCAATTCAAAAAGGACATTTAGTAGTTGTTTTTTAATGGAATTGTATGTTTTAGGGTCCACCTGGACCAAGAGGCATTCAAGGCCCACCCGGCCGATTGGGACGCAGAGGCCACGCAGGCAGAGATGGGGAAAGAGGGTCGCCTGGTACCACCGGTGCTAAGGGAGAACAGGGCTACCCAGGGTTGGCAGGGATGCCTGGTGATAAGGGAGAGAGAGGAATGATTGGAATGCAAGGAGAATCCGGCGCACCGGGACAGGATGGACCACCGGGAGACGACGGCCCGCCAGGACCACCGGGTCTGGCTGGAGAACTAGTGAGTACCTTACATATAAATATGCGCTATTTAGTCTAACCACCTCATACTAAAAATAGATTTATGTTATGACTGTAATCTGCCTTTCTTCAACAGGGGCCACGAGGATTCATGGGGCCGAGAGGCTTTCCAGGACTGATCGGTTACCCAGGTTTACCCGGGGTCGAAGGACCGCAAGGGTCAAAAGGGGCTCCTGGTCAACCAGGTCCACCAGGTCAACAGGGCCAACATGGCACTATGGGCCCTATGGGTTCCACAGGACCTCAAGGACCGATTGGTGCGCTAGGCATGCAGGTACCTTATTTGTATTACACTTTATTACTACCTTCTTCAGTAAATTCAGGGACTTTTAATGTACGAATCTAATATTGAAATGTTTCAGGGTCCACAAGGTAAGCCAGGAATGTCAGGGCTTCCAGGGCCTGAAGGATCTCCAGGAAATCCAGGAAACCCAGGACAGCAAGGCTCTCCAGGTGATTCTGGACCTCAAGGACCTCAGGCAAGTCATAAGAATGTCGTATATTTCTAAGCCATAATTATGTGCTCATATTTTAGAAATCCTTTCTTCAAGCTCAGCTATGTAATAGGTTTCGATATATTTCAGGGCATGCTAGGTTTTCCTGGGAGTCGTGGTACGAAGGGAGATGATGGACCACGTGGTTTGCCAGGAGACAAAGGCGACAGAGGCCTGAGAGGTATCGAAGGAGAAAAGGGAGAAATGGGACCGAAAGGCGAACGGGGATTGTTGGGAGAACCCGGTCCACCCGGTATAGAAGGGCCAGAAGGAATAAAGGTACGAAGACACGTCTTGACTTTACTTCAGACAAAACTTTTGAATTGTTCACTACGATCCATCTAAACTCTAACCATAGAAATCTATGCCATCTGCTCTTCAGCCAAGTTGGGTAGAAGATTCCTTAGCTCACGAGCTCTCTTTGGTCGGTACGATGCCGCACCGGTTCCGGCTCTCTAAACTGAGCCAAAGTTTTGATTAAAAAAAAACAATAGAGTTTAAGCAGAAGCAGCATTGCGAATTGCGATCTTCTTCTTCTTCTTTTTTGTTGAGACGCTGCATGGCAACAGGTCTCTGCATAGCATGCCAGAGTGAGACTCACACTACATGTAGTATTGTTGTTCTAATACCTATCTATACATCTTACCGAACTAATCTATATAAAAGAATTCATAACTTACTACTATTGTACCGTTTTTCTAATCTTCTAGGGAGCTGAAGGTCCTAGAGGAGAGACTGGGCCTATTGGACCAAGTGGCGAAAAGGGCGCAACTGGACCCCAAGGTCCGGCAGGTTATCCGGGAAGTCAGGGAGAGAAAGGTGATAAAGGCGCTTCTGGACGCAGAGGCAGAAGGGGCAATAAGGGATCAATGGTAACGACTATATTCCTATTGATTTATGAATTAGACTCTAATTATTAGAGGATCTTATCAAAAAGTATTTGATGATAAAATATTTATTCATGCAGGGTTTGGTGGGGCCTTCTGGAGATCGCGGTGAAAGTGGACCACGTGTAAGTTTAATGATGGTTTGGATTTTCTTGTTGTAACTTTACCTGTAGGCAACAATAACTTGGTACGGTAATAAAAACATTAATTAAAAAGTATTTTCAAACAAACTTTTATAAAGAAAGCTAAATAATAACAGAATAATTTTTGCTTGAACTTTCTTTAACCTTTATTCAAATTAATTATGTAGTTTAGATTGTTTTTTCATGAATAATTTCCTACTTTTTTCAAAGTTTTTGTTTTTGTTTAGGGATATAGAGGCCCACGAGGGCGACGTGGTTCAGACGGTGCTCCCGGCCCTAAAGGCGATACAGGACAACCAGGCTCTCCCGGGCCTACAGGTGAACGAGGACCGCAGGGGCTTGAGGGACCGAGGGGATTCCCCGGTTCAATGGGACCACCCGGTCCGGATGGGAAACCGGGTCTTACAGGCCCTGTCGGAGAAAGAGGACCGACGGTATGCCTAATTTTGATTTACGTACTTCAGGGGTATAGTACCTCGATTTTTGATCCGAAGGTCGTGGGTTCGAATTCGCCGAATGGCGTTCGAATGGCCGTGCATCAATGGGTTTTCGTTTCGATAAATTTATATGCGCATTAACACGAGCTCTAAACGGTGAAGGAAAACATCGTGAGGAAACCCGCGGCTTAGTCTACCCCACACGTATTGACCATGTCTTTCCTATGGATATGGCCGGCTAAGCTGAGAGGATGGTGTAGATGCTGGGCAAGCCTACTCCATCTCAACATTGTCCCAGGCACTACAGTATCCCGTTAAGTGTAGGCAAAGATTGCCTCCTGACATTCTTTTGACGACTTTGACGAGACTCACATTGTTCGACTGGCTCCACACTGGAGCTTGACTATTTAGATTTTAAGCGGATGGATCACCGAAAAGAAAGCTAGGCCCCATACCGTGTTTGTTGCCCTGATTCTTCACGGTGTTGGTCGCGAAAGAACAGGAGTAGAATCACCTAGCTCTTAAGACGTTTCAAAGTGGTCATAACGGTCCTACTGAATAAATGATATTTGATTTTTGATTTTGATTTTGACTCTGTATAAATCATCTAGTAAAGATGTAAAGGCCTAAGTTTTTTTTTAATTGATACTTCGCTTCAAAAACAATAGCATACTTGATGGCACTTATGAAAACAAATTATTATTATGCAGGGTGAACCAGGATCATCTGGTCAGCCAGGACCGATGGGACCGATAGGGCCTCAAGGGCAGCAAGGCGAACCGGGACCGCAGGGCCTTCCCGGGTCTTCAGGAATACCAGGAACGCCTGGAGATGTCGGTGCCCCGGGTGAAGTTGGTAAAGAAGGCCCACCGGGACCACCTGGGCCGGAAGGGAAACCTGGGCCTGTAGGATCATCGGGGCCACCAGGGCATGCAGGAGAACCAGGGTTGCCGGGAGCATCGGTAAGAACATCAGTAGAACGTAATATATGTACTTATATGAATGTTGTATGTTCGTTAGGGAGGGTCGTTTTTTTTTTTTCTTGATTTTTAAAAACGCTCAGCGTTAAAAAGGTGCCAAATGGTGTTGTTAATTGATATGTAAAGTTTCATCCCATTATTTTAAGGTTTATTGCCTCCGGATTGTCATAGAGTTATTTAAAAAAGTAGATTTTTGATGTCACTTCACAAATTTTTTTTAAAGTTATTTTACAGCAGATTTCATGCGTAATAGTTTTTAGTTATGACAAAAACATAAGTGTTTAGTGTAGTTTAAGTACAAAGGAGAAGGGAGGGACAGGGTGCGGTGGAAGTTGAGACAAGTGAAGCACAATTTATAGGTAAAACGCATGGGTGCCAGTCATTGGTTTTACGACATTAGAAAAATGAAATGCACTCGAAATAGTTGGAAGGGCCCCTTATTTGGTTATTACGTGATTCTAAAGATAGCATATTGCAAAATCACGAAGATGTAATGATGTTTTATGAGTGGACCCGACACAAGTTGAAATTTAAGAAAGAAACGAAAAAAAAATCCAACGTATAAAGAAATAGAGGCCGTTTTAGTTGCAAACCTGATTTAAATATGGTCAAAATCTTCTAACCCCTCAGTAGAACCAAAACAAATGAGGTATTATTACAAACTTAACATTTAAAATGCAAAAACCTTCTTTATTTTCACCAAAAAACACCTAAAAACAATGTGGAAGAGTCTCGGCTTGGAAGTAACGTTTTCTTTGATATTTCGGCTTGCATGTGTCGAGATTTATTCCTAAATGTATTAGCTCGTTTCCGTTAACGATCCAGTAATTAAAAAAAACAGCTTTATCGCACACCTGGAAAACATTTTGCTTGCAATGTTTATTGATCCCCAGTCGCACGTTCGTGAATTAGTTGCATATCAAATTTTAAAATAAAAGTCAAAAACAGCATCAAAATGCGTCTGTTTCAGTTAGTAAAGACATACTTAACGCATCAACATTATTTCGGTCTTTTGAATTGGTGTAAAAGTGTCACTAAGCTATTGTTATTAAAATTTCTCCGATTAATTAATTCTACAAAAAAAGTAAAGGGGAATTGGATTTATTTCACCTTCTGTGTCACAAAAAAGCAGTAGAAGGAGGAATTAAAGCTGTGACCGAAGTATCAGCTATTTTATGCAATAAAACAATGACAGAAAGATTCTTAAAACCCAGATAGACTCGAGAAAAGCGATACTGAAATTCGACAGCAAAAAGGATTTCACCACAGACTCAACCCTTCACTTTAATAATTATTCTAGTATTGTTTTCCATAATATTTAAAGTAAAAATTGTGTGCTCTCTAAAAAACCTTTAATTACCAATGATTTAAGACTTTGTTTTAATGAATAGTGATTATTTAGTGTAACTTTGAATGTCGTGCTGTTAGGCCTGTTTTAACCATATTTGTTGAAACCCAACATGATTTCGGAGGCAGAAGATCAATTCCGATTGCAATGAAACTTCATAATCTATTTACACTCATCAATTGGCACCGTTTTGTCACTGTGCCCGTATAAAAACTAAACTTTTTTTTTTTCTCCATACAAGAGTGACCCACGCTAATGTTCGTATGAGCTAGTGGCTAACGCAGGTGACTGGATTTCTGGGCCTCTTAAAGGCTTCATGGCTTAACGACTTAAAATCCAGGACTGACCATTTAACGTGCCCTCCAAAGCACGAAAGCGCACAGCTGTTAATATCACTTGCGGTTTCCCATCCAAAGTGTGTCTGCTCAGAGCATTGTTTAACTTCAACGACCTATCAAGAACGTCTAAGCAAGCTACTCCACTAACTATTTCTCTCACGTTAAACACGTGGAGCTTTCTATGATTGACATCAAATCACACAATCACTTTAAAAAAGTACCTTCTTCTGCTATGTTCACACGAGTGTTTTTGCTGACAGGGTATTCCCGGTGGTAAAGGTGATATTGGTCCGATTGGACCAGCCGGTGTTAGAGGGGACAAAGGTGAACCTGGAGAAGCAGGTCATGAAGGACCACAAGGGCCCCAGGGTCGCGAGGGACCACGTGGTTCACCGGGCCCTGGGGGACAGAAAGGCGAAATTGGCGAACCTGGACCATTGGGTAAAAAAAAACATTCTAACTGAGACTTGTTGGACTTGTTAAACCTTTGACGGAGATCTCTTATTCATATAAAACTTACTCTCAGGTCCCATTGGTCGAGATGGGCTTCCTGGGCCTAGAGGATTAGCAGGTGCGCCCGGGCCGGTCGGGCCACCAGGGGAAGATGGTGACAAAGGTGAAGCAGGACCACCTGGTGAGAAAGGATTCAAAGGCGCAGCTGGTGAACCCGTAAGTAAACTACTAACTCAAAATATTATCGAAGCTCCGAGCTTTCGAGTGATCTGTGTTGGGTGTTGGCCTAGCTAGTGGGTTGCACCTCGACTTTCAATCATCGAAAATAGTTGTAAAATCTATGTTACGTATATAAAATGATAAACGCATGTGTGTTTTAAAATCTGATTAATGTGTTCAAAGGAAGGGAAAATTATAAAACAGCATTATGATACAACCATTCTAGGGACCAATTGGTGCACCAGGCATCCAAGGTTTGCGTGGTGAATCAGGACCTGTTGGGCTCCCTGGCGAAAAAGGCCCGCCAGGCGACCTCGGCCCCACAGGCCTACCTGGCGCTGATGGAGCCCGGGGTCTACCAGGCCCGCCTGGACCAACCGGATTACAAGGAGAAAAGGGGCAACAAGGGTACAAAGGAGATAATGGAGACACTGGACCGAGAGGTAAGATGTTATGATCATAATTTTGCTGCCTTTGTCCCGCCTTACGTGGGGTCGACACAACGTGTATTCTTCCATTTCTGTGTTAGCCGTCATCTCAGCACTCAGGTAAGATAATAATACCTGCCTGATATTATGGTTAAGTGCCTCATTATCATAAAGACAATTCAATTTGAAACAATGTGTTTGTTTGAATACAATGTCGCGGAATCAAATGAGGGACGTATGAAAGATATAGCGAGTGCGACTAAAGTTTTTTTGTAATAAGGCAGTATCAGTTCTCAAGACAATGTGAAGAGAAAAAGAAATGGTAAGAAGGATTTCGTCTGGCACAGTTTGCTAAAATATGCTCAAATACAAAGATAATACCAAAAATACCTAAATTTTACTTACAGGACAAACTGGACCTCCTGGATCGACTGGAGTTCCCGGACGCAGAGGACCGAAGGGCGTGACAGGAGAGCCAGGGCCGAGGGGGGCGGAAGGTCAACATGGGGAGGTGGGCAGTCCAGGCCTGCCGGGGCCGGCGGGTGTACAAGGACCTGAAGGAAAAATGGTAATGTCATCACTACATAGTATAAAACAAAGTCGCTTCCCAGTGTCTGTCCCTATGTATGCTTAGATCTTTAAAACTACGCAACAGATTTTGATGTGGTTTTCTTTAATGCTCGTAGATAGAGTGATTCAAGAGTACCTACATGCTTAATATAGTAGAGAAACACTGATAATTTTAGAGCTTTCTAATATGATGTGATGTGACCCGTGCGTAGCCGGGGCGGGTCGCTAATGTTTCTCTAACCCCCACTCACTTTCTCACTAGCGACAAAACATGTTGCAAACAGCTACCTATCGCACTCACTCTTTGAGAGTTAATAAAGATAGATAGATGTTTGCAAGATGTTTTGACGTTGTTGGTGAAAACGCGGGGTAACAAAAAAATACAAAACTTTAATGCTGTCACTGGTTCCTTCGACTAGGGAAGTATGGCTAACCTAAAGTATTTTGTAGAAATCTAGGCAAAGATTTCTTCGGTAGAATACTACACACTGATTCTTATTATAAACACACAGTCACAGTAGGTACACTTTAAAGGTATCGGTTTTTGTAAACATTCTGCTATTTGACTGTCTGTAGGGACCTCGTGGTGCCATCGGAATGAAAGGGGATGATGGACTCCCAGGGCCTCAAGGCGAAACCGGTTCCAGAGGACCTCCAGGTCCAGAGGGGCCCAAAGGAGACACAGGGCTCGCAGGAATCCCCGGAGAACGGGGAGAAACTGGTCCTCAGGGTATCAAGGGTGAACCGGGGCCGGAAGGGCAAGAAGGAAGCACTGGTCCGTCTGGGCCGCCTGGACCTATTGGACCGCCGGGAAAACCGGGGGAAACAGGCTTGCCTGGTAGCCCGGTTAGTATGATTTTAAGCTGATTGTACTTTAGGTAATTTTAAAATGATAAAACCAATAACTTTTATAATTTCAGGGTTCTGAAGGCCCAGCTGGTATTCAAGGAAGCTCAGGGCAGCCGGGTGAAAAAGGAGATACGGGACCTAAAGGCATGCCGGGCGAACAGGGTCCAGTAGGCCCAATTGGACCACCGGGCCCGGAAGGTCAACGGGGCGTTAGAGGAACTCCGGGACTTAATGTAAGCAGAAAATTATACGAGTTTTGAGGTTAAGTTAGGTACCCTAAGCGTAACTTCTACTATACCAAACTTGCTAGACTCCATAAAGACACATAAAATTAACATTACACAAAGACATTTGATTAATTGCAATTAAATCACTTTCAGGGTGAAGTTGGTCCTCCAGGTTCTGTTGGGCCAACGGGACCTCCAGGTAAAGCTGGGCCTCCTGGCGCTCAAGGGTTGAGAGGGGAAAAAGGCAATAGGGGTCCCAAAGGTCACATGGGAGAGACTGGATCAATGGGAATAAAGGGAGACCAGGGAGAGACAGGAAAACCGGGTCCTACTGGATCACCTGGCCCAGTTGGACCTAAAGGTGATATGGTGAGTGTAATTTTATCTTTAGAGGTAGGTACCTACTATATTATGATCACAGAAACCACATAAAAAGCCAATTGTATACCTCAACAGGGCCCTGTCGGCATACAAGGACTGAAAGGTGACACCGGTCCGGCAGGAATTTCGGGTCCCGAGGGTCAGTTAGGTCCCAAAGGAGAACCGGGTCCTGAAGGCCGGCCTGGATCCCCCGGGCCACCTGGATCCCCTGGACCGCCTGGACCCCCAGCGCCACCACCACAACTACCAGCGGAACTCTTCTCATCGTATAGACGCCGGCGAAGCGTTGATGATTCTTCTGAAACTGTAACTGAAGATAATTTTGAAGAAGGTAAGTTGATTCACATCACTTATATGAAGATGTTTAGAAGGAAATTGTTCTGATATGCGACGAAACTGATTAATTCGTCGGTTGGTACTGTAATTATTACAATATAAACTACAAGTTTTCCAATAGCAAATTGTAACACTCACCTTAACACCCCTACACTTCAGATGAAGAGATCGAGTGGGCGAAGGAGATCATGACAGGTGTTATAGCAGCTCACACAGCGCTTGAGGCAGCTAGACGCCCGCGAGGAACGAGGGGCAACCCAGCGCTGTCCTGCCGAGATCTACGTACTTCACATTCCAATTTGACAGATGGTAACTTACTCCAATATCCTAAAGCTCGCTAAACCTGATTTAATTTTGCTCAAAATTAAGCTTTTTGTCTGATGTTCTAGCTTCCAATCGTATCAGGCTTATTACTATCAGATCATATGCAATATTTAAAGTGGCTTACAAGCTCTGACACCCTGATTACCTACTTACAATCAATTCCAACATATTTTTATGAATTCATGTTTGTTTTGTTTGAAGGTTTCTACTGGATAGATGCCAGGGGTAGTATCAGTGGAAACCCAACGAAAGTCTACTGCAAAGGTCCAAGCACCTGCATCTACCCTGACGAACGTGATTCAGGAGTTTTCAACACTGACGGCACTTCGCATAAGTTCTCTCAGATGGATGATGGATACAGGGTAAACAACCACCAAAAGATCTTCAAAGAATAAGGTTGAAAGAATTAAAGCCACTTATTCGCGCCACCCACCTATTCCATCATCTAATCAATTGATGATGCCGAATGGACCGTGTGGAAGTGGATCGATATGACAGTTAGATTAGACGAAACAATCGAATTTGAAAATAAAAACGAATGGCGATATCTCTGTTGTAGGTAACGTACGATGGAGAAGGATTTGGTGCAATACAACTACGTTTCCTGAGGCTACTGTCTAAAGGAGCGAGACAGAACTTCACCTACAACTGCCTCGACACGAAAGCACCGCAAAGGTAAAAAGCACTGCTCTAGGACATTAAATAGGATTATATTTCTTCTAAAAGACTGTTTCTTATAGAAAATAAACTAACGTGTGTTATTTCAGATCTGATATACCCTCCGACCTAACAAGGATAAGCAACGTCAAGCTCTTTGGAACCAACGCTGCAGAATTTAGGGAACCACAATTGATACGAGACAGCTGCAAGGTATGAAGTTGTAGAAGAAAATATGAGATACACTTGAACGAATGTCAGAAAAATAACATAAACAAGTAGAGTTGAAGGGTCTGTTTTATCATCTTCAAGTACAGTGCTGATTAATCATTTGCGAAATAAAGTTCCTCGGCAAATAAAGCAAACTAATAAAATCAACCACCTGTTGGTGCTACTCGGCGATAGTGAAAGCCTATGAGTATAGCTGCTTTACCTGTTCATCACTAGAGAACAGCTTGATAGATTTGACTGTTATTTTTTATCAGGCAAGGTTTCTGTTCTACGAAAGAAAATGTAGAAGAATTTAGAAATCAAATGCAGAAACAATTTTTCAAATCCGACTGGCAGCTCCAGAAATTAGCGCGTTTAAACTCTTCCGCTTTATTACAATAGTATGGAAGCAACTATACATTAACTCGATGTTACAGGAAGGGTCAGGCGAGATCGTGTTGGAAATAAAGACATCGCGAACCGACCGACTACCAATAAGCGACTTCCAACCTCTACTCTTCGCAGAGGCGGACCACGAGTTCACATTTACAGTTGGGCCTGTCTGCTTCACATAGTTTAAGGATTATTTATTATGTACAAATATGCAGGGACTTTTGTAAATATGTAAATAAATTGTGACGACTAAAGGACTATTGTTTTGACATCATCCCTTAGCATTTAGGCTATTAAAAAAGCTAATCTCAAAATATCTGAGGTTTCTGAAAAAAATAGAGATTCTTTCCATTCCGAGATTTTATTCAAGTTAAATGAAAAAATGTTTGTCTTTCCGAACTATGCAATATGTATTTAAGACTTTCTACCTACGCAAGGAGTTTTCTGATACAAATGTTAAAACATAAGTTAATAAAATAACAGCTAGTTAAACAGTAGGTAAGTATTACATATTTGCTGTTCATTTTAATTTTAATAATATTAAAATTAAAAACTAACTCATCTAAAAAATCCTATTTATACTGCAAGTAACAAAATATGACTAAATCTAAAACGCAACTAACTTACAATTTATTGTGATTGATGACGATATTCTTCTATACTAGCTTTCGACCGCGGCTTCACTTTCGTGGTACCCGGATAAAAAGTAGCCTGTCCTATTCCCAGTTATTTTCTAAGTAACTATATTTAAATTTCAGCTAAATCGGTTCAGTGGTTGTCGAGTTATAGAAGAACTAACATACATGCAAACATTCATGCAAACATCCAAACTTTCGCATTTATAATATTAGTGTGATAGTGTGATTGCTTTTTGATCTCTCCAAGTAACTACAATCATTGGCTTACATTGCGTTGTAACCGTTAAATTGTTGGCCTGTTGGCCATATTCCATTCACATACCTATGTTTTTAAATTAATAGACTTTGACCATGTGGGAAAAAAGTCACAAAATACCTTAAATAAAAGAATTTTAATAAGTTGATTACCAATATTCAGCAAAAGCGCATACAATATGTTTGAACAGAGTCGTAGTTCGAATTGGGAAGAATTTTATCCTCCCTTCTTTTTCTCGCTGAATTCAATTCAATTTCTTTATCGCTTTAAGTTGGTAAGATAGTGTTGTCTTGTCACTATAAAAAAAAGCCCATGTTTCATTTCCTCATTAAAAATAAATGTGATATTTTTGGACAAAAAGTAACTAGTATGGAGAATCTAAGCGCTTATATTACACATTATTTTGTAATGACAATTGATTATAGTAAAAAACAGTCAAATACATTATTATGAAACCAAAAACGAAATTAATTCAGTCAAGGCAGTACTGTAATAGTTTACAAAATAGAGAGTTCTCTATTTACCAATAATACTCTGGAATATACAAATGAACAATACATACATTACATATTACCTTAAAATTATATTACGAACGATTATCAGTCGTAACATTTAATAAAATCAATTGTATCTGTGAAACGAGATATCCGAATGACCGTAATGTAAAAGTCACATATTTACTAAAACTTACTCGAAACCCGCCTTGGAAGAAGTGTTTGCCTCACTTTCATTGGTTAACCCAAAATTCGTTCAGTTTATGAATTAGAGAGGCTCTTCAAAATTCTATAAAACTCTCAACAACATCACATTTTACATTACGTTTCGTTCCATATTTAAAATTGAATTCAACAATTACGCCCGCGAATGTTGAATGATTCAACTTTACATTAGTGTTTTACACATAAATGCTGATTTCAATTATTCAGCCGAAATCATCAATTTCTTAAGTCTTATCGACATCTACTTCCATTGGCTCAGAAACCGTTTCATTATCGTGAGTTTTTTCGACTTCATTGTCATTTAGGGCATTAGTTTTTGATTTGTCTGTCTCTTCATTTTTTCCATTGACTTTCAAGGAGTCTAGTTTATCTGTTCCGTTATCTTCATTTGCACCAGATTCTGTGAACTTGTGGTTTGTAACTTCTACATTTTTATTGTCATCTAGAGATGTTGCATCACTGTCTATCGTTGACTTTTCATTGTTCGTATTTGTATTATCATTTTCTGTGATGCTTTTCATAGTAACATCTTCTTTTTCTGTTGAATTCATATTTGTATCATTAGGTTCAGCTGCATTGACACAGGTATCATGATTGGACTTATTTTCTACAGTATCCGTCATCTTCTCATCTACAACCATTTCCACTGAGTTAACGCTGGTCACTTCCGCAGCATTTGTATTTTCATCGGCAGTCTCCACAGAAGTAACACTAATTACTTCAGAATTTTCGCATTCAATCATATTTGTCATACCCACATTTTCAACGGTTTTTATGGAATTAGCATCAGTTGTAGCTGCATGATCACCTGGACATTTTTTGTCTGTAGCGTTAGTGTTTTCATTATTAGGTTGTTCTGCAATGTTATCTTCGACATCTTTATTTCCCTCATCATCAGATGAAGCTAGCAGTATATCCTCAACAGACTCATTATATTCATCATTATTGCTTTTATTGATTTTCTTTTCAATGCCAGTTTCAGAGCATTCGATTTCAACCAGATCATCAACTGATTCTTTAACTATTTTCTTTTGGGAGTAGCTCACTAATTCATTTTCATGTTCGTCATTTTTCTCTGATTCAGAATAACTGGAATTTTCTATACTTATGACGTCACAATCCCGCTTTTTATTATCACCGCTTGATAGTGTATCAGAGATAGCTATTGGAGATTCTGAATCAGAGGATTCAAGGGTGGACGAGTTAATTACATTAGAATGTAATTTTTGCAATAAATGCAGTTCATCTATATCTGAATCTATTGCACTGCTATCTTCACTGAGCGTTTGGACATTATCAGAGCCAGTTGCATGTGCTTTAGTTTGTTTTTCTGGTAGAGCACCTTTTTCAGGATCATTCTGTTTTATAAACAAGGGATCTTTTTCATTATTTACTGCTTCTGCTTGGATTTCTACATTAGGTTTTTCAGGCTGTTCAGTCTCTTTTAGATCTGTGTCTTGAGATTTATCTTTTCCAGGCTCTTTAGTTTCAACATTACTTTTATGTTTTTCTTTCGCTTCGACTTTTCTAGATTTTTTCTGTAATAATCGCTTTAGTCTTTCTTTTCTTTTCTCCTTGGAATCGGGGGAGTTACTCTCTTCTGCTTGCTCCTCGTCGTCTGTCTCTACAGGCGACTCATCAGCCTCTTTGTCTCCTATTTCCACCGCTTCAAGATTTAGCTGATTCTGTCTATCAGCAAACCTAAAACAGAATAAAAATACCATCTTGGATACTGTTTTTGAAATAATTATAACAATAATAAAACTTTACAATCAAATAAACAAAATATACCTACATAAACAATTAAAGTCGATTAAAACTAGTATTCTCATATTATTTTCAATAATAAATTATACAATACTTTTTTCTACTTATTTCTTAGTTTTACTGATTTATATACTTACAATAATGTTTGTCATTACTATTCATGATTCCTTCAGAACATAAGTTTTGAATTTATTAAAACTCAATCGTGATGCATTTGTTTAGCATCTATATTTGGATTGGGAGTTTGCAATGGGTCTTCCATATCAGAATAGATATTTTCACTCTAGACTAGATTATTGACCTTTGAAAAATTTTTTATGTGATTTCTAGGTAAATCACTTGCAAGTTATCCAGGAACCCTCTCTTAATAAAGAAAAACAAATTATAAGTGCCCTCAAAAATGGTAAAAACAAGTCTATCTTCAGAATGTTATGGTAATGATTTAATAAATGTGATATTAAACATTTAACGCAAAGCGCTCGTAGGGCGTAGCTTGCTTAGACGTTCTTGATAGATCGTTAAGTTAACCGATTTTCTGAGCGGTCACAATTTGGATGGGTGACCGCAAGTGGCATTAACAACTCGGAGGTTAAATTGTCGGTCCCGGCTTTTAAGTCGTTAAGCCATGACGGAGGCCTTTAGGCGGCCTAAAATCTCCGTCACTAGAGTTGGCTACTAGCTCATATAAGTTTACTTACTTTATTATAACAGTAGCAGGTAATTTACTAAGGTATTATGCACTTATAGCCGTTTTGGTCGAGAGGATCAGTACCTCGACTTTCGATCCGAAGGTCGTGGGTTCGAAATCTGGCCGTGCATCAATGGATTTTTCGTTTCTAAAAAAATTATATGCGCATCAACACGAGCTCTAAACGGTGAAGGAAATCATCGTGAGGAAACCCGCGGCTCAGTCAGCCCCACACGTACTGACCATGTCTTTCCTGTGGATATGGTCGGTTAAGCTGAGAGGATGGTTTATGTGCTGGGCAAGCCTACTCCATCTCAAACAATGTCTCAGGCACTATACATACAGTGTCTCGTTAAGTGTAGACAAAGATTGCCTCCTGACACTGTAAAAATCATCTAGTAAAGATGTAAAGGCCTTAGTTTTATGCACTTACTTGTTGAGTACTTCACTTTCCTTCCTAGTTGCTTCTCGCCTGTTATCTTCAAGAGCCTTCTTCAGCTCATCGCTTTCCTCAGCGGGGTCTAATTCGGACTGGATCCGAGAAGCTGCTAACCTCCACTCGTTCTCCTGTCTACGTCTTTGTAGCTTTTTGCCGCATCTTGTGAATAAATCACGGGCTGGAATAAACATAGAAAATTAACAAAGCTAATCTTACACATTTCTCTACAGAAAAGCCGGAAGAAAAGCCGCGAGTGCAAGAGAGAGGCAATGCGAGCCTGGGCCAGCGTGTATACGCGCTTTAAAGGTTAAATTTTGGAGCATTGGCCACGTCACTTGCCCATAATCCTGACATAATCAATGACAAAACTCAGCATAACAGTCTCACCTTCTTCCATAATATCAGCTTCATTCCAACACAGCTTATCTTCCTGATTAGCGTCTCTCACACATCGGAGCACATCATGGAAGTCAGGGAAGGGTAATGGTGTTCCGATCGGGACCTTCTTATTGATCCATTTCTCTAATCTCTTTGCTGGACCCTTGGGTTGGCCGGGGCGCGCGTCTATTTGGACCCGCGGCTCCGACGGCATCTTTGTATTGGTCAGCTGGCAGAACTTTGCATGTACCCGGATCATTCTCTCCTTGTATCTGAAATGGAATAATAAAAACTAAGTCAAAGTTAGTTTAGTGCCTTGTCTTCTTTTCAGGGATCCATCCTCTTAAAGGTACGCACACCTATCCACATCGTTTGAATCTGGCAATTCGTGCGAAGTTTCATACGATTTCTTATAAAGAATTCTAAAATTTGTTTCAGTCGATTCGTTGGGCGCGTTCGGTCCGGCAGGTATGCGTTTAACTTAAATCTTTTTAGTAAATTGTCAAGCTTAGGGTTGTTAGTTAGGGTTGTTAGTTCCCATCCTTACTTATGGTGCCCAAACCTGGTCTTTGACGGCTCTTCAAAGGTCCAAACTCGGGGTTTGCCAGAGAGCGATGGAGCGTAGCATTTTGGGGGTAAAACTAACAGACCGAATTAGGAACACAATGCTACGCTCGAAGACAAAAATCGCCGATGTCAACCAAAAAGTTGCCAAATTGAAGTGGGACTGGGCAGGTCACGTGTGCCGTATGCCGGAAGAATTGTGGGCTAAGGTTACCACTGAGTGGGTCCCACAAGGCGTTAAGCGGCCTCGTGGTCGGCCCAAGCGGAGGTAGCGGGACGAACTAGACGACTACTCCACTAACTGGCCGACAGAAGCCTTGCACCGGGGTGAATGGAAAAAGGGAAGGGAGGCCTTTGCCCAGCAGTGGGATCCAGTGGGCTGATTAGATTAGATTAGATTAGATTAGGGTTGTTAGTAATGCATAATAATATTTATCCTTGTGAATTTGTTAATGATATTGTGAATTAGGCAGTTTTCACAATGTCACATTTTCATAGCTCTAAATGAGCAGTCTCAATGAGAAAACCTAAAAACTAGACGATTCCGAAATTCCACAATGATTCATTATGAAAAAAAAATAGAAAGTAGAAAATACAGTAAGCACTAGATAAATAAGTAATGGAGAGATAAAATAAAACGCAAAGCTATTTTCACATGTAAAAAAGCTTATTAATGATACAGATAATATGGGGTGTAAGGTGTAACTAAAAAAAGATGAAAATGCAACTAAAGCAAATCAATTTATCTCTCCACACACCTTTTTAATAGTTCACTTGTCTCAATGGGCTGAACACAATCCTTATCTTCCTCTTCACTGTGTAAAGAGCAAAAGTTTATTTTAACATCATACTTTTATAATTCAAAATTAATTGATAAAAGCTAAAAAAGTGTAGATTGAAGTTTCCAATTGTAAATAGTGTCTTTTAATTCTTAAAACTGAATTATAATCAAGCTAAAATATTTATCTAGTGCTTCTATTGAAAGTCGGAGTTCAAATGAATATAAAAATTACTCTAAGAATTCATCTGCAAGGATTAAATTACAGAAAGATTTTTATTTACTTACATTTATTTTTAATATGTGTTGAAAATGTTTGCTGCCAAAATCACCAGAAGTAACTCATACAAACTTACTTTACATTTTTACTTACTTTCCTTGTGTTTTCTTATTACTTACATAAACACTGAATTTAAAAAAAAAACAATGATACAAACCTTTCAGTGAGCAAATAGACTGAATCCTCCTCATCATCAAAATCCACTTCTTGCTCTTCAAGTTTCTGTATAGCTCTGTGGAGTTTCTTCAGTGTCTTTTCCAGTTTACGAATTTGTCTTTGGCGTTTAGAATCAAACTCACTCTCTTCTCCGTACAATAGTTTCTCTTCCTCTGAAAATAATGATTTGCATTTTATGGTGCATATAATTGAAAACAAACAGCGCCTAAGCCTGCGCTAAGCCTATATTTTAATATATAGTTACAACATTTAAGTTATCACTTGTGTCATTTCAAAGAACTGGAAATAATAGGGGTTAGATTTTCTAAGCAAATGAAATTACACAATCACTGGGTAACTGAACAGAAATCTACCTAAAATAAATTGTTAGAAATTTTTCAGACACATCCAATGTTTTACTTTTACCTTTGAATTTACCTAAGACTGTAATTAAATTGACCATAAAAATCAAAGTAGGTTTCTTAAACTCACCTTTATTTACAGTAACCACATTCACAGGTTGTGATTTGGCTATTTTCCTTTGCAAATTCAGCTCATCAACCACATCTTTGATGTACAAATACATTTTTTCAGGACCTGTCTTCATAGCATTTATTTTACTAGATACCATGTCCGTAAACACTTCAGACTCCGTGTAATCCTTTGGAACCTGTTTGTAGTAAGCTTTAATCTTCTTCTCAACTATCTTTTTCATATCCTCAGAATTTTCAAGCCGAAAACAGAGATCAATGAAGCTTTGATAAACTGGATGGAACTCTCCAGGAGCCGTAACAGTTTTATCATCAATTGATTGTGGTTTAATGGTTTCAGTTTTTTGTTTTGACAATGGATTAAAAAGACTTCTGTTGTTCATTTTCAATGGCAGTTTTGGTTGTAGCTTTTTCTTTGGTGTACTTGTGTGGAAGCTTTCTGCTGGTTTTAATGGAGATTCCTCTATTTCAACAATCTCTGTCTCAACCACATCTTGTGAATCAGTTTTTTCATTCTGCTCAGGGTTGTCTACTGGGGTCAGTTCAATTTCTATCTCAACAGATTCACTTTCCTTTTCATTTTGCTTTGGATATTCTAATTTCTTTTTGCTGTTTTTCTCTTTAGTTGCAGTGGTTTCTTCATCACTGCCACTTGCATCATCTGGTTTGTTAGATACTCCTTTCACAGGGCTGTCATCAATAGTGATAGCCAGCTCAGAGACCTCATAAGCTCTTTTATTCTTCTGTGGTTTAGCAGGACTGTCCTCAATGGTTATTTCAATGTACTGTGGCGTTTCTGGTTCCTTGTTATTTTGCTCTTCCATATTAGTAATTTCTTTTTCTACCATGGTTTCATTTTCATCCTCCTTCATATTTTTTTCTGTTGAACTAGCCTTGTCTGTGCTAGTCTTTTCTACTTTTTCTGACTTTTCTTTTAAAACAGCAGATTTATCAGCTGTTTTGTCTTGTTCCTCTGGCCTCAAGTACCACTGTGGCCCAGCAGAGCTTGGTGCAGAATCTTCTTCATCAAGATCTACATATACCATATCTCCTACAGCCTTTTTGTTTTTAATAGCAGCATTGTTTTTTTTAGCTTGTATATTGACAGGATTTGGTCTCATGCGCTTGGCTGCAGATTGTAATTGGCTAGTTCGTTTGACTGTTATACCAGGCGGTAGTGGGCCTATAGATAATGGTTGTACTACAGGGGTTGTGGAGATTCCCTGAGCAATTTTAATAGGCATTTTACCAGTAGGTATGCTAGGTATAAATCCTATTTTTTTAATAACTGGTTTCATTGACACGGCAGGTTTGATAATAGGCAAAGCACAAGATTTGATTGTTCTCTGAAGGATCGGTTTCTGCAGAATATTCTTCCCATTCACGGTGCTTTTGGTTGCAAATGGATTTGATAGTTTGTGAGTGGAACCTGACACTTTAGTTACTGTTATTGCTTTACCTTTTGTTAATGATATTGGATTTATTTTATTATTACTAGCTGGTTTTATGGTTAGTTCAGGAAGCTTGTTTGGTATTTGCACCATAACATTTTTCATTGGCTTTTTCTGCAATAAATTTATTTTGAAAATTAGTAAGTAAATTATGATTTTAGAGGACCTATTTGTCTATCCTGAAGGTCGTAGGTTCGAATCCCGGCCGTGAATCAATTGATTTTTCGTTTCGGAAAGTTTGAGCGATGAAGGAAAACATTGTGAGGAAACCTGCGGCTCAAGCAGCCCCACACATTGTGATTATATCTTTCCTGTGGAAATGGCTGAGGCAGTTTAGGTGCTGGGCAAACTACTCCGTCCATCTCAACAATGTCCCAGGCACTAGTGTTCCGTTACGTGTAGGCAAATATTGCCTCCTGACACTGTTTCTAGCATCTAGTAACAGATGAAAGTCGATCTGTCTATCCTCCGTTCATATTCTATGTGTCATTCAGTTCGTTACCTTCTTGGGAGCCGGCTCCTTCTCATCGTCCGAAGACCCCAATTCGATCACGTCTTCATCCGGATTTGCCATCTTGAACAGCACTGTTCTATTTACGAGAACTTACAACTTCGACATTATTCATATTCTGGCACGGCTTAATCTTCTTAGATCGCACAAAACTCTGCATCGAACAATACAAATTTCTATAAATTGGTTAATTTTCCACTCCAGCGTTATATTGGCTTGATAAAATAGAAAACAGAGACGGCCAGCAAGCGCACAAACAAGAAAAGGCAAGAAGTGTTGCCAACTCCAATAAATCCGCGTCACTAGATTCAATTCAATCTGAAAAGTCGCTTGAAAGAAAGTCGCTAAAACATGCCCAACCAAGGTCGCATTGCCTCTCTATCGCTCTCGCCTTGCATCGATTCGCCTTCTCACTCGCGCTTGCCTAAGCTGGCCTAGGCTGGCCCAACATGGTGTTTGAGCCTTTTTAAAACTGATTCTAACCAGGAGCGGGGAGGGCAAGGGGGGGGAGGAATTGTGTAACATAACGTTTGATAAATCATTGGTACAATCACAAATTGATGTTTTATGTAATCATAATTTGCTAGGAATTTTTGTTCAGTACCTACAAATAATAATGTCCTAATCCCTATAAATATTTTAAAAAATAATATATTATTAAGTAATAATAATAATATATTATTATTTCGTAAACTTAATTACAACGGCAGTCTACCTGCTTAATGATTAGACATCATTAATTTGTTTTTCAAACTGACTTTTTGTCCTTTCCACCTTTTCATCCATAAAACTGTTTTAAATTATTGCAGGCTGACGTCCAAAATTCACCAGAAAGTCAAAACAAAAAAAAAACTTTGTCGCTAGAAATAGCGACTTTTGCTAGTGTTTCAAAAGTCGCTATTTCTAGCGACAAAGTTATGAAATTGGCAACACTGAAGGCGATTTAGGCTTGCTTGTTGAATAAATATCGATACATCGCAATATCGATAATTTTAGTTCGATTTATAATTTTGCATTATTGCGATACCAAATCAGGAGGAACGACGACGATTGCTAATGGATTCTATGAAATATCCATTAACGAAAAACGTAACAAAAACGATATATTCATTCATAGGTGGCCGCACACCAATCTGCGCCGAAAGAATCGACCAAAATGAATTTTAGAATTCTCTATAAGAAATCGTATGAACCTCACACACTCCCTGCCCGCGTCGAATCGCCCGATTTGACAGAATCAAGGAGTAGAGTCAGCGTCAGCACTCAAGTCCTACGGCAAAAGCGGGAACTAATTGTTTTATTTACTATAATATGCTCTTTTATTCACGGTCGTTCAGTTGTTCTGGTGTGTAGAAATTTTCTACACACCTCATGCGTGGTTCGAGGGGGGGGGGTGTTCATGGGGGTCATGACCCCCCCAAAATCCTTGACCAACCTCTACTAACCTGCAAAAAAATTGGTTGGTATGTAATGTACTAGGTAGCATAAAGCGTGACCCCCCCCCAAAATCAAAGTGCTTAAAGCGTGACCATCCCCCCAAAAATCAAAGTCTGTTAGAGTGCGCCGCAAACTTTATGGCGGCTGAAGTGCGCAGCAAATTCGACTTTGCGCAGGTACAGTCAACGCAATTGCGGGGAGGTGAAGGCGGTGAGGGGCGGGGCTAGGCGGGCTATCTAGATAAAGTTTACTTTATTCTATTGCGTTGACTGTACCTACGCAAAGTCAAATCTGCAGCACACTTCAGCCGCCATAAAGTTTGCGGCGCACTCTACCACCCCTGTTAAAATTAAGGAACATAGAGTAGGATTCGGCACTCAAGTCCAACGGCAAAAGCGGGAACTAATTGTTTTATTTCCTTTAGTATGCTCTTTTAGTCAAGGTTGTTCAGTTTTTCTGGTGTTTAAAGCTAGCTAACGAACGTACAAACTAGCATATTATTGTTCAAGCCTTATTTGGACAATTAGTAATTCATTACATAACCTAGTTCTGCGATAGCAGCGCCGCGTCTATCGGACTTCAGTGCTGACGCTGACTCTAGCGCTAAATGCGCACTCTAAAGCTCTAGTAAATTAGAACTTTATTCCCTAAATTATTTCTAAAATTGCTCTTTATTTTTTATAATAGGTTCTAATTCTGCATTAAAAATACTTACCTTCGTTTTTTTTTAAGATTTTCGTACAATAAAATAAACGTACATTGTGCGTGTAAACGCAGCGTTATATCTTTTATATACATAATCTAACCTAAATTCTCAAAAGAATTTAATTAAAAATCGAAAATCGATAAACTTGATGTTATTAACGAGGTACCTCACTAAAAGTCTATGCTAAATTTCCATCGCATTTCGATAACAAAACTCTTTGCCGTATAGATAGATATCTCTTTGCTCTCCCTTCCCTGAGGCGCATGTCGGATAGGATTGGAGAAAAAAAGAAACTTAGTAAGCGCTGATTGGTTAAATGCTTAGATTTTGTTTATGTAAAATAAATCGACCAATAAAAATTTGCACTTTTCACAGAAAAATAGAAGTCAAAGTCAGTCATTGATTGAACTTGAAAAAAGCTGTCAAAATATTAATAACTTGGATCGTGGCTTTATTTCTATTTTCTATTTTATCGATTAGTTAGGACAATGATTAAACTATTTTCTTTAAAACAACAAAAGAAAGATGAAGAAGGCACAGCAAGAGCTGGAGGTTCACAGAAAAGAGCGTCAGCAGCGCAACTACGGATTACAAAAGGTACTCAACCAAAATGATGGACCTATTTTGGTTCAATTCGTCTTTTGGATAAAAATAATCTCGTTGTTTGTTGTGAGAGAAAACAAGCGTAGTTTATGCATCATGAACTATATTGGTCGCTTTGATTAAAATCATTAATAATATCATTACAAGTTCGCCTCTATTGGGCGAAGTTTACGTACAAAGTGTACCTTCATAGAGGAAAATTTGTTTCCAGATTTGAATGAACTAAATTTGCCTAAGACCTGCAATACAGAATTTCCTGACCCAGATGATCTACTTAATTTCAAATTAATTATATGCCCGGATGAAGGTTTTTATAGAGGAGGACGATTTGTATTTAGTTTTAAGGTAAGTATCTGCACGCTATATCTCTTTATGTATGCTTTTCAATTCTTCAAAAGACAATTTTAAATAATGAATTTTTAGGCCAGGTTATAAGGTCAAGTTACCTAGTCTAAGTTAATGATTGTATGGTAGGTATGGTATGACTCACTTTTTTTGTGTAATATACCTACATTATTAGATAAATTTTTTGTGTAATCATGGTTTTGAAAGTTTATTTTAACCTATTTGAATCTAGGTACCTATGTACAGAATACAGATACAGAATACAGAGTACAGATACAGGCTTTGACAGTTGTCTGAGACATGTGTAGGGCCACTATAATCAGACCCATTATTTGATTCACGCCTTGATAGCTAGCTAATGGCAAAATCCAAAATAATGTTGCCAGACCCAGGCCAATAGTGTTGAATTCAGTGAATCAAGTGAGTGAACATTGTCACTGACCTACATATTCTTTTCTAGATTTTCCATAATCTATTTGTTATCCTCAACACACACTTTTCACACATAGGATCACTTATGAAAGATGTTTAAAGTTAAACCCTGGTTGAACAATGTCCTGTCTTTATTTGTGGATAGTGACAGAGACGACAGGACGTTGTTTAACCAGTGTTCAACTTTACACATCTTTCATAAGTAAGGGGTTTAATCCACATTTATACAGTCCATCCATCTGGACTGTTCACAATATATTGAAAATAATTTTTGACATTTTTCAGGTAGGCCCAAATTACCCGCACGAGCCACCTAAAGTAAAATGTGAAACAGCTGTATATCACCCTAACATAGATCTCGAGGGCAATGTCTGTCTCAATATACTCCGAGAAGACTGGAAACCAGTTCTCACAGTCAACTCTATAGTCTATGGGCTCCAGTATTTATTCTTGGTAAGTACAAATTACACTGTTGAGAGGAACAAGTGGGAGATCTAAAAGGATGGCTGGCAAGATATGGACGAGCCTTTTGCCTCGCAGTGGGACAATCTAGGTTATTAAAAAAAAAGTTTTGTTTTGCTGTTGTGACTGTCAAAAATGTAATAGAAAAAGAAGAATTTTAAACCGGTTAGGTTAGAATTAGAACCTACTTACAAAGAATAATCATACCCATTTGAATCTGCTCTTCCCATTTATTTATATTTACTAATTTTCCAAGTACTTTGATTTAACTGTAGTGGGCACAATTTAACCTCTCTCTTGCTGGAATGTAGATCTCAATGAGACACATGATTTTCTATTGTGTCTGAAATCCCAGCACAGGAGAGGATCCATGAGAACAGAATCGCTCTCATGGATTACAAACAACTAGTGAAACGTGAATGTGTCTTAATATTTGGAAGTACCTCTGACTTTTCCCGATTAGGCAAACAGTAATCGCATGGGCGTAGCTATAGCTTTGTTATGGGTGGGGTACAAGGGTTCCAAAATACAAAGATCTTTGTTATGGGTTCCAAGGGTTCCAAAATACAAAGATTGGTTAGGTTTCCCCCGAATTTAATGGGGTTCAAGGGTTTCAAATTTTTTTCTTTGGACATCATGAGCCACCTGTATCACAGATATCCCATGTCGGATACAAATTATAAATATCTATTCCGCGAATTTATTTTTTTATCTTACTAAGGGGGGTCCGCACCCCCTAAACCCCATCGCTACGCTGATTGCTCTCGTCAGTGCTAGACAATCAGTATCCTTATTTCATTGTAATAAAGATCACTCGCCTATCAGCGCTGATGGTGAGCGTGAGACTAAAATCAGCCTTAGAGACGTCAGCTGACCGTCAGCCGCTCACTGTTCGCCTAATCGGGACGCGCCATGCAACTTGTAAGTCTATCACACACTCAAGCGCTGATATCGCTTTGTTTTTGTAATGCATCATGGCGACGGATAATTATTCTGATAAAAAACTAATAATAATACGCCAAAAACATGTACTTTTCCTTAACTTTAAAGATTTTATTATAAAGATTAGATTAAAATATTTTCAGTTTTATGCTGACATAGGTAATAAACCTGTGAAATCATAAAATAAAACCCTACATTCATCATCATCATTGGCCTTTAAACATGATGATTTAGGTGGCGTCATTAAAAAAAACCCTACATTAGTGATATGTACGTGAATTGACATAAATTATCATCGTACGTTGACGTTTAAACGATATGATCAGTTTCAGCTGGCCATATCATGAAATACAACCATTTCATGAACTAGTAGGCCACACCACATCATGATGTGATCAATTTTAAAGCCGGCTCTACACTCGCGGCGCGAACGCCCGCGAAAGCCCGCTACAACAGCGATAACACGAGTGTTGTTCACGCCTTCTCGTTCGTGCTTCGCGCAGTTCCCCGATCAGTTTCGTGCAAACGAGATGGCGTGAACAACATCTACACTACACTCGTGATTTGCGCCGCGAGTGTAGAGCCGGCTTATGATCTGCGGAGCTAAAAACGTCGCTATTGCAGTATCGCGGTGAAGGAATTGAGCTATTGCCGTCTCTTTTCACTCTCAGTCAATGAAAAGAGATGGCAATAGTTCAATTCCTTCACCGCAACTCTGCAATAGCGACCATTTTAGCTCCGCTGGCCACAATGACATAAACAGTTTCCAAAACCACAAAAAATATTTTCACCGAGATAAGGCAGAATAAGTTTTTTAATAAAATTAATATTTTTCAAGTAAAATGGTTTTTGTAACCGCGAGTTACCAGCGGGCCGCTGTATCAGTATCACAATAGGAATTGCAATTCATATACCTATGCCATTCTTGTCACTCGCAGTCTATGAAAAGAGACGGCGTATAGTGCAATTCCTATTGTGATTCTCCTATAACGACCTTTTTAACACCGCTGATTCAAATGAGCCTAACTAAACACGGGTATTTTAAATCATAGTCACTGAGAAGTTCCGTTGTGCAGCTCCTGAATCTATAATCAGATCAGCGGGCTTGAAAAGGTCCCTATGCAGAATCACAATATAGGAATTGAACTCTATGCCGTCTCTTTTCATTGACTGAGAGTGAAAAGGGACGTCCCTTTTGCCGTCCGGACGGCATATAGTTCAATTACTATATTGTGATTCTGCATAGCGACCTTTTTAAGCCCGCAGCTCTGCTGAACTGAAGGCTGACAATGAAATATTATGGTAATAGCCATAATATTGCATTGTCAGCATTGAAAGGCTACCCACATCCCACCACATTTAAACCTATTGTTGAGGGCGAGTCAATGAGTGAGTGTACCAAAACTCGATCAGTGTTCAATCGATATAAGGAAGTAGTAGAATTTAGTTGCAATATTTGACCCATAAATACTACAAGGCAAGTGAAACAAATGTAAGGAAGTACATAGTTCAAAGTTTAGTTGCAATATTTGACCCATAAATAGGCAAGTGAAATAAATGCTTGTAATAAGAAACACATGATACTACTAAAATTGTAAACGATTGATGGTGTAATCAATCGTTGTAATTATAGTAGCGCGTACGTAACTTTCCGCTGATTGATTAATTCTTCGAAACCGTTCCAAGTTTACTCAAATAATTCTCGTTTCTAATAGCGCATCTATGTTCAGTTCAATCAGTACAATTTAAATTAATTTATAAGTAAGTAGGTGTTTATTTATAAGTATTTTAAGTTTTTAAATAGTTAGGCCTAAAGGACTAAAGCTCTAAGTCAAGCTAATACTTTATTTATATCCTCTGAATTATGATCAAAAGCTCCCTGTAGTTTCATACTTCGAAATTTCTAACGAGCTTTACAACACATACAAGGATATATCAGCTCCAAAGTGGTAATACCACGTAATCCCAATACCAATGAATGAAATTTTAATTTAGAATGAATCCAGAATTCGTTATTTTATGAGCTTTTCCTCAAAGACTCGTTCATTTTCACAAGCTTAGTTAGTTCTTCGAGAATTGCTAGAAGCTCGATGAGTTAGTTTCATCCTGTCTCGGTATCTGGTATCTGTCAGTAATCACATCTTGCAAGTTAAATGGCCATGCCGATTTTGTATGGGACGTTGGTGCCTTTTTTATATCGCGCGGCCATCAACCACACATCAAAATATAAACTCTTAGGAGTATAGTGAACAATATTGTGAGAACAGTATACAGCTTCACTCAGTCAGGACCGAGTTATACAGGGTGAGTTTTTCAAGAGTACCTCTAGGGCCAAATCTGAAACTATTAGCAATAGCGAAAAACACTCAAAGGAGTCTCATAAGCGATTTTGATAAAAAGTAAAACTGCATCATTACATTTTGAAAATAATCATTTTCCTGGCCAGAAATCGAACCTGTTGGTTGAAAAAAAAACTTTTTATATTATTATACCATCCGATAGTGTAGATAATAACGATTAATTTCTGAGAAGAAACTGCATGCGCTAAAATAACAGTAGAATATCTGTGTTTGGACTCATTTGAATCAGCACATCCTTACCCATGAAAGCTTGGTTTTTTTTTCTTCAAAAATTACTTGCTTCACTTATAGGTACTGGTAGGTAGATATTTCCCAGAACAGAGTCATATTCAGCGTTCCCTATTTCTAAATAAACGCGTCATTGCTAAGTTTTGAATGAATGACGTCGCGTTTTATCACTTCACAAAAATAATAAAAGAGTGGGCGTCTAACAGATCGTTGATGCGCGAATAAAAATTTTAGTAAGGACTTACTTATTGATGAAATCATAGTAGTCATTGTGAAATGTCTCATTCATTATCTATTTGATAACAATATGTATCGGACTGATTACGCTTATTAGATGGCAACCTTGTTCATTCCAATGGATGGCAATTACGAACTATTGCGAATAATAAATGACTGCTCAAATCTTGTTGAAGTGTTTGCAATAGCCTGCTCTGCCATCATAGTAATTTAGATATAATTGTTCCAGGAACCAAATCCGGAAGACCCGCTGAACAAGGAGGCCGCCGACGAGTTGCAGAGCAACCGGCGGCTATTCGAACAACACGTGCAGAGAGCCATGCGCGGAGGCTACGTAGGCTCCTCCTACTTCGAGAGATGCCTCAAATGATCACCGATCTACCAACAAACTATAAATAAAACAATCTCATTTTCATTTCAAGCATTTGAATGTACATGCAGCCCCAACGGGGAGGAAAAACACAGTCGGAATGAAAAGCTAAATAAATTATTAATCAGCGAACATAGTTTCAATATAGTTAAGTATAGGTGGCGCTGTTCTTGTTTAAGTTCGATTAAGTACAGATGGCGCTTAAATATTTAGCTAATAAATTCTTTGTAAAAATTCATGGAACATAACATAGCTTTAACAATTATATTTTCTGAACTTAGAGAAACTTGTTTTAGTGATGATTCAGGATGACTTAAGCTGTCGCTAGGCAGATGAGCCTCGATTGTGGTCCTGCAGAGGAATATGACCCGAAATAATTTGCATACGTTATGGAGTGAATGGCACGAGGTTACGTCGACGAGACGGGGCGCCAGCGGAGGGCAACGGCGCGGTCACAGAATAACGGCTAGTGAGAGGCGGCGCGCGGCGTGAAGTGAGCCGCGAGCGTCCTGCAGGCAGCGGCGGTTGATTCACTGCTGCCCGAGCGCCAGTCGCGCCCGCCACTCGCCACGCCAGTCTCCTCGCGACCCTCGGCCGGCACGCGTCTCGCTCGCCACGCGCCCTCACCGCGTGCTATCCACAACAGAACAGTTTCGACACGCCGCTTGCGAAAGTCTGCGCGATGATATACAAGTGAGAGCCGACATCGGACGCCAGGGTAACGCTCATCGCACACGGTGAGCCACTTCACACGAGAGACATTCGAAACTCTCACGGACGGGGGGCGCGCGACGCCTGATACTCGCACGCGTCGAGACAGACTTCCATTACTGCCACGGAGGATCGAAAACCAATTTTTAATGTGTCAAGTGAGCATAGCTTATTGCTGCTACGTCAGATCGCGGAACGCCACGAGCAGGAACTACAAGGTTATGCAGATGAGTTCTGAACGCTTCTACACCAGGGGTAACCAAAAGACCATTCACAACTTTAATAAACTTTAACGTTCGGGTACCGTACGGTGTCTAGTGCTTAAATATCGTTTTCTTTAATAAGTTATCTTCGGGAATCGCGATCGCTAATTGCTAATTTCTGTGAAAGTCAGTGATAAGGATCGGAGTCGCGTGTGAGTCGGCGAAGCGAGCGGTTACCTGGATACCATGTCGGCCAAACAAGAGGAGACGCTGCTCTCGCGCTGCGAGATTCCCATCATCGACCTCGCGCATATCGGTAAGTACAGTACTATACTACATCAGGTAAAACAGCCTCCGAAACGCATTCAAAGCCTTGCAACATGAGTAAGGCTACGTTCAGATGACAAGCGTTCAACGCGCGTTTCGATAACGCGCGTTTACAACTACATACTTTTTATTCAGGCCGTACACATGCTAGCGCGCGTTTTAATAACGCGCGCGTTGACGCTGCGCTAGCGCTCGACTGTTGTCAACGCGCGTCAACGCGCGCTTTGAGATCATTGGTTTTCTATGTTTCCGTTCAGTTGAGCGCGCGCTTTCGACGCGGATATACACATTTTAGGGACCAGTTCGTTCAGAAATCGTCCGAAATGGCCGCGACAACGCGCGTTCAACGCCTGACAAGCGCGTGTCATGTGAACACTATACAAAAATTTAGCGCGCGTTGAGCGCGCGTTGAACGCTTGTCATCTGAACGTAGCCTAAAAACGCCTATTATGTACGGCATCTACCTGACCCTTGTTATTTAAGGGCCCTTGCGTGTTTGAGCCGAGCGAGCACGACAGCTGTGTGTGTCGTTTCATTTGTTGTCATTATATTCTTGCCTGACAAGTTCAAAGGCCGGACTACAGACATAAGCGACTACGGATACGGATACAGTCATAGTAAAAAATACCACTTTAATGCAAAAACTACTTTAAAAGACAAAATTACCCATGTTTGATCTGATCACGCACAGTCGGATGCTAAGCATAAAATGAATACAAATAAACAGTCTGAATTCTGTGAAGCGATGAGTAATCACTGTATAAGTAGTAGCAGGATATATGCGAATTATTAACTATTTTCCGTCCTGATAGATAATGTAATAAACATTTTAAAATAACATTCTATATACCTACCTATAGTATTCCATATAGGTACTTACATTAGAAATCAACTGGACGTAGTTATGCATAAAGGATCCAATCCACACAATGATAGTTTTGAGAAAAAGCAGTTTTTGTTTAAATTGTGTATAGAAAAAAAGTTATGATTAATTTTAACAAAGTTTGTTTACAATATTGTACAAAATACTGTTTCCTATGTATGTAAGTATAATTTCGGAGAAAAATATTAATATTTATAGTATTTTTTTTTTAAAAACCCACTGGTTCCTTTTAGCAAAACTGCTCATGTGTGGGTTGGTTCCTTATTAATTTATTCTGTTGTTGAATATTAAATGCATAAAATAATAAATAATCATATTATATTTTGTGAATTTTATTTAAAAAGAAATATCTTAGGTTTAACATGAAAAAAAAACTATAAAAATAATTTATTTCAGTAGGCTACATTCATTTTAGCCTAACTTTCCTCTACTTCAAAATCAAGTTGACCTGAAAACCCTTCTAAATCGTCTTCTATGGCTTCATCTCCTACCAGATTCACGTAAAAGTCTTTTGACCTCTAAAAATCGCTGAAACAGGAAGACCTGTCACTAATACGAAGTTAAAAGACCTAAAAGGTGCTACACTTGATTCCGCAAGAACCACACCACTTTTACGTGAATCTGGTAAGAGATGAAGCCCTAAAAGACGATTTAGAAGGTTTTTCAGGTCAACTTGATTTTGAAGTAGAGGAAGATTGGGTTAAAATGAATGCAGCCTAGTGAAATATGTATTTTTATAGCTGTTTTTCATGCTAGACTTAAGATATTTCATTTAATATAAAATTCACAAAATATAATTAAAATTAGGTACTTATTGATTACCTTAGGTATTTTATTCATTTAATATTCAAAGAGCAACTAGTGCAACGAGAACTAACCCACAAGAATGATAAAAAAAAATACTTTTACAAAGAAACATGTGGTTTGGTTCCTTACAGAAAAAAATAAATTTGTAGATTTTTCAGATTTCTGGGGTACCACAGAGCATGGATCTTTTTAGTTTATTGTACAAATGTTGTTATGTGGGTTGGTTACTTTGTCGAGAAAATGTTTTGTTAAGTCAAAATTGTCAGATCACTTTGATATTTACAGGGTTAGTAGAAGGTGGATTTTAAAAGCTTTCCGTATACTTAACTCAATTTTGACATGAGTGTGGATTGGTTCCTTTATGCATAACTACGTCCAACTTAAAGATTAAACCAGCACAATGACGTAGAAAGTAGGAAAAAGTTGAACATCTCTGTCTGTGATTTCTTTGTACCTACCTACTTAACTTACAAGTCTTGCATTAGTTTATTATGCCACAGTTGACCGACAATCCAAAATCCTTGAATTCTGAGACAGCATCGTAATGCCAGTTTACGTTCTACGAATTTCTTTATCATTTACTTACTTCTTCCAAAATATTTACTTATTCTAAATTATTTTGTCTTCCTTCAACTTTTACCTACGTAAGTATACCTACCTAATCTTTTGTGTAAGATTATAAAATAATTATCGTGTCCAAAATAAATAATGATTGATTTGAAATTTGATAAAGGCATTATCGTCTTACCTAGGTAGGTACTACGTGTACTTAACTGTTATTGGAAATATACTTACATTGTTGTCATCACATCAAAGCGAGATGTAACCACTAAGATTTTTCTTCCCATCTCACGAATACCTAAGGATGCACATATTTATGTGCCTATTTGTATGGAAGTTTTTATACTATAAAAAACCTTTATTATGGGCTTAACCTGCACGGACGCAATCATAATAATGACTATAATTTGCGTAGGTACCTAGTTACATTAGTATGCGTCGTTCAACGCGCTAAGTAGGAACATCAAGATCGTATACGAATGCCGTTTGGTTAAAACAGAACCGAAGATTCAAGCAAAAGTAACATAAAAAGAGAAGTGAAGTTTCCCTTTGCAATGGGGCCAACGCCCTTCCTTACGCCGGCTCCATACGTTGGGACCAACGTTGGTCCCAACGTTGGGGCCAAGATTTCGTGAACCATCCACACGTTGGCGATACACCAGTCTTGTTCCGTCAGAGCCAACGTGCAGACGTCCGATGTCTGCGCGTCCGATACAGAAATTGAAATTTTTCTAAGTGATTTTACATTACTGAATACCAATTTTATCACAATCACATCACATCATGTCACTATCACACTTCACACAACACACTATATTATAAAAGCGAAAGTTTGGATGTTTGGATGTATGTTTGTTCCTCTCTAACACGACAACCACTTAACCGATATGGGTGATATTTAAAATGTAGATAGATAATAACCGGAAATAGGACATAGGCTACTTTTTATCCCAAAAAATTGCACGGTTCCCGTAACATAAAAAAAAATAGTAGACTCCATCATCAGATCAGCTCGCTGTCACCATATTATTACATTGTAGTCAGAACTTGACAAATATGCCGAGTTTCAACTCAATCGGCCTATTTACTGAGGAGTTCTGTTGAACAGCTCTTGACTCCATCATCAGATCAGCTTGTTGATACCATAATATTTCATTGTCACCGAGAATCTATAAGTGTGCAAAATTTCAGCCCGATAGTTCTACAAACACAATAAATAAGGAATACGATGACATTCTCGCTCGTCAGTCGACACGTGCGCTCACGATGCGCGTCGAAACGGGACTGAGCATAGCGCCAACGTGTGGACGGATCCCCAACGTTGGCGCGCCAACTTCCTTTGATAAAACCGACACGGCACGGCCAAGCCCCAACGTTGGCCCCAACGTTGGCGCCAAGCTATTTTGTCAGCACCACACGTTGGTGAGAGGCATTGGGACCAACGTTGGCCCCAACGTGTGGATGCGGGGTTATGCTGTCATATCCCTCCCTACATCAGTAATTATTATTATTGAATCTGTGCCGTCGCGTTTCCAGATTAGTACACGCTCCGCTACTGTAGCGTTTTCGAAATTGTATCGCTTCTCACTTCCTCAATAGTGCAGATGCATTCAAATGGTCAAGACCAGTCAAGACCATGTCTACTGGATTGGCTGCCTGACAGTCCCATTATAACGTATTGATGCACAGAACAAAGATAATGTAGGTGCTTACTTACATGAGTAATTTATTTTCCTTTGAATCCGACAAAGAAAACACCTTATCAGTTTGTTTCTTGCACGATATCCTGACTGATAACGTCCATAAAAAAATCTATGAGTAACAATAAATGGCTAAGTACTTAGGTACTTAGATAAAAACTTAAAAAAACCTAGGTACTTCAATGATAAAAGCTGATCAATTTTCTGCACTCTCGAGGACTCGAGGTGCACTTCTGTTCATAACTCTGAAGTTCCTCGACAGATCCTCACCAACGTTTTTAAGGGACCACATGGGGGTATAGGTACCCTTTCAAACAAAAAAAGAATCATCGAAATCGGTTCACTATTGACTGAGAAATCGGTGAACATAAAAAATAAAACGAACGAATTGAGAACCTTCTCCTTTTTTTAAGACTATTAAAAAGTTATCTAACCAACTAACATTATGAATTCAAGTTTCTCCTCAATTACTCGAACGGTTTGGATGAAACTAGAATACAGTCTTGGTCGCGAAGGAACAGGAGTAGAATCACCTAGCTCTTAAGACGATTCAAAGTGATACACGAAGTCAACGAGATTAGTAAATCATTGCACGAAGTGATCTTATTGAATAAATGAATTTGACTTTTGACTTTTGAATACTTAGGCTGAAACTATGGTACGTACGCCAACGCCATGAAAACTATAATTAAAAATATTTGCTATTGTAGTTGGTAACAGGGAATGTGTAATTTCCCTAGTTCAATGACATCTCTGATTTTATAATTTGACCTAAAGCATTCATAAGTAGGTATTTGATACAATTTGCAATACACTTACTAAGGCAGTGGTAGGACATGCTAATTAGACCGTCACGGCATCCGTCATCATAGGCGGCTGACCTACATTAACCATACTACTTATATACCAGGTAGGTGCCTACCAGATGACTTATTCATTCATCTGCTTTTCATAGACAGATATAGGTAATATTAGACAGGCACTAAGTAGTTGTTTCAGATCCAATCACCGAACTAAAGTTAGTCCTAACAGTTGTCGTCCTGGCATACCTATGTATGACAGACGCTCGTCACACAAACCGCTACGGTGCCGCTACTTCCCCGAATTTGAACTCGTTTTTATCTCGTGCTTCAAGTGATTCGGCAAGACAACTCGGTCACTTGGACGGAGAGGTTGTTCACTTTTCGCAGATCAAAAACGCTTTATGCATATACAATACAAACGTACCTATACCTACTTAATGCTAAAAGCTGCTTAAAATAAGGGCGAACAACAACTGATAGGTATAGTGTGGTCAAAAGATTCCTTGTTTGACTAGCTTAACGAACAATTAGACTTCTGAAGAACTAAGTGCTACGTCTCGTCTAAGGTCTAATCAAAAAAATCCCACCAAAAACATTTTCATATAAAATGTAGCCAACCAAGACGAGACTGTCAAAAAGTTAGGTTTGTGCTATCGATTACGCAAACGTGATTCGTCCTATTCGTATTTCTACACAAAATGGGTTCCACACAACGGCAGTTCCAGTGTCCACAAATAAAGACAGGACATTGTTTAATCAGTGTTCAACTTTAAACGTCTTTAATAAGTAAAGTACCTATATTTTATATTTTTTATATTTTTTAAAATCATGTCACAGAAAAACCTATGGATGTAAGTGCACAACAAACGCTGAAAAATAATTTAGCAATGCATTAGTATAGTAGGTGTAGAAATCAATAGAAATAACTGATAATAGTTCGATAGGTTTACTGTTACATTATTAGTTTTAACTTTGTGGATTGTAGGTAAGTATACATATTATTGCAGGCGACTGTACAATCTAAATATTTACCTGCCAACTTTATACCTAGCTAGGTAGGTACTCTCTTTCATTCAACAGGTAAGAATAAATAAACGGCATACCTACCTAAAGGTAGGTTCTTGAACTGTTCCATATCACCTTCACAGGCCGTAAATACGATTGACGTCTTTTGATAAAATAACAAGCATTAATGTACAGAAACGGAAAAATAAAACCAATCCAACAGTCGATGGCAATCTGGAATTTCCCACAATTGCCGTTCTTCAAAGGCTTCTGTTTACTTGCAAATTAAAATTCGTTTGTGTCTAGGTACTTTTTGTTACATCTATCTATCTATGCTATAGCCTTATTTAAAGCTAAGTAATTGAAGTCAGAAAATCTAGTAAGTATAAACAAAATCATTTTCTTTACCATGAAGTTGAGTGTTGTTAGTGTGAGTCAAGTTAGTGTGATTTACGAATCCATAATACTTATAAGTCTTTTGGCTAAACAAATGAAAAAAACAGCAGCATAAATAAAGACATGTTACCAAAGAAGGAAACAGTTTATGTAAAGCATTAGTCTAGGACGCAATAGTACTTACAAACTTGGAAAAGGCAACTAGAATAAGATAAATAAGCTATGTTCTTTGCTGACATAGGACATCCTGGTAGAGCTAAATATAAATCTTCCTATTTGCGTAGTAAGTGGATATACCTACTATCTATAGGTACCTACGTACGCCATAATTGACTGGCCTACTCATAATACCAAAGTCATCGCTGTTTGATAACACTTTCTGACTAAATAACCATTGAATGTTTAATTTGGATTTTCTATTCTCTCATACGTCTATTTGCCAACTTATTTAGCTACCGATACCAACGAAAAGTAAAATTAACACTGCTCATATCACAATTATTGTAAAAAATAAACTCATACTTACTTATTCAGTAGGTCTGAATGAGATTTTAAACGTCTTAAGAGCTAGGTGATTCTACTGCTGCTCTTTCGCGAATAACACAATAAAGAAGGGCAACAAACACGGTTTGGGGATCCTAGCTTTCTTTCCGGTGATCCATCCTCTTAAATCTAGGTATCTACTTTATCCTTAAGGCCTCGGTCTCGAATTTAGCGGGTAGCGGTGCGGTAGCGGAGCGGCGGCGGCGGCGGGTCTGGAGCGGTGCGGGGGCGGGCACTCCAGTCAAGTGGTGACAGCCCGCCCCGCACCGCTCCAGAGCCGCCGCCGCCGCCGCCCCGCTGCCCGCAAAATTCGAGACCGAGGCCTAAGGACTATAGACATCCACTCAGATCTTCTGGCATTCAAAATCATTTGCAATCCAAAAAAAAAATTCTGCAATTAATTCAACGCGAGGTGTTTCAAGCACAAAGTCAAAGCACGTGCTTGTTGGTGCCTACAAAAAGTGATCATCCAAACTCAGAGATTTAAAGCATTGCCTATGACTGTGGCAAACAATGACAAGGCTGTAATAAGTGTCTATAGATAGATTTAAAAACCGTTTTTCTTTCATGAGGATAAAGTTAAGTACTTACCTACACATAAGTTTAAAATTTCAAGTAAATTATTTTCTCATTTGTTATTTTGAAAACCAAAGTTCCCATTTTCCTGTTCATTCCGGTAGAGACGGTGACACAAAAAATGTGTATCGACCTGGCGTTGGGTCTACCTACTTTGTTCAAGTTCGGTATCATGGCACTTTTTGCATATCAAAATAATTATACTTATCCGTCATTCATGGCTGTGTGTGCTATGACGTAGGTCATTGTGTACCGCGCCAAAACCTTGCCAATTGTGTACATCACCGAATGTGTACGTATTCACATTTCGCATACGGTACGGTTTGCTAATGACTGCAAATTCGAGGCCGCGGCCAACGAAGAGGATAATGAATGTATGATCTATCTTCCTGGTATAATTTATTTATTTTTAAAGTAGGTACCTACCACCCTGTCGGAAAATGAAATGAGTAGCTACCATCTGAATCTGACGACAACTCTACCACCGCGCGCGCTCATTGATCAAATCAAATAGCGCGCGCTTCCCCGGCTTCCTTTTACACACTTCGTCCCTTTTCACGAAATCACCCCCACAAATTGCAGGAAAGGGAGAGGAAGATGTTACACATCAAAAATATGGTGTTCACACTTTGTATACAAAAAAGTGAAATGTGATCAAGATTCTATCTGCTGGGCTAAAAGGCCGTTATAGCAGAATCATAATATGAACTGCACTATAAGCCGTCTCTTTTCATATACATAAGAGTGACAAAAAAAACATTTTAGACTATATTCAAGTTTGAAAGCGATGCTTGGACTCAAATCGTGGATCTAACTACCCGACTGCGCAAAGCAAAGGAAGGGTAATGTGTTTATCAGTCTATGTTTGTTTGGATGTTTCTATGTGGCACTCTAGAGGCCAAACGCGTGGACCGATTTTGATAATTCTTACGTCAATCGATTCGTCTCAACCTTGGGAGTGTTACTAAAGACATGACAGTAAACAAAATTCACCAGTGCCACAACCAGACGCCATATTGTCAAAATTAAAAAACCAAAATCGTCACACTATATCAAGTGGGGTATCGTTGAATAGGTATTTCAAAATCAACTTTAGGTTTCTTTTACCATTTTTCATTTTAAGTAATAGTTTAGGAAAAATAACGGTTTAAAGTTGATTAATAATAATTCTCGCTATGGATGTTTCTATGTGGCACTCTAGAGGCCAAACGCGTGGACCGATTTTGATGATTCATAAAGGGCCTCCAGACTCTCGTAGAGAACCCCCGAGAACACCCGAGAAGCGTGAGTGTGAAGAGCTTCTCGCCTTCTCGTTCTCTGGCTCGCCTGTTCTCCGATCGGTGTCGGTATTTTTGGCCGAGCCAAAGGATTTCTCGGGCGAGAAAAGAGAAGGGTCCTACACTCACGTTTTGTCTCATTGCAGATTAATGAGCGGCGGTGGGCAGACATCCATATTGTTTGTTTTTTTCGAGAATTTTCTTTCGTAAAAATGTGGAATAATAAATAGAGTTGAAATTTATCGATTTTTTTCAATCTGAGCCTATTTTATGGGATGCTAAATATCGAAACTACTAAGATAAAAGTTTTTTACATTAAGTTTTTTTTTTTTTAACATTATTTTTAGTTACAACATTCACAAAGTTACAGTATGAAATGGCACACAGAGCCAAACCGGGTGCAGTTTCAAAATCGACGTCCATACCGGATAAGCAACAGATCACGACTGAGAACAATTGAGAGTGTGGATAGCTTGTTTGTTCTTCGCGAAGTCTCGGGCGAGACTTCTCGCCGAGCCTTCTCTCGAGAGTCTGGAGGCCCTATTACGTTAATCGATTTGTCTCAACCTTGGGAGTGTCACTAGAGATATGACAGTAATCAAAATTCACCAGGGCTACAACCAGACGCCATATTGTCAAAATTAAAAGAATCAAAATCGTCACATTATATCAAGTGGGGTATCGTTGAATAGGTATTTTAAAATCAACTTTATCATAACTAAAAAGTGTTAAATAAAAAAATATTTTAAAAAAACAAAAACCCGACTGCGTCAAAACTAAAAAGAAAAAAACAAGCCTGCAAAGAATTACTCACAGTCGGGACCCATAACATTGGGAAGATTTGATTGGTAATAAAATGAATGGGTACCGACTGTGAGTAATTCTTTGCAGGCTTGTTTTTTTCTTTTTAGTTTTGACGCAGTCGGGTTTTTGTTTTTTAAAATATTTTTTTTAGAGACTTTTCTTCGCTTGGTATCAATTAGGGCTTGCATTCGAATATTCGAATATTCGTACAATTCGAATATTAAATTCATTCGAATATTCGAATACTGAAGTCGAATATTCGATATTCGATTAAAATTAATAACACCAAACTCAGAACTCTGATGTGCATAAAATGCCACTTTTATAGGATTCGGAAACACTAGAGAGTGCCGCGCGTGATTGCGTAGTGCTTTCGCGTATTTGCCGGCAACCCAGTGGAGGTGCTTTGTCAGGGAAATGCAAATCTACATAAAAAGTTTTTTTTTAATCTACATGTTTGATTCCTGGCCAGGAGAATTGTTATTTTAAAATCTAATGAAGCAGTTTACCTTTTTATCAAAATTGGTTACCCAAGACTCTTTTGAGTGTTTTGTCGCTATTGCCACCTGCCATCACCTCGTCTAACCGAGTGTCCAGCCCAATTCCATTTAAGATTCGTAACCCTAACTCTGACGTCCTGGACTTTAGTCCGGCGCCGGATCTCGGTGTTACGAATTCGTTCTTGGAGTTTAATGTCGAGCATGGCCCGCTCCATGGCTCTCTGTGTAGCTTATACTTTGAACACAGTCTCCTTAGTAAGCGTCCACGTCAAGTCAAAGTTGGGAAGACACATTGGTTAAAGAGACGGGTTTTCAGGCACTGTGGAACTTTCTTCGACTGAAGCACATCTGCCAGTTTTCCGAACGCGGCCCAGCCGAGTGGTATCCTTCTGGAGATCTCCTTACTCTGATGCTCTTTACCAAAAGATATAATATGCCCAAGATAAAGATACTTGTCAACTACCTCCAGTCTCTCGTTTCACCGTTACGGTAAAATTCGAGGTTCCAGAAGCATTCGCCATAATCTTCGTCTTGGACATATTTATGTTAAGGCCAACGGCTAAAGAGGCATCAAAAAGTTGTTGGATCATGAGTTGGAGATCTTCCAGGTTGTGGGCAAACAATACGGCAAACTTGAGATGTGACAGGAAGGCTGATGTGTGGAATGTTTATTCCGCAAGATCCCATGCAAGCATCTTCATAACGTCTTCAAGAGCCGCCGTGAAGAGCTTGGGTGATATTGTGTCTTCCTGCCGCACTCCCCTCTTGATGTTAATAGGGTTGGTAGTGTCGTGAAGGCGAACTTGCATGGTTGCCGTGCCGTATAACTCCCGCAGCACTTCCACGTATCGTGCGTCAATCTGGCAGCGATAGAGAGCGTTAAACACAGCCCAGAGCTGTCGGATGCTTTCTCGTAATCGGCGAAAGCTAAGCACAGGGGCCGGTTATATTCTGAACTCTTCTCCATCAGCTGCTTCATGGTGTGGATGTGGTCGATCGTGGAATAACCACTACGGAAGCCGGCTTGCTCGATGGGCTGGTACTCATCTAACTGGCGAGTGAGCTGATTGCATACATTGGCAAATAGCTTGTACACCTGAGATAAGAGACTTATGGGCCTGTAATTGCTCAGTTTCGAGCAGTCTCCCTTTTTGTGCAAAATGGTGACAATTGCATTTTTCCAAGCATCAGGTGATTTTTGTTTGGTTGATGACTACGCGAAAAAAGAAGGCACCAACCTTTCATACAAAATCAGCATAGTCATTTTATTGTAGACTAGCTTCCGGTCGGCTTTGCCCGCTAGGTACCTACCTACATAACTTAATAGCCTTTTTTCATCCTGAAAGTTCATTTTTGAAATCGGATGAGTAGTTTCGGAGATAACCTCCTACATACAAACAAATTTTACGTCTTTATAATATTAAGTACAGATATTGTTGACTGATTTTACTGAGAATTTGTGGTTGATTGTGCGTGTAATAATCGCCAATGTCTCGTTACGGCGACACAATCTTTTGTTTATGCAAATAACACTTGAAAGAATAAAAGAAGACGTGATTTTAGTAAAAACAAAGATTTTTGTCTATTATTCGAATAATATTCGAATAATTCGAATATTACCCGAAAAAAAATCGAATATTCGAATATTAAAATTTTCGAATATTTGCAAGCCCTAGTATCAATATAATGTCCCTTTTCTTTTGAAACTAATACACGGTTCACAGATACTCCTAAACCGTAGGTGAATGCAAAGTCAGTGTCTTGCTAGTTGCATAACCACAAAAACGGGCACAGACATAACTTGCACGACTGAATGCAAAGTGAGTAACTGCGACGATGTCTATTATGCATCGCAGCCTCATTTATCGTTCAAAGTCGGCAAGGACTTACACATGGTTCATTTATTACTTACATGAAAACGTTCTTCATATATATTTACACAATGTAGTAGGCTGCGCTGCGACATCGGTAATGAGGTGTTATCCAGTGAACATTGGATTATATAGGTTTAGATCACTGATTCCCAAAGTGGTCCAGGTGGACCCCCAGGGGTCCACGGGAGACTCGAAAAGGGTCCACGTTGGCGAGAAACAAAAATGGGGGTGCACAAGTTTTTTGGGAATATGGTAGAAATGTAGCAGCAGGGGGTCCACCGAAACCAGTAAAATTTTGAAAGGGGTCCATGAGAAAAAAAAGTTTGGGAACCACTGGTTTAGATCATGGCCTGGAAAAGCATAAAGGCTTCAATTTTGATAAAATATGAGTGAACGTGCGGGCGAAAACTAGTATGTATAATACATTTCATTAATGGTAACATACTATATTTATTAACTTTGAAAATTAAATTTTATTGCCGAGTCTATTTCGTAGATCTCTACAATATCGTAGGGCCCTCTACGGCGTAGAAGAATAGGGATATCATTATTTTGGTCAAATTGCTACGCAGGGTTGATATGATTTAAATCACTTGATTTTAATCAGTGATTAAAATCGCGATTAAAATCAAGTGATTTTTTCAAAAAAATCAATGATTTAAATCAGTACGTTTTTACTGCGACCAAATCAACGAAAATTTAAACTCGCGACTGAACCTGCCTTTGACCCGGCCATTCGTGATTGATTATTATAGTCGGATTGCTCATTGTACGAACTAAAAATGACATATACCTATATCAAATCCAACGTTGCCGCTTTTTAAAGAAAAAAAAAATAGTCCATCAAAAATAGTCCAAAAAAATGTCCATTAGAATGACAATGTTTTTTTAAAAAAGTGATTTGACTTTAGAAGAACTTTTTGATTTTTGATAATTTTAATTTATATTTTGTTACATAATATGCCAAATATGTGGAACTATTCTGTTAAATAAATGAATGATTTATTAAAATAAAATGTTTTTGTTAATACTATTAATCATTTATTGTGTAATGTGTTTTTCTTATTAACTAACTTCCAAAAGAGATCAGAAAGTAAAAAAATCAAAAAAATCTGATTTAAATCAAATAAATCCGATTTAAATCAAATAAATCGGATTTTTTTGATTTTTTTAAAAAAATCATGATTTTTATCAACCCTGTTGCTACGAAAGCCTACAGATGAAGAAGTATTTATTAGCAAACACTGATTGTTGAATAACATGATTTCACGAAAGTAAATCGTAAAAAATGGTATTAGGTAATACGAGTTTGATTTGAAGAGTGGCATTGAATGATGGTCAAACAGCATAAAATTGCCAACAGCAAGTATGCAATTGAACCATAAATAGGCAGTTAGAGCACCCATAACCTTCCATTCAGAAAATTGAGGTCACGAATCAATCACCCATATCATGCATCTCAAATGATTTGCGTATCGATGCATGTCAAGTGCAGAATCGCATTCAATCATAACGGGGATAACATATCAATCCAATTTGAACTGTCAGGCATTCCTTTAAGTCTGGAAGTCGTTTGTAAATTGTGGGGTAACAGGGAGTCGATGAGAACGCTTATTCTGTGGTATCGGTACATTGTGATTTACGGTCAGTTGCACGTGCAAGCCGATCGGGCCCTCGTGAGCTGAGGCCACTTGAACATCGACGGATAATTGCCGATAATGACCAGCGATCGGCTGCACAACGCATTTGGATTGCCAGGCATCACTACCTAAATAGTCGGACAAAAACTTTTGATACTTTCACGATTAGCCTGCTAAACATACCTATACCACAGAAATACTCCCAATAAAACACCTTTTAACCACCAGCCTGCCAATGTTATCTACCAATCGTATGTATTCGTGGACAAAAGAGTAAGATAGATGCGGGTCATTAGGTTCCTAGTTGACGACGATAGTTATATACAGTACTATCAGTTATATACATCAGTGCCTTTTATGACTAAGGCTGGATTCGACCAAACTGGATTAAGTTTTACTCGAGAGTAAACTACTGTTTGTTTGAAATTTTGAATATTTTGACATTGTAAAGTTGACACCTTTGTATGCACATAATAATGTCCGGTTGCGCTTTCTAAACAATCGTATTTCAAATTATGTCGGCTAGTTACTCTGGAGTAAGATGACTTTCGGTCGAATCCAGCCTAAGGCGGTCAGTGACAACAAAAGTTATGAATGCTTTCTCAAATTAAGTACCTACTCATTCCTTCTTTAAACATGATTTCGATGTAGGTATAAGTAATTAACCACAGATACATTTACATGAAACCTTTTAAAAGTGAAATCATGCATGCATCGTGGCGCCACATGACTCTGTAGAGTCCACATTCAGACTTTAATCTTAGCTCAATTATATTTTTTTGTGTAAGTTCTCTATTGAAATTGAGTTACATTATTCACGTTTGAGTAGGTACAAACTCTGAACTGAATAAATACAAGACTCTTCCTGTTAAGTGCAAGACTCATCCTGTTATTTTTAATGGACTTGTAAGCTTCCAATAATACTCATAAATGCTGCTGAATATGAATGTAGATAAAGTAAGGCGCGTAACGTTGACACAGAACTTTATAATATTACTACGACGTTGAGTAAAGTAAAAATACTATTTTAGCCATCAATGAGTCAAATGTTTAGAAAGCTGATGAGTTGACAATCTTTCGGTTTGAGAACGGACAGTACTTCCTTAGAGAAACCGCTCATCGTGCTGAATCAATTAAAATATTACACCTAGTCTAGGCAATCAAGTTTTGACGCAGCTTATAAGTTTTGGAGTCCTTTTCGGAGCCGAAACTCGAAACTTGCTTATTTTTCGCCCGGTGCTAGAGTCTAACACATTCTGCCGAACCACCACGGTGCTAAGCGTAACGTAGATTACCTAAATAAAAATCAATTAAAGTCCCATTGTAATGATACAATAGTATTTCTAACAAAAAGTTCAAGCCTATAAATAGTAGGTATCTGTAAAGTGGGCAATGCAATCGGTGAACGGCACCTACCTAAATAGATTTCACTTTCTATCCTTGTCTTGTTGCCTTGGCTTTTTGCTGAATACGTATGTATAGTAGAAATTCCAGTTTAACTACGTAGTACTCTAGTATTCTGTGGTTTAACTAAGTAGAATGTTCTTTGAACTACTGTTTTCTTAACCTACCTCGCTCTCAGAATATCGTTATAATATATTTTCATTTGATATCTTTGTACAATTAGAAACATTTTATTGCCCAATCGTATATGCCTTGTAAAAAACGTCTGTTTTATTTAGATTATTATTAGATTAATAAAAATATTCAGTTATTTAGTTAATTACTTTGTGTTTTTATAATGAATTGCAAAGAGGAATGCGGCAGTCTGTTGCGCTCACTGTTTTAATAACACATGCATGAGCATGAATTTCATAATGTTGCTGACATCATTCTATATTACGAAACACTATTGTTTTGGTTCCTTGTACGGCAGATAAAAGTATATTAGAACGAAGACTTCAAATCGAAAACATTATTATGAGTAGGTACCTACCTAATTTCTTTTGTCGATCTAGGGAAGATGTTCTACATATTTTACCTTCAAAATTACGTAGTTAGCTGTATCAATCAACCCACCATCTCGTAGCATTACCTACCCCACAAACTTCAGTGTTTTTTAAGTGTTATGTTTAGTTTAATTTTTGTTAACTTTTTAAATAATAAATAGGTAAATACTTACTTATCTACTTAAATAAAAAAAACTAATTATGATAGTTTTCCGCAATACTTATACTTATCTTAAGAATGTTTATAACCAGTTTTTACAATCATTTGTATTGTATTGCAAGTAACATCCTTATAGCACAACCTTCAGAACACATCACAACACAATCCTGTCCAAATGCGCTTAATGTTTCGATTTCTTGTGATTCAATGACATCCTTGAACATGTGCGAATGGACGAATAAATTAACTTACGATTTAGGAAAATAATGTTAATCCTATCTCTATCTTTAACATAAGACACTTACTTACTTATATCTTACAGACAGTTATAGAGTCCATTTCTCTCTATCTCTAGAGAGCAGTTCCTTTGAGCTATAGCTTGCTTGCTTAAAATGCAAAAATAAATACTTACTTAAATAAAAACAAGCGTAAATTATAAATAGTCTAACATCTGATCTAAAACAAAGAAAAAAGGAGCTAGGTAAGTATACTGTTTCTTCAAATTCGTGACCAAAAACGTGGTTAAGTTGTGGTTTTACATCATCATCAATTTACTTATCTACATAAGAAGCCGCAAAGACTACAACCTTTCTTACAACAGGAAAACATTTCAAGGAAAGTCAAGCTTGGAAATTCCTCGTTTCAATTCCATGTAGGTACCTACCTAGGTACTTTCCTTATTCTAAATATATAAAACAGTGACTGCCAATTGTTGCAACCATCTACTTGTCATCACTCTGCAAATTAGCTTAGAGCTTGGATTCCTATGCTTTGTAACTTACGTAGAATAGTTGTTTTCAAAATTACATAAAATGAACTACGGTTTTCGGCCAATTAACATTGTGCCCCCCAGCCAAGTGGCAACCGATTCTATTTATATAATTCGCTAACACTCGAACAAGACGGTTCATTGGTCGAACGTAAGGACTCGTGGTCTTTTTACTTTGTCCACCAATGAAACATCGACGAGAGTTAGCGTATTGTAGAAATAGAATCGATTGATGCCACTTGGCTAGAGGGCAGACCTATTATAGCAAATCAGAAGAAGAAGATCATGTAGTAGATAGTTCCCATACCATAACACAAGCTCTGCTTACTTTGGGGCTAGATGATGCTGTGTGAAATGTTCAGAATTATTTATTTATTTATACTTATCATTCAAATCACTAGCATAATAAATTATGGTTTAATATGAACCCACTTATTTTACAATCATTTAGCACTTTCAGTTTTTGCCCGATTTTGATAAGAAAAAAGGTACTTCCCCGTTATGATAAGTCATCTGTGATGTGGTGAATATCAAAATGGCTTTAATAATGCCTACTTAAAGTTTTTTTATAAAAAAAAAGAAGTAAGTAAGTACTTACTACCTACTTATGGCGTAAGAAGTTTTCTCAGTAGAGCTTGCTCAACGGCTGGACGGTCACGTTTATTTTAAACGACTTGGTTATACAATTTTAAATGCTTGAATTCTCGTAATTAAACTAGAACATAATTATAAAATTACCTATTAGGTTAAATATGAATTTTTCTATATATTTTTTATAAACTAGGTAATTTGATTTGAGATGCTTTAGTAGGTTTTTTGTTTGTAAGTCGCCGAAACCGCTTTTAGCGTAGCGAGGTATTTCGGACCCCTAAAAACGTCGAACTCGCGAGAGTGGTGCTACTCGTAGTTCAAACATAAAGTAAATGGTGGTTACCAAGTTTTTTTTTTAAATTTTCTAACATCTTATTATTCTGCGGCTTATTTTTACAAATTATTTAGGGTCAACATGGCAATCCTAAAGCTACTTATCAAACCCCGGAACCAGGAAATCTGAATTTTATGAAATGAAATTCTTGATGAAATTACCTACATTTTACAACTCCTCAATAATGAGTTTAATCGTGTACGTTTACCATTGTGTTGATAAGAAAGGCGGTTTTGTTACACGTTTCCTCGACGCACGTGCGCGTTTAAAACAATGGTTTTGTGTAAACATTCACCCCCTACGTCACTATCACAATGCGTAGTGCCAGGTGATCAAATAGATAAGTCTACACACTAGTCACTCAAAACAAAAGTCTGTACAAAATAATATACCTACTTATAGTCGAATTGCTCATTGTACGAACTAAAAATCTATGAAAAATGACATTTTGATCGTCAATTTTAGTGCGTACCTATAATTAGAAATACGACTACAGGTACCTACCTACTTATCACATGGGGTGCAAGTGGCAACTGGTAATTCAAGAATCAAGGCCTTTACTAATCGACTGTCGAAATATACCTTGTGCAATTACCGTGGTTCATTTTCTATTGGTACAAAACAGAGCCGAGAATATCTCAAAAACATAAATTAAATTACCACAATTGTCGCGATGTATCTGATATAGGTACTTGATTCGTAAAGATCGCCGAAAGTCACCTTCTAGCTAGTCTATTGTTTTGAGCAAAGACTTTGTTTTAAGTATAACTCTTGTGCAGACAGCTTGTCAATTTGCAAAACAATAAATAGACCATAATTATTCAATGTACTCGTAGGTAGGTATGTAGGTATAGAATGTTTCAAACAATTTTCTCCTGTACAAGTGGCTAAATTAAAATTTTTCAAAAACCTCGACTTTAATGTTGTCAGCTTCTCTACTCAAGTAAGCAGGATTAGGTACCTACTCTGATAAGTACAGAATTTCCAGTGTTGCGTAGCAAGTAACCTTACGATGTAAAATCTTGATAAGGAAACACACTTTCCTGTTTACATCTCTAAATCAAACCATAATCTTGACAGGTAGGTAGGTAGGTAGATTGTATGAGATTGTAGATTGTTTTCTAAGAACAGCAAAATTATCTTAATAAGTAGGTAAGTAAGTAGGTACTTATTTATTTACGTACCTACTATTGTAAATATAGATTTTTGCATCCTACTCCATGTAGGTAATCTCATAATATAATCTACTGTGTCCCGTTTCTTGGCCTCCTGATGACGCTGAATTTATTTTATTAGGTAGGTAACTACTTACTTTACTAGCCGAGACGCGACAGACATTGTCCATTTAACGATAGGTAGGTACCTACTTAGGTAGGTAGGTACTTTATCTTTGGTTGGAATATCTGAGTGATCTTTTTGGTCACAGACTTTTTTACATTTACTAAATCTAAAATCTTCTGAAATAGATAGGTACTATCATAAAAAAGAACTTACCTTAGTATCATCAGTATTTACCTAATTGATTATTTCTCCCAAGATTAACAATAACTCGTGACAAGATCAAATAAAATATCTGCATGTCTGTATAAAATAAAAATTATAGTCTCTAGCTTTATAAATCTAGAATTTTATTATTACCAACGAACATGTTCTGTGGTGCAATTCAGTTAATGGAATCTTATATAATGCGCATTGTTAGCTTGTTAAAGAATTAATTGGGCAATGCAGGAAGTCTTGAATAGCCTAGAATCTTGCTACCTAGACATTTTATTTTCTGATGCCTATCTTCGGTGATGATGTGAGACTATGGCCATATGTGCTACATGCAGGAAGAAATATATTTTTAATGCTATTTCATTAATCTTAACGGCAAAGATTCCGAACCGGCTGATTATTTAAAAATAACCACAAGAACTATTGCAATATTTGCAATCATTATTTTTAACCTGCATCATCCCAATGCAGGGCAAAGGCCTCTATAAGGCCCTTCCACGTTTTACAGTCCAGTACGATTGTGGGCCAATCTCTTACGAACGAGACCAGCTCATCTCGCCTTCTCAGCTACGAGTAAGAACAAAAATATTTTATAGAAATCATACGATGTAGAGTCGTTCCACTAGTCCAGTCCCCCAGGGACTACATACACAGCACCCAATGTTCCACTACGATCCCCTAAGCTGGGGACTCCAAGTACTATAAGTTTTATTCCTACACTACTTAGGTCAATATTTCCGCTATTCCAAATTTCTAGTATCGGTCACGATTCTGACAGAAAATGCAAAGATTTTCTGGAAACAGCAAAAACACTATACCTACCTAATCTTGATCATAGTTTGTTTTACTTATCGGGCAAAACCTGGATCATGAAGGCTAAAGACCGAAAATTTTGACAGGAAGGAAAGGAAGCAGTAGATATCTACCCAAAGTAAGTGATACTGAAATGTTGATTTTGTCATTAAGTATATTATTATGACTGTTTGTCATAAGTAGCATATCATTCAGATAAAAGAAATAAAACTGCTCAGGATTATCTTAGCAGTCACATGATTGTTTATAAATTGAAATAACGAGCACATGACACGCGCGGGCTATAACTTGTCTGTTTAGCAATTAAAAATGCCTAAGCTGCCAAGTCATTTCTGATTGGTTCATGTTATTTGCAGATGGAAATGTAAGTTCTCGAATTTATGTAAGTACTTACTAAGTACTTATATCAATACAAAACTAGTTGGTTCATTTCACAGTCCATTTGATCTCTAACCAGTGCAATTTGAAATGATAAAAATATGTTTTTATTTTACCAACTACTTCTTTGTTCGTTCGTTGTTAGTTTCTAAAAAAAATAACATTCATAATAATTCATATTTTATATTAATACAAACTGTACGTGCATAGAGAGCTGGACAACTGCAGTGACCAGTAGGTAGAGGGAATTGGCTTTGGATCGAAAAGAGTGGAAAGCTCGAGGGGAGACCTTTGCCCAGCAGTGGGACAGTAAAGGTTAAATACAATACAAACAATTATTCATATAAGTAACAACTCCTACAAAAAGTTCATTAGGTACCTAGTGATTCTGCTACGCGGCGTAGAAGCGTAGCGCGTTGAAGTCTTTTGTAGGTAAATCTAAATTAGGACACATTGTAAAAAACAATATCATTCAAAACATTTATATCGAAGGCAACAAGGCTTATGTAAAAACCTACTATTATTCCAACAATTCGTAGGTACCTATATTTTTTCCTTATATCCGCAAAGAAATAAAAAAGTATTAAAATAAAATAAATCATTCCTAGCTGTGGCATAAGTAATCGTTATAGTGCTACTTGTTGGTAAAACTAATGTACCTACCTACAGTTTATACATAAAAGTACTTAATATGAAAATCTACGTTCCAAGTATGTAAGTATAATAGGGAAACCGGTGTAGGTAATATTTCTTGGAACTGGATATTCTTGAGAATGAGCCATGTCACACGCAAGTTGAAAAACTGGTGATCTTTGCACACGATTATAGCGAAATCTTCTAGAGTTCTTAATAAATTAACATATTTGAACAAGTTTAAAGTTTTTCACGAACTCAATCTTTTACTTGAATTGGGTTTCGGAATTGTTTTCGTTTTTATGGTCTTTAACTACGATTTCTATGGAAAAAGATCAGTACCACACGATCTGTAGCTTCATAACTAGGTACCTATCAACTTCCGACACTGAACAAGCATTCACTGAATAAGCGTTTTCTGAAATCCCCCCCTCCCCCCGATCTCAGACTAACCCAGTTCTCTTATCAATGTATTCCTATTCACAATAGGATTTAAACAAGGCCAGGTATGTCATGAAACTGTAAATTGTGAATACATGTAGGGTATTGTTTGAAACTAGTACATACCTACTTTGGTTTACCTCGCATCCACACGTTGGGGCCAACGTTGGCCCCAATGCCTCTCACCAACGTGTGGAGCTGACAAAATTACATTGGCCCCAACGTTGGGGCCAACGTTGGGGCTGATTTTGCTAGATCCACCCGTTGGCGAGTGACATTGGGACCAACGTTGGCCCCAACGTGTGGATGCGAGGTTAGAATGTTTTAATTAACAAGGCGTTTTCAAAAGAGGTGAATAAATACTTACCTATAATTACGACTGTATGTATAGGTATGTTCAAATCCATATTTGCTATGTAGCAAATATGTGGGCACGTACCCACACTTTGCAGAAATAAGCATTCAAAATGGTTACGTATTTATGTCACGAAAATTACAAGGCAGATTTTTGAAATCCATAGGAACGTTTGACAGATTTTTGATTTCTTTTTTTTCATAATACAGGAATTCGAATTCCATAAATTCTTAAGCCAGATTTTCATTTGTTTTTTTTTTTACAAGACAGAAATACAAAATACATCTAAACATTTTCCAGAAATTTTAACATCCAGATAATTCACTTTACCGCATGTTTGTTTTCCATATAATTTGTTTTCCATATATTTTGTGATCCCGAAAAATCATGGTTCAGGAAAGACCTATTACAAAATTATGTATTCAATCTTTCTAGTTATTCAGAGCGTTATAAATACTAGGTACCATAAAATTAATTGACCGATGTCCATTATGTAGCTTGAAGTACTGTAGATAGATATCTATTAAATATTGTACCTAGTTACTTTTTTTTTATTACCTTTAACATTTCCTAACTAATTTCGTGCTACATAGATGGTTAAGTAACCTCACCAAACACTTTTGGCAAATTATCAAAGTTTAACCTAAATCTTCCATCCATTTCGAATTTGTGACGGCTCCGGCGCTTCGGGAAGTGCAGCCCCTCCGCCCTTGCGTAACAAAACGCGGCATCAGCACGAGCTGGAGCGGCTGAGGCTGGTCGCCGCCGAAGGTGGCGACCAAACAGCCGAAGCTGCGAAGGTGGCGCGTTTTGTCACAGCGGGCGGGGGCTGCATCTCCCTTCGCGCCTCCGAGTTCATAAAAACACTCTAGGGTAGGACAGACAAGACTACGTGGAAGTCGGGGTGGGCAGATTCGGTTCTGAGACCGATAATAACCTAAAAAGTTTCGGGTAAAAATTTAGTATTAAGAAGCAGGATTTTGGGGGGGTGGGGGGTAGGAGGGGGGAGAGGGGGTTCCCCCTCCCCCCTGGTACCACTCCCATTACAAGGTAACGCACCGTTCTGGAGATAATCAAATTATTGTTTTCAAATACAAACTGGTAAAAATTTAGTATTTGGTACCTAACAGTATTTCGGGGGTGAGATCCTCCGCCCCCCTGGTACCACTCCCATTACAAGGTAACGCACCGTTCTTGAGAAAATCAAATTATTGTAACCTAACCAAACCTTTTTTTTTTTTTTTTTTAGAAAGGGTTGCTTCGCTCGCTTTTTTATATACAAACCTAACCTAACCTACAGGATGCCCTGTGTCGGATCTGATTTAGTTTCTCATTTAGATGTTATGGGGGTTTATGCGAGCAGATTTTGTGGGTGGGCTCGCTTCGCTCGCTTTTTTATATACAAACCTAACCTAACCTACAGGATTCCCTGTGTCGGATCTGATTTAGTTTCTCTTTTAGATGTTATGGGGGTTTGTGCGACCAGATTTTGTGGGTGGGCTCGCTTCGCTCGCTTTTTTATATACAAACCTAACCTAACCTACAGGGTTCCCCGTGTCGGTTCTGATTTAGTTTTTCTTTTAGATGTTATGGGGGTTTATGCGAGCAGATTTTGTGGGTGGGCTCGCTTCGCTCGCTTTTTTATATACAAACCTAACCTAACCTACAGGATGCCCTGTGTCGGATCTGATTTAGTTTCTCATTTAGATGTTATGGGGGTTTATGCGAGCAGATTTTGTGGGTGGGCTCGCTTCGCTCGCTTTTTTATATACAAACCTAACCTAACCTACAGGATGCCCTGTGTCGGATCTGATTTAGTTTCTCTTTTAGATGTTATGGGGGTTTGTGCGACCAGATTTTGTAAGTGGGCTCGCTTCGCTCGCTTTTTTATATACAAACCTAACCTAACCTACAGGGTGCTCCGTGTCGGATCTGATTTAGTTTCTCTTTTAGATGTTATGGGGGTTTGTGCGACCAGATTTTGTGGGTGGGCTCACTTCGCTCGCTTTTTTATATACAAACCTAACCTAACCTACAGGATTCCCTGTGTCGGATCTGATTTAGTTTCTCTTTTAGATGTTATGGGGGTTTGTGCGACCAGATTTTGTGGGTGGGCTCGCTTCGCTCGTTTTTTTATATACAAACCTAACCTAACCTACAGGGTGCTCCGTGTCGGATCTGATTTAGTTTCTCTTTTAGATGTTATGAGGGTTTGTGCGACCAGATTTTGTGGGTGGGCTCACTTTGCTCGCTTTTTTATATACAAACCTAACCTAACCTACAAGGTGCCCCGTGTCGGATCTGATTTAGTTTCTCTTTTAGATGTTATGAGGGTTTATGCGACCAGATTTTGTGGGTGGGCTCGCTTCGTTCGCTTTTTTATAAACAAACCTAACCTAACCTACAGGGTGCCCCGTGTCGGTTGCCCCGTGTAGGTTAGGTTAGATAAAAAAAAAAGGTCAGGTTAGGTTACAATAATTTTATTTTCTCAAGAATGGTGCGTTACCTTGTAATGAGAGTGGTACCAGGGGGGCGGGGGATCCCTCCACCCTCCCCCCCACCAAAATACTGTTACCGAATACTAAATTTTTACCAATTTTTACCAGTTTGTATATAAAACAATAATTTGATTATCTCCAGAACGGTGCGTTACCTTGTAATAGTAGTGGTACCAGGGGGAAGGGGGAACCCCCCTCACCTCGCCCCCCTCAAAATCCTGCTTCGTAATACTAAATCCAACCCAAGATGGAAAAGGTTTTATATGGCTGGAAATTTTCTGGTAAGCGTTACTTCTGTCTTTTAAAAATCGGTATAAGGATATTGTTGTCGAATGAAAAAAAAACGAACTGATAATCTGGCATTAGTGTTTCTGTCAAATGAGACTTCTGTGAAACGTTTTATCGGAGTAATAAAATTATGTAAAACATAGTATCTGGATTTCGAGTTTCTATCAAACGTTTTATGGATTTCAAAATTCGGTGTATCGTTTTTCGAAAGATTGATAGGTTACCATTCAAAATACATGACATTATTTAATGTAGGTATTATTGTCATCACCGCGGCCTAGTCAGCCCCACACGTATTGACCATGTCTTTCCTGTGGATATGGCCGGTTAAGCCGAGAGGATGGTTTAGGTGCCGGGCAAGCCTACTCCATCTCAACAATGCCCCAAATACTACAGTGTCTAATATTGCCTCCTGCCTGTTCCTAGTATTCCCACTGATATTGTCCCTACTGGTAGGGAAACTCCTGACATTGTATAAATCATCTATACTTATAGTAAGTTGCAGTCATCAGCAAACAGGCTAATCAACACCAACAATAAAAGAAGCTATGGAAAACTAAAACGATGATTGTGAATACCACTGTATTTTATTTATAACTAGAGGCTTTTAGTATAGTCAGGTTATCTTATCTAAGCTAGGCCTTACGAATTATTTGGACTAATATAATGATAAGTGATAACCCAATAATCTTTATGGTGAACACAGGAACATTGTGTTCAGTCCTATGTCTTCCGGGGTACCTAATTGTTAATTTTTTAGTAAAATATTTAAAAGAAAATCAAAATCTTTTTGCAACATTTTTCATTATGATGTTTAGTTTGTGTCTAATTGTACGAGTATATACTTACTTACCTAGATGCTTACAATGAATATAAGAAAAATTGGTTAAGAATTCGTGCGAGTTCGATTTGGTAATGAAAACTAATATGCCACTGAAAACCCGCGTAATTTCAGTGACTAAAGTATGTATCATTCAAATGACTGGATAAGAAAAGTAAACAAATCCCAGTAAACTATTCAGCAGGAAATTCCTGATGATGCCATAAATAATAGTGTTACAAAGTGATTCAGATTCTCATTAAAATCTTAAAGCAAATAAGTTGAAGTCGTTTTATAGGGTTACAGTTTCCGCTTATAACCGTGGCACATGTTTGGAGATATAAAACTAAGAATAGATGCACCAATTTGTGAAACAAAAATACTAACAAAACTTCTCTTTCTCAGCAATTGTTTGTTTTATTGTGGTTTTATTTTATCTTATTTTAATTTCTTACCACGGTCATTAAAATCTAAAAATAACTCAAAACTCCGTTGGGTAGAAACAGAAAGGAAGCACTCTGAAAACAAACTAAAACATTCAGTAATAAGAAGCTTTCTTACGACAAATACAAAATATGTAAACTCTAAGGTTGAAATATTTCGTAGTCGTTGGGTAAGCGATAGGTATAATATGTATGGTTGGTGTGTAGTTGTGGGTGTAATGCGATAAATGTTGCGTGGTATTTGTGACGTCATTAAACAAAATCACGCACAGTGCGGGAATCATTATGATTTGCTAGCCAATTAGAATACTGTATTATATAATATTAGATTTAGTATATGGGCCGTAGACAGAACACGTAGATCGAAACGGCTACCTACGCGAATGCCAAAATCCATTGGAAGAAGTGTAGGTACTTACTTATTTCTTATCGTCTACTCTAGATATAATTGCTTAATTTATTCATCACAAATTAGAAATAGAGTTTATCACATCTGATCTAGTCATTCTGTAATTAAAAAGATTAAAGTATCTAAAGGTACTTTTTTAAAGTGAATGATGTTAGAACTGACGCGTACTGTAAACCCGTTAAACAGATCAGCTGCACCGTTTAGCCTGTAAAATACGATTATGAGAGCAACGTTTGTGTATTTACAGATGCCCGTACAGTTTCTACGAAGCATTGTGTCGATTGCTTTTGATGATTCATAGATAAGTACAAACTCTACATTTGATGTGGAGTAGGTTATGAATCACTTTGAAGCCATAAATTCGATACTTTTTTATCTATAAACTTTTAATACCTGTATACCTACATAAAATTTTGGTCAAGTCTGGTCTATAAAAGAAACAAAGAAGTAAACAGCCCACCTAAGCACATAAGTAATATAAATTATAAACTGCAAATGCAAATATAAAAATGAACTCTACCATTATACTTTACTAGTTAGGTATGTACTGCTATATTATCCTTAAATAATTATCTATTTTTATAGCCCATGGTATCTTAAACGCGGAGTTTCCTCATTCACAGCTACACGAATATGTAGACCCTTTTTAGTATATTAACCGACTTCAAAAAAGGAGGAGGTTCTCAATTGTTTACAGCTACATACACGCGCACATCATAAAACATATAAATAAATAAAAAAAAGCACAAACAGTATCTATATTCCATCGTAAATACATTACCTACAGTTTAGCAATATAAGTTTGACCAGAGATCAGGCATCAAAATCAAATATCATTTATTCAGTAGGACCGTTATGACCACTTTGAAACGTCTTAAGAGCTAGGTGATTCTACTCCTGTTCTTTCGCGACCAACACCGTGAAGAATCAGTTCTTACCTATGTTCTTACTTATGTAAGAAATCTATGTTCTTACCTAGGCTAGGTATGTTGAAAAATATTCTGCGATAGCAGAGAAAACGGCATTTAAAAATGATACATGTCAGAATGCAAACCGTGTCACGGCCAGACCTTCAGCTAACTCGGAACAGCTATATTATTCGCATTGCGCAAGCGAGGTGAACCACCACTTTACATGCAACATCTTTCAGGCTCATTGATGATTCGGTTAATGTGTCCGAATTTCAAATCAGAGTGCCAAGTACGACTTTTGTTTACTATTACGTATCGACTATACCTACATTGCACTGTTTATTGCCTAAGATAGATTTGCCTACTTAAAACATTTTTTATGAAGACAAGAGAAAAAGCATGGAAAACAGGAAGAAAACTGTAGTTTACTTCATTAGACCTCCTTACTTTCAACTTGTTTTATGTAAGAAAAAACCTTAGGTACCTACCTATATAAAACAATCTGTTGATACTTAAGATGGAATCAGACGGTTCCTTTTCGTTCATTTCTGTTCATCTTTCGGTATCTTTCACTAGGAATGGAGCGTACACATAAAATGAAAGAACGTGTCATAGAAAACCCCAGCACTCATTCGAGTGCTCTTTCACCCGAGTGAACCGTCTGATTCCACCTTTAGCATCACAACGACAAAGATCTTATATCAAGCAGCCTAGACCCAACAAAGAAGACACCAAAAAGTACTCACCTCTGAGGTCACCTTTAAATGACATGAAAGTAGTGGGGGACAACGATATGACCCGTATGGACCTTCGAGACGAGGCGAGCGGCTAGCCAATCGAGGTCATAGTTCGATTCCCTGATTTGGCTATTTCGTAATCGATTGTCTTGTTAAGAAAATAGTTCAGCCACGGATGGTTACTGTTTTATTGGCGTTTACCGGCCTTAGCCGGTCGATTACCTTATGATTGGAGAAAGAACCAGAATCAGTTACCCAGTGTAGGTAATGTAGAAAATCTTGTAGACTCACTTTATTTTGTTTCACACGGCCTGTAGGTATATATACGGTTTCGCATGATGTGTGATTTCTCATGAATGTTGGGTAAGAAAAGTTCGCCTCATTCGAGAAGCTTCGAGAAGCTTCGAGAAGGGACACAGACAGAAGAACATGATTCATAATGTTATCTATAAAGATAGAAGAACATGATTCATAATGTTATCTCCACACTCTGACTATACCATTATTATGTTTCCTTGTCAAGAAATCAAGAAATAAATGATAAAAAATATTTTCTTCTATTTTCAGGCACGGATGTATGCCCTATGAAATCAGTGGTGAGGCGCATCGGCCAGCAGCTGTTTACAGCACTCAGCGAAAAGGGCATCGCTGTGCTCGTCAACCACGGGATTGCTGATGAAAAGGTAAAAACTACCGACTGTTTGGGACTGTTGTTACAAAAAGCACATAATACAATAGGGCTGAACTAGCCTCTATTTAATTCCTTTTATGAACCAGATTAACATCCTTTTTAAATCATACTAAGTACGAGTTGTTATAATATCAGTCCATAATGTGAATCAGACAAAGCAAATGATATCCTGTAGCTTCCTTTTTGCCCCTTTTTGGATGAAATACGCCCCCAATCAAAATTCCTCGAAGACAAAAAAATTCAACAAAATTATCGAACCTGCTCACAAAATTTCACGAGAAATGGTTGAGAAATGCGACCTGTAAAGGAGATCCAGACATACACACAAACAGACAGACAGACGTCCGACAGACATCCAGCGGATAAAGGAAAGCATTTTTGTCTAAGCTGAAGCAGGCGCTTCGCTCGGTCAATAAATAGGTACCTACCTAATACGACTCCACGTAAGATATTTAGTCTCAGAATGAGCTTACGAGTAGATATTATAGCCATGCTATATATCTACTACTCTCTACTGCCATTGATGTTTTAGCCTCACCTGAGGAGTATCTTTACCTCTTAATTTGTACTTATACTCTGACGACTTATTTGGTAAATTGTATAAGTATTGTTAGAGGAAAGATAATAGGCATGAATCCTAATTTTCAAAATCTCTTCTATGATATTCAGAAGTTAGTGTGAAGTTCTATTCCATTCTAGAATCATTTATTTTGTTTTTAGCTGAAGACGATTTACGCAGACCTCGACAACTTCTGCGCGCTCCCCGAGGGTTGCCAAGCTCAGTACCTGCGCAACCCGGTCAGCAACCACGGCTACGTGAAGCCTGGAATGGAGCAGTTCGATAACACCAAAAAGGTACCTTCTAATCTTTTCGGCTTCATTATAAAACTAGCTGCTGCCGCGGCTTCGCTTACGTGGTACCTGGATATAACAACGCCCTTTTTTAATCGACTTCAAAAAAGGAGGAGGTTCTATGTTCGGTTGTATGTAATGTAGGATTCGTTTTTTAGAGTATTAAGTAAAAACCGGCGCTCATCCGATAAAAATGATCTTAATCAAGATTTTGCTTTAGGAGGAGATTTTCAATGAAGCCAGCTAACCACATTTTGCAGAAGTTAATAAATCAGTCGTCGCCTATTAGTATACTAACTGGTTTCCTCGCGATGTTTTCCTTCACTGTTTGAGCTCAATAACTTGATATTGTGATACACGTCTAGGATTCGACAGCACAAATCTTCGAAAGCACTAACTCGTAACACCGCACCTTCGGCAGGACAAGGTCGTAACTGTCCAAAATTCCAAAAATGAGTTGAGTATGCCCAAGGGCCTAAAAAACGGCCTTTTATCTGAAACGACAGAGATTCTTTCTTAGTTTGGCTTTATTTCGCTATAGAGCAACAGTGTCTTTGTCAGATTATTGCGATTTTTCGTCAATTCTGGCGCGACAACGCCGTAAAGGTTAATATAGGGCATATTCAAAGACCACATATTTTTGTTTTTTGTTTAAGTTTGTGGAGGAACAAAGTCATATTTAGTACTTATTTTATGTTGTATATGCAACCCTAATTACAAAGTTATTTAACTTTTGGAGGACAAGGGCATAAATGTGACCCCTTTTTTAAAAAAACCTTCTATAAAACAAATAAAAAATATTTCACTCATTTATGAAACATGCACCGATTCATAAAAGTTTAAAGTATATTTTGTGCAAAGAACAATCTCTTCAGAGCAGTTTATACAGAATGATACGACGTTGAATGAATAAAAATATTTAAAATGGCTCTCCTGTAAAATCACAAAATGTGCAGTTGAGACCTTGTCCTGTTGAAGGTGCGACATGTTAATTTTACGAACTAACTCTAAGTTATCTCGTTTCCAGGAGTTGCGCCATACGTTCAACATCACGACTCTGACGGCGTCCGCGATGCCAGCTCAGGAGGAGGTGCCTGAGTTCACGACGCACTCCGTGCCTCTGGCGCAGGACCTCACTAACTTGTCCCGGGTGCTACTCCAAGCCCTGGCCTATGCTCTTGGTATGTATTGTATATGTTTGTATGAGCTAGTGGCTAACTTTGGTTACGCAGATTTTAGGCTGCCTGAAGGCGGTGACCGTTGGCGTTGTTCATGTTCTTCTTGTTCTTTCGTATGAGCAAGTGGTCAACTCTAGTGACGGAGTTTTAAGGCCGCCTAAAGGCCTCAGTCATGGCTTAACGACTTAAAAGCCGGGACCGACAATTAACGTACCCTCCGAAGCACGGAAGCGCTCAGCTCGTAATACCACTTGCGGTCACCCATCCTAAAAGTGACCGCGCACAAAGCTGCAACTATCAATTAAGAACGTCCAAGCAAGCTACGCCACGAGCGCTTCACGTTGTTCATGTTGACGACACCTGGCGTGACGTCAACTACGCCACCCGTATCTCACCGCCTCCTCTGGTGCGGTTAGGTATTCTTTGTATGGAAATTTATAAACAATGCTCACTAAATCAACTCCGTAGCATCACCGGATCGACGCATCGCAAGCCAACAGTGAAGAACAGGTGAAAGTCGAAAGGCGATGCGCCGCGGTTCGGGTGCGGAGTGGACGTAATCAGCTATAACCTTTATGCGTGATTGAAACACAGACTTCTAACATCCAAATAATATTTGAAAATATTTGAAAAGTGTGGTTTAACACTATAACAAATAAAAATAAAAAATCCAAATAATACTCACTAACTTTTAGATTGGATTCTTCTTATTCTATCGAGTCGATGTATCTACAGTTTTAGAGCCATTTAGACCAATAGGTGGCTACATCCACGGCATTATTCGATCCAGTCATGAGGTCGTTCATTGTACAGGTATTGGGGCATGATGGACACTCAAGCACGTGTGGCATAGTCGGCACCTGGGCACCACACGGGCACAGATTGGATTAAGTTACAGTGACTCACTTTTACTCGTTCTCCTTCCAGGAATCCCTCCTACAACTCTTCTCGCCTGCCACTCTGGCATGATGCAGAGCGATGGCCGCAACGCTTCCACGATGCGTCTGCTCTACTACCCCCCGGTACCCCCCGAGGACGAGGGCCCTTGCTGTCAGAGCGACGTGGTGCACTACACTAGATGTGGGGCCCACGCTGACTATGGCACCTTTACTCTGCTCACGCAGGATTCTGAAGGAGGGCTTGAGGTAATTTCAAAAATAGACATTTAAAGTGGGTGATCGACGTACGAGCCTATACCGCGGTTTTAAAGAACGTCGGTTTTACTCGCGGCTCGTTGGTGCTGATCGACTAGCGAGTAAAACAGTCCTATCGTAGTCGAATTGAGGTTTTGAATTTTGAATTTGATGAAGCTCAGTAAAAAATGAAGCAAACATGACGAGCCGCGAGCCAGGCTCGTCAACTCACAAAACCGCGGTATTGCAATGATACACCGGCGAGCTTTGCCGACAAGCCATAAGACCGCGGTTTTACTCGCTCATCGATCCTGGGCCTTTACAGTGCGTCACATTTCCTTTCCCCAAGGATCGATCTGAATCTTTTAACAGTACGTGAACTAGACTTCACAATATGAATCAGTAGTTAGGGTTTGCGCACTATCTACACTTATGCTGGGTTTATAATCAGGATTTCGAGAACTATTCGCGTCGTGTAGGCCTACCAGGTGTAGCCAAATTCTTTATTATGACAGAGCCTCAGAACGCAAACCTTCATCGAATCGCGATAATGTAGCCTCAGCTTAAACCTCTCGTCTAATGAAACTCTACTTATCACACGGGAGTTTGAAAGTGATATAATGAAACTTTTTTGCAGCTCCCGTATCAACATCTATTCGATATCGACGTCTATTAATGTTACACTTTGACTGCTTACATTATCGCTTATTTTCCAAAACAATTTAGAAGCAAAATGAGACCATGAGTGAGACAAAAAAAATATCTTATGATTTATGCAGTACCAAACTTATTATCTGGTTTATAAAATTAAATTAACCTCATGAATGGAATTAAACCAATATGTACAAGTTATTTATACTTAATTGGATTTTCCCATCACTGAGAACTAGATAATTAACAATGGAATAGTACAATGTTCTCAACAAAAAATGGCTTGATGAAGTCATCTCATTGCCTTCCTAGAACGAGCATAAACACTTAGGTACCTACTATAGTAATTCTACGACCTACTTTGCTACCGAAGGAAAGACTTTTTCAGATGATTCATAGTAACATCCAAATAGTTCGTTTTAGCTAGTGATTAGCCAACTCTGGTAATGGTATTTTTTGACTGCCAAAAGGCCTTCGTTATGATATGACTAAACGAATATACAGAAGAGAAAAATAATACACAAGAGAACGGGTGGGCGTGAGGCAATGGATGAATTCCGTTTTTAGCCTATAGCTTTACCCCATTGTTCATAATAATTTGTTAGCAAGGCTTTGGAGAATGACTTGTTTTTGGCACACTTAGGTCAATTAAAAGAGAAGACAAAAGATTAAGCAGCCATCTGAGCTTTGAGAAGCTTATTAGTCCATTATGAATAATAGGGAAAGTCTATACTTATATAAGTCTCAAATCTTTAATACGAAAGTAACCACCTGATTTCTTAAATAAGTTCAAGAAGATAATGATAGAAACGACCTTTTCTTCTTCATATTAATAAAACACCTTAAACACAATTTCCAGGTGAAGTTGAACGGTGACGACAAATGGCAAGCTGTGGGGCATCTCCCTGGAGCCATTTTGGTGCAACCTGGAGAGCTTCTCGCTGCCTGGACCGCTGATCTTCTCCCAGCACTCGTAAGTTACTCAAACCAGATTATTTTTTGTCTGCTTTCTATTCCTAGATTGCTTGGAAGGATTAGCTTTTAGCGATAGACCCTTTCTATTGAATTTTTAAGCTATTTATTTTGTTGTTTCCTTTTATTTTTGTTGTAGGTAAGTAGATATAATAGCACTGATTGTCAATCTTTCATCGTTGCGTTGATTTAGTAAAGTTTTTATACCATGTTGAAGATATAAATATAGGTAGGTATTTGAAACTTGTGTTGAATCATGATATTCCTGCCATGATATTCTTGCATGATATTCACTTAGAAACCCTGGGCACCATGATAACCTTAAAGGCTTATCCCGGTTATAAAGCCAAGACTTGAAGCCTTCAGGCGATATAAAAACTACCACCAGAGTTACCACCACCAGCAGCATACAAACTAACTGGCAATGATTTGGAAGAATTCACATTTAGGCTAAGCTTGTTTTCTAATTAGATGTTTACATTACAGATGCACCGTGTAGTAGTCCCAAATGGCGCATACGCCCGCGCCCGAGGTCGTCACTGCGTCGCCTTCTTCTGCCACCCTGACAACGACGCTATCCTCCCCCCGCTGCCCCTGCGCGTGACCCCCACCCCCGCGCCCACCCCCTTCGCGCCCGTGCACATAACCTTACACAACCGTCTCTTGAACGCGGCGCATCATCTGCAGAAACGCTTCAAAGAGACCTACGCGTAACTGAAACGTGGGTTAAAATAACTCATTGCTGCACCTGAATAAATATGAATCAGTGAAACTTCTTACCAACTCAAAAAATTTAACCCTATAGACTTAGAGGAAATGGGAAATTCTCTAGCGCGGTGCAATAACATAAAAAATAAATACCTAAATAAATAAATAATGCTGGACATTTCACACAGCATCATGTAGCCCCGAGCTAAGCAGAGCTTGTGTTATGGGAACCACATGACTGATATACTACTTAAATACATTTTTTTTTTTGTAAATACATACATAATATACATAGAAAACACCCAGACCCGAGACAAATAAATAAATAAATATAAATATAAATATTGCTGGACATTTCACACAGCATCATGTAGTCCCAAGCTAAGCAGAGCTTGTGTTATGGCAACCACATGACTGATATACTACTTATATACATTTTTTTTTTTGTAAATACATACATAATATACATAGAAAACACCCAGACCCGAGACAAATATTTGCAGATCATACAAACATTTGTCCCGCGGCGGGGATCGAACCCGCAACCTCCTGCGTATTATATAAAAAATTATTATGGTGTCAAAATATCTTCATTTATTAACAGAAAGGTGTAGCAAATCACTTTTTATTAGCAGATGTTTTCATTACTTCCTGAAAATGTGTCATTTTAAGTATAGTTAAATGAATAATGAGTCAGTTTATGCACTTAGTTAATTTAAAATCAAAATTAAAAGTCATGAAGTGATGATTTACTGCTCACAAGTACTTACTTGCTATGATTCAGAAACAGTACGGGAGCACCTAGTAGGTACTAGGTACCTATGCATTGTGCAACATTTTGTAACTAAACGAATTATACCATACCAGTCAGAGGGCGTATCGCGAATTTACTATATCCGTGACTATAGTAGAGTATGGACAATTATAAGGACTGAACTTAGCTTAGTCGAGTTACCGCTAGAGGCACTGCACTGAATTCCATACAATTGAAATACTTAACTGTAGTCACGGATAGAATAGTAAGCTCGCGATACTCCACAGTACGCAAAGTATTACGAATCAGTTTTAGTACAATTTCGAGCCCAAGGTACTTAATTTTTTTTTTTAACTTGTCTTCATTTTTTTTTATTCTTGCCAAGTTTTATACTTTTTGCCAAAAAAAAAGACGAATTCGAAAATAACTGCTTTTTACAAATGGTAAAATATTCATTTTAAACTTGTATAAAAGCAGTTGCAAACACAACCATGTGAAATTTAGAATTTAATTACTGTCTAAGACAATTTGCTTGATTTAATTACTTTGTCTAATTATTTTTTTTATTAAATAGTTACGTAGCAATTAGCGACGTGGATAATGCGTAGATACCAATAAATAGTATTTTCTTTTTAATATTATAGCTTTTTGGTAGACTTGTGTTCTTGCTTCCGCGTTTTACTTTGTATATCTTTACTATTAAAATATCTTTATCACGACTACTTAATGCATTTTGTTAGGTAAATCGTGTTTTAATTTTGATAGCTCAATTCCATGTGTAGTAGTATACGACAAAGTGTTCGAACATCGACTTAGGTTTCTTTAGTTAAATTATACATATTTATTAATCGTAGACAATCGATTAAATGTCTTAAATCGGCCCACTGTACTTCCAGGCGTTTAGCTAAGTATTAGTAAAACTTATATTTATGTACTTACATAGTTTTCCAGTCTTTTATCTGATAATGATAACTTGTTATGGAGCACAATAATATCCTAGACTATACAAAGGCATTGCGTATGATCTTTTTACAAGCTTTTATTAGATAGGGTCAAATTCCGATTCAGCTTAAATTTGAGAAATGTGTGTTTAAAAAAACACAATAAGTACCTATATTGTACCCATTAGGTTTATTTAAATCAGCTTATCAGTTACCTGTTAAAAGTTCATTTTGAAAATGTTGAACATACTTTTATCCTTATGTTACTGTGAACAACATTTTGTTGATTCCGTGTAATCCCGTTTTAGTGTTCACATTTCCAGTAACTGTCTACTACCGTGTGTGTGTATTATTGCTAGCTTATTATTACACTAGAGATGTTTTTGTATTACTATGTACTTATAGACGCATTTAAATCCCGCAACATTCTTTGAAACATGTCTTTATTTTATTTTGTTAATGAGTAAGTCATGATGAGTTTGTCAGACGATGTTAGTCCGTAAGCTACTTAAATAAAATTACTATTTTAACCGAGTTTTGTATTTTTATTTTACCTGTGATTTTACAAAGATGGTTGCATCTGGTTACAGATTTTACTACACATTTTTGCATTTTGATAACTTTGATTCAACGAAGAAAAAATTGAAATGATTTTTTTTATTTCAAAAACGATAGTAATTTATTCAGGAACTAGCTAACGCCCGCGACTTCGCCCGCGTGGACTACTACCTTGTATCCCAAGGAAAACATGCATTATTTTTTTGGGATAAAAAGTAGGCTATGTCACTCTCCAGCCCTCCAACTATCTCCACAAAAACTCACGTCAATCATCTCTCCGTTTTGACGTGAAAGCAGGAGAAACAAACAAACACACTTTCACATATAAAATATGGGTATGGTTATAGAAGATAATGTAAGTACTAGAATAATGTAATAGAATGTTTGTGGTAAGTAATTATATGCCTGTTTGTTCGAGATTTAAAGTGATTTATAGAAAGTACCTACCCAATCTCAATTTTCTATGATTAAAAAGGAACTCCCAGTAAAGTTTTGATTAGTTCCTGTCTGTAAGTATATAACTTGAGAACCAAGTAACCTATCGCCTATTCAGAGCCGGTTGATACTCAACGATGATGAAAGCTGTGGGTGCGGTATTCCTCAATTTAACTGACAGCTAGATTACTTAGGACCTAAGCCGGAGATGTAGAAACAAGCGATAAAAGTAGAATAGAATAAATAAATATTGCTGGACATTTCACACAGCGCCATCTAGCCCCAAACTAAGCAAAGCTTGTACTATGGGAACCAGATAACTGATAGAATACTTAAATACTTTTTTTGTAAATATACATAGTTATGATACTTTAAAACAAGAATGGAATAGAATAGGATAGAAATCGTTTATTTTGTGGCACGAAATCAGTCACTACTCTCAGCGTAAGTAAGTTCGTAAGTACCAACTTACCTAAGTAAGATAAAGAAAGTAAGTTCGTGTGAGCTAGTGGCCAACTCTGGTCAACAAGGGCTAACTTAATTATCTTCTACTTCTATTAGCTACATAAAGAAGAAAAGTTACTTGCCTAACATAAGTAATTGTAAATGTAAACTTAAACACATACTAAACCGCCTTATCAGTAGGAAAGTACCAGCCTATCTATTAGTAAAACTACAAAGTACAAACTTACAAGTCCAAGGTTCCCCAGAGTGGACTTTTGATATGTGAAAATCTCCAGGAAGTAAACATACTGATTAGAAATTAGATCAACCACCCGCCGACAGTTTATATCAGAAAAAAACATATAGTACTTAAGTACCTACTTAAGTAAGTGTATGTAAGTACCTACCTACCTACATATCATAACTTTAATTAAGTAAGTAAACATTTTTTTAGCTGTTTTTTAATCATTTTTGATTAGGTAATTTAGTTATTAAGATTAGAAGCGATTAGACTAAATGACTAAACGGACCAAACCAGTCTCTGTCTAAAAATGAATCTTGTATCTCTCGGAGTGCACTTGTATTTTCTAACTTTATCTAGAAACCTCAGTCTTGACAATCAACTAGATTCTATCTAACCCTAACATTCTAATCAATAAATGATTCTTAACTTAAGGAGTTTACTCAAATTGCCAAAGTTAAGAATCATTTATTGATTGGACTGTTATGCCCGGGATCCACGAGGCTAGTTTTTCAAGCTAGGATAGCAAGCTAGTGTTAGTAAGCTAGCAAGCTAGTACTTCTAGCTTCGTGTAGACAAAACTAGCTTTTTTTTTTTCTAAGCTAGTAAGCTAGTTTACAAGCCAGGATAGTTTTTAATAGGATGGAGTTCTATTTTTCAGGCTAGTAGCGCCCCTCACCACTGATTTTACTATCCTGGCTTGTGTACTAGCTTCATGTGGCCAGCGAAGCTAGTTTTGGCTTGGGTAGTAAGCAGTAACCACGCATTTTGTCATTCGCAAAATACTCTGATATTCGCCTAAATCTTCACTGCGAAATTCTTCCAAAGCAGTATAAATAAAATAAAGTAAAGCAGAGTGGTCCACGTTCATCTCTTCTTAAAATCCACGGTCTTGTCCACACCCGGTTTTGTAATTCATCTGCTAGTTTCTAGTGCAAATTGGCACAGTGTTCGAAGTAACTTTTTCAATAAAATGGTGTTTTTAGGGTTCCGTACCTTAAAAGGTAAAAAAAGGAACCCTTATAAGATCACTTTCTTGTCCGTCTGTCTGTCTGTCTGTCTGTCTGTCTGTCTGTCTGTCTGTCTGTCCGTCTGTCCGTGTGTCACCATCGATTATCTCAGGAACGGGTAGAGCTAGCAAGTTGAAATTTATACCATATACTAAAGTCTATAGTCCCTATTGTGAGTATAAAAATCAAGGTCCTGAGTCAACACTATAAAAAGATATAGGCAAATTTAGGTTTTCGTGAAAACTTGTGAGTACCAAAACTTACCTTAATTATCAACTTTTTTTATTTTTCGGAATTTTTCCTTTACTTGTGCTGGAAGACCTTGCTTGTAACCAAAATTGACAATTCTAGGTCAACCGGAAGTACCCTAGAGGTTTTGGGTCGAAAACCTAAATGGTAGTTCCCGTTGACCTAGAATAACGAAATTTGGCAAAAAGCAAGGTCTTACAGCACAAATAAAGGAAAAATTCTAAAAAGTTAAAAAAGTTGAAAATTAAAGGGTGTTCCCATACATACATAGTTGACGCCAATTACCTAAAATTGTCCTCCGAGTTGTATGGGCGCTCATACAATTAAGCGGACTAGCTTAATTGGCACCATGGCTAGGTACGGAACCCTCGGCGTACGAGTTCGACTCGCACTTGACCGGTTTTTTTTTTTTAGCATGCAGTTCATTTTGGACGTGTGGTCACTTCAGTCACTGCAATAATACTAGCTTAAAATACACTAGCCTCATGTAAACAAAACTAGCATGTTCCAAGCCAGGTTAGCAAGCCAGGATAGTTTAGTAGAAAACTAGCTTGCTATCCTAGCTTGAAAAACTAGCCTCGTGTATCCCGGGCACTAGGGTTAGATTTAAAAGCAGCATTTTTCAAATCCGACATATTCGAAAAATCTTGCTTTTAATGCTTTATGGTGAAATCTACCTATTTTAATTGTATTGTAAGTATCTAATCGTAACATGAAGCCCCCATGATCAGATTCACACACGCAGTGCATATTTGTCGTGGGTAAACAAGCAATTTATTCAAAAATAAAAAAAACCCGGCTGAACTGAAAAGTTGGAAACAGCATTATCTTATCAATCACAAAACAAAATTAAATTACAATTTTATTATTATGTAGGTATCTAGGGTTCGATGCCGTGCGCATTTTCCTAAACGTTGTTGTCACAGTTGACACACAGATGGCTCTGTGAGTACCTAAATTAAATGCGTAAGTTATTTATTAAATATGAGATATCTCCTAAATGGCTGAACCAATTTCGATGCAGTTTGTTCTAAACGTTGCGTGTGACTAAATAGAAAGTTTTATTATGCGTTTTGGTTAGCAATTCTATTTAGGGCGAAAAATAGATTTTCAAAAATTTTGAGACTCGATTTAGTCTTCGAAGATGTCATGTTAGATTTAAAAAAAAAATATATTTGATATCAGTCCACCAACCTCTTGATTTTGACATGGATTTTGATATGATAGAGTGATTTTCATTTTGAAAATTCACACATTGTTGCATTTTTTAGCCGCACTATTTGATTTATCGAATTAAAAAGTATCCTAGAGCACAATCGAGATGGAGACGATTCTAACGATACCTCATTCATCAAAATCCATCCAGCCGTTTAGGAGAAACGTGGTAATAAAGAATATTACTTACATACGAACGAACGAACGAACCCACCCACATACATAGAAACGCGCGATCTACATAACCCGGGTGACTTGACAGTCAGCCGGGTAAAAAGGGAAAAGAAACTGGAACTGGGTACCCATCACTTCTAGATTCTTTCCTGCCCTTTCACAGATCTTAGCGCGAGTTTATAGGCGACTTAAAGAAAACTCTGTTGGGGGGAAAATCGGGTTACATTCGGCCGACGTCAACGCGCACGCAACTATTTTAATTTCGCCGCGGATCGCGATGGCTATTTTCGAGTTTTTATTTTGGCGTAGTTCGCGTGTGGTCGGTACAGCTTTATTTTGGCGGGAAAGTTGTAGCAGTAGCTGGTGGCCTTTCGGTGCAGTCGCAACTGACAATTGGAAAATGTTATAAGTGTGAAAAAAGGTGGCGCTTGGACAATGGTAAGTTTATAGTTTACTTATATTATTCTCTTCTCCGAGTCTCGACCTGCGGAGCTAAGAAGGTCGCTATTGCAGAATCGTATTAAAGGAATTGAACTATTGCCATCTCTTTTCACTCTCAGTCAATGAAAAGAGATGGAAATAGTTCAATTCATAAGGATTGATGGAGCAGTTCGAGCAGCGGAGCTAAAAAGCTCGCTATTGCAGAATCACAATAAAGGAATTGAACTATTGCCTTCTCTTTTCACTCTCAGTCAATAAAAAGAGATGGCAATAGATCAATTCCTTTATTGCAATTCTGCAATAGCGACCTTTTTAGCTCCGCTGCTCGAACTGCTCCATCAATCCTTATGCTTCCTCAGTCACAATCCATCGATATTTTGTGTAGCGTTTCTTGCGTTTGTAATAGGTACATTTACTTAGGTGCATTAAAATCACATATAGATTCTCAATAAAAATGGACGCAAAGTATGAACGTGAGCAAAATATTTCTTACTGGTGAACTACTATGAAATACTGGCAGCGCAACGCCCTCGCGGCGTTGCCCCCGTAGTGATAGTATATGGTGGTGATGATGATGATGAAAAGTAGCCTTCCTCAAGAGTTTAGCTATCAAATGCAGAAATAAATTTTCAAATCCGACTGGTAGTTCCTGAAATTAGCGCGTTCAAATAAACAAACTCTTCCGCTTTCTAAATTGGTATAGATAGACTTGGTCATGGTTCGATCTTGTTGATAGCCAGCCAAAACGCAGTGAATAGCGGCCTTTACACGGTAGAGTTTTTCCCACGGATCTGGACTGTACAGATATCTGTAAAGATAACCGCAGATGAGAGTTTTTACCACGCATCTGGACTGTACAGATATCCGTAAAGATATCTGTAAAGATATCTGTACAGATAACCGCAGATGAAACTGTCGTGTTAATTACTGTCACAGTTTTGGACTGGCGCGTGGAACGGTATAAAACAAAGTTTTTAGAACGGATCTGGACTGTACAGATATCTGTAACCGCGGATAAAACTGTCAAAGGTTGGAATGGCATGTAAATGCTGCTAATGGACCTTACATAGCAAAGGAAAAAAACTGTTATTAGTACCAAGCATTCAGTGGTTATAATTTGGTTATAAATAAACCATTTTTAACCTCTTCACCACCAGTTCTAGTGACGGACTTTAATAATCTAAATTCATTACTTACACTGCTAGAAACTTTGTTCTATAGCAAACTTAGTATATCAATAGTAGGTACCTAATAGCTCTAAGCACACGCACTCTTTGTATACTTGTGTGGTACCATCTTTTATAGAGTCAAATACAATCACGCTCAAAACCCGTGATTGTAGCATGATCATGCCCAAGTTTTAAACTTATGATTAGATGCCTCCTTATCGTTATCAGTCTATCGCTCGTCAGTATATTATACCAACCTGTGAGCCTACTGTCTGTCACCTTTATAGTGGACGCACACCTAATACGCACTGAACGCGCCGAGTTCTCGAAGTAGGTACAACCAGATTCGGTCGAATCAGACGATTCGGCTCGGACAGGTGTGCAAGGTTTCATTCGATTTCATTATACAGAATTCTAAAAGTCGATTCGTACGGCGCGGCTATGTGTGCGGCCACTTTTAGGGTGCTTTTCCTCCAGAGATGTGTTATGCTTCGTTGCTATGGATGCGTTTGATATATCCACCAATCATATTCATTTATCCATTCCATATAGCTTTGCACTAGTGGAAACGGGTTCAACTAAGCTATGTTTTTTATATGGATGGATGCGTGCTATGGATGCGCGCTATGGAAGGGTGCTATGGATGGTCGCTACCCGTGCCTTCCGTACTGTCGATACATCGCATAGCTTAGCTGCGCATCTTCATAGCACATCTTATTCGCCCCCCTACATAGCTTAGCCTACAATAAAATACAAGTTATTGAGTATTTTATTGTAGGTATCCTTATTTATCCATAACTCGAAACGCAACCGATGGTTTCATGGTCTTAGAGTCCATCAATATCTATAGATCTACGAGTTTCTAATCAGCCCACATCGAGCCCACTGCTGAGTATATTATGCCTTCTCAGTTTCACATTTTTTCCTAGCATGTGCCAATCGAATATAATGCTCCCCCTTTATTTACTGTATCACCAAACCATCTGGCTGGTGGTCTGCCAAGTGCTTTGTGACCCTCGAGTCAAATATTTGCATGATGTGCAGATATTTGTTCTTGACCTGGGTGTTGTGGAACCATGAAATTAGTAGTTTTTAACGCACAGTGAATACGGGATACAATTACATCTGTAACTTTTAAGTATCATTTATATTTATTTATCTAATTACAATTCATATTAAGTATACGATAAATTAGCATACAATGATGAAACAAATGTTTCACGTGTGCAAAGCAGTGATAAGAGCAAACCGGTTCGATCTGACAGTCCTGATGACCTGCAACTATTGCAGATAGCAACTCACCAATGTATATAGACTATGTGTTGAAAGCACTTGGTTATGACCTGGATACACGCAAATGCTACAACAACATGACTCAAAATCAAAATAACAAATAATTTATTCAATAAGATCATAAGATCATGTAGATTACTTTGACACCTCTTAAGAGCTAGTTCCTCTACTTATGGTTCTTTCGCGACTAAAACCGTAAAGAACCAGGGCAACGAACATGTTTTGAGTTCTTATTTTCTTTTCTGTTTACTAGAAGTAAGAATTCTTGTTGTACAATTTGGTTATAAGTACTACCTGCACGTTATAAAATTGAAATAACTTTCATCCCCCGCAACGAGTGAGACCAATCGGCGGGTGTTAAATCAACTCATGTCAACATTCATGAAATTGGTAGTTCTTTCATTATCTGGTTATTGTCTGTTTTTCTGTTTGTAACTTTCTTCGTGTAAGTATCTCTTATTCTTCCGTATTCTCTGTGTGTGTTGGTGTCAAATAAACATTTTATATAAATATTTCTATAAGTGTATAATTTTATAAAAGCTGATTAATTATTTTGTATTTATTACCATAAGACGGAGGACAGGCTTCTGTTCCGAGTGAAGTTTATTTACCTAGCAAATAGATATGATAAGAATAATAAGTTTATTTTTTATAAAATGCTATTGAAAAACAGCGAACACGAGTTATACACGTGCACACTAAGTGTTGTTCTTTCAAAGATTTTTCCTGTATATTCCTGTATTTTCCAATTAGCATCAACCCGTGCAGCCCATGACTAGGTCTAGTCCACTCTTCAAGTACCTATATCCCTTTGCAAAGCTAAAATCAAAACATAGAAGCTTACATCATATTTAAAACGTTTTTTTATCACGAACATAACAGTCACACACAGAGCATTGAGTCCTTCATTAACTTTAGCGTTATCGCAAGCGAGTAGACGACAAACAACAGATGATAAGAACCGGTGTGAAGCGGAACGCTAGCCGGCCACAGGGGGCCGCACTCACACACGTACACATTGATAACACAATCAGCCACTCTGCAGCCAGTTTAAAACCCAACAAAGTAGAGTGTGACGCGATTTCCTAGAAAATGTTACTTTATCGTATGGAAAATGATACTGATTCTGAAGGGGACCAGACGTTTAGACTTTTCGTCGTATCAGATAAGGATGACAGGATCATATACCAGAATAAAATGATCGTAATAACCAAATCGGTGCACTGGTAAAGTCACGATTGAAACACAAACACTCAAACATACTCAATTTTCAGATTTTTAGTACATACCTAGTAGGATTTTTCAGATATCATGTGTTTCCCCAACAACCATTTACGACAATTCGAAAACTCGAAACCTGAGACTAATTTGATTCTGTCGCATTTAGAGGGAGCTACGAAGCGGTCCACGTGCGGCCTTTATTAATATTTTCGATATTATTCACGTGATAAGATATGGCAACTCATGAATAGCCCGTGTCTGAGCCGTGCTCTAATGCAGGTGATTGTGCAAAAACTTTCCGATCAACTTTTCGATGATTATGCACGTTATCAAAGGACGCGTCAACCTAGTCTAGACATTTTCGGCTCGATGTAGAGTTGCTTGCGTTTTCCGATTGATTTATTTCATGAGGTAATAGAACGGCCTTATCATGTTCTCGATGTTTTAGGTAAATGACGAAAAATGACAATCCATAAAGGCATAAAGTCATCAATTTTCATATCGTTAGATACTGTGCTATCTTCACACGACTGCTTTGAATTGTCATCATGAAAGACTGGGCCACAGAAAACTATTACTCCTAGGACTAAGCTCAACAATGACTCAACTCAACAATGCTCTCAATGACATCAATGCTCGAACAAGTAAAGAGTCAGTAATGTTGGAATTGATGTGGGAGAGATAGAGAATGAATGATTCTGCTTGTTCACCGTCACATACGAAAAATAATGCCACGGATTTTAAGAATCATTGACTATTATTATCTGCGCAGTCAATATTTCCAAGACACATTTTGATTATGTCTTTAGTAGACGAATCAAAACTAATTGCGAGTTAAGGCTAGACGCAAGACCTCAAAGTAACTTGTACAGGATATAATTAACGTTGTGAATGTTGTGATCAGTATATCCGTCGAAGATCTGAGTTAGTGGTCGCCAAGCGAGTGTTGAACGCAAGTTTTCAATAAAATAAAATAAAAATCTTTGAATAGGCAAAACCATCATTTCATTTCATAAGAAAATCAGGTACGCCATGAATTTGGTGTGCTACATTGGCGGGTATAGTTTTCTTGAGAAACGCAACTCACAATGAATTGACTAAAATAAGATTATTGAATTTAATCATTTTTAAAGTTCTATTTCCCGTACTTCCTATGCCTGGAGTACAAAAAGTTTTAAATCACGTTTATTTGCTGTCTCGGAGCGTGCTCTTGCTCAAACATGCCAAACCAAATAATTTAAACAAAATTGCATAATATTTCCTCTTCAAATCTCAACCACAACTTATCTATACGTTCAAACACATTCGAAGGCTGAAGTAATGAGTTCGTAAAGAGAACCAGTAAGAGGTCGCTTCACACCGACACGATATCAGTCACCTATTGAACCGCGGTCTATCGCACCGGTAATAACTGGACAGCGGCCGAGCCAAGCGGCTACTGATAAGCAACACGAGTTACACTGACCAAACAAACAAGTCTGCAAACACGAAAATCACTCAAAATTCGTCAATTTTTTTTCAGAAATCACATAAAATACCTTTATATTATCAATCAGGGTAAAAAAAATCACGTAAATTCGTTAAGTAACAGCGAAATTTCGCATTCCGTGTTCGCAGGGGACGTAGCGTTATCAGTGCGTTGTCACACCGAGACGTATTAAAGTAGGCGAGTCGAGCTCGGCATATCATTGTCCGTCGCGACCGCACGGTGACCACAACTGACTAGATTGTTCTAAGTATTGTAAGATGTTGGTGTTTCCTCATTGGAGGCAGGAGGTGCCGAGTGTGGGCTGTAGGGTGCAGGGATGGATGCCCGCGGAGAGGTTCGCTCCGTACCTGGCCCGGCCCGTGCCGTTGCCGGCGCTACCACCACAGGTGAATTTGTGATACTTTGCAACTACTTTTTCAACAGATTTCAGGGGGTCTAAAGTGGCCACTTTTGATGAAAAATCAGATGTTTCATAGATGCTTCATCTATGAAACATCTATGAAACATCTATGAAGCATCGATGAAGCATCGATGCTTCATAGATGAAGCATATATGAAGCATTTATGAAGCATTTGATGAAAAGTCAGATGTTTCATAGATGAAGCATCTATGAAACATCTGATTTTTCATCAAAAGTGGCCACTTTAGACCCCCAGTTCTTTATAGCGCGGTAAAATCTTAGATTTAAAAGATCCACCGTAAAGAGTTTTACTTTAGCATTAAGTTATTAAAGAAATGTAATTTTTTTTAAGAAAAAATAAATAGGTAAGTAGTCAACAATATTACAATTCTCTACATAACTAAAAGCCAAGGTATAAACTTTGTTTTATCGTATTTTTTTCACATTAATGTAGTCTATGCACGTACTTGTTAATTTTTAGCTCTTTTAATAAATTTTCGTATTGTTATCATTTTTACAATTTACTTTTACTTTTTGTTTTTATTACTAATATTTTTAAATTATAGTTTTGTTTACAATCAGACCTACACCACTACCATTTTCAATTTTAAGATTCGATAAACAAACAAACAATTCAATTATCAACTGTAACATAGTTTTCGATTTCATCATACTGACAAAAGCTTTCTTTGCAGTTGGAAGACGATGATTCATCAGGCGGTTCTTCCCCTGAACGAACGGAGGATATCGAGGGGGTGTGTGGGTGGAGGGGATGTGGGGCGGCATTTCAAAGTGTGGCGCGTCTGTCTGCGCACGTCGCACGCACACATGCACACTCACATTCGGATGGACTGTTCTATTGCGGGTGGAAGGGATGCGCTAGACCGCAAAGAGGATTCAATGCACGGTAAGACATTTTATTTGACAATAAGTACTACATATAAAATATATGTTTTTTGTAAATTCTTTCCCTTCTGTCAGTTCTCTTAAATTCTTGTAATTTTCGGCTAAAGATCATTCTTTGTTTGAGCTCGATTGGATAATAGAAAGCCGAGATATAAGCGTTAAACGCGTCAACTAAAAAGAAACTAAAAAGCCAAGTTTAACTAGGCTTAGGCTGAACACTTTAGCCTCAAAAGATACCTGAAATTACAATTGTACACATTTGTCACACCATTTATTTTGTCTCCAGGTATAAAATGTTAGTGCACGTACGCACGCACACAAACGAGCGGCCTCACACATGCAACCAATGCCACAAGAGTTTCTCCAGAGCAGAGAACTTGAAGATTCACTTGCGCTCACATTCAGGAGAGAAGCCCTATGTTTGCCCCTACGAGGTAAATATCTAAGACACATCCTAATGAAAAACTACTTGATGAAGGTTTCGTTTGATGATCCTCTAGATATTCTTTATCAGGTCTGATTTTGAATTAGATAACAATGATGGACTTAGAAATTTTGACAAACAATAGTTATTAGTTTCCTACTACTAGATGCATTTAGAATTTTAGATCATAAAGGTTGTGTAACTTGTGCTCACGTCAAGAAGAAGATATTTACAAGCAGCTTTAAAGAATGTATTTTGTAGCCAAATTACACAATATCCCAACAATGCTCTATCATCTTTTATCAATCACTCTTCCATAAAAATACTAGTAGTTCGCCCCGAACTGAGATCTCGCGCACCGTAGATGGCCAACATTTGGACTTTCTTCTGACTACCCCTATAATTTCAAGTGCTACTACTGCCGGGTATGCCTATTGCGCTAGCTCTTCATGGTAAAAAATACTAGCATGCATGCAATACATAATGTCGTGTCTAATTTTTCATTTATTTCATATTTATGAATTCTCGTCGTATTTTTAAAAGTATACGTCCTAGAATAAAAATAATAACTATTTTAGAATGTACAAATAAAGACCTTTCATTTGACACCGCACTCAATATATTTGTTTACTTAACTTTTTTTACCCCAATTATTTTAATTTTTTATCAAAATTTTTTTTATCATGAAAATAAATCAAGTAGCATCTAAAATCATTGCAAACCAAACCGCAACGATGCCACTCTCTTTTTAAGACCGACCAGTCAATGAGCTACGAAGACATCGAAACTCTATGAAACGGGAGCTCTTGCAGCTCTGGTTTCGTAGTTTTTGGTCTTTGGTCGTATTTCAAAAACTATACATCCTAGATTAAAAATAAAAACCATTTTGGAATGTACAAAATAAGCCCTTTCGTATGACACCCCACTCAATATATTTGTGTAACTTTCATAATTTTTTACCCCCTTGGGAACCCAATATCTTCACAACCCCTTCATCGATTAAGCTCATATGCTCCCCCGTAAATTTCCTTACCACAACCTATTGCCCTACCAAGTTTCATGCAGATTGGATGAACGGTTCGACAGTTATGCTCGAACAACAATTCGTGAAACATACAAACATACAAACATACAAACATACAAACATACAAACATACAAACATACAAAGCAAAATCGCCCAACTTACCACTAAGATCTTCGCTCGCTTCGCTCGCTCGATCGATAAACAATGTTTATACAAGCTAACGATATATTTTTTGTCAACAGGGTTGCGGCAAAGCTTACTCAAACTCAAGCGATCGTTTCAAGCACACACGAACTCATGCTGTCGAGAAACCTTACTGCTGCAAAGTTCCCGGATGCAACAAAAGATACACAGACCCATCAAGCCTGAGAAAACACGTCAAGACCTACAAGCATTTCACCACAGAGATCAGAAGAGAATCTTCCGACTCAGATACATTCTCACCAAAGGAAACCGAACGCACATCACCAATCCAAAGATTGGTCTACCCGCCTATTATATCACCAAGCATCGAGACTCCAGTAAGATACGCTCCTATAGAACAAGTCACATACATCAGACCGAAGCCTATGTACCCTGTGAGAGTTCCAACAGACGAGATGTCGTATATCGAATACAGTCAGATGTACGAGCATGCGTATAGAAATTACTACTCAAATATCAGCTATCCAGTATTGAACGCGATCAGTGAGAAAGTGTACACACACGAGGAAAGGATCCAGGAGATGACCTTTTTACATGACACAGAACGTCCTGATGAAGATATGCCCTTAAATTTAATATGCAGCAAGAGATTGGAATGCAGACCGATGGAAGAACTAGTCAGACGCACAGATTTGCCCTTAGATTTAAGTACTAAAAGTTGACTTAATAAATTTGTTCATATTTTAACGAACTTTTTTTTCTATAACTAAACTAGATACTAATCTAGCCTTATCAGGTAGCTATCTGAAGACACTTTGGCGCCACAAGTACCGGCTACATTTCAGATTCAATGCGCCATAGCGCTACGACAACTTCGTTATTTCTTATTTCTTGATTGTATAATTCAAAATTAATGGAATGGAGACATAAACATAGTAGACAGGCTTTTAAAGATCAGGCAGGTTTGTAAGATAGCTCAAAGCTTGAGGCATTTAAGATAGCTGAGGTAGGATCTAGAAGTATTCAGTCGAATTTCTTCGTGGCATAACGATTTAGCGTGGGAATATATTTTAATAGGATATATCAAAACTCCGTTTGAAACGATTATGAAAACAGACACTTAAATATTAGCTTATGTGTATTAGGTATTCATCGCAGTACAGTAAAACCAGAAAAGGATGGTTTTCGTAAGACATCGGAAACAACGATTGACGAAAAGTCATTTGGAAATGAAAATTACACATAATTTCAACTTTATCGCAAACAAATAAATTTCAATGTCATTTATTAGAAAAGCAAATTAGTTGCAAACCGTGCGAGCTGCGCTGATAATGACGTGCATTTCTGTCGCATTCTGTTTTGTGAAATCATACCCTGCTGTCGGACATATTCGGAAAACACGAACATAACCGAGATCCATTCTAAAGCTTGAAGTACTGTACATCTTTATCACGTTCAAACAGTCGTGACAAGACGATTATGTTACTATCTGACAGCGAAATACTACCCGTGAAACAAAGCCGATATAATTATGAGGAAGAACTGTTGCACAACTTTACACAAATATTTGACGAACCCGGAAGAGAATTTTGTATTAGAACAAAACACTAAATAGTTGTGAACAAAATAGTAAACAGACAGTACCTAACTAAGTATATTTAAGGACATACGCCATCGTAACTAGTAGTCCGCCCCGAACTGAGATTTAGCGATAAGCTCGTATACAAACCAGTAGTGCGATTCAGACTTCCGAAAATGCATCCGATTTGATAATTTTCTTTGGAAAGTCAAAAAATTCGGAATACATTCCGAGATGGTCTGCTGAATCACACTACAGATAGTTCAATTTTTTTTTAACAAGGTAAAATTATAATAATATTATTTCCTTTGACATCTCTCTTTCTCCTTCCCCCCTCTCTCTCTCTCTCTCTCTCTTCTCCTTCCCCCCTCTCTCTCTCTCTCTCTTCTCCTTCCCCCCCCCCTCCCTACCGCTCTCTTTATTTCTATTTGAATTAGTCTAGACATTATGACATCCACAAAAGTATGATGAGACAGATTTCGTTTGTATTCCTATCCTACTGACTGCCCTGAGTGTTTAGTGATAATAGTCGCAGACTAGATGTTAGTAGAGCAATCACCTCTGACGTTGTACAACGTCACAACTCTTTGCTACGAACAGTTAGAAACAAGAAACTAAGATCAATTTACAAATATTTATTCATAGTATGAAAATAGCTCATACAAAATATTTTATTTGGATCGAAAGGGAATACAATACTAAAGTTGCGTTAAAGACAGTACCTACTGATTTCATAAAATTATTTTTGATTGTTTGTTACTACGGACCATATTTGTGTAGAAACAAAATGATACTTTTCATGTAATAAATCCTCATTTCTCATGGCGAATTTTTTAAGATTTTAATTTTTTTTTTTTGTCGTTGTATCATATTACTTTAGTTTCTAGTACCCACAACAAATGGAATGGTATTGTGGGATCAATAAAAAACAAAAGCTCTGTATGAAAGAGACAACAGTTTGAAAGTTACGTACATAAGAGCGAGATGTCTATGCCCGCACCAGCTTCGACATGCCTTCGGCAATAGTATTGAGTGCGGCGAGATCCTTGCGAGCCGTGTCCAGTAGATGAGCCATTCCTCTCTGTTGGAGAGTTAGGAATTGCTTCACGTCTTCTTGAGCACCTAATATAAGCAAATTATAGGTTAATTACAGCCATACAGTTCAATTACAAGGTTATGCTACCACACTCTCGCTGGCTGCACCCTCTTTGGTGGATTTAGATAGGATTTATCTTTTTTAGGTGCAAAAGATTTTTTTCACAAAAAAGGTACGCTTATACAGAAACAAACATACATCCAATTCCAAAAATCCATCCAACCATCCAAACTTTCACATCACACTAATATTATAAATGCGAAAGTTTGGATGTTTGGATGGATATGTTTGTTCCTCTATAACTCGACAACCACTGAACCGATTTGGCTGAAATTTAAAATATAGATAGATAATGACCGGGAATAGAACAAGGGCTACTTTTTATCCGGGTACCACGCGAGCGAAGCTGCGGGCGCCAGCTAGTCTGTAGTATTAGTGTGATTGTATCTTTACTAATATTATGTGAAAGTTTAGATGTTTGGATGTTTGTTACTCAATCACGCAAAAACTACTAAACGGATTTGGCTGAAACTTGGAATCTGACCTGGATTAACACAGGCTATTTCTAATCCGGGTAGATACCACGCGAGCGATGCTGCGGGCGGGAGCTAGTTGTAGTTATTTACCTGGGTCAAGGTGGTATCTTTCCGCAGAAGCGCCGGAACTGGCGCTGCGTTGCAGGCGGACGGCACACAGCAACTCGTTTAGCCGACCCTAATGGTACAAAATGCAATATTTTAAACGATAAAACGTAAAACAACTTTTACAAATGTTTTTTATAATATAATATTTTAAATTAGAGCCAGGGAGGCATCCTATTTAGCTTAATCCATTAACATACCTATTTTTCATTTTATTAAGAATGCAGCTATCACATAGGTTTCCGATCTAGCCCTTTAAGTTTAGTTATACTTTAAAATATTCGTCGAAACAGCAGCGTTGCTTCTATCCTTCGAGCTTACCGATGACTATTCCGTCCAAGTTGCATGCAAAAGATTAAAACAATCTTAACAGACAGAATAGTTTTATAAACACATGTTACACCCCTAGTTTTGCCTTTCTGCCTAAAAAAAACGTCATCGGTATTGTGGTAGCTAAAAAAACTTTTATCAATTGTCGTATATCAAATGTATTTTTATGAATTGTGTTGCGATGCGTGATTCCTATAAGTAAATAAAGAAGTTAAATAATAAATAAAAGCTAATTTTTGACTAATGTGTCTGCGTGGATTAAATTAAGAACAAAGTTCTAGAACAATGTCTTCCCTGTAGGCCTAACATGCGCAAACATCGAGAGAGATATCTCGATCGGTCGAAATGCTTTAACGCATATGTTAGAGCAGTCTAACCGATCGAGAAATATCATTTCGATGTTGCACATGTTAGGCCTGCTGGTGATATTATATTGCAGTTATATTAATTTTTGAACTTGTTGAATGTGTCGTAAAAGATGGGATAGTTTGTGATGAGTACAAATTTTACGGCAAAGATTTTGTAAGTTTTGGTCAGAGGTCAAGCAATTGTTAGTTTTATTGGTTGCCAATATATGTAGTATGTAATACAACTATACTGGTAATGCAGACTTTAAAATAAAAACTTTTAAAAAAGACTTTAAAATTACATTAGTACCAATACCATGTTCAAAATGTTTGCCCAACTGTCACAAAAATCTGGTTTCAACCAACATCGCAAACCCAACAGACATAACGGGTGGCAACCAAGCGATTTATTTAAACATGGTTCCGAACAAAACTGGATACAAGTCAGATAAGCTAATTAAATGTCACACAAGTCCTAGTTTCGTATTCCTAAGTTATCAACAGAATGTTACTTTTGTGACCCAGATGGGTTTTAAATGTGAAATTATTTGTGTATCACTCAAGATTTAGGTTTCGTCAGGCAATAACCCCCTTACTTATGAAAGATGTTTAAAGTTGAACACTGGTTGAACAACGTCCTGTCTCTGTTTGTCACTATCCAGAAATAAAGACAGGACGTTGTTTAAACAGTGTTTCACTTTAAACATCTTTCATAAGTAAGGCCCTAAGTGTGTACTGTCGATATTTTGAAAACTTTTCAAACAGATAGGCACCACTGTGATAAAGTAGTAATGAAATTTTGCATCATGCTATCACTCGTTTTCCGCGTGTTCCAAGTTGTGTGTCTGACTGATCCTATAATACCTGAAACCACTTACAACTGGTTCCACAGTTATTGCACTAGATTATAACGGCTTTAGATAAGTAGGCATCTATTGTTGGTTCATTTTATGGCTGTTCACGGCTTCAGTACTAATTAATACCCTACTATAAATTTAATGAAACATTGTAAGTTCAGCTAACTAGAAGATACATTGCAAGAAAATGTTATTTCATTAAACAAACACTACTGGTAAGTACATACATATTAATATACTGTTATCCAATACTAGCAGCCCGCCCCGACTTCGCTTGGGTATATATAAATACAGGGTGATTTTTTGAGATGGGGCAGTAAGGGCACGGGTAGAAATGTTCCTAGTCAGAAGCTTGGACTTGTATATAATCTGTGCTTTGATTGGAAATTGATTGGAAAACGATGTATGACATTTCGTTCTCCGCTCCTCAACTCTTCCGATTCCGAATGAGTTGCTATTTTGATGACAATGTCAATGTCAATGAATGATTGAGATCTTTGAGGGTAGGTATCTCTGTGGATGTGGGTAGTCTGTGCTCTGCGGTCTAATGTGTAACGATCATTGTGTATTTAGCTTGTTGATTTTCCCCGCCTATTTCTGTTCCTTATTAGCTGCAAACGGTTTGTACCTTCAGTACCTACGATGTATTTTATGTGTTGTGTTAACTTGTGTTGTACCAGGTTGTACAAATTTGCGAAAGGCCGCTGTATTCCATATTCCCAGTGTGTAGTGTAATCAGACTCAAAAAGTGGCTCGATTGTTTATGCAGTGATTTGTTGAGAAACGTGAGTTTGAACGAGATTTCGAGAACGAGAACGAGACGCACTGGTCACATCACACATCACAGAAACCTAAGATTTATCAGTGTTTCTCTAGGTACTATATTATGCATGTATTATACATATAAACCTTCCTGTTGAATCACTCTATCCATTAAAAAAAACCGCATCAAAATCCGTTGCGTAGTAAAACTACGCAACGGATTTTGATGATGTTTTTTTTTTACATAGGGACAGACAGCGGGAAGCAACTTTGTATAATATACAATACCTATACCTACTATGTAGTGTTAAGAAAAAAATTAAAAAATAATAATAAATGATTAACTATGTTTCGTTGTTTTCTATCAACAACACCTTCTTTCCCTTATGCCACTGACCTCTACTATGGCATTGATCTCAATAGTCACGGGTGGAAATGTTCCTAGTCAGAAGCTTGGACTTGTATATAATCTGTGCTTTGATCAGAAAACAATGCATGACAGTTCGTTCTCCGCTCCTCAACTCTTCCGATTCCGAATGAGTTGCTATTTTGATGACAATGTCAATGTCAATGAATGATTGAGATCTTTGAGGGTAGGTATCTCTGTGGATGTGGGTAGTCTGTGCTCTGCGGTCTAATGTCTAACGATCATTGTGTATTTAGTTTGTTGATTTTCCCCGCCAATTTCTGTTCCTTATTAGCTGCAAACGGTTTGTACCTTCAGTACCTACGATGTATTTTATGTGTTGTGTTAACTTGTGTTGTACCAGGTTGTACAAATTTGCGAAAGGCCGCTGTATTCCATATTCCCAGTGTGTAGTGTAATCATAATCAGACTCAAAAAGTGGCTCGATTGTTTATGCAGTGATTTGTTGAGAAACGTGAGTTTGAACGAGATTTCAAGACGCCAAGTGTGTCACAGACATTTTGAGGCCTCTAAGACCCGCCCCGGCTTCGCACTGGTCACATCACACATCACAGAAACCTAAGATTTATCAGTGTTTCTCTAGGTACTATATTATGCCTGTATTATACATATAAACCTTCCTGTTGAATCACTCTATCTTTAAAAAAACCGCATCAAAATCTGTTGCGTAGTTTTAAAGATCTAAGCATTGCTTAAATCTTTAAAACTACGCAAAGGATTTTGATGATGTTTTTTTTTTACTTAGGGACAGACAGCGGGAAGCGACTTTGTTTAATAAACAATATACCTACTATGTAGTGTTAAGAAAAAAATTAAAAAATAATAATAAATGATTATCTATGTTTCTTTGTTTTCTATCACCAACACCTTCTTTCCCTTAGGCCACTGACTTTTACTATAGCATTGATCTCAATAGTACACATTGAGATCAATGCCTTAGAAATATTGAATGAAAAAAGCAATCCTACCAAATTAATTTGTTTGGTAGAATGACAATTCTGCTCGGTGCCGGTGTAGCAGAAAAAAAAAAAGAAACGTCATACATCGTTTTCTGATAGCCAATCAGGAGCGAGTAACATCTATTTAGTCTGTGAACACAAGTCCACACTAAAATGTTCCCGACATTTCCATCTGATACGTAGTATCTCTACCTAATCTGTGTCAATAGTACACATTGAGATCAATGCCTTAGAAATATTGAATGAAAAAAGCAATCCTACCAAATTAATTTGTTTGGTAGAATGACAATTCTGCTCGGTGCCGGTGTAGCAGAAAAAAAAAAGAAACGTCATACGGGCAAAAACGCGAGAATCTGTACATTGGCATTTTCGAGGTGTCCCCAGGTAAAATTGACTGCTACGCAGCTCTGTATAAGTTTTACAGGAGTTGTAACCACATTATCTGATTCATGGTGAAATTGGCATGCCATATTTATTAAAATGTAACGCTTAAAACAACATTATGATATAGAAAATTAAGTTTAAAAAATCGCAATTTTAGCCTGTAGTACTGTCCCCTAAACAAAATCCGACCTTTAGCAGCGTTTGGTTAAAAATAATTCCACTAGACTGGCAAACTTTTAGCTATACATTTGAAGTTTAGTGGGTTACCTAGGGTTCTAAATGTACAATTTGCTGCAAAAGCCAGAATTTCTACTAAATAAGTAATATTTAAGCCTGTCCCCGGGATTTGGGCCAACTGGACATGTCCGGATTCCGTTACCGCGTTTTCGAATGATTTTACAGTTTTTTTGTTCCGAGGGGTAGTTATTTTTTTACTTTAACAACAACATTGCAACGAGACAGACGTAAAAGTAAAGGGGATGTCTATAGTTTTTAAGTCAAAATATTCAAAATAATTGTTTGATTTTCGGCGTCAGTGAGAGGTTGCGTTTTTTCGGGCACTGTCCGGTAGGTATTCAATTTTTTTTTAATGTTTAAAACGTATTTCCAATGCATATTTTTATTTCAGAACTGAAATAAACTATCCAAGATTAACTTAGTGTGAAAAATCGTGTGATAAATATCAGCAAGTTGAGATAATTCATATTTTTGTGAACAGGTACCTAAGTTCGTTACTTCCGATTCGATACCATAGAGCTGGTAATCACGTAAAGCAAGGTTTACATAGCGTACACTTTATTTTATCTATTATTATTTACCCATTATAACCCTACTGTGCGAAGGCAAAAGAAGATATTGTTTTTAGCAGATATTGTACTGTGTGCATGTAGGTAGGTAAATTGTAAGCGAAATCTTTCAATGTATCTCATTCATATATTGATCTATCTACTAAACTGATTTTGATAATGAGTTATCAAGTTAAATAAAATGAGCAAAATTTGTTTTTTTTTTTTCGGATACGTATCTACCTACTTAGTGTTTGATATTAAACGACTTTTTTTTGGAAAAGAGGTCAAAATATGAATTATTTTGGTAAACCTACGGCCACCATAGGTATCAAAATTATTCGTTTTAGACCTATGTTCCGAAGAAAAAGTGGTTAAATATCAGTAGGTACTACTGTTCAAAAATTTTTTTTTTGTGACGTAACAAATTATTAAGCTTAGTTACTTTACTTAGTTAAGACTAATTTTCACAAGTTCTAGTTTACTTCTAAAATTATTAATTTCAACGATTTCATAGCTAGTAAATAAAAATTCAAAAAGATTTAGAATTTAGCGCTATGTAAACCTAACCTTAGATGTCTGTCCCCCAAATCCAAGTTACAAAAATGTTAAGTTTGTATTTAAAATAAGTGTAGACATTGTTTAGCAAAATGATGTGGTTTCTCAAAATACTCAAAATTTAAATAGTTAATTAAGAAAATAGTCAATTTTGGGAATTTTATTAAAACTTTAAAGGCCATTTTAGAGCATAGGTAACGCACTGGAAAGGAAAAGTAGATAAAACTCGTGTATTTCTAAGATAACAAACTGATTTTATAAATTTAATAATTAAAAACATATCCTCTTTCTTTACTAAATAAATTAATAAAATAATTTTGAGTTTTACTATCACAAAAAACCAAAAACCAGCGGTAACGAATTGGATTAAAATTTCTCCCTACAGTACTAAACTTGCTAATTTCTCCTAAAATAACAATTTTACAAGAAAACTTTTTCGTTTTTAGATAGAATAATAATTATAGATAGCATATAAATAAACATTTCAATGAAATTCCACAAAAAAAAATCTAACCACAATTTTGAGAAAGTGTACAGATTTGCGCGTTTTTGCCCATACATCGTTTTCTGATAGCCAATCAGGAGCGAGTAACATCTATATAATCTGTGAACACAAGTCCACACTAAAATGTTCCCGACATTTCCATCTGATACGTAGTATCTCTACCTAATCTGTGAGTAAGGGCAGCTACCTTAACCGTTGTAGCTAGAGAAAAACGTTCTTAGGAGACTATCGTTAATTTTTGAAGAAATTTCGATCTGCATTCACAGATTTTGAAAAAAATGTACAGTCAGCGAGAAAATGGGCAATTTACACAAAAACTTTTTTTGATGCCGATCGTTCCTGTTTCACCTAAGGATTAAAAGGCTCTACCAGACCAACTGAGGTTAGAGTAGGTACTAGAAAAGTCAGAAAACGCTAAAATGTATTTCTGAGACAAGACAGTAAGGCTGCGTTTCCATTGACGCGGAGTTGGGCGGAGCGGTGCTTAGCGGTGCATGAATTGACCAATCACATGTCAAACGAAAAAATCGGAACGCGGCAAAATGCACATGATTGGTCAATTCATACGCCGCTAAACTCCGCTCCGCTCAACTCCGCCTCAATGGAAACGCACCCTAAGGGCTACCTTAACCGTTGTAGCTACAGGAAAATGTTTTAGGAGACTATCCTTAACTTTTAAAGATATTTCAACCTGCATTCTTAGATTTTGAAAAAAATGTACAGTCAGCGAGAAAATGGGCAATTCACAAAAAAACTTTTTTTGATGCCAATCGATCCTGTTTCATCCAAGGATTAAAAGGCTCTATTGGACCAACTGAGGTAAGAGTACTAGAAAAGTCAGAAATTGCTAAAATGTATTTTTGAGACGGAGCAGTAAGGGCAGCTACCTTAACCGTTGTAGCTACAGGAAAACGTTCTTAGGAGACTACCCTTACTTTTGAAGATATTTCGACAAAATGATGAAAAATGATGACAAATGACAAAATGATTTCGTACGAAATGTATAATCAAAGTTTTTTGCGTTTTCTGACTTTTCTAGTACCTCAGTTGGTTCTAGCCTCAGTTGGTCCGATAGAGTCTTTTAATCCTTAGATGAAACAGGATCGATTGGCATCAAAAAAAGTTTAAGGCTTTTTTTAATTCTAGTTTTAAGTAATATACAAAAACTAGAAATTTTTATGTTTAAATGTTATTTACATTCATTATTACACGTTGTATAGCGTATCTGGAATGTACCCATTCAAATGGTAAAATATTTTTTTTAAAGGTGAGTATTCCTTGCCTTGGGGAAACTTAATGATCCCTTTTATTTTTTTGTATCATAATAATGTAGGTAAACTTATTGTTACACTTCTTCAACGGATCTTGGCATCCGTTTCGATGCGCAGTGCAACTTTTTCATAAAACATTTTCTACTGCGCAGCGAAAAGCCTATCTTCACGAATGCCTAGCTAGATCCATTGTGACAACTGTACCTCTCACAAAGCTTTTAATTTTATATTAAAAATATGATGAACTACTTAATCAAAAGTAAATATGTATGTACGAACGTTGAAATTATGTCATATCTTATTCATTCAGACAAATTAGTCCTTTATCTCAACCTCAAAGGTAGACTGACCTTGTCTGCCCAAAACTCGCAGCTCCATTAATAGTTACTACGACATACCGAAACAGTTTCATAAACAGTTAGTATGAACTCACGCCTTAACCAACAGAATAGTGAGTAGTTAGTAAAGATCTGTCGTCACAGATAGATGGATAGTTAGTATGAACTCACTCGCCCTTCGCGTGCTCATTTCGGCTATCTAATCGGTCTAATATCAGCTTATCTCCAGACAGAACGTAATGCCTCAAGTGTTATCATGGCTGATAGCTCTGATGAAGTAGATAGAATGAACGTGTTGTTATTTTGATAAATAGTATCAGCTGCACATTGTAAAATGTTACCGCCTTCCTGGTTCTGACCGACATGTACTTTAAAAGCAGGGAGTATAATAGTAACCACAATAGATAGATTCTCAGAAATCGTTTTCAAAATGTCAATAAAATGAACACTCACTTTTATAATCATGCAACAATCAGAGATCAACATTTCCTCCACGTGAATGTACATTTTACATCACACCCTCACTTCTAGACTAGTACGAGTTTAATATTGCTCACATTTTTTTTTTTTTTGGATAAATACCTAATGGATTTTTGTTTTGAAAAATTAATATTGTTTTAAAGGTGAAAGCACACCTATCCACGCCGAACGCATCGAAAGAAACTAATTTCGGTCGATGCGTTCGGCGCGTTCGGCTCCGATAGGTATGCATTTTCCTTAAACGAAGAAAATAATCATCAGGAAACAAGTTAGCCTTCTAATATCGTTGATGGGTTTGCAACCTGTCACGTAGGAAATGCTTTGAACTTTTGCAAAATGTGGGCATGTGTCAAATATGCATTTGGACTTACGTCTGACTACCCCCTTAGACATCTTAAAAGGATCTTAAGGCTGATCGGCCAGATTCGGTTTAATCGGACGATTCAACCGCGGGTAGGTGTGCGAGATTTCATACGATTTCATATTATGTATAGAATTCTAAAATTCTATTCGATCCGTGCGTTTAGGATAAGTGTGCGGCCACCTTAAACGTCTTGGGGATACCAGTCGTAATCATTTTTTTTTTTTTAATTTCTTTGGACACACTTTCACGTTTGTCCACGAATAAGATTTCTGTCGAAGCACCTCTTTCTGGGCCAGAATGGCCCAACTATGCAATACTCACGTTGTATAGAGGAGGCGCAGACAGTTGTGAGGCTAGCTCGTGCATTCGGGCCCTCGCAGCTTCTTCCTCAGGCGACAATGAGGCACCTACGCGACCCATTACTTCCTGACGCGCCACCACCTTGAGAGAAGTATATTATTATTTTCTGCAATGCCTTTACTTTGAAGGAAACATGACTTGTACAACGAACGCAGTTCTCGGATTATCAGCAGATATATTGATGACTAAGATTTCGTTATTTCCACATCTTCTCTCCCCTTGGTATAGGAGACTTTGGTGGATGATGTCAATCAATGAACACACAAATTACAGAATTACAGTTAACAACAAAATGAGCGAGCACGAGAGTGTGGTTGATTCCATCGCCTCACCCCCTCGCGTCCTTTGACTTGCGTCCGAAAAACCGACACAAAGCGGAGCGAAAGCGGGAAGAGGGGGGGGGGGGGGGGGAGTAGTAGTTCGCTGTCATCTGGGAACTTCAACAGGGTACGTGGGGTCCATAAGTTTGAGGATTCCTGGCTGGCCTATACTCTAGCCAAAATCAATGTACAATGTTTACTAACATTGCACTGACAGATCAATCAGCTGATAGCAGGAATAGAGCTATCGCAGAAAACTGAGATAAAATATGATTGGCACTGATTTAATATGGCCAATCGTCATGAATCTGTTTTCTGTAATGAATCTGTTTTCTGTGATGGCGGTTTGAAGTTTGACAGCTGTCACTTCAAATGAAGAAACGGCCATATCTTGGAAACTACTCGTCCTAGACTCCCCGTTCTCAGTTCAAATGAAAGCTATGACCAAGATCTACATTTCAGATGACAGATGTCATTTTGACAGCTGTCACTTCAAATGAAGATCTTGGTCATAGCTTTCATTTGAACTGAGAACGGGGAGTCTAGGACGAGCAGTTTCCGAGATATGGCGGTTTGAAGTTTGACAGCTATCACTTCAAAGATTCAAGATTTCAGATGGAATGGAACTTTTTAGTGATATGGGTATCATATGAAAGAGCTTGATGTATGAAACACAATGCTGTTATGATGATGGAGTCAGGACCTTTATGGAACTTTTTGGTAATATGGGTGTGGGTTTTCTCTCTTCAATGCTTCCCTACTTCTCTTCTTCCATGCTTCTCTGCTTCTCTTTATACATGCTTCTCTTCATTTATGCTTGAAGCAATACGAAGTTTGCCGGGTCAGCTAGTAGTCGTATATGTCGCTACAGATCCGTTGTGACAAGTGTACCTGTAGCAGCGTGTGTCGCAGGCGGTGCAGGCGCGCGGCGAGCTGCTGCAGGCGCGCGGCGGAGGCGGCGCGGCGAGTGCGCAGCTCGCCGAGCTCGTCCCCGGTGCGACGCAGCCACTCCGCCTGGAGACGAGCCTGCTCAGCCTGACTATACCTGTAGCAGCGTGTGTCGCAGGCGGTGCAGGCGCGCGGCGAGCTGCTGCAGGCGCGCGGCGGAGGCGGCGCGGCGAGTGCGCAGCTCGCCGAGCTCGTCCCCGGTGCGACGCAGCCACTCCGCCTGGAGACGAGCCTGCTCAGCCTGACTATACCTGTAGCAGCGTGTGTCGCAGGCGGTGCAGGCGCGCGGCGAGCTGCTGCAGGCGCGCGGCGGAGGCGGCGCGGCGAGTGCGCAGCTCGCCCAGCTCGTCCCCGGTGCGACGCAGCCACTCCGCCTGGAGACGAGCCTGCTCAGCCTGACTATACCTGTAGCAGCGTGTGTCGCAGGCGGTGCAGGCGCGCGGCGAGCTGCTGCAGGCGCGCGGCGGAGGCGGCGCGGCGAGTGCGCAGCTCGCCCAGCTCGTCCCCGGTGCGACGCAGCCACTCCGCCTGGAGACGAGCCTGCTCAGCCTGACTATACCTGTAGCAGCGTGTGTCGCAGGCGGTGCAGGCGCGCGGCGAGCTGCTGCAGGCGCGCGGCGGAGGCGGCGCGGCGAGTGCGCAGCTCGCCCAGCTCGTCCCCGGTGCGACGCAGCCACTCCGCCTGGAGACGAGCCTGCTCAGCCTGACTATACCTGTAGCAGCGTGTGTCGCAGGCGGTGCAGGCGCGCGGCGAGCTGCTGCAGGCGCGCGGCGGAGGCGGCGCGGCGAGTGCGCAGCTCGCCCAGCTCGTCCCCGGTGCGACGCAGCCACTCCGCCTGGAGACGCGCCTGCTCAGCCTGACATTTGGCGCGGAACTTTATCTAAAACAGGCCTGACATTTGGCGCGGAACTTTATCTAAAACAGGCCTGACATTTGGCGCGGAACTTTATCAAAAACAGGCCTGACATTTGGCGCGGAACTTTATCTAAAAACAGGCCTAACATTTGGCGCGGAACTTTATCTAAAAACAAGTGGCTAAATTGTGTGAAAGTTGACATGAGTAAGAAAGGGGTGAATGAGATGACGGCTGATAGAGGGAAATGGAAGAAGAATACATGTTGTGCCGACCCCACGTAAGTGGGAAAAGGGCAAGAAGATGATGATGAAGTGGCTAAATTAAAAATTTAAAAAAACCGACTTCAATAAGCTGAGAAATTTTCTGCAATCTCGAGATGCATTTCTGTTCATAACTCCGAAGATCGACAGATCCTCACCAAATTTTTGTGGCACCGATCGGAAAGTATACTTAGCAGTTCAAACAAAAACAAAATTTTCCAAATCGGTCCAGGCGTCGAGTAATCAATGAACATACAAAAAAAAGATTCCGACTAATTTAGAACCTCCTCCCTATTTCTTTAAATCAATTAATTGGTATGTAATAAGTTTCAGTACAAAAGCTATTGAGCTAGGGCAAATATTGAGCTACGACTTTATATTTGTTCTACGAATAGGTTGCCTTGTTGCCTTCATGCGAAAAGAGAGTATTATGCCCAATAGCCCAGTCAAATTAGGAATTAACCTCGGAATGAGAGATAATAAGCTGAATTTTCGTATATACCTTCATTTAGGCGCCCTAAAAGTTGTCTCAAAAGTCTCATAAAATCTCGTGTCTGCGTCTTAAGTTATTCAAGGTCAAAGGTAAAAAAAATAGTTTTTCGCTAATATCTCGGTTGCTATTGGTCCAGTGATGTTAACACCTATTATGAAGTTGTAGAGCTTAAAATTTGCGACCAATTCATTAAAAAAAAATTCCATGCGCTCAACCGTTTTTGCGATACAGGGCCGTGAGCGCAAAGCGTTCAGTATGTGTATTTCAAAAACTATACTTCCTAGAATAAAAATAAAAACTATTTCGGAATGTACAAATTAAGTCCTTTCATATGACACCCCACTCAATATATCTGTGTAACTTTTATCTTTTTTACCCCCTTTAGATCCCAATATCTTTACAATCCCTCCATCGATTACGCTCATATGTCATATATCAAATTTCCATAGCACAACCTAGTTATCTACCAAGTTTCATGCACATTGGATTAACGGTTTGATAGTTATGCGAGAACATAAAAATTATACATACAAACATACAAAGCAAAATCGTAAGATCTTAGCTCGCTTTGCTCGCTTGGTCGATAATTAACTGATAAATAAAACAAATTATTCAAAATTCAAGGTATTCACAGATATTCACGTTTGACTTTGCGTTACAGTACCTACGCGTATGGCTGAGCGCTGCGCACTCACCCTCCTCTATCGCGAAAACGGTTGAGCGCATGAAAGAATATTTTAAACAAAATTTGTCGCAAATTGTATGCTCTACAACTTTATAATAGATGTTAACATCATTGGACAAATAGCAACCGAGATATCCGCGAAAAACTATTTTTTTGACCTTTGACCTTGAATAACTTAAGACGCAGACACGAGATTTTATGAGACTTTTGAGACAACTTTTAGGAAGCCTAAATGAAGCTACATACGAAAATTCAGCTTATTATCTGTCATTCCGAGGTTGAGCCCATTTTTATGCTAAGGTGACTGGACTACAAGTAGTCTTTTTTTTTTAAATAAAACTACCGTGTTTTCTTTTGAAACTCACCTCTGTAAATCCTATCATAGGCACAGGAATATAGTTATCGGGATCAGGGTTGTCCGCTTGCGCTTGCTTCCACAACCTGGCATCCATACCTAAAACAAAATTAAAGTTCTGAAAAATCGAGAATCGCAATTGAAAATTGCAATGCAACACAGTCGAAACGTCTCGGTGCAAAATATTAATGCGATAAAATCTACTGACAATACGGACACACTGAATATAGGTAGGTACATAGCGTGTAATGATATTGCTGCGCCAATTAATGTATGCATTCAGCGAATACAGAATGTATGGATTCGTACAGTTCGCACAATGGATCTAGGCATTCGTGAAGTTAGCCGTTTCGATGCGCAGTGCAGCTGTTTAATACAAAATTTTCTGCTGCGCAGCGAAACGGCTTACTTCACGAATGCCTAGATCCATTGTGCGTACTGTAAGTAGTAAATGAAATTAAATGAAATGATTTATTTGCGTGAAGTGTGGTGCACAAAGAACTTAAACATCTACTATCCAAATTAGGTCCACACACTTCGCTAAGATACCCAGCATGCAAAAATGAAATAGTTCGTAGTTTACTTACCAGGTGGAGGTGTGTTCAAATAGTGTTGCAAGGCGTGTTGCGCGGGAGCACTACACGGTGTTACAGCAACACAGCCCGCGCCAGCGAGAGCATTTCTTGCCGCGCCGTTGTTGAGATAATTACTAAGCTCTGCCGCCGTTACGTGAGAATTGCCTGCGTTTTTATCCACAACGTATATCACCACCTGTAAACGCAATTTCACTATGACAATGTTTCAAATTGATAGTCAAATCAAGAGATAATTTATTTAGTAATTTCTACTAACAATTTATTTAGTAATTCCTTCAAAATAAATTTTCTCTTGACTAATTTGCTGATTTAGAGGAAAACTGCGGTGTATTTGTGTCGTCTTAAAAGAATCCTCTGTTGTGTTTCTGTTGATTTCAGTGATCTTAAGAATCGGAGCAACTTTTTTTTCTGGATCTCTGTGATTTTAAATTCAGACTCCAGTGAAGACTCCATTCAGCCAGACCAAGTTATTAGATCAGAAAGAAGGTTAGTAAAGCAAGTCTTTTAAATTTTTATAAGTCACATAACAAAAACGACGTCATAATTACCGGTTTTGTAGCTTTAGTAATCTACATTAAACTTACCTGACTTTTAGTATCAGCTATAGCTTTGACTGAGTCCACAATGACAGCTAAATTCGGCTTGTTTCCAAGAAGACTTTGCAGAGATGTTATGAGCGCCTGTTGGTTTGTTCTGAAATATTTGAAGTTAGTTTGTAAATCCCAGTAAGGTTAATGTAACTTTTGATAGTTTTAGTAAAAAATACATTTTTACAATCTTTTATTAAGATTTACCTGTTTTTAAGGAAGTTCCCGATTGAGCTGAAAGGCACACTTATGTATTTTCGGTGATATGATAATGCAATATTATGGTGACAGCGATCTAATCTGATGATAGAGTCAAGAGCCGTTTAACTGAACTAATCAGTGAATAAGAGTAAAATACCCATTTTAAAGCTCCTATGAGTCACCTTGTTACTTGAAAAATATGTTTTAACTTAAAATTTATTAAATTGCATGTAGATTGTTATTTCATTACGCAATGGGTGAACGGATTCAAATGGAATTTGGAATATTCACAGTTTAGCAGCGACATGAACAGGTTACTTTTCGTCACTTATCACTCCAATAACTAGCTGGAAGGGCCTACACTATTACAAAGGTAAGTCTTGTTAATAAGTAACAGAAATAGTAACCATCAGTGGCCCACCAGAAATATCTGAATTGTCCGTTTGGCGCCCTTCGAACATTTAGAAGCATTTTGAGAGAAAGCATTTTTGAGCATTTTTCTAAATTCTCGTAGGGCGCGACTGATAAAAAAGTTAAGCAGCCTTGGACTGGAACTTCCTGAGCACTAAAATGGCAGTTAACCACTTTTTTTGTGCTACCACGGAAGACCAGCGCTAGGGTAGACTATCTACCATAACTTATGCTGAGTGGAGGCCGTTTTTTTAACTCAATTCGTTAATTTTATAATAACAATGTAGATAAGTTTTGTTAATAAATAAAGTTACCTACTTGTTTGATATTATTTAAGAGAAGTTTTCGAACTCACTTGATATCTTGTTCAGCCTTGTTGAAGATCATAGTGACGTATCCATCCTTCTCCTCTTTCCCGCCAAGTTTCGAGTAACCCACCGCTTTGAACCGGCAGAGGGGGTTCTGTTCGTTTAATTCTAAAGCTGGTGCATTCCGATTATAATATGCTTGGCCTGTAAGAAATTTAACTATCTATATCTATACTATTTATACTAATTATATAAAGTGGAAGAGTTTATTTGTTTTTTTTTTTGTTTGAACGCGCTAATCTCAAGAGCTACCAGTCGGATTTGAAAAATTCTTTCTGCATTTACCGACCTCTTAGCTCAGTTGGTAGTAGCTCGGCCTTTTGCGCTGTAGGTCGAGGGTTCGATTCCCACCCAGTCATTCCCAAACATTGTTGTGAGGAACATAAATGTTTATTCTGTTTCTGGTGTTATAAAGTATAATAAGTATGTATTTACAAATATATAAGTATTCTATCAGTTATCTGGTTCCCATAGTACAAGCTTTGCTTAGTTTGGGGCTAGATTGCGCTGTGTCAAAATGTCCAGCAATATTTATTTATATTTATTTATTTGATAGCTAAACTCTTGAGGAAGGTTATATGCTACTTTTCATCATCATCACCATATACCATCACTACGGGGGCAACGCGGCGAGGGCGCTGCTATTGTAGAATAAAATGCATTGTTTTTTTTTTTTGCAACTGTGGGCGGAAATTAAGTTCGGTTACCTGTGCCCCACTGGGCTTGCAGCAGATTCCATTTAGCCAGGACCTGGTCACGCTCATCTCCAAACACACAGCAGTTGAAGACTGCTGCTACAAGCGCCTCTGTCGCATTTGCTGGACCCTGAGGCTGTAGTTGTTGCTGTTGCTGGGATTAAAAAGGATATTGCTACAATGTATTTCCAGAAAAGTATAATTTGAGTGTCTTCAAATCGAGAGTGAATAGGTTCCTTCTAGGTAAGCGTGCTCCATCTTAGACCACACTGTTGCTTTACATCAGGCAGGGTGTGGTCAAACGCGAACTTATTTTCGTTAAAAAAAAATGTAGGAGCCATACTACGGGGATTTGGCACAAGTTTTGCCGGAGTTTTGTAGTTTGGCCGGCCAGTCCCGTCAATGGCAAAATTTTGCCACTAACCAAAAAATCCGGGACACATAAATAATAGTACCTTGTCCATTTTGCTTCAAGGAAGGTTCTTTCGAATTCAATGAACAATTTGGCATATCCCGGTAATGTGGCCGACCATTTCCAGCTTTAATTTAGGTTAATTTAAGGCAGAACATATCTTCGTAGTGTGGCCCCTACATAACAGACCTACTCTTTCAATGTGCTGGTTGCGGATCAGAAATTCAAAAGCTGTATATGAGCTGTATTTGGATTGGGACAATATTATGGTAAGACAGGGTAGGTTTTGGTCTAGATTGTAAAAGAAATCAGTTAGTAATCTATTAGGTCATGGGCTTGCAATTTATCACATGGAATTCTAAATAGTTCGACAGTTGAGACCAATTTGAGTTTTGAGACAAGTTAGACAATCAGCTCGGCCTAGGTTAAAATACCTTTGACAGAGTAAAAGAACTGAATACTTGCTCACTTCATTTTGCTCACCTGTTGTGGTTGTCCAAACTGAGTTGTTTGTCCAAGTCCAGCCCCGAAACCACCAAATCCGGTTGCAGCTGGTTTAGTTCCAAAAGCACCGCCAAGAGTATTACCAGCTGCAAAGTTTGTGCCGCCAAAAGCATTCGTTCCACCGAGGGTGTTTGTGCCGAACGCCGGCGCAGTTGTGCCGAAAGATGGCGCTGATGTGCCGAAAGCTGAAGTGTTTGCTCCGAAACCTGTGCCAGTTCCAAATGTATTTGTGCCAAAACCTGCACCAAATCCTGAAACATAAATTGTATGAAAATTATCTGTTCCTTATTATATTGCAATATTTGCAATGCAATGCTTGGGCGCAATTATTGTTATTATTATTATTTCTAGCCTGTATCGTCCCACTGCAGGACAAAGGCCTCCCTATCCCCCTTACACCTTTCTCGGTCCAATGCTGTGGAGGACCAGTCTTCCAAAAATGAGTCTAGCTCATCGCGCCACCTTAATCTGGGCCTGCCGCGTCGTCGTCTTCCCCCATTGAGGGCCCACTCGGTCGTTGTTTTGACCCAAAGATCATTCGACATGCGGCATTGGGCGCAATAATTAATCTAAATTGTTGATGCAATTGAAGTGAACCAACGATCTTCAGATCAAAAATTATGATGCTATTCCACATCTTTCGCAAATTGTAAATGTATTGGTAGATAAGCCTAAATTAATAATGTTTGTGAAAACTCAATAAAAACGGTACCTGTAGCTGGTTTAGCAGCAGTATTTCCAAAGCCTGTGCCACCAAAAAGAGAGGATGCTGTTGTAGCAGGGGTTGTTCCCAATCCGCCAAAAGGAGTTGCTGAAGTAAACAAAAAGAATACCACAAAAGGCATTGAAGGACCCACATTTGACATTGTTTACATCAATAGGTTAAAAATCAGATATTATGTAGCCTGTAACTTATTTGAAACCTACAAATTGAGATAGGCGGCGCTTCCGCTTTGACTTTTGGGCGCTGTATTGACTCTCCCTACCTAGTACTTGGAGCATTTAGTTCGGGTAAACTCCGTTTGGCGCCACCTGTCGCTCACTTCGAGCGAGTCGCTCGGGTAGTTTCCTCAGTTGGCGTTTGACTTTCGTTGCGACTGGTTGGGTGCAAACAACGACGAAGTCGTTCGAAGTAATTTTGAATTTATTTTTTAGAAATAAAAGAAATAAAATTAATAAGTGCAACTCAAGTCAAACTGTAAGTAAATCCTTTTAATATTGCAGTAAAGAGTTCCTTTTAAAATATAATAATTTTGTGCTTTTCGTTTTAGTGGAATTATGAGTGACGACGAAGCACAGGAAATTGGCTCTCCAGTTCCAGGACCGAGTGGCGAAGGAAGAAAAATTAACTACAAGCGGCCACGGCGAGTGTATAGTAGCAGTGACGATGATGGTGATAATGACGATACCACTGTGTCGCCGACACCAAAACGTGCTTGTACGAGGGAGGAAGTATCGGATCAGAGGTTGGATTTTCTCCAAAAGCAGGTTAGCGAACTTAAATATTTGTTGACTAGAAATTACCATGACGTGCCTAGATCTACGGCCGATAATGACGGCCTATTTCAAAACTTGAAGGATGATGATTCAGTAGCGTCGGGTCTGATTAAGCCTGATGGCCCAGATTTTGAATGGGACGACTGCACGGTTACTTCGGAGGCTGTCAAGCGCACTGCTGAATCTAAACTCAATTATCTGCGTAAAATCCAACATTTTGATAGCACTGAGTGGAATAGCGTCCGTTATACGGATGTTCAGAAGAAATACATTTCTTCACCTGCATTTACAAATCTGACGATGAACGATGAACTTTTAGCCTTTGAAACAAAGTTCTGCCAATCGAGATCACTTGATCAAAGTTTCGGAGCCCTGACAAATATGTTGATTGCACAAAAGGAAGCTTTACAGACGGCACTAAAAGATTTGTTAGTTTGGAGCGCCAACAGCGACACGCACTTAACAAAGTCTTCGCTAACAACCAAAGTCCATGAACTGTTTTCTAATACATGTCCGTACATGTCTGTGTCCAAAGATATTTTGCAGTTGGTGTGCGGAAGGCGTGCAAATATTATTGAGCATCGAAGAGAGAACGCTCTCTCCGCCGTCAAGGACAAGTACAACAAGGCGATTTTACGAAAAATACCTCCTAGCTGTGAGAATGTTTTTCAAGCAAAGGAGTTCAGCGATGCTGTGGCCAAGCTAGGAGGTGGCTCTAAAGTGTTTCGCAGACCGTTCCTACCTGCCGAGGGTAGCCAGGTCACACACAACCGGCCGTACATCCCCACTGAGGGTAGCCGAACAGCACCAAGGCGGTCAACCGACCCCGTGGTGTCATTTCGAGGGTATAACCAACCAAACCGAAACCAGCAAGCTCCCGCTTCTGGTAAAGGCAAGTCGCTCGCCGGAAAACGACCGTATTCCAGTGCGAAAAATAAATCTCACCAAAGACCGCGAGAACACTACCGCGACAATCATCGAAGACAATGACTATCCCGTGATTTTCAAAGCCGGTCAATTGCGCCATTACCATCATATCTGGCAAACCATGGGAGCTCCAGGTCATATTTTGAAAATAATTCAGGGTTACCGAATACCCTTTTTAGAGAAACCACCCTTACGACTTGTATACAAAAATCGAGCCCGAATGCTGTCGTCACCAGAGCTAAGCGAGGAGATAAATCAGATGTTGGAAGATTCGGTAATCGAAGTGGCTCCTCGGAACCCTGGTTTTCTCTCAACCATGTTCCCTGTGAAAAAACCAGACGGCTCGCAAAGACCGGTTTTAAACCTCAAAGCCTTGAACTTCTACCTCCAGCCAAAGAAGTTTCGGCTCATAAATATGCAGAGGGTACCTCATTTCCTGCAGACCGGAGATTTTTTGATGAAAATCGATCTACATCAAGCCTATTTCCATGTACCAATCGCGAGATCGCACCGTCGATTTCTGAGATTCATCTTCAAAGGTACAACGTACCAGATGACCTGTCTGGCGTTCGGCCTTGCAAGCGCACCAAGGACCTTTGCAACCTTATCGAATTGGGTGGCGCAGAAGCTCAGAGAAAAAGGAATAAGGGTCATAGTGTACTTGGACGACTTCCTCCTGGTGAATCGTTGTCCTCAAGTTCTTCAGCAACAAATGAATCAGGCCATCGACCTTATGACCAAGCTCGGATGGGTAATAAACAAGAGGAAGTCGTCCACTATACCCGCTCAGGAAATAGAGTTTCTTGGAATTCTCTGGAACACCCGGCTAAACCGAAAAAGTCTTCCAGTAAAAAAGGTAACCTCTCTGAAAACGCTGCTTCTTCGAGCTCAAGGTTCAAAAACTCTTACCCTATTGGACCTACAAAAGATAATGGGAACCCTACAGTTTTCCAGTTTTGTAATAAACCACGGAATGTTACGGTACCGAAATCTCCAGTCGTGCCTCAACCAGGCCCTGAAAACGAATGTGGCGATTCCATTAAGCCCTGGTGCCAAAGAAGACATCGATTGGTGGCTACAGAACACTCATGCAACAAGCGAAATTTGGTCAGCTCCGGTATCCTACCATATAATCACCGACGCGTCAGCGAGCGGCTGGGGAGCGTATGTGAACGGCATTCACATTCAAGGCACGTGGTTGCCAGAAGAGCTTCAACTTCATTCGAACCTAAAAGAATTACTGGCTGTTTACAAGGTACTTTCACACAGAAATGTAGCCATAGATTGCAGCAACAGAACCATTCTGGTTCAAAGCGACAACCGAACCACACTAGCATTTCTACGCAGGCAGGGCGGCACGAAATCTATCGGTCTGATGTATTTGACAAGAATGATTTACCATCTATTAGAGCAATACAACATAAATCTAATAACCAGCTACCTTCCAGGCACTCTCAATGGTATAGCCGACAGTCTTTCCAGGTACAAGACCCTAACAGAATGGCACCTGTTGCCTCAGGCTTGCCAGCTGATCTTCGAGAAATGGGGAACCCCTCAGGTGGACCTGATGGCATCCAGAAGAGCCCATGTAGTAGCGAAATACGTGACTCTGGACCTAAAAGATCAACAAGCTTTCTCCCACGATGTTTTCAGCCAAGTTTGGGATCACAAATTAGCGTGGATCTTCCCACCACCGTGTCTGATGTACAAAGTCCTGTCATTTCTGAACGAAGCCAAAGGAGTATACATAGTGATCTGTCCGAAATGGAAGAACGTGTTTTGGAGGACAGACCTAAAGAAAAGAGCAATAGCCCCTCCGTTCACAATCAAGAACCTAGAATCAGTCCTAATAGACACGAGAACGAATCTACCCCCTGCGCAAGTAAACAAGCTAGTATTAGAGGCATGGAAATGTCGGGGTGGGATGATCTCCTAGGTGACTGGACACCTTCAGAAATAAATATCATCGAATCTAGTTGGAGACCTAGTACATTAAAAACCTATAAACCAGCCTGGACCCGCTGGTTAAAGTGGTGTAAGGAATCTGGGATAAATAACAAAACTCCAGGAGGCGACGGCCTCGCAAAATATCTTATTCATTTACATACAATAGAAGGTTTAAGCTACAAAACAATACTGGTACATAAATCTGTTATATCATCATTTTGTCAGCCAGAATCCGAGGCAAAACTAAGTTCTAACATATTGGTACGGCAGGCATTGAAAGGAATAGCGAATAAATCAGCAGCAAGAAACAAAGTCAGGCCACCGGTCTGGAATCCGCAGGTAGTGGTAGAGTGGATGCTGCAGTCAGAACCCAATCTTGACAGTATGTTTGAAGTTTCTCGACGATGTGCCACGCTGCTCCTTCTAGCCTCAGGAAGACGAGTCCACGACCTGACGTTGTTATCTGTGGAAGACGATAAATATATTATTGAAGATGGTTCTGTAACATTTTGGCCACTTTTTGGGTCAAAGACAGACACAATTAATCACAAACAGTCTGGTTGGCAACTTTTATCTGGAGATAACTGGAAAATTGACCCTGTTTTTTGGATTAAAATGCTCATACATAGCTCTCAACAAAGACGACTAGAGGGTGGTAATATAAAGAATCTGTTTGTCTCAACAAGAGGAAAGCCCAAGCCAGCAAGTCGGACAATTATTGCTGGTTGGATTAAAACAGTTTTGATTGACGCAGGAATTCAAGACTCACCTGGTTCAATAAGATCAGCGGTTGCATCGTTGAATTGGGTAAATGAAATGCCCTTAGAAGACATTTTGGCTCGTGGAAACTGGACATCTTCTAGCACACTTATTCGATTTTACAAACGTCCTGTTAAACCATGTATCGTATCAAACACACCGTGTCTCGTTAATAATTTTACACCTTTGTAATGATTATCTGTAAACAAACATGATTTAAATAAAATTGTAACCTAATTAAGTACATTATTTTCATAAGTTTGATTATGGCCTAATTAAGTAGGTACATTATTTTCATAAGTTTGATTATGGCCTAATTAAGTACATTATTTTCATAAGTTTGATAATAGAATACACTTTATGTTACTTACCTTTTTTGAAATAAATTATTTCTTGAAGTCACAGTTGGCTTTAAATTTTTTACACCTAGTCTGGCGCCACCATGCGAGAATAAACAGGTCTCAATTTGTAGGTTTCAAATAAGTTACAGGCTACATAATATTAGAATTTTTCCTGAAATAAAAATTACTTATTATGTACCTAACTTATTTGAAACCTAAGTAAGGGCTGCATGGTGATTGAGACTTACTGAGGAAACTACCCGAGCGACTCGCTCGAAGTGAGCGACAGGTGGCGCCAAACGGAGTTTACCCGAACTAAATGCTCCAAGTACTAGGTAGGGAGAGTCAATACAGCGCCCAAAAGTCAAAGCGGAAGCGCCGCCTATCTCAATTTGTAGGTTTCAAATAAGTTAGGTACATAATAAGTAATTTTTATTTCAGGAAAAATTCTAATATTTTGTGAGCATATTCACATCTATGAAATAAAACTTTTTTATGAAAGAAATAAATTTAATAATTTTAAATAATAATAAATAAATAATAAAGAACTAAAAATAGTATATTCAATTTAACCATGTGACCATCCAATCAAGCACTGTATTAATAATCTTATTGCCACAATAATATCTTTGTTAAATGTGTTTTGTGCATTTTAGTGGCCAGCTTTGTACTAAAAACAATACAATTAAATTCTACAGTGCGTAGTTAACCAATGTGGTCCAAATAAAACTAACTTGCAGCAACATTAAAAACAGTTTTTTTAATAGTTTGCTACAAATATACATGATAAGAGCACCCCCAAATAGTTTGAAAAGGAAAAAATAACCACATGAAGATTCTCTGAGAAACATCAATCATAGTTTTTATCATTTAGAAAAAAAATGTTTTCTACAGTAAAATAACACTTCCCTAAGTACTTAGTGGTTTCAGAAATTGTCTCTTACACAAGTAAAGCATATCTTTTTAAATCAAGTTGAAAGATTTACCTGCGGGGGCTGTAGATGTTCCAAAACCACCAAAACCTGTGGGGTTTGAAGCTCCGAAACCAGAAGTAGGGGCCCCGAAACCAGTGGAGGGTGTGGTACCAAAACCAGTGGAGGGTGTGGTACCGAAACCAGTGGAGGTTGTAGTTCCAAAACCAAAACCCGCACTGGACGTTGTAGCTGTGTTGGTACCACCAAATGAAAATGAGGCTGCAATGTATAGGAAACAAAAATGTATTTTTGTGACTTCTCGTCACTGAACATAAAGCATTCAAGACCCTTGTATTGTAGTATTTACGAAACAATTTTAAAAATTAAATTTTTCTTACGTTTCGCGGCGGCAGCCCCGAATGCCGATGTCTGGGTCGTAGAATTGGAGCCAAATGAGAAAGACATTTTACAATGAGCTTTGAACGATTCAAATCGTTAATTAATTACAATTATGTACGACGTATTTTCAAAATGTTATCCTGAGTTGGAAAACAATTCGAGAAAATGTGAATTTCTCTTCAGACCAACCAACCTCTTCATCACATAAACAAAACAAACGAGTCAAATAGTGCTACCACACGGTCTGCAGACACGTTGGCAGACCGTCTGCCAGACCGTCTGCCAGACGGTCTGCCAGACGGTCTGGCAGACGGTCGGATCCTTGAATACATAATAGTAACCACGGTCCAAATGAGGAGTGCTGCCAGATGGCTAAACGAATTTACCTCTAAACTTAGATGGAAATCCCTCCGAAAAATAGGTCTTTCCGAAAATAAACCCAACCAAGCATAAAGCCCTAAAAAAGTCAACTAAATTACTTTAACATCTACAGATTGAAAACAACAATCTTTAGATAGCCTCCTGTTTCATTCGTCACTCGCACAAAAAAAAGAAAGATAGTTTTAATAAATCCTTCTTTGTTTTGTGCGAGTGAGAAGGAAAACTTTCCTTCTCACTCACTTGTGTAAATTAGAAAGGCGCGTACAGATGTTGGGCCAGCCTAGGCCAGCTTAGGCGAGTGCGAGCGAGAAGGCGAATCGATTCAAGGCGAGAGCGACAGAGAGGCAATGTGACCCTGGCCCAACGTGTATACGTGCTATAACAAAACTGACTTGTCACTGTTACTTGGTGTCTCATGTCATGGTAACAGTGACAGCCCACAAGAAAGTATGATATTGTAATGTCTACACAACGACGGAATAAAAAAATACGGAACTTTATGCGTGTGATCATCAGTGATCGGAATGAGGCGGGCTAAAATACCTAAAGTTCGAAAAATAACAGAGACAAATGGAGACGCCTTAGGACTAAATATTTTCCGACCCAATTATTTCCGTTTCCGGGACATTATTAAAGAACATCTAACATTAAGGTAAATCAATTTTTTACCTGAGTTAATAACAAAAACTAAAATGTAAATTATAAGGATAAAAAACTTTTTTCCGTCGGTCAAATAGAAAAATTATTTGAATTAGTTCACAATATTATTAACATTAATTTTAAATTTACTTACTCACTGTGAAAATTGTGCCAACTTTCAATAAAATTCTTACTTACTACAAGAACAAAATTCTTGTAGTAAGGAAGTCTCCCCTTTTTACCCGGCTGACTGTCAAGTCAGACAGGGTTATGTAGATCGCGCGTTTCTATGTATGTTCGTGGGTATGTAAGTAATATTCTTTATTACCACGTTACTCCTAAACGGCTGGATGGATTTTGATGAATGAGGTATCGTTAGAATCGTCTCTATTTCGATTGTGCTCTAGAATACTTTTTATTTCGATAAATCAAATAGTGCGGCTAGAAAATGCAACAATGTGTGAATTTTCAAAATGAAAATCACGCCATCATATCAAAATTCATGTCAAAATCAAGAAGTTGGTGGACTGATATCAAATATATTTTTAAAAAAAATCTAACATGACGTCTTCGAAGACTAAATCGAGTCTCAAAATTTTTGAAAATCTATTTTTCGCCCTAAATAGAATTGCTAAACAAAATGCATACTAAAACTTTATATTTAGTCACACGCAACGTTTAGAACAAACTGCATCGAAATTGGTTCAGCCATTTAGGAGATATCTCATATTTAAGAAATACCTTACACGCTTTTAATTTCACACACAGAGCCATCTGTGTGTCAACTGTTACAACAACGTTTAGGAAAATGCGCACGGCATCGAACCCTAGATACCTACCTATTCATAAAATTTAAATTTAATTTTGTGATTGATAAGATAATGTTGTTTCCAACTTTTCAGTTCAGCCGGGTTTTTTTATTTTTGAATAAATTGCTTGTTTGCCTCTGTTCTTTAAACTTTAGGTATTTAAGCCCGCCTAATTCCGATCACTGGTGATCATAAAGGGATGTTCGATATTTCGGATTGTATCGATATTTCGTATCGCAATGTATCCTATAGCGTTGTATCGAAATAAAAAGTCAAGTAGTCAATTATTTATTTTACTATAAATTATCTTTACAAAATAATCCAAAGCGATAATCTAGGTAGGTACATAGGTATTTGAGATCAGTAAAAATAATCCTACTTTAAAAGTCGGATTCAGCACTGAAGTCCGATAGACGCAGCACTGCCATCGCAGAGCTAAAAAATTACTAATTATCCAAATAAGACTTGAACAAAAATAATTATGCTAGTTTGTACGTTCGTTAGCTCTGTACACACAACTGAACGACCTTGAATAATAGAGCTTATTAAAACAATTAGGTAGTTCCCGCTTTCGCCGTAGGACTTGAGTAATGAATCCACCTCCATGATCTGAAGTTCATACCTACAAATATTTTTCCCAAGCCGGAAATCGAACCCGCAACCTCCTGCGTCTACGTCTAAAAGCCATAGGTACTTTATCTGAAGTTCTGTACGATAATACGAACAATATTTGTTTGTTTGTCCCGACCTATATATAGGTACCTACTTAATCACAATAACCCAACATAAATCTACATAATGGGCGTTTTTCCACTAGCCGGCACGGCATGGCACCGGCACCGGCACCGGCGCCCGTGGTGGGGATGCAAAAATGTATGAAACCGTGCCGGTGCCGGCGCCGGCAAGTGGAAAAACGAGCAGTAGGTACATTTTCACACATTCTTGCGTTGCCGGCGCCGGTGCCGGTGCCGGTGCCGGTGCCGTGCCGGGTTAGTGGAAAAACGCCCATTTACTGTGAACGAAAGAATAATCTTGCTTGTAGGTACATTTCAACCTACCAACCAACGTTATATAATTAGTAGGTAGGTAAGATTAAATGAAATAGATACCTGCTAAAAGCCTGCTAACAATAAATAGGCAACCTAGACAGTCGGTTCTAATTTATTTTAAAACTCCCGAATTTGCAGGAAATCCCCCATTTGGCATCACTCCCTATTTGTCTGTCGTGGTTTTTGACGGTTGGTGCCAACCATCAAAATCGTTTGATGGTCTGTGTCATATCATTGTGACAGTGACACAGACCATCACTTTGGTCTGCCGCAGACCAAATCTGTGGTTTGGTCTGTGCCGTCTGTTACGGCTAGCAATGTTGACAGTGACGTGAGACTGAGACATTACAGTGACATTACAAATGAAATGACAAACGCGACCTCCACATCACTCAAAGTCAATGTGATCGTAGAGTAGGATTCAGCACTAAAGTCCGATAGACGCGGCGCTGCTATCGCAAAAAAAATATTATTTGGCTTGAATAATGCTATTTGTACGTTCGTTAGCTCTACCACAGAATACGCTCTACACACGAACAACTGAACGACCTTGAGGACAGGACGAGTTCTCTCTGCCCAAGCAGCAGATGAGGCTGATCGGCGCATACACAGCCCAATATTTGGCCAGCCGTAATTTTATGGTAGAAAGGTATTTACCTAAGAAGTCTTTCTGCAAAAGTTTTAATCACAGATGACTTATAGTTTTTCAGATATTAATTTTTAAAGTTTCGAAATATTTTGAAATTATTTGAAATGTTTTGGCTGTGGTCAGTTACTGAACGCATCTTTGACACTTGATTGGACGTTTTTGACGTAAATATACACGATGTACGCCATTTTGATTGTCAGTGTCAATAAAAAGCGCGGAATTTTGAGTTGTCAATGTCAAGATATACTTCAAACTTTAAATGAGTGACAGATCCGACACAGAGCACCCCGACTTGAGTAGGTTAGGTTCTAAATGAGTGACAGATCCGACACAGAGCACCCCGACCCCACGTGGTCTTGTGCGTGACACCCCTAGAGTGTATATAAAAAACGCGGAGCCAGAAGCTCGCGTGGGAGGTTCTGAGTGGAGCAAGCCCTCTCAACCGAGCTAAGCGAAGGGGGGAGGTGGCGAGCGAAGCGAGCCGGCGACCTCCGTAGCGCAGTGAAGGTTGAGGGGGCGAAGTGACACTCAGAGGCGACTTCGCGAGAGTTCTGGCGGGAGCCCATCCCAGAAAGGCTTGAGTAGGTTAGGTTCGAAATGAGTGACAGATCCGATACAGAGCACTTTATTTTTACAATTAAGTACAATTCTATTTTACAATTCTTCAAGTTAGGAGTGGTAAGGGGGGGTGGACCCCCTTCCACCTACCCCACCCCTCAAAAAACCCCTATTTATTGAGTCTTTTCCCTCAGTTTTGAGAACTTAACCTCAAATTTTCATTTCTCTTTTTCTCATAAACTACTAGCTTTCTTTGACCCCTCCTACCAGGGGGGGGTCTACCCCTCCCCCCCCCCACCCCCCACCCCTCCCACCCCCCCAAAATTACAGGGCTGTGTCTGTGCTAGCTTTCCCTCGCCTCCCCGACCAGATGTATAATATGCCGTCCCGCTGAGCCCGCTGATCTTTTTCATCATCATCATCTGCAGCCCGATTTTGGATACAACACACAGCTGGATATATAGGCGCCACGGGCCCCGGCCGGCTCTGTGACATCCTCATCCACTCATATTTTCTTATCACGTCCAAATATTCAGTTTTGCTTTTACTGCAATATTGGAAGTGACATTCTATTTGCTTTGATTTTAAGAGAGATCTTATATGTACCATACTGAATGTATGGTACTTAAAAGATCTCTCTATCTACCTTCATCAAGGAACTTTAAACAAATTGCTTGCAGATTTTGTAACAAATCACAAACTTAGTATGCAGATTTTAAGCACAGAATAGGCTTATTAAGTACCTACCTAACAAACTACAATCTCTATCTTCTATTAAAATAGTTTGTTAATGCGAATAAGAATCGAATGCTCTTCGAATCAATAGTGAAAGGAAAATGTTGTTCTTAATTTATTTTAAAAACCCAAGTTATTTAAAATACCTCCGGTACTGAGTGGTACTGACCACATCACTTTGCTTTTCTATTTTCACATATTTCACAATAATAATATTCTGAGGTTATTCAGAGTTTACTGATCAATACTTATTTTACTCAGCAATAATATTGCCTATCGGTTGTAATAAAACTACAAATTTAAATCAATACATACATCTATTTCTATTGAATTTCACTCAACCCCCCAATTTATGATTATAATCACTATTAGATTAGGTATGGTAAGTATTAGTACCAATTCATTTTTTCACTGGTGGCCAATGAACACTATCTTCTATTGGTGGCACACTTCAGACAAAATGTTGTCACAAATCTAAAGAGAAATAAATGCTTACACCATTACATATTACAATGTTTTTTTTCCAATTATGTTTTTATATTAATTCGGCCAAATGAGTCAATTAAATAAGCAATAAACAAATCAGAGTAATCTTCGCCTCCCAGAGTATGCGTTATTTCTTAGCTCCAGGAGGCTGCAGCGGTTGGCCTCTCTCCTTGCCTCGTAGTTTTATTCCAATTGCCCTCTCAATCTTCCCAAGTACAACATTGTTCGGTATACCGCGACCTGCTTCGTAGTCGTTCACGATCTGGGGTTTTTCACATATTTTTGTGGCCAAATCTTTTTGACTCATTCCTTTTGCTTGTCTTCCTTGCATTATCAATTTCCCTAGATCATGAGGGACTTTATCATGCTTAAGCTCTTCGGTCTCTCTATCGAGCTTCGCAGTATTTTTAGTGGTCACATGTTGTTTGTTGGTCCCAGCTCCATATTTTTGCTGTGTATCCACTGGTACTCCTTGACGACGTGCTGCATTTACTGCTTGTTCAGTTTTCAGCGCAGAGGCCTTCGGTGGTTTTTTACGAAGAATAGTGACTGTATCCCAATCAGACATGCTTAGGTTTGAAAATATTAGATTCTCAAAATATCCTCGAAATATTCTAGAAGTCTTGAGCGAGTTTACAAAAATTTCGTCACTCGTCGTGGCCTGTGGCCTGGCTGTGGGTGGCCTAGTTTGGCATAAAAAAATGTCAAATGTCAATGTCAAAATTGTCACTGCCTGTGAAACTCTAGGCAAGCGACACCGAGCAATGGCAAGGCAAGGCAAATAAAAAAATACTGTCGTCACGTTCGCCTTCGCTGGCGTTGGTCTAGGCTCGCCGAACATGTACAAAGGTAGCTTTATTTATGTTCTGTGCTATGCTATGTGAAGTCTGTGGACCAACCAAACCACCAAACCAACCAACCAAAACCAACCAGTGCTGCCAATTTAGCGACTTTGTCGCTAGAAATAGCGACTTTTGTTTAGCGACAAAATCAGTTTTATCGACAAAAATATCTAGCGACCTTTAGACTTCAACCTGCAAATCGAATCAGTTTTATGGCAAGTAATGGAAAGGTGGAAAGAACAATTTTTTTTTTTATTTTTTTTATTTATTTATTTATTTCTCATTCCATCTATTATAACCAGTGATCGGAATTAGGCGGGCTTAAATACCTAAAGTTCAAGGAACAGAGGCAGAAAAGGGGAGACTTCCTTACTACAAGAATTTTATTCTTGTAGTAAGTAAGAATTTTATTGAAAGTTGGCACAATTTTCATAGTGAGTACAGTACATTTAAAATTAATGTTAATAATATTGTGAACTAATTCAAATAATTTTTCTATTTGACCGACGGAAAAAAGTTTTTTATCCTTATAATTTACATTTTAGTTATTGTTATTAACTCAGGTAAAAAATTGATTCACCTTAATGTTAGATGTTCTTTATTAATGTCCCGGAAACGGAAATAATTGGGTCGAAAAATATTTAGTCCTAAGGCGTCTCCATTTGTCTCTGTTATTTTTCGAACTTTAGGTATTTTAGCCCGCCTCATTCTGATCACTGATTATCAGTGATCGGAATCAGGCCGGCTAAAATACCTAAAGTTCAAAGAACAGAGGCAAAAAAGGGGAGACTTTCTTACTACAAGAATTTTATTCTCGTAGTAAGTAAGAATTTTATTGAAAGTTGGCACAATTTTCACAGTGAGTAAGTACATTTAAAATTAATGTTAATAATATTGTGAACTAATTCAAATAATTTTTCTATTTGACCGACGGAAAAAAGTTTTTTATCCTTATAATTTACATTTTAGTTTTTGTTATTAACTCAGGTAAAAAATTGATTCACCTTAATGTTAGATGTTCTATAATAATGTCCCGGAAACGGAAATAATTGGGTCGAAAAATATTTAGTCCTAAGGCGTCTCCATTTGTCTCTGTTATTTTTCGAACTTTAGGTATTTTAGCCCGCCTCATTCCGATCACTGCTGATTATAACAGGGTGCCCCTAATGCAATAGCGTAATCATTCTTAATCTTAATGCACACAAATAAAAACATACAATTAAATGTCATCCTTAAATACACTTAAAACAAACTTAGAAACAGTTATAATTAATTTTACTTACGGAAGTGCTTATATTTTTACGACAGACGATGAATAACTTAAATAATGGATTTTTTACATAACATTTCTGGCAAATCAAGTTTAAATATTAATTTGTGACTGTAACAATAATGATCAAACGTTTGGTTTTTTTTACTATCAACAAAGTTGTGACTCCCCCCCCCCCCCCCCCCCCGCTCCTGGTTAGAATCAGTTTTTAGCGACTTTCTAGCGACTTTTCAGATTCAATCTAGCGACTTACATTTATTGGAGCTGGCAACGCTGAAGCCAACTCAACTGAGAAAAAAACAGAATTCCATCCATCCAGAAAATACAAAAAGTGGACGAACAAAAAATAAAATAGCAACGTGATTGTGTTTTTCATTTGATTGAATTTGAACTTTTACGAGCACACGTTTTATTATCATTGCGGCAAAACGGGCAAAATGAGTATAGAAGAATCTGATTCTGAGGAAGAAATTTTAGTGTATGCTGAATTTGAAGATAATGTGAATATAAACAAATACAGAAGTGTTCATGTTTTAGGTGTAACTGACAAAAGACCTATTATTCAAATGGATGACACGTTTTATATAGGTGGGTGTCTCAAAATCAAAATCAAAAATCAAAATCAAATATCATTTATTCAGTAGGACCGTTATGACCACTTTGAATCGTCTTAAGAGCTAGGTGATTCTACTCCCGTTCTTTCGCGACCAACACCGTGAAGAATCAGGGCAACAAACACGGTATGGGGCCTAGCTTTCTTTTCGGTGATCCATCCGCTTAAAATCTATCTTAAAGTCTATCTAATTTACTAAATTATTATAGCTTGTACACAACATTAGATATATAAATTACTAGCTGCTGCCCGCGGCTTCGCTCGCGTGGTACCCGGATAAAAAGAAGCCTATGTTACTCTCCGGCCCTCCAATATTTGTTGTACTTTACCCAAGGGGGCCATATAGGTACTACCTACCTATCTAATTTAAAGCTCTAAAAGTACATTATAATTTCCAATGATCACAAAATACTTAACACATAGGTACTTAACTTTTATTTTGTGTTTCAATCATGGCTCAACAGCTGGACTATAGTCGTATTGCTCATTATACGGACTAAAATTGAAGGAAAAAATGTCATTTTTCCTTCAATTTTGATTAGTTTTGATACGTTTTATGTCAAAATTGAAGGAAAAATGACATTTTTTCCTTCACTTTTAGTCCGTATAATGAGCAATACGACTATAATGATGAAACATAGCGTAACAAGGCTGTAAGAATACAGATACCACTCATCAAAAACAAATGCAGAAACTATAATAAAATGATGAATTTCATAACAGTGTGGTAGGTACCTACCTAATAAAAAAAATATTCAGTTTCAGAACTTCCCTGCAAGATCTGTTTAGTAAAGTACCTACTGATACCTTCGAGCATTTTTAAAATAAATAAAAATAAAACCAAAAAAATAACCTCTCTCGAAGACTGATACTAAAGCACCCCTAGAAGCAATAATTCATTATTTTCTTTTATGTTCTAGGTAAGCATGAAAGTTCTATAGGAACTTACATGTTCTTTGAAGGAGATCCATCACCACACTGTGCTGACCTTTTATTCGATACATTGCCAGAAAAAAGTTTGAAGTTTGTTTGTAAGACAAGAAAACATTTGAATATGGAACATGCATATGTAACTCCGAAAGAAGGGAAAGGTATATAGTATGATAATAAGACAATAGCGGCCTATACACGGTAGAGTTTTTACCACGCATCTGGACTGTACAGATAACAGCGGATAAAACTGTCAAAGGTTGGAATGGCGCGTGCTATTTTCCACGGGCCGATCTCTGCGTGTAAATGCTGCTTATTTCTGGAAACAGCATTTAAATCATAACATGATTTAAAAATCCAGTAAAAACCAAAATTTAACCCAGTACCTACTGATTACGAAAGTCAAGTCAAGTCCCAAGCTCTTGACTTTCAGCTTAAATAAAATGGTAAAAACTTGGAGAGACTTTAGTCATAGTTAGTACAAAACGGCTCCGCAGTCAGTTTTACTCCTTAAACAAGTAGAATTAGAAGGAAAAATAAATAAATTGTTGCAAAATTTTCGATAATGTAGGTAGGTGCACATTAGTGCAATACCATCTGTGAATATGCTTTAACTAAACAACACCTATAGTCTCATTTTAGCATTCATTATGACCAGTTTGTGTATTAAATTACTTTTTTTTTTCTTGAATTTAATTTGGTTCAAACCTTTTAATGTACTTTAATTTTCTTTCCATTTTATTACAACAGATGTGTTACCTGATGGAGTAAAAACCACAGATGATGATGTCAAACCCATCACTTTTTCTTCAATCCAGCAAGCCGTTGATGCATTTGGCACATATTTCTCTAAAGAATCAAAAGTAAATCCTGATCTGAAGAAGTAACAAAGAATGTCTGCTGGTGAGTACAAATAAGCATAAAAGAATAACTTTCAATTTACCTCCATTACAAGATTTACACAAAACATAAATTATATCTGTAGGTACCTATGTGTGCCAAATGTCATAGATGTGAATCTCGCTAGTGACAGAGACAAAACACACCCCTCCACTTTATTTCACCGTTCTTTTTACATGACGCAATCTCTATTATTACAATACGTAGTATCTCTACCTAATCTGTGCCATTACAGAGAATTGCACAATATTACCTACATTATGGATTCGTTACACGTTACAAATGTGTGCGAGGAAACTGAGCGGGGCGCGAGAATTAAATACACCAATACCATCACTTCATTTTCCTCTAGCTAAACACATCGATATTATTGGTGGTTTTTTCGTAGGGAACCACAAAGTCGCATATCTCAAAATCGTACACCGGCCGGAAGATACAGTGATAAAAAATATATCAAACAAAACAATGACTTTATCAAGTTTGTGTTTTGAGTTTTAGAATATTAAACTAGCTATACCCCCGTAAAAAATGTTGGTTGTTTATTTTGTATTTTGATTTTTTGGGCCAGTCCAGAAAACCTCGCGGGCGTCCGCGTCTCTAGAATAGAAGCCTACCAAAGTTTCGTCGCGATCTGATTTAGGAACGCCTGTGGGACAAACATACAAATATTTATTTTTGTTTATTTAGATCGTGTTGGTTTTTTTTAAATCAAGGTTTAAGTATGAAGATCTATTAGAACCGAATTAATGAAACAAATTGAAACGTTAGGTTCATCAAAATCACGAAGCGAACTCTGACTCTTAAGTTAATTATTCATGTCCGTTTTATATGCAAGCCTTTTTTCTCAGCTAAAATAAAAAAAAAAAAACATTAATATGCTTTAGGGCCTCTATTAATAAACTCCGCTCAACTTGTGTTCAACTATATTTTAAATGCCTACCTACATCTAATTTTACTACTGTTTCATTAATGTTTGAGCTCTCTTGGGAATCCCTGCAATTAATTTTACTAGGTACCCTTGTTACGAAGCTGTATGTAGTGACCAATAATAACTGGTCAACTGACACAACTGTGTGGACCACCACACAGTAGTCGGGGATTCCCCAGTTAGATTCGCCAAGTTAAACATCATTATTGGTTTCATATTCATGTATGCACTTATATCAGTTGAACTTGAGAGCTCAGACGAGCATCAATGTCTGTGAATAGTTTGGCAGACATGGAGAAAGCTGAAAAGTTACCCAATGTCGTTAAAGTTGTAGGTAGGTTGAAAATGAACAATTTGTGTTTTCGAAAAGTGGCAAATTTTGGTACCAATAATTAAAGTTTTTTTATCTATTTTTAAGGAACTTTTGCCGCTGTATAATTAAAGTTACTTTTTATTTTTAGATTCATCCAGTCGACCAAATAACGGAAAGAAGAAATGTAAAAATATGGAAGGTATTCTCAAGCAAATAAACAAACGCCATGTGAAGATTCAAAACGACGACAGAAAGAAAAATAACACAATTCTATATTCGGTCCTTCAAGAGATTCTCGAAAAGATGCGCTCGTGCGATACACTGTTTAGTAGTTTGAAACCGAAGTTGGAATACTTGGGAAGCTATTTCGATGGTCTTCGTGTTGGACGGCCAACAGAGTATGATATCAATATCGTTCTAACGTTTTACATGAACTATGATAAAATCAAAATGATTTCACATAGTACGAAAGGTGCGTATGCTAGCGTCGTGATGCCATCTGAATTTCGAAGATTATCCAAGACTCCGGCCACGGCGAGTAAAGGCTTCAAGGAAACCGAGCTTTGGTGCGACGCATCACATCGTTTATCAATGCAGAGATTCAGATCCTGGATGCAGAAAGTGGTAGATAGCGCATTGAATACTCTACCTGTAGAAAATGGCATGAAGATACTAAAAGTTAATGGTAAACAGTTTCAAATAGCTTCAAAAACTTCAGGTCCCGCCTTCACGCTAACTATTATTGAAAATAGCGATAATATTATTGATATCGATCTCGTTCCGACGTTAGCATTCGAACTTCCCAAAGTTCCTGTTAACACAAAAATAGATTTCAACAAGGTCAAAATTACAAATATCAAACGGTATTTCGTTGTACCAAAACCCACTGATGATGATTTCAGTTGGCGTTTAGCATTTCCATATCAAGAAAAATATTATTTATACAATAAACATAACATGAAGAGTGCTATAAAAATTCTAAAACTATTGAGAGATACACAAGGATTTCATAAATTGGCAAGCTATTACATAAAGACAATATTTTTGTGGGAAGCAGTTGAGAAATGTGACGAATTTTGGAAAACAAAGTCATTATCTTTTTTATTTGTCTATATCAGTGGTTCTTAACCTTTTAGTGATGGGGGACCATTTGATAAATTATTTTAATGCTGCGGACCACCAACTCGTATCACGATGGTGGGGGGGGGGGGAGGGGATGTATCTTTCATGTTATATAGTGTTGTATTGCGTCAGGCAAATAATCAGAAGGGGGTCACATGACTTTGCAATCTCGCAAAATATCTACTCATGAATATGCGAGCGAAGCGAGCCGATTTTTTTTAAGTTAAATGCAACGTAGCTCATTTTGGTCGCAAAATACTCATGAAGCTAATATGCGAGCAAAGCGAGTGAGCTTCAAACCAAGCGACTGAAGCGAGCTCCTAATCAGCGAAGCGAAACAAATGCAACATTTACGCTTTATTTTGCTTACGGTTCTCAAAGAAAGGCTGGCTGCTTGTCAGTTTCTATTCTGCGATCAGACGTAATTCAATTTGTTCGCAAAATATTTTTAAAGCTAAAATGCGAGCGAAGTGAGCCGAATTTTTTAAAGAAAAATGCAGCATGTGACACTTAATTTTGCTTGCCATGCTCAAAGAAAAATCTGGCTGCTTGTCAGTTTCTATTCTGCGATCAGACATAACTCAATTTGTTCGCAAAATACTCATGAAGCTAAAATGCGAGAGAAGCGAGCCGAATTTTTTTAAGACAAATGCAATGCGTGCTCCTTTATTTTGCTTACGGTGCTCAAAGAAAAGGCTGGCTCCTGGTCGATTCCTATTTTACGGTCAGACATAGCTCACTTTGCTCGCAAAATACGCATGAAGCTAAAGTCAAATAAAAGGCGAGCGAAGCGAGCCGAATTTTTTGAAGGCAAATGCAGCATGTGGCTATTTGTTTTGCTTACGGTACTCAAAGAAGGCTGGCTGCTGCCGATTTCTAGTCTGCGGACAGACATAGCATAACTCACAATACACATGAAACTAAAATGCGACCGAAGCGAGCCCATTTTTTTAAGACAAATGACCCCCATGACCCTCCCCATGGAACCGCGCCTGCTCAACACACAGTCAACCAATAATTTGATTCAAAACGTATCAAAAGCGGAAAAGTTTTCTCTTTTAACTTTGATCCGTTGTCACTTGCTTAATTTTTTCGGATAGCTTCGCGGACCATTTCGGGTGGCTCCAGGGACCACCAGTGGTCCGCGGACCACCGGTTAAGAACCACTGGTCTATATGCTAAAAAAACTAAAGGAATGCTTGTCAAATCGATTAATAAAAAACTTCTGGTGTCCAGATCACAACTTACTTGAAACAATTCGAGCGGAAACCTGCCAAAACTGGACTAATAGACTTTCTCACATAATAAACGACATTGAAAGTAATAAAAAACGTAATCCGTGTGTGATACTCCAGTATCTTACGAAATTAAAAACAGCTTAGAAATGTGTTAATTTATACATATAACATTTTATATTTTATATAGGTACTTAAACAGATCTTAGTTTTGTAAAACTAGGTATGTAGGTAAGTAAATACTTAAGTACCTACCTACTTGTAAATATTTTAAGTTCTAAATAAAACTCGATGACCGAGATCACTAATTGCATATCTTTTGATTTCTAATCTGTTCTAGTGTAGGCCACAGAACAATAATACTCCGTGTGGGCTGTCCGGGTCTACGATTGAGCACCGCAGACGCGGTATAGGGTAGGTATGTGTTTCTAATAATGTGTCTCCATACCATACCATACTGTGTGTTCTTCCATACCTACTGTAGGTAGGTACCTACAATTAGTTACAAAACACATTCCCTGCCCCGGCTCTGCGGTGCTCTCTGAAGGACAGAGCCACAAGACAGCTGCTTCGACCAAGAGAACATGTGCGTCATGGACGGAACCAAAGAAATTGTATACATAGTAGAATGCTGACTGACATTTAATGTACAAAAGATTTTGAACCTTATCACGACCACACAACGATCTATTATCATTTAATCTTGGTTATAAGGATTGTTGGTCTTGTTGAGAGGCTTTCTTGGGTGCTTTGTCTCTTTCAGACAGTAGCAAAAAGAAAGAGACACACCGCCCAAGTTTTATTTCTCAAGCGGACCTTGTTTTCTGTCTCAGTCAGCGTTCCAGGTACGTAGTATAGAAATTCCTTGGACGGAACAGACATGAACGCTATATGCAGCAGAAGCAGAAATGGTTTGATGAAAGTCTCAAATATGCTAACATAATAACTAAAATTGTTAGTAATATCTACTTAAGGCTCTTAAGGGCATTGTAAAAGGATAAAGTCGAACTTCTTCGACGTTCTATGCAAACTTTACTTTAGTTTCAAACAAATTGACTCAAGTTTTTGTAACTTTATTTCAAAAGTCCCGCCCAGAGACAGGTTATTGAACTTTACGGATATTCCGACGATCTGCCACTATTCTTCCGCTACTTCCGGTCACTTAACCCACAGATAAATAAGGGCACTACAGTTGCAGGTTGAATGTGGCTACAGATTTTCTTTAAGTTGTCCTTGAGTTTAGTGTTTGATTAACTTGATCTCGTTTTAGACACAAGTGAAAAGCTTCTGTGTGAACAACTTTACTATTCTAGAAAAAGCTTACGAAACTGCGAAATCATTTTTTTTTTATTGGTAGAATGCTGTGTTGTGCTATGCCGAATCTTAAAAAAAAAATCAAATTACGCCATTTTGTTTTTGTATCGCCATTTCGTTTCTTTCGTGAGATGGAAAATTGGTAAAGAAGAAAGTGAGACAGAAATAAAATAGTCTTCAAGATATTTCGAAATAAACATCGCCGTGAAGGAATAAAATCTACTTTGTGAAAATCTGTACCAGGTACGTAAGAATGCTTAACAATTTTGATGATCTCCTCAACACAATACTTTTGGACTCCTTTCTGCTGAAGCTGTTGAAAGAGTACAATGGCGTCCGTTTGCCGTAGCGCTTATCGTATAGACAGTCCGTCATCCTTTTCTTGCACATCTATCGGCTATTCAGGAGACACTGCTTACATCAACGAATGATACTGAGCAGAGTAGACTGATAAGAAAGTATGCCCTGTTACCTTCGCACGCTGTGTTGTGATTGTGGAGATTTCTTCTTCATAGATTTAGCCGCGCTTTTGAAATTAACTCAGTAATGATGAGGAATTTGTAGTTTACAAAAGTATTTATGCACTCTTACTATTTCAGATGCCTAGGAGACTGTGGAGGATAAGTTTCAGTCAGGATGTTTACTACTAACACAGTTCAGGCTGGCTCAGTGCCGACTCTTCAATATCAGGAGCATCCCACGCAGAAATCGCAAGGAAAAAATATTGAAAATGTTCAGCAAAAAAATGCTCAACAAACACAGCAATCCCAGCAACAACAGGTGGTGTATCATAAAACTTTTATGTGTGTCTTCTGCATAACTTGAGACTAAGTATAGTATATTTCCAGGAATTTCCTACATTCTGCTACACCACCAACGTAAACATGATTGGAAAGATTGGCAGTACAGCTACAAGTGGGACTGGGGGTGTGAATATAACACAACTTACTACAAGTGACGACAAGACTTGTTACATAGCTCAGCCTTTCTCCTACAACTATGCGCTGGTCAATCAAATGCAAATTGCACCAAATGGATTGCAGAATACAATATCCAATATAAGTTTCAAATGTGATGTGTGCGGCCTCATGTTTGGGCACCTAACCCTTCTCAATGCTCATAAAAGGATACATGCCCAAGACACAGGTAGGTACTACTATTAGTTCTTTCTTATGAAACACATTTTGTTACACAATTATTGGAGTTGCTTACGTAAAAACTGTGTGCTTGTAAGTACTCATAAGCATACAAAATAAACCTAGTAAATGAATTTATAAAAGATTATAGATAGAGAAGGTATAGATTACAGAAACCCATTTAGTTCTGTTTTAATTTCTACTTACTGAAATTATTGTATAATATAATTACATTGAACTTTGTACACTGCCATGTGAGATTGTCTGTCAATATGCAAATAAGAAATTGTATGTCCAAAGTCACACAAATATAACTTAATAAAGTAAATCTCGAGCAATTTTACCTACAGTTCCAATTATTTAATTTCAGATAACAACATAACAGTGGTAGCGACTGGAGTCGGTGGAGGCAATGAAGTTTCCATGAACCCACACATCCAGATCCTGTCTACTGATCCAAATGAGCAGCAACAGCATCATGTGCAGTTGCAGGACAGTAAGCATTGACCTTCAAATATAATCTAATACCTAGGCCTTTACATCTTTACTAGATGATTTATAGCGTCAGGAGGCAATCTTTGCCTACATTTATCGGGGCACTGTAGTGCCTGGGACATTATTGAGATGGAGTAGTTTTGCTCAGCACCAACACCATCGTTTCAGTTTAACCGGCCATATCCACAGGAAAGACATAATCAATACGTGTGGGGCTGACTAAGCCGCGGGTTTCCTCACGATGTTTTCCTTCACAGCTTAGAGCTCGTGTTAATGCGAAACGAAAAATCCATTGATACACGGCCAGGATTCCAGGAACTCACGACTTTCGGATCAAACCACCAACCTATACCCCTCGGCCAACACGGCTCTAACCTTCAAAAATAATCTATTTATTAGATAGCTTAGTACTTATAGATTTTATAGAACATGCTAACAAAAAAATTAAAATCTTAATAAACGAAAATCTCTTGATATGTAGTAAAACATTAACATATTCACTGCCAAGCCTCTACATTGCATTCCAAACAAAGAGGCTCCAACACAACATGCTCAAGTCCAATATGTGCATTGATGAAACTCAAAATAGCGTTTGAATGGTTCAAAAAAGTAAACATAAGCTGTCAAACCTTGACCGAGGCCACGTATGTAGTATTATTAACTATTCTATGCCAAGGCCTCCAGGCTGCATTAAAACTTCGTCACCAGAGTTAGCCACTAGCTAGCCATTAGCACATAACAAACTTATGTTGAATCAATATTATGATTTGAAAATGTATTTCTTTTCAGCAAAACCCATCATAGTAGACAAGGTCCAAAAATGCATTACCTGTGGTAATCCCATATCAAGTAATCCAAAAAGGAAAGGTCCAAAACTAATACGCTGCGAGAACTGTATAGCACAAGATTCAGCTGACCAGCAGAGGAATAATCAAAGTGAGTTACATATTTATTTGTTTTTATGGAAAACCAATATGTAAAGTAAATGGTATTATACACTATTTTTGACTTTGATTTTTGATTTGATTTGACTATTTTTGACGCCTAAGGCGCCGTCGTAATTGGCCATCGCTCGCGCGAATGCCATTTGCATTGAGATTGCGCGCTGACATGCAAGCTTCAATTAGGACCCCTAAAGAACCGCGCAATCTCAATCAGGGTTGATATGATTTAAATCACTTGACTTTAATCAGTGATTAAAATCAAGTGATTTTTTTTTAAATCAATGATTTAAATCAGTCCTTTTTTACTGCGACCAAATCAACGAAGATGTGTCTTCCCACGGCATAAACTACGGCGCGCATACAAGGGTCCAATGCTGTTTACCTACACCGTTCGGGGGTTTCCCGAAATTTAAACTCGCGATTATAGTCGGATTGCTCATTGTACGAACTAAAAATGACATAATGTCAAATCCAATGTTGCCGCTTTTTAAGGAAAAAAAAAATAGTCTATCAAAAATAGTCCAAAAAAATGTCTATTAGAATAACAATGTTTTTTTAAAAAAGTGATTTGACTTTAGAAGAACTTTTTGATTTATGATAATTTTAATTTATATTTTGTTACATATATGCCAAATATGTGGAACTATTCTGTTAAATAAATGAACGATTTATTAAAATAAAATGTTTTTGTTAATACTATTAATAAATGTAATGTGTTTTTCTTATTAACTAACTTCCAAATTTTAAGGGATCAGAAAGTAAAAAAATCAAAAAAATCTGATTTAAATCAAATAAATCCGACTTAAATCAAATAAATCGGATTTTTTTGATTTAAAAAAAAAAATCATGATTTTTATCAACCCTGATCTCAATGCACATGTTCATCGCGCGATGGTCATTTGGACGATGGTCAATTAGGACAGGGCGCCTTAGACATCGTATAAAAAAAAAAGATTTAGAATTTTCTAAGAGAATGACTGCTCTACCTTGAAGATTCAATTGCGATCCCGCGTGGCTTAAAAGTCTGTTATAGCAGAATCATAATCCGAATTGCATTATATGTCTCTTTTCATAGACATGAGGTTTACAAGAACAAAAACATAATACCAACCATATTATGATTCTGCTGTAACGGCCTTTTAGCCCCGCTGTTGTTTAACAAAACTGACCACAATTCTCTTTTATGGCAGTGAGTAATCAAATATTTGTGGCAGAAGAAAACGTGAAGTTTGAAGTAGGCACAGTCAACTCTGTACACAACGTCCAGCCCACAACAGACCCATTAACTATCCAAGCCCAGCCAAATCAACAGCAAACCCAGCAGGCTGTGAAGACATGTAAGATTTTATACTTTCATTTCATACAAAAAGAGTAGAAAATCAAATGCACCCTTATGTATTTTTTTCCTAATTTTTAACCGACTTCCAAAAAGGAGGAGGTTCTCAAGTCGACTGTATGTTTTTTGCATATCTATACTACATAATAACATACAAAAGTAAAAAGCAGAAGAGTTTGTTAGAACATGCTAATTTCTGGAACTATCTGTTGGATTTTAAAAATGATTTCTGCGTTTCATAGCTTATTTGTTGAGGAAAGTTATTTATATTAAGTTTATAGGTACGTTATAAGCAGGATATTTCTTTTATATTGTAATATAAGAAAAATAGCGGGTTAAACCGCCGTGTACAGATAGTGTAAAATACTCAGCTATACAACAAAATCAGTAAGAAATGACCAATTTGTGTGGAGGTAACTAAGCAGCATGTTTCCTAACTATGTTTTTTTTTCACTAGTTTGTTGATTGAGGATAAAACATTTAATCTTTTTTTACAGTACCTGGAGGTCACCATCCTGTCAAGAAAAGAAATCTAGCATCTGTAACAAAATGTCAGAACTGTAATGGCTCTGGCATCATATTCGTAGGTGGAATAAAAAATAAACTAAACCAGAACAATACAGAAAAACCCTTCCATTGCAACATCTGTGGTGGTTCCTTTTCAAGATACTCATCACTATGGTCCCACAAAAAGCTGCATTCTGGCGAGAAGAACTTTAAATGCGGCATTTGTGGTATTGCTTTTGCGAAAGCTGTATATTTGAAGAACCACTCTAGAATACACACAGGAGAAAAGCCATACAGGTAAATATAATTTTACTAATCCTTTCTCAAGTCGATTTAGAACTTGTTGAATTATACTTCTTCCTTGAGTCAGCATTGACCAGCGAGGCTCAGAAGGCCTTTATGGCAGAATCATAATAAGATTCGCGTTATGTTTTGTTCTTGTCACTCTTATGTCTATGAAAAGGGACGCCATATAGTGCAATTTAGATTATAATTCTGCTTCAACTGCCTTTTTAGCCCAGATGGTCAGATCTTGTGTGTTTGTGAAAAGTGTAGCTTTTCATCAAAACAATCCAATAAAAAAATGTGCATCAATAGAATTTTCGGTTGGATAATTTAGCGTTATGAGATCTTAAAGTTTATCAAACTTCGTCACCAAAGATAAACACTAGTTCATACGAACAAGCAAACTTATTTTCTGCTGTAATTAAAATGAAAAAAAATAATTAAATATGATCACGACTGTATCCCCAAGGTGCGGTAGACATTCTCCTATATATTTTTAGGCATTTTTTAAGATCCTTAGAGGGCCAAATTTGGTACATGACCACGATTTTGCAGAAGCATTCCATACCTACGTGACAAATTGGAAGGCCATCGACGCTATTAGAAAGCTAACTGGTTTCCTCACGATGTTTTCCTTCACCGTTTAGAGCTGTTAATGCGCATATAAAGTTTTAAATGAAAAATCCATTGATGCACGTCCGGGAACCTGCGGCCTTCGGATCGAAAGTCGAGGCACTAACCCACTCGGCCAACACGGCTCAAGTAGGTACTTATAATAATTGTCTTTTGAATATTTCGGCGCCACTGAAAACCAGCGCTTTAACAGCCATGGCGCTGCTGGAGCAAATGCCACGTCCGGGAACCTGCGACCTTCGAATCGAAAGTCGAGGCACTAACCCAATCGGCCAAAAACCAGCGCTCTAACAGCCATGGCGCTGCTGGAGCAAATGCTGAGGGGTAGCCTTATTTTCTTGTCATTGTACCTGCATTTCTGATTTGTGTTGTATGTATCGTAGTGGCGAAAATAAAACTTTTTTTTCTATTCTATCCTATAATAGATGTAACACATGCGGTATGCAGTTCTCCCAATCACCGCATTTGAAGAACCACGAAAGGACCCACTCTGGGGAGAAACCATATGTTTGTGAAGTAAGTTGTTTGTTTCAATATCGAAAATAATGCCAAACAATTTCTCAACAATTTTAAGTTTAATTACTCAAAAAAAAACTGGAAACCAGACATCCTACATTGTTAGATAACTCAATAGCCTATCGCAATATTGTGGTTTTGCAAAATAAAATGCATCGTCAAAACATAATTTACTATTTAGTTTTTAACGAGTTTCTTATCTCTCTAACACAATGTTTAATAGAGAATGGCTTCACGATTGTAGAATTTTAATACCTAATTCGATGCAAAAAAATATTTCAGTTCACATTTCACATCAAAGACTGGTTTATCCTGATCCTGATCAAATGCTCACTTCTGATATAAAAAACTATAAAAACTAATAAATATGATCACGACCCTAGGCACGGTACACATTCTTTCAGATTTTTTTTAATTTAAGATCTTTTGAAGATATCTAAGGGGTAGTCAGTGCATAATGTCCAAATACATACTTGATGCCCACATTTTGCAGAAGTTAGCATTACATCGATAGGTTGCAAGCCCATCGACGGATAATGTTAAGACAAAAGCTAAACCATAATATAATATGTATGTATTTACAAAAAAATATAAATAAGTAGTATATCAGTCGTGTGGTTCCCATAACACAAGCTCTGCTTAGCTTGGGGCTACATGATGCTGTGTGAAATGTCCAGCATTATTTATTTATTTATTCATTTATTTTATTTTATAAACTAAGTATACTTTGTTTTAATAGGTATGTGACAAAGGTTTCGCGAGGCATGCGACGTTATGGAACCACCGGCGCATCCACACCGGAGAGAAACCCTATAAGTAAGTGCAATTTAAAGCAATAACAACTTACACTTATATGAAACACAAATGTCAATGCATGGGATCTTTCACTAGCAGGATTCATGTCATTATTACTGGTCTGTGAAGATTCTATTCGAATAATCTATTTATTACTAAAGTTATTTGCAGAGTCATTCAGTAGACTCACTTCGAATTCACTCAAGTGACCGAGCTCACTAAATACACAAGAATGTATTGTGAGATTCAAATATCGAATACGAAATTTGAAATCTCACAGCAGATTCAGCTCTTTGACGTTCGAAATGAGTTTACAGAATGACTCTGGCAGATCTTATTTTCTATGAAACGAGGTAACAGAAAGCATAACTATCGCCTTGCATGACTGCCGTTTTAACTTTATTATTTTGTAGAAATAGAGACAACTAAAAAATAATAATTTATACAAAAACCAACCGCGGTTTTAAAATATTAAAATACAAAAAACAAATCAACAAACATCAAATATTTGTACGAAATACCAAATTTTTCAACATCATTAACTTGACCTTCACAATAACGTGGTCAAGAATAAATCGAATTGGTCAAGTAGAATATTTTAGGTAAAACCTTTCTAGATCATTTAAGACCATACTACCATACAGGTGCGAAACGTGCGGATCAGCCTTCAGCCAGGCCGCGCATCTCAAGAACCATGCGAAGGTGCATTCTGGCGAGAAGCCGTTCAAATGCGACATCTGTTCGGCTGCCTTCGCCGACAGGTTCGCGCTCAAGCGGCATCGGGGTATCCACGATAAATATGGTGAGTCTAGGTCTAGGACGTTGTTCGAAATGACACAGACACATTATAATTCCAGCCTCCTAGAGCGAAGACGTAAAAAAATAGCAAATCTGAAATGAACAGGTATTAATAAGTACCCCAAAGATTTTACACGCATTCGAATCGATTAAGTGTTGCTACCGAGCGATCATCGCAAATGAAAGTAAGAGACATTGAATTCTAAAAAACAACGAATAGATATTTTATTTCACTAGCTTCCATCCACGGTTTCGCTCGCGTGATACCAACATTTAGCTTATCTTAATCACGACTTATCCATAAATGGAAATACTTCGCATAGGCATTCGCAGGTACTTACAGGTATTAATGCGAATGTGAGTGACCGACATGAGCACTGAATTATAAAAGGATGTAATAGGTAGCCACGGGGCGTAAAGGATTGGCCGGCATGTCTTTTTCTACAGTATCACTGAAGCTATTGCATATTTTCTTTTCAAAGGTCAAACGGCTCCACTGCCGTCAAGGATCCAGCTAGATCAGGCGGCTCAACAGAACGACACGCAACCCGCCGTCGAGGTTGAGGTCCATGGGGACCAGAGCCTTTGAGAAACGCACCGTAAAGTGAGGCCCCCGCGTCCTAGGGGCTAACAGACAATCCTGACATCAGGGATAACTAGACAATTCAAGTGATGTGTCTGAGAACATCGCAGATTCAAGATGTCACATTTTCATAGAACTATTGATAAACGAGCGATCTTTACATGTATATAAAGTCTAAATAGATTATAATTCAATCAAGATACATCCAAAACCGCTCTTTTAATACATTTTTCAGAAATTCTTGTATTGCTCAGTTGATGAAGTCTTGATCTGCTGGCATGTTCCTGGTGACTTAAATTGTGCTAATACAATAGGCGTGGCTGCCCGGTAATTCAACAAACTGTCGTTAGTACTCGAATTATCATGTTCGTTGAATAATGAAACTGGGTATAACTTGACCCCTTTATACTGTAGCAAAATGAAACGGGAGTATCACACAAAAATCATTTTTTTTTAAATACTTTTACAACATTATCTCTTATATTTCTCAGTATAATTTTTTTATAATAAATTATTTAAAAATCGCTACTTTAACTTTCCATAGACATTTTGCTAAGTGAATAGGTTGGACTGGTGCGCAATAAATATAAGCACAAGAACTTGTAAATATGTAGTGATAATTGAATGGATGTGGATCCCTTAGTCTTACTCACAGAACAGAAAAAAGTATGTTTTCTTTTGTTCTGTGGTCCTGCTAATGTTAGCGGTAGTGGTTTAGGTTTACAATAGGCTGAAATAATTACGCATTAAATTAAATAAATTCACATAGAACATATTAAGTAGTTTAAAATGGATTTGTGATATTTAAATTATTTGTCCAAATAAACTTCACTTAGTGTTCGTCTTATGAAATTAGTTTGACGCAAAACATGTTTTTCTATCACCCTCTGCCAAGAACCTTAGCCCTCTGCCATCAATTCTGTTATTGACTCTGATTTTTGTTTAAAACCATGTGAGTATTTGATACTGGAGTTAATTATGTCTCAGTAAAATTTGAATGTATTTAACATCATTTTTTAAAATTAACTATCAGATTAAACCAGCTACCACTGCCACGGAAGCAATTTTATTATTCTTATTCAAAAGCAAGGTTTAAGTTTTTATTATGAATTGATACATTCACATTGTACTTATTGTAGTAATATAGTATTTTGAGTCTGAATAAAAAAAATATTTTAAAATTGGCTGTGTTTAAAATTTATTAAATTTAGAGCTACAATCAGGTTTTCCAAACACAGTTTTTATTGGATTTTGTTAGATATCTGCCTACATGCATAATAAAACCCTATTTGTTTATTATCAATTACCTACTCATACATTAACTTTTTTAGTGTTGGGCTTATGAGAAAATAGAATGTACATTATAAACTAGTATTTTATTTTTAAAACTAAGTGCATTGTTCTATTTGTAAAGTTAATACATAGTTAATTTATGTAAGTAAATAGAATGGTAAATGTAACTTATCGTTTTATTATTTTCTGAACTCTTCCTTCCACAATGTGTGGTTACTTATGTACTTAGGGGAGAGCAGGTAGGATTCGTACACTTTTTACTCTGAGGCCTGTAAAAAAAAAGTTAACAGCTATTGTAAAATTATTTCAATCCTGCTTTAACACCTACTTCACTGGCTTTAATAAAATTGTAGTTCAGTGTTCGTACAATGACGCATAGTCGAGCTTTGATGGTTTTTCTAAAAAATGGGAAACGTACGAAAGCACCCCACACGCGTGGTGGCTTCGTACACAGTGATTATACATAATAAAATATTTATTGTGATCAAAATTAACACAGAATCAGCCTTAAATGCAGTAATAATTAACCATATTGGTTTTTACACAGTCTAGTTACAAAAAATAACAATTATCATAAAATTTTCTTCTTAGGTCCTTATAGGAACAAATCAACAGTATAACTTTTGATATTGGACCTATTTTTGCAAATAATGAACATAGACAGATCTTTCCCAGAGCTAAAGATGTTAGCTGTTCTTGCTGTAAGAGCAAATTTGTGTTGCGGCAGTATTAACATCACATCTGCTAAGTAAACTGTTCCATTCATACTGTACGAATCTACCCCACACATAACTGTACGAAGGTACCCCAACCCAAATAATCCACAAATAAATTCAAAATAAAAATAACTGTCACGGTTATCTTAAAATAAATGTTAACAAAACAAGCTAGGGCATCAATCCATAAACAACAATAAATAACCTTAACATTTAGAGCAAAACATATTAGAGATAAACGCGTTCAAAAGTGCATTCAAAAATTACTTAAGCGGCGCAAAAACACATATTGACTTGATCCAACCAAGCTGGCGGCCGCACTGCCACCCCGTCCCGTGGTTAGACTTAGGGTATGATGGTATGTCACGCACACAAACATGAACGCGTCAACGTATTGGATTGTGTAGATATGACCACTGTACGAATGCTCCCTCTGTACGAATCCTACCTGCTCTCCCCTACAATGCAATATAATTGAATAGATAAATCTACACAAGATGCTATAGTTCATCAAAGGGTTGATAACTGCTGTCAAAATGTCGAGAGCCATAATTAATTGGATAATTCATAATAATATGGGTGTGTAGGTTCCAAATATAAGAAAAACAAAAGACATCCATCAAACACTTTAATGTTTTACAGAAATAACTTATTGTTCTGAGAACTTAGCATAAACATGCGAGAATGTGAGGTTATGTTATTTGAATGTACACATGATTCAAAAATTTATTCGTAGACCCAATTTTCGTTAGCTGGAGTCCACCCGACGATTTCCTTGTCAGTAAACCAAAGGGCGATCTCCTTGTTAGCGGATTCAACGCTGTCGGAACCGTGAGTAATGTTGCGGCCAACCTGAATGCAGAGGTCACCGCGAATCGTTCCAGGTGCAGAATCAGCTGGGTTGGTGGCACCGAGCATGACACGACCGGTCTTGACGGCATTGAGACCTTCCCAAACCATGGGTACAACGGGACCGGAGCTCATGTACTTCACTAAACCAGGGAAGAAAGGCCTGGATGACAAATCAGCGTAGTGTTTTTGAAGTAGTTCTTCCGATGCCCATACTTGTTTGAGAGCAACTAGTTTGAATCCTTTCTTCTCAAATCGCTGAATAATCTCACCAACAAGCCCCCGCTGGACGCCGTCGGGCTTGATCATGATGAAAGTTCTTTCACGAGGTTCCGCCATTATTATTAATGTGTAGACTGTATTTTACCGGCACACCACACCCGCACGTCTATGCAAGGTCAAAAGAAAGAGTAAAGTGGTAAAGTGAGAGCAGTGTTGCCAACTCCAATAAATCCAAGTCGCTAGATTCAATCTGAAAAGTCGCTAGAAAATCGCTAAAACTGATTCTAACTTCTAACCAGGAGCGAGGGGGGGGGGGGGGGGTTGTGTAAAAATAACAATAAATCTGTTGATAGTAAAAAGACCAAACGTTTAAGGGTTCTTTACTATCCAAAAAAATGATGTTTTAATTTTAATCTTATTTTGCCATTTTTTTGTTCTGTACAAATAAAAAATAAGGGCCATTCGCAAACGGCTCAAAAAAACCGTCCGGGCCAAAAACCTCTATTAAATAGATTTCTAAAAGCTTGATTCTTTTTTGTATGATAGTTATGATCAAATACTAGAAGAAGTCTATGTTTTCTTTTAGATAAAATATATTTAAAATAGTTAAAAAAAATAAAAACCGCTGAAATTTGAGCCTCGGTGGCATGTCCCAAGCACATTTTGCGATGTAAATTATTTTTTATCTTTTTCTCTATAAAGCGTGGCGCTACTTTGAATGTATTCACAAAAAACCAGATAATTACTAGCTTATTTTATAATCTTTCCAATAAATATCAGGCTTTCGTTGATAAGTTACAAGAAGTTTTAGTCGCGTCCGAGGTTTTGAATTGATATCGGTGGCGCGCACCGATCTACGCATATACCCTGTTCTCTAATAGTTGCAAGAACAGTTGTTAGAGTAAGAATAACTATCAGCCCCTCCGCATTGGTGGAGAGGACAACCAGGTCTGTGGGTCTCTGTGTGTCTCTTTTATTGAGGAACAAAATCGTTTTCGGTGGCTTGGTATACCCTCCAAGATGAGTTCGGTGTATTCATTTTTTTCAAATCCATTCAAGCAATTATTTTCGAATTATAACAAAAGTGTATCTAAGCGGTACAAGATTTCCATTATGCAGACCAATATTAAAAATTTTGGTTACTTTTAAAAATATCTAGGATTTTGCTCATAATTTTGATTCCGGTGGTATTGATTTCAGTGTTTTCCGTGGAAATATATGAAGGGTAAAGACAGTTTCATAGCACTTATAGTGCTGTTTCCTGATTTATGATAATTGTATTGAATCATAGAGAAAGCTGGCATAAAAAAGGTGCCCCAGATTAGTGTCGGCATCTATAAAAAATAAAAGAACAGCTCAATTGCAGCTTTCAACCTAAAGAGTTAGGCTTGTTTCACTCTTCAGCGTGTCGCCGGTCGCGTCCGCAAGTTGACCATTCACAGCACAGAGAAATTAATTTTGACCATTCACAGCACAGAGAAATGTGCTGTGAATGGTAAACTCGCGGACGCAACCGGCGACACGCTGAAGAGTGAAACAAGCCTTAGAGCCCAACCTCATTCTTGCCTACGCCCTTTTCTCAACTACGCATCTGGTTGCGGCAACATACCCAAAACCTACACAACTATCGCTGGAGACAGACAATCCGACACTTCAGAGCGTCGTCTGATGAACCTACAAAGAAAAGACCTCGAAATAATCTTAGGGACATTGACAGGACACTGTACCCTCAACACACATCTGTACAACATTGGTGCCACGGACAGTCCACTCTGCAGGGGATGTCTAAGCGAAGAAGAATCAGCTGCCCACGTAGTCCTGGAATGTGCGGGAGTAGCAACACAATGGCAACAAATCTTCAGTATCCCGAGGTCGCTCCTCTAAGCTGGTGAAGACCCCAGGAAGCTGTTGTGCTTCTAGGAGAGCTAGGTTGGCTACGTATTTAACGAGCCAGGTTATCCCCACGCATAAAGGACCACCATCGAGTCCAAATGCGGAAACGGGAGTCCACTGATTGTTCCGCCAGACTGCTACCGCGTCAGGTGCCAAGCGTTAAAGCGGCACCTGACGCGGTGAAAGCGACAGAAAATTCTGACACAACAGGAAATACCCATTTGTGATGTGAGGAGGACTGACGCGGATGGATTTTTTCTCGTAGATAAGAAGCATCGGCCAAAGCCTTCCCCCAACTGACGTGGGATAGCCCTCCGCTCTGCCAGGTTCGCCCTGCAGGCTGTTGAAATGACCATCGGCTTATAATATATCCCATCTAGACCCGACAACTAGTGAGGAAAGCATCCGTCAGTATGTGAATGAGAGGAGCTGATGCCGAATCAGGCAGCCACCTGTAGTAGTACCTAGTACAAGGTTTGAAGCGGCTGGATTCTGCAAGAGAGACTAACTTTAAGTAGTATACGAGTATGCTCGGGTGGATGCCAGCCAGGACGTGTTCCTAGCTCTTGACTTTTGGACAGCCGGAATCGTTTACCATCCAATCATGGGTGGATATTGGGTTCCCAAGGAGGGTAAAAAAAAAGTTAAACAAATATATTGAGTTGAGTGAAATTAAAGGTCTTTATTTGTAAATTCCAAAATGGTTATTATTTTTATTCTAGGGCGTATACTTTTTTAAATACGACGAAAATTCGTAATAAATATGAAATGAATGAAAAATTAGACACGACATTATGTATTGCATGCATGCCAGTAATTTTACCATGACGAGCTAGCGCAATAGGCATACTCGGCAGTAGTAGCACTTGAAAGTATAGGGTAGTCAGAAGAAAGTCCAAATGTAAGCCATCTACGATGCGCGAGATCTCAGTTCGGGGAGAACTACTAGTATTAAATCGCCATACAAACTTTGAAACATAATTTAACTCCTTCAAGGGGTTTAATGCTGTAACCCCTTTTAGAAATGATTTTTTATCAACAAATACCTAATTTTTTATGTAATAATTATAGATCGAACTAAAGACTGTTGACTTTTTAACCAAAGTTTAATGTATTTGATTTCGGTGATTAGAATATTGACTTCGGTGGGCACCAATTTTTCAAAATCAAATAACTTTTTAACCGTTAGGCTTTAAGAGTTCCCTCTTGTACTAATGATTACTAAATTAAATCTAGATTTGATATTTCATGTCAAAACATCCAAATTCTAAAAAAAATTGTGCCACCGAAAAAAATGCTGCGCCTGAGAATGACCGAATGTAACAAAAAATAAAAAAAATTAAACACTGGGGTCTTACTTATGTAAGGTGTTTAAGCTACAACTTAAACTGTGCTCAATGGAACAACAGCGGAGCGGTCTCTCATGTTTAAGTCAGTCATGAAATTGGCTTCACCTATAAGGGCAAAATCTCTGTTGTTCAGCCGAGAAACCCACAGATCCACGAAATTTGAACGATTGACACGATTTTACACGAATATCCCCGTCTATATCCGACTTTAGAACGAACGCAATCGGCAAAACCACGTTTTTGCATCTGTGTGGTGACTGACAAACAAGTCAGTCAGTGTCAATCTGTCAGTCAACTGATTTGTTTACATTTGGGATTGTGTTTCTATTTGTTATTTTGTTTGATTAATTTTGAAAAAATGTCTGTTCAATCAATAAGAAGACCTTTATAGCAGCAAGGAAAGTAACTGTGGATTTTTTCCTGCCTAGTCCACCTACCTCAGGACCTGAAGGACCTGAAGACCTGAAGATCAGGACCTGAAGGAGAGGATTCCTCAGAAACTCACGGTGGTATGCAAGAAGGTACCTATTTCTATAGGTACTTATATTCTTACGTATATTCCAGTGTACACACTTTGCATACATGATCATTCAATTTCTTTTAAACAGATCTAAGTCGGACTGCTTCAGTGAAAACCAAAAACACCTCAAAAGGACAGAGAGAAGGGAAGTCACTCATGACATGAATGAATCAAAGGAGATAAACTTGTAAGAGTGATGTTGGAAAATGAGTACCTACCTACTGTAGACCAGGATCTAAGGAGGGTTCCTCAGAAACTTACGGTGGATTCCATCTGGTACCTATGCAAGAAGGTACCTATTTCTATACTTATATTCTTACATATATTCCAGTGTACACTACAATTTGCACACATAAGCATACAATTTAATTTCTTTTAAACAGACAGATCCAAGTCTGACTGCTTCAGTGAAAACCAAGAACACCTCAAAAGGACAGCGAGGGAAGTCACTCATGATTCATGAGTCATGAATGTAATGATGAATCAGAGAAGATAAACTTGTAAGAGTAATGTTGTAAAATAAAAGGAGAGTTCTAAATATAATTAGAGGATGTTATAATAAAAGTTAAGGTTTTTTATTGATTATTAAAATGATCTTTCTCTAATGTAAATTCTGCCTTTGTTATTTGTGTTATTTCCTAACTATACAGGACAGTATCATAACAGCAATCACTATCTATACCTACTAATATAGTAAAGCGGAAGAGTTTGTTTGTTTGAACGAGCTAATCTGAACTACTAGTTGTATTTGAAAAATTATTTCTACATGTGATAGCTAAACTCTTGATGAAGAGTATAGGATACTTTTCACCATCATCATCATCAGATCACCATATACCATCACTACGGGGGCAACGGCAAGAGGGTGCTGCTGGTCTCCCTATCTCATCTCACTAATATTAGAAATGCGGAAGTTTGAATGTATGTTTGTTCCTCTATAACTTGACAACCACCGAACCGATTTAGCTGAAATTAAAATTTTAGATAATGACAAGGATAGGACATTGGGCTACTTTTTATCTGGGTACCTACTGCTACTGTATGGGTGGAAGCTAGTTATATTTATAAATGAATATGATTATGTTGTAGTAGGTATAATTATTCATTACAATTCAATATTCTTGTTCTTGTTAAAACTTCTTCAAATTAAAGATCATTTTCTATGTAAGTACATGTTTCTTGTTATGTGTGCTACGTCGTCGTCGATTACAACATCAGCTTCTATTTCTTCATCCTCACTTTAAAGAAATGCTGCATTATATTCTTCATGGAGTATAATTGAGGAGCTCCGGAACAAAAACCGATAAATCCACTTTACGAAATTTTTGGGAAAATACAAAATACTGATTTATTTAGAAATCGTAAAGCTTTTCGATCAACTAAAATATGATAAAAATGGGTTGTAGGAAGGGCTTTCATATAGTAATTAAAAAAAAAATCTAGTATGAATAGTGTCCTAAGCATTATAATTTAAAATACCGTAGATTGGGGCTAAGTGGGACATTTTTTGAAGAAAAAATGATTTTGCACAAAAACTGTCGATGGTAACGCTTCAGCAGATTTTTTTTATAGTAGATCTTACCATTGCCCATTGGAGACTTGCTGCAGTATATCTGTATTGTTAATATTTACAGAGATATAGCATTTCAAAGGGGCTGTTCTAAATATCGCCATTTTGGGGATATTTAAAAATGACATATCTGACTTCAGTTTTTCTTACATTTTCAGACCTGTATTCATTAAAAATGAACTAGCGATATTCAGAACGATAAACGGGAATATTTTCTTTCATTTAAAAATACTGTGCTTTGATTTCAATGAAAAACTAACTAGAAATCTCAATTTAAAAATTATTTAACATTTTATAAATCAAAACTTCTGGGTTATTTGGAACCCAAAGTAACTTGCTTTAGAAACACATATTACGAAATATGGCGATATTTGGAATTTAAGGGCAAGTTATATTTTTGGTAAAATAAAAAGTATTGCCAGTTAACTGCAATAAATCTGAAAAATAAGAACTATTGACATTTGCCTTTTCTTGTATCGGTATATTTTCGTTGTTAGGTATATATTCACCATGTTTTCAATACTGTAACAACACAAATAATTAAATACAACTATTGGAAATTTAGAGTATTACATCCCCTTAAATCTAACCAAAAATGAGCACTTGGGGTTATTTGAAATTGCAACCAAATTGTATAAGAAACCAAAACTGAAATAGCAGGGGCTAATTATTGGAATCGGATTCCAAATAGCCCCAAAACGGCTTAAAAAGCACGTCAGTCAGTATAATTCTAAAAATATGGCGTTTAAAACGAGCTATTCTCAAATGAAATACACCATTAGAATCGCAACAAAATGCAGATGAGCATGGTAGCACTCATTCTTTAAGCATCTTTATAATAAACGGGCTGCAACTGGAAGTTTGACACCCACATTTTACTACCGTCAACAACGTCTACAAACAAATTGAGCTAGCGGTTTGTGTGAAACTCTGACAACCTCAAAACTCAACAGTAACATTGTCATTGAGTCATAGTATTGACATGTTGTAAGGAAAAAAATCTACCTTATCTAGGAAAAAAGATACATGCAGTCAAATCTTTTATTTAAAAAAATTCCAAATATCGCCAAATTTCCAAGTAGCCCCAATTTACGGTATGGAATTATCGGGTTTTGGTCCGACCATTACGTAATTATCGGCTTTTCAGCGGCTTAATTGTATATTTCGGTTTTTATATTTGTATATTTCGGTTTTTATCAACCACAGATTATGAAATTAACTACCATAGACAATGTAGCAATCAACAAACAAGAAGTGTTGTTTTTAAAACTAGAATGCTAGTGATTCCATAAAAAAAATCATTTATTGGCAAACGGAATTCCGCCTTCAAATAAATATATCTTATCTTATCTTATCTTCAACAATTTGCATAGGATTTATCGGTTACTGCCCCGAAAACTAAAAAATCTGTTACGAATTGATAAAAAAATATACAATTGTCGGATTTTGTTCCGGCTGTCCATCTTTAGAGTCTCATTTAGTACGTTTTTAATGAGTTTTGACACACCAAATTAAAGTATAGCATGTAAGAGTACTATGAAAAACGAAAAAAAAAAAAAAGTGGTTTGACCAAATACGTAATTATCGGTTTTTGTTCCGGAGCTCCTCAATTGCCAAATTATGCAGCACAGCACATGCAATAATTGTTGTCTTGATAGTGGCATATGAGCGTCTCATCACCTCCAGAAAAATCCGGTTAAAAGTTATCAAAATCTTCCATTTTCGTCGAGAGTCGAGTTCACACTTTCACATCACAGCTGATTGGAATGTAATAAATCCGGCCATCTTTGGTCTCAACATTTGACACATGACTTAAACTAGGTCATGAGCCTGTTAACATTTGACAGCTATTTAAACGTCACAATGGCTGCCTCTCATCGTTGAAATGGACTAATAGGTGCGAATTTCACAAAACCTGTTATTTAAACAGTGCAATCGCCTTGAGAGGCTTTCGTAAGTAAGGCCCCATAGGATAAATCCTACAGTGTATAATTTTTTTTATTTTTTTTACGACAAATGACGTTTATAAACGTCATTTGTCGTAAAAAAATAACCACTTCCCTAAGGCAGTCTATACCCTACTTTTATGAAAATTAGAGTTTTTTAATTATTTTTCAAGTTGTCTTTTTGTCCTTTTCCAACCTTTCCATTACTTGCCATAGAACTGTTTTTGTGTGCCGGTTGAAGTCGATAAGTCGCTAGATAAGTCGCTAAATATATTTTGTCGCAAAATCTGATTTTAAGTCGCTAACACCATAGCAAAAGTCGCTATTTCTAGCCACAGTCGCTAAGTTGGCAGCACTGGGCTACAGTGTTGCCAATTTAGCAACTTTGTCGCTATAAATAGCGACTTTTGCTCAGGTGTTAGTGACTTAAATAAGTTTTAGAGACAAAATATTTAGCGACTAATCTGACGACTTTTGAACTTCAACCTGCAAATCAAAACAGTTTTATGGCAAGTAATAGAAAGGACAAAAAGTCAACTTGAAAAAATAAATTAGAGATGAATAATTTTCATTTTACGTATTAGAATGCCGATGCCGTTTTGTAATTAAGTTTACCTACGGAAGTAGATTTATTTTTACGATAAACTTAGGTACTTACCTATTTAATTTTTTGTTTCATATTTGTATACTACCTACTGAAAAAAACATTTCTGGCTAGATTTTTTTCTAATTTTGATTAAAACATCAATCTGTGATTGTAACAATGATGATCAAACGTTATAGGGCCTCCAGACTCTCGAGAGAAGGCTCGGCGAGAAGTCTCGCCCGAGACTTCGCGAAGAACAAACAAGCTATCCACACTCTCAATTGTTCTCAGTCGTGATCTGTTGCTTATCCGGTATGGACGTCGATATTGAAACTGCAGCCGGTTTGGCTCTGTATGCCATTGCATACTGTAACTTTGTGAATGTTGTAACTAAAAATAATGTTAAAAAAAAAATACTTAATGTAAAAAACTTTTATCTTAGTAGTTTCGATATTTAGCATCACATAAAATAGGCTCAGATTGAAAAAAATCGATAAATTTCAACTCTATTTATTATTCCACATTTTTACGAAAGAAAATTCTCGAAAAAAAAACAAACAATATGAATGTCTGCCCACCGCCGCTCATTAATCTGCAATGAGACAAAACGTGAGTGTAGGACCCTTCTCTTTTCTCGCCCGAGAAATCCTTTGGCTCGGCCAAAAATACCGACACCGATCGGAGAACAGGCGAGCCAGAGAACGAGAAGGCAAGAAGCTCTTCACACTCACGCTTCTCGGGTGTCCTCGGGGGTTCTCGCAGAGAGTCTGGAGGCCCTATTAGGTTTTCCTGATTAGGTCAGTAGTAGAATCAGTTTTTGGCGACTTTTCAGATTGAATCTAGCGACTTGGATTTATTGAAGGGTGCAGCACTGTCAGGCTATAATTTTGGCATAGAATAGACAATAATACATTTGGGACTCATTGTGGAGTGGAATAATAAACCAAGATTAAGCGTAGTAGGTACCTACTTATTTATCTTTGTTTAACTTATTATAAATAATGACAGAAACTTTAAGTAGGTGCCAATGGGTAACAAAAGATCCACTTTACATTAAATATCACGATGAAGAGTGGGGTAAGCCGGAGTTTAGAAATTATAACCTATTTGAAATGATTTGTTTAGAAGGTCAACAAGCTGGTTTGTCGTGGTTAACAGTTTTGAAGAAAAGAAGCAACTACCGGCAGTACTTTCATGACTTTAATCCACACCGAATTTCTGGCATGACTCAAAATGATATTAACAATTTAATGGATGTATCTGGAATCATAAGACATAAGGGCAAAATTGAATCTATTTTACACAATGCAAAATGTTACATTGCAATGGAAAAAAACGGAGAAGATTTTTCCAGTTTTGTGTGGAATTTTGTAAATAACAAACCCATTAAAAATAAATGGAAGATTAATGAAGAAATACCAACGGAAACACCTACATCTAGTGCTCTTTCGAAAGCTTTAAAAAAAAGAGGTTTCAAATTTGTAGGACCCACAACTTGTTATGCATTCATGCAAGCATGTGGCTTAGTTAATGACCACTTGGTAAATTGTATTTGTTACAATAAAATGTAAAAAATATAATTATTACCTACATAGCACCCTAAATTTGTTTTGTTTCTAATCATTTTAGTAGGCAGGAACTCCCCCGTGCCCCGCATCCTCAATGCGCTTGTCAGTATAAGCTTGAAATAGTTCACACAGAAATTCATAGATGGCGTTTTCAACGGATTTATTTTACTTAGTTTACGAATGGAAACACAATATGTCTTTACAAGTTAGTTTACGGCAATGATCACAGGTGGCGTCTTCATAACCAGGGTGATTTCTGAACGCAGTGACATAGGTCAATAAAGTTGTGTATTAATTATGTACATGTTTATAAAAATAACAAAGAGTTTTCTAGATGTTATTCCAAATTAATTTAAAAATAATAATACTATTAACAAAACATTTTGTGATCAAGATTTAGATTCCTGAACAAACTGTTTAACAATTACCTAATGTAAATTGCTTTTATATACTGTTTTGGGACTTGAATATCAAAACTATGAATCCAATGTATCTTAAAATAGTTTTTAACATATTTGTATCACACTAGGTTCATTATACAATATAAATGTATAGAAATATTCCTAACTATTCTGTGATTGGTCGAAGTAATGATGGCAGAAGGGGTGGTTTTTATTACCTTTACGCCGGCTCCATACGTTGGGACCAACGTTGGTCCCAACGTTGGCGCCAAGATTTCGTGAACCATCCACACGTTGGCGATACACCAGTCTTGTTCCGTCAGAGCCAACGTGCAGACGTCCGATGTCTGCGCGTCCGCTACAGAAATTGAAATTTCTCTAAGTGATTTTACATTACTGAACACCAATTTTATCACAATCACATCACGTCATGTCACTATCACACTTCACACAACACACTATAATAAAAATGCGAAAGTTTGGATGTTTGGATGTATGTTTGTTCCTCTATAACACGACAACCACATAACCGATATGGGTGAAATTTAAAATATAGATAGATAATAACCGGAAATAGGACATAGGCTATTTTTTATCCCAAAAAATTGCACGGTTCCCGTAACATACAAAAAAAATAGTAGACTCCATCATCAGATCAGCTCGCTGTTACCATATTATTACATTGTAGTCAGAACTTGACAAATATGCCGAGTTTCAACTCAATCGGTCTATTTACTGAGGAGTTCTGTTGAACAGCTCTTGACTCCATCATCAAATCAGCTTGTTGATACCATAATATTTCATTGTCACCGAGAATCTATAAGTGTGCAAAATTTCAGCCCGATAGTTCTACAAACACAATAAATAAGGAATACGATGACATTCTCGCTCGTCAGTCGACACGTGCGCTCACGATGCGCGTCGAAACGGGACTGAGCATAGCGCCAACGTGTGGACGGATCCCCAACGTTGGCGCGCCAACTTCCTTTGATAAAACCGACACGGCACGGCCAACTCCCAACGTTGGCCCCAACGTTGGGGCCAAGCTATTTTGTTCAGCTCCACACGTTGGTGAGAGACGTTGGGGCCAACGTTGGCCCCAACGTGTGGATGCGGGGTTAGAATTGTATAAAAAGGCAGGACAAGGCTCATTTGGATACTTTGTGATATCCAGTGCAGCGAAAGTTAAGTACTTGTTTCATTACTTTATTGTACCTACTTGTATTTATTCTGTGTATGTTCTTATGATCATTTTGTGTACCTATTTATTGTGTCTGTTAGATAAATCTACTAGTCACCCGACTATTTATTTTGTATTGTTTCTTGGCTTGGTTGCTAAACAGTTTCATAACTTTATTGTAATTCGTAATTCATAATTCAAATCGCTCACTACCCTCTTTGATTTATTGTGCCCTTGCTGGATTGCTAAACTATTTTATGAATCCTTTTGAAAGTTCCATGATCGTAACAATATTTGCTGCAGGTATTCCTAAACTGTTTCATGTTTTAACTACCTTCTAATAGTTCCATTTTTTTATGCGAAACCAGTCTATTTTTAGAACATACTGTATGATTTTCTTAATACAAGCCATGCCTATCTAAATCTATTGATTAGCTTTGTGTTTCTAGGATATAACGCCCATGAAAGTCTTAATGTTTTATGTTATTAATAAATGTGTATTATATCTATCTACTTATAGTTGAATTTGAATTCTCAATCCCTACTTTCCAACCTAATAGGGTACTTAGTTAAATAACTTACTAGGTAGGTGTAGGTCAAGTGTTTGTCTGCCTGGATGGGAAGTGCGGGTTCGATTCTCGACACTTTTCCCTTCAGTCCTTTTTGTAGCCTAATAGGTGCCTGATCACAAAGCAATACATTAGGTGTAGGACAAGAGTTAATCTGCTTGGATAAGAGGTGCGGGTTCGATTCTCGACACTTTTCCTTTTAGTCCTTACTCTGCAGCCTAATAGGTACCTGATCATTGAGCAATTCATTACATATGTGTAGGACAAGTGTTAATCTGCTTAGACTGGTGGTGCGGGTTCGATTCTCGACACTGCTACCATCTCATACTCTGTAAGTATAGCTATGTGAATAGGTAGAGTTAGGTCTTTTCTCACATCAGAAGTGGGATAGAATGCCACTATTTACATGATTCTAAAATTATTATTTATTTCAGAATGGACACTGCAACTATCACTGGACACTGCAACTATCACTGGTATCTTTAAGGCGACCCACAATGCTTCAACTACGGTGCCGCAAGCGGAAGTACAAGTATGACCTTGAGGAAAACGACTACGGAGCTGGAGCTACCAGCTGCTACCTACTATCATCGAGACTCTCTCCAAGGAGTTGCAATGGAGCAGCATCAAAATGGCAGCGAAAGCTGGTAAGGCCGTTCGAGGCTCTGCTTTAATAATGGTTTAAGACTTGGATCCCCCCAGAGGAATGTTCTTGAAAAAAAAATTTTGGACTGATATTATTGATGCTTACGCCGGCTCCATACGTTGGGACCAACGTTGGTCCCAACGTTGGGGCCAAGATTTCGTGAACCATCCACACGTTGGCGATACACCAGTCTTGTTCCGTCAGAGCCAACGTGCAGACGTCCGATGTCTGCGTGTCCGATACAGAAATTGAAATTTCTCTAAGTGATTTTACATTACTGAATACCAATTTTATCACAATCACATCACATCATGTCACTATCACACTTCACACAACACACTATATTATAAAAGCGAAAGTTTGGATGTTTGGATATATGTTTGTTCCTCTCTAACACGACAACCACTTAACCGATATGGGTGAAATTTAAAATATAGATAGATAATAACCGGAAATAGGACATAGGCTACTTTTTATCCCAAAAAATTGCACGATTCTCGTAACATAAAAAAAAAATAGTAGACTCCATCATCAGATCAGCTCGCTGTCACCATATTATTACATTGTAGTCAGAACTTAACAAATATGCCGAGTTTCAACTCAATCGGCCTATTTACTGAGGAGTTCTGTTGAACAGCTCTTGACTCCATCATCAGATCAGCTTGTTGATACCATAATATTTCATTGTCACCGAGAATCTATATGTGTGCAAAATTTCAGCCCGATAGTTCTACAAACACAATAAATAAGGAATACGATAACATTCTCGCTCGTCAGTCGACACGTGCGCTCACGATGCGCGTCGAAACGGGACTGAGCATAGCGCCAACGTGTGGACGGATCCCCAACGTTGGCGCGCCAACTTCCTTTGATAAAACCGACACGGCACGGCCAAGCCCCAACGTTGGCCCCAACGTTGGCGCCAAGCTATTTTGTCAGCACCACACGTTGGTGAGAGGCATTGGGACCAACGTTGGCCCCAACGTGTGGATGCGGGGTTACCCTCAGAAGAAAAACTTAGTGAGACAGTTTTTGTATAGACCTGATTAGTTGAAATTCTACTGTGAATATGCTAGATATAAGATTAGATGACATCCTTTTTAATATTAAGATTATTTTCACCGATACCTACTCATTGATAGATATATTTTTTTGTGGTGAGATTGATAATGGTGTTGATAATGTTTTCACTGATGTTGGGTATGACATGATTTTAGATTGACATTTGTCAGAGTAGGTTTATTTTGATTTTGAGCCGGTACCGTGAGCCGGTTCATTTGAGCCGGTCATTTTCAATTGACTGTTCATTATTTTGGCGGACTACTCACTCATTCTCATATAACAATCTGTCCGAACAGTTCAGAATTCTCTTTCTGTCATTATCAAGCGAGGAGTGATTGAAAATTGAATTAATCTTGAGGAAATAGTAACGTCATTTTCTGATTTTGTCATAGTGTGTCACATGACATTCGAATTGAAGCATGACATTTTTAGAAGTTGAGCCGATCACACAAAGTTTAATTTTGTACGGACAAAAGAGCCGCGTCTGTCACGTCATACTCAGCACTAGTTTTCACTATTGTCAACTTGGTTCAGTTAACACCTAAGTTTTTCAACTAAACATATTGTGCTTTCCATAAGTAGACCGGCCATGATGAATTGTTGTGTTGTTTCTATAAAAGAATTTTAATCCTGTAATCATTTGAAGTTAAAATCTAAAACTACCTTCTTACAGATAAAAAATATAACCCAACAAATATCTCTGTCAGATTGGCCAAGCGGTTAATTTAAAGTTCAGAATTCTTAGAAAGAAAGAAAGAAATCATTTATTTGACACACATTCATTACACAGAGAACACAAAACACTTAACATAGTAAAAAATAACAATAGAGAAAGAAAAAGCAAAAATTAAAAAAAAAAACACAAAACACAAACACAAAAACAGAAAAAAAATTAAAAAAAAAAAAAAAAATTAAAAAGCAAACAAAATAATTAAAAAAATAAATAAAAACAAAAATGCAAATTAATTTTTAACACATTCTAAATACCTACTCAATAATGCTATAGTACCTAAAATGAAAATTTCTCGATAAAACATCAACGTTTATTTTATTTGTGTATAATATGGTGGGTGTCCATCTTGCAAGTAAGACGACATCAACGTTTATTTTATTTGTGTATATATTGGTGGGCGTCCATCTTGTGAGTAAAGCTGGGAACAAATTATCGGACGCGGCTGACGGACGCGGCTGACAGCCGCGACTGATAAGTGTGCACACCGTCCGAACACCCAGCGGGCCAGATTACCTTCGGACGTCTGAAGGTCCAAGGACGCGTCCGCGACTTTCGTCAGATAATGTGCACAGTTCTATGTTCGTTCTATATCCAGATACCTATTCAGTCGCGGCTGTCTGCCGCGTCCGTAAGCCGCGTCCGATAGTTTGTTTCCGGCTTAAGACAACATCATTGCAGAAAAAAAAAAAGAGAAAGAATGTGGATAGGGCTGTCGATAAATAAAATGAAACTAAATGAAATGAAAGTGGATAGGGCCGTGAATAGGGATGTGGATAGGGCTGTCGATAAATGAAATGAAACGAAATGATTTATGTGGATAGGATGTGGATAGGGATGTGGATAGGGACATGACTAATAGTGACTTTAAAATGACGTGTACCTACACACCTGACAATAAAATGACAATAGTACCTAAATTCTTAAGATTATCTAAATGTAAATAGGTTCTTACCTATGTACTTCGAGAGCGAAGTACTTATCAGAATGGCCGTGTCAGTATAAGCTTGAAATAGTTCACACAGAAATTCATAGATGGCGTTTTCAACGGATTTATTTTACTTAGTTTACGAATGGAAACACAATATGTCTTTACAAGTTAGTTTACGGCAATGATCACAGGTGGCGTCTTCATAACCAGGGTGATTTCTGAACGCAGTGACATAGGTCAATAAAGTTGTGTATTAATTATGTACATGTTTATAAAAATAACAAAGAGTTTTCTAGATGTTATTCCAAATTAATTTAAAAATAATAATACTATTAACAAAACATTTTGTGATCAAGATTTAGATTCCTGAACAAACTGTTTAACAATTACCTAATGTAAATTGCTTTTATATACTGTTTTGGGACTTGAATATCAAAACTATGAATCCAATGTATCTTAAAATAGTTTTTAACATATTTGTATCACACTAGGTTCATTATACAATATAAATGTATAGAAATATTCCTAACTATTCTGTGATTGGTCGAAGTAATGATGGCAGAAGGGGTGGTTTTTATTACCTTTAGAATTGTATAAAAAGGCAGGACAAGGCTCATTTGGATACTTTGTGATATCCAGTGCAGCGAAAGTTAAGTACTTGTTTCATTACTTTATTGTACCTACTTGTATTTATTCTGTGTATGTTCTTATGATCATTTTGTGTACCTATTTATTGTGTCTGTTAGATAAATCTACTAGTCACCCGACTATTTATTTTGTATTGTTTCTTGGCTTGGTTGCTAAACAGTTTCATAACTTTATTGTAATTCGTAATTCATAATTCAAATCGCTCACTACCCTCTTTGATTTATTGTGCCCTTGCTGGATTGCTAAACTATTTTATGAATCCTTTTGAAAGTTCCATGATCGTAACAATATTTGCTGCAGGTATTCCTAAACTGTTTCATGTTTTAACTACCTTCTAATAGTTCCATTTTTTTATGCGAAACCAGTCTATTTTTAGAACATACTGTATGATTTTCTTAATACAAGCCATGCCTATCTAAATCTATTGATTAGCTTTGTGTTTCTAGGATATAACGCCCATGAAAGTCTTAATGTTTTATGTTATTAATAAATGTGTATTATATCTATCTACTTATAGTTGAATTTGAATTCTCAATCCCTACTTTCCAACCTAATAGGGTACTTAGTTAAATAACTTACTAGGTAGGTGTAGGTCAAGTGTTTGTCTGCCTGGATGGGAAGTGCGGGTTCGATTCTCGACACTTTTCCCTTCAGTCCTTTTTGTAGCCTAATAGGTGCCTGATCACAAAGCAATACATTAGGTGTAGGACAAGAGTTAATCTGCTTGGATAAGAGGTGCGGGTTCGATTCTCGACACTTTTCCTTTTAGTCCTTACTCTGCAGCCTAATAGGTACCTGATCATTGAGCAATTCATTACATATGTGTAGGACAAGTGTTAATCTGCTTAGACTGGTGGTGCGGGTTCGATTCTCGACACTGCTACCATCTCATACTCTGTAAGTATAGCTATGTGAATAGGTAGAGTTAGGTCTTTTCTCACACGCTCAACGTCTTCCTAAACATCAAGTAGCAACCCAGACTTGTTTGCGGATCGATGAGGTGCGATTTAGTTTATCCAATGTCACTAACGCTCACTTTACCTAATTTTTAATTGACTTAAAAACAGATAACATAATTTTTACTTTACATAGGTAGGTAGGTACCTAATTCTTTATTATTATTATTATTACGAGCCATCTATGTCCCACTGCTGGGCAAAGGCCTCCCCCCATTTTCTCCACTCCGTGCGGTCTTGTGCATTCGTGGCCCATTCTTTTTTAAATTTATCGAGTTCGTCGTACCTAATTCTTATTTGATATAATTATTAGTTCCTGTATTTTCATTTTTTAAAACCTTTATTTATCTATATACCTACTTTATACCTTTATTTATATATATACCTACTTATACTAAATAAGTAGGTATAAGTATCATTTTATAATAATTCTAACAAACTTTTACTATATTTAAAATGTAAATATAGCCGCCACAGAGCACCCCGACCCGGTCGGTTAGGTTTAAAATGAGTGACAGATTCGACACAGAGCACCCGGATGCCACCTGGTCTTGTGCATGACACCCCTCGCGTGGGAGGTCTTGAGTGGAGCAAGCCCTCTCAACCGAGCTAAGCAAAGGGGGGAGGTAGCGAGCGAAACGAGCCGGCGACCTCCGTAGCGCAGTGAAGGTTGAGAGGGTGAAGTAAGTAACACTCAGCTGGGCGACTTCGCGAGAGTTCTGGCGGGAGCACACCCCAGAAAACTAAGGGTAGCACTTCAACATTAGTATGCTAAAAAAACTATGCTCTTCCAAGCGGGGATTAATTTATCTAATCTAATGATTAGATAAATTCAAATTATGTTCAATAATAATTAGTTCAAATGAAATTATGTCATATGAAATTATATCAACATGTTGATATAATTTCATTTCAAATATTATGTGCTCTTGGCCTAACCAATACTATGCCCATCAAAAAGTGAAAAACGCCAAAATGCTAGTTTGGCGACTTTAGCATTGGATGACGATATTCTCCCCCCCCCCCCCCCCCCGCTCCTTGTGCGAATCAGTTTTACCGACTTTCTAGCGACTTTTGCGATTGAATCTGGCAACTACGATTTATTGGAGTTGGAAACACTGCTCTGCTGCTGGCGGCTGTTTGTGGCGTAGAGCACTCAAGTCCTACGGAAAAAGCGGGAACTAACTGTTTCATTTACTTTTAAGCTCTTTTAGTCAAGGTCGTTCAGTTATTCTGGTGTGTAGAGCTAACGAACGTACAAACTAGCTTATTTATTATTGTTCGAGCCTTATTTAGACAATTACTAATTTTTTACTTATCCTAGTTCTGCGATAGCAGCGCCGCGTCTATCGGACTTCAGTGCTGAATCCTACTCTACGTGTTTGGAAAGGTTGGTTGGTTTTTGTTTGTGTCGCTGTCGGTCAGTGATGCCAACTTAGCTACTTTATAGCTAGATCTGGTAACTTTTAGGCTACCGTCAGCTACAAAATTGAAAAAGTTGTAGCTAAAAAAGTAAGATTTAGGTTGAATAAATCTTTATAAACTACCAAGACAACACTGTGGACAACACCGTAGACAACAAGTTTTTTTCCCTTGGTTACATCTAGCTACTTTTTGAGGAAAATCTGGTTATCTAGCAACTTTTCGGGGCAGATTTAGCTACAAGTCTGATGGTAGAGTTGGCAACACTGCTGTCGGTCGGATCGGTGGTAAAGATGGGTAGGTCCGACGATAATTCGGAACTACATCTTGATGTACATCCAGCTCCAAAGAGCTACATCCAGGTCCCGTGTCCGTCGGACCCATATGGGTTCGGTACTGCGGGAGCATAGGTTTCGGTTCCGTCGCGCGCGATGCCGTTCCGCCGCCCCGTCTAAAGACCTACACACAGGTCCCGTGTCCGTTGCACTCATATAGGTCCAGCTCACACTCGCATCTATGCAGTACCTATCCTTTCCGTCCACACTCCGCCTAATGACCTACATAGGTTCCGTGTCCGTCGCACCCAACCCTAGATAGATACCTGTGCCAGTGGCGAGGGATGAAAGACAGTAGGTACGTAGGTATCTATCTACATTGTGTAGGTACCTACTTGTAACTCCAATTGTACCTATTTATTTGAAATAAGTCTATAAATGTTACCTAATACACTACCTACACAATTTAGGTATGTACCTACTACTACCTATTAAGTAGGTAAGTAATTAGTCTTAGAGAAACACAACGGTCGGTAGGTACAAATAAAACTTGCAAGCTACACACAAAAGAGAGAGAAAAAATTAGGTATGCGTATGCAATCGCGTAGGTAGGTAGGTATAAAAATAAATATGGCCTACTACTTACATCTTGATGATGTGACACGCGCGACACTCGACACGCTTCATTTATTTACACTGACCTGACTTGACACACGAAAACACAAACAAAAATGAACCAGCTCGGTGTTGCACACGCAAACTTCGCTTGAGGTCTCGCACCTGCACCCTTCCCGCAGTTCCCGGACCTATGCAGTACCCCACTCCGTCCGCACTCCGCCGTCCGCCCGCTCCGCGTTGCAGCTCCGCGTTACCGCTCCGGATTGCAGCTCCGCGTTACCGCTCCGGGTTGCAGCTCCGCGTTATCGCTCCGGGTTACCAGTCCGCGCCGTCCGCCGTCCGCCGTCCGGACCGGCGGACCGGAATCCGAGTTGACGCGCGATGTACATCCATCATTACCGCGAGGGATTCCGGTCCGCGGTCCGGTATCCATCCGGACCTACTCATCGCTAATCGGTGGTCGTATCTCTACCTAATCTGTGGTGGTCGAGTTCTCGTCTCGTCGAGTTTGATTGTTTGCTAGAGATTTTGATTTGTTTACAGCATCAAAATAGTAGATCAGAGAGTATCAGTAGATTCAGTTCAGTTAAGTACAGTAGGTACCTAGTTAATTCAAAAGAAAGATCCTGTATGCACGCGTAGTTTTAGAAATCAAAAGCGCGTAGTTCTAGAAAACAATGAATATTCCTTTCCCTGCCCTAACACCTCGTCTAGTAGATTCGAAATGGTTTAACGCCGATAGCCCGTGCGATGAAGAAGCTGAAATAGCGGCACTAGAACATGCAAACCAAGTTTGGGTAAGATTTCTGTTCTGTTATTTATTACCATAAAAACATTCCTAGCTTCGCCTAGTGTAGGTATTTTATTATCTTTGCTACATTCACAGAAGTGGGAATAAACTTGTTTATTAGTGTTTATTCTCAATTCTGTTGCTACATTATAAAATCTACATTTTTAAAGTAACTATGATACTTATTATTTTCTAGGAATTCCTATAAAAAGTACCTACGATACTTTTTGTAGGCAAAGATTCCTACACCTACAGTCGAGCCAATTTAATAGGTCACATTTGACACTTCATCAAAATTCAACAACGTAACCTTGTAACGGCAGGCTGACAGTATTATTTGATTTTTCAAAGTTAGATCTGCACACTTGCTTAACTTTTTTCAGTTAAAAATATTATATTTATTGTAATAATGACCAAAAAAGGCAATTTTACGAATGATTTTGTTAGGTCTGACAGATGTCAAATGTGACCTATTAAATTGGCTCGACTATAGGCTAAGCTAAGGGGGCCTTACTTATGAAAGATGTGGTTAAACAACGTCCTGTTTTATTTGTGGATAGTGACAAACAGAGACAGGACGTTGTTCAACCAATGTTCAACTTTAAACATCTTTTATAAGTAAGGGGGAGGATGTTTACCGGTAATCAATGCTTTCTTTCGTATGTTTGGCCTTGTCGTCCTGTTAAAAATAGCTAAAATAATTTAGAAGAGGCAGGAACAGTCTTACTAATATCGTAAAAATATGTGAATGTATCTACCTAGTAACAGTACCCACTCAGAGCTTTGATTTTATTTGTTTTCCAGCTAAACTCCATTGGCCAGCAATATATGAAAAGAGCGCCATTAGGCAAGACCGATCCAGAGCCTATGGAAGAAGAGGCAGACACTGATGAGGAAGAAGGTAATGACTGGCTCTCTTGAAACTAAAGAACATGTTCATACTTGAAATAATATTTTGAGTCAAATATTGTGGTTTAGCTTATGTAAGTATTTACCAACAGAAGTCAAACCATAAAATAACCATAAGATTTTGGTAGGTAAGTATTGTATGAACATTCCGTCTGTCGCCGGTCTCATAATATCCCTTTATGTGGTTTTATATAATCTAATGTACAAGGATACTTTTTTATACATACCAAGTCAAACTATGGCAGGGATAGATAATTACATGAATATGAATGAATAAAAATAAACATTATTTACAGGCAATGATGAATCAGATGAGACTGAAGAGTCTCATGATGAAGATGAAGAAGAGGATGCACCAACTTCATATTCTCCCACAAGGAACAACAATGAGCTTGAACCTGACAGCTTGGATGATCTGAATGAAGGCCCGGATCTCAATGCCCCAGAGCAAAGTGCTCTGTGGCCCTTACAATAATAATCTTACCATCACTTAGGCGCCGTCTCCACGAACGTGAGAATCGCGGCGATATTATCGTCGTGCTACGTATTTCTATAGCTTCTATCGCCGCGATAACATCGCCATGTGGAGACACGTTCATAGTGTTTATAAATACGTGGCACGACGATAATATTGCCGAGATTCTCACGTTCGTGGAGACTGCGCCTTAAAGTTTATTTTTTAGTTGATTTACTGTGATTTTCTTTTGCTTTATTGTTGTAATAAGTTTTTATTGTAGAAAAAGGTGCATGCCAGACACGAGGCCAGACATTATCAGAAATTGCTTGTCAAAATAAATAATCAAGATGGCAACACCTGTGAATTATGTACACCAGACTTGGGCACATTTTTATTGGTTGCTTAGTAGGGCTTGCGATGATGCAATGGAGGGTGCTACAAAGCATTTCTAAAGCTTCAATTCTTAGTTGAATACAACTCACTTGTGTGTAACTTGTATCACAGAATACTAAGTACTACGTACAGAAGGGTCACTTCGCGAGTAAATTTGTTTAAATAGAGACTCTCGCGGCGAAGCTATAAAGTGCAATTCAACTCGCCTATGGGCCTATTACCTATCGAGATATTTGCCTAAACATTCCCATCCTGCTCTAATGCGTAACTGTGTCACTGTCTGGCGCGGTGTGATGCGACTCGTAAGGGTTGTCGAATTTTCGCTTGCGACAACACAAATAAATTAATTTATTTTATCTGTCACAAAAACAGTACCTACTTAAGTTCTAAAATAAGTAGGCCTAAATATAATTTAATCTACCGTTACCACAGAATAAATAGTAGTAAGTAGGTACTACGTATTGTACGTAGGTAGGTGAAGTAGGTAGATACATTATTATCTCGTTCGTTTTGTAAACAATTGCATTTCAAAATATCTATACCTTCATACCTACCTAGACATCGATCAGACACACACAATCATCATCATCACACAACTAGACCGGGAGCCGTTATCCGATAATCACCCTTTTAATGTTAGGTTTGCAATCACATTTGCAATTTAATGCACGGCCAGGACTCGAACCCACGACCTTAGTCTCGAAAGTTGAGGTACTAATCACTTCGACCAACATGGCTCTACGAATGTAATGTAACTTCTAAACACTTACAATTATTATATTAAGTAGGTTAGGTACCTACTTAATGGATAAGTTACTTTTAGGTACATATGTAAATAAACAAAACTGTAGGTACCTACCTACCTACAGTTTTGTAGGTAGGTAGTTTTGTAGGTGTATTATGTTTGTTTATTTGTAAACAGGTACCTATTCAATCAAAAAGGAATCGAATAGGTACCTATAAAATCTCGTTTTCATTATGCACCTACAGTTACAGAGTAAAAGTAAGTACCTACCTAGGTATTTATTGATGATTTATTTAAATAGGTAGGTACTTACAACAAATTATAGAAAAGCTTAGTAGGTACCTACCAACCTTTCAATATCTTCCGGAATTTTGTGGAATGTTAATGTCCATTCATTGCTTTTCCTTTTGTTTAGACACCCGTAGACACAGCAGTATCTTTTATACGGATTAGATCGTTTAGTTATCGTGCAAAAATCACAAGAAACGATGTATACGAGATCACGATAATTACGCACAATGCGTCTAGTCCGCAAGCCGAGCGAGCGGCAAGTGGCAACCTATGTCGCGCGCCGCCCGAGGCGGCGCGCGTCCGATAAATACCTAAAGTGAGAAGTGAGACAGGCCTGCTTGTATGCAATAAAAGCCACATTTGTTTCACCATTCTTGGGCAATGTGGAAAAGTATTTGGGATAATACAGATACTCTCCTGCTTTTCACACTATTTAATGTGGTGAACCAATAAAAATGTGGCTGAGGTGAGCACACAAGAGCATCTATCTGCCATATCATTGCATATGCTTATCAAGTTGTAATACTACACTAAGATCTTAATCTTAATGTTTTAGGGTAAAATCAAATATGCACCTAACATTTACTAAATTGTCGTCTTACTTACCTTTTCATCTGTAGGCGTAACTTTGCGATAGCTAGTTTTTTTAGTTAAGTACCAAAGTAATTGTAATCCAATAAAATAGATGATTAAATCAAACATTTTTTATTATAAAAACATTGCAATAAATTATTTCAACACAATCAGATGAAAAATAAATAACATAACTTAGCTACCTACTGAACTCCAGGTGGCATTGGAATTAAATATAACTGGGTTTAATCCGTAGGAAACTACTTAAGTTGATATTATAATAGTACGATATTAGTAATGTCTGCCATGCTTGAAGCTAAAATAAATAATACCTACATTTTAATCTTTCACGAACCGTAGACATAATCGAACTGTTTCTAACTAAACGAATTAAGGTGGCCGCACACAAACGCGCCGAATGAATCGAATTTTCGAATTTATTTAGATGAAATCGTATAAAACCTCGCACATCTGTCCGCGCCGAATCTGTCAGTACTTCGAGAACTCGGCGCGTTCGGCACGGATTAGGTGTGCGGCCACTATTAACGGTTAACGGGACTTTATCGCGTAATTAGGTAGGTACCTTATTTCCTAACGTTTCGAGTGCGTTACAGCTCTCGTGGTCATGGAGGGATAAAATAATTATGGTAATTACGCGATAAAGTCCCGTTAATTCGTTTAAATAAATGTAACAATTATGTAGAAAAACAGTGAAACAAAAAAGTAACCTGCAGATTACAAAAAAGTAGAAGATAAAAGTAGGCATAATACTTTCATAATTTGGTAAGTAGTCTTCATATCTATAAAATAATGACTATTCAATGTAAATGGAAGAATCTACATGAAAGAGAGCCATAAAACCTGGGAAGACTGAATATGAATTAAAATTGAACAAATAAGGAAATAACAGTCGTTGATAATATATAAAAAAGATCACAGTAAAGTAATTACTTAACCACATTCTTAGTAAATTAAAATACTTACATTTTTAGTGAAAGTAGAAAATCACAGAGTTCTTAGTAATACCAAAATAATAATAATAACTATAATAAAATAAAGTTTAATGAAAGTAAACAGAAGGTTTACTTTCATTAAACCCTAGTTACGAGCTTGAACATAAAATTGGATCCTTTGCACGAGAATTGAACATATAGACAAAGATGTCTAAACATTTTTGTCTACATCAAGTTTGAACTGTTTCTGTGTAGTAGCGAAGTTTCCTTCCTCCTTACAAAATATTAACTCAGAATTGAATAAGGACACATTTGTTCAATTTTGCTACGACTGCTGAATTTTGATTGAACTTAGCATATAAACATTGTATAAAATATCATTGGACACGATAGTATTATAATAATATTACAATATATTATACCTATACCTCGCATAATAAAAATAATAAAATAATTGTAAAATGTGGGAGTATGCCAAGAGAGATCGATAAGACGAGCGTCTGAAGACCGTGGGGCTAAAAGTACATTTCTCACAATGGATCTAGGCAGGGGCGGCTTAACCTATAGTGCAGGGGGTGCAGTGCACCCGGGCGCCGGGTGTAAGGGGGCGCCTAGAGCCGCTCGCGACATATAGAGCCTCCGCTGTAGCGCTCCGCACGGTGCGGGCGCTCGGCGGCGGCGGGACGCTGGCGCAGCGCACTCAGCGAGTGGAAAAACGGAGGGTGTGCATAGCGGGGTTCTATGAAAACTGTTTTACGGTTGTCCGGACCCCCCCTTAGCAAGAGAAAAAAAAGATCCACGGAATAGGTATTTACAATTTGTATCCGACATGGGGTATCCATGCAGGTGGTTCATGAGCTCCCAGGTTCTCCTCCAAAAATTGGGAGGTCTTTTTCAGGAGTTTTTCTTGTAAAATAATCTTTCTTGTAACATAAAGTTACTAAAAAAATTATCTAAACCGGTTTGAGAGAGTCAAACAACACAACAATTTTCAACATAAAATTAATAATCTAAAAAAACCATATGCCATGGTTTCGGTTACAATAAATTGGGATCTAGGGAATAAGGCGATATTAGGCAAACATTTGCTTAGTGTCACATCTTGTGCCTTAAAAAAATTCAGCTCGCTTCGCTCGCATAAGGGTTTTGCGAGCAACGTGAATTATATCTGATTTCAAAATAGGAACCGACAAATAGCCAGCCTTTTTTTGAGCACGTAAGCAAAATCAAGTGTCACTTATTGCATTCGTTTAAAAACAATTTGGCTCGCTTCACTCGCATAACGAATAGGGACCTGCAAATAGCCAGCCTTTTCTTTGAGCATTGCAAAATCATTGCATTTGTTATAAAAAACTCGGCTCGCTTCGCTCGCCTAAAGAATAGGTACCGCCATGCAGCCAGCCTTTTCATGAGCACCTTAAAAAATCAACCGTCATATATGTTGCATTTGTTGTAAAAAATTCGGCTCGCTTCGCTCGCATAAGGGTTTTGCGAGCAACGTGAGTTATATCTCACTGCAGAATAGGGACCGACAAATAGTCAGCCTTGTGTTTAAGCATGTAAGCAAAATCAAATGTCCCTTGTTGCGTTTGTCTTAAAAAATTCAGCTCGCTTCGCTCGTATGAAAGTTTCATTAATATTTTGCCACCACACTAACCAAGTTTCAAGCCCGAGACAAACCGGGGGGGGGGGGGGTACCCTTGGACCCCCCCCCCCTCCCCATAAAAAAGCTATAGCTATCTACGCCCATGGGGCCGCATAACCGTTTGTATTGTGAACTCGACCCCTACCTACCTATTCCATTTTGACCGCGCATTTTGATACAAGAAGGCGCCAGGGGAAAGATTGCACCCGGGCGCTACATATGCTAGAGCCGCCCCTGGATCTAGGCATTCTTGAAGTTAGCCGTTTCGATGCGCAATGCAGCTTTTTCATACAAAATTAAACTAGTAGTTCGCCCCGAACTGAGATCTCGCGCACCGTAGATGGCCAACATTTGGACTTTCTTCTGACTACCCCTATAATTTCAAGTGCTACTACTGTCGGGTATGCCTATTGCGCTAGCTCTTCATGGTAAAAAATACTAGCATGCATGCAATACATAATGTCGTGTCTAATTTTTCATTTATTTCATATTTATGAATTCTCGTCGTATTTTTAAAAGTATACGTCCTAGAATAAAAATAATAACTATTTTAGAATGTACAAATAAAGACCTTTCATTTGACACCGCACTCAATATATTTGTTTACTTAACTTTTTTTACCCCAATTATTTTCATTTTTTATTAATTTTTTTTTTATCATGAAAATAAATCAAGTAGCATCTAAAATCATTGCAAACCAAACCGCAACGATGCCACTCTCTTTTTAAGACCGACCAGTCAATGAGCTACGAAGACATCGAAACTCTATGAAACGGGAGCTCTTGCAGCTCTGGTTTCGTAGTTTTTGGTCTTTGGTCGTATTTCAAAAACTATACATCCTAGATTAAAAATAAAAACCATTTTGGAATGTACAAAATAAGCCCTTTCGTATGACACCCCACTCAATATATTTGTGTAACTTTCATAATTTTTTACCCCCTTGGGAACCCAATATCTTCACAACCCCTTCATCGATTAAGCTCATATGCTCCGCCGTAAATTTCCTTACCACAACCTATTGACCTACCAAGTTTCATGCAGATTGGATGAACGGTTCGACAGTTATGCTCGAACAACAATTCGTGAAACATACAAACATACAAACATACAAACATACAAACATACAAACATACAAACATACAAAGCAAAATCGCCCAACTTACCACTAAGATCTTCGCTCGCTTCGCTCGCTCGATCGATTAAATACGCGGCGAAACGGAAACAGTATTTAGAAAGAGCTTTCAGGATGAACATAAGGCTATATGTTATGTATAGTCGAATTGTTCATTGTATGAACTAAAAATACTTATATGAAAAATGACATTTTGATCGTCAATTTTAGTGCGTATAATTAGAAATACGACTATAGGTACCTCGCGGGCAACGCCGCGGGCGGAAGCTAGTTTCGTATATCGGGAATACTGCTTAGAATGTATCTGTAAGGTCGATGACCACGCTGACGACCCTGGTAAGGAGAGGCCCGATGCTGTCGGTCGGAACGCCGGACCATTTCTGCGCAAGGCACTTTTCTATCGCCGCGTGAGAGGTTTTATTATCTGAAAACAAGTTTATGTTAGGTAAATATAGTTGTATTCGTCTCTAATATCTGGGCGATCGAGCTACGCTCAGGTGCTAATAGAGAAAATTTTAAAAAGAAAAAAAAACGTACAAAAAAAAACTTTCACTGGTTGAGATTCGAACTCGAAGCCTTTGACTGAGAGGCAGACTAACCTAACCCAACCCATTCGGCTAATTTGGTCTTAACAAATTCTGTGAAATTACGAACCACATTGCACTGGTAAATCTTTTTGCGTGAAAATGCCGAGAAAACGAATTTTCCCAGATATGAGACCTAGCTAGATCGATTTTTCGCCCCCTTAAACCCCTGCACCGCAAATTTCATCGAAATTGTTAGAGCCGTTTTCGAGAACGTGAGTACAGACAAACAAACAAACAAATATTGCTCGTTTAATAGAATAGGAAATTAGTTACGGGCTGTCTCCTGCAGTTGTCCTCGATATTTAATTTAAATGTAGTATCAACTTACCCATCGCTAGTGGGCATTTAGCCAGATTAAGCGTGAAAAATATAGCGCTCTTCCTTACAAGCGGGTTATATTCATCGCAGTAGTAATGGAACGCCATAGCCAGGGACGATGGTATCGCTTCCACGTGCTTGACTAGCATCACACCGGTTCTGTCCAGGTCTTCGCGGAATGTGTTGATCAGCTCGCTATGACCAAACATGTCGAGAGAATCAGCTTCGACTAACGTGTAGTGGACGGGGTTGCTTTCGTTACCTGAAGGACAAAATAAGTCAACTGTTGGAAATCTTCAAAATACCTTGAGTGGCTGATGGCATTGATTGCCAAGTCTCAGGACAAACCGCCTCCTCGATTACAATGTGTCGGTGGCACTCACTCAAGTATAAATTGTTAGATGCGCCGGCGCCGCAAGCTTTGAGCCACACCGCGTAGAAATACTGTTACCATTATTATTACATTGTAGTCGGAACTTGACAGATACGTTGAGTTTCGAGTTTTAACTCAATCGGCCTGTTTACTGAGGAGTTCTGTTGAACAGCTCGTGACTCCATTCTCAGATCAGATTGCTCTCACCATTTTATTACATTGTAGTCGGAACTTGACGGATATGTTGAATTTCAACTCAATCTGCCTATTTACTGAAGAGTTCTGTTGAACAGCTCCTGACTCCGTCATCAGATCAGCTCAATGTAACTATAACATTGCATTGCCACCGAGAATATATAAGTGTGGCTCAGCTCAATCGGACACTGGGAAGTGGGTCAAAGACTTGCAAGATTTGACCCTAAAAACTAAAATTCATACATACACATAGTAAGTATAGTCTTTTTTAAACTTTCGCGATCACTATTCATATTGAAAAGTTTTATGGACACGGGATTTTATCGCGTAATTGAAAACATACTCCAGTCTGCCCGCGACCACGGCTATTGCAACATAGCCGAAACGTCGGGATAAATATAGTAAGTATGTCGCAAGTGAAAGCTTTTAAAATAAGAATACTTACGTAAATACTTAGAAGCGATATTGGAGACATCATTGATGAACGTATTAAATTCTCTCGCATTGAAATGATCGTCATTGCTGTTGTATACAAACATGAACGAGCCCGTATCTTGTCTCTCAAATATTGTTGCAATACCTGAAATAAATACCAAAAACATGATGAGTATGAGCTAGTGGCGTAGCTTGCTAGACGTTATTGATAGATCGTTAAGTTAAGAGCCGCTCTGAGAGGTCACAATTTGGATGGAATCACCAATTTGACAGCTGAGCGCCTAAATGCTTCGAAGGGCACGATAAATTATCGGTCCATACTTTTAAGTCGTTAAGCCTATACTTAAAAGCCGGAACCGACAATGATAATGTCACTTGTTAAACTTTCGCGATTTGTTAACATAATGATAATTATTATTACAGGATTTTATCGCGTACCTTTTTTATTTATTTTGTTTCCCGACGTTTCGAACACGTTACAGCGTTCGTGGTCACGGGATGACTATGTCATCCCGTGACCCGCCGGATAATAATAATAATCATAATGATAATGTCATTGAGGCCTTCACGTGGCTTATAAACTCCGTCACCAGACAGCCAAAATTTTCTCATACGAACATACATACATACCTACATCACTGAACGTGCCCTCCGAAGTAATTACGCTCAGCTGTTAGTGTGAAGTTAATGGTTCAAGCCTTCAAGTTTATGGTCTACGAATTAAAAGTGGTACCCTTACCAGTTTGCATCTGAAGAACTGCATTATCATCGATTCTGTATCTGTTTCCCAGTTCATCAATATCCTTGTAAAACTTCGATTCATCATAGACAGCTTTGATCGTTGTGTTTGTTTGCTGGAACATACTTGCAACAGTTACTGCAATGCCGATTAGCACCAGTAACCATATCAGTTTTGTTTCATTTGTTTCTTGTTTGACTAAATTCCGTGTTTGATTTGTTGTGAAATCCGAAGTGTATATGTTACTCCCGTTTGCTGGTGTTCTATTAGTGCTACTATTATTGCTCCTATTATATGGAGAGCCACTACTCGATTGATAGGAACTGTCGTGTTGGTGTTCCTGTCTCATCGGTATCTCGTCCTCAGAAATATCATCACTGCAATATGAATGTAGCGGGAATGTTGCAGGCAAGGATTTTGAAAGTTTACTGCAAATTAAACACACATTACCAGCTCATTTTACTCACTACGTAAGTTACGCTTATATTTTAAGCCGCGTATGCACTAGGTTAAGAACGTAATATTTAAAACAAAAGCTACGACAAAGCTACGAGTATGTCTTTAGGCATCATGCACCTTTAGCATTATGCTTTTATAATCTAGGTACTTATGTTTTAAACAGCGTCAAGAAGCAATGTAAAGCTTTGGTCTCTTGATCGCACAACGCTGCGGTATGCGGTGCCGGACACATAGTCGAATGGTCTTTTGTTCCGTCGGCGTCGCAGTTTGCGTCAGCGGTGAGGGGCAAGCGCGATGAAGTGGGGAGCGGGTACGCCGCACAACGCTGCGGTATACGTCACGGGTCGACAATATATTTGTTTGATGACACGACTACTTTTGGTAGCTGTGGCAATATCAGCAATCCGCTTCTCCGCATCACAGACAGTGATGTTGCGTCGTATCGCACAGTTGGAGCCGCATACCGCAGCGCTGTGCGTTACAATCAAAGATTAGAGACCAAAGCCTCACTCAACCGTGCGGTAGTGGATTTGGATGATGAGATTAATTCCCCAGTGAATATGCTGCTTAAGCCGGTGGATTGTGCGATCGTTGAAGTGATGGTTACGAGTATGATAATGAGATGGTAATGTTATGTAGCAGACAGCTTTTAATATAAGTACCTACTTAAAATGAAAAGATTTAAAAGTAGTGTGTAGTCGTGTGTTTGGACGCCTACGACACCAGAGACGTCACACTCGCGCTGCTGACCCTTTAAAAAAGGAATCACTGCGGTGATGACATAATGGACAAGACTGGTCCACCAGCTGCCACCACAGAGCTTCCTTGCAGTGCGTTGGCAACCTTACTCACCGCGGGAACACAACACTATTCAAGAAGAATGATGTTATTTGGGTGCGATCTTCTGTAAGGCGTAGGTGGGGTACCTCCGCCAAAGTCGGTCAAAGTATTGTTGGTAAGCTAAGAAGGTAGAGTGCGCCGCAAACTTAATGACGGCTGAAGTGCGCGGCAGATTCGACTTTGCGCAGGTACAGTCAACGCAATAGAATAAAGTAAATTTTATCTACATAGCCAGCCTAGCCCCACCCCTCACCACCTTCACCTCCCCGCAATAGCGTTGACTGTACCTGCGCAAAGTCGAATCTGCCGCGCACTTCAGCCGCCATTAAGTTTGCGGCGCACTCTAGAGCTGTATACAAGATTTTTCTACTAAAACAGTACCTGCTGTCTTCCTCGCGATGTTCATCTTCATCCAGGGATTTCCTCCTGTGCTTGTTTCTCTGTCCAAGAGGCGGGCTAATGGGGTTCATAGGTTTGCTGAAACCCAAAATATGATAACCTTAATTAAAATGTAATCTCAAAGGAATAAAAAGGTGATTTTTTATGGTTATATTACTTAATTGGTCAAAAATTTGGAAGTTTTTGCTAGGAAATAATTTACTGACTTAGTTTCCATTAACCCTACAATGGTTGATACTAAAAAATTATCAAAAATTTTAAAAATGTATTGAAAATAATCCTTAAATTAATTAGTCACGTGGAATACATGTGTAGATCATGGATTTTGAGGAGTTCCTGCGACATCATCACACATGACGATAGCTCCAAGAAACCCTGATGTATCCTTTACTCACTTCAAAGTACACGGGACCTCAAAAAATGCCCATACTAACTTTTCACTTAGGTTGATTTTTACATGACATGTAAAAGCCCAAGTGAAAAGATGGTTTGGGTATCAATCAATACATTGTATTGATTGATTATAATGTAATCCACACAACCACTCTAGGGTTAAGCCCTTGTTTCACTATTGCCAAGTAAAGTTTTTATTACCTAGTTACTGTATATTAATGTTACTACTTCATCTCAACATTGTCTCAGGTACTACAGTGTCCCATTAAGCGTAGGCAAAGATTGCCTCCTGACACTTTAAAATCATCTAGTAAAAGATGTGAAGGCCTAAGTTTTAATGATAATTAGCAAGTAAAATAACCGATCACACTAATCATTATCTAATATTATAAATGCGAAAGTTAGGACATATGTTTGTTCCTCTATAACTTGACAACCATTGAACCGATTTGCCTGATATTTAAAATGAAGGTAGATAATGACCGGAAATAGGACATAGGCTACTTTTTATCCGGGTACCACGTGAGCGAAGCCGCAGGAGGTAGCTAGAAGCTAATACAAATCACAGCTCCTTAGTGCCACTCAGCGATGTTAAAAGCCATACTACTCATTTAAATGACAACTAGCTTGGTCTGACTTGGAGACGGTTTGTTAAGTTGAATATTATTAGGGAAGAAGTGAATAAATTATTGATATCTTTTATATTTTTTATTAAGGATTGCTTTTATATCCAATGCTTTTAAAAACAAGCTCGACATCTGGCTACGAACGAATAAATCAGTGCTCAAAAAGATTCACAAATCTTAAACAAACAAGACTATTTTTAATAGACTATTTCAACACTGCAATATAGACATACCAGCTAATAGCTGCTCGTCTATAATCGATAAATAAATAAATAAAATAAATACATTTTTGTTACCTGAACGTATGGTCCACTTCATCTTGATTGTTAGATCGATTTCCATGTTGAGCAGTTACAACTCTTCTGTCTTCTCGCTTCGTCTTTAAGCCAAACTTACCCATTGCTTCAGCATGTGCAAATGGACAAAAGGGATGGCTGTGAATGCTTGGTCTACCTTTTATTGAAGCCCCCCCAATCTGACAGAGGAAAGAAAAGCTTAGAAATCCATACCCATATTATAAAAATGTGAAAGTGTGTTTATTTGTTTGTTTATTTGTCCTGCTTTCACGTCAAAACAAAGCGACAGATTGACGTAATTTTTTGTATAAAGATAGTTGGAGGGCTGGAGAGTAACATAGGCTACTTTTTATCCAGGTACCTACCACGCAAGCGAAGCCGCGGGTAGCAGCTAGTTGTTTATAAGTTAACTTTCAGATAATTTTTTTGTGCTTACTTCCCGATCTCCAGTTTTGCTCATTTACTTGTATCGTAAACACTGTTGCATGATTGATAGAGAATTCTAAGACGAATCCCCTTTTACCCACACATTTACAACACAAGTGCACCCACCAACGAAATAATAAAATAAGTTATCCCTCGTATTTTTATTTTAATCCGTGAATGACAAAATACAACAAATCAAATATAAATAAAATACACACGGGGAGATAAAACAAATGAAATGTCAACGCGACTCGCGACCAACCGACAGACGGACGGATGACAGTCATGCATGACTCATGCGTGACAGATCGGTCTAAAATGTCATTCATGGTGGCAGCTCCAGCCAGCAGACTAGAGTCCGCGCTAGCACTCAAGTCCTACGGCAAAAGCGGGAACTACTTGTTTTATTTAGCTAGTTCTGCGATAACAGCGCTGCGTCATCGGACTTCAGTGCTGACGCCGACTCTACAAGCTAGCGCAGGCTCGCTGAGTGAGCGCCAGTGCCAACGTGTGGGCAGCACTATTTGCCTTGCCTTGCCATCGCTCGTCTAGCTGGCAGAGTAACTAAAAGTGCCAATTTTCATTGTTTTGTTGCATAGACTCGTCAAGCGTCTGGACTATGCAGAGCACAGAATACTATTAGGGTGGGTTGTCCAGCAATGAACCAGGTAAAATTCAAACGTCCATATCTTTTACATTTTTTGACTTACAGACCTAAGATTTGGCGTGAAGTAAGGTAATTAATCTGGCTAAGATTGTACATTATTAGTTTATTCATATAATCTTTAGATTTCTTAGAAATACAGATTTAGCAAAAAATGAGAATTGGTTCATTGCGTAACACGGGTGGTACGCATTGAACCAGACCGAATTCTGCAATGAACCATCTATTTACCAAGAGAAAGGGCAATGTTTTTACTTTATTATTATTACCTATCAGCAAAATTATTACTAACTATGAAATATAAGCCGTTAGAGGTACTGTTAATTATATTTAGGCTTGAGTATCTTAGTCTTAATAAAATCTATGTATTGACACCAAGCAATATGGTTTTTTTATCATAATACTAATTATAAGTAGATTATCATACAAATCTAGTTGTAATAAGTAGGTGGTTCAGTTTCTCAACGTATATGAATGGTAGGTGCAGCTCGGACTAAGAAAATGTATGTGATAACTATGGTTCAATGCAGGACACTATGTCATGGCTCATTGCTGGACACACCCCATTGACAAAACAAACCTCAGAATTTCACCTGGTAAATGATGATACAGCAAACTAGCTATAGTGTAATTTACAACGTTATGTATGTGTAATCATACGTAACAGGCAAAAAAAACTGTAGGTAACACCCAAAAAATGTAGAAAAAGAATGAAATCAACACAAAAAACTGACTTTTGTGATACATTTTTAGAAATTCGATCACTGGGCGTACGTCTTAAGCTTGCGCTGCTTGCAATTTGGGGAGAGAGTGAGGGGTGCGTATGCGTTCCTGTTGACAGTATTCGTAATGTCACGTCGGCAATGTCACATTTTTGAAATATAGCGGTGGCTCATTGCATCTGCCTGGTTCACAGGTGGACAACCCACCCTACTCCTAGCGGAGCTGCAGAGACATCCTGTAAACTCACTTCGAACCTCGAAGAGCTGATTCCGCTATGAGATTTCATACCTGTTCGAAATTTAAACGATAGTGGGCAAAGTTCACCCAGCTCCGCCAGCAATGTAATTAATCGAGTCGAGCAAGCCGTACCATCCTTTTCTCGAAGCCATGCGGGCCATTTTCGACCCCTCGTAACTTCGTTGTGGAAAAGACTAGAAGCTTAAATTTTCAGTGACCAAGAGGGCATCACATAGCGAGATATATTTCCAAATTACATTAAATCTGAACCAGTATTGCAAGTCAAAATTCCTAGTTTTGTAAGTGACTGACTCACAGATCATCAAAATTAAAAGCCTACTTATAGCAGACCCACAAACTCCAAATTTGGCACCCATGTATAGTTTAGTGTGTATGTCACAAGCAACTGGTTGAATTAGCCATTCAATTAAATGCCTAGCCATTTAATTGAGAGCCGCAATTCAATTGAATGGCTGACCTTCGTTTAGCCGTAGTGTTGAACACAACGTTCCACACGAATGGCGGCGCTCAATGAAATGGCTAGGCGGTAAAACCAAAACCTACTTACTTTTTACACGTACAAAGTTGCCATTGTACCTTGTACGTAGGTATCTACATTATGTACGTTAGACGTAAGTAACAAAGAGAATATAACACTACGTAGATACTTACCTAAATCATTTCAGGTGGCTGTTGCAGAGTATGACACTTCAGGGGCACAAGATGTAAGTACCTACCTACAAACAAGTCCTACTATGTTCACGCTTCAGAATAAATATTGGTCAATAATAGTTTTTCAACTGAAATTTATTTTCTACTTCAATAATTAATTTATCATAATAAAACACATTAAATCATTAAAACAAAAGTTTGAACAAAACTAAACCCACTACTTTATAACATGAGATTACTAGATCACTTCCAGAACTTGTCTTTCTTACAGGCGCGCTACGACGGGATGGTTTCATTGGTTTCATTGGAAACGTAGCTAGAGCTACTTTTTCTTGAGCTTCATTTTTTTTTATCTTTTCATCCAACCAAGCCTTAAACGCGTATGTTGGCAAGATTTCTACAATTTGCTTATTTACAGCATACGAAGATGTCATCTCTTTGATACATTCATTTTGGCCTTTGATGACGATTCCAACGAGTTCGTTATCAAATATTGAAGGGCCACCAGTGTCTTTGAAACAGGTGAGAACCTTAGTATCAATACAATCAAAGTATCCTCTTATTAAATCCCTCGGGTCAATCATAGGGATAGGATAGCCACGGTTCTCCAGACCTATAAATTGCAACTGTTTCGTTTGTCCAATTTCAGAATTCAAACCAAATCCTAGAACTTCCACGTCTAAGACACTACGGGTGCTCGTGTAGTTACTCAGTTTTATTTTACCAGCAATTGAGTTATTGTGTTTCTCGGTATAAATGAGTCCAACATCTTTGTTAGAATTACCGGTAGTAAAAGTGGGAAATTTTTCAGTCTTTTTAATATGAAGAGCTACTGTAGTTTCATCTCTCTTGGCTTTAGTCGCATTTACCAAAACATAGCTGATGGGCTGTTGAGTGCATTGTGCAGTAGTTAAAATTAATCCATTCGAGACTACAGAACCTGAACAAATATATTCGTCGTGATCAGACATAATGGCTACCATGAATGGAAACTGTTTGTCTTGGGCTGATCGTATTTCGTGCAATTGGCTGTTTTGTCTTCTAGTGCATGTAACGTTATTGGGTTCATTTTCAGCAGGGACTTCCAAAGACTCATCCTTGGCCTCGTCATTGGTTTCACCATTGTCATCTCTGTTTTCATCCACACTCTTCTTTACATTATCACCAGCACAATTTGTTACGAAGATGCAAAACAAAATACAGGAAATTAAAAGGAAACCAAAATTAGGCTTCATCTTAAAAAAAATGTTGAATTTTTTCACAACTTTCAAAGCACAGAGAAATTAATACTATATACGTTTTCAAAGACTTTCAGAAGAATCCAAGGAAGAATCTCGTTCTTTTTGACATCTATCAGTTTCATATTTTGTTCTATTTATCAGCCAGCTTGAAGTTAGTGGGATGTAGTTTAGTTAGACAAACCTAATCGAAAAAGGTCGGCTGCGTTCTATGGGTCATTACTCTGTTGTATACCTATAGAAGGTTCTTGCTCTGTTGGCTCTGTTGCACCACCCTATATTTACCTAGTAATGCCACTTTATACATGTTTGGCGAGCCTAGGCCAGTGCGAGTGAAGGCAAATTGATGCAAGGCGAGTGCTACCGTCCAGACGTTTGGCGAGTCTACTTATGAAAACCAATGCAAACCATGCGCTTGTATTCACTCGGCCAGGCTAGGCGAGCAACACCGAGCGAAGGCAAGGCAAGATAAATGTATTGTTCTGTCCACACGTTGGCATTGGCGTTCACTCGACAATCTTGCGCCAATTATGTAGTAGCAGCTTAAACTGTGAAAAACGAAGGAAGTCTGATGGTTTCACGAAAGGAACTAGTTACCTACCTACAATCAGGTACAGGGAAGACATGGGCAATTCGTGTTGAGCTGACTAAACCGTTGGTTTCATCACGATGTTTTCCTTCACTGTTTAGAGCTAATTACTTAAAGTTTAGTTATTGCGTACCTACCAATATAAATTTTCTGAAACAAAGTTTATACAAACCCACGACCTATGGATCGAAATACTAGTCCCGACATCCCGAACTGAGATCTCGCGCACCGTTGCGTTGATTTGATAGCCTAGAGTTTCTGACTATGTGCTACGTCTGCTGAGTTCACTCACTACACAATCCTATTCTAGTAAACGAGCAATATTTGTTTGTTTGTCTATACTCACGTTCTCGAAAACGGCTCTAACGACTTTGATGAAATTAGCGGTACGGGGGCTTAAGGGGGCGAAAAATCGATCTAACTAGGTCTCATCTCATATCTCTGGGAAAATTCGTTTTCTCGGCATTTTCACGCCAAAAGATTTACCAGTGCAATGTGGTTCGTAATTTCACAGTATTTGTTGAGACCAAAGTGGCCGAGTGGAATGAGTGTCCGCCTTTCAGCCGAAGGCTTCGAGTTCGAATCTCAGCCAGTGAAAGTTTTTTTTTGTAAGTTTATTTTCTTTTTCTTTTTTAATATTTCTCTGTTTGCAAGTCTGATAGACGGGCTTTTTGGCGGGAATTTGAGAAGTCAAGTTTCATTTTTGTTTTATTTTCCAAAACTTGTGTTTCTTCGAATGTTAATGTGTAATAATGGTGGATTATTAACCGTTAAGTGTTCGTGAACGTGCTTAAGTGTAGGGAAGTGAAACAAAATTGGATAACATTGCTTTTCAAGTTCTCCCAAAAAGTCCGTGTTGATGTTTCAGTAAAGCCCCACATCTTTACTGAGGCACAAGGGGAGGGGTGGGATATTATATTTATGTATTGTAATATGTATTTATATATCTTATTTATCTATACCAAGGAATTTCTATATCTATACTTGAAGTTTATTTAATTACTTGACCCTGGCTGAATGCACAACCGTGCGAAACCAAAATAAAGAAAAAAAAAAAAAAGTCTGTCGCCGGCTCCATACGTTGGGGCCAACGTTGGTCCCAACGTTGGGGCCAAGATTTCGTGAACCATCCACACGTTGGCGATACTAGGGACACGGTATCGAATAGAAAGTATCGATACTGTACTCATGAGTAGTATCGATAAAAAAGTATCGTTTTCGTAAAAGAATCGACACAAAAGTATCGATACCTCAAAGTATCGAGTACTTTTCTCAGGCAGGGCCTCCGCCATACTTTTTTTTCTTTTTTCTTTATTAAAAAATATTATTGGTGGTGATCGGGTTTTTCACAAGGTGTTTTTGTGTAACTTACGCGAATATTAAAGGGAATTTGAAGTAAAAATCACAAATATTTTACTGCGTTGTGTAGTTTCATTCAATAGACATAAATACAAAAAAATATCGTCTTTTTATAATTTAATTTTAATAATTATCATTTAATGATAATTATTACAAAAAGACGATATTTTTTTATTTCAATTTTTTGTTGTGACACCTCGGTGATATTTTATACACAAATGTACGTAAAATCGTTACACAAAAATACCTTCTGAGACAAGAAAATGTACAATTTTAGTACTCGATACAAAAAGAAAACTACTCGATACCATAAAGTATCGATGCTTTTTTCGTGTCCCTAGGCGATACACCAGTCTTGTTCCGTCAGAGCCAACGTGCAGACGTCCAATGTCTGCGCGTCCGATACAGAAATTGAAATTTCTCTAAGTGATTTTACATTACTGAATACCAATTTTATCACAATCACATCACATCATGTCACTATCACACTTCACACAACACACTATATTAGGTATAAATGCGAAAGTTTGGATGTTTGGATGTATGTTTGTTCCTCTCTAACACGACAACCACTTAACCGATATGGGTGAAATTTAAAATATAGATAGATAATAACCGGAAATAGGACATAGGCTACTTTTTATCCCAAAAAATTGCACGGTTCCCGTAACATAAAAAAAATAGTAGACTCCATCATCAAATCAGCTTGCTGTCACCATATTATTACATTGTAGTCAGAACTTGACAAATATGCCGAGTTTCAACTCAATCGGCTTATTTACTGAGGAGTTCTGTTGAACAGCTCTTGACTCCATCATCAGATCAGCTTGTTGATACCATAATATTTCATTGTCACCGAGAATCTATAAGTGTGCAAAATTTCAGCCCGATAGTTCTACAAACACAATAAATAAGGAATACGATGACATTCTCGCTCGTCAGTAGACACGTGCGCTCACGATGCGCGTCGAAACGGGACTGAGCATAGCGCCAACGTGTGGACGGATCCCCAACGTTGGCGCGCCAACTTCCTTTGATAAAACCGACACGGCACGGTCAAGCCCCAACGTTGGCCCCAACGTTGGCGCCAAGCTATTTTGTCAGCTCCACACGTTGGTGAGAGGCATTGGCCCCAACGTTGGCCCCAACGTGTGGATGCGGGGTGATAGACGCAGCGCTGCTATCGCAGAACTACTAGATATTCGTCCAATTAGGGCTTGAACAATAATAATTATGCTAGACGTTCGTTAGCTCTACACACAGAACAACAGAACGACCTTGAGTAAAAGAGCTATAAAGTAAATAAAACAATTAGTTCCCGCTTTTTCCGTAGGAATTGAGTGCTGAATCCTACTCTAACCAGTCTCTGAAATGAGCTTGAATTTGGGAACCCTAGCTAGCCTGCCCGATGGTGTCCATCATGCCTGGAGTGTGTGTATCATGAGTATGACTGTCCATTCCACTGTCCATCAAGCAAGATGCTGAAATATAACACCAAGACAGAACTGTGAGCGTGACATTGACAAGCTTCGACTTCGACATATTTGCAGTGTTGCCAATTTAGCATCTCTGCAGCTAGATATGATGACCTTTTTAAAAGTTATAGCGACCAAAAATAAGTTTTGACAAAATTATTTTGCGACTTATGAATTATTTTGCGAACGCACACCTATCTACGCCGAACGCGTATAACGAATCGAAAGAAACGAATTTTACAATTATTTTTATGAAATCGTAGAAACCTCGCACATCTGCGAATCTGTACCTACCTACGTGCGAAAGGGTATTCTCACAAATCAACCATATTCAAACAAAAACATGAAATTGTTATGTACACAAAGCGTCACCATTAAGTACCTCCCCTGCTAAGACGTCAGTTCGCAACCCGTTGATCTCAACTTTTTGTAAAACATTTACCTTTTTTATTAGATTTGTCATTCTTACTTTCTTATTCTTACTTACGTATGGATAAGTAATTTCACGCACTCTGCTATGCGACCAATGAGGAAGACTCACGATTTTAGTTGAGTATGCAGATTTGTAGATACAAAAAAAACAAAAAATACTGTGTTTTTGGTTTTTCAATCGGATCAAAAATGACCGAGTTACAGAGATTTTAGTGCACCAATCTAAAAAACGCTCGCGAGAAGGCCGCGACTGGCTGTGACGTCACCAGGCGCCCGCGGCTCGCTCCACTAGTACAAAATCCCTAGTTATTTTCAAACTAATTTCTGCCCGCGGCATCGCTCGCGTGGCACCTGGATAAAAAGTAGCCTATGTCCTATTCCCGCTCATTACCTATCTATATTTTAAATTTCAGCCAAATCGGTTCAGTAGTTGTCGAGTTATAGAGGAACAAACATACATCCAAACATCCAAACTTTCGAGGTCATTCACGTTTTTAGGGTTCCGTACCTTAAAAGGTAAAAAAAGGAACCCTTATAAGATCACTTTCTTGTCCGTCTGTCCGTCTGTCCGTCTGTCCGTCTGTCCGTCTGTCTGTCTGTCTGTCCGTGTGTCACCATCGATTATCTCAGGAACGGGTGGAGCTAGCAAGTTGAAATTTATACCATATACTAAGGTCTATAGTCCCTATTGTGAGTATAAAAATCAAGGTCCTGAGTCAACACTATAAAAAGATATGGGCAAATTTAGGTTTTCGTGAAAACTTGTAAGTACCAAAACTTACCTTAATTATCAACTTTTTTTATTTTTCGGAATTTTTCCTTTACTTGTGCTGTAAGACCTTGCTTGTAACCAAATTTGACAATTCAAGGTCAACCGGAAGTACCCTAGAGGTTTTGGGTTGAAAACCTAAATGGTAGTTCCCGTTGACCTAGAATCACGAAATTTGGCAAACAGCAAGGTCTTATAGCACAAATAAAGGAAAAATTCCAAAAAATTAAAAAAGTTGAAAATTAAAGGGTGTTCCCATACATACATAGTTGACGCCAATTAAGATTGTCCTCTGAGTTGTATGGGCGCTCATACAAATAAGCGGGCTACAATAACATAATGGGTATAATGGGTAGGTACGGAACCCTCGGCGTACGAGTTCTACTCGCACTTGACCGGTTTTTTGTTAAGTAAGTACTTATGCAGATTTGTAGATTTAAAAAAGTTATAAATGATTTCATTTTTATTTTTAAATATGATTACGACTGTATTCCCAAGGCGCAGTAGACATATTCTATCAGATCTTTTAGGAATTTTTAGATCCGTTGAAAAAGTCTAAGCGGGTAGTCAGAGGTAGAGAAGCAGTGTTGGCCGAGTGCGCTAGTGCCTCGACTTTCAATCCGAAGGTTGTGGGTTGAAACCCAGCCGTGCATCAATGGATTTTTCGTTTCGAAAAATGTATAAGTAGGTACCTAAGTAGGTATGCGCTTTAACACGAGCTCTAAACGGTGAAGGAAAATATTGTGAAAGTGTGATATGTGATTTGAAAACCAAGTTTAGGTAGGTAGGTATGTGATTATTTTGACTCGTACATACAAATTATTAATTTTAGGTATTACGATTAAAAGTATGTATTAAAAATACCTATTCACTAAAAAGTTTAAAGGTGAAAATTATTTTTAAGTAGGTACCTACCTAGGTAAGTAGTAAGTAGGTAGGTACCTACTTAAAAATAATTTATGTAGGTAATAATTTAAGTAGGTAGGTAAATAATTTAGGTAGGTAAAGTTAATATTAGTGTGATTCGACTCCTGATTGTTAGTTTTGTTTGTTATTGTTTTCGGTAAGTACCGGTACCTACCTAAAATACCTATTCAGTAAAAAGTTTAAAGGCGAAAATTATTTTTAAGTAGGTACCTACCTACCTACTTACTACTTACCTAGGTAGGCGAAAATTATTTTTAAGTAGGTACCTACCTACCTACTTACTACTTACCTAGGTAGGTACCTACTTACAAATAATTTTCGACTTTAAACTTTTTACTGAATAGGTATTTTAGGTAGGTACCGGTACTTACCGAAAACAATAACAAACAAAACTTTTAAAATTATTTTTAAGTAGGTACCTACCTACCTACTTACTACTTACCTAGGTAGGTACCTACTTACAAATAATTTTCGACTTTAAACTTTTTACTGAATAGGTATTTTAGGTAAGTACCGGTACTTACCGAAAACAATAACAAACAAAACTAACAATCAGGAGTCGAATCACACTAATATTAACTTTACCTACCTACTTAAATTATTACCTACATAAATTATTTTTAAGTAGGTACCTACCTACTTACTACTTACCTAGGTAGGTACCTACTAAAAAATAATTTTCGCCTTTAAACTTTTTAGTGAATAGGTATTTTTTTTATACATACTTTTAATCGTAATACCTAATTAATGATTTGTATGTTCGAGTCAAAATAATCACAAACATTACCTACCTACCTAAACTTGGTTTTCAAATCACACTATCACACTTTCTCATCACACTAATCATACTATCACACTAATCACACTAATCACACTAATATTATAAATGCGAAAGTTTGGATGTTTGGATGGATGATGTTTGTTCCTCTATAACTCAACAACCACTAAACCAATTTGGTTGAAATTTTAAATATAGATAGGTAATGACCAGGAATAGGACATAGGCTACTTTTTATCTGGGTACTACGCGAATAAAGCCGCGGGCGGAAGCTAGTTAATATTAAAAATGCAAAAGTTTGGATATTTAGATTTATGTTTGTTCCTCTATAACTCGACAACCACTGAACTGATTTGGCTGAAATTGAAAACATAGATAGTTCTTGACCTGAAATAGGACATAGGCTACTTTTTATCCAGGTGCCGCGCGAGCGAAGCCGCGGGCGGAAGCTAGTTTGAAATTAACTAGCGATTTTGTACTAGTAGACTGAGCCGCGGGCGCCTGGTGACGTCAGACGCAGCGCGAAGCTCCGAGCGCGCGTTTTGAAATGGCCGAAAAGAAAACTTGAATAACTTCGTCATTTATTGATGGATTTTAATTATTTAAAAAACAGAATGCTCAGAATGCTAAAGAGTATACGCCCTCATACTTAGAAACCCAATATTTCGTTTAGTGATTGATCCCCATTGGTGTAGCGGTAGCGACCCCCAATTCAAATGCTCCTGCGTGGGTCCGGGCTTGGTTTCAAATCCTGTCACGACTATGTATTTTTTGTTTATTTTATTTTTATTTTTGCTTTCACAACGAACTACGTTGTGAGTATGTAGTAAGTTACCTAGTAAAGTTATAGTTAGATGAAACAACTTTTAGTAGGGTCTTAGTAAATTTATTTAAACACAAACCTAATACTTAATCCAATAAAATTAACGAGTGAACAAACATGTCATGTTATCATTGGAACAGTTTATACTTATCGTATAAAATCCAGTGAAAAATAAACAATTTAGATCTCTCGCAAATCAGATCAGACTAAGTAATATTATCTACTTACAATTTAAAACAATATCAGTTATCTTTCAATTTTATAAAAGTTAGTAACAGCTCGCGAACGATGAAGCGCAGTTATCATGAACTAAATACACTAGGTATTCCTTCTCGATGAGCAACTCGCTGGGCCAATATTATGACATCTTTCCATCCCCAATAACCTGAAAATAAGAACATTATTACATAATGGCATAGGTTATAAGATAAAAAAACAACCTCTGTAATACTTATCAATTATCATACCACTTACCTAACGTTATTCTGCAACTTGCTGGTATTAATAATAATGTTTGTGGCGTTCACATAGATCTGTTTAGACTTCTTAGTTCTTTCGGCCTGATTTGTGTGGCTTTATATGATTCATATCACCAGTCGATAGAACTGCACCGATTTGACCTACGAAAAGTAAAATAAGTGTTATACATTTATACTCAGGCAATTAGTTATTCACAAAGATTCTTCTAATATTTACGACTTACCATTATTCCATGATGCCAAGCAATCTCTTTTATGCTTATATTTTGTTCGTAAAGAACAACTATCTTTGTCCTTTCAAAATTGATAAAATGCACCATTGCTATGCTACACGCACCGAAAATAAAACAAGTAACAAAACCAGTCAGTTAATTTTATTGTTCAATAGAATTTAGTGCACAACTACCTTCAATACAATTTTATTAGTTGATGGTAGTCGTTTAAAGAGTTACCTACTATTATTTTGTAAACGAATAATGTAACTTATAAATTCAGCGCTGTTGACAACTGGTGCGGTAGCTCAGTCGGAAAAGCGTGGACTCGCTCACGTTCAATTGGGGCATTGGTGGTTCGAATTCTAGCAAGCAAATAAGTTTTTGTAAGATTTTATTTATTTGAGTCGTTCAGGCAAACAATTTCGTTAGTGTAGCCTGCATACGGCAACTTTCCATTTACACTATAAAGGGTTACCAATTGGTGACGCAGTGTGTACCTACCTATATTAAAACAAGGCAAGGCATTATTGAACATGGTGACTGCGTTATATTTAATTTTCAATGAAATATTGAACTAATGTAATGAATGACAGAAGCAGAAGCGATGTCCATAGAGTCTGATGAGATGAATGAAGAAGACTACTATAAAAAAATAAGATGCAATACGAACCAATGTATGGTAAGTACCTATTTAAATTTTATTTCTTAAAAATCTCAATTGTTTTATACCTACATAAATTAGAAAAACTTATGTCTCCTTGTAAGGCGTTTGCGGCGAGCCTTACCTACATAAAATAATAATATACATCTCTTAGTAGGTTTTATTTTTTTGACATAATTTTTAGGTACTGATCAAAAAACACCCCTCCCCCCCCCCCGGGTTTAAATCAGTTTTTAGCGACTTTCTAGCGACTTTTCAGATTGAATCTATCTAGCGTATAAAGATGGGTAGGTCCGACGATAATTCGGAGCTACATCTTGATGTACATCCAGCTCCAAAGAGCTACATCCAGATCCCGTGTCCGTCGGACCCATATGGGTTCGGTACTGCGGGAGCGTAGGTTTCGGTTCCGTCGCGCGCGATGCCGTTCCTCCGCCCCGTCTAAAGACCTACACACAGGTCCCGTGTCCGTTGCACTCATATAGGTCCAGCTCGCACTCGCATCTATGCAGTACCTATCCTTTCCGTCCACACTCCGTCCGCTCCGCGTCACCGTCTAATGACCTACATAGGTTCCGTGTCCGTTGCACCCAACCCTAGATAGATACCAGTGGCGAGGGATGAAAGACAGTAGGTAGGTAGGTATCTATCTATATTGTGTAGGTACCTACTTGTAACTCCAATTGTACCTACTTATTTGAACTAAGTCTATAAATGTTACATAATACACTACCTACACAATTTAGGTATGTACCTACTACTACCTATTGAGTAGGTAAGTAATTAGTCTTAGAGAAACACAACGGTCGGTAGGTACAAATAAAACTTGCAAGCTACACACAAAAGAGAGAGAAAAAATTAGGTATGCGTATGCAATCGCGTAGGTAGGTAGGTATAAAAATAAATATGGCCTACTACTTACATCTTGATGATGTGACACGCGCGACACTCGACACGCTTCATTTATTTACACTGACCTGACTTGACACACGAAAACACAAACAAAAATGAACCAGCTCGGTGTTGCACACGCAAACTTCGCTTGAGGTCTCGCACCTGCACCCTTCCCGCAGTTCCCGGACCTATGCAGTACCCCACTCCGTCCGCAATCCGCCGTCCGCTCGCTCCGCGTTGCAGCTCCGCGTTACCGCTCCGGATTGCAGCTCCGCGTTACCGCTCCGGGTTGCAGCTCCGCGTTATCGCTCCGGGTTACCAGTCCGCGCCGTCCGCCGTCCGCCGTCCGGACCGGCGGACCGGTATCCGAGTTGACGCGCGATGTACATCCATCAGTACCGCGAGGGATTCCGGTCCGCGGTCCGGTATCCATCCGGACCTACTCATCGCTACTAGCGTAGCGACTCTGATTCATTGGAGTTGGCAGCACTGGCTGTCCGTCTTATTTTCTTTCAAATTGTGAGTTGGCTTTTTGTGTTTGATTTGCCCGTTCGCTAATAGAAACAGAAGGCATAATGTCTAAGAAAAGAGGAAATAAGAAGAATCAAGACTTCGACGATGACTTTGAAGAGAAAAAGACTGTGAGCCATGAGAGTAATGAACTAACCTCAAAGGGTAAGGGAAAGGGTAAAAAAAAAGGTAAAGGTCCTGCTGGAGACCGTAGCGACAGTGAAGATGAAGTGCCGAACAAGGGACACGTTTCTGACGAGGAGGATATCCCTAAACCAGCCCCAAAAAAGTCGCAGAAGAAAGGTAAATGTTGATGCTGTGTCAATTAAAATTCCCTATTAATTCATTTTATTTATACACAATACTTTATTCTAAGCTTCGTGCATATCACTATAGCTAGTTTTCGCTTAGCTAGCTTTAGTTTTCAATGCTGTAATTGTAAAGAAAATGTCGATGACATATCAAAAATCAATGCTGCAACAGCTGTTTGAAAAAAGATGACTGACAGATAATGTTTCATAATGTTATGAAAATTATAATGCATACATTATCCTGTAAGAGCCTTCCTGTATGAGTCACTGTTAAAAACCTGGAGACTGAATGTTTCATACGGTTTACGTACAGACATGTCAATATAAAATTTATATTGAGAAATACATAAAGTTTACAAAAACATAATGATAATTATAAAAAGTCCAAGATAAATACATGAGTATACATGATATCTATTTATTTTTCAGCCAAAAACAAAAATAAAGGTGCCATATCTGATGATGAAGATGAGGATAGCAAATCTACTTCTGTCAGTACTGCGAACAAATCAGCACCAAAATCTGCGAAGAAAAAGAAAGGTATTTGGTTTACGAGAAACGAAATAAGTGTTAATAAACAAAGCAATTTTAATACATGATATCTCAAAAACCATCTGATCCAGGACCTTGCCAGTATGCCTAAGATGATGTTTGTATACCTACTTTTAACATAGTTTCTATTGTGTATATATTATATCTAGTGGCCTTTAAAAAATGGATTGGGCTGGCAACAGGCACTCACTTCAAATAATCCAATAACAAATTTTCGTAATTAGTTTAATAAAAAATCATGTCACAATGAATCTGGTGTTGTGTATTGAGCAGTGATCGGAGTAGGTAGAGCTATTTTATGTACTTGCCATATGATAGAATAATATGGATATTCCCCGAATCCCGGGATTCGTTTTTTAGTTAGAAAAATAATAAAAAGCTTTTTGCTTTTTGCTATGTATGGGTTTAAGGATTGTATAATAAATAGATAGAAACTTGATTCATGAACACACATATATTTTTTATGTAACAATTTCTTATATTTATACAAGAATCAACAATCATTTAACATTTTCATTCTGAAGTTGTACAAGAACATACCATACAAATTATTAGTTCCTCAAAAATCGAAATCAAAACGAATTATAATAATCGAATCCCGGAGTATTAGTCGAAATCCCGTGGAATATCCATATTAACATCAATGTTTGCGGTCAATGAACCTAAATAGCTCTACCTACTCCGATCAGTGGTAATGAGAAATGCTTTATTGCAGGAAAAGGCAAGAAAGATGATGACTGGTCTGATGGCAGCGATGTGGAACTGAAGGAGGCATCTGAAGAAGAAATTGCTAAGCCTGTTAGTAAAAAGAAAAGTAAGTAAAATTCTGAACATTATATTGAAGGTAGGTACAGTACGCAGGATGGAAGAAGGTATTTGTGAAGTTAGCCGTTTCGATGTGCAGTGCAGCTTTTTCATATTAAATTTTCTACAGCGCATCGAAACAGCTAACTTCATGAATGCTCCTGCTGTTTTTTCACGACTAATACCAAGAAAAACAAGAGCTAGAAATATAATTTTTATTCTACCATGTATCTGGTTCCCATAGCTTTGCTTAGTTAGATGGCGCAATGAAATGACAACAAAAAAAAATATTAAAAAACTGTTCACTAAAGTGCAACAGTATCCTATCTGCGCAATAAACACACGGGAGTTTACATATTCAGAGTTAGCGTCCGTTAGAAAAGCGTTCAAATGAAACATGCATTTCTAAGTATATATTCTCACGTCAGCGCTTTTAAAACGCGACGCTTTTTTATCGAGATATGTTCAATTTTGAGCGCTGGGCGGTAGGCATTGTTGAATTTGAGTTTTAAATTTGTCAACGCGCTTTTTTAATGGACGTTACAAAAACGTGCGACCGGGGGCTAACTAGCGTAAAAATGACAAAGCAGGCCTTAGCTTTCACCTTAAAAACTATCTTGTAATCATTGTTGTGGGACAGCTAATGTTGGTAGAATGCTCTTAATGTACATTTTTAATTTTATTAATATTTTCTTTCAGCTAAAAATAAAAAGAAAAATAAGGCGGAGTCTTCGGATGAAGAAGATGAAGACCAAGATGATTCTAAATCAGTAGTTAGCAATGTTTCAAGTAATGCAGCAAAGCCTGCAGTCAAGTCCAAAAGTAAAAAAGGTATTACTACTTATAGTAGTATTGCTCATTATACGAACTAAAAACATGAAAAATGTAATTTTTTCCTTCAATTTTAGTCCGTAAAATGAGCAATCCGACTATAGCTGAAATTTTTCTTCTTATGAAAAAATATTTAATGCTAGATTCGAGAACAGGAATAGTGTAGAAGTTATGGTAATATGGTGATAGCTAGACCTTCTCAAGAATTTGTCAAATTCAGGAAGAGTTTTTCAAATCCGATAACATTGGGTAGAAAGTAACACTTTAGGGAGTGTCCACATTGCGTTTTTTGCAGCGCGTTTGTATCGATACAAACGCGATTCGAACGCGATGCGAACGCGCAGCCCCCCGCGCAACCCCTCCCGGTTCGCTTTTGTATGGAAAAATACGCGTTGCGAAGCTCAAAAACGCGGTGCAGAAAACGCAATGTGGACACTCCCTTAAATATATTGGCTAACTAAACATATCTATAAAATATTTATTACTGTGAGCGACATCTCATTTGATGGAGCTTAGGAGCCTAATATTCTTAAAGACCGGGTAAATAATCTAGTCTAGGATCAAATAAAAGTAGGTAGGTACTCACATGTATAACGATATTATAATATTCACTTCACTACACCAATAAACAGCAATTAATTTAGTAGAAGACGTCCTTCTAGTTTGAAGAGCAAAATGCAACTGCCAGAGCGGGCCGGCTCGACTTTCCACGAAAACCTCGATCGGGTGATCGGGTTTAATCGACCAATCTCGGCCGACGAGCCGAAATTGGTCGAAGGGGCGGCCCGCCATGACAGCTAGTACTTCCGTCTTAAAGCAACTATTCAAACTAACAATTTATTTAAGTATTAATTAAAATATAGGTGATTGACTCATAAATTAATACAAATTAATAATAATTAAAATATGTAGCTATTATTATGAAGTAAAATATCCTGGGTTTGGTTATGTTGCTGACAGTCGGCCATCCAAAATCATCGTACGACCTCGGACGACCGATAATAATAAATATGATTTATCATAAATACCATAAATACCAATATCTGGGCGACAGAGCTCCGCTCGGTGGCAACCAACGAACACCATCTAGTGGTTCAATTACGAACCACATTGCACTTTTTGCATGAAAATGTCGAGGAAACGGCTTTCCTCAGTTATAATATCTGTATAGATTGTAGACCAGGGTTGTCCAATATAGTAGTAGGACCAGGGATGTCCTTTACAATAAATTGCGGACCAGGGTTGTCCAATATAGTAGTAGGACCAGGGACGTCCTTTACAATAAATTGAGGACCAGGGTTGTCCAATATAGTGGTAGGACCAGGGATGTCCTTTAAAATTAATTGTGGACCAGGGTTGTCCAATAGTAGTAGGACCAGGGATGTCCTTTAAAATTAATTGTGGACCAGGGTTGTCCAATATAGTAGTAGGACCTGCGGAGCTAAAATGGGCGTTAATGCAGATTCATAATAATATGATTCACGGATGATTTGTATTGATATTGCTAAAGCAATTCATCTTTAATTACCGTCAAATGTTAGCTGAATTGTACGCAATTCAATTCACAGCAGAATCACATTGGCCCTAAATTGCCACACGAAAAAAATAATCCAGTTGGTTCTATTCTATTATTGCATCGATTGTACTCTGTAAATAATTTGGTTTTTAATATGTTTTGTTGGGTCATAGTATGTTTTAATAACAACATTATACATATTTATAAACGATTTAATTACAGATAAAATCAATACCTTTAAAGTTAATCCTAATATTTTTTTTCACTGGCAATAAGTTTACTGTCAGTCAAACTTTGAGTTCTTATCGACTTCAATGTCAATTGTCAGCAGTCAATCACTCAAAAGAATCTAGGTACGTAACGTAAACAAACAAATTAACGTTTTAATAATTGTGAATTCGAAAACGAAGGTAAGTACCGAAAAATATGTAGGTATTTAGTCAAAACCACTTCAAATTTATCCGAAACAAAATACCATTTTTGTCAGTGTCCTTTTATCTTTTGTAGCAATGGCAAGGCGGGGGCCAACAAGAGTGTCGGATGCTCAGTGGAACCTTCTTCTTGGGTACCTGGAGCTCCACCCAAGCATGCTAAGGGCTCGGGGATATAACAACAGTGCCCAGGGAAGGGCCGAATCGTCTCGTCTATGGGAGGAGGTGGCTCTTTTGCTTAATGGTGAGGGCTCTACCAAAACTGCAAAAGAGTGGTCCATTGTAAGTATTTCTAGAAATAATTGGTACTTACTTACCTACAAATTATTTTATTAGGTTTTAGTAGGTGTTTTATTTCTTTTACAGTATGTCAGCAATTATAAGTCCAGACTAAAAAGAACAATTGCTGACATAAATGCAGACGCGATTGGGACAGGTGGAGGACCTCCACAAAGTAGCACTCTGACAGATATCGATCAGCGGTTTCTCGCGATGTTAGGGCCTGGGTTTGGTCTAGCTGCCCCTCGGGTCAGCGTTGATCCATTTCCGATTCAGGTATGTATATGTACTTATGTATAAATTACATGCTGGTGAATAATTGAAATACAAAGTTATTTATTTTTGTTAAGGTCCAGCAGTCACCACAGCCAGAGAATATACAGTGAGTAAAAATATTTTTTTGATGTAATATCATTTTAACATTGAAAATATTCTAAATTTAAAGGAAAAGGTGTGCTACATTTCACCATTTTTATTTTAGAATTGAAGATGTTCTGCTATTTCACATTGAAAGCCCTCTGCCCAGCCCTAATATTTTGCTTGGAACGGCTGATGAAGCCCCAGGAAGGGGTGGTCAGAATACATCTGAGGCTGTTGCACCGGTGCCGCCTTTACCTCGGCGGACTCGACAGAGGAGAGCACGGAGTAAGTGGAACTGTACACTACTTTGATTATGTGTGTACTGATAATCTTTTGACCTTCACACTAAGAAAGAATTCTGGCCGAAGAAGTGCTGTTCCGGCGTTTTCTAGGATGTCTAACGATCACAGCACAATACCGAGTGTCACCGACATTAGGTACTAGCTAGTAGATAAGTTCATATAATATGTATTATGTATGTTAGACTATAAAATTCGTATATATTTTATATGGGCCATAGTTTTAAGTATTTTACATCTTTTACTTGCTATTGTTGCCTGAAATAAATGTTTTTTTTTAATATTATGAGACCCTACCACTGTAAAAAAAATTTTTGTGTTGAATTTGAAATCCTTGATGATGCTAATTAATTAATTAATTTAAGGTCGGCCGTTAGCACCACTGGACGAGGCACGGAGGATTCTAGCGCAAGTGGAAATTCAGAGAGCTGCAGCTGACGCTGCCCATGCTCAAGCTCTTCAAGTGATTGGACAGAACCTAGGGCGGCTGGCTGAGGCCACCGCCGAGAAACTCGGGCGGCTGGCTGAGGCCACCGCCGAGAAACTCGGGCGCCTCTCTGATAACCTCGGGAGGCTTGCAAATGCAGCTGATAGATATTTGTCACACAGATGAATCTCAGTAAAATGGATAATCATTATCATCCCAGTACCAATGCTACAATAACATAGAAGTTAAACGTGAATATTAAAATGAGTATTTTAATACTGAGGGCCTTACTTATGAAAGATGTTTAAAGTTAAACACTGGTTGAACAACGTCCTGTCTTTATTTGTGGATAGTGACAACCAGAGACGGGACGTTGTTTAACCAGTGTTCAATTTTAAACATCTTTCCTAAGTAAGGGGGTGACTTAATGGTTAGGTTTTATTTGTTTATTTTGTGTTGATTTTTTCATGTTAAAATAAGTATCTAGTACCTACTAAAAGTAGGTATGTATACTTGCAGAATCTTAGATATTTTAATAAAGAAACATTGTGATTTAGTTTGCTACACAGAAGTTGGTACTAAAATGAGTATTTTAAGACTGAATTAATGGTTAGGTTTTATTTGTATATATTATGTTGATTTGTTTATGTTAAATTAGGTAAGTACCTACTAAAAGTATGTATACTTGCAGAATTTTAGATATTTTAATAAAGAAAGAAACATTGTGATTTAGTTTGTTACACAGAAGTTGGTACTAAAATGAGTAGGTACCTATTTTAAGACTGATTAAAGAGACATTGTGATTTAGTTTCATACACAAATATTGGTACTAATATGAGTATTTTAAGACTGAATTAATGGTTAGGTTTTATTTGTAAGTATATATTAAATTGATTTGTTTATGTTAAATTAGGAAAGTACCTACTAAAAGTATGTTTAGGTACTTGCAGAATTTTAGACATTTTAATAAAGAAAGAAACATTGTGATTTAGTTTGTTACACAGAAGTTGGTACTAAAATGAGTAGGTACCTATGTTAAGACTGATTAAAGAGACATTGTGATTTAGTTTCTTACACAAATGTTGGTACTAAAATGAGTATTTTATGACTGAATTAATGGTTAGGTAAGTTTTATTTGTATAATAAATAATATATTAAGTTGATTTTATGTTAACGACCCTAATTTAGGCACCCCACCAACTATTGGCACTTCTCTGATTTATCTTATTTAATAATAAACAACCGAATCTCACGGTGTTGCAACTTATCTATATCGAGTAAAACAATCCTTAGCTACAATATTGACAAACCAAATAACGAAAAATAAACATAGTGGCGTCGGTACAACAACAACAATAAAATGACTCGATTTGAGCAGTGACAAACTATGTTTTTGCTAAGATAAGAGCTTTCTTAATTTTATCGAAGCTCAGTTTATCAGGAGGTTTTACTTTGCTACAGTATTTAAATCAATTCAACATATTATTAGAGCTTCCTAAGAACTAATTTTTAAGAATTACATTGTTTTCGTTATTTTATTGCGGTGCCAACATTTGGTACAGCAAAAATAGTTTATTCCATTTTATTGGCATTGATGACAATAATTGGTATGTTTTAGATTTCTATGAGTAGACTAATTATCGACACTGGGCCAATGTTTGGGCATAAGTCTGCTAATAATTGGTCTAAATAATTAATCAAACAAAAAAAAAAGAGCAATTCCAACAATATCAGACTTTTAATCAGAAACTAGGAAGGAAACAACAAAAGAGTGAAGACAAGGTGTAACGAAACTTGGATGAAAAATTACAATAGCTACCTAGGTGGTAGTAGGTAGGTACCTAGTTAGGCGTACCATTGTTAATCATTATTGATCTCCTAGATACCTAGGTATTTAAGTTTTTTTTTTTGTACTGATGTTTTTATGAGGTTGGTTGATTATGATGCTATAGATTCTATAGCAATCAACCAACCTATAGTATAGATAATCTTTATGAATGAGCCAAAGTAGTAAATGCAAGTCTTTACGAACGCAATTTAAGGTCTCTTAAGCTATTCCCTTTAATTTACTTAACAGTTACAAGTGCCGGTAATTAGTCAAAATATGCCAATAACTGGTACACACATAACAAAAACCATGATTTGAATACCTACATCGTGATAATTATAGTGCCAATAATTGGGGGTTTTACCCTGTAGGTAGGTACTTGCAGATTATTAGACATTGTAATAAAGAAACATTGTGATTTTTACACAAGTTTGAACAAGTTTGTTACACAGAAGTTGGTACTAAAATGAGTATTTTATTAAGACTGAATAAAAAGTAAAATTTTAAAAGATTGTACTTTTGTATGTATTTAAAAGATTGTTAATGTATGTACCTATTAGACATGTGCGCCGCGTTGAAAATTGTCGGCGGCGGCAAAGCAAAATTTCCCGAGTTGCCACTAAGATCTTAGGTCGCTTCCCTCGCTTGATCGATAATCTCACGTCGATCACAAACGGCGGCGGCGAGCCGGCGCGGCACACATGTCTAGTACCTATAGTCAAATATATAACCACTAATCTAACTTTGCCCACATAGGATAAAATAGTTAATTAGAACTTCTAAGCATTAGGTTCAATAAATATTAGGACATACAGGTTTATTTCTAACAAAATGAGTAGGTAGGTATCAAAATGTAGTATGATAAAAGTTTTGAGAGTTGTCACCATTATAATTTATGCTCATTATAATTTATACCATTATGTTAGAAAAATATTATTACCTACATCAGAAATGTATGCCAGTAAATAAATATCCGAATCTAATAATATGACTAAGTACAAAATGTTATGACTAGATACGTATGTCGTATGAATTTATGACAAATAACATTATGCAGATGCGGACTCCATTCGCTGGCAATGTAAATTGAGCCTTAGTCCCAAACTGATGCTAGTCCACAGAAAGAGCTATAAGTAGGCTAAATGAAACTTAACAGTAATAAAGCAAATACGATTTCTAAATTCTTTTACTGGTAGACAATCCCTGAGAATCCATAATTTAAGTAGGTAATAGGTATGTCTAAAAAGAACAGTATGGTAATAAAACAAAATTTTGTGGTAAAATGTTTATAAAATTTATTAAAATGTTAAAATGTTTATTAATTTTTAAGTTTATAATATTTGGGCATAATTCTGTTAATAATTGGTGTAACTAATGAATCAAACAAGAAAAAGAGGAATTCTAACAATATCAGCCTTTAAATCAGAAATTAAGAAAGAAACAACAAAAGAGTGCACAAATGTAACGAAACATGTGTTACCTAAGAAGTTAGATACTGTGGAAATATTCTGAACTCGCAAAAAGAAGACTGTAATCCGAATGAAAAACAAGACGAAAAGCAGAGAATAATAGGGACTATGTTATTATCAAATACTGCATCTCAGCTGCACTATAGCTAAAATAGATAATTTTTATACTGAGTTTGATAACAAGAATGAATAAAAATAATATACACGTCTTTACGAATGGATTGTAAGCTCTTTTTAAGCGATTTCCTTTAATTTACTTAACAGTTAGAAGTGCCAATATATTGGTCCAACTTGTGCCGGTAATTAGTCAAAGTATGCCAATAGTTGGTAAAATCATGTTTTTTTTACCTATATAAACAGCAAAAAATTAAACACACTAAGTACGTTTCCCATGTACCTATTAAAAACGTAAATTAACATTAATTCTGTCATTTCGAGAACTTTTTTTTTGTTCGCCACACTTATCAAAGACAGATAGCATGATTTGAGTAGGTACATCGTGATCCTTTGCCAATAATTGGGGGTTTTACCCTACCTAATATAGAAAAGGTCAGTTGGGGTAAGTGAAACATACTTTATCATTTTTTTCACTTTAAAAAGACCTAGCTGTGCTAGCACCTAAACTAAACCAGCTAAGATGTGAATATTGCTATACTCATATATATATACAATTTATTAGCTGTCTATGACTTTAGTCCATAATCTCCTGGTACCAGTACCACTAGCATCAGAAATAAATGACAAAATACTGGCGACGGGAAAACGTTTCACTTACCCCGTAATTTGGGGTAAGTGAAACAAATTTAATATCTGGGAAAATATAATAGCTATACCTAAACTATAAACATAATAAACAGATTGTGACATCGGCAAAAGCAGTGGTTATCAAGTATGAGTCTTTTTAGGGTTCCGTACCTTAAAAGGTAAAAAAAGGAACCCTTATAAGATCACTTGTCCGTCTGTCTGTCTGTCTGTCTGTCTGTCTGTCTGTCTGTCTGTCTGTCTGTCTGTCTGTCCGTCTGTCTGTCTGTCCGTGTGTCACCATCGATTATCTCAGGAACGGGTAGAGCTAGCAAGTTGAAATTCATACCATATACTGAAGTCTATAGTCCCTATTGTGAGTATAAAAATCAAGGTCCTGAGTCAACACTATAAAAAGATATAGGCAAATTTAGGTTTTCGTGAAAACTTGTGAGTACCAAAACTTACCTTAATTATCAACTTTTTTTATTTTTCGGAATTTTTCTTTTACTTGTGCTGTAAGACCTTGCTTGTAACCAAATTTGACAATTCTAGGTCAACCGGAAGTACCCTAGAGGTTTTGGGTTGAAAACCTAAATGGTAGTTACCGTTGACCTAGAATCACGAAATTTGGCAAAAAGCAAGGTCTTATAGCACAAATAAAGGAAAAATTCCAAAAAATTAAAAAAGTTGAAAATTAAAGGGTGTTCCCTTACATACATAGTTGACGCCAATTAAGATTGTCCTCTGAGTTGTATAGGCGCTCATACAAATAAGCGGGCTACAATAACATAATGGGTAGGTACGGAACCCTCGGCGTACGAGTTCTACTCGCACTTGACCGGTTTTTTTTTATATAAATTGAGCTTAATTTGCAATAAAAGTAGAAAAAAAAAATTTGGGGTAGGTACCTACCTAAGTGAAACAAATGCTCAAGGGTAGTAGGTAAACATTTTTTTATGTTAGGTACCTACTAATCAACACACCTTTTCTTTACCATTAAAATCAATACAAATCTATAAATGAGATGTAATAAATGAAATATTTTACCTTTTTCTTACATTAAAAATATTAGTTTTTAGGTATGACCTTAATATTTTGAGTAGGTATTGATGTAATGTTGGGTATGACATGATTTTAGACTGACTTTTGTCAGAGCAGGTTCATTTTGATTTTGAGCCGGTACCGTGAGCCGGTTCATTTGAGCCGGTCATTTTCAGTTGACTGTTCATTATTTTGGCGAACTACTCACTCATTCTCATATGACTTCTCTTTCGCTACACTCTTGACAGAGTGGTCGTGGTCGTCATGTCGGAGGGGGTTGTGGTGGCTTTGACGATCCTATGCCATTCGTCTCGTATCGCAGCCCTTCTGGTGCATTCGTGTAGTGGACCGTCCAGTGCGGTCTTGATTTGGTCGGTCCATCTCATGGGTGATCTGCCACGTGCTCGTGTGCCCTCAACTCGACCCTGCACCACAAGGCATTCTATGGACACCTCTCCACGTCGCGATAAGTGCCCGAAGAAAGTGAGGATGCGAGATTGTACAGCAGATGAAAGCCGCTGTCTGATGCCGAATTCTTGAAGTATGGACTGATTGGTGCAGAACTCAGTCCACGATACCCCAAGCATTTTTCTCCAGCACCACATTTCGAGAGCATCTACCTTCTTTTTTTCACATTCTCGAAGAGTCCATGTCTCTGCAGCGTAGAGGAATATGGGGAACACTAACGATCTCATATAACAATCTGTCCGATCAGTTCAAAATTCTTTCTTGTCATTGTCAAGCGAGGTGTGATTGAAGATTGAATGAAGCTTGAGGAAAGAGTAACGTCATTTTCTGATTTTGTCATATTGTGCACGGTCACATGACATTTGAATTGAAGCATGACATTCTTAGAAAATGAGCCGATCACACAAAGTTGAACTTAGTACGGGACAAACGAGCCGCGTCAGTCACGTCATATTCAACACTATATTGATGCCAGCCTGGTTCATACCAGAGGCAAATTGCACTCAGTGCACACCATAAGATGCACCAAGTGAGTGTGTCTAACTGTGTGAGTGCTGTGACACAAGGTCTGAACAATGACCACTTTCGGCGCAAATACATTCATTATTGTTAATTACCTACTTATGTTGTTTATATTCTCAGATTTTACCAAAAGTTTGGCATGCCTGGTGTTTTGGGATGCATGATGGGACCCACATTGCCATTGTTAGGCCTGCAGAATATGAGGAGAGGTTGTTCAACAGGAAACATTCCCTGAACGCTCCCTGTGACTCAGACCTCAATATTTTGAGTATTGATGCCAGCCATGGTGGGGCAACGCACGACTCATTTACTCAGCTCTGAGTTATTGACGTGCTGACCAAAGACTCTGTATAAGGTCACTTCTCATAACTTGACCTGCAGCTAAATGGTCATTTCCTGAATGTTCATGTACCTGAAACAAGTTTTGTAATAAGAATCTACAGAATTTAAGCCTAAATATCTGTCAATACTAATATAATCATGTAACTACCTAAGGAACTGTAACCTGTGACTATAACTGTTACCTGTACATTTACTTCGCTATGCTCCTCCTGCGGTGTGATCGGTGACACAGGCAGTCTAGCTGCGTTTGCGATGTTATGCAAAACTACACAAGCATTCGTTATGAGCCCAGCTGTTGTGGGATGGTAGTGCAGCTTTCGGTCTACTAATAAACAACGCCAGCGAGATTTGAGCACCCCAATACACCTCTCTACTGTATTGCGGACCTTACAGTGCATGTCCGTATAGTACCGCTGAGGGGAGCCAGGTTCCGTGTGTAACATGGGTGTCATAAGGGTTGGCCGTAAGGGATAGCCTGAATCACCTGAAACATACTTCATTAAAATACCTACTCGTAATCAACTTTGAAAATTTTAAATATGTAAGTAGGTAGGTACCTACCTAAAAACCACACCGTTTCATGTTCAGCCTCATGGAGATGCTCAAGATGAGCTTTCAATGCATGGCGGTTCCATATAAATGAGTCGTGCGTTGCCCCACCATGGCTGGCATCAATACTCAAAATATTGAGGTCTGAGTCACATACCTAAAAAGACAAAAAATATCTACATTAGGTATATAGTAGGTAAATCAATACTTAGATGTTAGTTTAGTTTACAAAAATTTTATGTAGGGTAAACGACCCTAATTTTGGCCCCCCACCATTTATTGTCACTCCTTTGATTTATCTTATTTATTAAGAAACAACCGAATCTCACAGTGCTTAAACTAATCGAAATCGATGAAAACAATTATTAGCTACAATATTGACAAACCAAATAACGAAAAATAAACATAGTGGCGTCGGTACAACAAAATTAATAAAATGTCTCGATTTGAGCAGTGAGAAACTATGTTTTTGCTAAGGTAAGAGCTTTCTTAATTTTATCGAATCTAAGTTTATCAGGGGGTTTTACTTTGCTATTGTTTTTAAATGAAATCAAAACATGTTATTAGAGCTTCATGAGAACTAACTTTTAAGAATTACATTGTTTTCGTTGTTTTATTGCAGTGCTAACATTTGGTACAGCAAAATTAGTTTTTTCCATTTTATTGGCATTGATGACAATAATTGGTATTTCTGAGATTTCTATGCATAGACCAATTATCGACACGAGGCCAATGTTTGGGCATAAGTCTGCTAATAATTGGTCTAACTAATGAATCAAACAAGAAAAAGAGGAATTCCAACAATATTAGCCTTTAAATCAGAAATTAGGAAGGAAACAACAAAAAAGTAAACAAGTTTAATGAAACTTGTGTTACCTAAAAAGTTAGATACTGTGGAAAAAGCCTTAGCTCACAAAAATAAGACTGTAATCCGAATTAAAAACAAGACGAAAAGAAGAAAATGATAGTGACTATGTTAATGTTATAACCAGTGATCGGAATGAGGCGGGCTAAAATACCTAAAGTTCGAAAAATAACAGAGACAAATGGAGACGCCTTAGGACTAAATATTTTTCGACCCAATTATTTCCGTTTCCGGGACATTAATAAAGAACATCTAACATTAAGGTGAATTAATTTTTTACCTGAGTTAATAACGAAAACTAAAATGTAAGTTATAAGGATAAAAAACTTTTTTTCCGTCGGTCAAATAGAAAAATTATTTGAATTAGTTCACAATAATATTAACATTAATTTTAAATGTACTTACTCACTCTGAAAATTGTGCCAACTTTCAATAAAATTCTTACTACAAGAATAAAATTCTTGTAGTAAGGAAGTCTCCCCTTTTTTGCCTCTGTTCTTTGAACTTTAGGTATTTTAGCCCGCCTAATTCCGATCACTGGTTATAACAGACAATTAATGAAACCAAGCAAAACAAAATACTGCATCTCAGCTGCACTATAGCTAAAATAGAGAATATTTAGACTGAGTTTGATGACAAGAATGAAGAAAAATAATAAATAAGTCTTTACGAATGTATTTTAAGCTCTCGGTAAGCGATTTCTTTTAATTTACTTAACAGTTAGAAGTGCCAATAATTTGGTCCAACCTGTGCCAGTAATTAGTCAAAGTATGCCAATAATTGGTAAAATCATGTTTTTAAATAAACCGCAAAAAAATAAATACAAAACTATGTTTAAGTATGTTTCCCATGTATTAAAAACATCAATTAACTTTCATTCTATCATTTTGACAACTTTTTTTTGTTCGCCACACATAATAAAGACAGTTATCATGATTTAAGTAGGTAGGTACATCAAGATCCTTAAAGGGCCAATAATTGGGGGTTTTACCCTAGGTACCTAGATAAATAAATTTGGCCAATGTAGGTACCTACACCACCTACATTGCTTTATTTCCAAATAATGTTAAGTTCCCAGTCAAGATTTACTTTATTGAAGATTGATTGTTTATAATGTAGAATAGACTTTTAGGTAGGTCCTACTTACTATTTGAGCGTTCAGGGAATGATAATGTTTCCTGTTGAAAAACCTCTCCTCATATTCTGCAGGCCTAACAATGGCAATGTGGGTCCCATCTATGCATCCCAAAACATCAGGCATGCCAAACTTTTGGTAAAATCTGAGAATATGAACAACATAAGTACCTAGTAAGTAATTAACAATAATGTAAACAACTTAGGTAGGTACATTTATTAATAAATACCTAGGTACTTACAATTAAATTTTTATTAATAAATTAAATTTATATTACCTAATATATTTATATTAATAAAATTACAATAAATACTTTGACTTTGAATAAGAAAGTGGTAGGTTCTGCTTAGTATTTTAGTCAAATAAGTGAGGGGGAATGCTGAGAAGAGGTATGATGATGTAGGTATATAAGCAATTAGAGAAAAGGTTTATTTATGAAACATACCCTTGTTTAATAACATTTCGTTCTTCCTCAGTTTGAGGAAAATGAATGTATTTGCGCCGAAAGTGGTCATTGTTCAGACCTTGTGTCACAGCGCTCACACAGTTAGACACACTCATTTGGTGCATCTTATGGTGTGCACTGAGTGCAATTTGCCTCTGGTATGACCCAGAGGCATAAAAGTTAAGTGCACTTAAGGTCTAAAACAAAACAAACAAATTATGACTAATACTTAGAGTTTTATTATGTTACTTACTTATGTGATAAAGCGGAAGAGTTTGTTTGAATGCTCTAATCTCAGGAACTACCGGTCCGATTTTAAAAATTATTTCTGCATAATACTCTTGAGGAAGGTTATAAGCTACTTTTCATCATCATCATCATCATCATAACCATTATACCATCACTAAGGGGTCAACGCCGTGAGGGCGCTGCTAGTATAAAATATAGGTAATTCATTAGATTTAACCTTTACAAAGTAAATAGGGACCTACTACCTATCAAGCTCAAAGATAATGATGCCGAGAAGATGGCTAAATTAACTAGTAGGTACCTAATAAGTATTTACATAATAATCCTTCACTTACCATGAGTGTTGGGCTTATTCCACTTTGGCGGCGGGTGGGCAAATAAGGCTCCAGCTCATCAATAAGGTCGCAAACCAAACTTTTGTTGAACCTATAGAGTCTTTGGAATTCTGGGTCCGGCATTTCAAAGGCTAAGTTCAAATTACGGAGAGCCACGCTTTGCCGGCGATAATTTAGACTCTCCGTAATACGCGAATGTTCTAAGAAATTCTCGTAGAGCCCTATGTAAGCCATTTTTTTTTAATACTTTTTTCCGCAGTAGGTACCTTTACACAATCTCTACATAGATACCTAATTGACTGACACGAAACAAATAATGCAATTCCAATTCATAGGTGGCCATTTTATTTTACGTTTCTCCACAAAACTGTCAAAAAGATGAACTGCCGGTATGCACTAAAGAATTGTAATAGAAATGGTAATAAGAATTGTCAATTTTGTGATTTCTAATGCGAGAATCTCGACGCAAATCATTCGTGAATCTGCATTAACGCCCATTTTAGCTCCGCAGGGATGTCCTATAAGAGACTCATCTTCAATCTGCTAACAGGATGGACTAACAAATTAAAAAATGCGGCCACTTATGTGAAGCGTATGTTAGGTATATATCCCGCTTCTGATGTGAGCGACATCTCATTTGATGGAGCTTAGGAGCCTAATATTCTTAAAGACCGGGTAAATAATCTAGTCTAGGATCAAATAAAAGTAGGTAGGTACTCACATGTATAACGATATTATAATATTCACTTCACTACACCAATAAACAGCAATTAATTTAGTAGAAGACGTCCTTCTAGTTTGAAGAGCAAAATGCAACTGCCAGAGCGGGCCGGCTCGACTTTCCACGAAAACCTCGATCGGGTGATCGGGTTTAATCGACCAATCTCGGCCGACGAGCCGAAATTGGTCGAAGGGGCGGCCCGCCATGACAGCTAGTACTTCCGTCTTAAAGCAACTATTCAAACTAACAATTTATTTAAGTATTAATTAAAATATAGGTGATTGACTCATAAATTAATACAAATTAATAATAATTAAAATATGTAGCTATTATTATGAAGTAAAATATCCTGGGTTTGGTTATGTTGCTGACATTACTTACAGGAAAAGGCAAGAAAGAAGAGTGGCCTGATGAAGAAAGCGATAAAGAACTCCAAATTCCTTCTGAGGATGATGATGAGTTTGCCATACCTATAGTCACAAAAGGTACATAATGATAATTAATTTGTTGTTTGTTACCAATATAGATCTTGATAATGAAACAAGCTGACTCTTAGTGCAAACGACTTAAAGAATAGCTTACGCTAAGCCAGGGACGTAGCTATAGCTTTGTTAAGGGGGGGGTCCAAAGGTTCCAATATACCAAAGATCTTTGTTAAGGGGGGGTCCAAGGGTTCCAAAATACAAAAATTGACTAGGTTTCCTCCGAACTTAATGGGCTAAGGGGGGGGTCCGGACCCCCTAAACCCCCCCCTTATATACGTCCCTGCGCTAAGCTGACAGAATTACGCTACGCTGTCTTGACTACAAATTACCAGACCAAAGTTTTTAATAGAAACATATAGATACCATAATTTGTCAACCTTATTTTGGCCACCGCCCACTGAGAATATTTTTTTTCAAGAGCCCCCTCCCCCATTTTTTAATGCACGATCTATTGAGATCGTGCATTTTTTCATTCGTGGAAAATTAAAGGGCATTGGCCCCCTAATTTTCTCTGGGTCTTCTACTGCCCCCCTGAAAGTCTCAAACGCCCACAAGGGGGCGTTATCGTCCACGTTGAGAACCTATGATATAGACGAAAATAGTCTTGAGTCATTCTAAATTAGTTTAATTTGGTTCTGATAAGTTTACTCTATTGAAAAAATTAAATGATGAAAATTATTTTTAGGAAAGAATAAAAAGAAAAATAATATGGACGACATAGAAGCAGAACTAGCAAAGTTTGAAATAAAGGATCCTGAGCCAGAACCAGTGGAAACGCCAGCTAAATCATCAAAATCTAAGGTAGGTTTTCCCTTGGCAATTAGGTATTTAGGTGGCAAAACGACATTTTTCTATCTAAATAATCAGCTTATTTCTATCTCATCACGCTACTTTTCTCCGGTCCTGTAGAAGTCAAACACAGTCAGTGACTGATTATTGTAGAAACAAACTTTAAAATTAATAAAACCCTTTTCTAGGATAAGAAAAAAGGATCTAAACCTGAAGAAAAGGAACCAGTAGCTGAAGAAGTAGCCGAAGAAGAAGATCAGGTATGAATAAAATAAAAATACAAATGTAGACAGTACATACAAAATAGTAAGAAATAATATTTTGAAGAGTTACTATTATTCTAGTTTGGGACTAGATGGCGCTGTGTGAAAAATGTCCACCAATATTTATTTATTCTCATTTTAAATCGAATATTGTCAAGAGATAAAATCGTCTTATTCAGGTGACTGAGCTCCCAGAGAAATCGGAGAAGGCTTCTTCCGAGGAGCCAGCGGAGAAGAAACTGAGTCACAAAGAGAAGAAGAAGTTAAAGAAGCAGCAAGAGTATGAGAAGCAGATGGAGTTGATGACGAAGAAGGGCGGACAGGGACACAGCGATCTGGACGCTAACTTTACTGTCAGTCAGGCACAGAAAACCGCTGGTGAGATTCTTCAGTATGCATGTGGTGTAGCAAGGTTGGTCTGTCTTGATAGTTCATTGAAGTCAAGCAATGATCTGTGCGGCCACAATATAGGTTATCCCTTGGTTATCCCTAGTATCAAAGTTTGAAACTTCAAAGTCATTAAATCATTATGGAGGCTTTATAACCTGGGTCTCTTCAAGTCAAGAGTGAATAAGTGTTTTCTAGACCTTTGTGATCCATCGTCAGCCACATCGTCGCTTACCATCAGGTGAGATTGTGGCTAAACAAAGGTCTATTTAGAATTAAAAAAAAAAAACATCACGTCTTGGCCATCAGCTCAAATATTTGCTTGAAGATTTTTGCAGTATTTTTTCCATTTGATTAAAGTATCCTCCAAGTCGAATGGTGCGCTAAATCATTTTCGCTTGGCCAATACGGGGAAAAGTTGAAGAGATTCGTAAAAATAATCCGATCCGAAAAATAAATTACAAAAATAATTAAGTACCTACTTACCTAAATATTTCATTTTTCCATCCTCAGGTCAAATGGCTGCCCTAGAGAACGCAGTAGACATAAAAGTCGAGAACTTTTCTATAAGCGCCAAAGGAAAGGATCTATTCCTGAATGCGAATCTCCTGATCGCCAGCGGTCGTCGATACGGCCTTGTCGGTCCCAACGGGCACGGAAAGACTACATTGTTAAGGCATTTGGCTAGTCGTGCCTTCCCTCTCCCACCGCATATAGATATACTCGTGTGCGAGCAAGAGGTCACAGCTAGCGAACTCAGCGCTGTAGATACGCTGCTCGAAGCGGATGTTAAAAGGACTGGTAAGATATAACCATCTCTTTTACGCAGTCCTGAGCATGTGACAGGTTTAGTGAATGCCGTCTTTTTCAGTTTATAATTATAGTTTTACTGTTTTCTCTTAGAATTACTCAAAGAATGCAAGGAGTTGGAAGCTGAAACGGAAAAAGGAAACATGAAGGTCCAAGAGAGGTTAAATGAGGTGATTATATCAATTAATTCAAGAGCATTTTATTTACTGATACAAAGCCTGTATTTGCCTGATTCTAGAACAGGTCATAATTTCACAAGGAATGATGCCTTTGATCACCAAAACAGCCGTAAATTAAACTAACTCGTATGACAATTTTCAATCAACATTTTTGTAAGCGACTCCTTGCGTGAAATGTGAACGCGCCGTTGGTATTTATATGGGCCGATTTAACTTATAACTTATAGAAAGGTCCTCAGAGTTCTCATACTTACGGAAAATTCTAGAGGCATCGCTAACATTGTAGAACTAAGTATATCTAATATTCTAGAAAAGTGTCAAACTGTGTAGAACATACTGGTACCGTCCTTGTAGAATTCTCTAGAATTGTCAAGCTGTCGATGTTCTCGGGCGTAGAAAAATCCAAATAGCCGGGCGGCGCCCCCCTAACAATAATATATCTGTCAGGACTAATCGAAGCGACGCGTGATCCTAAGTCTGGCACTTTTTTGGCTCAGCGGATCAGCATTGCCATCCAGCGCGGTAATGCTGCCAGTGTCTTTGGCACGCTTCCGTCTGGCAGTGGCTTGGATCAGTTGAGCTACCTATAGATCGTTTCCAACGATCCTTAGGTGGCTCAACTGGTTCTTTTTGTATTATATAATGTTATGTAAATATGTAGTAGTTTAGTTTCTGTAAATAAATGTATCTTTTAGGTGTATGCAGAACTGAAGGCGATAGGCGCAGACTCGGCGGAACCGCGCGCGCGTCGTATCCTGGCCGGTCTCGGCTTTAACAAGGAGATGCAGGACCGAGCCACCAAGAACTTCTCAGGAGGGTGGCGGATGAGAGTCTCTCTTGCCAGGTGTGCTTTTCAACTTAAGGCTTTGATGAAGTGCTAAAACTAATCATATCTTTTTCTACTTTTGGGCGAGTATATTTCTCTACGGTCTTATTGCTATGTTTATTATTTACTAGCTTCCGCCCGCGGCTTCGCTCGCGTGATACCTACCCGGATAAATGTAGCCTATGTGTCATTCCAGGTCATAAACTATGTATATTCCAAGTTTCATTAAAATTCATTTAGTAGTTTTTGTGTGAAAGAATAACAAACATCCATACATCCTCACTAACCATCGCGTTTATAAAGTAGGATTCTTAAAAGAGTGACCTGTAGGCCAATGCCTAGGCACGACATATTTAGAAGTAATATTTTTTTGTCATAACCTAATTAGTCGTTGTACTTTAAACATAATGCGGTTGATAATTGACAGTATAATTATCATGGTATAATATTTTTCAGAGCCTTGTATATAGAACCTACTCTGTTGCTACTCGACGAACCTACGAATCATTTAGATCTGAACGCCGTCATTTGGTTGGACAAGTGAGTATAAACCCAAGTATAATCACCTACTTCTGGTTTCTGGTTTAAGATTTTTATTCCTCATAAGAATAAATTCACTTACATGAGAAAAACAACATTCAAATTATATAATATAGTGGAACAAAATCGTACAGCAATATGAAATATTTTTCACTACTTTAGTTATCTCAAGATGTGTAACTTGTTTTACACGGTTTTAGCTACCTACAAGGATGGAAGAAGACGCTTTTGGTAGTTTCCCACGACCAGTCTTTCTTGGACAACGTTTGTAATGAAATCATACATTTGGACCAACAAAAGCTGTTCTACTACAAGGGCAATTACTCAATGTTCAAGAAAATGTTTGCGCAAAAGAGAAAAGAGCAGATAAAGGAGTATGAGAAACAAGAGAAGAGGTTGAAAGATTTGAAGGCACATGGGCAGTCGAAGAAACAGGCCGTAAGTTTATTTCTTTCAGTATTTTCTCTTTGATGGTATTGATCTAATGTAAATAACAAAATAACCAATGGCATGAAAATCACCAATCATATTTAAAGGTCGGAAGTCGAGAAGCTCACACGTGATACTTCAAATCTCGCTTTTCAGGCGATACTTTATTCGACTGCATTCAATTTGAAGATCTTCGACAAAAAGGGATGTTTCTTTGAAGGGAATGGTTTTTTTGCGATTCATAGCGTCGGATCGGAAACTTTTGATATTCTAATTATCAGCTGTTTCTCGGAAAGTTTTTCGTCTCAAGAAAATTTGACAATATAACCGGTGCATTATAGCAAAACTCATTTCTAATGTTTGTTTGGTAGGAGAAGAAACAAAAAGAAGCGCTAACACGAAAGCAGGAAAAGAATAAGAGCAAGGCCCAACAGGAAGACACGGAAGGTACTGCGCCGACGACTCTATTGCAACGACCCAAGGAGTATATTGTCAAATTCTCATTCCCTGATCCTCCGCCGTTGCAGCCGCCAATTCTGGGATTGCACAGTACGTAACATGCTACCCTATATCCAAGCACTGAGAGTCTATTTTACTATAAAATATTCTGTTTCACATATTTACAATTATGAATTATTTTCCTCGAGTTTTGCAGCTCAGTTTATTTACTCGTATATTCAACATTTTTAATCAATGGTCAATTTTTATATCAAAACTAATTGAGCTTTCACTTTGCTGATTCTCCTTTTCGACAAGTATCCTGTCAAAAAACATCATTATTAACTCAATTCTGGCATTACTCACAGCACCTCACAGCTACTGAAATATGTTTTTTATTATTACAGATGTAGACTTCAATTTCACCGGTCAAAAGCCACTGTTTATAGGCGTAGATTTCGGTATAGACTTGAATTCTCGTATCGCTATCGTCGGTCCTAACGGAGTCGGCAAATCTACCTTCCTGAAACTGCTAGTCGGAGACCTGAGTCCTATTAAAGGAGAACTTATTAGGAATCATAGACTGGTTAGTATTTACTTGAAGCTAAAATTGTTAAACAATTTTAAAAGTTTAATTTTAGTTTAAATCTTGTAAACAAAACAAACCCTAGAAGCATATTAGGCCTATAATTGTTTTTTACAGGTTTTAAATTATAAGTTTAGTTTGGTTTTCGAAAATAAAGTATTCTATGTAAATATTATAATTACTTTGACATGCATATTCATTCCTTACTTGTTATAAATTAATATAATTCTGGAGTAAGTACTGTTTTATGAAAATAAGTATAATTTGCAGAGAATAGGCCGCTTCGACCAGCATTCCGGTGAACATTTGACGGCAGAAGAATCGCCCGCTGAATACTTGCAACGACTCTTCGGGTTGCAATACGAAAAGTCAAGGTAATCTTTGCAAAGACGATGCCAAAGAAGCAAGTTGTAATAAAACACAAAGGCCTTAGAAAATGAAAAATCTTATCAAAATTTTCAATTCCGACGGGATTCGAACCCGCTTTTAAGACGTTAAGCCATGACGGAGGCCTTTAGGCGGCCTAAGAACTCCATCAGCAGAGTTGGCCACTAGCTCATACGAACTAACTTACTTTTTTTTTGTAGGAAAGCGTTAGGGACATTTGGGTTGGCGAGTCACGCTCATACCATCAAAATGAAGGATCTCAGCGGAGGACAGAAGGCGAGAGTGGCTCTCGCTGAATTGACCCTTATGGCGCCCGATGTTGTTATATTGGTAAGTTGGAAAGTTGGAAAAACTATAGTCCGATTTTTAATTTTATATAGTAAACTGACATATCCAATGTTGCCGCTTTTGTATGAAAGAAAAATAGTGTCATTAGGAGCACTATTTATGTATTCTTCTATATTAACGACCTCTGTGGTGCAGTGGGTGAAGGCCCGCCTGTGACGCAAGAGGTTGCGGGTTCGATCCCCGCCGCGGGACAAATGTTTGTATGCTCGCAAATATTTGTCTCGGGTCTGGGTGCTTTCTATGTATATTATGTATTACAAAAAAATAAATGTATTTAAGTAGTACTTATATCAGTCATAGGGTTTTTTTTTATCATAGGGTTGCCATAACACAAGCTCTGCTTAGCTTGGGCTACATGATGCTGTGTGAAATGTCAAGCATTGTTTATTTATTTATATTTGATAACAGGACGAGCCTACAAACAACTTGGACATCGAGAGCATAGACGCGCTCGCTGAAGCTATCAACGCGTACAAAGGCGGCGTCATCATCGTCTCTCACGACGAACGACTCATCAGGGAAACCGAGTGTACGCTCTACGTTATTGAAGACCAGACTATTAATGAGGTAAGCTATACCTAACGTGACCATTTATGTTTTGTGTCAAAGCGGGACGCGTACGGAATTTTGTCTACAGTGTGTGTGGGAGGGGTGGGGGAGGAGGGGGGGGGGGGAGGCTGAATGGAGACTACATAAAAAAAATACATTGACCTTCATTTTTATTTTCGTGACAGAAATTAGTTTTTTTTGCTTTTCAATAAAAAATAGCCTGTTTCATCAAAACCGGTTTAACGGTTTATGCGTAAAAAGGTAACCTACCGACAGACAGAATTACTTTCGTATAGGTACTTATGATTCGAGTGCAATGAATTTGATTTAGTAGGTAAGAAAGGTTTGTTTGCAAAAGCGGGACATTTTTGCTCTCGCTGGGGACAGCGGGACAGACAGCCTGAAAGCGGGATAGTCCCGCCCAAAGCGGGATAGTCCCGCCCAAAGCGGGATAGTCCCGCCCAAAGCGGGACGTATGGTCACGTTAGCTATACCTCACTCCGCAGTTTAGGTACGTTCGGCCGCGTGCCTCTTCAGGCAGGCATATGACAGTGGGTTTCCACTTTCCGCTCGTCTTTCATGCTAGCGGCCCGCGTCGATTACCTATTTATGCGACAAGTCGACAACCCTTCCACGTCACTGCGCGCCAGACAGCGACAATATTATGCGTTAGAAAGAGAGGCAATGTTTAGGTGAATATAGCGATTAGCACTAAGCGCTTATGCGAGCTGAATTTCACTTTGCTGCGTCGCAGCAAAAGTCGCTATTTATATAATTTGTTTCGCGAAGTAAGCTTTTTGTACGTAGTACTAATATTTATTCTGTGGCTATACTACAGCTTGGACTAATCCACCTTTCATCTTAATTACTATGATGGGGCTAGCCATTACACAATTAAAGAAGGTAGTGGGTTCGAACCCCGCCGCGAGACAAATTTTTGCATGATCTGCAAAAATTTAAGTCTGATGGAGGAACAAACATACATACATCCAAACTTTCGCATTTATAATATTAGTGTGATTGTTCAAGCACAAGTTCATTTGATTGGTGAACACAGTAGTACGACAATTTAATTATTATTTTTTTCAGGTGGACGGTGACTTTGATGACTACCGTAAAGAACTTCTGGAGAGTCTCGGCGAAACCATCAACTCACCTTCGATCATCGCCAACGCAGCCGTCCTTCAATAAACGCGAGATATCAACATGTCCACACAGTATAATCTGTTAACGCTTATCGAGACCGAAATTAGGGTATGTGCACTTTTACTTCAGCTCAAAGTATTTAGGTTAGAAATTATGAAAATTTATAACCATTGATATGAATCATAGATATGTCTCAAATTCCTGGTATCATTTTAAGTCCGTCAAAAAACAATGTCGTTCCCTTTTCCTCCCACATCAGTTGCAATAGTATTACTTGCTCTATCTAATGTGATTAGCCGCTCATTTACAGTCATTTCCACGCGGTCGCACAAAGCTATTGGCGCATCTAGTGATTTCTATCAATGTTAATCACATAATTTGCTACCTATCTTCAATAACGGATAGACCCTGAAAAATGGGCTGGTATTATTTATCACACAATAATAAAACACCAGGGTGTCAATTCTAGTACCAAACTTTTATCAACCTCAAGCAAAACCTCAACTAAACCTTAGATTTTCGACTGTTTCTTATTCTACTAATGACAAACGACTCAGTTGTGGTGAGGTTTTAGCTAAGGTTTGAACTTTGGCAGAACAAATTTTTAAAAAGCTATTCTACTATTCACCAAATGGCTGACATTTAAGAGATAGAACCAAAACGCAGCGGAATGATTGACGTTGTCATCTAGTAGAATTGCCCTGCAGAGTTCATTCGAACTTACTACTTATCACACCATGGCATGGATGGCAAAAGTTGGCGACACAATATCCATCCCTTTGAGAGTGACTGGTGCTAGACGGCGAGGGATAGAGATATAAGTAGATGGAAGAAATTAGAGTAGATCTTTGTTCAGGAAAATAAATTACGAACCTTTTGCAACCCGTGCATGTAATTGTTCGAAAAAGCTCACGATTAATATTCACCATTTTAAAATCGCGACTCAAATCAGAAATCCCATTTTTACACCGTTTTATGTCACAAGTATCAGTCGAAATCGGCTTGTGTAATTTTCAATATTCCATTCCAAGTTATTAGTGGACTCAATAGTAAGTTTCGATCGCTTAAGTGCCTACTCTGATATTTATGTCAATCCTTCTAATGTTACGTAAAAGTAATACGCTTTGTATCGAATGTAGAAGGGTCTTCCAGTAGACAAACAATATCGTTACCTATTGTACGGTCCGCACACCCTGGCTAAGGGAAGTAGTCTGATATCAGTAAAACTCTGAGATAAATTTTAACTGATATATTAATAGAAAACTTATGATATTGATGAAATGATAATGAGACGCGAGGTATGATCGATTACCGAACGCGAACTGATTTGCTGTAAATGATTGCTAGCGTAAAATGCTTAGATGACAATAATTATGTAGGACAGTGTACGTGCTCGTACATTCTCCCGGGCCAGAAATTGAGGATGACGGGATGCTGTCAACATTGATGTGTGAATGACGTGAGTTACAAGATATAATAACAACATTTTTATCTTAAAATTAGGTGATTGTCCTTGATTGATACGATAATGATTAGAAATGATAGTTCAAAAATGATTATAACGTGCGATCGAATTTCTTGTTAACGAAAAATACGGGTGAACTAGCTTTGTTTGAGAAACGCGCACTACGCGAATTGTCTTCGACCTCGCTACGAACACAGCACTGATTCACTGCACTCTCACTGACACATTTAACCGAAGTAGGAGGTTCGAAGTTCATTTCTCGAAGTTCAATGTCTATTCCCGCTGCACGTGCCGGCGGAGTCGGCGCCGGCGCCGCGGCGGGCGCTCCCGGCGACGCTGCTCGCGCCCGCCGGCGGCGCCACACCAGGATCGCGATCCCGACGACGGCCGCAAACAACACCAAATAGATGACGACATAATGATGAACGTCATGAAATGATACGCGCTCAGTCAGTACTCCAGCTGATGAGCTTTCTTTCAATTGCTTAATCTGTCTGTCGATTTTCTCAAAATACTGTTGATTTTCTGAGTATACTGATTGATTTTCGACTGTAGAAGTAGGTATTGAAAGGTTGATGAGATTATTGATTGGAGGAATTGCGATTTTGATAATATCGGCTTCCTTTCGTAAAATGTTTGATTGGGTTTTGTGAGCGTAAATTGTGAACGAGTTTGTTTTGATAATGCACTCTTCGCTTATTTTAATAATTCCATTCTTATGTAATTGTTCGGAGGTAATCTGACGCTCACATATGATACGTGCAGTGCAATGACCGCAACATGCATATAAAAATGTATTTTCATTATTCAGCGCAGTCCAAGAATCTATACAGGGTGATGTCCTAGTTTGACATTGATTTAAAGACTGAATTGGGACACACAGATTCTCTTCTGATCTCATCTGATGAATGGGCTGTTTTAAAGGACATAAATGAGAGTCCTGATCGAACTCGATACAGTTTTGTACGTCTCTTTCAGTGATGGGTACATAAGAGTCCTTTTGCATGTTTACTGCTACGTAATCAGATATTGGTATTAAGCTAATCATTTTATTCTCGGCTTGCTGTGGGATTGGTATAAGTTTATAAAGTTCAAAGCTATCTCTGCTCACTAAGGGAATTTTTATCTCAAAGATAATGAACTTATTTGAAGCTCTTGCTTTCACGGAGAGAAGGTGGTACATCTTCGATACGTCCGACTGGAGGTTAGTCAGGGGCAATGTCATGTCTCTTGATATTGATCCAGTGATAATGTTCATCTCGTCTCGTAATTGCTCAGGAGTAAGGAGATGAAAGTTGAATTTACCAGCGTAGACATTTGTTAAAGAATCGATAATAGTTTCTTGAATGTTTCTTAAGCTCGATAATAAGCCTTGCGCAATAACTGATGATAAAGTGAAATCACAGGACTTTGAAACAAGTTGTAAATTATCAATCTGTTTGTTCAGCGATTTTTCTACATTGTTCAGATGCTGGTTGAAAAGCTTGCTTTGTTTATCTATAGACGTTTCCACTCTCTTGATAAGATTGAATTCTCCCTCGACTACTGAAGTCTGGTTTCTCCATAGTGACGCTAAATGTTTTTCATTCTGTCTGATTGTCTCGATGTCTTGCTCGTACTTTTCTGCGAATTCTTGATCGAGTACGCCGAACAGTTTGTTTGCTATGAACCCGACACCGTTGATAAGGCCGCGCGGTAGTCGCGTGCGCGGGCTCCGTGTGAACTGCTTACCGAGCAAAATACTGTTGTAATGTTCGAGTTCATTAAGCCCGTGATGTAATTGGAGAAGAATGATATCACATTGCGAGATCTTTTTATTGTTTTGATCGTTGCATATGCCGTTTAAATGACTTATGTAATTTTCGAGTAGTTTTGTGCTTTGCCAATATGGAGACATGTCGTAATAAATAACCAATTTCCATTCATCTCGTTCTAGGTGAATATTCGTGATACGGTCGAAGTAAAATCCTTGGCTGATATTGAGATTTGATATTTGATAATTGCTTTGTACGGGTGTTGCCAACATAAAAAGGAACATGAATATCATGAAGGCAAAGTTATACAGACTTGGGCCGGTTTTCTTCGTACGATTTATCACCGCGGCGGAGATATTTTCTTGTTTCTGTTGAAACTTTCTGTCTTGCTCGACTGTCTTGCTGTCGCTGACGGGTAACTTGGAAATTTTAGTAATTGGTCTTTTTATTTCTCCACTCTTTGTTTTTAGGCTGACCACGCGTACGTAGCCATCTTTGCCAGGATGTAATGCTATGATTCTACCTAAGGCCCACTTTCCTGAAGGTAGGTTGGCGTCGTTAATGATGACGACGTCGTTGATGTTGAGATTTTCTTTAGATTGGCGCCACTTGCTGCGTGCTGACAGCTGGCATAGATACTCTGATTGCCACTTCTTCCACACATCTTCAAATATTTTTTGAGTGAGTTGCCATCTTGTTCTGTGGTCTCTTTCTGTTTCAATGATTGTTAAAGTGGGACCACTAGCTAAGAAGTGACCTGGAGTCAGATAATCCAAGTCTTCTGGATCTTCAGTTAACGGACAGAGCGGTCTTGCGTTTAAACAGGCTTCTAACTGTGTAAGCAGAGTGGTGTATTCCTCGAAAGTTAACTTCTGTTCGCCGATGACTCTCTTTAAGTGATATTTGAGGCTCTTCACTGCTGCCTCCCAGAGACCTCCTGCGCTTGGCCATCCTGGAGCGTTAAAATGCCATTGAATTTTCATGTCCGTGATAGATTGATAAAAGGTGGTATCCAATGTTGCTTGGAGATCTAGATATTCTCTGTTGAGAATTTTATTAGCGCCTACGAAGTTGGTACCATTATCGCTATAGATGTGATGAGGAGCTCCCCTCCGAGCTACCATTCTACGTAGAGCAGCCAAAAATGATGATGAGGATAGGTCAGACACTAGTTCGAGATGCACAGCCTTGGTCACCATGCACACGAATACTGCTATGTATCCTTTGCTTGATTTTATTCCTCGACCCTTACTCGACTTAACGTCCACGAATCCAGTGAAGTCGACGCCTGTACGTTGAAAGGGTCTGCTGGGCGAGGTTCGAGCAGCAGGCAAGTCACCCATTATCTGTTCATGTTTGACAGGGTCGTGGCGTCTGCACTTGACGCAGCCACGAAGTTGTTTTTTCACAGCTTTAATCCCTCCTACGAGCCAATATTTCTTTCTTAGAAATGCTAAGGTAAGTCTAGCCCCACCATGATATGAAGCTTTATGAGCTTGATCGATTAGAAGCTCGGCTAAACGACTAGCGCTTGATATGATAATCGGATGTTTCGTGTCGTGAGGTAAACTTGAATTTCTTAGCCGTCCTCCCACTCGAAGGATTCCCTGTTCATCGAGAAATGGATTCAGCTGCGATATATTGCTCTTGAGGTGTACCTGACTGTTCTCCTTGATACTTTTTATTTCATTTGAAAATTCAAACTGCTGCGTTTGTCTGATAATTATATTTTCTGAATTGTTTAGCTCTGAAATTGATAAGTAGGCTGGCTTGTTGTCGCATTTTTTGATAAATCTAAACATCCATGATACAATTCGAACAACTTTGATAATGCTGCTGTGATTCGAAAGTAGTTGATAAATTATATTCTTATCCAAATCTTGTTGAGTGGTGACGTTGACTTGTCGAACTTTCTTAACTTCCTGATCGGTGATAAATTCTGGTTGTTCGCAGTGTCCATTGAAGTCTGGTAGCCAAAAGTCAAAAAGTCAAAAGTCAAAAGTCAAATTCGTTTATTCAATAAGATCACAAGTGTACCACTTTGAAACGTCTTAAGAGCTAGGTGATTCTACTCCTGTTCCTTCGCGACCAAGACCGTGAAGAACCAGGGCAACAAACACGGTTTGGGGCCTAACACTCTTTTCGGTGACACACTTTTTGTTTGTAATATTTTTTTTGTATATTTTTTTTTATGTAAGCAATTATTACAAATGTTATCTAATTTTTACAAGTATTCTTTATGTATATAATTATAATAATAACGGAGTTGGAGCATATTCAGTCCCAGGCGTTTTTGTCATCCAAGTAATCTGATATTTTATAATACGCTTTTTTATAGAGATGACGTTTAATTGATTTCTTAAATTTGTTGATTGATAAGTTTTGCAATTCGCCTGGGACTTTGTTGTAGAAGCGTACACATTGCCCTATAAATGATTTACTAACTTTCTGAAGCCTAATTGTGGGAACAGCGAGTTTATCTTTGTTTCTGGTATTTACATTGTGATTATCACTTTTTTTCTTAAATAGTTTAATATTTTTTCGAACATACATTAGATTTTCATAGATAAACTGGCAAGGCATAGTCATTATAAATATTTCTTTAAACTTATTTTTAAGTGACTCCCTGGGACCCATACAATAAATTGCTCGAACAGCCCTCTTCTGCAGCACAAACACGGTGTTAATATCTGCAGCACTCCCCCACAACAGAATGCCATAAGACATGATGCTGTGAAAGTAGCTGAAGTAGACTAGCCTAGCAGTATCTACGTCCGTGTATAGACGTATTTTTTTGACTGCGTATGCTGCAGAACTAAGTCTCTTCGACAATCCATCTATGTGCGGACCCCATTGAAGCTTATTATCTAAGGTTATGCCTAAAAATGTAGTGGTGTCCACGAGATTTATTTGTTCGTCTTTTATTGTGACTTTGCATTTTACTTCTTTAACATTTGGTAAAATAAATCGTATACATTTAGTTTTTTTCTCGTTAAGTAATAAATTGTTCACATTGAACCATTCTACAACCATAGAGATAGCATTGTTTACTTCATCAAGGTTAACCTGTTGTCTTTTCAACTTGAATAAAAGTGAAGTGTCATCTGCAAACAGTACAATCTCATGGTCATTTTTAACTATTTTCGGTAAATCATTTATATAAATTAAAAAGAGAAATGGACCTAGTATTGATCCCTGTGGCACACCCATTGTTACCAACGACCCCGGAGAACATTTTCCATTTACGTCAACTCTTTGTATTCTGTCACTTAAGTAAGAAGTGAGAAGGTTAAGAGCAACACCCTTAACACCATAGTGGTGGAGTTTCCTTATTAATGTTTCATGATGAACGCAATCAAATGCTTTTGATAGATCACAAAAAATACCAAGCGCATCATGAGATTTTTCCCAAGAATTAAAAATATGTGATATTAGCTCAACACCGGCATCAGTGGTTGAGCGACCTCTTGTGAACCCAAATTGTTTGTTGTCAAGTAGGTTATTTTGATCAAAATGTCTTTGAAGTTGTATGAGGATTAGCTTTTCGAATATTTTACTAAACGTTGGTAAGACTGATATAGGTCTAAAATTGCTGGGGTCAGAATGACTACCTGATTTGAAAAGGGGTGATATTTTACTATGTTTCATTAAATCCGGAAACATACCACTATCAATGCATTGGTTGAATATTAAAGCTAGGTCAGGTGCAATGATGTCAATCAATGGTTTTACAACGCTAACGGAAATCCCCCAGAGGTCTTTGGTTTTTTTGACATTGATTAATTTAAAGGCTTTAGCCAGGAAGGTCCCTGCCACCACAAGCTATGCTTAGCCAATTGCGAGGCTGTTAACCCGCGGCTGGCACAGTCCGCCGGGTTATCCTCGGATTTAACGTAACGCCAACATGTTGATGACATTACTCTGGTGATATCTCGCACTCTGTTTGCGACGAAGGTCTTCCACCGTGCTGCATCCCCGCTGAGCCATCCTAAGACGATCTTCGAATCGGACCACCCATACGTTTTCATTTCGTAGGTACTCAAGCACTGTTGCACTTTGAGCATCAACTTTGATAGAAGATGAGCAGCGCTTAACTCCAGCCGAGGAAGAGTGATGTTTTTTCCACAAGGCACGATCCGTGTTTTAGCGACCAATAATGTTATAATAGGTTGTTTACCTCGCTTGATTCTACAATAAATAACGCAAGCGTAGGCTTTTATCGATGCGTCACAAAAGCCGTGCAACTCTATGACGTCACGTTCAGTTGTTGATAGCCACCTTGGTACTTGCAGTTTATTTATGTTTTCGATGTCATTTTTCACGGTGATCCATTCTGATAAAATGTGTTCCGGTAGTTGGTCATCCCATTCGATTGCGGCTAACCATACCTTTTGAAAAATGATTTTTAATTTAGTTGATATAGGTGCCAACCAACCGAGCGGATCAAATAATTTTGATATGTCTGATAAAAGTGTGCGCTTTGTTTCCTGCTCGGTGGTGGGGGCAATCTTTGATTGAAACATAAAAATGTCCTGCTGGTGATCCCAGCTAAGTCCCAGAGTTTTGGATGTTTCCAATTGCTTGAAATCGAAGCTTTCTTGCTTACAATCTTTTTTGATATTGTCTGATAATTCCGGGACGTTTGACTTCCATTTTCTTAGGTTGAAACCGGCTGATTTCAGTAAACTGATAAGATCTTGACGCAATTGTTTTGCGGTTGATAATTGATGAGTCCCGTGCACTAGGTCATCCATGTAAAATGAACTCTCAAGAACATCGGCTGCATTTGGATAATTTGACCTCTCGTCTGATGCTAGTTGCCGAAGGGTCATCATTGCTAAGAAGGGAGCTGATTTTTGACCATATGTGACAGTGGTCAGGGCCCATTCCTTGATATTTTGATTTTCTGATTCTCGCCAGATGATTTTCTGAAGTTTTTGATCAAGAGGATTTATAAAAATAAATCGGAACATCTTTTCAATATCTGCAGTGTACGCGAATTGATATTGTCGCCATTTGATGATAAGAGACTGCAGGTCCTGCTGAAGATTTGGTCCACGTTTCATCACGTCATTCAAGCTGTAGCCTGACGATGTCTTCGCTGAGCCGTTGAAAACGACTCTAAACTTTGTGGTGGATGATTCCGTCCGTTCTATCCCGTGATGAGTGAGATAAAATTCGGGTTTGCCATGATTTGTAGCGGGAATCATGTGGCCCATTGATTGATATTCTTGCATAAACGATTTATAGCTTTCCTCCATTTTCTGATTCTTTGTAAACTTTCGCTCCAATGATTTAAGTTGTGCAACTGCTCTGTTTCTTGATAAACCTAAATTCTTTTCAAAATCAGCTTTTAGAGGCAAGCGAACTTCATACCGGCCATCTTCTCTTCGGGTTGTTGTATTTTTGTAGTACTGGATACACTCTTGATCTTCTGTTGATAAATCTGACTCTTCTGCAATATCCTCGACTTCCCAGAATCTTTGGATCTCGTCTAAGTTGTTGATAACGACATTACATTGCAGTGTTCGTGCGCATCCACTCAAAATCCACCCTAAACGCGTGTTTTGCGCAATAGGGCAGTTGTTTTGATCACCTCTACAAATTCCTTCTAATAAAATCATAGAATAAATATCGGCCCCGAAAAGAATATCGACGGGACGGCTGACGTTGAATTGAGGATCTGCTAAATTGATATTTTCAAGGTATGACCAATTGGGCTTCTTGAACGAGTAACTTGGAAGGTTCTTGACGAGATTTTTCATGATAAGAACATCCGTTGCAAACTCAAAGTTACGATTAGTTGATACACATTTGATATTGATAGATCCTTTGCAGCTTGATTGCTTGGCGCCTATTCCAGAAATAACTCCTTGACATCTTTGGCGTGGCAATCCTAGAAGCTGTGCTGCATTTTCGGTGATAAGAGAGGTTTGTGAACCCTGATCTAGAAGTGCGCGCATGTCTATGAATGACCCAGTTGATGTTTCAACTCTAATCACAGCTGTTGCTAAGAGTATTTCAGGTATTTCATTTTGCAGTGACACGTGCGAGCCTCGAACTGTGGCTCGTTGCCCTGATTTTGATGTGCTGACGTTCGCATTGCTTGAACTCGACGTCGCGGCCTCGTTGTCATGCTGTGAAAAGGCCTCGTGTAAAAGAGTGTTGTGTGCCTGATTGCACTCACGGCAGCGTTTTTCTGAAATACACTCATTGCCATAGTGACAATATAGACAATTTTCGCATAATTTTAGCTTCTCTGTTGTTCTTCGTTTTATAATCGGGGTCATCTCTTTAAATTTAATACAATTAAAAATACCGTGATTATTTGTCTTACAAATTGCACATTTGAAGTATTTTGTTGAATAGACGTTTTTGTCGCTGCTTGTTTGCGCAATGTTACGTCCGGCCGACGATTGCTTCATGTTGTAGTTATTGTTGAATAATTTGGAATTTTTAGAATTTTGATTAATTGATTTTTGCTCAGGTTTTCTTCGAGAAGTTTCCAATGTCGTAAAAGTCTTCTCGAGAAATGATAAAAACTCCTCTAGCTTCGGTACCTCCTTAGGCTCCTTTACTGATAAAAGATAATCGCTGAGGGTCTCTGAATCAAGTTTTTGGCACATGAGATGAATGATAAGGGGGTCCCATGAGTCGACGTTCACTCCTAGGTTCTTGATAGCGTTGAGACTTTCTCGAGTAACGTCGTGAAGTTTCTTGATGTGATTAAGTGATAAATGTTGGATTGTTGGGATGTTGAGCATTAAATCGAAATGCGAACTCAAAATTAGGCGTTTGTTGTTATACCTATGATTAAGTAGATCCCAACTGATAGAATAGTTGTCCGATGAAATGGTCAAATGTTGGATCAATCTTTCTGCTTCGCCCTTCACCTTTGATTTCAAAAACTGCATCTTCTGAGCGCTGGATAAAGTCGGGTTCGCATGAATAGATTCCGTAAAAAGATCTTTGAAACTGGACCATTGATGATAGTTGCCAGAAAACGTAGGTATTTCCATCTTAGGCGTCGATTTCTCTCTGTGTGAGACCGACCACATCTTCTTATTAATGGCTTTTATTATTTCGTTGTACCTTTTCTCTGCTCCGAAGAAATGCGATTCATACTCCTCACTTCTATGACCTGATTCACTATCCAGCTCCCAGTGAAGGGTATCGATTGTAGTCCAACGAGACTGAATGTTACGCAATAAATGTTCGAATTCCCATTTTTCTGATATGGAATCCAAATCGATGTTAGAGATGGTATGTTCAAAAGCCTTGAAGTTGCTGCTTTGCTTTCGAAGCATTTCATCGGTCTTGCTGTTGCTACCCCGAGCTTGAGACGAGACATCTTGCCCAGGAGTACCCGGACCCGACAGGAGAGTCGCGGGTTTGATAATAGGAGTCGAAGGCCTAAAAATGTCATCCTTCGGCTTCATATAGTTCTCGATTGCTGCTCTGATATTGTTGTATCTTTCTCCGATTCTCTCAAATTGATTAGTTGTAAAATACGAATTAGACTTAATACCAAATCCACACAGCTTAATATGATTAGACTGATATTCGCTCCAATAACCATCTAGAGTGTCTAATCTTCTCTTGATATAATCCGATGTTTTCCTATCCGAACCGTCTTTCTTAAAATTCGAATAGAGTTGTTCAAATCCAGTTGATATCTGCTCTTGAACGGACAGTAAGTCTTCCATGCTCGACATCTTGATAGATTATGATAAAAGAAGCAAAATGGAAAGATCTTACTTGATATCTGACGATAGGTACGTGATGAGCGACTGCGCGAGCTGATCCGCACTCGTTCAATGGTAACTGTTGTTACCCTGCTGCTGATTGAGGTGGTCGCAAGCCGGCCTGGCTTACGTCTCCTTGGTGGTAGCTGTTGCTGCCCGTTGATATGATAGGGTGAGCTGTTGCCCACAGTGATAATCCTTCAGTAAGTCCACTTGTTAGTAGTTGTCCTCACTAATGTCACAGAGCCACGTAAGTATGTCCACGATTCACTGCACTGAGTCACTCGCGAGGTTGATATATCAGTTATTAAAATTTAAAAAAAAAGGATGTACGGTCCGCACACCCTGGCTAAGGGAAGTAGTCTGATATCAGTAAAACTCTGAGATAAATTTTAACTGATATATTAATAGAAAACTTATGATATTGATGAAATGATAATGAGACGCGAGGTATGATCGATTACCGAACGCGAACTGATTTGCTGTAAATGATTGCTAGCGTAAAATGCTTAGATGACAATAATTATGTAGGACAGTGTACGTGCTCGTACACCTATTTTATTATATAAACCCTTCGATCCTTGTAAGATAAATGTTTTAATTCACTCGAATGTTGAACTTTTGTTTTTTAACATCTGAGCGTAGCGTAGTTGAAATTAAATTATTTGAAAAAAATTGTAAAAAATTAAATTATATGGTATTTTATGCGATATCGTTGCTGTGTTTAGTCTGAAAAATTGAATTATATTTATTATACATGAATAAATTTTGTTACAAAAGTATTGAAATCCTTTAATTTCGCCTTTCCAAACATCTCATACATAACATTGCTTAAACACACTATACGTATGTATCTTCGTCATCAAGTTACAAAAAGTTGAAAGAGTTAGAGATTTTAAACTCAAAAATAATTTTAATTTTGGATCAAAGTGTTGGGCAAAATTGTGTGTACCTAAGTACATTATTTAATACCATATAAAAATGTCCTGTGCTAAAACTACAATTTGGCTGTTCAGTCTTACCGGACTTTCCACTCTCAGTCAATGAAAAGAGATGGCATAATATTCAATTCATTTTGCGATTCTGCTTTAGCGACCTTTTTAAGCCCGCAGATCTTCACCAAATTTTGATGAGACCAACTTAAAGTTAAGTACAAACCTTTCAAAGAAAAAAAAAACCATCGAAAAAGTTTTTATCATAATAAAGATAGGTAGGTATGTTATGAATATTATACGAGTAGCTGTGTTGTAGAACTTGCGTAAAATCAAAACACAGTATCAGTTTCTAGAACTTCCTAACTTATCTTTTCAGACAGCTTTCCCAGCTCAGCCGATTATCCTATTATTAAAATTGTAAGTAACTTTTATGCAAGCTGCCATCCATTTTCTGCTTTTTTCAGTTATATATACATTCAAAAGTTGCCTGAGAGAATTCGGTATCTGCAATAAGGCCCTCTTTGTAATAATTTAGATTAGTACCTGTATTTATTGTTGTGATATGTTTTTCTTTTTTTGTTTACAAAAAAGTGTTTATTCATTTATAGATCATTCACCGAAGCAACTTAAACATTACCGACCTACCGTATAAATAAGGTATCCACAAAGCGACCGGCGGGCACCAATCTTCAAGTTTTTTCCTCAATTTGCGCGCAGCCTTTCCCCTCCATTCCAAACTTCTCAGCTTCATTAGAGGATTTAAAACGCAAATTTCCTTTTCGATTGTAACTTTTTTCCACTTCTTAAAAGAAAGCTTCTTTTAAAACTTGAAAGAAAATTAGTATCCTTCCCTTTGAGGGGCGGAACGTGTTTTAAGAGTTTCATTTGGTGCTGACTCAATCTTTTAGAATAATAATGTTTCCGTAGTTGCACGTTCTTGGTTACGAATGAACATTTACAGGTAAGATATACCTACCTACCTAGTAATTGATATCTTGGTAAATAAGTGAAAATTTCAATAAGTAGGTACCATTGTTGACTTGATAATACACATAGACATTGTTATACTTATTATGTTTATATATTTACACTAAAAAAGTAAAATAATGTTTGTTTATCAACATAAAGCTCTCAGCATGAGATTGAGACGAACATGAGTATAATAAGCGTGCCAACCACAAGCAGATTTCCTCCGCACGCTAAATGCATTACTTTGAATGATCCACTAACAAGCCAACAATGAGAGGCTTGCCGTCACCCCAAGAGCCTATTACTGTCTAGAGAGCATCCCCGCCCCTCCTTATGTTATTTCACTCCTGCAACCTTGTCACATTCACTATCATATAAATCGGGGAGAATAGCGCACGAAATGAATTCTGTTTCATTGTGACAGGGTCCTAAAACTGCAAATGGTATAATTCCACGTTGCGTACACAATGGGAGCGATTATACTCCCTCGCGACATGATTTTATTTGTGCAGTTATTGCGTCGCCGAAGAGATATTTAAATTTCATTAGGTTTGTTTTACACTTAATTTGTGAGGGGTGTGTTGTATTGTATCGTTGGGGTGGAGCACGTTATTGCTTGAGCTTTCCAACTTGTTTCGAATACCCTCTGGATTTAACGATTTGAATTAAGTAGGTAGATACACGAATCAGATAAGTCACCCCATTATAGTTTTATCGACCATTATCTCTATCTACGATCGTTTTTAAAATGAAGATTAGGACGTATTAACAACTGTGAGGTTTCGGGTGTCGGGTGTCGGTAATACCTTATGTTATTATGAGTTAAAGTTTAAAAGAAGCGTTAAAAAGCTGGCAATGCTTATAGTAGAGGTAAATTGCTTGTCGAGAATTCGAAGTAGAAAAGTTTATCTTCCATTCCATTTATTACCACAATACTATGAAGATCTGATTTTGAAAACTATAAATACTTACTTATTGTAATTTAATTGTCTTCGTGATTTAGATTAGAAAATTATAATGCAAACGCATCTCAGTAGACAGTGGCGTAACTATATCGTCTGGGGCCCGTGGCAAATTCTTTTGATGGGGCCCTATCCAGGGACGTAGCGATAGCTTTGATAAGGGGGGGTCCAAGGGTTCCAAAATACAAAGATTGACTAGTTTTCTGCCGCACTTAAATTGTAGATCCGGGGGGGGGGGGGGGGGGGGGGGTTGAAGGGTTCCAACCAAGTAGTGGCGTATGTTAACTCAGAACCCCGGGCCAGCCTGGCTTTTGCCACCCCATAGATAGGTTCAATACATTGTGACCCGCGACTTCGTACGCGTTAGGGCTACCGTACTCGCACGCAACGCAACGCGTTAACGACTTCGATTCCCGGGCTTGAAACTTGGTTTACTGTCCGCTCGCAAAATACTCATGAAGCTTATATGCGAGCGAAGCGAGCCCAAATTTTTTAAAGACAAATGCAACAAATGACACGTGATTTTTAATTTTTCTTATGATGCTTTTGAGCACCATAAGCCTGGCTGCTTGTCGGTTCCTATTTTATTATGCAAGCGGAGCGAACCAATTTCCAATCTCAAATGCAACACGTACCTAACATTTGATTTTGCTTAAGTGCTCAAAGAAAAGGATGGCTTTTTGTCGGTTCCTATTCTGCGGTCATACTTAACTCACTTTGCTTGCAAAATACTCATGAAGCTAATATGCGAGCGAAGCGAGCTTAATTTTTTTAAGATAAACGCAACAAGTGACACATGATTTTTCTTATGGTGCTCAAAGAAATGGCTGGTAGCTTGTCAGTTCCTATTTTATTATGCGAGTGAAGCGAGCTGATTTTTTTTTATCACAAATGCAACATGTGACACTTGATTTTGCTTACGTACTCAAAGAAAAGGATCGGTTCCTATTCTGCGGTCAGACGTAACGCACTTTGCTCGCAAAACAGTCATGAAGCTGTATGCGAGCGAAGCGAGCCGAAGTTTTTTTAAGACAAATGTGACACTAGGAAATGTTTGCCTGAAATCGCCTCGAGGATTTATTCCCAGAATCCCAATTATTGTAACGGATTATCCCTTCGAGTTTTAAAAAATACCTACAGTTTCCTGTAAAGTTAAAAATCGCAAGGCCAGTCTCAGAAAATGGTCTGTCAATAATAATTAGTCATTAGATTACTAATAAATTACACAAGTCTTGATGTCTATCAAACTTACAACCAAATGAGTTTGTTTTAGTTGTTGTTAGTTAGGTAGGCTTTTCTTACACTGGTTCCAAAATGTACAAAGATTAACATTACGCCCAGGGGTATTTAATAATAGAAGTTGTGGTTTTTTATAGTTTCCAATTTTTTTATAAGTTTAAAAATTGTTCTGGCCAAGCATGCTAAAAAAAACATTAAAAAACATAACTCGAGAAATACAAAACATCGGGTGTACCTAGTTTAATATTTTTTTTTGGACGTCATGAACCATCTGTTTACGAACGGAAATACCTGTTCCGCCAGTTTTTTTTATGCTATTGCTAAGGAGGGGGGGGGGGAGGGTCTGAACCCCCTAAACCCCCCCTCCCCCTTATATACGTCCCTGGCCCTATCAGTAAAAATCATCACGAGCTCGCGGCCTCTTGAGCCGGGGCCCTCTGGGGTCGGGGGCCCGTGGCATTTGGCCACCCCTGCCACCCTATAGTTACGCCACTGTCAGTAGAGCATGTAGGTGATGTAGTTAACTGATCCTAAACCAACCGACAATTGTCACACATGTTTTTTCATAACTACTTGAAAAGCATAGGTGCTTTTCAAGTAGTTATCAATCATCAAAAAATTTAAATAGGTACAACATTTTACTTTAAGAAGAAATTTTAAAGGTCTAACAAGCTGGATCTCGGCAATTATATATTAGGTCTTTACCTATGAAATTGCCGTTTTTTATGAAAAAAGTTAACGTAATTTTTTTTCTACATTTTTTATTTCTATTAATCAAAGTAATCACCCATGCAATCAATGGATCTTTGTCAACGCCGTGGCAGTTCATTATGCCCTTCTTGAAGAAATTAGCTGGACAGGAGGCAACAAATTCTTCCGAGGCATTTTGTACTGCCTCTCGGGAATTCAATTTTTTTCCCACCAAGAAGTTATCCAAATTCTGGAAAAAGTAGAAGTCTATACGCACAAGGTCTGGTGAGTACTGTGGACGACGGAGAGCTTCCAACCCTAGCTCTTGTAACTTGGAGACCGTCTACTATGCAGTATGAGGTCACGCGTCGTAGTGTAGGAGCAGCGGTGACGAGCGATTGATCAAAGCTGGTTGGGGATTGCAAGCTTCTCTATCATTGTGTTCAGTTCTTCACAGTACACATCTGCAGTAATGCTCATCCCGTTCGGTAAGAAGCTGTGATGAATCACACCGGCGCTAGACCATCAAACAGTAACCATCACTTTTCTAGGGGCAATTTTTCGTTTAGAGGATTGGTTAGGTGCTGAATCCGGATCAAACCAACGTGCTAAGTGCTTGCGATTGTCAAACAGAATCCATTCTTCGTCGCAGGTAACAATGTGGTTCAAATTCCTTCGTATGTTTGCCTGGTGAGCAGTGCAAGGCACATCTCCACGCGTACTTCGCGCTGGCGATCATTGAGTTCGTGGGGCACCCCTTTGTCAAGCTTTTTTACCTTGTCAATTTGACGCAAATGGACCAATATTGTTTTGATGCTAACGTTGAAAGCTGTTGCTAATTTAACCGTAGATTGAGTATCATCAGCCTCCACAATCGCCTTTAATTCGTCATTGTCAACCAAAGTTTTTGGATGAGTACGGGGTTCATTTTCAGGTCGAAATTTCCAGAACGGAAGCTGGCAAACCAATAACAGGTGGTGCGTTCGTTTGTAGTGTTCGCTCCGTAAACGTCGTTGATGTTGCGTGCCACTTGTGTCGCGTTGCTGCCACGACGGTACTCATATTCCATAATTACACGAATTTTTTACGTATCCATGATGACGAAAAAAATTCAAATGTGATGAAAACATAACGCTAATCAATAAACAAATGACTAATTGTGAAAAAGAAACCCATGTTTTTAATATAAAATTAATTTGGAATTAAAATTCTTAGTCAAACACAAAAATATTTTGATTTGAAATGACCAGTACTGAAGAACGGCAATTTCATAGGTAAAGACCTATTATTCACGTTAATGTTATATAAAGAGCAGGGAGACTAAAATGTCCGTTAACGCAATTCCTTTTATGTTTTATTCTCGTCACTCATGTACTTATATGAAAAGAGACAGCATATAGTGCAATTCATATTATGATTATGCTTTAACGGTCTTTTTAGGCCCGCTGGGCTACTGAATATAAATTTATTTAAATGGAACATTGGCATTAAAGTAATCTACAGTAAAAATTAGGCTAAAATCCAAGTATAGTCTTGGTGAGGCAGTTATTTTGAAAATAATGTATTGGAGCAACAAAACGCACTTTATCAGGTGGCAGCCGCTTTATTCCGCTAATGACCAACCCCTCTGGGGTAATAAAAGTCGATACCAGCCTCCGTCCTGACCGCTGCTGAGTTTTGATACTTTTATGTCTCGTATATTCAACTTTATTCTCGCTTTAGCTTTTTGCTTTTTTATTTGATTTAAAATGTATGACACTGGCAAATATTGTATTGGTTTATGGTCGTTTGCGAACTAACGTCCATTCGTTGAATAACTGGACGTTTAATGGATAGTCAATCAAAAACAGAAAGTGGTTTAAAATAGAAAATAAAAATTCAATCACGATACCAACCTTTTTGAAGACATTTCGGTTTAAAAAGTTATAAGCGAACAGAAAAAATACAGCAAACTAGAATTTAATACCTTCACTGAATATTTCATAAAGTTGAATTTATAAATTTTCAATTTTGAAGGTAATTGCTAAATATTGCAAGTCTTACATAGGGCGCCCCGTTTTGGTTCTCGCCGCGGGTTAAATGTTTGTATGATCTGCAAATATTTGTCTGCAAATGTGGGTCTGTTGTTTTGTTGATCAAATTAGTTTTTTTTTCAGAGCCACTTAGGGGAGTCATGTGGTTCCCATAACACAAGCTCTGCTTACATTGGGGCTAGATGATGTTGTATGAATTGTTCAGTTATTTTATTTATTAAATGACAAGGATGCTTTCTTGGCTGGATTGCATTGTCACAACTAAGCTTAAGATTTAAAAGTGCAGAATATTTATTTATGGCCGATGCACGCCGGTTTTTCGTTTCCGTCTGGTTGCAACTAGAATGCATTTTAAAAATCTTAAAGATCCAGAAGTGTGCTCCCATAAAAAAAAATCCAATACTTACATAGAATTTCCCAAGTATCAAGGTATATGAAGCAGGGTGGTTGCTCAGCGGAGCGCGGCTGAGAATTAGCGGCGACGGGAAAGAAAAATGATTGTGACAGTCCGCCGAACGCCACTAATGGAGTCCTAGCCCGCGTCTGCGAAATATCCCACTTACAGGGCTCTGACGTGCTCACTGTTTATGTTTTTCCGCTACTCATTTTATATTTGGCGAGTTTTCCAGAGCACTAAATAATTGTATACTTAATATAAAGGTTCGTATTTAGAAATACTTACATAGGCATCGGGAATTTATCGCGTTTTGTACATTATTTACGTCGGCTATGTAACAGTTGCAGCAGTCATCGTCGCAGGCAGATTTCTATGTAAGTAAGTATGTATTTCTAAATATCAATTGTGATTCTTCACGGTCTTGGTCGCGAAGGAACAGGAGTAGAATCACCTAGCTCTTAAGACGTTTCAAAGTGGTACACTTGTGATCTTATTGAATAAATGAATTTGACTTTTGACTTTTGATCCCCTAAAAAGGTTTCAAAATACTTAACTCACATGTGACATGACACGGCGTTTGCAGACTACATTTTATTACCGAGTATTAGTACCTACTGTACATACTGAATAGAGGCACCACAACTAACCGAAAAGCCTTACTTTAATAATTTGCTTTAATAAATAAATAAATAATAAATAATGCTGGACATTTCACACAGCATCATGTAGTCCCAAGCTAAGCAGAGCTTGGCAACCACATGACTGATATACTACTTATATACATTTTTTTTTTCGTAAATACATACATAATATACATAGAAAACACCCAGACCCGAGACAAATATTTGCAGATCATACAAACATTTGTCCCGCGGCGGGGATCGAACCCGCAACCTCTTGCGTCACAGATGGGCCTCCACCCACTGCGCCACAGAGGTCGTCGTTTAATAAAACTTCTATTCGAGATAGCCATGAATGCTACGAATAAAAAAAAATGTCTAAAGGTATTTGTTGCATTCTTCGTCTGCACCAGGGTAAATATTCTAGTTAGCAGCGCCCTCGCAGCGTTGCCCCCGTAGTGGGCGTATATGGTGGTGATGATGATGATGATGATGATGAAAAATAGCCTAAATCTTCCTCAAGTGTTTAGCTATCAAATGCAGAAATAATTTTTCAAATAAGACTAGTAGGTAGTTCAGTTCCTGAGGTCAGCACGTTCAAACAAACAAACTCTTGCGCTTTATAAAATTGGTATTGATTTTGACTTATTAAGTAAGTATATTATTATTATTAATAACAAGTTACGAGTTGATCAAAAATACATATGCGACATACTTCATTACTATTTCAATGCGAATAATTCATTTAGAAGGGAACAATAGTGTCGGTGGAATTATTAGCACTTGCCACGGTATGATTGATGACTCGCGATGAGTAATAGCGGCGTGCGATACCCGTTGTCGCGACTACTAAACTATTCTCCTGAATAAATGACGAATGGAATTCAATCATGTGGAATCTTAGTAAGTAACTGAAAATTGTCTATTACATTCTATTAAATAACACACAATGTAATTTCATGCTTCTAGCTTTAGTATTCTTATAACGCTAAATATTTACTTAGCCACCTAGTTTGGCTGTTCTTGTAACATGCTTGTATGATTCGCATTCAAGAGCAGACCATATTCAGAAAGAAGGAATTGCTAGCATAAAGGCACCCCTGTGTGCTCTGAAGCAAAAAATCCCGGGTCGAACCATAAACGCGATTAGACAAACATTTCCTGACGCGAGCCACTTTTTCCAAAACTTAGCGAATAAATCAGATCGGTGGTGCGTCGCAGTTTTCTCGTCGTCTTGCCAAATTTATGTACCGATCGGCCCTTTCGTATGGAGATGTGGTCCGCTATTTACATATAAATACCTCGATTATTTGAATTATTCAATCGAGAGGGGGCGGCACTGACAAATCACTTCCTCAGGAGATGGCACAAGTTGGTAGGCTGGAGATCACCACGACGTGTGCTCGATATATGCACGAACAACCAACTTTTTACGACTACTTATACTTAGTATTCGGTTGAATTTATTATTTCATATCATAAATAAGAACAGATGTGTCTGGCACATAATAAAGAAAATCTATCATTGCTATTGATAAATCAACTGAAAAGTTTTAATGGTCTTAATGAAAACAGGAATCGACATCTGCAGTAGGTAGATAGGCGTGTATTACGTAGGTCTTCAATGTTTTTCTCTGCGCTGATAAAGGGTGAAAAAATAAAAGAGAATAGCTAAACAGTAGTGGTCTTGCTCTATGCGTAGTTTTCCCGGTTTTATGTGCACTCACGTGCCATTTAGTCCGGGAAATAGAAGTTTTTGTATGGAAATCGGACGCATTAGCCTCCGGGACTCGGCGAGCTCTGCCTATTGTTGTTACGTAACTCCCATAAAAGTTTATCATTCGAACATAAAGCTTTGGATGTTTTTGCCACTGTTACAGGGTACAACTAGTTTTGTAGGTACCTAGAATAGGAGGTAAATGCGCCTTTTCGGTAAATAATAAGCGTAAAAGCGTAACAGTCTCAGTCTTTTTTCTGCATTTTCTAGAGTTCTAAGTTCTAAGACTACTTGATCCCTGGTTTTGAAATTAATTAACATTAAGATTAAAATTTAATGACTCATTTATTTAAATACTTAGAGTCAAAGTGAAGTGACAAAAAATGGTTTTCAATTCAAACCAAAGGTTCCTTTGGTTCATTCAATATTGTTGCATCTGCAGTATCAAGCTACTCGTATTAACGTATAATTTATAACTGTCTTCTAATTTATTTTATAATCATTGGTCGCCATCCAGTGTCAATCGGTTGTAATTCCCGGTCCGTAGCCGCCATCCCAAAAGCTTTATTTCTCAGTTCAGTTTTGCGAGTTGCATGTGAAAATCATTTTACAATTTGTTTCTTTGAACACGCATGCTACTTATCCGGTGGATAAGGATCTAGAGCCGTAATCCTGCTCTCTCGTTACAGTGCTGAGCGTGATCATGTTATTGTCTCTCGGCCTGCATCAGATAACTGATAAACACCATTTGATATGTTAATGCGGTAGCAAATGAGCATGGTTTAGCACCTCGTGAGGGGATCTTTAGCTTTTTAGCGAACCTTTGTTTTTACTGTCACGAACGGTACATACCTGTATACGGTATAAGTATAATAAACTATTAAAATGTGCTATAATAAACTACTTTTGGGTACCTACTTAAGTAGGTACATACTTAAGGTACTTACTTAAGTTTTTTCTGAGAACGATCAACATTGTTGATCGTTGTGATACCTACCGATGAAAAGTTTGGGCATGTTTTTCCACGATTACCTAAGCCGATTTTTAAAGCACCTAGGTATTTATTGCTATGCTAGGGGATTTCAGTCCCAGAGCTTTTGTTTTTTTTATTTGAAACTTTCAAGATTTTAAATAACAAATATACCGTACCGAACGGGTTTGTATATTTGTCTCTCCCCGCAAAATTGTTAGCTGATACTATCAGTGTTTTTGGAAATAATTTGTACAAAGCGTTAAATAGCACTCTTCGTTCGCACAAAGGCAGGGGTGCGAGTGTGGATTAAGATTGTATCGACGGATATGTGCGGCTGCCCATACAAACTACAGCTGGTAGAGACAAGCTGCCTCATTTCCTAATACAAAATATCATAAAACAACATACTTACATGTCATGTTGGTGTTAAACTTCATATTCACAAAAGGAATGACCATTATGTATAAAAAAACGTCAAAAGTTAAATGGCAAATTCTGTTTCGATAAGCTCGATATGTCGTTTTTGTTGTTAAGCAATTTGTCGAAGATTCGATTAATTTAACCTAAGAACAATATTATGCTTTGGCTTGATAATTAAATTGATTAAGCTGTTGTATTTTTGTTCTGTGGGCGTATGTAACTGCCGTAACCGCCACCATACGACCGACAGACGATCATTTGATCATCAGTTAACACAACCCAATGCGAATTGTAACAAAAAATTAGTATGTAACGGGACCATTATTGGTAGTAAAATGCTTTGGCAATATCGACGTTTTATCTATATTTATACGAAGATTATACCTACCTGAATCGACTCTATATTCTTTATAAAACATCTGAACTCACTTTGAATTTGATCTTTATGAATTTGCTAAACAAAAATCAAAAATATAAGGGGAAGTTTAGTTCTGCTCTGTAAAACTTTAAGTGCACATTTTAAAAGCACAAAAGTTCGCTTCCGATCCGATCGGATATTGATCGGTTCAAATCTCTCCGGCTACTTTTCCACCCTCTCTGTAGAGTAAATCGCATTTACAACGTTTCAACATCGCTAACATGTTAAAACAGAACTAATGGACATTCGCTCCAGTCTCAGGCCGCAGGAGACGAATAATACAAGTAAAATGGTCCCATCTCCACGCTTCATTAATTTTATTGCCCCGAGGCGCTCCTGCTCAAGTCGAAAGGCCGCCGCTGCCGTCGGCGAAAACACACCATTATTATGTGTTGCCAGCGTCTCAAATCAAATAAACACAAGCCATTATTCGTGTGCGTATTTTGGAATGCACTCACTTTTCCTTTTGTCTAATGCTACAACTGTCAACATTTTGGCGCGTAATCCTTTTCATGTGCACACAACAATGAGTTTCAACACTAATGTAATGGAGATATTAGCGCGAAAGCGTAGCGGAATAATTCAGATATGGTTTTTTGGCGGCGGTCGACACAATAGGATTATTCTCCATTGATCATTGCTTATTATAAGTAGCTGAGGGTGCGCTACACGAAAACTAAATTTGGTTTATCGGCTATTATGGAAAGTAGGTGTTAATGTTGGAACTGTGATTTATCACGTATTCGTGACTTCTTTATTTTCAACAGACTTCCGTGAAAAACGTTAAAGTGCTATTAAAAATAGAACTAACGAATCAGGGAGGTATGTCAATAGCCCCTTAAGAAAAACTACGTAATAAAAGCGTGTTAAAAATAAATAAATGGGCGGTGAAAAAACGATTCAGCGGCGGTTACGCGCTGAAAGGCACGGAGCTGAAGGCCAAGTGGCACAATAGCCAACTACTAATGTTTACTCAACTCGGAGCGCGACAAAGGGCCGGAACTATTGTTTGTTGGGAAAGCTTTATTTCGTACCCTCGGCCCGCGTCGCAGCGACAATAGGTTGCCCAACTTAAAAATATATTATCTTGTTCTGTATTAGAAAATGTGGACATGCCTTCTTTCTTCCTTATACAATTTATAATTCCTTGGAAAAACATTACTTACAGTAGAAAAATCTAAATGATGAGAAAATGTGCGAGTAAACCTTAATATTATCGATAAAAGTCAAAAGTCAAATTCGTTTATTCAATAAGATCACAAGTGTACCACTTTGAAACGTCTTAAGAGCTAGGTGATTCTACTCCTGTTCCTTCGCGACCAAGACCGTGAAGAACCAGGGCAACAAACACGGTTTGGGGCCTAACACTCTTTTCGGTGACACACTTTTTGTTTGTAATTTTTTTTTATATATATTTTTTTTATGTTGGTAAGCAATTATTACAAATGTTATCTAATTTTTACAATAATGATATCAAATGATGTTTCGGTAAAACAAATGTTTTAGGGACTAGATACACTTTACAAATAAATAGTAGGTACATTAGGCAAAACGAATAGATAATTTTATTTATAGAGATCTAATGAGAGCATTTCTCTTACCCACTTAAAACATAAATTTGAAAAAAAGTATGTTTTAGAACCTAACTTTTTAAGAAACAAATATAAAAAATAAAAGTCTTATCCACCTAGCCCAACATCCTCTCAAAGCGAGGGCGCTGGAGAGTTGAAAATTATCCTTTTCACGAACGACCTTAAGCATAATAGAGAAAGCACTTAAGCCATTTTCTCCGCCTTTGAGTGGCGTAAGCGCGGCCGTTTGCCGGGGCTACATCTCTCGAGCTAGAAAATCAGCCATTACACCCAAATGTACCTAATCGAGCCATTCCATGTGGCTAGTTGTGGGCAAGCGGCGGCGGCGAGCGGCGCTGGGGGCGGCCGCCTGAGTGCGCAGCTTTCCAGGCTAATGTGCCCATTGGGCGGCGCTAACAGCAATTAGGCAGCGAGCAAATGGCTCGTGCATTACCGACGACATAGATTGATTTATAGGCTAATCGAAGAACCTGATCCCGGTCATACATTACGAGTCGAAACACCAGCTGCTCGATACAGTCATTACCCCCCACTGCACGCCGTTCATCGGAGTTAAGTATTAAAAGTGATCGGTAGCGTGACCCTAGTCGATTGCCTACCAATAAGTCGGAATAGTGCAAAATTGATAACTTTTTGGAATTGACTAGAATCGATTTCACAATAACAGAAATGAAAATCCATTTTCCGCTTCTGATTTGTCACGCGATTCGCTTTTTGAAGTCTGTCTACCTCTTTGAACTCTTGCTATTCGACTATGTCCAAACATAAATTGATTTTATTCCTTGTTATATTAAATTCATGTCCCTTAGAATCAGTGCTCTTTACATCGACTCATGTTTTTTGATATTCTTTCACGTAAAAGATCACATCTGTTAGTGGCCGGGCATCTACGTACCGATCTATGAATAATAAATGTATCGAGCCAGCCGATTGGGGAAATTGAATTTTATAGTTCGTAACACACTGGAGGACAGATGTCACAAAATGGCCCTTCGCCGGCGGGCACAGGGCACTTAATCGAAATGTCAAATAGAAATCAAAATTAGGTCGATTGTAGTGTTAATAATTAAATAATGACGGGCTACATGGCGGCGGCAGCATTTGTAAGCATTAAGGGGTACTCGACTCGTATGGTTTGTGTGATGTGAAGGGTAGGTGCGAGCCTCATTGTGATTAGGGTAAAAGCGGGTATCCCCGGTCAGGCGACAATGCCGGTCACCTCATTATCTTCCAAAATATAGCGTATATTCTCACATAAGCATACATAGAGATTGGCGTGAGTATTCCCTGCGCCAACGCTTCTGCCCCCGCTCAGTTCCGAGCACGCGTTTGGGAGTACCATACGTTAGTATGTTTCGCGAAATATCGTTGTAACTTTTTGATCGCGGAAAATAAGAGGTGAGTGTTTTGATTTTCATGTTCCATTTATTTTCAGTAGTGATTATAGCCGAGTAGCTACTTATCTACCCATGTAATCACAAGATTCGAGCACTTTGCACCAGGTTTTCGTTAAAATTATTTTTAATCTGAAAAGTATGCGTGCGGCTAATGCCGGTCAGGCTGACCGGTATTTCCCGCAAGTTAAGTTTGCAAGTATCTATATGATATTTTCGACTTTTTTATCTGTTGTACCTAATATTATTATTACCCGACTGCCCGCAGAAAGGATGGTTATGTTTTTCGAGTGTTTGTATGTATTTAAGTAAGTATGTTCTTAGGTATGTATACATAAATGTCTATTTCTTTGTGCCGCTCTACAGCCTAAACAGTTCAATTTATTTTAACGTATTGAGGTGTCATTAGATTTGGCTTGGTTGTGGGAGTGCTTTAAATAATGTTATTTAGGCTAAAAAAAATACGTCAAATTTTGTGATGTTAGGTTTTTCGTTTCAATTAATAATTTTTGCTTGTTTTCTTTTACAGGATATCGGGAATTAAAGTAAGACTTAAGTCTCGAAGGGGAAATGGGGCCAAAAAGCACAAAAGTGTGCGATTTGTGCCGCTGAAACCCTTGACCGGCATTGCCAACCTACTGACCGGTATTACCCGCCATGTCGGGCAATGGCGGTCAAAGCCATTTTATTTTGAAAGTGTTTTTTTTACCAAAATTAGAATAGTTCTGATCTTAATGGTTGTGATTATGTTAGAAGAATACCTAAAGTTATCTCTAATAAAAGTTTTTTTAATAAACATCAATTTTTGAATGAATAGTAGTAATTCTTGCTTAGGTGACCGCCAATACCCGCTCTTACCCTAACCGAGTTATTTCTGTTTCGGTGGACAATTATCGGTCCATTACGTAGAGTACACAATGACCGGCTTTCCATTAAATTATATTGGAACTATTCAAATGTCTCTTTGGTATGATACGATGTGGGTACGTAGGTACTTTCTTTTTCCATGTTTTATTTGGGTAGAGTATGTACGAGTATGCCGAAAGGTGGAAGAAATTGATTATACTTATCTATAGATGAGTAACAGTTGTTGATATTTAGATAGTTAATCTTGGTGTACTTATTATGTTTTTTTTACTATTAAGTATTGTTTTAAGAAATGTTTATAGTCTAACTGATTGGCATTCATTTCTTTATGGTAAAACAGCTATAAAACAATTATTATTTATTAATTATTAGGGTAAAGTTAGCACGTTACTAAAATGTAGGTACCGAATTTTCAATTGAATTAAAACCATCAATCTCTGAAAGCAAGATAATACAACAATATCGTATAACAAAGTAGCAAATTGAATTTATTCCACAACTGATATATTGTCGTTAATTGATTTCCCCTCAAGAGCTTGCCTCCCTACGAAGCGAGTTGGATAAATTCGCGCTATCCGTTTACATCATTAAATTTTATTAGTGGCAACACAATAGGGGCTTCCTCATCTATTGAGAGAGCGGCTTTTCCGGCTGCGACAAAGCAGGGTTGTAGTCTTTCGCAATGAACTTTTAAATGAACTTCAAGAATGCTTCTAGCTTATTCATATTTCAAGTGAAAACGTGTAGGAATAAAATTCCTCTTCAATATCTGTAGCTCTGACCCGTATAAGTCCTTCTACGTCTCTCTACGTCCCACAGTGGCTTGATCGTATGGAGAGGGTCGGACATTCATCTTTAAAAAAAGTTGATGTCGAAATGTGTTAATTTAATAATGGCATTGTGTTCAGTTAATTATTCTCTTCAATAGTCATTCTCGGTACTTTTGCCGTAACGGCAATATTTCATGAATAAATTGAAGAAACGTTGATTTTTATTACAATTTTGTATGGAAATGAATTTTCAAAACCTTATATCTCGACATTGCCCTGCGTTTTCGCAGTGCGGTTTTTTTTATCGTAATCTACACATAAACAGCTTCAATATCCATTCAAAACTTGCTGCGCCAAACTCTTATAAGACTAAAATACAGGATGATCTATTTTGAGTTAAAATATATGAACGATAACTTGTAATCTACTCGTACACGGTTCGAAATGTCTTAATTTAATAATGGTATCGTGTTTAATTAATGATTTTCTTCAATAGTCATTCTCGGTACTTTTGCTGTAATGGCAATATTTCATGAATAAATTGAAAAAACGTTTATTTTTATTCAAAAATTTTAAGGAAATGAATTTTTAAAACCTTATTGCTCGACATTGCCGTGCGTTTTCGCGATGCGGTTTTTTTTATCGTAATCTACACATAGACAGCTTTAATATCCAATCAAAATTTGGTGCGCCAAACTCACAACAGACTCAAATACAGCATGCATGTTCTATTTTGAGTTAAAATATTATGAATATTAACTTAACTGATTTTCGTAATCTACTCGTACACGGCTTGAAATGTGTTAATTTAATCATGGTATCGTGTTCAGTTAATGATTTTCTTCAATAGTCATTCTCGGTACTTTTGCCGTAACGGCAATACTTCATGAATAAATTGAAAAAAACGTTGATTTTTATTACAATTTTTAAGGAAATGAATTTTTAAAACCTTATATCTCGACATTGCCGTGCGTTTTCGCGATGCGGTTTTTTTTATCGTAATCTACACATAGACAGCTTCAATATCCAATCAAAACTTGCTGCGCCAAACTCATAACAGACTAAAATACAGGATGTTATATTTTGAGTTAACAATAACTCACCCAATTTTCGTTATCTACTCGTACACGGTTCGAAATGTGCTAATTGAATAATGGTATCGTGTTCAGTTAATGATTTTCTTCAATAGTCATTCGCGGTACTTTTGCCGTAACGGCAATACTTCATGAATAAATTGAAAAAACGTTGATTTTTATTACAATTTTTATGGAAATGAATTTTTAAAACCTTATATCTCGACATTGCCGTGCGTTTTCGCGATGCGGTTTTTTTTATCATAATCTACACATAGACAGCTTCAATATCCAATCAAAACTTGCTGCGCCAAACTCATAACAGACTAAAATACAGGATGTTATATTTTGAGTTAACAATAACTCAACCAATTTTCGTTATCTACTCGTACACGGTTCGAAATGTGCTAATTGAATAATGGTATCGTGTTCAGTTAAACATTTTCTTCAATAGTCATTCACGGTACTTTTGCTGTAACGGCATTATTTCATGAATAAATTGAAAAAAACGTTGATTTTTATGACAATTTTTAAGGAAATGAATATTTAAAACCTTATATCTTGACATTGCCGTGCGTTTTCTCGGTGCGGTTTTTTTTTTCGTAATCTACACATAGACAGCTTCAATATCCAATCAAAACTTGGTGCGCCAAGTTGGTGCGCCAAGGGCAATGTCGAGATATAAGGTTTTGAAAATTCATTTCCAAACAATTGTAATAAAAATCAACGTTTTTTCAATTTATTCATGAAATAATGCCGTTACGGCAAAAGTATAGCGAATGACTATTGAAGGAAATCATTAAGTAAACACGATACCATTATTAAATTAACACATTTCGAACCGTGTACGACTAGATTACGAAAATTGACTAAGTTTAATGTTCATAATATATTAACTCAAAGCAGAACATCCTGTATTTTAGTCTGTTATGAGTTTGGCGCAGCAAGTTTTGATTGGATATTGAAGCTGTCTATGTGTAAATTACGATAAAAAAAACCGCATCGCGAAAACGCACGGCAATGTCGAGATATAAGGTTTTAAAAATTCATTTCCTTAAAAATTGTAATAAAAATCAACGTTTTTTCAATTTATTCATGAAGTATTGCCGTTACGGCAAAAGTACCGAGAATGACTATTGAAGAAAATCATTAACTGAACACGATACCATGATTAAATTAACACATTTCAAGCCGTGTACGAGTAGATTACGAAAATCAGTTAAGTTAATATTCATAATATTTTAACTCAAAATAGAACATGCATGCTGTATTTGAGTCTGTTGTGAGTTTGGCGCACCAAATTTTGATTGGATATTAAAGCTGTCTATGTGTAGATTACGATAAAAAAAACCGCATCGCGAAAACGCACGGCAATGTCGAGATATAAGGTTTTAAAAATTCATTTCCTTAAAATTTTTGAATAAAATAAACGTTTTTTCAATTTATTCATGAAATATTGCCATTACAGCAAAAGTACCGAGAATGACTATTGAAGAAAATCATTAATTGAACACGATACCATTATTAAATTAAGACATTTCGAACCGTGTACGAGTAGATTACAAGTTATCGTTCATATATTTTAACTCAAAATAGATCATCCTGTATTTTAGTCTTATAAGAGTTTGGCGCAGTAAGTTTTGAATGGATATTGAAGCTGTCTATGTGTAGATTACGATAAAAAAAACCGCACTGCGAAAACGCAGGGCAATGTCGAGATATAAGGTTTTGAAAATTCATTTCCATACAAAATTGTAATAAAAATCAACGTTTCTTCAATTTATTCATGAAATATTGCCGTTACGGCAAAAGTACCGGGAATGACTATTGAAGAAAATAATTAACTGAACACAATGCCATTGTTAAATTAACACATTTCGACATCAAATTTTTTTAAAGACGAATGTCCGACCCTCTCCATACGATCGAGCCACTGTGCGTCCCCTCTACGCTTCTGCTACGCCCCTGCTACGCTCTAGCTACGGCCCTGTGCAAGACCTTCCCTCACCAATTTCTATTTCCTTTTGGCGCGAATTAAGCAGGCTATTAAGTCGGCTTTGAGACGTATGACGAATCATAAAGCCGAACGGACAATGGCGTCGCTTTCACATGGATATGGCCGATTTGGTATAAAATAAAGTTTCTTTGGGATTGGAAAAGAATGTTTTCCACAGAATCTTTTCTGTAGGAAACATTATAGCTAACATCAATTTACTTTTTGTTAGGACAGTTTTATTTTCAATAGATCTTTTTATCTTTTTAGACAGAAGAATAGGTAAGTATACATACCTACATTTTATTAGTAAAAGAAACATGCTGAAAATGACTGACATTGTATCTAAAATGGGCCTTTTCTGTGAAATCTTTAGTTTCATGCAATCTAAACCTAAAAAAATACTTTTCAGGCGCATTAATATTACCAATTTTGAAAACGTTTGAATAACAACCAACCAACGTGGTCTTGCGACACATAATAGATACATGGCGTGTCTCTAGTTATTAGTGTTGCCAGTCAGTGTTATAATCTGTCATAATGTCAAGCAGGTGAGGTAATGCGATGAGGCTACTATTTTATCAAATTATCGATAATTTCAATCCTGCATGACTAAATTCAAATAAAGCTAACAAAGCGGGTGCTCACTCATGTTAGAATCTTGATAGGACATTACAGAAGTGATAGATGCGATGCGATACCTTTCAAAACCACTCGTGGGATCTTTGCCTAGAACAGAAAATGAAAATGAAATAGTTTAATAGAGAGCGTAGATTGTCAGTTCGACTTTGATTAGATCACAAAGTAATAAAATTTTACATTTAAAAATGATGTTTTTTAAAACCAGTACACTTCCAAGATCTTCTTCCCTTTCATTTCATTCATAATTTCTTAGAAAATGAAATGGCAAAAAAGTAAGACGTGGTAAGTACCTAACTCTTTTAAGTTTAATATAAGTAGTTAAGTTTTATACTTCGACGTGGAAGAAACATTGAGCTCTGGAGAATATTTTTCAAGTGTCTTCATGAAACATGAGACACGAGACTTTTTATACCTAGGTACCGTGGAACCCCCGAACTTTGCCTAGTGTAGGTAACTTTGCCTAAATTATAAAAAGTACGATATTTATTTTCCTATCACGACAGCACTTATTTTTGCTCGTTGGTAGAAACCCAAATCATAAACAGCCAATACTGCACTATTTAACTTTAAAATAACGGCAGCCATTTCATAGTAGTTGCAAAAAGTTTTCGGTGGAAATCGCGCAATTTTTTGACTTGTCCCACAAAATTATATCATTGTGAGGAACTGGTTTGAGGTACGTCTTTCATATCTTTACAGTAGTTGGCAAATATGATCGGCTTTCGAAATACAATTATCTCATCTAAATACTATGATTATTGACAGAAATATCTGAGAAGGCAAAGTTAGGCGCAATTTTTTTAATAAAGTTTTCCAAACTCTGCCTACCCTAGGGTTGTCAGTTTTAGATTTAACCAACAGAACAAAATGAGGGTTATGAATTTCAAACCACTCCCGTCTGTTTTCTTTTGGTATTTTTAACTAAGATATTGCTACTTTAGCACCAATAAAAGCGGTTAGATATTCGTTACTTTTTTTCAATATTTTACTATCTATCTATGTACCTACTTTTATTGTTACGACTTGAAAAAAGTAGTGTAGGACACCCTCTGGCTAGGTGGAGTGATGATTTTCCAAAGGTCGCCGCGCCGTGGATGCAACAAGCCATGGACAGGATAAAATGGCGCAGATTGGAGGAGGGCTATGTCCAGCAACGGACTGTATAGGCTGATGATGATGATTACTTTTTTGTGACAGCCCTGACTTTTGGCGCATTTTGTCGGTAAATGATGCCCTAACTTTGCCTGCCATCATATAAAGTTAAGTATAATTATTTGGAGAAGTATTGAGAATATAATCTATAAATGGTTCAATATATGATTAAACTGCAATAAAATCTATATGATTTACCAAGTTTTACAGAAAATATGGACCTCAGGCAAAGTTAGGCTCGTTGCCCTAACTTTGCCTACTTTTTTGACAGCCTCTACTGTCAAGGTTTTCAATGCTGTGAGCCTAGCACACACACACATTGAAAGCCCTTTAGTAATTGGTTGACTTCAGCATGACAGAACCGATTATTTATGATCAGTTTGGCGCAAAATTAAAAAAAACTCGAAAAAGTAGGCAAAGTTCGGGGGTTCTATGGTACCTAAAAAAACCGCAGTACCTACTTACCTACATTTTACTACTTAAGTACTTATAATATTATCATTTAAAAGGAAATACAGTTTTACAAATAACTTACGTTAGTTTTATTACTATGTACTCTATGTACTTTAGCCTTCTTCTCTGAGGATCGGGATTCCATCCAGCTTTATGATTTGCTGAAGTCGGTTGGCAACCTGCGCGCGCCACGTGTCTACATCGGGTTGGTTCTCGCAGATTGGGTTTCCAATGAACACCAGGTCTCGGAGTGCTGGACATTCCTTTGCAATGAAATTCAGTGTTGGGATTATGGCTGTTTTGTGTAAGCATATAAGCTTGGTTCTTTAGAAGTTCAAAAAGCAAAAGGTAGCAAGAAAATATCAATCAGAGATGTTTTAAAGTTTGTTGGACCGCAAGGCATCTAAAAAGCAAATGTTTGAAGAGAAAATGTATTTTAAGAACTTATAGAAAATTAAACAACAAGCAAAGAAAAATCCCAGCATAGTCTTTTTCCTACATGGCTACATGGTAGGTACCATAACCCTCAGACTCGGAACAATCAACTGCAAGGCGTAAGTACTTATAAACATTTGTCCCACCGCGAGATTTAAATCCTGGCTTCTCAGCCGAGCAGAAAGTCTCTCGACTACTTCCACGGCTACGGCTAGTCGAAAGACGTCAGTTTTGTCTTATCTGATGGCTAGGATATTAAACTGTTAATTAACATTAAATTAACGTAAGTACTTAAACCTTTTGTTTAATGTAATAAAAACAAGAACAAAGCAAAAGTTTTTCATGGTTCGTAAAAGTGGTCAATAATCGCACCTGCAACCTATTAAACTCCACCCACTCCTTGATCGCGTTGTTGGACATGTAGAGCACACGTAGGTTCTTCAGGGAGCCGATGCCTTTCAGCTTGTCTATGGGGTTGTAGCTGATCCACAACTCTTCCAATGTATCCGCTACAGTCTCCTGTAATTCAAAATAGCAAATTATTTATTCAGTATTATTTCTTTGACGATAGTCTAAAAATGTGTCCAGTATGTAATGTATGTATGTATGTTCGTATGAGCTAGTGGCTAACTCTGATGACGGAGTTTTTAGGCCGCCTGAAGGCCTCAAAACGACCGAAAACCTCCGGCTTCATAGGCGGCTTTTAAGCCGGGACCAACAATTTGACGTGCCCTCCGAAAGTTGTGTCCTTAGAAACAGGAGGTAAATGATGTGTGAGAAAATCCGCTAACGTTTTATATCAACAGCTCATTGGATCGGTTGAAGGTCTTCTTTATGGCCGGGACGATAATTTAACGTGCTCTGCGAAGAATGGAAGCACTCAGTAGTTCTAGCGTAGTCATAGTCTATAAATTGTTCAGAACGATTCTGGTTGTGGAGGCATTTGAGTATTTCGTTAAAATTATCTTACTATTCCAGCTAAAGATTTGATGTAGTTTCTTCCGAGAGACAATATCTTCAGGTTTCTCATTCCAGCGATGCCGGCAATTTTGTCGATCATGTTCGATGATAGACTCAGCTTTCTGAAAATCCTTAAATCTTATGGATATACTTATGCCACTGTAAATTATTTGTTGAAACCTGATTATGAAGTCATTGAAAAATGATTAACGCGAAACTTTGGAGAGTGATGAATGTGGGGAGAAATTTATAAAATCTTCGGCGGGGCTAAAAGCAGAATAATAATCTGAATTTCACACTATGTCGTCTCTTTTCATGGACATGAGAGTGACAAGAATAAAACGAAGGTACCTTCTAATACGAATCATAGTTATTTTGATTCTGCTATAACGCTCTGCTACTAAAGCTCTGACTACCATTTTTAAAATTGAATAGATGTTATGTCCATCTTACTAAAACCAAGCAGTTAAACCGTATTGGTTGTGTTGTTATTACGTGATAAAAGACTCACTCGCAAGCAACTAATGTAGAGAGAGCTCCATCCATTTTCTCAATCGGTGGATACTGGAACTGGAGTTCCACGGATACTGCATCAGCAGCACTCTCACCTTTTTCCTTTTCCCATTTTGCTATGGCTTCTTTGCAGGTCGTCGGCTTTAGAGCCATATTTAGTTAGGTACTAGGTAGGTACCTTAAGGCCGTGTTAAGGCGTAAGTGTTAAGGCCGCACTTAGAATAACCGTTTACCTAACTTTGTTACAAACTTAGATTTTAATTTAGATTTTAAAACCCGCTATAATTTTTTTGTTATTTATTTTGTAACGATTTGTCAAGTTGTTTTGATAGTGTCAATAAGTTAAAAGAGGTCTTAATAGAGTACCTGCTAAAAAGGCCTGTAAACGGGCTATAGTCGTATTGCTCATTATACGGACTAAAAGTGAAGGAAAAAATGTCATTTTTCCTTCAATTTTGATAAAAATTCACTCCTTAACTAACTTACAACTAAATTAAAAGGAACTCTGTCTTCTATCTTTAAGTGACTAAAGATAGAAGACAGAGTTCAGATCACCGACCGCAGGTAAAGTGCCCAAAAGGCTGGCAGCGTTACCCCGTTGGATTGCTAGACTTATCCTCTGTCCGAGGTAAGCACCAGCCCTTTGGTCATTGGTCTCATCCACTAACCTCTTGGATATTTCCCTGTAAAGGTCCTAAGCCCCATGGTCCTAAAGTCTCTATTTTGATTAGTTTTGATACGTTTTATGTCAAAATTGAAGGAAAAATTACATTTTTTCCTTCACTTTTAGTCCGTAGTATAATGAGCAATACGACTATAGAAAAATTGAATCGTGTTGGCAATTTTAAAGACCAATATAGCTCTGTATATTTGCAACTTCTGCAATTTCATTGTGCAATAAGTAGGTACCTACAATGAAATCATTTGCAATCTAGCCGGCTAGACATTGAATACTTGCGACTACTATGAAATATCTTGACAATATCGCCGGGCTACATTGCAAGATTGCACTGTGTTGAGACTAGCCCGTACCTACCTATAACAGCTCTTTAAAAAACAAGTTAAAAAAACTATCATATAGAGAAGAGTAAAATCAAACAAGCAACCCTCAGAGGTAGGGTGGGGTCTCTAGTAACTATGTTATACTCTACACCGGGTCGTCCCGGTTGGCCGACGTAATCACGACGCGCCCTCACACCTACCCTCGGCTTGTACCCAGCGCTCTCTGGAATAACAACAAGGGCTCACTGCTGGGCACTGGATGAGTCGAGAACGAGAATTTGAAGTTAGGTTAAGTTCCAATATTATAAATTTTTTTTTGTTCCTATAATGTCGATGGCCACACGGTGAAAGGTCAACCTCAACGGCACCTGCTATAGGTATGGCTGCGTTGAGGTGAGGTTTTCTTATGTGAAGGTATTTGGGCACAACGTGTTACCTACATGAGCGGGTGCGGCTTGGATCGTGCTGGAGCTCGGCACATTGCTAGACTTGAGTCCCTAAACCCCTATGCAATGCTCACATGTTTAGAAGACGCGTAGTAGACGTTGGAAACTTTTTCGGTTTTGGTGACCCATCCATCCAGACGACCTCTGTGGCGCAGTGGGTGAAGGAGAGACGCAGAAGGTTACGGGTTTGATCCCCACAGCAGGACAAGTGTTTGAACTGCAAATATACCTAATAAGTAATAGGTACTTGGTATCTGATTGGGACGTAGCTATAGCTTTGTTAAGGGGGGGGTCCAAAGGTTCCAAAATACAAAGATCTTTGTTAAGGGGGGGGTCCAAGGGTTCCAAAATACAAAAATTGACTAGGTTTCCTCCGAACTTAATGGGCTAAGGGGGGGGGGGGGGGGGGGGTCCGGACCCCCTAAACCCCCCCCTTATATACGTCCCTGTCTGATTTGTAAGTAAGTAAGGTGCAGCGGGGCAATTCTGTCCGAAAAATTTTAGTTGAAATTTAAAACTTCAATGCTCTCGTTCCTCGTTGAGTTACGCTAATTCTGACAAATTGGTGTTATAAAACCTTTATTTGGCTTTTTCTTTATTGTATTTTTGTTAAAGAAAAAGCATACGTAAATGGTGAAATAACACAATTTTTACTAAAAACTGGAAAATGCCAGAATAGCCCCTCAGCGGGGTAATTCCGTCAGGTGGTGATATTATTCGAACCAATGATGCTATGATACTAAATCCAGAAGCTTTACAAACTAGACAACACAATACACGCGAATTTTAACATTCTAATCTCCTACGATGGTCCAGATTCTATAAAAAACCTGTTAAAATTTTTGTGGGGTAATTTTGGCATCACTCTTTAGTCTCCCATACATGCTAGTGTTGGGACGCTGACTATCGATAAACGGAGTAAGTATACGCAAAAATCTCGCGCAAAAATGATGTTGTATGAGAAGTAGTTCGCCCCGAACTGAGATCTCGCGAACCGTAGATGGCTTACATTTTGACTTTCTTCTGACTACCCATATACTTTCAAGTGCTACCACTGCCAAGTATGTCTATTGCGCTAGGTCGTCATGGTAAATAATACTGGCATGCATGCAATACATAATGTTGTGTCTAATTTTTCATTAATTCTCGTCGTATTTTAAAGAGTACCTATACATCCTAAAATAAAAATAATAACTATTTTGGAATGTACAAATAAAGACTTTTCATAAATGACACCCCACTCAAAAAATTTGTTAGTTTTTTTACCCCCTTGGGAACCCAATATTTTGACAACCCCTTTATCGATTAAGCTCATATGCTCCATCATACATTTCCATAGCACAACCTATTGACCTACCAAGTTTCATGCAGATTGGATGAACGGTTCGACAATTATGCTATAACAATAGTTCGTGAAACATACATACATACAAAGCAAAATCACCATACTTGCCACTAAGATCTTCGTTCGCTTCGCTCGCTCGATCGAAAATTTAATGCGTGTTGACTATGGTTTAATTAAGCTCAAACAAGGCCACAAACAAATACTTATACAAAGCAAAATCGCATTAGTTAACCCTGAGATCTTCACTCGCTCGATTAGTTAAGTAGGGTGGGTTGTCCAGCAATGAACCAGGTAAAATTCAAACGTCCATATCTTTTACATTTTTTGACTTACGGACCTAAGATTTGGCGTGAAGTAAGGTGATTAATCTGGCTAAGATTGTGCATTATTAGTTTATTCATATAATCTTTAGATTTCTTAGAAATACAGATTTAGCAAAAAATGAGAATTGGTTCATTGCGTAACACGGGTGGTACGCATTGAACCAGACCGAATTCTGCAATGAACCACCTATTTACCACGAGAAAGGGCAATGTTTTTACTTTATTATTATTACCTATCAGCAAAATTATTACTAACTACGAAATATAAGCCGGTAGAGGTACAGTTAATTATATTTAGGTTTGAGTATCTTAGTCTTATTAAAATCTATGTATTGTCATCAAGCAATATGGTTTTTTTTACCATAATACAAATTATAAGTAGGTTATCATACAAATCTAGTTGTAATAAGTAGGTGGTTTAGTTTCTCAACGTATATTAATGGTAGGTGCAGCTTGGACTGGGAAAATGTATGTGAGAACTATGGTTCAATGCAGGACACTATGTCATGGCTCATTGCTGGACACACCCCATTGACAAAACAAACCTCAGAATTTCACCTGGTAAATGATGATACAGCAAACTAACTATAGTGTAATTTACAACGTTATGTATGTGTAATCATACGTAACAGGCAAAAAAAACTGTAGGTAACACCCAAAAAATGTAGAAAAAGAATGAAATCAACACAAAAAACTTGCTTTTGTGATACATTTTTATAAATTCGATCACTGGGCGTACGTCTTAAGCTTGCGCTGCTTGCAATTTGGGGAGAGAGTGAGGGGTGCGTATGCGTTCCTGTTGGCAGTATTCGTAAAGAACGGCAATGTCACAGTTTTGAAATATAGCGGTGGCTCATTGCATCTGCCTGGTTCACAGGTGGACAACCCACCCTATTATTTTTATCGACGTTTACTTCAATGTCGTGGACATCACTGGTTTTTGGCAACTTCATACAAAATCGGTGGGGCAATTATGGCAACCGATTTCGATAAAATTACATAAAATCAACACTTTGTGGGGTAATTATAGCGGATGAATTAACTCAGAAGAAACAATGAGTAGAAACGAACTAGTACGATTAAAATAATCTCCAGTCTAAAATACACCTCCTTACCTTGTTCAATTTTCAATTAAACCGCGAAAACCACTTAATTATTACAAAAACTTGTGGAGCTAATATTTTTACACCCTCCGAAAAATAGGTGACTGTCCAAATGATGCTGTCAATCAGTCAGTTTTTGCGCTAGAAATGCCATCTATCGTTTATGAATGAACAAAACATTTCTCTACGCGTACATAGATGTCTCTTCGAGGTATAAGTCATAGAACGAGAGATATAACCATGTGCCATAATTACCCCGCTGCCAGAATTGCCCCGCTGCACCTTAGAGCCTGTCCAGATGGAGGCGTTTTACGCGCGTAACCCCGCATCCACACGTTGGGGCCAACGTTGGTCCCAATGCCTCTCACCAACGTGTGGTGCTGACAAAATAGCTTGGCGCCAACGTTGGGGCCAACGTTGGGGCTTGGCCGTGCCGTGTCGGTTTTATCAAAGGAAGTTGGCGCGCCAACGTTGGGGATCCGTCCACACGTTGGCGCTATGCTCAGTCCCGTTTCGACGCGCATCGTGAGCGCACGTGTCGACTGACGAGCGAGAATGTCATCGTATTCCTTATTTATTGTGTTTGTAGAACTATCGGGCTGAAATTTTGCACACTTATAGATTCTCGGTGACAATGAAATATTATGGTATCAACAAGCTGATCTGATGATGGAGTCAAGAGCTGTTCAACAGAACTCCTCAGTAAATAGGACGATTGAGTTGAAACTCGGCATATTTGTCAAGTTCTGACTACAATGTAATAATATGGTAACAGCGAGCTGATCTGATGATGGAGTCTACTATTTTTTTTTATATTACGGGAACCGTGCAATTTTTTGGGATAAAAAGTAGCCTATGTCCTATTTCCGGTTATTATCTATCTATATTTTAAATATCACCCATATCGGTTAAGTGGTTGTCGTGTTAGAGAGGAACAAACATACATCCAAACATCCAAACTTTCGCTTTTATAATATAGTGTGTTGTGTGAAGTGTGATAGTGACATGATGTGATGTGATTGTGATAAAATTGGTATTCAGTAATGTATCACTTAATAATCACTTAGAGAAATTTCAATTTCTGTATCGGACGCGCAGACATCGGACGTCTGCACGTTGGCTCTGACGGAACAAGACTGGTGTATCGCCAACGTGTGGATGGTTCACGAAATCTTCGCCCCAACGTTGGGACCAACGTTGGTCCCAACGTATGGAGCCGGCGTAACCCCGCATCCACACGTTGGGGCCAACGTTGGTCCCAATGCCTCTCACCAACGTGTGGTGCTGACAAAATAGCTTGGCGCCAACGTTGGGGCCAACGTTGGGGCTTGGCCGTGCCGTGTCGGTTTTATCAAAGGAAGTTGGCGCGCCAACGTTGGGGATCCGTCCACACGTTGGCGCTATGCTCAGTCCCGTTTCGACGCGCATCGTGAGCGCACGTGTCGACTGACGAGCGAGAATGTCATCGTATTCCTTATTTATTGTGTTTGTAGAACTATCGGGCTGAAATTTTGCACACTTATAGATTCTCGGTGACAATAAAATATTATGGTATCAACCAGCTGATCTGATGATGGAGTCAAGAGCTGTTCAACAGAACTCCTCAGTAAATAGGCCGATTGAGTTGAAACTCGGCATATTTGTCAAGTTCTGACTACAATGTAATAATATGGTGACAGCGAGCTGATCTGATGATGGAGTCTACTATTTTTTTTTATGTTACGGGAACCGTGCAATTTTTTGGGATAAAAAGTAGCCTATGTCCTATTTCCGGTTATTATCTATCTATATTTTAAATATCACCTATATCGGTTAAGTGGTTGTCGTGTTAGAGAGGAACAAACATACATCCAAACATCCAAACTTTCGCTTTTATAATATAGTGTGTTGTGTGAAGTGTGATAGTGACATAATGTGATGTGATTGTGATAAAATTGGTATTCAGTAATGTAAAATCACTTAGAGAATTTTCAATTTCTGTATCGGACGCGCAGACATCGGACGTCTGCACGTTGGCTCTGACGGAACAAGACTGGTGTATCGCCAACGTGTGGATGGTTCACGAAATCTTGGCGCCAACGTTGGGACCAACGTTGGCCCCAACGTATGGAGCCGGCGTAAACTATTGCCATCCTTATTTTTGACTGTTTAACAAAAGAGGATGGCAATAGTTTACGCGCGTGAAACGCCCTCCTTCTGGACAGGCTCTTACCTATACTTAGATAAGATTTTTAGAAGGAGCTTGATGTAAAAAGTTCATCTACCCAATAATGTTTTATGAACCCCCATTTTATGATCAATAACCTTAATTATTACTTACCACTTCTAACATGGCTTTTCTAAGCAAATATTTATTCCACCCCATAGATTAAACACAACAAATATTTTGTAGAGGCACGCTCCGCCACGCGATCACATCAAACTTTGCATCCGCGCCGCGGCACGTGCTCGCAGAACATGAAGCGACTTCTTTCTTTCTAATGTTTGATTGGTGGTAATCAGTCTGGAAGATATATAGCTTTGATATAGGGGGGTCCAAGGGTTCCACAAAATACAAAGTTTGACTAGTTTTCCTCTTTGGTTTTCCTTAACTTAGCAAGCCGGCCCTTAGCAAATATTTGATGAGTAGGTAGATTTTTTTAAGTTAGGAGGAAAACTAGTCAATCTTCCGGACCCCCTAAACCCCCCCTCCCCCTATATACTTCCATGTTGGTAACGCCAGAAAAAAATCGGCATGCGGCCCTCACCTTCGGAGAGCACCGAGTGCACGAAGGACGCAACGCGATGTAGGTACCGTAGAACCCCCGAACTTTGCCTACTTTTTCGAGTTTTTTTAAATTTTGCGCCAAACTGATCATAAATAATCGGTTCTGTCATGCTTAGGGCATCGAGAACCGGGCATTATTTAAGAACCGGTTTTTTCGATTCCAGTTTCAACTCAGAACCGGGTACCCGGTTCTTTCGGTTCTTTCGGTTCTTGTGATAATTTTTATTCGAATCGAATCGATGTTTTTCCTTTTGCACAAAAAAGACAAAGAATGTGAAAATTACCGGACTATCGCTTTAATAACGCACGCAAGTAAGTTTCTCCTACCCTACATGTATTAAAAAGACGTCGGCTTTTTGGCGGGAATTTGAGAAGTCAAGTTTCATTTTTGTTTTATTTTCCAAAACTTGTGTTTCTTCGAATGTTAATGTGTAATAATGGTGGATTATTAACCGTTAAGTGTTCGTGAACGTGCATAAGTGTGGGGAAGTGAAACAAAATTGGTTAACATTGCTTTTCAAGTTCTTCCAAAAAGTCCGTGTTGATGTTTCAGTAAAGGCCCACATCTTTACTGAGGCACAAGGGGAGGGGGTGGGATATTATATTTAAGTATTGTAATATGTATTTATTTATCTTATTTATCTGTAAACTTGAAGAATAATAATTACTTGACACTGGCTGAATGCACAACCGTGCGAAGCCAAAATAAAGAAAAAAAAAAAAAAAAAAAAAAGACGTCTTAACTACTTTTTAGGCGAGCTAAAAAGTTTGTTAAAGGCAAAGATACGCAGGAATCAACATTTGCCAAATAATAGAGAAGAGAAGAGAATTCAACAGCCTAGTAATCCTATGCTTTATTGATTACTAGCTGCTGCCCGCGGCTTCGCTCGCGTGGTACCCGGATAAAAAGTAGCCTATGTTAATCTCCAGCCCTCCAACTATCTACACACAAAAAAATCACGTCAATCCGTCGCTCTATTTTGACGTGAAAGCAGGACAAATAAACAAACTAATAAACACACTTTCATATTTATAATATGGGTACGGAATTACGGATACCAAAGCTCTGACTGTATGCAATTGGAGAAATTGTGGAATATACTACTGGAGATGGGAGCTCCTGAACACCTCGTCAGTATAATCAAAAGTACATACAGAAAACCGTTCTTACATCAGGTAGGGCACTGAATGCTCTAGTATGTTCCAAACCAAGAAGGGAGTGAGACAGCGTTGCATCCCATCCCCTGCTCTGTTTAACATTATATGAAGAGTACATATTTCGTAGGACCCTTGAAAACTGAGGGAAAGGTTTCCCGATAGGCGGAAAGAGGATATCAAAATTCAAATATAATTTCTTTAGTAGGACCGCTATGACCACTTTGAAACGTCTTAAGAGCTAGATGATTCTACTCTCGTAGAAACCTTCGGTACGCCGACGATACCGTTCTCCTAGCAACATCCGTGGAAGATATGGAAGAATTCTTCCAAAGTCTAGAACTTGTCTAGTCTGAGTCATCAGGGCGAAATCCAAAAAAAATAGTACTGGATCGTGCGGGGAAACTAATAGATGCCACCTGCAACATCTCAAGCATCGACACCGTTGACCAATATATATTTACCTAGCTATAAATACTGTGAGGATGGCAGCTGTGTCCCGAAGATAAAGAGGTGTATTGGAATGGCAAAAGATACAATGACCCCGCCTAAATAACATCTGGAAGAACAGAGGAATAGATTTCAAAACTAAGATCAGACTGTTACGGGCATTGGTATAAGTATTTAGTATTCCCTGTATTTATGTATGGAGTGGAAACGTGGACAATTCTGGCCAGAGAAAGACAAAGGATCGATGAATTCAAGATGTGGTGTTGGAGGCGACTGCTAAGAATACCCTGGACCGATATAACGCACCAATGTGTCGATCCTATCCCAGCTCCAAATTAAAACCCGATTGTCTACTTTAAGCCACCAACGCACTCATTAATACTTCGGCCACGTGGTGCGCAGAGGCGATGAAAGCCTAGTAAAACACAAAGTCACTACTAGACTTTGTGTTTTACTAGACTTTCATCGCGGTTGTAAGGGTCGCACTAGACAGAAACGGGTGGAGGCCGATCATCCGTTCCGAAGACAAACCCGAAACTGACCACGATCCTCAGATATGAGGGAACGATGAGAGAGAGAGGTAGTTTATTTGAACTTTGTAAGTAAAATCTTACAAAATTCTACAATAGGATCAAAAATCAGACAGGGAATTTATAATCACAGCTATAATTTAAATAATTTAAACAATTACTAATAACAAACAAGGTACACTATGCTGCTTGTACACACCTAAGAACTCGGCACGCTTTCGAAGAGAACTTTCTAAAAGAACCGAAAGAACCGAAAACCCGGTTCTTAATATTTTGAGAACCGGTTCTTGTTGCAGCCCCAAGAACCGGGTAATCCCGGTTCTTTCGGTTCCGGGTAAACCCGGTTCCTATGCCCTAGTCATGCTGAAGTCAACCAATTACTAAAGGGCTTTCAATGTGTGTTTGTGCTAGGCTCATAGCATTGAAAACCTTGACAGTAGAGGCTGTCAAAAAAGTAGGCAAAGTTAGGGCAACGAGCCTAACTTTGCCTGAGGTCCATATTTTCTGTAAAACTTGGTAAATCATATAGATTTTAATGCAGTTTAATCATATATTGAACCATTTATAGATTATATTCTCAATACTACTCCAAATAATTATATTTTAACTTTATATGATGGCAGGCAAAGTTAGGGCATCATTTACCGACAAAATGCGCCAAAAGTCAGGGCTGTCACAAAAAAGTAATCATCATCATCAGCCTATACAGTCCATTGCTGGACATAGCCCTCCTCCAATCTGCGCCATTTTATCCTGTCCATGGCTTGTTGCATCCGCGGCGCGGCGACCTTTGGAAAATCATCACTCCACCTAGCCAGAGGGTGTCCTACACTACTTTTTTCAAGTCGTAACAATAAAAGTAGGTAGGTACATAGATGGATAGTAAAATATTGAAAAAAAGTAACGAACATCTAACCGCTTTTATTGGTGCTAAAGTAGCAATGTCTTAGTTAAAAATACCAAAAGAAAACAGACGGGAGTGGTTTGAAATTCATAACCCTCATTTTGTTCTGTTGGTTAAAACTAAAACTGACAACCCTAGGGTAGGCAAAGTTTGGAAAACTTTATTCAAAAAATTGCGCCTAACTTTGCCTTCTCAGATATTTCTGTCAATAATCATAGTATTTAGATGAGATAATTGTGTTTCGAAAGCCGATCATATTTGCCAACTACTGTAAAGATATGAAAGACGTACCTCAAACCAGTTCCTCACAATGACATAATTTTGTGGGACAAGTCAAAAAATTGCGCGATTTCCACCGAAAACTTTTTGCAACTACTATGAAATGGCTGCCGTTATTTTAAAGTTAAATAGTGCAGTATTGGCTGTTTATGATTTGGGTTTCTACCAACGAACAAAAATAAGTGTTGTCGTGATAGGAAAATAAATATCGTACTTTTTATAATTTAGGCAAAGTTACCTACACTAGGCAAAGTTCGGGGGTTCTACGGTACCTACTGGAGTAAGGCATAGGTTAAAAGATGCGTAGCTCCTCGATTTACTAAGGATTTATAAATCCACCATTAATGAACTCAGAAGTGATCGGGATCCGAAATATTGACAACAAAATCCTGACGCTCCGTCTCACAGTATTATAAAAGACCCGAAAATCGGACATGCCCTTTTTATGATACTAATCGAAACATTAGGCTATTTTCAATACTAGAGTAGAACTCCCAGAAGTTAATTCAGCTTAGAACTTGAGTTATATTTTTTTTTAGAAAATTCTGGATTTTCAGAAAAAGGCGAAAATAAAAGAACTGCGTAACATATTTGTACAATTATTTCTAGGCCAAAATGGCATTATATACAGGGCACTTTATAAGCTAAACATAATAGATTTACCGATAACAGTAAAGTTTCTATGCTCAATTTTGTGATTTTCACGTTTTATTTTTTTTCTCATAAACCATTAGAGATTAGCGCTAGAAATCTTGCTGAAAATATACCTCGTAACTGTATTATACTTGTGAAAAAAAATCACACGAATATCTATCAGGACATCGAAGATATGACGTTTCTATGATTTTCAGTAATTTCTATGATATTAGGGTTGTTACAATAAGATGTACCAGAGAAAATTGTAAACTGATGGGTGAACGAAGCATGATTTTTTTTTATTCATATTCTTATACGTCTAGACTTCAAGAGTGACACTCTCTTTAGACTAGTTTGAAAATCAGTTAACAAAATTAATTAACTTTTAATAATTATTAACTTATATGTCCTAGAATTTTGCAATCAATTTTCACCCACTTCCACTGAAGCTATCGGGCTGAAATTTGGCAACCACGTTTGTTTCTCGTAACAATGCACAATTAGGTACTTAATGCTGCCATTTTTTATCCAATATGGTGGACGCTACAAAATGACGATTTATCATTTCCATTCCCTATGACATGGATATCAAATGAAAGAGCTTGACAAGCGAAACAAAATAAGTAAACTGACGTTATTATAAATCCAATATGGTGGACATCACAAAATGGCGAAATACAATTTCCATATGAATCCCTCTGATAATATGGGTAGCTATCAAATTAAAGGGCTTGATAAGCGAAACACAATAAGTAAAGTGACGTCATTCTCAATAAAAAAAAACATAGAAATAATACCCAGCGACAAATAACACTATCACACTAATATTATAAATGCAAAAGTTTGGATGCTTGGATGGATGTTTGTATATTTGTTCCTCTATAACTCGACAACCACTAAACCGATTTGGCTGAAATTTAAAATATAGATAGATAAATGACCGGGAATAGGACGTAGGCTTCTTTTTATCCGAGTACCACGCGATCGATGCCGCGAGCGGAAGATAGTAAAAAATAAAGTAAAAAGAAATATTTTATAAACAAGCCTTTTTAGGGTTCCGTACCTTAAAAGGTAAAAAAAGGAACCCTTATAAGATCACTTTCTTGTCCGTCTGTCTGTCTGTCTGTCTGTCTGTCTGTCTGTCTGTCTGTCTGTCTGTCTGTCCGTCTGTCCGTGTGTCACCATCGATTATCTCAGGAACGGGTAGAGCTAGCAAGTTGAAATTTATACCATATACTAAGGTCTATAGTTCCTATTGTGACTATAAAAATCAAGGTCCTGAGTCAACACTATAAAAAGATATAGGCAAATTTAGGTTTTCGTGAAAACTTGTGAGTACCAAAACTTACCTTAATTATCAACTTTTTTTATTTTTCGGAATTTTTCCTTTACTTGTGCTGGAAGACCTTGCTTGTAACCAAAATTGACAATTCTAGGTCAACCGGAAGTACCCTAGAGGTTTTGGGTCGAAAACCTAAATGGTAGTTCCCGTTAACCTAGAATAACGAAATTTGGCAAAAAGCAAGGTCTTATAGCACAAATAAAGGAAAAATTCCAAAAAGTTAAAAAAGTTGAAAATTAAAGGGTGTTCCCATACATAGTTGACGCCAATTAAAATTGTCCTCCGAGTTGTATGGGCGCTCATACAATTAAGCGGACTAGCTTAATTGGCACCATGGCTAGGTACGGAACCCTCGGCGTACGAGTTCGACTCGCACTTGACTGGTTTTTTTAAATGCTCAAAAAAGAAGAAAACAAACTTAACATTGAATTAAACCCATCAATTTATTACATTACACTATTTATTATGTTATAAAAGCTTATCACGCGATTTAACTGGGGAAGATATACCATAATAATTAGATACCTTACTTGATAATGACAACTAGATAAATCTCGTGACAAGCTTTTATAACATAAAAATGGTGTAAGGTAATAAATTGATCGGTTAATTTTAATCTAAAGTTTATTTTCTTCTTTTTAAAGCATTTCATTTAATTTAAAATGATTAGATTTTTTTTCATTTTTTTTTTTACTATTAATTTATTTGAAAATCTGTTCACTAAATATGAAAATCGTCGCTTTCTGTTTGAAGAGTCTGTGTGTCAATCACATCAAACTCTACGAGACTTGATTTTTCGATGGTTTCGTTGTAGCTCGCTTCTTCTGGTTGGCATGTCTCTATGTTGACATCAAGAGGCTTCAATAAATTTAAAACTTCAATGGGAAGTGGTAGGCGCTTTAGCTTTTTTAACCTTTGTTGAAGACTTTTATCTGATACTAATGGGTCAGAAGACTGTAATGCTCTGTGGAATAAATCCAACATGGTCTTTACGCGGTCTGACTTTCTACTATGATGTTCACGATCGTATCTCCAAAATTTATTCCGCGATTCACCCGCTTGCTCTGACAGAACACCTATAGGTAACGCTGAGTTTTCTATAATTTCTTTTCCATGAACCAATATTTTGTGTAAAGTTACTGTCATTGGATACCACTCATATTCTGTGACATATTTACTCGCAACCGAGTTTGAGAAATTGCCAAATTTATAACTGTCTACTGGCAATCCACATGATAAAACCACTAATATGATGTATAAATCATCTAACAACCACTGTGGAAGACCTAATATTTCAGCAAATGTATGGCGGTTTTGATCAGACAGAGCTGATCTCGCTGTATTGCCGTCATTTGTTGTACCAGAATTAGGCCGAACCACATCCACCAGAAGTCCTAATTTAGCCCTTACTTCTTGCTGTATCTTCTTCTTAGTGTTTTGTACTATTGCAGCTTCTGGAGAATTCTGCGTCACCCTCCACTTTTTTACTGGGTTTTTATAGGCTAGATGTAGCAAAAATTCTAGCACTCGTATCCATGCATGTAAGGGGCTTAATCCATGTTTCATGAGCAACTCATTTGTCGGCCGAGAATAAACTAAGTTTAAGTTATTAAATTCCTTTGAAGTGGCCTTGCAGAAAGGGCACCTGAGTTGTGACGAAGTATCAGTAATAATATTAAGAACTTTACCATCGATGATCGTTAAATAAAGTTCGCTTTTTGCTGATACTTTATGGCCTTTCGAAGTTTCTGCACGGCATAAAGGTAACTCCTTAATCTGGTCTTCAACAAATTTTTTTTCCGAAAGGATCAAATCTTTGGTTTCTTTACGATACTGTATATGGATTGGTCGACAGTACCTGTAAGATTGTGGAGCTGGATTGGACCAAAGAACCTGACCACATTCTGTTTTTATTTGCAATGGAATAAAGGTAGTTGCAAACAGGCTGCTTTCATCTTCTAGGCCTTGAGAGAAGCTTTGTTTATATAAAGATTGGCCTGTACTACCATCAAATCCCCAAGATCCTTCAAATATGCAGTTCAGTGTTTTTAAATTATTTTGTACACAGTAAAAGGTAATGGCCTCGTCGTACGACTGAATAATTCTGCTAAAAGTGTGGGAAATTAAGCTCGATAGAGAAACGAACGCTTCTCTTTCTGAAACTTCAACTGGAGAATCGGGGTAACATTGTTTTTTTGCCTCGTGAACGCGGTAGTATGGAGGAAATGCATTAAAACCTTTATCCTTAAGGTCTTGTTGTAAAAAATGGTATGTCTCAAATGAGAATTTCCTATCTATATATACAGCTAAAGCCTCTTCCGCAGTATAAGGCGTTGGAACGGATTTCAATTTTGCTGCTACTTTGGTTGGTCTTGTTGGACTTAGAAGGGTTGCATTAATGACATATTCTAGGTCTTTAGCTGTATTTTTGTTTAATTTATGTCCTTCTATTTCTACTGTTTCCCCAAAGACTTTTATAACTTTTTCGGCGGGCTCTTTTTCCAGTAGTGAAGATAATCGTTTTCTAGTTCTTAACTGTTGTCTGGTACTGAGTGTATTATATGGTAAACCACTTAACTGAGGATCATCGCTAAAATCAGGTTCAGAGCTTAGGCCAGATTTGAGCTGACCGGTAGTGAAATTGTCGCCAGGTTCAGTCTGATTAGTCTCGTAACTGGAGCCTGATTCTTTCTGGTCAGTTATGTTACTGGGACCAGGTTCAGGTTGAGGTGCCACATACATATGAACGCTACTAGGACCAGGAATATCGGAAGTGCCCCCTTGACGACTTTCTTTTTTATTTAATAAATCAGTAAATTCCTTTTTAAAATCAGTGCTTAAAATTTTGGTGTGTTTTCTTGTAAATTGTTCCCAGTTACGTCTGTTTTTATTATAATAATATAGAGAATCGAACTTTGAAGTAAATTTTGAAATAAATATTTTGATGTCTGTATCATTTTTATAGTCGTCATTGAATGTTAGAATATTTAAGATAGCAGCTGTCCGATCTTCTAAAGGCAAATCGGACGGTCGATTATTCTTGCCTTTTTGTTTAGCCAAATTAATTAAAACCTTATAGGCTTCGAGTCTCGTAAATTCAGTTTCATCTTCTCCTTTCGCACTTGCGGATACTCTCGGAGGTTGAAGAGCACCGGCTGTGGCATTATCCACAGCTTCATTGATCGCCACTCGTGGACTAACAAGAGGGTTGGCGCCCTCTTGCTCTCCTAACACTAAGTCAGCCGGTCGGAGCCCGGACAGACATCCCTCAGCAGGCTGAGTCAGGTCCTGCTGAGTCACCAGGTCAGACAACCTTCTCGCGAGCCCAAAGTTGCTTGTCCCTTTTGGATCCATCCCTCCCCATCGAGCTGCTACTCTTTGGGGGATCCGGGGGGAACGGCAGCTGAGGGACGGTGTGCCCTGTTAAGTCCGACAATAACTTCTCTCGTCCCGGGATCTTATTGTCGGATAACCAATGGTCTGACAGGGGGGGTAGCTTCTCCGCGCGTCCCTCTGAATAGCAGAGGGCGCAGTGGATGAGGCTGGGACGTGCTTGGCGTGCTTCCTCACGGCCGTCGAGTAGGCATTGGGAGTGGGTTCTTCCGTGCCAGCGCCCCGAGCTCGGAACTCCGAAGGGTCCCTAGGGCCTTGAGGAACTGAGGGCCTAGGATGGCCTTATGGCCACCCGGGCTGCGAGGAAGACAACCTCTCTAAAAAATTACCCTGGCGGACGTCCTCCGATGGTTTTGGGATGTGGGTGGCTTGGTGACTCGGTCGTGGTGGACCTTCAGGTCAGGTCAAGGTCGACTGACTTGCCTTGCCACCAGTCTCTTAACTATCTAAGGGAAGAAGCTGCTGAGGGGGAACGGAGCGAGGCCGGTCCCCTTCTAGCGGCCCAATGAAAGGCAAGTCGTGCGGCGCACCCGCAAGGGTTGTGCTGCTAGAACGAGCCTGTGGGCTGCATGAGGAAGAAAACCTCTTTAAAAAATTACTTCTGGTGGCGGAAACCTCCGACGTTGGGACTGGGCATCTTGGTGGCGGTCGGTTGGTGGTCGGTCTTGCCCATCGGCAGGCCGGCCAAGCCTTGTGTCCGTCCCGTATGTCTGAAGGAAGAAGCTGCTCAACGCAGCCGAGTGGAAGGGCAAGTTGCGGAGCACACCTGTGTGATGCGACGAGCCCTTAGCTGGGTTGTAGGAGGAAGAAAACCTCTTTAAAAAATTACACCTGGCGGCAGGACACCGGCCGCTGAGCGGGTTCGGAGCGAGGCCGAACCCGCTCGGGATGGGGGCGGCAACGGGTTGGTGGCAACATCAGCCCTATCCGCCTGCCCCGTGTGGGGGCGAGTGGTACCCCCTGCCATACAGGGGGCTTTTCGGGTCTGCGGGTGGTCGGGGCGAGGGCTCTGGCTGCTCACTATGCAGATCCCGGGAGGGCGGCGACACCGGGTTGGCCAGTGTCGTCGTGAGCTCCGCGCATGTGGCGTCACAGCCATGTGCGCGGGTGCCGGGCGTGGCTGTGGGTGCCATTACCGGGACTGTGCTCGAGGCAACCTGCAGGAGGGTCACCGGTGCGTTCCGTATGGAGATCCCGGAGTCCCTCATCTTGCAGAGAGGCCGGCCACCAGCTTAGTTTTTAGTGAGTCGGCCAGTGTTGGTCAACCTCACACACCCCAATTGCGTCCCTCGGCGTAGTTGGAAGTCTGGTTGCAGATTTTCTAAGCTGTAAATAAAAAAAAAAAAAAAAAGGTCCTGCTGAGGCAAAGTGCCACCATGGATCTTTAACGGCTCCATGGAGCCTCACCCCCGTTCCTCCAGAGCAAATGTTTTGAAATAGGGTTTTAGTTTTATTGCACCTAACGAGGGCGGATCCCTTCCCTACTTCACATACACCCTTTCATCAGAATAAGAATAATTTAGATTCTATTAAAAAGTAAGTTTTCTATTAAAAAAAATGATTTTTTAACACAAGCTTGTAATGGGTAAGGTTGAGCTGATTTTAATGAGCCCAAACACGGATGTTCTCGACAGAAATGTTCCATTGAACAACTCCTCACTTCATCATCAGATAGCTCGCTGTCACCATATTATTATATTGTAGTCGGAATTTGTCAGATATGCTGAGTTCCGAGTTTAAACTCAATCGGTCTATTAACTAAGGAGTTCTGTTGAACAGCTCCTGACTCCATATTGTATTGTCACTGAGAATCTATGAGTATGCACAATTTCTTACCTACTAAATGAAATGAAATGAAATATATGAAATTAAAAGAGATTTATTTATTTAGTAGCTAAGACAAATGAATAATTGGGTAAATTACTAACGCGGCATTAAATAAAAGCTTATAATATTTAATGTTGTTAGTTTAGGTATGTTTGACAGATAATTGAGTGATAACAACATTTGATATCACCAAAATTCAATAAAGAACAATGAACATTTTGGCATACCTACTCTTCCGCCATTTTGAGAAAACCTCGATCTTGCAGCCAGTGATGAAACATGTGTCAATCGATAGGGGAAGTGATTATGAACAAAATATATTCAGTACCTAATAAAATCTCGTAATCTTTATACTTTCCGAGATATTTGAGTTTGGAAATGTAAAAATTAAAACTTGAAAATGCTAATTATGCTGCCAATTAATTCAGCTTAGAACTTGAGTAATATTTTTTTTTTAGAAAATTCTGGATTTTCAGAAAAAGGCGAAAATAAAAGAACTGCGTAACATATTTGTACAATTATTTCTAGGCCAAAATGGCATTATATACAGGGCACTTTATAAGCTAAACGAAATAGATTTACCGATAACAGTAAAGTTTCTATGCTCAATTTTGTGATTTTCATGTTTTATTTTTTTTCTCATAAACCATTAGTGATTAGCGCTAGAAATCTTCCTGAAAATATACCTCGTAACTGTATTATACTTGTGAAAAAAAATCACACGAAAATCTATCAGGACATCGAAGATATGACGTTTCTATGATTTTCAGTAATTTGTATGATACTAATATCATTTTATTTAATTTTATTCAAATTTATTTTATTCAAATTTAAAATTTATTCAAATCAAATCGTAAGTTTTTGCAATAATTCAAAAAAACATCCCATACATTTTCTATGAAATTAGGAGTAGAAATAGAAATAGAAATAGAAATAAGTTTTATTTTCGTCACTATAGGTACGGTACAGGCATATAAATCAAAAATGTTACAGTGACAAGAAAATAGGGCTACCCCTCAGCATTTGCTCCAGCAGCGCCAAGGCTGTTAGAGCGCTGGTTTTAAACATTACAGTGCCACTTATTCGATGGTTATTAATTTATATTCGTAACTGCTGCGGCATGCTGGGAGGCTATTGTAAAGCCTTAGGCGCCTCAGAAAGAGCCGCAAGAGAGAATGGTATAATGTTTACGCTATAATGTTTACAACTACTAATTTCATAGAAAATGTATGGGATGTGTTTTTTGAATTATTGCAAAAACTTACGATTTGATTTGTTAAGTTACTTTGGGAGAAGTGTTCCTGGTGGTAAATAGAGTCGATTAAGACCAACTTGTTTTTTTTTTTGACAAATGTAATTTTTTAGGCTAACTGTACTTTTTTTCAAAAATCTAAAAATGCAATTATTTTTTTCTTCAAAATAAAACCGAAGTTTCCTAAGAACAAAACTTTCTAACTACAAGAGAAAAGGTAGCTACCCTTCAGTGACCAAGAACTTGCCACACCCTGTATAATGTTGTTATTTTGGGTACCTATGTTTGACAGATAATTGAGTGATAACAACTTTTAATATCACCAAAATTCAATTAATTTAATCAAGTTCTGTAAAAAAATCTGATTTGGATTCTCATTAGTTCACTTTTAATAAGTACCAACCCTAACATTAAAATTTTAAAATTCAATAACTCCGAAGTCCTACGTGTTACGCGTTTGATATTTTACAGGCAGGTTAACATAATACTAATGAATACGATACTGTAAAAATCAGGCGCTAATCTCTATAGACAGCTGTGAAAAAAAATAATTTCTAAATTACTACAAAAAAATTCATAACTTTCTTTGTTGTTTACCTAGAAATTAATTATACGTTTCCGAAAATAGTAGTTAGTTGATTTCATAGCATACTGTCATTGAAACTAAAAAACATTGCTTACTTAGAAAATTACAGCATTTCTTTAGGTTTTCTCTGGTAACCATAGAAAAAAATTAAAAAAATCATAACTCACGTTCTAAGCTGAATTAACTTTTGGGAGTTCTACTCTAGTATTGGAAATATCCTAATGTTTCGATTAGTATCATAAAAAAGGCATGTCCGATTTTCGGGTCATCTAAAATACTGTGCGTCTTTACGCTCCAATTCCAACGCAGTGTACAGTGCCACAAGTATAAGTTGGCGGTGGCGATTGGAGGAACTAAAACGGAAAAACGGAAAAAGAGTACTAAGATGCGAAATATCACTATACTATCTTATACAAATACGCAAATGATTAAATCTTTCTTACATATTTTCCCAAATTTCGTGGTATTTTCTGTACAATTAATTATATTTTTTGAACACAGTGGCGCTCAGCCGCGCCAAGTTATACTTGTGGCACTGTACGTAAACCTTTATTTACTGAACAAAAAGCTGAGACTGTCAGTGTCGGGCGACAGTCAGTGTCAGTGAATCCATTCAAAAAGTGACATGCGTGACGTGAAACGTCATAACAAACAAACGTGCGTGAGCGGAGCGACCGAACCTAACCTCTTAAAGTTTTGTGAAAATGGATGATTTACAACTAAATATAAGTGTCTCTACGAAGGTAAACATTGTGCGAAGTGTCGGCTTTTAGTATTTTCATTTATTTATGTCTAATTTGGTTCATTTTTTAGAAGACTAAAAAATCAAGCAAACCTAACAAAAATGCCTCTGAATACAAATTCGTATCCAAATCAAAGTTCGAAGGTAGAACAATCGCTAGAAAAAGACCACAAAGTAACGCATCTTTCAAAACACCCTCAGGGGAGCCTCCGAAAAAAGTGTCTAAAGCAGCACCTGCACAGGTGAAAACGCATGATTTGTCAACGAATTTGCTCGATTTGAGTGAAAACAAAGGTAAATTTCAAGGAAAAAGTTACCAAGATCTCAGTGATGATATAACAATAAAGCAGAAACCACGAAAAGGAGGTTGGATATCATCGTTGTTCAAGAATAATCCCACTGTGCCTCAGATCGGCCAGCGGGCTGTGAAACCTCTGGTTGAGAAAGTGTTTGCTGGGAAAGAGTTTGCAGATTTGGACATACATCCTCACAGTGTAGCTAACCTGCAGCAAAACATGGGGCTGAAAGAACTCATGACAGTTCAGCAGAATTCAATCCCAGTGATATTACAAGGAAGAGATGTTCTCATCAGGTCTGTATTATTTGATTTTTGTTTTGAGTGCCGTGTTGGCCGAGAGGATAAGTACCTCGACTTTCGATCCTAAGGTCATGGGTTCGAATCCCAGCTGTGCATCAATGGATTTTTCGATTAGAAAAAATTATATTCGCATTAACACGAGCTCTAAACGGTGAAGGAAAACATCGTGAGGAAACCCACGGCTTAGCCAGCCCCACACATATTGACCATGTCTTTCCTGTAGATATGGCCGGTTAAGCTGAGAGGGTGGTTTAGTTGCTGGGCAAGCCTACTCCATCTCAACATTGTCCCAGGCATTACAGTGTCCCTGACACTGTATAAATCATCTAGTAAAGATGTGAAAAAACCTAAAAAGGCCTAAGTTTTGATTTTTGACACAAGCTCTGATTGTGCTTGAAGAAAAAACAGTAGCTCTTTATCAAAGGTGTTTTTGTTGCTTAATCTTATCTTGTTTATGACATTCCTACTGTTTTCCCTAAAATTTGCAAAATGTTATGAAATATAATTGTATAATAGTGGTGTTAGAGAAAACCAAAGTTTCTTAATCTAATTTATTAAAGTCAAAACTGGTCTAACACTAGCTTTTTGATGCAGTATGATAGAATTACTTTTACATCGGCTTCCTATGGTGCCACATTTACTGAACCTTACCATAATTACCTAGGTCTCAAACTGGATCAGGCAAGACACTTGCATATGCATTACCCATCATAGAAAGCCTGCAAGCAATACGGCCGAAGATCAACCGACATGACGGCATCAGGGTGGTTGTGGTTGTGCCCACAAGAGAACTTGCAGTCCAGACCTATGAACTGTTTTTGAAACTAGTTAAGGTAAAACAATTTAAAGAGCAAGACAATAATAGTAATTAATAGTACTTTTCTATTAATTTTACTTATCTAAATCTATTTTTTTGTAGCTTTGATCTGTGTTATGTGTTGTTTTATTTTATGCCAATTCTGACCAATCCTGTCCTAGGGAAATTAAAAAAAAATCTTAATTATATTATCTGACTATTTAATTTGATTGGAGATCTGCCTTGTGCCTATAACCCTCTCATGCTCAATGAATTACTAGTATAAAAGAAACATTTTTGTTGTTAACAATAAACAATTATAAATACAATATTGTTTTAGCCATTTACGTGGCTGGTTCCTGGCTTGTTGAGTGGAGGCCAAAAGAGGAAATCAGAAAAAGCTATACTTAGAAAAGGGTTGAATGTACTGGTTGGTACACCGGGTCGTATTAATGACCATTTGAGGCAAACACAAGCATTGAATTTCGCTAAGACTGGGTAAGTAGCATCTGTACAAAATTAATATTTATTAGTTAACTTGTACCATAGAATAGATAATAATACTACATATAGAATGGCCACTGTCCCCCCTCACCAATCGTAGTTAGACTCCACTTTTTCATAGAGATTTCGTCGAGTGTCCGAGTGCTTGTACTTATATAATGTGTTTATAAATTAAATTGAGAGTTGTGGTAATTATTTTGCTAAATACAACTTCATTTTACTCTGCTGACTTTCAAGTCACGGGGTTATGTAGATCACGCGTTTCTATGTAGGTATGTAAGATATTCTATATAATCGCAATGCTCCTAAATGTCTGGATGGATTTTTTTAAATGAATATTTAGGTTGTTAATTCACCTAAATATCATCTTTATTGATGTATCTATTTTAGTTGTTTAGTTTTGGATGAAGCTGACCGTTTGTTAGACATGGGTTACGAAAAAGACGTAGCAGCTATTGTCAAAGCTATTGAAGACCATAAAAAAGCAGCCACCTATGATCCAATGGCTCTAGTGAAACAAAATATCGTGCGAAAAATAGATAATGAAGAGCAAAAAGAATCAGAGCTTAAAGTAACCAATCCAGAAGAACCAGTTAAACATCATTTGACTGAAGTATTTTTGTCTAAAGAGAGACAAACAATTCTACTGTCCGCTACTCTGACCAAGGTAACTAAACTTCCTTTTCTTTTGTATAAATATTTTTCGTCTCACTCATATTATCTTATTCCTTTCTGATTGGTTTAACTGAAGCATCAATTTGATTAGTTAACTGTGATTGGTTTAGATTCCTCAGAATTCTGCTCTATTTGAAATTGTTGTTCATAGGCTGTAGAAAACCTAGCGGGAATCACTATGGTGGACCCTGTGTTTGTAGATACGTCTGAGGGTAAGGCTTTGGTAGCAGATTCATTGAAACCACCACCGAATACTGCTAAAATTGATAGAGAACCTGAACATAAGGAAGTTCTAGTAAAAGAAGAACCTCCGTTAAAAGAAGAAAAACCCGCGAAGGATAATCAAGAAGAAATTAAAGTCGAAAGTAAAAGAGGTGAGACCAGAAATAAACTAGTAGTTCGCCCCGAACTGAGATCTCGCGCACCGTATATGGCCAACATTTGGACTTTCTTCTGACTACCCCTATAATTTCAAGTGCTACTACTGCCGGGTATGCCTATTGCGCTAGCTCTTCATGGTAAAAAATACTAGCATGCATGCAATACATAATGTCGTGTCTAATTTTTCATTTATTTCATATTTATGAATTCTCGTCGTATTTTTAAAAGTATACGTCCTAGAATAAAAATAATAACTATTTTAGAATGTACAAATAAAGACCTTTCATTTGACACCGCACTCAATATATTTGTTTACTTAACTTTTTTTACCCCAATTATTTTAATTTTTTATCAAAATTTTTTTATCATGAAAATAAATCAAGTAGCATCTAAAATCATTGCAAACCAAACCGCAACGATGCCACTCTCTTTTTAAGACCGACCAGTCAATGAGCTACGAAGACATCGAAACTCTATGAAACGGGAGCTCTTGCAGCTCTGGTTTCGTAGTTTTTGGTCTTTGGTCGTATTTCAAAAACTATACATCCTAGATTAAAAATAAAAACCATTTTGGAATGTACAAAATAAGCCCTTTCGTATGACACCCCACTCAATATATTTGTGTAACTTTGATAATTTTTTACCCCCTTGGGAACCCAATATCTTCACAACCCCTTCATCGATTAAGCTCATATGCTCCACCGTAAATTTCCTTACCACAACCTATTGACCTACCAAGTTTCATGCAGATTGGATGAACGGTTCGACAGTTATGCTCGAACAACAATTCGTGAAACATACAAACATACAAACATACAAACATACAAAGCAAAATCGCCCAACTTACCACTAAGATCTTCGCTCGCTTCGCTCGCTCGATCGATTATAAAAGCACGGTAGATGAAAAAGACGATAGATATGTCTTATTGGCGTATCGAAACATTACAACTAGCTCGTTCTAATTTTGTAAATTGCTATCCATTCCAAAGTTAGAAAACTAAATGAAGTTTTATTTCTGTGTTGGTATATTATTTCTCAATTAGTGTTTATTTTAGGTCTCAATGCCTTTAGTGGCTCAAATCATCTTGACTTATTCAATAAAGACAATGTTAATATCGATAATTCAACCACAATATTGAACACATCAAATAACACAGAAGACAGCGACAGCGATTCCGATTACGAATATTTCAAAGTGGCAAAAGAAAACCAGACTAAAAAGGAAACTGCTGAATCTAGCAATGAAGTAATTCCAACAGTTGCTGGCAACGTTTTTGTAGAAGCTTTGAAATCAGCTATAGTCGAAGACGAACTAATATTGCCAGCTACTGTATCCCAAACATTCCTAGTCGTTCCTATGAAGTTAAGGCTCGTAACACTATGCTCTCTTATTATCGAGCATTGCGTATTGAATAGAAAAGGCGGCAAAATGATAGTGTTCATGGCAACACTAGAAATGGTGGATTACCACTCGGAGCTGTTAGAGACAGTGCTGACTAAGAAAGATGTGAAGAAGAAAAAGAATGAGAACAAAAAGTCTAAAAAGAGAAAAGCGGATGGTGAGGTGAGTTATAAATCCAATGTGTTTTGTCAACAACTTTTTGCAGCTTACTTTCAGTTGATTAAGGGCTGATTTTTCAATCGATAAATAACTTTTATCTGAGGAATAAATATGGCGTTATGACATATTTTCAATACAATATCTGTCAAATCGCATATTTATTTCCTCAGATAAAAGTAATCTAGGTATTGAAAAATCAGCCCTTAGAATTTTAGATAGCTAGATTACATTCACAAGCATTGTTTAAGTGTGCATGAAAGCCAATAATTTAAGAGGTCAGAGCTTAATATGCGACACAACACAACTAAACGGTAATCATGTAATAAGCAACCCCCTCCTAAAAGTATCTGAGAATTTTCATGACAAAACTTGAATTAAAATTGTTATTTTTCTAATTTACAAATAACGAAAAATTATTCGAAGATTCGCATTAAGTCAAATAAAATTGTGTACTTATGTTTTTTAGTATTTACCTTCCTAATCCTGCATGACGATTTACACTTTAATACATTCCGATTCGAAGATTTTCTTCGAAAAGTGACGTTTCTACGCTGAAAGAAACTTTTCGAAGAAGTTCTTCGAATCGAATGCAGTCGAATAATGTGAATCGCCATGCTGGATCCGTTGGATTGTTTTTGAATAATGTTTTCTCTTCCTATTATTGTGTTCTTAATATGGTGTGCAATAAAGTTATATTATATTCTATTCTATCATACCCGCTACTGTGCGAATTATAACTAGCGTCCCGTAAAAAGAACGCTGGAGGAAAGTTGAGGGGGTGTGTTTTGTCTCATATTTGCGCATGGGTTACCTATTCGCAAACATGAGACAAAACACACCCCTCCACTTTCTTCCAGCGTTCTTTTTACATGACGCGAACTATAACTTGCTATTCATTTTTAGGACGACAAATCCTCTGATTCAGAGTTTGAAATAGACTACGAGGAGCCAGCGGAAGGTGGATTAGTGCCGGTGGACGTGGAAATATTCAGCCTGCACGGTTCTATGCCGCACGAGCAGAGGATAGAAGTATTTAAGCAGTTCCGTGCTGCTAAGCACGGCGTACTTATATGCACTGTAAGTATTAAAAAATATTTAACTTAAACAGCTTAAAAAAATTAAGAAGTGCTAACCAATCGTGCACACTAACGGTTCCGTGCTACTTTTTTTTTTACCTTTTTTTGTTGACAAAATAAAATCGACAAAATGCGAGTTTTGCTTTGTTTTCACGTTTTGTACATTAATACTAAAAAGGAACTAAGTACCTATTATTCGATCAATATTATTTATTTATATTTGAGTTTTTTACATGTTGGCAAAAACTATGTTGCCAAGGGTAATTTCAACAGTCATTTTCCCCGTTTTCACGCCTAACTTAGGCCTTAACATTTTTACTAGATGATTTATACAGTGTCAGGAGGCAATCTTTGCCTACACTTACACAAGACACTAGTGCCTGGGACAATATTGAGATGGAGTAGGCTTGTCCAGCACCTAAACCATCCTCTAAGCTTAACCGGCCATATCTACAGGAAAGACACGGTCAATACGTATGTTTCAAGCCTAGAAAAACTTTAATGGCAGGTTTAACTTTTAGATTCAATATACCTAGCTTGGAAATAATTTTGCTGAGGCGGTCATCAAATCGCACCTAGTTCTCTATTATGTCGCGAACAAAACAAAATTACTTTTTTTATATCATCGACCTCAAAGTTCAATTACTAATTTATTTTATTCCTTCTTTATTCTCAGTAACAATGAGGACATCTAATAAAGCATTGGATATTTTTAATTAACGTCTAATATTAATCTAACAATGCCACTGGTGGGCTAATGATTGCGTTTTAACTGTGGAACCTACTTACTGATATTTAATCTGTGCGGTGCTACAGTCACCGGCAAAAGTACTCAAAAGTTTGGACTAATTTCATCTCTTATAGATCTATCCTAGAAAAAATCTACAACTAAAAACCTATTGATACTACTCGCTCGATATACCCGTACATGTCTTTTTTTTACGTGCCGAATCGTAACTAGTCATTTTTTGCACCCGGTGCCAGAAAAATGCCTTTGAAGCCTTTGGAAAATGCTTTAATCTTACCAAGCTTTTTACATATTTATTTACTTCAATCAGTGAAATGGAAAATAATCCAAGGCTTGGGCGGTACTCTTGTCGCCCACAAAATATCTCAGTTTATTGTTATTTTTATACGATTCTGAAGAGTAAGAACTTCTCAAATAGTTAAGTACGTCTCAAATATTTAAGTAGCGTTTCAGTATTCGGGCGTAAGAGTTCTTAAGATCCTAGAAATTGTTATATATACACGTGTATCCTATATTATATATTTATCACGTAAATTACTTTATTATTTTGCCCGACGACGACGTTTCGACTGGATTGCACCAGCCTAGAAATTGTGTTTAGTTTTGTCATTGAGTGTACTAGGTACACGGTACCGGGGCGGTCACCTTTGTGTAGTATTGTTACGCCTTTGGCTATTAGCGCGGCTTTCATGTCGGCGTGTCGGCTCGGGAGCTCTCGTCTCGATTAAATACCTATTATCTTTATTTTTATCTATCTTATAACTTTACACATCTCACACAGTAGTAGAGATTGTACAAGCAAACGAATGTTGCTTTTAACGTTCACATATTGTGGCTATTTCGCTTATTTTTTGGTGTAAAAATGTAAAAAAAAATTGAGATTGTTTCGTACGCAGAGCACTTCGAAATTCTTCCTATTTTTGAACAAGCAAACAAACTTTAGAAAGTTCTATAAAGAACTTGATAATTTTCAATGATAGAGTGTGTCTAAACAAGCAAATATTTTTTGGACCTGTACGGAAAGTTATTGATATCCGTGGGATTCTCCATTCGGGTGAACTCGCTGCCCTCAGCTAGTATTCAGATAAATCTAAATGAGGTTTTTTATTGTTTGGTTATTCTTTTGTCCCACGATGGAAAGGAAAAGGCATGCGTTTCAGGTGAGAGGTTGTTTGTGTGTTTGTGTTTTACTCATAGTGATTTTTACTTTTATATCTTTTGGCTCCGACTATACTAGTTTACAAAAGAGATGTTCTACTTCCAGAATATTATGGCCAAAGTTTCAATGACAAATATTCGAGTTAAAATATAAATATGTATTACTAGGATGTGGCAGCTCGTGGCTTGGACCTGCCTCGCGTAGACCTAGTGCTGCAATACTGCGTGCCAGCATCGGCCACTGACTATGTGCATAGGTGAGAATTGTTTACTCATTTCAAACTCGAACGAAAGATCATGACTGTATTTCAGATACGTATAAGTACGTGACAGTCACTCCCTCATACATTACATTACAATATTCATGGCAATTTTTTTCCATTTACTTACGAACTACTTAAGAAGCCCATAGGTACTGACTGTACTGTATGTAGTCGATGGTGATAGAGAGCTTGTCCTAAGATCTGAGATAGTCTGTTTATCATGTCTGAGAATACAAAAGTGAACCTTTTTACGGATGGTTTTTTCGATGTGTTCTTTCACCATCCAGATCTCGTCTTAATATCAGAGATGATCTGTCTTTTTTTTGTAAATGTATTTATTATATTAGGTGTCCTCAAATAGTTTTGCAAACAGGGTAGGTCGGACCGGGCGAGCGGCGCACGTCGGCGCGGCTGTCATGTTCCTACTGCCGAGTGAGGCGCAGTATGTCAGGCATCTCGAACAGAAGAGGATAAGGTAAGTTTCAGCAGCGATTTCTCTAACACTCATTACTGCTCAATACAGATAAGGGCGTCTTGTGTTCTTCGCTGGAGAGGTTTTTGTGACCCGTAACACAGTCATAACCTTTTCAGACGAAGTTAATTGTGGTTCTAAACTATTCTTAAAAAATGCCTCTTGTTACATTGATACGTATTTGTTTTCAGCTAGTCACATGATAAAACTCAACATCTAAAGTGGTTAGAAATCCGTAGAACCCTTATTTTTGTCACCTCTCTTTTTCTAACGGCAGTAAACAAATGTGAAGATATTTCCGTATTCAATAGGTTACGTCAATCAGACGAGACGCAAGCCCTAGAGGCTCTGCGCACAGTTGCACCAGCCGCCGCCACCGTCCAGCGCGCCGCCATCGCCGTGCAAGCTCGGTTGGAAAGCACGGCTCAGAGCTCCAAGGAGTGGCTCGCACGGGCTAGCAGAGGTAACACTTTGTACCAGTATTTAGGGTATAGCATCAAATGGAACGGGGGGGAGGGACGAGATGGGGGAGGATCGAGCAGCAAAACGTGCTTTCCATGGAGTGCCGATCGGACGGCGACCAGTCGGCCGACCCAGATACAGGTGGAAGGATGAAGTGGGGAAAGACCTTCACTCACTTCATATGTCCACGGACTGGACGGAGGCGGCGCAAGACAGAAGCCGGTGGCGTTCTATTGTGTCGGAGGCCAAGACCCACTTTGGGGTCGACGCGCCAGGATAGTAAGTAAGTAAGTATCAAATGGAATGCAAGACCTGGAGGCCCTACGTATAGTGGCAGAGTCCAGCGTGCCGCCATCGCCGTGCAAGCCCGGTTGGAAAGCACGGCTCAGAGCTCCAAGGAGTGGCTCGCACGGGCTAGCAGAGGTAACAGTTTCTTTGTGTTTCATGTGAAGTCTATAGAAACCGTCTCGTCTGATGCAGTCTACAATGTAGACTCCTCCACTGAAGAGTAGCCAGCAGCTCTGCAACAGTATGAACTCTGTCATCCAAGGCTTGTGTCTCGTATTAGTCGAGACGCAAGCCCTGGAGGCCTTTCCAGCATGTTGACTATAGCATCTGACGGAACTTAGGCTCTGGACCGCAGAGCTCTAAGGAGTGGCTCGTACGGGTCAGCGGAGGTAATCCATAAAAATAAATAGTAGTTCGCCCTGAACCTAGATCTCGCGATGTTGACAGCTCCCCGAACTACAAAGACTGCGTCCCCTCCTCCCTTTTCGAACAAGGCAAATTTCTCAAGTCAACCAATCTATCAAACAACAAATTTTTATGCAGCTGAAATAAACTAGAACAAGCAAAACTTAATCATAATCATAATCATAATCATAATATATTTACTTAATCGTCAAGTTGCCATTAAAACCTTAACCAATAAACCAAAATAACATTTTGCCAACCAAGTTATTAAATTGGCTGACTAAGGAGGAACGATTCTCCTATTGTAACCTTAACTATCGTTTCTACTTATAAACTCCTCTCAACTTCTGTCAGAAGTTAAAAACCGTTTAAAATAATAACATCCTTTTCTGTTAAATAGTGACTAATAGTGACAGGCAGGGCGAATCTTGAGCAGTGTTTAAGTTGAGAGGCATAGGCAAGGCTGTTAATTTTTACTAGATATTCCAATTTAAACGATAAATTTCCTCTCAGCGTACACATCATGGGTGCGTTTCTACGCGGGCTACCCGCGCGAGGTTCGCGAATGGCTCGACTCTAGGAACATCCACCTTGGACACGCGGCTAAAGCTTTCGCATTGCGCGACACGCCTGGCGCGCTCGCTCGACGCTCCAAATCCGACCCCAAAATGAAGAGGGAGAGACCGGTGAATAGGCTGACGGTGCATGAAGAGGAAGAGAAGAAACGACCTGGGTAAGTGATGTATGGATCATGGGAGTGTTAGTGTGATGTGAGATCTCTACGTATCAATCACTTACTCGTTTATTTTACCTACACGAGGAAAGATTTTTTGTTTTTTTGTTTGTAACGAATACACTCCGAAGCTACTGGACCGATTTAAAAAAAATATTTTTGCATTTGATAGCTAAACTCTTAAGGAAGGTTATAGGCTACTTTTCATCATCATCAAATACATAGATTTCTTAACTCATTTCTTTTTGTACCTTTTGTAAATAAATAAATATTTCACTTACAAAGTTTTAACCATTAAGTATAAATAAATAAATAATGCTGGACATTTCACACAGCATCATGTAGCCCTAAGCTAAGCAGAGCTTGTGTTATGGAAACTACGTGACTGATATACTACTTATATACATATTTTTTTTGTAAATACATACGTAATATACATAGAAAACACCCAGACCGGAGACAAATATTTGCAGATCATACAAACATTTGTCCCGCGGCGGGGATCGAACCCGCAACCTCTTGCGTCACAGGCGGGCCTTCGCCCACTGCGCCACAGAGGTCGTCATGCCACAGAGTATGCTTTCGACTATTACGTAATCCCTAAGGATTGGAAACTATTTGTTTGTTACAGCTTCCCCAAAGTAAAGATGGGCTTCAACAGTCGCGTCGTAAACAAACAAACCTCCATGCACACCGCCAGTGAGTTCGACAGTGGACTGCCCCCTCTGGAACCTTCGAACAAGAAGAAAAAGAAGCATGCATGAGAAATAATCGATATGTTCTAGGTAAATCAATTCTTTTCATTATTTTTTTAAACAGCATTGACAGATAGTTTCAAATCCATTTCTAGTATCATTGTAGTACTTTTCTAGTACCTTAATTCATGTTTTATATCATGATGGCAAAGATGCTTAAGTAAATTTTTGAAACAGATTTTTTTTTGTGTGCATCGTTATGCAACTCCTTTTAAAATAAATAAAATATTTAATTTTATAATAATTTGTAGACCATTTAAGTCCCACTGAGATCTCAGTCATTGCATTTTCAACTTACGCTACCTAAAATGTTTAAAATGTATAATACAGAGCAAAACGTACTTCATGAAATAGAAGACCATAGTTGAATAAATATTAGTATGACTATTTATATTTTATTAAAAAGGAACGCACAGCACATAGTACAATAGGTATTTTTTAGAACAACGGAGTTTCGTACAGGTAGGTAATTTATATATTTAATTCGTTGCTGAAGATGGATAGACCCTTATCTAATTGAATATTATTGTACAGCATAACTGTAAATAAACTAAGACTAATATCACTGTAGTTTCATTAAACCCCGTAATAGATCAGTTTTTGTCCGAGAGGTGAGCTTAAATGAAAGATGGAGTCCGTCCAAAATTCTAATCGCGATCCAGCTAATGGAAGCGGGCGGCTACCGTTTTCATATTTCTGAGTCACGAGTGACTCGAATGAAAAATGATTTTAAACCATTACCGTGCCCCGTCCGGCCTTTTGATATTTAAATTTTTTTCAAGCGGCCGTCATTACGGCGGGATGATTTGCGAATTTTGCCCTAACTCGCGGTTTTTATCGGACTGAACGAGTTTTTTGTGTTCTCATTTATCGTGTTTTTATTGCTGCATAATGACAAATTAAAAGAGTATTGTGGGGAGCTTTCATGCCGCGTTCCCGCGCCCATTCATTGAAGGGATGTCTTTACCGAGGCTTTAGACATATTAATCGTTGACGTTATTCATCGCTTTCATTGCTATCAAACAAAGTATTACTGATACCAACAAAATATACTAACTAACCTAGACTAGACAGTCCAAATACTTACAAAGATTTTTCTGAAAATCGGTGACTCGTCTGAAAACCGTTGTCTATATAAGTCGTCTGAAAATCGTCGCCCCCGGCCGTTGATCCCAACTTCTCTCAATAAACAGTAGATAAATAAACACTGCATTAAACAGCAGATAAATAAACACGTAGGTATAGTTGTGTGGCACGGCTTCGCGCGTCATTACCCGCCACATTTACATGGCGGCCGGCGCCAATCCTCGTGAAAATGCCTTTTCATTAGCATCAGCTCTGCTGAAAAATCGTTCTGGCAACCATTCAGCCGCCGCGTGAATTTGCAGTGAATTATCTATATGCGATGCTGATGGGAAATTGTTCAGGTGAGATTTTTGTAATGCAAATAATAATGGCAGTGACATAATGCCGATAATACATCAAAGTAGGTATTAAAGTCGACGCCTACTGTGTTCAGTTTAAGTGTACATAAGAGGAATTATGTTGCTTAGTTAGTTTATCTATTTAATTACGAGTTTCATAAATTATGTTTTTGAAATCGATTTGGATATTTATTTACAATTTAAAGTTATTACAGTCGTTGGGTACAATATCGCTATATAAAGAGTAAATGACTTATTCAATAAAAATATATTTTCTAAAGATTGGATAGATTATCGCAATTTATTCTTGACTTCTTGATTGATGTGGAATATCAGATTAAATAAACGGCTGCTAGCTTTCGACGGAGAGCTCACAAAGAGCCGAGTCAATTCGGTAGTACAATAAGGCAGCGTTGGCCACCCGGTTACTACTCAGATGAGTAGAGCGAATGCTAGAGTGCCTACGATAGGAAAGCTTCTTTGAGGAAATGTAAAATATCATTAACTCACATCTGAAAATAAATCTATCATGTTATTAAAATACGATTTTAATCGATCCTCCAAAATTACTCCGAATGTGTTGGTCTTTCGAGCCGGATGCAAAAAGTAAATCCAAATCTTGACTTCAATTTGGATCTAATAAAAACTTACCTTGATGGCTTAGGAATGCGGGCGTTTGAATGTCTATTTTTATTCACACTGTTCTATTTGAATGCTAAGATTATGTATCTGAAAATGATTATTTTGTCACGTTGTCTAATGTATTTGATGATACCCTCTCGCACAGTTGCTCTATGCTAGGCGGCATCAAACGCGCCGCGTCACGACCCACCGAATTATAAGCACAAAGCGCCGTTGATACCGAATATTCCATATAAATATTGAGCTAATCGCCCTTTCAATGAGCGGCCCGCTTTTTATTAATAATTGATCGAAGCTACGAGTCATGCGCTTATTGTGAGGAACATATTTTTTTGCTGTTGAACAACTCATTAAAGGCAGCGAGCGGTGCGGTGTCTGAGCGGCAGCGGAATCGCTCTTACATTGAATAATCATCTGGAGGTTATTTTTTAAGAGTAAGTTTAACTTTCTAAATTAAAAAAAAAACCGGCCAAGTGCGTGTAGGGCCACGCGTAGTGTAGGGTTTTGTAGTAGTCAACAACAAAGCAACTACTTCTACTATCTTCGTCACTTTAAAGGATTTATTCTAAGGATTTTGTATTTGGTAAGTACAAAATTATCCAACACCCAAGTTCAACGACTGCTAAACTAATAAAGTTATCACTTCATGAAATACCTACACTGTCATCATGAATTTTTCAATGCAGCAATAGGGAACTCCCACAATTTTTTTTTATGATTTTATACGATAGGTTATATCGTCAAATAACCGTAATAAAAATTCCAGCGCCGAAAAACTAAAATTTTATAACAATAATAATTTTTAAAAACCAACATTTTCACGCATCTGAAACACGATTATTATTGTTGTCACAGATTACTGTTGTAGTAACAATTTGTGAACTTTGACGCGTGACGTCAAATTGATACTAAGTACAACAGTAATCTGTGACAACAATAAGTTCGAGTTTAGGAATTGAAAAAAATTAAAAAAAAAACTTATCTATGGATCGTTATATCTGACTCGTCCTTGACTCGTCTTATGAACTCGTGTCGTCACATCCTTTCACATCCTTTTCAAGTATTTTGAAATTCCTACTATTTATTGCAATTTTTAAAATTTATTTCCTAATCGAAAACGGTTTAATATTAAAAAATAATTACACACACATACCTCTAAAGCAACAATGTTCATAATAAAATACATTTAACCCGCTTTTGAATCAGACGAATGTTCCCTATTTCTCTTTTAGAGGGGGCGGGGTGGGGGGGGGGGGGGGGACGAAGACGATGACGACGACGACTTTGTATTACCTAGAGTTGTTGTGGGAGACTGCGGAGGATTCAGACTAAAAAGACACTAGTATTTTTATAGGCCAACATTTATTCCAATATTATTATTTGTAGTAAAGTTGAGCTATGTACCTAAGTATAGCTAGTTTACAGCGATCTTTATTTTACTCAACTTAATTTTGTCGGGTTATGTAAATACCTAAGTGAAATATTAGTGCCTGTAAAGAATTATACACTTAACAATTACATAACAATTACACGTTTATAGCTGAATCCGTTTCCGCTTCCGCTTATCAAAGAAAACACAGCCGTAAAGTCGAGGGCATATGACGGCGCGGAGGGCGTATGAAACTCGCACGAAACTAATTTTCGATGAGCTCAGGATGCAACAAATAATTCGGAACCAATTTTTGTTTGGCCATCGGATAGGATGGCGTTTTTCTGCGGATAGGTGACCAGCAGATGGTAATGTCGGGCTAACTATTAATTAGTGCAGCTTTAAAATGGTAATATTTGGAGGTAGGTAAGTATAAATAAATAATAACTTTAAATAATAACTTTATTGAGGACACAATTCCGCAATATAATCTAGACTACTTTTCGAATTACAATGTCCTACAATCGGCGGTCTTATCGCTCGTGGCGATTTCTTCCAGACATGGATATATGGAGGTATGTTATAAATCTAAATTTTAAAAATCGTTTAAAGACTGCTTTGAGAATCTAAGTTTAAGATAGGAATTATTATAAATACCTATTAAATCTTAATTTAAAAGATTTGTGTAGGTACCTACTTATTAAAACAGTAGACCTCCTATTTTGATGTCTAAAAACTACAAGACTATTCGGATTCAGCTATACGGTTCGCTCAATACTTACAAAATGATTCTGTCCTGAAAAGTGCCCTTTACGTGTATTGAACAAAAATGATGTAATTATCTTATATAACTTATTAACAGCTGATTATAACCCGCCCAAAAATGTACTTAAGTGATAGTTAGGTAACACTATTCCAATATAATGAGTGTTACTTAGGTATAATCTAAAGACAAACAAATGACATAATCGGCTTGAGAACTCGTCAAAGAATCGAGTGTAATCCTATTATATTTTCTAGGCCACCTTTATGTAGAACGCAGACCACTGCCGAGACAAAACATAATAAAAAAAGGCATCTATAATTTAGTTAGGCTGGATTCGACCAAACTGGATTAAGTTTTTACTCGAGAGTAAACTACTGTTTGTTTGAATATTTTGACACCTTATTATCCAGGGGCCCTAGCCATATTACACGATCTATCGTCGCTGTAGACCGATCTATCGTCGCTGTAGAATAGAACACTTCAAAATGTATAGGAATTGACGTTCTGACCACGTGACTCATCTACTTGAAACGTCAAATCCTATACATTTTGAAGTGTTTCTATTCTACAGCGACGATAGATAGTGTAATATGGCTAGGGGGGCAGGATAGTTTGTAGATATGCACATAATAAAGTTCGGTTGCGCTTCGAAACAATTGTATACTTATCGAATAAAGGCTGGATTCGACCAAACTGGATTAATGATAATTATTATTACGGGATTTTATCGCGTACCTTTTATTTATTTTGTTTCCCGACGTTTCGAACACGTTGCAGCGTTCGTGGTCACGGGATGACTGAAGTACTGGAGCTACCGCCGTGAATTGAGAGTAGGATCCACGACTACCCCCAATTCGTCTTCAGAATCAGAAAAGTCCTCGTTCACACTACGACACACAACACTGACGGTGTCAGGCTGACGTACAGTCGGACCACCACGAACATACTTATTAATTACTAGCTGTACCCGGCATGCGTTGCAATGCCACGTGAAGTGAAGTAAAAAAGTGTTTGGTTTTATATTCTGTACATAAACAGATTTTTTTGGATTTTAAATTAAATAAGTTTGTGTCATGTATCCCCGTCCCGTCCCGTCCCGTCCCCGTCCCCGTCCCCATCTCCTCCTCCCCCTCTCCCCCTTCCCCTTCAGCTCGATGTCACCATATCATTACATTATATTGGAAACTTGACAGATATGCTGAGTTCCGAGTTTCAAATCAATCGGCATATTTACTGAGGAGTTATGTTGAACAGCTCCTGACTCCATCCTCAGATCAGCTCACTGTCACCATATTATTACATTGTACCTAGTTGAAACTTGACAGGTTTGCCGAGTTTCAACTCAATCGGCCTATTTACTGAGGGGTTCTGTAGAACAGCTCCAGGATTCCATTATCAGATCCTGACCTGATCTGAGCAAGACACCACCTTTCAATCAAAAAAATAATGTTCCAAATCGGTCCAGGCATCTTCGAGTAATAAATAATCGAGTACCTCCTTTATTTTGAAGTCGGTTTAATAAAAAAATGTTTTAGATCACGCGTAGACTAAAGTGACTGCCGCGTGTTTTCATCAGCGCGATTCAGAAAATGGTCATTTTTAGTCCCGCCATCTAGTTTTGATTTTTTTCAAATCCAACTGGTACGTCCAGAGATTAGCGCGATCAAACAATCAAACAAACTCTTCCGCTTTATTATATTAGTATAGATTAAAGATAAGTATAGATTATTTCCAACTTTTCAGATCACCGGGTTTTTTAATTTTTTATTAATATTTTTTTTGGAGACACACAGCGCCATCTAGCCCTAAACTAAGCAAAGCTTGTAGCTACTATGGGAACCAGATATCACAATCTGGTTTCAGCTAGCTCCAATAGATGTCTCTATGTCCTTTGTTCTCGAAAAAACTTTAAATTTAATGATTGAAGTTGTCGTATTTAATTACTTACTTGTGATAAGAGTTTTTTAATAATATTGAAACTCATGCAAAAAGTTCATTGTAACTTGGATATGCTGGGTAACTGTGGGACTTTAGTTCAGAACAGAACTATGCTGGGTAATATATGACTCATCTCAGAAATGACTTTACCAATTTTTATGCAGTTTTCACTGTTGTATTGTGGTAAGCCTGGGTCATTTTTTAGTGTTAGTTTCATCAAAATCCGTTCACAAATAAAAAAGATACATCCTTTTTTATATTATTTTTTTACTAAAGTCACAGTACATTCTTTAAATGGACATATCTTTTTTATTTGTGAACGGATTTTGATGAAACTAACACTAATAAAAGGTCCAGACTTACCACAATACATCAGTGAAAATTGCATCCAATTCGGTTAAGCCATTTCTGAGATCAGCGCGAACAGCGAACAGAGAACTAAAGTCACAGATTACAGCACTTTTTGCGCTCTAGATCGCGCTTACGAAGTGTTTTGAGGCTCTAGGGTTATATAGATCAAAAACTGACTTCACTTAATTGAATACTTATAAGTTTGGGCTTAGACATCATTCTTATTATAAGTATAGATAGGATTCCACGCAGACGAGAGACGAAGGAGACCATCACGATGGTGGTTTTCGTCTCAACAATTGTATTTCGAATTAGGTAGGTATGTCGGCTAGTTATTCTGGAGGAAGATGCCTTGCTCGAATCCAGCCTAAGTCGGTTAATTACTCTGGAGTAAGATGACTTTTGGTCGAATCCAGCCTTAATCGAATAACACGCACACGATTTATTAAAAAAAACATACTTAGGTATTACCTAGGTATAACATACGAAAAGTCCTAAAAATTAGAACAACCAGTTGATCTGAGAAGCAGGATATTGATGAAGAGATTTCTAACAATACAATTAGTTGTGAATACCTCATCTAAGATGAAATAGGTAGGTAGGTACCTATATAAAAAATTCATCACACCCCACATACATCGATTATATTCTAGGAAGACCTCTAAAGAAGTAATGAATGATGTTAGGTTTACCTATTCGTATAGTCGTATTGATCATTATACGGACTAAAATTGAAGGAAAAAATGTCATTTTTCCTTCAATTTTGATTAGTTTTGATACGTTTTACGTCAAAATTGAAGGAAAAATGACATTTTTTCCTTCACTTTTAGTCCGTATAATGAGCAATACGACTATAGATAGATGTAAAAAATCTTTCTCTGAATTCTACGTAAATGCAGCCTTACCTATGTGTCGTCACTTTCGGAAGCGCTTGTTCCGTTTATCCCACTTATTTAATAAAACATTCCCACACGTTTTTATAAAACAATATCTTTTAATTTTCAAGTTATTACTTATGACTAACGCTTAGGTTAAGTTAACAGTTACGCGTGAGAACTCGGCTAAAAGTTTATGTTGTCTGTAATTTTTGAAAACTGTGGACAAAAAACATGCTTAGTTGTAAGCATGCTATCTCCGAGCTGAGATATCTTAGATCTCCAGTTATTGAAAGTCTGTGTTTATGTATAAGAAAATTTTTAAGAACACATTTTCATCTTATCTCCAAAATAAGATGCAAAATGTTTTTATATTTACCTTTCAATTAGCAAGGCTTTAGAGAATGTTTTTTTCTTGTCACTCTCCTGTCAATGAAAAAAGATAGCAACAGATTTAGCAACCGCTTGCTCTATTATATATTTATAATAAATAACGAGGGAAGTGTTTTGTGAATTAGTGAATTTGGTATTGATGGGCACAGCAGCGTAAGCGCAGTGTCATTGTTCGAGATGCGACCGGCTGATAATCGTTATTGTTCCGCGGAAACCAGCATTCACTCCATTTAATATAATTGAGCTGAGAACCCTTATCAGTTATAATTGTAACGCTTTACACCGACCGACAATACCTATGTAATAGGTATTTGCAGATTGTCCAACACGCTTACGAACTGTGATTATGTTTTAGTTAATGTAGGTGCGACATCAAAACCAAAAGGTAACTTATGTGCACAAGCAATTCTGATATAATATCTCACTAACTAATTGCATGTAGCATGTATTTATTGTCATGTTTGAGCTTTGAAAAATAACTATCCTTAGATGCCATTTTCTTCTACGGATCTTGAACACTTATAGAAGTCTGACTTAATTTCTACTTAAACCCATTTACTGATATCTTAAAATAACGGCTATAATTCTACGGGCAATGATGAGCATCATTTCATGTGAAGTAACTGCCATAAGCAGCTTCATTTCTGTGACTTACCTACACTTACCTAGAAAGCGACCATAAATTTGCGCAAAAAAACACTCATTTAACGGATGAAACGCATCATAGCCAACATAATCTACCACTAAACAATGAATAAATACCAGAAACAATGAATAATAAAACACATAGTCAGTCAATATGCGATATCTAATGACGTGGAAACCCATTCCAGTAGGTAGTTATTGGGCACGCTGGACCACATCGGTCTACTCGTTGCACTCGTAGACCTGTGGTCCAGCTGCCCAATAACATTTCGTGGTCCAGCTTGCCCAATTACTTTTTTGCGGTCTAGCGTGCCCAACGATTTATTATCGTTTTGTTGGAATCACAAAATGTAACGTAACTTACAGAACAACTCTGATATAGGTATAAATGTTTTATGATGCATCGGAAAAACGCCATTACGTAACCCGTTATTGTAATAAAAGAATTTCCGTTAAATTATCACTCCATGATTGTTAAATTACAACCTCTATAATTATGATTGATATGTTCATGGTACTATCACTCTTCTTCAAACACTCCTGCGATGAAGTTCGTTAAACAGCCTGTATCATTGCATTTCGAGAACATTCGTATTGATGCTGAGAAACGCAGTTTCCGCCATGGAAAACTTTTACCTAATTCGATACGTTGTTTAATATGTGGACCGTCTAATTGTGGAAAAACTAATTTAGTGATTGGTCTACTTCTTCATGAAAATGGTTTACAATATCGAAATGTGTACGTGTACTCAAAAACCCTTTATCAGCCGAAGTACATATTTTTAGAGCAAGTTCTTAAAATGGTACCGAGTGTAACGTTTTCTAAATTTCGTGAAAATGAAGAAGTCCTATCTACCGAGCTAGCAAAGTCCAATTCAATTATAATATTCGATGACGTAGCGTGCGAGAATCAAAAAAACATGCGTGATTATTTTGCAATGGGAAGACATCAAAATATAGATTGTTTTTACTTGAATCAAAGTTACAGTAAAATACCTAAACAGTTAGTGAGAGATAATGCTAATTTAATAATTCTATTTAAGCAAGATGAAATTAATATGAAACACATCTATGATGAACATGTCAATTCAGACATGTCATGGCAAGAATTCCGAGAAATGTGTTCAAACATATGGCAAGAGCCCTACAGCTATGTAGTGATTAACAAGGATTGTGAAAAGAACAAAGGATGTTACAGAAAGAAATTTGATACGTTTGTTGTATTTCATTAATTCTAAGTCGTGTAAGTAGATTGATGCCATTTGAGTCATTGTGTGTAGAAACATTGCGTTGAAAACAGCGAATAGCTGATGATAAAAACTTAATTTGAGTTTGTGTTGAGTTAATAATAAATCATGCCATTTAGCCCTGTATATCGCATGTACTCAAGTGAATTAAGCCGCTTAAGAAGCTTCGATACATGGCCAATAGGTTTATCTCAAAAACCACAAGAAATGGCTGAAGCCGGATTTTTTTACACTGGAAAAAGCGACAAAGTTATTTGTTACTACTGCAATGGAAGACTGAAAGACTGGACTCCAGAAGATCAACCATGGGTGGTACATGCACGGTTTTTTAAATTTTGTACACATGTTTTAGTAATGAAGGGTGAAGAGTATGTGCAAAGTGCCCCTTATGAAGAAATAAAAGCACAGTGTCATCAGACCGTGTATAATAATAATATGTCATGTTTGAAAGCCTGCACATCGTCATCAATAACCTGCAAAATTTGTTTAGAAGAAGAGATGAACTCCTGTTTCATTCCCTGTGGTCATGCCGTGTGTTGTGCAAAGTGCTCTTTGTCAATAGGTAATAAATGCCCGATTTGTAGAAGAGTATTCAATCATATTACTCGATTATATTTCTGATTCACTACCTACTATAAATACCTGAATATGGCTCACATGTAATCATTTCCAAGAGAACACTTAGAGATAAATCAATTAAAGACACTTTTATTATTTGTTTTTATTATGGAAAAAAATCTTAAAAGAGATATTGTGAAAGCTGCAGAAGCTGTAAAGAAAAAGGTTCGAAAGATGCGAAACATTGAAACTGAGCAAAATAGTATTTTAGAATCTGTTTTTAAACCAATTACAAATCCTCTTAATCAAATAATAGAGAAAGAAAAGCAAAATCGTACCTCGAAAGATTTCGAAAAAAATTTTTTGCAAACTTCGAGTCCATTAGACAAAGACAAGACACTTAAAAGAGAATCTAATGTTGGATTTAGCGAGTATATAGATAAAACTCCATACGAAACAGAGGAATGTAGTGAAGATTCAGAAAGTAACGAAAATGATGAATCCTTTCAAACAGTTGAATCAGGTTCAAGTGGCAAGAGTCCTAACATTTCTTCGTGGTCTAAATCTTCCGATACCTACACGGATGTTCCATTTGGTGTGAGAAATGAACGTGGTAAACTTATGATGGGATCTGCACGTGTGATTCTTCATGAAGATTATATTCAAGTTGGTCCGACCAAGTTTAAAGTTACGCCTGGTATAAATGAACTATTATTTAAAAAAATACCTGACTTATCTACAGTTACTAAAGAAGACATTGCATATTATAAAACAATGTTACTTGAAACAAATGCTCACCGAAGAGATTACGAGCCACATAAACCAATAAAAAGTAACAGAGGGCGAAAATACTTAAATATCATAAAACCAATGTTCAAGTTGCGTAAAGTTTCAGCAAGTACTGACAGTAGTCAACCCGACTTACATCAAGGAAAAGGACTTCCTCTTTTAAAGAAATGGAAGAAAAATATAGATTACGTTTACTGGGATGATCCTAATGAATTGATCGAAAGATTGAAGTTATTAATTGCTTCAAGAGATGCTGGTAACACTGGGTTAGATAATGAAATATTATCAATAATCGAGGAACTGCGTGAAAGTGGCATTATATGTTAATAAATACTATATTTTGTGAAATTTGTTTCATTTGCACTTTATCGCTACAACCTATCAGTCCACCTTTTAGCTATGGATAAGTTTGGAAATCACCTTAATAAACGGTTAAGATTACCAGATTATTTAGAAAATTTTAGTAAAATTCTTATGAGTAACGAAACTGGCGAGTTCGATTTACAGACAGCAAGATTAACAGGTGTTATAACGCCATTGAAAGATACCGATGCTGTCAACAAAGAATATGTAGATAGACAATGCGAATTATATATGAAAAAGCAAGAAGTGCATAAGATACTTAACGCCTTGAAATTAGATATTGAAAAACATATTATTCAGAATTTGAAAGCTGAATTAGAAGCAAAATCAAAAAAATGAGTAAGCTACAAGTTGTTAATGAAATTCATAAAACAGCACGTAAAAATTTTACTCGTCGATCTGTGGTCTTAAAGGGAATTGATGACTTATGGCAGGCAGATCTTATTGATTTTTGTAATTTGAAATATTATAACGATGGACATAAATTTATTTTAGTCGTTATAGATTGCTTTTCAAAGTTTGCTTGGGCTATCCCGGTTAAAACTAAAACGAAATCCGAAATAGCAAATGCATTCAATAACTTATTATTTAAAAATAAACGAAAACCAAAACACTTGCAAACTGACATGGGAACAGAATTTTATAATGATGAATTCAAAAAAGTTATGATCAAAAATAAAATCAATCATTACTCTTCATACTCTATAAAAAAGGCTTCCATTGTTGAAAGACTAATAAAAACACTTAAAAACAAGTTGTATAAATGTTTTAGTTTAAACGGTAGTTATCGTTGGATCGGTAAAGATTTGAAAAGTGTAATGAGAATTTACAATAACTCACTGCATCGTAGCACAAAATACAAACCAATAGATGTAAATCTATCAAATCAGAAAACGGTTATGAAAAATTTAAACAACAAACATAATAATATACCAAATTTTTTAACCAAGACCAATAAATTAATCGTTGGTGATCATGTTCGCATAAGTAAATATAAAGGTAGCTTCGAAAAAGGATACACCCCAAACTGGTCTACGGAATTATTTTTAATAAGAAAAGTTAATAATACTAATCCTGTAACATATTCGATAGAAGATTTACATAAACAACCAATACTAGGTTGTTTTTACAAACAAGAACTTCAAAAAACAAATTGTCCTAACGTTTATCTTATCGAAAGAGTTATTAGAAAAAAAGGCACTAAACTTTTTGTTAAATGGCTAGGTCTCCCTGATACTGAAAATAGTTGGATTGAAAAACGATCAATTTTATGATTCTATAAAATTAATCATGTCAATGTGAATTATCTCATTATTATCTCGACTATGAAAGGTGGTGGACTAGTTAATAGCATTATAAATAGCTTACCATTCGAGCTACATTTACCTGGATATAATTATTGTGGACCTGGTACTCGATTAAAGAAACGATTATTGAGAGGTGATCAAGGGGTTAATGAGCTTGATAACGCTTGTATGCGACACGATATCGCATACGATAGCTCGAATAATTTAGAAGATCGACACAGAGCAGATTTAGAACTAATGAACATGGCAAAACAGCGCATGAAATCAAAAAATGCAGGAAAAGGAGAAAAACTAGCTTCCTGGCTTGTCAACAAAGTTATGAAAACCAAAGTGAAGCACGGTGCTGGTGCAAGATCATTTAAATCTATTGTTTCTAAAATAAGTAATTGTGTAAAGAAATCAAAACCAAAAAGCAACTTAAAGGCAATAAAAGTTGCCTATTCAGCAGCGAAAAAACTATTAAAAAAGAAGAAAGGAGTTTGTCTGCCTCGTATAATACCATTACCAAAAACAGGAGGCATTCTCCCACTAATACCGATATTCGCAGGACTGTCTGCCCTAGGTGCATTGAGTGGAGGAGCTGCAGGAATCGCAAAGGCTGTAAATGACCATAAATCAGCTCAAAAGAACTTGGAGGAGGCTCAACGACATAATAAAATGATGGAGTCCATCGCATTAGGAAAAGGGTTGTATATAAAACCTTACAAGACTGGTAGTGGTTTATGTGTACGGAGCTCAAAAAACTAGTGAAAAGGTTACCCAAGCGTGCTCTTACTGATAGAGACATATTGAACTATGCAAGTGATCACATACCCTATTTTAAAGGAGTCTTTATGAGAGACGAGTTACCTAAAAATACAGAAGACATTGAATGTGGTATTGTTAATTTGGATAGTTCAAAAAATGAAGGAACTCATTGGGTAGCCTACGTTAAACTTTTCAATTATTGCGAGTATTTTGATAGCTTCGGAGATCTAAAACCTCCAAAAGAGCTAATTAAATATTTGAAATCAAACGTTACTTATAACTATAGTAGGTATCAAAGTTTTGATACAAGTAACTGTGGACATTTATGTTTAAAATTTCTTCGTCAATTTTGGAATAAGAATGGAATGTAGATTATGGGTACTTACTGAATAAAAGTAATATAAATTAAGGATCTAGTGTTTTTTATATCATTCGTAAAATGTCTTTCACGTTGTCTATAACAGGCAATTCATCGTTATTATCTACTAATTATTATCCTGCCTTACAATTTGATGGTGAATATGAATGTGCTCTATTGCATTTGTCAACATTTAATTCCATCCCTAACATTGATCGTAGAAACAATAAATTTCATTTTGGTAATAATGAAGTCATAGAAATACCGGAAGGTACTTACGAACTTCAAGATATATCTGATTATTTAAAATCTATGGTAGGAAAAGGAACGACTTTTAATTTATTTTGCAACAACAACACTTTAAAAACATTTATTTATTGTACTAAAGACATACACTTTGAAAAAGAAAATTCTCTTGGAAACTTACTGGGATTTGGAATTCAAACTCTAAAAGGTAATATAATACACGAGTCACAGCTTCCAGTTAACATTTTATCAACGACCGTGGTGAGAATCGAATGTGATATAGTTACCGGCTCGTATATTAATGGAAAATCAAGTCACGTCATTTATGAATTCGCACCCAACGTACCACCAGGATACCGAATTATAGAAGTGCCTAAGAATATAATTTATTTTCCCATAAATCAAAAAACTATTAGCTCAATAAATATCAGGCTGTTGGATACTAATAACAAGTTAATTAACCTACGAGGTGAAGAAGTTCAATTATATTTACATATCAAGAAAAGATGATAGACTATAATACATATAGTAGTTCAGAAATAAAAGATGGCAGTAGTGTTCGAACTATCCGTAAGAGAACAACTAAAAAAAAGATTAAAATAACCGAAGAAAATAAAAAATTTCTGAAGTTTATTGGACTATTAAAATGAGTATTTTGGATATTTTAAGATCACCAACATATGATAACACTATAGATGGTATCGAATATCATTCATATAAACCATATGTAACAAGTTTTAACAAGAATGACGAAATCCGCATACCTATCAATCAACAGGATTTGTACATATTGCCATCAGCGAGTACCCTATATATTGAAGGAACTGTAAACATATTTAATAATGAAACCAAAGAAAAAGTAACCACTGTTGAATTTACAAACAATCCATTCCTTTTTCTCTTTCAAGATATTCGATATGAACTTAATGGAGTAGAAATAGATAGAATCAAAAATGCTGGAGTGACAACAACTATTAAAGGGTTAATATCTTTCAATGATAATGAAGCTAAAGTATCGAAAGCTTGGGGTTGGGATATAAATGGAACAAAATCAACTCACGGGGGAGCCTTTTCCGCTTCGATACCACTTAATCATATTTTGGGTTTCGCTGAAGATTATAATAAGATCGTAATGAATTGTAAACATGAATTAATATTGTTACGCAGCAATACCAATTTAAACTGTTTAAAAATTCCGCCTACTGAGACTCTTGATGATATAATAATAAATAAATTGGTTTGGCGTGTTCCGCATGTTAAAGTATCGGACAAGGAAAAGGTTACTTTTTTAAAGATTCTAGAAAAAGATCATCCTATTAAGTTTGCATTCAGGAATTGGGATTTGTATGAATATCCTCTGTTACCGAAAACTACTAAGCATACATGGTCAATTAAAACTTCGTCTCAGATTGAAAAACCTAGATATGTAATCGTTGGCCTACAAACAAACAGAAAAAATTCAGAGGACAAAGATATGTCACAATTTGATCACTGTAATTTAAGAGATGTTAAAGTTTATCTTAATTCTAACTACTTCCCTTACGAAAGTTTGAATGCAGATTTTATTCAACATCATGCAGCATTAATATACGAACAATATGTAAAATTCCAACAATCATATTATGGACGCAGAAGTGAACCCCTAATGAGTTATTCTCAATTTAGAGATAAGGCTCCGCTTTTTGTTGTTGATTGTTCAAGACAAAGTGAAAATCTTAAGTCCGGTCCTGTAGTTAGCGTTCGTGTGGAACTTGAATGCAATAAAGAGATACCTGATCAAACTGCAGCTTATTGTCTCATTCTGAACGATTGTGTGATAGAGTACAGACCACTCTGTAATTTGGTACAAAAAATATCATAATGATTCCCAATTCTAGTGAATCTGTAGTAGTAGTGGATGTGCAAGGATTCAAGGATGCCAAAAATCAATTTATTTTAAAGGAATTTGCTATATTATATCATAATGGATATACACAAACTTTCCTCGTCAAACCGCCATATCCATTTAAAAATTTAACACAGGATGAAAAAAAACAAGTGCGGTGGTTAGAGAGAAATAGTGGAATTTATTGGAGTGAAGGATTTATTGATTATGCAGAATTTAAAAAAACTATTGCATCATATTTAAATAGTAAAAAAGTTATAACGAAGGGACTGGAAAAAAGTAAATGGATTCAAAATTTATGTGAATATTGTGAAGTTATAGACATTGGTGAAAATGGTTGTCCGAACTTTGCTAAGTTATATAAAGACACTAAATCAAATATTTCATTAAACTGTGTACATCATAAGAAAAAGTGTGCATTAAAAAATGTTATGTGCATTAAAAACTGGATGGATGATAATAATCTACATGTGTTTATCAGTAAAATGTAATTTTGAATCCTAATTTTTATGATAATTTTGTTTTGATATTTTAATGTGAATGAGATGTAATAAAAACCCTAAGTTTTTATGATTTATGGATTACAATTTTGTTTTATTTTAGTAAAAGTTATATTAAGTATGTACCTACCTAAATTAAGTTATATTTAAGTGGTTTTATTATTCTAGTAATTAATAAAGTTGTTAAAATATTATTTGTTTCTTTTTTAATTTTTGTAAGTTCCTACCTGCCTATTATTAACTGCTAAAAATAAAACACAGGATATTTTAGGTGAACTTTATTATCAAATTATAAACATACCCACTTACAAACTAAAACAATAGAATTAATTTTATTATTAGAATTCAATTACAACTAATACAACTTACTAGATTCCTAGCTATTATCTAAAATACAAAATAATCAGAAGGGCTAATATTATTATCAAATTATTAACATACCTACAAACTTACAAACTTAAACAATAGACTTAATTTTATTATTTGAATTCAATTACAACTAATACAAGTTACTAGGTACCTAACTATTATTTAAAATACAAAATAATCAGAAGGGCTAATATTTTATTTAATATACTTAATACTTTATTTACATAATACTTACTATTTCATTCTATTCATCATACAATTTCTTAGATATCTTATTTATAATGTTTTGCGCCGAGTCCATAATATCGTCCATTGGTTCAGTCACTACATATTGCACACGCACACTTTCACTATAACTATTCTGTCTTTCATCGTAGTCCAAAATTTGGATTTTAAGCATCCGGTACCCTCTTCTTGGAGCCTTGCTAACCACGAAAGATACCGCATCTTTTTTCGTCCTCTTCCTCGACTTCCGTTTTCTCTCAGCTTGCGCTTCAGCAAGCTTCGCTTGAGCTTCAACTCTTTTTTCTGTGATAAACTCATCCCAGCCCGCCAAAGGGTCCTGGGCACATTGAAAATAAGGGTCATCTTCTGATGTCATTATCTGAAAAAAAAAAAAAAATTATTAGATTTATGAATTTAAAACAACTTTGCGCACTTAGGTACCTAGATAAATGAAAAATTAATATAGGTAGGTACAGAAATCGTAGGTACTTACGTAAAAAATCCACAGGAACTTGACTGGTGTATGCAAACACAACTGATGTTTACTCAGGATACCAAGCGAATGAGCTTTTTCCTGATAAAATACACAATTGTCGTGTAGGTACCTAGCTAATACTTGCTTCGTTGTGAGATTTCTATAAAACAGGTCTAAACTTGAATGTTCAAATAATCCCACAGGAATCAATTTTCACTACTACCGCCTTAGTATTTAAAACCTTAGTTTCTTAGAAATTATGCTTTTTGTACTAAATAATTTGCGCCATAATCATAAGGACCTTTAGTAAAATAAAAATGCATTTTTTTTAAGTTTTATGAATGTTTTATTTTTATTAAAATGTAGCTAAATATCTATACTTAATAATTAAGTAAATAGGTTTATCATTATTGTTTAAGGTAAAAACTGTTAGGTACTAAGTACTTATATCAAATACTATGCTAAACTATATTAGTATAATAATATTCACATATTTTATCCGAAAACATTTTTCTTATCTCTAGTCTATGAATTTGACGGCTTTAACTTTAGAGTACCTAGCTACCTACTTATCTAAATACTAAAACTTATAATATTACATATCTACTACAATATCTATCTTAATACAATCCAAGGGAGGTTGGTTAAGACTGCAATATCTGGGAACTGCCCCAGGCTTTAGTTGAAATCCTATCTTTAGAAACGCAACGCTTATCATCATTTCCAGAGAGAGCTACCTTATTTATTGTCCTTGTAAAAATTTGATGTTTGATTGATTTAAATAAGACATTTTTTCTACGCACAATGTTTTCATTAAAGTTTACGTTTTGGTAGTCTGACACATCTAAATTGCGAACGACGCATGCTTTCACTCCTTTTGCTTTCTTTATTGTACGCATATCAGTTTTTAAGCAATATAACTTTGATCTCAAACCCACAAACTTAGTTACGATGGACCCACCCATTTCATCTTTAAATAATCCAGGTATTTTTTTGTTTATTGTTGGCAAACCATATTGATTAGCACGATCGTAATTGCTGGTATCAAAATGGTGAAGAAAGGTATCTTTTACATTTTGATAGAAATCTGGAGTTTTTATAAAATATATAAAGCTATCAGTATCTGTGTAACACAATTGAACGCGATCTTTGTAAAATGGTTTGATCACATCGTAATGAAAATTATACATGTGGGCTTTCGATAATTCTAATACAGAGAAGCCTATATATATTGGTTTATCTAGTACAACCCGATCGGGTTTCATTTGAATCGCTACTAAATTATCGGTAAAAACCGATGCGCTGTGGAAGTATGGACTAGCTATCAGTTTATCAGCACTGGTCCTCTTTTTAGTTGTATTATTTTCATCAGCCCACTCATTAACAAGATGCACATTTACTCTTAATTCGTTGTTTTCAAGAGTTTTGCCAAACATACTATTATTCAAGAGTTTGAAAAAATCTTGTTCAAATATAGAGACAGCTTTTTGACGGAGTTCAGTATTTAGCTCGATGTATTGTTTAAGATACGGACTTTGTTTAAAAGTAATTACGCGGTGTATTTTGCGCAATATCAGTCCGTGTTCTAAACACTTTTTCAAATGTACATAATGAATGACATACTCATATTTATTGTATAGATTTGGAACAAGCTTTGTGCTCTTCCCACCTATTGGTATACCTTTTTCTGGGCAAAATGGTAAATCATTATGTGTTGAATGTAAATGATCAGGGTAAAATAGGTCAACTTCAAGAATAAAACCTTCATCGGCATCGTCAGCTACACTCATTATATCTAATCTATCTATTTCACTTTGCTCTAAAAACCTAAAACCTGACAAAGGAAGTGACTTGCACATCCCAAACCCGTAAAGATTATTACAGTCCAGGTAAACTATATATGAATTTTCATTCGTTGGATCGTAATTAGACATAAATTTATTATTAGCTTTAGCATAGCGATGCGTACACACGCATATACCTCCACGAATTCCTTTTTGTATCATACGCAATATAGCTAAATCATCGATGAGCTCAAGTTGTACTCCGGTCTTCAATAACATAGCGTCGAAAGACAAGCTTGGTACAGTTAGATAAAATGCTGGGTCTAGCTGATAATGTTTTTTACAAGTCTTTCGAAACTTTTCAAAAATGTCCGTTAATAGAAGAACATCAGTTTTGACGTATAAATCTGTATATTCACCTAGATTATGGATCTCGAATTGCGACCAAACTGACTGAGCATGCTTATAATCAGCAGCTGATACATTTTCATCGGTCAAAGAACTGTAAAACTTTTCTTGCGGTGGTAACCTTTTTTCTTTAAAGCATTTCCAATCGGTCATATATTCATATGGATAAACTCCCTTTCGAGTCAGCAATTTAAACTGATTTTCATCAGGAAAATGTTTTTGCAAATTCACAAAATCGTTCGTGGTTAATGTTTGCGCTAATTTATCAAGACTTGTGCCCAAAAATTTGAATGAATCAACGAACCGCAACGGTACATATTCTTCTTCCGTAACTTGAATAAACTTGGTAAACGAAATGTAATTTTCTTTTGTTTTAGGTAAAATTTTAATCGTGCCAGGCATTTCTCCTAATTGTCTAATAAACAAGTGACAGTCGTAACCTGAAAGGTTATGAAAAAATATTGGAATAAATTTCGGAATTTTGTAGTTTATGTTGCAGTGTGAATGAGCGGCACCACGATACTTCCCTGTGATATGACAGTGATCACGTATTTTATCACCCCACAAAAAATTTTGACAAATGTGACATCGTGTGCTTGTATTAAAATCGTACTCATCTTGTTCATCAAAAACCATTGCTTTACTTTCATTTAATATTTTATAAATTGATTTAACATCATCGCAAAGCAATTTAATAAATTTATCTACACAATCCTCACCGCGATAACTAACACACCGATTATAACTTTCATCTGCGGAACACACTATATTATACGCAAAAGCAACTGGTATGTGTTGGTGTACGTCAGAAGTACTTGCGAAGTTTGGATTAGGTTCACAACCTTGAACGGGACGTAGCATTGATTCGAAGTCAGCATAAATAACAAACGGAACATCTTGCTTTCGATCATAGTTTTTAAACTGAATCACTGATCCTTTCTCCGGAAGCACGGTTACGACACCCCCGCAAACATGCTCTTCGAGCTTTTTAGCAGAAGTGAAAAATAACAAACAACTTTCACAAAAGTGCAATTTTCCATGATGTTTTGTTATCTGATTTCGCACTAAACGAGGTACATCCTTTATCAAGCAATAGTGTGAAATGTTGTCTTGTTCAAGTAACAACAAATGAATGCGTTTTGCGTTGTTGTTGTTGCTGTTAGACTTATACAACGGTCCTGTTATTGTTTTACCGTCTCTTAGTCCGTATACAAAAACAGAAAGACCAGGGTTATTTTTTTCAAAAATTGAAATGTCTGCAAAGTTTACTGGAAATGATAAACCTTTGATGTTCAATATATCTCTGAAATCCGGATATGAAGTTACTCGATCAGGGTGATCATTGGTTGGATATAGAGCCGCGGTAATACTCCACAAAAAACAAAAGTCATCATTGTTACGAATATTCACACATGCTTTTTTGTTTTTAATAAATCTTGGCAAATCTAAAAAGTTAGAACCGCGCAAGGGTTCATATTTATTAATGTTCACTTCTAGGTGACAATTATTTAAAAATGTCCACCCGCTGTCTCTCTCTTCGAATTCTTCAATTTTTTTCGTAATACTGTTTAAGACTTTTGTAAATAAAACTTCAAAGTCATAATTTAAATGCAATGTTACATTACTGGTTGAAAATGATTTCAGTTCTTCTGAATCACTTTTGAACAACAAAAACTTTGAAAACAGTTCAAAGTTTACTTTGACACAGGTATGAGTTTCAAGAGATTGATCAATGAGTGACTTTATTTTTAGTCGATTATTGGTAAAAAAAGTACTTACACATGTATCTGTCTCTTCGGTTGTTGTAATTCTGTAACTCGCGATACGATTTTGAAATGCAGTCTGTATCATCTGTACATTATCAGAACACAGGATTATGTTTCTATTTTTATGTGTATTGCTTCGTAAATGACCTACCCATCGTTTGTTATCAATAGATAAATTGCAAACAGAACAAAACGGCATCTTGAATACCAGCCTATCCCTAGAAAATGAAAAATAAACTTTTATCGAACTAACAGAAAAGCTTGTCTATGTTACCTATCTACTTACATAAGTTATGTACCTACCTACCTAATGAAACCAACCAACCTATCAATTAATCTAAAGGTTAAAATGAAAACAGTGTAAGTGTCCTAATAATTATTTAGGTTTAATAAACGTTTAACGTTTTAACACGTTTTAACTACGTGGCTAAGTACAATAGGTACTATTAAGTAGGTACCTAATTTAAAATAATAAGTACTTACAAGATACACTTCAAATGAAAACAATTTAAGTACTTATTTTAATTTGAAATTTGAAATGAAACTTCTTAATTTGTTTTCATTTGAAGTGTATGTTGTCTGAATAGTGAACCGGGTTGCACCCAGAAAATAACTTGTGCGCCTCGCGCACAAGTTTCTGGACGCACTCCCACTGTTTTGTGTCCTCGTCTGTTGAGAACTGCAACCTCACGACTGCCTTCTTCCACCTTTCTTCGGGCGGCAAAGCTTGCGCCTCTTGCGCGTTGTAAACCTTCAGGTCGATGTAGTATTCGCCGCTCGTTTCAGCAACCCGCCGTTGGTTACCGGTCATTACCCGGTTAACAAAGCTCGATGCTAGCTTCTTGCGGGCCGACGACGCCTGCGTGCCGGCCCCCTCCTCGATGTCGCTGTCGCAGAGTCCGAAGACGTCCGCAACACGCGACTTCTTATTACGTCCTCTGAAAGTGATAAAAATATTTATATAAGTACAATATTTAAGTACATTTGTTAGATACATAGACATCAACCGCGTTAAAGTTTATTTTAATTAAGTTTAATTAAGTTAGTTACTCAATCACGCAAAAAATACTGCACAGATATGGATGAAACTTGGAATAAGTTGGTATAAGTACCTACGTACCTAGTTTATGACCAGGATTAACACATGGCTAATTTTATCCCGGTAAAAATGCACGGTTCCCGTGGCTTAAAAATATAGTTGTCCACGCGGGCGAAGCCGCGGACGTTCACTAGTTTTGTATAAAGATTAGAGTGGTACTTACCTAGTAGTTTCGGCTTTGCGCTTGTTTGTGGCGCTGCTGCTGGTACCGGCGGCGGCAGAGCCTGAGTTCCCCTTCTTGCCCTTGGTCTTTCCAACAAAGGTTTCAACTTCTGAATCAGACCTGTAAACAATTCAAGCGAAAGTTAATAAACGAAAAAATCACTCTGATAGCATCTGGAAAATGAGATTACCTATAGGTACTTAGTAAAGTATTTAGGTAAGTTCGTAGGTATGAGGCCAACTCTGGTGACGGAATGTTTAGGTCGCTTATAGACCTCCGTCATGGGTTAACGACTTAAAAGCCGGGACCGACAATTTAACGTGCCCTCCGAAGCACGGAAGCGCTCAGCTCGTAATGCCACTTGCGGCCACCCATCCAAATTGTGAGCGCGCACAACGTTGCTTAACTTCATCGATCAATCAAGATCGTCTAAGCTACGCCAAGAGCGCTTTTCTGAAATGAGTTAAAAGATGTCAATAGGTACTTACTTACATTTTAGTCTTGATGAAATATCAGCGACAGCGATAGTAGGTACCGTAGGTACTAGTTCTTCTGCGGCAGAGTCACAGAATAAGTAGGTAGGCTCGTAACGAACGATCGACTACGGACGGTGAAGATGACGTAGCACTGATGCACTCAAAGATCCGATGGAAAATGAATAATTAACTTAAAAACATAGAGTTTTTATAAACGTAAATTGTGTATTTTAATTGGACATAAATCACAAAATTGAGGACAAAGAAATTACATCCTTATCAACAGCAAGAAAAGTGTTGTTTTACAGGAATTAAACATCATTGCAAGAATTGCATTATTGCATTTTACTTCCAAGGTACTAACATCAAGCTAACATCATAATTTTTTATTAGGCCAAGTCTAGACATGTCCATGTTTTGAAGTTTAATTTTACCTAGTTAGGTACGGTACCTACCTTACCTACCATATTAGGTACCGAGGTTATGTCTGAGATCCTTTTCCCAACAATTCCCAAAAACATTTTTTTTTTTAAATAATTTTCGAACGAAAGCGACTTTTTTGATTCAACCCATGTACGTACCTACTTACTTACTTCGTATACTACTTACCTATTTGTAATCCTTAGTTGCGTTAGATACAAATTACTACCCACCTAGTACCTACTCATAAATCGCTGACACTAACTGTGTGAAAACGGCTTTACTGTACCCTACTAGGTAGAGTCCGCGCCAGCACTCAAGTCCTACGGCAAAAGCGGGAACTAATTGTTTTATTTACTTTAATACGCTCTTTTAGTCACGGTTGTTTAGTTGTTCTGGTGTGTAGAATTAACGAACGTAAAAACTTGCATAATTATTATTGTTCAAGCCTTATTTGGAGAATTATTATTAGTAATTTTTTACCCAACCTATTTCTGCGATAGCAGCGCCGCGTCTATAGGACTTCAGTGGTGGCGCGGACTTTCTAGGTTTGGCACTGATTCTAGGTTTAGCACGAGTTACTAATTAATTAGCACGAGTTTTTAACAATCCCTGCCTCACTTTGATAACACTACCTACTTACCTCCTTTTGTCTTCCATCATAAGAAATAAAAAATATTATGTTCCAAGTAGCTACCTACCTGTCAATTTTGAATTATATTTAGGTTTCTAGGTAGGTTGGTAGGTATTATGTGATTACCAACGCCTAGAGTATTTTATTTATATTCTTAACTAATAGGTTTTTAAACCTACCTAATCGGTAAACACGGTGGTCACCTACATACATACAATACATAGTGTAAATCCATACCTACCTAATATTGCAATACCAGGTACCTACAGTAAACAAGTGTTAGTAAGATATTTTTTCAAAAATTTTAATTTTTGTTTGTAAAAAGCTAGCCAAAACCGAATGAAAATGTTAACTAGTTAAAATATCCTTTTACAAATAGTTTTTCCCACAGCACGGAGTGCGGACTGTATCATCCTTATCCTATTCTGCAACTTTGCAAAATTACGTAGCCGTGTGCACACTGATAGAAGAGTAAACAAAGCTATAAATTAATGTAGTTTAACCGTCATGTGTAACAAAGAAAAGATGATAGTACCTGCCTATGTTGTATACTTTGTTAAATAAAGATGGACTAACTAGAAAAGATTCTGGACTCACTTTTGATAATTACTTATTATTGTTAGATACTTATGAATGTAAATTGTATCTACTTACCTTCTTATTTTGTAGCTACCTACTTGCGTTCCTGGCAAAACGTGAAAATGTAACTGAAGGCTCTTGGGTACTTGAGTAAAAGGGAGATACCTATTAGTAATCTTTAATGTAAAAAAAGTTAGTGGCACCTCCCAACTCAATTTTGTATAGCTTTAGTTCGCATAGCTTTTTATCGCATTGTCTCTAGCACAACTGCTTTAGTGAATTTGCTTACCTAGGTATACGCTAAGTTAAGGTGACGCTTCGCGTTGGAGACCAAGACCAGAGACAGAAACAAGAGCGCGTTTTCATATAAAATAACGTTTCTTTGTCTCGTGTCACTTTCACGCGCCCTTACAAAGCCTGTCTGTTTAGGGCTATTTTGATTCACTCGTTAGCTACAAAAAAAAAAAAATGTTTATTTCTTCAACTTAATCCAAAGTTTACATTTCATGGGTTTGAGATACCCTTTTAAGTATAAAAATACCTGTGCTAGGGTATCTCGCTCTTCCGTATATGTGTTTTCATGTAGATTAAGATAAGATTATAAAATAGGTAAATTTCAGTAATCAATCAACCATTCCTCGTTTTTACGTTTTTTGAAACGCAAAGAGTTAACGAGCTAACAAGTGAATCATAATAACTCTGCTGGTATCGGTCTCCGACGCGAAACGCTGCCTTAAGGTTCCCACACGCGAGAAAATATTATGTTTCAGTATGAGTTCAGTAGGTAGTGCGCCCGTTTTGAGATCACGCTTTAGTCTTTTTTTATTTATTAAAACTTACAAGACGCGAGTAATTCATTCATAACGGAAATTAATTGATTTTCATACATCTCTGGGGAAAGTAATAGTACCCAGTGGATGGTACACGATCTGAAACATGGTGATGCAAGATAAGTTTAATTTCTAATGTCTGTGAATCAACAAAGTAAACTAAGTACCCAGTGGAAGATATTAAGAATTTCTTTGTTACGTTTTCGAGCCGAATCTGGTCTCCGGGGAACGGAAAAAGTACCCAGTGGAAAACTTAACACAATTCTTATTAAAGTCTTCGAGACAAACCTTAAGAATTTCTTTGTTACGTTTTCGAGCCGAATCTGGTCTCTGGGGAACGGACAAAGTACCCGGTGGAAAACTTAAGACAATTCTTATTAAAGTCTTCGAGCCAAATCTGGTCACTGGGGAAAGAACAAAGTAAACAGATTATGACATTAGAGGTTTCTTTCTTGGCATTATGTGATTGGTATTACTCTATCAATTACCAATGTGTTTGAATCTACTCAAATCTTTAAGTTTGACGAATGTTAGTGTTCAGTGATCAAAGTGTAAATAAGTGATGTTTAATTTCAAAACGTGTTTCTGTAACTCGGTAAGTTCCATTACTTTTCTGATTCCAACAAAACGATAATAAATCATTGGGCACGCTAGACCGCAAAAAAGTAATTGGGCAAGCTGGACCACGAAATGTTATTGGGCAGCTGGACCACAGGTCTACGAGTGCAACGAGTAGACCGATGTGGTCCAGCGTGCCCAATAACTACCTACTCATTCCGCGACGCGAAAAAACTAGATAATGTCGGAGCAGTCACTTTGTAAAACACTGAATAATGGCAAGAAACAACCGTTTTACTTGAAATAATCATAGTGTAGATGGCAAAAACAAGCTATTAATGGCTTGCGAGCGGGACCTAGCTTGTCACCACAGAAGATGGAATACAAATAACGATCGACTCTATTAATGTAGAGACGAACCCATCATCAAGAAAACTGACAAATTGCAACCAAAAGGGGTTTGGTTTTCAGTACATCCTACTGTTGTAGGTAGTAGGTAGTTCTGTTATGATCTTATCATTCAATTTTGCTAAATTCATGTGATAAATTCAATAAAAATTATATACTTATAATATAATGATTTTGTTTGTCTTATTAAACATTCAGCTCTTCTTTCCATTTGTCTAACTAATAAAGAATTTCATTAAGCGTCCTCTATCATTGCGCGTTCTATAGCTACTCAGGCTCGTTACAATTCCTAAGTAAATTAACGGCTCTCACCGACGAATGCTAAACACATTATGGCAGCTATTACTTATTCTGCGGTTAAGGAGATGCGAGTGCATGAAAAACGCATAACATTATTGCAGTTAGCTGACAAGGTGGATTACTTTTGTTCTTTGTCGCGCACCTTAACGACATTATAGGCCTTGGGAGTTCACACTGTCATAACTTGGATGGTCGTTTTTTACGTCGGTTAGTATTATTGGAAAATATAGGATGGGCTTTGAAGCGCAGTATAGATGCATACACAAATGGTTTTTGAGTCATTTAAAAAGTATTATTGATCCCGGAACTGTCTGACGCTAGTTAAATTAGTAGGTAAGTACCTACTTTTACTTCTACTCTGTAATTAAGTACGTCATAGAGTTAAAGAAGACACTTTAAAATAAAAAAACCTTGGCCGTGTTCTTAGTTCAATTCAATTAATCTTTATTATTTACGTATTATATAAACGATATGTTACTCTAGAGTTACAACATATTTTTATATTAGACTCTACCTTAGTTTAATCTGAAAGGGACTGTGAAAATGAGGTTAGGCTTTGAAAAGAAGGCTTGTGTTACAACCTCTCGTGGTTGTTCATGCGGAATGCGTCTACGGATCATTGGTATTGGATCATATCAATAATGCAGAAACATTTGCCTAAGAGTTATGCTTTTGTGCGAATCTAAACCATAGGTAATAGTCGCGAAGGAACAAGTGTAGAATCACCTAATAAACTGTTTTTATGTGATACCAGCAGTCTTACCACAGAATAATAGTCCTAAGTTCTTACTGAATAAATGATTGACTTTGACTTTGAATCGATAAAGTTCTGAGTTTACGCGTCTTTTTACTAAGTATCTAAGTGAGTGCTTTCTTTATTTTATTCAGATCAATGAACCTCTCTTCTTTTTGATTCATACAATATTCCATTTGACACATGTTTTCTTGAATAACTGTCAACACAATAACCACTTTAACACTGGTAGATGCCACAGAATATTCTGTGGTAGATGCCGATATTTATATGGTTATAGTGTTATCCTCCTATCAGTTCAGTTGACAGCGTCGCTAGTGGAGTAGTCTTGTGTCTACTATCAGGTCCCCAATGCTTCTAATTTACAAAGTCTACCATTCCGGTATCATTACCGCTGCGTTTTGTTTCGTTCTCTAGAATGACAGTAAGGGAGTGTACACATTGCGTTTTCTGCAGCGCGTTTTTGAGCTGCGCGTTTGTATCGATACAAACGCGCGTTCGCAACGCGTATTTTTCCATACAAAAGCGAACCGGGAGGGGCTGCGCGGGGGCTGCGCGGGGGGCTGCGCGTTCGCATCGCGTTCGAATCGCGTTTGTATCGATACAAACGCGCTGCAAAAAACGCAATGTGTACACTCCCTAATTTGAAGAACCTCATTGGTAATATGTTTGTAAACGTCACCACAACAGAATAACCTATCCTCATTGGTCATTAGTAGATTATGAAACAAAACGAAATCGAACCTTTAACCTTAGATTTCGTTAGTTGGCTTAGGCTGGATTTTACCAAACTGGATTAAGTTTTATCTGGAGACTAAACCACAGATTAAACTGCTGTTTGTTTGAATATTTTGACATTGTAAAGTTGACACCTTATAACCAGGATAATTTGAATGCACCTAATAATGTTCGGACGAATCCAGCCTTAGTAGTATGCTGACGTTTTGCTTTGGTTGATAAAAAGTTTTATTACAATTATTACACGTACGGCCTACAATTATTTTTTCACCTCAGCAGCTCGAAATGGCATCCTTTGCTGCGAGAAACCAGTGTGCAAAATCGCATTTTGCACACTGGTTTCAGTGAGGAAAAGTGATTTGAAATTCGAATGTCGTAGATTGACACGTGATAGTGCATGGCGGTCATTGGCTAGCCTGTCTATGAAAAAAAACAATAACGCACCTTTTAAAAATAAAATAGCGGGAATTTGTTTCTGTTACGCTAGTTATTTGTTGAAAATTCATAAAACAATAAAGATGAGTGAAACCAGTGACGAATACACTAATTTATCTCCAGAGTTGAGTTGAGACAAAAAGTGATTGTGATGAACAAAGTTCCCTTCCTGAGAAGCACGTATGTAAGTTCTGAACAAAACAGAAACTTTTAATTTTCAAAATTACAATAACTGTTATTTGTTCTTTTAATTTCTAAAAAAAATGCTTTATTTTTAAATAGATATAAATGAATACCTATTATGGATTAGTTGCTTCATTATGTACAAGGTTGTATCTTTTATTTGTAGGTAGTAATGTTCTCGCTGCTGAGGTGAAAAATTTTGTGTGCTACACGAGACCAAAGTTTTTTACATCTCGTGCCCTTGAATTCCTCGCTAGACTCGGGATTCTAACGTAGAATCACTCGCTACGCTCGTGATTCAATTCTTAGAATCCCTCGTTCGCTCGGGATTCAAAATCAGCACTCGAGGAAAACATAAACTTTGCCCTCTTGTTGCACAAATAACTATTTATCCTTTCTCTAGTGACAACAGATGTTTGAGGATGACAAACGATTTTAAAATGACTGTCTTAGTTCCTACTTTTTTCCACCTGAACATAATATGCTGGTGGCATTGTCAGTAGGAATATTGTTGGGTGTGTGCGTTGGTTGCGGTCGCCGCGGCTCGCTTGGTAAACGGACGTAATCTCGACTAAATACTGCTGCCTGCGTCGCAGTTGGGTTGCTGCAGCGATTGTGTGAGTTCGATTCTTTAAATCCAAAAATGACAGAAAAGAAAGGGGAATTAGATCGTTCCCGTTTAGACTAACTAACGTAGTAGATAAGTTGAATCTTTTAGGTACTTATACGTATAGTAATTGTTATAGGTACCACAATCTTTGCACTTTTAACAGCTATTAAGGAGGATTTGAAGGATTGAGATTTCCAATTGAAGTACATTAAGTTCTTATTTAAATTGCTTGATATAAATCTACATTAAGTATTAAATGCTTCAAGATTAAAGACATTCTGAGAGTTAACAGTTTGTGGATTAGGTATTCTTAGAAGGAACAATTGTGATGAAGAAATACTGCTTAGATTCATGTTACATTTTGATCAACACACGAAAATTACATACTAAAGTAAACGCAAGAACAGTGAAACTACATCAAAGTGGTCAGTAGTAAGCTGATATGATCAAGTTAAACTATTGGTTAATGTATCGGTGACGCGTAAGACGAGATCTCGTGTGGCTACCAGCTCGCACACATTAATACCTATCAGTACTTTAGTAGACTCGAGGTATGTGAACACTGATGGTTGTATCTAATGCAAACAAACAGGTAAAACCAATTGAATAATTACTGGACAGTTGGAAACAAAATTAATCTTTTTTGGTAGAGCGCGGAGTTACATATCGAATTATGTTTTTTTGTTGAACGATTCACCTATGCTATGATATGTGTCTCTAAAACAGCGTTTGTCTACGAACTTCCTTAATGTTATTAGAAAATATTATAGATAGGTACCTACCTAGGGCGGTGGTTCGTGCCGGACCACGCGTTCGACCTAGACCAGAGACAGGCTTTGTAGGGGCGCGTGACAGAGACAGGAGACAGAGAAGAAAGAGTTTAAATGACAACGATCTCTTGTCTGTCTCTGGTCTCTGTTTCTGATCTCGGTCTCCGGAAATAAAGAGTAGGTACTTAGTGGAAGGATGGAAGATAAGCCTCTGGCCCACACTACAATGTTATCCATCAGGCTTGTAACAAAAAAGTCATGGGATTTTCGTAAGTGACACAGAGTATAATATGTCAACGTCGTTTCGTGTAAACGTGTGTGTGTCACGGGTGGTGCGCGCGCGCAATTTCGCAGTGTTTTGTATCGTCGTGCGACCGCAAGAGCTGATACACTGCTCAAGTTACAACCACGGTGAAATCGTTTCGCAAAATACCCTTTTGGCTTCTGCGTTCACACTTTAGAGGGTTCAGTAGATGTGTACTGCGGGTCTAAAAAGGCCATTTTAGCTGAATCATAAGTAATAAGAATTGTATTATAATGATGCCGTCTTATTTCATAGACATGAGAGTGACAAGAAAAAAGCATAAGTAAGTAATTAATTACGAATCATAAGGATTCAAAAAAAAATATTTTGAAAAGTTTAAAGACCCTAATATCAAAGATTTTGTACATGCTTGTATAAATATTAAGTGGGCAGGTATTTAGTTAAAAGTTTCTAAGTGACTACTTGCTCACTGAACTATAAACACTGAGAAACGTTGGCGTATAGAAATAACTACTTGTGGTCAGACAGTAAGCTGAAGTCGTAGAGGTACTTGAGATGTGGACAGATGCTTATCAATGAACATGATACACTTTATGGAAGACACGTTCAAACTCATTAGCTTCAATTTTATTCGTCAATAAATAACAAATACTTAATAATAATAGGTAGGTAGGTACGACAAACATTGGCTGGTAACGATAAAAGTTTTCAGAGTTAGAGTGGTCACTATTACAGCGAGGGCCCTCATTTTAATTACCATATAAGTACTTACACAACATTTAACTCTGTAAATGCATTTGTCTTATGTAAAAATGCTCGATCGAATATTCCACGAAGTCAGTGCAAAGATTGTGTAGTCACAATTTTGGTAAATTGAATTTGATATCAATTTCATCAAAGCATATTTTTCAATGAAAGTATAAACAATCATAGAGCGTATCGCGTGTTTGTCGCCCCACTGGTCAATGACAAGTTTAAACGAACGAAAAATCTGACAATGTGTACCAACACCTTATATGACATCTGATATCTCCGTTTTGGGCGAGTGATTAGGGATTGGTTAGTATCAGTATCACTCGAACTAAAGATTAATTGTAGAATTAGCTTACAATAATCAAGGTTGATTTGAAATAACTAGTTAGTTGTTCATTGTAATTTAAAATACCTAGGTAGAGTTCTCGGCAGACAGATCGCACGGCGATTAAGGGACCTAAATAAATCCGTAGCAGGTAACTGTCTAGGAGTTTCTTGGGTTTTATAGCTTCAAATAATAGATATTAATTCGTGTATTTACTTCTAGTCAAGCCACAGCCAAAATTAATCGTAAACTTTTGGACATCTATCCACAATTTGACCCAAAAACTTAAAAATATGAACGAAATGATTTTAAACGAAATTAACAAATTAAAATGACGAATCTCTTCATTCCCTATGAAGTTCAGAGTATTTCTGGTTGTATTTTCTAATTACTTGTATCGTCAGTGTAATTTCTATTTGATTTTAAAAATCATGAATCCATAGATGAACTTAGTATTTTCTTAGAAATGAATCATTTTTATTTCGATTATTTATATCTTTTAGAAAATGTTTTAGTTGCTTCAAAAAGGTTTGAGTTTACGAAGTATTTTCTCAGCACCGTTTGAATGGATAGTTGGCACAGGCAGTAACCGGAGCTGCTGAGAGCAAGATCGCGTGCGCACTGATCCGGAACACGCCTTCCTATTCCTACTTCTCTATTACACGCTAACGAGATTGACAGAACATAATCAGTGTTATCCAACACTTTTGCGTAACAGTTTAGGCAAACATGCTTGATTTATCCAACGGATATAGCCTTTCAAATGTGCAGATGTATAATACTTACATCTCTCTACTAGACCACAAAGTACCCCACATTTTTTCGTTTACGACCATACTATATTACCTTTTTTACCACGTTTCTATTTCTTCTTCTAATTTAAGGGTTTAAAACCCTTGTCTGCACAAGTGATGCATCTTTCTTCACGCAGTTCTCTCCAGACCTTTTTTTTTATGCAATTAATCAAAATATTACATCAGTAAAGAAGACCAAAGTTATGATGGTTTAGGTATATTCCAAAATAGGCTCCAATTTCAACCAACGCAAAGTCAATAAAACGAATGCTTTCATTTACAAGATTTGTAAACATAAAAGGGTAAATTTACATTTTGATATTCGCAAGTGCTACTGGGAGCAAAGTGGCGTTCGCTCCCTAAAATTTTAAAACACCTATTTGCATATGCTTTGAGTACATAAACGACACTTCTGAAGCACTTTGGGTGGGGATGGGAAGGGGGGAGTTGGGGGGAGACTTTTAGCCGAAGAAATGAGACACTTAGCTAAGAGAGTAATAGTGAGATATCTACATTAGCTCTCATTCCGTTATCATTATTCGAAATATCGGCTGAATCTATCGCGTCAAGAATTTTGATGAATCGAAACTTCTCCAAAAACAGTAAAAGACCAATTTGCATACGTTTAAGCCGACAGAAGTACAGGTGAGGAATTGGGGGCTAGGGGAGAGTGGGGAGGGTAATCAGCGTAATGCCAATCATGCAAATGCCGAGATCCGACTGAAAGCCACCGACTTGTTTCAGGAGTTAAAATGGAGATCCACTTAGCGGGCCACGCAGCTCACATACGCAATTGATGCCGAGTTCAAAGACTATGTACGCACTTACAGATGGGTCATTTTAAAGTTCAGTTCAGTTTAGTACCTCATTATAGTAATCAAGCCATCCTATTCTATTCTATTAAACTTTTTGTTTGTTTGTACTCACGTTCTCGGAAACGGCCCTAACGGTTTCGATGAAATTTGCGGTACGGAAGTAAACTACAAGGAAAGGTCTCTCAAGTCTCTCAAGTACTCAAGGAAAACGTACGTGGATAAGTAAACTCAAAACCCTATTACAAATGAAAGCGTAAAATTATGTTTATTTGAAAAATCATGTAAGATTTGAAGGCACCCAAATAAAGAAACGTACTCGGTAGGTGCTTTATTGATAAATGAACTTTAAGCATCAATATTGGTCTTACGATCCGGATAATGGTAAGTTTGAAACTCTGGTTGTGTCCTGTCTGGTCTTTCATCTATAAACTCACGAACGAACACATTGCCCGCCTAACGAATTTAAACACCGGCCTAAACTGAGCTGTATACCTTTCTAATTGAGGATTTGTAACACGTTGGCTTTGCTTTGAAGAAAGCCTGCTTTGAAAGGTGCCTCTTTGTGAAAATTATTTAGGAAAGTATGTTTTCCTTGGCATTTTCTTTCGTGTGTGCGCAAGTAAAGTGGTTCTGGGAAATATTAAAAGACTTCTTTCGATGCAGGTACATACACTGAGCTTACATAACCGATGGTTTCATAAGAAAGTACAAACCGACGATGAAGATCCGTCATAGTGCTATCTTCCCTTTATGTACGTAAGTAATTAGGTAAGTAAATTACAAAAAAAAATAGTAAAGGCGTCTTAACAAATGAGGCTGCTAATTGCAATGAAAAAAGTATGGTCCATCTGTGTCTAGTACTCCTTTGGCAATATAGGCGTTGCTAAGCTTGAAAATTGAAACTACAGTTTGAAATAATGATTAGGTAGGTACCTACCTATAGTTTGTAAGTAATTTGTTAAAGTGAATCTGAAGATGCTCTATAAAATATTTAAGCACTCTCTTCACTCCTTTAAAGTGACTGAAACACTTCCTCAAATATCAATTCACTTCATTTACACATTAATCAGGACGGTTCGTTTTATTCTCGAATATTTTCCATTAAAGGGTGCTAAAAGCAACATGGCCGCCTTTTCGCGCGCCAATTTCGTATTCAAAACGTGGAAACGTCGGAGAGAGCGTGAGTTTAATGTTGTCACTTTTAAATATTAAAATCAGATTATATTGCCGCGCGAGAGAAGTGTCGCAAATTGATTCTAACTACTTTATCATTCAATCAAACCGAAACCGGGGGATTTGGGCCACGTTTCTTTGTCACTCCAGATTACAGGATAGATTAATCAATTTAACTATGTACTTACCTACCTACCTAAATTCTATGTTAAGTATATAGATTTTAAGCAGTAATAATGTTATTGTAATGTTATTGTACTTACCTACCCAGAATTGCTTAGGTTTATGGAAACGATAGTAGTTAATCAAACGTCAAAACGTTAAGTCTATAAATAAGGAGGTGTAGGTACTTAAATATCACAACAGTTAAGTTTCTATTAGCTAGGATTCATACGTACGCACTGCAACAACTTGTAAAAGCAGTGAAAAGGTAGGAATTATGGGAATTAACATATCAAACGCGACTTCGTTACTCGCTACACCACCCCAGTGTACCGCGCTCGTGCGGTTTTGATGCTTTGCACGGGTTTGCTGATTTGTACTGGATCTAAACAAAAAATATACGACTTAAACCTAAGCATGGTTCAAAACGCATTTAAGTGCCTCATTCACTACCGCTCTGGGTAGCGAAATCCTAGTGCTAGTGAGTATGCGGTAGGACCTATTTCTGTTCAAATCTAAGGATATCGCTACCTCTACTATTGATATCGAAACTTCGCCGCGCCTCGTTCGTGTAGCAGTAGGTACCTACATGTACTTACATGTTTCGCAAAGCAAGTTAAAAGATGCCGTTTACAGACGTAGTATTCTATAGTTTTGCCAGGAGCGGAACTCCCTACTTAGCGGAATAACGTTTAGTTAGTTTTTTCGCCACTGGCTTTCTCAGAAAATAATTATAAGTACCTACGTATCTATAGACACAAATAAAACATAGATGCATCTATATAACTAGAAAATGATAACGAACAACCAAACTTAGCCACGAGTGAGTGAGGAACTTAAAACTCCCGGGAAATATAAGATTGATTTTTGAACTGCGTGTCATAAAAATAAGTGTTGGAAAACCAGTGACATAGTATCGATTTGTTTCTTAATTCTTGTCCAAGATGCGCGTGTAACTTTGTTGAAGGGCTATTGTTTTCTTTGCTTTCACTAAAAAGCTTGTACTACTTTCACATCGTTAGGCGGCTTAGGAATGTTTAATACCTATATATATATATATAATATATTGACTATAACATAACATAACACAGGTGACTCACTTATAGGCTTTATTCTAAATCTAAAGTAGAACCGATTCTAAAAAATAAAACTACCAAGACATTGAATCACAGTGTCATCGCAGTATTGCGAAGGTGGCGAACGAGACTGCATTCGAACAAATAAATGACATTTTAAATTGGAATCAGTGCGAGTGTGATACGTCCCCTCGTGATGTGAAATGTGTTATCGAAAGGGTGGCAGCAATTTGTAACCACATGGGTATTGAGGATTACAACAGCCGTTGCAACTAAACTACTTAGAACACCCAGAAAACAGATTTAAAAACAAAAATAGAAATGTTAATGAATGAATATGCAAGAGTGTTTGGTTACAAATATCTGTTCAACTAGGTAGGTACCTAAGCCTTTTCACTATAGCATACATAAGAAGAGAGAGGTAATATACTTACAGTAAATATATAATAATGAATTTACTGTAAGTATTTGGGTACAAAAAAAAAAACTCTAAAATGATAACACACAAGACATTTAATTACTTTCTACTTTTTGGTTATGCAAAATACATATTTTTGCACTCAGTGTAAAAAGGAATGCCTAGGTACCTAAAGCGATAAAACACAAGACATTTATTTCTTTTCGGCTGTAGCACCCTTGTGGGTGTGTCCCACCTAAGGCTTTAGTTAAACGGTCGCTAAACGTTTGGGCGGCCCGCCCTACGCACTTCAACGTGGAACAGTCACCCCTTACGATTTCAAAGGAATAATGCACCTTATGTTTCTATACATAAAGTTTTACTAAATCGGTCTCTACAATATGGAACTTTGTTAGAATAAAGAGAGTCTAATGTCTCTACGTATAGCTTAAACGACGTTTACCTATCACTTAGCGGGCGTGACTGTTTTCCCTTTTTATAAATGCCTACTGAAGCCAGTTGGCTCGTGTTTATAGAAGCCAGCATGAACCCTTCGGTAAAGCGTTATTAACTTAGGTCTTTACGTCTTTTACTAGATGATTTATTTTAAAATGTTAGGAGGCAATTTTTGACTTCCTGAAGAGCCGTGTTGGCCGAGTGGTATAATACCTCGAAAGTAGAAGTCTCGGCCACGGATCAAAAAATTTGTTGTTTCGATAAATTTATATGCGCATTAAGACGAGTTCTAACCGATGAAGGAAAACATCGTGAGGAAACCCAAGGCTTAGCCAGCTCCACACGTATTGACCATGTCTTTCCTATATATGGCCAGTTAAGCTGAGAGGATGGTTTAGGTGCTGGGCAAGCCTACTCCATCTCAACAAAGCGGTCTTTATATATGAGTATATGTAATGTAGGTACTCATAAGTATAACCGTGTACTTTTAAGTAGTTATTCTATGGTATAGGTAGGTCCTCTTTGTTTTCAGTTCCGTAGATGTTTGGTCAAGACAAAACCTGGTTTCTCACGAGAAGCGCTTGTAGTGAAACTTGCTCAAACATTCTTGATGGATATGAAAACACAAAACACTCAAGTGCTAGGCATGATACAATCATACGAGTATACTTAGGTCTCTAAAAACTTTTTGTAGAATCTTTTCCAAGTGGATGATTTCGTTTTGCAGTTTGTAAGTACCTACCTATAACTATACTAGCTACACCCCGCGGATGTTGATGCCAAAGTGTTCACGCTTACACATTCACCACAATAATATCTACTTGTTTAGGAACATTGATGAGTTTTTCTTGTCACGTCTATCATTTTGCGGAAAGCAACAGTTTTTCGGGAGAAATGTAGCTTATTGTAAAATGTTGTAAAAGAAAAGAAGTGTTAATCCTAAGTATGAGCTAGGCTCATTCCAAATTTCATCAAAGCACACTCGGGGGTTTCGGCGTGAAGTAGTAACAAACAGACATAAAGACTCAGTATTAATTTACAAAGTAAGTAGGTATCTATACCTAAAATTGGTTGTTGTGTTTGTATTGCAAAAACGATATTTATACAGGCGGGACAGGCTAAGTGTCCCTCCCCCTCGCCCGGATGCGATTAATAGTCACTCGGGAAAGTTATGGCGCCAGGGATGGATTTGATGGTGTCCTAAGCTATTTATTGAATTTAATAACGTAGTTCTTTATTTATTATATACTTACACTCTTATTAGTATTACTAATGAGACGACCTCTGTGGCGCAGTGGGTGAAGGCCCGCCTGTGACGCAGGAGGTTGCGGGTTCGATCCCCGCCGCGGACAAATATACATAGAAACACCCGGACTGGAGACAAATATTTGCAGATCATACAAACATTTGCCTCGTGGTGGGAATCGAACCTACAACCTTCTGTGATGCAGGCGGGCCTTCGCCCATTGCACCACAGAGGTCAAAATCAATGTAAATTATCTAATTAATTTCTCGAGAAATTTAGGAATTTTAAAAATCAGCCATAATATAAAATGATTTTATTTTGAACAAGTTTCATATTTTCATAATTCATTTATTGCGAAAATGGGTACAACAAAAGCAGACATGTCAAATTAAAAAATATAGTTCAGCCATGATCAGCATAACAGCATGCAATATTATAAAGTAACACACAAATTAATTATTTATCTATGAATTCAGTACTTACGTAAATGTCAAACAATAGAAATAAATAAAATGTCAAAATTAAACAGTAGGTAAGAGCCAAATTTATACTAGGTACCTACATTTTCTAATATTAATAATAATCATTTAATGTCAGTCAGAATCGAATTTGTCACATAAATAATTTTCAACATTATAGTAGATATGCTTTCTGTAAACTTTAAATTTAAAAACTTTTTGAGACGTTATTTCAATTATATGCCTGGGTAAATTGTTATAGATCTTTGGCGCCATGCAGAATATGTTATTGTTAAGATAGGCAGTGTTATTTCGAGGACAACAGAGTTTTATATTTAGACGCTTGCTTCTAAAACTAACAAAAAGATGGATATTGCTCCTTACAAAACTGACAACTTCCAATATATAAACGCAGGGCAAGGTCAGAATACCTAGCTAGACTAACAAAATGTGGTCTGCAGCTATCAGTCTGCTTTAACTTGCAGATTGCCCTTACCCATCTCTTTTGTGCTTTAAATACCATTTCTCTATCTGTAGAGTTAAGTACCCAAAACATGACACCATACCTTAAAAGAGATGCTACATACCCGTGATATGCAGTAAGTGTAGTCGAAATGCTTGCAGTCTTTGAAAGCATAAACAGAGCATAAGATAATTTATTAATTCTACAGCAAAGATTTTCAATGTGGTTTTTCCAATTTAGAGAAGAGTTTAAGCCTAAGAATTTTGTTATGTCTGTTTAATATTGATATTGCTTATTTTAGCAATTCTATTTCTAAAAATCATAAAATCATATTTACCTACTACAACCGTCAGTCTCCGTGTGGCGTTCGACTCTCCTAGATTTGTTGTTCAAATGTTTAGCGTCCCTGCTCGTCGATTTTTTGCCCGCCTAGTTAATAAGCGCCTACTGGCTCGTGAAATATTACAAATTGCGTCCCCCCTCCCCGTGGGGGATAGCTCCCAGTTTTTACACCGGCTTTTTCACGCCAACTCGTCAGCGGTGCTCGATCACCAAGTGCTAAATGAACATGTGCCTGATCTATTTAGTCTTTGATGTTTAATCGATTTTTCAAATTGGGGTAATGCCTAATTTTCATCTCGCTTAAAAGGGAAGCGTTGAAAAGTAATAAACTTGGCTGCGTCTTTATTTAAGACTTCCGCAGCTAGGGTTGCCGTTGTTTTTGAACTGGGATTAAATCGTGTTTCTCTTTAGATATCTTAGCTGAAGATTGTGAGAGGAATGTTTTAAGTATTTGTCATCCTAAGAAAAGCTAAAACAGTGAAGTATTACGAGAAATTACAGAAACTCGACATTGCAAATAAAACAAACTATAAGTACTTATAAATAATTTCACCAAAAAATAAGCTATAATTCAACAATAATGACCACTCAATGCAATACAAAAATCGTGCGCCGGCAATCGCAAGTAATCCACTCGATCATAGGCCAGGCCAGTCGGAAACTGCTCGCAAATAAGAATTCTTTCAAACCATCATTGACGATGTAGCATGCTGTCGTCTTGTCCTAATGCCATTTTATATCTACTTCTAGATATAGAATTTGATCGAAGGACGCCAACTGTAGGTAAAATTTTATGGGACTTAGCCTAGAATACACATGCTACTAAAAAGCATACTTGTTTGCTATTTCGTAAGGTGCTTACGTCATAAGCATACTCTTTTCGTATGTATACACGTGCTAATAGCTTGCTTATGTCACATAATAGCTTGCTTATGTCAAGTTAGAGCACATGTTATTATTTCAGAAAATATACTTACAGCTTTGCTTAGCAGTAGGACGACCTAAGTTTAATAAAATAAAATAGTGACAATAAAAAAAAAAATTAGATTTCTTAAAACTCAACTACAAAACAAAATACCATTTACTAAAGTTGGAGTCTGATAACTTAAGCTTTGAATTTTGTTGGATTCATGCAACAAAAACCTGCGGCACGTCGCAGTCGTGTACAAGGGAACTAAAGGACAGAGCTCTCCATCAAAAGGGGTAGTCGATTAAGTGTCGGAGTGAGTTTTATTTGCGAGGGTTAAGGAGGGGGTGGCGCCGCATTAATCATTAACAGCCTGCCTAATGACATCGCCGAAATGGGTCGCTTAGAGCTGCGCTGTGTCGATCTTATGAGAATATTCACAAGAATACTGAAGTTATCTAATTAGAAAAGTGAACATGGTCACTTTTTAAATTCTGTGGATCATCGAGCGAATGAAACTCAGACCACAAATACTACAGGTAAGTATTTGTGGTCTGAGCTGAGTTTCATTCGCTCGATCAAAATTCACAGGGAAGAAGAATTTTTCAGTACCTAATTCTATTTATTAGAAATATTTTATTATATTCTATAAACTTCTAGAAAAAAAAGGCTCATACGAAATTATTTGTGGTTTGTGTGCAACTGATACTTTAAAGTGCAAAGTGGATTTTCAATTTAATAGAAAAAACTGGGGCTTTGTAAGTCTAATTGCCATGTTTAGTTATTTGCATTCCGAGTTAAAACTGGTTCAAAGATGATTATATTATACAAAGGCGGCCTGGAAGAGATTGCTTTCAGCGATAAGGCCGCACATTGTTTTAAGTAGGGACCCCGGATGTTTTGTATCGTTATTTTAATTGACTCTGTATTAACTTTTTGTGGGTATTTATGTCAATAAAGATATATTCTATTCTATTCTATATCGATAATCTCTGTAGGTTCGCATCTCTCCGCTCAATATTAGATGTCGCTATTAACTCCGCAAAACGTAATTAATCGAATAAGTTTATGATTGATATAACCAGTTTGTGGGGCGGTTTAATTCACTTTCCCAATTCCTCCATTTATAAAGTTACGTCGGTTACATCCTCGGGAAATTTATTGGCCGTGTTGTAACGGATTCTGTAATATTCAATTTATTACGCGCATTGTTATTAATAAAATTAATAATTATTATTGTGTCATGTCAGGTTTTATTCATTATACAGGTTTTACAGGTCTTACAGAAGCACATTTTATGATGTGATGACGTGAGTTTTAATTTTTAACTATCGATTATAAGAAACTAGCTGCTGCCGTTTCGTGTAGTTTCGCTCGCATGATACCCGGATAAAAAGTAGCCTATGTTACTCTCCAGCCCTCCAACTATCTCCACACAAAAAATCACGTCAATCCGTCGCTCTGTTTTGACGTGAAAGCAGGACAAATAAACAAACAATATGGGTACGGATTTTCAGTTACTGATTTAGGACATTTTGTTTTTCAAAAGAGTAAAGAAGTGTTTAGAAATCTTAGGCACTATTTGGTACATTGAAATATTAGGTTAGGTTATGTTAGAATCATAGTTATGTTAATAATTTAGAATTATTTCAAATCACTTTATTTCGGTATGTAACATTTACTTGCACCACGTTGAACTGAGTTTGCATGCCTGTTACCTAATTCAATTAATGTATGCCTGTAGGTACCCAAAAATGCTTTAAATAATAAGCAAGTAAACCAAAATACATGCAGGTACTGGAGTATAAAAGCTTAATAAATCGATGGGATACTTTCGAACAAAACATCCATCATGCACAAAATACATTAACATCCTCTTAACATCAACTAATGCACTGACTTTTTGCTCTTTTAATTTTGCAATCTGGGCGCGTATCTCCCAGGCAATTATGTATACCTACCTATAGGTGTAGTTGTCGTGTATATAGGCGTTCAGAGGACGAATTAAAAGGATAAGAGAGCCGAAGCGAGGTAGCAGGTAATTAGTCGTCCCAGATGATGGATGACGCCCTTCGCCGATACTGATGGCCACAAAACGAACAATCAAATCCGACGTAAAGGCGATACACAGCGAGATATAACTTAAGGATTATCCACACACGTCTAATATTTTAAGATTTTTAATTTTTATAGTGTTAAACCACACTTTGGTATTATTTCATTATAAATGAAAAATCTGACCAAAATTTTCAATTCCGACGGGATTCGAACCCGCAATGATACAAACGATCCTCCTCAAGCCGGAGTGCCTTACCATTCGGCCACGGAATCCTTATTACGTCAGGTTGAAAATCAAAAATATGAGCTTATCAAGATTTTCAACCTGACGTAATAAGGATTCCGTGGCCGAATGGTAAGGCACTCCGGCTTGAGGAGGATCGTTTGTATCATTGCGGGTTCGAATCCCGTCGGAATTTAAAATTTTGGTAAGATTTTTCATTTCTAATGAAATATTTTAAGAGGTTGTATTTCGTATTTTTATAAATAAAGTAGGTAGAAATTTTAGGTTGAATTGTTTCACCTTTTTAGTTAGGTATATCTATAGGGTTAATGGGCCGAATAGTTCTCGAGTGGAGGCCACGGACCGGCAAGCGTATTGTTGGACGTCCACCGACAAGATGGACAGACGACCTTGTAAAAACTGCAGGTCGGCGGTGGATGCAGGCCGCTTCCAACCGCAACACATGGAAATTTTTGAGGGAAGCCTATGTCCAACAGTGGACGTCCAACGGCTGAGATGATGATGATGGGGCTAATAATACAATGAAGTTAATAAATGCTCTGTTTAAAACTATCTTAAAATGGAGCTTTAGCTGTTTGAGATGAAATCATTACTATTTCGCAGTTTATTGCCTAGACGTCAAATACGTCAATACACCTTCGATGTTCTGGGCGGTCACAAAATTGATAGGTGACCTCTAGTGGTATTAATAACTCAACGTTTTTACGCTTCCGAATGATCTCTATTGTGTTGTTTTATTAAATTAAAGGGATATAATGTCGTCAAAAAAGGTCTTCAGACAGCCTAAAATCTTCGTCAACAGAGCAACCACTAGATCAAATGAACTTATTTTCTTTTTAAATTTTCGTTGTTATGTTCAGACCCTTACTATGCCTTAGCTCATTATACGCCTCTGATAATACTATAAAGTTGTACTTAGATATGGAATATTCGATGATTACTCTGCGGTCGCGGCGGGAGATTATTTTAAAGGAAGTTAGTGTATTATTTTTTTACGGCTCACCATACATGGAAGCCTTATGTGTAATGGCCTTTTAATTCGATTTGAGTGGTCATAGAAGTGTGTACCGCTTGGAAATCGGTTAGGTAATGCAACGGAAAGTACCTAGATGATTGTTGGTATTGAAGAAGTATCAATGAAGAAATATTTACCTATGTTCTTAAATTTTTCCTAATCTCCATCTATTCGTTGTAAGAACCTTATGGCTTTATTAAATCTTAAGTATTTTTTTTTGAATCAACATTAAATCCGTAATTTAAATAGTAACTTTTGATATTTTTTTATTCTTTTACTATGAGAATATCCTTTGGTGATTTTTCCTAAATTTTCCTCTTTCTCTTTCAAAGTAGTGAACCATTATGCGATGATACATTATTTCCTGTGTAAAAGCAACTTATTTAGAATTATTGTAATCTTTTTATCTCACATCTTCAGTCTTCACGGATGAACCCTGCAGCTATAACAGCATTGGCCACGGTATTCACGTAAGACAGAGAGGGCCATTACAGCCCATCAGCGCAGGCGCAGGTGTTCGTTAGACACGCTACTGTGACAGTAGATGGTCACATCATCTTTGGTAAACAACATGGGAAGAAGGATCAGCAATTTTGTCACATTACTTAGCCATTATCATTTCGATTTTACATTATCATCTTCTAGATATAGGAATTTATAAAAAACCCTAAAAAATTGTCTAGTCTACACATTTTTTTCAAGTCTAAGTGTGAGATTCACACTTTAAAAATATATTTCTACCAAAAATTAAAACTACAAGAAAAAACTGGCCTGAATGATTTATTATTTCGATATGAAAGATGTGAAGTGTGACGTAATAATTTGTAGTAGGTAGGTACCTACCTACGGTAGTACGTGGTCTTTATCTGCAGAAAATTTATGTTGGCTCCATTTTTTATATAGAAAGCTCAATACATACCTTTTAAATCAATATTTTAACTACTTACACATTTCCAAAACAAAAAACATTAAAGAAGACTGAAAAGGCTTGAGTATATGAAAATAAAAAAATAACTTTCACTCCTACAGGAAAAGAGTAGGTACCTAAATACCTCGTGACCTCAAAAAATATTCCATCCTGCAGATTACATACTTACACACACAAACAACATTCAATTATTCATAACTTAATTGCTAATTGAACTGAACACGTAAGTAAACTTTCAAAAGTAGCTGCACACGTAATCTATTGTTATAATTGAGCGCGCTATTGTCACACACGGTTCTCAGGCGTAATCGACGAACTCTAATTATTTTAACTCATTACTATTTATACAGTTTGCTTATCATAATTTTTATGTAATGTTTTGTTATCCTCTTAAACTATTTTTTCACGTGACATAAGACCAAAAATAGCCAATTTGTGGCACTTACATCATGAACCACCACCGTTCCGATTCCACCTACCTACTTACCTATTTTGGAATAAGTCAATCTGTGTTGTTTTTTAAGAATTGAAAAAGGACATAAGTATTAACAAGACTTTTTAAATTGTTAAAACCATTAAAAAAGTTGCATATCTGAATAATAGGGCAAATATTTAAACAACTTTTAGAACACTACGTAGATAGGTATACCTTACCAATTTGTGTAAAAACATAATTCTGTTCAGATTATGCTAAGCCATTTAGTATTTTGTTATGTTTAGTTACATTTAATGCCTTTGGACACGCAAAGCTGTTGTAATAACTTGCGACATACGAATTACTTGCGATTGTTCAACATTTGATTTGGGCCTCTCTGAGGTTCGTAATTACGTGATGACTACCACGTTCTAATACGTAAAAACTGTTTAAAGCCTTAGCCTACGATATTTACTCTACAATAATTGAAAAAAAAAAAATTAAAATTAATACGGTATAGGCAGGTTACCTTTTATTTTATTTTCAGTTTTGCTTTCGGTTATACTTTTATCAAATTTACATTAACAACCCATAGGTTAGTACTGTTTTTATATTTATATAGGTACCTACAACCCGTACATTAAAAAAAACCATGTTAACAAATTAGCCCGAGCCTACTTTAATAGTGTTAGTGCTTGTTCTAGATAAATTTTGTTAAGTAGGTAGGTACCTAAGTCCTAATCATAACGTAAATGGTGTATTATAGATGTCATTGTCTCGTGCGGTGGACGTTCCGCTGTAATCAAAATGAGCAGTTTTTGTTTATTGTCTCGGTATTTTTTGCCGAAAGAGACGGCAATTTGTCATTTGTACCAAAATGAATGTCACACTTTCACCCCGCTTGTTGGTAATACGACAGTTTGATTGTCCAAATTATTGTAATTCACTTGTAAATATTTTAGTAATGATGTAAAATTGGTCGTTATAATTTCAACAAAAACAAATTAGCTTTAGGTAATCAAAGTAGCTTAGGATAATTTGATGTTGATCTTACATTTGATGAATTCCTACTTCTGTAAAAGTTTCAAGCACATAACTAAACCTATTGGTTTAACAGGGTCACAATTTAAAATTGGTAAATTCAAATAGTACCTACAACCTAAAATTAAAACTACTTACTACAAAACATAATACCGTTTTGTAACTCTAAGGACCACTGTTGTCTGAAATAAATAATTTATTATTAAGTATAATCTAAAATTAATATTTAGGGTGTGAGTTGATAATCGCCCGCCTAACGATTTTAAAGTTTCTAAAGCACTCAAGCGATTAATCATTAGGGAGTGGGCACACGGCGTATTCTGCAGCGCGTTTTTGAGCTGCGCGTTCGCATCGCGTTTGTATCGATACAAACGCGCTGCAAAAAAATTGTGTGCCCTCTCCCCAATTTACCCAATTTTATAGAGAACTGTCAAAAAAATCGAAGCTAGCATAGACCCAAAACTCAGTACTGTAGGAAGATAGACAGCACGAGATCTGACTCAGGTTGCGGATAACAATATGAATAGAAAACAGCGATCGTAAGTTTCAGTACAAAAGAAAAATAAAGTACAGAGCTAATCGGTTAAGTTTAATCAGAATCAAACGTTGTACTTAGCGAAGCAGTAAATTGATAACAGAGAGAAAAACACTTCGGATTAAACATAATTCACACGCGTTATCTCGGGCTGGGTGAGTGCATAAGACGGTTCGGTTCAGTCCGCGATACTAACTCGTGTCACTCAAAATTGCGAACAATGCAAAATAAACTCTATCTGCTTATCTTTTGATTCAAATTAACCAAGAAAAAACCATGTCGAATGCAAAAAAGATGGTTAAATCCATTATGCATAAAAATGGTTCAAATTGTCCCAGGACAGAGTATGGCGATGCAAAACATACAAATTTTAAGTTTAGTTATTAAGTAAAGGTTTCGATTAGCGCTTACTTATTAGTTAATTTTGTCACGTGCTGAACTATAACAAGAGTTTGAGTGGAGACAGTCGGAATGAAACTAGTTACTCTTCTGTACAAGTCGCGTATAACATCTTAGTATTTAATACATCGAGCGAAGCTATAGATTTGTATCACGTGTAGGCACAAACAACGAGAGAGATTGTATTTTGCGGTAAAGCGATAATTCAGCCCAATCTATGTCGTGAGCGCCCGCGCTTTGTTTTATCCGCTGGCTTCTGTGCGCCTTTATTTAGAAAATTGATGAGAAATGGTTTCCATTACGATCTACCGCCTCATAAAAGTTATTGCTACGGAATCCTTTTACGCACAGGCTTGAAGACAGGGTTCGTCGAGGGGCAAAAATTAAGGATGTTGTTTGTGATATATTATTGTTTTGCACTAAGTATAAATTATAGAGTTTTAACTATACCTACTTATATAAGATTAACCTGAATAACTGATTTATCTACTATGAAAGTTTAAACAACAAAGTTTACAGTTTATATTATTTTACTTCTGTACCTCCTACGACGAGGCTCAAATAAAGTAAAATGTAAATTCGTTCCTACTGTATTCCCAGGCATTAAGAAATTTACTCAGATCAACAATATTTTAGGAACTTTTGAAGATGTCTAAAAGGTAGCCAGAGAAAAGTACAAACACACGTTTGGCACAACTAATGGCATTCTCATACAGATGACCCGCTTTCGTGTAACTTAATACAGACCTGCGTATGTTTTGAGGGAGAGGAAATGAACGCAAATTTGTTTTCGTGATTGCGAGCGAATATCGAATTGATATCGATATTATTTCTTGCGCAATCGTATTTCTCATTAGATATTTATGTGTGACCCCGTGTGAGCCCGAGCCTTCACGATTTTCCCGATAGTCAAATATAATGCAAAGCAGTAACAACGGATTGAAACTGTAATGGAATAGCTGTACTAAGTAAATAGTATTCTCATAGGATCTAAGATTGTTTTGTGAACCTAGCTAGACAATTGATTTTATTTTAAGTAAGTACAGACTTTTAAAATATTTGGACCAGTCCACAAAATACGCTATCCAAAAATATTTTGTGATACTTCGTTATACCTCTACAAATTCTGGTCTTGCACTTAGGTACTTTGCATTGCATTAACTTTACTTTGCATTAAGGTAATATAGGAATAACACGTGTACAATGAAGAGTTTTCATTAATTTTTCTTCTAATAAGTACCTATAATATCTTTTTCGTTGTTTGAATCGGTCATTCTCAGGCGCAGCATTTTTTCGGTGGCACAATTTTTTTTTAGAATTTGGATGTTTTGACATGAAATATCAAATCTAGATTTAATTTAGTAATTATTAGTACAAGAGGGAACTCTTAAAGCCTAACGGTTAAAAAGTTATTTGATTTTGAAAAATTGGTGCCCACCGAAGTCAATATTCTAATCACCGAAATCAAATACATTAAAATTTGGTTAAAAAGTCAACAGTCTTTAGTTCGATCTATAATTATTACATAAAAAATTAGGTATTTGTAGATACAAAATCATTTCAAAAAGGGGTTACATCATTAAACCCCTTGAAGGAGTTAAATTACGTTTCAAAGTTTGTATGGCGATATAATACTAGTAGTTCTCCCCGAACTGAGATCTCGCGCATCGTAGATGGCTTACTTTTGGACTTTCTTCTGACTACCCCTATACTTTCAAGTGCTACTACTACTGCCGAGTATGCCTATTGTGCTAGCTCGTCATGGTAAAATTACTGGTATGCATGCAATACATAATGTCGTTTCTAATTTTTCATTCATTTCATATTTATGAATTCTCGTCGTATTTAAAAAAGTATACGTCCTAGATTAAAAATAATAAGTAACTATTTTGGAATTTTCAAATAAAGACATTTGACACCCAACTCAATATATTTGTTTAACTTTTTTTTTTACCCCCCTTGGGAACCCAATAAGCTCATAACCCCTTCATCGATTAAGCTTATATGCTCCGCGGTATATTTCCATACCACAAACTATTGACCTACCAAGTTTCATGCAGATTGGATGAACGGTTCGACAGTTATGCGAGAACAAGAATTCGTGAAACACACAAACATACAAAATACAAAGCAAAATCGCTCAACTTGCCACCAAGATCTTCGCTCGCTCGATCGATTAGATAGACATTTTGATTGGACGGTAAACGATTCCGACTGTCCAAAAGTCAAGAGCTAGGAACACGTCCTGGCTGGCATCCACCCGAGCATATACTACTTTAAGTTAGTCTCTCTTGTAGAATCCAGCCGCTTCAAACCTTGTACTACAGGTGGCTGCCTGATTCGGCATCAGCTCCTCTCATTCACATGCTGACGGATGCTTTCCTCACTAGTTGTTGGGTCTAGTTGGGATAAATTATAATCCAATGGTCGTTTCAACAGCCTGCAGGGCGAACCTGGCAGAGCGGAGGGCTATCCCACGTCAGTTGGGGGAAAGCTTCGGCCGATGCTTCTTATCTACGAGAAAAAATCCATTGGCGTCAGTCCTCCTCACATCACAAATGGGTATTTCCTGTTGTGTCAGAATTTTCTATCGCTTTCACCGCGTCAGGTGCTGCTTTAACGCTTGGCACCTGACGCGGTAGCAGTCTGGCGGAACAATCAGTGGACTCCCGTTTCCGCATTTGGACTCGATGGTGGTCCTTTATGCGTGGGGATATCATGGCTCGTTAGGTACGTAGCCAACCTAGCTCTCCTAGCACAACAGCTTCCTGGGGTCTTCACCGGCTTAGAGGAGCGACCTCGGGATACTGAAGATTTGTTGCCATTGTGTTGCTACACCCGCACATTTCAGGACTACGTGAGCAGCTGATTCTTCTTCGCTTAGACATCCCCTGCAGAGTGGACTGTCCGTGGCACCGATGTTGTACAGATGTGTGTTGAGGGTACAGTGTCCTGTCAATGTCCCTAAGATTATTTCGAGGTCTTATCTTTGTAGGTTTATCAGACGACACTCTGAAGTGTCGGATTGTCTGTCTCCAGCGATAGTTGTGTAGGTTTTGGGTATGTTGCCGCATCCAGATGCGTAGTTGAGAAAAGGGCGTAGGCAAGAATGAGGTTGGGCTCTAACTCTTTAGGTTGAAAGCTGCAATTGAGCTGTTCTTTTATTTTTGGGGCACCTTTTTTATGCCAGCTTTCTCTATGATTCAATACAATTATCATAAATCAGGAAACAGCACTATAAGTGCTATGAAACTGTCTTTACCCTTCATATATTTCCACGGAAAACACTGAAATCAATACCACCGGAATCAAAATTATGAGTAAAATCCTAGATATTTTTAAAAGTAACCAACATTTTGAATATTAGTCTGCATAATGGAAATCTAGTATCTCTAAGATACACTTTTGTTATAATTTGAAATTAATTGCTTGAATGGATTTGAAAAAAAATATTACACCGAACTCATCTTGGAGGGTATACCAAGCCACCGAAAACGATTTTGTTCCTCAATAAAAGAGACACACAGAGACCCACAGACCTGGTTGTCCTCTCCACCAATGCGGAGGGGCTGATAGTTATTCTTACTCTAACAACTGTTCTTGCAACTATTAGAGAACAGGGTATATGCGTAGATCGGTGCGCGCCACCGATATCAATTCAAAACCTCGGACGCGACTAAAACTACTTGTAACTTATCAACGAAAGCATAGTATTTATTGGGAATACTATAAAATAAGCTAGTAATTATCTGTTTTTTTGTGAATACATTCAAAGTAGCGCCACGTTTTATAGAGAAAAAGATAAAAAATAATTTACATCGCAAAATGTGCTTGGGACATGCCACCGAAGCTCAAATTTCAGCGGTTTTTATTTTTTTTTAACTATTTTAAATTTGTTTTATCTAAAAGAAAACATAGACTTCTTCTAGTATTTGATCATAACTATCATACAAAAAAGAATCAAGCTTTTAGAAATCCATTTAATAGAGGTTTTTGGCCCGGACGGTTTTTTTGAGCCGTTTGCGAATGGCCCGAATATTACTTTGCGTAGGTAGGTGTATTTCATTACTGATTTGGAAAATATTATTTCTATAAATTCCTGCTGCTACGAATGCTACGATGAATTAACAAAACTAGAAATGCCGCCTTAAGGTTTTAGACCTTTAAGTATAGTATTTTAGCATTCCATTCGGAATTCTCGCTGGCTACTAACTGCATTACAAGCTCTAAACAGCTCCGTTTTGTACGTGCATAGGTCGGTTCAATTTGCGTGCTTGCATCTCACCACGGACAATCGCGCGCAAATTGCCCGCCTCTGATTGCCCACGGACGTTTATCAATATTGCAGCCACTATTACGTACAGTCAAAGACAGATATTGCTCTAACCCCTTAGAAGCAGCATTGACATTACAATATTACTAAAATAACTCATAACACCTTTACAGCAAAAGTGATTGTTTATATCATATCTGCTATGTGTCACTCACCTCTAATTGAGAACCTATCGAAAAGGGTAAGATGTTAAGATGCTTTTGACGTTTGAATTATTAACGATGAAGACTTTGATGTTTATTTTTCAGCTGCGTTTGATCACTTGCCTACCTAAATTGCATGAAAGTAGCCGGAAAAATAGTTACCTACTAACACTTTGTTTGAATTGCATAAATCATGATAACATACCTAAATAAAGATTATAAGTAATAATATCTAGTAAGTAAATTAATGGAGTTTGATAGCAGCAACTGTACGTTCTATTGCCGACGCTAGTTCACTCCACGCTACATGATAGATTGAGTAATTGCACAGGAAAACGGAGACAGATGAAAAATTAGTCGCACATAACATTTCAGACGCTTTTGTTGTCGAAAATTAAACTAATCATTCCACGACAGAGATGATCATTCATTAGTCTGTTTTACCGATCACCGATAACCGTGACCTGTTGTAATCAGTAATAACAGAATGTGGTGTAGATGCGGAACTAATGGTTCGGTGGTGCTGGCGTTGCGGGGAGTCAATGATGCTCAGCGGCCACAAAGCAGGGGTCATCCTCCACAAAGCCATCACGTTTACTGAGCATTCAAAATCGACACCGAAAAAAATATCGATTTCCGTAAATAAGCGAGTGTGGCACATTTATAATAATGATGAATGGAGCCATCGGTTGCTCGTCGATATTGCGTGGCGAATCGCGCAACCGCCGCGACTGACGGCACTCGATGCTCGATGCTCATTGATTTCTAATCGAAAACGAACACTTCCATGTCCTGCCATAAATTTTGTTAAGTGGGGCGTTCTAGTGTCTTTATTGTAATAAATCATGACTTATTTCTCTACAAAGACACTAAATCTCGCTCTACTTGTGAGATGGTGGATCCTAGTGATATTATTTTCAAGTTCTGTAGATACTCGTATTCATCAAGGTTCTCAAGAACACTCGCACCACTTATCTATTTAAAAATACTATTTACGTGCTATTATTTTGTAGTATTATAATTCAATATTTCCTTTTCACACACAGTTAATACTTTCCAAACACGCAGGTTGTAATAGGTAAATGTCATTTTAAACATTAAAAATGCATAAGAAAAAATTAAAAAAATACCGTAATTGACTACCGTAGGTACATAAAAACTAAACCTAAACAAAAGTCGTGAGCTGTGAAAAAAAAGCAATTAAATTTTTAATTTTGAATGCTTCACATTTAACTAATGCGAGATCGATGTTTGTTGCAAGTGCAACTAAGGCGAGACGGGGGTGTAAGTAGGTAAGTATATAAGTATGAAACAGCAGTCAAGCCAAACCGAAAGTTGCAATAGAACAGCTGTTGTACAAAGGTCGGTGGGTGCCGACCACAGACAAAAGGCACCACAATAAAACGCTCTACCAATTCATCGTCACTAATTACGTAATTATGGGGGGAGAAAAAAAAATACGGACAAGTGTGAGCAGTTTCTTGCTTTGAGAGTTCTGCGAAGTCAAGTTTCAATTCAACATCGATATAGATACTATAAGAGTTTTGGTACTAATGTTTTGAACGTGTATTTAATAATAATAACAATTAATATTATTTTAGCCGCTCGTGTCCCACTGCTGGGCAAAGGCCTTCCCCCATTCCTTCCATTTAATAATAATAATAATAGATAATAATGTTTTATTGCGTTTCTAAAACATACAATCGCATTAAAAAGATAAAGAGAACATAATACTGCAATATTTGCAATTGACGTGGAAGAAGAAGATAATCACACTGTTTCGTTGACTGTCACGTACAAAATAAACAATGCCAGGATTTTAGGCCTCAGGCATTATTTGCTTAATGGTACCCCTATGATTTATATCAATGTGTGATGCTGATTGAAGTACAAAAGTTTCTTCCAGCTATAAGCCACCTTCAAATGATCTTAAATGCCTAAAGATGATGTTAATATCACCTTAGAGATACAGTCGTGATCATTATTCGTTTCACTTCTACTTTATAGATACATATAGATAGAAGTGCTAAAGGCCTTTCTTAACAAGAGCTTTCGGGCAACTAAAAGTTACATTATTACTAGGCGAATTGTTTCTCAGGTACCTACCTTTAATATTTCTTACATTTAGAATCATTACCTACTATTAAAAATTACTATGTTAACGGTCATTAAAATTTTACAGTTGGACATTAGCCTCATACTTATACATTACTTTTACTGAGTGGAACCCCAAATTGAAATAGCAGGCATTCCCGGCGCCGAGTCGACACATTAACTCGCGGGCACGACATTTCTCGATCGCAACATTCGTAACGTTTTTTTTCTGCAAATTGAAAGTCATGCATGAGGGCTTGCTTAAGCAGAGCCACACTAACTATACTTAATAGCTGTTTGTCTTGGTAAAAAATCCCTGTAGAGTACTTTAGCAAAACTAAAAACAACAATTTATAACGTACTAGCGGACGCCCGCGGCTTCGCACGCGTGGACTACTATTTTTATCCCTCGGGAACCAAACATCCAAACTTTCGCATTTACAATATTAGTGTAATTTTATGTGTAAACGGTATAAGCTTAATTTTTATAAAAATATATTTTACTTATAAAAACTTAATTACAAATCACATCACACTAATTATTATAAATGCGAAAGTTTGAATGTTTGGATGGATGGATGTATGTTTGTTCCTCTACAACTCGACAACCACTGAACTGATTTGGCTAAAATTTAAAGTAAAGATAGATAATGACCGGGAATAGGACTAGCCGTATACCACGCGAGCGGAGCTGCAGGCGGATACTAGTGACAAATAAAAAAAACAAACATTTATTTTTTGCGTGGTTTTTAAGTTTGGAAAAAAGGAGGAGATTACTTTTTGTAATAATCTAGCGAAGAAACGTAGGCCTACGAATAGGCATTTTTTAAATTATTTCTACATCAGCAAAACTGTCCATGTACCATCAACATTTTCAATTTTTTCTACTATTCAATAGTAGTTACTCATCTATACTTTTTAAGCCTGTCAATAAAATGTTGTTGACTGTTTTCATAACTTATTCAACTGCGTGTCTACGGGTCTGCAGACTGCAAGAAAATGTGCATGTTTGATGTGTTGATAGCAGCATTCAAATGTTTTGCAGCAACATTATTCATAAGCCTAACTTTTATTTATTGTTGTATAAGGTGGCTTCCTGTATTCATTCATAACAATTTCCTTGCAATAAAATTTTATCGCGTTTCTTATAATAAAAAAGAGTTATCGTTATCGGTGTTAGTTTTTGTTATTTTAGATTGAGGAACTTTTTTTTAAGTAAAATAGTTCGTATTCGACCACACCCTGCCTGATGTAAAGCAACAGTGTGGTCTAAGATGCTTACATAGAAGGAACCTTTTGACTCTCGATTTATTCGACAATTTATCGATGCTAATATGCTAATGAAACTAGAATTCGTTGGTAAGAGCATAACTTGACAACGGCTGGCCCATTTTTTATTTTAAATAATTACTTACATTAATCAAAATTAAAAAAAAAATAGGAAAAATAATAAAACGAAAAATAAAAATCGGGAAATGCTTATTTCTATGATATTATTAAATTGTCATTGGGTCCATAACCTACTCAGTAGTATCTAGTGCCTCAAATAAAAATTGTTGAAGATTGAAAAATCAGGGTAGCCCATTCAATTACCATAGTTTTAAAATCTTCACACAATGTTGCATCACAAAAAGCTCTTAAAAGAAATGACGCATACACAAAGAAGTAGGTTAGTGATAAAAGGAAATTAGCAAAGAAAGTACCTACTTAATATAATTTTGTAGTATTGCTTTAGAAATTAAAGTGCCTGCTTATCTATTTTCCAGTTATCTAACCGTAACAAAAAGCGGAAACGACAGCCAAATAAACTATTTTAAAAATATAATTTATTAAATTATGTGTCCTACCTATTCTGAACCGAAAACGATGTTTGCCTAATTAGCTTTTTGTTGATTTACAATAGAAAATTTAATGATTGAATATAACACTAATTGGTGCGCTGACCGAGCACGCACAACGTAGCTGTATAACGCAGCACACAAGATCATTGTGTCAATCTGTATAATATTACGTACACTTAAGCGGAAAATACAATCTCTTCGTTTTCGCTAACTAGCCATTAAAGCATTAGGTCAACCGGCCCCGTAGGGCCAGTTTTTTCCGGGGCCAGTCGACTAAAGAGCCGACTAAATTGGACGTAATTTAGTATCACTTTGAAGTTATTCTTTGTATAAACAGGCTTACGACTGTACCCTATATAAATATAATAGAAAATGTTGTTTTTTAATTACCTACTTATTTGCAAAAACTTGCGATTTGTAAGTTCTTCGGGAAAAGTGTTCCGTGGGAAATAGAGTCGATTAAGATCATTTTGTTTGTTTTAACACAATGTCACTTTTTAGGCAAATGTACTTAAAAAAAATTTAAATAAGTATTTTACTTAGATGCAAGTAATTTTTTCTTTAAAAAAAACTAATACTTACCTAAATACTTAGTTTCCTAAGAACAAAACCTTTATTGAGCAAAAATTTTGTCCCATCCTGTATAGGTAAGTGCTTCAAGTTATGTTTTGTAATACCATAACTAGACTACATTTGCAGCGCTTACCTACATGATTCAACTAAGGTCTACGTTTTTGTTTTTGTAAAATAATTACTTAGTATTTAATTCTAAATTCTTCACATTTTAATTGGGTACGTGCAAGTGGTTATCATTACTGTTAACCAAATGCAAGTTAATTATAAACTGACTTCCGGGTGCGGCTTGCCCAAGTATTTGCTACAAGTGATTCTTCTAACCACAATCTAGACCTAGACTTTCATCCTTATTAGCTTAGACATGCTAACTTTAAATTTTTTAATACAAATTCAATTCACTTTTGTACGGCACACTCTCAGGTTCACGCACACACAGATAGCGTGTGTGAAACGGCACACAGGTGGCCCCGTCACCTGACACCACACTCGGAACCGGCCACTTCCGCCGGACGTGGCAATTACACACACAACGACGGTAATACTCTGACCCTTGCCGGATTTGGAGCCGGGTCAGCTGAGGTTTCTGATCCTCCGTTTCAGTTTCTTAAGGATTGATGTCAGTGATTACTTGGCTATTGATCGTCACATCGTAAAGAAATTACCTATATATTAATTAGGTATTGGAAATGAGAGCAGTCTAGCTAGTGGGATGTGCTCTTGACTTTCAATCCGAATGTTGCGTATTCAAATCCTGGAAGTGTAAATGGATTTTTCGTTACATCCAAATTGTGACCGCTCGGAATGTCGCTTAAATATTAACGACTATCAGAACGTCAAAGCAAGCTACGCCACGAGCGCTTTTAAGATTTGGTAGAGAAAAGGTCAGTCACTTTTGTAAAAAAGAAAAACCATTAGCATAGCCATTTTGAAATACTAAATTAACCACCAATAACCATTTCGTCGATCCCGTTATTAATCTTTTAACTTTAAATGTCTTCAATATCCAAAGGAAATAATAACTTGTTTACGAGCCATTCTAATTAGGGTTATAATAATTCACAATTACCCAGTGCAAGGAACCAACAAGTAAGGATGTAGCCATACCATGAACTCTTAGAGCATTGTTAAAACAAGCTTGAAACATGACAACGAATGTCATTCCTAAAGCAGTAGGCTGTTTTAAGCTTGTTTTGACATTGCTCTAAGACTTGGTGGTACGCCCCCAGATCACGTGTTGATCACGCGGCGGTTAACTTGTCAGTTGCAAATATTGGACTTCCATTGAAAAAAAAACTACTCAGGCTGGATTCGCAAAAAAAGTTATCTTACTCCAGAGTAACTAGCCGACTTATTTCGAAATACAATTGTTTAGAAAGCGCAACCGAACATTATTATGTGCATACAAATTATCCTGGTTATAAGGTGTCAACTTTACAATGTCAAAATATTCAAACAAACAGTAGTTTACTCTCGAGTAAAAACTTAATCCAGTTTGGTCGAATCCAGCCTTAGTGAAATAACAATCTTCTTTTTAAAATTCGGGGCTGGATAACTTTACGAACTTTTTAAGTAGCAAAATAAGTATTTTTAGTAGGTATACAATTATTTCACTTTCAAAACTATCAACTATCTAAACTACAATTAAGCGTGCAAATATAAGCATAAGTAGGTACTTAATTACTTATGAAGTTGGCAGTATCATATTTCTTTCAGATAACCTACCCTACCCATTCGTATAGTCTACTTTTCTTAATAATAAAAAAAGATCTGAAAAATTAAAGTCTCGCCTTGTAAATCCAACATTTTCTTAAAAATTATGAAAGTATTTTTATTAAATTATTTTATTCACAAACTAAGCTCCAAAGATTCCAGTGAAACATTAACTTATCGTACTTTCGAAGCACAAAACGTAACGAAGCTTAAAATCCAACTCAATTATTCATATTTTTACTTTTTGATGCGTTAAACTGAACTTAAGAATTAAACCAGTTTGTATGGTAATTAGCCTTTTGTCGGAAAGTCATTGTCTAATTTAAGTTATCAATGGTTTATGTTAAGTTAAAGTTCAGCTTTCTTATTATAATGTCTGGTGTCAGACAAGATGGAATTTTAATAAAGTGATTTATAATTTCTAGTTAGAACATAAATAATTATGGTTTTAATGTATTAATACCTAATTGAACCTTTTACCAAAACAGACGAAACGGTGGGTGGTAGTGGTAGTTTATAAAATAGTTGTTTTTGGAATGTCATAAAGCTGTACCTATGTAGAAATAATGTCCTAAAAAGTTAAAAATATTTAAGTGCTACGTGCCTTAGTGAGCTTCTTGTTGTAGTTCACAGTTTTTTAAGATTCGTGTACCTACTCGTACACCGACTCCAAGCAAAAACTTGATGATTATCATGTTTAGGTCATACGGTTCAAAGTGAGCTGATTATTCTCAAATATCCATTACGCGGCTAAGTTGGTCAGTTAATGAGTGCGCGATATCGTCCGTTTTGTAGCGAGTAATCGCGATGTTATCTCCCCCCGCCCCCCCCCTCCCCCACCCCCCTGCTGCCCCTAGGCATCGGACCAGAACCCCCTAGGGACTGTGCCACTGCACAACGCGCTCTTTTGACATTGCTGAGTGGAGTGTAAATTGGTTTATCTCATTAGACACAGAGTACCTATAATGAGTGAAGGTTTTTCTTCAAGTAAAGACGTATGGTCCGGTCGAAGGATTCGGTTGAACTAGAAGAGACATTTTTTAAAATGCATTCCAAAATATGCACACAGGCGGGATTTAAATCTACAACCTCGGATGAGTGAGGTCCTAAGTAAGCTAACTGTAGGTAGCTGTACAGTTGTCACATAACAAAAATAAGTCAGTAGGTACCTATAAAAAATACTCATGTAAATAATTATTTACTTATATTAATAGGGGAAGGGGGGGCATGATGGGGACGCGAGGTAAGATGGGGCAGGCACATTTACAAGAAACTAGACGTTTGCGAATAGAAAGCAAGATGCCAATAAGAAGCCACTCTCGATCATCGGTCAATGCGAGACAAACAGTAAGTGAGAGCGCGCGCTTTTTTTTTTACAAGCGGGAAACAAATTATGCGTCTTGAAGATCTAATTTTGTCCAGTTAAAAAGTCTTTATTGTAAGGTAAATAAGACGATTTAAGTTGTCTTTTCTAGTATTTGGTTGTTAGTGTTTTTACTTTGATGTGGTATATTTATTTTAAACAAAATTAAATATATTTTCTATTTTCTATTTTTTTCTTTCAGTTAATCGGTATATTTTTGAGGAATATTTTTTTCTAAGTCAACTTTTGGGGCAAGATGGGATAATGGGTGTGTGAAGGTTGGGTAGGGCTCATAATGCTGATGATGATGAAAAAGCAGAAGAAATCCACATTTGTGTTTATTGTGGCAAAGATTAACTATCCCATCTTGCCCCATTTTCATAGCCCCATCATACCTCATGGTACGGGGCAAGATGGTTTTTCACAAGCTTCTTTTTAATCATTAATTTAAAAAAAATGTGATAACTTGATCTCCCAAAGACGGTACCAAATTGTAGCTAGATAAATAATACATGTCCCATAGATAAATAATGTTTATTGTTTAAACATAATGATTATGTTGTCTTTTTGTTATTTTCCCTTAGGTACCCCATCTTGCCCCCCCCTTCCCCTATAGCTCTACAAGTCTATCTACAACAAAATAATCGTGTGCTACAATAAATCTAATTTCTGTGTCATTGCAGTAAAATTACAAAATGACTACACATTATGTCTAGGCACGCGGAGGCAGCTAACCGCGAAACGTCCATTTCATTTCCATAATTTCACAAAATGGCAGATTAAAATCCGAAATCGCTGACAATCGTCCGACGCGCTGGCAGAACAATGAACAGTCATGTCACAGTATAAATACGACAACACAGTGTCGTACTTTTCCCGCGCATTCAACAATTTGTCTGTCAAAATGTTGAGAGAACTGATTTGTGTAATGTTGCCATAAGTTAGGGAATAGACTGGCATCTTTAGAAGGCTAGGTGTTCTCGTTAAATTATTAAAATCCCAACTGTCATAATATGGAGTTACGACTAAATTGTAGTAAGTACCTACCTATTTAGATTAAATTAAAAAGGATTGTAAATTGTTATACAAGGATGACCCATCATTATACGAGGTAGTTTTACTCCCGAGCATTAATAGAAAATGAGTTATAATAGGTTTTTAGCGTTGTGTGTTTGTTACATACCTACTATTTTTCACTACGATTGCGATAAAATAAAATAATTCAATATCTAGGTACTTACTTACTTACAATATTAAATAATTTAATTTATTAAGTAAAAATGAAATAATAAAAGGTTCTTTTTTTTTGAAACAATAGTAATTCGAGTCTTTATTAATGATTATTCTAATTAGGAATAAAAAACTTTTTTGTTATTGAGGGCTCGTTGGTAAACCTTTGGTAACAGACAAAAATAAAAATAAAATACTTTATCCCCTAGGGGCAAATTATGCTACTTTATCCCCGCTCTGGTACGCTAGAATAACGGACTTTTTGAGCAAAAGGAGTGAAAATAGTTATTTGTGCAACAAGAGAGCAAAGTTGATTTTTGCTTCGTGTGCTGATTTTGAATCCCGGATCTTAACATCCTAAGATCTTCCAAAATACACAAGGCAGGTATATAATTTTGCAAAAAGCAGCTATTCTCAACATACTATGCAGAATTGTAAGAAAATTTCTGCAAAACGAACTTCCTCACGAAGCTCAATCTCGCTCTGGGGTTCACTTGGCCTAGGCCCGTGTATTCCAGTCATCACCGGTTTCTAAAACCGAGAAGATTTAATCTTTAACTACAATAATAATAATAACTATCGTAACAGAAACAAATATTTAATTCCCGCTAAGTATTTTATTTGTTGGTGCGTTATTATTTTTTAGGCTTGCGCTTGACCGCCTTGCAATTTAAGTACGACATTCGAATTTCAAATTACTGAAACCAGTGTGCAAAATCGCATTTTACACGTCGTTTTCTCGCGTCAAAATTTCGAGCTGCTGAGATGAAAACAATTTTATTCATACATTGAGGAACTATTTATCCGGATTTTAAACAATTTACGAAGGTTTCGGTAAATAGTCGGACATTATTATTGTACATTTTTAGCCGGAGATTATACGAACGGCTGGCCGCCATATTCGCGTGATATCTAGGCAATAAAATAATAAAACGCTGTAATGGCCGTTCATTGTACACAAATGTGACGCAAATAATTGCTTTTCCCATAGTGTGATGGAAAAGGTCACATTATAAAATTACAATTTTCATGATGACGAAGGCATTGGGATGCATAGTTTAGTACGAACTAATTTAAAGCTAAGTTTAATTTCGCTTTTAATTTTTTAAACTTTATAAATCTGCATTAAGTTCGCATTACTTAGGTACCTACCTACCTACATAATAATGAAGAATATTCACTTGTTTTGATTGTACCTACCCGACTGCGGCGCAGCCCAAAAGGAGGGCTCTTCGTATTCTCTATCGAAAATCAATTCTTCATTGCTGGCAAATTTTACCTAATTTAACTTAAGGATTTTGTTAAGTTTTAATTGGCCCCTGTAAGACAGTTTCTATAAAGATGCCTTATGTAGGACATTTACATTACACTCATTCTTCAAAGATTACACTAAGTTGCACAGCCAAAAAATCAATAGAAAATGGTTTGACCAAATGAAACATTCCAAAGATAGAAAATAGCGATTGCTCGTTCTAACCACCATTCCATTACGAACGGCCATTGTGCATTAAACAAACTACAATTACGCTGAATCAATCGATATAAAGAAATTAATTACAAAAAAGTGCATACAAAGCGTGCAGTGGGTTTATCGCGACGAACGCGACTCTAAAACGAAACGACTAATTACTGAGCGGCGAGCGATACTATCGCTGGACACACCGCTCCCCGCGCCCTCTGTAATGCGTAAGGCCTCGGTCTCGAATTTAGCGGGTAGCGGTGCGGTAGCGGAGCGGCGGCGGCGGCGGCTCTGGAGCGGTGCGGGGGCGGGCACTCCAGTCAGCCCGCCCCGCACCGCTCCAGAGCCGCCGCCGCCGCCGCCCCGCTGCCCGCAAAATTCGAGACCGAGGCCTCAGGCTGTGTCATTGTGACATTCTTTTTTCAAAACGAAAGATGTTCAGCAGCGAAATTAAAGCGTTGACCAAACCAAAGCGTTCAGCTAACGTCCGCGGTGGCGTACAAGGTGGCGATCAGTTGGACGCATCGTGACACCGATGATGACAATCGGTGTCACGATGCGTCCAGTGATTGGCCACAGCGGACGTTAGCTGACGTTAGACGTTAACGCTTTGGTTTGATCAAGGCTTAAGACCTCCGCCAATGCATCCGATTCGAAGATTTTCTTTGAAAAGTTGACGTTTTTTTCAGCGACGAGACGTCACTTTCTGAATTTGGAAATGCATTCCGAGAAGGTCTGAATCGCGCCTCAAGTAATAAACTATGTAGGTATATTCCAAGTTTCATTAAAATCCGTTCAGTAGTTTTTGCGTGAAAGAATAACAAACATCCATACATCTATACATCTGTAGCCAGCAACTATATCTCGGATGATACAAGATCCTTGATCCATTCCTGAAGATGTCTAAGGGGGTAGTCAGAGGATTGATAAACGAGCGACTATATTATTTAGTACCTCGCATATAGATGCTTCCTTGTTTGATGCTTGGCGTCTGTGAAATTTGTTTAGCCCTAACATACTGGGGCTAGTCTATTTAAAAGAGCCTTGACATTATTTTATAGAATTGGATACCGAAGTCAGGCATCAAGCCAAAGGTTTGCCTAGTATTTGTACTAACCTTGTACGAGTACTAACACTAAGCTTCTCAAAAGTTTGACATCAAACGTATCAAAGATAATTATAATATATTATTATGGTCACAGGGTAGATTAAGCTTCATTATAACGTAACTGCTACTGCTATGTAACTTTGTAGGTGTGTTGAGATGTAGGAAAATGAGAAACTACCTGAAAAGGCTTGATTTATTTTTATTCGCTTTCATCTCTGCCCCTATGAAAGAGTAGTTTCTTGGAATCGCTACGCTTATCGCTCAGCTTGTGAAGTACTCCGGTGGTCTAACACCCGGTGGGTTTTAAAACAACACTTTGTTAATCATTTTGATTGAAATGAAAGGAAGCAGCTTGACAATTAAAATAATATTATGTGTATGCAGTAATTAAACGGGATATGCGTAGATAAGCTTTAGAAATAGTTCGTTTATTTTATTTAGGTCAGCGATTATTGTAGGGAACCATAAAATATGTGAGAATAGTAGACTTGAAACTTTTCATGCCGGGCGTCGTCGTAACGAAACAGTAACTAAGTATAATATTTACCTACTTTATTTAGATTTTTTTTTTCAGAAAAAAATTAAATGAAATGAAAACGCAAAGAGTATTATGTCTTTGAAATTGTCTTATTAGCTTGGGGACTAAGGGTAGAACCTATATTACGTATAGGTATTTATATTTACCTATATATTAAGTAGGTACCTTGTAGATAAACATTGTATTATATAGGTATTTACGAAACAATGTTTATCTAAAAGTATATGTCTACTATAACCTTAATAGCCGAAATTATTGTTTTTCTACAAGAAACGGTGGTCTAATGGGATGTATCTTTTTCAATCCTTAGGCATAAATCTCAGCCGTAGGTAACTATTATCAATGGATTTGTTTTTCCAGAATTATTGTAGTTTGTGTATTAGGTTGGGGAAAAAGTCTTTTCGCATTATAGTATGTATGAACTTGTAATAAAATATCTTTGGCTATACTATATGGATCTGGCTGGTTTTGGTATCATTGAAAGTTTAAATTTTAAAGAACATAATTCCAAATTAAAATTAGGAAAATGTGTGATTTTCATTTGTTTTTCGTACCGTCAAGATGAGTGAATCTAATGAAGAAATTCGATACATTTTAAAATTTTACTACAAAAAAGGTAAAAATGCAACGCAAGCCGTGAAAAAAATTTGCCATGTTTATGAACCTAGTGCAGTGTCTGTGAGAGTAGCACAAATTTGGTTTAGGCGTTTTCAATCCGGAAATTTTGATGTCAAAGATGCACGTCGCTCTGGTCGCCCTATTACGGATAAAATGGATGCCATTTTTGAAAAAGTGGAGCAAGATCGGCATATCAGTAGTTACAACGTAGCTGAAGAACTGGGAATTGACCACAAAACAGTTTTGGTGCATTTGAAAAAAACTGGGTACACAAAAAAGCTCGATATTTGGATACCTCACGAGCTCACTGAAAGAAACCTAATGAACCCTGTCCTCATTTGTGATTGTTTATTCATTATGAGCTGTTACCATCAGGCAGGACCATCGATTCTGAACTCTACTGCGAATAACTGATGAGATTAAAGCAAGAAGTTGAGAGAAAGCGGCCGGAATTAATCAACAGAAGGGGTGTGGTTTTTCATCATGATAACGCTAGACCTCACACATCTTTAGCCACTCAGCAAAAATTAAGAGAGTTTGGCTGGGAGGTGTTAATGCATCCGCCGTATAGTCCTGACCTTGCACCTTAAGATTTCCACCTGTTTCGGTCTCTTCAGAATTCTTTAGGCAGTGTCAGGTTAACATCACGAGAGGACTGCCAATACCACTTGTCGCGGTATTTTGATCAGAAGTCCCAAAATTTCTATAGCAATGGGATAATGTCCCTACCCACAAGATGGCAAAAAATTATCGAACAAAATGGTACCTACATACTTTAGTTAAATATAAATAAACTATATTAAAAAATGTTTTGAATTTTCTTAAAAAATGCGAAGAAACTTTTTCCCCAACCTATTATGTTGGTGGAAAATTAATTCGGAATATTCTTGAACATTTTATTATTATTTAGTTTCCTTATTATTATTTATGAAATAAATTACCTTATCTTATCTAATCTTAACATATCTTAACTTAACATAAATTAAACTACAATAATCGGCACGATATTTCGTTTTCGGTTTAGGGAGTAGGGGCTCGCATCCTGAAGAAATCTGTGTATTAATTAACTTCATGCATTTTGGCTGATGGGATGACTTAGATAGGTGCTGGGCAAGCCTACTCCATCACAACAATGGTGTGATTTTATTATATTTCTACAGAGATTTTTGTTTTATCAGGAAAGTTAACAGTAACACTAATTTTATCTGTGCAACAATTAGAAAAGGAACTTCTTAATTAAATTAAATTGTTAATTTATTTTATAACTTGCTAAATGGATGTGCCGTTACATTCGCCGACATTTCAAATTAAAATTAAGTAAGTAAGTACTTAGTTTAAAACGTTTCTCTAATTACGTTCTTACAAATGAAAATTTCTTTTTACATAACGTTGAGCAATAAAGGCGTGTTACACTCGAGAGTAAGTAATTAATAATGAAAACCTGTAGCACAGGTTTTTCTATACCTATTTCAGGCACCAGTCTCTCACAAAACAGGTTTTTATAATAACCTACCTTTTGATAAATTATTCTGTATTTATATTTACTTTATGTAGGTATATTATATTTTGTTTGTGAGAGAAAAATAAATAAATGATTTATTTATTATTTATTATTATTATTAATAAAGCAGTTATACATAGTCATAATGCTCGATACATTATTTATTATTCATAGCGATTTTATTCGTGTCAATTGTTGCCAGTTGCGAGTATTTGTAGCTTATGTAACTAATCCTACGTTATTTGGCTAGAAGTTACCTTACATTTTGAGAACTGGCATCTCCGGCAGGTAACTTCTAGCCAAAATACTTACCTACTTATAAATGTATTTTGGCAAAAAAAATCATACTTACTTACTTAAATTCTTCGTAGGGTTTTTTGGCCTCTGATGAGAGGTTAAATCATTTGCGTAGGTATATTTTGTTATGTTGGACTAAAGTAATCATTAGCACATACAAAACTTACTTATTTATTATGACTGCTAAAATATGGCGACCACCACAGTCGCTAACAAAACCTAATGGAATAATTTTATACAAAGAGCAGCTCGCTGGCAAATGTATGGCTATGAATGGATAGTAGAACCGTTTACTGCAGCGGGGACTAAACGGTAGGGTTAATTATGGAGAGATACCATCAGTAGCCATGTTCGTGTTTAAAAAAAACGTTTCGCTTTTCAAATCGTTGTCTGTTTTGAGCAACTATTACGACATACTGTACCTAGAACTAAAAAACTGCACGCAACAGTACTAAAAGCCGATGGAGTGAACGCGATGCTCTAAGAACCATGCTTTAAAATTTCTGTCTGATTATAGAAGTAAGTATAGTACTTACACTTTACAGTCATTTACGAATATTGTTCTTCGTTTTATTGAAAGATCAAAACAACTAAAATGATTAAGTACTTACCTATGTATTTTTTGTGTTCTTCATTGGGTTAGTTACGACTATCTGAACGATTTTTTTAAATCCGACTGCTAGTTCCAAAGATTAGAGCGTTCAAAAGAAAAAACTCTCCTTAAGTAAGTACGATTAATACGATTATATTATTTATAAATACGATTTTGAAAATAATTGTTTTTTTCATAGACATGTGTCTGAAAAACATTTTAACTGCATAGCATCAATATAACCCAAGCATGACTGACGGATTATTTTATAATTTAGATTTTTAAATGAATACCTAATTAAACTTACCTAAGTACAATTGTTAGCTAGAATGTTATTTGTGTAAGCGAAGGAACCTTAGATTTTCGTCGCTTTATCTACATAAGGCAAAACAAAGTTTGAAATGATAAACACAGAGCAAGTTTGAGTAGGTACTAATGCTTGATTTTTTGAATTTATTATTCACCGTTTCAGCATACGGATCATAAATTTTGTCGCTCTATTCGCACAGTTAAACAAAGATTTAAAACAACAATGCATGATCGAAATGACTTCATTGTCAATTAAACTGACCGCTTATGAGCAGCAAAGAACACGCATGTTGCAGATCGTTAGGTACAAAATGCGAAGGTTTCTGCTGTTGGTTGTAATAACTGTATTGTGTAACTTTAGAATACATTACTGTAAATGAAAAAAGTAAATGAGAGTTTGTGCATTGATGGAATATTAGTGCCGCATGACTTCATTGTTTCTTGGGTACTTAAGAGGCCTGCGACAGGCGAATTTCCATAAAAACGTAATACCGAAATCATTTAAAATTTAAGCATATTTTTATCAGTTTATGTTGTTCGATTAAGAGAGTAAGTATTTATCTAGGTTCCTGTTACACTTTTGTTCCGAAAAACTTACCTAAACAGAAATGTACCTAAGCAAATTGAATTGAAATCTTTGTAGGTAGTAAGTACACCAAAAATGGCATTTTTTCTTTTCATTTGTTCTATAGTTAGTTTTTTGGAACAAAAGTGTAACAGGAACCTAGATAAATACTGCCTTTATCCAAATAATAACATAAAGTGATAATAATATGCTCAAATTTTAAGTTATTTTGGTATTACGTTCCTAGGTAGATAGATAGGTACGTTCGCCGGTCCCTTAATTGTTTCGATAGAAGAAATCAGAATAATAGTAATAAACAACTGAAAGTTTGAGGAATGTTTGATGTGATCATGCATAGAGGATTGTCCCGATTAATTTGTCAAAATCAGGAATATATATATTATAGGCTTATATACCTATATTATGGCTTGCTTTGAATGTTTGTACCATGTGAACGGAGCCGTGGTTGGAAACTAGTGGTTCAATAAATGGGTTAATCAATAAATATTTATCTCAAAGTGGATTAGTCCAGTGATATCTTAACTGTCATCCTAGTTGGATTCTGGTATGAGTAAAGAAACTGTCTAGAGATCGTAGGTAGGTAGTATTAATAATTATTACTAGTAAAAATAGTATTATTACTCGTAATTTGTAGTATTTTTTTCGTTTATAAAGGGATTGAGGTTTATCACTCACTATCACTATCACTACATAGTATAAAACAAAGTCGCTTCCCGCTATCTGTCCCTAATGTGTGTTTAGATCTTTAAAACTACGAAACCGATTTTGATACGGTTTTCTTTTTAAAAGATAGAGTGATTCAAGAGAAAGGTTTATATGTATAATCATGCACGATATAGTAGAGAAGCACTGATAATCTTAGAGGTTTCTAATATGATGTGTGATGTGACCAGTGCGAAGCCGGGGTGGGTCGCTAGTTTAAGATATTTTTCTATACATTCTACGTCCTATTTAAATTAAAACGTATTACGAAACAGCTTGTTTCAAAAACTAACCTTTTTTTTTCTCTTCTTTTTGCGAATTTTATAAGAGCTTAATATTTTTCCAAATACTTACCATGTCTATAACTTCATCTTATGCAGTCATTGATATGCAACATAGTGTATAATCTCCAGCGATACATAAATTGCACACAATATGAACAGTTTAAGTATTTTAATTGCGTCCATTACCGTTTACGTTACCGTCCTAATTAATATGCAAATGCACATTAATGGTTTAATATCCCCTTTACGCCGACTGTGAAGACGTAGTTATGCAAACCGGAACCAACCCACAACTTGGTCGAAATTGAGTAAAGTATAGTTTACACCAGGCCAGCGCTGGCTGCCAGCGCTGGCGAGAATAGAGCACCCGTCTATTTTTTAAGCCAGTGACCTCCGCCTCCTGTTTACACAAGGCAAATACCAAGCCAGCCAGTGAGACAGGCAGCCAGCGATGGCCTCATGTAAACTAGGCTTTACATGCACAGGCAGGTCCGCATGTATTCTATACGCTCAAAAAAGATCGTAGCCATCTAGCGGCTCATTACAAAGTTATGAGCATGTCACTTAAGAACCAACCCACATTTCTTAGCATTTTGGAAGATCTGTTAAGGTGATATTTCAATATATAAACACAGTTCTTTCCGGTTTATAACATTTTAATGTTATCCCTGACGTTAGATAGACGTACACAATGCCACTGATTACAACACTTTAGTTCATAGTTTGTATCGAACGAAAATTTCACGTAACGCTAGGACACGGTCAGGATAAAAATTTCAATATCTCGAAAGTAACATTTTGTGGATTGGTTCCGGTTTGCATAACTACGTCCAACTGTACTTTCGTTTTAGCTCTTCATTAAATGCACTTCAACTTTGTATACAAGGTTAAGAAAAAAACGAGACAAGATCACGACTATCCCCTAGGTAAGGTAGGTATTTTCTCCGATCATAAGGTTATCGGCCAAGTGCGTGTCGGGCCACGCGCAATGTAGGATTCCGTAGTAGCCCGTCGCAACAAGCAACTACTTCATCTTAGTCACTTTCAAGGATTTATTCTAAGGATTTTGTACTTGGTACAAAATTATCCAACACCCAAGTTCAACGACTATTACTGCTAAACTAATAAATTTATCTTAACCGCTATCATTTTCATTTAAAGTTCATGAAATGCACTATCATCATGAATTTTTCCAGATTTTTTAAGCCAGCAGTTTAGCTTTTAGGAGAGGGGGGGGGGGACGAAATAGGATGATCACAGTGGGATGATGCAGGCTCAAATAATATAGTAACCAATAACGCTTATTTTGCGTTTAAGTAAGTCTTAAAGGGTTTTGGTTAGTGATTTAAAAAAATATACACAAATATGTAGTTAAATATATCGCACCTTCGGCAGGACAAGGTCGTAACTGTCAAAAATTCCAAAAATGAGTTGAGTATGCCCAAGGGCCTAAAAAACGGCCTTTTATCTGAAACGACAGAAATTCTTTCTTAGTTTGGCTTTATTTCGCTATAGGGCAACAGTGTCTTTGTCAGATTATTGCGATTTTTCGTCAATAGGCAATATGCATCAATTTTTTTTATGGTTTTAAACGATAGGTTATATCGTCAAATAACCGTCATAAAAATTCCAGCGCCGAAATACTAAAATTTTATAACAAAAATAATTTTTGAAATTTACCGACATTTTCACGCATCTGAAACACGATTATTATTGTTGTCACAGATTACTGTTGTAGTAACAATTTGTGAACTTTGACGTGTGACGTCAAATTGATACTAAGTACAACAGTAATCTGTGACAACAATAAGTTCGAGTATAGGAATTGTGAAAATTAAAAAAAAAACTTATCTATGGATCGTCATATCTGACTCGTCCTTGACTTTTCTTATGAACTCGTGACGTCACATCCTTTCACATCCTTTTCAAGTATTTTGAAATTCCTACTATTTTTTGCAATTTTTAAAATTTATTTTCTAATCGAAAATGGTTTAATATTAAAAAATAATTACACACACATACCTCTAAAGCAACAATGTTCATAATAAAATACATTTAACCCGCTTTTGAATCAGACGCATATTGCCAATTCTGGCGCGACAACGCCGTAAAGGTTAATATAGGGCATATTCAAAGACCACATATTTTTGTTTTTTGTTTAAGTTTGTGGAGGAACAAAGTCATATTTAGTACTTATTTTATGTTGTATATGCAACCCTAATTACAAAGTTATTTAACTTTTGGAGGACAAGGGCATAAATGTGACCCCTTTTTTTAAAAAAACCTTCTATAAAACAAATAAAAAATATTTCACTCATTTATGAAACATGCACCGATTCATAAAAGTTTAAAGTATATTTTGTGCAAAGAACAATCTCTTCAGAGCAGTTTATACAGAATGATACGACGTTGAATGAATAAAAATATTTAAAATGGCTCTCCTGTAAAATCACAAAATGTGCAGTTGAGACCTTGTCCTGCTGAAGGTGCGATATATTATATATATATAATGTAGTTAAATATTTTTTTAAACATTTTTTTGATAAGTTTGTGTTCTTGTTACTTTTGTTGTTGGCTGTATTTTTTAGACAGCAAGTATAAGTAAATAGTGGATTTCAAACAACAGTATCTCTTGTCTTAAGTACTTCGTTTGAATTTACCAGAAAATTGGAAACAAAATAGTAAGTACCTAGGTACTCACATTAAAAAAACGACCAGAATGCGCAGGCGCTTACGCTTGGAGCGCGTTTAAGTCTTTTCTTAGAACACTAGAGTGATCTAAGAAAAGACTTAAACGCACTACAATAATCTACTGATTAGTAATTTTTATTTAATTCTAATTATTTAATTTAATATCATCATCATCATCATCATAATCATTTATTTCTCTCACAAAGGCTTACATTAGGACTTAAAATATTGTTATATTGCTAATACCTAACACATTAAGCCTGTTTTGTGAGAGGTGGTGCCTGAGAAAGGTTTAAAAAACCTGTATTACAGGTCACCACTGCTCTCGCTCGACAGATAAATATGATCAATAATTAGCAGGTAGGAAAGTACAATGTGTCAAATGCTAAGCAGTGAAACAGAAATAAAGAATATTATAATGAAAGTAAGAAGAACCACACCAAAAAGAGAAAACAGAAAATAATGAGTATACATATTAGAATATAGCAGCTTAGGAATTATTCATAGCTATTACAGGCGATAGGTTAAGTGTGGGTGAGAAGATGAGAGTGTATATGAGGGTGTGTATGTATGTGTGTGTGGGTGTATAGGTAGGTGTAGATGAGTAATTAGTTAGTGTTAATAAGGGAATGTTTTAAGAGTAGGTATATTATTGTTGAGGCTCTAATAAATTTTCAGTTTCTTCATAATCTAGAGTTATAAGCCATCTGGTAATATCGGATTTACATTTGTTTTTAACTAAGGGATAGATGGAAAGAATACTGTTAATTTTATTATATAAGTATGGACCTAGGAAGCAGAAAAAGCTATTCGATGATTTTGTATTGAAAAGTTTGATTGGACAGACCTTACCTTGTCTACGCTTACCTTTTAACATATTTACATCATAGGTGAGTTTAGAGTGCTGGAATAATATAAGCTGTAGGACAAAATACTGCCTGACCGTCAGAACATCTAATTTTTGGTAGAGCTCAGTTGTCGGGAATCGCCAAGGTAGGCCTGCGCTGACTTTTAAGATAGCTCTTTGGGCTCTTTCGAGAATTAACAAATGTGTTTTTGCTGCAATATTAAATTGAACAAACAATTCATTATTATTGAAATAGACACCAAAGTAGTGTGTTGTATAATTGCATAGTGTATTTTTGTAAAAAGCATTGCACTGAAACATATGACGCTCTACTTTATGCGGCATATCTTACGAGTATAAGTACTTTAACAACTTCAAATTTTTATTTCTTACTAGCTGCTGCCCGCGGCTTCGCTCGCGTGGGACCCGGATAAAAATTAGCCTACGTTACTCTCCAGCCCTCCAACTATCTCCACACAAAAAATCACGTCAATCCGTCGCTCTGTTTTGACGTAAAAGCAGGACAAATAAACACATTTTCACATTTATAAAATGGATACGGATACGTAATAAAACAATGAACCAAGCTGTTCTTCGACTTTTCTCATCAATTTTGGCAGCTGGCTTCCACTCAAGAGTTGCTCAAACAGTTGTCGGCGCATTGACTGTTGCATTTCGCGTCGCCATAGTAAACAATGCAGTCAGTTGCATTTCGCGTCGCCGTGTCCAGAGTGTAATGAGCACATGTAATTACGGAGCCGCGACACCGCAGGAAGCAGATACGCATCGCGCAGGGACGGAGTGCACGCTCATTTGACGCATAAACGGTATCAAAATACAACTGAGTACCTACAATACACACTCAATTTTAATCCTCACTCAGGCATCAAATATTTTATTAGATATCTAAGGAAAATGAGTGATTAATCATTGCATCAGACTTTTGAGTTTCTGACACGGGACTACGTAACCGAGTCTGTTTTTTATTAGTAGGAATTTTATAGTAAATAGGTTGTTTTTTATTTTACTATATCGTATCGTACCAATGTTTGGCAAAGGTCTCCCAAATATCTCACCAAATATTCTGATTGAGACTTCCCACCAATCTCTCTTAGAAGTGTCGAAATTTTCAATCCACTGTTTCCTTGGCCAATTCTAGATCTGTGACTCCGATCTCTTCGAAAGGCTTATGTCTTAACTTTTTTCTTATAAATACCCAATGTATAATACCTACTTACTTTTTACAAGTCCACATCTATACTTATTCCTGACACAAAAATATAAGGCATAGATCGGTAGAGCCAGCAACAAAAATCTTCTCTTCGACTCACCTTTGTTTAATATCTTTTGACAAGATTTGAACCACAAATTCTAGACTAGCTAATAAAAAAAAGCCTAAAACAAGCCTAAAACATAGGCCCAAGTTTCAAACATACCGACAATAGATCGTTCGTACTTTCAAGGCAACTATAGTAGGAACCGTGTTATAAATGAACCACTTACCTAAAGCGCAGGAAACATTAGTCCACGGCAATAAAACGCAAAATATGCGAATCGAGGAAGTTTCATACTATAATTAAATTTGATAATTTAAACATTTCACATTTTAACGAGACGGACACGATCCGGGAATTAGTAATATTAACTTCATTATTTGTTCAAGCACATTACGCGAGAGTGAATGATTTTCAAAGGGATTTTCGTGTTTGTTCGTTCTACTGTACAGCTAGAGTTATGATAGTCGTAAATGATAATTATCGAATTTTAAATAAAAAAGTCATAAAACAAATCTTAGATATTTTAATAGTGAGACGGGTGTATAGATGGTCTACACTACACTACAGTGTGTGAAATCTAAGTACAGCAGGGCGATTCAATTTATGTATGGTATTCGATTTCAAGATTTTCTAGAAAAATGACGTTTTATCGCCCAAGAAAAGTCACTTTTCGAATTCGGAATACATTCCGAGCATGTGAATGGCCTGCTGGAGATGGTGATGATTGAATCTATTAGTATAATAATAATGCAATGGAAATCCGTGGTCTCTGCCTACCTCTACGGGAAAGACTGAAAGAGGCGTGATTTTATGTACAGAAAGCGTCATTAATTGGTATCCCCCTAGTAAGAGGTCGGTTTGCAAGCCATTGATCTCAACTTTTGTAAAAACTTTTACATCCTTGCTTACCTTTGGATATCTTATTTCACTCGAGTTCCTAAACAAAAATAGCTGATATAATACCCGGCTGAAATCCAAGGTTGAAATGAAAAGAGTCTTTGTTCAAATCAATAGGGGGATACCGATTGATGACGCTGACTGTACCAACCTATGTTTGTATGTAATGCAGTAATTAGTAACAGAATTGAAGTGGCTGGCCTAATTAATTAGAAAGTGACATGCGACTACCTATATTTGACATGGATCTATATTCAAAGCAAAATTTTATCTAGTAATTGCATGTGATGGTATCACACTTGGACTCCAAGACCTACCACATCAGCTTATAAAAATACAAACAGGTCCAAAATAAACTGACCGACTGATCTACAAAAAGTTGTCAGTCTAACATTACATTTATTACATTAGGCAACATTTACATTACATGCACCTACTTATTACAAGTGGAATACTATACGAACCTATCACTGCTAATCACCAACCAACATTCCTCGTCACTCCTCGACAACTCGGCCTTTTGTTCTTATGACACAACGCAAGGAAGTCGTTTAAGTAAACTGACCATGTCTACTTGCTTTTTACTCATAACGCATTTGTTATTGCAGATAATGGTATAAGTAATTGCCTATTAATGTTACAGTTTTTTTTTTAATCTACAATTTAATTCATACGTACATTCCTTTGTCTGTGCATCGCCTAACAACCTTCTTAATTGGTTCGAGGAGTGCAAACAAACTTTTTGTTCAGTGTGTTTTGAGTTTTATTAGCTCGTTTTGCTTACATTTTCTAGGGTCAATACTACTGCTAAGTGGTCTTATCTATGCATAATTACATATTGTTTCTATGCAAGTGGAAAAGCTATCGAACCAGTTCACCCCTTACAATATTTTTTATCTAAAAATGAACTTTATTTATTTTAGAACAAAATAACGGGAACTGCGTTTTGGTCATTTTATTACGAAGTTTTCAGGTCAATCATAGCTTAAGGTGGTTTCGATATGCACCATCCCGATTTTCTAAAATTTAGCGAAGCACGAAGCGCTTAATTATTATTGTTAAATGGCAGACCCGCTTCGAAAATAAAGTCTAGAGATGATATATTATTGTTGTACACAAGAAGACAATACAATTGCAATGTATAAAATAAGAAGATCTATAATGTAAGTATAAAATAACACTTTGAAAAAATAAAATCTACTAGAAAATTATCGATTTAGTTCACTTGCCAGTATACAAGTCCGGTATTGATTTCAATACAGTACGGCCATTTCACCGTGGCGAAACAAAAAGCATTCGTGTTGCTTGTAATTAAACAACGTTTAAACAGCATAAATATTAATTTTGCACTTGTGGATACTTAGCGTGGTAACAGGAGGTTTATTTTTTAGTGTTCCGTACATCTACGAACACGTATGAGCACCTATCTACTAGCGCGCATCTAACTAAAGTAGCACAAGCAAAAACTATGACCGCCACTTCCAATAAGACTTGTCCGTAACAAGAAACGAGTAGAAAATTAAAATTATACACACATTATGCGTGATCGTAATAGAATCCATAATTTAGTTGTTGAAGTATTCATATAAATATATTAAACAGGCAAAGTTTTGGTGGTTTCATAAAAATTACTGATTTATTATTTTCAAAGCCAATTAGGTTTTGCAGGTAATGAGTATGAAGCGGTATCATGAAAATGCCAAATCAAATATCCATTGTGGGTTCATGTTCGCGGCTTGACCGCCGGCCACGCAATAGTTTGTAGGCGATTCTAGAAAACGGTCGTTTTGCGATTAGATCGGAACAGGGAAGGAAGTGTGGGGTTCCAGTGGCGGTGGGGTGGTGGTGTTGTTAATTGCTCCGTTTTGTGAACACGGCCGGTGGCGTGCTCTGCGGGTAATCAGCGGTCGCTGACTGATCGCTTTTTAAATAGGTTTTATGCCCACTAAAAATGTTTCGAAGGAAATCGGAAAGGCTCGCGGTTCGTGAGCGCAGATTGCGTAAACGCGATCCAGACAAGCTGCTCGGTAAACTCGACCACCGTGACTGCTCTGTACGGAACTGAACTCTATTTAGCCATAAATTAATTACTTGAAAACAATCATTTTTTTATATCCATAACTTTACTCACCTCATGGTACTTCTAACGGTAAATACTGACTGCGCTTCTAAAAAAACTACGATCATAAACAACGTCACTTTCAAGACCTGTAAGTAATCCAGAGAACACTTTCTTTATACATAACAAGTGAACAATAGCGCTTAATTGCTTTCCCTTAAGTACATTACACCAGTAAATGCAAATGGAGATAGCACAGACAATTTAGCACGGGCCTGTTAACTGTGAGCCGACACTAGAGCGGTGCTTGTTTATAAGCACGACACGATATTTGTATGAACACAGACTACTGGAGACATATCAGTATAGGTACAGGTTATAATCTTCGGGTGTAAAATTTAAGAAAAGAAAACGCATAAGAAATCTAAATAGATTATCTAAAATATTACAAAAATAAAATCGCAGGTGCAATGATACTCGTAGTAGTGATCATAATTTTTAAATCGCGTAGATATAATATATATATACACTCAACGTGTTTAAAGAAAAAAGGAAGACTCCGGCTTCCTCATTACTTAAATATTCGTACTTAAAATTATAAATTCTATTTAGTGGCTTATAAAGTTACGGGAACAATTATTAAGAAAGATTAATACTGTGTCAAGTTGTGCCGTACCTAATGATAAAACGGATATGCGTTATTTAATGTACTTTTAACATAATATTTCAATTAACCGTTTTTAAAAAGGCCACAAAATATAATGTAATTTAAAAAAAGAATTTAAATAAACCGTTTCTAAAAAGGTCTCAAAATCTAGAGCAAATCAAAGTGTACTTATAGTCGGATTGCTCATTATACGCACTAAAATTGACGATCAAAATGTCATTTTTCATGTATTTTTAGTTCGTAGAATAAGCGATTCGACTATACATTGTGTCGCATCGGTAATTGTGAGGACATTCGATGGCGTGACAAAGCGGAGTTAGAACCACTGCGCTGCTGCCACCGAGGTGTTCGTTACAACTGTTCCATGCCTTCAAACGATTAAGTGCATTAGTAGATTCGTATTTCACAAGGCTTTGCCTGCGATTTGCAAGTGGTTAGGTACAACTTTATCTTGGCAAGTCTATCTTATAACTTATCTATTCGAAAAACTGACTTTTGCCTTACCATTAGATTTAGTACTTACTTTCTAACTTATGTTTATTGTTTTTAAATTGCGCGCTGCAGTAGAATTTTTTAAAATGGTTTTGAAGTTTATAAAATGGTTTTTCGGAAACTCACTACTAATGCGTTATTTTATGCATCATCACCAAGTTTAATTAAATATATGGCTTATAAGTGTCCTTTTGTCAATCTATAAACAAAGTCACGGAAAAAATAAGTACTTATGTGTACTTAATAAAGGTAAAAGTTATTTACACTTTAAATTTAATTTAAATTCAGTGTGTTTTGATCAGCTATTTCAACGTGAAGATGTACTTACAAACATAATACATGCCGCATCTCACACCAATTGACACAATTTTCATAAAAAAAATTGAGTTGCTGACGTTTCGGACACAATATCTTGGGACACAGTGTCCCAAACGACATAAATTGAGGATCTTAATTGCTTACATTTTCAATGTTTAGCTGAAAGTATGGAGAGAAAGGTTATGATATTTAAACCCGCTGCGCTAGTGCATGGTAGAGCCTTATTTCAAATGGTACCTTATTTACCATAAAAGAGTTTATGACATTGCGTCAATAAATATTTGCAAACAGCTGAAGTAAAAACTAAATCTTTGCACGTTTAAAACACCTTGAAAGAAAATATAGCAGATTTATTTTACAATTATGTAAACTTTTATGTAAATTATTCTTTCGTTTAATAGTCCTAGTGTTTTTAACTTTATTTGCAGGTTGATGTGTATACCTCCAAAAGAAATAATAAGTGACCGCATAGCTTTAGTATTGATCGTCTTTCCATTGCAATCGTCCGGTGTGGTCACGGCCTAATGATCGGCAAAAGTCATCACTACACAAACCGATTTCTGTCTATCAAATCTTTTCCAAAACAGCTTGCATTAAAGTAAGTTCGTATGAACAAGTGGCCAACTCTGGTGACGGAGTTTTTAGGCCGCTTAAAGGCCAAAAAATTTAAAAAATTTGCTTGCATTGAAGTGCTCATGGTGCACCTTGCTTTCGTTAAGCCTTGTTGGAGGCCTTGAAGCAGCTTAATATTTGTGTAATGTAATGGCCAACTCTGGTAACAGCATGTCTGTTACCAGAGTCGGCCATTATATTACACAAACTTACTTTTTATTGAGCGCTTAAGCCATTAAGCCATTTGTCTGTACTAGGTAGGATAGTCTAATTTCCTTGTTATGGTCTGTCATTACCGAATACATAAATAAACATGCATTTACCTACAATTGGCTAGGTCACATGCGATTGTGGACGTAGAGGTCATTACAAAAATGTTCTGTAATGTAGTCGTTAGCTCGATAACTTGATAAGTTCACTCACATAATTTGGTAGGTAGTTAGAGGAATACCTTACCTATACAGTCGGCCGTACAAGTTGATGCTCATTCTGTGCTTTTCTTCTTCATTGAATTCTCTTTCTTTCTGATTATCTATCTTTCTGATCAGCCCACATTCACCAACTGCTCGGTCTTCTTATTTTCCTGATCCTGTGCCATTTATCATCGGACCATCTGGCTGGTGGTTTGCCTGGTGTGCACCACTCGGTAACTGTCTTCAATATGAACTACGATAAAATTATTTTATGATTAGTAAGTTATAGCAGTAGAAACAAATAATATGCTTTTTAATTTAATTTAATTTTATTTAGTTATGATGACCAAGGAAAGAGAAGACTACAGATTTAGGTATCCTAGAGGTAAACTTGAGAACATTTACATTTTTAATCAAACGAAGAAGAGAATTGTGAAACTACTTTAATTTTAGATTTTTAAAATATTCCAAAAATGTTTACTCACCCGGGATTGGAACCTGCAACCTCGGCTTCGCCGTTTATATGATAAAGCTCTATATTTTAAAAAATACATTTGGAAGAAATTTACTGACTTACCTCAAATTCTTCCATATTGCCACTGTAGTGTGCCACGAGGGCTATTTATGAAGAAAAATAATTAATTTTCCGCAGGTAATTGTTGTACCTATTATCAAATTAATTACCTATATGAGTAATTTATCTATCTTTTGTATAAGGGACTCAGTGAAACTATTAAGTTTGTTTAGGTGCATTTCCCTTTAATATGATTAGTAGGATAGTTTATAGCATCCAAATAAAATAATGATATTATGTTCGCACATAAAAAAAGCTTCGTGCCAAAACGGAAAAAAACAATAGCAATTTTAATTGACAACATTTTAATTTATAAAACACCAAAGTCTATGTCATATCATGGATTGCCATTTCTATAGTAGCATAAAGTACTTACATATTTTAATACTTTAAGTTGGGTATTATATTAACTATACATACATTTATCATAATTATGCGTCGTTACATACTTATATAATACATTTTGCACAATGTTGCATCGATTCGCCTTCAATGGCTTTAGCGTCACACTTCACACCAAAAGTTGTGCTCACTGCTATAAAACATCTGTATGAATTTTATGATTGAATGATGTTGATTGCATGTAAAATGTAAACACTAAAGTGATGATGCTCTTATAAATTACATAAAACTATTGGAATGTCACCAATCCTATATTAATCGGAACTTATAAAGCTTTTAGGAACCTATTACTTATATAACCACGATATCAATTTATACAGAGTTGCGAATCAAATCTGGGCTTATATCACATAGGACACCTTGTCCTGAAATTTGATCGTGAAAATGAGCGTTTTTTCACTGGAGTATTCCGTAACTGGGCACTGATCAGATACCTAAATCAATTCACTCAATTCAGCGTTTTTCATTCATTTTGTCCATCACTGTCCGCAACTGTCCGGTTTGAAACGGTTTAAAACAACAAACAATTTGATGTGTATCTCACAGGTTTAGACGTGTATGGTTTCGTCGTCATCATCATCGTCGGAGCGCCTCTCGGAGGTGTCGAGGGGGGAGCGGGGCGCGGGCGGGCTGCCGGGGTCCACGTCGGGGGAGGGAGTGCGCCGCGCCTGCGCGTAGTAGCCGAGCGCGCCCAGCGCCGGCGCGCCCAGCGAGCCCAGGTGCGCTGACGGACCTGGCAGACCTAGGCCTAGAGGAGGCACGCCACCTAGAGGTGCACCTGGGTATAACCTGTTGAGGAAAAGACGATATTTGAATATCAGGCAATACTAACTAGAGCAATATTAAACATGCGCCTCGGACTATCCTCTTAGGTAAATGGAATCCGGTCTAAACCAGATCAAAAATGTTCGAAGATTTGAGCTGTTGTCTCCTATTCTAGTGGATAGGGTCGCTAACGATAAGATAATTACAACCTATTAAAAAAGAAAAGATAAGAAAAAAAGAGAAATGAAAGAAGAATACGCAATGAAGTACGAATGACACAGACAATTTTCCACAACCAGACTTCGCGCTATTCAAATGGCTGCCAGCCCGCCGATCGGAATCAGAATTTTACTTATTTGAGACCATTTGTAATAACGCAGTAATAATTGTGCGCTCGAAATTGCGTCTCAGTTTTGAACTAGGTATAGTTCAAAACTGAGACGCAATTTCGAACGCACAATTATTTAGCTCGTACAACAACGAAAATCGCAATAGAAATAAAAACTGTGCTGCAATCTACAACGCGCCAATTCTCTCAGTTAAGTTGACTTACCGGTAAGGCAAAGGTTTCTGCAGCGTGTTGGCGCTGGCGGAAGCAGCTGCAGCCGCCGTGGCCGCCGCCTGCCTGTAGTACAGGTCGGCAGCCGCCGGCGCCGGCTGCGCGGGGTACGCCGGCACCCCGGCCCAGTAGCCTCCATACAGCCGCTGGAAGGCCGCGTAGTTACCAGCCTCGGCTAAAAGTTCTAAGCCTACTGCGGTTTGACGCTTCCATTTTGTTCTGTGGACAAAGAAAAGTACGTTCAGCAGAGTTGCAATCATACGCAAACGTGGTGTTTGTGTTTTTTGATAGAATTTGTTTTTAGTTTTTCTTAAGAAGGTAATTTTTAAATATGATTTCGCACAAAACTCTTTTTTGTAGGTCTTGTACTTACGTTGGCACACAGAAAAATAAATAAATTGGAATTAAGTATTGAAGAGTTCGCGTCTTCTCAAAGATAAAGTATCATCCTTTTTTCTTAGCGTCATCTTATTTTTTTTACAAGCTAATTGAAACGTCTCGATAAATGTTGAAATCGAAAGGAGAGAGCAAAAAAGTTGAAGAATCGGTTGATAATATGACAATAGGTTCACGCTCCATTAGCAACTCAAATAAATCGATACGGACCGCTGTGATCCCACAAGAAATTACACAAAAACGATTTATGTGACATTATTGACTTAAATCGACTCAAAAAAATTCTAAACTGTCGTTTACGGACCCCCAAACCCATATATCACAACCCTACATGTGACCCCGATGCCCCAACAGTCATCAAATTTGTCACAGACCACTCCAGTTACAATGAAGATACCGCAATGATAGTAATAAAAAATAAATAAATAAAATAATAAATTTTTGACAAAACGTCTTGGGCACTCCTGTGTCTGGCGGAGCGTGGTCTAGTACTTTAATTTGATTTATTTGATTCTGCTGGAAAGGGTGAACTCGTATAAATTACTTTGTATTGCTGCGGGAATCCTGCTAGCTTCTGCTCTGCTTGTTTACTTATTCATTCGAAAGTGGCAATTTGCCACGGCCATTGTAAGAATTTAATAAATTACAACGTAAATGATCGTTGCTCGGTGCGTACATAATAATTATGAACATGGAATTATAATCAGAAAAACGTAGTAGGTAAGTAGGAATCTAACAATTCTTAAAAAATATTAGAATGTTGTTTATCAAAGTGGTTTTATTCTAGAGATTTGTGTAGCTTTCTGAACTATTGGTGGTTAATTGACAGCTTTCAACAATTTGTTTGAGTAAAAAATCTATGTTTGAAACAAAACTCTTTATTAAAGTCACTCTCGTGACATCAATACAAATTTTGTTTTTGTTTTTGAATTGAAATAAAGATTTTTATAACATAACTAATCTAATAATAAAACACAAAATATAAGTGCAGGGGATTCGCAAGTCGTAAATAAACCGAACAAACAATTCCATTTTTCGCTCCCCTAAATTTTTAAATTTAATTTGGAGTATTCGATTAGTTCCGAAGTGGTTCGTTATTGTCATCGAGTGAGGTTTTTATTAATTCGTGGGGAGTTGTTATTGCAAGCATTGTCATCGCTATTATTACTAAGCACAGGGAAAGAAGGACAACTGGTACACTTCATTCATATTTCTAAGCTTTTTTCTGTTCAATGCGCGAAGGACTGTTAAAAAGTCAAAATCATGTTATTTCGGTTCTAAAGTGATCATCATGGTTCCTAACTTAGGTATAAATGTTAGGTACACAGTTCTTACAACTGATAATAATAGATAACATTTCGAAATTTTACTCGGTAGCCTGATAATACCTAACCTGGTTAAATAGCCGAAAACCTAATTTTTAATTTATCCCTATGTTTGAAAAATTACCTGCATAAACTTTCTTAAAAGTTAGTAAGTAAATCTTTTGTTACCTGTAAGAGTATTGTGAAGATGTAGATTACCACCAAATATTTATCGTATCAGCATTGCCATCCAGCGCGGTAATGCTGCCAGTGTCTTGGGCACGCTTCCGTCTGGCAGTGGCTTGGATCAGTTGAGCTACCTATAGATCGTTTCCAACGATCCTTAGGTGGCTCAACTGGTTCTTTTTGTATTTTATACTTTTATGTAAATATCTAGTAGGTACCTAGTTTAGTTTCAGAAAATATTTTAGTTCTTAATAAAGATAGAAATATTTATCTAATATATACGTAAACGCGTACTACGTACTTAGATCGTATACGGATAAAAGTAACACTGCTGTCCTCCCCTGTCAAGGGCAGCGAAGCGCGCTATTGTGTGCTGGCTGCGGTTTAGCAGACGGTCCACTGGTTCCCTCGTTAATTAATAACTCAAAATGGATCATTTAATTTCATTAAATGCAAATGAGGGGGAGTTCACTAGTCGTACTCATCTTAAAATAATTTATGATTTGTTATTCATCAAATCCATAGCAATAAAAAATATAATCATACATTAACACAGTTAGCCGAAGCTTCTCTTACTCTGTAAGCCGAATTAAGCTTGGCTCATTTGAATATCACTATCTAATTATCGGTAGCTGACAATTGATCGATAGAAAGTGTCCGCGCTCCCATTCATCATATTATTGTGACGGGTTATTTTTAAGATACGACGCTCAAGAGCACTTATTTAATTGTCAAGTGCTGAATGAGGGGCAATCTGCTCAGTGACACTATTCTTTTTATTGCCGCCGCGGGCGACGAACAAAAAGCTCTCGGGGCGCACTTAATTTCGGCCTGCCATCTCGAGGCGAGTCTTCCAACGGATATTTTTATCTCTGTCTTGCATTAGCGTTGAGACTCGGGCGAGTTCCCCGTCTCTCTCTCCCGGCGGAGTCTGAGTACGCTCCGCCCAGTGGTTTAGTGATTTGATGCTGCGTGAACTGATTCAATTGTTGTTCGAGGAGACCCGTCCGAAAACGCGCCTTAGCATTTTACGTTAAAGACGAAAATGGTCCGCTAAAACGGAGCCGCTTACGGCCTCTCCGAGGGGGAGGTTGTTTATCTCGGTTTGCGTTTTTCGGCGACGTGATGTGAATTTGGCTTGTATATCCGGCAAACAAAGAGCGCTTTCATCGATCCGAACAGTGGAGTTGCCGCTTACGACGTTCTTCGCCGCGCCCGTCGAGCCCAATTTGAGCTTTATCGAACGTTATTTATACGCTGCTTAGAAAGTTTGAGAAACATGTTTGCACGAGTGTTCTTATGGGAATTGAACGAGTTTGAGCGCTTTTATTATTGTTAACACCCCCCGTGTTGGATAGATTACTGTTTATTTATAGGTACCTACTATCAGTCATGATATACATGAACAGACAGCCTTTTTAACCGACTTCAAAAAAAGGAGGTTCTCAACTCGTCGAAATCTTTTTTTGTGTTTATTTTTTAGGTATGTTCACCGATTACTCGAAGACGCCTCGACCGATTTGAAAAATGTTTTTTTTAAAGGGTAGGGTATACTTTCCGATTGGTGCCATAAAAATTTGATGAGGATCTGTCAAGAATCTTCGGAGTTACGAACAGAAATGCACCTCGAGAGTGCAGAAAATTGCTCAGCTTATAACATTAAAGTCGTGTTTTTTAATTTTTTTAATTTAGCCACTATTAAAAATTAGTTATTAACATTTATTGAAACCCTAATCTATTCACTACTTTGTTAGGTCGCTTGTTCTATTTTTGGGTGACTGTTACATTGGTATAAAATATTAATATTAGAACATAAGTTCCTACCTGTTGACCAATCCTGTACCTAATAGGTATTAGGTACAGGATTGGTCACCAGGTAGGTAAGTAGGTACCAAAAACAATAAGGACATTAAAATAGATTTTGGGAAAAACAGTTAAGTAGTTTATCTACCTAGTTCAGTATCTAAGCTAAGTTATAACGTCATTTGGAGTAGGTTTTTTTTTGCACAGAGTCTATATAGCATATTATAATAAAGTACCTACTTATCCTATGCCTAAAACTTTCAGATAATGCCTACCACTCATTGGAGATACTATCTTGATCCTGTACCGTTTGGTACTTAATTTATCCTAACAAAAATTATAATTGTCGAATTTTTAAAGCCAAAAATCTCCCATCCATTAACATCATAAAGAACCCATAAAAAGCCATGCTTTTCAATTAAGCAAACACAGAAACCCAGTTTCGTTGAAACAATAGCTAAAAGTCATCAAATGTTTACTCATACAAAATTACGGCCCTATCGCATCACGATCTCAAGTTAGAAGCCAAATTACCGACCGACCGAGCTTATAATCACAGAAGAAATAATATTAAAACGTGCACGAAAGTTTCACTCTCACGATGTTTACAGAAACTGTTCATTAATCTGTGGCGTATACGTTCTCGAATCACGAACGATATCGGCGTATCAACAGTAAAATCTCGTTTAAAAGCTACTTAGGTAGGTACCTAATCTTATATTTGTCTAAAACGTGAATTGACCGCATCCAGATCATTTTAAACTTAATAGCAGCGCGATAGAGTTCATTTCGAATTTAAACCTTATTTAGAGTAACATCCTGGTATCGTATGCCCTTATTAAAATCCGAAACAGAAATGGCATTTGCCAGCATTATGATTAGTGGTTAAATGATAAGTCGAGCGACCTCTGCGTCCTTGGTTCGATTCCCGTGTCTCTGGAGGTGTAATTTCGCAGGGTTCTGCATAACCGATTAGCTGTTTCTCGGTAGCTACAAACCTCGCATTATGTCATTAGAACTGTGTGCTCACACGTACGTCCTTTCAATAAAATAAGGATATGGTTCTGAAAATAGTTCATAAGGTAATATTTAGTACCTTGAGCCGTGTTGGCCGAGGGGTATAGAGCCTTGACTTTCGTTACTTGATCCGAAGGTCGTGGGTTCGGATCCTGGCCGTGCATCAATGGATTTTTCGTTTCGAAAAATTTATGAGCGCATTAACGAGCTCTAAACGGTGAAAGAAAACATCATGAGGAAACCCGCGGCTTAGTCGGTCCCACACGTATTGACCATGTCTTTCCTGTGGATATGGCCGGTTAAGCTGGGAGCACTACAGTGTCCCGATAAGTGTAGGCAAAGATTGCCTCCTGACGCTGTATAAATCATCTAGTAAAGATGTAAAGGCATAAGTTTTAAGCCCAACTACAGACAGACAGTGATCCATTTATACATGAGTAAAATAGATTATCGCTAAATCCGAAAGCTCTTATAAAACAAAAAAATTTAGTCTGAGTGACATTTCTAAAATCTCCAATTTTAGTAAAAGTGGAGTGATTTTGGATTAAATTAGTCATGCTCAATTTTATTTCTGACTAAACTATTCGTAAAAACGCAAAACAAGATACTTTTTGACATTTCACTTTCAATGTCATGCTGTTTTGGTCTTTAGCATCATCGAAATAAGAGCTTTTGGATTTTTCGATAATTTAATAAGTCAATGTTCAACAGAATCATCATGCTTGTTAATATTAACAAGGACTTTTCCAATATCATGAGTTTTAGAAACAACTGTTTAAGCCGATAAATTTTTATGCCGATATTTCTCTCTTAAATTTATTGTACCAAAGATAAATTCAAAACGATGTGTACTTTGGAATAATCGTTATGCATCAGTTAGTCTTTGTAAGTGTTCTACAAAAAAAACAGCATCTAGAAACATTTTCCCCCTTACTTTTGAAAGATGTTTAAAGTTGAACACTGGTTAAACAACGTCCTGTCTCTGTTTGTCACTAATCACAAATAAAGACAGGACGTTGTTTAACCAGTGTTTAACTTTAAAATCTTTCATAAGTTTCCCTTTGAGATTAAAGCAATTTAACCGGCAGAGTTTAAGGAAGTCTGTTTTTAAAAATAAGAAATTATTCCCACATTTCAGTCCGTGTGTTTCGATTGCTGGAAGCATTCAAATGATATGCAACCTAAACGTTTAGTCACTGGTCATAATTTGCATAAACTCGTTTCAGCTTTCAATTAATGGTAAATGAAGATGTAGGTAGGTACCTCTTTGGATATTATCAAAGTAAATACCTATAGTAGATTATCTTTAATTGGTTTGGTACTTAGTTTTACCTACCTACCTTCTCGTAATGAGGTCTCTGAACAATCAAGCGGGTTTTATCGCTTTGTTGTTTTACTAACCTAACCTCAATTTGTAAGAATCAAAATAACTAACCAAGGGGAATGCCCACTTATTTGCGTATATATCGATTCATATTTTAATCTTAGTAGATTTTTTGCAGTCCAATGCTACTTTTTGTCGGTGGGCACACAAATGGTAGCTTGGGTCATAAATAGTCATGATTGTAGCTTATTACTTATCTAAATCAGTAGGCATGATGATTCTGTAGGTCAAAATATGAGTCAGACGACACGACGAGTCTTGACTCTTGTAAAAAGTCCAAGGAGGTTCATAAATGTATCATCCCAAAGAGGTTCGTAACTCAACCTAAACGCAGTGTATATTCCAAAGCCTTTTCTTTAGGTACACTCTATCATGCAGTATGTCATTACAGAACGCGTCATTAGGTAATCGCAGGTGATTACAAGTCGCCGACGACTAAATGCCGATAAACGACATATTGCAGGCACCACACCACCTATTATGACTTTACGACGGACAGACAGTCGGACAAAACGTATTTGAAACTTTACGATCGCTGAATCACACGTCGGTTGCGCTTTTAATTATAGCTGCGTGGAAATTGACGGGGAAAATTGTCCGAGGCTTTTGTCACAAAGGTGAGTACGTGTTCCTGTATCGATTTTAGCGCAATTATTTCGGTGCCGTTTCTCGTTTTGTTTTTATTGAGCGTTGTAAAGGTGAAGGTCGAAAGCGTGACATCAGCAAAAGGCTTCTGTTGCGGATCCCTCCTAATCCTTATGAGATGGCATATAATAAAACAATCGTCTAAAATTACAGTGTCAGCAACTGTATCAGCGGCAGTGGTAATGAGTAGCCAGGTCTGGCGCCGCCGCCGCGATGACTTGCGATCCTGCGCCCCTACCGCGCCGCGCCGCCGTCCTCATCCACAGACGTTCACACGTTGGGACAATCCATACATTTTTTATTGCCTCCATAAAATATCCGAAGAATAATTCTCAGTAGGTATTCTGCTGGAGCTATTATAACACCCAATTATTATAAAAATATAAATGCAATTATAAAACTGTATGAAAAACTCTACCCACGTCTTTAGATTTTATTAAATGATTTTAATCAAACATTACTCAAACCTATTCGGAATGTAAATATACGTTAGTAAGTATTTAAATTGTTTGTTAAAAATATTCACTAATTAACAAGATAAGCTATAAAAGTTATGTACGTAATTAGTTTTATTATTAAAACTCAGTGCTCAAACAGCGTGTCCGACAGAAAAATTAATTATCCTAGGCCAGCCCGGATCTGAAATGATCCTTGTTACCTACTTTTAAATAAATTGATTTCAATATTGACTTGGCTGAAGATTGGACCACGGCCCTTTTTCAAATTAAGGTACCTCGTACTATTATTTAAATACACAGTGGGTGGGTAAGTACCAATGTTCTATTTGTGCCGTGATGCCGCCATCGAAACAGAAGAAGGTAGCCGCACAAAAGCTATTACATCCTTCAATTAACTCCGATTTCACACCCTTTTACGAACCGAAAAATCGAAGCCCAAACATTAGTTTAACCGACATTATAGAAAATCAATAAAAAGTCCGGCAAAAAGATTTCGAGGGCGGGTATCGCCTCAGTCGGCGCCTGCGTCCGTGGACAACGGCTAATGTCACTCACACAACTCAACGACCTAAGCAAATTAGTTTTTTTATGCGGCGCCAGAAGATATTGTTTTCATTTTCTTCCAGAATTATTATACACTTTGCTAGTACCTCTAGGTACTTAAATCCTATCCTACTAATATTATAAAGGCGAAAGTCGGTGTGTTTGTGTGTGTGTGTGTGAATGTTTGTTACCACGTCGGTACTTATCCCTATAACTACTAAACCGATTTTGATGAAATTTGGAATGCAGATAGTTTAGGTTCTGGAATAACACAAAGGCTTCTTTTTATCCCAGAAAAATGAATGGTTCCCGTGGGATAAATTAGTAGTCCACGAGGGATGTGTTGTTTAAATTAAACACATCTCTCGTCTTTGCTTTGGTTTAGTCTCAGCCTAATATAACGGTGACTTTATGTAATGTCATCCGAAATGTTCGTTAAGGTAAGTAAATAAAATTTAGAGGTTTTTGAATAGGTTAAAGTCTGCCATTTGTGTGAAAATTGTAAATGTCCTTCACAATTGCGTCATAGTACTACTAATAGGTACTCGTAAATAAAACAATAGCTTTTTCATTACTTAAATGGAAATAGAAATTATAAACGTGGTACAATCAAGTTTTATTACAGGATTGTTTTTTAAAATACCAAAGTTCTATGTTTATTACGTCAATCATTTACACAGTGGTAGGTATTAATTAGATAATTAATTAAATAACGTGCATCAAAATCAAGTTTCACTGCGAAGTATTTAAAAAAATATTTTGTACTAGCTGCTGCTAACGGCTTCGCTCGCGTGGTCCAAAAAGTATCTTATGTTATGTTATCAATTGGCCTCGGCTGGAAGGAGCTGGAAGTTATCGCGCAGGATCGAGTCAAATGGAAATCCCTTCTGAGAGCCCCATGTTCCTAATGAGGGACAACAGGATTTAATCATCATCATCATCATGTTACCTACTCTCCAGCCCTTCAACCCTTCAACTATCTCCACACAAAAAATCACGTCAATCCGTTGCTCTGTTTTGACGTGAAAGCAGGACAAATAAACAAACAAATAAACACACTTTCACATTTATAATATGGGTACGGATTTTTGTAAAGATTAATAATAAACTACGACAACTTTCAATTTAATTACGACAGACCAAAAAATCTAAAAATATTTTTCCAATCATAGCTTCATAATAAAATGCGCCATTTACATGGAGCGAGTTTCTTGCCTCGAAAATGCAATTATCGAAAGAGAGAGAAAAATTATGACTGTGAAACTAAAGATACGATATCGCACGTGGAAGGCCGATAATCGCCTTGTCATTGAATACTGACGTCTCTGTGTAAACACTGAGCTCGAATGGCAAACCTCGCCTTCAAATCGGTTCAAAAATCAAACCTATTTGCACGAGACTCGCATGAACTTTAATGACTTTAAAAGATGTCATTCGGGATGGAGTTTAGACAAGTCGAGAAAATCGTAAGCGAGTATCTCGCTAAATTTGTGTCATCGACTCGTGTAAACGAAACGCCTAGCGATAATTACCTTCCGAGTATCGTATGACATACTCGTAGGCGAGTTTTTGTTTTTTGGTCGAATGTAAACATGTGAATGCGACGCATAGAGAGTATCGCCTGCGATAATAGCGTTCGAGTTTCTCGTCCCAAAACGTGCGATAAATTCGCTCCATGTAAATGCCGCTTATGAAAGCAATATTAAAGCATCAATTAAACAGATTCACACGACGCGACGGAGGACGGGTAAAATTAAAGTTTAAATGTTCAGTAAGTATTTTGTCCCCGGAAAAATAGGTTCTCGTACTTTCTGATACCTAAGACACAGGAAATTCTAATGTAGAATATAGTTAGACTTATATTATGTGACCATATTATTTTATTAAATAGCATTTGAGCTGCACTTATAAAAAAAATTCATTGACTTAACAGTTTAAAGTTACATCAGGTAAAGTTACATAGGTAAATTAATTTTTCACACTTGAATCGCTCAAGTATTTTTAATGTTAGAATAGTCCGAAATTCATTTTGGTTCCCTTAACAAAACAAAGTAATTATTTTATTTAGTACTTTAACTTTAATAAGCGGAACAACATTATCACGATTGAGCCGAGTTGCTGTAGTTTTTATAACCAAACGGTGGCATAGCAACTATCGCTTATTCTGCGGTGGAGCCACGGCTCCAGTTTAAATAATAGGCAGAGTCCTAATTACAGCCGTTTGTTTTTGAAATAGCCGCTCGATACCGCGACTGCCGTTAAAAAAAATGTTATTAGTTGAATAGGGGAAAAAATAACATGTCATAAAATATAATTTGATAATAATACTGAGCTTAGTTTGGCAACGAGAGAACGAGAATTAATTTATAGTGTGGAAAGGCCGAGCCTGAGATATTTCAAATTTTATACCTAAATGATCGAAGAGTAAATTATGATATGATATTAGTAGGGAAATGCACATTTTTAAAAATATTTTTAGACGACAGGTTATATCGATAAATAGCCGTAAGAAAAATCCAGCGCGAAAAACTAAAATTTTATCACAATTTTTTTTTAATTTACCAACCATGGGCACTTGAAACACGAGTGACGTCATATTTTATTCTAACCACAGAAAAATAAAAATAACTTGAAAACTGTGCTGAAAACAATTAAAACCGAAACATCAAGAGAATAAAGTCGATTTCTAACTGTGCGTCTCGAGTTTGAAAAGAAGTTTGATTTGACGTGCGAGTTTGTTTGAAATTTTGTGCCATATTTCGAGCTTTCCATTGCAGGAATACTTCCAAGTTTATTTGCCTTCATTGTATCCGATACTTTACGGTCACCCTTAAATATCACGGTGCTATGCTAATAGCTTGATTGCATTGTAGAAAATAATATTTTGATAAGTTTTCTTCGTGTATAAAATTATTCCAAAAAAGGAACTAAATAAGCATTCTATTAAGTATATTTAAATACCTTGCAGCTTTCACTCTTTTTATTTCAGCAGACGTAAAATACGTGTTTAAAGCAAAATATGTTGTCATCATGAACACGTCAATTTTTGGTAAATTATCTGATTGAGCCTTCACATAACCACTATCAGTCATTTCCCATACAATCCTTCTTTTTCGCAATACAAATGTATTAATATCCTTAGCTTATGTTAAAAAATCACATGCAAATTAGTTAATGAAAATCAAACAATTCGCGCGCCATTGTTGACTGACAGATAAGAATTATAAATTTAAAAAAAAATACTTATCTATGGATGGAGATGTCATTATAAGTCATTGAATGATTTACTTGTATTGTAGTTGATAATTCTGACGTATTGAGCCTTTTCGAGCAAAATCACTGACCTGTATCTATACAAGTACGCTGGACCTCTGATACCCTTTGAAATGACAGCTCTTGAATGTGCCGATTTGAAGCGCCCCCAATGCGGGGGAAGAGAACTAAATCTGACGTAACTGACAAATGGCCGTTGTCTCGTTTGTATTGTCTCCCGTGTTTTTAAAGTGTTTTTGGAGGTTTAACGCGATTAAGCTTGTTTGTTGTGTCTTATTTATTTAGTTGATACATAAATAAGTGGTGGGCATTCATAAGTAAACTATGAAAGAGTGTGTGCTAAGCAAAACTCGTTACCAGAAGGGAAGTGGGGTTACATTCCACAAGTAAGTGAATTTACGGCTAATCTTCGGCTAATATTCATCAAATTAAACTTATCTTAATTATTATACGTAATAACAACATATTTATCTTCATATTACCGGTTTTTTATAAACAATAAAATTTAATAGTGTTGTCCAAGTTACCTGTCGATAAAACTTATCGATATTTTTCCTATAGATATCTATTTACTTTCAAGAACGGAAATCGCCGATGACCGATTTTTATTATCAAATACATATAATTTTTAAATAATTCACAGGTTTCCGACAGACATAAGACTGGAATTATGGCTGAACAACATTGAAAAAACCTAGTTGGCGTCCGAAAAAATATGATTACATATGTTCAAAGCACTTCTCTGATGACTGTTTTATTAAACATAACTCATGCACTACTTTGAAAAAGTGCAGTACTCCAACAATTTTCTGTAGCAGTGCCGGTTAGTATAAAAATATAGTATCATTTCTAAAATGTATAGATAGATAGGTCATACATAAAATTTTTATTCTGATGAAAATTCCGTAGATATTGATTTTGAATGATGGGCTATACTCCCTTCCAGTTATTTGGGAAGCTGTCCTTTCACCATGTGTTAAAATAGTATATTAATAATGAATATTGTTTTTTTTTCTTCCTTCTGATTGGTTAAGATTACGAAAAAATTTAAAATTCAGTACCGATATCGGGTCGATTATGTACTTATGATTTGTAGTTTAATTGTTGATTAACAGAAATTTTGTTTTCAGGTCGAAGGCGTTGAAGTACAAGCTGTGACCCGCAACAGAGTACTCCTTCAGGTCTCCTTTAGGTCTCTCTCCGAAATCTGCTATAGTATCAAGCATGATCATCGTTATGAAAACTCTCCTAAGTCATCCAAAAAAGCATTGCAGAGAGTTAAAAATTATTTGATAAAATCAAGAGCTCGTGTAAAAGTCTTTTAAAAATTTTTTTGATGTTACATAAGTAACTATGAAAATGATGACGGAAACTAATAAAAAATGTTAAAGGATTGTACATATATTTTTATTTTCTATAAATACCTTACCTATTCCACTCCATCCTGAAAAAACCACATTTCTATTTAAAAAACGTTCCCTATTTGTTTTTGGATCTAGCTAGCCACATACTATAGTCGTATTGCTCATTATACGGACTAAAAGTGAAGGAAAAAATGTCATTTTTCCTTCAATTTTGACATAAAACGTATCAAAACTAATCAAAATTGAAGGAAAAATGACATTTTTTCCTTCACTTTTAGTCCGTATAATGAGCAATACGACTATAAGTACCCGTTAGTCCGGCTTCGGCATATCCTAAGACTAGCAGTTTCTGAGATTTGCGCGTTCAACCTAACAAACAAACTAGTCACTTTATAATATTACCTAGTATAATTAATTAGACAACTCGTCGGAAATGTCTTTTATCGATGTATTTTATCTCATTGTCCCATCTCTATTATTAGTTCCTTTCCCACCCACTTCTGCGATCAGCGCCAAAATGGCGAAAATCAAATCGCCTCACTATGGCCCGGCTTGTCAGAGGTCCAGCGTACTTGTATAGATACAGGTCAGTGAGCAAAATACTTCAATGTCGGGCGGGAGTAGGAGCCCAAGTAGGTTTTATAAAGAAGTTTCTTATCCCTAATTTATAAGCTCTTCACCTACTCAAAGCCTACTCACCAGGTTCATGCAAAATACATTCGTGGGCTTTGGTAAATAACTACACGATGACAATGAAGCCTAATTCAAGATGCACCAAAAATCAATAAATTGCCTTTGCCTACGTTTTTGTTATCTGCCTACATATTTGTTGCTGATATTAGGTACAATTTATTGATTTAGATAAAATCAACGATATCGAGAAAATCGCAGCTTAAACCTGGATCAGAGATGCACAGGATCGAAAAGCGAAAGGAGGCCTACTCAGCTGGTGACACCAGCAGTGCGATTCCGACCTTCTCGAATGTATTGTATGAATGTATTCCGAATTCAGGAAGTGACGTGTCTTCACCGAATAAACGTCATGTTTCCGAAGAAAATCATCGAATCGGATGCATTTTTGGAAGTCTGAATGCTGCATGCTGCGGAAGTCTGCAGGATAAATGATGATGACGACTTCGTTTATTTACTTCATTCTCGCGAAGAGCATTGAACTATAAACTTAGCGTCTTGTAAGCACCAATATGATGACTTACCTTCTATTCTGGTACCACGTCTTGACCTGCGTGTCTGTGAGACCCAGTTTCGCCGCCAACTCCATCCTATCCTGAACGCTGAGGTACTTCTGTCTCTCGAATGACTTCTCCAAGGTCTGCAGCTGGTGGTCTGTGAACGCTGTTCGCGCCTTCCTTTGTTTTTTCGAGAGCGCTGATTGGTCGCTGCAGCTCTTGTTTGATACGTCATCTGAATCGTCTTTGACACCTGGAAGAGAAGAGAATTTGGAATTAATATTTCTGATGGAGAGATTGTTGGAGGAAAGATCGTTGTTGTAGAATTGGTGATTTTTATAAAAATGATGTATCTTGCCCAGATTCTTCAAGGTCGCGAAGTAACAGGAGTAGAATCACCTAGCTCATAAGACAATTCTAAATTATCCCGGAGGTCCCACTGAATTAGATGATTTTTGAATTTGATTTGAAATATCTTAATCCCATCACATAGACATAAATAAGACCCAGCCTTCGAAAATTGAAACTGTTCATCAATTGATTAGCAGTATAGGTACTGAGGCGCGAGAAAAAGCGTTAACGAAAAGTGTGAATCGCACTGCCGAGTGCCGAATTAAATTACACTAAGGAAGGTTAAAAATTAACAATGAACCTCTTTAACGTCGTCACAGATAATATAATACTAACGTCGTGTAAAAATAATAAGGTATTATTGTATAGGTAACTAGCTGACGCCTGCAGCTTCGCCCGCGTGGACTACTATTTTGTTTTTCCCACGGGAACTGTGCATTTTTTCGGGATAATAAGCTTATGTCCTATTCCCGGTTATTATCTATCTATGTTTCAAATTTCAGCCAAATCGGTTTAGTGGTTGTCGAGTTATAGAGGAACAAACATACATCCAAACATATAAACATCCAAACATCCATCCAATCATCCAAACTTTCGCATTTATAATATTAGTGTGATAGTGTGATTAGTGTGATGTATTTTGTCACTGACTACCTCTGTACGGAGAGTGCGCTCGAGTGCGCCGCACGGGTGGCAAACCGCAACTACTCCCACAGCTCGCTGAGCTTATTATTAACGCGCTGTAAGTATCTGTATAACTTGATATAAATACCTACCTATTTATCATAAGTTATAAAGATTCTATTCTATTATTAACGCCTTTAGTACACCGACGCATTCGCATGCGACTGCGACGTTCGCATCGCATTGCGATGCGAAACTCTAATGCCAATCGGCTGCGTCGGTGTAACAGCCATTTCGCAGTTGCTTGCGAAACAATACAGACAAGGATGCAACTATTTCATCTAGCTATATGATAGAGCGAGACATAACACATGCGAAACATTGCCATACAACTTACAGTTTTTTCGTCGATTCGCTGTCGCATGCGAATGCGTCGGTGTACTAAAGGCGTAAATTTCACTTCCGCCTGTGGCTTCGTTCAGATGGTAGGTACCTACTAACATTTTAAATAGCACGTAGTCTACTTACAGACCACGATCTACATTCTATTCCACGTTATCAATTTTGGTCTTCAGGAAAAGGCGCGATCGAAACACAAACTCATATTTCGTAGAGGATAATCTATAAAATCTTCGCACCGCGGATAGTCATGCCGACAGTCAACTTTGTATTTAATTTTCTCGGTATAAAACGTACTAGCCCATGTATATTCTAGTTCTTTTATTTATTTATAATTTTCCAAGTTTCATCCAAACCCATTCAACCGAATCTGAGTTGAGTGGGAATAATCACACAAACTTTATATAAGTACCTACAGATAAAGTAAATACTTACTTAAGTATTTATTTTTAAAATAAAATAAGTAAACTATTAAACTTTACACTCAACCATACCTCAAGTAAGTAAATGCTGTATGAACTCGCCTCGATTTAAATAAACGAATAAAATATAGCCGAATAAGTTAAGTTGTTATCAAAAGCCGATAACATGATCGGATTCCGAGGCGTGGTATCGCCTCGATACATTTTACAACATTAACATTTTATCTAATGGATGCCAGATTAGTTCACCATAACTTGAACTTGAATACATTAAAACCAATGTCTTCTTTCATGTTCACCCAATAAGATAAATAGTTAAATAATTTATAGGAGTTAGTTTTAATTGTGTACGTACCTACGAAGGGATAATTCGTGACTAGTCCGTTATGATTTAACAAGTGATTTAATGATAAATCTTTCTAGAATTTGCATTGCAAGAATTTTGATTCTGAAGATTTGAGCAAGATGTCTATCGGCCCTTAGGTGGGATGGATAAGATACTTTTTTAAGTAGATTTTAAGTAAAAAGAAAAGTAAGTTATTAGTACTTAAGTATAATTTTAAGTAAGTTATTTCAGGTTATGTTTTTCTTGTATTATCAAATTATAAATTTTTACTAGTGTTTAAAAAAACTTCTGTGTGTTTTATTCGGTGTGTAATTTCTCTTTTTTTAGGGTTCCGTACCTTAAAAGGTAAAAAAAGGAACCCTTATAAGATCACTTTCTTGTCCGTCTGTCCGTCTGTCCGTCTGTCCGTCTGTCCGTCTGTCCGTCTGTCTGTCCGTGTGTCACCATCGATTATCTCAGGAACGGGTAAAGTTAGCAAGTTGAAATTTATACCATATACTAAGGTCTATAGTCCCTATTGTGAGTATAAAAATCAAGGTCCTGAGTCAACACTATAAAAAGATATAGGCAAATTTAGGTTTTCGTGAAAACTTGTGAGTACCAAAACTTACTTTAATTATCAACTTTTTTTATTTTTCGGAATTTTTCCTTTACTTGTGCTGAAAGACCTTGCTTGTAACCAAAATTGACAATTCTAGGTCAACCGGAAGTACCCTAGAGGTTTTGGGTCGAAAACCTAAATGGTAGTTCCCGTTGACCTAGAATAACGAAATTTGGCAAAAAGCAAGGTCTTATAGCACAAATAAAGGAAAAATTCCAAAAAGTTAAAAAAGTTGAAAATTAAAGGGTGTTCCCCTGTGTATGTATATACATAGTTGACGCCAATTAAAATTGTCCTCCGAGTTGTATGGGCGCTCATACAATTAAGCGGAATAGCTTAATTGGCACCATGGCTAGGTACGGAACCCTCGGCGTACGAGTTCGACTCGCACTTGACCGGTTTTTTTTACAAAAATCTACATTATAAAAATGTCTTATCCCCTGAAGCAAAGACAAACAAGAAACTTGAAACCATATCGATTGCACAAAACAAATCCTTCGACATTGACCACAGAGAGTCAAGATGTCGAAGGAAATGTGAAGAGGCAGCGTGACCACAAGAAGCCTTACGGCGCGGCTTCACCTCAGGCACACGACACAGAATATACAATAGCTACTACTAACACTAATGCCTCACTTCTCATTCGTTTGAATGATTTGAATCTTTGCACTTATGACCACGACGATACAGATTAAACAATAAGTACTACCATAGAATAGATAATAATAGTACTACTAATACTAACACTGATTATGAATTATTTTGAGCGTTGTCTAACCACGACACAGTTTAAGCAATAGTTACTATTGCTACTTGCTACTAAGAATGACGCCTCACTTTACATTCGTTTAATACTTTGTAGGTGTGAGTTGTATGTCAACAACACAGAATAAACAATAGTTTTTACACTGATACCTCACTTTACATTTGTTTGAAACTTTGTACATATGTATGCCCACGATACAGTAAAGTGCCTAAAGCTATTGCTATTGCTTATTAGCAATAGTTATCTGCTACTAGCACGATGCCTCATTTTATTCCTGTTAAGTTTACTTAATCGAAGTCAAATAACTTAGGCTGAAGTATTTTCAATAATCACCTGAAAAAGGCTTAATGAAAATCTTCTGTAATCAAATCAAATCAAATGTAAATCCATCAAAACCTTTGTTCCCAATTTAGTACCTACCGGATGAGGTGTTTACCTACTTTGTAAATGTTTCTTTAATAAAACAACTTGAACAGCCTTGTACGTAAATTGCTTGTAGGTATGACTGCTGATTTTTTTCAACGACCCTTTAGCAGGTTATACAGTGCGCGCCTCTTCAATTGGCAGGCTTAAAAAACTTCAATGACCGATTCTACCAACTTCAAATTTAAAAATAAATGATTTAAATTTTTTATTTGATAAATAAGTAAAGATAGATATTAAATAGAAACAAATTAATATAAATATAAAAATACTTAGTTAGATAGTGACCGGGAATAGAACATATGCTACTTTTTATTCCGGAAAATGCACGGTTAGCGTTATAAAAATACGACGGTAAAAAATAGTAGTCCACGAGGGCGAAGCCGCGGGTGTCCGCTAGTTTAGAAATACATGATTTACTTTTTTATTGTTTCCATAGTAGGTAACAAGTAGATATTAACAATTTATTAGACACTCTTGAAATAATATTTAATGCTAACCAATACTTGTAAAAATGTAGTAGGTAGATTAGTTTCTGTAAATAAACATAGGTAAGTATATTTATACCAATACGTATTGCTGCGTCAGATAAGAGAGCTCCACTCAAGAGACTTTGAAACGTCCGTCCCCAATAAAATAGTTTGCAAAGTAACCCAAACCCTATATTCTTCAAGAATAAGGACGCCATTTTTCTTGAAGAGTTGTTCTTACGCGTTGTTAGAATGCTCATGAAAAGCACGCGTACTGTAATATTGAGTATAATTATGTACGGGAAACCCATTAGGGTGCACTGCCGTTAATTTATTATAATAAGGTCCAACCGACTGCGCTTACTCGACCGTGAAAATTATTATCATTACTACAATAATGCGCCAAAATTCACAGGTTTCACAATTCTGACAAGTATAAATAGGTAGTACAGTTTATATTTACGGGACTCTGTTTCGTAGCATTGATTAGGAGTCGCTTCGAGTTGAGCTATCTGTAGATTGTCTGCAATAATCCTTAGATGATGTTTTTTGACTATTATAAACATGGATACTTACTACACTTGTAATTATGATTTTATTTCTGGAACACAAAAGTAACCTAAGTAGGTACCTAATCTTATTTCTCTAACACAAAATTTTACCATTTTGAAAATTTCTTTTACGGTAAAATTAACAAATCACAATAAATCTTCAATAACTTAGTTTAGATCTTGAGTTTCTTTATATACTCAAGCTTTTCAATCTGACGGCACCGTCGACGATCGTAATATTCATATTTTAGTGTAAGAAGTTAGTAAAAGAACACCACTGTGGGCTGCTGACTGAACATATTTCGGCGCCACTGAAACCAGCGCTCTAACAGTCATAGTGCTGCTATGGATGAGCAAAAGCCTTATTTTCTTTTCACTTTATTTGTAACATTTCTGATTTGTGTTTTGAATGTATCGTGGTGGAGACACTAAAACTTTTTTCTATTCTATTCTATTCTATATGTTCACAAATCAATATGATACAAAAACATATTATATCCATCTATCAAATAATTTGAAAGCCTAACATCACTGACCCCGCTACTGAACGAAGCCTCTTGACTAAAGTCAAATTAGTTAAAATCAGGGTCAAAAAGACACGTTCTGTCATAATATATTTATATTCGACCCATCTACGTCGGTATTTGTCTTAATTATCTACAATTTGTATCTTAAACATGCTAACTGCAATATAAAACGAACTTATCCATTTAATAACATCGCAATTGTATTTTTTGTCGACAGAATAATAATGGTTGACCTCTGTTAAATGTGAATATGAAACAATAAGCGTAGGAGTTGCTAATGGGTTTATAATTCAAAAACTTAAAGGTGTAGTTTGACTGTTGAACACCAGTGTAAATCTGTTTTCATTCACAATCATTAAAAAACCAAATAGTTTTGTAATCTAATAGCCGAAATAGTCTAAATTGAAATATAATTTAATAAGATGACAAACAAAAGATTAGGTTTATTACCATGTAAGTTCATTGATTCATTGAAATGAGCTATGTTTTATATTGTTAGTTCTATTATTCAGAATTATTAATAAAAAAAATTTTTTTTTTGACTGAATAATTAAAAATTCTTCACCGTAGGTACACTTCTATTCTTATGTTCATCTTATAAAAATAATTTACCTTGGTGGCTCTTATTAGAATGATATCGTTCGCTGTACAAAACCACACCTTTAACTGGCCTAGACGGAAAGGACAGTCACTTACATAACTCAGATAATAATTCAATATTAAGTTTCTTAAATGGTATGATTGATTTTAACTAAGATTGATTGATTACTGTGGAACATAATTTAAACTTTAGTGAGCTAGATTTTTTAGTCTGCGAACATGTTAATCTATATTAAATAATAATGTTTTGAGGCTAGAAAACGAAAGCGAAAATTATAATAAATTTTAGAATGCAGTTAAGTTTGCTTATAGTACGTTTTTTTAAATACCCATAACTTAAAGTTCAATTCATAAAACGTAATTATAAAATAATGCAGGAAAAAACAACTGAAAAGCTAGGTTCATTGAAAGAAAAAACAATAACTCTTCAGGTGTTATAAATTACAATTTTGCATTAAGGCCCTACATTGTGAGCGTGGGAACTTCTCATTCTACGCACACTTTGAAATTTTACACTCACACATCTGCAACTCGTAGCGTAGTACGCATGCACACTAACGTTTATTTCTCATTGCGCGTCATCGCTGTAGCATTTGTAAGCATGTCCTAGAAAATGCGCAATGTATGCCGCCGGCGTAAATGTGTTTGTTGCCTAAGGGTGGAGCCATAGTGTAAACGGGTTGACTATCCAATCCAAGTCGGTTGCACGGTTCGAATTGAGTACAATATTCGAACAGAACTACTATGTACCTATATAAATTGTAGCCGTACATTCGATATCTGTACCTACATTCAATCAATTTTGATTTATTAAACGATAGAATTATAATTAACTTAATGTACCTACCTACCTACGGGTTCGATTCCCACTCACGACAAACATTTGTGTGATGAACATAGATGTTTGTTCTGCGTCTGGGTGTTATAAAGTACACTGGCCTGCAAAACTAAGTACTTACTACACTTTTAAATTATTATTTTTTTCCAAAATATAGAAGTTACAGATTTAAAATAAAAAACATTTCATAGCAAATTTAATCAGCTTTCTTTGAAACCATTGTACAAAATTAAACTCTTTCGATTCCTTTTTATTTCGAAAGTACATCTTGTGTATATAGGTACATAAAAAGTTATTGCAATTTTAAAAGTGTGATACCTACCTACTTAGTTTTGCAGGCCAGTGTATTCTATGTAGGTATGTATTTACAAAAAAAAGGTAAATATGAGTATTCTATCAGTATCTGGTTCCCATATTACAAGCTTTGCTTAGTTTGGGGCTAGATGGCGCTGTGTGAAATGTCCAGCAATATTACTTATTTATTACTTACCTACTTAGGTAGGTAAAAAATAAAAATCGGTCTAGCCGTAGGTACGTACTTGAGATATCGATCCGATTTTGATTTCGATCTTTCCGATTGATTTCTATCCTTCATTTCGATTTTCTGAATTGTGAATTGTGAATGTGAATTGTGAATTGTGTATGTGAATTGTGAATGTGATTTGTGAATTATGAATGTGAATTGTGAATGTGAATTGTGAATGGTGAATTGTGAATTGTGAATTGTGAATTGTGAATTGTGAATGTGAATTGTGAATTGTGAATTGTGAATTGTGAATTGTGAATGGTGAATTGTGAATTGTGAATGTGAATTGTGAATTGTGAATTGTGAATTGTGAATTGTGAATTGTGAATTGTGAATGTGAATTGTGAATTGTGAATTAAGAATGTGAATTGTGAATTGTGAATTGTGAATTGTGAATTGTGAATTGTGAATGTAAATGTGAATTGTGAATTGTGAATATGAATTGTGAATGTAAATGTGAATTGAGAATATGAATTGTGAATTGTGAATTGTGAATTGTAAATGTGAATTGTGAATGTGAATTGTGAATTGTGAATGTGAATTGTGAATAGTGAATTGTGAATGTGAATTGTAAATGTGAATTGTGAATTGTGAATTGTGAATGTGAATTGTGAATTGTGAATTGTGAATTGTGAATTGTGAATTGTGAATTGTGAATGTGAATTGTGAATTGTGAATGTGAATATGAATTGTGAATGGTGAATTGTGAATTGTGAATGTGAATTGTGAATTGTGAATTGTGAATTGTGAATTGTGAATTGTGAATGTGAATTGTGAATTGTGAATTGTGAATTGTGAATTGTGAATTGTGAATTGTGAATTGTGAATGTAAATGTGAATTGTGAATTGTGAATTGTGAATTGTGAATTGTGAATTGTGAATTGTGAATTGTGAATTGTGAATTGTGAATGTAAATGTGAATTGTGAATTGTGAATATGAATTGTGAATGTAAATGTGAATTGAGAATATGAATTGTGAATTGTGAATGTGAATATGAATTGTGAATTGTGAATTGTGAATGTGAATTGTGAATGTGAATTGTGAATTGTGAATTGTGAATGTGAATTGTGAATTGTGAATGGTGAATTGTGAATTGAGAATATGAATTGTGAATTGTGAATGTGAATATGAATTGTGAATTGTGAATTGTGAATGTGAATTGTGAATGTGAATTGTGAATTGTGAATTGTGAATGTGAATTGTGAATTGTGAATGGTGAATTGTGAATTGTGAATTGTGAATTGTCAATTGTGAATTGTGAATGTGAATTGTGAATTGTGAATTGTGAATTGTGAATTGTGAATTGTGAATTGTGAATTGTGAATGTGAATTGTGAATTGTGAATTGTGAATTGTGAATTGTGAATTGTGAATTGTGAATTGTGAATTGTGAATGTAAATGTGAATTGTGAATTGTGAATATGAATTGTGAATGTAAATGTGAATTGAGAATATGAATTGTGAATTGTGAATGTGAATATGAATTGTGAATTGTGAATTGTGAATTGTGAATTGTGAATTGTGAATTGTGAATTGTGAATGTGAATTGTAAATGTGAATTGTGAATGTGAATTGTGAATTGTGAATGTGAATTGTGAATGGTGAATTGTGAATGTGAATTGTAAATGTGAATTGTGAATGTGAATTGTGAATTGTGAATGTGAATTGTGAATGGTGAATTGTGAATTGTGAATGGTGAATTGTGAATTGTGAATTGTGAATTGTGAATTGTGAATTTTGAATTGTGAATTCACATTCACAATTCACATTCATAATTCACAAATCACATTCACAATTCACAATTCACATTCACAATTCACAATTCACATTTACATTCACAATTCACAATTCATATTCACATTCACAATTCACAACTCACATTCACAATTCACAATTCAGATTTACAATTCACATTCACAATTCACCATTCACAATTCACAATTCATATTCACATTCACAATTCACAACTCACATTCACAATTCACAATTCAGATTTACAATTCACATTCACAATTCACCATTCACAATTCACAATTCATATTCACAATTCACAATTCACATTTACATTCACAATTCATATTCACAATTCACAATTCACATTTACATTCACAATTCACAATTCATATTCACAATTCACATTCACAATTCACAATTCACAATTCACAATTCACAATTCACAATTCACCATTCACAATTCATCATCTCCCTGCCCTTATCCCACTAGGTGGGGTCGGCACAACATGTTTCCCTCTTCCACTTCATTCTATCACTCGTCATCTCAGTGCTCACTCCTTTCACACACATATCTGCATTCACACAGTCCATCCATCTTTTCTTAGGCCTACCCCTGCCGGTGTATCCATCCACATTCATATTCATCGCTCTCCGTGTAACGTGGTTATCATTCCTCCTCATGACATGCCCATACCACGCTAACCTTTTACTCCTCAACTTATCACCATTCACAATTCACATTCACAATTCACATTCATAATTCACAAATCACATTCACAATTTACAATTCACATTCACAATTCACAATTCATATTCACATTCACAATTCACAATTCACAATTCACAATTCACAATTCACAATTCATATTCACAATTCACAATTCACAATTCACAATTCACAATTCACCATTCACATTCACAATTCACATTCACAATTCACATTCATAATTCACAAATCACATTCACAATTCACAATTCACAATTCACAATTCACAATTCACAATTCACAATTCACAATTCACAATTCACAATTCACAATTCACAATTCACATTCACAATTCACAATTCACATTTACATTCACAATTCACAATTCATATTCACATTCACAATTCACAACTCACATTCACAATTCACAATTCAGATTTACAATTCACATTCACAATTCACCATTCACAATTCACAATTCATATTCACATTCACAATTCACAATTCACAATTCACATTCAAATTCACAATTCACAATTCACAATTCACAATTCACAATTCACCATTCACAATTCACAATTCACAATTCACAATTCACAATTATATTCACAATTCACATTCACAATTCACAATTCACAATTCACAATTCACAATTCACAATTCACAATTCACCATTCACAATTCACAATTATATTCACAATTCACAATTCACATTCACAATTCACAATTCACAATTCACATTCACAATTCACAATTCACAATTCACATTCACAATTCACAATTCACAATTCACAATTCACAATTCACATTCACAATTCACAATACACAATTCACCATTCACAATTCACCATTCATATTCACATTCACAATTCACAATTCACAATTCACAATTCACATTCACAATTCACAATTCACAATTCACCATTCACAATTCACATTCACAATTCACAATTCACATTCACAATTCACAATTCACAATTCACAATTCACCATTCACAATTCACATTCATAATTCACAAATCACATTCACAATTCACATACACAATTCACATTCACAATTCACAATTCACATTTACATTCACAATTCACAATTATATTCACAATTCACAATTCACATTCACAATTCACAATTCACAATTCACAATTCACAATTCACAATTCACATTCACATTCACATTCACAATTCACATTCACATTCAGTAAATGTAAATGTAAATGTAAGTTACCCATATCATTAAAAAGTTCCATGGAACAGGTCCTGACTCTATGATCAGATCAGCTAGCCGTCATCTTATTATTACATTGTGGTCGGAACTTCACAGATATGCTGAGTTCCGAGTTTCAACTCAATCGGCCTATTTACTGAGGAGTTCCGTTGAACAGCTCCTAACTCCATCATCAGATCAGCTCGATGTCACCATATTATTACATTGTAGTTGGAACTTGACAGATATGCCGAGTTTTAACTCAATCGACCTATTTACTGAGGAGTTCCGTTGAACAGCTCCTGACTCCATGATCAGATCAGCTCGCTGATACCATAATATTAAATTGTCTCCGAGAATATAAAAATGTGCAAAATTTTAGCTCAATCGGACATTTCACATCGGAAGTGGGTCAAAAACCCGCAAGATTTGACCCGAACAAACATTCATACATACATACTTACATTGCAAGTTAAATAAAAGCTTTTAAAATAGGTAAGTATTTCATAAAACTAAAAATACATCATACAAATTTGTGATTTTTGCGGAGACAGTCACGCCTCGCCCTAAAATGTGCGTGCGTATCCGCTCAGGATGGAAAACGGACATCCTCCCACCTCGGTATCCCCGACGACACTGATTTTATTCGCAAGTCAACATCCAATTTATACAGCGCAGAAAGCGGCTTTCGGTCCGTATCTACTTCATAGTAAAATGTATGGACGCAGGCGAACGATTTGCGTCGAAAAATAAATAGTTCTCAGACGTAGATTTCAACTTTACGATGAGATTTAATCAAAATCTAGCGCGGTGTTGCTCTTGTTCATACTTTTGTGTCTATCGTGAATAATAAAGATTTTTATAAACTCCAATGGGGATTTGTGAAAATTGGAACAAAAAAAGGTCGATTTCGGGATTTTTGAGAGAGTTTATCTATTGTTTTCTCGGAAATAAGTAACTATTTTGCAATTATCTCGCGGTGTTATTGTAGGCACATCTATTGAGCTACTACCTTTTTGTTTTTATGTAATACTATTCAGCCAAACTCTTAAACTTTTGGATCTTGCAAGTGCCTTTTGGTGCATCGTCAGGGTATTCTCCCTTAACATACATAGCATTAAAAAGCAAACATTATTCATTACAATGAAAAATTATTATTTTTCTTTGTTTGCTTTGTGTCTTAAATAAATGCTTTTTCTTTATTTCTTTTATTATAATTACTTATTTAGCTATAAAAATATATATCAAAATACAGGAACAGTAGAAATATAAAAGTTTAGTTATCAAAGTGAATAGGAAAGTACTTACAGAAATTGATCGTAGCATCATCGTCAATCATGGGGCAATCGAGCCTTGAAATAAGATAAGCTAATCAATCACTTTACCAAGGTTTAATTTATTTATTAAAAAAATTAAGGAAGTAATATAATAATTAAAATTCTTAAGTTACCTTAAAAAATATTAGTTTAGTTTAATTATTAGTTTAATTTAACGATAACTGCTTAAACGTATTTTACATAAAGGTAATTTCAATCAAACAAAATGATAAAGATAATTAAAGTTTTTTTTTCTAATCTTCATTTTCCCATTGATTTGCCCAGTTACTTCCATCTCCCTCAGTCTTAATTAAACAGTTATAAAATAAAAACGTTTTTAATATGCATCAGCAGGGCTATTTATGATGATTGTTTAATTATCAAGAACTATTTATTGTCTATTCATTGTTTCAAATGGGAGTTTTAATCAAACGTTATTACAGATACGGTTGTATGGGTCGGCTTTTTTGTCATTATCCTACTTCTGATGTAAGCAATAATACATTTTTGCATGTAAGTATAAATTATTGGTTTTTGTTGCAGGGTGCAGTTTACCACATAAGTTAATAGACATGACGATTATAAAACGCACACAACACCTACAGGCCTGATAAATTTAAAACAATTTAGTATTAAGCCTTGCAAAACATGATGGTTTAGTGATAAATATTTTTGTTAAATCTCAAATGTAATCTTAATGATATCTAAAGTTTTACTAAGACTTACAGTAAAACATAATACAATAGAGTCTTCTTATTTGTCAATTGTATGAAATGGACTATAAAGTAGTCGTATAGTAAAGTCTCTAAGCGTCAATTCACACGTACCACAACGACACCACGCACGTCGCAGCGACAAAATGTGGTCCAGCTGTGGTTACGTGTGAATAGTGTTGCAGCGACTTTTTGCAGTTGCGTTGTGGTACCGACAAAATGTCAATGTGGCAGGCGCCAGCTAGGCGCGCGCTGTTGATGACGTCATGTCGTCGCGATGTAGTTGCGATGTGGTCGTATTACACAGGTGGTCGATAACAACGGCAAAATGTGGTACGTGTGAATTGTAAATTCATTTTCAATAAAAATATACGCCCGACCACGTCGCGTCGTTGTGGTGTGGTTGTCGGTGTCGTGTGGTTGTGGTACGTGTGAATTGACACTAACAGTTTCAAAAGTAAACTACAACTATTTATGAACTGTTATTGGTTGCACACTTACGTTGCCAGCTTTTAATCATTAGGTCGGTAATCAAAATCTAGAGGTACCTATTTAAGATTTAACTCATTCTACTGTGGTAGATTTTATGGCAGATAATTTTAACGTTTAACTAACTAAGGATACGTTTTCTAAACTTGTATGTAGGTACTATAAATAAGTTAATTTATAGCACTATTTAGTTAATTTTATAACAAAACAATTTTGAATTACAGTACCTAAGCTTTTCTAATGGATATGATACAGATAATTAGGTATCTACCTATATTGCAAAGCTAATTTTATTTATTCACTGCGCTACTTATGCCGGCGATTGTACTTTATTTGGTTGTATAACTCACCGAACATTAGTTGCAGTTTGTAATGTGGCTAATCTAAGTAAAGGTAATTAAAATCTAAACCGGTAGCGAGCAAAATAATGGTCTATATGCCGTTTATACAATTTGCCTAATTGCTGTTACGCTTGCTTTCCAGCGGCGCGAGAACGCTGGAAACATGAAAGATGAAGCGATTTTGAAATAACTGTTGGTTTATGAAAACAGGGCCTGTATTCTACTAGATGACAACCGCTTTGGTTTTGGTTCGATCTCTTAAATGTCAGCCATTTGGTGAATAGTAGAATAGCTTTTCAAAAATTTGTTCTGTCAAAGTTCAAAACCTCACCACAACTGAGTCGTTTGTTATTAGTAGTCATGGAAACAGTCGCTTTAGTTTTGGTTTTGGTTGAGGTTGATAAAAAGTTCGGTACGAGAATCGACGCCCTGTATTGTAATGCATTCAACAAACTCCGGCTTTTTCCAAGAACCGAGCCGGAGTTCTACTACGGAGTCCACTGCAGCTATTCCCATTATATTCATACTCAACTGTCAATTTAGCAAGCTTATTATTTTTTTCTTGTCATTTTTATTTTGACGGAAACAGACCGTCTGAGCTATGGGAAGCTTAAAAGCCCAATCAACGATACAGAAGGTATTTCAGTAGTAATATTTCCAGACTTTTGCGGTTCAATTGAAATGAGAGATTTTTATTTTGTAATAAATGAAAAAACCCGAAATTTGAGATTTTTAGGAGAAACAAAATTAGTGAATCAAAGCAAAAACAACAATGTGTTTCAAACTTTGATTGTGGGCAAAAGACTAGCATCGACGCAGTCGTGAAGTGGTAGGATAGTATGACGCGACACAATGCATTAGCATAGAGCTAACTTATGTCACGACCGTGGCGTAACAGGCATAACGAGCGCCGCCTCTGCCTCGTTCTTACGAATGCCGCTTATGCGCCGGTAATGGTTGCAAATCATTTTGCAATTGTCGTTCGTGACGTGATTTCCTTGCTGTCAAACTTTTCAAAGAAACATTCTGCTTCTAGCTAAAGTGAGCAAATGGCCACATTTCCTAGGCAATTTTACTTGACATTTGCCTCCTACATACATATTTTTGTACAGACGCAAACAGAGATGAAGTTCGTAGGATTAAGTCAATTGTTGGTTCACTGAGTGTTTCAGCTACATCACATTTTTTTAACAAATAAAAATAAAACGGAACTAAAAATGATATCAGGTGACTATCAGTTGATCTATCAACGCACAACGCACAGCCCAAACTACTGGACAGAGCTGTTTTGCACATAATAATATGGATAAACCCAAACAACCAATCTTTGTACTAACAATGCTAATGCTACATAATGATACACTCTCAAAATAAACGGGATTTGTTGGGGTGGGGGTTGAAAGTTTATACTAGGTACTAGAGATTTTTAACGGGTAAGGATTAAATTTCCTCAAAACGAATGTCCAACAATGTAAGTAGGTAGGTACCTACTTACATAAACTCCATCACCAGGGTTATGTTAGCCACTTGCTCATACGTAAGTAGATACTTTACGAACATACGTAGGTACTTTATCATATCACGTGAAAATATTATTAATCATGAATGATCCTTATTTTAAATTCGAAGTTGGTACGACTGAGAACGCAAAAATAATTAGCAAAAAATACGTAATTTATACAAAACTTAAGTAGGTAGGTACATACTAACTGTAAAGCAAACAAAATAATAAACCTGAATCATTTAAAAATGCTTTGCTAATTACATGTATTATTATCTTGAACGACGTATTACAACTGTACATTTATAAGCATATTTATATTTTTATGACGTATTGTTATACATATGAGCCTGAAAATGCAAAAGTATAAAGATAAATCGATGTTGCAAAAACAAAATATACTCTTATAAGGAAAAAATACACAACGTAAGAAATAGAGACCTGTCGATGTGAAATCGAATGAAAAATTATGCATTTTCCGATACTTTTGTACGTATCGTTCGAGTGGACCGAGAGGCTATTACACGGTATATTCACACACATTACTTTTATCTAGAAATGTAATTGAAGCTCCGTAAAAGCCGGACAATTTTCTATTATTTATAAAGGTGTAAAAGTTATTATTAAACGCAATTGACATTTCAGTTTTCAAACGTAGATACATAAGAGTTAAGACATAGATAGATTAGATGGATTAACTCTTTATTGTCACACCAAATTATGTAGGTTCTTAACGAAAATAATGTTAATACGAAATAGTTGTGCATTTTCAGTTATCTTCAGTTATCTTGAGGTTTTGTGAACAAAAACTTTTTGCTAAATAATCTAGAAAAATCATAAAAACTAGATTTTCTTAAATTTGATAAAATTTAAAATAATCGATTTTATAACTTTAGTTTCAATCAAATAAAGGAACTACATGTAGAGCTATAATAGAAAAAGGATAATGATTTTGAAAAATAATAAATATATAAAACCGGTTCTTGGGGGTTTCGATTCTGATTTAGTAGGAAAAGGCCGGAAAGTCCGGCCATTTCTGTGTAAATTCCGGCAACACTAGAGCCATCCGACACGGTTATGTTAGGAAATGCGGTGAGCCGGTGTGTTATGCGATCAATAGCTCTTTAAACCACCTATTTACTTTTTAATCTCAGTAGATATTTGTTGCGCCGTTGAATATAAACGTAAGCAGGCTCGCAACTTTAACCCCGGGGATGGAAATACTCAGATCTTTAGTTGTAGATGTAGGTATAATGAATAGATGGTAAAAATAAATACTAATATAGGTATTTAGGCGCTTCCGTGCTTCGGCGGGCACGTTAAATTATCGGTCCCGGCTTTTAAAGTCGTTAAGCCATGACGGAGGCCTTTAGGCGACCTAAAAACTCCGTTACCAGAGTTGGAACATACATACGAACTTACTTACTTACTTAATACTAATATAGGTAATATTGTGAAGACTTTTAAAAAGTTAGCTTCAACGAAAAATCCTTAGCATTGCGTTGCCAAAAAATGGAATTGCCAAAACTTAAAAAAAAAAACGTTTGTTTATTTTGATTGAGCTACCAAACAGGGTGTTGTGCCTTCCCGTTCAAAATAACAAATTGAAAATAAATAATCCCCATTCAAAAAAAGTCTGATTTAATCACAAGTCTCAAGACCTTTATATTTTAAATCAGACTCAATTTCACAGCTCACATCGCCTGTCAAAGTTGACACAAAGCCGCGAAACGCAGGAGTGTTAAGAGGACCCAAACTGCCCCTATTTATATCAATGGTAATCTATTTATTGTCACTATAAAAAGTTTTGATGTTATCAAGTCGATGAAAGAATCGTCACCTTCATACCTTTTATCGTGATGCTAAATGTCACGGTGTTAGCAGTGATTAAATTTTGAACTCTGTTGTTCAGGAGATAAAGCTTTATTTTGAGCGAACTGAATAAATATTTTGGAAGGTATGCTAAGCAGCTTAGTGATGAGAGCGTGGTTTGACGTATCCAGTAACGAGACGGCCGATTATATTGGGTAAGCTACATCACTAAGGTACAGGCACATGAAAAAAACATTTAGGAAATGTCTAGATATTTACCTTGAAGTTACAAAGTTGGAGTTTAATTTTTTTTTTATTTTACTTATAGATAAAGAAGAATATTAAAATTCCAATTTTTTGTTTTCATTAAATCTTTCAACTTCAGCTAAGTTAAGCAACAATTATAAAAAGAAACCTCTTCCAATTAGATGCTATTGAGCTAACGTGATAACAGACAATAAATTAAGCCTAACGATCCACTAATAGCGTCATTTACTCTCGAGATAACGCTAAGAAATAGTACAATCACAAATGCCAACATTTTTAGTTATTTTCAGATGTCCTGCTCGCTTTATTTGGCAATCGGATATTTCAGACCATGTTTCCATAACTTTAATCGATTTGACTTAGTAAAAAGTAGAATATAAAACTTGAAAGTAAAGCCGCCATTCATATTTTTACTTTTTAAATAACTCTTATCCAATCGAACGCTCCATACGAAGCGATTAACTCCACATTAATTACTTATATTGTCTTGACTTGTATGGTCACTAATTGGTATAAACGTCGTATTTTTTTCACATTCTCAGTAAATGGGTTTTTTAAATTACGTGGCAAGAGGTTTGTATTTACAGTTGCATGAAACGTTTAATTGCTGGCGGCGGATGTAAGTACAGTAATTGGAAGGTAAGCTTATGAGATAACGTTACTACCAGCCACGGTATAAAAAACATTCATAAGGCTTTTAATTCTTTGCGATTTATACTTATGTGTTTGGAAAATTACACGCATAAATGACACTTTTTCATTATTTTTACAGAGAAAAAAGAAAATACAGTACCTAATTGCTTTTAGTTGAATTTTAAACTAGCTGTGCCCGGCGATTAGACCCGTCAATTAGTTTGGTGAATAGCCTTTAACCTTTCTCAAGAAATGGGCTATCAAATACAGAAATAATTTCTAAAATCCGACTGGGAGTTCCAGAGATTAACGCGTTCAAACAAACAAACAAACAAACAATCTCTTCCGCTGTACCTATGTAGTAGTAGAAGTTGTATTTGACTGTACCTACCCGATAACAAAATATCGGAATTCAAAGCGCTATTTTATAAAATTTAAAAAGCGAACGTAGCTTCTTTTACAAAAGCTGATTATGACGTCAGTTTTTTTTTATTTTCCCTCGTGTTATGTCAAGTCTTTTCAGCCAGGATTAATTTGATCCGTTTCATAAGAGCTTACTTATCCCCACCTTATCCCGGTTATTTGGAACGGGTTATATCGCCCATTATACGTTTTATTATTTAATTTATTTAACGCCTCGAGTTTATCGGCTTGTCTATTAAATCGTTGAAGGGATAATGTGATCCGAACTCATTTATTTGGCTTTACGAACTCTGATTAATTGGTTTATGGGTATTTAATTGAATTTGAGTGTTGAGTATTTGTTTTGTACTAGATTAGATATTGTGTTTTTGTTTTAGACGGTTCAAAGTTATATTAATTTTATTAATTGGATTATTACTTCCGCCATAAGACGGCAAAGTATCAATACATGTAATTAGATTTGAATTTGCGTTTTTATGATATTATTTTAATTTATTGTAATTATAAAACTTAATAGTTGTATTCTTAAGATGCTAATTGGACTATTATTTAATTTAAAAGTTTCAAAGCGAGCATTTAATTTTGACAGGTCTAATTAATGCGGAACATGGTCAAATTGTAAAATATTGAATACAAGCTAATTGCCTAATTATTTCAGAGTTAATTTGGATAAGTGAACAAGCAGATACTTAGGTAGGTACTTCTTAGTTATAATTTCTATTGTTATATACTTTAAGTACTCTTAGTAACTTTAAATAATTGTTAATTCCACTCTATCTAGCAACAGTTCTTATATTTAGGAAAGTAATTTATTCATAAATAAAAATATTTAAGGCTTATAATGTTGAGTGCGTCAACTTATTCAATATTGAGCTTCAAACATCAAATCAGTATTTTATAATTTTAATACAAAAAGCTCGTTGTTTGTAACAAAAAAGCAGTTTAATATCACAAAAGTCCCACAACATTTGTGCCGGTCCGCCGAGCTCAAAACGAGAAGTTGTGACAAAATCCATTCATATCAGATTGCAGCCTCCACCTGGGCTGACCCTTACAAGGTCGACAGAACCACACCCGAAATAAAACTTTAACACAATGAAATAAAAATCAAAATAGCTTAAACTAAGAAGCGGCATCACTAACCCAATAAATTAATATTGATAAAGGTTGTTTATTGATGTAAATAAAATATTTTTTTGTTCCTAAAATTAAAGATTTTAGGAGCTGATCAGGTTTGTTTGATTTATAAATTTATTGATAAAATTAATTCTTAAGCAGTTAGTTTTATTAGACGGATCAATTCAGCATTCTTATAATTTAAATTAAAAATAAAATCTACTTTTTTTGCACAATCCTTAATGCATAAAACTTTTTTAAAGCAAAAGTCATCAAGATTATTTTAGAATCATAAATTGCTGTATCTACCTACTCACAATTGAAATTTTTGGTACCGGTCGACCAAATTGATAAAGAACCTACCTATATACTTAGTTCACTGAAAAATAATTAAATATAACAAAAAAAAGTGGCGTGCTTAGTGTACAGAACAATCATTACAATAAACCCACTACTAAACGAGTTCTCACATCGCTCGCGTGACTATTTACCTACTATCTTTATTATCACAATTCCCAGCAATCAAAGTGGAGCAAATTATTTTATAGAAACCAGTTGCCTTTCATAATAAGGCTCACTTAACTGGAATTGAGTAGGCATAGACTTATTCAAATCTAAATCAAATTCGAACATAGTCCCAGAACGAGCGGGAAGGGGAAGCTCGTTGAAGTCTTTTCTAGGAACGTTTAGCTCTACGCGCGTAGCCTGTGACGTAGCACACACACAATAACTTTGTTTTATACTTTTGACTGTTTATTTGTTAAAATCTTTACTTAGAACTGAACACTTTTTGCACATGCTATTTCTGAGGGTTTTGTTCATTTCATGTACATACGTAGAGTGTTATAGGTACTTGTTACTGATATTTTTCCACACCTTTCTAACGAATAAGTAAAAGCCATGCTGCTGAATGTATTATTGATTAAATTGAAGCACAGATGTTTTCTCTGATCTACGGGTAGCTACACAGACAAGATATAAATTAAAGTAGTCACAGAGGCACATCTAACTGTCATTGTTTTTGAGGGTTAAATAGGTATTTTCCTAATCGATTCATACAAGGATATTGCGGTCGTAGTGCAGCTACGAGACATTCATACCTTCCAGGTCATAGACGAATAAACTAATAGAATGATGAGCGACATTTATGAATAAAGTGTGTTTAGTACACGGCCAGGTTGTGGTGTTTACCTGGAGAGTCTGTGGCGGACCTGTCGGAGTCTGAGTCGCGGTGCGCGCTGAGGTCCCTCGGCGGCGCGTCCAGGATGTCCGTGATCATGAAGCGGGTCCTGGGCGCGCGCGCCTCGTCGCGCTGCACCGTCATCGCCACGGCGCCGGCGGCGGCGGGCCCCGCGCCCGCAGCCCCTCCCGCATCCAGCGCCCCGCGCCACCGCCCCGCGCCCACCACCTCGCCCCACCCCAGGGCGAAGCTCGCTGCCACAGCCAGCTCACCTACACATCACCCGCCTAACTTCACCAAACGATTCTCGGTCACGGAGTCTATCTTCCTCTATCTTTTAACGGTCACCGTAGACACATCACACGACGAGTCCTCTTTACTGAAAGGTGGCACGCTCGGATGGCTCGGTCACCGTGACCTCGACATAGCACGCCGATGACACTGATGCTGCTCTTACGGAACTCGGTTCTTTCAACACGGTCGATGCCGACGGCGCAGTTCCAGAATCGAATCACTGATTTTCGCTCTACTGGTCTCTTAACTTACACTGATTTAAAATTTCATGCAAAGAGACACAATTGAATGTGTTTTAAAGTAAAATAATAAAAATGTCCACCACTATTTCCAAAACGCGCGAAATTAAAGTTCACTTTAAGTTGAATCGTAAGATGTGATGCGCGCGTGGAGCGAGCGCTGCGAGAGTTGTGTGCGCGCGGCAGTACGGCGCGGCGGGCAGTGGCGGACTGGGCCGGCGCGGCGCGGCGCCCGCGGCGGCAGGGGCGGCGCCGGCCAATGGCGGGCCGGGCCGCGCCGCCAGCCAACGGGGGCGCGCGCCGCGCAGGGCGTGCCTCGGCCATGTTGCCCGAGACCTGCACTAATGCTCTTTTTGCCGACTCGCCGCCGCGGGAGAAAGCTCCGCGCGGATTTAAGCTTTTATACGTGGATAAAACGCTTTTATAGGAAAATAAAGCGTTCCCGCAGCGGGATATCGCACTTTATGACGGCGTTTTACTGAAAGTTGGCGACGCTATGCGCTGGTAATTGGTTCACGCCAAATTGAGAAGCGAGTCGTGGGCACTCACGAGCTTTTGCTGAAATATAAACGTAAAATTAATTTACATAATTACCTACTAAGTAATGTGGAGCAAACCCAGCCGATCTGACCGAATCAAATTAGGATAAAAAGTTAAAAACTAGTTGGTGGGTAATAATATGAATATCACAGGAGTTAGCCAAGTACATATCATAAGCTATCCCCAATACCATTAATATCACATGAAATAGAACCCAGAACTAGGCCGATGCCTAACTTATAATGGTAGAGAATGGCTCTACATTAGGAAACATAAAAAGGCTAAATAATTAATTGCATGAGTTCACACAAGGATTTTTTATTTAATTATTGGCAGTATAGGATGATGGAAGATCGTGTAGGAGATTGAGACGACGAGATTCGCTTTGTTCAATTGGCTCCCCGCTGGAGCCTGACTACTTAGATTTAATAGTCATTATGGATAACCGAAAAGAAAGAGGCCCCAAACCCTGGTTCTTCATAGAAGATATTGATCGCGCAGGAACAGGAGTAGAGTCACCTAGTTTTTAAGACTTCTATGTGATCAAACCTAGCTATCTACTGAAAAAAAAACATGGTTCAGTGAGGATACCGAAAAATAAGTTTGCTCAACAGTGGGGCATGGGTACTATACAATACATATTATGTGTGTATGAAAAGTCCGAAAAACGAAATGCCGATCCCTGAAATGCCAATGCTTGAAATAGCGAATGCTCGTAAAGTAGGTAAAGTGTATAATGATCACTGATCGGAGTAGGTAGAGCTATTTAGGTTCATTGACCGCAAACATTGATGTTAATATGGATATTCCACGGGATTCCGACTAATACTCCGGGATTCGATTATACAAATAGTTTGTTCTTTTCAATCATGTTTCGATTTTTGAGGAACTAATAATTTATGTATGGTATGTTCTTGTACAACTTCAGAATGAAAATGTTAAATGATTGTTGATTCTTGTATAAATATAAGAAATTGTTACATAAAAAAATTTATGTGTGTTCATGAATCAAGTTTCTATCTATTTATTATACAATCCTTAAACTCGTATATAGCAAAAAGCAAACGCTTTCTATTATTTTTCTAACTAAAAAACGAATCTCGGGATTCGGGGAATATCCATATTATTCTATCATATGGCAAGTACATAAAATAGCTCTACCTACTCCGATCACTGATAATAATGCTTAAAATATAGAACTTTAAAATTAATAATGGTTATTAATCAGGATGCTCGAAATGCCGAAATCAAAACATCGAAGCTTAAAATGCTTAAGCTCAAAATTTAGAATGCTTGGAATATAAAATCTTAAAACCAGTAATGCTCGAAATATTATGATGATGTAAAAATACAATGATTTATCTAATACTAGCGAACGCCCGCGGCTTCGCCCGCGTGGACTACTATTATTTATCCCACGGGAACCATAGATTTTACCAGGATAAAAATTATTTGTTATTCCAGATCATAAACTATCTATATTCTAAATTTCATCAAAATCAGTTTAGTAGTTATGGGGAAACGTGGTAACAAACATTCACACACACACACACAAACACACACGGACTTTCGCCTATATAATATTAGTAGGATAGATAGGATACTACTAATACATTAGATAAATCTAACTATACTATACTTACTAATATTATAAAGAGGTAAATTTGTTCGTATGTAGGAGGTAATCTCCGAAACTACTCATCTGATTTCTAATGAAAATGAAAATTATTTTTTGAATATATTATTTTCGTAGACGTGCTCTCACCAGAACTCTCGTGAAGTCACCCCCCAAGTGTCACTTCACCCACTCAACCTTCACTGCGCTACGTAGGTCTCCGGCTCGCTTCGCTCGCCACCTTTCCCCTTTGCTTAGCTCGGTTTCGAGGGCTTGCTTCTCTCAGGACCTCCCACGCGAGCTTCTGGCTCCGCACTAGGGGTGTCAAATGTGTGTGCAAATTTTTGTTCCAATAGGGCCCCCCCCTCCTCAAAAAGCTAAACTGCTGGCTTAATAAATCTGGAAAAATTCAATAAAGTGAATTCTATGAACTTTAAAGAAAAACTATAGCGTTTAAGATAACTTTATTAGTTTAGCAGTAATAGTCGTTGAACTTGGGTGTTGGATAATTTTGTACTAAATACAAAATCCTTAGAATAAATCCTTTAAAGTAACTAAGATGAAGTAGTTGCTTATTTATAATGACAACAAAATCGTTAAAAGCCTTTATTTTAATTGTAGTTGAACTTTCTTCTTTAATAAGCCGAGAAGCCGATTTGGAAAAGCTATCTTGCCGTTACATAATCTAAAGCCCATCACACACACAGCAGATAATATATCTTATGAAATATAAATACTGAGATCGCGCCCATACAAATTCTGTGGAGTACCAAACACAGCGGATATAAATTACAAAATATATTTGGTGCGATCTGGCAAGATTTATATTTCATAAGATATATTATCTGCTGTGTGTGTGGTGCGCTTAAAAGTAGGTACTACCAGGCATTATTGACACGTTACTCTTACTTTAGTCTACAGTAGTTAATGTTTTAGTACTAACGAAGAATCTGATAACAGAGATCCGACACGCAAACTCCCGCATACGCAATAGACAGAATCAACGTTTTTATTATTTACCTTAGATAGATAAAGAACGACTACCTATTATCACTTATTTTCTTTGGTTATAAGTTCCATCAAATAGGGCCTTTAAAAAATCAAGGGGTCATGAATAAGTTTCCAAAATATCATGAAGTCTAAACCTTGTCAATCAAATTGAAAATTAATACTGAAGAAAATTTTGACAAATGGTTAAAGTTATAATTCCATTGATTGATTTTTATATTGCCCTTGGATCTTTATTTCTTAGATTAGTTTTTGTAAAACAAAGTATTTTTTTTATTATATAGGTAGGTATAATATTGCTTTTCATAATATTAAATGTGTGACTATATAAAAAAGTTTAAAAAATCTAAAAGCCAAAAGTTCTAAGAAGTTGTTTATTAAGTATCGATATTAGTTAACTTCATTATATTCGGAATAGGTCCATTGGTCCTATATTCATCTGAACTAAATTAAACAGTCATATCTTCCAATATAAATCCAAGTCCGTATGAGATAGCTTGCACAACCATCAAATTATTTGATGAATAGTGTTCCACGGGTTGCGTCACGCCAATCTAGGTGGAACAAAGACAATTAAACTAGTATTTGTAAAGCTTCGGTATAAAAACCACCGCTAAATTAATGCACCACTCTTCCTGATAATGAGTAATTATTGCAATTACGCGTACGGTTAGCCAGCTAGGTGTCTGTGTCTGTAATTGACGGTTGTATCACGCTGGATAAACTGGTAAGCATTCTGACATTGTCATGTTCTAAGTAAAGATAAGTCTGTCTCAGGTTTCCTGTAGTTCAAACGGCAGTTTAATATGTTGTCGTCTCTTTTTATTAAGAACTAGCTTCTATGTAAGGTAGGCTATGTTCATTCTGAAAGTTCATTATAAACACTGGTGATAGAATTTTTGAAATCGGATTAGTAGTTTCGGAAATTACCTCCTCCATACAAACAAACTTTACCTCTTTATAATATTAGTACCTATAGACTAGCTTCCGCCGAGGAGCCTTCCAACTAGGCCGCAGCTCCGCTTACGTGGTATTAACATAGCCTATGACACTCTGAGAAATCTTGCAATCAGAAATGTAGTTTTGGAGATTTCCTTGTACCTACACCCAAACATACAAAAGCCAATGCCGGAAAGTGGTACCTTTTTTTTCGCGCGGCCATCAACTAAACATTAAAATATAAACTATTAGGAGTATAACAAACAATATTTGTGAAAACAGTATACATCTACACTCAGCCAGGACAAAGTTATACAGGGTGATTTTTTTAAGAGTGCCTCCTGAGGCCAAATCTAAAACTATTCGCAATAGCAAAAAACACTCAAAGGAGTCTCGTAACAGATTTTGATAAAAAGTAAAACTGCATCATTAGATTTTAAAAATAATCATTTACCTGACCAGGAATTGAACCAGTTTGAATTGAAAAAAAAAGGCACCAACCGCCCATACAAAATCGGCATGGCCATCACATCTTTATGGTATCAGAGTAAAGACACAAATACTTTATCTTAGTCTAAATTGCGAGGTTTTTTATAGAATGTTACTCTTATAAGATTTATATTATTATAGTCTACTAGCATTATGTCGTTAAGGTGTAAATGAAAGAATCTCAAGTCTGACACTTAAATCGTTAAGGAATATTACCAAGAGCGTAAAATGCACATAAACTTTCTGTTGACTTGGGAACGCTGGATCCAGTGGTAGATTAAGTAGATTCGTTTTAAGTTAAGTTAAGTTAGTATTCTTTTAAAGTTAAAGTTAAGTTGATTCGTTTCTGTAAATAGAGTGTAAAACAGGCTGAAGCAAATGAAAAGTTTTTTCTTTGTCTTTTCACAATTGGATAGGGACTACATTAACAAATACATACAAATAGTTATCAGAAGTTTAAAAGTAGTATTGAATAAATAAAAACGCCTACTGATACGTGAAATGGTAGAGATCCGATAGGAAAGAATAAAAGTAGAGGTATTTATTTATGTAAGTGAAAAATCAAATTCCTATTAGCCTATTGGATCACACTGCATAATTTTCCTTCTAAGGATTCTGCCCAGTCTTTGGATAATGTCAAACTGTAAGAATATCAAAATTCAAAGCGCCAATGTTTAGTGTTTTTTTTCTAAAAGTAGACTTTGCACATGCTATCGGTACATAAGTGCTGCACTAGAGACACAATTATGTCATCCAACACATCGATTACGTGAGAATAATCGAGTTTTTCCCCATCGTCTGCATGTTTATTTAGATGAATCAAATTACGAGTCGTAAATGTGGGAACTGTTCTTATTGGTAGGAAGATTAATAAGACTTTGATAGAATCGTATTAATACCTATATGCTAACGCAGATACAATGTGCAATATTTAAAAAAGTAACGTTCATGTTCACGGTCAAAATTTAACTCCACTTCAAATCACTTCGACTATCCATGATCCATTACTATCCGTACCCATATTATAAATGTGAAAGTGTGTTTATTTGTTTGTTTATTTGTTCTGCTTTCACGTCAAAACAGAGCGACGGATTGATGTGATTTTTTGTGTGGAGATAGTTAGAGGGCTGGAGAGTAAAATATGCTACTTATTATCCGGGTTCCACGCGAGCGAAGCCGCGGACAGCAGCTGGTTAACTATAAACAGAAAACTACCTATATGCTAAGTAAAACGACAAAATAAAAAAGCCTGCTTAGGTTCGCTAAGTAGATAGAACCTAACCCAAAATAAACTTAATTACTTACCTATTGATTTTTAGATAATGGTACTACAGTGGGAATTTCAAATAGGTACCTACATGATAACAAACAGCAAAACAATCCAAAAATATACTCCTAATCATAATTAATACTTGGTATTTCGAACAATTAAAAAACTTAAAAGAGCGACCGCCCGGAACAAGTTAAAAACAACGGTTTCGTAGAAGTCGATAGCGAAAAAGCGCGGTGCTGTACCAAGAACGGAAACATACGATAAACGGCTAGTTAGTTCGTACAGATAGCGGGTTTAATTAAGTACCTACATCAATGTTTCACATTTTTCGTACAGCTGAAAGTTGACGTGCTTTGACCCTGCCTTGGCGTAAGCGGCTCCAACAAAGGAAGCGATAAATAACTAATTAATATAATACAATTACTAACAAAACGAATCTACTTTAAGAACTTCATAAAATTGTTATCATATACAACTAATATACAACATTTGGCCAAAATGGCTTTCACATTAAACTTACCTATCACTCATATAGAGAAATATACCACCCTCTAAAACTGACCAAGAATCGAAGACTGTATATCATGTACTGTAGTGACAGACTAATATATCTATCGTTTATAATAAAATTACCATATTTATGCCATAAATTGCGAGTAGGTAGTCGCCATAAAAGTGGTGTGATTAGTTTTTCAGGTTAAAGCCGCGGGCACCGTGAAATTACCGCGCACTGCAGCGTGCGGCACTACGTGGAGACGATATGATTATATTACCACGTTTTATTAAGTCACTTTCTTGTTTGTCTGTCTGTCAGTCTGTCTTTCCGGGTGCAATCTTGCAACTCAGAGCACTTCCCAATTAGCTATCCGGCTGAAACTTTCAGGGAGCTTACAACTCAATGGCAATGCGTTTAAAAAAAAAGTGGATTTTAGATTAAGTAGTTTTTTAATCTACATTCATTTGCTTTTTTAACAGACTTCAGAAAAGGAGGAGGTTCTATTTTCAGCTGAATGCATGTGTCCATGAAATGTCGCAATTTTGGGAAGTCTAGCTTAAAATCATCTCTTAGCTTAAACATTGTAGTCATAAGCTATACAAACTTCATTGAGAGCACTTTCCATGAAAACTTAGCAACATTTGTATTATTAACAGTCGACTTGCGATTAAAACGCACACGACCGTGAAATGGAATACTAACACTGAGCAAGAAACACCAGCTACTTCAAGATATTCTTTATTTTATACATTGTGATTTGCAACCTTGAAATAAGTTAGTATTACATTTCACAGTTTCGTTACCTTCAGATATTTCCATCACATTTTTTATCAGAAGTTGGTGGATATATACGAGCGGGATGCACACATTCTCTACACATCCCTAGCACACATCCCTCGCTTGTCTGATACGTACAAAAAACTCGCTCCGCTTTAAGCAGTTTTCACTACACCTGCGCTGAGCGAGGCCAGGTAAATTAAATGAATCTATTGATGCTTAACAAACACATCCCTCGCTACGCATCCTGCATTATGACTCGTATTTTAAACTCTGTCGATAAATTGCTTATATCTTTGCCTAGCCAATGAACATCAGAGCAGCAAGTTACTCTAACTAAACAGTTGCGCTATACTTCAATATAAAAGAACATAGAAGTTGCCCGTATTAGATCGTCTGTTCGTTTCATTCGGCCATTAGAGATCTTTACAAGCTGCAGTGAGCAAGTGAGTCGCGATATAAACGTTAAGTTTTTGCTGTTTTATGGAACGAACGTGTTTAAACGATGAATAAAATAATGAACTACAACCACTATAACAGACAAAATTACTTATATTACGTCCATTATGGGTACTAGGCATTGAGATAGGGGCCCTGTGGAAATATTTCCATGGAAGAATATGTTAGCAATAGTACATATCATAAAAAAACGCGCGTGAGAAGAAAAAAGACACTGTTTGTAGTTGGATCCAGTTGGACGCTGACATAAAAGAAGACTCAAGAGCGTCGCCAGCTGATGGCCTAGGGGAGGGAGAGGGAGGGGGGGGCAAGTTGTTTCTTAATATAGATGATGGGAAAAGTATGAATTTTAATCGCAAAGTGCGTTTAATGTGCTACGAGGCATTGATCACGTCCAAATGCTTGATCGGTCACGGTCAAGCAAGTCATGTGAGTATTGTGAGTGGACTTAAGACTTTGATTTCTTTGCATTTGGCTACATTTTTTTAATCTCAAGGGGAGGAGGGCAACTGCCTCTCCCTGCTCTCCCCTGACGACACCCTTGACTGAAGACTCAGAAGCGGGTGAGATTTGGTTGAATTTAAGAAAAAAGATTCATAGTTGCAACACACACACAAACTGTGCGTCATTTCGCAGCGAATAGACGCCCTGTTTGTGATTTTCAGTCCGAGCAGCTTCGCGACATCGTGCCACTCTTGGTTCTTACACTACAAGCATATGGTTCACGCACGCTATTCTGTACCTTAATAATCGGAAATTAATGAAAAAGAAATGAATGAGGCAGCATGAGACAGACAATTTCTTATCTCCAAGAAAAAACTGCGCATGAGCTGTACGTACATGCTTACGTACATAATCGCAATAATCAGTAAAATAGGTTAAATTAATGCAATTAAAAATCTACCTTCATCGCGCAGTTATATACTGTAACTTCCTTAAAGATAAGATACACAATGTGTACCACAATTATGCACTTCACTTACATTCATGTGTTCTTTATGGCGGGTCATTTAGGAATTGCTCACTCCAAACAAAGTGGTATCCACGCAGCCCTACTTACTTTACTTTATGAATTACTTTATTTATTTTTATAAATTAATTATAAATTATAATCATCAACTTATTTCACTAAAAACAATTGCAAATTAATGAAACCATTAGGTATGTGTGTTATGTAAGACACGAGTTACCTAAGTGCACTTCAGGTCACTTATTAGTCCAGGAGAGGTTGGGTAAAATTATATAACATTCCTTGCAAAATAGAATTGTGTGAATAATAATCTATATTTTAAAATCACGCCGGGGAGGTTTAATAATCTTATACTCGTTGGTGTTAGACGGAGTATGTTTAGTACTTATTAGTAACTATTTATAGTTAACCAATCGGTCGCAGTACCATTATAATTCCTAGAGGTGTGTATTGGCAGCACACTTCAAATTTTACTCACAGTTTAGGTAAGTATTTTCAAAAAAATTAAAGCAAAAAAGTATTGGAATTAGATTACATAGATGCCGCTTTTTTAGTCAGATAGGTAGGTATAGTCCGACACAAAATAATAGAAATAAATGGGGGCGCCACTGTGCAAGCTAAATACGCGAAATAGATAAATTCTCTTTTAGAAGTAAATTATTACTTCTGACTGACGTCTTCGGCACCTGTACCATAGACAAGAAACCTGTACTTTACCACAGATTAGTAGAGAAAGGGTTTCCAAAGTACTGACATTTTAGTTGCCGTGTCTACCCGTTTTTGCCGGACTGTATCTACTTAAATTAAATTAAATGTTCTCCAAGGTCATGTTCCACAAATTATCCGTGGACTCCTGTTCTACGAATGTAGATAGAAATCTCTTTCTACAATTAAATGGGCAGTTTAAGAAATATTACATAAAAACGCCGTCTAAAAACAATAAAAACAGAACTTTTACAGCCTCTTACTACCATTATCAATGAAAAGACCACACACCACTGTGGTTACTATGAAATGATATGTAATTAAATGAATTATACCGAAAGACTTGGAACTTTACTTTCCACGATTCTGAGCTGTGTTTTATTACTGAAAATTAATTATCTATCTCTTGGATAGTCAGTACGAAATCAAACATTCACATAACCATAAAATTGGAATTTAAGCGGCACAGTCTTAAACTAAGCAGTTGGCACACTCATGTAAATATTACTCTTGTTAAAACAAATCACTTACAAGATACAGAGTCTAGTCACACACGAGAAGAATAAAAAATCCGGTGCATCTCACAATATAAAAAATCGTATGCATTACAAAATCACATCATGGTCCAAGTTTCTGTTCATATTTTCTAACTCCTTTCACACCTTATTTTAAAATTTGTAAATATGTAGACGTATATTTTTCTACTACACTTTCTGAAGAATACAAACCAAAGCTACACAATGATCTTGCTGTTCAATTCCACCTGTGCACCGGAAATGGCACAGACATTGTAGAATTGTAGAGCGCGCAACAAAATAATGAACAAAAGTCATTATAATCGAGATGGTAGATAAGCTGGCGGTTAGAGTAAACGCGCTTTTTACGTTAATTAAACTTAGTTCTGTAAACGATGATGGTCTCATTAAGTAGGTATTAGGTGTACGGTTAGTGCTTTTTACGGTACGCTGGGCCCGAGCCGCTCGGCTCATGTTATTGTCCTCGCACACTGATTCACTTGCTTAGTTTGATGAATAAGGTCGTTTATAATCAACAACTGAGAGATATTATATAGAGTGAAAACTGTTTGACTTATTACTTATAAAACAAAAATGTATTTGGTGCGATCTGTCAAGATTTATATTTCAAAAATATAATTATCTGCTGTGTGTGTGGTATGTGAAGCGTGCCCAAGACGCTGCTGAATTTCCGGAATAAATTGTAAAACCATGTTCTACAATTTACTTGAGAGGATGATACTCTAGACTTGAACCTATATCTCTTCGTCCCTTTTTTAGTTTAGAAGTAATTTGTAACTGCCAAGGGCGACTCGGCGCGGCGCACGCGCTGGGTCGCGCGGTCATCTAATAACGGCCGACAAAAGGACATTATGACAAAAACGCCTAATTATCCGCTCTATGACAATTCCACTACATTTATAATGCTATTATTAGATAATAGCCCATAAGAGCAAAAACAACTAGCAAGGAAGCGTGAAGAGTGGTTTAAATTGTTCGTAGCTTGTTTAGGTAAAGATATGCGTGATTATCAAATAACAAGCAATAATTGCTCTACCTATATGATTAATAATTACCTATTTATTTATTTTAATCATACTCGTACATAATACAAGATATATTCGATCGAGCGAGCGAAGCGAGCGAAGATCTTAGTGGTAAGTTGGGCGATTTTGCTTTGTATGTTTGTATGTTTGTATGTTTGTATGTTTGTATGTTTCACGAATTGTTGTTCGAGCATAACTGTCGAACCGTTCATCCAATCTGCATGAAACTTGGTAGGTCAATAGGTTGTGGTAAGGAAATTTACGGTGGAGCATATGAGCTTAATCGATGAAGGGGTTGTGAAGATATTGGGTTCCCAAGGGGGTAAAAAATTATGAAAGTTACACAAATATATTGAGTGGGGTGTCATACGAAAGGGCTTATTTTGTACATTCCAAAATGGTTTTTATTTTTAATCTAGGATGTATAGTTTTTGAAATACGACCAAAGACCAAAAACTACGAAACCAGAGCTGCAAGAGCTCCCGTTTCATAGAGTTTCGATGTCTTCGTAGCTCATTGACTGGTCGGTCTTAAAAAGAGAGTGGCATCGTTGCGGTTTGGTTTGCAATGATTTTAGATGCTACTTGATTTATTTTCATGATAAAAAAAATTTTGATAAAAAATGAAAATAATTGGGGTAAAAAAAGTTAAGTAAACAAATATATTGAGTGCGGTGTCAAATGAAAGGTCTTTATTTGTACATTCTAAAATAGTTATTATTTTTATTCTAGGACGTATACTTTTAAAAATACGACGAGAATTCATAAATATGAAATAAATGAAAAATTAGACACGACATTATGTATTGCATGCATGCTAGTATTTTTTACCATGAAGAGCTAGCGCAATAGGCATACCCGGCAGTAGTAGCACTTGAAATTATAGGGGTAGTCAGAAGAAAGTCCAAATGTTGGCCATCTACGGTGCGCGAGATCTCAGTTCGGGGCGAACTACTAGTTATTTTAGATTAAAATAAATAAATCTTGACTAATTTTAGACGAATTATTTCTGACTTAAAATGTTTGTCAACTAGGTATGCTGTTGACATGTTACTTTGATTTTGATGGCGTGGCGGCTCGTGTCATTGATGCCTGTAGAACACCTCCGCTGCGAAACTCAAAGGGCGAAACCGCAATAGTTTCGCTGTGAGTTGTGAGTTCTTTGGCGGCGAAACAGTAGCGAAATTCCCTGCTCTAACGTACAAAACTGACTATGATGTTGTCTCTTTCTAACATCATTTCGCTCATTTGATCAGGCGCCTACTACATCTCCGCCCGTTGGCTGTAGTACGGTTGCCCAGCGAAACTCGCTCTGCGGTTTCGCAGTTGTTGTTTCGCAGCGGAGGTGTGCTACAGGCATGAAGGTTACCTAAATCGCTTTTCTAAGTGCCATGATCTCTCCCACTCACTCACGCAAAAATCAATTCTATCGCGACTGTTCCTAGTGACCACAAGAAAAAACATCATTTTTTTTTTATTAGGTCTTTGTCTGTGACTGTTGTGATTCTTTCTCAAAAAAAAAAAACATTTTAGATTGGATACTTACAGAGATTTGATAGCAAATTATAGAAGAATTGTCTTATTTTTGATGGACTCTTTATTTATAAAGCAAAATCCAAAAATAAACGATAAGACATTCATAGTATGAACATAATACCGCTTAAAATATGCCTTGCTTGTATTTTTTTAGAAGTTTTATTCGTACGCTGTAGTTTATTTCTACTCTGAATAGCCCACGGAGGCATTTAATACAGCATCAAATGAAAACGTCATTTTATCGACAAAAAACAACTAACGTAACGTTTTGTTATCCACGTAATGACAATATTTATATCTGCATTAGACAACGATATACATCCGCATTGCTTTGTGTTTATTAATGTTCTATTGTTCATCATTTTAATTGTAATATAAGTATTATTATACTCAAATGACTTAATTTAGAACTACCATTTAAAAAATGTACTTAAAAAATACTTAAATTTTATTTTGTTTAATTAATTACTTACGTCATTACAATAACAAAAGCACACAAAATCATATAATCTATATTAGTAACATATTCCGCATTTTAAGACTTTGGCTTTTATTTTATCATTTTTACATAAAAAATGAGACAATACCATTACAAAATCCAATTTCAGTGCAAAAATAATCACCCCCGGTTCAGTAGAGCCACGTAGGTACAGATTTCTGTTTGAATTGAGTCCGTCTGCAGCCAAGGGTGGTTGGCATCTAGTTAGGTGTAAATCGGAGGTTATGTACAAAGTGGATTTGCTATAAGCCCCGGTGATCAAAGTCAGCCCTGACAGAAGCGTCTTACGATGGGCGCAGTTTTCAAAGTGAAATCTAAACTTACAACGGCGAAGCAGAATTGTTGTAAACTGCATTTAGGTACCTACTTAAGTATATGTAAAAATGTTTTTAGTAGGTAAACGCATCTCCAAACTACCAATATAAAGACTAATTTACTTACTTCGATTCGACTAGTTTATTGATAGGTACCTACCTTAAAAACACAAAAACAGAAAAAATGGTAATGGCATTACTTCTATTAAACATTTTAACATTTGAATTAAAGTTATAACAAAAATATCAGTAGGTACGATTAGCATTAACTTCTTTTAGTTTAATTTCACAAGTCTAATCTAATCTAAAATAAACAGCCCGTTGGATTAAGTCAAGCCCAGCAGTATAATATTACGGAATTCAACGGAGCTTATCAAGATTTTCGACTTGACGAATGTGGATTCGGTGGCCGAGTTGGTTAAGGCTCTCCGGATTGAGGAGGATCGCTTGTATCAATGAGGATTCTAATCCCGTTGGAATCGACAAGTTTTGATAAGACTTTTCGTTTGAAGAATCTAGTTCACAAGTACCTATAAAATAAATACTCTATCAGGGTAGAATGGAGATGTGGTAACTCGTGTCGCTTTGTATAATAGTGAGGGCTCGCTGGGTGGAGGTCCCAGCCCATGCATACTAACGCGCTCCGTAATAAGTAGCCCGTTCTGTTTACCCCTCGGCTTGGGCCTTCCTTACATCACCCGAGTCGGATTCCGAGCTATTCCTGTAGGTATCGTAGTTTGTGTTGCAATACTAATAAATTATAACAATTACAGCCTTCAGGCGGCCTGAAAACTGCGTCACCAGAGTGCGAACATACATACATATACGGCAGGTGAACTTACGAGTCAGTTGCTGCTGATATTGGCTCAATTTTAAACAGAGTGTTCATCGTAAAAAATCATTTATATTCAGTAGGACCTCTGGGATCACTTTGAAACGTCTGAAGAGCCCTAATTCTTATCATTCTACTCCTGTTCTTTCGCGATTAATACCATGAAGAATCAGGGCAACAAACACGGCTAGCCTAGCTTTATTTTGGTGATCCATTCAATTAAGTAAATATAAATAGTTAAGCTACAATGGTGAGCCAGTCAAACAAAGTGAGGCTGGCAAAGTACCTAAACAAAAGTACTTGTGGAATTTAGTTAATTATAATGTAACTTCTTAAATGGTTGCACAAGCGTAAAGTAAAATGCTTTTCTGCCCACTAGTCATTTAATAATAAAATTACATATATTGCAGATCCAGACTTTTCCGTAATAAAAACAAAAAAACTACATTAAGAGTTTACCCTACGTCAAAACTGCTCCAACTCGCACTTTTGATCCCGTATATCAATAAAAGTATTGAACCAATAATATTGAAAAAAATATATAGTAAAGTTGAGGATATGCACCGGGGTTCATATGATGTGAAAACACGATTACTTAAAATTTTCTCGATAGAAAAAATTCACAAACTTCCCTCTGAATTTTACTAATAAATCGCAGAAGTCAATGAATACTTTGCTTATACTAATTAAACTTTGTATATAAACTCAACTAAGTACAATACATGGTTCATACGATCTGAATTTAAAATAATGTTTTTATTTTCGTTGTTAGAAATTCAATTCTGAAATATTGCGTGTGAGCAGCGTCCGCCGGACGAATTCAGTCGCGCTCCGCCATTCGAACGGGGAGCCCGTGTCGCTTGCGCTCACGCATACCTACCGGATACGTACCTAAGAAATTAAAAGTGTAGAGAAATGGGGAATGATAAGTACAAGAAAATAAAAAGACGGAATTGGAGAAAAGAAAATGCTAAATACCTACATGAAAAAATTAATGAAGGAAGTTTGTTTGCACCTTTCTACAATTCTGAGTAAAAGTAAAAAAGTATCTGAGTTACTTTCTACTTATTCTGAGTAGGTATGATTATGTTTTGTTGACATGAAACACGATTATAAGTAGTAGGAACCTACCTACAGTAGGTACCTAAATGAATTGGTAATTTACCTTCATAAGTATACCTACCTAGTAGGTAGTGTACAGTTGGACCGGCGGATCTAGGCGTACGTGAAGTCAGGCTCTGCGCTGCGCAGTAGAAAATTTTGTATGAAAAAGTTGCACTGCGCATCGAAACGGCTAACTTCACGCACGCCGAGATCCGTTGGCCGTACTGTAGGTACCTAATGGGTAGGTACCTACCTATCTATGTAAGTAAATTAGATATATGTAGGCACCTACCTGTTTCGTAATCATATTATTGTACTTACCCAACTACCTACCTAACAGTTTTCATTTTCAGAAATAAACAAATATTACTCGATACTGACTGCAATAAAGAAAATGAAAACTGTAGAATTGTATGTTTATCTATTTAGCTAAAATAATTTGACTTATTTTTTTTAGGGTTGTCATCCCAGTAAGTTGCCATGATCACATAATATTGAGTTGGTAAATAATTCCCAACGATCCCACTGGCCCACCCCACCAGTAGGGTCGTTGGGAATTTTTTTCCAAACGACCCCACCACCTAATTCAGTGGGGTTGGTGTAAAAAAAAATCCCAACGACCCCCTGGCCCACCCCACCAGTGGGGTCGTTGGAAATACATCAAGAACGGTGACCTATTCATTCGCATAATGTTATTTGTCATAAAATCACACGACATACGTAGCTAGTCATACAATTTTGTAGTCATATTATTACGTTCGCATAATTATTTATAGGCATACATTTCTGATATCCTAATATTTTTCAAACATAATGGTAATGAGCATAATGGTGACAACTCCTAAAACTTTTTGTCATACTACATTTTGATACTAATTTTGTTAGAAATAAACCTTTAGGTCCTAATATTTATTGAACATAATGTTTAGTAGTCCTAATTTACTGTTTTATCATAAGTGGGTAAAATAGGTCAGGTTTATAAAATGTTTCATACGGTGACCTATTCATCCGCATAATGTTATTTTTCATAAAATCATACGACATACGTATCTAGTCATAAAATTTTGTAGTCATATTATTACATTCGCATAATTATTTCAAGGCATACATTTCTGATGTCATAATATTTTTTAAACATAATGGTAATGAGCATAATGGTGACAACTCCTAAAACTTTTTTTCATACTACATTTTGATACTAATTTTGTTAGAATTAAACTTTTATGTCCTAATATTTATTACACATAATGTTTAGTAGGTAGTCCTAATTTACTGTTTTATCATAAGTAGGCAAAATAGGTCAGGTATAAAAAGTGTTTCATACACCCACGCAGATAGGACTTTCTCACAGAAAAAATAAGTAGGTCTCGGTTATTTTTTTTTTTAGCACGCGTTTCACACACCCACGCAGAAAACACTTTCTCACAGAAAAAACTAGTATGTTTTGGTTATTTTTTTTATAGCACGCGTTTCACACAGCCACGCAGAAAGGACTTGCTCACAGAAAAAAATCACACACCCACGTAGAAAGGACTTGCTCTCAGAAAAAATAATCTGGCTAGGATACATTTTATCCTAGCCGGGTAAGCTATGTGATTCTTGAATAAAACCGTAATCTTCATATCATTATATCGTTGTATTGCTTGAATTCAAGCAGGGATAGGCGTACAGACAGTGCAGGAAGTAGTTCGGGACGCAACAGGACACTAAAATATTTAATGATTTTCAATGAATATGACTTCAAAAATTATGACATTAAAAACTTTTGTTTATCGAAGTAGTATGGCTTGATACTATTATGACGATAAATATTATGTGTACTAAATTGTATGGCAAGTTATAAATATGGCTAAATATTTTAGGACTATCAATGAATATAACTTAAAAAATTATGACATTTATATTGAATTACTAGTTGAATTATTACAAGTGATGGTAGGAGTACCTAATGATGCTATTATTAGAAATGCTTATGAATAACAAATATTAGGACGTGAAACGTTATGACTTTTAAAACTATGACTAAAAAAATTATGCGAATGAACATAGAACCATGAAGTGAAGCATATTTTGTTACAGGATGCCAATACCAACGGAACTCATGGATGCCAGTAGTTCTAAAAATACAAATGAACCTGACTTTACGACGTTACAAATAAGATGATCAGTTTATATTTAGTTTATTATTCAGCTAACTCGGATTCGTTCAAACAAATTGTTTTATTTTTCACGAACAACATTAAAGTTATTTAGTATAAAATTACTTCACATATTTTACACAACAAAAATTTCTATCACTTTTTTCATTACCATTTCAAAGTATTCATCGTAAAAAAACAATTTTGGTTTGCCATTCATCATTTTTGTCATAAAAAAAATGCATCAGTGCCCATCCCTAATCGCCTGATGTACCTACCTACCTACATAACCGTAGATCTAAGTATTTTATCATCAAACTAATAAAACATTTTAGGAATTCAACATTTTGGAAAATCAACGTAATTGTCCTAAAGTGAATTTCGGCCCAACCCTAATCTTCATCGAGTTCCATTCTGCACTACTAATCAGTCTGTTCAGTTGGTCGGATTGGAATGACTGAAATAATATAATAAGTCATAGTTTTAAAAGCCATAACGTTTCACGTCCTAATATTTGTTATTCATAAGCATTTGTAGTAATAACATCACTACTCCTACCATCACTTGTAATAATTCAACTAGTAATAAAATAAAAATGTCATAATTTTTTAAGTTATATTCATTGATAATCCTAAAATATTTATCCATATTTATAACTCGACATACAATTTAGTACCTACGCATAATATTAAGCGTCATAATAGTATCAAGCCATACTACTTCGATAAACAAAAGTTTTTAATGTCGTAATTTTTGAAGTCATATTCATTGAAAATCATAAAATATTTTAGTTTCCTGTCGCGTCCCAAGCTACTTCCTGCACTGTCTGTATATATATTCCTGCTTGAATTCAAGCAATACAACGATATAATTATGTGAAGACTACGGTTTTATTCAAGAATCACATAGCTTACCCGGCTAGGATAAAATTTGTCCTAGCCAGATTATTTTTTCTGAGAGCAAGTCCTTTGTACGTGGGTGTGTAATTTTTTTCTGTGAGCAAGTCCTTTCTGCGTGGGTGTGTGAAACGCGTGCTATAAAAAAAATTACCAAAACCTACTATTTTTTTCTGTGAGAAAGTGCTTTCTGCGTGGGTGTGTGAAACGCGTGCTATAAAAAAAAATAACCGAAACCTACTATTTTTTTTCTATGAGCAAGTCCTTTCTGCGTGAGTGTGTGAAACACGTGTTATACAAAATAACCAAAACCTACTGTTTTTTTTCTGTGAGCAAGTCCTTTCTGCGTGGGTGTGTGAAACGCGTGCTATAAAAAAAAATAACCAAAACCTACTTATTTTTTCTGTAAGCTAATCCTTTCGGCGTGGTGTGTGAAACGCGTGCTATAAAAAAAAACCTAAACCTACTTATTTTTTCTGTGAGCAAGTCCTTTCTGCGTGGGTGTGTGAAACGCGTGCTATAAAAAAAAATAACCAAAACCTACTTATTTTTTCTGTAAGCAAGTCCTTTCGGCGTGGTGTGTGAAACGCGTGCTATAAAAAAAACCTAAACCTACTTATTTTTTCTGTGAGCAAGTCCTATCTGCGTGGGTGTATGAAACACTTTTTATACCTGACCTATTTTGCCTACTTATGATAAAACAGTAAATGAGGACTACTAAACATTATGTCTAATAAATATTAGGACATAAAAGTTTATTTCTAACAAAATTAGTATCAAAATGTAGTATGACAAAAAGTTTTAGGAGTTGTCACCATTATGCTCATTACCATTATGTTTAAAAAATATTATGACATCAGAAAGGTAGGTATGCCTTGAAATAATTATGCGAATGTAATAATATGACTACAAAATTTTATGACTAGATACGTATGTCGTATGATTTTATGACAAATAACATTATGCGAATGAATAGGTCACCACTTCAAGCTCTAGATTGTATCTCGGTTATTCTTGTGTTTTCCGAATAGGTACGTACGACAGCAGTGTATGATTCCTCAAAACAGAATGCGACAGCAGCTCTAGACATTGATATTATTTTAGCACACGGGAATTACTTACGTAAAAATATCCCGTAGGTATGTAAAAATAATTACTATTACAATACAACTCATGAAAAAAAGTAAAATGATATTGATAATAAGTAGGTATGTATTTGTTTGCGATAAAGTTGAAAACCTACCTACCTACCTACCTAATTTTCATTACCAAATGACTTTTCGTCAATGGTTTCTGTAAACGCATTATTTTTCTGGTTTTACTGCACTAGAATCACAGAATACTAGAAAATAGCCTTCGTGACCCCTGCCGCGTGATGAACTCGTGCGAGCGAGATAGCTGCGAATGCGCGGTGCGGGTGGCTGCACGGCCGGGCAGTGAGGTGGGGGCAAAACTTAGATTCGAGCTGGCGTATAGCTGGCTCTTAAGTGCATCTGTCATTTCTTATTGTGAAGCTATTTACCTCCCTCAAAGAAACGTTAATGAACTAAACAGATACATAATGACGATAAAACAGTTCATAGCCCCATTTGTGAGCAATCGAGCTAGTATTACTCCAAAATCGTGTCCATAAATACTGTAATTCAAATCTTAAGTTTCGAAATAGCCCATTTCATTTTTAAGAAAAAAAAGGTTGACAATCCAACATTTTCTCAGGGACATTTCTTCAAATTAGACTATTATTAGTTGCCGATCACGTCGTAGGATGCTTTTAATATTGAATTAGGGGAACCTGTGGTTATTTCGCCCTTAATCGCCTGCGTTCGTGTATTAACGTTATATCCTCAAGTTGTAATGGCGCAAGTAATAATAAAGCCCAAATGACACAAAATATTGTCAAATTATAGGCTCTGAAAGCATGAGTAACCACTTATAGTGTCTGGCTCTTGCTGTTGATCCGTAGCGTTAGCATAACAACTCTAACTATATTTGTGTGCTTATAAGATGGATGATTGATGAATTAGTACTAGCAGGAAAGTATTACTGAGCAATTTATTCTATGGTTAATGTAGGTACAGTAAAACCAGAAAAAGAATGATTTTCGTAAAACATCGGAAACAACCGCATAAAATTACAAAACAATTGACGAAAAGTCATTTGGAAATGAAAATTACTCATAATTTCAACTTTATCGCAAACAAATAAATATCAATGTGATTTTTAAGAAAATAATTAGCTGCAAGCCTTGCGAGCTGTGCTGATAATGACGTGCTGTTTTGTGGAATCATACACTGCTGTCGGACATATTTGGAAAACACGAAAATAACCGATGTCTATTCTAAAGCTTGAAGTACTTGTAATGCTATAATCTAACTTGTACTAATTTCAATTAGTGCCGCAAAGGTACCTACTATTCTGTTAACAAACAGGTCATAGTAGTTTATTATAAGCGAATAATAAGGTGATTCTACTCCTGTTTTTTCGCAACCAACACCATGAAAAACATTACAGATGCAACTAATTAAAACCAGGGCTAATACAAGGTTTGGGGCCAAGCTTTCTTTCTTTTTTTGGTGTTCTTTGATCAAGGTCTAGTGGGGAGCCAATCGAAAATGTTTCAATGTTAATCTATATTGAAACTATTGTGGGGAGCCAATCGAAAATGTGTTCAATGTAAATCTATATTGAAACTATTGTCATGCCAATAATGTTCATGCGTTGATGATTCAATAATTATAAGGTGGGTGCATCGACATACCTACGACACTGATACTTTCTTCTACTACTGATCTTTGGATGCATCCATATTTATTTGTGTTGTTGCTGTCTCTACATTCTACATTTAATTAAGGCTATATCAATAGTAGGTACATATTCCTTTTTGGGTGCGCAAAGGAGATACAGAAATGGCTTTGTCATATTATTTTAGTGGATGACGCCGTCCTTCTAACAGCTGCTCCTGATTGCAGTGTTTATCCTTTATCCGAATCGATTTCATATCGATTTCGTATCGAATGATGCAGTCGTAGGCTAATAGGAGCGATTTCGATATATTTTTCGGCTCTCTGACCGATCATTTATATCGTACGTGATGTGCTTACGCAGGGAATAAATCGTTTGAATCGAATTATGCCCATTCGTATTATTAAATGCTTGATTCCGTGAGAATTTTTGATACGATCGACGTGATGGAATTTATTTAGAGCTATTGTTGAAGAACGGTGAGCAATCTGGGCTTCTAGAATTGTGTAAGTAAAGTACCTGTTTGTAGAAGTAGGTACCTAACAAATATATTTATTTATATTATGAATCTTTAAAGATTTCATCGTACTTAAGAACAAGAAGAATTTATACTCTCCTTTTTATGGCACAAGTGGTCTTTAAATGTCTCGTTTAGATATCAAAATAAATACCCCATTAAATAACACCAATGAATACTTTTATTACAATTTATGTCTTGCCCATTTATTTCTCGCTGTTAAAATATACTTAACACTAAAGATCCGATTTGTTTACTCAGTCGTGCTATCGTGCATTATACCGTCTCGTATGCTAATTGGTTAATTAGGGTCTTTATTGGGCTTAAAACAAATTAATCCGAGTCCGTAATCGGCTTGGCGCCTCTCGGGGCACGTCCACACTCGTCCTTTTAAAGTCAGAAAAAAAAAAGATTTTCTGAAATTATATACTTACTACAAAAATATTCTTTGTAGATCTACATACCTAACAGTTGCAAATGATTACCAAAGTGCCGGAAAGTTTGAATCTGACAAGACAAGAGCGCCCGAAAGCCTTAATCACCTTTAATTTTTTTTAAAAACAGAAGACATTAGATAAATTACAAGGTGTTTTGTAACATTTATGCAATGGTACATTTAAGCCAATATCTAAAATAAAGAAACTGTATGCAAGACTCTTAGTGTGGAACCGTCCCAAGATACTCCACTGACCAGTCAAGGTGTCACAAGTCGGGATTCAGATAAGGATTACCAAGAGGCTCTACCACGATTCAGAATCTTGCTGTTCAAATTTGATTCTTGTGACTACGAAAATAAAGTGCAAGAATATGTTTTCTGGTGCAGAGTAACCCTTTGGGCGAGTTAAAGGCACTTAATGATACCTGCTCGAAGCAGGATGACATCACACACATTGTAAATGGAGAGATAAGAATAATTCAATAGGTATCGGAGATTTTTTGACGACACGACCTTCGTGATTGAAAAATAGTGTTGAGAGCAGGACATGAATGGGATAAAACGTTCTTAAAAGATGTTTTCGATTATAAAATAATAATAACCAACACATTAAAAAAAAAAATCAATTTTATTATTCTCTAGATTTAACATCAATAAATACAAATAATTGGTTTTACACATTCCATCACACATTTATAATTGCGTGCGCATTTTCAGAATTACCACAATCTAACGTTCATAATGATATCGTATGATTGCGCTTACTTCCATTATAAATAATAGGAATGAAGTCAACACAAGTAAATACAAAGTAATTTTCCATATCGAAATCTGCGTATCGTGACCACGTATCATAATTGAAGGTTATATTGATTTAGGACTTTGTTTGTATATCTGAATAAATGTTGTATTAGTTTTAGTGTGAGCTGACGATAAATCGGCAGGGTTAGGTTATTTGCACGGGCACGGTTCCCCATAACTTTGACGCGCGACCGCAGTATTTCGAGCCAAACTGAATATTTCGATAGATTTAATGGAACGGCAAACATCTCTGTCGCGATAACAGAGATTGTGACCATATTTTTAAACTTTACTTACATTCAGTCAAGGCAGAGACAAAGGTTGAGAGTATAGTTTCGCCCATTTTTCAATATTTACCTAAAATCTAGTTGGCCACTTGCTCATACGAACTTACTTACTTAATATTTACCTTCAATATCTAGACCTAAGTCTTGTTTTAGATTTGGAATTTAGACTTGACTCTGAAAAAATCTCTATTAAATAATACAGGTACTTAACTGATTTCTAGAACCTTTAACCGTTACTTTACTTTATTTCAAGAACCAAGGTTTTCAGGGATTTACCACTTTAAAGCTGTACCAGGATTATATACTTTGTCTTATCAGCAATGAAAAAATTGAGTTTCTCATTGTAGTTACTGCAGTTAATATATAATAATATATAATATATTTATTTATTTTTCTCTCAAAAACGGTTACAAAAACTTAAGCTTATCTAAGCTATCTATAACTAAGTTTTAATCATAGTTTAAGTGGTACCTACTTAGGCTAACTTCTGACCCGTTTATGAGAGACTGGTGCCAGTGGTAGGCTGTTGCCTGTATTACTGGTCGCCAGGCCCCACTCCACGGTAGACATTAACACATGAGGGAAACTACTTTACGGTGGTGGTGTCAGAGAGGTGTACAAAACAAGGTAAAATTAAACTTAACTAAGGATACAAAATGAAGTAGGGGATCAAATAGAAGTTAACAGAAGTTTTATATCGTGCTATGCATATAATTATACAGGTAGGTAGAAGATTGAATGGGAATTTTATAATAGATAAGTGTGAGCATTATGTGCAAGAGGTGTGTAATAATGATAGTATCGCGAGCGAGTGAGTGAGTGTAAAGTGTGAGTGAGTGTAAAGTATGAGTGAGGGAAAGTGTGTGTGAGTGGGTGTAAAGTGTGAGTGAGTGTAAGCAGTCAACCAAGACGAGGGTTATAACGTGGTTTGTGAATAGATCCACAAGGAGGTGTATGAATAAACAGAACAAAGAGGTCTAAATTCAAAGTTCAAATATCATTTATTCAGTAGGACTGTTATGACCCTTGTGAATAATACTTATAATAGTAGAGATATTTAAGTAGGTAGTGAGTCAGTTCGTACGATAAACCTTAGTTGAATCATTAAAACTGTTTCGACACAAAGAGAATAAAAAGTCGGCAAAACTCAACCATTTATAAACTGTCAATTAGTACCGGAAATGATCTTTGAGTTAAATAAATCAAAATTGCACTAGTTCCAGTCAAAGCAGTTAATAAGCGTCGGCGAGCTCGTAAAGGAGCCCACGACGTAGGCCGGCGGCCTAACCTATTCATTTACAGACGAATTAGTCCTGGACTGACGAATTAGAGGCGGGCATAAACAAAACTAATTGCGCATAATTTGCCACTTTTAGTCCCCAGGGTATTTGATCCCCCGAGGATACCATTCATAAAATCACAACGTTTTAGTGATAACGTTGAACATGAATGAGGTTTATTCGATACAAGGTATTTCCGCCCAATACTCGCATTTTTTATTGCGGTCTCTGATTTTACGAGAAGGATGAATGAAAACACAAATATGAAACAAAAGCTAAAACTTACTTGATATAAGTAAAAATAAAACGTAAGTTTCGAGAATAAACAAGTAAATCTGTGTTTATATTTCTGCAATAATGCAACGTGTCTGTATGGACAAAATCACTCTTCCATACCGTATCATTCCGTTATTCCGCAATCATTTTGGACAGTGACATCACAACTTTCAAATGTCCGTGTCATGTCACCCATTCATAAAATGCTAATGTGATTAGTTCCGCATTGTTTTTGCTAATTTTATGCTCGGAGCGACCTGCTGGACTAGTGTCATTAATTTTATAATTAACACCTGACCAAGAGGACATTTTTATTTACAGAATAGTCCAGTTTTACAACGGCGTTCAGAGGTGCTAATGGGGAGCATACGCTGTTCAAATTACTATCTTCAGTAACATGGCTTCGATACTTGAAATGGAAACGGATATCCAAGATTGGTACAATAAAACGCTTAGGCACAATAATATCGGGCCCACTTCCTACAGCCGCTCTAATAACCAAAACAAACAACGACGACCGACACAAAGGGAGGCAAATAAGTCCAAAAAGTGCTAATATAAAAAAGTGTGCCCGTTTTTATAAGGCATCGAGTAAGTGTGAGGTCGGAACGAGGAATGTTGGCGCCTGTCTGAGTACGTATACCTGTCCGTTTATCAATGGACCATGCGGACAATAAGACGAAAAAATAAATTGAGAGTATCAAAAAAGTGCTTCATCAAACCAAAGGGAGTCTCAAGGGTTGTCGCAAAGATTTCTAGCACTAAATAGGTTAAAAGTGTAAAAAAATTTAAATGTCCTTTTTATATTAATTGAAACAGCTTAAATACTTTGTTATTATTCTTTTGTGAATTCAGAACGTTGTATTTTCAATGTTTAATAAATTAAAGAACCGAAATAATTATATTTTTGTTCACATGAGTATAGAAGCAATTCTAAACAGTATCTAAAAACATTAAAGAATAATTACCTAGCAGTATCTACAAAAAGGCACTAACAACAAAAATAACAGTTCAAAATATCTTAGACCAGCGTAAATTCAGGCAATATTTTCCCGAGTAAATATTTTCTGGACACGTCGACAATAATTCCGGGACGTCGCGCGCCACCCCGCGCCGCCGTAAACATCCCGAGTAAAGCCTAACACAACTCAAGATGAACACGACAAAACTGATAAGGGCCGAGACATCCCAATTTAGTGCCGGCGAGCCGATAACGCTATTATACAGCTTTTAACTATAAGGATACGGCAAATGTGTTAAATCGACGTCTTGCGTTTACGCTGTTTTTATAGCCGATGGAGAATGCAGAAACACTGCTGAAAATTTTATAATAAAATAGATATTAAACATATGACATATATGCACATAACACCATGATACCTACTTAACATTAAAGAAAATAAGGGAGACAAACAATTGAAAGAATTTATTTTATTATAATTAATAGAAGAATTAATTATAAGTACATAATTTAAACTTAGTCAATTCTAAAAATCAGTGATTCTCTAAATTTCTAGTAGGTACCTACTTCCAGAAAACATATAAATAAAAGTCTCTAATAGTTGTAACTTTAAAAAGTTGAAGTATTTGCTAAACTAGCAAGCTGAAGTCCTACTTAGGCACTCTACTCGTTTGTAATAAAACAAGCAGTCATATTTACGTGAAAAGGTTATTATGGCATTCTATACCTACTAGGTACGGTAGGTACAGTCGCCTGCAACAAGGTGTATTACATTCCACAAAGTTTAAACTAATGTAAAACTAAACTTAACTTACCATTATCAGTTATTAATATTGATTTTGATACTAACGCATTGCCAAATCATTCTTTAGTTTTTGTAGTGCACCAACATCCATAGGTTTTTCTAAGATATGATTTTAAAAATTATAATGTATTTACATCTAATTGCAGGCGACTGTATATTATTCTAGTGTTGCTATTTTATATAATTAATAGCTGTATATTATTATAGCTTTGAAGTCCTTGTTTGCCCTACCGAATGATCTCTCTGTTTATCATGCTCTATTAGCGCATGTTTTACGCTTATAGTGCGCTGAAGAGAAGTAAAAAGTTCTATCAAGATTATCCGCTTTTGCTTTTCTCGACGAAAAACGACGACCGCTACAAGTGTCATTGCAAACCGTAAAAAGGTCGTTATTTCTTTGTCATAAGGTAGAATTTTCCTTAGGTAGGTATTTGCCCTCCTCATGACGGTAGATGTTTCTTAGAAAACCAAGGCATCACAAAAAATAATCAGCGTCTACAAAAAATATATTAACCGGTGACAGCTTTGTCACTCAAGTTCATTACGGCATAATTATTGTGAAAGTAGATCGGTTATTCATCATTTGTTTGAACTAATTGATAACTTGCTAGAAAGTAGGTTTACATAAGTAATGAAATTAGAGTTTATTTAGTCACGCATCAATAATAGGTAATAAATCATTTTAATGTAGGTAATTTCAACTTTCCTTGATAGGAGATAACACACGTACTGAAGCAGGTTCTACAGAAGTTGATTATGTGACGGTATAATATTCAAGCTTCTCATTTAAAAGTTAATTATTTTTTTGAGATTATAATAATGCTTTTGTATTCGAAAGAATATTATCGGAACGAAAGGTTGGCATGACACGAGACGAGACCGCCGAGTTCGTCGAAGCTCGAATTTCCGTTTAACTAATTGAGCGAAAACGACACCAACAACACCATTGAGCGTTGAACTAATGAATGGCCCTCGAAAAAGCCAATTTGTAGTTTTTTTAACGCTTCAATTTGTGCCGTGAACCCCAAAAAAAGGCTCGACCAAAACCACAATCGAATTAGTGTCCCTTGTTCCGGAGATTAGAGGACTGTCCACTCTTATCTCGGTCGTTCGTTATTTTATTGGCTTGTATAGAGTAAGTCGATAAACACGACGCATAATGGCCCATAATGAATCGTCCTCCAGCGGTTTGACTAATCATAAAGGTTTTATGGGTGTCGGTCCGAGCTCTGAACGCTCGCTTTATGACGCCCGCTGCCTTTCCTACAATATCACATTTGTTGCATAAACAGATAGTAAAACTGTCATCGAAACATAAATACGCTCTTTTCCAATAAAATGATAATATTTTAAGTGGTTTTTTAATTTTATTGGGCACCTATTTTCAAATATTCGTTCGTTTTTATTGCACGGATATTGACACTTATCGATTGTTTAATTATAATTTTAATTTGTTTTACTGCGCTGTAAAGTTCAAGCGTGATTGGGTTAAAGATTGATTTATTTTCTCCACGAGTATTTGAACGAGAACTCTAGGTACAAAATATTTCACAAATAATTGAAACCTTTTTTCTGTGAAGTTCATAAAGAACAAAAAATCAAAATGTTTGTTCGTAGGTACGGAGGGTGACGCAGATTGCAGGGACTGCCTCCCACTCGCCGCCCACGTCTAACAATAACAATCCACGTTAATATTATATTAATGAACACAAAATGATGTACAAACCGCGTAAAAGACCTATTCATAAAGCGAATTAAAAGTGAATTAAAATGTCTGAAATGTCAAATTGCTGGGATTCATAGCTTATTAGTCGACGAATATGTCATATGCTATGCTGATGTTACACCGGTGTGTAACAAAACACATTAGCGAAGGTTAACTTACTAAGCACAGTATGCGAATACATGGATACTTTACTAAAATATTAACAGTACCTAAGTACCAGTTTTCGATCGAGCGAGCGAAGCGAGCGAAGATCTTAGTGGCAAGTTAGGCGATTTTGCTTTGTATGTTTGTATGTTTGTATGTTTGTATGTTTGTATGTTTGTATATTTGTATGTTTCATTTTTATGTTCTCGCATAACTATCGAACCGCTTATCCAATCTGTATGAAACTTGATAGGTCAATAGGTTGTGCTATGGAAATTTGCTGTGGAGCGTATGAGCGTAATCGATGAAGGGGTTGTAATGATATGGGGTTCCCAAGGAGGTAAATTTTTTTCAAAAGTACCCAAATATATTGAGTGGGGTGTCGTATGAAAGTACTCAATTTATACATTCCAAAATGGTTTTTAGTTTTCTTCTAGGTTCTATAGTTTTTGAAATACAGAGAAAAATAAAAATGATGAAAACCAATTAACGGATGTATGGAAAGAGCTCCCGTTTCATAGAGTTTCGATGTATTCGTAGGTCTGGTTATCAGACAAAGAGTGTGGCATCGTTGTGGTTTGGTTTGCAATGATTTTAGTTGCTTCTTGATATTTTTTCTTGAGATTGAAAATAAAAGCCGTGTTGGCCGAGTGGAAGAGTGCTCGATTTTCGATTCATAGGTCGTAAGTTCGAACCCTGGCCGTGCTCATCAATGGATTTTTCGATTAGAAAAATTTAAATGCGCATTAACACGAGCTCTAAACGGTGAAAGAAAACATCGTGAGGAAACCAGTTAACGTTCTAATAGCGGCGATGGGCTTGCAACCTGTCACGTATGCAAATGCTAACTCCTGCAAATAGTGGGCTGGGCATGTACCAAAATTATAGAGGGAGACGGAGGGGGACGGGGAGGGGTAGGGGGAGGGGGAGGGGGTGGGGAAGGGGAGGGGCAGGGAGAGGGGGGAGGGGAGGGGAGGGAGAGAGACGGGGAGGGGGAGGGGAGGGGGAGGGGAGGAGGAGGGGAGGGGGGGGAGGGGAGGGAGGGGGAGGAAATTGATTTTCTCATACATTTTGTATTAAACTGCTATTTTAATAATTTCTCGAACTAAGAGGCCTTCCCTGAGGCGCGGTACGAAGTTCGCGGGGTCAACTATTGAATATAAACACGACACGACTTAATGTATTGCATGCATGCCTATAATCTTTACCATACTGAGGTAGCGCATTAGATATCATTGTGTGGTAAACACTAGAAGGAGCACTTAACGTAGGTATAGGGGTAGTCAGAAACAAGTCCAAATCTAGGCTATCAACACAACGGTGCGCGAGATCTCAGTTCGGGGCGAACTACTAGTAATTTAAGACGCTTTCACACCGAGAGCATGCGTATGTAATGTTTAAGATTCGGTCATAAAATCAGTAAATGAGGCAGAGTCGACCGAGTAGTGCGCAACCTAAAAAATTAATGCTAAGATTATGTCATTACAGTAGGGAGTGGAGAAAAATGAATTATTGACATTACAGACGAATCCATGACCTCAATTCCTCTATTTTACAACGCCAACCATTCAAGTACCTACCTATCGTTGCCGCTGCGTTTTGTTTCGTTCTCCAAAATGATAATAGGTACCTACCTAATTTGCCTAATTAAAATACTTAATTGGTAATTTGTTTGAAAACGTCATCACAACAAAGTAAACCTAACCTCATTGGTAATTAGTACCTAGGTTATGAAACAAAACGAAACAGATGTTTTGCTTTGGTTGCTTTGATTAATCGATCGAGCGAGCGAAGCGAGCGAAGATCTTAGTGGCAAGTTAGGCGATTTTGCTTTGTATGTTTGTATGTTTGTATGTTTGTATGTTTGTATGTTTGTATGTTTGTATGTTTGTATATTTGTATGTTTCATTTTTATGTTCTCGCATAACTATCGAACCGCTTATCCAATCTGTATGAAACTTGATAGGTCAATAGGTTGTGCTATGGAAATTTGCTGTGGAGCGTATGAGCGTAATCGATGAAGGGGTTGTAAAGATATGGGGTTCCCAAGGGGGTAAATTTTTTTCAAAGGTACCCAAATATATTGAGTGGGGTGTCATATGAAAGTACTCAATTTATACATTCCAAAATGGTTTTTAGTTTTCTTCTAGGTTCTATAGTTTTTGAAATACAGAGAAAAATAAAAATGATGAAAACCAATTAACGGATGTATGGAAAGAGCTCCCGTTTCATAGAGTTTCGATGTATTCGTAGGTCTGGTTATCAGACAAAGAGTGTGTGTGGCATCGTTGTGGTTTGGTTTGCAATGATTTTAGTTGCTTCTTGATATTTTTTCTTGAGATTGAAAATAAAAGCCGTGTAGGCCGAGTGGAAGAGTGCTCGACTTTCGATTCATAGGTCGTAAGTTCGAACCCTGGCCGTGCTCATCAATGGATTTTTCGATTAGAAAAATTTAAATGCGCATTAACACGAGCTCTAAACAAATGGTGTAAGAAAACATCGTGAGGAAACCAGTTAACGTTCTAATAGCGGCGATGGGCTTGCAACCTGTCACGTATGCAAATGCTAACTCCTGCAAATAGTGGGCTGGGCATGTACCAAAATTATAGAGGGAGACGGAGGGGGACGGGGAGGGGGAGGGGGAGGGGGAGGGGGTGGGGAAGGGGAGGGGCAGGGAGAGGGGAGGGGGGGGGGGGAGAGACGGGGAGGGGAGGGGGAGGGGAGGGGGAGGGGAGGGGAGGGGAGGGAGGCGGAGAGGGAGAGGGAGGGGGAGGGAATTGATTTTCTCATACATTTTATATTGAACTGCAATTTTAATAATTTCTCGAACTAAGAGGCCTTCCCTGAGGCGCGGTCCGAAGTTCGCTGGGTCAACTATTGAATATAAACACGACACGACTTAATGTATTGCATGCATGCCTATAATCTTTACCATACTGAGGTAGCGCATTAGATATCATTGTGTGGTAAACACTAGAAGGAGCACTTAACGTAGGTATAGGGGTAGTCAGAAACAAGTCCAAATCTAGGCTATCAACACAACGGTGCGCGAGATCTCAGTTCGGGGCGAACTACTAGTTTAAAAGATTCTAAAAATAAAAAAAAAACAAAGTCGAGTCAAAAGGTTTAATGATTTGTGTTTTAAAAAAATATTTTGAATAAGTAATTGTGGCACACTGTACATTATTCAATTCTAATTGAACGGGTTATTCTACAATAGAGGGAAATGTATGTTTTTCTAAAGAAAGAAGCTACAGCTGAAATTTAAACAGGTCCAATGAAATAAATAAATAGATAGTTACACATCGGTGTGACCGAGGTCTAAACGTTCCGTTCGTGAAATAGACTCGCCGACCACTAATGACTTCCTGTGTTTTTCATACGCCAATTATTTCCCATGGGTGAGCACCCGAACGTAATCTTTGGGCGCTCCGTTCTCAAGTCGTGCTCGTTACATTTTGATCGCCGAAATTCATGTTTTTTTTTCATCAACTTTAAAAAACTCAATAATTAAGACATCTCGAGTTTATAATTTTGCTAAACACTTTAATCGATCGAGCGAGCGAAGCGAGCGAAGATCTTAGTGGCAAGTTAGGCGATTTTGCTTTGTATGTTTGTATGTTTGTATGTTTCATTTTTATGTTCTCGCATAACTATCGAACCGCTAATCCAATCTGTATGAAACTTGATAGGTCAATAGGTAGTGCTATGGAAATTTGCTGTGGAGCGTATGAGCGTAATCGATGAAGGGGTTGTAAAGATATGGGGTTCCCAAGGGGGTAAATTTTTTTCAAAGTTACCCAAATATATTGAGTGGGGTGTCATACGAAAGGGCTTATTTTGTACATTCCAAAATGGTTTTTATTTTTAATCTAGGATGTATAGTTTTTGAAATACGACCAAAGAACAAAAACTACGAAACCAGAGCTGCAAGAGCTCCCGTTTCATAGAGTTTCGATGTCTTCGTAGCTCATTGACTGGTCGGTCTTAAAAAGAGAGTGGCATGGTTGCGGTTTGGTTTGCAATGATTTTAGATGCTACTTGATTTATTTTCATGATAAAAAATTTTTTGATAAAGAATGAAAATAATTGGGGTAAAAAAAGTTAAATAAACAAATATATTGAGTGGGGTGTCAAATGAAAGGTCTTATTTTGTACATTCCAAAATAGTTATTATTTTCATTCTAGGACGTATACTTACTTTAGAAATACGACGAGAATTCATAAATATGAAATAAGTCTAAATGAAAAATTAGACACAACATTATTGTATTGCATGCATGCTAGTATTTTTTACCATGAAGAGCTAGCGCAATAGGCATACTCGGCAGTAGTAGCACTTGAAATTATAGGGGTAGTCAGAAGAAAGTCCAAATGTAAGCCATCTACGGTGCGCGAGATCTCAGTTCGGGGCGAACTACTAGTAAACCTTAACTGTCTTATGCATAAAACTTAGTGCGCCGACCAAGCTCACTAGAGCGTTGTTTCCAAAAACAAAAGTGCTCTAGCATGCCTGGTCGGCGCACTAAGTTTTTATGCGTAAGACCGTAAAACTCTACTTTGGAGTCCATTAAAGTAGCCCAGCAATATACTATTTTAATAGAAATCATTGCAACCGAATAATATCAGGCTTTCTAAACAGCCCACCCCAATGACCCCAGGCTCAGTAGCAAAAAGGTGTAGTATTTAGAAAAACAACAAACTTTGGGAGCGCTTCATTTTTTTGTATAAACAGCATGCAAGAAAATGTAACACTCCCAAATATCAATTTAAGGCCAAGCTGCAAAACGGTTATGATTGTTTGCCTGCAAATTGTAACTAAACGGAATATCTCATCAAGTTACAACTCCAATTATGTGATTTTTTAATCTTTTTTCTATTTAGTTCTAAAGGCAGAAACACGACTAATAGAAATTTACATGATACTTTTACGTTTTGAAAATGACACCTTTTCTCAAGATTTTTGCATTTTTCTTGAAAACCAGTTCAGCTACATATACAAAATAAATACTCACAGAAAGGAAATTTAGTCTTTTATTTGCTTCTAAGTTATCGTTTACCTAGACTGCTTATTTTTCTCATAATAAGCAAAATTAGTTTTGAGCTTTACTTCTGAGCACAGAGAGTTAAACGGATCAACCGAAAATCAACCTTATTGAGTCCCGAGTTGCTATATAAATAAACACAGAATCGAACGCAGCTCATTCCGCTTCTGGGCGGTCACAAGGTCGGATCCACGCGCGTTTTGACATTTTGACATTTGACAAGCTATTTGCCCGCCCCGGCTTTGTACAGGTAACAGAAAATGAAACCAAAAAGTCATAAAGTTAGTAAGTATTTAGTTTTTTTTTCGATTAGGAAAAACAATACTAACTTTACGACCTTAGTAATAATGCACAGTCCCTCCCTAAGGGTAATTTTGAATAAAATAAAAATAAAGTAGGTATTTAATTACTCTGGTGAATCAAACCAGAAAATATTTATTTGAAATAGAACTTTATTGCAACCCCTTTAAAAATTCATAACTTAGTACCTACTTATTATTTTATTTTTATTTAAGAAATTAGGTACATTTATTTCTTAGAAACTTGCCTCCTTTTTTCACCTTCTTGTTAGATAGAACAGAAGATCGAAGATCACTATAGATTACGAGTAGAACAAAAAATCGGCAAAATTAGTTTAGTAGTTACGGAGATACGTGGTAAAACAAACATTCACACAAACTTCTCTCATTTGTTATATAATAGGACTAGTCGAAATCGAATGTCATTCGGAACAAAATGGAGTGGAGTCGCATCCTCAACTATATAATTTGGTTTTTGTTCAAGGACTGTGTTGGCCAAGTGGGATATTACCCCGAATTTCGTTTTTTTTTAGCTTCACTTGTATTCATCTATGTCAACAGAATCTTAGAACGTAGTTTTAATCCATTTCAAAACGTCGGATCAAAATGTGCACACTTATCAAGGATCAAAGACATTATTATTTTACCACGTTCTTATTATACCTATATAGTCACTTTCTTGTTCGTCTATATGTCTGTCGTTCCGTGGAAAATCTGGCGCGACTAAAATTTCGAGCACTTTCCGTGTAGCTGGTTGGCTAAAACTGTCAGGGTAGCTCACAACTCGATGACAACGCATTCTAAATAAATAAAGACGTGGTTTTTAGTTTATTTTTTAATCTAAAATTAATTTACATAGTTAATTTTAGTACTGTAATTTTGTACTTTATCGACTCGTATGTAACTATAGCGTGTTAGTTAGTGTTTTAAACTCCGGTTGGTGCATATATCCAGTGCCGAGTGACCCGAGTGCTTATGGGCTTAATCGATGAAGGGGTTGTAAAGATATTAGGTACTCAAGGGGGTAAAAAAATAAAAGTTATACAAATAAATTTAATGGGGTGTCATATTATGAAAGTTTATGGTTCACAAATTGTAATTTACGCTAAACTTAACGTATTATGACAGTCCTAAGAAAGCAAAGTCGGCGTAGTTTCAGTGACACAGTGAACACAGCATGCAATTATTTGTGATTAGACTTATCTAGGTATAAAGAATATAATACATATAATTAAATACTTAATATAACATATATGTTAAAAAGAGAGGTCAAAAGCCACTTGGGTGCGGCTAAAAAATCAGCGCGCCGTCCGTGTAGCGGATGTCTTAGTTGTTTGTTAACCAGCTGATTAACAAGATTCTATAGTGTCTTCACAGATTAATGAATAGTGTCTTAGTTTATTGTATAGTATATCACAGAATAAATAATAGTACTAAGTTGTCAAGATGGAGACATTCTACGAATTAAGACACACAAAGTAACGTATTATTGACTCTTTCTGTCCTATGACAATTTGTTAGTGCTAGTGAAAGATGAAGATACTTTGCAGGGTCTGCTTTTCTTGCGCCTTCAAGTAAATCCTTTTTCTTAGTCAAATATAGTTTGTTAGCTAGTGTCAAAGTTGGAAACGTCAAGTAGACAACCGTCATTGTCACTTGGATGTGGTCGACGCAAAGAAGGCAGAGGCAAGGAAGTTATATAGTTACGTAGGTATACAACTTCCTTGGGCAGAGGGCCCTAAAGTCAGTTTCGTTTTGGAGGGCTCGCTTCCCTGAGGGTGGGTGGCGAGCAGGATGACACTTTGGTTCTTCTGGTATCGGAGCAGAGTGGTCGCTCCTCGAGAGTAGTAATGTTCTGTGGGTCGCTTTGCCTCTTTCTGTTGAACTCACCGCGTTTCCATTTTGTTTTTTAAATGGTGATAGTAATTCTAATCGGCAAAAATCGAATCAATCCTCTGTTGAAGTCTTGTGAAAGTAATTGTGATTATAAAATAGACATTCTGACTACACGTTACATTGATTATTTCGTGTCTTTGAACATATCGGACCATCCATACTTCACGCCCAGAACCTCTCCCTGACAACTATATGATCTTCTTATGAAATATTATCTTATTCTATTAAACGAGCAATATTTGTTTGTTTGTTTATTTGTACTCACGTTCTCGAAAACGACTCTAACGATTTCGATGAAATTTGCGGTAGGTACAGAGGTTTACGGTTTACGGGGGCGAATAATCGATCTAGCTAGGTCTCTACCTAGCTAGATCGATCGAGACCTAGCTTTTTTTAAATACATACTTAACTCATTTTTCTTTTTCTTTTTTTCTCGATTTGCACCCAAGCAGAGCTTGGTCGCCCAGATATTCTATAATAAGTAATAATAAATCGATCGAGCGAGCGAAGCGAGCGAAGATCTTAGTGGTAAGTTGGGCGATTTTGCTTTGTATGTTTGTATGTTTGTATGTTTGTATGTTTGTATGTTTGTATGTTTCACGAATTGTTGTTCGCGCATAACTGTCGAACCGTTCATCCAATCTGCATGAAACTTGGTAGGTCAATAGGTTGTGGTAAGGAAATTTACGGGGGAGCATATGAGCTTAATCGATGAAGGGGTTGTGAAGATATTGGGTTCCCAAGGGGGTAAAAAATTATGAAAGTTACACAAATAAATTGAGTGGGGTGTCATACGAAAGGGCTTATTTTGTACATTCCAAAATGGTTTTTATTTTTAATCTAGGATGTATAGTTTTTGAAATACGACCAAAGACCAAAAACTACGAAACCAGAGCTGCAAGAGCTCCCGTTGCATAGAGTTTCGATGACTTCGTAGCTCATTGACTGGTCGGTCTTAAAAAGAGAGTGGCATCGTTGCGGTTTGGTTTGCAATGATTTTAGATGCTACTTGATTTATTTTCATGATAAAAAAAATTTTGATAAAGAATGAAAATAATTGGGGTAAAAAAAGTTAAGTAAACAAATATATTGAGTGGGCTGTCAAATGAAAGGTCTTTATTTGTACATTCCAAAATAGTTATTATTTTTATTCTAGGACGTATACTTTTAGAAATACGACGAGAATTCATAAATATGAAATACCTAAATGAAAAATTAGACACGACATTATGTATTGCATGCATGCCAGTATTTTTTACCATGAAGAGCTAGCGCAATAGGCATACTCGGCAGTATCAGTAGTAGCACTTGAAATTATAGGGGTAGTCAGAAGAAAGTCCAAAAGTAAGCCATCTACGGTGCGCGAGATCTCAGTTCGGGGCGAACTACTAGTTATGAAGGTAACAACTAGGTATCACTTCCATCGAAAAAAAATAATTGATGAAGTCTCCATGACAATGTTCGCTACTTCAACAAGATGTTAAAATTATAATTATTCTAAGATAGTTTCAAAAGTTTTAACATGTCAAAATATCGTGAATAGATAGAGGGTAGAGGGGCGTTTGGGTGGAGTCAACGATGACATTTCTTTTGACGGAAAAGCCTTAATGCAGCTAGAGACCACTATCCGGTAAAAGTATGTTGTGGATGTGGACGGACATGTACCCTAATGTATTTGGACGTATCTCTGACTACTCTCCTTTTGAAATCTTCAAATGGTCTTGAATTTTCTAAAGATCTGTGAGAATGTCTATTATTTACCACGCCTTGAGGAAAATGATGATCCAGTTTCTTTTGGTTTCGAGATAAGTTATTTTTGTAAATGTAGAATGATAGATTTGCTAAGAAGTATTTTAGAATCAATTTAGAATCTTATCTGTACTTATAACAAGTGTTTAATATTACCTACCTCTTACAAACGTAAACCAACGTTAGGTACTTCTTTTCAAATTGATATAAGTAAGTACTTACTTGTCGAAATAAAAAAAACTCAAAATATTGTTTTGTATACTAACGACGACGTCAACAAAATAATATGTTACCATTCAGGTAAGAAATGGGTTATCATAATTCAAGAGCTTTCTGAGTAAATATTACTGGGGTATCATCATAGACGTTTCCTACAAAACAATAGATTAGTATCTAACAATTGAAGCCTTATCCGAGAACACAGTAAATGAATTATAATAAAATCGCGGCGGTCCGGTACAAATGTGTTGTACGTGTAGACGCCTACGCCTACGCCGGCGTCGCCTCGCAACACTCTTTCTACGCTTATATTAACTAATTTTATTATTATTATATCAATAGATATAATAAAACTTCACGATATGTACATGTAAACTAGCATTTTGTGGACAAATAGCCTGTCTTTTAAGATTGAAAAGTGTCTTTTTCGATTCTTATTTGAATCGAAAGCTTATCAGTCACGAAAGAGCTTTTTACATGTCTGCAGTCAACCAAATGAATCGTTTTTTAATAAAAATTGTTGAATGACATTAGAAGTTGTTATTGAATGCTAATTTCTGTAATGTTAATTTCTGTAAATAAATCCATCTAATATTTAGTAACTACTTAAATGAAACTAGGTAAGTACTTATAAAATTGATAGAAATATTTGAACGATAAGTAATTTACAAAGAGCTAAGAGTTAAAATATCTCTTGATTTATACTTTTATCATCATTATCAATTATTATTGCAGCTGTAGAACGTCCACTGCTCAACTAAGATTTTTTTTTTATAATAATATCTAATAATGTTAATGACTTAGCTGTAGCTTCGAACTTGGATATACTTACTAGACTTTAACATCAGTAGATTCAAGCAGCGCGTTTTTAAGACTTGATAAACCCTAATTCAACATAGTTATGTAAGTATTTTATATAAGTAAGTTTATTATTTGTGTAAGTACATATTTTTAAGTATTTATTTCTTATTATTAGGTATTATTTAAGTAGCATGACTTTCAATCGTCATTCTCTTTTATCTCATGTATGTACACATCTATCCATAGCTATCTATAAATAAAGTCTCTCTCTCTCTCCCAAGGTTTGCTGTAAGAAAACTCTTTTAGGGTTAAGCTCGCCTTTGTACATCACCTTTTTAATCAATGTTTGTAATTCTATCTTTTTGTGTGCAATAAAGAATTTAAGAATTTAAGAATACTCTAATATTTAAAACTTTTTTTTCTTTTAGTTCTAGGGTAATTTTATTATTTTGCATGCAACAAAACTCACGTCGTATTCACTTGTAGGATTACGAATCTAGTTTAAATCTTTTTTTTATAATTTTTAACATTTTATAGCTAAAAAATGTCAGTTAATGTCAATGATACCTAAGCACCACTTGAACTAAGTAGCGTTTCAGTATTCGGGTGTAAGTTCATCCATTTTGTGAATCAAAACAATAATAATAAGATACCGTTACTAATGTTAACTATTCAAGTAACCGATAAGATAAAAGAAAAAAAAGTAAAACTCATGATCGTGTACAGAGAACGCAAGCAAGGCCGTGGGTGGGTTAGGGTGAAAAAAGTGAACATCGGTAACATTGAAGTGAAACAAATACAGCAGATTGTTGAACGATAATTGTTCCACAGCCCACGGCTACGGAAGATGACATTACCATCCAAGGCGATCCGTAAATGACAAATAATTACGCAAATTATCTACATTATAACCATCATTATGGCTTGTTTGGAATTATTTGCTAGTGCGTATCGATAGGCATTTAAGAGGAAAGATGGCTGGTGACATTCTGCAACTTACCTTTTTATCTGTTCAGAGCTTTAGATAAGCGTCTTTTCTATCTTATGTATAACTTGGGCGAGAATATTTTATGATCGTGAGATATCCAAACCGCATTTTGAAATGAAGACAAGGCAATAGATAAGTTTTAGATACCACATAGGTACCAACAGAATTTTGACAGGTTAAAAAGAATAAAAAATTGCAGAAAGAAGAATTTGCAGAGGTTATAATGTAACTAGATTGATAAAATATTGGCACTGCTAAGTAAAGATCGGTTAAGAATACGTTTGTATAAAAAACTAAAATTAAAAAGCACACCCCGGACACTTGACGAAATCTCTATGCAAAAGCGGCGTCTTACTATCTATATTTACACTACACAATGTCAGTTTTGTACACAGTAAGTACATATTTTAGTCGAGGTAAATAAAATAATTTCATTACGCGATTAAGTCCCGTTAATAATAAATTAAAAATGTACACAGTAAGGTTGTCACCGTATGAATAATTTCTACTGTGGTCTCGGTTTTGTCGTCGTGTTTGCGCGTGTGGCGCGTTCCGTGCTCAAAGTTAGCTCTTCGCCAGATCAAACTCACAGTATCCATTCTATACGTAGTATTATTGTCTGTTCTGTGTTAAAAAGTCACCGGCTCGTCTTTCCTCTTAAGGGTGGGTGCGACCGCAAACAGTTACAGCTTGTTGGGGAAACGGAATTAAAATGACATGCGGTTAAGTTGAACAGCTCCGTCAAAGCACTACGCACAATTGTTGCCGGTTAGCAGGGGGAGTTAAGCGAAAGTTGATTGCGAAATTATAATGTCGCACAACTTCAACTTAAGCTTTACGCTTTACGTAAACAGCCAACTAGTTTGGAGACATAATGAATTAATCCTACTGGGTTTCATAAATCTGAAAATTTGTGAGTATGTGTGTGTATGTTTCTGTTTCAATCACGCCTGAATCCGTGTCTACTGATTTCATCCAAATCAGTCTTGATTTGGATGAAACTAGGAATAGGTTTCGATTGTGGCGTGGAATAGCATAATGTACTCGTACCAACTATTCAAAATATACCAACCACGCGAGCGAAGCCTTGGGCGGAAGCTATATGTTATTAAAATTATTATTTTATAAAGTTCCCGGCATATTATTTGTTACGATTAGGTATTATTAACATTAATTGTATAAAGTTAGGTAATATAATTGATTATTAAAAAAAGTCATTGATCATGACCATGTCGCCTTTTGTCACTCAAAAAGATCCCAACACTACAAAAACAAGTTAACAAAGTAAGGACATTTTAAATTACTTATTTTATTCCATCGAGGATCATCATGGTCTGTTAAAGTTTCTTAGTAACCCAGTAGATTTTTATTTTAGTAAACATAAGAGCCAAAAATAACCTACACCTTAAACATAAATCGCACACGCACATTATATTATGTGGCACATAATAACAGCTTGCACATGGCGCGTTTAATTCAACAGGCCCGGCCTGCGCGCGCGCACGTACGAATGAAGATCCCAGCTGTGGGATACGTGACCGACGCGCCTGCAATCTAGAGATAATGCTAGAAAACTTATGTGGACTGTCTGGGGAAAAGTTCGTTGAGAATCTGTAATATTTCAAAATTTGTAAGTAGGCCCCCAAATATTGGCACTTTAAGGATCAAGATGTACCATCTCAAATCATGTTAACTGTCTTTGTTATGTGTGGCCAAGAACCTGATATAGAAGGTTATTGTGTGTGGCGAACAAAAAAGTTGGTCAAAATGACAGAATAAAAGTTAATTGACGTTTTTAATACATGGCAAACGTACTTAAACATAGTTTTGTATTTATTTTTGATGTAAAAGTCTGAATTCTGTTTTTTTTTGTTGAAGAAAAAAAACCAGTCTGAAGGCTATTTCAATGTCTATGCCTGTTAGGTACTTTATCGAGTTTTGTTAAAAATGTTTAGTGAGTTAGTGACGAAATATTTTTTTCATTTCTCATACACGGAAAGTACGCTTGAAGTGACCTGAACAGAGGGATGAAAGTAGCACTTTTCCGCCCTGGGAAGCAATTTTCCCTGCTGTCAAATTAAAAAAAAAATCATTCTATTTTGACATTTCTATTGAGTCATGTTGAAACTTTTTACACAGCAAAAGTAATATTTGACATTTCTATTTTACCTTTTTATTGAGAATTGCTGTAAAAAATATTTTCAACAATTTATTACATCAGTATTGTTATTAATCATTACTTTACACTAAATTATTATTATTTAAACAAGATTTTGAGCTTGAAATATTTACCATCTTTAATGACAAAAAATACTGGCTGAAAAAAAAGGTGGGCGCCTTTTTTTTTTTTAGTGGCAAGCTACCAGCCAGTATTTTTTTTAAAGCACCAATTCGATTTTTATCTGTTTTGTTGATCGAGAGCAGAGATTTTTATATAATGAGCAAATCAGGTTTTTATTTACTTTCCTAATATTCGAAATGAAAAGCAGAGTGTTTACCTCGGGTGAAATACCTATTACGGCACTCGAACTATTAGCGCCCTCGCTACGCTCAGGCGCCAAACCATCTCGTGCCGCAATAGGTTACTTTCAACCCTCGTGCAACAATCTACTATTAAATACATAGGAAAGTTAGTACATAGATTACTGTATCGATTAATGATTCGGGTTGAAATCCAAATTTGACTTTGGACTGAATTTTACTTTTCTTTTCAATTTTCATCTAAAAACCTGGACTTTAGTTTTACCATCACAAAAAACGGCTGGCTTTTTTGTTCAATAGTACCAGCGTTTAAGCTCGGTGGACATTTATTTGAAATGCCGTCAAAAGCTGTTTTGTAAATGACAGAGTAGTCAGTTCATAGCAACTTTGTAGAGGAAATGCTAAGAATTATGAGGACCTAACGTTAAGTTCGATATTCCGACATAACTGCATATAATTTAAAGTAAATATTACCTACTTTACCCAAGTAATAAGTATGAATGGGAAAATTAAAACGCCATTGACATCGGAGAGCAAAAATAAAAGTAGCGGTAGCATGTAGGCGTGGTCTGCGTAGCAAAAAATTACGCAAGTCTAAGCTTAATTCCGCCTATTTTTATTAGCTTTTCAGATGCCTTAAGAATGTTTAATTTTGAATCATGTTCGTATTAATATGAGCATAAGATAAATTATTTATTATTCGCTTAATACTAGATTATAAGCCGCTTAGATCGTTGTGAAAAATTTACTTTCGGTCCACTTTTTCTTTTCCAGGTAAACATTACGTGACAAAGTATGTTTGATTTGGATTTGACAATATGCATGATTTTCAATAATAAATCAAATTAAGATATTTGTTAATGAATTACCCAGGAAGTTGGCTACAGTAACAACAAGAACACAGGACGTTGATATTAAAATTATTATGTTAAAAAGACAGAAATATCCATATTTACTTAATTCAATTTCTATGTAAAAACCGTAGTTTAAAAAAGATTTATGACTAATTTCTGACTACCATACCCATAAGGAAACTATTTACAAAATACTTATACCAGAGTTACTCAAGAGAGGCAAAAAAAAGAGTTATGATTACTACTATTGATATTTTTGTTGATTAATACAGCTCTATTCTACTTAATTTAATTTGGTTCAAAAAAATATACACAATCGTATTTCAGTTCTATTAAAAAGATTACAGAGAGCATTGTCCATTATTCACGCTCCTTTCAACATAGCACAGCACTACAATTAATTTGATATCTAAGTTCAATTTTAATTTCCATTATTGCTATCATCGCGTCGGTGGTCCAAACAGCCAATCATTAGACGATCCGATCGATAATAACGTGTTTCGGCTTCAAATCGACGTTTTTATAACAACTTTACCTTGTTACAGTCTTACGGAAATATGCTACTTATTTGTAAATTTTATTCAATCGATAACCGACTGTAAATTCAAACAAGTTAAAATAGTTTTTCCGTTCCGTGCATGCTAGATGCAACAGCTTGAAAGATTAGTTTTAGTATCGCTCGAAAAGCTTAACATTTGAGAAACATGAAAGAGAGAATAACTATCAGCGTCCGCTGAAGTCGTATAATTAGCTTATCTTCAGTAGATCGGATATGAAGCGGTCGTGCGCGCGCGCATTGGACGGCGCTGCGCCAATCGCCGGTCACCGATTCTCGATGGTTAGACGATCGATTCTTTTTGGTTATTATAATAATTTCAACACGATTGCAGCTAATTGCGCTCGTTTCCGACGATCGTGGACTGAACACGAAGAATTACCGATAAATTCATCCAGATACAAGTTGAAGATACAAAGGTCTATAATATTAGGTATTTACCGCAGATGTTATTCAAAGGAGGAAAACTACAACACATTGCAAGCACTATGAACTAGCCTGACTGTGTGAATGTGAACGTTCTTTAAAATTGTATTGTAATTTACGCCAAAATATGCTCAATGTTCAAAAATGATAAAAATGTAAAAAACGCAGGGATGTTTTGGTGACATGACATCGACTAGATGCAGGACTGCGCATGTCCTGCTCGATGTCATCGAGCAAGACATGCGCAGACAGAGCGTCGAGAGAGTGTAATGCGCATGTCCTGCTGCAATCCTGCGTTAAGACCAAGGCAGGAATAAAATAAGATTTTTTTTCGGACCAAAACAATAACAAAATAAGCCTAAGGCAGGAAATTTTTTCACCTAGTTTTGACATTGCTCTAAGAGCTCATGGTACGACTTCTGACCGTAGTAAAAATTTAATCAATATTTTATACACTTACTTTGATGATTAATTTGAAATACCTACCAAAGCTAAATGACTCTATGCCTGTTTCTCGCAACTGAACCGTAGAGCAAAAAATACTATTTAGAAGAGGTTACACCATGACTCTAAAATAGTAAATCACCTTGGGGTGCCGATGAAACAAAGCAAGAAGTTTGTGTAATCATTGATTTTGGTACCTACTCATTACTTATATATACTTAATCAAAAATGATTGGGTATTCATACGCTATTATCTTATTGATGACAAAATTGTAAATTGTAGCTTATATTTGATAAATTCTTGCTAGACTAGTAAGTTTGTGTGAACTAGTTTCCAATTCATTTAGTTGCTCATGTTTTTCTATTTTTGCATGCTGTGTTTATCTGTAACTGGTTGTGCAATTAGTTTAAATACTTAACTAGTTATTATTGTTTCTATTTAATGTATGTAAGATTACATATATTTTCTAATGTTGTGAACATCGTTGATAAACCATCCTACTAATATAATAAAGGCAAAAGTCCGTGTGTGTGTGTGTGTGTGTGTGTGTGTGTGTGTGTGTGTGAATGTTTGTTGCCACGTATCTCCATAACTACTAAGCCGAGTTTGATGAAATTTGGAATGTAGATAGATAATAACCGGGAATTGGACATAGGTTACTTTTTATCCCAAAAATTGCACGGTTCCTGTGGGATAAAAAAAATACTAGTCCACGCGGGCGAAGCCGCGGGCGTCCGCTAGTAATAAATAAAATAAAATAATATTCTATAATACGGAAAATGTATATATATATATATATCGTCCTCCTTGTCGTATCCGACAATGGCGAACCTGGCAAATTACACTATTGTCGGTTATGTGCCCGAATATGGCTGGCAAAACCAAACTTGGTTTTGAAAGTCCTGTTGCAGGGTGCACAGTGCAACTGACCACTTGCATTAAAAGTGTAGGTGTATGAAGGTTTCGGACAGGTCTTTTTTATAAGGCGTTTGGCGTCAAGGTCTTCTAGGCGACGCTCCTCAAAGTCAGTCACAGCCCTATGAACAGAGCTGCGCCATTCAAGTCTGCGTTGCGCAAGCTCTTCCCAATCCTCACATGAGATGTTACATGCGGTGAGATGGCGCTTTAGGACATCCTTGTAACGCAGAAACTGGCCGCCAGGAGTACGCTTTCCCTGCTTCAGCTGGGAGTAAAACACGGCTTTAGGTAGTCTGCTATTATTCATGCGCACAAGATGTCCGCACCACCTTAGTTGCCCCTTCATGAGCAAGGACTCTATGCCACCAAGATTGGTACGTCGTAAGACTTCGGTATTTGGTACTCGGTCCTGCCACTTAATACGAAGTATAGCACGTAGGCACTTCATATGGAATGTGTCTAGGCGCTTTATATCGCCTTTGTAAAGACACCAAGTTTCGGTGGCATACAGCAATATAGGCAGGATAATTGCCTTGTACACAGCGATCTTAGTGTGTAGCCGAAGGTCATGCGAGTCCCAAACTCTTCTACGAAGCATCCCAAATGACGCCGCTGCTTTTGCAATCCGCGAGGATATTTCGGTTTCAAGGCGGTTGTCGTCACGAATGAAGCTGCCAAGATATCGAAAGGATTTAACTTCCTCAAGAGCCTTTCCGTTTAAAAATATCGGTGTTGGGTCAGGTGTGACACCGCGTGCAGGTTGTTTAAGCACTTGAGTTTTTGAGACACTAATGACCAGACCAAACCTCTGACACGATTCATTGAAACGGTTTAGAAAAAGTTGCAAGCTGCTGACATCACTGGCCATCAAACAAATATCGTCAGCGTACAGCGCGTCTATGATGGAGAGCTCTTGTACCGATCTTTTAGCTCTGAATCGACTAATGTCGAAAACGCTCTTATCTGTCCTGACGCTGAGGCAGATCTGTTCTGTGCCGTCACTATATGAGTCTCTAAGTACGGAGGCAAAGTACACGGCAAAGAGAGTCGGAGCCATTACGCAGCCTTGTTTGACGCCGCTAGTTACCGAGAATTGGTCTGTAAATTCGTTTTCGTGCTGCACCCTGGCCATCATGCCATCGTGAAATTGGCGCACTAAATTAACAAATTTCACAGGACATCCAGCTTTTGTGAGAACAGTCCAAAGAGCAGATCTCGGCACACGGTCGAAGGCTTTCTCCAAGTCAACGAAACACATATTCAGTGGTCGATGTTGTTCAAGTGACTTTTCCTGTAACTGTTTGACGATGAAGATAGCATCTACCGTACCTCTACCCGGACGGAACCCATACTGGCTCTCAGGCAAAGTGCGCTCAGCGAGCTCTCCAAGCCGACGATTTATAATATGGGCCAGTATCTTTCCAGCCGAACTGAGTAGAGCAATACCTCTATACGACCCACAGTCCGAGGTATCACCTTTACCTTTATAAAGTTTACAGATAGTGGCATCTTTCCAGGCCTGGGGAATTTCGCCACTATCCCAGGCTCGCAGCACGAGCTCAAATAGTCCTTTTTGAACTTTAGGGCCTCCATACTTGTAAAGTTCAGATGGTAGGCTATCTGAGCCTGCGGCTTTGCCATTTTTGAGTCGGTTAACCGCTGCGATAAACTCCTCAAGAGATGGAGGATCATCAAGCTCCGAAGCCAAAGGTAAAGAGGTGAGGCAGTTAATATACGTGAGATCAGCACTATGGCCAGGCGGGTTGAGCACTTCATTAAAGTGCTCAGCCCAACGACCAAGCACGTCTTCACGGTCAGTGAGTTTCTTTGATTTATCGCGTGAGAAAATGGAGGAAATCTTTTTGTGACGGGGGCCAAAAACAGCTCTAAGAGACTGAAAGAAGAGACCTATTTGCTTGATGTTGGCGAGATGTTGCAACTCTAAAGCTTTTATGGTCCACCAGCGATCTTTGAGATCGCGGATCTTGGTCTTGAGCTGTTGCTGAACAGCTTTACGATGTAGGTTGTTGATGCCCGTGTTGCTTTTCATGGCTTGCCTTGACTCTTTAACGAGTGCCATAATCTCACCATCGGAGTCATCGAACCAGTCCTGATTTTTCTTTACCGGTGCGCCGACCACTCGTTGGGCTACATCGTGAATAGAGTGCGCTAAAGAAAGCCAATGTTCGTCTATCGATCCCAAGGTGTTCAGAGATGTTGCATTGAACTCTGCGTTCAGATCCTCTTGAAGTTTTGGTGAGTTCACTAATTTAGCAAAGGCCAAGCGAGTTGTAATTTTATGCTTTGCTCGGCGAGGCGGCTTATAGCTGAGGCGTACCTTTGACCTTATTAACCGGTGATCAGTCCAGCCCTCAGCGCCCCGCATAGCTCTGGTAATAAGCACGTCCTTCAAATCAGCCCTGCGCACGATGACATAATCTATGAGATGCCAGTGCTTAGAGCGTGGGTGCATCCAAGATGTCTTATACTTGTCAGCCATCCGGAAGAAAGTATTTGTAACACAGAGGTTGAATTCTGCACACAGCGAAACGAGCAGCTCTCCGTTGGTGTTACACTTTCCAACTCCGTGCCGACCAAGGACCTGCTTCCAGACGTGATGGTCAGAGCCAACTCGAGCGTTAAAATCACCCAGCAAAACGATTTTATCGCTGGTAGGAATACCTTTCAAAACGGTTTTTAAGTCGTCATAGAACTGAAATTTGTCCTCGTCACTGTATGTCATAGTAGGGGCGTAGGCACTTATTAAGTGAAGGTATTTGTTGGCGCTAAGATGTAGTCGGAGAGTCATGAGCCTGTCATTAATACCTTTAGGTGTTTCGCTGAGTGTCTTTACAATTTCGTTCTTGATTGCGAAACCCACACCACTACCCGCTCGTTCATTAGATGGTTTGCCTATCCAGAAATAAGTGTACCCACCGCGATCTTCGCGTAACTCTCCGCTTTCTGAAAGATGGGTCTCACTTAAGGCAGCTATATCGATGTTGTATTTTTGAAGTTCCCTAGCAATGAGAGCAGTTTTTCGCTCAGGACAAAGGTTCGTTGGATTGTCTAGAAGTGTGCGGACATTCCAGGTGGCAAAATTGAAAGATTTTAAAGGTGAAGAATGAGAAAAAGAGGTTTTTGCTTTTCTATTAGTTTTTCGACCGCGATTAAGTTGGTGCCCGATGACCGCGGTTTGCCATCCGGGTGAAGGGTGAGACGGACTATTTATAGGCCACCTTTTCTAGGCCCCTCCCCTGTGCAGGGGTAAGCAGAGCGATCCTAAATAGGGCTGCTTAGTCATCAGATGTGCTGCCGAACCCGTACTCCCGCCTCAATCGAGTCAAGGAGCGACCACTCTCATCTGACCGCCTATGTGCAGGGAAACAGCTAAGAACCGGACACACCGTAGCCCGAATTCCCACCACCATCGCCCCATCGCCATAGGACTTGTGTTTCTGAATCCAAATTCTTGCCAAGGTTCATCTGCGCGTGAATATTTTAAAGTGAGTAAGCGGTTGCGCTGGTGCAAACTCACTCTCTCGTCCTGTACTACCAGGATCCGATGGACCAGAAGCCTGGTACGACCGGTGGTAGATAGGATGCAGTGGATTGGCCGCCAACCATGCAGAAGCCTGACTGACGCCCTTTGAGGCACATCACATTACCTTTTGCATCGCCGCAGTTACCGGTAACAGTTGCCTATCGACGATGCCCGCCACCTGCGCCGATGCAGGGAAGAGACTTTTTCGGAGCTCATCCATCTCCTAAATAGGTTGCAGTACAGTGCTGATGAGGCCAATTTCCCCAGGTTTGATTTCGGAGTTTCCGTCTCCTAGATGGGTTGCAGACCAATGCTAACGAGGCCCATCTCCCCGGAATATTATTTTATAGAATATAGATATGCAGACGGAAAATGTAAGCCGCCTGAAACTCTTAAACGGAAACTTTATAAAGTTGTTATGCTCTGGCGGAGAGTTTCAGTTTAGTCTATAGACTAAACCGACAAATACCGATAACTTGCTTTCCAAAACACAAAAGTCAGCTATTAATACCACTAGCAGTCACCCATCCAATCACTCCTCCATCTCTAACTAATTTAATTAAACTTTCAGCAATGAAATATGAAGATAAGACTGAAAAACACGCTCTTTATAGTATTTTCCCTCTAAGCATAGGACCTAGTTAGGGATCCGTCGTGTGGATAATTTTATCTAATGTTACATTGTTACGTTATTTTGCTGGACGTGATTTCTATATCTCAATTTGCTAATAACAGTTCTAATGGAATCCTAGACCTTGGTTTATTTCCTATAAATCAATGTACATTTTTTACGTGTCTAAGTTATTATGAAAAATCTAGGAAATCTCGAATCCTACTTAACATAATAAATCTGAAGGTTTATATGTAGGTATACTATTTGTTTTACATATAAAAATTATAATTATTCATTCCATTATTCATAATTATTCTCTAAATAACAATAACCAAGAATGATTAAGGCTTTGTCCAAATGTCCATAAAATAAATCGGTAACTAAATGCTTATTCCCACGGATGTCCATAATATACTATCCCTAAAAGTTAATTCTAAATAAAAAATCATTGGACTTAATAATTATTAAACCGAACCCACATTTAGAACTAAACTGCGTGTCTGTGTTTGTGCAAAAAAACTGGCAAATGAAAATGATATTGATAACTTTTTAATAATGTTTATTAGTTATGTCATTGTATTACAAAAATAATCCAACTTAACATTTACGAAGAACATGGTATATAATTCTTCAATGTAAATTTTATTGTAATTCTACTATGTAATCACTCTCATAACAATAAAACGAGATATCAACAGATTTATCAGATGTTTGGGCTATAAGAAGTCTATCGCCATTAAAAACCTATGAGTCCTATTATAATGACACAAAAACATTGTGTTATACAAAGTGTGCAGTGAAAGAAGATGTACCAAGTGATGAGAATTGAGAAAGGCAGATTGAAATTGAGGAAGTCATTTAACAAAACAGAACGAACAAACGATTTTAACGAAACAAGGCGAGTGCAAATAGTGCAGCTGAAGGGGGAGACCTGAACATACTTGAACCTAATAGATTAAATTTTGGTGAAGAGCCGTCAAAAGTATATACTTACTTACCATAAACCGGCGAGTTTGTTTGAAGGATGTAATAAGAGTGTATGAGGCGAAAGAGTTGTGTCGGTATCGTAGCAAGTGGTCGTTCCGTGGTCTCTGCCTGTCCCTATGGGAAATAGGCGTGATTTTATATAAGTATTTTTTTATAATTAGTTGTTTTCCCAATAAAAAGAATTCACCTAAGCATTAGGTCACCTATTAAAAGTCTAATGTAGTTAGGTGCACTGTCAAACTAAAAGCTACTCGAACTACGGTCTTATAAAGGTTTCGTCGCTAAAGCACCGTCATTACCCGGTATCAAAGGAACCTAACTGTCAACTAACTGCAAATTAGTTACTCTACAAACTGCAGCCGAGACGACGGACTAACTTCATACCACTTTAGATTAACCGATCTTGGTACGTATAGAAGTAGGTATAATGTATACCTGATACGTCTACTGCATTAGGCAGATACAGTTTCTAACAACCCCGTAAATGATGCATCATTTTCTTAATCTTCTTTGAATGATGTAAGAAATAAGAACATCAGAAATATAACAATAGAACTCAACATCAGCCATTTAGCAACGGAAGCTCAAAAAGTAGAATCGTCAAAGGTTCTAATTCACCTAATGTTTTTACCGGCATCTCACAGCCGCGTCACTGGATGGAATGAATCCGTCGTACATAATCAAACCACATGCGGGGCAGTAATTGCCTCTATATTCAAAGCTCCGCTCACATCACGCCGTATAATGACAAAAATAGTCCAAAAAAACCATCGCATATGAGATATTTTTTTCAGAGTTCGCGCGCTCGACGAAGCTAAATTACGAAATAAAAGATTAAGTTAAAAGATCAATAAACTTAATAAATGATCTCAATAATTGTTGTATTACGGACACAATGGAGCGGCGTCGTGGAACGTCATTAAGGCGCGAACATCATTAATTTTATTCGCGGCTTTCTGACGTAAAGGCAATGGCGTCTGTCAGATTTGAAAAGGCACGCTGGTGCCACCTGTTGGTAGCGCGTTGAATTAGACATTAGACCCCGCGGCGCGCTTTCCACTTGATACTGCCACCGGAATGACGCGGCTTATTCATAAAAGACTATTGAATTTGTAGAAAAAGTGTGTGTAACATACCCTACATAACACCCTCCAAATCAACTGTGAAAGAAAGCCTTACCAACCATGACTATCATTTAAATATTTCTGTGTTTAAGAACACCATCGCGCATCATTATGAATGCTAGTGTTTGAGGCATTTGCAATTTTCGATGTAGCTACGATCAGCTTTATTACAATTTTTAAAGTCTAATACTAATAATACCTAGTATTCGACTCGTTTAAAGGTATCGGCTAGGTCACATAATTGTAGCGCCTCTAATTCTGAGAGGAATCCCAAACCAACTAGATGTGGAACGTCGAAAAAATTCGATCCCAAAAAAATGAAGCTGCCTCTACAGATTAGATTTCTTTATGGTAGCTAATTGCGTTTTATCAAATTAAATCCGTGCTGCCCGCGGCGAGCGCCAAAATGATTGATAATATTTGAGAAGGTTCCGTTCCCACTAGTTTTGTAGAATAAACTGTTTTGATTTGAATTGATATTTTGCCATTTGTCATAGAACTTTTCTCCATTTTTTTTTATGTTCGTTCTCAACTACTTGTTGTCTCTCATATTATGTTTTTCAATTTGTATACTTTCGCTTACCTAGAAAAAAAGAAAGAAAACATTTATTTAAATTTTAAAATCTAGAGGTTTTATTTTAGTAATATTTATGGTATTTTTCTCATTTTAAGCCTAACTAATAACTAAAGAATACAAACAACTGTGTGAGAAAGATTCAACCATTAAAACTAAACGCAGACGCCAGACGATTCGCCTCGAGCCTAAACAATCAGCTGAGACGATGAGAGGCGTTTGCTACTGCTCTAGAAATTATAGCCGCTATTTTTTTGATTGTATCTATGAGTATCGGAGCCTTAATAACTGTCCAATGTATTAGGAAGAAAACAATCAAATTGTGATGATTTGATTTATTTTGAGATGGTCCCGCACACATGTTCTTTATTTAAAATCAATGTATGTACAGTACAATGTACTAATGACTTGTGTTTATTCTTCTCCTTAATCAAAACTCTTGTGTATGTTTCTTACTTTTAGTAGGTAATGCCTGAAACGACAGGATACCTTTCATATTCTTTTAGTAGGTACATAGGTTCAGCTGGCGCATTACTTTGAGCATTTTATTAAGATCGCCTTTAAACTCAATGTTGTTAATATGAGTTTAGGTACTTATAAACAAATTGCAGTAGGTAGCAGCCGTATCTTTAATACTCCAGAAAAGGGGTATTCGATTCCCGGTCAAAGTGCACCGGGCGTTCGGACGAGCCGTCATTTCAATCATTAAGAAATCCGGCGGCGCGCACAAAGCAATGATTGATGCGCGCGTTTACCGGCCTGTGCCTCAGTGGCACCCACCGGTAAAAAACGAATGCTTAATTAACTCGTTTGGCACCGCCGCTCATTATAAAGCACGATAGCAATTGAAGAACGCGACTTTAAGTCGCGAGCTCTTTATCTTCCCTCAATGCTGTAGCATGCTATTATAATATCGAAATAGTAACTACTTATTTGCCACATAATTTGGTCAAACCACTACATTATTAGATGGATTTAGAACGTGACTGAAAAACTGCTAAGAAACAGTCATGTTGTCGTAGGATATCTCTACGTAGCGCTACGAATGCTACGATGCGCTACGTTGTCGGCTGCAGTGCTACGCGGTAATTCCTGGCGACATGCAATTTTTCCCCCTTACTTATGAAAGATGTTTAAAGTTGAACACTGGTTGAACAACGTCCTGTCTCTGTTTGTCACTATCCACAAATACATCTTTATAAGTAAAGTTTACATTGTAAACTGTTATAAAGTCGTAGGAAAAGACGCGACCGATAATATTAACTTTGAAGATTGAACGTCAAATTCTGGCTTAATTATTAATCAAACCGAGGCGGGCGATAGACGATGATGCATCGAGCTTTGATTACATTAACGCGTTCAAACCCTCAATAATTAATACCTCGCCGTGATATCCAAAGAACAATAGACTTAATGCCTTTAGCTTCTATTCTAAATGGAAAACGGTTTCGCTAATTTCATTTGTAACATAAAGCAGGTGAGATACCACCTGCGTCTTTGTTTTACATTCTAATTAATGTAAGAAATTACCTCTAATGAAGAACCTGGTAAAGATTACTATGTTTAAATTACTATAACCTCCAGACGCTATTGGGGTGTATTTTTGGTCCCGAAAGCCAAAATATGTTCTCCACGATGTTTATTTGATTGTTTTTAGTGGTTGTCGATTCTCCTATACACTGTCAAATATAACTTGTTAAACTTTCGCGATTTCTTAACATAATGATAATTATTATTACGGGATTTTATCGCGTACCTTTTATTTATTTTGTTTCCCGACGTTTCGAACACGTTACAGCGTTTGTGGTATATACGAGTATATAAAATCCCGTAATAATAATTATCATTACTGTCAAATATGTAAGTAAATCCTTGTGTATAACAAACTTTACAAATGTTCATATAGTAGGTCATTTTATAAACCTACCAAGTATAATATTACCGTTGAACCACCAATACGTCCTGGGCCTGTATTCTATTAAATGACAACCGCTTTGGTTTTGGTTCGAACTCTTAAATGTCAGCCATTTGGTGAATAGTAGAATAGCTTTTCAAAAATTTGTACTGCCAAAGTTCAAAACCTCACCACAACTGAGTCGTTTGTTATTAGTAGTCATGGAAACAGTCGCTTTAGTTGAGGTTTTGGTTGAGGTTGATAAAAAGTTCGGTACCGGAATCGAGCCCCTGTGCGGTTAAAACAAAGCCCGTACTTCCTTTGTTCTTGACTCTTGTGTGCAAATTGTTTTTTTTTTTACTCTACAAAATGCGATATATAAAAAGAGCTAAAGGTGAATTTTGCTTAAAATAAATACAGTTTTGTGAGTGAATGGGCTTGTGGTTAGGCACACGCGCGCGCGCGCGCGCAATGAAGCATTCAGAATATTTCAGAATAGTGGTCCTTTGTTTATGGATCGTGTCTATCGAAGAAGTGACACCTGTCGTTTCTTTATTCTTAAGAATTTATATTTAAGTACACTCATTTTTATAGACATTTAGTATGAGTTGAGTTTTGCAAGCTTCACTTTTTTCGAGCTGTGCTGTTGCGTGACTGTGGTAAATTTTAAGAATGTTAATATCCACGGGCTATCAAAAGACGTTTAAAAGTAGCACATTTAACAGCAAAATAAGTAGGTAGTAATGAGTAAACGTCCTAGCACACAAGTGCAAATAAAGTTGAGGGGTTTAATAGGTTGTACAAATAGAACAATTTTAGAAATGAATATTTACTAATAAAAAAATTAAAAATCTTTTTTTGGGTAAGTTTGAAAGTCTTTATGAGTCCCCAAATTTAACAGTTTAGAATAATTATGTAGGGACTTAATATGAGTGTAAATAAATAAATATGGAAAACTAGATAGTGAAAAACCGAATAAGAAAGGCGTAAACTGATATGTCAAATACATAAACAAAACGACGAGGCCAGAACGAGGCAAACCCTTAAATAGTGTAAATTATATTGCATGCACGTAAGTTCTTTGATTCCATTATTTTATTACTACGCTATTAACCAAAGTATAAGAACCGATATGAAAATTCCAACTTCACGGTTTATTGAGTAGAATAAAAACAGATTCCATGTTAGGAAGGAACCACATCGAGAATTGTCAGCTCCCACGTGCCAGGTTCTTTTATTTTATAGTTTATATCCCGGACTATCTTCAGATTAGATAGCCATATCTGGACGCCCACCGGCCCACCTCGGCCCGCGAATCTTTGCGTATAGTCGGCTACAAAATAATGATAATTAGTAGGGCCTAGGCTTTTACATCTTTACTAGACAACTTACACAGAGCAAACAGCCAAGAAAAGCCGGAAGCTACTCCAGGCATCTTCGTTGCGACGAGCAACGCCGTTTTGTTGCGCCTGGAATGACCTATCTGACGCCTATCTGACCGAGACATTCAATCGCCACGTTGACTTCTAATTTGATTTTTTTTTTTTTGTAGAGACATGTAATGTCTACTTTTGGTAAAAATGGCGTTGGGTTCGAAACTCTGCAGATATTCGAACCCAACGCCATTTTTAACAAAAAATTGGAAATATTTCAGCACTTGCTTTCCTAATTCATAAATGTTCTTTTTATAAACTCAATGTAAGTAATTTCATATTGCAAATAGATTATTGCAATGCCTGAGATAGTTTATATGCTGACTGCACCCTCTCACTGCTAGTGGTTCTGTGGCGCGGCCGATAGCGCAGACGGGAACATGATCAAGCGCGATTCAATAGTTATGGCGCGAAATGTTCTAGTTATTGTGCTGTCGATAACAGTGCTCTTGGACCTGTGCCGTATCTTACAGCTCACTTGGTGCGTCAAGCAGACTTGACGCATGCGCAAACCCCACGAAGATAATATAGCTGTATAATGTCTTTGTTTAATTTGTTTATACGTAGCGTCTCGGTCAAATGTCGTTAGTTTATTCTTAACTTTATTTTGTCAAGTTGTACACCTGGCTATAAACCATAAAAACAATAATTTCGACTCTTTCTTTACGGCCGAAATAGCTCAGTTGGGAGAGCGTTAGACTGAAGATCTAAAGGTCCCTGGTTCGATCCCGGGTTTCGGCAAGTTTTTTGCATGGATTAATTTAAACATGCTTGTAGAGTTACAATGTAAACTTTGTACAATTTTTATAGAAATGTAGCATTCATTGATGTAGCATTCAGATTGTAGTGTTCATTTTATGTAGGTTCTTAATTTTGTCGTGGTCAGCCAAGGAAACGCTGGAGAGACGATCTCGACGCTTTTGTGAGGGCTTGGTGGGAAATATCGAAGGGCAGAGATGGTTCGATTCGAAGATATGGTGGAGACCTTTGCCCAGTAGTAGGACGACATGGGTTAATTAAAAAAAACATTTCATTTAAATGTCTTCATTGTCTCCCAAATAGAATATAAGTATAGACCTACGCAATAAAACGATATTCCAGGGAATTTATTCGAAATCAGTAGTTCGATGTAATTTAGAAAAATACTAAGTACTTTACTCACCTACCCTAAGTACAAAACTCCCTACACCCGCTTACTAAAGTTCAACCACACTACTTCCGCTCGCAACAAAATTAGAACAAATATCGAAATACTTAATCACAAAGGCAACTGAGCCATTAGTTATACTTTCCACCCTACACTCTACCCTAAGCATTAAGCACCACTCAAATTAAGTGTGGCTCGATCAACAGTCATTTTCGGTTACAATTAACCACACATTTGAGTGAAAAGTCAACCACCCACTCCAATTGATTTATTGTGTACTGTAGTTCCGCCATTTTGTGCCGAGAATGTAATGTGTGGAATTAAAGTGTTGTCTAGAGATACTGGAACTGACATTACCTATGTCTGCGCAATGTACATTTTTAATTACAACCGTACCTACCTTCGGCTTCGTCCTGCATTAAGGTAGTCTATGGGTGATACAGTGGTTGATACAGCATCAAGGATTTTTTATACTACGACACGATCTATAAGAAATCTATTCACTCTAGCCTTGAAAGCTCCTAGATTGTGTACGAATTTTTGAAATGTCAACGAGGAGTGGGTAATAGTGTATCATTCTTCTACTTGTCCTGTTCTACTTGTTCCTGGAGAATAAAATAAATCATTGATTTACAGCAACATACCTTGTGAATATATGTACCTACCCACTATAGAATGAACTAGGTTTATAACTTAGGCCTTTACATCTTTTACTAGATGATTTATACAGTGTCAGGAGGCAATCTTTGCCTACACTTAACGGGACACTGTAGTGCCTGGGACAATGTTGAGATGGAGTAGGCTTGCCCAGCACCTACACCATCCTCTCAGCTTAACCGGCCATATCCACAGGAAAGACATGGTCAATACGTGTGGGGCTGACTAAGCCGCGGGTTTCCTCACGATGTTTTCCTTCACCGTTCAGAGCTCGTGTTAATGCGCATATAAATTTTTCGAAACGAAACATCCATTGATGCACGGCCAGGATTCGAACCCACGACCTTCGGATCGAAAGTCGAGGTACTAAACCCCTCGGCCAACACGGCTCTTTTAAAACTAGGTGTATAAAATCGACAATATTTTAGTTAATGTTGTTAAAAAAACAAATCCTTCTTGTCCTTGGTCCTTGTTTTTTTAAAACCTTGTTTTGCTATAAGTATATGTAAATTCTAAAACATCAAACTTTTGCTCCGATGAAAACTTTTTTTGTAGCCAGCACATTTTACGTTTATGAAATCGTTTCCATAAAACAGTGTATCCGCGATGGCGTGTGCCAGGGGTGCAGTTCATTTGTCTAAACGCAGTACATTTGAAGGGCACTCGACAAGGGCTGGGAAAGTGTTGCACTTTACAAAAAGTTAAAATGCTCGTTGAGTATTCAAGCACCTATTATTGGTTTTCATACAAATGCTCTTTTTGTTCGATATCCTAATTGACATTTAAGGATCAATTGTTGCACATGTTTTTTCCTATCTGTATATTAGAAACAAATTGTAGATTCGATACAGAGTGTTTTTCAAGCTCATCTCACTCAGTGTACCACACTTCTAATGATGATGCTTGCAGAAAAGTGCTCTAAGGATCTTTGAAGATATTATTTAATACTAGCGGACCCCGACACACATTTCATTTCACATTTCACTTCACAAAATGTTGTAGATAAATTAATAAAAACTGGATCTTGACAACAGCAGGATCACCAATCTTCTAAGAAGTGTATACACTATACAAATATTTTTTTTCGACTTTTTTACTACTCTACCATGATATGCTGGTACTTTAGGGATCCTGGTGTGATATTTGGTCTAAAAAACATTGTACCTATACCTATCTAAAGGGCGGTACTTATACATTTTCTTAGATCTTTAGGCATTTATGAACCTATGTTTCGTAGCTAATTCGTAGCACTAGGTGCGCGTTGAAATCTTATTAAGGTAAACTTAAGTTAGTGTTGTTGTGATGTATGTCTAGCGGTAGGTGATGTACTCTACCCTGATATTATCATGCCAGCACAATATGCTGGCAGTCTAGTAGTATAGTCTAGTAGTCTTCGGAAAGTTGACGTTTTTTCAGCGAAGAAACTTTCCGAATTCGGAATACATTCCGAGTAGTGTTGAATCACTCTGCACTACAAATATCTATCATGCTGTTAAAGAGGTCTGTTTATTGAGAATTTTGTAAAAGTAAAGATCACAAAATTTCTAGGTATACCATTTTTAATCAAAGGCCACATCTAAGAAGAAAGAAGTTTTATTAACCATATTTTTTGCAAAATAATATTTGCCCACAAATGTCCAATAGCCAACAATATCCTTAGGCTAGCACGAAAGCACAATAAGAATACTAACTAATTATTACCTTCATTCCCATTAAAAATTTACTGTAATAAAAATATAAACTTGCAGGAAAAATATACCTATTTCATAAAAATGTGAGTCAGAACCGCATACGAGGGGTTCCGTACAGTTTTTACACTTTTTTACACAATGCGTTTTTTTAATAGTTCAGAATAATCTCTGAAAAAACACGTTCCTTATTTGAGGACAGTTTTATCTTTTTACTTTTATTAGATTACTTGTGACGGACGGACAGAAAAACAGCAGAGGTTTAGTAATAGGGTCTCATTATAAATACATAGTTATGTATCCAGGTATTTGTCACGTAAATTACCTTTTTATTTAGCCTGTACGTTTCGACTAGATTGCACCAGCCGTGGTCGCGGGAAGACTGTTAATTTACGTGATAAATACCCGGATACATAATGTGTTCTGATCGGGAAAGTTTAAAAAAGATAGTGGGGTCTCGTTGGCGCCTTAGGACGTACCTACGTAACCCTAAAAATACTACGTCTGTTGGCGTTGGTAACAGCTACTCTCTATGAACATTAAATTAAACCATTGAATTAAAGTATTTAACATACAGATGAATTTGTCGAAAATGCTCGACCTAAATCAAAAGTTGCCGGTATCGTGCCACTATAAACCTCAAAGTACCTACTTATACCTACATACCTACTTTTAGTAGTTTCAGCAACTTTCTAATCTAATGCTGGATATAAAACCTTTGCCAGTGGACTCATTATTAAAAGTTCTAATAAACGCAGAGTAATGAAAATCATGGAAGAGAAGAGTAGGTATGAACGATTGGTATCTAACTCCATGACTATCGTATAGCTAAAAAACTACTTGAACTAAGTAGGTACTTAATCTTGTTTTTCTTTAAGCTTAGGTACCTTAATAATATAAAAAATCATAGAAGTTAATTAACCAATTAAAACAAGTACTTAATAAAATATTATTTTTTTAAATCCAACTGCGAAAAAAAATCAGATGAAAACAATACATGATGTATGACACTAGCGCTATCAAGACAAACATCAACTTAATGACGTATCATTTATCAAAATCGGTTGAGCCGACCGGACATCCTCTTTTGGGTTGTATTTTTAGGCTTTCTCATTAATTTGAAGTTGTTCATCCGAAAAATTCGTGCTCTACCCATCGGCTCTACCATCTTTAACATTACTCTCTAAAGTAATAACGTTGAAAACCGATAAAATCTACTGGAAATTATGAAAGAAAGTAATTTTCGACTATTTCTTCACCATTGCGAGTCCGTATCGGCGCCAAAGTTTTTCAATTACAAGTCCGAACGACCAACGTGCCTAATTACCGTGTCAGGAAATATAATTGTAATTACTGGTTTACACACGAATTTATTTATTTTTGTGGAATTGGAGTTTAATGTTGCCATAAGTATTTTATCTTCTAGCTTATTACGCAAATGATAATCTGCGTTTAAGTAACATTTTTGTCAAAATGTAACCTACACTACACCATACTTAAAAATGCATAGATAAGTTTTAACTCATCATTTAAGTGATAAATCAAATAAATTGAAATGAGAATAGAATATTTAGAATGGGAAAACTTTTTATTTTTCAAAGAATAAGTAGTATTATTATTGGCATCAAACACGACGGGTGTAGTGCTTGATCCATTTTTGGTGGGCAGAATCTTTGGCAGGCGTTGATCGTGTTGGAACCTAGGCTATAAAGAAAAAAGTAGTAGAAGGGTACTTTTGAATCTTTGAACGAGCTGCCTTACCCGACCTGTCAAACTTCAACTTAGCAGCAACACAAATCGGTAGACGTAATTAAACAGTTATCTAATTTAATTGGCAATAGGTGGGTTCCCACCAGTCAGAAAGTCACCCTCGTTATGTTCCCAATTTTCTCAACAATTAACATGCGAACTGCGATCTATTCTATGTTCGAACGTAATAATTGCAGGTGTGGGTGGCTTGGCGCGGCAAACGGCAGGTTACAATCACGCTATACCTCTGGGGAGCAGCTGCTGGTTGCACCCTAGTCAGGATAGACTGCGCCGATGAAAACTCAGGACTAAAGTGGTAAATTTTTATTTAAACAATTCGAAAATATTTCAATGATTGGTGAACAATGATTTGCTTGTAGTTTACTAGCGATTAGGTAATGTTGAAGCAAATTTATATTTACCAACGCGTTTGAATTGAATACGAAAATATCTAAAAATATTTAGTTCTAAACAATCTGTACCTATCTAATCTTTGTTCTTCTTAAAATTATGTTGGAAATCACTTTCTCCTACTACAAACTAAAGGTTGTCTGGAAGAGAGTACTTCAAGCGATAAACTACGCATTATAAATCAGACAGTAGGTTTTTAATAGTCCTATAGGATGTGCGCCTACAATAATGGAATGATCATTCATTCATTCACTTTCGGAGTCTACGGTGCGTCCAGAAATTATTCACTCCAGTGTTAAATTAATTTATTGAGAAACTGACAGTTAAATTGATGTAAGATAGGGTGAGACGTCTGAACGTTTTTGCAGTTCGTTTCCTTGATTATTGTTCTTGTGGCATCAATTAGTGTTTTATAGCATTGCTGGATTACCTAATCGTAGAATGCACATGCTATGCATGGTTGCGTTACGAATGATTGACGATTGTAATTACATAACGATTAATCAATGCTACGTGGTAGGTTTACTAACGTTAAATTACAGATACTTAGGTAGGTACCTATGGTTCTTCACGGTATTGGTCGCGAAGGATCAGGAGTGGAATCACCTTAACTTAAGACCGCTCTTAACTTAAGACGATTCAAAGTGATACCCCATTGTGATCCTATTGAACAAATGCTTAAAATGCTTTTGACTTTGACCCAAATCGAAAAGAAGGTTAAATTCATGTAAGACCTTCCTATTTTTTTTACACGCTTTTATTTTTACTAAGAATTATAATAAATGTGAAATACATGCCAAGTTACACAATGAACCAGCTGCTCTACACTCGTGTCCCGTGCTCTAGTTTCTAATTAGGGATATTATGAGTTACGACTTATGACGCTTTTCTATAGGGGACTGATTTAATAAGTCAAATTGTTGGTTGGAATCAGATCATTTTCTGTAATTAGGGGAGGGTCTTGTCAAATAGATTAGACACTTGTTAAAAGTACCTGGACGAGTAATTCATTATTTTTGTAATTTGTTTGTGCATTTTAAGTACACAGGTAGGTACAAGCAGAGCCTAGGTATCCAGGCCAATAATTATAAGCTCATTGTCTTTATTTCACGCTCGTTGGATACCTTCTTATTCTGTTTCAATAAAAGTTTGTACTTATGCAATAATGGTCAACTGGTGTCATAAAAAACTCTGCATGAAATATCAGATGAAATAGAGTCAGTACTTAAGTAGGTAAGTAATATTTTACTATTTAAAAGTTAAATAGGTAGGTACCACCTACGTATTAGCTACATCTCTACATTCCGATCGCGAGTTTATAATTTCACTATAGGACACCGCGAGAAATCTTACTCGTAAATGCATACAATGCATTAACGAATTTCGAATTTGGTAGGTTAGGTACACAAATAGTAAATTAATGTAATAAATATAAGTAGATATCTACATTTCTTCCAACAGATCTTGGCATTCGCAACTTTTTCATACAAAATATTCTACTACGAATGCCTAGATCCATTGTGACAACTGTTTCATTTCTTTACCAAAATGGTCTTAGAAAACAGTGTTATTAAATTAATAAAACAAACTAAACAACGGTTTAATTCTGGTAAAGTGCACGCATAAGCCGTTCCTCAATTGAAACTGTGATCAAATTAATCCGGGCTACAATTTATAGATGGCCATAACCGCGGTGTCGGCCGTTTAGTGCGCCGTACGCAAACCCGATTTGCATACCTAATCGACTGACAGCCACGGAAGCACGCACCTGTGTTATGATTTACCGTCCAACACTATTCTGTGGGAACATACAGGAACCGTCATAGAGATACGACATAGACAAAGTAAGATCGCATTGAGCTGATAGCATAAATCTAGTGACGGAGTTATTATGCCGCCTAAAGGGATCCGTCATGGCTTAACCAATTAAAAGCCGGGACTGGCAATGTGCCCTCAAAATCACGGAAGCGCTCAGCTGTCAATGCCACAAGCGGTCACCAATCCAACTTGGGCTTAACTTCAACGATCTATCAAGAACTTCTTAGTAAGCTATACCAAGAGCGCTTATGCTCTAAATAAAAATCAGTACCTACCTACCTATAGTCGTACCTATTAGGTACTCATTATACCTACGCACTAAAATTGACGGTCAAAATGTCGTTTTTCATATATTTTTAGTTCGTATAATGAGCAATTCGACTAGGTATAGGTGAATTTCGTTTGATGGTCAATCATAAAACACTTTCAAGCTTTTCTTTATTATTCTGACTCATTTTCCGATAAGTATGTTAGTACTCAAGCGCTAATCGCCGCAATAAGTTTTACAAATCTTGATACGGTTTATCCAAATCTCGATTAATTCGTTGTGATTTAAGTGGGTTTATTTTTATCGGCATCCCCTGCGTCGGTTAATTGTCGAATCGCATGACTCCCAACGCGTTTAACTACGTGAAAACGTTTCCGAAAACAAGCTAGTTTTCTTTATAAATTAGGCAACTTTAAAGAGTAGCTTCGATGGAAATTATGATTTACGCGCTAATGCGATTCTGATAAGCATCGCCTTTCTTGAGGACATCGGTTCACCTTGGACTTCTAGCCTAATGGATTAGGACTTCGTGGTAATCAGGCCATTAGGTGCATTAGGCTGAAACCACACCTTTACACGATAAGGGAGAAAAACAATGTCCATTATTACAATTTAATGAAAAGAGAGATCCATTAGGAGAGTTGATTAAATCGTCGAGAAATTGTCGGATGCGGCGCCTTTAGTGGTGACCGCGGCCACGGGGGCTTAATCGCACCGACACGATTCTGATTATGTGTGATTGTTGTATCAATCATTTCCCCTATCAAATTATTCAGTGGCCGGTAATTCTATCGGCGTCACCTATGAGGGGCACACTGAGCGGACGAAACTAACACGATGCGGAAAGTCCGCTAGTTACCTACGTAAAATAGACAGTTAAACTATTTTCACTACATCAACTCCTTGGCAGCTTGCGACTCGACGATCCGGTGACGTTACGAAGTTGATGTAGTGAGCGCTGGTTCATAGAATTTTATACAAAGAATACCTAACAGCACTAGGCGATGCGGTGCGGTGCTGGTGCCAAGTTGTAAACAGCTATGACCTTAATTCGTAAAAACCTATGGCTTCTATTAATAAACTCGTATTAGCTTCTGTCAAAGTTGTGCCACGGATAAAACTATTGCCATCCTTCTTTGTTAGACAGTGTCAAATAAGGATGGCAATAGTTAAATCCGTGGCGCAACTTTGACAGAAGTTAATACGAGTTTATTAATAGAGGCCTATGAATTTAGCAAGGGTTTAAAGATTTAGCAGCCGTTAAAGCAAATAGGAAGTCTTTAAGATCATTAAGTAGAGACTTGTGTTACAAAGCGGATGCCGCTGCGATCGTCCGCTAGATATGTCTAGCTTTAATGACACAGATGGAACGGAAACATTCGGCCGCACTTAGTTTCGGTTTGTTACTGTGTAATTCATATGATATTACACACTAACGAATATTACAGAGAAAATTGTCTTCGTAAATCTCTTATGGTGTATAACTGTGTCTTAAGTACAGTAGTGATTTTCGGTGTTTCGAGCACTCGTTTGGTGGCAATCACATGGCTTTTAATGGTCGGAAATACCGAACTACTTTGGCACAACTGTTACGGACACACTTGTCTTGTATATGTTTGTAAAGTGTATTTATCTATGTTTAAAATTATCGTAAAGGTAATTTTGAAAGTAAACGATCAGCAATTTTCTATACACATTTTATTGCATACATCAGTACACAAAAGTATGAACAAGTCTATAATATTTATACATTTATATACATTTAAACAGTTAAAAGGACCCTGACACGCGATCATACATGTAGGAGGAATGTATAAGAATGAAGATATTTTTATAGTTAAATCAGAAGTAAAAATCATTTTTGACTAGTCATATTTTATCAAAGACAGAGATCAGAGTTTTGACTTCATAATAATGATATTTTTTTATCTATAAGTCTATAAGTATCTACTAATTATTAGGAACCTAAAGTTTGTTTACCTATAAGTTCGGACGCTTTTTTTTCCGAAAATATGGAATTTTGAAAACCACACACTTATAATTTTGCTTAGAGGTCTTTATTTCATTAGGTGTTTTTGAAAATATCAGAAATGTCTTGTTCCCGTGTCAGGGTTAATACTAAATGCGAAGAAAAGGTATAAGAACATCAACTGGCTAGCAGAATCAACATCTGCGCAATAGCCTCTATCACAAACTTTCAGTATCCTACTACAAATATCAATCGAACATTTCAAGTGCATTGTATAGAGCGCTATCATTAAACTAAGCGAGATACTATCAATGAATTAGATTGTACTGTTCATTTATTAATTAGGGAAACTCACAAAGAGCTTACTAACAAATCCGTAATCTGTTATATTATCTGTGGAGTTGAGACATCTGTTAGAGAGAAATGGTCGCTATAAAACTCTATATGGTGCAGCACGGGTCCGCCTCCAATCTGTCAGAATCTGATTCCTAAAACGAATTACATAGCCACCGTTTTAGTGCACTCAAAAATAATGTTTTTTTTAATATTTTAGCAATAAGTACCTATGGGTTCTTTTGCAATCTAATTCATTGATGATACCTAAAGCACGATAATTTCATTAATTCAGGCTTCGTATCAACATTTTCTAATAAATTATTTCATAAAATTACATCGTGATTTAATTTTACTACAAAAATAATGTGATTTTAATTTTATAAATATTGTCATAAGGTGACTTGGTGTCATAATACTAGGGTAGGTACATTATTATCGATGATCGCGAATTGGTAGATAAAGCCCTGTATCCACGAAAGGAATACTTACTATAAAAATAACCAAAAATTTGCTAAATCGCTGTGAAATGACTGGACTAATGTAAGACATTCATTTCAAGAAAAAACAGAAAAAAATGCAAATACTTTTTATGTAGGTATTCCTTGCTTTCTCTGGTAAATAATACCGACCTAACATGATTACATAGTAATCTACTTAGAAACTATACATTGAAACGGTTTAAAAGTTTGACTACAATCTCAACGCTTTATCAAGAACATACCAAAACGCGATCTTGTAAATAAACAAAATTATACAAACTAATTTATACACGTTTAACCAACAAATATATACTAAGTACAGCATTTTTCGCTGTCTTAACTTAGTACTGGGGGCCAGCTGCGCTAGTAAACTATATCATTAATTTCGCAAGTTAGATTATTTACACTAAAATGCGAAATGAAAACCAGAACACCACACTGCCTAGCATAAGTTTTCTGTGCTATAAGCCTATAAGTTCAAAACACTCCCTACTAGGAATACCTAGATCTATTTATTGTTTGATCAGTTACACAGTTCTTACGACTCTAATTCAAAACGAAGACAAAATTAAAGTCCTGCGGGCTTAAAAAGGTCGCTATTGCAGAATCGCATTAAAGAAATTGAACTATTGCCATCTCTTTTCATTGACTGAGAGTGACAAGAGACGGTATTATAGTTCATTTCATATTGCGATTCAGCTTAAGCGACCTTTTTAGGTCCGCTGCACTGCTATTCAGATCTTCTCGGAAGGTATTCCAAATACGGAAAGTTTTCTTCGCTGAAAAACCGTCAACTTTCCGAGGAAAATCGAAAATCGGATGCATTTTCTAAAGTCTGAATCGTACTGCTGGTCTAAATCAAATTAAACCAAAAGAGAACTGCTATTACAAATACAAGTTTACTATTGTGTAAAACTAAATTCTTTTTGATCTTTCATTTTCTATTTTGAACCTTCAATTTATAAAACCTTATTTGCGTATTTTGACGCTCCCTCGTTACTAACGTAAATATTAAAACGACCCCAAGCAGCAGTAAAACTTACACTAAGAGATAATAAATGCTTAGCACTTTGCACGAAGGTTTATACAGCGGTAAGGCAAGACGAAGTTGGGCGTTAGTAAGGCCGTCCATTCTGCGGCCGGTCGGGCAATTTCGGAGGCACATTCTGCTGCGGCCGGCTAAACAGACAAAAATACATTATTACACAATTTTTAACTAGGAATCCTCATATTTATTTATACCAAGTCCAAGAGCATTGCGTGTAAATTTTGTAGAGAAGTTTGTTTAAATAATATCTAGTAGGCACTTTAACGCCTTATAACTATTTAAACTACGATCATTATTCAACAAGGTGGCTTCTTATTGCCATCGACATTCAAATAGGTATATTCCGAATTATTCCAATAAGAGTTTTTAAGTTGTTATAAGTGAACTAGCGGACTCGGAAGGCAGTCGTAGTTAATTTTTTTTTTTCAAAATTTTGACAACAATGCTACAAGCTATTTAGGGAAAAAATTACAAACGTATTTTAGTGTGCACAGTTGCACACAGTAATTTTATGCATAAGCATTTGGTTGTAATAACGGATAAAGTAATGAACTGAACAATAGAATAATTTTAAATCAAAGATCTTGAACTTGGTATAAGTAGATGAGAGGACTAAGGGTATACTATGGTGATTTCTATTGATGTGCCAATTTACTATAAATAAGTGAGTACAAGCGAAGCAATCTACCTACTGGATCTTTGTCACCATCATGCTTGTGACGTATTATAAAAACTGTTACAATCAAAGGTCAGTGTACTGCTTCCTTATTTGATTTTGTTTAAGCGAAACTGCCTACTAATGCTTTTCAAAATATTATATTATCTAGCACATGCACCTATATATACTAATCAGGGCAAAGCTACATACCATCGTTTAATTAAAAAGTGTTTGTAAAATGTTTTTATATCGAATATTATAAGAATTATTGGAACCCCTTTCCTTATAATGATGAAAATTGCGATGGTGTGTATTAGCCTTACTAGTATTACAAATCTATAACGCCATCATAAGTTCAAACTGCTTACCTATTATCCAGTCATATTTAATCCGTATAACTGTTAGTAGAATATGAAGCTTATAATATTATGCGATATACTACTGAAATAAAAACTTCTTGAGTACACATATTATAGCATTTAATTACTCTATTTATACAGCATAAGATTAACAATATTCATAAACTATATCAAATCCAACAATCACTGCCTATAACTTTTTCGATGGTACTAACGCTATTAACAAGAGAGCAAAATGTAAACGATATTATGTAGAGATGAACGATTAGTTTCGCGTTTGCTAATATCGATAGGGACTGCTGTCACGAGCAGACTTACCAACTAAATCGATTCATAAAATCATAATAATGAAGTCTATTTTTCTACTGATTCTGATATAATCTGTCTGTCCTCTGATTAGGTCATATTTTTTAATATTTCAGAGGTTGACGTCCGATTTCAGTTCTGCTTCTGTACAGCTGTTTGTTATAAGATGTAGGAACTCTGTTCTCTGACGCTGCTCACAAGGGACTCGAGACGATACGCCACTGTCCTTCGCAGACCCTAATATTTCAAAACTATGTTTCATGATTTACTATCTAATTCGATGAATGAAATCCTTCCAAAGGATGACACAGAACAACCTGAACTATGTAAGATGACGATAATTTGAAAGATTAAAATACCGATGATCTTTAAATGTATTATTTAATAACGAATTCATATTGGTATCACCATCAATAAAACATCCTAATAATTGACCAAAGGTATTGCTAACAGCAACAATATAAGAGACATCTGCTTTGGTCTTAGCCTTTATACGTAAGTACATTTAATTTTACATATACATTTTCGAGTATATCGTGATTATTTCATAAGTTTTGTTTTACGTCAGTGTTCTACGAATATCGATACAATTGTAAATACAATAACAAATAAGCCGAAGAACGAGTATAGTTCGAGTAAATGCATTATAACATGTTTAGTTAGACACTCGTCGTCGCTACCTACATGAGACGGAAGAAACATTATAGACGAGCGTGTAAAGTCCTAAGCTACTGAAACACCTAGACACTGACGTGGACACGCGTTACTTTACGCATTAAACAGTTTACCTATGGTGTCACTACGCAGCTAGCTCTACGCGACAGAGTGTCGAGTGCGGTAACATCAACGAATAACCTCCATCTAGCCACACTTTATACAAAACAATATGATATGCTCTCCTGGGCAGAACCGCCCTCCGCGAACCAACTTAGCTTTAGCTACATAATCCAATATACACCTATATTAAGCCACTGAATGTAACATATATTACAATTAATCATGTTAAGTAAATATAATTGCATATTATCCTTGAATACCTACGCGGTGTATATGCAGTACTGGATCTAAATAATCATACAAAATGTATATGCACTTCAACGAAAGCCGTGAAGCGCGCTATGTATTTATAACAATATTAGATAATACTGAACATAATATTCATAGGTTATAAAGTTTTTTTTGGACACCATACATGTACACATTCCATAAACAGTAGTAAGGTTGTGATATTCTAAGTTTTATACTAAAATTAATAGTAAATGTCTTTGAAACAATGGAATGTACTAAAGGTTTGGAACCTAATACTGTGTGTGATCCTCGACATTGTAACAGTTTGAGCAAACAATGTAGACCGAATCTTAGGAATATTAAAATTTGAATAACACAATGCATGATTAGTTCATTACAAGCCGGTAATGTAAACAGATAACAGACATTATTGCAATGCAACAACACAGACACATTATTTTCGTGTTATAAATACAAAATCTGAACTACAAAAGAATAAATAAGTAAGTATATAAATATTATAAGGGTGTTAAAAGTTAAAGATAGCAAGTTATTAAAGTAATTAAAATTTTTCAATCACACATTTCAGATTAAGGAACATGCGTCTTTAACATTTTGGTATAAGACACCATAATACAGTAAATTATAATAATTCAATTCAGAATAATTCAAATCAGAATTAGACAAACGGTATCAATAATTAGGAACATATTCACAAAGACCTCTAGGTTTATTTTTGAATTTAAAGTTGTGTTTTATGGTGAGCTGATCCAGAGCGTAAAAGATGCTTTACACAACATCACAATTTAGACAAAACAAAAAGCAAATGTACTTAGTACATTTTATAAACCGCAGTCAGCGACACACGTAGGCAATATTATTTCATAGGTATCCAACATTGAATAAAACTTGTATAAACACGTATCACTATATCATAAGAATTATTTACGTGTTTTATGAAACTAAATCCACAGCTTTCTTTGTCTTAGGAAGTCCTCAACTTAAAATCGAATAAACAAACAACGAATAGTAAGCAGCAAATTCGAACACTCAACAGGCGCTTAGGGTATTTTTTAAATTAAATATAATTTGGTAACTTTATAATACTTTTTGTCGAGGACTTTACAAGTAAAAATTGTGTGCGTTACGAACAATCGTGTAATTTACGCTTTAACGTTTTGGGGCAGATTTTCAAACAGGAATTCAAATCCTATTACCATTCTAGTTCTTTAGGGGGTTTAAAAATATGAGATTTAAATTCAGCTCTGTTTGAAAAACATCTCTGTCACACTAAAGCGCCGGTAACAACTATTTCTAAAACAAATTTTATGACCATTGTCATAAAATCTGAATTAGATTGAGATTTAGCCCCTCAGCAATCAGAACAGCTATTTTTATAACAAACTTATCGTCCAAAGACATCGTTTAAAATAGAGAAATCGCTTCAAGTAACAATTCTTTCTCGCTCTAATCTAAACTGTAATTTTTTACTGTCAACATTTAATACAATTTGGCAGGGATTGAAGAAATCCACTTCAGAATCGGTAATGAAAATAACGTTCTTGAATCTGGCAAATGCGAAGAAATGTTAAAAAACAATCTTCATCCTTGAACATTCATTTAAGCATAGTGACTGTCCACTTGAATCTTGCAAGCATGCATTTTCTAAAATAAACTATGCCGTTAGACGTAAGTTCAGCTTAGTTATATAGCCGGTTTAGTCGCCACAAACACATAGTTTACTTGAATCTGGCGAATGCGGAGCTGAGTTCGTTGATTGCCGCGTTGGTGACGGCCTGGCCCACCGCCTGGTTGATCTGGTTCCTCATGTGCGGTGGCATCTGGTTCATAGCGCCAGCGGCGACGCCGGCCCCTCCCCCAGGCCTCCTATCACATTGTATTCATGCATCGGTTTCATCTACACCAGTGATTCCCAAAGTGGTCCAGGTGGACCCCCAGGGGTCCACGGGAGACTCGAAAGGGGTCCACGTTGGTTCTCATTTTCTGACGAGTTTTGGGAATATGGTAGAAATGTAGCAGCAGGGGGTCCACCGAAACCAGTAAAATTTTGAAAGGGGTCCATGAGAAAAAAAGTTTGGGAACCACTGATCTACACTGTGCTTATGTGCGCGACAAACAAGTTCTCCTCTGCAGAACTACGTGACAAGGATGCGCAATACGCAATTCGTATACCAAAGAGCGAGACAGAGCTAAACGTCACCGGACAACTTGTTTGTCGCGTATCATCCAAGGCTCAAAAGATACCCGTAGATTAATTGCAAGTAATCATGATCGACTTGAAGTGAAGGTGATTAGGATTACGATGAAGTCCCAGCAGCTTTAATAAATCAGCTTTAATGTGTCATGATTTTGAAATGACATCACACACACATAACACTTTAGTCGCAACTGAAGAGCCATCTAAAACCAATATAACTTCAACTCTTTATTCTAGATGGCACTGCTGAGACACAAGGTTTTCTATTCAACCCTCAATGAATTCTCACAGCTTCTCTGTAAGACATTTTGTGGTAATGTAACCGCCATAATAAGGTTATATTGCAAAGTAAGAGGCATTGATAAATTATTCTTACAGGGCAACTGTGAAACAGTTATGAAACTAAAATAAAGCCATGTTATTCAAAATAGTGAGAAAGGTTACGCGAATACAAGTTCAAATCGTTTGAGATAGCAATATCGAAGACCACACACAACGCAAAAACATGCAGTGCTGTAACGCTATTTTAGTATTTGTAAATCCCCATAAAGTGCTTGAACGATTACTTCCTACCAGAAAACTTTGCCCGAAACAAAGTGTTCTAATAACAAAGTGAACTAACATAATTTCATTAGATATCTATTATAAATCGATATTATTTAAACGACAATCTCTCTGTGGGCAGCTGTGCATTTGTTTTCGGCGATTTTACAACCTCGTTAATCATATAAATATTGCAAGACAAGTTTAATTACGTACAAATTCATGAGAAAGTATACAAAAATAATTTGTTTAAACAGGCTGCCCGCAGGAGATACCAAGCAGAATATAATTCGATATTCTACGAGTTATAATCACTAATTTTATTAAATTTCATGGAAGCAACATTATTTCAGACATATCATAAGTATTGATTTTTATATAACTAATAATATTGTACCTATATAACATTATGTATAATTTATTTATAACGTATTGTGTCAGTTTGTTAACTTACTACAATTTAGAACGTTAGCTAGTTAATGCCGTGGTTTGGCAGTTGGTAGTGAGTGCTAGAGCTGTCAACTGTAATAAGTTAACAAGCCCGTGGAGGTTAGTACCTTTGATTGTATTATTAATAGTTAGGGGGCGCTGTCCGCTCCTTAGCGTCGCCTGTGGAAACAAGCACACGCTCAATCTATGCCTACTAATTAGTCACACATACTATGAAGCAAAAATAAAAATACCCCTTTCCATACATTGTCAATAGATAAACACATACACACATATAAGAAGCGTAATTTTACTTGAAAATTATGGCGGTTACATCACCCACACAAATGCCTCAAGAGTCCAAAAAAGCAAAGTTAACATTTCCAGTAAGCTTAGCCATCTCCCAATCCGAAGAAGTATATTATGTAATAAAAAAATATAATTATTTCTGAAGACCATTTGAACAAATGAAGAATTCTGAATTGGTTAATCTTCATTTTGTGCTTGAAGCGCTGATTTGCGCCGAAACACAGATATCAAAAAATGTCAACAATGTAATCACAAATATCATCACCCCGCCAAATAGTGAATAACAACACCATAGTAATACTAGACTTTAGTGAGATCAAACATCACAAAAGAACATTGAATGGCCAAATACATGGTCAGATCACTAAAGATGACTTCACATGAGACTAAATACATTTAAATTCGTGCCAAACAACAAAAAAGTAGCCAAGTAGGTTTTACAGAAATCCATTTCTTGAAATCCGTAGAACGAAGTCAATATTGGTGATTGACCTGTATATTGGCCCGGTGAACGTAAATAAAATATCGAAGCATTTCTACAAGGAAATTTCAAGGGAATTAAGCCCTGCATCTGGGTACAAAATCGCAAACAAAGTCACAACGAAACTCTGTTATTGGTTTGTCAACTTTTATGTCAATTTTAAAGGATTGCTTACTGATAAATACGGCTCAGTTTGCTCCGGGTCATTTTTAGTTATAAAATTGGTTTCATATTTAATTTGCGTTCACTGTCCTTATTGCAATTTCAGATTGGAGTTTTTTGGTGTAGTCTGACTCACGTGGGTATAAGGGGCGCGGGCAGGCCTGTGCCGGGGGCGGGTCTTCCGGCGGGCGGGGGGGGCGCGGAGCCGCCGGGCCGCGAGGGCAGCGGGGGGGCGGGACGACCCGTCGCGGGGGGGGGAGGCGCGCCGCGCTGACCCATCGCACCTAGGTCAGACGCTACGTGTACAACCAAACGTCAACATCACACGCACACAATATACATACAGTAGAGCCAACGGATCTCGGCGTTCGTGAAGTTAGCCGTTTCGATGCGCAGTGCAACTTTTTCATACAAAATTTTCTACTGCGCAGCGAAAAGCCTGACTTCACGAACGCCTAGATCCGTCGGCCCAACTGTAATTATCTATACCAATATAGAAACAAACAAACGCGTTCAAACAAACAAACTCTTCCGCTTTATACAGGGTGTGGCAAAATTTTTGGGCACTTTTGGGTAGTTGGTAAGAAAAATTACATTTGTCAAAAAAAAGCAAGTTGGTCTTCTTGCTTTTTTGACAAATCCCATTTTTTAGGCTACCTGTACTTTTTTCAAAAATCTAAATATGTAGTTATTTTTTTCTTCAAAATAAACCAATAGTTTCCTAAGAACAAAACTTTCTAACTACAAGAGAGAAGGTAGCTACCCTGAAGTGCCCAAAAATTTACCACAGCCTGTATAAAGCGGAAGAGTTTGTTTGTTTGAATCTTTCTGCATTTGATAACTTAATTCTTGAGGAAAGTTATAGGCTACTTTTCATCACCATCACCATATACCATCACTAGAGAAAATTCCTTTTTTGTTTGAAAGGGTAACTTTCCGATTGATGCCACAAAAATTTGGTGAGGATCTGTCAAGGATCTCCGGAGTTATGAACAGAAATGCATCTCGAGAGTGCAGAAAATTGCTCAGCTTACACATAACTCTGAAAATTGCTCAGATAACATTGAAGTCGGTTTTTAAATTTTTAATTTAGCCACTTGTTGTAGTAGTGAGCCGTGTTGGCCGAGGGGTACAGTACCTCGACTTTCGATCTCAAGGTCGTAGGTTCGAATCCTGGCCGTGCATCAATGGATTTTTCGTTTCGAAAAATTTATATGCGCATTAACACGAGCTCTAAACGGTGAAGGAAAACATCGTCAGGAAACCCACGGCTTAGTCAGCCCCACACGTATCGACCGTGTCTTTCCTGTGGATATGGCCGGTTAAGCTGAGAGGATGGTGTATGTGCTGGGCGAGCCTACTCTATCTCAACATCGTCCCAGGCACTACAGTGTTCCGATAAGTGTAGGCAAAGATTGCTTCCTGACTGACACTGTATAAATCATCTCGACGACCTCTGTGGCGCAGTGGGTGAAGGCCCGCCTGTGACGCAGGAGGTTGCGGGTTCGATCCCCGCCGCAGGACAAATGTTTGTATGATCTGCAAATATTTGTCTCGGGTCTTGGTGTTTTGTATGTATATTATGTATGTATTTACAAAAAAAAATGTATTTAAGTAGTATATCAGTCATGTGGTTGCCATAACACAAGCTTTGCTTAGCTTGGGCTACATGATGCTGTGTGAAATGTCCATGTGTGAATTATTTATTTATCTAGTAAAGATGTAAAGGCCTAAGTTATAGTGACCTTGTTGCGCGGGCGTGGCGCGACGAGGTCCCCCGGGCGAAGGCGGCGACAGGCGCGGGTTGGAATCCAGCCGGCTCTCGAGCCAGTCGTTCTTGACCGGCGGCGGCACGGGCGTGCTGACCGTCGCCATTGACACATCTCCAATGATATGCAGTGCTTCCTTGCACGCGTGGTACATGCGAAGCATTTCCTCACGTTTGAGGGCCTCTTCTGGGGACTCCTCCATCATTTGCGACTGGAAATACATTGTATCGTATTAGATAATATTTTATTCGATTTATTTGTTCGATAGTATTTTTAAGTTGATTACGTTTCGTACCTTTTTGTTAACTTTTAGCATAATTATTACGTTTTACTATGTGTGTTTTGTGTGCTTAGTGGCAAATAAATGATGTGTCTATGTCTATGTCTAATATCGTATTACATTTGGGCGTGCCTCTGAGGGTGTGCCTCCTTTCTTCAAATCTTTAAAAGATCTTAAATGTGCGCGCCTTGGGGTTACAGACGTGATTATGCTTCGTACGTTTTATTTATTGTTTTTTTTTAGATTCAGGATTCATTTTGGTTAAGTATTCTGTTTTAATATAATATTTTTTTTCCATGAGTCAGATACATACAATACAAAGCACTTATAAATCCCCAGAACGAAAAATGGATGTCATAGCATCTGATTCGGATAGTACCTACATTTTATAATTTAAGAACAGCATTTGTCAACCTCAATGGTCACTACAAGTACAAAAGTATGCCTATTGGTCTAAAGAGTGCCTTCAATTCCCAATAATATTTTTGTACATAATATAGAACTTAAATATACTGTTACTAACCTGATCACCAGAAGCATACAAATGCGCGAGCAGCTCCCCATTGATGAAATCTTTGGCGTTGTTGATGATCATCATCATAATGGTCTTGGGTACAAGATCGCGAGTGGTCTTCGTCACGATACGCATGTATGAGTCCACAAGGTTACGGATCGTCTCCACTTGCCTTTCGAGCTGTGGGTCCATGCTGCTTGAGCCGGATGTGTCTGAGGTCTGAAAGAAAATAGCTCGCCGTTTAGTTATAGTCAGATGAGTTCTCATTTGAGACAGCACAGTGTAATCTAGATAAACTTGAAGTTTGAATACGCGAAGTACCCGAGAATTGGTTGCGCATCAAGTCACTTAAAATTTTGCGTGCATCAATAAAACTTCATGTTTCTCGTGATTTCTACTGTCCTGTACTCACTAGTTCAAAATCTACTGGTATGGATATCAGTTTGTATTCGTAGGAGTAATGATAGTTAGGTGTAATACCGTAGTAAAATTGTACGACCAACGATCTTAAATAATGTAATTCGTTTGCGTAATAACGCGACACTCGTTTGTCTTTTATTTGCAGAAATTGTAAGAAATGTAAGTTTACCGCGAACAAAAACGAAGGAGCCCCTTTTTCTTATAACTCAAATAAATAAAGTAAAGTTCCGAGTTGACGATTATAGTAAGCATTTAGGCTCAAAAATTTACAATTGAGTGCTGTCTTCTCTCGATAGTATTATAAAGTCGGTTTGTTATAGGTATAAAATAGCCTTCATAATAAAAACCATGCTTCGTAAACTATTTTAGTCCCTGTCTGAGCATTTGTCGGAGCATTTTGTAATGTTAGCATGATACTATTATTTACTGTAAAAGCTTAGCAAAAGAGGAATAAATCTAATTAGTAAATGGAAAAATATACAAATTCTTACAAGCTTTCCCTAAAGGTTAGATTAATAATAATAAGACTAATTTGGAAGCTTCAGTTATCTTCCAAGTTTACAAAAAATATTATAAAATTAAATGGAACAAGTGAAAAAACGTTTCTTTGGAAGCCTGAATCAAAAATTCATGTTACAATGCTTGCCAGTCACGTCACAAGTTTCTCACAATATTTGCAGTTCATGTCTGCAATACTCACCAAATATCCCGTCACATTTTAATATGGAGGTCAAAAATATTGAAAACTAAAGCTAAATATCGTGCTGTAAAAACGAGAGACACCCAAAACCAAATCAACAGAAATTAACAGAATGATAAATACAATGAACATTCCTCCTTTCTCGATGACACCTACTCTACCATAACAGTCATATTTTACTTGCGCATGCGGCGTTACAAATCGATATCTAAATCAAAAAATCCAAACCACCCCTTTAGGAATTCAAAAGATCGGCAAACCAAGCTTTGAGATGCGTTTGGACTTACTCTTTTATTTCCACCCAACCCCGGCAGAAATAACTAAAAATAAAAAACAAATAAAAACATAAACATGCTACGAAATTCAATTCGAAAACATAATGTTCTAATACAAAATCTTCACCCAAAACACACTAAAATCTCTATCTAGATATCTAGCACAAGGTCAAGTTAGAACGTGTGTAAATTTATAGTCAACTTCGTGTACTGGAATGAACGCGTGAACTGTGAAATCTAGCGACGGACCTCTAAATGGCTCATGCTTCAGTTTATGCATTTCAAGAAACTCAGAACATAGTAGCTTTAGAACGTACCTATATTTTGTACAGAAATATGTTCTACAAAAATATACTCAAATACAACGATATTAAAAACAGAAGAGTTTTTTTACATACAATAGGACAAATTCTTGAAATTCACTTCGAAACAACACGATGTGTCTACGTGTTTGTATTCGTGTATGTGTGACTGTTTCAAAAGTCTGCAGAACAAACCTCTGATCCTTCACTCTGTATAGCATGGCAAAACAACATATCGTATAATAAACTGACAAACGTAGGTGGCCATATTATTAGGGACAGTAATCGTACCAACTGAGATTTAGTATTTCTAGTTTTATTGGATTTCTGTGATTAATGATTGGTTAGAAGCATAGGTTCTCAACGTGGGCGATAACGCCCCCTTGTGGGCGTTTGAGACTTTCAGGGGGGCATTAGAAGATCCCGAGAAAATTAGGGGGCATTGAGATGGCGCATTAAGATGTAGGGGGCTCTTGAAAATTTTTTTCTTAAAGTGGGCAAAATAAGGTTGAGGTATAGTGCGCTGCAAACTTGATGGCGGCTGAAGTGCGCGGCAGATTCGACTTTGCGCAGGTACAGTCAACGCAATAAAAAAGTAAACTTTATCTACATGGCCCGCCTAGCCCCGCCCCTCACCCGCTTTCACCTCCCGGCAATTTTGTTGACTGTAGTTAAAAAAGCGCAAAGTCGAATCTGCCGCGCACTTCAGCCGCCAAAAAGTTTGCCGCGCACTCTATGTATTTTTTAATTTATTAATGTTTTCTATTGGGATCATAAAAACGGCAAAAAAATATACTAAACTGTAATAGTAATTTTCAATAAGTACCTACTGATTAATTATCAGATTATCTTCGATCAACCACCTCCACATTGACCTTTGCGAAACCTTTACATCCCCGTTCTTCATTAGTCAAACAGGCGACGCTCTTTTAACGATTTTCGAGGCAGATGTTCCTGCTTTTTCGATCGGTACGAGATGCGGTGATTTTTTTCCAGCCACATTTTCCTACACGATTTGCCTCGAGAGTTTTTTTGTGGTCAATTTTATTTTTATACGATTGAAGACAGACTTTGATAACCCCTGCAATAGCCGCTACAAATCTTTGGAAATATGTGGAATGCAGTAACAACGTTTGTATCTCTCTACATTTATTAGGAGAAGTGTCCGAAGCCGTGCCCATTCAATTTTTAGGAATAACGTCGAACCGTTAAAAAAATCAAATTCATTGATAAAACATAGCAAAAGTGTTGAGAACCATTATTAACCTTTGGATTATTTAAGACACAAAAGTCGGTTAAAGACTATGTAGTGGAAACTAATAAACAATTATCACAACCGAAAATACTGCAAAACGCGCTTTTTATCGAACAATATCCGAATGAGAAGAAACGTCACTAATTGACAAATAACGCACATAACGCGAATCCTGTGTTGCCACTTGACAAAAACAATAATAATAATAAATCCCGAGATCAAATTGACATACAAAATAATAATAATACCAGTAGCAATATCAAATAAAATAACCCTCTCAAAACTACTTCGTTTGTTCAAACAAATATTACAAACTATAGATTACATAAATACGGGCACTGTCCCTATTAATCTGGCCACTGATGGTATACACCGGGTATTATTGGATAAGAAAGAAGCAATATATTAATTACATAAGCCACGTCATACGGGGTAAATTGAAAGTAAGGAAGATATAAGGGAAGTAATAGATTAGAATATCAGGCAGAACCATCAATTATATCATGAAGATTACCTCGTCTCCGTTGGCGGCTTCAGATGTTTTCTCCGGGTAGACGCCGGCGCGGAGAAAAGATGCCTTCCACGAGTCGACATCGTCTTGTGTCTCGCACGATAACTCTAGCTGTTTGTAATCCTGAGGACAAAACATCATATAAATTATAAATTCCTTGCTGAAATATGATCAATACGTCAATATATTTTCTGTTCAGCCGAGAAGTCTTGGTTTTTAGTTTTAACAATTTTCTCGGCATTACACAGCTTCTCGTAAGTATTATTCTTGGACCGTGCTCTCGTCGACGTAAAACGTTCCGTCAAGGCAAGTTTTTTCATTTAAACATTTATTTTTCGTAGTATTCTTTTGTTTTTATATGAAAACAAGAAAAAAAATATCAATATCTAATGCACCATCACGGATCGTAGAGTCTTATTACATCCTTCCTACTAATCACACTAATATTATAAATGCGAAAGTTTGAATGTTTGTATGGATGTATGGTTGGTCCTCTGTAACAACCACTGCACCGATTTGGCTGATAATATAGATGGATAATGACCGGGAATAGAACATGGGCTACTTTTTATCCGGGTACCACGCGACAGAAGCCGCGGTAGGAAGCTAGTATTATAAATGTGAATGTTTGCAAGCATGGATGGATGGATGTTTGTTACTCTTTCACGCAAAACGGGCGGGTACACGTACAGTCCGTACCCATATTATAAATGTGAAAGTGCGTTTATTTGTTTGTTTATTTGTCCTGCTTTCACGTCAAAACAGAGCGACGGATTGACGTGATTTTTTGTGTGGAGATAGTTGGAGGGCTGGAGAGTAACATAGGTTACTTTTGATCCGGGTACCACGCGAGCGAAGACGCGGGCAGCAGCTAGTATAAGAATAAGTATAAACGGGAGGAATACCTTGTAAACATTCCTGCCCTCAGGATTGAAGAGTGCGAACATGTGTCGACGCGACATGAAGCCTTGCTCTAAGTCGCGCAGTTTGAGCCCGTCAAGGGGCAGCATGTATTTCTTCTCCCGCTCTTCTTCGTCTTTGAACCACGAGATGCTTTCCGATGTCAGCACGAACCAGTAATCACGGGAGCCACCTTTGAATACACACAAATTGATATAACATATTATACCAGAAAGAACTTCTATTATCCAAAAATGCTGTCTTGTTGTTATAAAGGCACTAATTGTATCCTGAAATCTCAACAAAGATAATGTTTGTTTATTGTTTACCTTTCATAATACCCAAGTTGTGAATGCACATGTATCCTTTCCTAATGACCTGGTTGCCGAGCGTCGACCGACCGCCTGACTTCGTCGCGTTCTCAGATTGATTCTGAGCGCTGAAAAAAAACACAAAATATTTATAATAATCAAAATATGTTCGGAAAATAAGACTTATTTGGTGTCATTGCAACTCACGGAAACGCCTCCTTGTGCACTGTACGCACACTGCTGCAATTTGTATAAACATTATGTAATAGTCCTTTTTCAGAGACACAGAAACAATCACTAACTAAAGGGTCGGCTAAGCGGGGTTTGATTAGTAGCGAGATTGTATTATAATGCGTTTTCCGAAATCGCAACGTATTGAAAATATGCTATTCATCAGCTGCTATGCATTTTTTAGTCAAAACATGTTTCCAGTCATTTTCATTTTTGTCTATATAGAATGACTCAGAACCACCTTTACGCGTACAATACAAGTCCAATGATCTCTGTGATCATTGCATGACTCAATGTTTCTCAAGTGTTATTAACCTCATTCACACTAATGTATCTCTAATTCAAGGTTTAAATTGAGGAATTTGATATTTGTTCTATCTATAGGATCTGTTTGCATAGACTAAAAAAATGTGAATAGATTATTAGGTGTAAGTATACAGAATATACAGATGAGAAAATTTGAAACCGAACTCAAAACGCGAAGTAACGTTTACGTCACGTTTTGATTTCGGTTTCAAATAAATAAAAAGATATTTTGAGTAGGTAAGTACTTGGTTGTGATGCCTACATTGGGAACTACAGTGCAAATAAACATTTCACATCCGTATTGATTTTTATTTTATTTATATCATCTTCCTACTGGGAACATTCAATCGGAGTATAAACTACACGGTATAGGATACGTCAGGGTTATTTCCGAGGATCTATGCGAGGAAGTAGCGTAGTCTAGCACTACTTACTTGGCGAATCCGATGAAGTCCTCGTGATTGGTGTTCATGTAAGCCAGTTCGCAGTCTACGAGAAGCACGAGTTGGTCCTTACATTGTTGCTCGCGAGATCTCACGTGAGACATTATAATGCGCTCGGTCTCTTCGCGGAGGCGCGGGTAACGCGACATCTGAAACATTCAAAGTCAATGTCAAAAGTAAAGTATATTCAGTAGGGGATTTTGCTGGGATCCCATTGAATAGTCATAACAAGGTTATTATGATTATACTCCCGTACCTTCCCGACCAATACTGTGATTCAATATTCATGAGCCGAACAGTATTCATAAAAAAAAAATGTGATATTGTAATCTACGAACTAAGAAAACTTAGACTTCAGTAGAGCATCTAGCATTGTGTATAGCATTCATTAACCCATTATTCATACAGTATCAGGAGTCTATCTTTTGCCTACACTTAACGGAACACTGTAGTGCCTGGGACAATGTTGAGATGGAGCCTTGCCTAGCATCTAAACCATCCTCTCAGCTTCGCCGGCCGTATCCGCAAAAAGGTTCTTGTGCAATGAAGAATAATTTGGATGAGCAGATTTTATATTTAAAGGTTTTTTGTTTCTTATAATAAGTTTGACGAACGACTAGTAAATAAGGTTGCGCGATTAATATCTTAGCTAAATAAATACAAAGTCGCTCATACCAATTAGATGAGTATTAATGATCTCTGACATCAATTGTAGAAAAAGTGCCGTTTTTATTGAAATGTCATTCACTAGCTAGCGCAGCGGATAAGTAGCGATCATTCACCTTACAAAAATTGAGCAAGTTCTAGTTCTATTTAGAATTACTACAAAATTGTAAGGTAGCAAGTAAGTACACGAACCAACAATGAGTGCAGCTGAGAAAAGCTTTCCGATTTATAACTAAACCTGAATACTAACCTAGTAGTTTATACAACACTAGCTTCCGCCCGTGGTTTCATCCAGGTGATACCAACATAGCTGATCACATTCAGTGATAGTGCAGCTTTTACCAGTGGAGATTTTTTGTAATTTCATGATTAATTATAGAGATTACTCCCTACATCTAAACTTACTTCTTCTATATTTAAGGGGTAGCCCCTTGTCGGCATAACTGATGCCTCCTTCTCCACGAAGCTCTTTCCAGGGCAGCCTCCTTGACTTCCCTATACGACATGACAGCAACCTTCTCTTTCACTTGGCCCATGTAGCCTATCCTCGGTCTTCCTCTTCCTCTCCTTCCTTTCACTTTTCCTTTAATGATGTTTTTAATGAAACTGTCATGTCGTATGAGATGGCCAATCATATTCCCTCTTCTATTCTAGACAACTTGCAACAACGATCTTTCCTCCTCTACTCTTTGCAAAACCTCAATGTTGGTCACTCTTTCTCTTTTTTTTTATCGAAACTTACAAACTTTATAAATTAGGGTAGACTGCAGATTACGATAAGATGAGTCTGTTATCTTGCATAAGTTGTCAACACAATCCAAAGTTTCAGTAACCTATCAAAAGATCATTGCTAAAAAGCAATGATGGAATAGTGTTTTGTCCTTACCCTTTCAGTGCAGATGCGGACGACGTTGGAAAGCTCTGAGACGACGAGATCGACGCACTTGAGACACGGCTCCTTTAGCCGACCGATCTGCTTTTTAACTATAGCTTCGAACGCCATGTCCGGTGTGAACAAACCAACCTGTAATAACATAAACCGTTATAAATAGTCCTGATTGTAATCACAGACCATACAATAAATACTCCTCACAAAAAAAAAAAAAAATAGGGCCCACTTAGAAAAACATGACTTTAAAATAGTAATAAAAATTTAATATAGGTACAATTTATTTCAATTTTGATTTTAGGAATATGTTACCACTGAACTTAGGAATTTATAAATATATTTTTAGAAAAAAATATAGGACACGTTCAGAAAATATGTGTTGTGGAAAATCTCGAAATATTTCAAGTGGGCCCTATTTTGTTTTGAGGAGTATGGTCAGCACACCAGATTACTCTTTTCCATGGTCTCATCTCAAAGTAACTACTTTCTGACGTAACATTATCGTCTTTCACACAGTCCATCCTTCTGTTGTTTATCTGCCTCTTTCATTACACCAATCCACACTCTATAATATCGCATCATGCTGCTGCTGATTCTAAATTGGGGGTCATCTTTTAAGACATTGGTATCGCGACGAATAGGTTGACCAATAAACATCCAAGTCTAGCCTTTATCCTGAATTGTGTGAATCGTCTTTCATGATGAGAAATTATTAATCATGAACTCACAACGAAATTTCGAAAAAAGTACATATTTCATTCAACAATACAAGTCTATCCTACTTACCCTAATACCGTGGATATTTCGAATGGCAAATGCGATCTCTCGTCGCAGCTCTTTCTCGTCAAACTCCATCTTGACGATTTCGAAGGGGAAACGCTCGTGGAACAAACGGTTGATCTTGGCACCTCCGGAGAGTTCGTTCGTGTTGATCTGCGCTGAGCCAGAGCCTTCGATGGTACGCTCGAAGTCAGTTTGTAGCTGTTGGATCATCCTGTAAAATGAAAAGTATAAATGCGTATTTTAAATAGAGAATGAATAAGTTTTCAAAAAGCATAATAAATTTTTATGGCGTAGCCAGTAGGATAAGATCAATAAAACTTATGAGGAGTAAAGGAGATTTTATTAGGTTCGAAACTGTTTTTATTTTATGTATTTAAACTTGTGTGTATTTTAATTATCCATCAATGGAATAGGTATATCAAGGATGGTAACATATACTACTTGAATTTTTTTGTTTGATTTAGTTAATTCAACTAGGCACATACTTACTTTTTTAAACTTTCGCGATTACTATTATTCATATTGAAAATTATATGGACACGGCATTTTATCGAGTTATTTACCTTATTTATCCCGACGTTTCGGCTATACGAGTCTGCCCGCGACCACGGCTGTTATAACATAGCCGAAACGTGGAGATAAATAAGGTAAATTACGCGATAAAATCCCGTGTCTATATAATTTTCAATAGGCACATACCTACTTGTTTTTAAGCACTAACTTTTGTTTGCTGATCCAGAAATATTAAACGCCATTTTTGTAACTCAACATAATACTCACTGCAACATAGCCTTGGTCTTGATAGATGGGTCATCGGGCCTGAAATGCTTGTATTGGTCGACATCCTTTTCCAAAGTGAGCAGTTGCTTCTGCAACTTGTCTCTCAGGCCGGGCAGCGTGTCTCGGATGTGATTGGTCAGTTGTTGATTCAGCACTCGCTGCAAGTAGGGCGTGCCCAGTCGGTCGGCCAAATGCCGGTATGATGGGTGACTGAAATAAAGAGAAAAATGCTTAAAATACAACAATAACAAACTGGAATCATTTAAGTAAAAATCTCGTCGATAATTTTTAGATTCATCCGAAAAATCTTTATATGGGTAAGAGGGAGGGATTCGCAGTACGGTCATGTCTCTCAGAGAGTGAGTAATTCCCGCGTCTCATTATTGTAATGTCTAGTAGAACTTACGAAAGTTTTGAAAGTTAATTTCTAACAACAGTTCAGCGGGGCTAAAAAGGTCGTTATAGCAGAATCACAATGTGATCCATATTAGAAATCACAAAATTGACAAATCCTAAAGTGATTCGTATCGGCTATTTATCTTTTTGACAGTTATGTGGAGAATCTTAAAACGGCCGTACTGTTGATTGACCTGTGAAAACTGTTAAAAAGATCAATGGCAGCTAAGTCAGGGAGTTGATAGGTGCCAAAAGTGTGTGTCATACCTAAGGAAGAACTTTCTCTCAGCAGCCATGGCGGCGGCGATGTCCTTTCGTCCATCAATGTCCTTCTGCGAGCGGTTGACGACGCCGATGTAGCCACGCCTTAGCGGCAGGAGTTTGTTTTCTAGAACATCCCTCGCGTCGGTACCTTCGTCCATGAGATCCAGTTTTGTGATAACACCGATTGTGCGCAGACCTGTACGCCAAAATATTTGTTCACACTTATCGAGCTTTCATAAACACACAGGTAAATCATTAACTGAAGACTGCGCTGGACCTAGCCCCTTTTTTTGGACACACAGGGAAGGAAAATGCAACAAACACGCTCATATAATGTTTGTTCCATTAGTTATCTGATATTATTCTTTTTTACGACCTCTGTGGCGCAGTGGGTGAAGGCCCGCCTGTGACGCAGGAGGTTGCGGGTTCGATCCCCGCCGCGGGACAAATGTTTGTATGATCTGCAAATATTTGTCTCGGGTCTGGGTGTTTTCTATGTATATTATGTATGTATTTACAAAAAAAATGTATTTAAGTAGTAATCAGTCATGTGGTTCCCTTAACACAAGCTCTGCTTAGCTTGGGGCTACATGATGCTGTGTGAAATGTCCAGCATTATTTATTATTTTATTTATTTATTCTATATTTGGGAATAATTCTTTATATTATTCTTAATATCTCTTTACTTATATGGGAAAGTTATGGTCAATACATGGAGCTAACTAAGTTAAAGGTCTTCATGAAGCTTTTCTTCCTCAGCCTTGAGATCGACAGCAGAGGCACCGTCCCAATCGGCCAACACTGCTTCTCAGATATTATCAGGTTAAGGTTAGAAGTATTACACTAAACCTGCGACCCGTAACTGACCTAAATATGAGTTTACCTTGAGGATCCACCTCCTTAGCAAGTTTAAGTGCGTCACTGTTCGCCAAATCCGTGTTAGCGGGGGTAACGGCTAAGATAAGGCAGGACTCGCGCCGGATAAACTGGAATATCATCGCTTTGATCTGTTGCTCGATGTCTATAGGCTGGTCGCCGATGGGCACCTTCGTCAGACCGGGCAGATCGATGAGAGTCAGGTTCAATACTGCAAAAGTTGATTATTCTGATTAGTATTTCGTGAAAAAAAAACGCTTAGTTCATACGCGGCTATTTGTTTGCAACCTGTCACGTATATAATGCAAACTTCTTCAAAATGTGGACACTTATGTATTGACATGCCTCCTCCATGCCACTGACTTAAAAACTTAGTAGCATAGTGTTTACAATTATCTCCTTTGATCTTAGAAATTCCGTGTAAAAATAGTCTCCAGCGGTTTGTTCAATTATATGTAAGGTTCATATATTTCGCATTAGTGAATTGCTAAAGGCTTTTCAGACATAATCATAATACTCCCAAGAGTAAGAATTTAAAATATCTATACGAAGCTAACAGGACTTTACAAGGAAGTTGATTGAGGTCTCTTTCGCAATTTCAATTGTAAAGGACGATAGGTCAATCATTAACTACAGGCGTCGTTGATTTCAATAGATATTTTTTAAGCGCATATTAAAATAGGTACCTAACAAAACTTGCTGATGGCTTTCAAAATTTACCAAGGTGTCATTTAATTAATGTTTAATTAAGTGTAAAAGGACAAACCGGATATTACTAATTACGGAACTGTGTCCATAACTATACCAAACGTAGGCAACATCATGTTTGACGAAATGTTTTCACATTCAGTATTGGAATAACAATAAACAGTTAAACGTTGATACGTTTTGTACGCACAAGTTTTAAAACGAATAACAAGATAATATTATTCAAATGATAGGTACATCGAGCACTAATCGAAGTTCAATAATTTCAATTAATTACTTTCGTGACAATAACGAGGTCTTTATTATTTTTATCTCGGGTGTCGCTTGAAATACCTTCTAGCAGCATGAATCAGACAACGCTAAGTGCCGGCATTACATGATAAGGATAGATAAGCGAGATTTATGGCATCACTCATTGCTATTGAATATGGAGCTCAAAGTATCTCCTGAGTAAGATTGAGCAAGACTATTTCGGTTTACTCAATATTTTCGATCAAAATCAGTTAAATGGTGGAGCATTATCACTCTTGCTTCTAAAATAGCCTCGGTAACCATCCTACTTTTACTCATTTCTACGAACCTTCAATAATTTAATAAGAAAGAAAAAACAACAAAAGATATCGTGGGTTTATGGGCGTTATCGTAGAAACTTCGAGTAGGCGTAGGTCGATAGCAGTAATCTATTTTCACTCAACTTGAAATACTAAACGACCTCACAATATGAGGGCAAAATTCAAAAAAACTTTGCTTAATCTAAGAACATAGTATCTAATCTAACCTTGATACAAACTCATCGGGTAAGCATTGATTGAGCATGTAGGTCACTATTAGACGGTCTCTGTGTATGCACCTAATAGCAAGCATGTATTATTATGTTCTTGCATAATCATAGTAACTGAGCATCAATATTTGTAAGACAAACATTTATCAAAACGTTTGTAAAATTAAAACAGACAAGTAGTATTTAGATAAACGTTTATCTATGAGACGATAGATGAACATACAACACAACAGTTGGTATTCAATAACTACTCTAAAGGTTTCAGTTTTTATTCATCATTTACGATCTACTGGCAGTGCACTGCCATCAAGCAAGAGCATGAGACGTAACTCCGTCACCATAGTTAGCCACTAAGTTTATAAATACGAACATAATATCCATCCATGAGATTAAGTAAGTCAGTAACAACATGATTTGTTTAAACGCTCTTATGAGGATCAGTTTGTAAAGATAGCGGCGAAATGCCAGCAACCTTGCACACTCTACGTGCACTTACTACCTTTTGGTAAAAGAATTTGAGTAGGTACGTAATAATTTTGAGACCGTTCCTGATATCCAACACAGAATATTTGAACAGAAACCAGAAGGTTAGGTATCACTGTTTCAGTTAAAAAATAGATACGTATAATCGATGTAATAGAAAACAAATAGATTGTCCATTTCCGTATCTCAAGCACCTGATTACTCTGACTCATTATATTTGCTTAAGATTGCCGTGGATACGAGGTTTATAATGACGTACATTACCAACAATAATGTGAACAATGCAGTGGCTATGTTTTTATGGAATAAGGTAAAGACATTCGGTGACCTTGGTTGAGCCAACTTCTAACGCGTATAGTCGTACAGGAACGTAGCTTAACGCTTGATAAAACAGCTTTGTGAAGAGTGTGATTGAACTATGAACTTTAAGTGCGTCGCCTTGCCCCAGAGCTCTGCGGGGCCGATCGATGAGTTCAGACTTGCGCGGAACAGCTGATGCCATGTGTTTTATCACTTTTCTTTCCAAAATGTCGTGAAAGCATCGCAGACACTTACGACGACCTTACTTCTGATTTTTGTGGTTAAGATGATGTAAAAATATAGTTTTCGTAAACAGGTATGGGTTTTTCACGACTGCAACCAGTTGTAAACATTTTTACGACTGCAACTAGTTGTAAACATTTTCACGCACGACAACTCATTCATAAACCTGGGTTAGTAGTAATATGCCTCGAATAATAATGCCTCTTGCCTAGAATTTCATATGGGTAAGTCGGAAATTTATTGGAACAATACTTTCATTTATCAATTATATTTATATTGCACAGCGGAAGATCAAAATGTGTCATTTCGGTATTGTTATTAAACAAGATAAGATTGTCGCATTTAGGCGGCCAGGCCAGGGGCCGTTGACATACATTCTATTGGTAGATTATACAATGGATTTGAGAGATACCAATTTCCTTGGTTATCGAAAATCAAGAAAACAAGTAACACATTTTGAAGCAAGTAACATTTAAAAATAGTCTTCTACATTTTCTTGTTGGCACATGCCATGACGTACAGAATAGCTCAAATGTTCCAACCAAATCAGACAATTACCTACCGACTGTAAACTATTATTCAAGGTTGATTATGTTTTGGCGAAATGGCGCAAATATTTGTGCTACTGTCGTGTTGAGTGGTGATATTGAATTTATAACTGTGTACGACATACAATGTTAGAATATACAAAATTATTGCTATCGAGGTAGGCTAAAGTGAATGATCCTTACTGCGGGCTTAAAAAGGTCGCTATCGCAGAATCGCAATAAAGGAATTGAACGATTGCCATCTCTTTTCGTTGACTGAGAGTGAAAAGAGACGGCATTATAGTTCATTTCATATTGTGATTCAGCTTTAACGACCTTTTTTAAGTCCGCTGGGCTCTCACTGCCAACACTAGAAACAATCAATCGTTACTTCATCTTCAGGGAGTTTTCACTCGTTATGAACCACGACGAACACACTATTCAATCTAGATCGAAAATCTGAGATATCGAAGCCCCAACCGTGCGCGGAAAATGTTTACAAACTTGTAAAAAATACCTAAGCACTTTTTCACCTGTCCCGGTATCTGTCTGTGGGTGTGTAGTGTACCTAATCAAATCTTACAAGTTAAAGATCCATTTCCCAGTGTCTGAAAATGCAAGACAATTTTCATAGAGCATTCTGATGATGGAGCCGGAAGGTAATTCGCCCCAGTAATTCGGGTAGCCTCACCTCCTAGCCTAACTCACAGTAAGTGTCTTGTAGATTGTAGATAAAGCTATCATCATCTTAGCAGAGTTTCAATCCCTCGCACTCAGGATCCCACTGTTATCTCAAGATTATTTCGTTGCACGGGATTCAATCGATAGCCCGTGACGTAAAAGTCAGTACCTAATTCTCGATGATGATTCACACGGAAATTATTGTGACGTATTACCACACTATACCAGATATACCAGTGAATGACATCATTTTATTTTACACCATGTAGTCGGTAATTTAGGTGTTCTATGAACCTCGGAAAAACAAATGTTCTAATTTAGATTAGACTAATGAATATGCCAACACAATCATAAAGCGCCAGCAGTGGTAGTTGTAATTCTTACCGTTAGGAGAGTAAACCCGTAGATTGATGGGCACCGGAGAGATGCCCTTGTTGGATCCCGTCATCCGATCAGTCTCCGCCTCGATCTCGCTGCGGACCTCGTTGAAGTCAACGAACTTTTTGCCTTTGCAGTGAAGGAACTCCGCATATTCTAGATGAACAAAGTTAAACGGTTATTTATAAAATGATTTGTTGAGGAAACTGTACACGCGTAGTTTTGTGCATGCTTTAGCAGACAGCCTTTAGTGTCTTTCTGACATCTTACGGTCAAAGACAAGGTAAAACTGTAGCTTATGTATGTGTTAATCCAAGGTATATGCTACCTCTATTTTAAATATTATCCATATTATTCTATCAGCGGTTCCAACGTGAAGACCAATATACCTACATTTAGTTGCTTCAACAAGCAATTTATTCAAAAATAAAAAAACCCGGCTGAACTGAAAAGTTGGAAACAGCATTATCTTATCAATCACAAAATTAAATTACAATTTTATTAATAGGTATCTAGGTATCTAGGGTTCGATGCCGTGTGCATTTTCCTAAACGTTGTTGTGACAGTTGACACACAGATGGCTCTGTGTGTAAAATTAAAAGCGTGTAAGATATTTCTTAAATATGAGATATCTCCTAAATGGCTGAACCAATTTCGATGCAGTTTGTTCTAAACGTTGCGTGTGACTAAATATAAAGTTTTAGTATGCATTTTGTTTAGCAATTCTATTAAGGGTGAAAAATAGATTTTCAAAAATTTTGAGACTCGATTTAGTCTTCGAAGACGTCATGTTAGATTTAAAAAAAATATATATTTGATATCAGTCCAGCAATTTCTTGATTTTGACATGGATTTTGATATGATGGCGTGATTTTCATTTTGAAAATTCACACATTGTTGCATTTTCTAGCCGCACTATTTGATTTATCGAAATAAATAGTATTCTAAAGCACAATCGAGATAGAGACGATTCTAACGATACCTCATTCATCAAAATCCATCCAGCCGTTTAGGAGTAACGTGGTAATAAAGAATATTACTTACATACCCACGAACATACATAGAAACGCGCGATCTACATAACCCTGTCTGACTTGACAGTCAGCCGGGTAAAAAGTGACACAAAAAGTTGTCACAATGGATCTAGGCATTCGAGAAGACAGGTTTTTCGCTGCGCAGTAGAAAATTTTGTATGAAAAAGTTGCACTGCGCATCGAAACGGACTTAACTTGACGAATGCCATGATCCGTTGTAAGAAGTTTACTAAAAGATTCGACTTCTATCATAAATACGAAAGTTCGTATGATTAATCGTGGTCTGGAACAAATTAGGCTATTTCTGTTGGTACTATGCGAGTGAAGCCGCGGACTGAAGCTACTGTCAATAAATTGTGGAAGTACTTGATAACAATTTAATAAAACGTCTCTTTGTTGGCCAGGGCCGAAGGGGGCGTAATGACGTTTAACTTTAATTACAACTTACTACTAAACATGTCATTATCATCATCAGCCTTTAGCAGTCCACTGATGGACTTAGGCTACCTTCAATATTCGCCTTTTCCCTATGTTCTTGGCGTGTCTCATGGAACACCTACTAGCGACCTTTCGCAAATATCCACCTAACCAGACGGTCATCCCACACTATACGACGACCTCTGTGGGTGGATGAAGGCCCGCCTGTGACGCATGAGGTTGCGGGTTCGATCCCCGCCACGGGACAAATTTTTGTATGATCAGCAAATATTTGTCTCGGGTCCCAGTGTCTTCTATGTATAATATGTATGTATTTACACAATAAATATACATTATAATGTATATTTTTTTGGGAACCACACAACTGATATACTAGGTACTTATATAAATATATAGCTAAGTAGTATATCAGTGGTGTGGTTCACATAACACAAGCTCTGCTTAGCTTGGGGCTACATGATGCTGTGTGAAATGTCCAGCATTATTTATTTACATTCCTATTAAAACCTATAAATAAACCGATCTAGGAATGGAACTGGTAATAGAAAAAATAAACAGCTAAGCTCAAGGATCATCACTGATACACGAGGAACCACTCTTGCACAGCTTATGAAAAACATCTATTTATCTAAGCAGCCTGTAACACCCACTGCTGGGTAAAGGTCTCTTCTCCATCATGCCACTCCTGGCGGTTATGTGCCATAAAAAATTTAGTTTTTTATTACACAGGTACCTACCCACAATTTTTTATTACATCTCTTATTTTTTTTAGTATTTATTATTATTTCAACTTTATAAGAACTTATGTAGTAATTAATTACCACACCTTTTCGCCCCTTGTACTATCTGTACTAACCTCCATTTCCTTGTATAAGTTGAAGAATTAGTGGCCGCCGAGTTACTATGCCCGAACCTCGAGGCAAGAAGTCTCTGTAACAACACAAAGTTGATTTTAGATTTCAAATATAGTTTCCATTGGAGTGCATGGAGAGAGTAACATGGAATACATAGAGTGCTCACAACGCACATGTGGTTACACTAGCTATGCAGAAGTTCCCATGTAATCGGTAATCAAGTTAGAATGTTAGTTGTGCTAAACATTTATCAAACAGTTACACAGCTGATCTTTCGAAAAATTGTTGAATTTGTAGAATATAATATTAATTATTAAACAGACATCCAATTATCCACCATAACCACATCCTTGTATGATTTATCTGCAAGATAAGATTATATCTAGAAAATAACAGAGACACAATTTTTTATAATTAGCAGTTGATGTCAGATAAATTGAGAATTAATGCAATTTTTAATTCATTGGTAATTCAGTACAAGTCAGAGGGCAAATTTTAACCGCAAGAACTTGTGGGATGTGCTCAATAAAGATAAGCAATTAATTTATCAATTTGTCCCACAAATGTTTGTTGCGCATACTCAAACTATTTATGAATCCTATTATAATCATAATAAGATAATTCAGTTTGATTTTGATTTAATTAACAAAGCAATGGAACTTGCAAGAAAATTATTAGTAAATCTTTTGTTTATTGTGTTGAAGAGGAAGAACCAATGAGTCATCAGTATGAATGTAGTTTTAAATTGCAATAACATAAAAAAGAACTTAAAATACCAATAGAAATAACATAAAACATCCTGAAAATGTTTAAGAGACACATCAGATAACGTTGATATGATGACCCACCCAGTAAACAAGTCCCCAATACTCTTACGTCGACCAAAGTCAGGAGAATTTCAGTTACTGGAACACAGTTCCGGGAAAAAGAACCTATTAACGATACTTGTAGCGCCTCTCAACCTTACCTGCCGACAAAATTTTCTAACACTGAACTTTTCCCTGCTGACTGACCACCCACAACTGCAATCTGAGGCAGATCAAGGGACATGTGCACTCCCATATGCACGAAGGCATCTTGTAGTTTGTTTACAATTGGGATCAAATGTTGCATTCCTGAATTCCCAACCATTTTTATAACGACACATTAAAGTTTTATCAATAAAAACACTAATTACACACACTCCCTCATCACCAAATTCATCATCATCAAACTGATTTTTTTTTTTTCAATATGGAGGAAGGGGCTTATTCTTTAGCAACAATATTCGCGAATAATCAATTTTGTTCGCGAGTTAACTCAATGAATCGAATGAATACCTAATACATCATTTCTTTGTTTTCGATTAAAAACTTGTTTTGTTTTGTTTTCTTTTGTTTTTCAATGTATGGTGAATGCGCACGTGAGTAATTCCGTGTATTAATACAATTAATTTTTTTAGTACTCTAACCAAACGAAGTTTCAAGTAAATAGCACTACTTATGCGTTAAAAAGTTCCATAGGGCAAGAAGGTGTGAAAACCTTCTCACCCCTTCATGGATTGATTTTCTAAAATTAAATTAATCTATGTGTTACTTAATGTTATTAACATGGAGCTTGCCATGCTACGAATTTCACTGGTTGACTGAGCGAGTGCCCAACGTCGAAATTCGACGTAAAAGCGACGTAGGTAGGTATATGTAGGATTAACCAGCTGGAGTGGTGATGGGCAGGACATTTTGGCGAGGTGGGAAGACGGTAGATGGACGAAGGCAGTGACTGAATGTTGGCCGCGCAAGGGTCACAAAACACCAGGCAGACCGCCAGCCAGATAGACTGTCGATAACAGTGAAGGTAGCGGGGAAGCATTGGATTCGACTGGCGCAGGAAGTGGCGTGAAAATCAGGAGGCCTATTACTCAGCAGTGGGTGGAAGTTAGCTGAATATAAAGATAGATAGGTGTGTTATTCCAGAACCTACATCCAGAATCTATATTTCAAACATCAAAATTGGCTTAGCAGTTAGGGGGATACCTACGTGGTATCATACATTCATGCACACGGACTTTTTTCTTTATATTATCAGTAGGATTACCCACCATTTTAATTATTGTGAATCATTATTTCATATTTAGGATGGATGACTGCCAATCTTCCATGAGCTAAGAAGCGTTGTCTCCATAACTAGTAGTTCCCCGTGAACTGAGATCTCGTGCACCATTGCGTTGATAGCCTAGATTTAGACTTGTTTCCGACTACCCCTAGAAGTTTAAGTGCTACTTCTATTAATTTGACTACACAATGATGTCTAACGCTAGATCAGTATAGTAAAGATTACAGGCATCCATGCAATACATTATGTCGTTACTATTTTTCTTATTATACTTACCTAGGTAGATAGTTTATTTTCAGGTTTCCGGACGATTATTTTCATTCAAAAAATATCAGGTACCTAGGTATCTAGCAACTAAAATCATTGTAAACCATAACGATGCCACTCTCTTTCAAATTACCAGTTAACCTGAACTACGAAGACATCGAAACACTAACAAACGGGAGCTCAGGTTACAGCGGTAACTTAATTTTTTCTGTTTTCGTTGTATTCCAAAAACTATATATACCTACATCCTGGAATAAAATAAAAACCATTTTGGAATGTACTACAAATTAAGTCCTTTCATTTGACACCCCATTACAATATTTCTCATCATATTTCTCAATCATCAAAAATCATTGACTATTTCAATAATAATGACAATCACTGATAATTTATAGGTACCTACCTATTTTTTTTAATTCTGAAAGGTAGGTAGATAAACAACAGTAGGTACCTACCTAACAAAGTAGACATTCAGTAGATAATTATTGCTGAAATAGATTATATAAGATCTGTGTAGTGATCACAACCAATGGCATAGAGCTATTTCAAATCAATAAAACTCGACATGCGCACTAAATCTAGGCCACTGGACAAAAATAATGTACCTACGTACCTACTTAGCTACACCTAGCAATCGTAACAAAATTTAAATGAAATGAAAACCTATCCTAAGAGACCTTTAACGTTACCATGTAAGTTCAGTAAATAGTAGGTAGGTACAATAGTACCTACGCATTCCTACTTCTTGCTAATCAAGTTGCAAGTTGTCTGTTCAAAGTTCGGTTCACACTTAAGTTCAAATTATTACAAATAAATGAACCTCTATGTCAAAGGTTTACTATGAGAGAAGGTTTTGATATTCATTATTGGAAAACATACAAGATATAAATAGATAATGTCGAAGTCCACTTTATAATTGCGCTGTATTTTAATTACTGTATATTAAAACCAAAGTAAATTAAGTTTGTATGTTCACTGTAAAAAAAACACCTTTTTTCTATGAGAATACTTAATAGGAAATTCAAAGGTAATAAATCAAAAACAGAAGAGCTCCAAAATATTACTCACTTTCCAACGAAATTCTCCAAAACAGAACTTTTTCCCGCAGACTGGCCTCCAACTACAGCAATTTGTGGTAAATCCAGTTGCATATGCACACCCAGCTGTGTGAAAGCATCTTGTAATTTGTTAACAATTGGAATCAATTGTTCCATCCCTATATTCCCCGACATGGCTGCTGGATTTTCCAAGCACACCACGTCCTATGAACTTCACCGCAGATCTCCGATTACTGATTTTTCTTACATCAATAAAGCATGAACGTTTCGACACGCATGCGTACAATGAAGAGGTATTTTGTGCGCCACTCCAAAGAAACATCGAATATCTAAAGAGTACAGCAGCTGAGTGTCATACAGTCAAATCTTAATTGAACCTACATACACATCTAATGATTGTATGCTACTCCGCCGTCACAAAAGTTAGCCACTAGCTCTTACGAACGTACATTCACAAAATAATGATTGGGTTTATTTAAACATGTAACTTTTTCTTTTAAGTAATATAAAATACCTATCTGGGCAATCGAGCTTTGCTCAGAAAACTAATTTTCCCAGAAATTAGAATTTTCCCAGAAACTATACGTAGACAGATCGATTTTACGCCCCCGTTAACTCCCACAACGCAAATTTCATCGAAAACAATAAAGCCATTTTCGAGAACGAGAATGCAAAATAAATAAATGTACAAAAATGACTCGTTTAATAGTATTAAGATAGGATAGAATAAATAAACAAATAATTAAATATACCTACAGATAATACAAAAAAGCGATCAACACACTTCTCGGGATGTTTTCCGAATACTTCGATAAAAAAACGTCAATTTTCCAAGGAAACTTTTCTAATCGGATGCATTCCGATAAAGACAGTCAATCTTTGATCACGTCTTCGATTTTTTTAGATCTAGCATACCTACCTACCTAGTTAAAAAAAGACATCTTTTTTAGCTGAACAGAAATAAGATTATATAGGTGAGTTGAGAAGGTACTTAAGTAACATAATAATTTAGATAAAATTTATTCTAAAATTTTAATCATTTTCAAAATCATGGTCAGAAATCTTTAAATGCAAAAACTATGGGCCTTACTTATGAAAGATGTTTAAAGTGAAACACTGTTTAAACAACGTCCTGTCTTTATTTGTGGATAGTGACAAACAGAGACAGGACGTTGTTCAACCAGTGTTCAACTTTAAACATCTTTCATAAGTAAGGGGGTATTTGTCTGCAAGATTTTTTAATATTTTTTTTAATTACTAGCGATTAAATCGTCATGGCTAAATCGATTCGAAGCATTGCACTTTTGACAGCAGAAAAGGTTTGAGAATCGACCCCAATAAATCAGAAATGACAGCTGTCAACCAGTAAGCCAATCAACACACACCACAGGCTAAATATAGTCCAGCTGTTCAAAATGAGGAATCCACACACTTTCCAGCACCAATGACAAAATAGATCGATTGTCTTTATTAAATTATTTTATTATTATCTATATATATAATTTGTGTTGCTTTTTCTTTCTTTGGTAGAAGTAAGGAGCCATCGTAAATTGATAAATTCATAGACTAAAAAAAAAGAAATATCAATAAAAATAATTAAAAAAAACCATTTTTGCCACCAAGCATGATGCTTCGTGTGAATTGGCTTTTTTTACGCGCAATTTTTACACTAGGGTGCGCTGTTTCGCGTCTTTGTGCTGCTTTGTTTGTGACGTCACCATTGAAGGAGATCGTCTTTTGGAGACGGACGGACGCCATCTTAAAATAAAGTGATATAAGTTTTGGTAGCGTAGAATAAAGTTTAATCTAAAATAATCTTTATTTAGGACTTAGTAATTGTGTTTGTGAATTTTTTAATCCGTGATACCAAGTGTAACGGATCAAGGTATAAGTTTATTTCGGTCTCAATATTCCTTACAAAGATACAAATTGGTTTATTTACGGTTCCTACACTTCTGTAATGTTAGTACCGTTATAGCTATCTAGATTGTAAAATCTTGAAAAAAAGACCAACGAAGTCAAAGTTTAGTAACAAAAGGGAGTGAAATCTAGCAGTCATCGATCTAGCGTTCATAAAACGGATGTAACACGTCAATAAACTTCTGGAGGGCAGGGCATAAAATAATTTTCTACTGATGATGTGAAAGTGGTTTTTGTTAACAGAAGTGAATACATAGAATCAACATCAATACATTAGCCAAAGCTGGTTCATTGATCAAAGAAGTTAAGGAACATTCGAGTTGTGAAGGACGATTGGCCATCCTGTCGCGTAAGGCGAATTCGGAGCATAGTGCTACAGTTGCTTGCCCTGGTTGCAGTTGGTGGTCGGTGAGAGGGTAACCTCCTAATGGTGTGTACATCGCAGCATGTCTGCACTCTCGACGCCGGGCGGCGGAGGCACTACGGCGCAGAGCAAGCCGACGTCCGGCAAACAAAAATATCAGAAGTTGGACATCAATAGCTTGTACTGCGCTAACAGGGTGAGTAGCCTCTAGACTTTCACAGACATTGTTATTGATTCTAGACAGTGTCTACTACACGCCCACTATGCTATCTCCCCAAATTATATTTACCCCTGAATGATATTGAGACAAGAGTTCATTGCACCCTAGCTAGAATTCACATTCAGACATTTTTGAGTGCTGAGTTTTTGCTCAATATACATAGTTTACAAAGAACATGACATTGATTGGTGATGCAAGTAAATGTTTTTAGTAACTGTGATATATACCTTTGATTATAAGTTATGAAATTTTTTACAGTTTTTGTCATTCGTATTATGACTAATTAGTATGTGTTATTCAACCTGATTTGGGGCTTTCCACCTTACCCTAGCTTTTACAAGAAACCTGTCTTACCCCTTATACAAGAATAAACAACCTGTTAACAAAAACTTGCATTTTGTAAACATGATTTTTGACAATCAGCTGATGCTGATAAAGTTATTACAATGCATCAACAATTGCAATGAATAATACCACATTCATGTAGTATTCTTGTACAAATGTCAAAAGTTTCAAGGATTATTATTTTCTTTAAACTGAAAGTATTTTGTTAAATGATTTTCAAAAGAAACATTCCTAGAACCAAATTTAGTATTCATTTTGTTATAATTCATGTCAACTCAACACATTGAGGCCACAGCCTTGGCCAAGATCTTGTTCTCAATTCAGTTCAATACATACTATTCAAAAACTGCTGATATTCAAAGACCATGCAAAAATTGTAGGTCACATAATTTTTGACCTAGTTTGAATGAATGCAATTACCTAGTGTAATTGTTGCATTATATTTCTTTGAAACAATACTCATTTCTTATGAAATAGGTAAGCTTTGGTAATTAGGTTTTCATGATTCTATTTGACTTGTTTATTTTAGAACGAGAATTTGGAACCATCCTCTGTCAAGTCTCAACTTAGCCGCAAACATGGAATGCAAAGTCTTGGAAAAGTTCCTTCAACTCGGCGTCCTCCAGCCAACTTACCTTCTTTGAAAACTGAAACTGGACAAGACCCTAACGCTAAGTAAGTGCACATTTACATTCCACTCATCCAATACTAGTTTGAATCAGGAAGTGATCAACTCACTACTGCGACCTTGTTACCTTATTGTTGTCCCTACAAATGGTCACATACCTACATTATACCACGAGGTACTATAAACTCCTTGGCCTTAGTGTCATTTGATAATCTGAGTAGATAAAATACTGCTTTGCATTACTTTCAATATAACTCGCTGCCTAAGTTATGTAATACATTTTGATTACTTGATTATTGCACAATGTTGCAGGTATTGAATATGATTCAACAAAATATTAGAAAAAAGTAATGAGTATTTTTTTTTTGTTTTCAGCCCTGTAACTGCCGTAGCACCATCTGTGTCTTCACCACCAACAACATGTATCAATCCTCCAACTCAAGTAAGTGTACCTACAATTCATTGATAATTTTATTCATAGACTTTATTTATAGTGATCAAAGAATATAAACATTGAATATTAAAAATGATATGTAAAGAGAAAAAAACAAGCCCTATGATGAAACAAAGCGCTGGAGGGAAGGCAAGGCTGGTCGCGATAAGAACTATCGCTCTGCGCGCCTGGCGTGCGTAGCGTGTCCGGCTAAGCAGTTACCCTATGATACCAAGATTATGAGATCTGAGGGCTTATGCTATAATATATAATATGAATAAACATGCGAATCCTGTGGAACTAAGCATGAATTCATAATTCATCGGTGATTATTTAGTTTTTCTCTGCAAAAGAAAACCAATGAAAAACTACTTAGGAATTGGACACATTACGTTTTACGTATCGCGTTTGCTCACAGCTTGCCGACTGCCTTGCGTTCGCTACGCGTTTGTATCGATACAAACGCGTTTCGAAAAACATAGTGTGCCCTCTCCCATCATCAGCGAGGGTTTGATACAGTGTACAAAGGAAATCATAAGAATTTGATGGCAGAGTCTGCAAATGTATTGTAGGCCCCACCAGCAGCGCCGAACAGCAATGTTGCTGCGGGCGGTTGGGTGTCGCTGCCGCCACCGTCCTCCCCCCACTTCCGCACAGAGTTCCCCTCCCTGGAGTCAGCTGCCCAGCCTGCGCACCGCACAGACCAACCACCAACACAGCCACAACTGAGACCACAGAGTAAGTCACTATACCAGGACTTACCCTAGTCTTAGTAACTGAGGACTTTGTTCTAGTTATCCAATAGCAATTTATCTAAATCTACTCTTTGGATCCTTTCACTCCAATAGAAACTTGTTCTGACTAACAAAGTACTGTTTGAATAACAAGCCTGAAGTTATTGATAGGTAGCTGGTGACTTATTTTCGATAAAAGTATGCTGAGCCAGCTGCCTAAGCAAATAATAAAGAACTTGAGGTGACCAAAAAATTACCTCAAACTTTGACTCCGGCTGGCACAAAACCGCCAGGAGTCGCGTGATATAGAAGAGGCCTTTACGATTTAGATGAAGACAACTGAACAAAAATTTTACTACGTGCATGTTACAATTTTTAAATCAAATTGATGAAATTAATCTAAATTGAAGCCCAATGACGAAACAAAGCGCTGGAGGGAGGCAAGGCCGGTCGCGACGTGACCGTTGCTCTGCGCGCCTGGCGTGCGTAGCGTGTCTGGCTAAGCAGTTGCCCTATGATACCAAGATTATGAGATCTGAGGGCTATTCAAATCTGAATTGCTTCTATCCCATGAATGCAATTAAATGTCTTATCACATGCATACTAGCACTTATTGCGTGTGCAAGTACATTGTGAAGTGATATTTTTTTCCCTAAAGTATGTTACTGCTATTGTAAAGAGTGAATGTATAAACGATGTTCCTTTTGTTTATCCAATGTAAAGCCGAAGGCAGCTGGACGTCCGGTGGCGCCACAGGCGGCGGCCGTCAAGAATCAAACGCTTCGCCGGCCGCCGCGCCCGTCGCCGCCACAGCATCACAGCAGACGCCTGTCTATCGTGCCATTCTGCCTTCATTTGTGAGTAGCTCTCTGAATTCAGGTCACACTTGAATACTGCCAATTTTTGTAACGGTTCCGGCGTTGCTGACGTAATTAGGCCGTAAAATTGGCTTCCATTGTTAGGTACAAACTGCACTTATTTTATCGTTTAATTTATGAGCAAGACAAATAAGATTCTGCATTCTTTAGAGTTGATAAGACCTCAATCAATAGCAAGAAAAAAATAGTGCAGAAATAGTGTAAACTGTATTGCGCGCACACGGCCTTCACAATCGCCGAGTCAGTTTAACTTGAGTTATCGAGTTGTACATGTCGCTCCATTTGTCCTCAAATGTATCCGGCGCGCTTAAGAAAAAAAGCCTTAATTTTAACTTTAAGTAGAGGGAAAAAAGTATTAATAAGTACAGTAAAGCCAGAAAAGAATGAGTTTACAAAAATCATTGACGAAAAGTCATTTGGAAATGAAAATTACTCATAATTTCAACTTTATCGCAAACAAATAAATATCAATGTCATTTTTAAGAAAAGAAAGTTAGAGCTCCTGCCGCATTCTGTTTTGTGGAATCATATACTGCTGTCTGACGTATTCGGAAAACACGAGAATAACCGAGATCCAATCTAGAGCTTACTTCTCGGCAAACGTAGTGTAGGACGCCCTCCTGCCAGGTGGAGTGACGATCTGCGAAAGGCTGCCGGCACAAGTTGGATGCGTCAAGCTGAAGACAGGGCGCGATGGCGCGCATTAGGGGAGGCTTATGTCCAGCAGTGGACTGCTATAGGCTGATGATGATGATGAATCTAGAGCTTGAAGTACTGTAATGTATTGTTTATTTGTTCGTAGCTGGTGAAAGGTAGCACCGGCGCGGGGCTCGGCCTCGGCGGGCTGGGCGCGCTGCGCGAGTCGCGCGGCGCCCCGCCCCCCGCCGCGCCGCGCCCGCCGCCGCGCGCGCCCCCCACGCCGCGCGCCGTCGAGCTCCTCACGGCGCGGCCCATCCTGCGCGACGAGCAGATATCCTCGCTCGACGACATGTCCAGGGACGCCGGCTGGGCGCAGCACGATGATATCGATTACGAGTGAGTGCCTCACCTGTTTCTGGTGGAGAGTTTTAAAATCACCCAAAATAGTAACCCAACTCTGTGAAGTGAGTTTGTACAGGTGGCCGACGGAGTTTTAGGTCGCCTGGAGGCCTCCGTCGTAGCTTCGACGTGCTCTTTAAAGCACCGAAGCGCTGTTGATGCGCATGCGGTCACCTATCCAAATTGAATAGGTGACCAAGTGTGGTCTCTCAGAACGTCCAATCACGCCACGAGCGCTTCAAGTTAGCGCGAAGTTACTTGATTTAAATGTTCTCTTGTTACAGCCAAAAACTAGACTTCTCAGATGGAGAAACATCGAATAGAAAAAATAATAACAGGGCCAGTATCGAAAGCGAGCGCGTAGAGAAGGTGGCCCGCGACGAGCCGGGCGACGAGGAGCAGCTGTGGGCCGAGCGCCGCCAGAAGCAGAGCAACGAGGTCGCGCAGGCCGTCGCGCGCGCCAGGCAACGCAAGGAGGAGGAGCAGCGTCGCCGAGAGTCGCGCGACCCGCCGCCATCTCACACCTCCAACAGAGACTTCCGCGACAGGAACGACAGGGACAGAGATCGCAACGACAACAGAGACAGGGAGCCCGAGAGGGAGCGCCTGGAGTCGCGGGACTCGCGCGATCGTATGGACGTGCGGGACCGCGACCGAAACGACAGGGACAAGGAGCGCAGCGACAACCGCGACCGAGACCGGGACAAGGACCGCTCGGACAACAGAGATCGCGATCGCAACGATAGGGAACGGTTCGACAACAGAGATCGGGACGGTAGAGACAATAGGGACGTCAGGGACCGTGAACGTGACCGCGATCGTGACAAGGAACCTCGGGACCGAGGCCGGAACGACAACAGAGACCGACCCGACTCGGATAAGGACACGCGGCAGGATATACGCGATAGAGACCGAGGGGACAACAGGGACCGCGCGGATCGCGAGCGGTTCGACAGAGAGCGAGATCGCGGTGACAGGGATCGCGACCGTGACAGAGATCGCGCGGACCGTGACCGCGGCGAGCGCGACCGATCCGACCGCGATCGCGACTTCCGCGATAACAGAGATCGCGACCGAGACCACGCGCGTGACCGCGACCAAAACAATCCCGCCTTCTCCAAGAGCTTCCAAGCGAACATACCTCCCCGCTTTTTGAAGCAGCAACAGAACAGGCAGCAGGACGACCAACATAACAAAGGCTGGGCCTTCTCCGGCAAGCCGGCCCCGCGCCGCCAAGAGCCGCCGCCGCCGCAGCCCTACAGCGCGCCGAGACACGCGCCTCATAACAACGGCCGCCGGTCCTATTCTAGGTTAGTACTGAACACTACATTGCTAATTTTAGTTACTTTAACATAATATTTTACTTATACTGAATTTAGTTTGTACAAGTATTTATAATAATAATAAATGTACAAGTATTTACGTTATGGTTATTCTTTGCAGAGATTTCTCGGACCGCGAAGACGATTTTAGAAGAGAGAAGGAAGGATCTGGGCCCCAGTGGCGTTCAGAGATGCAGGATTATGAAAAGTCAGGCAGAGAGTTGGATAGATCAAATTCGAAAGAATCATACAAAGATTTCAATGAGTACAAAGGGAAGAATGACACAGACAGAAAATCATCTTTGGAGCATGCTATTGAACAAAGCAACCGATCTGCAGCTGATAAACTCAGTGAAGTGTTTGAAAGAAAGAGCATAGGAATTGCTGAGCCATTTGTTGCACCTGAACCTGCTGCGATTCAAACACCAGAGAAAAGTATAACCCCTCCTGACAATGTTTCACAGCGAGAATCGACTGAAAAAGAAATAGGCAAAACATCCTGGGCAGATGTTGGTCAGGAAGACGCCAGCCCTGTAATGAAACAGCCTGAAAAAGTCTCGCCTCCAAGAGAGATTGAAGTGAAAAAAGATCTTATCGCGCCCAACTTTGAACCTAAACGCAACTCACAGCACCTTATTGCAGCCACCACTCCTCAAAATTTACTATCAAACAACACTACCTATGCAAATGCATTTCAAAATAAATTCAACAACATACCAAATATTCCAGCTTTAGGAGGCAACAATCAACAAATGTCTCAAAGTACTAGTTTGCCTATTTCTCTGCCGCAAACTAGCCAACCTCAATTGCAAACTGCCTTTGAACGCCACACCGCGCCCAAGCCAGCAATTTCATCATCAAATATAGCTGATTCATTTGCAGCCTCTCAAATGCAAAAACAACAACAACAGATATCCGAACAACTGGCGAAACTCAAGTATTCTCAACAATCTGAAAAAGATGCATCCGAATCTGTTTTAGTAGCACCTAAATCACAAGTAGATTCACAGAATATCACAATAAAAAATGTAGAAATAGCTGTGGAAGCCGTAAAGAACACACCAGACCTCACAAAGCGTCTGGTTGATGAGAAGAAACAAGAAGTATTGAGTGTTCATGAGCCAAGCAATATCAAAACTGCACCCAAGGAATCTGTCGAAAGGAAATCTAGTGGGTCTGGATCTGAAAAGAAGGGTAGAGGTTTCGGTGGTGGTGGCGGGGGAGCCGGCTTCGCTGTTTACAATAATAGAGGTTGGGGAGCGAGAGAATCTCGTGGGCGACGATCTCATCGCAGCTCGCGCTCCAATAATAGAGCTAGCGAGTCAGACGGCTCCACCGACGGGGCTCCTAACGCGGAACGTAAGGAGCGACGACGAGCGCCGCGCAGCCCTCGTGGACCCAAGAAAACCGATAGACCAGATGATGCCAACCGTCCTGCGCCGACTGAACAGGGGATACTCGCATCAGATGGATTGGAAAACAGAGAACCGTTTGCGCCGCGAGGACAGCCCTCCAGGCGCGGCCGGGGCGGATTCCAGGGCACCGCGCGCCCTCCCGCGCCCGCTAAGAGGGTCACCGGTTATGGTCCACCTAATACTAAAAGTCCTTTCAACCAAACCAACAGGGCTGCTAAAGAAAATGAAGAAGGCAAAGATAATTCTCAAATGGAAGATAAGAGCAAGGGCAGACCTCGTCCTGGTTCGCAGGCGACGGGCAGAGGTCGCGATAGAAGACCCAAGGGGCCGGGCCCCGTCAGTGGCGAAGATGAAAACTGGGAAACTACGTCTGAACATTCCGAAGGAGGCGGCGGACGTCGCCGATCCGTTCCAGGGAGACTTTCTCAAAAGGGTCCAGGAAGTCGTAATCAAAATAATAGGAATCAAAATAACCCGCGTAACAATAACCAGGGAGTCAAAAAAGACAACTTAGGCGATAACAAGACTGCTGATGTAACAGAGGCTATGACAGATCTTAAGATATCCACCGCCAAGAAAGATGACGAGGTCGCTGATGATGGTTTCCAAGAAGTGCGGAACAAGAAAAACTCCAAGGACACAAGAGGCCCACCTACAAAGGACGAAAACCAACAAGCTCAGAAGCAGCAACCTCGATCTCATTCCAATCAAGGTAACGGACGGAATGGATCATCCAGTAGGAACTCCAGCGACAAGTCCAACCCGCGTGGAGCGGCGCCAGTCGTCAATAAAAATGGACAGTACGACCCGCGGCCGCGCCAAGCCAACCTGGCGCCGCGGTTCGTGAAGCAGCGCCAGAAGCAGCAGCTGGGCATGGTGAGCGGCTACGGGCCGGACACGGGCGCGGCGCCCCCGCCGCCCGCCGTCAACGCTTGGGACAAACCCATCGCCCAAACTCTCCGCGGCAATATCGACGAACCTGTCGAGGTAGTCGCCAACAAATCCGCTCAGTCCAGTCAACGCAGCACGCCACTCGAAGCTCCGATTGAAATCAAGCCACTTGCGGCCGCTTGCGTTATACCCGCTGATAAATCGGAAGTCTTAGATGGAACTACACCACCGGTAGAGACTATTATATTCGAGAACACCAACTACAAATCTGCCCCATCTGAAGAAGCATTACAACAGAAGTATCAGATGAATCCTAACATAGCTAAACCTCCTCAGCCCGAGGAGATGCCTCCTGAAATGGAAGCGCATCCGTTGGCGTTCAACGGCGCCGACGTGAGGCGTCCTCGGTCCATTCAGGAACTTATCGGAGACAACGGCAGGCCCGTGAGCGACGGTGATGGATCACTCGGCCTGCAGATGTCCTTCGATACGACACAGAAAGCGGAAGATTCGTCCGACATGAAGCTCGATTTCGCTTTCGACTCCGATCTCGGTCAACTGACGGAAGAAAAATCGGCGAAGTCTCTAGGGATGCCGCGCGGTGTGCACATGAGCACTTCCAACACTATTTCCCCGTTGGCGGCAGATCTCAATTTAAAAATCGCCAGCGTAAAGAAAGTGTGGGAAATGCCCGCGGTCGCGGAGGGCTCGGAGGAGCTGCAGTTCGCCGGGTTCGAGGAGGCGAGCACGGAGACGGGCGCGCCGCCCAACGTGTGCAAGGTCAAGCCGACGCAGCAGCTGCAGTCGCCTCCGCCGCAGCACTACAACCACGTGGGCTACCAGGGCGGCTACGGCGGCCTGTCCGTGCCCTCGCCGCCCGCCATGCTCTTCAACTCGTCACAACAGTTGCTGGGCTCGTCGCAGCAGCTGCCGCAACAGGGCGGCCTGTACGGAGCTTTCCTCGATCAGAGTCGCGGCCAATTCGGAGGATTCCCCGGCACGCCGTACGGTGCCGGCTCCGGCGCCCCGTACAACTATCAGCCGCCGCCCGATATGTTCCAGAGCCTTCCGAACCAATACCGGATGGTGAGTTCATTAAAACTACATCAATGGTATTCTTAAATTTTCTGTAACAACAATACACTATAGTAATCGTTTATACAATTTTTAGGCGGCAACGGCCGGCGGAGGTGGTTTCGGGCAGTCCGGTCAACTCGGCAACAACCCGAGTACCGTGTTGATATCGAGCACATCCAACTCGCTCATGTCCGCTACCGTCAAACCCTCTACGCAGCAGATAGGCGCCATCGGTAAGTAACCATCGGCCATCATCATACTATAGGTATCGTAGAGCCAACGGTACAAAGTTTCCGGTTCGGTTTTGGCAAAGCTGTTTTTACGTTACGGCGTTCGTCACTCACAGTTGTCGTTGTGTGCGCAGGCAGCAAAGGCGGCGGCGTGGGAGGCGTCGGCGGCGTCGGCGGAGTGAGCGCGTACCAGCAGCAGTACCTGGGCTACTCGGGCCCCGACGGCGCGCCGTACTCGCTGGCCGGCCTGCTGCCCCGGCCCGCGCCGCCGCAGAGCTCCTACTACGCGCCCTACCAGCCGGCGAGCGCGCCCGCTCCCTCCTACCCGCTGCAGTTCACGCAGCAGCCGCAGTCCAACGCGTTCGGCTCGCAGTTCCTCTCCTCGCAGCTGCAGGTCGCCGCCGCCGTGCAGCAGATGCAGGTGAACGACACTCTCCAATATATAGCGTCTTCGACCGGATCGTCATCGTGAACTTTCCGATCTCACAAGACGGATGTTTCCATTGCAGCAGCAGTACCGCGCTCCGATGCAACAGCAGTACGCGCCGGCGCCGCCGCGGCCGGTGCCGCAGCAGCAGCTGAAGAGCCCGCTGCACGAGCACGCCAACGGGTTCGCGCCGCTGTGCGACTCCGCCTCGCCCACGCCCAAGCAGCAGCAGCAGCAGCAGAACAAGCAGCAGAAACCGCCGCACTCGCCGCCGCAGCACAAGTACCACGCGCCGCCGCCGCACCCCCCGCCGCCGCTCACCCCGCACCAGCACCACCAGCAGCAGGTAGGCGCGTCTCCTCGCCGCGCGCGCTGACCCCGGCCGGGAGGAGAGCGAGATAGTGACGCGGACGATCGGTTGTTGCAGATGGTGAGCGTCGGCGGCGGAGGCTCCGGCGCGCGGTGCGGCGGGGGCGGGGGCGGCGGCGCGCAGCGCGGCGGTCTCCCGGCGCCGCGCTACCCCGCGCCGATCCAGCGTCCGCACGCGCCCGCGATGCCGCTGTACCGGCACGCGCCGCCCGCGAGCGCGCCCGCCGTGCCGCGCCCGCACCCGCGCCACGCGCTCTACTACCAGCACCACCAGCGCAGTTAGTACTAGTGCACGTGCTACGTATGGCGGGGCCGCGCGCGCCCACCGACCCGCATGCGTCATTCATGTATTGTTGTACACAGACGGCGGCGGCGGCGGGGAGCGCGCGGCGGAGGTCTGCGAGCCGGCCCCCGGCCCGGAGGAGGGGGGCGAGCCGGCGGCGGCGGCGGGCGCCGGCGCTCCGCCCGACGCGCCGCACGCCCCCGCGACCGACCTCGAGGCGGAGTGAGCGCGCACGCGCACCCCGAGCCCGAGACCGAACCGCGCGCGACCGCTCGTATTCCCGTCGTCGGCGCTGTCTTTAGGTTTTTCGGTATTTAATTAAGACGTAAATTATGAAAGTGATTTAAGCTACTTAGATCGGGGCGCCGCCGCCGCACGCCGCCGCGGCGGCGCAGGCCGGCAGCTCCGCCTCTCGGTCCGGGCCGACGCGGGAGGCGTTCCGTTTGTTTGTAAATAGATCGCTCGGACGGACGACGTCCGGCTCCTTGACTGTTATGTTTAAGTATATTACGCGAACGGTCGTCGTCGGCCTCGCAGCGACCACCCGCGAGTCGCGAGCGCGCGCCTCCGTGACCGATGCTGCCTCGAAAACTCTCATTAGTGAATATATTATGTAGCGACGGTTTTGCAGAACGATGTCGATGCAATATTAATAAAATAATAAATGTAATTTGAAGCAGAATCAGACGAGTGGCGGTCGGTGCGTCCGCGTATCGATGAGCCACTCGCAAGATCGTTTCATGTATCATAATCAATTACTATATGCGAATAAATTAAATAATGACCAACAACTGTTTTTCATTCATAATTCCACCGATATATTTAAGTATGTAGGTACCTACCTAAAGTATTATTAAATGTTCAGTGCTATAAAGGCGCTACTTTACAGAATGAGATAATGATGAAAAGAGAAGCTAAAAGAGGACAAAACAAGGACTGAGCACAGAACAATTATCAATTATGTAATCCTGTCAGATGAACTGAGTTTGCCTCGCCAAAAGCTATAAAGCTGCGTATTACGCAGCTTTATAGCTTTTGGCGAGGCTTTTGGCGATACGCAGCGTATCCACTAGCTAGGTTAGTGGACCGCTCGACCCAAGGTTGCCTCTAGCTAGAGGCAGCCTTGGATCAAGCTGCTGCCTCGATTCCCGGCAGCGCTAGTGGAGACGCTGCTCAGCTCTGAGGCGCGTGCCTCTGAGTAATGGCGCGAGTGTGTCACTACACACTAGGTACCCGCCGCTAATTGGTGTCCAGCCAAAAATAATAGACATAGATGTAATAATAATAATAGACCTTATCAAAGTCATCTTTATGAACTACTGTTAAGGCCCTACATTGTGAGCGTGGGAACTTCTCATTCTACGCACACTTTGAAATTTTACACTCACACATCTGCAACTCGTAGCGTAGTACGCATGCACACTAACGTTTATTTCTCATTGCGCGTCATCGCTGTAGCATTTGTAAGCATGTCCTAGAAAATGCGCAATGTATGCCGCCGGCGTAAATGTGTTTGTTGCCTAAGGGTGGAGCCATAGTGTAAACGGGTTGACTATCCAATCCAAGTCGGTTGCACGGTTCGAATTGAGTACAATATTCGAACAGAACTACTATGTACCTATATAAATTGTAGCCGTACATTCGATATCTGTACCTACATTCAATCAATTTTGATTTATTAAACGATAGAATTATTATTAACTTAATGTTGGACCCAAGTAGTCTGAATAAATAAAATATATTATATTATTATTAATGTACCTACCTACCTACCTACGGGTTCGATTCCCACTCACGACAAACATTTGTGTGATGAACATAGATGTTTGTTCTGCGTCTGGGTGTTATAAAGTACACTGGCCTGCAAAACTAAGTACTTACTACACTTTTAAATTATTATTTTTTTCCAAAATATAGAAGTTACAGATTTAAAATAAAAAACGTTTCATAGCAAATTTAATCAGCTTTCTTTGAAACCATTGTACAAAATTAAACTCTTTCGATTCCTTTTTATTTCGAAAGTATATCTTGTGTATGTAGGTAGGTACATAAAAAGTTATTGCAATTTTAAAAGTGTGATACCTACTTAGTTTTGCAGGCCAGTGTATTCTATGTAGGTATGTATTTACAAAGAAAAGGTAAGTATATGAGTATTCTATCAGTATCTGGTTCCCATATTACAAGCTTTGCTTAGTTTGGGGCTAGATGGCGCTGTGTGAAATGTCCAGCAATATTACTTATTTATTACTTACCTACTTAGGTAGGTAAAAAATAAAAATCGGTCTAGCCGTAGGTACGTACTTGAGATATCGATCCGATTTTGATTTCGATCCTTAATTTCTATCCTTCATTTCGATTTTCTGAATTGTGAATTGTGAATGTGAATTGTGAATTGTGTATGTGAATTGTGAATGTGATTTGTGAATTATGAATGTGAATTGTGAATGTGAATTGTGAATGGTGAATTGTGAATTGTGAATTGTGAATTGTGAATTGTGAATGTGAATTGTGAATTGTGAATGTGAATTGTGAATGGTGAATTGTGAATTGTGAATTGTGAATTGTGAATTGTGAATGTGAATTGTGAATTGTGTATGTGAATATGAATTGTGAATTGTGAATGGTGAATTGTGAATTGTGAAATGTGAATTGTGAATTGTGAATGTGAATTGTGAATTGTGAATTGTGAAATTGTGAATGTGAATTGTGAATTGTGAATTGTGAATTGTGAATTGTGAATGTGAATATGAATTGTGAATTGTGAATGGTGAATTGTGAATTGTGAATTGTGAATGTGAATTGTGAATTGTGAATTGTGAATTGTGAATGTGAATTGTGAATTGTGAATTGTGAATTGTGAATGTAAATGTGAATTGTGAATTGTGAATATGAATTGTGAATGTAAATGTGAATTGAGAATATGAATTGTGAATTGTGAATGTGAATGTGAATGTGAATATGAATTGTGAATTGTGAATGTGAATTGTAAATGTGAATTGTGAATGTGAATTGTGAATGTGAATTGTGAATGGTGAATTGTGAATGTGAATTGTGAATGGTGAATTGTGAATTGTGAATTGTGAATTGTGAATTGTGAATGTGAATTGTGAATTGTGAATATGAATTGTGAATTGTGAATGGTGAATTGTGAATTGTGAAATGTGAATTGTCAATTGTGAATTGTGAATTGTGAATTGTGAATTGTGAATGTGAATATGAATTGTGAATTGTGAATGGTGAATTGTGAATTGTGAATGTGAATTGTGAATTGTGAATTGTGAATGTGAATTGTGAATTGTGAATTGTGAATTGTGAATTGTGAATGTAAATGTGAATTGTGAATTGTGAATATGAATTGTGAATTGTGAATTGTGAATTGTGAATTGTGAATGTGAATATGAATTGTGAATTGTGAATGGTGAATTGTGAATTGTGAATGTGAATTGTGAATTGTGAATTGTGAATGTGAATTGTGAATTGTGAATTGTGAATTGTGAATTGTGAATTGTGAATTGTGAATTGTGAATGTAAATGTGAATTGTGAATTGTGAATATGAATTGTGAATGTAAATGTGAATTGAGAATATGAATTGTGAATTGTGAATGTGAATATGAATTGTGAATTGTGAATTGTGAATTGTGAATTGTGAATTGTGAAATGTGAATTGTCAATTGTGAATTGTGAATTGTGAATTGTGAATGTGAATATGAATTGTGAATTGTGAATGGTGAATTGTGAATTGTGAATGTGAATTGTGAATTGTGAATTGTGAATGTGAATTGTGAATTGTGAATTGTGAATTGTGAATGTAAATGTGAATTGTGAATTGTGAATATGAATTGTGAATGTAAATGTGAATTGTGAATTGTGAATATGAATTGTGAATGTAAATGTGAATTGAGAATATGAATTGTGAATTGTGAATGTGAATATGAATTGTGAATTGTGAATTGTGAATTGTGAATTGTGAAATGTGAATTGTCAATTGTGAATTGTGAATTGTGAATTGTGAATGTGAATATGAATTGTGAATTGTGAATGGTGAATTGTGAATTGTGAATGTGAATTGTGAATTGTGAATTGTGAATGTGAATTGTGAATTGTGAATTGTGAATTGTGAATTGTGAATGTAAATGTGAATTGTGAATTGTGAATATGAATTGTGAATGTAAATGTGAATTGAGAATATGAATTGTGAATTGTGAATTGTGAATTGTGAATTGTGAATTGTGAAATGTGAATTGTCAATTGTGAATTGTGAATTGTGAATGTGAATATGAATTGTGAATTGTGAATGGTGAATTGTGAATTGTGAATGTGAATTGTGAATTGTGAATTGTGAATGTGAATTGTGAATTGTGAATTGTGAATGTAAATGTGAATTGTGAATTGTGAATATGAATTGTGAATGTAAATGTGAATTGAGAATATGAATTGTGAATTGTGAATGTGAATATGAATTGTGAATTGTGAATTGTGAATTGTGAATTGTGAATGTGAATTGTAAATGTGAATTGTGAATGTGAATTGTGAATTGTGAATGTGAATTGTGAATGGTGAATTGTGAATGTGAATTGTAAATGTGAATTGTGAATGTGAATTGTGAATTGTGAATGGTGAATTGTGAATGGTGAATTGTGAATGTGAATTGTAAATGTGAATTGTGAACGTGAATTGTGAATTGTGAATGTGAATTGTGAATGGCGAATTGTGAATTGTGAATTGTGAATGTGAATATGAATTGTGAATTGTGAATGGTGAATTGTGAATTGTGAATGTGAATTGTGAATTGTGAATTGTGAATGTGAATTGTGAATTGTGAATTGTGAATGTAAATGTGAATTGTGAATTGTGAATATGAATTGTGAATGTAAATGTGAATTGAGAATATGAATTGTGAATTGTGAATGTGAATATGAATTGTGAATTGTGAATTGTGAATTGTGAATTGTGAATGTGAATTGTAAATGTGAATTGTGAATGTGAATTGTGAATTGTGAATGTGAATTGTGAATGGTGAATTGTGAATGTGAATTGTAAATGTGAATTGTGAATGTGAATTGTGAATTGTGAATGGTGAATTGTGAATGGTGAATTGTGAATGTGAATTGTAAATGTGAATTGTGAACGTGAATTGTGAATTGTGAATGTGAATTGTGAATGGCGAATTGTGAATTGTGAATTGTGAATTTTGAATTGTGAATTCACATTCATAATTCACAAATCACATTCACAATTCACAATTCACATTCACAATTCACAATTCATATTCACATTCACAATTCACATTTACATTCACAATTCACAATTCATATTCACATTCACAATTCACAATTCACAACTCACATTCACAATTCACAATTCAGATTTACAATTCACATTCACAATTCACCATTCACAATTCACAATTCATATTCACATTCACAATTCACAATTCACAATTCACATTTACATTCACAATTCACATTCACAATTCACATTTACATTCACAATTCACAATTCATATTCACAATTCACATTCACAATTCACAATTCACAATTCACCATTCACAATTCACATTCACAATTCACATTCATAATTCACAAATCACATTCACAATTTACAATTCACATTCACAATTCACAATTCACAATTCATATTCACATTCACATTCACATTCACATTCACAATTCACAATTCACATTTACATTCACAATTCACAATTCACAATTCACAATTCACAATTCATATTCACATTCACAATTTACAATTCATATTCTCAATTCACATTTACATTCACAATTCATATTCACAATTCACAATTCACATTTACATTCACAATTCACAATTCACAATTCACAATTCACATTCACAATTCACAATTCACAATTCACATTCACAATTCACCATTCACCATTCACAATTCACATTCACAATTCACAATTCACAATTCACAATTCACAATTCACAATTCACAATTCACATTCACAATTCACAATTCACAATTCACAATTCACAATTCACAATTCACCATTCACAATTCACAATTCATATTCACATTCACAATTCACAATTCACAATTCACAATTCACAATTCACAATTCACATTCACAATTCACAATTCACAATTCACAATTCACAATTCACATTCACAATTCACAATTCACAATTCACAATTCACAATTCACCATTAGCAATTCACAATTCATATTCACATTCACAATTCACAATTCACAATTCACATTCACAATTCACAATTCACAATTCACAATTCACAATTCACAATTCACAATTCACAATTCACAATTCACAATTCACATTCACAATTCACAATTCACAATTCACCATTCACAAATCACATTCATAATTCACAAATCACATTCACAATTCACAGTTCACATTCACAATTCACAATTCACATTCAAATTCACAATTCACATTCACAATTCACAATTCACCATTCACAATTCACAATTCACAATTCACAATTCACAATTCACATTCAAATTCACAATTCACAATTCACAATTCACAATTCACAATTCACATTCACAATTCACAATTCACAATTCATAATTCACAATTCACAATTCACCATTCACAATTCACAATTTACAATTCACAATTCACAATTCACATTTACATTCACAATTCACAATTATATTCACAATTCACAATTCACAATTCACATTCACAATTCACATTCACAATTCACAATTCACAATTCACAATTCACCATTCACAATTCACATTCACAATTCACAATTCACAATTCACAATTCACCATTCACAATTCACAATTCATATTCACATTCACAATTCACAATTCACAATTTACAATTCACAATTCACAATTCACAATTCACAATTCACAATTCACAATTCACCATTCACAATTCACATTCACAATTCACAATTCACAATTCACATTCACAATTCACAATTCACAATTCACCATTCACATTCATAATTCACAAATCACATTCACAATTCACATACACAATTCACAATTCACAATTCACATTCACAATTCACATTTATATTCCCAATTCACAATTATATTCACAATTCACAATTCACATTCACAATTCACAATTCACAATTCACATTCACATTCACATTCACAATTCACATTCACATTCAGTAAATGTAAATGTAAGTTACCCATATCATTAAAAAGTTCCATGGAACAGGTCCTGACTCTATGATCAGATCAGCTAGCCGTCATCTTATTATTACATTGTGGTCGGAACTTCACAGATATGCTGAGTTCCGAGTTTCAACTCAATCGGCCTATTTACTGAGGAGTTCCGTTGAACAGCTCCTAACTTCATCATCAGATCAGCTCGATGTCACCATATTATTACATTGTAGTTGGAACTTGACAGATATGCCGAGTTTTAACTCAATCGACCTATTTACTGAGGAGTTCCGTTGAACAGCTCCTGACTCCATGATCAGATCAGCTCGCTGATACCATAATATTAAATTGTCTCCGAGAATATAAAAATGTGCAAAATTTTAGCTCAATCGGACATTTCACATCGGAAGTGGGTCAAAAACCCGCAAGATTTGACCCGAACAAACATTCATACATACATACTTACATTGCAAGTTAAATAAAAGCTTTTAAAATAGGTAAGTATTTCATAAAACTAAAAATACATCATACAAATTTGTGATTTTTGCGGAGACAGTCACGCCTCGCCCTAAAATGTGCGTGCGTATCCGCTCAGGATGGAAAACGGACATCCTCCCACCTCGGTATCCCCGACGACACTGATTTTATTCGCAAGTCAACATCCAATTTATACAGCGCAGAAAGCGGCTTTCGGTCCGTATCTACTTCATAGTAAAATGTATGGACGCAGGCGAACGATTTGCGTCGAAAAATAAATAGTTCTCAGATGTAGATTTCAACTTTACGATGAGATTTAATCAAAATCTAGCGCGGTGTTGCTCTTGTTCATACTTTTGTGTCTATCGTGAACAATAAAGATTTTTATAAACTCCAATGGGGATTTGTGAAAATTGGAACAAAAAAAGGTCGATTTCGGGATTTTTGAGAGAGTTTATCTATTGTTTTCTCGGAAATAAGTAACTATTTTGCAATTATCTCGCGGTGTTATTGTAGGCACATCTATTGAGCTACTACTTTTTTGTTTTTATGTAATACTATTCAGCCAAACTCTTAAACTTTTGGATCTTGCAAGTGCCTTTTGGTGCATTGTCAGGGTATTCTCCCTTAAGTGACGCATAGTGGCCTCGTCTCTGAAGATTATAGAGACGTGCACGCTGCGGTACGGCAAGGCTGTCCATTGTCGCCTTTGCTTTTCCTCTAGCTTTTTCGCTCTAGACGGGATTATGCTTCGCATGTATGAAAACGGCCGCCGCGGAATATAGTGGGGAATCTCCACTGTCTTGGAAGACTTGGATTATGCCGATGACCTATGTCCGCTGACGCTGAGTCATACACGAGCCGACATGCAAGCTAACCTCGATGATCTAACTAAGGGAAGAAACTGCAAAAATTGGGCTGAATGTCACTACCTACCTTCCCAGAAGGCCAAAAGAATGAGCAAGGAGAAAACGTCGTGTCAGAAACCGGAGTAACTGAAGATGACATTGCTTCTTCGAGCTTAGATATAGATATAGGACCATCGCTTCAAGGATTGCCAAGGCCCGAGCATGAAAACCAAAAGAACCAAATTATCGCGCCGGGTGCGCAGTACCTACTTGAAGATAATGCTATTCCAAGTCACGTTCCAAGTTCCATTCGAATCCGTTCAGCCGTTAGGTGATAGTAGCAAATATCATAACATTCGTAGTTCGCAATTCAATCAATACGCGGAGGCGGCGGCGCGACGGCGGGCGACGACCCTCTGCTCTTCCATCCATTTTGTGTCCCCTATGCTTGGTTTAGAATAAATTCACTTTGGCTTGTTGCCAAAATAGTTATAACACTTCTTGTTATTAACTTTGAGATAGGGATATAAGTAACAAAATATTGTTAAGAAATCTCCAATAGCAACTTGGAAATTATAAACAGAAGTGCGCGCGAATGTTGGAATTCATAACAATTAGGTACCTACATTATCTGGGAAATAAACATCCACCCATTGTTTTTCAAACATTTTACATTTTGTAAATGGACATTTTGAAGAGAATTGAAGAAATCATTAAAATTATCAAAATGTTTCAATGAACATAATACAGATAGGTAAGGTACCGCCGCGGCCGCACTCCCCCGCCCCGTGCCCTGATGCAAGACTTGCATCATGCAAAGCCACCACCGAATGTTACCGAACAAACCATCGCCATCGTAGCATTTAGATTTGATCAACCTTGTTGAAACTTTGCTAGAAAAGATAGATCTAGGGTTGGGAAAACTAATTATATGTGCTTTTCCTTACTCTAAGTTCTTAGGTGAAAAATTGAACCAGCAAGTTTTTAAAAATAACTTATTATTATATAACTTGACATGTCGTCATAGTGACGTTTTGTATTTAGATACTAATAATTTTATTAGTGATTTTGTTTTGACAAAAGGTACATTGTACCATAGTAAAAGTAGTAAATTGATAATTGCTAAATTGTTAGCATACAATATTTTTGATGGTGTTATAAGTAGTATAACACAATTACCTGACGAGCCTGTAGTTAGTAGTAGTACTAATAAAGGTAATCATGTATCAGGGACTGCGGGTCAACATTTAAACTGACCCCTTCGACAACGGGTAAGCTAGGACCTTTACATGTTGTACATCAGAACATGCAGGGCCTCCCCAGCAAATTACTAGAATTAGAGTTGTTTTTAAAACAATTTAATGTAGATGTTATGTGTGTGACTGAACACTGGATTTTAGATAATCAGTTGCTCCCTTATTTTGAACAATACAATGTCATAAGTTCATACAAACGTAAGAACGCCATCAGAGGCGGTTCTCTAATGATTGTTAAAAATCATTTAAAATGCAAGGAACGTAAAGATATTGTTAATCTCTCTATTGAGAGGACTATTGAGCTGTCGTGCGCTGAGCTGGAGCGACATATCGTTGTGTGTGTTTACCGGCCCCCTGACTCTGATTACAGGCTGTATGAGTCCACTATGGAAGAAGTTTTGCTCAAGATTTATACAAGTAGTAAAGTAGTAATAATATGTGGTGACTTTAATGTAGATATTATACTAGATTCGCTGTCTGAAAGGTTTATTGATCTGTTCAAAAGTTATAATTTAAGACATAACTTTAATGAACCGACTAGGGTGACTTCGACAACAGCCACATGTCTAGATAATGTTTTAGTAGTTGTGAACCAGTTAGCAAAGACTTAATTAAAAATGTTGGTTCTGATCATTATGGTCATAGTGTCAAATTTACTAATAATTGCATATTAAATAAACCCCATGAATTTACTTACCGTCCCATCACAGAGAGTCGGATTATTAAGTTTCAGGGTTGTGTAGAACACAAAATGTCACTTTTACCTTGTTTGGAAGACCCGAATGACCTCTTCACTAGTTTGTCTAATGTAGTTATTGAGGAGTATAAGAAAATATTTAAATTAAAGACATGCAAATCAAAGGCTTGTGCTAGTTTTGTAAACTGGGCAACACCAGGTATTTATAGAAGTAGGAATAAACTTTATGAACTTTATGCTACTAGAGAACTAATGCTTCACGACCCTTCACATAGCCTTTACATAAAGAATTATCCAAAAATATTCAAAAAAGTATGTCAGGCAGCTAAATCAATGTATTTAAAGAACAAAATTGAAACGGCACCTAATATAATTAAAGCCACTTGGAAAATGATTAGTAATGAGACAGGCAAATCAAGAAGTGGCCCCAAACAGATAAATTTAAATGTTAATGATAATTTATTAACTAAAAGTAATGAGGTTGCCAATGCATTTGATAGTTTTTTCTCTAATATACCTCATGTTGTGACCCAGTCACTAAATTCTTCCGTCTCTAACGCACTCACTCTTTTAGAATCTAGTGTTGATCGGTGTGAGAGTGAATGTATGTATGTATGTATGGGGACTCCCTTTTCCGCAATTAGACTCAAATGTGGTCCTTTTTGCGTGGGGATGATCTGGCTCACTAGATATGGAGCCAGCCTAGCTCCTCCCAGAAGCGCAGAAGATTCCTGGGGTCTTCGCAGGCCTCGAGGAGCGACCTCGGATTGCCGAGGATTTGCTGCCGTTGTGCTGCTACGCCCACGCATTCCAGGACTACGTGGGCTGCTGATTCTTCTTCGGTTAGACATCCTCTGCAGAGTGGGCTGTCCGTGATGCCGATGTTGTACAGATGTTTGTTGAGGGGGCAGTGTCCTGTCAGTGTCCCTATGATTATTTTGAGGTCTTTTCTATGGAGATTTATTAGGCGACGTGTCAGTCGTGGTGTAGCCGCTGGTACCGCTGCTCTGGACTGTCTGCAGTCCGTTGCCCGTATCCATCGATCGTTATGAAGGTTTTGGGTGTGTTGTCGTATCCAAGTGCGTAGCTGGGAGAACGGCAGGGGCAGGAATGGGGCTGGGCCTACCAATTGTGTTTCCGAGCCCCTCCTGGCTAGTTCATCTGCGGCGTCGTTTCCCAGTGATCCACTGTGTCCCTTGATCCATTGTAGAGTCACTCTGTTCTTTGCGGCGATACTCTCAAGGGCAAGGTGACATTCGTATATGAGCTTGGAGTTGCACTTTTGGCTCTCCAGTGCTCTGAGGGTTGCTGTGCTATCGGAGAGTATCCGTATGCTGTAGTCTTCTATCCCTCTCCGTTTGATAGCTGTGGCAGCTTCGGTTATGGCCACACATTCACATTGGAAAATGGAACTGTGTGCGCCTAGTGTCATTGATATGTTGATGTTGAGATCCAGGGAGTGTACTCCGGCGCCTGTTCCCTGGTTTGTTTTTGATCCGTCAGTATAGACCCGGACTTCGTTGTTACCTGACTGATCTCTTTGGTTTTCATGTGTCTGTATTTTGTAGTGTTTCTGGGATGTTGATTGTCTGGGGATCTTGTCACACGGGGCGCATATAAGCGGTTCGTGTGATGTGGCTCTATCCAGAATACATGCATGAGAGCTCATTGTAGTCCCCCATAGGCTCAAATGTTTGAGTCTGATAGCAGCCAGTGTCGCTTCCTGTTGTATATACAGGTCGAGTGGGATAAGGCCCAGAATGATCTCCATGGCCGCTGTCGGTGTTGTCCTCATGCAGCCAGTTATTGCAGAGCATGCTAGTCTCTGGAAGCGTTGTAGTTTGGTAATCGCAGTGTTGAGTTCAGTTCGTTTCCACCAAACAATAGCACGGGTACATATGAAAAGTCCGAAAACCGAAATGCCGATCCTTGAAATGCCGATGCTTAAAATAGCGAAATTCGATATGTAGAACGGTTGAAATGCAGAAAGCTTGAAAGATAGAAGTTTGTAAGGTCGAAAGCTAAAAGTCAGAATGCTCGAAATGCCGAAAGTTTCAATTGCCGAACGTTTACAAAGTAGAATGCTTAATAAGTATAAGTTCCAAATGCCGAATGACTAAAACATCGAAAATGATCGAAATAAGTACTTACATAAATTATTGTATTTTTAGTACTTTATTTCGTGGTAGTTTTTACGGGTGCGAAAGTAGTTTAGGTGTAAAGTAGCTAGATGGAAACGTGATAGTGAAACGACTTAAATACTTACAAAATTATTGTATTCTTAACCGAACTTAAAAAAATAAGGAGGAGGTTCTCAATTCGTCGGATTTTTTTTTTGTGTTTTTTGTGTACGTTCACCGGTTACTCGAAGACGCCTCGACCGATTTCAAAGATTCTTTTTTTGTTTGAAAGGGTACACTTTTCCAATGTTCCTTTTGATCATCAGGTCAGGATCTGATGATGGGATCTTGGAGAAATCGAGGTAACTCTTCATATTTTAAAGGCATACGCGATTCGGGAATTTTTTAAGAACTTGATAGGACTTTGCATGCGTAGCAGTACCTATATCTAGTAATAATCTAGCAATTTAGTAATATGATGGTAGTACGTAGATTTTTATTTTACTTATGTAATTCTGTATTGTTTATTAACTGAGCACGTTAATGTCTGTATTATTTTGACTTGCCAAAGTTATGCAATGTAACAGATGGCTAAATAAATGAATATCTGAATATCTGATATCAGTGACAATGCAATATGATGGTAACATTAAGCTGACCTGATGATGGAGTCAGAAGCTGTTCAACAGAACTCCTCAGTAAATAAGCCGATTTAGTTAAAACTCGGCATATCTGTCAAGTTCCGACTACAATGTAATAATATGGTCATAACAAGCTGATCTGAGGATGACATCAAGAGCTGTTCAACAGAACTCTTCAGTAAATAGTCCGATCGAGTTGAAACTTGGAACTCAGCGTATCGGTGAAGTTCCGACTACAATGTAATAATATGGTGACAGCTGCTGATATGATGGAGTCAGGACCTATTGTGTCAGAACTTCTCAGTGAATAACAGTGGAAGATCCATTTTTGGGTCTCCCTCCCCTTCCCTCTCCCTCCCCCTCCCCCTCTCCCTCCCCCTCTCCCTCCCCCTCTCCCTCCCCCTCTCCCTCCCCCTCTCCCTCCCCCTCTCCCTCCCCCTCTCCCTCACCCTCTCCCTCCCCCTCTCCCTCCCCCTCTCCCTCCCCCTCTCCCTCCCCCTCTCCCTCCCCCTCTCCCTCCCCCTCTCCCTCCCCATCTCCCTTCCCTTCTCCCTCCCCTTCTCCCTCCCCCTCTCCCTCCCCTCTCCCTCCCCCTATCCCTCTCCCTCCCCCTCTCCCTCCCCCTCTCCCTCCCCCTCTCCCTCCCCCTCTCCCTCCCCCTCTCCCTCCCCCTCTCCCTCCCCCTCCCCCTCCCCGTCTCCCCCCCCTCCCCCCCTCTCTCCCTCCCTCTCCCTCTCTCTCCCTCCCTTTCCCTCCCTCTCCCTCCCTCTCCCCCTCCCTCCCTCTCCCTCCCTCTTCCTCCCCCTCTCCCCCCCTCTCCCTCCCCCTCCCCCTCTCCCTCCCCCTCTCCCTCCCCCTCTCCCTCCCCCTCCCCTCAATCTAAATACAGGTGAAAGAATTTTTTAAATCAGAAAAGTAGTTTTTGAGATAACCTCCTACATACGAGTACAATACAAACACACTTTACCTCTTAATAATAATAAGTAAAGACAAAAAAAATCTTACATCTACATAATTATTTCGAGCATTACTGGTTTCAAGCTTTTATATTTCAAACATTCTAAATTTTGAGCGTCGGCATTTTAAGCTTCTATCTTTTAAGCTTCGGTATTTTGGCTTTCGGCATTTCGAGCATTCTGATTTTTAAGCATTCTACATTTAAAGCTTCTACATTTTAAGCATTCTTCTTTACGAGCATTCGCTATTTCAAGCATCGGCATTTCAAGGATCGGCATTTCGGTTTTCGGACTTTTCATATGTACCCAATAGCACCGTATGTCAGTGTTGGTCTTATTACAGCTGTATATAGCCATTTGGTTATTTTTGGTGTTAACCCCCATGTTTTTCCGAGCATTCTGTTGCATTGGAAGAAGATTATGCATGCTCTTTGTAGTTTGTAGTCAAGGTGTTTATTCCATAGCAATTTACTGTCCAGTATGACTCCGAGGTACTTGACTTCTTGTGTTAGTTTGAGCTCAGTGTTGAGAAGTTTGGGGAGTCTTAAGTTGCCCAGGTTTCTCTTTTGTGTAAACATTATGAGTTCAGTTTTGGTGGGGTTTACTGATAGTCCATGGCTGGTGCACCATGTTTCAACTATTTTTAAGGCTGTTTTCATTGTGTCGCATAGTGTACTCTCGAAACAGCCAGTCGCTAGGATGGCAAGATCGTCAGCGTAGCCTACGGTGACGAGTCCATTGCCATTAAGTTTGCGGATGAGTTCGTCGACTACTATGTTCCAGAGTAGGGGTGAGAGTACTCCGCCTTGGGGGCAGCCTCTTGCAACAATTCCTCTTGTCGTCTTGTTTACTGTTAGTTGTATTGCTCTATATTTGAGCATGTTGTTTATCCAGTCTGCTAGCGTTGGCGCGACCCCATACCTTTCTAGTGCCTGGTTTATGCTGCTAAATGTTGTTTTGTCAAACGCACCTTCGATATCTATGAATGCGCCTAGTGTAGATTGTTTTGCGGATAATCCACCTCCAATTCGGGAGACTACGCAATGGAGAGCGGATTCTGTCGATTTGCCTGGACTATAGGCGTGTTGGTTGGGGTGTAGCGGTTTGTGTAGGAGAGTGTTACCTCTGATTTCCTGATCACATAACCGCTCAAGGGTCTTAAGAAGGAACGACGTTAGACTGATTGGCCGGAATGATTTTGCCAGTGTATAGTCGCTCCTGCCTGGTTTTGGTAGAAATACTACCTTCACTTCCCTCCATTTCTTGGGTATGTAGCGATGTGCTATGCATCCTCTAAAAATGCTCACTAGGTGGTCGACTAGTAGCGCACTACACCATCTCAGCAGGCCTGGGAATATTCCGTCCAGTCCTGGTGATTTGAAGGGAAGGAAGCTATCGATTGCCCAGAGAACCTTTTCTCTGGTGACAATGTTTTGGGCTACGTTCCAGTCTTGGTTGTTTGCCGTCCTGTCGCTGTGCAACATCCACTCATGGGATGCTGATATTTGGCAGCCAGGAAAGTGAGTCGCCAGCAGTAGTTCGCTGGTTTCTTCGTCTGTTTTTGTGTAGGTGTTGTCGGGTTTTTTGAGGTGTCCGATTGTTCGTTCAGGGTCACTCGATAGAATGCCTTTTATTTTGGCGGCCTGGTTGGTGTTTTCAATGTTAGTGCAGAAACGCTTCCAGCATTCCAGCCTCCGTAAGCGTATTCGTTTTTTAAATGTTGCTTTTATCGTTTGGTACTTTTCCCAATCTCTGGTTTGTCTAGTGTTTATAGCTCTGTTGAAGGATTTCCTTACTTTGCATCGTAGTCTCTGCAGTTCGGGATTCCACCAACGACGGTTTGGTCCCCCTGTTGGTGTCGCGAGGGGGCAAGAGTGCTCATAGCTGTGGGTGAGAATGTTTGTTAGATTGTCTACGTATTTGTCGATGTCTAGTGCTTCTAGAGCGCTAGATGGTGCTCCTGCAGCTTCAAGAGCGGTTTCAACAAATTTAACGTATTTCTCTTTGTTAGTATTACGGGGTACACGTCTCGGAGTTGGCTTTGGGACATTAATGTTTACATTGAAACGTATCCATCTGTGGTCCGAACAAGAGGCTTCATCCGAGACGTGCCACTCCGTGACGTAGTTTTTGATTACCTCTGACGATAGGGTAAGGTCAATAATAGTCCGCGATCTAGAGGTGACGTACGTAGGTTCGGAGCCTACGTTGAGTAGTGTTAGATTAGTAGTGAAAAGATAGTTTACCAGCTCTTCTCCACGGGTGTTGGTGTCAGTGCTGCTCCACAGGGTATGGTGCGCGTTGGAGTCCGTACCGATAATGAGCTCAAGCTTCTCCCTCTCACAATACTCGACGAGTGATACTAACTCTGGCGGTGGTATGTCCTCGTCGCCGGGTAGGTAGGCAGATGCTAGGACGATATCGCACAGAGTTTCGTTAGGTCCTGTACGGACCTTAACTGCTGTAAGGTCTCTGTAACAGAATTCGGTTATTAGTGTTGTTTGGAGGTGTTGGGGGGTAATTATGCAAGTTCTGGGGTCGCTTACGGTGCTATTTGTAATAAGCTTCCAGCCAGTATTGCGGAGACCACATATCCTGCCTTCTCTGATCCACGGCTCCTGGATCAGGGCAATGGTCGCGGTGTTCTCCTCCAGCGTTCTGCGTAGGGAAGCCGTTGCAGCGATGCTGTGCTGGAGGTTGGTTTGCAGGAATTTAAAAGGTTTCCGACGCTCTAAGAGGGGAGGAGTTGAGACAGCTGTCGCTGCCCTCACTCCCCTCAACGTCGAGAAACAACTCCTCTTGTGTGCTTGTGGACGGAGCGTCGTTGGCTGTGTCCACTGTCATGGTTGGGACTGGCTCCGGATGAGCGGTCTCACTGTCAGGACTTTTGGGGGCCGGCCCTGGTTGGGCGGTGTCCTGAGCTTTGGCTGTTTTGAGTCCCTCCTCCAGGATCCTCACGTAAATGGATCCGAAGATCCACTTCAGACGCCGTTCTTGCCTCAGTAGTTTTTCAACGTCGGACTCTGGTATGCGTAGGAGCAGGTAGATTCCCGGCGTCTCCACTTCGACCTGCTTCTCCGCTTTGACGAGAGTCCATGATCCGACGTTTACTGTGGTGTTCTGAAGTGTTAATGCCCTACGGATGGTGTTGATTTCCATTTCGGTTTCGGGCACGAAGAGCCCGCACAGTATTCGCCGCTGGATGTCGGACTGTGGTCGGACTACTAATTTGGTGCCGGCTATTGGAGAGGCGATGTCTTCTATCGCGCTACGTAGCCATTGCAGCGCGGTGTCATTTTCGCACCACATTTTTAGGGTGCCTTCACTGTGGTGTGCCTTACCGCGGAAGCCGACTTTGCCCATGTGCGCGGAGGTTGCGGGGTTGAAGAGAGCGGCTAGAAACTTCGCCTTCAGGCACGCATTGAGCCCGTTGGCCTGGTCCGCCGTGAGGTCATGTAAGGGTTCCGCCATGACGGCGACGCATAGGTCGTTGGCTTTGAACGTCGCTGCCGCCGCCGCATATGTGCCCTTCGTTTGGCTGGATCCCGCCCTCGGACGTTTCTGATCGCCAGTAGGCGTGGTTGAGTCGTCCGGTCGCGATCTCTTCGCAGTCGTTGGTTGTGTCGGCGGTGTGGTCTTCCGCTGTTTGGCTAGCCTGCCCGCGCGTTTACCCCTCGGCTTAGAGTGACGGCGGGGTTGGTCACTTTCGCTCGTCGCTGGGGGCGCTGTATGCGCCGCCTGCGCCTGGGTCCGTTCAGCTTGACCAGTGGTCTGGCTTACTTGGGCCGAGGATTTCACCCCCGGGGGGGGGCGTCCTCCTCCGTCCGTGACCTTCCGCACTTCCGTACTCTTTGCCTGGGTATCCGCCTTGGCACGCTGCTTCCTCCTCTTGTTCTTGTTGCCAGCTCGTGGGGCAACCATGGACCATGGAGTTTCAGCTGTTCCCTCTGAGATGACGTCCTTGAGGGACCCCATCTCGATTGTGTCGACAGGCACGTCCGATGACCTAGAAGATGCGCCGGTGGAAGCAGCCAATCCCGCACCAGCCGCAGTCCGGGAAGACGCAGCTTGGTGCAGTTTTGGCGCATTCGTGGGCGCGGGCGTAATGCCAGATGGCGCTCCTAGCGGTGCTGCCATCGATTTAGGGGATGGCGCGTTTGCTGCCTGGGTTTTATCTGTAAGTGAGATTAATGGATCCATAGTATCTGTTAGTTTATAATTCATCCTCGGAGACTCTCCACCCGCCACGGAGCCCTCAACGGGGACGTCACGCGCTCAGCGCGTGATCGTCAGAGTTGTCCCTCGGATATAGAACCCACACCCCGTGAGTCGGACGAGACTGAGCGCTGCGAAGTATGCTAGGGGGTCACTTACCTCCTAACCACCGCGCCTCGCCGTCTGCCCTCCCTCGGTTAGGGGATCTCGCCGGCGATCCTCGGACGGTGTTCGCCACAGCCGATTGACCCGGGTTGGCTAGTCCCAGGCCGCCCGTGTAAAGAGAAATCCGGACCAAAGCAGCGTGTTGAAGCGTAGCGGGCAACGTACCCAGGCCCGCTACGTTCTCAGCTACCAGGACTCCTTCATCCCCCCGTACGGGTCCCCGCGCACGGCACAAACACGCGGGAGGCCATTACTATCCACCAATCTGCTGTGATGGTGGACCCGCCGGAACATGACCCCAGCATCCCAGGCGGTTTTCGCCTGGTGGTTTCAGTTACGTCTATTTCTGATGGAATTAGACCAATAACAGGGGACAACCACGTGAAGGATAACTCACCAGACTTGTCCTAGGGATCGGCGACTGCTGCGCTACTCTCTCCTGGAACCATCTGCACCTTGCCCGCCTTGAAGAGGCTGACAAGGTAGGCCTGTATCTATACTATGCAAGCGGCTATCCTAGGTAAGCAGGGATGCAAAACGGCAAGCTAGATTGCAACTATTAAAGCATAGACACAAACCCCCCCCGTGTGTGTGTGAGAGTGAATTTAAGTTTAATTATATTAACGCAGACGATATTGTCAAAACATTTAAAACTCTTAATATAAAGAATACTGAGGATTTGTGGGGGATATCAACAAAGATATTAGCTTCTATTGTTTGTGATATCGCCCCATGTCTAGCATATATCTTTAACAGATGTGTTGACGAGGAAGTTTTTCCTGATCTAATGAAGTTTAGTAAACTTATTCCTTTGTATAAATCTGGCAATAAAACCGATCCCGCTAATTGTAGACCAATTTCGGTTCTGCCTGCGCTAAGTAAAATTTTTGAAAAATTAATCCTTAATCAAATGCTTTCCTATTTTAATCTTAACGGACTTTTTCATATGCATCAATTTGGATTTACCAAAGGTCGATCAACAACCGATGCTGGTACATTAGGTACTTCTAAAGCACATTTATGATGCCTTTGAAAAATCACAAGATGTTATCGGAGTATTCTGCGATCTGTCGAAAGCATTTGACTGTGTATGTCATGCGACTTTGATTTCCAAGTTAAAATATTATGGCGTCAACAATCGAGCTATTGACCTTGTTCAATCTTATCTTTCCAATAGAGTCCTTAAAGTTGAAGTAGGAGGTGAAAGGTCGTCAGGGTCTATCATTGATATGGGTGTGCCTCAGGGCTCGATATTAGGTCCTTTCTTATTTCTAGTATATATTAATGATCTCCCTTATTTCGTAAATGAAATGTGCGACATTGTTCTTTTTGCTGATGATACCTCTTTGGTTTTTAAAGTTGATAGGTCCAAAGATAACTATGATGCTGTTAATGCGTCTCTATCCTTAGTCTTAAACTGGTTCACTTCTAATAATCTTTTGCTTAACGCGAAAAAAACTAAATGTATTAAATTCACATTGCCTAATGTAGTTCAGAGACCTACAAAAATTGAATTAAATGGAGTTGCACTTAATCTTGTAGATTCAACTATTTTCTTAGGTCTAACAATTGATTCCAACGTGCAATGGGGTCCTCATATTGATACACTTGCAGATAGACTTAGCTCCGCTGCTTACGCTGTTCGAACGATCAGGCGACTGACTGATGAAGCAACGGCTAAGTTAGTATATTTTAGCTACTTCCATAGTGTGATGTCTTATGGTATCTTTCTTTGGGGACAAGCAGCAGATATTCAAACTGTTTTGGTTTTGCAAAAGAGAGCGATCCGTGCTATTTACAAATTAAAACCACGGGACTCGCTGAGAGAACGTTTTAAAGAAATTAATATTCTCAGTCTTTTCGCAATATATTTATGAAAACTTATTGCACACTCACAAATATATAACCAACTTTAAGAAAAAAAGAGAAGTGCATAATATTAACACTAGAAATAAGAATAAACTATGTGTGCCTAAAGAACGTTGCGACATTTTGGGCCCCCCTGTCCAACAGTGATGAAACATATGTCATATGAAAGCTCTTGGAGTGTACTTTATTTCATTCTATTACAGCTAAGTTCAAATCGAGCGCGAAAATGGTGTTTTGGTGCAAAAATGGCGCGATAATGGTGGTTTCTTGAACGAAACTAGAAAGCTGAAACTTGGAATGTAGCTTTCTTTTCTAGTAAAACCACCCACTAAAGCATTTTATTTTCGAATTTCAACCCCTAAAGGGGTGAAAAGTAGTGAAAACGTTTGTATGAAACTTTTTAACGCGTAGTATGATTTGCTTGAAACTCGGTTCGCATACTCAAAATGCAAAATAAATGGACACATATTTCAGGATTATTCAAAACAACCCTTAAAAAGGAGTGAAATGGGGTGTCAAAGTTTTTATGGGTACTTTTTAATAGGTAGTGGGATTTGCTTGAATCTGGGTTTGAATACTATTGATGACAAATAAATGAACACATATTTCAGGATTTTTCGAAACAACCCTTAAAAAGGGGTAAAATGGGGTGTCAGAGTTTGTATTGAAACTTTTTAAAGGGCTGTGCGATTGGCTTGAGACTCAGTTTGTTTAGTATAAATGCAAAATAAATGGACATGTATTTCAGGACTTTTCGAAACAACCCTTAAAAAGGGGTGAAATGGTGTGTCGAAGTTTGTGCTGGAACTTTTTAAGGACAGGGGCTCGATTCCGGTACCGAACTTTTTATCAACCTCAACCAAAACCTCAACTAAAGCGACTGTTTCCATGACTACTAATAACAAACGACTCAGTTGTGGTGAGGTTTTGAACTTTGGCAGTACAAATTTTTGAAAAGCTATTCTACTATTTCACCAAATGGCTGACATTTAAGAGTTCGAACCAAAACCAAAGCGGTTGTCATTTAATAGAATACAGGCCCAGGGCAGGCAAGTACCGGCGTCATTTGCGTACACTTCGCCACCGGCTACCCGGCACTGGTTACCCGGTCCTTTGGTCCATTTTCGTAACTATTTTTTTTTTTTCACTGATTCTTAACTGGTTATTAATCGATCGAGCGAGCGAAGCGAGCGAAGATCTTAGTGGCAAGTTAGGCGATTTTGCTTTGTATGTTTGTATGTTTGTATGTTTCATTTTTATGTTCTCGCATAACTATCGAACCGCTAATCCAATCTGTATGAAACTTGATAGGTCAATAGGTAGTGCTATGGAAATTTGCTGTGGAGCGTATGAGCGTAATCGATGAAGGGGTTGTAAAGATATGGGGTTCCCAAGGGGGTAAATTTTTTTCAAAGTTACCCAAATATATTGAGTGGGGTGTCATACGAAAGGGCTTATTTTGTACATTCCAAAATGGTTTTTATTTTTAATCTAGGATGTATAGTTTTTGAAATACGACCAAAGAACAAAAACTACGAAACCAGAGCTGCAAGAGCTCCCGTTTCATAGAGTTTCGATGTCTTCGTAGCTCATTGACTGGTCGGTCTTAAAAAGAGAGTGGCATCGTTGCGGTTTGGTTTGCAATGATTTTAGATGCTACTTGATTTATTTTCATGATAAAAAAATTTTTGATAAAGAATGAAAATAATTGGGGTAAAAAAAGTTAAATAAACAAATATATTGAGTGGGGTGTCAAATGAAAGGTCTTATTTTGTACATTCCAAAATAGTTATTATTTTCATTCTAGGACGTATACTTTAGAAATACGACGAGAATTCATAAATATGAAATAAGTAAATGAAAAATTAGACACGACATTATTGTATTGCATGCATGCTAGTATTTTTTACCATGAAGAGCTAGCGTAATAGGCATACTCGGCAGTAGTAGCACTTGAAATTATAGGAGTAGTCAGAAGAAAGTCCAAATGTAAGCCATCTACGGTGCGCGAGATCTCAGTTCGGGGCGAACTACTAGTAACTATAATAACTATAATTATATTGGTACATTTAGTACCTACTGATAGATACAGTTCAACATCGACATCATAATATCAATCGTCCTAAATGTTATAAAAAGAAGAAAAGAAGCATCCCTTTTTGTAGCTAGATCACAGTTACGAAAATAGAAAACAAGCAATTTATTCAAAAATAAAAAAACCCGGCTGAACTGAAAAGTTGGAAACAGCATTATCTTATCAATCACAAAACAAAATTAAATTACAATTTTATTATTATGTAGTATCTAGGGTTCGATGCCGTGCGCATTTTCCTAAACGTTGTTGTCACAGTTGACACACAGATGGCTCTGTGAGTACCTAAATTAAATGCGTAAGTTATTTCTTAAATATGAGATATCTCCTAAATGGCTGAACCAATTTGCAGTTTATTTCTAAACGTTGCGTGTGACTAAATAGAAAGTTTTAGTATGCGTTTTGGTTAGCAATTCTATTTAGGGCGAAAAATAGATTTTCAAAAATTTTGAGACTCGATTTAGTCTTCGAAGATGTCATGTTAGATTTTTAAAAAAATTATATTTGATATCAGTCCACCAACCTCTTGATTTTGACATGAATTTTGATATGATAGCGTGATTTTCATTTTGAAAATTCACACATTGTTGCATTTTTTAGCCGCACTATTTGATTTATCGAAATAAAAAGTATCCTAGAGCACAATCGAGATGGAGACGATTCTAACGATACCTCATTCATCAAAATCCATCCAGCCGTTTAGGAGAAACGTGGTAATAAAGAATATTACTTACATACGAACGAACGAACCCACATACATAGAAACGCGCGATCTACATAACCCGGGTGACTTGACAGTCAGCCGGGTTCCATTTTCGTAGCTAGTTACGAAAAATGAAAAAAAAAACATCCTTTTTCGTCACTGGTTACCAAAACATGAAAAAAAATTCGTGGCTATGAAACATGGTTACGTACATGGAATAATTATCCCTTTTTAATAACCAGTTAAGAATCAGTGAAAAAAAAAAAATAGTTACGAAAATGGACCAAAGGACCGGGTAACCAGTGCCGGGTAGCCGGTGGCGAAGTGTACGCAAATGACGCCGGTACTTGCCTGCCCTGTCCTTAAAAAGTTCCAGCACAAACTTCGACACACCATTTCACCCCTTTTTAAGGGTTGTTTCGAAAAGTCCTGAAATACATGTCCATTTATTTTGCATTTATACTAAACAAACTGAGTCTCAAGCCAATCGCACAGCCCTTTAAAAAGTTTCAATACAAACTCTGACACCCCATTTTACCCCTTTTTAAGGGTTGTTTCGAAAAATCCTGAATGTATACCAAAAATACAAATAAAAATACGCCACAAGATAAAAAAATCCTGGCTTACCACCGGAATACAAAAATCATGCCAACATAAAAGACTACTAAAAATATTGACAACACAAATTAATAACCCAATCTTAAACGAACACTATAAACAATATGAAAAAACTCTAAAAAGAACAGTTACAATTTCTAAAAAATTACAAAATATAAAAAAAATGGAAAAATCTGATAATATTGTAAAAACGATGTGGCATTTAGTCAAAAAAGTAACGAATAAATTACCAAATAAAAACAGGAAAAATATAAAAATGTTAATCAATAATAAAGTAACGGAAGAACCTACAGATATAGTTAATTCATTTAATAACTTTTTTGCTTCAGTTGGAAATTGTACATCTAGTGTGACTAGCTCTCCCCCAATAGGCCAACCGGTAATAAACCCCTCAGAAAACTCAATGTTTTTACAGCCGGTGACCACAAAAGAAGTCTTCGAAATAATTCGAAATTTAAAAAACAAACGAAGTTTTGGATATGATGAACTACCACCTTTACTCATAAAAAAATGTGCAAAAGAATTATCACCACCCTTATCATTCTTAATAAACCAGTCATTCGCAGAAGGGAGAGTCCCTGATGCACTAAAACTGTCAATAGTAAAACCCCTTCACAAAAACGGAGATAAAAAAGACTTTAATAATTATCGGCCAATAGCTCTACTACCAACTTTTTCAAAAATATTTGAAAGTGCAATGTCTAAACGCCTCTATTCATTCTGTGAAAAATTTAATTTATTTAATGAGTGTCAAAATGGCTTTAGGAAAAATCGCTCTACATCACTTGCTGTCTATAAATATATATCTGAAATACTTAATATAATAAATGAAAAACAATATGCTATAGGAATATTATTGGATATGAGCAAAGCATATGATAGAGTCACTTATAAAATATTATTGGATAAGTTATACGGAATAGGAGTACGCGGTCTAGCCCATGATTGGTTTGTGTCATATCTAACAAATCGAGTTCAACAAGTAGAAATAGAATACTTTAATGATACAACAGGAGAAATTAATAAAATCAGATCTCATCAAATTAATATAACCCAGTCAATACCACAAGGTAGTGTGCTTGGATGTGTATTATTCTTAATTTACATAAACGATTTGCCAAATATAATAAATAGTCACTGTACCCTTTTCGCTGATGACATATCAGTAGTAATTCCATTTAAAAATATTGTTAACAACAACCTAAATGAACATCTGGATAACATATTATCAAAAATAGTTAAATGGCTGCTAGACCACAATCTTCAAGTAAATTTTAAAAAAACAAAAATTTTACAGTTTAAACCTTATCAAAAACAATCTCTACAAATTGACTACACTTTTCAAAACACAAAACTAGAATCCGTAAAACACTACTCTTTACTAGGAATAAACATAGACTGTAGTATAAACTGGAAGGAACATATAAATAAAGTTGTATCTAAACTGTCTAGATTCACACATGCATTGTTTGAGTTAAAAAAGAATACCAATAAAAGAACTGCTATCTGTGCATATTACGCATATGCGCATGCTTGGTTACACTATGGAATAGTCCTTTGGGGTAACAGTACAGATCATAATAAACTATTTTTGTTGCAAAAAAGATGTATAAGAATTATTCAAAACTTGGACGTAATGGAAAGTTGTAGACCTCATTTCAAAAAAGAAAAAATTCTAACCCTTACTTGCATTTACATACTTGAAACTAGTATTTTTGTAAAAAATAACATGCACTTTTTTCCACAATACTCACGACCTCCAAACCTCAGGCCACGAAACAGACTAGCGCGACCGAACTCTACCCTTCAAATTATACATTCCGGACCTTATGCAATGTGTGTAAAAATTTATAATAATCTCCCCAGTAATATTAAAGATGAAAATAGGCCTAAAAAATTTAAAAATACTTTAAAAGCATATCTCATAGACAACAGTTTTTATTCTTTGCATGAGTTTTTGGGCAATACATGGTCATGAAGACCCTAAAGTTAGTTTAAGTTTAAAGTTAAAGTTTATTGTTTAGGTCATAAAGACCCTAAAGCTAGTTTAAGTTTAAAGTTAAAGTAAGTTTAAAGTTAGTTTGAATTGCATGAACATCTTTGTTACCTACTTAGTAGGTGGGTATTTATGTAGATTTAAAATTTAAAATAGATTAAGTAGATTTGAAAAATACTTTTATATCTATCTGTAGGTATTTAGTATTAATGCGCCTCTTATGGCAAACAACATTGCGGCGCCCTTACAGGGTTTATGTTTGAAACTTTCAATGTAACATTAACACCATAATGTAAACAACATAAGTGCAATAAATAATTTGACTTTGACTTTGACTTTTATATGTGTTCATTTATTTGTCATCAATAGTATTCAAACCCAGATTCAAGCAAATCCCACTACCTATTAAAAAGTACCCATAAAAACTTTGACACCCCATTTCACTCCTTTTTAAGGGTTGTTTTGAATAATCCTGAAATATGTGTCCATTTACTTTGCATTTTGAGTATGCGAACCGAGTTTCAAGCAAATCATACTACGCGTTAAAAAGTTTCATACAAACGTTTTCACTACTTTTCACCCCTTTAGGGGTTGAAATTCGAAAATAAAATGCTTTAGTGGGTGGTTTTACTAGAAAAGAAAGCTACATTCCAAGTTTCAGCTTTCTAGTTTCGTTCAAGAAACGACCATTATCGCGCCATTTTTGCACCAAAACACCATTTTCGCGCTCGATTTGAACTTAGCTGTAATAGAATGAAATAAAGTACACTCCAAGAGCTTTCATATGACATATGTTTCATCGCTGTTGGACGAAGCGGGTCCAGTGTTCAAGCAATTATGCCCATGGTTCTTTAGACTAGAAAAAGTAAATGGTTCTTTTATGGGAAATACTGTACTCTTTTATAATAAACTTCCAGAAAACGCAACAAAACTTCCCATTCGCAGATTTAAAACATACATAAAGAATAGGTAATCTTGTTAAGAAAGCGTACTATTCTCTTGATAATTATATTAATGATAAAGTCGCGTGGCCTGATGTCGCTCTGCCCCTCGACAGCTGATGTGTACTGTGCAATGTCTTTACTATCTTGCTTAGTTTTATAATTATTTTCAAGTAGGTAACTGCTAAGGTACTACCTAAGTTAGCCAAGTGTAGCGTGTGATGCCGGGCGAATTTTTGTTGAGGTATTAATCCTCCTTTTTTTCTTTTGACGACTTTGACGAGACTCACATTGTTCGACTGGCTCCACACTGGAGCTTGACTATTTAGATTTTAAGCGGATGGATCACCGAAAAGAAAGCTAGGCCCCATACCGTGTTTGTTGCCCTGATTCTTCACGGTATTGGTCGCGAAAGAACAGGAGTAGAATCACCTAACTCTTAAGACGATTCAAAGTGGTCATAACGGTCCTACTGAATAAATGATATTTGATTTTGATTTTGATTTTGTAGGAATTTGTTAAAAATTATTGTCTATTCGTGGTCAATAGTTCTGCAAAGCCATCACAACATTAAAGATAAGTACCTACCTACTTAGTTGCTTTAGATCGGGTCAAAATTTGTTGAAAATTATTATATAGATTCATGAAGGGTCAACAGCCAGACAGGGGTGCAATGTCAGTTCTTTGTTCATCGGCAGACTGGTCGTTTACCTCGAACAGTCTACTCTAGATCTTTACTGTATAGGTAGGTATTAAGTAAGAAAAATAAACAAACAATATAAGTAGGTACTTACCTTTAATAACTTTATATAGGTACCTACAAACTTACCTACGGTAATCCCATCCACCCCATAAGTTTCTATTTTCCTTATTTCTACTGACCAAAAAGATGTCCCGTGTTTCCCCGATTGAAAAGTAAGTAGGTACCTAAGGAATTTCGTGTAGGTAAATATTCAAGATCGTTGTTAGTATTTTAATTTAGTTTCTCAGTTAGTTATCCAGTATTATTAGGAAATAAGTTACATGAGACTTTATCAATAATGCTAATCGTTTACTAGACGAGGGATACTAAGCGGTACGGAGTTTCACTTGCAGACAATGCAGAAGCCTTGTTGTTATGTGCCTGGTACCTGCGGGACTTAGGTAGGTATCAGATAGTGGGAAGGGTAGGTAGGGGTAGTATATATGGGTATTCCAGTTTCCGATTATAGTCGTATTGCTCATTATACGGACTAAAAATATATGAAAAATTACATTTGTTCCTTCAATTTTAGTCCGATTTTAGTCCGTATAATGAGCAATACGACTATAGGTACCTACTGTTATTAAATTCCTAGACTAGATAACGTTTTGACTAGTTTAAAAAGTGGGTACCTAGGTATCTACCTACTTAAATATTAATAAATTAACTAGTTTAGTCTGCATTTGGTAACAGGAAGAGGTGTTGACGACTGCCTCGTACGTACACTCACAAAGGATCTAGCTAGGCATACGCGAAGTTATTTCGCTGTGCAGTAGAACATTTTGTATGAAAAAGCTGTAGCTTTTTCATACAAAATTTTCGCATCGAAATGGCTAACTTCACGAATGCCTAGATCCATTGTGCGTATTGTACGTACATAAGTACAGGCGAGCAGACAAAGAGAATTCATGTTTTGTCCGAGACGCCGACACAACAATTAACAATAATTAGTGAATCACGATCGCGCGCGCTTCGTGGTCGGACGGACGTCGTCGTACTCCGCCGTGCAGTCAGTCAGTCAGTTCAGCTTATTTCGCGGCGCTGTTCACACTACACTCGCTCTACTACTGCAATAAACACGTGAAACTTTCACTTTATTACTAGTAAACAAACTAATATTAGGAAACGGACGACTTTTACGCAAAGTGCTTCAGCAACATGCACTAAGAGATTAAATTAGATTGTTTTGCTTGTGATTTTAGTGTCGAAATTAGTGGAATTCAAACGAGACTATTATTTTGGGTGTCTAATGTACCATTCTTGATGTGCCATATTGTGCAGTGATTAGCCACACGTCTCGTTACTCATTGCATTTGTGAGTGTCTTGCGAGATGGGGAAAGATTACGGTGAGTTTTACTTTCCTTTCTTGATGCTTTTATTTTATTCTGACCAAGATACAATCAACGGGGGAAAGAGCTACTTAGCAGGAAGGTTGTCCACTATATACAACCGTACAAACCACTGACATTACATAGGTAAGTAGGTACCTATATTCTTTATTTTGTTGTAGAGAAAGTACTACTATGCTTGTAGGTACTATGCATTATTTTTCATAACAGAGAGAGGTAAGTACCTACCTACCTAGGTACCATGAATATATCAAGTTTACTTTGTTCAACTGGTAAGTACCTACGATAAAGTATAAAAAACAAATACTTAGGAAGGTCGATCTACCTTCATTTATGAGATAACTAATTAAAAGTTAAAACGTTATGATGCCTAGTAGAAATTTCTTCCTTATACCTATTTTCTTATCTAAACCACAACAATGGGGAAAACCAGGTTGATAAATGTCGCCAAGTCCATTTTAAACCGTTGACTCACTAGGTACCTACTTAGCTGACCATTGAGCAATGACACTTGTAACGAGGCAGGATAGAAATAATTCCCACAACTCCCGCAGAGCGCATTTGAGACCACAGGATAGATTCAAAGTCCTATAAAAAATCTGTGACAGTTTTATTACCAACGATGTCCAGCACCTATGCATTCTTTACAAAAATGGCAAATAACTCGTCCGCTTTATTATAAGTATTTATGTATTGGTAGTTAAGTAGGTAATTATAAAATAATATTAAAAATACTAATACGGGTAAGTAAGTCAGAATACTAATGAGCTTCCAGTATAAATAAAATTATACTGCGCTTCCAGTCCTCTAGATTAGTTGTTTTCTTATTTATATTACTACTTGTAGTATCGCATAGTTACTACCACTCTGCACTAAGTTGAGAATTCAGACTTTTTTTTTTTTTTTTTTTTTGTGGGTACCTGTCTACCCCGCTCGGTAATCGGCCATCTTTATTCATTCGCATTTTAGTGCTCAAGCCACTCGCACTTCTCGCTCGTTATTTTCGCGTATATTTTCGAAAGTGTTTTTTATTTTACGTTTTATTTAAAAAATGAAGTGTTAACTGTGTTGTGCTCCAAGGAATTTTCCAAGGATCAAGGATGGGAAACTACGTCGATGTGACGACGTCGGGTACATTGGACCTGATTTTTACCAAATCACAAATCACGACATTGTGAGGATAGCGGTGCCAGCGGTACAGGTGATTACCTACCTATAATTTTTTACGTGTTTACGTAATGTAATAAATGCAATCTGAGCTGCCAGTAGACAGACCTACCTATAATTTTTTACGTGTTTACGTAATGTAATAAATGCAATCTGAGCTGCCATTGGGCTACCTCGCCGCATAGAAATAAATGCAATCTGAGCTGCCATTGGGGCTACCTCGCCGCATAGACACACGGTTGGCGTTCTTTCCGCTGGGGATCGTAACCTAACCTTTTGTAAACAGATAACCCTCGTTATCAAATTATACCTACATGTATTTACGTGCAATATTTTACTTACCAATGCAAATTACCTAAGTACCTACCTACTGAGATGGTTTATACATAATCGCCGCATAAACTTACGGTTGACGTTCTTTCCCCTGGGGACTGCAACATAACTTTTTACAAACAATCATTAGCCTATTTGGACTACAGGCAGTGGAACAGGTGTTTACCTTTCGGATCAGTAATTGGGGCTGTTTCGCCGCATGGACTTACGGTTGGCGTTCTTTCCGCTGTTAACTGCAACCTAACCTTTTATTAACAATCACAGAATTGGTAAAGGCACTCCTGCCTAAGGAGGATCGCTTGTATCGTTGCGGGTTTGAATCCCGTCGGAATTGAAAATTTTGATAAGATTGTTCCTTTTCAAATGAAATAATACCAAAGTGTGGTTTTCCAATGTAAAAATTAAAAAATTATACAGTATTTATCTTGCGATTTTTACGTATCGACGTATTCTGTATAAATGCAGTCATTGGCGCTGTCTCGCTGCATCGACCTACAGCTGGCGTGTTTTCCACTGGAGAAAAATATATACCTACCTAGACTATAGTAGTCTTCCACTATACAAAGACACATTCTGTTTAGAATGAGATCAGCATCATCATTATCATAACTAGTCTGAACATCCACTAAGGATAATAAAATATTTACCTACCTATAAGTATCTAAGTAGGTAGTGTTTTGTAAATTATTACAGGACACTATAAAAATTGGTGACTTCTCTATCATCATCAGTTTATTTTCAATAACGCACCGATGGTTAATTACAACTGTTTACAGTGGGACTTCTGACACAGACACGTCTGTGATACAAAATCAAATCAAATTGTTTTAAAAAAGTATGTTTCAACTAAAACAATGATTTTATTGGTTTTTTGATACTCATCTACTTGACTCATTTGAGTCAGTTTAATGACGAACACGGGCCTAAGCCAAGTGCAAATCATTTACTAAACATTTCACCTAATTACGAAGAAGAAGAAGAAGAAGATTTCACCTAATCATCATTTAACCTAACGTTCAATTAATACAACAACAGTTGAAATAGTTTCATATGTCATAATTTCATTTGACCTAATTATTATTTGACATAATTTCATTTGTCCTAATTTTTAGCAACTTAGTTTCATTTGACCCAATTGTTATTTGACATAATTTCATTTGACCTAATATTTATTTAACATAATTTCATTTGACCTAATTTTTATTAACTTAATTTCATTTGACCTAATTGTTATTTGACATAATTTCATTTGACCTAATTTTTATTTAACATAATTTCATTTGTCCTAATTTTTATTTAACATAAAATTTTTATTTCACATAATTTTATTTGACCAAATTATTATTTACACATTTTATATTTAACGGGAATAATTTTTTGAAGAGGTCCAATCCAAACCACAGACCGACGTGTCAAGTTTTTAAACCACACTGCCTAGTAGGCATACAGTTTGCCGGACGGCGCGCCACGTCGCGTCGTCGGTCGCCGTCGGTCGCCCCAACTGCGTTCCTCGCAGCGAACTCCTGTGCGCCTCCGCGCCCTACCTCCTCCGCCGCCATCGAGGCACGCGCACTCATCGCGGACGTCGTCGCAGCAACGCTGATACTGGATACCTACAGCTGAGTACCTCGACACCTTTCATATAAAAATAAATTGTCTCGTACAACAAACTTTCGCACTACCTATCCTATTAAGGATAAATAGGTATGAAATAATTTTTTGCGCACTCAGCCAGTAGTGATAAATTTTATTAAATTGACCATTTTAAGCTTAGGTACTAAAGTACTTATTTAGCTATTATTTATTATTTAGCTTCGTTACTGAATGGCAGTTCTTCATCTCAAAATTTTTTTATTACAAAAATTCATCAAGAGTCAAAAAAATAAATAATATCAAAGATTTTTGAAGATTTAAATAATAAGTGACTTTAGTGTTAGCCTGCCCTGTCGTTGAATAGGTACGGCTGGTACACATTAACAAATGGAAAGAGTCAACTCTTAATTTAGAAGACGGATATTAAAATAGGTTGAGTACCTATGTTACTTATGTGATTTCCTCAGTCCCCTCAGCCTGATATCAATTGGTGGCTTATTAATAGAGATGTTACATCAATTTAGAAGGCGCTGAATTTTCTCTGTCTCTCTCTGACGCCTCAACTATGGGGTGTGGGAGTTTCCTAGAACGGCTGTACTGCGAGCGGTAGTGGTCAATAATGAAACAGAAAAATCTCATTAATTATAATTAATTAATTATTATTTTATTAATTAGGTATCTTGAGCTACTTGCTGCATTCAAAGCTCTTAAAAGTTTTTTGCTCGTAACATTATCTGACTTCCAGATACTTGTACGAATCGACAACACTGCCGCAATTCGCATACCAACAACAATAGACTGGAAAGTCCCGGGTATTAAGTAATGTCTAAGACTGGAAAGTATTCAATATCCACGTTTCGCACAAATTATAAAATTGAATTTTGGTATTGGTGCTAAAGTAGAAGTTATGTGTTTTTGCGTGTTACATTTTCATCAATTTGTGATAACTTTTTGACAATTTTGTCTCAAGTAATTAGATTAAGTATGTCATCCTGACATAGAATCAGCTTATCAGAGTTAAGTGATACGGCCTTTGAAACTTTGACTTATCTTTTGATTTTTATATTGACAGTTTGCACTTTAGTTTTTTAATAATTTATCAATCAAAGATTGAGTATACTACTACCAATAGGTCTTGGCAAAGTGATCCTGACGCACTGACTGTAGCTTCATTTACCATCTCTTGGACAAAGTAGAAATTTTATGCCTTTCCTTCCTTTCTTCTACTATTCTAGAAACGCTTGGAAAAGTTATGACAAACAAAACTAGGAACATCATGGTAGGACCATACTGGCCTACACAACTGTAGTATCCGGTTTTTAAATCCCGTCTCATTACAGAACCTGAAAAATTGCATGCATTATTATCGTACTCCGGTTTCCGGATATGCAACTCATTTCCTGGCGCAATATTCAAAACTCAGCGTTAGACATAATATTATACGCATAATTAGCAGACATTTCGACGAAATAATATGACACAAGATACTTGTATTTGATGATTATATTATATTGTTAAACTAAGTTACCTAAGTAACTGATTTTTATGACATTTCTGTACTTCAAGTAGGCAATTTATTTTATGATACATCTTTTCAACGAGGGTTTTTACTATGAAACTTATTATTAAACTCGTGATCGGTCATGTCCTTAATTTTAGGACCACGATGACAACCATTTGAAAATTTTGTCTAAATGTGTATTCTTTCCAAGATAACTTTGTTCTAGACCGTTCGTTCGTAACGGGTTCGTTGCCTAATAATAAATTTGTTGGTGAAACTAAATAAATGTCACTATGTTACTAGCTCTCGAGCACATTGAGTTCCTAACATTGTCTAAAAAACAATAAGATTTTATGAGATTAAATAGTAATCATTAAAATTTCATACAAAATTAAAACCTCAAGACTAGGTTATAAGCAACCAGTATCACCCCTACCTTTCTTGAATAAAAGGCCTACCTACTGCCTGAACAAAATGAATTTCAGATCAATTCAATTCAATTCAATATAATTTATCGCTTCAAGTTGATTTAGAAAATATTTCACACTATTAACGCTTACAGCACAGTTGCCATCTCACGAGCTCACTTAGTCGGTGTGAACATTAATACCGTCCGTTACACAGCCGGCTGGCTGGTACAAGCGGTCCATTACCTTTACTCGTTTCTTTAAATACCTATACTATGTCTATATTCTATATAGTTGACCATGATACTATAGATCTGACTTATTCGGTGTTTGATTAATATCAGAATAACTACCTACATAATTAAGTACTTAATTAATTAAATCTAGTGATCTAAATTTTAAACAAGGATTTGCAAGATCTTAAGATCTTCTGTTGAATATGAAATGTTTAGTTACGGTTTATAATGAATACTTACCTCTAAGTTTTCAAAAAACCTACTTCTTAAGTTTTCAGAAAATGACAAGTTTGTTGATTGTTTTCCCTAATGACTCTCAAAGTCTACAAGTAGTAATATAAATAAGAAAACAACTAATCTAGAGGACTGGAAGCGCAGTATAATTAAGGATTAAACGAACTTACCTGTGAGTGAAGTTCTATCCTAATTATACTAGCGCCCAGTCCGAATAGATTAGTGTGTCCCGCCCGCCCAACGCGCGTGAAACACACACTTATCCCTCAATATTACATAATTAGGGAAAACATCAATAAAATTGGTTGAGATTATTAACTCCTAACTATATGAATAAAGATGGCCGATTACCGAGCGGGGTAGACAGGTACCCACAAAAAAAAAAAAAAAAAAAAAGTCTGAATTCTCAACTTAGTGCAGAGTGGTAGTAACTATGCGATACTACAAGTAGTAATATAAATAAGAAAACAACTAATCTATTCGGACTGGGCGCTAGTATAATTAGGATAGAACTTCACTCACAGGTAAGTTCGTTTAATCCTTAAGTAACTCGCGTTGTTTTCCCTAACCTCGAAATAAATGTGAAGCGGTAAATAAAACTAGACTCGTAAAATCCATGTAAAAACCGTGTAGCCGACTGAATCCTTCGGAAAATCCTTGATTACTAGAGTAGAGTTCGCGTCGGATTTTTTTTTCCGGTTGCAGATGACCTTCGCGAGTTCGCATCACAACTTAGTAGGTAGGTAGGTAGGTAGGTACTTACCAAACGATTAAAATATTCTTAATTATACTTACTAGGTACTTAAATTAAAATCACTAGCGTAGCATAGTTTAGCTCGTAATATAAGAGCATTTTATTATCAATTTAACTACTTACCTATTTTAAAATTATTTGTAATTGGAAAACTCTTTGGGATCTTTGCCCAGCAGTGGGACAGTACCTATAAATTAACAACAACAAAGCCGCCTGCACTCTGTTTACCAGTATGTTAACACATTCCCTGCCCAGCCACCATGGTGCTTTCTGAAGGAAGTAATGGCACTCAAAGTGTTAGCCTACTGGCTAACAATGATAGTGGTACCACAAGGTCACTTACTTGATCTGCATATTATGTCGACTAACTAGTTCAATAGGTATCTACTTTTTGTTTTCCCGCCTTTTCCGACTGACTTCTATTTACAAAGACCTGTAGTAAATTAAATATAACACGCGCGTCTCATGTATGTAAATAAAATTGTGTATTACCTAATGTTGCGAGTATTTGTGGCGTGAACGCGGTCCGCGACAGTGATACAAATAGTAGGTGTATTTAATCTCTCCCATCCGAGACGTAGCGGTAAATATGGCTACCGTCATCGTCATTCAGTGCTGACATAAAGCATAGTCCATAATAATGTGGATGGACAATTTTTCTTTTGATTCCATTCACTGCTGTACTGATAAAAAACAATCTGATTTGCTACATGACACTTAATATTTAAAAAATGTAGATTATTGCTGATAATGTGATTATCTACATTTCAGAAATATTCTCAAATTAGTACAAAAACATCTTAAAATACTAGGTGCCTAAAATTCCTAATGTCAAGTTAATAAAAATGTTAATCTTCTTGGAATAAGTCTTGTATCTCTGTACTCGTTTGACAAGCGAACATTGCATTGCACGGTTAACCTAGTTCTTTATACAAAAGACTTCAACGCGCTTCCTTTACCTATACAGATTATCGCAACTTACATTTTGCGTTCTCTAAATTTGAGTTATTATTTATGAAGATAAACAAGTTGTTTAAGTTTAAGGAATAACATATTTCTTTCTTCCTATTAATACTAGTAGTTCGCCCCGAACTGAGATCTCGCGCACCGTAGATGGCTTACATTTGGACTTTCTTCTGACTACCCCTATAATTTCAAGTGCTACTACTGATACTGCCGAGTATGCCTATTGCGCTAGCTCTTCATGGTAAAAAATACTGGCATGCATGCAATACATAATGTCGTGTCTAATTTTTCATTTAGGTATTTCATATTTATGAATTCTCGTCGTATTTCTAAAAGTATACGTCCTAGAATAAAAATAATAACTATTTTGGAATGTACAAATAAAGACCTTTCATTTGACAGCCCACTCAATATATTTGTTTACTTAACTTTTTTTACCCCAATTATTTTCATTCTTTATCAAAATTTTTTTTATCATGAAAATAAATCAAGTAGCATCTAAAATCATTGCAAACCAAACCGCAACGATGCCACTCTCTTTTTAAGACCGACCAGTCAATGAGCTACGAAGTCATCGAAACTCTATGCAACGGGAGCTCTTGCAGCTCTGGTTTCGTAGTTTTTGGTCTTTGGTCGTATTTCAAAAACTATACATCCTAGATTAAAAATAAAAACCATTTTGGAATGTACAAAATAAGCCCTTTCGTATGACACCCCACTCAATTTATTTGTGTAACTTTCATAATTTTTTACCCCCTTGGGAACCCAATATCTTCACAACCCCTTCATCGATTAAGCTCATATGCTCCCCCGTAAATTTCCTTACCACAACCTATTGACCTACCAAGTTTCATGCAGATTGGATGAACGGTTCGACAGTTATGCTCGAACAACAATTCGTGAAACATACAAACATACAAACATACAAACATACAAACATACAAACATACAAACATACAAAGCAAAATCGCCCAACTTACCACTAAGATCTTCGCTCGCTTCGCTCGCTCGATCGATTACAAAGACAATTTGTGAGTATGTTTGTGTTTCGATCACGCCAAAGGTTATGGCTGGGACTACACGAGCAAAACCACAGGTGGTAGTTAAATGAATAAAGAAATACTTAGATAAAAATATAAGGTAGTGTTATTGATACAAATAGGTAATTGCCGAAACAATCAAAAATAAAGTAAGAATTACTAGCGGACGCCCGCGGCTTCGCCCGCGTGGACTACTATTTTTTATCCCACGGGAACCGTGCAATTTTTCGGGATAAAAAGTAGCCTATGTCCTATTCCCGGTTATTATCTATCTACATTCCAAATTTCATCAAAATCGGTTTAGTAGTTATGGAGATACGTGGCAACAAACATTCACACACACACACACACACACACGGACTTTCGCCTTTATAATATTAGTAGGATTTACCTACTACATCAATATCTTAGTCACAACAATCAGCCAAAACATCAATATTAGCAATAACCTCATAGATCACTATGAAATAGTCCTTATACAACGAAGTCCCAAGGTGAAGATAGTATGTGAGGTGACGTTACGGTGTACACAGGCCTATAGAGATTTCGAAACGCGCTACAGCTTAAAAACACTAAATAACTTTGCTCAGTTAATCAGTTTATTGGACTACTCTGTGTGTGTTGTGTAAATAGTGGTACCAGGATTGTTAAAACAACATCCAGTATAAGATAATGTATTGTCTCTAAAATGTTTGAAAGTTTTCCTATAAAATGGAAGAGATAAAACTAAAACTACACTAGCTGATGTTCTATGAACGAACACGGCTCTGTACAAAACCTGTTTGATCGCAGTGTGCTCGCTCAGACCTATCCCGGCCTGAATGTAGGTAGGTACCTAGATGCCTACCTTACCTATTATTAGTAGGTATTTATAAAGTTGCACAGAAGACGAGTAAACAAAAACACAAGGATATTAGTACCTAGTATTTAGCAGAGCCACAGATCAATAGAAATAAGAACTGAATCACAGCATAACAAACGCACAATAATAAGAAAATTGAGGATACAGCTGTTTTTGGTCAGCTGTAGACGGCAGGGTTCAAACATTGTGGTCCGATTATTTTCTGATTCAATATGGCGATAACAGGAAAACCATCGTAGGTAAAGGAAATAAATGATTTAAACTACTACGGTATTTAAAAACAATTTCTGGAAAAATGAACCAAAAGGGAAATACAGTTTTCTAATAAGAACTAACGTGACTAAACAAACCACTGTGCGAACTTTTGCACTAACTAATATCCCGGCTGTGCTGTACAGTCGGTCGCGACGGCTTTCCACAGTTTCTACGTGACAAGTTGTAAATACGTACCTACTACCTAGCTTTTCTTACAATGTTTTTCTTTTTACAAGATTTTTTTTAGTTTCACCTTTTTGGTGTCTGTCTCTGTATGTGTGTTATCAAATCTAGACAAGTACAACAATATTAATATCCCCCATGCAAGCTATTTGAAAGTATGAGTGATCGCGAAAGTTTATAAAAGACTATTTTAGATACTTACCTACTTACCTACAACCTACAAGTAAATCGGATGACAATGCAATATACTTAATGATACCATAGAGCTGATCTGATGATGGAGCCGGAAAGTAACTCTGTAATGAAATGATGTAACCCAACTGAGTTTGATCTCGTTTGACTTGCTGATCTTAGCTGGTTCAAGTGAATTCCTCATTTGAATCAGCTGACAGTTCTGCATTAAAAAGCTTGTTTTCAAAAATACTTTAAAAAAAATTTTTCTTCTGCTAAGTGTGTTTCCGAAGAATGTTATTTCAATGATAGATAACAAAGTTTTTATTTTGTTATTGCATTTGAAATACTTAATCAAACTGATTACCATAAGTGAGTGTGGTTTACGTCCATTTTACGTCAGTGTTCAAGGACTGATGCACTCGTATGATTAATTTTATTTGATAAAATAACTACTTAGATTAGACTTGCTTTCATTGCCGGCAAAAGTTAATACTTCCATTAAATCAATGACACTGTAACTTTTGTTGAACCCCGATCGCAGATAATTGAGTCAAGACCAAAATAAGAACAAACGTTTTATCTATCTATACTAATTCTATACTATTCTATACTACTATACCACTATACTACTAATTATATAGGTACTACTATTTACTACTTTTACTACTATTTACTACTAATTATATAAAGCGGAAGAGCTTGTTTGTTTGAACGCGCTAATCTCAGGAACTACCAGTCGGATTTGAAAAATTCTGCATTTGGTAGCTAAACTCTTGATTGAGGAAGGTTATAGGCTACTTTTCATCATCATCATATACCATTACTACGGGGGCAACGCCGCGAGGGCGCTGCTAGTATTAGATAAATCCTGTCAAAGTTAGGTAGTTCTTCTGAGTTTATTATGTTCAATTTTTTTTGTTGTTGCTGTCCTGCTCATTAAAATGCTACTACGACTTATTTTTAAATCTAGTAGGTTCTTTTACTTACCCACTTGCAATAAATATTGACTTATCTACCATTCAAAAAACTTTAACTTCTTTTCCTATCTTTTCAAGATAGGTCAATAAATCGATATATCAATTTGGGTCTTACCCATCAGAAACCCCACAAAAGCAACAAAACAGTATTCCATTCCAGGAAATAAATAAGTAATTTAATGTAGAGGTGGCTTCCTGCGACAAAATCTGCGATATCAATAAACCGAGATAAGCCGTCTCGGACCTATCTGAATCCGGCTCATAATCTAGTGTTTGTTTGTTAAACGACACCGTCGAACATAACCTCAAAACTTTACGGAAAAATCGAGTGAAAAGTGCTGAAATCAAAACATTATGTGATAAAATGGGGTGCTTTGATGACTGCTGTGTCCCTCCAAAGGAATCCAGTAAGTTTATTGACAGACAATGCGATCCTAAATAATGCAACTTATCTCTTCGTAACTATGCTCGGGTTACGGAGTTACTCTAGGTAGGTACTTATGCCCGGTTTCTATATTCAACGAACTGTCGTTAGTCTCTACTTAAATTACCATAGTAACTTTGTTTATATGTCAAAATATCATTATTCTTACATACTTATAACGTTATTGCTTTCGAGTAGGTAGGTATAGGTACTACCTACTAACGACAGTTCGTTGAATATAGAAACTGGGAATTAGTCGGTAAGGTCACATCACACCACAGAATTATCACACACACATCATCTTTTCAATTCTATGACTTGGGGAACACCTATGAAAAAATAATACCGGCCAAGCGGGCCAAGTGCGAGTAATACTGTATTTATCACACAAATGTTTGTTTATCCATTTATTTTTCCTTTAAAGTGCTAAATTTATAAAATTTTAAATACTCAACTAGTTAGGTTTTAAATAACCTACATACTTAACAGTAGTCGCGGATTGTTTTCCTCCTACTGCGTTTACTCGCTAAATGATCTCATTATTTCAGATTAAGAGGATCATTATCTAATTTACCTACGTACCGTTTCGATTAAATTTACTGTAACAAGTTCAAAGCTAGCTACCTCAACTACCTAACATTTGATTTTACTGTACTTACTTTTTTTTTCGCAGGAGAGCCCATCCGGCACGACCCAACATTCAACGGGCCCATTCACAACCGATCCTGCACAGACATAATATGGCTGCTTCTTTTTATACTGTTTCTTGGTGTGTGGGTGTGGGTGGGAATTCACAGTAAGTGCTATTCTTAGTTGCATTTTTCATTCTTTCTTACAAGTTTTTCATGTTTCTCCATGTTTCGAGTTCCCATAGACTAGTGGTCAAATCTACCATATCAAATAGATTGACAGTTCATAATGTACTCTCCAGGCATGAAACACGGGAACATCGAGAAGCTACTGGCGCCAATAGACTCGCAAGGCAAAAGATGCGGATTGGACGCTGGCCTTGTGGATAAGAAGTACCTCGTCTTCTTCGACATTTCCAAATGCTTGACGCCAGGCGCCCCTATCGTCGGATGCCCTACAAAACAAGTATGTTCTTACACCTGTTCTCAACACAAGAAGTCTCATCGAACATTATCCGTGCGTGTAGGATCTTTAGATTTAAAGGTTATTTATTTTAAACAATCCTGAAAAACGTTTATACCTATACACCTTAAATGCTAACCAAACTAACTCACAGAATAGCAAGCTTTTCCCAAAAAGTACTTAAGACGTTTCTTTTTTTTTTATAGGTTTGCGTCAAAAAGTGTCCGGACCAAACAATAGTGTTTGAGAACCCTGTCAGCCCAATGGATGAAGCGACTTTTTCTAATGTAAAATCTAGCATGGTGTGCGATTATGGAATCGACGTACAAGCACTGTCGCACAGTAAAGCAATGCAACACATACAAGACAAGTTATGTGCGAGCTATGTTTTGAAAAGCCAACCAGGTAAATCCATTGTTCTTTAATATTATAAGTTATGCAATTACCTGTTTTTGTGAAGTGTTGTAGCTTTAGGTAACCATTGTAACCACAATTATAACGCTTAACGTCTGGGTTAACGTTGTTATTGGTTTCTTAACGTTGAGTGAATGTGTGCGTAACCAACTCTTGTAGGCAAGTAATAATTCGTTTTGATGTAAAAACATGCATGAATACCACAGTGTTATTCCGGTGTATTGGCGACCTATCTACCATCCAATGCAAAGGACCGCCAAAAGCAGAGCCGAAATGGACACAGACCGATCAGGGTATCTGTGTGAGGAACCCAAAAGAGGCCCAGGAATCTCTGTTGAACAGAGCCACGGCACTCGACTCGTATGTGGGTTGGATCGCCGCTAGCTGGGTCACGTTCTTCACGAACAACGAGAGGGACACCCACATTGTATGTACTGGAGCGGACCGAAGCTTCCCTAAACCTCTAATAGCACGTGGCACGTCTTACTAACGATTAATACAAAACCTCATGTTTCACTCTTCTTTCTTTCATTATGTGCACGTTATGCCTTTTCCACTACACGATTAACGTGGTAATGTCGGTGCGAGCAGTGTTGGGGCGGTGCCTCGGCGGTGTAATGGAGGCGATCAACATGACGGAACACTTGGTATCGGAGCTAAATGAGACGCTGGCCATCGGTAAACTCGCAGAGATGCTCAATTTTCAGCAGGTAGATAGCACCCACATTTTTTTATATTAGATTGGATGGCATGAACGAATTGCTCAGAAAAAATGTTTTAAGGATTACTTAACATCAGAGCTAACACTGTATCTGACTCCAATTTTTGCCAAAAAAAAAACCGAAATATTTTTAGATTAAAAATAAAATATGTCTATGATACAATATTTTTTTGATTGTAGGAAAGCAATAATTATATAAATTGGCTCAATGTGTACAATATTGTCAATCAATCGATGTTTCGATTATTTGTCTTTTTTTTTTCGTTGGTTTTTTCAGTAGTTTCATAAATGTCGTGCGTGCGTGATGCCACTTATTTTAGAAACGCACGTTTCCCAATTTGATTATTGCTTTGATCGATCGAGCGAGCGAAGCGAGCGAAGATCTTAGTGGTAAGTTGGGCGATTTTGCTTTGTATGTTTGTATGTTTGTATGTTTCACGAATTGTTGTTCAAGCATAACTGTCGAACCGTTCATCCAATCTGCATGAAACTTGGTAGGTCAATAGGTTGTGGTAAGGAAATTTACGGGGGAGCATATGAGCTTAATCGATGAAGGGGTTGTGAAGATATTGGGTTCCCAAGGGGGTAAAAAATTATGAAAGTTACACAAATAAATTGAGTGGGGTGTCATACGAAAGGGCTTATTTTGTACATTCCAAAATGGTTTTTATTTTTAATCTAGGATGTATAGTTTTTGAAATACGACCAAAGACCAAAAACTACGAAACCAGAGCTGCAAGAGCTCCCGTTGCATAGAGTTTCGATGATTTCGTAGCTCATTGACTGGTCGGTCTTAAAAAGAGAGTGGCATCGTTGCGGTTTGGTTTGCAATGATTTTAGATGCTACTTGATTTATTTTCATGATAAAAAAATTTTGATAAAGAATGAAAATAATTGGGGTAAAAAAAGTTAAGTAAACAAATATATTGAGTGGGCTGTCAAATGAAAGGTCTTTATTTGTACATTCCAAAATAGTTATTATTTTTATTCTAGGACGTATACTTTTAGAAATACGACGAGAATTCATAAATATGAAATACCTAAATGAAAAATTAGACACGACATTATGTATTGCATGCATGCCAGTATTTTTTACCATGAAGAGCTAGCGCAATAGGCATACTCGGCAGTATCAGTAGTAGCACTTGAAATTATAGGGGTAGCCAGAAGAAAGTCCAAATGTAAGCCATCTACGGTGCGCGAGATCTCAGTTCGGGGCGAACTACTAGTTATATAAGTACTTCAAAGGTTTCTCATTAGAATTCCTTGTACATTGTTATGGTGATGGTTTTTTGTAAACTTGAAGTACTTAGATATAAGAAGCTATAGGTACACCATCCTGCCTATCGTCCAATCAATTGGATCACCCACCTTATTAACTGTTTGTGTAGAAGTTGTAAAATAAGTTAAGCAACTATGACTACCGTATACACAATGTTATTATTGAGACTAACGCTATGGCTTTTAAAAAAATCTGCGATACTAAACACTAAACATACAAACTAACTGTTAACAAGCAAGCTTATTGCAGAATAATGGTAATGCTCATTTGAAACAAACCTCGGAAGCAAACATGATTAATTAAATAAACGTACCCGCGCGTCCAATTTTTAGAAGCATACAAAGTTTTGATAGCACAATAGCACAGAACAGAAAAAAAAACAAAATAGAAGTACCTATCTATGTAGTATGACGGGATCTTCTATCACGCCTATCTTTTTCTTAATTGTATGTGTACCTATAATTATATGACATCTTCATAATAATTCACGTAATCTGAGCGGTCACAATTTGGGTGGGTGACCGCAAGTGGCACGCTATTGCAGAATCGTCATAAAGAAATTGAAGTAGGTATTGCCATCTCTTTTCATTGACTGAGAGTGAAAAGAGATGGCAATAGTTCAATTACTTTATGACGATTCTGCAATAGCGACCTTTTTAGCTCCGCAGCTGAGCGCAAGTCGTTAAGCTACGACAGAGGCCTTTAGGCCGTCAGGCGGCCACAATCTTATTCGAATATATAGCCTAGCTGGATAACAAGCTGTCCTCGGTGGTTTCACCCGCCATAGTAGCCTATAACAACAACAAACTCATATTTAGGAATACATGGACACGGGATTTCATCGCGTTTTTTATCGTTTTTACATTCCGACGCGAACGTTTCGTTCGACTATGTTACAACTATCATGTACCTATGCCCGCAACCATGGCATGTTGTGTGAACTGATTGGTTTTGTGAGCAGCTGTCGTCACAAATAGTGCAAGACCTGGTGCAGTCCCGCTGGTACCTGGCTGGCGCGCTGGTGGCCGTGCTGTGCGTCTGTTTCCTGTACATCGTGCTTCTACGCTGGGTGGTAGCGCCCGTCGTCTGGCTCTCCATCGCCGGCCTGCTGGCTGTGCTTGGATTTGGTATGTATTTATAGCCAAATTGCTTTTCGAAGCTATCTTTGGTATGTTTAATTATAGCTAAATTGATCTTAAGGCATTCATTCAGTCTTGACTCATGTCCATTATGTTGTCGGCGCAGTGATTCCTCTTTTAAATTATTTTTGTGTTTCGGGGGTTTTTTAAAGTTTTTAATTTAATATTATAAATTAAAGTATCAGCAGCGAGATTGACTCCACTGGTGTCACAGGCGTCCATAGGCTACGTACCATCAATAACTGTATAACATAATGAAAATTGATTGTTTTATAAATACTTTTAAATCTGATTTTAAGTAGCAAACCTTTTGAAATATGAATTGGATTTCTCATTGTAGAGTTCACCTCTACCTACGTAAAATGACCTTCAATAAATGCATTTAGTATTGATGATACTAACTGTGCATGTTGCACGATCTCTATAGGTATCAATTAGAACTTGTGATAAACAGATAACCTTCATACATACATCGTTCCATTGATTAGAAAATTTTTTCATAAAAGCAAAAATACTATCAAAGAGCTAGAAGTCATCAGAATAAATAAGTAGTAGCTTACATGAAGTAACGGGTTTTTGAACTGTGATAATAACCTTGTACAACAAATAAATACTTAGGTGCGTCACAATACAGCATTGTTCATTATTTAACTTTAGTATTTACTCACATTGCCATGTAAATTAATAAGGGGAGACTTTTTTTTTAGATTCTGCTTAAACGACCTTTTTAGCCTCACAGATCTTTAGGCATTTAAGATTCTTTGAAGATTCTAAAGGAGTAACTAAATGTAGTTCCAACTTCCAAATTCACATTCGGCACATCCACATTTTGCAAAAGTTAGCATTCCATTATAACAAAACCAGCGCCGTAAATTTTGTTTTATTTCATTATTTTAGATTGTGTACAGCAGATAAATATTTTTTTATGTCATTAATTAATTCTTCTAAACGGCTTTACTGCTTTAAATGGTTTTTTTTTCTTATTTACCTGGGTAAATAAGGTCTAACGAGGTCCATCGCAAGAATACGTCTTCTAACCATGTCCTCTAGTTTTCTATAAATTGTTTTTCTGCTGAAATTATTCTGTATAAGCTGTCCTTTATTTTCAGCGGTGTACCTCTGCTACATAAACTACAAGTACTTCAAAGCTAATCCAGTCCAGCTCGTGCAGACGTCCAACCTCAAGGGATACGCGCAGAATTTCTTCAGCAAGCAAGAGACCTGGCTCGGGATACTGATTGCTTTGGTCATTATTCTGGTCATACTGTTCTTTATGGTCATCTTTCTGCGGTCGCGCATCTCGATGGCTATTGCCATGATAAAGGAGGCCAGCAAGTGAGTACATGTCTATCCAACTCGACCGAAACGGATTAACTACTGTAGCCAACTGTAGCTCTATTCTATTGTCGAAATAATACCTACTCGTATACCATGCAGGACAATCGACTTGTAATCTGATCACAGGTCTAAAGTTTGTATTAGCTATTAGCTAATGGCTACCTCTTGTGACAGAGTTTTATGACTTCTGAATGTTTGTGTCACGGTTTAACGACTTCGTAGCCAGAGCTGACAATTTAACGTACGAATGGAAGCGTTTTTAAATGCCATTACTGTATTGGTAATATTGGTACCTACTGATCCCAAGTCCCAGATTTTAGAAAATTAAAACACAACATTTTATCTAATTTACCTACTTTCGTCCTTGATGATGTTTCGACACTACCGAAAACCCACATCATGTTGCTGCATAAACGAGAGTCGAAGGTTATTGCTAGATAATAAAACAGCGGGATTATATTCCCAAACACAATTGGCTCAAGAGACTCGAGATAATTCCGAGACCTTGGCAAAGTGGATTCTCTATGAGTTAGTTAGACACACCCACACCCGGGTAACCGCCGTTTATTTGAGAATAATGCGTGTTTGACCTTTTTTGTTAGCGAGTATATTATGTAGAGCGATAATAAATAAGTACCTAACTATATAGGTACCTATCTCTGACTCCCGCGATACAGGCTTGTCCTAGTGCGGGGTCTTTGTAAATTATTTGTCCTATTTGTTTAAACTATTTTTGTCCTATGTGTGTACTCGTATGTAACAATGTATTTATTTATTTATATATTCCATGTTCTATTCGAATTCATTCATGCAGCATGATTTAGTAAAATCTAAACTTTCGCTTTAAATTTCTGACTACTCCCTTTGTTTTTGAAAACTTATGCAGAGTGACATTTGTCTCTTCCGCGTCCCTTTCATACAAAATGTACAGAAGCGTCGCGACGCAAAACATACAGAAGAGACGGGCCGCGGACGCAACACTGTTCGCTGGCGCCCTGTCCGCGGCGCGTCCTCGTCTTACGTCTCTTCTGTCTGGGCTGCGCCTAACAATGCATTAATTGCTATTATCTGTGGTGCCGCACATCGTCACAGCACGGCCAACTTTTGGGTTGGGTTCCATTTCACTGTCATGATGTATGTCATACATAATGTCCAGTAAACTTGCTCCTAGTGTAAAAAAGGTTAGTCGACTGAACGAGTCAATGTTTCAGAGCGGTGTACGCCGTGAAGTCCACGATCTTCTTCCCGGTGGTCCCTTGGGTGCTGCAATGCGCCGTGATCGCGTACGGCGTGGTGGTACTAATGCTGCTCATGTCCATCGGGGAGTCAGCCTTCGGGGTCGTCAACTTGAAAGCTGACACTGATTGTGTTTGCACTCACTACAAGGAGGTACGTATGGCGATTTTCATTTTAAAAGGAAAATAAAAATCAAATGATTCCTGAGTCTTCATCGCGGGCGAAAGCTAGTGTCTCTGATAAATGTCAAACAAATACTTGTTTGTTTTGCCCTATGACGTCACATCACTCACAGATAATAAATCTATAGACTAACATGGCTGACAGGGTTTTCGCCTGTTTATGAGAATTAGGCTGTGTCCCAAGTAGGCAAACTGTGAGCGGCCGACTGAGTTTGCGGCGTATCGGTTTAGTACGCTCTTCCATATCTTTGAAATGGAGGGTCCCCAGTTTGCTAGTTTTGCGCTCACTGTACGCAGTTTGCAGCGTTACGCGCAAAACTAACAAACTGTGGACACTCCATTTCAAATATGGAAGAGCAGAGCGTACTAAACCGATACGCCGCAAACTCAGTCGGCCGCTCACAGTTTGCCTACTCGGGACACAGCCTTATACCTTTTAAATAAAGTTTTGCTGTTTTCTAGGTCCCAAAAAAATGGTAGGTATTATTTGTTTGGTCTAATCGAACAATTGATAGGTAAATCATTTCTGACTTACTTTAACACAGAGTCAACAAGCCCAGGGACGTATATAAGGGGGGGGTTTAGGAGGTCCGGACCCCCCCCCCCCCCCCTTAGCCCATTAAGTTCGGAGGAAACCTAGTCAATTTTTGTATTTTGGAACCCTTGGACCCCCCTTAACAAAGATCTTTGTATTTTGGAACCTTTGGACCCCCCCCTTAACAAAGCTATAGCTACGCCCATGAACAAGCCTATAACGCCGGCTCCATACGTTGGGGCCAACGTTGGTCCCAACGTTGGCGCCAAGATTTCGCGAACCATCCACACGTTGGCGATACACCAGTCTTGTTCCGTCAGAGCCAACGTGCAGACGTCCGATGTCTGCGCGTCCGATACAGAAATTGAAATTTCTCTAAGTGATTTTACATTACTTAATACCAATTTTATCACAATCACATCACATCATGTCACTATCACACTTCACACAACACACTATATTATAAATGCGAAAGTTTGGATGTTTGGATGTATGTTTTTTCCTCTATAACTCGACAACCACTTAACCGATATGGGTGATATTTAAAATATAGATAGATAATAACCGGAAATAGGACATAGGCTACTTTTTATCCCAAAAAATTGCACGGTTCCCGTAACATAAAAAAAAAATAGTAGACTCCATCATCAGATCAGCTCGCTGTCACCATATTATTACATTGTAGTCAGAACTTGACAAATATGCCGAGTTTCAACTCAATCGGCTTATTTACTGAGGAGTTCTGTTGAACAGCTCTTGACTCCATCATCAGATCAGCTTGTTGATACCATAATATTTCATTGTCACCGAGAATCTATAAGTGTGCAAAATTTCAGCCCGATAGTTCTACAAACACAATAAATAAGGAATACGATGACATTCTCGCTCGTCAGTCGACACGTGCGCTCACGATGCGCGTCGAAACGGGACTGAGCATAGCGCCAACGTGTGGACGGATCCCCAACGTTGGCGCGCCAACTTCCTTTGATAAAACCGACACGGCACGGCCAAGCCCCAACGTTGGCCCCAACGTTGGCGCCAAGCTATTTTGTCAGCACCACACGTTGGTGAGAGGCATTGGGACCAACGTTGGCCCCAACGTGTGGATGCGGGGTTACAGTATTTGGTGCATGCCCATATTTTGCATAAGTTGTGGTTACGTCGACGCACCATATTTTTTCTTCAATCTCACATGGTTTTATTTAACATGTCCTCCTGTTTCACGTTTTCTTAATCATTCCAATAATGGTCTCAATTTTCAGGACAACGTAGCATGTGATCCAGTGACTTTTATGACGACCTGCTTCAGCCAGAGCATGTCCTTGCCATCCTCGCCAAAACCTTGTCAAAAAGCAATTTGCCACTTCACGGGTATCGACAATCCAACCAGCGTTGTTTACCTACATCGTTAGTATCGTTACTATTACATCATTTTGTTATCTTTCCCGCTCAAGACTTAAATAATGCTATCATTGCAGTATCAATAATTTGCTGCGTAAAATTTATGTTTATGTTGGTTTTGTTGTAGGTGATCTCATTTACTCATACCTTTTAGCGTTATAATATATAATTGTAACTTTTTTAGGTTGGTCCTATTATAAAACTTTGACTGCTTTGGATGTCCAGACAGCGCTATACATCAGTATCAAGCCAGTTGCTTTTTTCCCCACTTTCTTGTAATTCGAAAATGACAAAATCCTCATTCACTTACAGTGTGATGATATGATACAGGGAAATTGTAGAAGAACCTATATGCTGTCCCCGATTCTACAATGTCATGACGAGAATTGGAAGATCCATACGAGACTATGAAATTTATTATAAGTACTAGTGAACGCCCGCGGCTTTGCCCGAGTGGACTACTTTTTCTATCCCACGGGAACTATACATTTTTCCGAGATAAAAAGTAGCCTATGTCTTATTCCAGAACCAAAACTGTCTACATTTCAAATTTCATCAAAATCGGTTAAATAGTTATGAAGATACGTGGTAACAAACATTCACACATACGGACTTTCGCCTTTATACAGTAGGGCCAACGGATCTCGGCGTTCGAGAAGTTAGCCGTTTCGATGCGCAGTGCAACTTTTTCATACAAAATTTTCTACTGCGTAGCGAAAAGCCTGACTTCACGAACGCCTAGATCCGTCGGCCCAACTGTAGGTAATATTAGTATGATGGATACGATTGTTTTAGTTGTGAACCTGCTGGTATTCTTCTGGACGACATTCTTCATCAGTGGCGTGTCAGACATGATTCTCGCAAGCACATTCTCCACGTGGTACTGGACATTCAAGAAGAGGAATCTGCCCTTCTTCACTCTCACCGCCGGCTTGTTTAGAACGTTAAGGTATTCATTTTAATGTTTAATTTGCGTTGACTTGAGAATAAAAACATTCTAAGTTAGTAAAATAGTTTTGTTTGTTATTAAAACCGGTAAATACCTAGTTCTTAACAATCTTTGTTTGTAGGTACCACTTGGGCACGGTAGCATTTGGTGCACTCATTGTCGCCATAGTTCGCGTGATTCGCGTCATCCTCGAGTACATCGACCAAAAGATCAAGAAATTCGACAATCCCTTCACGCGATGCATCTTGTGCTTCTGCAAATGCTTCTGCTGGTGCTTGGAAAACTTCCTCAAGTTTATCAACAAGAATGCGTATATAATGTGCGCAGTGCACGGGAAAAACTTCTGCACTAGCGCGAGAGATGCATTCTCTCTGCTGATGAGGAATATTATACGAGTCGTCGTGTTGGACAAGGTACGATTGAAACTTTATAAGACCACTGATTTACAGTTACACCATATTTTGCAACCGCATGAGTTGAAAGCAGTACGTTCGTTCTACTGACTACTAACGAACTGTGATAAGATTCTTACGGATAATTTTACAAGCATGACCGTTTTAGAGAATGATGGACATTGCCTATTGACCACAAACTAAATCAGATCCGGCATATTTGTTGTTACAATAAATGTAGGTAATGTTTTAGTGTGAATGTGATTTTATCATGATAAACCACTTCATATTAAATGAGCTCATTTCAATCTTAGTCATAAAATTATAGGCCAGACACTTCAAACCACTAAGCAGTATTGATTTTTCATAAGTATTGATTAACAAGATAACTTGAAGAATCATTCACTGATAGATAACATACCTATTACTCATGAAAATCCCCACATGATAAAATGCGGGCCATGAAAGTCAAGATGCATAAACTATGTAGGTGACCACAGAAATATAGTTCTACGAGTATGTTCTAGTATGACTCTTGGTGTCGCGAGGACGTCAAAAACATTTTAAATTTTCAGCTATACAATTATCTATCCTTTACAATAGCTTTACTGTACTGTCTTTCTTCCAGAGGATGGATCACCAAGAAGAAAGCTATTATTGCTCTGATTCTTCAAGGTGTTGGTCGCGAATCAGTAGTAGGATTATCTAGCTCCAAATTGATACCAGTGTGATCTTAAAATTCAAATTATCATTTTTTTTCATTGTCTCTTTATAGGTCTATCGGCTTGGGTCGGATGAGATTTTCGCCCAGAGAAGTTTGACGCGAAATCAATAATTTATGTCTACGTTTCCAGGTGACAGACTTTATATTCTTCCTATCGAAGATGCTGATATCGATCGGCGTTGGTTTCGCTGTATACTATCTCATGCAATGGAATGTCGTCTATGAAATCACGAAAGGAGAGCGTCTACATTACAACTATGTGCCGGCGATAATCCTAGGCATCGCCGCCTACATCATAAGCAGTATATTCTTCAACGTATACGCAATGGCTGTCGACACACTGTTCCTTTGCTTCTGTAAGTAGTTCGAAATAAAAAGCTAAAATGATATCGTCAGTGGAAAGAAAGAAACGCTAAAGCGCCAGTTGATTTCCCACAAATCGCATTTTGGCGCTTTAGCGTTTCTTCCTTTCCACTGACGATATAATACCAGTCATTCTAGTGAAATCTATTACTTCAACGCCGTTTTCAAATGCCTTTATTTTTTGTTACTGTTGCTTGTCCATAATATTTACGGGCTTACGTGGACTTCGAAACGAAAAACCTTTGGTTGAAGTCCGAATTCGAAAATATAAACATTTTTCAGTTTTATAACATGAACAAAAATAATATTTTTCTCTGTTAAGAGAAAAGCTCACGTAAGAAGGAACGCTTTAGCACTACAAATAGCTACTTGCATTGCAACAGATTACATAAATATTCTACTATTTAATGTAACACAAAAATCCTTTTAGAATATAATTATAATTACATAGAAAAGATGTTCAAAAAGCTCAGTATTTCGTTACTATTGCTAGCGTTGTGCAAAGTGTAGTAGATACGAGTATACTACACTTCCCATATTGTTTAACTTTTTCATCTAATCAGCCCACATCCACCCACTGCCGGTGGTGTATTGTTTTCATTTTTACGACTTAGTACCTACATACTTTAAATTTCGTTTTTATATTTCAGTGGAAGACTGCGAGAGAAATGACGGATCACCTGAGAAGCCTTACTTTATGTCCAAGAACCTCATGAAAATTCTCGGAAGGAAAAACAAGAAAGATTAAAATGTGCCAATTATTAGTATCCAAGTGTTGTGAATTTATATTTTTTATAACGAATGTCACAAAGCATCTACATTCTAATTGTACACAATCTTAGGCATTTGTATTTACTTTACACCTTTCGAAGGTTTATTTTACTTCCTCTTTATAAACAGTATTTTTAGGATAGTTCTTATTTTAACTATTAATTATCATGCCAAATGTATGAAAAATCTATAAGACTTGTTATAACTATAATAATAATCTAAGGATGTCTTTTTATATGAATCTTGTATCAGTGTACCCACGCCAATGGTGTTCCGATATTGTGCTAATCAGGTTACCAGAGATGTTGTTAATTTAATTTGATAAAAGATTGATTACTTACACATGAGAATTTTATGTTTTTGATTCCGTAAAGTTTGACACTAGTGTCAGATTTTTTACGCAACCAGCCCCTTGATTGTGTATCTTTGATAGCGACCAAAATCGGTCTCAAACTCTCAAATGACAGTTCAGTGACCACGCAAGACTGAACGCGACAAAAAACACCTGCGCGATCGTTTTGGCAGTTTGAGACCAATTTGAGATAAGTTAGACAATCAGCCTGCTGAAAGCCTGCGACTTAATAGTTAGGATGAGCCATCTATATTGTGACTACGCAGAACGTCGCTTAGCTTCGTCATTCTATCAAGTACAATAAGCAAGCTATCCCACAAGCATTTCAATATAAAATGTGCCATTTGTGTCCCAAAACTGAGCAAAGACACAACTATTTCCTTCTATTCGCTACTCTACACTACATAGGATAGGAAATTATAATGACATACCATGCTAGTTTAAACTTCTACAACATCATTTATTCTGTGCTGTGTTAGGAAAGCCACATCAAACATCGCTTCAGGGTCTAGTAGTTCCTTAACATTTTCATATTTCAAGCTCTCCTCATAGGCAAACATAATGCTGGTGTCATCCAGCATTACTTTTGAAGACACCAGTGATGTTATACAATTTCTGAGCCGTGCCATTGTGTCTCTGTCTGATAGGCTTACTGGCTGTAGAGAAAAAACACTTTAAGAGAAACAAATTCTATTTAGAAGACAATGTGAATGAAAGCAGATGTAGATTTTAACAGGTTATTCTCAAATGGCATCAAGCTATCATCAATGTGAAGTTTGATCGATTCTGATGTACAAACCCATTTCAAAAAATTTTGGTCTAATGTTTGGTTTATCAGCAGGCTCAAAAAGTTCGCTATTGCAGAATTGCAAAAGGAATTGAACTATATGCTATCTCTTTTCATTGACTGAGAGTGAAAAGAGACGGCATTATAGTTAATTTCTCTGTTACTTATATTTAAAAGCATAATATTGTAGGATTAGATACTTACTTGAGCTTCATAGTGTTGAATTTCATCTTTCTCACCAGCAGCCAATTCTTGTGGCAGTGGAGATATCCATATGTAGCCATTGTTGCCAATGATGACAGATACTCCACACAACAGATTGTGGAAGTGATTTTTTCTTCGGTTTATGAGTGATGGAAATACTTTTATAAGTATACCTTGTGCAAGCTGAAATTAAAATGATACAACTTCATAACTTTATACCTGGGAAGCTGGCGCAATTCCTTTTACGAATCATTATTAAAATTCATATTATGTTTTTTTTTGTCTATAAAAGGGACAGCATTTAATTCAATTTGTATTATGATTCAGCTAAAGCGGCTTTTTTAGATCCACAGAACATGATTATTCAAATCGATTAGTTTTATTATTTCATGACTTGTTTTGATAATATTATAAAATAATAATTGATTGGGTCACATAACTCATAACATGTTCGCTGCCATACAGCACAGGCTACAGCATGTCAGTACATAAGTGTCCTTGGCACTCAAATTGTTAACTTACTTTTCCATATTTCAAACTCCTAGTGTGCAGAGAAAGTGCACCATCAGAATTAATATTCTGAACTTCTGCACTTATCAGATCACCTTCCTGCAAGTGTTTCCTCATTGTCTGCTCATCTTCCGCTGATCTTCTTCTCTGCAATTAGTTATTGAAGATTTATAAAATAAAAAGATTTTTTTTACATGAAATGAGGAGTTACATACATACATACATACATAAAATCACGCCTCTTTCCCACAGGGGTAGGCAGAGACCACGGACTTCTACTTGCTACGATCCTGACACACCTCTTTCGCCTCATTCACTCTCATCACATTTTTCATACAAGCTCGCCGGTTTAGGGTACTTTTGACTAAATGAGGAGTTATCTATCTTTATTATTTTTCCAATAGACCTATAGAATAGGTAGTTATATTCTATGATGTAAGTCTGTTACCAATTTACCACTCAAATCATACTTTACTGGTAAAGTAAAAATATGTATAAATCTAATTTTTCTTGCAGATATAAAATACTGTAATGTTTTTTACTGACTTAAAAGAATGGTGAAAATGTGTTTCTAGTTAAACAACTACCAAAATATTTAATTTTTTAAAAATCCATGTTTCATTACTTGGTTCTAAATTTTTTCCTTACCAATTCACCTCCAGGTAGATTGACCGAAGACAACTGCAAAAATGAGTCCAGCTTGGAGTTAGTTTCAACTTTCCATCTCTTTTGCTGTACTTCCAATATCCTCCCAACTACGACATCACCAATTTCACCCACATACCGGCTCTTCAATGGCTTCACGCAAATCAACTTGTTCACTTTCTGCATAACACCAGCCACAGAGGACTTGATGTAGTCATCTTCAATGTAAGTGCCATGACCACTAAAATAATAAATAAATAAATATTTCACACAGCACCATCTAGCCCCAAACTAAGCAAAGCTTGTACTATGGGAACCAGATAACTGATTATAATACTTTTATACTTTTTTTTTGTATAAACATACTTCAGAACACCCAGACACAGAACAAACATCTATGTTCATCACACAAATGTTTGTCCTGAGTGGGCATCGAACCCACAACCTACAGCGCAGAAGGCAGAGCACTACCAACTGAGCTAAGAGGCCAGTCATAATTTAGAAATCTTATTATCTCAGCTCATCTAACAGGGTTTGTGTATGAAATAACCAATGTAGATAACACAAATAAGTCTAAACAACATGTAAGTAATGCAAAATAGCAATTTTTTTTTCTTATACTTAATGCAATACATAAATAATTTGAATTTAGAAACACATTTGCAGGTGGGAAGAATTTTATTCATGTTATTGTTTTGGAAACTGTCTTGTGAATTACCTTTATTAACTTGAATGTACCTGCATACAACACCTATAGTCGTATTGCTCATTATACGGACTAAAGTTGAAGGAAGGGATGTCATTTTTCCTTCAATTTTGACATAAAACACATCAAAAATAATCAAAATTGAAGGAAAAATGACATTTTTTCCTTCAATTTTGGTCCGTATAATGAGCAATACGACTATACCTCCAGTCTTTCCCCTTATGAAAGATGTATAGAGGTGAATACTGGTTAAACAACGTCCTGTCTCTGTTTGTCACTATCCACCAAGGAATTTCTATACTACGTACCTGGAACACTGACTGAGACAGAAAACAAGGTCCGCTTGAGAAAGAAAACTTGGGCGGTGTGTCTCTTTCTAAAAGGGTGACCATAAACTAAACATTCCTAGTCCCTAAGGGGCCTTTTCCATCATTTTCTGATTTACGTGATGTTTCAGGGCATGATTTTTGAATTAAAATACTGATACAATTTTGATCCTTCATTTTGATTCTTGAATCTTGAATCTTGATTCTTGAATCTGAAAACTGAAATTTTGAATCTTGAATCTTTGAAGTGACAGCTGTCAAACTTAAAACCGCCATATCTCGGGAACTCCTCGTCCTAGACTCCCCGTTCTCAGTTCAAATGAAAGCTAAGACCATGATCTTCATTTGAAGTGACAGCTGTCTAACTTCAAATGGCCATATCTCGGGAACTACTCGTCCTAGACTCCCCGTTCTCAGTTCAAATGAAAGCTATTGAAGAGATCTTCATTTAAAGTGACAGATGTCAAACTTCAATCAGCCATATCTCGAAATCTACTCATCCTAGACTCTTCCTTTTTAGCTCAAATGAAAGCTATGACCAAGATCTACATTTTCAATAACAGCTGTCAAAATGACATCTGTCATCTGAAATGTAGGTCTTGGTCATAGCTTTCATTTGAACTGAGAACGGGGAGTCTAGGACGAGTAGTTCCCGAGATATGGCCATTTGAAGTTTGACAGCTGTCACTTCAAATGAAGATCTTGGTCATAGCTTTCATTTGAACTGAGAACGGGGAGTCTAGGACAAGTAGTTTTCGAGATATGGCGGTTTGAAGTTTGACAGCTGTCACTTCAAATGAAGATCTTGGTCATAGCTTTCATTTGAACTGGGAACGGGGAGTCTAGGACAAGTAGTTTTCGAGATATGGCGGTTTGAAGTTTGACAGCTGTCACTTCAAATGAAGATCTTGGTCATAGCTTTCATTTGAACTGGGAACGGGGAGTCTAGGACGAGTAGTTCCCGAGATATGGTCATTTGAAGTTTGACAGCTGTCACTTCAAAGATTCAAGATTCAAGATTTCAGATTCAAGGTTCAAAATTCAAGAATCAAGGATCGAAATCCAGGATCGAAATCCAAGATCGAAACCAAGGATCGAAATCAAGGATCGAAATCAAAATCAAGGATCAAAATCAAGGATCTAATTCAAGGATCTAATTCAAGGATCGAAACCAAGCGCTGATTTTGTCGAGCGCGATAAGGTAAAAATATCCTGAAATTTAAATGACATGGGCACACTACTAATCCAACAACGAGTGTGAAAGAGACAAAGCACCCAAGAAAGCCTCTCAACAAGACCAACAATCCTTATAACCAAGATTAAATGATAATAGATCGTTGTGTAGTCGTGTTAAGGTTCAAAATCCTTTGTACATTAAATGTCAGTTATCACTCCAGTTACGTAGTTTAGAATCTTCTTGCTATCCACAAATAAAGACAGGACGTTGTTTAACCAGTGTTTAACTATAAACATATTTCATAACATAATTCAGGCCCTTTGATTTCAACTTTATCATTACCTACCTACCTATGTCAATCATTGAGAATTCAGATATTTACGCAAATCTAAATTTCTGATTTAAGTAGAGGACTGCACTTGCTTTCATCTACAGAATTTAGACATTAACATTAAAATAAAATATTACCTACCGCATAAAATCTTGGACGCCAGTTATAACCTCACCAGGCGTGTAAAATCGAGGTAACTCATTCAGTGATGCCACGCAATGGTTAACTCTCTCTGAAGCTAATCTAATAGAAACATGACCCGTCATTTTAATGAAATTGAAATAAATTGAATATAGGCTTCTGTGTTCTGAAAAAACAACGAACAAACAAAACGATGATCCACAACACAAAACACAACACAAAGTAGGAAATGTCAAATCTGATTTGCCAATGCCAACTGCCAAGTTAAAGTTGTGTCAGTGTCAAATCAAATGATGATCGATGTTTCTCTAAATGTCAAAAACTAGGGATTGTCAATGTCAAAATCAATCTAGGTGAAGTGATGCCAGATGGTGAGGTACCCTGCGAATTCGGGGGTATTTCTAGGCTCTGAGGGGAATTTTGGGGGAACAAATCCATTGGGAGGATTTTCACAGGGAAAAATTATGAATGGGTCCTTGGAGATTTTAGTAAATAGGTAGTAATTTTTAATCTATGTAGACAGTTTCTTGTTTTGTTGATTTTTTATTTACAGAAATAAACTTTCGACTAATAAATAATATTTACAAAATACAAATGAAACAGGAAGCTATCTAAATTCTAAATACTGTTCCTAACACTCCATACCTACGTCACGTTGAATTTATACTTAATTAAGATGATTATTATGCTTGTTTGGGGGTTTTTTTATTCTGAAAAACCTCCTTTTCCGCGGGGATTCATCAAGTCTGGGGATAAATTCACATAGCTCACAACTATCTGTTAACTGTCTCTAGGTCAAACAAACTAGGTGACAAATTCAGGGGTATTTCTGGGCTTTGCGGGGGAAAATTTTGGGGTACAAATAAATATTTATTTCTATGGGCCTTAGAATTAGTTTTTACCATCTGTACTATTCTTAGTTGCCTGAAATAAATTTTATATTATTATTATTAAATCGTTTTGGAAGATTTTCGCCGGGTAAAATTATAAATGAGAAATGAAAAAAATATTTATTTAGGTAGGTACATCTAGAAAGTTTCTTATTTTGTTGAATTTTATCAACAGAAATAAACTTACGGTTACGACTAATAGATGATAAGTAACAAAATACAAATGAAACAGGGAGCTCTAAAGACTTGCAACAATCTAAAGTTATTATGTAATTTTAAGATGGCCTTAAGGCTGAGGCCCCATTAGTGCGTTGCGCTGCGTCGCGACGCAGCGCAACGCACTAAGCGTCGCGTCGATCGTCGCGTCGGCAAAATGTATGAGTAAAACGACGCAGCGTTGACGCTGCGTCGTTTTACTCATACATTTTGCCGACGCGACGCAGCGCAACGCACTAATGGGGCCTCAGCCTTACTTGTTTGGGGGTGTTTTTTTCCACTCCACCTTTTTTTCGGGGGATTTCATAGTTCGGGGGAAAATTCTCGTAGCCATCTGGCAGCACTGGTCAACTTAACAAATTGAATGAATGAAATTGATTGACTGACTGACGACCTCCTCGAGTAATTGTGTTCTGTGCTGACGACCACCGACCACCTGACGGACGACGTTTTTGTCTTTCTATGTTTTGTTTGTTTTGTTTGACTTTGTTTTTCTTTGCCTGTAATGTAAAGTAAAATTCTATAGTTATAGTAAAGTGCAGTGCATGCAGACTGCAGTTGCTTTGACTATTTTCACTTGGTAGCTCAGATATCTGTTAGTCAATTGTAGCCTAAACACACAAAAACATGTCTGCTGCAAATGCAGCGCCTATAACGGCCACCGACAGCTTATCACAAGCATTAAAAGCAAACATCATCCCTAACCAAGAATATTTACTCCAGGTAAGATTCAATCAGTACCGCACTAAGTGGTTTCTCATGCAGTATTACTTAATTTACATTTGCAGTTAATGTTTGTGTAAAACCTAGCTTATTTGGTCTTTCTGATTGAAAGTTAAAGCAATACCATCCCACTCACAATACCAAGTGTCTGAAATGAAGACATACTCTTAAATTAGCCACAGTACGCACAATGGATCTTTAGAGGAATTTGTGAAGTTAGCTGTTTCAATGTGCAGTGTAGCTTTTTCATACGAAAATTTCTCGGGGTAATTCCATGTAAAAGGCTCACTTGAATGAAAAAATAAAACATTGTTTTTTGTTGTAAAACTACTTTAGTTTGATAATAACATACAATTACTTTAAGTTTTCAAACTGGAAAATAAATTTTACTTTATAGATTTTTGTCCATACTGTAATTTTCAACTCCAATGCTTCAAAAATCGACTTATTTTAGAAAATGATAAGTTATTTTGGAAATAATTTAATGATTCTTGTTTCTAGCAATATGTTGAATCTAGTGGTTTTGGTTAAAATGTGAATTTTTAAGATTTTAGTTGAAATTTTCTGCAGATGTAATTTGACTCAAAAATAGCATCTTAGAATTAATTAGTTCATTTTTGTATCTTTAAACAGTTTCTAAATTCCTATATTATGTGCTGGTATATTTGGTTTCTAATAGTTCAGTTAAAAATACGACTATTTTGCAATCCAAAGTGACGGTAGAGTCCGTCACGTTTTGGTCTGTAGTGTCTGTCACGAATTATTTTTCTAATAAAAAAGTTTCAATGAATGTAAGGTTTTCCATTTCAAAACATCCCGATAATTTATTTCAAGTACTTCAACTACAAGTACAAATCACAATTATAAAGCTTGCGCTGAGGAAGATATCTGAAGTTTAAAAACACTCTCCAACACGGCGGCATTTTGCATGTAGTGTCTGTCACATTTACATTTTGTTGAATAAACCATCTTTAACAATTTTATAAGCGCACTTTTTTTACCACAGAGGTATAATTGAAGATCGACCTATACACACATACTAAAATTGATACTATAAAAGTAGTAGTACTCGTAAAACAATGCGAAATAAAATGCAAATTGTGTCAAATGTAGTGTCTGTCACATATGGAATTACCCCTCGCAGCGAAACGGCTAACTTCACGAATGCCTAGATCCATTGTGTGAACTGTACCTACTTCCTCATGAAACTATCAAAGTACAAATCCAAAATTGTATAATCTAAAATAAAAATTTTGATGTGTTTGCAGGGCTCTGTGCTAGATTCTGCTGTGGAGGTGCTATTGCATCGCCTCCGAGGGCTATGTGACAATGTAGATGCTGGGCCAGAGACATTTGATGACCAGGAAGTATGCTTTAGTCTACGAGATCCTAACCAACAGGTAAAAAAACAACTAAGGAATGCATAATCAAATACCTTTGGAGACTTTTTAAAGTTATTAAAGCTTATTTTATTATAGCTTTTAATGCATTTTAATAAAAAAGAGTTGCTTTTTATACTATTCGAACTCTTATTAGTTTTAGATTAGAATACCTAACTACATTAATAATAAATATAAAAATATATAAATATCATCACCTGATTTCAGGCGGCACCATTGATGTTGCGAGTACGCAAAGCCCTGGATGCACGAGACATGCCTTTCCAACTCCGCTACATAGGCCAGCCTGATCTTGGAGACAAAAGCCGTCCAACAGTTGTGAGATCCAGTCTTGACATTGCCTGCAGTGGGATGCTCATTGAGTTCCTAACTGAACTTGGCTGCAGAATTGAGTTTGAATATAGTGTTAAAGGTACAGTTGTTTACTCATTTGTTCTCAGCATCATACAGAATTAAGCTTAGTTAGCTCTATGCTCATATATTTCCCTTTTAGGAGTGGTGTAGGTAATTTTTTCATATTGTTGAAGAATTCTTTATAGTGTAGTGCTTGTGACAATGTACTCGTATTACACAAAAAAAAACACTAATTTTCTTCAAACATCACCTTTCATAAAACTCAAACTTATTTGTTCCTATTATTTTACAGGTTATATGTTCCGAAAAGGCCGCATGAAGATCACTGTTGCTAAAGTTTTCAAGATATCTCAAAGCTCAATGCCTCCAGAACCTATATCTCAGAGCTACCTTGTGGAATTATCGGTAAGTTTTTATATTCCCATGTCCGAATACTGAAATCTGAAACACTACATAAATATTAGAGATCTACTTATCTATTTGAGACATTCTTACTCTTCAAAATCGTATACAAAAATGATAGATAATGACAGTTGTAATGTCAATGAAAAGCATCAATTAAACTATAGTCGTATTGCTCATTATACGGACTAAAGTGAAGGAAAAAATGACATTTTTCCTTCAATTTTGACATAAAACGTATCAAAACTAATCAAAATTGAAGTAAAAATGACATTTTTTCCTTCACTTTTAGTCCGTATAATGAGCAATACGACTATAAGTATCGTTTCAGTATTCTGGTTTTAAAATATCAGTATTTTGAATGTTATGTGCCTAAATGCAATATTTCAACTTGGTACCTAGTCAAAACTTATACGTTTTACAGAAACCAAGGTTGATTGTTATTTCTCTTAAGTTTATGTCATGTGATGATTCTACTTTGTGGTAACTTTGCCGAAAGGTTCGCTGGAAGAGAACTCTTCGTAGGGCTAAGCTCGCCTTTGTACTTGTCCATACTTTATTTTTTGTTTTATGTGTTTTATTTGTACAATGAAGTTATTATACAAAATTTGACAATATCTCGCTGTCCGATTGCATCCATGTTGCATATTAATACATTTGCTTTTTCAATAAATTCAAGTGCATTCACTTTGCTTTGATAACACAAACCAATACTTGCAATGCGTGAGTCAAAGATGGATACATTTTTTAGAACAATGTGATTTTGCTTTTGCATAAAATTTACTAACAAAATATATGTTTGGAGGTAACCTAGCCTTAGGTAAGCATTTGTTCTTGTCTAACACAAGGTCCTGTGAGTATCATTTCTCTTTCTACTAGCTTGCCTTCATTCTTGCACTTATTTTGATATAACAGCATGATTATAAAATAGCATTTATATCTCGCTAATAGTGCAATGTAAAGATTATAAGCTTTGTTTAGCTATTATGTGACATACTGTACCACTACTACTTATGAAGTGTAGTGACAAGACAATCTCATATTCCCAGGTCCTAGCTCCTCAAGGCCAAGATGCAATTGCCGAAGACATGAGAGCTTTCGCCGACCAGTTGCGTCCCTTAGTACAACTTGACAAGATCGACTACAAACGTCTTGGCCACATGGCGGTCACATAACAAATGTACCCCGCCTTGGGCTGTCTTCAATCTTACAAGAGAGAAGAATGAAGACAACCCTAGGCCACTGTCCACGTGTCGGTGCGTAGACACAATCAAATATCAGGCGCACAACAGCTCCCCGATTTTAATTTGACTGGAAATAGGTTAAAGAAACTTTATTCCGTTATGCGTAAAAGAAGAAGGATGTCATGCTTGCGTGCTACTGATGAAACTAGTAAACATGCAAAAAATATTAATTGAAACAAAAAACCAACGACGGGTTTGAAAGACTAAAAAACAATAAAACAAGAATCTCCACCTCTTACTATTCTGACGAAATTTTATAGCGCTAGCTCAGCATTGCAATTTACAGGCGTAATCACGTTACGCGTTACACGTTACGCGATGGCGCTCATTAGTGGAGGCCTATGTCCACCAGTGGACTGCTATAGGCCGATGATGATGATGATGTTGATGATGAATCACGTTATCACGCCGAAGTTCGGTCGCGTATCTTCGGCATAGTGCGCTTAGGCCACAGAACATATAATAATACTACGTACTTATGTACTAAGGGCTCCTCGCCATATCCAAGAAAAGTTTTGAGTTTTTTTTTAACTTCAGTAGAAACAGGTTTTCAAGTCGAGTCGACCGTAAAATACAAGTAAAAACGTTAACTGCACGGTGAGTGCTAAAGGAACCCTTGAGGAGTTTTATCTCATTGACTCGTAATGAAAGTCTTGTTTTTAGGGTTCCGTACCTTAAAGGTAAAAAAGGAACCCTTATAACATCACTTTCTTGTCCGTCTGTCCGTCTGTCCGTCTGTCCGTCTGTCTGTCCGTGTGTCACCATCGATTATCTCAGGAACGGGTAGAGCTAGCAAGTTGAAATTTATACCATATACTAAGGTCTATAGTCCCTATTGTGAGTATAAAAATCAAGTTTCTGAGTCAACACTATAAAAAGATATAGGCAAATTTAGGTTTTCGTGAAAACTTGTGAGTACCAAAACTTACCTTAATTATCAACTTTTTTTATTTTTCGGAATTTTTCCTTTACTTGTGCTGGAAGAACTTGCTTGTAACCAAAATTGACAATTCTAGGTCAACCGGAAGTACCCTAGAGGTTTTGGGTCGAAAACCTAAATGGTAGTTCCCGTTGACCTAGAATAACGAAATTTGGCAAAAAGCAAGGTCTTGTAACACAAATAAAGGAAAAATTCCAAAAAGTTAAAAAAGTTGAAAATTAAAGGGTGTTCCCATACATACATAGTTGACGCCAATTAAAATTGTCCTCCTAGTTGTATGGGCGCTCATACAATTAAGCGGACTAGCTTAATTGGCACCATGGCTAGGTACGGAACCCTCGGCGTACGAGTTCGACTCGCACTTGACCGGTTTTTTTATTTCTTAAGCGCAATTATCATTGTGCAGTTAACTTCCGTTCATGCAGGCAGGCATAACAAAATAACGGCTGAAGCTACAACTCATTCAAAGCAAAAATACTTATTTACTAATCGTCTATGCATCGACTGATCGAGAAGCATCGCGCCGTGGACAGTTCGAACAAAGTATAAAAGGTCATAAATGATTCATTTGCAGTTTTTTTCATTTATAGTTTTGTATATTACAAAACTCGGATAAGTTTATGTCAGCTAAGTATTCTGTAAGATGATAATCAATATGTTTAATTAAATACCTATGTACTGTTAACCATTATTATTAATAGGATATTGAATTATGATTGATGAATCATAAAATATGTTAACTTCTAGAATTTACTTCGTTATTTGCCGACACAGTCTGTTTTGTTAATTTCTGTAATCATTGTAACACTGATAGCCAGAGAAGATGTATAAATTCAATAAGTTGATAATACAAAACTATTCAAGAAAAACATTTTTTTTTATTTTATCTGATGCTCATCTGAAATATTGGTGTTCTTTTTCAAGTTTTAACCTCTATAGAGTCTTCCCCATAATCGAAATCCTCATATTTGATGTTTTTGATACCATGAACGAGAGCAAAGTTGCCGTGGTAAATGCAATGTTCGTACTTGAGCGGAACAAATTCTGCAAAAACAATATTCACATTTAAAGCACAAGCCTCATCTTGTTATCTATTGTGTGAAGTCATTAGTCCGTATGCTAATGAGGTAGATAGCTGTAAACGAGAAACATTTTCATCAAAAAATATAAATAGCTAAGAATGAAAGAGATGTCTAGCTGTGGTCTAGCATTCCGAAGCTTCTTCACAAGCACTCTCTAGCCACGCCTTTTTATGTCCATTCATTCGCCCAAATCCTGTGTAAATAAGTATACAAACCTGTTCCTTCAATGCAATTGTAAAGATCCATGACACAGTGATTGTCGAATATATAAGTAGAGTTTGAATAAATATCGATGGCACAAATCTTATCAAAGTAAGTAGGGCAGACACCGCATCTAAAACAGAATCAAAATAAGCTCTTAAATCTTCAATTCATGAATCTTTAAGCTAGACTCAGCCACAGATTAATCTGTGACTCAGCTAGGCCACGCTAGGCTCCATTCCAAAATATACCTCTTCATAAAATTGCGTCCTAGTTCGCTAGATGGCGCTGGCTATCCATTAAATTAAAAGAAAAGTCTTCATCCACGTCTATCCGTTTACGAATTTTGGTACGATTTTCACTATTATATTTCGGAATATGTTTTTGAAATGTTTACTTAAAAGAAATAAATTAGTGATGTTTTGTAATCAAGTCATAAATATTAATAATTCAGGTGACTTGAAAATTGCTAAAGCTGCATAGCCAGCGCGCTGGCTTAATCTCAAATCTAAATAAATAATGTGAAACTTATATACTTACCTATATATAACTCTAAATCTCAATACCTAAGGTCTATAGAAAAGTACGCTATGATACTCGCATCTCCTAAAGATAATCACAGTAGGTAACCATTTCCGATAATCCACAGTACCATAACCATAATCCGGTCCTACGCTGTGCCAAGCCAGGAATTGCCCGCGACTTGTCTAATAATACTTGAATACCAGTATAATTGCTTAGTCTTGCGACATCAGTCTCAATGTGAGAAGTATGCCCTCTTTCTTAAAACTAATATTAATATGAATGAAAACTAATCAAACCTGTGCCCATCTGGGGCTGGATTTCTCTTGTATGTTAAACGGTTCAGTTCAGGATAATCTACCGCACCACTTACAACTGAAAAATAATATTAAAACCTTATCAGAAGATTTTGTGAACTTTCTCATTATCCGGTCCAACAATTTCCTATAAAAAATTTGTTTAGAAACTGGTTAGGAAAGAAGACGTAAAGTTAAATAAAAACATACAATAATGTCTTAAAATGTAAACCCAGAAAACCAATGCACACGTAAACATGATATCACCAAATAGCACACCAAAGTTTTGATTGACTTCCTTATCAAATAATAGAGTAGATTCATGGCATTACATTACGAATTACAATTATTTACCCTGAAAATCCAATTTAACCGTAATTTTCACATGAAAGATTGTTTTGAAAGTGAAGTTTTAAAGTAAAACCATATTATTTCCTGAAACCAAAAATCTTGAAACGAAGCTATATTTGATTTCCTTTTGTGAAGTGTGTTTAGTTGTACTATTGTTAATTCTGTGGTTTAGGTAAGATATCTTGGAAGTCAGGCAGTGTGTTGTGATCGCAGCTCGAACGTGCCTTGTATCACGACAACAACGGTGACTCATACAACTTGAGTACCTAGGCAGTTCACTGCGCATGGATCCACTATCAAACCAATAATAATAATTAGGTACTTATAATAAGTAGGTACCTACCCTACCACACCACCTTCTGACCTCAGGCGTCGATATCAGGCCACTGCGTAAAGCCCTTTAATACACTGGCCTCCAAAAAAATCGACCCACTTGGATTTTTTCGTAAAACTCAGCATTTTTGTTTAAACATGACATATATTGATTAAACTTGTGGATTATCTTGCTGAATCTGTTTAATGGCAGCAATTTTATGACATAAATAACATGGTTTATCAATAAAAATAATAAAAAAAACAACTTTAACAAAAAGCGAAAAACAAATCTTTGCTCTCCGGTTTGTTTCATTAAGATTTTGAAGTGACACAACGTTTTTTGGAACAATAATCAATTATTCAATATTGCGTGTTGCCCCTTCTTGCCTTTATGATGGCCATCATTCGCTGTTTCAGCGACCTAATGAGAGTTTTTATGCTTTCTTGGGGAACCTTTTCCCATTCTTCTTTGATGGCAGTCTTTAAGTCACTTATTGTTGCTTGAGCTGGATTTGGGGCTCTAACCTTTTGTTTCAGCTGGTCCCACAGGTGCTCTATTGGGTTCACGTCTGAACTCCTGGCTGGCTACTTCATAACGCGAATACCGACCTCCTCTAAGTACTGTGTGACAATCCTAGCTACGTGGGGCCGTGCATTATCATCCATCTACTCAAAATTTTCTCCAAAATAACCTCCGTAAGGCACAACATATTCTTCTAAGATTCCTAAGACGTATCTCTGAGCATTTAAAACGCCTCTCTCTATAAAAGCCACGTCCATACGTCCGGTCAAAGATATGCCAGCCCAGAACATAAACGAACCTCCCTCGTCAGTCAAGGTTTTTTTAAAACAACATTGAGCATGTCGTTCTCCAGGGTGTCTCATGACATTACGACAGCCACCTGAGCCAAATAAAGTCATTCGGCACTCGTCACTAAAGAGAACAGACTCCCATTGCTGAACTGTCCAGTTCACGTGATCCCTTGCAAACTAAAGTCTAACTTGGCGATGGGATGTGGTTAATTTAGGTCCCTTTGCTGGCCTATGTGGTATTACATTTTCATCCTTAAGCCTGCTTCTCACCGTACTCTCACTTATGGTAACTTCGCGTACTTCCTGTAGACGTCACTGAAGATCAACACCAGAGAGATGCCGATTTCGTAGAGACGCTAGCACAAGAAAGTGATCATCTCTCTCCGATGTGACATGATTTCTTTCTGATTCATATCTTCGTTGATACAGACCAGTCTTTTGAAACTTTTTGTATACGCGAGGCACTGATGAACGGCTAAAATTTACTGTTCTGGCCACAAAACGTTGACTTAACCCTTTTGAATTAAAGCCACAAAACGCGTAGCCTCAGTTTCAATTGAATCCATTATTTGTATGCAAAAGTTAACAAAAATGCATCTTCAATAATTAAACATAACACACAAAACAAACAATAAAACAAAAGTGCTGTACTAACGAAGTACACGTCTCGAACCGGTCAACACCAGTTTTAGCAAATTTTGCACTTATGGGTATTCTTGTTACAAAATATCGATAAGTACCATCAAGTGGCATAAATTATGACAAATGTGACGCATAATTACATTTCCTATCCCAGAAATTATAAAAAATATAAAAATTATAAGTATTTTTCCTTATTTTAACTTTTTTAAGCAAAATACAAGGTGGGTCGATTTTTTTGGAGGCCAGTGTAGATTCGCAATTTCCAATACTAATGAAGATTGGTATCGTTGTAATTTTCTCGCATGAAAGGTTTTAAATATCATGGAATAGCGGGGAAGAAATAATTTATTGTTTCCAGTTTATAATAGTTCGATGTAACGATACCATCGTGGTGGTGTGACCACTGACTTGACCGAATTCAGAGTATAATTTACTAGAAATAGAAATAGAAATATTTATTGCAATTATATTGTACATTGGGTCTTAATGTAAGTACCTATTGTTAGTATCAAACATAAACCCTGTTAGGGCACAGCAATACTACCAGCGCCCTCGCGAAGTTACCCCCGTTGTGATGGTATATGGTGATGATGATGATGAAAATTAGCCTATAACTTTCCTCAAGAGTTGATACGAAATAATTTTATAAGTAATCGGACTGGTAGTTCCTGAGATTAGCGCGTTCAAACAAACAAACAAAGTCTTCCGCTTTATTATATTAAGTAGTAGGTATTTAAATAGAGTAGGTAGGTACTTATGTCTTTAAGATTTTTATATGTTTATAGAAAATTCAAAATAAGTTAATAAAGCTACCATGCACAATGGTGGATAATTTTATAATATGACACAGAAAGACAACAAAAGCTGGTTTATTTGTAGGTAAGTACTTATAGAGATCTGGCTGGAGATTGTAGCGAAAAGTTATTATGGGTATAAGTTTTGTTAACTTTCTTATTTGTGAAAATTTGCAAAAAATGTGTGAAACTTGTTAAGACGGGATTATACCTAAATAGGTAAAATACAATTATACAAAAAGGCTACAATACTAAAATAAACATAAACTTTGGGAACAATCAAGTTAGGTACATTCAATTGAACATGAAAGGTTTCTATGTGGCAGCGCTATTATAAATAATAGATTGTTGTTACTTGTGTAGATAGACTTGAGGTTACGCATATAGGTGCGTTGATCCGGTAACGATCTCGCACAGTAAGAACTCACGACGTTCACGAATTCATTACTATGCGTGGAGTGTAGCGTATCTTGTGAACGTTTTGGACGCGTAGGCTCACGTAGGCTCTTGCGTGGGTGCTTGATAGGTTGGCTCGCTTGAGAGGGCGGAGGTACCGTACTTGGTGTATCCAACTTAGAACTCTATGCGTTTAAACTAGCACTTATAACTCTTACCATTACTGTCAATCTTGCACTTAGTGCTATTCCAGTGATCCTATCCAACGGAAATGTAACAATGTCATCATCAGTTCGCTGAAATCAAATCTTTAGAATGTGTGATATTGTATCAGGTTTTTTTGCGTCATCATCACTAAGAAGTGTCATGTTTTTGAAACTGTAATTTGTTCCCTTTATCAATGAATTCTTAGTAGCGTTATCGTCGATTGCAGCCGGCAACACTGACTTACCAGACTCATTGGCGCTACTGGCCGGTTCACCTTGACGCTCTCCGCTCTAAGGGATCGTATTGTTAGCTTTATCGATATCATATTATGTTATCTTTCGATAAGAGCATCGCATTTCTGATGATAATATCACGCAGGAATTTTCTCTATGTTGAGTAACCCACTTAAATATACTAAAGTATCCTAGGTACTTGAATGTTCTATTCCACTCGTAACATAAAGGTTTTACATAGGCAGGTAATGTAATATCCTTGAAAATTATATGTTTAATACATATAATTTTCTTTTTGTGTAGTAATACTTAAAAATATCGAATAATTTAGATCGCTGTTTTTGATCATATCTACACTTAGATTACACATTATATTTATATGGAGATAAATCTCTAATGGAGTTGATAAAACCGTATTGACCATAAGAACATAAAGTTATGCATTGCATGCCTTCGCTTATGTAGTTAAATCAACAAAGAATAGGTCACACGCCTCATTAGATTGACAACTGAGTTAGGCGTTGAATTATTTAAATATTAGCCTACATTCTTTGCATTGACGATCCAGGTGATTTGAAATGTTAACAGGGGAGAGTAGGATTCTGCTTACTGCTCTCTAAGTTGGTAAATATTTATTCATTGACTTCTTTGTTCTTTAAAGCCTAAGGTCCATTTTTGTCGTTATATTATCATCATTACGCTTTACGCTCGATCGTTCATTATATTGGCAAATGTATAATCCATCTTACTGTTATTATTATATTCAAGTGCGCTACTTACCTACCAGCCTACCACCCAGTTCGAGAATAGAATTTGTTTTCCTTGAAATAGTTGGTTTCAATTGCTATTTCTAAATGAGTATTACCTACTCCTTAGTCCTTACCATATTAATATAATAAAATAAGCGTAAACCATATGTATGAATATGAACTTTATAGCTTATTCTGTTTGGTACGATATTATTTAATTGCTTTAACCAAACCGACGCCATAGTCACAGAATAGATCTTGAGTAGGGCATAGGAACCGGGTTTACCCGGAACCGAAATAACCGGGATTACCCGGTTCTTGGGGCTACACAAGGAACCGGTTCTCAAAATATTAAGAACCGGGTTTTCGGTTCTTTCGGTTCTTTTAAAAAGTTATTATCTTCTAAAGCGTGCCGAGTTTTTAGGTGTGTGCAGGCAGAATAATGTACCTTGTTTGTGATTAGTGATTGTTTAAAAGATTTAAATTATAGCTGTGATTATAAATTCCCTGTTTGATTTTTGATCTCATTGTAGTATTTTACTTACAAAATTCTAATAAACTATCTCTCTCTCTCGTCGTTCCCGAAGCTGACCACGATCCTCAGATATGATCTGAGGATCGTGGTCAGCTTCGGGTTTGTCTTTGGAATGGATGATTGGCCTCCATTGGGTTCTGTCTAGTGCGTCTTTTACAACAGTGTACAATTTTTAAGACGAAGAATCTTTCACTTTATCGGCCCATCTTGTTGGTAATCGCTTTCATTACGTGTTGCCAACTACAATCAGTTTTACTAGACTTTCATCGCCTCTGCGCACCACGTGGCCGAAATATTAAAGAATGCGTTGGTGGCTTAAGGTAGACAATCGGGTTTTAATATGGAGCTGGGATAAGATCGATACATTGGTGCGTTTATAGGTCCAGAGTATTCTTAGCATTCGCCTCCAGCAACAGATCTCGAATGCATCGATCCTTTGTCTTTCTCTGGACAGAATTGTACACGTTTACACTCCATACATGAAGACAGGGAATCCCAAGTAGCACAGAACTGCATTATAAATTTTCACATAGGGCCCACAGCGGTAATCTCAGCATTTATAACGAATTATTAGAGTTCACTGAACTCTAACAGCTGTTTAGAAAAAAACGAGGCTCGCTATAATGTTTTTTTCTGTACTGTAATTCTATTAAGTACCACAAACACGCCACAGATGTCACTGTTATTCAGCTTACTTTGTGAAGTTATTTAACAAAGATTTAATGCTTTATGCTGCATACAGATAACTACTTTGCCTCATGTGAACTCTCATACAGACCTTAGCATTAAATTAAGATTAAAACTGTTCACTTGCCATCCGCCATTTTCACTGCGTGACTGTGTATTTTATTGTAAATTTTTATCTTTTATTTTAGTTTATTTTATAAGACATCGATTGGATTTGATGTGGATTATGAATGAATAACACGTAAACAGCTTTTTATCAATTCCTATGTAAAAAACATAACATTTATTTTATTTACAGTCTATTTATGTTAGATTTTTTTTAGTATTTAGTGGCATTTATGAGAGCGCGTGAAAATTTTGAACTGAATATGTATGGCAGCGTTGCCATATCTACCAACTTGTAGGTAGATCTACCTACTTTGCCTCGAGTCTACCTATCTACCACCTCAAGCCTTGAATCTACCTACTTCTCTAAATCTTAAGAAACCACATTGAAGAACGTTTCTTTCAAGTTTCATGTGAAATGTCAGTGCGGTACGGTCCTATTTAGGCTGCGTTTCCACTAGAGATGTGCGATGGAAATGTGCCTATGAGGATGTGTAGCGGTAAAATGCGCATTAATGTGTGGTGCGAGGATACGTTGCGAAGCTGTGAAATGTGTCGATTGGGGTGCGGTGTAGTGTATCCTTCTCAACACACATTCTTCGCAACACATCCCTCGCACACATCTCTCGCAACACATCCCTCGCACACATCCTTCGTACACATCCCTCGCTTGTTTTGTATGCGCAAAAATCTAGCTCCGCTGAGCCGATTTTTATCAAAAAAGCGGGCAACCTAGCTCATACATTTGAAATTTGTAAATAACAGTACCTACGTATAAACTTAAAATACTAGTTTTTTATTCTTGAAAAATCCTCCGAATTAGGGCATTTTCCGTTCTACCAACTTCTACCTACTTTTGGCCCCTCATCTACCAATTTTCAACAATTCGGGTTGGCAACACTGATGTATGGTATTTCACAATAAAATTACCTGCCCAATAAAATTTCAAACACAAAGGGAGAAATCGAAGTTACTTACCGCTAAAATCTTCTTAGCATAAATAGTAAACACATCACTAAAACTTCACGTCATAACAAATGCACAGTTTATACTAAATAAAGTTATTACATTTCACTATTTCGCTCAGTGTGTACTTTTGATTGTGTATGCATTTAAAACTTACACTTTGTCTTTCTGGCTGTATTATAGGTAACGTGCCTTGTTAATCAGGCAATTTTTAGGGTTCCGTACCTTAAAAGGTAAAAAAAGGAACCCTTATAAGATCACTTTCTTGTCCGTCTGTCTGTCTGTCTGTCTGTCTGTCTGTCTGTCTGTCTGTCTGTCTGTCCGTCTGTCTGTCTGTCCGTCTGTCTGTCCGTGTGTCACCATCGATTATCTCAGGAACGGGTGGAGCTAGCAAGTTGAAATTTATACCATATACTGAGGTCTATAGTCCCTATTGTGACTATAAAAATCAAGGTCCTGAGTCAACACTATAAAAAGATATAGGCAAATTTAGGTTTTCGTGAAAACTTGTAAGTACCGAAACTTACCTTAATTATCAACTTTTTTTATTTTTCGGAATTTTTCCTTTACTTGTGCTGTAAGACCTTGCTTGTAACCAAATTTGACAATTCTAGGTCAACCGGAAGTACCCTAGAGGTTTTGGGTTGAAAACCTAAATGGTAGTTCCCGTTTACATAGAATCACGAAATTTGGCAAAAAGCAAGGTCTTATAGCACAAATAAAGGAAAAATTCCAAAAAATTAAAAAAGTTGAAAATTAAAGGGTTTTCCCATACATACATAGTTGACGCCAATTAAGATTGTCCTCTGAGTTGTATGGGCGCTCATACAAATAAGCGGGCTACAATAACATAATGGGTATAATGGGTAGGTACGGAACCCTCGGCGTACGAGTTCTACTCGCACTTGACCGGTTTTTTATTAGCTCTTAGGGTGACTGTTACACATAAAAATGCTAATATAATGTTGATATAATTCAAATGTGAATTCTTAGACAGCTATGTGCTGACTAATTTGTGCCCAAATTAGCATTATATCGACAGAGGATGCGCATCCTACTCTGATATACAGCTAGTTTATACAGCTAAAGTTTCCATGGTGCACTGTGCAAATGCTGTCATACAGCACTTTTGTGCTACTTGGGATACCAAATACTTATACCAATGCCCGTAACAGTCTGATCTTAGTTTTTATACCTATTCCTCTCTTCTTCCAGATGTTATTTAGGCGGGTCATTGTATCTTTTGCCATTCCAATACGCCTCTTTATCTCCGGGACACAGCTGCCATCCTTATGGTTTTAATTTGTGATCCTAGCTAAGTAGAGATAGTGGTTAACGGTATCGATGCTTGAGATGTTGCAGGTGATATCTGTTAGTTTTCCCGCACGATCCTTTACCAATTTTTTTGGTTTTTGCCCTGTTGACTCAGACTAGACAAGTTCTAGACTTTGGGAAAATTCTTCCATTTCTTCCACGGATGTTACTAGGAGAACGGTATCTTCAGCGTATCGAAGGTTTGATATCCTCTTTCCGCTGGCTGGGAAACCTTTCTCTCAGTTTTCAAGGGTCCTACGAAATATATACCTACTTTCATATAATATTAAACAGAGCAGGGAATAGGATGCAGCCCTGTCTTACTCCCTTCTTGGTTTGGAACATACTAGCATAACATTCGGTGCCCAATCTGATATCAGAATGGTTTTCTATATATAGACTTTTCTTGATTAAAACGACGACGTGTTCAGGAGATCCCATCTCCAGTAGTATGGAATATACAATTTCTCTAATTACAAACAGTCAAAGGCTTTGGTATAATCAATAAAGCAAAGGATCACCAGGCTGTTGAATTCTCTACTCTTCTCTATTATTTGACGAATGATGGTTCCCGCGTACCCTTGCCTAATGCCTTTAAGAAAACCTGCCTGTTCTTCAGGTAGGTTAGGCTAAAAAGTAGCTAAGACGTCTTTTTAATACATGTAGGGTAGGAGGATCTTACTTGCGTGCTTTATGAAAGCGATAATTCGGTAATTTTCACATTATTTTCCTTTCGTGTGCAAAGGGACAAAAATCGATTCGATTCGAAAAAAAATTATCATAGGAACCGAAAGAACCGAAAGAACCGGGTACCCGGTTCTGTGTTGAAACTTGAATCGAAAAAACCGGTTCTTGAAATGGGGCCGGTTCTCGATGCCCTAATCTTGAGGAGTAGTCAAGTCAGTCAGTGTCTCGGTCGCGACAATACAAGTTTAAATGAAAATTCCCAGCTTCATTGGTCCCGTAGAAGGCGCTTAGTCGCGTCGGTTTTGACGTGGTTTCAGACATGTAACTTGAGAATTTAACCTTCAACGGTTCGCTGAGTATCTGTGAACTTAATAGGCCCTCGTGAATGCCCCATAATAATCGCTTGCCCTTATTTTATTTATACAGACAAGAGAATGCAAAAACTAGCCTGTGAATACTTTATTGACATAAAGTACGCCAGTACAGTACCTACACTAACGCAGTTTTTTTAAAGATTTTTCTAAAGATAAGTCATTGTATTGTATCATAGCATTTTATTAACTTAGCCTGACAAAAAACTAACTTTTATGAGTGTTACTAAACTTAAAAATGTACATAAATTGTAGGATATTTCAAAGGGACTAAGGACTAATTTAATTATAAATTTAATTAAACGAGGACTATTTCAAAGGAACAAGAGAATATGATCTCTTGTTCCTTTGAAATAGTCCTTCGAACCGGATAAGGTAGGTAATCCAGACGTTTAGTTGAGACGACCTCTCTTTGTCTCTTGCGAGATTATTTTAAAATTGTATCTATCAAAATATACGCAGGAGAAACATAATATCAAGGACATTGTTTGATTCGAAATGATAGGTGGATAGGTACTCATTAATATTAATAGTTACCGGTTTCATTCGAGATTCAACCCAACCCATGTCGTCTCATACTTTTTTTCATCTATCCATTGATTTTATTTCTGCCATTAGCAACAATATACATAATTATGTCTCGACTTCTGATGTCATGACTAATTTTGTATTCTCAATCATTTGTTCGTTTCACGTTGTCGCTTTACCATGACAATGAATTTATTTTAGAACAGAATTATTTTTGACTGGCTGAAAGGTCAGAGATGCAACCGTGATCCTGTAAAAATACCTACTAAGGTATAATGCTTTTTATTTTATGATAGAACATACGGCTGAGATGCGAATGCTGAGATGGATGTGTGGAGTGATGCGAATGGATAGAATAAGAAATGAGTAGGTACATAAGATGTAGTCTGAAAGTGGTGCCAATAAATGAAAAGATGAGGAGCAATAGGTTGGCATATTATGGGCATGTCATGAGAAGGGAAGAATGTCATGTGACGAGAAGAGCGCTTGATGTGAAAGTGGGTGGATATGAGTAGAGAGGTAGACCAAAGAAAAGATGGATGGATTGTATGAAAGCTGACATGAGTAAGAAAGAAGTGAATGCTGAGATGACGGCTGATAGAGAATAATGGAAGAATAATACATGTTGTGCCGACCCCACGTAATAAGCGGAAAAAGGGCAGGAACACGATGATATGTTAGGAATAGGAACATACATCAATTTACCTAAGTTAGATATGACTAAGGCAAAAGTGTTTGCCCTAGGATGAGGAATATGGCTGCACTGGTCTCACAACGCCTTCAGTTTTCCAAATCCTGATAGCCTCAGCATTATTAGTAGGTATGTATTATAAATAAAAAACGCCACTTTCATTGTGCTCTCTCTGTTTCAATATAAGCTCCTTAGGTATACTATACAGTATACAAACTGTAATGTATTACGAAATAAAAAATTATAGGTAAGAATAGTATTAATTACATTGACGTAATGATAATTTTTCTATCGATTGTTTTATCTACATTATCATAATCCATTTGCCCTTATCATTCTCTTTGTGCGCTGACTTCTTTCCTAATCTCGTTCATAACATTTGAGTTGTCACACTCTCCACTAAACCATCCTAAAAAGTTTATGGAGTTTGCCTTAACTTATGGGTTGGGTTGAATGGACGTTTAATAGTATGTAGGCTCAGGTGGGTGCCAGCATCCTGATCTCTTGCGAATAATTTTCATTCATTTCTTGCATAATATTTCATTAACCTGTTCAAGTGCTCGGCTCAATAAACTCAGTTTGGCAATCACTTGAACAAGGTGGAATGTTATTACAAAGTTGTCTTCTTTTTAACCGACTTCGAAAAAAGGAGGAGGTTCTCAGTTCGTCGGAATCTTTTTTTTTTTTTTTTGTGCTTTTTTTTTTTATGTATGTTCACCGATTACTCGAAGACGCCTCGACCGATTTCAAAAATTCTTTTTTTGTTTGAAAGGGTACACTTTCCAATTGGTCCTTTTGGGCATCAGGTCAGGATCTGATGATGGGATCTTGGAGAAATCGAGGTAACTCTTCAAATTTTATAGGCACACTTGAAGCGATTAGGGTATTTTTTAAAAGCTTTATAGGTTATCGGTGACAATGCAATATTATGGTAACATTGAGCTGATCTGATGATGGAGTCAGGAGCTGTTCAACAGAACTCCTCAGTAAATAGGCCGATTGAGTTGAAACTCGGCACGTCTGTCAAGCTCCAACTACAATGTAATAATATGGTCACAACGAGCTGATCTGAGGATGGAGTCAGGAGCTGTTCAACAGAACTCCTCAGTAAATAGTCTGATTGAGTTGAAACTTGGAACTCAGCATGTCGGTCAAGTTCCGACTACAATGTAATAATAAGGTGACAGCTAGCTGATCTGATGATGGAGTCAGGACCTGTCCAATGGAACTTCTCAGTGAATAACAGTGTAACATCCATGTTTGGGCTATTTTTAATTAGCTCACCCTTAGTAAGGACCCAATAACAGTTTGTATTGAAGTCGGTTTTTTAAAATTTTTAATTTAGCCACTTGTTACCACGCTGATTGGATTATTTTAGTAGTAAAGTTATTGCTATTGCGCAATTCGCTCCAAACTGGCTCCCAAACCCAATAGACCCAATTATTTCACTACATGCTATTAAAATTCTAGTCTACCCGTAAAGTTAATTTACATAGTGGCAATGTGGGTATATCTGTATCTGTATCCGTATATAGATACTACACAGTCTAGTTTTCGATCAGAACTTACAATAACGGTCATCGTCGTAACTATTAGCAAGCCGTTCCGATTCAGACTAGGTTCTTGGTCACATAAACTAGCTACCTAGCCAGTTTTCTAATACAAAGAAATAAGTAGGTAACTGGTAACGATGATCGGCTAATCATCAAATATCCGATTATGGAACTTTTAATTCCAAATTTAGTAGGTGTATTGTGCAAGAAAAGCATCGAGATTGGAAAGCGCACCGCATACGCATTGAGCTAATTCTTTAAATGCCCATTAGTCATTCAGGAGAAACCTAGGCCCGTTGGTAATTTATTCAGCGGATTAGACAACTCTCCATATAAAGTGCGACCTGCCTAGCACTGTAGACTATACATTATCTGTGGCTGGCGAGAAGCAGTGGGGTAACCGGCCGTGTTGCCACTTGACAGAGTGAATTATTATTCACGCATATAGGTAACTTCCATTCCAACCTAGTCGCATACCTAACCCATATTAATTTGACTAGTATGGCTTTAAATTAATTCATACAACTAAACAGTTAAGGATTTATGACATGACAATCGACACAATAACAAAGCAGTTTAGCGCTACCTAACGAGACGAGACAGTGTCACGTAACAATCTATACCTAGACCATGCATTGTTTGTTATGCTATGCGTGTCATTTTACATTTTTTTCTAGGAAACAGATGTTTATTAGTTCATTAGACATACTCTACACAGCAGTTGCACTCAGTAACCACGAAACCACTTTTCCGCGTCATGAGTAGGCCGGTAATTTACGTGGCGCCCCCTAACCACCTAACAAACGGCTTTCAAAAAGTAATTCCGCGGGGACCACGTCACTCCATAGTCCATACATGATTATTTTTAAACCGACTTCCAAAAAGGAGGAGGTTCTATGTTCGGCTGTATGTATGTTTTTAACCGACTTCCTTTTTGGTTTTTTTATGTATGTTCATCGATTTCTCCGTCAATTGTGGACCGATTTTGAAAATTATTTTTTTATTTCAAAGTGTGTACTTCCGAGGTGGTCCAATCGTCACCAAATCAGGATCTGATGAGGGGATCCCATGGAAATCGAGGGAAACCCTCAAATTTTATGGGTATTTAGTGTTGTAAACACTATAAACGGGATATTTACCATGATTTTTGGATTTTCGAGTCTCCCGATATTTCGGCACAGTTGCATGCGCCATGATCACGGTAAACTGAAGTTATTGCGAGTTTGTGGGTAATCACTGGCAGACGAAACGGTCTACCTTCTTTCTAAGTCTTTTACTACGCCGAACATCAGTACCACCGGTTTCGGATGTTCGGCGTAGTAAAAGACTTAGAAAGAAGGTAGACCGTTTCGTCTGCCAGTGATTACCCACAAACTCGCAATAACTTCAGTTTACCGTGATCATGGCGCATGCAACTGTGCCGAAATATCGGGAGACTCGAAAATCCAAAAATCATGGTAAATATCCCGTTTATAGTGTTTACAATGTTAACAACCATGATAGTTTCAAAAGGTATTTAGTGTGTTTGTGGAACTATCGGGCTGAAATTTTGCGCACTTATAGACTAGTAGTTCGCCCCGAACTGAGATCTCGCGCACCGTTGTGTTGATAGCCTAGATTTGGACTTGTTTCTGACTACCCCTATACCTACGTTAAGTGCTCCTTCTAGTGTTTACCACACAATGATATCTAATGCGCTACCTCAGTATGGTAAAGATTATAGGCATGCATGCAATACATTAAGTCGTGTCGTGTTTATATTCAATAGTTGACCCCGCGAACTTCGTATCGCGCCTCAGGGAAGGCCTCTTAGTTCGAGAAATTATTAAAATAGCAGTTCAATACAAGATGTATGAGAAAATCAATTCCCTCCCCTCCCCCTCCCCCCTCCCTCTCCCTCCCCCCTCCCCCCTCCCCCTCGCTCCCCTCCCCCTCCCTCCCTCCCCCCTCCCCCCTTCCCCTCCCTCCCCTCCCCCCTCCCCTCCACCCTCCCTCCCCCCGCCCCTCCCCTCCCCCCCCTCCCCTCCCCCCCTCCCCTCCCCCCCCTCCCCTCCCCCCCCTCCCCTCCCCCTTCCCCTCCCCCTCCCTGGTTTCCTCACGATGTTTTCTTTCACCGTTTAGAGCTCGTGTTAATGCGCATTTAAATTTTTCTAATCGAAAAATCCATTGATGAGCACGGCCAGAGTTCGAACTTACGACCTATGAATCGAAAATCGAGCACTCTTCCACTCGGCCAACACGGCTTTTATTTTCAATCTCAAGAAAAAATATCAAGAAGCAACTAAAATCATTGCAAATCAAACCACAACGATGCCACACTCTTTGTCTGTTAACCAGACCTACGAATACATCGAAACTCTATGAAACGGGAGCTCTTTCCATACATCCGTTAATTGGTTTTCATCATTTTTATTTTTCTCTGTATTTCAAAAACTATAGAACCTAGAAGAAAACTAAAAACCATTTTGGAATGTATAAATTGAGTACTTTCATATGACACCCCACTCAATATATTTGGGTAACTTTGAAAAAAATTTACCCCCTTGGGAACCCCATATCTTTACAACCCCTTCATCGATTACGCTCATATGCTCCACAGCAAATTTCCATAGCACAACCTATTGACCTATCAAGTTTCATACAGATTGGATAAGCGGTTCGACAGTTATGCGAGAACATAAAAATGAAACATACAAACATACAAACATACAAAGCAAAATCGCCTAACTTGCCACTAAGATCTTCGCTCGCTTCGCTCGCTCGATCGATTATCTATGACAATGAAATATTAGTCGGGTAATAACAAATAAATAATAACAAATTAAATAAATCTGTTTGTACTCTTATTTTTCGCTTTTTAGTAGTTTTTTTTATGTAGCCGGTTACCTAAGTACTTATATTTTTTTTTTTTAATTTTTTTAGCATATTTTCTACGCAGTGCGATTATGAAGTCACACTCAGGACACAGGAAAGGTTGAGTCAACAAATTCTGTAAAATTATACCCTGCAGGTACTAGGTAGCAAAAGTCAAAGGTGCTATATAACTAGGCAATTTGCATTAAAATAATAACATAACTGTGGGTTATTTTCATTTACTCTTTTATTATGTAGGTATCTACAAGAGGTGTTCGTAGATTTGACCGACCGAACAAACACCAAACTGAAATAAAAAAATATTTTAAAAAAACAAAAACCCGACTGCGTCAAAACTAAAAAGAAAAAAACAAGCCTGCAAAGAATTACTCACAGTCGGTACCCATTCATTTTATTACCAATCAAATCTTCCCAATGTTATGGGTCCCGACTGTGAGTAATTCTTTGCAGGCTTGTTTTTTTCTTTTTAGTTTTGACGCAGTCGGGTTTTTGTTTTTTTTAAATATTTTTTTATTCAACACTTTTTAGTTATGATAAAGTTGATTTTAAAATACCTATTCAACGATACCCCACTTGATATAGTGTGACGATTTTGATTCTTTTAATTTTGACAATATGGCGTCTGGTTGTAGCCCTGGTGAATTTTGATTACTGTCATATCTTTAGTGACACTCCCAAGGTTGAGACAAATCGGTTGACGTAAGAATCATCAAAATCGGTCCACGCGTTTGGCCTCTAGAGTGCCACATAGAAACATCCATAGCGAGAATTATTATTAATCAACTTTAAACCGTTATTTTTCCTAAACTATTACTTAAAATGAAAAATGGTAAAAGAAACCTAAAGTTGATTTTGAAATACCTATTCAACGATACCCCACTTGATATAGTGTGACGATTTTGGTTTTTTTAATTTTGACAATATGGCGTCTGGTTGTGGCACTGGTGAATTTTGTTTACTGTTATGTCTTTAGTAGCACTCCCAAGGTTGAGACGAATCGATTGACGTAAGAATTATCAAAATCGGTCCACGCGTTTGGCCTCTAGAGTGCCACATAGAAACATCCAAACATACATAGACTGATAAACACATTACCCTTCCTTTGCTTTGCGCAGTCGGGTAAAAATATAGGTGGGTAGATCATGAGTACCACGGTGGTACTGAGTATACGGTGTATAGTTACATAATAAACTGAAAAAATATAGGTGGGTAGGTTATCAGTACCATCGTGGTACTCATGATCTACCCACCTATATTTTTTCAGTTAAGTATATTTTATAGGTTACAGAATTGACTGAGTGAGCGAAGCGTCTCTCCTTCAGCTTAGACAAAAATGCTTTCGTTTGTCTGTCCGGATGTCTGTCTGTCGGACGTCTGTGTCTGTATGTTCTCCTCAACCAGGTCGCATTTCTCAAGCAATTCTCGTGAAATTTTGTGAGCAGGTTCGATAATTTATAGAATTTTATTGTCGTCGGGGATTTTTGATTGTGGAGGTACGTGCTTCCTCCAAAAAGGAGTAAAAAGGGGGCTAAAGGAGGATATCTCCGCCTTATGACACCCGATTTCGATGGCTCTTTTTTTATTTGAAATGTAACTTTAAGTTAGTCTCATAAAAAATTGGTGAGGATCAGATAAGGATCTTCAGCGTGATGAGTAGAATAGTTCCTCAAGATGAAGTAAATTGGTCACTTTAAGATTTTTTCCAGTGGAAGTGGAATCGGCCCTTTAACTACTAGGTAGGAATTGATGGAGCACCTGGGACCAGGTTCTCACCACAAAACTATAGAATTAACACTAACACAGGCAGATTCCAAGACTAGCGGCCCGTTCGTAAAAACACTCATGGATAACTTAAATCCACCTGGAATAATGAACCCTTTAAAATGGGTAAAATATTTTTTTCAAATAGATTTTCCACCGAATACTCTTTACAATCTCACAAAATTCACTCTCTGTAATATTATTTAATATTATTTATATAATAGTATTCTCCAAGGGTTAATAATGTGATGTTACGTAGGTACCGCACAGAAACTAAAATTAAACAGAATTTTACAGCCGTTGCAGCAAGTAGCTCAAACTCTGTTTATTGCATCTTGCACTCCATGAAACGAGTTTCAAAATGTCCTTGTTCGTAACAGTCGCAGCCACATTAACCTCATAGCTAATCTTATATTGCCATCGCTTTTCGTACAAAAAAAGTCTTTTCGTATGGCAAAACATAGAAAAGTATCAAATAATATGACTAACATACAATGTAGATATTTTCTGTAGAGTCTAGTCTAAACTCTACATAATGTGTTTTTCTATAGGCAACAACTCAGGAACCATCTGGTTTTTTTACGTTTTTGTTAATTCGAAAGATTGGTTTTTATTTGTCTATCAATCATCAATATCATCATCAATCAATACTTAAGTATAATCAAACTGTAACAGGTCAAATTCTGTACATTGAAGATATTTAAAAAAAAATTTTTGGAGGGCTCTTTATCATCGATACTGAAGCCAAAACTGTAATTTTTTTTCATTCATGTCAGTCTGTCTGTATCTTGGCCGCGCATCACGTCGAAACTACTGGAAGGGTTTAAATGAAACTTAGTATTATTTGAGTGCATACTACGAGGTATAATATAGGATACTTTTTATCCCGAAATTTAGCACGGTTCAAGGTCATGATCTGATGGAGTCAGGAGCTGTTCAACAGAACTCCTCAATAAAAAGGCCGATTGAGTTGAAACTAGGAACTCAGCATATCTGTAAAGTTCGGACTACAATGTAATAATATGGCGACAGCAAGCTGATCTGATGATGGAGTCAGGACCTGTTCCATGGAACTTTTTAGTGATATGGATATCAAATGAAAGAGCTTGATGAGTGAAACACAATGCTGATATGATGATGGAGTCAGAACCTTCATGGAACTTTTTGGTGATATGGATATGGGTATGGATTTTCTCTCTTCCATGCTTCCCTGCTTCTCTCCTTCCAAGCTTCTTTGCTTCTCTTTATACATGCTTCTCTCCATTTAGGTATGCTTGAAGCAATACGAAGTTTGCCGGGTCAGCTAGTATATCCTATAGCTCTTTACCAACGTTCTCGGTCGTTTACCATAGGGTTTTCTAGCACAATCAAGAAGGTAACCAAATACCAATAATACTGGGTAAGTATAAAAAAAACACTCCGGCAATCTGTACCACACTATTATCTTGTTGTAGGTAATAGGAGTACAAGTACGGAGGCAAAATATTTTTATTCCAAAACATTTCATTTTGGTGGTTTTAGAGCAAGTTGGCTGTAAGATTAAAAAACTTAGGCCTTTACATCTTTACTAGATGATTTATACAGTGTCAGGAGGCAAGTTTTGCCTGCACTCATCGGGACACTGTAGTGCCTGGGACAATGTTAAGATGGCGTAGGCTTGCCCAGCACCTACACCATCCTCTCAGCTTAACCGGCCATATCCACAGGAAAGACATGGTCAATACGTGTGGGGCTGGCTAAGCCGCGGGTTTCCTCACGATGTTTTCCTTCACCGTTTAGAGCTCGTGTTAATGCGCATATAAATTTTTCGAAACGAAAAATCCATTGATGCACGGCCAGGATTTGAACGCTGTCAATGACAAAACAGGAGCTGTAAGATTAGACACATAATAAATAGGATCTCTAGGACCATGAAATTAATGATAAAGGCAGCGTAGGGAATAAGGCTAAGAACTTGACATTGCAAAATGAGAAAAGAACCATGATGTGCCGTCTTGACTCAGTAGAATAACGACAGAGCGAATGACGAAAATGATGAAAATTGAAAACGAGTTACCTACTTATAAAATACTTTCGATATCTGGAATATGTTTAGCAATCAATCAGGAAGCAAGGTCTGTAGCCTTGGTTTGATATTTCTGGTGATCATAATATCACACAGTGTATAAAAGCTGTTTTATAATGTTAGCTATCATGTTATACATTTTCCTTGTGAAGATGGACTGGTAACCGAATGTGAGTGTGTGCGTCAGAATCGCTGGCACATAACATAATACTTGTGTCGGGCGGTATCAGTTTCTGAGAAGCGATGGCGCGAGCGCAGCGGGGGGAGGCGGGGCGGGCTGTGGCTTTAACAGTGTTGCCTCCGCTCTTTGTCATATTTTGTCAGAAATACCTTGACGATTCAAACAATTTGTGTTTATGGCGGTTCGCGCTGAGACCGACCGGAGACCGAAACCAGAAACAGAGACAGAAGACCGCGATCGGTACTTGTCATTTAGGCTTTGTAGAGCAGTGTACCGCAAACTTTTTGTGTTCAAGGTACTCGTACATCTAGGAAATCGGAACATTTTGGAGGTACCGTACGTAACGTACCGTACAGTGCTTAAAAAACACAAACGAAAGGACTCACGGACATTTCTTTTGCATGTGTGCTTGCTTAGGTGGCCTAGCAGCCAATACGTCAATGTAGTTTCGTGCTAATCCCATCGGTGAGGGCGAAGTGACAGGCAGCATAGTGTTTTCGCGCTCGGTACCTAAGTAATTTTTTCATCAAAGTTTTCGTGAATCTTTACACTAGTAATAATATGTTTTTGTATGCAGTTTTTTCAGTAACTATTAAATATCCCTAAGATAATTATGTTTTTAAAAAAACAAATATATAAAGTTTTCATATTGATATTAAAACAGGCAATATTTAATCGATCGAGCGAGTGAAGATCTTATGGGCGATTTTGCTTAGTAGGTATGTTTGTATGTTTCACGAATTCTTGTACTCGCATAACTGTCGAACCGTTCATCCAATCTGTATGAAACTTGGTAGATCAATAGGTTGGGCCATGGACATTTACGATGGAGTATATGAGCGTAATCGATGAAGGGGTTGTAAAGATATTGGGTTCCCTAGGGGGTAAAAAAAAATAATGTTACCCAAACAAATTGAGTGGGGTGTCATATGAATTAATGGTTTCTTAATTTATACATTCCAAAATGGTTTTTACGGTTTTTGAAATACGACCAAAGAGCAAAAATTAAGAAACCAGAGCTGCCAGAGCTCCCGTTTCATAGAGTTTCGATGTCATCAACTGGTCGCTCTTAGAAAGAGAGTGGCATCGTTGCGATTTGGTTTGCAATGATTTTAGTTGCTAGTTGATTTATTTTCTTGATTAAAAAAAATCTTGATAAAGAATCAAAATAATTGTCCGGAAACCTGAAAATAAACTACGTACGTAGGTTACGTCAAATAAATAACACAAAACTAAGAGATGTAAGTATAGTCTGGCAAAAACGTGTAGAAAAGGCAACTAAAATTTCATTACAATGGAAACCTTTTCTCTACTAATCTATGACCGATGTACCGAAGACGTTAGTCAGAAGTAATAATTTCCTTCTAAAAGAGATTTTATCTATTTTGCGTATTTACCTTGCACAGTGGCGCCCCCATTTATATCTTTTATTTTTTGCCAGACTATACCTACTTAGTTGAAACTTTTATCAAAAATTGTTGAATCTATCTTAAGATTACCAAGCTGGCAACACTGGCAAGAAGCCAGGCAGGCCAGTCGACTCGTACCCATAATAATCTGGCGGGGAGGCGGGCGGGCGCCAGCCCTGCCAGACAACTTGTCGCTGTGTGTGCCCCTGAGCCGCTTTCCCCTGCCCCTCGGCAAATTACTTGGCGCACCCAACTTAACTAACCAGTTTAACTTAGTAGTGTGTAGGTAACGATATCATCGTTTTGTATAATACGACTCGATGCTCTGGTAATTTCCACTTTTGATTCTAGTCTTTTCGTCAGAACCGAGTCCGAAGCTAGGATAATTTTGGAAAAAATACTGAATAACCTGTGAATAACGTATTGGTAATTAGTAATGGTAAATCCGAAATAACATCATTATAACCTATGTCTATGAACCAGAAAATGAACAGGTAGGTAGTTACCTATACCTACTTTAGAAACTCACAAGAGGGTCCAAGAAGTTAATGGTGGAGTTTCGGACATGCTTGCATAAAAAGCTGTAAGTATAGGTATTCCATCCAACCTTTCCAAGAAGAACTCGCTTGTATTCTGGATCTACCTAGTCTGCCTTCAAACCTGGCAAAGCTACACACTGCCAAAACTTGTCCTGTTGATTCATTTTACCACAGAGTAAAATGTTAAATGGCTTACCGCTGCAGTTTGCATTTTCATAGATGAAATCCAATTAGTTTTCGAAATTAATAGGGTCGGTAGTATAATTTACTAAGGTTTTTGTAGAAAATCGATATAAGTAATAAGTAGTTGCAAATTGCAATGCAACTCCTTCACCTCCTGTCACCTCTCGAGCTGTTAAACAGTCATGCATATTTCCGCAATGACACGCAGCTAGCTTGACTCATTCTTTGTTTCAAAAACTGGGTCATCTACTTCATATGGATTTGCCCACGATTTGCAAGTATTTTGATAACAACTTGGTGATTTCGTAATGGTAACCTAGTCACTTTGCCTAAAGGTGCTTTAGTTTACGGCTCTACATCTACATTCCATTGCCTTCAGTCTCTGACTCGGACTTATAGTCCAGTCAGCTTAGCATAAAAATGGGCTAAACCTCGGAATGACAGATAATAAGCTGAATTTTCGTATGTAGCTTCATTTAGGCGTCCTAAAAGTTGTCTCAAAAGTCTCATAAAATCTCGTGTCTGCGTCTTAAGTTATTCAAGGTCAAAGGTAAAAAAAATAGTTTTTCGCGAATATCTCGGTTGCTATTGGTCCAATGATGTTAACATCTATTATAAAGTTGTAGAGCATACAATTTGCGACAAATTTTGTTTAAAACATTATTTCATGCGCTCAACCGTTTTTGCGATTGAGGAGGGTGAGTGCGCAGCGCTCAGCCATACGCGTAGGTACTGTAACGCAAAGTCAAACGTGAATATCTGTGAATACCTTGAATTTTGAATAATTTGTTTTATTTATCAGTTAATTATCGACCAAGCGAGCAAAGCGAGCTGAGATCTTACGATTTTGCTTTGTATGTTTGTATGTGTAATTTTTATGTTATCGCATAACTATCGAACCGTTAATCCAATCTGCATGAAACTTGGTAGATAACTAGGTTGTGCTATGGAAATTTGATATATGACATATGAGCGTAATCGATGGAGGGGTTGTAAAGATATTGGGATCTAAAGGGGGTGAAAAAGATAAAAGTTACACAGATATATTGAGTGGGGTGTCATATGAAAGGACTTAATTTGTACATTCCGAAATAGTTTTTATTTTTGTCCTAGGAAGTATAGTTTTTGAAATACACATACTGAACGCTTTGCGCTCACGGCCCTGTATCGCAAAAACGGTTGAGCGCATGGAATTTTTTTTTCAATGAATTGGTCGCAAATTTTAAGCTCTACAACTTCATAACAGATGTTAACATCACTGGACCAATAGCAACCGAGATATTCGCGAAAAACTATTTTTTTTACCTTTGACCTTGAATAACTTAAGACGCAGACACGAGATTTTATGAGACTTTTGAGACAACTTTTAGGGCGCCTAAATGAAGGTATATACGAAAATTCAGCTTATTATCTCTCATTCCGAGGTTAATTCCTAATTTGACTGGGCTATTACTTCATTGATTAGAATGAAATATCTATAAAAATGATGTAGGTAGGGAGACAACACTCTAGCTAGTTTATTCTAAACCGACCACGATGGCATTGCAACATTTTCAGATAAAAGGGATCAACAATTTGAGACCGATTTGTCAGTGATTCTCATAATCCTCATGTGGCTTATCATGGCTTTATACGGCACATAAAGGATGATCCCTCTTGCGCCACGAATATTTATGACATCGATTAACGGGCGTCACACTCGGGTGGTCTGAATAAGTCGGGTGCCGGAGATGCGCTATCACAAAAGTTTATCAGAGGCCAGCCATTAAAAACTCATGGAAACTGATAGCACGTTCAACTTAAAAAGACAACACCACGCGAACTTAAAATATAAATTGAGGCATTGTAGCAAGTTCTTATCCAATTGATATTTCTGTCCTGGCATTCGTTATGTACGCGTAACAAATACAACACGAAGAAATATTTTCAAATTTTTTGCACTTTCTTTGGCAACGTCTACGTTTTGCGTCATGGCCGGTCGTCGTTCCTGAAAAAGTGTGACTGTCTCATCATCATTGACCCTTGTTATGAAGGTTGAAGTTTCATTTTGCTATTTTAGAACAACTCATCGCTAACAAATCTGATAGATAACAGACGCAACGCAAGTTGCTTGTAATGCATATGGTTTGATTCTATGATTGTACATTGTCACTACTATTACCATTTATGTGCTACTGGCTAACTCAAACCACCATTCATCAAGTTTTCTGAATTATTGATTAATTCAATAGTAATAATGATAACATTATTGCCAAGTGTGATTTGACTGTGCCTAATGTTTAAATTTAGATTATGTGCCAAAAGCTATTAGGACCGTACTCGTTACTATCAGAGGCACCGGTGTCAAGGGGCGCGTTGATTGCGCCGCTCGGGTCGCGACGCGAAGCGAACGGCTCGACCGTGTTTACCGAGAAATGCTGTTTCAACGTGCCGACACCTCTGATCTCACCGCTACATTTATACCGCGTCCTATGCTAGCAATAATAAATTAACAAGAACAGTAATCCAATTGCGAGAATTCAGTTACTTAGATAGTCTCTTCCTTGTTTCTCAAACGGCCCTATTTATCACTCAAGCTATAAACCCAGATGATATTTGAGTGCGGTGCGCCGATCAGCAAGGAGGACACGAACGGATGGCCGATCTGAGCGATGCTAGCTCTCAGAATATTATAATTAGTCTAAGCCCGCGTGAGTAATGGCGTCGGAAATAACACGCGAGCAGCGTTGGCGCCAAGCGGAGTGGCCGCGGGCATCGCATCACACATCACACCACACAATCGCTGCCCCCCGGAGCCGCCTGCGCCGCGCCGCACGCCCGCCGCGCCGCCCGCCGAGCGCCGAGCGCCGACCGGTCTGTCTTGTGACTTGAGCTACCTATTTATGTTTGGTATGATGACGTGACTGCGACCAAAGCTTGCCTGACCAAACCAAACTTATATTCAAAACATAAATTCTGTAATAATGTTCTTCGATTTGATGATTATTGTACAGTGGTAAGCATAGCTATTGCTCATCAAAGAATTGCAAAAGAATCAATCAATAAAAAAACAGATGCAACGAGGATCAAAGGTGAAAGTTATTCAATGTGGCTCAGAAAATCATAACTAAAAGGCACTTGTTTCATTGATGACTAAGCCAGGCGCGTTGTTTATCGATGTTGAAGATGACAAAGGGATCTGTAATAATGGAACAGCTATTTATCAATGTTCAGATAGGATCAAACAAAATGAAGCTGGAAGTACCACATTCTTTAGCGCTGAGTTATCCGATGTCCTGGAAGTAGAACTGGGATGATAAAATAAGTGGCTGTAGGTATGTACTGGGTACTGAACGGACACCGATCTGAAAGCGAGTTAGATGTAATGAGTTGCGCCATGTGTCCGCAACGAGCGGCGCAGTAGTTTCGTTCATGGCGGCTACGGCTCCGGCTACAAACATCTCACATTAAGGCAATTTCTGGAAGTGGCAAACAAAGGCACCGCGGTTAATTAGTTTCTGTTTGCGCCGGGGAAACAAACTCATTCAAAGGGCACATACCCTTTACCTCAGCTCAACCAGGTAAACAGTATTGAATGACAAGTTTTTATGATGGCGTCTTTGTTCCAAGGTAATACTGTCATTGTTATGCTCGGTGATTTTCATGACTTTGTATTATTTTTATTGGATCACATTAAATTAGTTTCTTTACTGTGGTACTTACCTATTGAGCTTTACAGGCCGCATTTATTAACCAATTCTTGTGAAATTTTGTGAGCAGGTTCGAAAATTTTATAGATTTTTTTAGTCGTCGGAGATTTTGGATTGGGTATCGAAGGGGTACTTCCTTCAAAAAGGGGGCTACTGTCTGTCTGCCTGCCTGTTCGTGTGTCACCATCGATTTCTCAGGAACGAGTGGACCTAGCAAGTTGAATGAAATTTGTACCATATGTATACTGAGGTCTATCTATAGTCCATATTAGGTGTATAAAAATCAAGGTCCTGCCTGTCCTTAGTCAACACGATAAAAGGATATGGGCAAATTTAGATGTTCGCGAAAATTTGTTAAACGTACCAAAAACCTTCATTTTCAATTTTTTTTTATTTTTCGGAATTTTTCTTTTACTTTTGCTGCAAGACCTTTGAAATTGACAATTCTAAGTCATCCGAAACGAAAGTACCCTATAGGTTTTGGGTCGAAAACCTAAATGGTAGTCCTCGTTGACCTAGAATCACGAAATTTGACAAAAAGCAAGGTCTTACAGCAGAAATAAAGGAAAAAATCCAAAAAATAAAAAAATAAGCTGTAAATTAAAGGGTGTCCCCATATATACATAGTTGACGCCAATTAATATAGTCCGCTGACTCCGCTGAGTTGTATGGGCGCTCATATAGTTTAGATGACAAGCTTAATTATGGCGGTATAATGGGTAGGTACGGAACCCTCGGCGCACGAGTTCGACTCGCACTTGACCGGTTTTTTGTTTAAAAAGTTGTAACTTTTAAGTTTGTCTCATAAAAATTTGGTGAAGATCTGATGAGGATCTCCAGCGTGATGAACAAAAAGCTCCTCATAATGCAGTAAATTGCTCACTTTAAGATTTCTACCAGTGGGATCGGCCCTTTAACTACTAGGTAGGGATTGATGGAGCACCTAGGACCACCTTCTCATCACAAAACTAGAGAATTGTGAACATTTATTCGGTTTTAAGCTATATGCAAAGACAGACTCGCGAGGTCTACAGCTACCTACAGCTCACAGAGCCACTAGTATTAAAATGTTTTTCCTTCATTATGCAAGTGAGCGATAAGCTAGCCTACCTGTGCGCACTCAGGTAGACAAGCACCAGGCAGATGATAAACTCAATATTTCTTTGATAATAGAATTATTTGTCTATCATTGCGTTACCAGCTCGATGTTGTGTTGTTCTTTCAATAACTTAGAAACTGTTTTAATAATTATGGTTCGCAGGATAGACAACTTTATGAAGAAATGTTTGTGTCGTACTGTGTCGTATAATTTGATGAAAGCCTCTGAAAAATACTATTCTTTATAAAAAGCGGACTTCTAAAACATCAGGTTCATAATCATAAGTCATAACATTGTTAATGTAATATAAGAATACCTACAGTAGAGAGTCTATAGAAACTGGTAAGTTACTCCAGCCAAGCGTAGGTCCGCATTTTAAATGGCTTGCCTCACACAGAAGTGCAGTGTGCACTGCACGGTGCCGAAGCCGAAGCTGTGCAAATTATCCGTGAACCATAACAGTGAGAGTGCTCGCTCGGAGCTGTGCCAAAAATACCCTCGACATCAACCAACCAGGCTTGAGTTACTCTAAATCAGTTTATTCTGAAACGAACGTCACGTCTCGAGAGCATGTTGTTCTAGGGGTTGAAATTCTTGAAGTGCTTTTCGATGCTGATCATTTAGTGCTTTTGATTAATGACGAGAGTACTATCGTTTACGTTTTAACAAATTCATTCATGCGTTTTTAATAAGGCACCAAACCAATTCTGGCCTTATTGAGTACGGGGTGGTAAGTTGGTACCTTTTAAGCAAGGTCAGGGTAAACTTGTTAAAGTTTTGCCAAAAGAGAATATTTAATTGATTTTAACCTATATGTAGGTACCTAATAGAATTATATTGTGTGGGTAGCGAATTAAGTAACAGCATATCCCGCTGAAACAGATAGCAGATGAAACAACAATTTCTTCAGTGACATCAATATCAATAGGTACAGATTGTTAGATAGTTGGTATAGAGGAGTTCACAACCGGTGCTTTATGATCCTCGTCCGGCAGAACATCGTAAATATTATAAGTAGAAGGCATCTGGTAGCGCTATGCTGACTGCCAACGTTAAGCCGAAATAGTATCCATTCATTTCCTACTTTTAGTCGCGGAAAGGGAAATCTAATAAAGTATTTTAGTAAGCAATTATTCGTAAATTTAAAAAGAGAAACATCAAATAATTTATCAAAAGTACTTAACATATTTTTAAGTGAAGATAGCATTATTTTTCTGCTACAACAGAAATACTATATAATATTCAAGGTAAAATTATGGAAGATCTTTGGGTAAAATTTCATCAGCGTGACGTGGCGTGACTCACATACGGTATCTACTTACGTAGTTTATTTTTAAAGTTTTAAGTGATTATTGACCCCCAACATATTTTTCTACATTCAATTAGCTTGATGGATTTCCATTTCCTTTTATTTCTCTGGATATTTTCATAGCCGCTTTCAGGCAAACCCTTCAAATTCCAAACCGTACAAAACTTAATACTTTACAGTCAAGCAAGGCCAAGCCAGACAAAGTGTCTCCGCTGCAATTGCCAGACATTTAGACGCGCCGGTTTGGTAGAAACAACATTTTATGACGTCTGTCTGGATTATTCCGTTCTCACATGAACACTATGTTATGGTTACTATCATTGATATTACCTAGTAGTGGTTTAATATAGGTAAACATTCCATTCGCAGAGTACTTACCTACTCTATCATACCATCAAATGGACTAATTTTACCGATTTCGCTACAAAGGAACATAAACAGTACCGTACACATAATGTTGACTAAATGAGTATAATTTTTAACAAAATGAAATGCTCGTAGAATAGAAAATTTCATCAGATCCGGTAGACTCGGTGCCTACGATGCATTATTTACCAGACAGATTGACGCCGCATTAGCTGATCCAACTGTTGATGTGTTTGAAGTTTGGTAAGAAAAATGGTCTTACTTTTTTATTATATTTGAAAATCTGTAAGTAATACTTTTCATTATTACTTATCAATAATACCTAATTGTCCTAATAAACGGATTCCTGACAAAAAGAGTACATAGGAAAGAACAAACAGGTAGGTAGTGAATTCTCTAATTTATCTACCTACCAAACATCATAACATAAATAGGGTGTAAGTAGGTATAGGTATGCGTAAACTTAGGCCTTTAAATCTTTACTAGATGATTTATACAGTGTCAGGAGGCAATCTTTGCCTACACTTAACGGGAAAGTGTAGTGCCTGGGACAATGTTGAAATGGAGTAGGCTTGCCCAGTACCTACACCATCCTCTCAGCTTAACCGGCCATATCCACAGGAAAGACATGGTCAATACGTGTGGGGCTGACTAAGCCTCGTAAGGTATGCGTATGCCTCATAATAATATAAGTAGGTACTTATGTAAGTATTTATAAATCCTACATATTTAAAAAACGTTAGTGTTATCTCTGTCAGGAACAAGCCTAATAAACCTACAACTAGGTACTGAAAAGCGATTTGGTGATTAAAATTCTTAGATTAGACACATAGTTATTTAAATATAAATAAAAAATAAAAAAGTGAACAAAAACCTATTTTAAATTATTTATTTAACCATGATGGATTAGGATAGAAAAATACTCAAAACATCGCCCAGGGACGTAATAAGGATTAGAAGGCCACGCGGCTTGTCATAATCTTGACCACGTGGCGTATTGTTTGCTAGTGTAATAATTCTGAGAAAGTGTTTATCATTTAGCTTTTGTTTGTTGTTCCATAATCATCGTTTTAGTATGTCTAGTCTACATGCGTTGTCATCGTTCGTCGAGTATAGAAAACGGATATTTACAGATAAAATAAAGAAGGATTGTACTTAAATCTTGACAAGGTTTTAATATAATGCACTTGCGGACTACCGGTACTTACTACAGATGATAATTTACCATTAGGTTTCAAAAATAATTTGGGCAATGGTAAAGAATGAATGTACCTGCCTCAAGAAAAAGCTATAAGAATAGAGATCACTTTAAGTTCAGGTAGTTGCGGGTTGGGTGGGTTGGCGCCGGCGCTACCTGCCGGTAAATTAAACTGAGCAACTGCTATGAATTAAAATACATTTTAGTAAACAACATGCTTTATTATAAAGAGTTAATAGTTATACTTAATATATTTTATTCTTCATAAGTAAATGTAGGTAGGTACTACATCTTATAAATCCCACATATAAAAAATACATTATCTAATTATAATTTATACACAAAATAACCTATCATCTCAAGATGACGGTATAATGCACTATGGCGGCGTGTACGTTAAGGCACGGTGATGGAGGGCTACGCCCCGGGCGGCGCCGGACGGGCGTCGGCGACTAGATCACAGGAGGTACGGGGCAGAACCCCAAAGGCATCATTTCATCTGAGTGGAGTCGAAAATGAAGGCACCGGTGCACTCCAGTGTGGTGCAGGATATGCAGTCATTGCGCAGCCTGCAGCGCTCTGCACTGGCACAAACGCTGACACGTGCACGCCAACAAAGACTGGCAACGACGCAATTGAAGGTCTTTTTTCTTCATCATCTTCCAAGAGGTATGGCCGGAAAAGTTTGAAAGGTTTACGAGGTTCTGGCGCTGCGATTGGTGCAGTTATTGGTTGTGGAACTGGTGGTGGCGAAGGGCGACGCACAGAAAGGTCGATCGGTTCCATTGCTGGTAGCGGCACTGGTATCTGCACAGGTAGTTGAGTCACCTGCGCCGGAGAGGTCATCGGTGCAGGTGGCGGTGTAGGCAGCCGTGCACTTTCCGGCGAGCCTGCTGCGTAAGGTGGAGGCGAAGGAGCCGGTTGCGGAGCTCGCCTTAGAAGCGCCGCTCGCAGAGCGGGTTCTGCTTGTAGCCACTTTTGGATCTGGCGGCGATGTATGCCAAACTTCCTGGCAGTAGCACGTTGGTTGCCGCGACATTGAACGTCTCGTCGATAAGCTTCAAGAACTTGTAGTTTGAATTGTGGTGGAAAAATACGTCGAGAACCAGCACGGCCCTCTGAACGGCGGTCTGAGGGCGCGGGGGCTGAGAGCGTGTGGGCAGCAGCCATTGTTGAGTGTAAACGTGTGCGCGTGGCGGTTGACGGCGCCGAACTGACTGCTCGACGCTCGTTCGTTCGACACGGCGCGGATGTTGGTGGCGCGCCGCTGCCGCCTGTCCGACGTGCGTGAGTGTGCGACACGAGCTTCATGTACATTAACCGATGTCTACAATGGTGCATGAAGGTTTTAATTTATATTATGAAAAATTGAATGTTAATAACATTTTCTTTTTGGTTTCCCAAAAAAATCTTAGATAAATCTTTGGTTTGTGGTGGCCGGTGAGCTAGTTAGGTACCTACCTACTATTTAACTTTGCCTTCCATATAACTTTTATTCAGAAAAGCTACGCGCTTGATTTTATATGCTTATGTAGGTTAGGGACCTAATCTATAATATAATATTGCAAAACAAACTATGGTCTCGTTTGTTACTGATCAATTCCATCAAAGGTCCTCTCTCTTTCTTATAAAGTAAGAATCATTCAATGATATGCTATAATTAATTAAGGTATTTACATTAATTACCTCTTTGTTTTTGTTGCTGATACCTACTCTTAAAAGTAATCATATCTATCACTAGACTAAAACTCTGTTTTTTTAACTTTATTTCTCTGCTAAGACAATTAATTAATATCTTAAGATTATTGGGAATTGGGAAGGAACTTGAATATCTCCTGGGTTAGTTTTTTATTGAAATACACTGCTGGTCCCTGTGAAGCTTAGTTAATTGGTAGGACGACCTACATCATAACATTCAAGTTTTCCTGAATGCCTGACAAAAAAATATTTATTGGCTTCAGCGTGGACAATCCCTTACTCAGTAATCTCGCCTCATTCTCGGCGGCGTGAAAAAATGCCGCAAGTGGGAGCCGATAGCACGTAGCGCCACCATTGCTATCTCCGTCTATCATTAACTGGGGCTTATGAAAGAGAAAGATGGAGAATAATGCCCTGCCCCGGTCTCTGCTACATCCGTTTACGAAACAAGTTTGCATGCGACGTTGTCGCTTTGTGCGCGCGCGGGCGGCTCATGAGCGCTGTGGGGTGCGGGCGGATAGGAATGTGCACGAAGCGGCAACAGCGCTGACCGTGGCAGACAGGGTGTCGCCGACTTGCCGGCGTAGACAGGCCGTCGCTCGACGGCGCTTGCCCCCTCCTGCACCCGCTCACTTCGCTCCACCCGCAACGAACATCAACAAGTTATTTCGGCCCAGGTTTAACTACAGTTAAAAGATCTCATGTCGTATACTGCAAGCGGTCGCTTAGGTCTTTACGGTCTTGAAATAAATTCTTAGCGCCAAGCCGTTTCGAGAAAAGTATTTTTTTAAGCGAACGGCCGCGCCGCCTAGCCTGCCTCGCTAGCCGTTGCTACCTCATCGCGTTCGGCAGAGATTATGAGAATAGCCAAATTTAAAAAATAATAAGATTTATGCATAAATTGAATATCAAAAGCAACAACATTATCCAACTGAAAACAGTTAATGTAAGCTAAAGTAACCTTCATTGTACACTGGAAAATTTTTTTTTTCCTTTTTCTCTTTTATGTCTTAGGTACCTTATAGGTACCTAGGTACCTAAAGCGCTTTTACGATTGAAGACTCAAGATGTGAGTTAGATTTCAAATAAAAATATCAGTCTTGCTTGGGTCAGAAAAAGTTTTGACTTACATAGGTAGGTACTGTGTTAAAACATGCTATGAAACAAAAAAAAAACACAGAAAATAAGGTTTAATTTGGATAGGTACTTACTTAGTTAGGTATAAGTACATAATATTGTTTGACATGAAAACATAATAAGAAACAGCATTTAACTAATAAAGTAAAGTAAGATTTTGGAATTAAAAGTAGCCTTCAGAAGACAATTAAGCAATGAATTCAAAAATACGAGTTGCTGACGTTTCGGACAAAACAAACTGAATACGCCCACCACGTTGCTGCGTGCTTTTCGAAGGGAATCATAGCCATTTATTTTGCTTACTTCTTAAGTTAGTATAGTACCTAATCTACCTAATTAAACTTACACAACAGATTTTACTGTATTCCTGTGAATGATAAGTTAAATTTTAGATTTTTAAAACTTAAGTCGATACTTAACGCACATTTTGACAGAGCAGTGGAGAGCAGTCCCAAACATCAGTTGATTGGAATTAATCCATATTAATATGAGGCCCCTCCAGGCGAGTGATGGCAAAACAAGTTTTAGACGACTTGCTGTGCGACGTTAATAGGTATCATCTAAATGTCTGGTCTGGGTCATAAAATTAAATTGACTAATAGGTAGGGGAGGTGGGGGCATAACCACATATGGGGGCACAACCGTTTTCTATCATTTCGGGTGTTTTTTTGTTGAATAGCAAATTTCTTTTCGTAATGGTCACACCCTATCAATGGCCGCTCTCTTCTATGTTTGTGTCAGTGTCGCTGGTTGTGAGAAGAAAAAGTTATGTGTATTTTTGTTAAATTTGGTGAGTTTTTTATAATTACGTTACAATTTTAAAAATGTGATAGGTACACGGATTATTAGTTTTATGATTGAGTAATTTACTAAACTTGCGAGCTCTTTATTTGTGCTTTATTAACATGGTTTGTTCGTTACCTACCCTCAAAATACCAGACACAGCGAATGTCAATTTACAAAATCAGTACCTGGGGCAAAACCACATAGGGGCACAACCGCATAGGGTTCGGGTATGAAAAAATTAAAGTGGAAGAAAACACAAGCAGTGAATAAATCGATCAAGAAAGCTACACGCAACAGTGAAGATGAAGATACAGATGATGCAGATAAAGATAATGAATGCATATTTTGCTCGGAGATATACTCTAAATCTAAGTCAATAGTAGGATTAAATATACGAAGTGTCCTAGTTGAGCTCATGATGCTTGTGTAGGCACAGATAAAGAAGATGATCTCGATGATGTTTGTGATTTTTGCCAATAATGGCTAAAATCGGTTGTTCCCCCATTGGAAATTGCTGGGTCGGTTGTGCCCCACTGTAGGGGCAAAACCGTTTTTTTATATTAATGCAATTTTTAGGTTATTACCACTTTTTATGATGACTTTGTGCGTGAAAAGTAATTCAAATGTGTTAAGTAATAGTACTATTACTTAATAAAGCCGTGAAAATTGCTAAATTGCTTTAATTTCTTTATATTTTAATTGACTGATTGTTATTGGGGCGGTTTTGCCCCCATCTCCCATACTATGCTAGACACTAGAAATAAGTAGGTACATACTTACATTATGTAAAATTAAAACCTAAGATAAAGAGAATTACATAATGAACTAACTTGCCTTATGAATTATTATTTTTATCTGTTATTATGATAGGTACTTACTAAGAGTAAGGTAACTTGAGCTAATATTATCAACATCTTTGGCACCTCAAATTATAGCCCCAACTTTGCCCCATCTGGGTATAAGCACAGGGCGGATCCAGGATTTTTTCTAGGAGGAGCACAAGGGCAGATTGGCATTTTCAGGGCACGTGCCCCCGTGCCCCCCTTCCCTAAATTCGCCCCTTGCGTATAAGCTTCCTTCCTCATCATAATAGATTCCTATAATAGAAAGTTGATAAGGTAGTAACTACATTTTTTATTTTATTTTTTAAAAGTTTCTTAGATAAGTATATTAAGTATTTTTGCCATACCTACCTACTTAATTGATTTGCGTTCAAAAATAATCGACAAATGATTGAATGTCTTAGTACCTTACCTATAGGGTGCAGCGGGGTAATTATGAGACATCCGAAATTTCGGGTAAAAATAAGACATATCTAAAAAACCTCAATACAGCATCTTTTATTAACCTTTGTTTAGTTTAAAATGAACCTTATACTGTAGTTAATAGGTTGTGTTTTTTTTGGCAATCTTTACTAATAGTGTTCAAGAATTATCGAACAAAATATTGATGATCACAAAATTTGGCGCGAAAATTTTACGTCAGCGTTGACAAACTTTGTTAATTGTCGCACGGCTATAACCCGCACGCAGACGGCTTCCCGTCCCGCAATGCTGCATGGATTGTTCTTGCGCTGGCGATTCGCCATTTTTGTCTATCTTTTGGTAGGGCACAGTGTGAACGTATTCTTTTTTCGGGAAAAAATGAGACACGTTTTCGGGAAAATATAAGACAGCTATCGTGAAAAAATAAGACAAGATCTCTAGGGAGGATTATTTCAGAAAATTGCAAAGTAGTGTTATATAGCTAAAATTTAAGGATCTGAGGACAGCGACAACTTAACTATGATTTACTAAACAAATAAAAAATATTTTATTCGCTACTAATAAAATTTATTCGATCCAAAAAACCGAAATTGAGCCGAAATTGTCATAAAACTGCCAAATCCCAATAAAAAAATTAAAAGAGGTGCACTTAAATTTGATTTTGACCTAAAAAGTATCATATTAATTAACGTAAAAATGTCTCATATTTGACCCCACTTTGATTTTTGTATCTCACTTCTAGTTTTGTGGCTCTAGTTCGTTTATTTGTTATAATTCAGATCCCAATAATAAAATTGTAAAAGTTTTACTATTAATCTAAACTAAATACTTGTTTACCAAATAATTACATAACAAAGACTTTAGAAGTTAAGCAAAGCTTTTTATGGTATCTTTCATTTTAATTTTTTTTTAATGGAAATTGAAAGATTTTTTGGATTGTCAAAGCTATTTTGTATTATTTTTACCCATCTCTGTCTTAAAATAAAGCACGCAGTTGAATAATACGTAAACCGTAGGAATTATATGCTGTCTTATATTTGGACTACGATGTTTCATATTTACCCCATGGTAGCGGAAAAATATGAGACACACATTTTAGGTAAAAAGTCTAGTAATTTGAAGATTTTTTAAGAAATTGATACTACTACAGAGTAGGTTGCATGTCAGTCGATGTATTTACAAGTTCAGTAATTACATAAACGGTTTTTAGAAGCCTGAAAATGCAAAAGTTATTGTTTTCGTCTTATAATTACCCCGCTTGACCCTACCTACTACCTACCTTACCTACTAAACTATTTAGGCGAAATATGGAAAGGTCCCGGCGCCGGCGGGCTATTTAAATATAAGTACCTACTTAGTTCTACTTTAACTTTAGTTTTAGTTTTAGTATTGGTTGTCTGGAAGAAATCGCCTTTTGCGATAAGACCGCCATTTGCAACCTTAGATATATAAGTACCTACCTAAATGTATTTGTGTTGCAATAAAGCTTTTTTCATTTCATTTCAATATAATTATAATTAGGTGCTATGTGCGATGTTTTTAATAAGTATTGTAATGAAAGTACTTCATGTGAAAATGCTTTGTTTTGTTCATTTTTTCTTGTTGGCTAAATACTGACAAGCAAGGTCAGAGTACTTACTCCGTAATTTAATACACCATGACATCATGGCGGTCAGAAAATATTCCATGAAGCGGTTTTTGCGTGGTTATATTTCCCGATATTATAAGATCTGAGCCAAACAAGTTAGAGATTTTTTTAAATTGTACTTTCTTAGTTCAGCACGCCAGCCGTAGACAATCATCAATCATATCAATCAATACTTTTAATAAAATTGTAACAGGTCCAATTCTGTACATTGAAGATAGGTACTTATTTTGAAAATTTTTTTTGGAGGGCACTTTATATCTAAACGATACGGAAACCAAAACTGTAATTTTTTTTATTCATGTCTGTCTGCCCGTCTGTCTGTCTGTCTGTATCTTGGCCACGCATCACATCGAAACTACTGGATGGATTTATATGAAACTTGGTATTATTTGAGTGCTTACTACGAGGTCTAATATAGGATACTTTTTATCCCGAAATTTAGCGCGGTTCCCTAGGGAGAGGGGATGAAAGTCAAAATGAGTATCTGGTTGTAATTCATCAACGCATAGTCCGATATTGTCCCGTAAAAATTTCAAGGTCATGATCTGATGGAGTCAGGAGCTGTTCAACAGAACTCCTCAATAAAAAAGCCGATTAAGTTGAAACAAGGTACTCAGCATATCTGTAAAGTTCTGACTACAATGTAATCGATCGAGCGAGCGAAGCGAGCGAATATCTTAGTGGTAAGTTGGGCGATTTTGCTTTGTATGTTTGTATGTTTCACGAATTGTTGTTCGAGCATAACTGTCGAACCGTTCATCCAATCTGCATGAAACTTGGTAGGTCAATAGGTTGTGGTAAGGAAATTTACGGTGGAGCATATGAGCTAAATCGATGAAGGGGTTGTGAAGATATTGGGTTCCCAAGGGGGTAAAAAATTATGAAAGTTACACAAATATATTGAGTGGGGTGTCATACGAAAGGGCTTATTTTGTACATTCCAAAATGGTTTTTATTTTTAATCTAGGATGTATAGTTTTTGAAATACGACCAAAGACCAAAAACTACGAAACCAGAGCTGCAAGAGCTCCCGTTTCATAGAGTTTCGATGTCTTCGTAGCTCATTGACTGGTCGGTCTTAAAAAGAGAGTGGCATCGTTGCGGTTTGGTTTGCAATGATTTTAGATGCTACTTGATTTATTTTCATGATAAAAAAATTTTTGATAAAAAATGAAAATAATTGGGGTAAAAAAAGTTAAGTAAACAAATATATTGAGTGCGGTGTCAAATGAAAGGTCTTTATTTGTACATTCTAAAATAGTTATTATTTTTATTCTAGGACGTATACTTTTAAAAATACGACGAGAATTCATAAATATGAAATAAATGAAAAATTAGACACGACATTATGTATTGCATGCATGCTAGTATTTTTTACCATGAAGAGCTAGCGTAATAGGCATACCCGGCTGTAGTAGCACTTGAAATTATAGGGGTAGTCAGAAGAAAGTCCAAATGTTGGCCATCTACGGTGCGCGAGATCTCAGTTCGGGGCGAACTACTAGTAATATGGTGAGAGCAAGCTGATCTGATAATGAAGTCAGGACCTGTTCCATGGAACTTTTTAGTGATATGGGTATCAAATGAAAGAGCTTGATGAGAGAAACACAATGCTGAATGATGATGGAGTCAGGACCTTCATGGAACTTTTTGGTGATATGGATATGGGTATGGGTTTTCTCTCTTCCATGCTGCCCTGCTTCTCTCCTTCCAAGCTTCTCTGCTTCTCTTTATACATGCCTCTCCCCTTAAGGTATGCTTGAAGCAATACGAAGTTTGCATGTCCGTGAACTTAGCATATCATTTCCCAGCATATCACATTTTTATGTAAGTTCTCTTCGCATGCACATGAGTTATATAGTTCCAGATACTTTTTAGCAATAGTTCTGGCGATTTTACCTGAAAAAAACTCGATTGAAAAAATGATATGCTAACTTCCCGTAGCATATAATTTTACTCCAAATAAAAAAAAAGTTAGTTCTTGTCGCATGCGGATGAGTTCTATAGTTCCCGATAGTTCTGGCGTTTTTACCCCAAAAAAAATTATTTGTCAAAATAATATTCCTTCTGAAAATACGAAAATTTTGATTTTAACTGTTTCAAACATTTCCTGCAAGCTAGAATTCTTACGTTTCATACGCATCCGTAACAGAACTTTAACCTGCAACTCGATTGAAGTCTAGAACTATCACTAAAGTGCCAGCATATCATGGTAGAGTACCTACATCACACACAACAACACTAACTTAACTGTACCTGTTAATAAGATTTCAACGCGCACCTAGTACTACGAATTAGCTACGAAACATATGTTCATAAATGCCTAAAGATCTAAGAAAATGTGTAAGTACCACCCTTTAGATAGGTATAAGTACAATGTTTTTTAGACCCAGATATCACGATCACACCTAGGTACCTAAAGTACCAGCTTAACATTGCAGAGTAGTAAAAAAGTCGAGGAAAATTATTTGTATAGTCATAGTGTATTGTATACACTTCTTAGAAGCTAGAACTATCACGTTTCATATGCATCCGTAATAGAACTTTATCCTGCAACTCGATTCGAGTCTAGAACTATCACTAAAGTGCCAGCATAATCATGGTAGAGTATTTGAAAAGACGAAAAATGTTATTTTGAAAAAAAAATATTATAGTGTGTTAAGCTAGAACTACGAGTATCACGTTACATATGCATTCGTAACAGAACTATAGCCTAAAATTCAATTCGAGTCTAGAACTATCACTAAAGTGCCAGCATATTAATAGTTCTAGCTTCTAAAAGTACCTATACAGTCTCAAAATATTTTTTTTCAGCTCAGCAGCTCGAAACGGCATCCTTTGCTGTGAGAAACCAGTGTGCAAAATCGCATTTTGCACACTGGTTTCAGTGAGGAAAAGTGATTTGAAATTCGAATGTCGTAGATTGACACGTGGTAGTGCATGGCGGTCAATCGCTAGCCTGCCTATGAAAAAAATAATAATAACACACCTTTTAAAAATAAAATAGCGGGAATTTATTTCTGTTACGCTAGTTATTTGTTGAAAATTCATAAAACAATAAAAATGAGTGAAACAAGTGGCGAATACACTAATTTATCTCCAGAGAGAAGAGTTGAGACAAAAAGTGATTGTGTTGAACAAAGTTCCCTTCCTGAGAAGCACGTAGGCGTAGGTAAGTTCTGAACAAAACACAAACTTTTAATTTACAAAATTACAATATCTGTTATTTGTTGTTTTAATTTCTAAAAAAAATACGTTATTTTTAAATAGATATAAATGAATACCTATTATGGATTAGTTGCTTCATTATGTACAAAGTTGTATCTTTTATTCGTAGGTAGTAATGTTCTCGCTGCTGAGGTGAAAAATTTTGTGTGCAACACGAGACCAAAGTTTTTTACATCTCGTGCCTTTGAATTCCTCGCTAGACTCGGGATTCTAACGTAGAATCTCGCTACGCTCGTGATTCAATTCTTAGAATCCCTCGTTCGCTCGGGATTCAAAATCAGCACTCGATGGAAAAATCAACTTTGCCCTCTTGTTGCACAAATAACTATTTTCGTCTTTTCAACTACTCGACCATGATAATGCTGGCTGACACTTTAATGATAGTTCGAGACTCGAATCAAGTTGTAGACCATAGTTCTGCAACGGATGCATATGAAACGTGATAGTTCTAGCTTTTTAGAAATAATATTTTTAATAAATAAGTACCTAAGTAATAAATATTTTTCTTCTTTTGAACTACTCAACCATGAAATGAACCTATGATTCGTAGCTAATTCGTAGCACTAGGTGCGCGTTGAAATCTTATTCACAGGTAAACATAAGTTAATGTTGTTGTGATGTTCATGAACTTAGCATATCATTTAGTTATCATTACTAGCATTATCATTATACAGCATATCATTCACGAGCTACTTTGAATGGTCGCATTTCTCAAACAATTCTCATAAAATTTTGTTAGCAGGTTAATTTATAGATTATTTTGTCGTCGGGGAATTTTGATTGGAGGGGTACTTCCTCCAAAAAGGGGGCTACTGGAAATCTCCGCCTTATGACATCCGATTGCGTTTCTTTTTGTTGTTGGAAAGGTTGTAAATTTTAAGTTGGTCTCATAAAGGTTTGGTAAAGATTTGATGAGGATTTTCAGCATGATGAGCAGAATAGCTTCTCAAAATGTAGTAAGTAGGTAAGTACTTAAGTACTTATATTGCTCACTTTTATATTTCTAACAGTGGAATCAGCCCTTTAACTACTAGGCACTTAGGTACTCTAGGTAAGAAGCACCTGGGACCATCTTTTCATCACAAAACTAGACAATTGTGAGCATTTATTCTGTTTTAAGCTATGTAAAGTCAGACTCGCGAGGTCTACAGCTCACAGAGCCACTACGAGTAGTTTATTAGTGAGTTTCTTATATTTTATTATCCGTTTCCTCTTTTAGCTATAAAAATCTAAAACAAAGTGGCTATTCATGTGAATGAGACAACGCTTCTCATAAACTCGGCTAATCAAGAATCAAGTCCACAGACACATCGTCGCCGGCCAGGCCGCAACAAATCGGCCCCCGACCGAAACAGCCTACAAACCACCAAGTAACTTCAAATTCTGCACCTTACTTTAATTTTGTAAGATCCTCTCTGCGATGAGAACTAAAGCTATAAAATATTTCAGTAGTTATCATCACTACAGATCAGTAATGACATAAAACTGTATCTCGACAAAGGAAAGTAACTTTTAAAACGTTCCAGTACAGTTGATTTTTGGATCACTTTGCGTGGAGGCAAAGTGTCGGGCACACGTGTGTTTCAAACCGTCACCCAAATAGGGACCGGTCATTGTCGGAGTTCTAATATAACTCATAAGATCGTAGAATCGATAACTAAATCAATATGGCCCTCTGTCGGTAGGAATAATCAAAGATATAGCAGCCATTTTCTATGACTGACGGTCGGCTGCCGATGTTGATGCACAGAATACTAGTACCTACTACGGTTGGGTCATATGACCCAACATCAACATCGGAAGCCATAGCAAAATCAGGAGAAATGATGTTTTTGACGATATATCGTGCGCCCAATACCCCAATACTCAGCTGGATCTTAACAGCCACCGATACTCGCTTTTTGTTAAATCCAGCACCAAGTCCATGACGATTGAAGAAATGAACTATGAAGTTTGTAAGTGATAACGCTGAACGACATTGTGGCTGTCTCGTTCTATTATTATCGCAAAATCATTCGTTCTTTCATGACATCGACTAGATGCAGGACTGCGCATGTCCTGCTCGGTGTCATCGAGTAAGACATGCGCAGATAGAGCGTCGAGCGAGTGCAATGCGCATGTCCTGCTTCATTCCTGCCTTAAGACCAAGGCAGGAATGAAATAAGATTGTTTTCGGACCAAAACAATGACAAAACAAGCCTAAGGCAGGAATGGATTTCACCTTGTTTTGACATTGCTCTAAGAGCTCATAGTACGGCTACTGAGCTGATCTCTTCTCTGTCCCCCTATTAAAAGGTCGACAAAATATCACGCATTTCGAGTATTCCACCAAGTACAAGAGCGGTTGGGTAACGAAAAGCCTCCTGAAATATGGGGTAAAATCCTGTAACTTTTCTATTGTTGTCACGCTAAATTTTTTCCCGGTGAAACTTCAGCGGTTTCCGTCACAATCAGCATAAAAGTCTATTCGAAAAAGAACCTTTTAATTTATGTACCTACTTGTATTGTTTGCACTTGGAGACGAGAAAATACGGGGATCTCAGTTGTACAAGCGAGTGTACGCATGCGCCGCAGGTGTTTGCTCTGTGCATTAGAGTCAATAAGCACCAGTCGTGCGCGTCTGCCTTATTAGTCCAGTGCTAATAAAGTCAGATTACCATAAAGATATACACTAGCATCATAATATCCCTCATTATTTTCTTTTATTTGCGAAAACCGTTGAATCGCCGCGTCAGAATCAGAAGCATGCTGGGGAATACGGTCTCTAACTATATTGAGCGTGATATTGTGCTGTCAGTCAAATTTACTAGTGGATCTGTGCGCTGTAGACATCGCAATAATTTTCTTTAGCTTCAAACAGAACAAATGTTCACAATTCTTTAGTTTTGTGATGTGGTCCCCCCAGGTGCTCCATCAATCCCTACCTAGTAAAGAGCGATTCCACTGGTAGAAAACTAAAAGTGATCAATCAATATACCTATTTTAAGTTACAACCGTTCGAACAAAAAAACCATTGAAATCGGATGTCATAAGGCGGAGATATCCAGTAGCCCCCCTTTTGCCCATTTTTGAACGAAATATCCAATCCAAAATCCCCGACGACAAAAAACCTTCCGTAGATGGCTTGTCTACTATTTTTACTACCATGGTTTTCATTTCCAAAAAAATAACGCTAATAAAATACCTAGGCAGGTACTTACTCAAACAAAATGATACAATGAAATAGGTTAAAACAAAGCTCATTGCAACTATTGAAATACAAAAATGTCCATTTACCCATGTAGAATAGAATAGAATAAAATAGAAAACATTTATTTAGTACAACACACGCACAGGAAAATGTCCATCTGTTAATCTATCATCTGTACAAGAAAACTATGCTAATAGTTAGTTATAGTAGGTATTGTGCTTGATTTTTAGAAACACTAAATTATAGTAGGTAAGTTTACTTTAGGTTACTAAAAGTACGAGTATGTTCTACTTAATAGGTAGATATAACGTCGAACAGAGCCGCGTTTAAAAGTAGTGTAAACTCAAACAAGTTAAAAGACAACACAGAGGCAGATTCACGAGCCAGCGAGATGGACTCCCAACCGGTTTGGTGTTCATCTCACCTGCTGCGTCGTTTCTCGGCTTTCGATCGCAGATACACTGCCCACATTACGACTTGCTTAGCTTTCTAAGCATGAAGTCATCCATCTCACAAATGTTTCAATACTTGAGGAAAAATCCACTCAATGAACGGAAAATCCAAACGTCAGCCTGAAAATACTGAGAATTGTAAACATTCTGTTTCATTCTGGCGTAAAATAAATAATAAGTACCTAGGTACCTACTAATCTCATGGATAATAGGAAACTATGGAGCTAATATTCAATCTGTGGTTAGGGTGAGTGGATGCAGAGTTCTATCAACGGATTTTCTTTGTTTACCTATGTACACAACAATAAACTTTCGTGATACGATGTAGGTACCTAATGTTTCATAATCTTCGACCAATATGTATTTTCCAGAAATGTAGAGGCACCTAGTGTTCGCTCATTCAGAAAAAACTACTTTGCTTCTGCATAAAAAATCGAAATATTTTTTTGTACTTAGGTACTGATTAATTTTATGGACAAACCGACAGAAATTTTGACTAAATAAATGGGTAACCTATAGATAATGGTCAAGCTATTGTGAAACTGGCCAACAGAAATGTATCCGCTGTCTAGTATAGGCACTACTCGGTGGTATAGTAGGACAGGATAAATCGCAATGTTTGCTCTATAATTCTGCAGTCGTTCACCGCTGTCGCGCACTCCACTCGGCATTGCATCATACCCAAATATAGCTGCGTTGTAGTTGTAGATAGTAATCGCAATGCGATCGCTAGCAGCTTTAGACACGTTATTTATGAGACAGTAACGGTGCTGAGCTCAAATGCAACAAATCGCGCCAACGCTATTGCGGTGGCTATTTACAACGAGCATGACTCCGCTTCTTGACAGAAGTTAATTGTACTCGTATACCTACGTACGTAAAAAACTACTTACGTAAGCACTTTCTCGTATAGAACCGAGATGACATCAAACCATAAAAGTTTTAGCCTCAAAATACATTCAGAACAAATATTAAAGATCAAAGATTTTTTTATTATAATGGTGTCGGTGGGTCTGGTAAGACAAAATTTTGATGACTAGTTCATTGTTATGGAACTGCTGATGTTAATGAAGATGAACATCCAAAGCACTTCAACTGTAGTCTCTAGTTAGATAGTTCCGGTTATTAATTTCTATACAATCGGTGTACTCTGGCTAGTTGTTACAGTAACCGCCTGTTTATCCTGAACCGTGGCCTTAGTAGGTAGAGTACATGCTCTACGTTTGACCATCAACTTATGAATGCTCTTCAATTACATTGCGGTATTGTGGTTAGCGACATGGCCATTGGTCAAGCTCTGGTGCCTAGAGAATAATAGTGTGTCTGCAATAATTGTGCGTAGTTTACGAGATTATAATTACCTACCGAGTAGCAAATTGTTGCAGTTTCTTTATTCTTTTAAACTTACCTGTACTAAAATATTGTATTGTCTTATATTCTCAACTAACTGACCCGGTAAACTTCGTACCGGTAGGTACTACCCATCATAAGATCATAGCCAATATTTGTAGTGACGTAGAAGGAAATGGGATAAAGGACGATAAAGATAAGATAAAAATTATTTATTCAGAACATGGTACAATATAAGTATAGATAAGTAGTAGAAAGGAACTTAACCTGCATAAAGTAAGACAAGAACATAGAAAGAAACTAGAAGCTCTGTGAGCTGTAGACCTCGCAAGTCTGTCTTTGCATATAGCTTAAAACCGATAAATGTTCACTATTCTCTAGTTTCGTGATGAGAAGGTGGTCCCAGGTGATATATCAATCTCTACCTAGCAGTTAAAGGGCCGATTCCACTGGAAGAAATCTAAAAGTGAGCAATTTACTGCATTTTGAGAAGCTTTTCTGCTCATCACGCTGAAGATCCTCACCATTTTTTTATGAGATCAACTTAAAATTACAACAAAAAAAGAACCATCGAAATCGGATTTCATAAGGCGGAGATATTCAATAGCCTCCTTTTTGCCCCTTTTTGAAGGAAGTAAGTACCCCCCAATCAAAAATCCCTGACGACAAAAAAAATCTAAAAAAGTATCGAACCAATTCTAGAACCAATTCTAGTCAATTCTAGTACCGAACTTTTTAGCAACCTCAAGCAAAACCTAAACTAAACCTTAGATTTTCGACTGTTTCCTATTCTACTAATGACAAACGACTCAGTTGTGGTGAGGTTTTAGCTAAGGTTTGGACTTTAGCAGAACAAATTTTTGAAATGCTATTCTACTATTCACCAAATGGCTGACATTTATGAGATCGAACCAAAACGCAGCGGAATGATAGACGTTGTCATCTAGAAGAATTGGGGGCTGGTCACATAAAACTTTAACATCCCACCGGCTACGCCAATTACTAACAAAACAGCATGAAACATTGACGGCAGATGACTACTATTTCACAGGGACAAGCGCGATCAGCACTGACATGGAGATATTCAGCTCCACACGATAATTGATTGAGAAATGCGACCTGTAGAGGAGAACATACAGACAGACAGACATCCGGCGGACAAACGAAAGCATCTTTGTTCAAGCTGAAGCAAAGACGCTTCGCTCGCTTCACTAGCTCGGTCAATAATGATAGATTGTTGTAGATCTGCCTTTTAAATAACCTGCTACACGACCTTTACACGACAAATAAATATAGATTTGGTACAGATATAAAGCAATGAACAATATCTCTATGAAACTGTAAATAAATTGCTAATTACATACAAAGGTACCTCATAGTAGGTACTTAGGTACCTGACTATAGGTACCTTACTTACTATGATTGCATGCTATCGATATCGGCAGTGTAGAGTCACAGAACAGATAATAATGGTAGAGGCGCCTACGTGCGCAAATACGCGTTCCCAATCGAGTATTACGCAGGTACTACGTAAGTACTATTATCAATTTATCATATACTTACAATTTTATTATAGGATCTTAAATATAATAATCTCCCATCAGTATAAAACACACCTACTGCGGTTTAGCAAAATTATATTTATCATTAGGTAGTTATACTTAGTTAGAAATTTCACAATTTTCACAATCATGTTAAATTTCGAAGCTTTGGACATAATAGATAATGTTACAGTCAAAACTCTTAATCGATTAAAAGTTTTTGACGTGTTAACGTCTTATAAATCGATGAACGCCGGCTGCACGCACAAAAAAGTGTCACATTCCGCCTGAGCCGAGCGTGCAAGCGAAAGCGCGGAACAAGCGCGATATAGAGCCACGATCGGCCTAAGCGTTCTTTTCGTTATCAGGTAAAATTATCGTGAAAAACTCAACACTTTTAATAATAAATAGTGATTGAACACTAGCTTTTTAAATATGGGCAGAGTTTTAGCTTTCCTAATAAGTATCAACTGGCAGATCATTCCATAGTAGTAGTATTGCTTGTGCAGTGAACGAATTATCGTTTCGCTCTGCTCGCTATAAGCGTGGTTACACTTACAATACCTAGCCGGTTATAACAGAATCTATAAGATTTTTTAATGCAAGAGCGCCCGCCCCCGATTAACTTTTTAAGAGTTTTGACTGTTAGAAATAGTCAAAACTACTTTCCACCAACTCCTTTGTACAAACCTAATTTTGATTGTAATATCAGTTAATTGTAAAAGTAGGTGCTTTTGACGCAAAGACAAAGTATCAGTATCGTTTTTGACCGGTTAAGTGAATAATAATGATGTAAGTATTAGAATATTAGAAGAATGGTTAAAAAATTGTTAGTTCACCGTGCATAGTTAATGTAAAGGCTGCTAAAAATTAACTGCTGATAAAAGTTGATTCCTGCACGTGGAAAAATTATAGAGCTCTTATCTTGTCAATAATAGCATATTGATTCATCGAAGTCCAGAGTTCACAGATAGCGTTACTCGTGCACATATATCAATTATGCAATGAGCCCATCTGGTATATCACTACTCCTAACTTATCAGCTCACCATCTGGCTACTTCCACCACTGAGTATTTCCAGTAGCCGTACCATGAACTCTTAGAGCAATGTTAAAACAAGCTTGCAACATGACTTGATAACGAATGTCATTCTTAGAGCAGTAAGCCTGTTTTAAGCTTGTTTTGACATTGCTCTAAGACTTGGTGGTACTCCCCCAGGGGCTTCTTTCTATTTCTACGTAGTTCTGTGCTGGTCTTACAAATTGATGATTGTTGATATGATAACCCACATAATTAACCTTTGTTTACTAATGTAATGAGTATCCACTGCAATGATTTACTGTAGGTTTATTAATCTCGTTGATCCACTGAATTAGAATCAAGTTATGCGACTAAAGGGTGTTAGACATAATATTGCTTTTTAGTAGTTTAGTTTTCGCCGATCTAGTATCAGGGAACATAGAAAGACTTGTCAATTACTTATAGACAAACTCATCTCTTGTTTCACTGACTATCTATTTTATTTCTGAGCTCCATGTCATAAATAAATATTGCTGGACATTTGACACAGCGTTATCTAGCCCCAAACTAAGCAAAGCTTGTACTATGGGAACCAGATAACTGATGGAATACTTATATATTTGTAAATACACACATATAATAGTTTATAATACCCAGACACAGAACAAACATCTATGTTCATCACACAAATGTTTGTCCTGAGTGGGAATCGAACCCACGACCTACAGCGCAGAAGGCAGAGCTACTACCAACTGAGCTAAGAGGCCAGTTATCCAATACAGTCTCCAGAGAAGCGCGTTTCTTCACCGTTTCATCCAGTTCAAAACTGCTTTGTCTATTGATTTTATCGTCGATTCATTTGTTACGTTTAACCGTTTCGCACAAGTGGGTATTGTGTGAAATGAGCGGTGCAAACTGCTAACATAGCGAGTGGCAGTGGGCACGCACGTCATCGACCGCACGAGGCACGCGATGCCTGGCGCCGGCGGCCTGCGAATTGCTAATACTTACTAGTTGCAATTTCAACACCCGTCAGAGGCAGTTAGGTACAATACCTTGCATTATTAACTTTGCTTTTAACAAAAAAGTTGATCTCCTTCTCAACAAGTCTTCTAGAAATATTTTATCAACATGATAATTACCATGATTATTGAATTTTCTTGCTTCCCGATATTTTGACGCAGTTGCATGCGCCATGATCACGGGTAACTGAATATTTATGTTCTTAACCATGATAGTTTCCAAAGTTAAGTCTTCTCGAAAATCCAATCAAGCAGATAACGTCGTAATTAAATTATCATCTTCGTTTTACTGGTTTGTTAGTCATCATCATTTATTAAATCTACCAAGTTATAGTGTATTAGCCTTGAATAAGAAAAGCGTAAGTAATTGATTAATAATCATGTAATATCACAGACCCTCAGAAATTGCATCTTTGCATTGCATGCATTGCATATGTTAAATCCCTAATAATGCCTACAGGGTACTGTACATGAAGATAAGGATAGATACGTTATCTTCATGTTTATGAATTTTCAGGTGAGTATAGAAGATAGAAGTGAATCCTGTCTAAACACATCCATATAAAGTATGTTTAGCAAGTTACGCAGCACTGACAGATGGCAAATAGCCAGTATGATGTTATGCGGTATGCGGCGGCATCCTCTGTGCAGTAGTTAGGTACTTAACGACTGCAAGGACCTACGTGTGTTGCATTACATTCATTGCATTGCATTCCAAAGACTAGTCCTCAGTTATGCCATTTTCTGCGGCATTGGTAGCCGAAGCTCAGTGGGAAATTCTTCGTACCACGTACAACGATTTTCCATCCGCAGGTTGTGAGACTTGTGAGCTCGAATTCCGGTCGCATAATAGTAGATTTTTCGAATTTAAATATTAAGAACTTCTTTGTCAGCTCCACACGTTAAAAGAATTTTCTATTGATATGACTGAGCGAGGTTTAGGTGCTGGGCAAGCCTACTTCGACTCAACAATGTAATATGTGGATTTCTTTTGTTTCTTTTGTGTGTAATTTTGTGTTGTGTGTAAATGTACAAATGGACCATGATGTCTGAAATAAAGATTTAATAATAATGTCCTGACACTACATGATGTCGTGCCGTGCATGGGATGGGTGGGACATACATACCGCAGTTTTCGACGTCCCTATATATGTATTTATGTTGTCGTCCGATGCTGTAGAAATCATCTTGAATAGATGATTATAATAGAGGCCTATGTTCTTCTATATTTCGTTTCGATGGATCACTTTAAATGCGTATCTCATAAACATACGTACGATGCGCTGTGTCCTAGATTGTATTAAAAAATGGATCATATGGATCATGATTTTACACAAACTGTAAACCATCCACTTTGATTTCTATACGTAGGTAATAATAATTTTGATAATTCTGTTTCTACTCTCAGTTCTTTTTATTACTTACCTATAAGTAGATTAAACTTGTTACTTTTTACCTTATTATTTGTAAGTTTTGTAACCAAGTAAGTACTTAGGTTATTAATACCTACCAAATCTTATATTGCGACCAAATATTCCTTTGTTTGATAAACTCTGAACAAAAGATAGCGATCACTTATTGGCACCACATTGTGCAATAGAATTATGCACATGTCGGTTCGGTGGCGCCAAGCCAGCCGGTTACCGGACCATGGTCATATAATGCAACATGTTATTTGTGACCCAATGTCAGTCTTAAAACTAGTTTAGCGCTCGTATTATCATTTGTAACATTACTCCATGGAAGTAAAACAATCTAGGTTGTTTTATTGCAATAGTGTAGTATAGTAGAGTTCTTGTCAATTCTAAGGGCACCTAGGCTTCGTAAACACGCGATAAATTGTGTCATCGATACAGGACCACACACGGTAGATAACATTTCGCTGGGTTGACGTCATTCGATCAACCGTTGCCCGATTTAAATTAAAACTAACACGTAGTTTAGTTTATATAACGTGGGAAACGCGAGCAAACTCGCAGATGGTAGGTAGGTACTCGAGTGCGGTAATTTTCCATTGATTGGTGTCCTTTGTGCGGGAGGAACGGTTTTCCTTGAACTTTTCTGGCAGTTTGATTGATACATAGGTTCCAGGGACCACTTTAATCTACCTACGTTACGTAGGTAGGTACACAGTTTAGGCAACAGTCCACCAACCGTTTTCCAAACCCGCCCGACTGCGTGATCCGTTTTCCAAACCAGACCGACTGCGTGATACATGAGTTACGAATTGCATTTGTTTGCTGAGAAAGCTGGTTTTAAGTAAATTACAAAAAATCTGTATGTAACCTACCTACGCAAAGTCGATGGCAGCTAAGGCTGTGAACGTGGCATGGCGTGGCGAGGCTTGGTCGCTACTCGCGGTGAGAGGAAACCAGTTTGGAGTTGGACGACGCTGTCGAATCGTAGGCGTCTGCCGCGGTTAGCCGCACCTCATGCAACTTAGACCAATTTAATGTAGTTTGGCAGGTCTGATCGGTGCCTAGTGCTCTATACTGACTTGCGCAATAAGCTGAATACTTATAGCGCGGATTAAATTGCTTTTCATTAACAAATAAATAAAGAAATAGCTGTACCTACCCCAACTACAGTAACGGCAAAATCTTTACTAACCAGCCCAGGGTATTACAACAGGTTGAAATTTTATTCAGAGTTTAGGCAAGTCCATTTTAAAGTCTCACAAAAAATAAGGTGCCAATAAAGGGACGGAAACCCATTGTTTGAGTGTCATTCTGTATCAGGAATTTTAGAAAAAAATGCCGTAAAAGGTAAGGGTCCCTTATGTAGGGTCGGTCGAGGAATACAATGGATCCTTTGTGAGCGCAGGCGCCGAACGGTCTGGCAGTGGCGGCGCGGCGACCGACGCGTCTCGGTCGCGGGCGCGGAGCCGGCTCGTCTGGGCGCGACGCGGCGCTCGCGGTCACATGTGTGCGCCGCGAACACTTGATATCATAACATAGCGCGCCGCCCGAGCCTGCTCCTTGTCACGCACACGTCCGAACCGAACTGATAATAGTGGGTATCGAAGCCGCTTCGAGCGAGCTTGCATCTGCATACAATGCCACGTTTGTCTTATTGAACCCGAGTTACTGCACTCCTTCGCTTCATCACCATTCACTAGCCGGTTTATCTTTTATCGGTGTCTTCTATATGAGAGTGGACCACATTGCGTTGGTAGTTTACTAGTTTACCAGCTAGTTTGTCTGCTAGTTTGTATGCTAGTTTGCCTGCTAGTTTGTATGCTCGTTTGTCTGCTAGTTTGTTTGCTAGTTTGCCTGCTAGTTTGTCTGCTAGTTTGCCTGCTAGTTTGTATGCTAGTTTGTATGCTAGTTTGTCTGCTAGTTTGTTTACTAGTTTGCCTGCTAGTTTGTATGCTAGTTTGCCTGCTAGTTTGTCTGCTAGTTTGCCTGCTAGTTTGTATGCTAGTTTGTCTGCTCTTTTGTATGCTAGTTTGTCTGCTAGTTTGTTTACTAGTTTGCCTGCTAGTTTGTATGCTAGTTTGCCTGCTAGTTTGTATGCTAGTTTGCCTGCTAGTTTGTATGCTAGTTTGTCTGCTCATTTGTATGCTAGTTTGTCTAGCGTGTTTGCAAGTTTGTCTGCTAGTTTGCCTACTAGTTTGTATGCTAGTTTGCTTGTTTGTCTGCTAGTTTGTCTGCTAGTTTGTAAGCTAGTTTGTATGCTGGTTTGTCTGCTAGTTTTTATGCTAGTTTGTCCCTTAGCAAAAGTGTGCCGAAGCAGTGTCCCGAAGCAAGTGTCTCGAAGCAAAAGTGTCCTGAAGCAAAACTGTCCCGAAGCAAAAGTGTCCCTTAGCAAAAGTGTCCTGAAGCAAAGTGTCCCGAAACTAAAGTGTACCGAAGCAAAAGTGTCCCGAAGCTAACGTGTCCCTTAGCAAAAGTGTCCCGAAGCGAGTGTCCCGAAGCAGGTGTCCCGAAGCAAGTGTTCCGAAACAAATGGAACACTTAAAGCAATAAGCAAACTAGCAAACAAACTAGCAGACAACCTAGCAGACAAACTAGCAGGCAAAAGAGCATACAAACTAGCATACAAACCAGCAGACAAACTAGCATACAAACTATGTAGCAGACAAACTAGCATACAAACTATGTAGCAGACAAACTAGCATACAAACTAACAGACAAACTACCAGACAAACTAGCATACAAACTAGCATACAAACTAGCATACAAACTAGCATACAAACTAGCATACAAACTAGCATACAAACTAGCATACAAACTAGCATACAAACTAGCATACAAACTAGCAGACAAACTAGCATACAAACTAACAGACAAACTAGCATACAAACTATGTAGCAGACAAACTAGCATATAAACTATGTAGCAGACAAACTAGCATACAAACTATGTAGCAGACAAACTAACATACAAACTAGCATAAAAACTATGTAGCAGACAAACTAGCAGACAAACTAGCATACAAACTAACAGACAAACTAGCAGACAAACTAGCATACAAACTAGCATACAAACTAGCAGACATACTAGCATACAAACTAGCATACAAACCAGCAGACAAACTAGCATACAAACTAGCAGACAAACTAGCATATAAACTAGCAGACAAACTTGCAGACAAACTTGCAGACAAACTAGCATACAAACTAGCAGACAAACTAGCTTACAAACTAGCATACAAACTAGCATACAAACTAGCTGACAAACTAGCATACAAACTAGCAGGCAAACTAGCATACAAACTAGCAGACAAACAAGCAATTTAAAAAAGCAAACCAAACATACAAACTAGCAGACAAACTAGCATACAAACTAGCAGACAAACTATAAGACAAACTAGCATACAAACTAGCAGGCAAACTAGCAAACAAACAAGCAATTTAAAAAAGCAAACCCTCCTTATACACGTTTGTATCAATACAAACGCAAACCGGGAGTACCTACTTAGTACCTCTAGACACACTGCGTTTTCTGCAGCGCATTATTGAGCTGCGCGTTCGCATCGTGTTCGCAGCGCGTTTGTATCGATACAAACGCGCTGCAAAAAACGCAGTGTGTCCACTCCCTAAGTGTTAATTAAAATAGAAAAGTTTTTCAAAGTTTTTTTTTTCAAAGTTTTTTTTTAATTTTATACTTTCAGCACAGACTAAGTAGGTACCTACCTACTAAATATCTAAGTGGTAGTATTATGTGCCTACAGCAGGCGCAAAACTCTCATTATATGGATAGATTAGGTATCTAAGTATCCATATAATGGGATGAGAGTAATACATAAAGTTTTAAAAGTTGTAACATAATTGCAATTAGGTACTTATATAGGTAAGTACTTATAGGTAGGTTTAAGAGGAAATAAATATTCTACATAATACCTAGTACCGATATCGCTGTATAGGTAGGTAGTGTAGATAATAATAATGCCTATGTACTTAAGTACATTAAGTGTATGTAGGTATAGGTAAGTGCTTGTAATGACACACAACATCACGCCATCGCACTGCAGGCGTAGAATGCCTGACTCAACTCAACGAAGGACTACATCTGTGACGCAAACAACATTCCTTCACCTCTTAGGGAGTGTACACATTGCGTTTTCTGCAGCACGTTTTTGAGCTGCGCGTTTGTATCGATACAAACGCGCGTTCGCAACGCGTATTTTTCCATACAAAAGCGAACCGGGAGGGGCTGCGCGGGGGGCTGCGCGGGGGGCTGCGCGTTCGCATCGCGTTCGAATCGCGTTTGTATCGATACAAACGCGCTGCAAAAAACGCAATGTGTACACTCCCTTATTTCCCTGTAAGCGAGTTCCAGGGATTGATAACCAGCCTTCTCTGGTTGTCTTTCTCATAACACTGGAATGCCATTCGTCATTACCTATAAAAATAATGAATGATTTGTAAATTGACCTTTCTTTTCGATTTCAAGCCATAGGTACTGTACAGATGCGGTTTGTGTTTATAGAAAAGCCTTTTTGTTTCTTTGCCTGACTGACCTGCCCAGCTAGTCTACGGCCAGTCAGAAAATTGCTCAGCTTCTACACTGAAGACGTTTTTTTTTAAATTTTTAATTGAGCCACTTGTTATTTTAACGTGGTTTTTCGATTTAGTGATTTAATTTAAAATTTACACTAATTTGCTCGTTTCCCAGATTAATTTTATTCTATTTAATACTACGCATAATTACCTACAGTGCATTCTTTCTAAAGAACCATGGTAGTAAAGAGCAGAGAACCGTGGCAGTGCAAAATATTTTATCAAGTTATCTAGGCAGGGTATGTACCTAGTTGCAAATGAAATAACGTTTTATGTATAGCCACCTGGTATAGCGGCGCGCGGCCGCGGCCGGTGAAGCGGTACATTTTAGTAGCTAGATGGTTGTTTACATTATTGTGAAGTTAATTGGCTCACAGAGTCAGCCCATACTCCAAACTCCATTTATGGCAACTTGCCGAGAATCTAGCTGGTCCCTCGCTCGACGACGGACGAAGCGCGGCTGTGGCGCGGCTGAGTCGCTTTCATTAAATTACTTACCACGATTACTTACGTCAAACATTATCCTTTTACGAATAGATTGCCTTCTGGCTACTTGTTAAGTTGTTAACATTCAAATAATAATAAAAAAATAACAATTTTTTTATTTCAGTTTCTTATTTATCACTAGTGGCTCTGTGAGCTGTAGACCTCGCGAGTATCTTTGCATAGCTTAAAACAGAATAAATATTCACAACTACTCTAGTTTTGTGATGAGAAGGTGTTCCCAGGTGCTTCATCAATCTCTACCTAGAAGTTGAATTACCTAAAGGGCCGTCAGGGAGCATTAACTTTTTGTTTCAATCTTGTTTCAAACAAAAAATCGAACATGGACGCATTCCTGGTTCCCGCCCCGGCCCTACATTCCATCAAGATAGGCGCGTTTCTCGAGGACCTCAAAGTTCAAAATAACGAGAATTGGGAAGAAAAAATGCTTAGATTGATGCGGTGAAATCGGAGCGGATGATCTTGATTTAAACGCCAACTGGAACTCTCAGGAATTGAAGAAAGATTGTGATTTTCATTGAGCCTGTTGAAGTACCTAGTTGGTAAAACAGGACTAGAAAACTACCTACAGCACCCTATGTATACGTAGGTATGCCTAATTATTTGGCCATGCCGATTTTGTTTGGGAGGTTAGTGCCTTTTTTTTATCGCGCGGCCATCAACCAAACATCAAAATATAAACTCTTCGGAGTAAAACAAACAATATTTGTGAAAACAGTAGTACCTATAGGTATAGGTATACATCTACACTCAGTCAGAACCGAGTTAGGTACCTACGTGGTTATACAGAGTGAGTTTTTCAAGAGTGCCTCTAGGGCCAAATCTAAAACTATTAGCGATATCGAAAAACATTCAAACGAGTCTCGTAACCGATTTTGATAAAAAGTTAAATTGCATCATTAGATTTTAAAAATAATCATTTTCGTGGCCAGGAATCGAACCTGTTGAATAATATACTTACTTACCTAAAAAAAAACTTTCTGTATTATTACATATAAGTACTTACCATCCGATAGTGGTCTAATAAAGATCAATTTCTGAAAAGAAACGACATACTTACCTACGCCAAACTAATGGAAAGTGTCTCGAGACCTCGCGAGTCTGATGCATACCTTATAGTACATAACTAAAAGTGAGCAATTTACTAAATTTTAAGAGTTAGGTATTCTGCTCATCACGCTGAAGATCCTCATCAGATCTTCACCAAAGTTTTATGAGACCAACCTTATCCCAATTTGTTAAACCTAGTTAAGTAGGTATAGGTAAGTATCTATGTCTATAGGCACAGAATACTAGTACCTACCGCTACGAACAGACTTACCTACCTACTAACTACTAATTAGACAATTGTTAGAAAATGACTGATGGGAGCATTAGGGAAATACAAATTGAACGGATGTCGACCTATTCCTGCAACAAATTATGCAACCAAGTTTTACCTATTGACAATCCACGGGGCACAAGCTTCCACTTTTTGCTCCTATTTTCAGCCGCGTGTGGTTCTCAGTTTGCGCGTAGACCCGAGGCGTAGACCTACCTACGTATGTGTTTTTTTTATATCTCGTATCCTCCTTTGCAGGAGGCAAACTTATAGACAGTGGTGTTTTGTAGTTAACCTAAGTAGTAGGTACCTATATGTTAGTTTTTTGTTCTTGTTAAAACCATTTTTGGAGCTCCTGACGACAAGATCATTTACTTTACTACCTACTTACTCTAGAATAGTTGTGTTTCAGTTTCAAGAAATATTATTACAGCTAGCGCCATCTGTACCTACTATAGTCACTAACAGCACAGAACATACATGACATCACTAAACAGCCTGGCGAACTTTTAGGCCTCTATTAATAAACTCGGATTAACTTCTGTCAAAGTTGCACCACGGCTTAAACTATTGCCATCCTTTTTTGTTAGACAGTGGCAAATAAGGATGGCAATAGTTTAATCCGTGGTGCAACTTTGACAGAAGTTAATCCGAGTTTATTAATAGAGGCCTTATTGATGTTAATCCCTTGTAATCGATCGAGCGAGCGAAGCGAGCGAAGATCTTAGTGGTAAGTTGGGCGATTTTGCTTTGTATGTTTGTATGTTTGTATGTATGTTTCACGAATTGTTGTTCGCGCATAACTGTCGAACCGTTTATCCAATCTACATGAAACTTGGTAGGTCAATAGGTTGTTGTAAGGAAATTTACGGTGGAGCATATGAGCTTAATCGATGAAGGGGTTGTGAAGATATTAGGTTCCCAAGGGGGTAATTTTTTTTTAAAGTTACACAAATATATTGAGTGGGGTGTCAAACGAAAGGGCTTATTTTGTACATTCCAAAATGGTTTTTATTTTTAATCTAGGATGTATAGTTTTTGAAATACGACCAAAGAACAAAAACTACGAAACCAGAGCTGCAAGAGCTCCCGTTTCATAGAGTTTCGATGTCTTCGTAGCTCATTGACTGGTCGGTCTTAAAAAGAGAGTGGCATCGTTGCGGTTTGGTTTACAATGATTTTAGATGCTACTTGATTTATTTTCGTGATAAAAAAAAATTTTGATAAAGAATGAAAATAATTGGGGTAAAACAAGTTAAGTAAACAAATATATTGAGTGGGGTGTCAAATGAAAGGTCTTTATTTGTACATTCCAAAATAGTTATTATTTTATTCTAGAACGTATACTTTTAGAAATACGACGAGAATTCATAAATATGAAATAATGTAAAATTAGACACGACATTATGTATTGCATGCATGCTAGTATTTTTTACCATGAAGAGCTAGCGCAATAGGCATACTCGGCAGTAGTAGCACTTGAAATTATAGGAGTAGTCAGAAGAAAGTCCAAATGTAAGCCATCTACGGTGCGCGAGATCTCAGTTCGGGGCGAACTACTAGTAAATAAATATGCGAATTCCACAAGTATGTAGGTACTTTTTCTTACTTTGACTAGCCACACCATAGATCTATTTACTCCATGACCTCACTTTATTCTATTGGCTTCCTAATGACTAATAATAAGTTATTATTAGTTTGGTCACCGTTTATTATCTTATTATTAATAACTGGAAAGATTTTCATGAACTTTACCTACCTACCTGCTCAAAGCACCATAATAAAAATTAAACTAAATAAAATGACAAACATTATTGGACAACTTTATTTATTCCACACCCCAGACTTCTTCAAAAGCAGTACACAGTTTTGCACATGTCAGGGCTGCTGACAGTGGGTAGTTACTTATTGAAATCACATCTTCTGAATAATCCACCTCTACTTTCCCATGTGCCATTGCGCCTATGATCATCACCACAGGTTCATCTTTTGGAACCAGTTCTCTGGTGTTTGTCACCACTTTTGAGCTAAAAGACATGGTGATTTTCTTCACACCCACAGGTAAATGTCCAGTAACAGGATTTTTGATAACTTTCAGTAATTTCATTGGTCCATCGGAAGCTCTGATGGCAAACTTGTGAAGGAGCTGAACTGAAATCAAAATAAAAGTAAGATCGTATGAGGTAGTGGCCAAGGATGGAGTTATTAGGGCGTCCAAAGGCCTTTGTCATGCCCTAACGAAAAGCCGGGACCGACAATTTAACGTGCCCTCCAAAGTACGGCAATTAAAATAAAATCACTGCAGGTATATTTGGATTTTGACTAACATAGGCACAATACAGATGGGAATCTTGCCTGGGAAAGACATGTACTATGCTAATATTTTTGATGTGTTAACATCTTATAAATCGATGAACGCTGGCTGCACACACGAAAAAGTGTCATGTTTCTCCTGAGCGAGAGCATCATGCAAGCAAGAGTGCGGAACAAGCGATAGAGAGGCACTATCAGCCTTAGCGTTTGTTTTTCATCAATGTTTTATTATGATTTTAACACCTAAAATTATCGTTCATAAGCCAACTTTATAGACAACCAGTTTTTTTAATGAGACATACAATCTAAGCAAAATACAATGTTAGTCTCAGATCAAGTTACTTTATTTTGAAAACAACTAGACTCCAAGCAGCTTACCCATTAGTCCAGCAAATCTTTTAAAAGTCCGAGGTATTCTGGTTTGTGGATTTATTTCTATAAGAACATTCTTTTCTGTGTGAATATAGACTTGTAACAAGCCAGCTCTGTTGAGAGGTGAGTCCATCAGCATCAACAATGACTGGTGGGTAATATCTGGTCTGCAGGAGCCAGGGTCTCTGTCATTCTTTCTTAGGATATTGGCATGGTCATCACAATTCAAAAGTTCGAAGCTGTTTCCTGTCTGAAATAAAATAAAAAACACATTTTTAGAGGACCTAGGATTAGCAACAAGTAGGTACAACTTCTTTACAAAGCTTTCTTACTTTTACAGTTTCCAGCTGTGCGTTTTCCAAAATAACAATGAGGCGTTTTTCCTGCTTTTTTATATGAGCAGTAACAAGGTGTTTTGGTATGGGATCAAACTCAAAATCGTCTTCTTTTGCTTGAAGCTTCCTCTTTTTTCCCATTGTGATTAGAAGAGTTGATAGAGAGAAACTTGTTCTTGGCGTAACTTTAATAACTGCAATGTTACAAAAGGATGGAATAAATTAACTACACAAACTGAGCTCGTAATTTCACTTGAAAAATACGCTTTTCTTGCAAAAGGAATTACAAACGATGCAATATTTGCAATGATGAAAAGAAAACAATTCCACGTGCTTTTGACATTGACAATATTGACATTGACATTATTAGAATTTAGAAGTGTATTCAATCCACATCATGCTGGATGAAAGATGTTCTATTCGTGTCTCCTGCAGGTGTTATATTCATTCAGTAAGGTGGGAGAATTAAATTGAATTCGTGCTAAGGAATTTAACGTCACTGTCGTCAAACGTATCTGTCTGTCTGACTTTTGGTTTTGTTTATATTCACTCATTCAGTCAGATTCATATTTTCTTTTTGCTGATCCGTACATTGTATTCGTAAATAATAGTTATTTTAGCAAATAAAACAATGGCTAACGATAGGGAAGTACTACGAGAAATATGGGACGGCAAACTTCCAATATGCTTTCAGCTAGCCCAGGAAGAAATCATGGAAATACAACAACCAGATCCGTTTTATGTCATGGTCCCAAGATTGAGTTATTTTCCTCTTGTAACCGATAAAGTAAGAAAAACAACAATGCAATAAAATCAAATGAAAATTAGTTACTTAAATTTGAACATCCTTACACTTGTCCCATTTCAGATGAAGAGACATTTCCTTCGGTATATATCTCAGGAGAATTCAGATAGTGAGATGTGGCTGGATTACAATGGTCAACCCTTAAAATGGCATTATCCTATAGGTTTTCTCTACGACTTGTATTGTGGTAACGAACCTCAGCTACCTTGGATTCTGACAGTGCACTTCACCAAGTTCCCTGATGATATTCTTTTGCATTGTTCAAACAAGTAAGTTCTAATAATATAGCTAATTCTTATCACATTAGACAATTTGTATGTTTTTACCAAGTACCTACTCTTTCAGGGATGTTGTAGAAGCACACTTCATTTCTACGGTGAAAGAAGCAGATGTTCTCAAACATCGAGGGCAAGTTATGTCAACAATGCAAAAGAAAGATCATAATCAGCTGTGGTTGGGCTTGCAAAATGGTAAAGAAACTAATAGGAAACCATTTACAAATTTTTTTTCGTGTAGTGTCTGTACTTAAAATATAGATATAAATGGCAAATTGAACAAAGGCTTACTTTGCTATGCTGTGAGACCTTTCTGACACATTCACGAAAATTTTAATTTAAATCGAATGAAGAGTGACCTCACCCACTGTTGAAAACTTTTTATTTCATGTTAATCATTCCAGATAAATTTGACCAATTCTGGGCCATAAACAGAAGGTTAATGGAATCTCATGGAGAAAACGAAGGCTTCAAACACATCCCTATTAGAATTTACTCAGATGATGGAACCTGCCATCAAAGTCTAGTCAACCCAAAGAATTGCGGTGATGGTAGCCGAAAAACTATACAACAGATGATTGCTGAATTGTATCCAGATAAAACCAGTGGTAAGTTTCTATTAAATTTTTGCTGCTGCAAATACATTAAACATGTTGCACTTTGGGCTTTTTTGTTTGTTGGCTCCCAGAAATGCTAACTGTTACCCACAGCTTTAACCTTCCAACCAGCGGGCTATTGGTTACTTTATTTAAGAGTAATGTTACTTAAGAAGTTACAAATCCCCCACAGAATATTTTATTTATCCTTGGTCACACTATAGATCCATATAAAGTAGTGTATCAGTAATGTGGTTCCCATAACACAAGCTCTGCTTACTTTGGGGCTACAATGATGCTGTGTGAAATGTCCAGCATTTTATTTATTTATCATATACAAATGATCTCCTGACTTTTTATTCAATCATGGTGATAAGACCTCAATGTTTGTTTGTTTCAGTAAAATTGAGGACACATGGTATAACAATTCCTTTGGACACACCACTGCAATGGCTTTCGGAACATATGAGTTACCCTGACAACTTCCTGCATTTGTGTTTATGCTAAGAGAACACAATCCAATGTTTGTGATAGATTTTTATAAACTACAGTGGATTTAAACTGTTCATTCCAATTATTTATCTAATTGAAATCTAGTTTGTCTGTATCTTAGATTTGCAAATTATTCAATGATTATTATGAAATGCTTATTGCTTGATTTTTTGTTGAATTTATGAAAACAAATTAAATATGCAATGTTTTAAGTAATTACCTAAATGGTTTCATTCCATTTCCACCAAACCTTTGCCCAACCCCAAAAAATGCAGATGTAATTACAAAAACATAAAATAAGGTAACAATATTTTATTACAAGCCAAAATAATTTAAGTTACAATCAATAAATGGCAGTAGAAAAGTATGAATGGCGTCAACATGTAGCTTTTTTGGAAGGAATCTTAATTTTTTAGTAATATACCGAAATACAGAATGTGTCATGGACAACTAACTTCATGATTTAAAAAAGGTAGGTATACAATAAATAATACAAGACATTTAACTGCTCAGGTACAGCAACAGTGCTAAAACAAATTAATGCTTCTAGCTATTTAACTATTTACAAAAATATCACAAATTCTAAAAACTTAGTTCTACAGCTCTTTTTCTAACTTTCTTTTATGTTTTTGTATAACATAAGGAATGTGTTTTGTGAATCTCTTGCAGCCATTGTTAGTGAAAATGGGCTGATCCTCTGTGGGTCCGTAAGTTATCACAGACATTGCATCCCTGGAACAACACAAAACATCCATGTTTATATGCACACTGCACAGTGATAAAAACTTCACACATCTTTTATTATGATGATTATTTATTTGACAAAGTTTTATTGATTCAAAGCTCAGTTACGTAGTATTATTATCTATTCTGAGATGTCATGGGTTAACAAATCAATTCCAGAACAACGGAAAGACAAATATGATATAGTATGTCACCCTAAGGCAGATACTTACGCCATCATCTGCTCAGATGGATGGAAAATGCCGTGAGCCCGAAACTCTGCTAGGGCGCACATTTCCACATGATTTTGCTCCAATGGCAAAAATGGTATGTAATAATCAATCAGATGATGAGCAATAACAGATGCCTTTTCGAAACCACCTGAAAATATGTAAAGTAAGTTGACGTGAATGTTTTAAGTACCTATTCAAATCTTACATAAATAATTATCTCGCTAAGCCTACTATCCTACCTTGGACGAATACCTACATCGTCCAAGTATCCTACTCCTACTGGTATTATATGCGAAATTTTGTGAGGATGTATGGATGTTTGTTACTCTCTCACGCAAAAACTATTGGACGGATTTTAATGAAACTTGGAATATATTTATTACATAGTTTATAATCTGGAATAATACTATAATACTAATACATAGGTAGGTATTAAAAATCCAATTTCCGATAAACCCACGCAGGCGAAGCTGCGGGCGCCATTTAGTCTGGAATAACTCAGGCCACTTTTTATCTGAGCAAAGCCACAGGCAGAAGCTAGTATTTACTAAGCATTTATTTAGAAGTTTTTATTCTTACCTTGGAAAAAAGCTGTTCTTCTAATGATAGACTCAAAGTCATGGAATTCAACATCATTTCTCTTGACACCTTGATTGTATAAATCTAACAGTGTACTTGAAATCTCCTGCCCTCCAATATTTGAGATAAATACAAACACACTATTCCTGAAAATGGTTTACAATAATTTAGTAAGAAATATATTATTAAGTATTTTTTTATAGATAGGTACTTGTTTTTTTTTTTTGGTTAATAGCTTTGTATTTCACTGGAGTAATTATTATTTTTCATGTAAGTACCAAATCTTGATGGACATACTGTGTACAACTGAACCTAAGACATTCCAGATGGTTTAGAAATATCATACTCAGACAAAAGTCCAACTACATAGGTATTTATTATGTACAGATAAAAATTATCAATTTTTATAATCTTTTGCAATTGTAATTTACCTGTAATCTACTCCATCAACAGCATGATAATGATCCAGCATTGGCTTGATAGCATCCAGGATGGATGGACACATTTCATGGATCTCATCAAATATGATTAGTGATGTAGGGCAGTTTTTTACAATCTGGTTGACAGCGCTGACTAGGTCTTGCTGGAAAAACAAATATATCACTTAGAAAAACCACAAGCACAACAAGAAAAATTAGACAAGGACTCGACAAGGCATTATCTCCGATACTCTGGCATTCAAGATATTTATTTGTGAAGGAGTCAAGATAGATATTATGTAGTAGTCTCTACTAATCCGACACAATTAAAAGCTAGGCTATTGGTTTTAGTGATAATTAGTAGGATTTAATTAGTCATTGTACAACGGAATCAGTGCCAAAATCATGTGGCAAATTGCTCGAGCAAAAAAAAATTGTTTGACAAAGGATATTTACCTTCTTCTTTTCTAAATCTGTGCAGTCAAAGTCTTTCTTCCCCATGAACATCTTCACATATTTACTCTCCATGCCTTTTAAGAACAAAGCATCGGCAATCATTGTGGTTGCATAGTTCTTACCAACCCCTGACCATCCGTGGAGGCTGATGACTAAAGCCTTCCTATTACTATTACTCTCATTGTATATGGCTTCTTTATGTGCAGTAAGTATATTGACTAGCTCACTGACTAGTGGCTGCCCAAACACTTTTTGTGACAGTGATACTCTCAATTCTGAAAGGTGAAGAACAGGATGAATTTTGTTTGAAGATAATTACATACAACTAAAACGCGCTAATGTTGCATGTATACTTACTATTCATATCGTAGGGCACGTGCATATTATTACAACATTCCGTAAAACGACATACCGTGTTGTCTTTTAAAGTATCCCATTTATACCAGCCTCCCGCGAAGATAGCTGAACCTACCAACGATGCAATAAAAATTTCCGCAGCTGCCAAATTAAAAAAAGTGGCGGCAAGGACTACGAAACAAAGATTACTTCTCATTGTTTCATTGGAATCACAATTCAGTAAATAAAGTTGTTTGTACTTGAGGTTACACTTTATTCATTCAGTTCAGAGAAATAGTGTTCTGTGTTCATGTCTCCCTCCAGCCAGCCAGACTAAAAGAAAAGGCAATCTACCTATCTACCAGCCAGACCTATAGCTTCATTAAAATAATAGAAAATTAATAAATTCTCAACAACACAAGACACAACACATGACACATTCAACAACACAACACGGGTAGTAATGTTCCTAGTCAGAAGCTTGGACTTGTATATAATCTGTGCTTTGATTGGAAATTGATTGGAAAACGATGTATGACATTTCGTTCTCCGCTCCTCAACTCTTCCGATTCCGAATGAGTTGCTATTTTGATGACAATGTCAATGTCAATGAATGATTGAGATCTTTGAGGGTAGGTATCTCTGTGGATGTGGGTAGTCTGTTCTCTGCGGTCTAATGTCTAACGATCATTGTGTATTTAGTTTGTTGATTTTCCCCGTCTATTTCTGTTTCTTATTAGCTGCAAACGGTTTGTACCTTCAGTACCTACGATGTATTTTATGTGTTGTGTTAACTTGTGTTGTACCAGGTTGTACAAATTTGCGAAAGGCCGCTGTATTCCATATTCCCAGTGTGTAGTGTAATCAGACTCAAAAAGTGGCTCGATTGTTTATGCAGTGATTTGTTGAGAAACGTGAGTTTGAACGAGATTTCGAGAACGAGAACGAGACGCACTGGTCACATCACACATCACAGAAACCTAAGATTTATCAGTGCTTCTCTAGGTACTATATTATGCATGTATTATACATATAAACCTTCCTGTTGAATCACTCTATCTATTAAAAAAACCGCATCAAAATCTGTTGCGTTGTTTTAAAGATCTAAGCATTGCTTAAATCTTTAAAACTACGCAACGGATTTTGATGATGTTTTTTTTTACATAGGGACAGACAGCGGGAAGCAACTTTCTTTATTATACAATACCTCTACCTATTAAGTAGTGTTAAGAAAAAATTTAAAAAATAATAATAAATGATTAACTATGTTTCGTTGTTTTCTATTAACAACACCTTCTTTCCCTTAGGCCACTGACCTCTACTATGGCATTGATCTCAATAGTACACATTGAGATCAATGCCTTATAAAATATTGAATGAAAAAAGCAATCCTACCAAATGTGATTTGTTTGGTAGAATGACAATTCTGCTCGGTGCCGGTGTAGCAGAAAAAAAAAAGAAACGTCATACATCGTTTTCTGATAGCCAATCAGGAGCGAGTAACATTATATAATCTGTGAACACAAGTCCACACAAAAATGTTCCCGACATTTCCATCTGATACGTAGTATCTCTACCTAATCTGTGCAACACAACTTGACTTGACAGTTGACTGACATACATGACACATCACACAAGCAAGCAAAGCAAGACATTAGGACATACGAAACAATGTGTCAGTCAGACAGTCAACTCAACTGTCAGGATGTCAGGCAAGGCAATGCAACAAAATTCCTCTCTCGAAGAGAGGAGCCATGGGGCGTTTTCACATTGGACGTTATCTGTTGAATTGTTGAAAAGTTGATGGTTGAAAAAAGTGATAGACATGTTTGTTGTATAAAATATGTATAAAAACTTAGGCCTTTACATCTTTATATACTAGATCAGTGATGGGCAAACTACGGCCCGCGGGCCAACTCCGGCCCGCGAACCTTCTTAATCTGGCCCGCCGCGCCAGCATTCTTACTCAATCCGTACTATTCATCTCAATTAAATGTAAACACTTTCAATTTTTTTTGTTTTGTGAGTAATAGTAAAAACCAGTTAAAAAATCTGGCCCCCATTACATATCATTGGTTTTGTTTGGCCCCCAATGAAAAAAGTTTGCCCAACCCTGTACTAGATGGTATACACAGTAGTGTCAGGAGGCAATCTTTTGCCTACACTTATCGGGGCATTGTAGTGCCTGGGACAATGTTGAGATGGAGTAGGCTTGCCCAGCACCTACATACACCATCCTCTCAGCTTAACCGGCCATATCCACAGGAAAGACACGGTCAATACGTGTGGGGCAGACTAAGCCGCGGGTTTCCTAACGATGTTTTCCTTCACTGTTTGACCGTCAAAATATGTAGGTACCTATGTTTATATGTAAAGTAATTTTGCATTAGGTATCTAACTTCAATGTTGTTCGTAAAAATCAATTTGTTGGAACGATCCGAGTTAGCGACTTCACGTGTGAAACAAAATATCCCAGCAGATATCGTTGGATGCAGGGGCGTATTTACCCTTAGGCCAAGAGGGCCATGGCCCGGGGCGGCAGGCTACGAGGGGCGGCGCAAGCCGCCCCTCGCTCTCAGCTTGCGCCTTTCTTTTTGGCCTTTGGCCTTATAATACCAAAAGAGATTTTAAAAAAAGCTTACTACCTAATTAACAAAAACTAAAATTTTGTTGGCTCTCAGCTTCATGAGCCTTTCTTTTTATCCTTACATTCTAGAAGAAATTAAAAAAAACCTACCGAACTAAAAAAAAGGTAAAACTTATTTGGTTGAGAGAGAGGGGGGATTGCGCCGCCCCGTGCTTTCAGTTTCATGCGCCTTTCTTTTTGTCCTTAAACGCCTGAAGAAAGTAAAAAAAAGTTTACCTAACTTACAAAATCTAAAACTTATTTGGCTCGGAGCGAAGGGCGGCTTGCGCCGCCTCGCGCTTTCAGTTTCATGCGCCTTTGTCTTAGTCCTTATAATGCCTGAAGAAATTAAAAAAAGCCTAGGTACCTAATTAACAAAAGCTAAAACTTATTTGGTTGAGAGCGAGGAACAAAACAAAAACTTATTTGGTGGTAACGTTTTAGACATCAAGACTATCTGACTGGCCATTTTCAGAGATTTTCATTTAACAGGAAACGTAGATTTTCTTATAAGCTCGAAGGGATAATTCGTTACAATAAATTGGTATTCTGGGAATAAGTCCTCGAGACGATTTTAGGAAAACATTTCTTTGGGTGTCACATGTCATGTTGCATTTTACTTCAAAAATTTGGTTCGCTTCGCTCGCATATTAGCTTCATCAGTGTTTTACGAGCAAATTGAGTTAATGTCTGAAAGCGAAATAGGAACCGACAAATAGCCAGCCTTTTCTTTGAGCACGTAAGCAAAATCAAGTGTCACATGTTACATTTGTCATAAAAAAAATCAGCTAGCTTCGCTCGCATATAGAATAGGAACCGACAAGCAGCCAACCTTTTCTTTGAGAACCGTAAGCAAAATCAAGTGTCACATGTTGCATTTGTCATAAAAAAATTCGGCTAGCTTCGCTCGCATATAGAATAGGAACCGACAAGCAGCCAACCTTTTCTTTGAGAAACGTAAGCAAAATCAAGTGTCACATGTTACATAATTATGTCATAAAAAAATTCGGCTCGCTTCGCTCGCATATAGAATAGGAACCGACAAGTAGCCAACCTTTTCTTTGAGAACCGTAAGCAAAATCAAGTGTCACATGTTGAATTTGTCATAAAAAATTCGGCTCGCTTCGCTCGCATACAGAATAGGAACCGACAAGCAACCAACCTTTTCTTTGAGAACCGTAAGCAAAATCAAGTATCACATGTTGCATTTGTCATAAAAAAATTCGGCTCGCTTCGCTCGCATATAGAATAGGAACCGACAAGCAGCCAACCTTTTCTTTGAGAACCGTAAGCAAAATCAAGTGTCACATGTTACATTTATCATAAAAAATTCGGCTCGCTTCGCTCGCATATAGAATAGGAACCGACAAGCAGCCAACTTTTTCTTTGAGAACCGTAAGCAAAATCAAGAGTCACATGTTGCATTTGTCATAAAAAAATTCGGCTAGCTTCGCTTGCATATAGACTAGGAACCGACAAGGAGCCAACCTTTTTTTGAGAACCGTAAGCAAAATCAAGTGTCACATGTTGAATTTTTCATAAAAATATTCGGCTCGCTTCGCTCGCGTATAGAATAGGAACCTACAAGCAGCCAACCTTTTATTTGAGAACCGTGAGCAAAATCAAGTGTCTGTTGTTGTCTTTAAAAAAAATCGGCTCGCTTCGCTCGCTTATTATAAGCTTCATGACTATTTTGCGAGCAGAGTGCAAACCAAGTTTCAAGCCCGAGACAAATATTTACAGGGGGCGGCAAACCTTACTGGCCCAGGGCGCTGAATCTTTAAATACGCCTCTGGTTGGATGATATCGTTGTCGTCGGAGCTGCTATCGTGCAGTTATCGTGGTGTAGACAGATTATCGTCCAATGTGAAAGCGCCTTTAAGAGTGAGATGAATAGTGACCATTATTTTTGTTGCTGTGCTGTCAATGCCAAATGTCAACTGTCAATGTAAAAATTGTATTCCATTCCATTCATTCATTCAGTAATTTCAGTAAAAAATCTTTCTTTCCCGGGTGGTGTCGATGCCCGGTTGCGATTTCTCAAAATATTAATTATTTAAGAAAATGGTAAGCATTTCTTGCAGAAATATAGAATATTATTTAATGGAAGCGATACGGTATGTCGTTTCTTCTAAATATCACTGTAAAAAAGAGTGTGATGGTGTAAATAAATCTCGATAAAGTTCTGGTGGTTGACGTGTGGTGTACCAAGACGACGTTGTTAAATGGAAAATAGTGATTTATAACTTGTAATGAATCGACTTGGTAAACTGAATCATATAAGCAAAGTGTTATAATTATTTCTAGCTCTATTAGCAACATCCATTATGGATAACCTCCAATATGATGAAACACCGACACATGCGCGTCATCTGATGCTGTGGAGGAAACAAAACCAATGTGTGGTACCATGTTCTATGCGTACTACATTATTGCTTTGTTCTCTGAAACAGTGTACCTGATTATAAAGTGTCTCTGATTGTATTTTTACAGAATCTAAATGTCGTCTATCTAAAACTGCTGTAACACTAGATCATTTGATTTCAGGGTTTTGTGAAAGTAGTGAAGTGCAAGCAGTACTTCAAGAGATACCAAGTCAAGTTCAAGAGGCGTCGTGAGGGAAAAACCGACTACTATGCCCGTAAACGCCTCACCATTCAGGTAAAAACAATTTTTAGTTGAACTATTGAAGACTGACAGATGAACTTAGTGCAATATTGTCCATAACAAGTGCTCTCATTACAGGACAAGAACAAATACAACACACCCAAGTACCGTCTGATTGTCCGTCTGTCCAACAAGAGTGTGACATGCCAAGTAGCATACTCGCGCATTGAGGGAGACCACATAGTGTGCGCTGCTTACTCCAATGAACTCCCTCGCTATGGAATCAAGGTAAGTTAGTTATCAAAGGAAAGTAGGCAGAAAATCATTGATTCTCTTTTTGTAAATTAGCATGTATTCAACTACTATGATGATTTGAACGGGCGGTCTGAAGCCACTGTACAAAGGCACAAAACCCTGTTGTTATATGTTCACCACTGATACAATCCAATGCCATCACTTATCTTGTTCAACAAAGTTCAAATCAGTCTAAATATTCAGGTGGTTGCAGGTTGGTCTTACAAACTACGCCGCCGCTTACTGCACTGGTCTTCTCCTGGCTAGGAGATTGCTGCAGAGACTTGGTCTAGACACTCTTTACACTGGTGCCACTGAAGTCACTGGTGATGAGTACAATGTTGAACCTGTGGACAACGGACCGGGAGCTTTCAGGTGAATTGTGATTCTATTCAATTGTAATAAGGAAGGACTTGTGGAACAGCTTGCCTAACCATTCTTATTATCAATATTAGAGGAAAAAAGGTCTTGCAAACTTTGAGTAGCCAATACATAGCTCTGAGAGATATGCAATAGGTTTCATGATGATATGTTTACGGGCGGACTGAAGGCACGTACAATGCTATCAATAATGTTTATTCGTAATTCACTGACTATTAGCCCAACATAACATAACCATCTTAGGGACAACAGTTAAAGTAACTGATGCTTATTTCTTCAGGTGTTACCTTGATGTGGGTCTTGCACGCACAACAACTGGTGCCCGTGTCTTTGGTGCCATGAAAGGCGCTGTTGACGGAGGCCTAAATGTACCCCACTCTCTCAAGCGATTCCCCGGCTATGATGCTGAATCTAAAAAGTTCAATGCTGAGGTGCACAGGTAATAATTCCACTACGTTGTTAGTTTACATTATGCTCCTTTCATCCTCCAAAAAATAACATACTTTATTTATTGGACAGCCATAATTGGAGCTATATCATTATTTAATGGCTTTTTGGTTGTCACAAAAAAGATTACCACTTTTTTGAAACCGGTCATCAAGACAAAAAACAATAAAAAGTATTGCTTTGAAATGATAACACTGGTCAACACCATTTTTTTTTCCATGATTTTTTTTACTGTTATTGATTATTTATAGGACCCTGATTAACAAAAAAATACTGGATCATTGCTAACAGCTTTAGTTTTTGAAATATACAGTTTTTCAATTTTACTAAAAATTACTAGAAAATTACGACATATTTGAGTAAAATTTCCATTTTAACACTAGCAAATGAATTTTTTATTGTTTCCTTACATGAACGACTTCAGGTTGATCTCGTTGCAAGCTCCAACAGCAGTCGGCCATCATGTATGAGTCCCACCTTCCTTGGTAACGCTTTTTTATTGACCGTACTTATATCTTGATGAAATATTTCATCCAGCTCTTTACTAAAATCGCCCAGATTTTCTGGAGGGTTTTTTTATACTACTAAGGTAGCAGACAAGCATACGGTCCTGACGGACCTGATGGTGAGCGATTACCGTAGCCTATGGACGCCTGCGAAACCAGAGGACGTCATACTCGTGCTGCTGTCCCTTTAAAAGAGGAACCACTGCGCCGACAAACCCAATGGACAAGACTGGTCCACCAGTTGTCACCGCAGCGCTTCCTCGCAGAGCTCTGGTAACCTTACTCACCGCAGAAACACAACACCATTCGAAAACAATGATGTTATTTGGCTGCGATATTCTGTAAGGCGGAGGTACTTCCCCAGTCAGTTTTTTTGAATAGAGTGAGAAAAACTCACTATTCCCTTCCTCCTGTGAGTGTAAGAAGTTAATTTTTATGCTCATGTTGCATCCCAGCTCGTGAAAATTTGTTAGACTTCTTGTTTCCAAGAAAGTTAATTTTGACCAAAACAAATTGAGGTTCTCGCCAAATCATGGGTTTTCCGAACTTTGAAGCATTTTTTTCTCCATAAGACCATAGTCGCAGACAAAAAACACATTTTTGGCACACAATAATGAGGTACCTATTGGTTTGTCTTCATAGCACAATGTTATTCTAAAGAAGGTGATGAAAATACGCAGTTTTTACGCAGTTTTATAAAGTTTTCCGATGTTTTTCAAAGATATATAGCCACAAATATAGCAAAAATACTGTGGATTATGCAAACAACGTTTTCTTGACGAAGCTATATCAAAAACAACAACAAAATATATTATAGTGTCCGTCAAAACATAAAAATCTGAACAAAATCGGAAAATGGGGATAGTTTTTTTTATTAGCTGTAACGCAAAAACAAAAGCTGTTAGAGAAAAACTGTTATCATATTCAAAATAAGAACACCAAACTGAGCTAGAAACAAAAAAAAAATCTGAGGAAAAAACCAAAAATGTTTATTTTGTTGACCAGTGTAATTATTATTAGTTCTAATATTTAATTTTCTATGCAGATCACATATCTTTGGCAAGCACGTAGCAGATTACATGAAGAGTCTTCAGGAAGATGATGATGAATCCTTCAAAAGACAATTCAGCCAATATATCAAACTGGGTGTTGATGCAAATGAGGTAAGTTACTTATATTTGTTACAAATAGATCTGTGTTGTGAGTTGCGTCCAACCAAATTACTGCTGAATTCATTGCTATTGAGTGGTGTCGAAGTTGGACTACATAATTTGGAATGCTTTCCTGGTTTGAAACAATTTCAAATAGGTTGCATCAATGAGGGCATTGCAACAACTTTCACCTTTCGTATTCAAAAAGCCATGTTGGAGTTATAAGTTTCTCATAACTAAATTATTTTTTCAGGTTGAAAATCTATATCAGAAAGCCCATGCAGCTATCCGCGCCGACCCGGCTTCCAAGAAGAAGGATAGCAAGAAGGATCCTGCCAAACAGAAGCGCTGGAACAAGCGTAAGCTCACCCTGGCTGAAAGGAAGAACAGGATCAAGCAGAAGAAGGCTGCCTTCATCAAGAGGGTGACAGCTCAGGCGGAAGCGTAAAGCTTTTGAACTCAATAAATTCTGAGATAACTTCTGTTTTATTATTTCAATACAATACTTTGTATTCAACTCTAGTCATAATTATTATCTAATAAAAGCTCGCATAAATAATAATGCCCAAGCCTGCGATAGCAGCGCTGCGCTATCGGACTTCAGTGCTGACGCCGACTCATGCAGCTCTATAGGCGCGAATACACGTTGGGCCAGGCTTTGCCTCAGCCAGCGCCTCCCCCTTGTCGATTCACCTCGCTCGCGCTGGCCTAGGTTGGCCCAGCGTGTTTTCGCGCCATTAAAACTGTCACAATCTGTCAATTCACTCTACTGTCAAACTTTAGGTAAACTGGTAAAAAAACAAACAACAAAAAGTAGGTACCGAAGATTAAATTACTTTTATTTTACACTAAAATGCACTTAATAAGAGTTTGCAGAATTTGTTTTGGACAGGTCAGTGATTCTGAGTCTTTAGACTTATCTTCAGAATCCATCGAATCAAAAGAAATTTGGGATAAAATTTCTTTATGTTTTCAATTGAATTTGGATGAAGTGAAGTATTTACCATGTGTTTTCTGTAAAAAATGTGTCGAAGATCTAAATAATGCATACAGCTTTAGGACAAAATGTCTAACTATCCAAGAGCGATTCCAAGATTACTGTGAATGTTTAGATAAAATCAAAATCACAAATGATGATGCTGAACTGAATGCTGGTAGAGAAATGACTGACGATCATCAGTCAGAAATCAACGCAGAGATGACTGTAGAAACTGAGGTTCAAAATACAGAGAATGAAACGAATTTTAAATGCAATATCTGCAATAAAATGTTGAAAACAAAGAAATCTCTTACAAAGCACATCATCAGCATGCATGAAAAGCGGCAGCACCCTGGAAAAGTGACGGGTTTCGGTTCAGCTCGTCAGTACCACTGCACCACTTGTGCTTACTCTACTCCTCACAGCCAGACCCTCGTCAACCATATGAGAAGGCACAATGGAGAGAGACCCTTCAAATGTGAATGTGGAAAAGCCTTTACGCAAGCTTCTAGTCTTGCAGCTCATCAGAAAACACATAGCTCCACCACATACTTTACCTGCACTGAATGTGGCAAGCAGTTTAAACATGCATTTTCATTGAAAACTCATATGAAAGTCCACAATCATGGCACCTACTCTTGTCATATCTGTAAGAAAATACTCAAATCTAAACAGAGTTTGAAGAGTCATTTACATAGACACTTTAAAATCTTTAATTATAGTTGTGAGGACTGTGGTGATACTTTTGTAACATCAGCGGAGCTACTCAATCATAAAATGAAACATAGCGCAAAGAAAAATATTACTTGCCATGTTTGTAACTATGCCACATATTCCAGGAAGAATCTACTTGTTCATCTCAAGAGGTATTTAATTTTTTTTCAAAGATGATATTTGATACCTGCTTAGTTACACCTAGTATAGTATTATATTATCTGTGGTTACACCTAAGGCACGCCATACAAGGACAGCTTGAAGCTGCCTGTGTATGCCTGACCTTATACAGATATTCTAGCTAGAGATTTATCAGACAGCATCAAGAGGCAATCTAAGCCTACTAATTAAAAATGGCTACTAACTGGTCTTTATTTTATTTTATGATCTTGTTTATTTAACATTAATTATTTTGTTGCTTTCAGACATGCAGGCGAAAAGGCATATAAGTGTGTTTTTTGCGAGAAAGCATTTCTCACCGAGGGCAATCTACGTCGACATACTCGCGTACACACACGTGAGAAGCCATTCTCCTGCCAAACATGCACTCAGAGATTTGCACACAGCTCTAGTCTGAACAACCACATGCTCACATTCCATGGAGTTAAATTCAAATGGGGGGAACATAAGTTAAAACAATCAGCTAAACTTATGAAAACAGAAATAGTACAGGTAGTATAAATAAAAAAATATGTTTACATAGAAAGTTTATTTAATGCTAGGAGCACATATAATGCTAATTAATAAATGTCAATTATATTTAAAGACAGGATATTATACTATCAATGAATAAAATGGTATCATTGCATCTATACTTAAATGTATACAGAAGTTAATTTTCAAAGACTCTTCATTTTAAAACCTACACATTGATTAATTCATTAATCCCAAATAAATTAATAACTGAGGGTGTAAGTATGAGTGATTTAATGCGTTTTAATATACCTCAGAACTTCATACTTCACATCTCAAATAAAATAATATAATTCTTATAATATAGAAGACATTAGAGATTAAGTTTTCTATAATGAATAAACATGTAGAAGATCTGAAAAATACACTACTTAACTCTTATAATGCTAAAACTATACTACGGGCCTTAAGTGTTATAAAACATGACAATTTTAAATGTTGAATTTGAAATTGCCAAGTCCATACAATAAAAATCTATTTTAAGCAGGTCTCAATCATCAGTTAACTTTAATTTGCAGAGTGAATATGATTGTTTGACTTATTTTCTTTACAATAGTCAAAGTAGTTTCAAGAATATTGCTTAGTTAAAAGTTATCTATAACAATTAAATAAAATCAGGCCTTTGTGTAAATATGTAGTGTACCTACAAATTTACACATTTACCTGAATTTGTAACTGGATAGTTATTTTGCACTAAGCATAGGTTATGATAGAACTTGAGAACTGAATTTACTACTGTATTTAATTCATTTCAAAAGTATCTAATTTAAAATGCATAATTTTAATAAAATTAAATCATTAACTACTTCAGAAATACAGTGGTAAGTCTATATCCAGCTGTGAACTCTATTTTATGGTGAAAGCATCTGTTAAATAGGTTTTTATGACCTTTTCCAACCTCTCACTTTCCACTGGAATAGTGGATGTGATTAAATATTTAACTATTCCCCACTAGGCGGAATCCCGAGCTGTATACTTAAATTTTTCGACCACGCTAAATTTCGACGGGACACAGTTTCCTTTACCTGGATTTCCGCTGTACACACTCATATAAATTGTTGAGTTTTAATCTTCTTCATAATCCTCATCATCAGAGATATACTTGCGCTGTTTACGTTTTCTAGTGGGGGTGTTCTTGCTCTTGCCCTTTAGTTTTATCTTCATTTTCACCGACCTGTTTGATTCTCCATCAGAATCTTCTTCTTCTATAAAATATAAGAGAAAAATAAATGAATCCTAGCGAGTGAAATAACAATGCTTCTACAATCCTAGTTAGGTACACTGAATTCATCCTAAAAAGAAAATGCTCATATTAAATTGATAAAAAAAAAATCTTGTATTGATACACAACTACAATTAGTTATCGAAACATAAAGTTCTGAAAAAGTGACATGCACTTTTAGTGACTAAGGCAATCACTTACAAAACAAATAACTCGGAGATGTCCCTTGACCACCCTCTTAGACAACTTCAAAGGATTTTGAATGCCATTATAAATCTGAGAGAAATTCTACCGCACCTTTATAATACGATCTAATTATGAATAGTAGTAGTGTTTTTTTATGTGTGTTTGTACCTTTCTCCTTCTCATCCTCGGATTCGTCCGAGTTCTGTCCGTTCTCGTACTTGCGCCGCAGCTCGATGAACACGTTGCGAAGCCGCACCGAGTCCTCATAAATCAGCGATGCCTCTTCGTTGTACGTCTGGGCGTTGGCACAAAGCGTGAAGAAATCGCGCTCCAAATCCGTAATATCAGTGTACTGTCAAATATAAAAAATAAATATAAGTTTATTTTTTCGTTTATGTATTGAACATTATAGATAAACAACGGAGTAACAAAAACTAAACATCTCAATCATTCCATCAGTACTCAAATGCTCAAGTGCTTTTTAAGATAGTTTGAGATCTAAGTCTCTTCTGCACCCTGTTTGATTCATTGAAACTTTGCAGTTTTACCAATAAAAAACCAATAAATAATCTTAAAAAGTTTTCCCGTAAAAATTTTGGATTTACCTTTCCATCTTCAATTCTGTTCATAATCTTCTTAATGTCCAAAGGCTTCTTGATGACGTCGTAGTAGTCGGGCAGTTCGCGCCGCGACGGCAGTTTCATGAACGGCTCCGAAAGTATCCGACCGCCCCTACACCAATAATACAAATTATTATTATTGACGACCTGCAGTGCAAGTACCGTTCTTATCGATCGCTAAATTTGAGATTTAGAATCGACAAAATTCGATAAGAACTTGTCGATTCTAAATGTCAACTTTAGCAATCAGTAAGAACGGTACGCACTGCTGTGCTGGTGTGACGGATTAGAGACAATAGGTAATTTTATACTATAGGAGAAAATTACTGGGCAGGACTGTCTTACAGGCTGGATAGAACAATAGATAGAATAGAGGATAGAAATAGGCAGCGCCAGCGCCGCGGCAAACACAGAATCCAGAAGTTGTAGTGTAGAGCAAGAATCTACAGGAGCGCAAATATGGAAGGGAGGACTTTAACTATGGAGACGATATTTTTGTATTTAGAATGTCTAAATTATTCTGCTACTAAATAGCTTATAGTCCAGTCAAATTAGGAATTAACCTCGGAATGAGAGATAATAAGCTGAATTTTCGTATATATCTTGATTTAGGCGCCCTACAAGTTGTCTCAAAAGTCTCATAAAATCTCGCGTCTGCGTCTTAAGTTATTCAAGGTCAAAGGTAAAAAAAATTGTTTTTCGCGAATATCTCGGTTGCTATTGGTCCAGTGATGTTAACATCTATTATGAAGTTGTAGAGCTTAAAATTTGCGACCAATTCATAAAAAAAAAATTCCATGCGCTCAACCGTTTTTGCGATACAGGGCCGTGAGCGCAAAGCGTTCAGTATGTGTATTTAAAAAACTATACTTCCTAGAACAAAAAAAAAAACTATTTCGGAATGTACAAATTAAGTCCTTTCATATGACACCCCACTCAATATATCTGTGTAACTTTTATCTTTTTTACCCCCTTGCGATCCCAATATCTTAACAACCCCTCCATCGATTACGCTCATATGCTCCTCAGCAAATTTCCATAGCACAACCTAGATATCTACCAAGTTTCATGCAGATTGGATTAACGGTTCGATAGTTATGCGAGAACATAAAAATTACACATACAAACATACAAAGCAAAATCGTAAGATCTTAGCTCGCTTTGCTCGCTTGGTCGATAATTTACTGATAAATAAAACAAATTATTCAAAATTCAAGGTATTCACAGATATTCACGTTTGACTTTGCGTTACAGTACCTACGCGTATGGCTGAGCGCTGCGCACTCACCCTACTCTATCGCGAAAACGGTTGAGCGCATGAAAGAATGTTTTGAACAAAATTTGTCGCAAATTGTATGCTCTACAATTTTATAATAGATGTTAACATCATTGGATCAATAGAAACCGAGATATTCGTGAAAAACTTTGTTTTTTACCTTTGACCTTGAATAACTTAAGACGCAGACACGAGATTTTATGAGACTTTTGAGACAACTTTTAGGACGTCTAAATGAAGGTATATACGAAAATTCAGCTTATTATCTCTCATTCCGAGATTAAGCCCTTTTTTATGCTAAGGTGACTGGGCTATTAATCGAGCGAGCAAGCGAGCGATTTTTTTTTACTTTTGGTTATCTGGATCGTTCTTAGCTATAGTTGAACCCAGTATAGCATTGTTATTGTTGGAACGCTAAACATAAATCACATTAATCGGAACGCAGCCATTACTAGTTCAGCTACTCGTCACTTGTGGCGCTTATGTTTTTCTGCTCTATGAATGAAACTCTGTAAATTGTCTATTCCTTCTTGGCAATATAATCCGTTACTCGTGATATTTAGTTCTGCGTTTTTATTTAATTTCTACAGGTTATTGGCCCAGCCGTAAACCTAATTAAATTCAAAGTATAATTATATTTGTCGTAAAGTATCGTTACAAAGTATTTCGTGAGTATTTACACCGAAAATCGTCTCCGAAAATATGGCTACGTCAAACCTTCAAAATCTTCAAATAGCGAAGCTAGCCGGTCGGGAGAATTATTCGACATGGAAGTTTGCAGTAAAATCGTATCTAGAACACGAGGATTTGTGGGAATGTGTCGATCCCGGCACCGAAGTTGACTGCAAGAAAGATGTAAAAGCTAAGTCCAAAATCATTTTGTTGGTCGAACCGATCAACTACGTCCATATTGAAAATGCGAAGTCATCCCGTGAAGTATGGACAAATCTTCAAAATGCTTTCGAGGACTCCGGGCTATCTAGAAAAGTTGGCTTATTGCGGGATTTAATTAACACATCGCTAGATAACTGCGCCAGTATCGAAGATTATGTGAATAAAATCATGAGTACTGCATACAAACTAAGGAATATCGGATTTGAAGTTGGTGATGAATGGCTTGGGACACTCATGTTGGCGGGTTTACCGGATAATTATAAACCAATGATCATGGGTCTGGAGAGTTCCGGCATTAGAATTTCATCAGATTTCATCAAGACAAAACTTTTACAGGAAGTGAAAGTTTCCGAGTCTTCGGCATTCTTCACAAAGCACAAAAATACCTCTAACAATAATACAAAGGCCAAAGGAAAAGGGCCTCGATGCTTTAACTGCAACAAACATGGTCATTTTAAAAATCAGTGTACAGCGAAGAAATCAGTTCAAAATAGTTTTGCAGCCGTTTTTTCAGCTTGCAGCACGATGAATGAAGATGATTGGTATATTGACTCTGGTGCCACAATGCACATGACAAGACGTTCAGACTGGATGTATGATGTACAAGCACCTCCGATTCAGAAAATAATGGTGGCTAACAATGATGCTATCTCCGTACAAAATATGGGTAAAGTGAATATTCTAACCAATTTATGTAAAGATGAGCGTCCAATCCAGGTGAGAAATGTTTTATTTATTCCTGAACTGAGTGCAAACTTGTTGTCGGTCAGTCAATTAACGAAGAATGGCTGTAAAGTTGAATTCACTGATATAGGCTGTAATATCTATAATGCTAATAAGATTCTCATAGCAACTGCAAGTCTAAACAATAATATGTACAAACTGAATACTGTCACTGGAAATGTTTATGCTGTTTCATGTGAAAATAAGACAGACATTATTACATGGCATAAGAGATTGGGGCATTTAAATATAGCAGATGTAAAGAGGTTAGAGTTATGTGCTGAAGGTATAACTATTACCAACAAAGATGTTGATACCGTTTGTATACCATGTTGTGAAGCAAAACAAACACGATTACCGTTTCCACATTCTGGTTCCCGAGCAAATGCATTACTAGAAATAGTACATACAGATCTGTGTGGTCCGATGGAGACACCATCCGCTGGTGGTGCGAAGTACTTCATAACCTTCATAGATGACTATTCCCGTAAAGTATATGTATATTTTTTAAAGAACAAATTGGATATTAAGTCGGTGTTTCAAACATTTAAAGAAAATGTTGAAAATGAGTTGGAAAAGAAAATAAAAGTGTTGAGAAGTGATAATGGAAAGGAATATTGTAATAAAACACTTTCTGATTTTCTAGCAGCTTCCGGCATCAAACATCAGACCAGCGCTCCTTACACTCCTGAGCAGAACGGGCTAGCGGAGCGGATGAACAGGACGTTGGTGGAACGTGCAAAGAGCATGTTGTTTGAAGCAAAGCTACACAAGCAATATTGGGCAGAGGCAGTCACCACTGCAGCCTATGTCATCAACAGATCACCATCAAGAGTTTTGGGTGAGGTAACTCCATCGGAAAAGTGGACTGGTAAGAAACCAAATATTTCACATTTAAAGATTTTTGGTAGTAAGGCCATGGTACATATCCCGAAACAAAGTCGTTTAAAATGGGACCGTAAGTCAAGAGAGTTGATTTTTGTGGGATACTGCGATAACACAAAAGGCTATAGATTGTATGATCCAGTCACTAAAAGGATTGTTATCAGTAGAGATGTAATATTTATTGAAAAGACAATGAATGATAATATCCCACCCAAACAAACTGAAACTGTACCACAGCTTATTACACTCCCTCTCATCAGTAGTGATGAACAGAATTTAACTCAGGAAGATAGTGAAATAATATCTGTTGATGATGATAGCTCACAGAATGAGACACTAGATGTCACTTTGTCACCCTCGAGTGCTGATGCATCTTTTGACAGTTGTGAGAGAAATAGAACTGATGATGAAACATATTATCCCGGCACAAGTGATGAAAGCTGCAATGATAGTTTTAGTAGAAATATCACTTTAAGATCTGATAGAAGACAGAATGTGCAAGGGAATAATTTCATGTGTGTTCAACAGATTTCAGATCCACTGACTCTCAAAGAAGCTTTGTCAGGCACTAATGCTGAACATTGGAAGACAGCAATGGATGAGGAGTATCAGTCCTTATTGGAAAATAATACATGGGAAATGACTACTCTTCCAGTCAACAAACGTCCAATACCATGCAAATGGGTCTTCAAGACAAAGACAAATGAAAATGGTGAAATAGTTAAATATAAAGCTCGGCTTGTAATTAAAGGTTGTTCACAAAGACCTGGAATCGACTACACCGAAGTATTTTCACCAGTTGTAAGGTATGCTTCTCTGAGATATATGTTCGCTTTGGCAGTAAAGTATGACTTGGAAATTTGTCAAATGGATGCTGTATCAGCTTTTTTACAAGGCGACATAGAAGAGGAGATTTACATGAAGCAGCCACCTCTATATGAGAACGGTGATCAAGTATGTCGATTGAAAAAATCTTTGTATGGATTGAAACAGGCAAGCAGACAATGGAACAAAAAGCTTAGCTCTAAATTGAAAGAAATGGGACTAATACAGAACAAGCTAGATCCCTGCATTTATCATAAAATTGTGGACAAGAATAATATGATTTTTCTAGCAATTTATGTTGATGATATAATTTTATTTACAAATAATGTGGACTCACAAAATTATATTAAAAAGGAGCTTCAAAAGCAATTTAAAATAAAAGATCTGGGAGATATAAATTACTGTATTGGTATACATGTGGAGAGAGACAGAAAGAATGGAATTATATATTTAGATCAAAGAAAATATGTACAGGAAGTACTACATAAATATGGCATGTCTGATTGCAAAAGTGTAAAAACTCCAATTGATGCTAATACAAAATTTCAACAGAAATCTGAGGAGACAGAAATACTACAAAATATTCCATATCAAGAGATAATTGGTTGCTTGTTGTATATCTCGCAAATTACTCGCCCAGACATAAGTTTTGCCATAAACTTTTTAAGTAAATTTAATAATAAACCTGAGATGTCGCATTGGATAGCTCTGAAGCGAGTCATGCGCTATTTGAAAGGCACTGAAGAATGTAGAATGAGCTTTAAACAGAATACTGAAGAGGAAATGACTCATGGTTACTGTGATGCAGATTGGGCAAGCTCAGATGATGACCGGCGTTCCTGCACTGGTTACACATTTTTGTTTCAGGGAGGAACGATCAGCTGGAACTCTAGACGCCAGCCTACTGTTGCTCTGTCTACAACAGAAGCAGAGTACATGTCTCTATCATCGTGTGTACAAGAGGCTATGTGGTTAAAACAGTTTCAAGAAAGTTTTTGGCCACAGTTGAAAAATGAAGCTATGATCATTTACAGTGATAATCAAAGTTCTATAAAACTTTCAGGTTCCGATGGTTATCATTCCAGGACCAAGCACATCGATGTGAGGCACCACTTTGTACGTGACAAAGTCGCTGGAGGAGCCATTGATGTGAAGTACATACAGACGGATATGATGGTAGCTGATGCACTTACTAAAGCGACGCCACACTCAAAACTGGCTTACTGCTCTACCAGGATGGGATTGATTTATGCTTAAGGGAGGATGTTGGAACGCTAAACATAAATCACATTAATCGGAACGCAGCCATTACTAGTTCAGCTACTCGTCACTTGTGGCGCTTATGTTTTTCTGCTCTATGAATGAAACTCTGTAAATTGTCTATTCCTTCTTGGCAATATAATCCGTTACTCGTGATATTTAGTTCTGCGTTTTTATTTAATTTCTACAGTTATCAAGAAACAGAACTTTTTAAATTGTCTGTAGTAGGACAATGCCTACCGCGTCTGCTAGTATTATATAAGCAAGCAAAATGAAGGTCACAACACAACAATACTTACTCATCAGTGTGCTCTATAACTTTTTTCATAATACTCTTCAGACGCTTCTTCAGCAGATTGACTTCAGTTTTGCTCTTCTTTTTGGAAGAAGTAGGCACTTCCTCTTCATCTGAGTCATCTTGGCGGCTGTAATAATGCGGTTATTGATTCAAAAAAGTTAAAAATAAACAAAATGATAAAGCAATAAATAAAATTTAGTAAGTGCGCAAAAACACAACTGAACTTCTCCATAGAAATCGGGTTCTTTTCAAGCTTAACTTTTTTACTTTGCTTTGATTTTAGTTTTGGGGTGGACATTATTTAATTAAGGATCTCCTAGAACAGATGAGACAAGTTAAGAATCTAGAACTCTAGCCAAATAACTGCTAGTTCAATTTGATCACAGAATACTAGTACTACGTACAGAAGGGTCACTTCGCGAGTAAATTTGTTTAAATAGAGACTCTCGCGGCGAAGCTATAAAGTGCAATTCAACTCGCCTATGGGCCTATTACCTATCGAGATATTTGCCTAAACATTCCCATCCTGCTCTAATGCGTAACTGTGTCACTGTCTGGCGCGGTGTGACGCGACTCGTAAGGGTTGTCGAATTTTCGCTTGCGACAACACAAATAAATAAATTTATTTTATCTGTCACAAAAACAGTACCTACTTAAGTTCTAAAATAAGTAGGCCTAAATATAATTTAATCTACCGTTACCACAGAATAAATAGTAGTAAGTAGGTACTACGTATTGTACGTAGGTAGGTGAAGTAGGTAGATACATTATTATCTCGTTCGTTTTGTAAACAATTGCATTTCAAAATATCTATACCTTCATACCTACCTAGACATCGATCAGACACACACAATCATCATCATCACACAACTAGACCGGGAGCCGTTATCCGATAATCACCCTTTTAATGTTAGGTTTGCAATCACATTTGCAATTTAATGCACGGCCAGGACTCGAACCCACGACCTTCGTCTCGAAAGTTGAGGTACTAATCACTTCGACCAACATGGCTCTATGAATGTAATGTAACTTCTAAACACTTACAATTATTATATTAAGTAGGTTAGGTACCTACTTAATGGATAAGTTACTTTTAGGTACATATGTAAATAAACAAAACTGTAGGTACCTACCTACCTACAGTTTTGTAGGTAGGTAGTTTTGTACGTGTATTATGTTTGTTTATTTGTAAACAGGTACCTATTCAATCAAAAAGGAATCGAATAGGTACCTATAAAATCTCGTTTTCATTATGCACCTACAGTTACAGAGTAAAAGTAAGTACCTACCTAGGTATTTATTGATGATTTATTTAAATAGGTACTTACAACAAATTATAGAAAAGCTTAGTAGCTACCTACCAACCTTTCAATATCTTCCGGAATTTTGTGGAATGTTAATGTCCATTCATTGCTTTTCCTTTTGTTTAGACACCCGTAGACACAGCAGTATCTTTTATACGGATTAGATCGTTTAGTTATCGTGCAAAAATCACAAGAAACGATGTATACGAGATCACGATAATTACGCACAATGCGTCTAGTCCGCAAGCCGAGCGAGCGGCAAGTGGCAACCTATGTCGCGCGCCCCCCGAGGCGGCGCGCGTCCGATAAATACCTAAAGTGAGAAGTGAGACAGGCCTGATTTGATCTTGAGATTTTAAGTATAAACCTTTTTAAACTTTAACAACAGAAGTCATTATACACACCGTCGCTTCCTTCCCTTCTTCCTCTTCTTATCCAGCACTTCATCGTCATCGTCCTCTTCCTCTTCTTCTCCTTCGTCAAACTCATCATCAATGGCCTTCAGCCATTCCTTCTCAGTAAGGGAGTCGGTGTAGTCAACTTCTTTGCGCTGCCGGGACCCCCGACCGAGACTTTCATCTTCGTCGAGGTAGTTCCAACCTTGCCCCTGTGGTTATAAGGTTGAGTGAAGTTAAGTATGCAAAAAGTATCTTATATTAATGATAAATCGATTGTAAATGGCTTTACTATAGCACAGAATAAATAGGTACAGAAGCCTGACTTTGCGAAAACATTTATTTAAAAAGTGACGATTAAGGGTTGTCGACTTATCGCGTGTTATAGGTCTCTATAATGCGCGACCCGAAGGCCCTGCCGAGGCCCGCCAATGTACCTACTTTTAGCTTTGTACCTAAAGTTCGGAGTGCACCTTCTGTACCTATTCTGTGATTGATGATGTCGCTTATTTTGGGGCTACATTATCAGGCTTCGGTAAACTATTCGCCTTGTGTGGCAAGTGCTATCACAGGAACAAATGTTTTACCTTATTGAGGACGACTTCGTCGTCGTTCTTGACGAGCCAGTCGGGCAGCTCGGACTCCTCGATGAGCCGCGAGTGAGTCTCCGTCTTCTTGCGCTCGATGTCGATCTGCCTGAATATCTCCATCTCCTCCTCGGAGCGCGCTATCATCTCGTTTATGAGATCGTCATCTGGTAGTTCGTTCTCCTCCTGATCATTGGATGATAAAAAACATGAACACCAACAATTTGGGAGGACACTCACTAAAGCTGGTAAATTCGGCTGGGACAAGCAATCCTAGAAAACACTTCTTGCCTAACCGTATAACTGTGATGTGGAACAAACTACCGGAAAGTGTAATTAGTGCTCCTTCAGTGAACTCTTTCAAAAACAGACCTGATAAACAGTTTAAAATAGTGCACTGATAATGATATACACGCATCAGCTCTATAGCTGCTAGTGTATCAATAATAATAATAATAGGACATTGAGTTGGCTGGATGAACTAAATTTGTAATGGTTGTTACAGGAGCATAAAAAAAAAGGAAAAGTGAAAAGAGGATAGGGATGCCTTAGGGTGCGTTTCCACTGAGGCGGAGCTAAGCGAAGCGGAGCTTAGCGGCACATGAAACAGCACACAAAAAACGCAGTGTGCCCACTCCTTTATTTTTACCCGGCTGACTGTCAAGTCACAGGGTTATTAATGTAATATAATTAATTAATCTATACTGCGAAACTCTCTTTTGCCCCATTTTACAGAGCATGGGCCAGCGTGACGGAAAAGGTGCTTTGATAAAAAAGTCTACATCGGCTTCTCCAAACCTACCTCTTCATCATCTCCATCTTGATGCAGAATTGTCTGCAGGAACTGTTGCCGCTCGGAGCCCGTGGACTTCTGGTCGAACATGCCGGCTTGGATGACCTTCTCATCCATGTTTAACTTGTACCTGGCGAAAATAAACAAATATAAGGCCGCTTTTGTAAATGCAATAAGCATTGTTTAACTTTAGACTTCATTTTTAGATACTGATCATTATGTCAAGTTTAAACCAAGAAAGGGGGTTAATGGCCGAAACAGGTGTGCGTGTGAAAGAGAAAAATGATGTTCTAACTAACATGTTTGTAATTCAGTGTGAAGTCACAAGAAGATCGATCGATTACATTGGCATCCAGATACTGGGACATCCCATCTAAGGCAAAATACCAAGAGGGAGCCCTAAGACCAACTGCAGAGCTAAAAAGGCTAAAAGCCATGACGGAGGCCTTTAGGCGGCCTAAAAACTCCGTCACCAGAGTTGGCCACTTGCTCATACGAAAGAAGAAGAAGAAGAGCTAAAAAAAAGCAGAATCATAATATTATGACTCGTATTAGCTTCTGTTCTGTCACTCTCATGTCTATGAAAAGATACGGCCCATAGTGCAATTCAGATTATGATTCTGCTGTAACGGCCTTTTTAGTCCCGCTGAACGTCTGTGTTAGACCGACTTAAATTATGCAACGTTTCCGAAGACGATGTCATGGATGGTGCGAAGTGGAAGAAAAATGTGAAGAAGACTGACCCTACCACCATGTGGGAGAGATGAATAGTCGAGGAGAGAGAGAGGGAGAGAATGTTATAAATACCTGGCCGCGGCAAGGATTCTCTCTTCGACGGAGTTTACAGTCATCAGACGCAACACTCGCACTTCGTTTCGCTGTCCAATACGATGCGCACGATCTTGGGCTTGCAAATCCTAGCAAACATAAATGTTAAATGAGTCTACACTCGGAAAACTATTATTTTTATTATAATTAGCCTATTGTGTCCCACTGCTGGGCAAAGGCCTTCCCTTGATCTCTCCACTTATTTTATCACTTTTAATAAAACTTATCAAAACTTATACTTAATACACATTCGGCGTTAACTAAAAACGGTTGTCGTAGATAATTATTTTTCATTGCGAATGTTTCGCGACTTTGCAGCCTTGTACCCGTGGTATATAAGGGGAAAAAGTTATACCGATGTTGTACCAAATTTTAATTAAGAAATTGTGATTATTCTCAGCCTATCTTATTTACAACTATTTCTAGTATAAGGTTACAATAAATAAGTTTTTATTTACAACCACTGGTTAGTGTGGTGGATTTTTTATTGAAAATTTTATGGACACGGGATTTTATCGCGTAATTTACCTTATTTATATGACGTAAGTATATAAATAGTGATCGCGAAAGTTTAAAAAAGACTATTGGTCGATTTTTTACCAAAAAAGAATTGATTTGGGGAGTCAACTCACCTGATGCGGGTTCCAATCGGAGTCGAAAATGATGACGGTATCAGCGCTCTGTAGATTTAGACCAAGCCCTCCCGCGCGCGTCGATAGAAGGAAGATGAAGAATTCCGAGTTCGGGTCATTGAACTTCTTCAGCAGCTCGCCACGGTCCTCGGCCTTCGTCATACCGTCCAGCCTGAGATTTTTGTAACATTAATACCAATCTATACCAATATATAAAGCGGAAGAGTTTGCTTGTTTGTTTGAACGCGCTGATCTCAGGAGTCGGGATTGAAAAATTATTTCTGCATTTGATAGCTAAGCTTTTGAGGAAGGTTAGAATATTAATATACAATCACTAAGGGGGCCAACGCCTAGTGCATATTATAAAAAGTTGAGTTTGTAATTTGGCATGTAACAGGTAATCTTTGGATCTATAATAAAGGCAACCTTAATCCTTAAAAGAAAAATGTCTGAATATGATTTTCAGATGAGGAAAATTGGGAAATTCGAAATCCACTGATGCTTTCGGATTTTTGAATGAACTTAAAATTTGCAATGGATAACATCTGCCGGGTCAGCTAGTAACAAAATAAATATTAGTTGACATTTCACACAGCGCCATCTACAAAATAAGTTGCTAGTTTGACTCACCTCAAATACAAGAACGCCCTAAAGGAGAGGTAGTCCTCAATAATGGTCATGCATTGCGTCATCTGACAGAACATGAGTACCCTGTGGCCGGTGCGCTTTAGCTTGGGGAGAATGCGATCCAGCAGCTCAAATTTGCCCGAAGCACGGTATAAATCGGATCTGTAAATGTTAAAAAATATTAGTTCAATTCTTCTATTAGGTATATGAGAAGCTGACCTTGCCTAATGCGATAGTATGGTGCCATTCAATGGAACGGCGCCTGAAAACAAGCCCTCCCAAGAAAAGATCTGATTTTGGCTCCACGGCCATAATCAAATCAGCGGGCCTATAAAGGTCGCTATTGCAGAATCGCAATATAGGAATTGAACTATTGCCATCTCTTTTCATTGACTGAGAGTGAAAAGAGACGGCATTTTAGTTCATTTCATATTGTGATTCAGTTTTAGCGACCTTTCTAAGTCCGCAGATCAGCACAGAAATAAAAAAATCCTCTATAGTGGATAGATTTTCAGAAAACTTGGAATGATCATAAATCTACTTTCCAAACATTTACCGTAGAGCAGAGCTGAGTGTGAAAGCTAATGGAATCTAAAAAAATAGTATACACACCCTGATACGACACCAGAGCCAGTGCCGATGTGGTCGCAGAACTTCTCCTCAATATGTTGGAACATGAAGGGATGGTTGCAAAGTTTGCGCAGTTGTACGATCGTGTTCATTAGCGCTTTAGCACCACCCTTGCCCTTCGTGCCCTTCTCGGAACCATCTGTCAGCAGCACACCTTTCGACTGCATGTGCCTGGAAAATAATAATGATTCTTGGTGAACATTTTTCACACAGCGCCATCTAGCCCCAAACTAAAATAAATAATTGGTATAGTTGGTCGCGAAAGAACAGGTGTAGAATCACCTAGCTCTTGAGAAGTATCAATATGATCTCAGGAGATCCTATAAATGATTGAATAGTGGCTTGACTATATTTTTACACCAGTAATTAGGGAATTACCGGGATGCCTCAGGGGTACATTTTGGTTGCTGGGTTGTTTAAACTTATAAGATTCTGTTAAACCTCATGCCATCGATCTATATTATATTATTATCATTACCGCTTCTCAGCTACGAGGACAATTGTAAAAGTAAAATAAATCACAGGGATTTCCTATATGAAACATTCCATTTAGATGGGCTGGTGCTACTTACTTGTATAAGACTCGTTGCAAGCCGCTCATATCACACTTGAGGATGTATTCCACCTTGTCAGGCAGTTGGCTCTCCACCTCCTTCTTCAGACGCCGCAGCAAGAACGGACGTAGTACTTTGTGCAGACGACGGATAATAAGGATTGTTTCTTCCTCATTCAATTCCACCTGAAAGTTTGAAAAGTTGCTGGTCAAGCGAACTGTGATCGTCAGTTGTTTATCAAGCTAGCTGGCTGCCGACAGACACTCAGATTGATTGCAGAATGATTTAGTTATGAGAGCCCTATGGGACCGACATGGTCGACACTCCACCCTAGGTCTCTAAATTAAAATAGATTGAAAAAAAAAAGCTAGCTGGCTACATCACAGGCAATTACTGATGAACTTATGGAAGATCTATCAAGCTGGCATCGTCTCGTCTACAAACCACCACGGATCTCTTCGTATATTTCTTCCAACAATAATTATAAGCAAAACCGCAGTCAGAACTGTAGTGTTTGTACTTTGTATCTATACAATAGATATATTACATTGTCTCATGTACACCAGTTGAGGGCAACACTGAGCCGTCAATCGCCAGTCTAGCGGTAGACGCGGTGCGGGTTGGACGTGCGCGTGTGCTCGGATCTGAGTGTAGTAGTGAGCCAGTGAAGCACCGATACATTAGTGATTTCTCTTTGTGTGATAGTGATCACTACAAGAACACAACATCGCGCGCAAATTGAGAAAGTGATACCAGTTTTGATGCAAAATTTATGCTTACTCTCCTCTCTGATCAGAATGTTTAGTCTCTATGTAATCGTACCTTTTCTCCAGTAGTAGCAAACGGTGCATTGAACCATTGCTCAAAGGTCGAGCAACTCTTGAAGATGGAGGGTAGAAGGAAGTTCAACAGCGCCCACAGTTCAGGCAGTTTGTTCTGCAGCGGTGTTCCGGTCAGCAGCAAGCGATGTGGGGCGATGTAATGCGTGTTCAGTACTTGAGTCAGCTTGCAATGGTGGTTCTTCATTCGGTGACCTTCGTCGATGATCATGTACTTCCATTGCACCTGTAGAATAATAAGCTTGAATAAACTTGAGGCAATAAATATTGAATTGAGTATTGCAGCCTGAATGAATGTTCGGGGAAATTTGTCTTGCTGTGTGATTGGGTGGTTCTTTAATAAGTAATTCATGAATGCAATCAAATATCAGAGCCCAACCGACAGTCTAGCAAGGGAATTAGTGAGCGGATTATTGTGAAAGTTTCTTTTGAGCATGTAATGTAATGTGTTTACAATAAACAACCTTATATTGGCTTATAAATAAGACTTACTTTAGCAAGCACGCCCTTGTCCTTGATGACGTATTCATAGGTAGTCAATAGTACATTGAACTTGGTGGAGCGAAGTTGCGTCTGCACGAGACGGCGCGCTTGAGGCGATCCCTTGTACGACACAACGGTCACTGTCGGCGCCCATTTCTCGAACTCGAGCACCCAGTTGGATAGTGTACTGAAACAATAACAAATTAAAAAATAATCTAATAACCGCGTTTTTCTTTAAATGCATTGTCATCGAGTTGTGAGCTACCCTGAAAGTTTGAGCTGGATAGCTAATTGGGAAGTGTGATCGTGAGTTGCAAGATTCCACAAGAAAAAAAAAAGAAAGGGAACTAATAAAAATGTGGTAAAAAATAACATAATATTGTATTCTCACCAAATTAAACTAAGCAGTTCGATTTGCTACGAATGGCTTAGGCCTGCCGATAAGAAACCGGTTTCGATGCTCGAGCCAGACCAACAGTTACAGCGCTAATATGCGAGCGAGATAGACTGCGCTCGCACCTTCGTCTATTGTACTTGTATTTGGTCAGACATAAAAGCATGATACATAATTTTTCACATCACACAATCACATCAAAATCAGTTGCAGAAATAATTCTGATAAATGTTGTGTAAACTAACCTGAGCGGCACAATAATCAGGAAAGGTCCGTTAACCTTCTTCTTCTCCATCAGATAAGTGACCAGAGCAATGGTCTGGATGGTTTTGCCGAGACCCATCTCGTCTGCAAGGATTCCATTCAAGTTGTTGTTGAACAGAGACACTAGCCATTCTAGACCCTAAAACAAAAAAAAATCAACATTTTATGAACTCATCATTAGATACAATTACTTACCTATATTGATTTATTTTTGTTTGCGCCTGCCACATGTTTTTATCAACCGAAGTTGATGGGCTTCAGATTATCTTATTGTATCTCTTAGGCGCGGGACATACAGAAAAGACGTAAGACGAGGACGCGTCGCAGGCATATATGTCTCTTCTGCGTCCCTTTCATAGAAAATGTATAGAAGCGTCGCGCCGCAAAACATACATCTCGCTAATGTGGCTAGTTTTCTCCTGCGGCTGCGCAAGTTCGGGACCAGGTTGAAATATAGCCTATGTGGTATTCCGGATCTCTTTCACTTTATAATACGAAGGATGCGAAGAGTATGTTACCTTGATTTGATATTCTTTGAGATTTCCGTTGACAAGAATGCTGGATTGTTCCGTGACAGACTCGTGGACCGTGTGCGCGATACTGAAATATTATCACATTTAAAAAAGCCATCAAAATTAGATGATGTTGCAAAAATATTCTTGTAAACACCTTACCTACAAATTCGAAATTAATTACAAATCCTAGCTCATAGGCAGAATTAAGGTCGCCGTAGCCGAAACCGGCTAGGATGACTATTATTATTACTACCTACAAATTCGGTAAAGATAAATAACAATGTATCAAGAGAGTATCGTAGTAAAAAGAATATTGATTCATATCTTTATATTTTGCTTTACAATTATCTTACCTGTAGTAAGTTTGTTCTTCTGTCTTATATTCATCATCTTCAACCTTGGCTTTCTTGATTGCGTCGCGAGCCTTCTCTTCTTCCGTCTTTTCTCTCTCTGGTTTCTTTCTACTTTCTAAGAATAATAAATAATAGATATTACATTACACACAAAACAGTACATCCCGTCATAACTACATCTTTCAAGACAGATTATTTATGTGAAAAATGAAAACTATCAGTAAGAATTAAAAAAGGTCTCTTCCTGTGCCTCATCAGAGGCGATAATTATTTCTACTTAAAGCTTGTCACCGCGATTCTCTCATGCTTATTACGTACTACCGTTGCGTCCAGCGCGCGAGTATTTGGGGACGATCTTGGCGCTCCAATTCTCTCACTAGTAAAGTCAACTGAACTAGTGGGAATAGAGGGATACGTTCACTCGCTTTCAAGGTCTTACCATCATCATCCTGGCTGTCATCACCGGAGTCTTCAGAATCGGACAGCACTTCCCAGCCCGGATGGGTTTCCATCCAGTCTTTGAGCTGGGACAGCAATGGGGCCTCCTCTCCTTTCAATGTCTAAACATACATAATAATAATATGATTATTTTGTTTCCTTTGTTATAAGCAAGCAAGTTCGTATGAGCAAGGGCCCACTCTGGTGATTGAGTTTTTAGGCATAGTTTTTTTTTCTTTGTCATATGGCTGATTTATGCAATTGGGATCGATGTAATCTTGTCAGAGTCGAAAATACAAAAGAGGTCGAAGATACGAACAAATGCAAAAGTATAATTTAAAATTCAGTTACCTCGCCTGATTTAGGATCCATAACACTAACGCGCTGGTCGGAGGTTTGCGAGCTGTCATCCATCGCATCGATCTCTCCACCTTCCAGCAGCTTCTTCTTCCTTGATTTCTGAAATAAAATTACTAGTGAAAATACAAGAAATCCAAAAAATATTAAATTGTTGGCTGCTTTGTAGTTTGATTATTCTTGGGTCCCAGAAAGCATCAGCACTAAGGTTAATGAAATTCAACCGTAATCAAGTCTGCAAAAACCACTATCATAATTATATTTGCGCTGCATTTTTTTTTCTCCTAGTCATGATTAGAATGATCATCATCAAAATATTCTCCAAAGTAAGAGATAACTTAATATATCTTACAGAAACAGAGTCACGAGCATACATTTAGTGGTCAAAACGGTAGACATTCTCTCAATTTTCAGTTGCTCGATATTTTTATCAAGGTTTATAATTAAGTGTGCGTTTTGGGCTCGGTAATTTTGTGACTCTTTTATCTGAATATCTCCTATTTAATTTCAGTGTTGTTCAGTCAGTGAGACAATTCGGTAGATCTTGGAGCATTAAAGATCTGGTATTTATACTCCAGCCATTTTGGATGTACAATGTTTACTAACACTGCACTGATAGATCAATCAGCTGATAGCAGGAATAGACCAATCACAGAAAACTGAGATCAAATATGATTGGCACTGATTCAATATGGCCAATCGTAATGAATCTCAGTTTTCTGTGATTGGTCTATTCCTGCTATCAGCTGATTGATCTGTCAGTGCAGTGTTAGTAAACATTGTACATCCAAAATGGCTCGAGCATAGTGTATTTACCCTCTTCCTGCGTTCCTCTTCGACTTGCTTCTTCCTCTGCTCCTGTTTGTGCATCTTCACCATGTCGGTGAGACTGGCGATGTACTCGTCGGTCTGCGCTAATAGGAACGCTAGACGCTTGTCTTTCTTCTGATCGATCAGCTTTCTGTATCCCTCTTCGTCTTCCGCCATCAAACTGAGAAATAAGATAAGTAATTTATTATTGGAATGTGACAAAATAATAATTGTTGTACTTAGTGTTTTTTATCATCTCTTTATTTATTACTAGCTACCTGGATAAAGAACCTTATACTATTCCCGGTCATTATCTATCTATGTTTTAAATTTCAGCCAAATCGGTTTAGTGGTTTTCGAGTTACAGAGGAACAAACATACATCCAAACATCCATCCAAACATTCAAACTTTCGCATTTATAATATTAGTGTGACTAGTGAGATAAGACATTCCCCCAGACACAGAACCAATATCTTTTGGAAACTATCGAATGGAATCTACCACCTACAGCGCCGAAGACAGAGCTGTGAGACCACTGAAAGGTAATTTAGAAGACTACATACCGGCGCATACGCTCCTTCTCGATACGTTCTTGTTCCTTCTTCTGCTCACGTTCGGCGTTCGCGTGGTAGTTCATTATAGCCTTGTTCATACGAGCCAGCTTGGCTACGTTGTTGCGGTGATACTCCTTGAAGTCCTTGGCTAAACAAATGAAAAGTGATTTGAAATAATATAGCGATTTAACATGGCGTGGGTCCAATCCAAATGCCACAGGATCGTGATGTTTGGAATGTGTTATATTCAGGGATCGGATAACCCATTCATAACGGTAACCGCTTCAAACGCTTACCGATAGAAAGGGTTACCGATTGAAACGATATACCGAAATGATTGGGTATTAACCGAAATAATAACCCATACCGAATGAAAGGGTATACCGAAATGATTGGGTTTTTTATAACTGTATTTTTGTCGCATTATTACGTAAATATTTCGTAGAAAGAGAGCGATGCATTGAGTGCGACGTTGCCAGCTTGGTTGCCAGCGAATGTAAGGATTTCGTGTTTTTGACTTATTTGAAAGCAGTTTGCGCATAATTCACAGAAAATGTTTTATTTAATGTGATGATGACTTCCTAGCCGATTTCGGCCACGGCGATTGTATTTTTTAACCGACTTCCAAAAAGGAGGAGGTTCTCAAGTCGACTGTGTTTTTTTTTTTTTTTTTTTTTTTTGTATGTGTGTTACGCGATTTCTCCGTCAATTGTGGACCGATTTTGAAAATTATTTTTTTGTTACAAAGGGTGTACTCCCGAGGTGGTCCCATCGTCACCACATCAGGATCTGATGAAGGGATCCCGTGGAAATCAAGGGAAACCCTCAAAATATTATGGTTTTTATTGTGTTTGTAGAACTATCGGGCTGAAATTTTGCATTCTTATAGATTCTTGGTGACAATGAAATATTATGGTATGAACAAGCTGATCTGATGATGGAGTCAAGAGCTGTTCAACAGAACTCCTCAGTAAATAGGCCGATTGAGTTGAAACTTGGAATATTTGTCAAGTTCCGAGTACAATGTAATAATATGGTGACAACGAGCTGATCTGATGATGGAGTCAAGAGCTGCTCAACAGAACTCCTCAATAAATTGGCCGATTGAATTGAAACTCGGAATTCAGCAAATCTGTGAAGTTCCGACTAGGTACAATGTAATAATATGGTAATAATATGGTGACAGCGAGCTGATCTGACGATGGAGTCAGGACCTGTTCCATGGAACTTTTTAGTGACATGGGTATCAAATGAAAGGGCTTGATGAGCGCAACACAATAAGTAAGGTGACGTCATTCTAAATAAAAAATAAACAAGCAATGAATAAATGAATATGATATGAATATGAATAAAATAATGGTTAGTAATTTGCTTCTGTAATTTCAACAGATAAAGTAAGGTAGGTATGTAAATAATCTTTGCCTGTTGATGTTCGCATGCGAAAAATGCGTTTTATCCAGGGTCAGAATAAGAATAAGGTAGGTACCTATTACCTACCTACATTTCGCCTTTCTTACCTATCTTCGCATCTTTGTAACTTCGTAACTTCGCAACTTCGTATCTTCGTATCTTCGTATCTTCGTAACTTCGCAACTTCGTAACTTCGTAACTTCGTATCTTCGTATCTTCGTATCTTCGTAACTTCGTATCTTCGTATCTTCGCAACTTCGTATCTTCGTATCTTCGTAACTTCGTATCTTCGTATCTTTGCAATTTTGCATCTTCGCATCTTCGTAACTTCATATCTTCGTAACTTCGTATCTTCGTAACTTCGTAACTTCGTAACTTCGTATCTTCGTAACTTCGCAACTTCGTATCTTCGTAACTTCGTAACTTCATAACTTCGCAACTTCGTAACTTCGCAACTTCATATCTTCGTAACTTCGTATCTTCGTAACTTCGCAACTTCGTATCTTCGTAACTTCGTAACTTCATAACTTCGCAACTTCGTATCTTCGCAACTTCGCATCTTCGCAACTTCGTATCTTCATATCTTCGTAACTTCGTAACTTCGCATCATCGCATCTTCGCATCTTCGCATCTTCGTAACTTCGTATCTTCGTAACTTCGTAACTTCGTAACTTCGCAACTTCGTATCTTCGTAACTTCGCAACTTCATATCTTCGTAACTTCGTATCTTCGTATCTTCGCAACTTCGCATCTTCGCATCATCGCATCTTCGCATCTTCGTAACTTCGTATCTTCGTAACTTCGCAACTTCGTATCTTCGTAACTTCGCAACATCTTCGTATCTTCGCAACTTCGTAACTTCGCAACTTCGCATCTTCATTACTTCGTAACTTCGCAACTTCGTATCTTCATATCTTCGTAACTTCGCATCATCGCATCTTCGCATCTTCGTAACTTCGTATCTTCGTAACTTCGCAACTTCGTATCTTCATAACTTCGCAACATCTTCGTATCTTCGCAACTTCGCATCTTCATATCTTCGTAACTTCGTAACTTCGCATCATCGCATCTTCGCATCTTCGCATCTTCGCATCTTCGTAACTTCGTATCTTCGTAACTTCGCAACTTCGTATCTTCGTAACTTCGCAACTTCATATCTTCGTAACTTCGTATCTTTGTATCTTCGCAACTTCGCATCTTCGCATCATCGCATCTTCGCATCTTCGTAACTTCGTATCTTCGTAACTTCGTAACTTCGTATCTTCGTAACTTCGCAACATCTTCGTATCTTCGCAACTTCGTAACTTCGCAACTTCGCATCTTCATTGCTTCGTAACTTCGTAACTTCGTATCTTCGTAACTTCGCAACTTCGTATCTTCATAACTTCGCAACATCTTCGTATCTTCGTAACTTCGTATCTTCGTATCTTTGCAATTTTGCATCTTCGCATCTTCGTAACTTCATATCTTCGTAACTTCGTATCTTCGTAACTTCGTAACTTCGTAACTTCGTATCTTCGTAACTTCGCAACTTCGTATCTTCGTAACTTCGTAACTTCATAACTTCGCAACTTCGTAACTTCGCAACTTCATATCTTCGTAACTTCGTATCTTCGTAACTTCGCAACTTCGTATCTTCGTAACTTCGTAACTTCATAACTTCGCAACTTCGTATCTTCGCAACTTCGCATCTTCGCAACTTCGTATCTTCATATCTTCGTAACTTCGTAACTTCGCATCATCGCATCTTCGCATCTTCGCATCTTCGTAACTTCGTATCTTCGTAACTTCGTAACTTCGTAACTTCGCAACTTCGTATCTTCGTAACTTCGCAACTTCATATCTTCGTAACTTCGTATCTTCGTATCTTCGTATCTTCGCAACTTCGCATCTTCGCATCATCGCATCTTCGCATCTTCGTAACTTCGTATCTTCGTAACTTCGCAACTTCGTATCTTCGTAACTTCGCAACATCTTCGTATCTTCGCAACTTCGTAACTTCGCAACTTCGCATCTTCATTACTTCGTAACTTCGCAACTTCGTATCTTCATATCTTCGTAACTTCGCATCATCGCATCTTCGCATCTTCGTAACTTCGTATCTTCGTAACTTCGCAACTTCGTATCTTCATAACTTCGCAACATCTTCGTATCTTCGCAACTTCGCATCTTCATATCTTCGTAACTTCGTAACTTCGCATCATCGCATCTTCGCATCTTCGCATCTTCGTAACTTCGTATCTTCGTAACTTCGTAACTTCGCAACTTCGTATCTTCGTAACTTCGCAACTTCATATCTTCGTAACTTCGTATCTTTGTATCTTCGCAACTTCGCATCTTCGCATCATCGCATCTTCGCATCTTCGTAACTTCGTATCTTCGTAACTTCGTAACTTCGTATCTTCGTAACTTCGCAACATCTTCGTATCTTCGCAACTTCGTAACTTCGCAACTTCGCATCTTCATTGCTTCGTAACTTCGTAACTTCGTATCTTCGTAACTTCGCAACTTCGTATCTTCATAACTTCGCAACATCTTCGTATCTTCGCAACTTCGCAACTTTGCATCTTCATTACTTCGTAACTTCGCAACTTTGTATCTTCATATCTTCGCATCTTCGTAACTTCGTAACTTCGCAACTTCGTAACTTCGCAACTTCGTGTCTTCGTATCTTCGTATCTTCGTATCTTCGTATCTTCGTATCTTCGTATCTTCGTATCTTCGTATCTTCGTATCTTCGTATATTCGTATCTTCGTATCTTCGTAACTTCGCAACTTCGCAACTTCGTATCTTATTAGAAGTTACTGTTAATAATACGTTTTTATAAATATTTCTAGTAATTTTGAATACTGGTGTCCCGTTACTGGTCCCGGCTAGTTGTTGGATATTTTACCCTATTTTATATTTTACACATTAGCCAATTTATCTTGTTTTCGTGACTTTTCTATTTAACTAGGTAGGTAGGTAAATAATTAGTATGGTAATACCTAAGTACCTACCTTAGGTAAGTTAACAAAATATAAAGGACATAGGTAAGTACATACATGACAACTCAGTAGTAGGTGTAGGTAAGGTTCCTCCTAACCTACCTACCTATTTATTATTCTTGATATAACGGCATAACAATAAGTAAGTAAATGAATATAATATATTAATAACACTGTACCTACTAACAACAATCGAACTAAAACAACATTGAATAGTTTTCCATTTAGGTGATAGTAGATATTAATCTACTTAAATAAGTAAGTACCTATTTATTTTGTCTGATTCTAATACCTAACTAAAATAATACCTACCTACTTACCTTTAACTGCTTTCCACAAAGCATACATAAACTGCAACCAGTCCTTTTGTTATATTCAAAATATCTGTGAACGGCGTTAGACTGTTTGCGAGGCATTTAAATGTAAAAAATACCAATTTTTAATCGTTTAAAGTAATTTATTTGTAGTACTTATTCAACAACTCTCTACTAATTCAGTACTCACAATAACTAAATAATACATTCTTTCGCTACAGCTTTGGCAAGAAATAATCTGCCAAAAAGCGGATAGGTACGGTAGGTAGTGCATAAACAAAATAATCACGTCGATACTCGCACGCAAACTACATAAATACGCAACGACAGAAATTCAATCAAGCAAGAATATTAAACGCGACAGAAGATGAGTGAGACATTATTTCCGTCGCACTCACATTACGCTACTCGCAGCACACGCCAAAAATGCGCCAATTTAAACCTTAAGAAAAAAACCCATATCGTTTCGGTTGTTATTAACAGAAACGTTTCGGTAACCCATTGTTTCGGTTAACCGGTATTCAAACTGTTAAACAACCGATTCATTACGGTTTTTAACCTTAACCGGAATATCCCTGGTTATATTACTGAGCGCAGTTCCATCCGCTAGGTGATTCCAACAGGAACAGCGGACTTAAAAAGGTAGCTATAGCTGAATCACAATATGAAATTAACTATAATGCCGTCTCTTTTTTTACTCTCTGTCAATGAAGAGATGAGAATCGTTCAATTCCTTTAATGCGATTCTGCAATAGCGACCTTTTTAAGCCCGCTTATCATTATCAGAACTAAAATATTGCTTTTAAGACACTTATTTAAACTTTGGTATTGGATATTAATCTGTAAGACATTACTACCTGCAGCTTTATTGCCAGAGAAGTATCAGTACAGTATTCTTCACTTACCATGCTGCAGTACAGTCTGCAAGAACTCCTGGTGTTTCTGGCGTCGTTTTCTCTCAGCCTCAAGTTTTTGTTGCTTCTCGAGTTTCTCTGTAGCGCGCGCCTCTCGCAACCCTTGGCGCTTGGTGCGTTTGTATGCTTTGATGTTCACAGCTGTCTCGAGGGTCGTGTCTCGGCGGACTTGGCCTAGGATCTGGTAAAAGCAAGTTGGTATGAGCAAGTGGCCAACTCTGGTGACGGAGTTTTTAGGCCACCTAAAGGCCTCCTGGCTTAACGACTTAAAAGCCGAGACCAACAATTGTGCCCTCCGAAGCACGGAAGCGCTCAGCTCGTACTCGTAATGCCACTTGCGGTCACCCATCCAAATTGTGACCGCGCACAACGCTGCTTAGGATTAAACTTAAGGATCTGGTGAAAGAATTGGTTATATAATGGAGAAGATTTGAGCTGCTTCCGAGGCAGAGTATAAAAGCACTTGAATTTATGCACTACTGATAGCGCGTAGTAAAAACCAATTGTGCATTCTAAAGTAATGAGGCTACGCTGGAAGTTTGTCAGATAAATTACAAAAGATTGGCGTAAGGCGCGAAAGTTGCAAGTCCATCGCAGCTTATTAGAAATACAAACTAGTTTTTTCACGATGTTCCTTCAACTTAAATAGCTCGTTTTAATTTGTTTTGAAACAGTTTTGAAACAAAAATCCATTGATTTCAAGCAATAAAAGTCGAGGCACTAACGTATTCGACCACCAAAGCAATTTTTTCAAAACTGTTTAAGTAGATTAAGATTTTGATTACCTCAGCACGCAACTGTTTCTGAAAATTGAGGACGCGTAGGCCCCTCAGTTCTAGCTGGGCTTGGAGTCTCAGATCTTCGGGAATATTCGCCGGTAAGTTGGACAGCACCTCCATTCGTAAGGCGATACGAGCGGCAATTCTAAAGAAACAAAATCAATTTCAATTCAATTTTTTGTTTTAGTGTGTTCAGAAGTCACTGAGATGAGAGGTCTTTGATTTTGTAAACTAAAGCAAAGTATTGTATGAGACTGCACTATAAATCGTGCAATGAACTTCTTGATACAAAATTAAGTTAAGTTATCAATTAAGTTAAATTATCAGAAAGCGAAAGAGAATTTTTACCTGTTTTCCCTTTCAGTAAGTATCTGAATTGGATCAATGCCCACTGGCTTCGGTATGCTGGTGATGCGATTCTGTTTCGCACCAGGAACTGGCACTCCCGTCTATAAAAGTAAAAGCATTTAGTAATAGTCTAATAGGTAAGTACTCGGACATCTAAAAAAAACCATGCGAATGTTGTTATAAGAACATACTTGATTAGGATTCGGTTGTGCGCCGGGAGCGCCGGGGCCGGGCGGTCGCAACGGGGCGGGACCGCGAAGTGGGGCGCCGCCCATCGGCTGAAAAATAAACTTAGATGATCACCTGTATCTGTATCTAGTGTAGCTGATGAAATAAATGCAAAAGAATGAAGGAACTTACCGGATTAGCAAGAGGCGGAGTTAATTGCGTCGGCGGCGCCATCTGTCCCGTCATGGGCAGCGGAGTGGGCGGAGCTCCTCCCCCGCCCCGAGCCGGGTCTCCCTGTCCAGCTCCTCCCACTTTCCCCCCCGCCAGACCCTGCCCCGGCATCGGCAGCTGGCCTTGTCCCTCGTACGGCGGCTGAGCCGGCGGAGTCGGGGAGTCCGACGGACCGTCGCGTTTACCCGCCGCTATCAACGCAATCTGCTGCGTCAGCGGTTGATTCCGTGCGAGACTTCTGTAAGCTGTGATCTGGGCCTTCAACTGACTCAGCTGGTTATTAGAAAACAAGCCTTTGGAGGGATCCTGCGGATTGGATCGGGCGCGGAGCGCGAGCAGCTGTGAATATCTCGGGTCCTCCTGCAGGCCCTTCTCCTCCATACAGTCGATGGCACGCTGTAGCGCGATGAGGTTGTCGGGGCCGGGCGCGGCGATGGAGCCTTGCATCGGAGAGGATGAGGGTGGACCTCCGTTAGCGGAGGACGTCGGCGGGGGAGGGGCTTGGCCGTGCGGGGGTGTCTGCGCGGAGGGGGGGTGTTGAGCGGAGGTAGGTTGCGGGGAGGGTGCGGGTTGTGCGGAAGGCGGGGCAGGGGCTCCCCCGGGCGGTGCGTGTCCGTACTGCGGGCCGCCCGGCATCATGGCGTGGTGCGGCGGCATGCCCGGGGGGTGCCCGTGCAGCGCCCCGCCCGACGGACCCTGCGGACCGTTGCCGGGAGGCGGCCCTCCGCCCATTTGCATGGGCACCTGGAAAAAAGGACAAACACGTTATTGTTTTCTTACACAGCATTGCCATTATAAAGTAGGTACTACTAGATTTAAGAAACAAATTAAAAGTAGAGTGCGCCGCAAACTTTATGGCGGCTGAAGTGCGCGGAAGATTCGACTTTGCGCAGGTACTTAAGTTTGCAGCCGCCATTAAGTTTGCGGGGCACTATACCTACATTTATAAAAAAAAATAATAATATGTTGCTCATAGCCACATTGAACTAATGTCATATCAGTGAGAAATAATTATGTTGTTATTTATTTGTATGATAATAAAAATAGTTTCTTCTACAAACACGCAAACTGAGCATTACTCTTTATATCAAGTAAGAGCATTTAATTCTTATGAAAGGCAGGTATTGTATAATATGCACATGAAAACAGATGATATCATCTTTCTCAATGGAGTCACTAATGATGCTGCCTTGCCTATGGATATTATTGTACATGAATGTTGTACAGAGGAGTTTGAGATGGATCTTCAAGACAAAAGTATAGAATACATTAACATTGATAGTGATCAGATGTAAGTAAATTTTACTATAAATGTCTTCAGTTTACAGATGACTAATTAAGTACCTACCTAAGTAGGTAAATAAAAAAAATATATTTTGGAAGTTAACATTGTTTTCAGACAGAAGGAATTCAACAGCATTAACTATCGTGGTAAAGCTGAGACACAGTTCAAGTCAAATATATCTGAAAACTTCCTAGATTGGAATCAAATTACAACATGGGTTGAAAATTCTTGTGAATACTATGCACGACTTAACAAAACTATTTTAGGGAGCACATATGAGAAACGAGAGCTGTTCCTATTGACATTGACCACTGGAAAGCATAAACCAGCGGTGTTCATTATGGGTGGTGAACAGGGACGAGATTGGATGTCACCGGCTGTCATTTTGAATTTTATACAAAACTTGATCGAAAGTCAACAAGATATGCTAAATAATTTCGATTTCTACTTCATGCCAGTGTTTAATCCTGATGGGTATGAATATACAATGAAACATGTAAGAGCTATGTAACATGAACTATTTTTTTTTTTTTTAATATAGGTTTAATAATTAAATTATGCTTTAAATAACCGGCTAAGTACGAGTCAGTCTCGCTTACGAAAGGTTCCGTACATTCATACAACATTTAATTTAGCAATGTTTTTTGTTTCATTAAGTAAAACAACAAAAAAACATTTTTTTAGTTTATTGAACCCAAAATGTATACTTAGGTAATTTGTTGTTCATATAAGTACAAACTTATGAAGCTCCCACTGTTGAATTTTATACTCAATCAATACACACAAACAATAGATAAGAGCAGCCAATATAAATTAAAAGTCCTACTACCTAGGAATAATTTAGAAACATTTGAATTTAATTTCAGGATCGATTTTGGAATAAAAATAGAAAAGCTTTCTTCCCTGAGAAGAATTGTTCCAAAGATACAATAGCAGTAGGAGTAAACATTGATCGTAATTGGTTTTTGTCACAAGCAGAAGACAGTAAGTGAAAAAGCTAAGACAATATTTTTTTTTGGTTGTTAATAATTAATAATAAAATCCAACAAAAAAACATTAGGTAATACATGTATCTTAATACTTTATTTTTTATGTTAAAAAGAGGAGGAAGATCTAACCCAGTAGTAAGATAGTAAAAATGTACTTTTAATTGTTTGCAATATAGGTATGTAGCACAATAGTACGATAGTTCCTTATTGTAGACATTGCCATAACCACATTTCATTATATCATTTTTCAGTACTTGATGCAGAATGTTTGTCAGTGTATTTGGGAAACAGATATCTTTCAGAAGAAGAGACAAAATATCTCTCCATTTTCTTAAACAGTATTGCTTCAAACTTACTGGCATTTATAAATCTGAGAGGATTTGAAAGTCTTATAAATGTACCTTATGCTGATTCTGATAAATATTCCAATAATCAAGCTATACTGGTAAGCATTAGGTAAATAATATTATAACTAAGATTTTGTGATCAGTCGTGTTGGCCTCAACTTTTGATGTGTGTTCGAATACTGGCCGTGCATCAATAGTTTTTTTCGTTTTGAAAAAATATATGAACATGAGCTCTTAATGGTGAAAGAAAACACTGTGAACCAGATTAGCTTTATAATAGCTGCGATGTGCTTGCAACCTGTTATGCAACACCTAAAAGTGGGCATATTTACCAAATTTTTATTTGGATTAGACATAATCTGACCTTAGATAATTATCTTCTAAGGGACTAAGGCTACCTTAAAGATTTGAGATAATGTCTACCGCACTTTAAGGATAGGTACAGTCATGATCATTGGTCATGTTTAGTTTAGTTTCTATTTTAGGTTAAGATCATGTTAATAATTCTAGTAGACTTCAAGTGACTTGATTTTAAATTTACAGCTGGAGATGTTACTGTTTGCATGTACCAATCTAAAAAAAACTTATAATGTAACTTATAGATTCAGTAACACAGCAAGCTGCTTTTGTAAGTATGACTCAACTCTGATTATAAATCACTATGCAGCTTCCATCCACAAATTGCACATACTGTCAACTAATGTAACCCTTGTTTCCATCACAATTTATTTTTACAATGCAACAATTGTAACCTATACAATCAAACCACAACCTCATCTTATCAAGATAATACTTTGCATTGTTGTGTTGTTGATAGTTACAAACCTTGATTCAGAAAGTCAAGTAGTATAGTATGAAAAAACTTCATCAGTAATGATGATAATGATTTATTATTTCAGATAACTTCTCTGGAAATGTTGCCGATTGGGTAAAATTAAAATTAAATGTTCCTATAGTGTTCACAATGTACATGGAGCAGGAACCCTATATATTTCCACATATTCAACATATCATTCCATTGTCAGATCAATTTACATTCATGGTACAAGAGATGCTAGTGTTGGGGAACAATATTTATGGACCTTTATTTGGTAAACAAACTACCAGTCATAGTAATATGTTTCATGTAGTACTGGTTTCTACGTCAATGTTATTTTGTTTATGACTTTCCATGGTATACTTATGCAATGATGTAATAGGATTTGATACAAATAATAAGTCATTGTTATGTCTGTCTGTGTGTTTATTTACCTGTCCTGGTGGCATGTGTCCAATTTGATGCTGCATGTATCCATGAGGGGGTCCTTGGCCTGGAGCATTAGGATGCTGACCTCCAGGCATTGTTGGGTGTCCATTAGGGCCGGGAGGGTGAGACCCACCGGGGCCGATAGGATGTCCCGGCGGGCCAGCCATATGTGGCCCCACCATGTGAGGAGGCATGTGACCCCCCTGCGGGATAGGATGCTGTTGAGGCGGCATAGGTGGCCCGTTGTTGTTCGGCGGGATAGAATGAGGCGGCCCGGACGGCGACATATGATTCGGTAACGGGGGCTGCCCGCCACCCGAGGGATGCGACGGCGGCGGACCGTTTACGTGTTGGTTGTACGGACTATGCGGCGATTGCGGAGGCGCCGGGCTCTGTGTCGGCGGCCCCATGGGGCTCGGAGCCTGAGGCGGCGGCATCGGGCTACTTTGAGGTGAAGGGCTAGCCATATTTGCGGATATTATACCTATCCACACATGTCACGTTCTGTAAACACTGAAGATTATGCTATTCCTGTTCACAAGTAGCACTACTGGATATCACTTTAGTTTAGACATTGACTGCATTGTTATAGTCACTAATGAACCACAAAACTAATCCACTTAGATTTTTGCAATCTTTTCAAGTGTTTTTCTATTTATCTTGCGAAAAAATGACTCGACTTTTCTATTTCAATCAAGATGCTTGCTTTGCTTTGCCTTTTCGTTCGAGTCGAGCCTTTTGCTTTTGCCTCAGTGTTGCCAGCCAACTACCAACTGCCTTGAACTGCCTTGCCTTCGTGCCGCCGTTCGCATGTCGTTCGTTTCGTTTTGCTTTTGTGTGTGTGGGATGTGGGTGACCGACCACCAATCCGCATCAAAATACGCTCAGGATTTAGTAAAAGTTCTGAAAGAATTTGTGAAATTGAAATCAGATTTTGTGACAATCAAATAACCGAGATATAGGCGAAAGAGTGGGTCACCCCGTTGGCATAAATAGAGTATATGGTGGTGTCCCTCTGTAACTAGTAAACTAGGCACTTTACATGAAAAGTCTATGTCCACTTTGAAGTAAGATTTACGAAACAGGCAAGCGTTTTGCGATAATTTCTTAGTTGCATAAATTTTGTTTGATACTAACTTAGATTCTGACATAGGTATAGACTTTTTATGTACCTACAGTGCCTAGTTTACTAGTTACAAAGGGAAACCCAATGCTCTATATCATAGGTTCTCAACGTGGGCGATAACGCCCCCCTGTGGGCGTTTGAGACTTTCAGGGGGGCAGTAGAAGACCTAGAGAAAATTGGGGGGCGTTGAGATGAAGCAGGGGGGCGATAATGTTATCTAAAATAGGCAAAAAAAAAACACCCTAATCCAGTGGTCGTCAAAGTGTGGCCCGCGGACGGTATTGGTGCAGCCCGCGGTTAAGCAAACAATTTTGATAGATAATAGATAATGATGCTACCACGTTAGAGAAAATGTTGTGCCGACCCAACCTAGTTGGAAAAGGGCAAGGAAATGATGATGATGAATGATACTACCTACGTTGCTACAATAATAATTATAATTGATTATAAAACTTCGAGATAGGGAAGGTCGCTTTGTTTGCTTGGTTTGGAGCTCGCTTTTCTCGCATCTAGCTTCATGAGTAGGTATAATACGAGCAAATTGAGTTATGTCTGACCACAGAATAGAAACCGACAAGCAGCGAGCCTTTCTATGAGCACCGCAAACAAAATCAAGTGTCACATGTTACATTTGTCTTAAAAAATTTGGCTCGCTGCGCTCGCATTTAACTTAATAAATCCTTATTTATAAAGTTATATTGTGAATAAAGTGAGTTAAGTCTAACCACAGAATATGAACCGATAAGCAGCGAGTTTTTCCTTTGAACACCGCAAACAAAATCAAGTGTTACATGTTGCATTTGTCTTAAAAAATTCGGCTCGCTTCGCTCACATTTAACTTCATGAGTAGGTAAAGTATATTGCGAGTAAAGAGCGTAAAGTCTAACCGCAGACTAGGAACCAATAAAGAGCGATTTTTTTCTTTGATCACCGTAAACAAAATCAAGTGTCACAATGTTGCATTTGTCTTAAAAAATTCGGCTCGCTTCGCTCGCATTTAACTTCATGGGTAAGGTATATTGTGAGTAAAGTCTAACCACAGAATAAGCACCGATAAGCAGCGAGATTTTTTTTTGATCACCGCAAACAAAATCAATTGTCACAATGTTGCATTTGTCTTAAAAAATTCGGCTCGCTTCGCTCGCATTTAACTTCATGGGTAAGGTATATTGTGAGTAAAGTTAGTAAAGCCTAACCACTGAATAAGCACCGATAAGCAGCGAGATTTTTTTTTGATCACCGCAAACAAAATCAAATATCACAATGTTGCATTTTTGTTAAAAAATTGGGCTCGGTTCGCTCGCATTTCACTTCATAAGTAAGGTATATTGCGAGTAAAGTGAGTAAAGTCTAACCACAGAATATAAACCGATAAGCTAGCTTTTCTTAGAAAACTGCAAAAAAAAATCAAATGTCACGTATTGTATTTGACTTACAAAAATTCGGCTCGCTTCGCTCGCTTGGTTTGAAGCTCAATTCACTCGCATTTTAACTTCATGAGTAGGAGTTATATTGCGAGCAAAGTGAGTTATGTCAGACCGCAGAATAGGAACTGATAAGCAGCGAGTCTTCGAGCCCCGTAAACTTATGATAAGTTTCAAGTTAGTTGGTACCTACCTTGGATTTTAATTAACCCCTTCAGGAATTTCGAAAAATCATCAACTAAATAATTCAAGAATGTGCGGCCCGAAGTGATACCTCACAATGTCCTATGCGGTCCTTAACCAGAAAAGTGTGACGACCATGCCTTAATCACTATCACTAAAGTACCTACCTAAAATTAAAATTAAAACAGGAAAACCACATACTGTTGGGGAAGATTTAATTTTAACAGCAGTTAAAGAAGTAATAGCCATTGTGCTCCAAAAAGGTGTTTAAAATTCGCGACAGTTGGTAAGAAAAATAAAAAGTAGGTAAGATAGCCCCCCCCCCCCACCCCATCTTACCTACTTTTTATGTTTTGGGGGGCTCTAGAAAAAAAAATATTTTCAAAGTGGGCGGTGGGGAAAATAAGGTTGAGAATCTATGCTCTATATTATGCCGACGGGATGACTGACTCTTTTTTTCTTCTTCTTCTTTATTTTGGCTTCGCACGTCTTGTGCATTCAGCCAGTGTCAAGTAATTAATAAATTTCAAGTTTAAAGATAAGTTATATAAATACATATTACAATACATAAATATAATATCCCACCCCTCCCCATGCAAGGGCGGATCCAGCTTTGGTGCCAGGGGGGGGTCACATAGTCGTGGTCAAGTCACAAGAAGTTATAATTTAACTAGCCGTTACCCGCGACTTCGTACGTGTTAGATTACTTTCTTAGGTAAGTACCTACGTAATGCAGTAAGTAACTATTTTAGAGAAGCGAGCCGTTTTATTTAAAACAAATGCATGTAACACTGTGTGACACTTGATGTCGCTAACGGTGCTCAAAGAAAAGGCTGGCTGCATGTCAGTTCCAATTTTCTGGTCAGACATAACTCACTTTACGCATTAGGTAAATACTAATGAAACTTAAAAGCGAGCGAAGCGAGCCGATTTTTTTTAGACAAATACAACATTGACACTTGATTTTGCTATTACGGTGCTCAACGAAAAGGCTGGCTGCTTGTCCGTTCCAATTCTCTGGTCAGACATAACTCACTTTGCGCATTAAATACTCATGAAGCTAAAAAGCGAGCGAAGCGAGCCGATTTTTTTTAGACAAATACAACATTGACACTTGATTTTGCTATTACGGTGCTCAACGAAATGGCTGGCTGCTTGTCGGTTCCAATTCTCTGGTCAGACATAACTCACTTTGCGCATTAAATACTCATGAAGCTAAAAAGCGAGTGAAGCAGACCGATTTTTTTTTAGACAAATACAACATGTTGTCACTTGATTTTGCTATTACGGTGTCCAACAAAAAGGTCAGACATAGCTCACTTTGCGCATTTAATACTCATGAAGCTAAAAAGCGAGCGAAGCGAGCCGATTTTTTTTTGCTTGATTTTGCTATTACGGGTCATAAAGAAAAGACTGGCTGCTTGTCGCTTCCAATTATCTGGTCAGAAATAACTCACTTTGCGCATTAAATACTCATGAAGCTAAAAAGCGAGCGAAGCGAGGCGATTTTTTTTAGACAAATACAACATTGACACTTGATTTTGCTATTACGGTGCTCAACGAAAAGGCTGGCTGCTTGTCGGTTCCAATTTTCTGGTCAGACATAACTCACTTTACGCATTAAATACTCATGAAGCTAAAAAGCAAGCGAAGCGAGCCGATTTTTTTAGACAAATACAACATTGACACTTGATTTTGCTATTACGGTGCTCAACGAAAAGGCTGGCTGCTTGTCGGTTCCATTTCTCTGGTCAGACATAACTCACTTTGCGCATTAAATACTCATGAAGCTAAAAAGCGAGCCGATTTTTTTTAGACAAATACAACATTGACACTTGATTTTGCTATTACGGTGCTCAACGAAATGGCTGGCTGCTTGTCGGTTCTAATTCTCTGGTCAGACATAACTCACTTTGCGCATTAAATACTCATGAAGCTAAAAAGCGAGTGAAGCGGACCGATTTTTTTTTAGACAAATACAACATGTTGTCACTTGATTTTGCTATTACGGTGTCCCACAAAAAGGTCAGACATAGCTCAATTTGCGCATTTAGTACTCATGAAGCTAAAAAGCGAGCGAAGCGAGCCGATTTTTTTTGCTTGATTTTGCTATTACGGGTCATAAAGAAAAGACTGGCTGCTTGTCGCTTCCAATTCTCTGGCGATTTTTGTAGACAAACTCAACATGTGACACTTGATTTTGCTAACGGTGCTCAATGAAAAGGCTGGCTGCTTGTAAAAACTTAAAATAAACTTTAAAGTATAAACTTTGGTTAGACATAACTCACTTTGTTCGCAAAATACTTATGAAGCGAAACGAATTTTTTAATGTTCTTAAAGAAAATCCTGAAACACGTGTCCATTATTTTGCATTCACAGTATTTTATTTTAACAGAGTTTCAAGCAAATCACAATACGCGTTATAAAGTTCCAATACCAACTTTTACAATCCTAGATTCCTAGCACCGCGTTTGGAGGTAGTTTTCAAAATCCTGAAGTACATGTTCCATAGAATAATTTTAATTAGTAGTTCACCTAGGTCCTGGACCCGGCCCAACCCGGCCCAGGGGGGGGTCATGACCCCCATGACCCCCCCCCTGGATCCGCCCTTGTCCCCATGTGCCCAAGGGCGGATCCAGCTTTGGTGCCAGGGGGGGGTCACATAGTCGTGGTCAAGTCACAAGAAGTTATAATTTAACTAGCCGTTACCCGCGACTTCGTACGTGTTAGTTTACTTTCATAAGTAAGTACCTACGTAATGCAGTAAGTAACTATTTTAGAGAAGCGAGCCGTTTTTCTAAAACAAATGCATTCTCTGGTCAGACATAACTTACTTTGCGCATTAAATACTCATGAAGCTAAAAAGCGAGCGAAGCGAGCCGATTTTTGTAGACAAATACAACATTGACACTTGATTTTGCTATTACGGTGCTCAACAAAAAGGCTGGCTGCTTGTCGGTTCTAATTCTCTGGTCAGACTTAACTCACTTTGCGCATTAAATACTCATGAAGCTAAAAAGCGAGCGAAGCGAGCCGATTTTTTTTAGACAAATACAACATTGACACTTGATTTTGCTATTACGGTGCTCAACGAAAAGGCTGGCTGCTTGTTGGTTCCAATTCTCTGGTCAGACTTAACTGACTTTGCGCATTAAATACTCATGAAGCTAAAAAGCTAGCGAAGTGAGCCGATTTTTTTAGACAAATACAACATTGACACTTGATTTTGCTATTACGGTGCTCAATGAAAAGGCTGGCTGCTTGTTGGTTCCAATTCTCTGGTCAGACATAACTGACTTTGCGCATTAAATAGTCATGAAGCTAAAAAGCGAGCGAAGCGAGCCGATTTTTTTTAGACAAATACAACATGATGTGACACTTGATTTTGCTATTACGGTGCTCAACGAAAAGGCTGGCTGCTTGTCGGTTCCAATTCTCTGGTCAGACATAACTCACTTTGCGCATTAAAATACTCATGAAGCTAAAAGCTAGCGAAGCAAGCCGATTTTTTTTAGACAAATACAACATTGACACTTGATTTTGCTATTACGGTGCTCAACAAAAAGGCTGGCTGCATGTCGGTTCCAATTCTCTGGTCAGACATAACTCACTTTGCGCATTAAATAGTCATGAAGCTAAAAAGCGAGCGAAGCGAGCTGATTTTTTTTAGACAAATATAACATGTTGTGACACTTGATTTTGCTATTACGGTGTCCAACGAAAAGGTCAGACAGCTCACTTTGCGCATTTAATACTCATGAAGCTAAAAAGCGAGCGAAGCGAGCCGATTTTTTTTAGACAAATACATGTGACACTTGATTTTACTATTACAGGTCTTAAAGAAAAGACTGGCTGCTTGTCGCTTCCAATTCTCTGGCGATTTTTGTAGACAAACTCAACATGTAACACTTGATTTTGCTAACGGTGTTTGAAAAGGCTGGCTGCTTGTCGGTTCTTATTCTTTGGTTAGACATAACTCACTTTGTTCGCAAAATACTTATGAAGCGAAACGATTTTTTTAATGTTCTTAAAGAAAATCCTGAAACACGTGTCCATTATTTTGCATTCACAGTAGGTATTTTATTTAACAGAGTTTCAAGCAAATCACAATACGCGTTATAAAGTTCCATTACCAACTTTTACAATCCTAGCACCGCGTTTGGAGGTAGTTTTCAAAATCCTGAAGTAGATGTTCAATAGAATAATTTTAATTAGTGGTCCAGGTCCTGGACCCGGCCCAACCCGGCCCAGGGGGGGGTCATGACCCCCATGACCCCCCCCCCTGGATCCGCCCTTGCTGATGTGCCTCAGTAAAGATGTGGGGCTTTACTGAATCATCAACACAGACTTTTTGGGAGAACTCGAAAAGCAATGCTATCCAATTTTGTTTGACTTGCCCACACTTATGCACATTCACGAACACTTAACGGTTAATAATCCACCATTATTATATTACACATTAACATTCGAAGAAACACAAGTTTTGGAAAATAAAACAAAAACGAAACATGACTTCTCAAATTCCCACCAAAAAGCCTGACTGACTCTTTTACCTATATCTCGGTTATTTGATTGTCACAAAATCTGATTTCAATTTCACAAATTCTTTTCTATTATCTTTCACTGAAACTTGAGCATATTTTCATGCTGTTTGGCGATAGGTCACCCAGACCACACACACACACATAATTTTGTCATTTTGCCATTCATTCAATTTGGATTTATTCATTCACTCCAAAGACTTGGCTATAGAAGTTCACTCTTTTTTATTTTGTCATAGTGTTGTGCTGTGTGCCTTTTGATTATCCTTCCCAAAACAAAAACAACACTAAATATTTTCTTTTTTTAATTTATGGCAACACTATAATTATTTTTAACCAACAAACTTCGAAAAAAATGTAGTAGAGGATGGAGGGACCATGTCTCCCAGCAGCAAATGAAGTATCCAGGGGGTTTGTAAAAGTCTTCAAGCGATTGTAGAACTTATTAGAAAATTTGTAAAACCTCTAGAAAAAAAGTTATAGCACATTTTGTATGGTCCCTCAGTTCTCTCATTGAATTTTCCAGATCTCGGAAAGTATATTGAAACTGAAGATAACGTGACTACAGACCTTTTGTAAAAAGTTTCCCACGACGAATTAACTGAAAACCAGGTCACGAAGTCATTTCTACAAAAAGATATAACGTAAAAACTGTGGTCCCTCAATCCTCCAAAGCATTTTTGTAAATATCTCTCATTTAAATCAAAATAACCAGCTCTCTACCATTGTAAAAGTTTGTAAAAGTGCTATAGACATTTGTAAAAATAAAAAGAAGCAATAATACTGTCACGATTCCGAGATAAACGCGGTTTTGTATGGTCCCTCAATCCTCACTTTAAACAATTGGGAATAACTTTTTGTAAAAAGGAGTAATAGAAAAATAAACCTGCTCACCTTTTAGTAAATTTTTTTTACAAACGGATAGCAAAGTTACATTTGGGATCAACGATATATTTGCTGAGTTATTCAATAAAAACTAATGCTATGATAGTAGTGTGACCACACATTTAAACAATTAAGGAAAAGTACATGGGCTGATCGGCGCATACCTAGCCCAATATTTGGCCAGCCGTAATTTTATGGTAGAAAGGTATTTACCTAAGAAGTCTTTCTGCAAAAGTTTTAATCACAGATGACTTATAGTTTTTCAGATATTAATTTTTAAAGTTTCGAAATATTTTGAAATTATTTGAAATGTTTTGGCTGTGGTCAGTTACTGAACGCATCTTTGACACTTGATTGGACGTTTTTGACGTAAATATACACGATGTACGCCATTTTGATTGTCAGTGTCAATAAAAAGCGCGGAATTTTGAGTTGTCAATGTCAAGATATACTTCAAACTTTAAATGAGTGACAGATCCGACACAGAGCACCCCGACTTGAGTAGGTTAGGTTCTAAATGAGTGACAGATCCGACACAGAGCACCCCGACCCCACGTGGTCTTGTGCGTGACACCCCTAGAGTGTATATAAGAAACGCGGAGCCAGAAGCTCGCGTGGGAGGTTCTGAGTGGAGCAAGCCCTCTCAACCGAGCTAAGCGAAGGGGGGAGGTGGCGAGCGAAGCGAGCCGGCGACCTCCGTAGCGCAGTGAAGGTTGAGGGGGCGAAGTGACACTCAGAGGCGACTTCGCGAGAGTTCTGGCGGGAGCCCATCCCAGAAAGGCTTGAGTAGGTTAGGTTCAAAATGAGTGACAGATCCGATACAGAGCACTTTATTTTTACAATTAAGTACAATTCTATTTTACGATTCTTCAAGTTAGGAGTGGTAAGGGGGGGTGGACCCCCTTCCACCTACCCCACCCCTCAAAAAACCCCTATTTATTGAGTCTTTTCCCTCAGTTTTGAGAACTTAACCTCAAATTTTCATTTCTCTTTTTCTCATAAACTACTAGCTTTCTTTGACCCCTCCCACCAGTGGGGGGTCTACCCCTCCCCCCCCACCCCCCACCCCTCCCACCCCCCCAAAATTACAGGGCTAGGTCTGTGCTAGCTTTCCAGTACATGTAAGTTGGTATGTACGTACCTTGGACGAACTAGATGTCTAGACCCCGATTTCGAGCGTCAAAACGCCAAACAAAAGATCAACCAACTGTTGGTTGACTCGTTCGTTTCGCTCATTCAGTCGCGCTAAGGTCGTTGTACTGTAAACATGAATTTGGCGGCAAACAAAAATGGCGATTTGTGCCATCAAAGTGTGCAGGAATTACAAAGGACGACTAAAAATAAATAAGGAAGTTACATAGCATCGGTAAGTAAACTATAAATAACTTTAAGCTAAGAAAACAAGAAAATCAAACTTTGTAATTTTATCCTAACATGGTTTAGGAGGGTTGCCATAATTATTCTTTGATTTTACCCATGTGAGAGCGTGAGCAAATAAAAAAGTGTTGAATCCAAGGATTTTATACACAAACAGGATGGTTAAGTCGACTTTAATGTAAAAGGGACTTTGAACCTTATCACGACTACACAACGATCTATTATAATTTAATCTTGGTTATAAGGATTGTTGGTCTTGTTGAAAGGCTTTCTTGGTAGCTTTGTCTCTTTCACACTCGTTGTTGGATTAGTAGTGTGCCTAAGTTATTGAAATTTCAGGATATTTTTACCTTATCGCGCTCGACAAAATCAGCGCTTGATTTCGATCCTTGGTTTCGATCCTTGAATTCGATCCTTGATTTCGATCATTGGTTACGATCCTGGATTTCGATCTTGATTTTGATCCTTAATTTCGATCCTTGATTTCAATCCTTGATTTTTGAATCTTGAATCTGAAATTTTGAATCTTGAATCTTTGAAGTGACAGCTGTCAAACTTCAAACCGCCATATCTCATGAATTAAGGTGGGAACAAATTATCGGACGCGGCTGACGGACGCGGCTGACAGCCGCGACAGAATAGGTATCTGGATATAGAACGAACATAGAACTGTGCACTTTATCTGACGAAAGTCGCGGACGCGTCCTTGGACCTTCAGACGTCCGAAGGCAATCTGGCCCGCTGGGTGTTCGGACGGTGTGCACACTTATCAGTCGCGGCTAACAGCCGCGATTTATGGATGCGTCCGATAGTTTGTTTCCAGCTTTACTCGTCCTAGACTCCCCGTTCTCAGTTCAAATGAAAGCTATGACCAAGATCTTCATTTGAACTGACAGCTGTCAAACTTAAAACGGCCATATCTCGGAAACTACTCGTCCTAGACTCCCCGTTCTCAGTTCAAATGAAAGCTATGACCAAGATCTTCGTTTTAAGTGACAGCTGTCAAAATGACATCTGTCATCTGAAATGTAAATAGCTTTATCGGACGAAAGTCGCGGACGCGTCCTTGGACCTTCAGACGTCCGAAGGCAATCTGGCCCGCTGGGTGTTCGGACGGTGTGCACACTTATCAGTCGCGGCTAACAGCCGCGATTTATGGATGCGTCCGATAGTTTGTTTCCAGCTTTACTCGTCCTAGACTCCCCGTTCTCAGTTCGTTTTAAGTGACAGCTGTCAAAATGACATCTGTCATCTGAAATGTAGATCTTGGTCATAGCTTTCATTTGAACTGAGAACGGGGAGTCTAGGACGAGTAGTTTCCGAGATATGACCGTTTTAAGTTTGACAGCTGTCAGTTCAAAGCTTAAAACGGTCATATCTCGGAAACTACTCGTCCTAGACTCCCCGTTCTCAGTTCAAATGAAAGCTATGACCAAGATCTTCGTTTTAAGTGACAGCTGTCAAAATGACATCTGTCATCTGAAATGTAGATCTTGGTCATAGCTTTCATTTGAACTGAGAACGGGGAGTCTAGGACGAGTAGTTTCCGAGATATGACCGTTTTAAGTTTGACAGCTGTCAGTTCAAAGCTTAAAACGGTCATATCTCGGAAACTACTCGTCCTAGACTCCTCATTCTCAGTTCAAATGAAAGTTATGACCAAGATCTACATTTCAGATGACAGATGTCATTTTGACAGCTGTTATTGAAAATTTAGATCTTAGTCATAGCTTTCATTTGAGCTAAAAAGGAAGAGTCTAGGATGAGTAGATTTCGAGATATGGCTGATTGAAGTTTGACAGCTGTCACTTTAAATGAAGATGTCTACAATAGCTTTCGTTTGAACTGAGAACGGGGAGTCTAGGACGAATAGTTTCCGAGATATGGTGCTTTGAAGTTTGACAGCTGTCACTTCAAATGAAGATCTTGGTCATAGCTTTCATTTGAACTGAGAACGGGGAGTCTAGGACGAGTAGTTCCCGAGATATGGCTATTTGAAGTTTGACAGCTGTCACTTCAAAGATTCAAGGTTCAAGATTTCAGATTCAAGGTTCAAAATTCAAGAATCAAGGATTGAAATCCAGGATCGAAATCCAGGATCGAAATCCAGGATCGAAATCCAAGATCAAAACCAAGGAGGCCCGCAACCACGGCTATTGTAACAGCCAAATCGTCGCGTCGTGATAAATAAGGTAAATTACGCGATAAAATCCCGTGTACATAAATCAACATCCAGTACCAACAATACGAACCAACTCGGTGGCGTAGTGTGCGAAGGTCCAGCTAAAACACAGAAAGTTGCGGGTTCGATTCCCACTGCGACGCAAGTGTTTGTATGATCTGCAAATATATGTATCGGGTCTGGGTGTTTTTCTATGTAATATTATGTATTTACAAAAAAAAGGATAGGTACCTACAAGTAGTTTATCAGTCATATAGTTTCCATACAAGGTCTATTTACCTTGGAGCTAGATGATGCTGTGAAATATCCAGCATTATTTATCGATCGAGCGAGCGAAGCGAGCGAAGATCTTAGTGGTAAGTTGGGCGATTTTGCTTTGTATGTTTGTATGTTTGTATGTTTCACGAATTGTTGTTCGAGCATAACTGTCGAACCGTTCATCCAATCTACATGAAACTTGGTAGGTCAATAGGTTGTGGTAAGGAAATTTACGGTGGAGCATATGAGCTTAATCGATGAAGGGGTTGTGAAGATATTAGCGGCATTTACACGATAGAGATTATCCCACGGATCCGGACTGTAAAGATATCTGTAAAGATATCTGTAAAGATATCTTTAAAGATAACTGCGGATAAAACTAGCGGCCTTTAAACGCTAAAGATTTTCCCACGGATCCGGACTGTAAAGATATCTGTAAAGATATCTTTAAAGATATCTGTACAGATAACCGCAGATTTTGGACTGGCGCGTGGAACGGTATAAATTTACAAAGTTTTTTTCTTGATTCTTGAATTTTGAACCTTGAATCTGATAGCCCCTCCAGACTCTCGAGAGAAAGCTCGGCGAGAAGTCTCGCCGAGACTTCTCGAAGAACAAACAAGCTATCCACACTCTCAATTTTTCTCCGTCGTGATGTTTGAAATCCTTTGTCTCGGCCAAAAATACCGACACCGATCGGAGAACAGGCGAGCCAGAGAACGAGAAGGCGAGAAGCTCCTCACACTCACGCTTCTCGGGTGTTCTCGGGGGTTCTCGCAGAGAGTCTGGAGGCCCTATCAAATTTTGAATCTTGAATCTTTGAAGTGACAGCTGTCAAACTTCAAAGCACCATATCTCGGAAACTACTCGTCCTAGACTCCCCGTTCCCAGTTCAAATGAAAGCTATGACCAAGATCTTCATTTGAAGTGACAGCTGTCAAACTTCAAACCGCCATATCTCGGGAACTACTCGTCCTAGACTCCCCGTTCCCAGTTCAAATGAAAGCTATGACCAAGATCTTCATTTGAAGTGACAGCTGTCAAACTTCAAATGGCCATATCTCGGGAACTACTCGTCCTAGACTCCCCGTTCTCAGTTCAAATGAAAGCTATGACCAAGATCTTTATTTGAAGTGACAGCTGTCAAACTTCAAACCGCCATATCTCGGGAACTACTCGTCCTAGACTCCCCGTTCCCAGTTCAAATGAAAGCTATGACCAAGATCTTCATTTGAAGTGACAGCTGTCAAACTTCAAACGGCCATATCTCGGGAACTACTCGTCCTAGACTCCCCGTTCCCAGTTCAAATGAAAGCTATGACCAAGATCTTTATTTGAAGTGACAGCTGTCAAAATGACATCTGTCATCTGAAATGTAGATCTTGGTCATAGATTTCATTTGAACTGAGAACGGGGAGTCTAGGACGAGTAGTTCCCGAGATATGGCCATTTGAAGTTTGACAGCTGTCACTTCAAATGAAGATCTTGGTCATAGCTTTCATTTGAACTGGGAACGGGGAGTCTAGGACGAGTAGTTCCCGAGATATGGCCATTTGAAGTTTGACAGCTGTCACTTCAAATGAAGATCTTGGTCATAGCTTTCATTTGAACTGAGAACGGGGAGTCTAGGACGAGTAGTTCCCGCGATATGGCCATTTGAAGTTTGACAGCTGTCACTTCAAATGAAGATCTTGGTCATAGCTTTCAGTTGAACTGAGAACGGGGAGTCTAGGACGAGTAGTTCCCGAGATATGGTCATTTGAAGTTAGACAGCTGTCACTTCAAAGATTCAAGATTCAAAATTTCAGATTCAAGGTTCAAAATTCAAGAATCAAGGATCGAAATCCAAGATCGAAACCAAGGATCGAAATCAAGGATCGAAATCAAAATCAAGGATCAAAATCAAGGATCGAATTCAAGGATCGAAACCATGGATCGAAATCAAGCGCTGATTTTGTCGAGCGCGATAAAGTAAAAATATCCTGAAATTTAAATGACATGGGCACACTACTAATCCAACAAAGAGTGTGAAAGAGACAAAGCTACCAAGAAAGCCTCTCAACAAGACCAACAATCCTTATAACCAAGATTAAATGATAATAGATCGTTGTGTGGACTGTACAGATATCTGTAAAGATATCCGCGGATAAAACTAGCGGCCTTTGCACGGTAGAGTTTTTAGCACGGATCTGGACTGTACAGATATCTGTAAAGATATCTTTACGGATATCCGCGGATAAAACTGTCAAAGGTTGGAATGGCAGAGATCGATCCGCGGGAAAATCCGCAGGCCGATCTCTGCGTGTAAATGCTGCTATTGGGTTCCCAAGGGGGTAAAAAATTATGAAAGTTACACAAATATATTGAGTGGGGTGTCATACGAAAGGGCTTATTTTGTACATTCCAAAATGGTTTTTATTTTTAATCTAGGATGTATAGTTTTTGAAATACGACCAAAGACCAAAAACTACGAAACCAGAGCTGCAAGAGCTCCCGTTTCATAGAGTTTCGATGTCTTCGTAGCTCATTGACTGGTCGGTCTTAAAAAGAGAGTGGCATCGTTGCGGTTTGGTTTGCAATGATTTTAGATGCTACTTGATTTATTTTCATGATAAAAAAAATTTTGATAAAAAATGAAAATAATTGGGGTAAAAAAAGTTAAGTAAACAAATATATTGAGTGCGGTGTCAAATGAAAGGTCTTTATTTGTACATTCTAAAATAGTTATTATTTTTATTCTAGGACGTATACTTTTAAAAATACGACGAGAATTCATAAATATGAAATAAATGAAAAATTAGACACGACATTATGTATTGCATGCATGCTAGTATTTTTTACCATGAAGAGCAATAGGCATACCCGGCACTTGAAATTATAGGGGTAGTCAGAAGAAAGTCCAAATGTTGGCCATCTACGGTGCGCGAGATCTCAGTTCGGGGCGAACTACTAGTTTATAGAAAAAGGCTGAAAAGCTGCCCCCAGGGGCTGACCTGGCTACGCTACTAATATGATGGTTACATGGATTGACAGATGGGCGGGGCTTGTCATTGATTGTCAGCAAAATAATCATGGCGGCCGGAGATTGACAAGACGGCCATGGCACGGGCAGGGCACGCGACGGTGTAGGAACGGTGTGGTGTGGGGCGTCCGGTACATTTCAATACAAAGAATATCATTTTTGCCGGGACGGTGTTGCTACGGTCATGCTATGCGACGGGGTAGAGACGTGATAATGTGGCAACACCCTTAAGCTAGTCCGCTTAATTGTATGAGCGCCCATACAACTCGGAGGACAATTTTAATTGGCGTCATCTATGTATGTATGGGAACACCCTTTAATTTTCAACTTTTTTAACTTTTTGGAATTTTTCCTTTATATGTGCTATAAGACCTTGCTTTTTGCCAAATTTCGTTATTCTAGGTCAACGGGAACTACCATTTAGGTTTTCGACCCAAAACCTCTAGGGTACTTCCGGTTGACCTAGAATTGTCAATTTTGGTTACAAGCAAGGTCTTCCAGCACAAGTAAAGGAAAAATTCCGAAAAATAAAAAAAAGTTGATAATTAAGGTAAGTTTTGGTACTCACAAGTTTTCACGAAAACCTAAATTTGCCTATATCTTTTTATAGTGTTGACTCAGGACCTTGATTTTTATACTCACAGTAGGGACTATAGACCTTAGTATATGGTATAAATTTCAACTTGCTAGCTCTACCCATTCCTGAGATAATCGATGGTGACAGACGGACAGACGGACAGACAGACGGACAGACGGACAGACGGACAGACGGACAAGAAAGTGATCTTATAAGGGTTTCTTTTTTTACCTTTTAAGGTACGGAACCCTAAAAATGGACGACAATGTTGACAGGTGACGCAGCGCACCTGTATAGACAATAGACGATTCGCATACTTGTGTGCGTAATACGCACACTAGCGTTTCAAACCTGGCCTGTTGTTCTTATTGCGATTGTAGCGAAAGACTCGTTCTAGACATCTATTTCTTCAAAGGTACGTACCTACCTACAATGTTTTTGTTTTACTAAGTAGGTAGGTAAGTACTTTGTACATATTAATAATAATATTTTTATTTATTCAGACTACTTGGGTCCATTCCATACAATATGTCTAAAAGAAAATTAATGATTAAACGAACTTACCTTAGTAGGTTAGTAATATATGAACACAATGTAGTATCGCGTAAGTGATTCCACTTCAGCACTTTAGTTTAGAAAATAAAATAGAATAAAATAAAATGTTTATTAATACAGTCTTTTATTTTTTCAAAGTTTCCGATTATCCCCACTCAGCCCATGTTTCCTGTTTGAGCTCAGCCATTTGCTCATCATTACGTTTAGAGGATATTTCCGCAACGGCTTGGGTTAACAGGGAGGGTGGGTGTTACCCTACTAATGTCTTCGGACGGAGCCCATCGTATAATTATGATAGAACTTCACGTACAGGTAAATTCGTTAAATCATTATTTATACTCGTGCTCTGTCCTCGACATTAGTAGGTTAGTAATATAGGAAAACAATGTATGTAGATGTTGAGAGCATGTGAAGGAAATATCAATACTCACTCAGGTTACTGATAAACCTGAAATACAAATAAACATGGCATTAGGTACCATTTATTTATATTTATGAAGTTCATATTATTTAAGTATCTATTTATTTAATAGTTGCATCAAGGTGTGCACTAGTACATTCAAATAAAATAAAATAAAATACAAATACCTTGGTACTTAAACGTAAACTGTGTGGCACCTCAATTACACATGCAAACGTCACTGCAATAATGTTGTTCAATTATTGACAATAGGTAATAGATACAATAAGGTGATTAATTGAATATTAGAATTTAATAGTTTAGAATAAGGATTAATAGAGTCAATGGTTATTATACCCTAGTTAAGTTACTTCATAGTTACCGATTACTACACAATATAGGTACCTACTACGAAACATTAATACACTTAATTTTATGTCCCTTTTGGGGGCACGCTAACTGGTAGTCTATATCTTCAATAGGTCCATGGTACATACTAACGTACATTGTACTTTTCCTTAATTGTTTAAATGTGTGGTCACACTACTATCATAGGATTAGTTTTTATTGAATAACTCAGCAAATATATCGTTGATCCCAAATGTAACTTTGCTATCCGTTTGTAAAAAAAATTTACTAAAAGGTGAGTAGGTTTATTTTTCTATTACTCTTTTTTACAAAAAGTTATTCCCAATTGTTTAAAGTGAGGATTGAGGGACCATACAAAACCGCGTTTATCTCGGAATCGTGACAGTATTATTGCTTCTTTTTATTTTTACAAATGTCTATAGCACTTTTACAAACTTTTACAATGGTAGAGAGCTGGTTATTTTGATTTAAATGAGAGATATTTACAAAAATGCTTTGGAGGATTGAGGGACCACAGTTTTTACGTTATATCTTTTTGTAGAAATGACTTCGTGACCTGGTTTTCAGTTAATTCGTCGTGGGAAACTTTTTACAAAAGGTCTGTAGTCACGTTATCTTCAGTTTCAATATATTTTCCGAGATCTGGAAAATTCAATGAGAGAACTGAGGGACCATACAAAATGTGCTATAACTTTTTTTCTAGAGGTTTTACAAATTTTCTAATAAGTTCTACAATCGCTTGAAGACTTTTACAAACCCCCTGGATACTTCATTTGCTGCTGGGAGACATGGTCCCTCCATCCTCTACTACATTGGAAAACGATGTATGACATTTCGTTCTCCGCTCCTCAACTCTTCCGATTCCGAATGAGTTGCTATTTTGATGACAATGTCAATGTCAATGAATGATTGAGATCTTTGAGGGTAGGTATCTCTGTGGATGTGGGTAGTCTGTGCTCTGCGGTCTAATGTCTAACGATCATTGTGTATTTAGTTTGTTGATTTTCCCCGCCTATTTCTGTTCCTTATTAGCTGCAAACGGTTTGTACCTTCAGTACCTACGATGTATTTTATGTGTTGTGTTAACTTGTGTTGTACCAGGTTGTACAAATTTGCGAAAGGCCGCTGTATTCCATATTCCCAGTGTGTAGTGTAATCAGACTCAAAAAGTGGCTCGATTGTTTATGCAGTGATTTGTTGAGAAACGTGAGTTTGAACGAGATTTCGAGAACGAGAACGAGACGCACTGGTCACATCACACATCACAGAAACCTAAGATTTATCAGTGTTTCTCTAGGTACTATATTATGCATGTATTATACATATAAACCTTCCTGTTGAATCACTCTATCTATTAAAAAATCCGCATCAAAATCTGTTGCGTAGTTTTAAAGATCTAAGCATTGCTTAAATCTTTAAAACTACGCAACGGATTTTGATGATGTTTTTTTTTTTACATAGGGACAGACAGCGGGAAGCAACTTTGTTTATTATACAATACCTATACCTACTATGTAGTGTTAAGAAAAAATTTACAAAATAATAATAGAGAGTTTTACCTAAAAATAAAACTTACCTATTATTTCTCCTAGTATATCCGGAATCCATCTTGAGTAGAAGCACCCATCTTTACTCGCGTTTTGCGCCCTAGCAACTTCCTTTCGGCTCATGACCCTGCCTCGGCTGTGTTCGTTTCGGGTTTTGTCGGTGTGAGGCAGGCTATATAATCGCTTGGTCGAGCGGTTGTTCCTCATTATACTCATGATGTACCAGGTAGGGATTACCTGGATTCCGGATATACTAGGAGAAATAATAGGTAAGTTTTATTTTTAGGTAAAACTCTCTATTATTGATCCGTTTGTATATCCGGAATCCATCTTGAGTGATGTGTTTGTTATCTCCTGGTAATCCATTTGTAAAATTGATGATGCTATAATGTGTTTAGCTAGATTCAATAGTAGATAGGTACTTACCGATATGTGTTAAATCATTCAGATTATCCAAAAATGTATGTAACATACCTATAGGTAGGTAAGCCTGGGGGCACCAAAAGGTAAAATAAAAGTTTTTAGACATGAAAATAAAAGTTTAACTTTTGATAGAATTAACAAAACTTATAGCTTATGTATTTAAAATGTGTTGTCACGTTAATTTGTTTCGTGAATTAATTTCTTAGATACTCTCAATTGGAAAACATTCAATCCATTTCAGATATGCAACAGCAGAACGTACGGAGCTAGGTGTAGCGTTTACATTGGTAAGTATCCATATGGTAGATATGGATGGACGTAATAAATAGTTCTTGGGACTTACATCTCTCACGACGATCACCTGATATTCCCAGCAGTCTCCTAATGTAGGTAGTACTACACGCAGTCCAGATTCCGGTTGTTGAGCCTCCAAACAGAGTTTCTATAGTTTGCATTGTCCGTCTTAGAACTAAATTTTTGGCCACAATACTATGGAATCACCTTCATCTATAAAACATTCAGGGTTAAGAATAAGATCATGTACATTATACTGTAGACACAATATACTTGTTAGAATCATGACATTGCAGTAAAACCAGTGTACCAAAAACCAAAGAAGATTTAGGTAGGTACCTACGTAATTTAAAAAAGGATTTAACTATAAGCGAATGTCGAAATCCATAAAAGTAACTGTTAATAGTTGAATATGTTTACAGTTAAGTAGTATATTAGTCTATAAGATAAGCAGGCGACTGTACACGGCGTCCTGAAGTCTTTGATTAACAAGCCTGAAGTGAGCAAAGTAGAATAAAGGTAGAATAATAGCTGTTCGGCTTGAAACTGGATAGGTATTTGACATTATTATGTTGGAGAAGCAGTGGTAGATTAATATTCAGCAACTGTAGCAACATTTTTGAGCAACCTTTTGTTTGAAGACTGCAATTAGATTCAAAATTATGTCATTTAAATAAAAAAGGTTAGAATAGGCACAGATCTGACTTTGAAGTATTAGTTAGCATACAATAGATAATAATATGAATTACCTAGTTGCTTTATAGATACAGACTTTCAGTTTCTTTTCGTTAAGTAAGTTGGCTAGAAAACGAGCTACTTACTTGAACTGGATCTTTATGGTTTACAGAATTTGAAACGCACCATTTAGTCCATTTCCGGCATGCAAATAGGTAAGTACATACCTATAACTCTTAAACTGAAAATTTTCATCAGAAATCAGCCATTCCTGCAGGTGTGGGTATGTCCTAGATCTGCTGTGAGTATTTCGCTGATAGAGTGTCCACCAGCACTTGTGGAAGGTTCGGGATATGGTAGATTGGTTGCAAAGGAACAGCAGTAGAATCACCTAGCTCTTAAAAACGATTCAAAGTGGTACACAAAGTGATCTTATTGAATAAATGAATTTGAGTTTTGAGATATGAGTAGGTATGGATTCGATAATGCACGTCATTCTAGGTCTGCTTTCAAAAACATTTTGTTCCACTTCAGAGCTATCAGTTAGTATCACAATCCTGTGCTGTATTCAGGTAAGAAAAATAATACTTACAAGGATAATACTTGAGGAGTCAGATTCGGTGGAGGACATGTCCAGGCTATGTTAAAATTCCACTGCAGGGAGGAAGCGTTGTGGTTAATTGCCTGTAGGTCCATGGACATATACCTATTTCATACGTGGATTGTTTTCGGTGCAAATAGGTCCACTTCAAGGCTTGTCCCAGCCCTGGAAGATGTGATGTGTCGCTTGACTCGTCATGTTAGGTGAAAGAACGAAAGGAAACTCCTTACTGCATTCAAGGAGGACAGAGCACACCTACAAAATACGCGTGTATAGGTTCTGAAAACAAAATGTGTGAAAGCACTGTATTTCACTGTACACAGCATCAAACACAATATGGTGACTCGGCACGTTATGTGACGTTCATGTTGTATAGGAAAGTAGAAGTGAGTTGAAGCGCTCTTAGAAGTACCGGGCTGTCAGGCAAATGAGAATGATATCCATTAGTGTAACCATTTGTATTGATAAGTAGGGAAGGTCGTTACCCCTCGTACGGTTTTTACGTTTTATTTTTTTTTATCTCGAATATTTCATTGGGAAGTGAACTAATTGCATATACTACTAGTATATATATCTGAGCTTAAAATAAAATAAAAATCAGATGATTATAACTCATATTCAATGCACAATGATGATTTAAACACCAATCGGGAATTCGTACGAATGTGCCCCATGTGTGGGGTAGTTTCGTACAGTGTCGGGGGTACCTTCGTACGCTATGGGGTACCTTCGTACAGTGCGATTAAAACTGTAAATAGAATTAACTTTTTTTTTTATTTTGACAGTAAATAATATTTACATAATTACCGAAAATCAATAACTTTTCTTCAAGTCAACAAAAATTTAAGTTTTATCTTCTTGTTAACAAAAATTCAATGACTTTACATACTTTACATACACACACAGTACAGACCACAGATTAGGTAGAGATACTACGTATCAGATGGAAATGTCGGGAACATTTTAGTGTGGACTTGTGTTCACAGATTATATAGATGTTACTCGCTCCTGATTGGCTATCAGAAAACGATGTATGACGTTTCTTTTTTTTTTTCTGCTACACCGGCACCGAGCAGAATTGTCATTCTACCAAACAAATTAATTTGGTAGGATTGCTTTTTTCATTCAATATTTCTAAGGCATTGATCTCAATGTGTACTATTGAGATCAATGCCATAATAGAGGTCAGTGGCCTAAGGGAAAGATGGTGTTGTTGATAGAAAACAACGAAACATAGTTAATCATTTATTATTGATCCGTTTGTATATCCGGAATCCATCTTGAGTAGAAGCACCCATCTTTACTCGCGTTTTGCGCCCTAGCAACTTCCTTTCGGCTCATGACCCTGCCTCGGCTGTGTTCGTTTCGGGTTTTGTCGGTGTGAGGCAGGCTATATAATCGCTTGGTCGAGCGGTTGTTCCTCATTATAGCGTCGTCTTTCGCGCAGTGCGCACGACCTAGCAGTCGGTCAGGTTATTTCTTTTTTATACCTACCGACATTTATTTATAAAATAAAAATCATTTAACATTTAATAATTAAAATTAAAATAAGTAAAAGTAAAACTTCCTTTAAGTGTGTTAAACATGGTGAATAGTGATAACAGTCAAGGGTAGAGGAAAAGAAGACTACCGTCATTTTCTTCGACACGAGAATTGACTCAAACCCTGTTCGAACAAAGAAACATAGAAGATTGAAGTGAACGAGCGACGAGCGGATCAGCATGTGGACTTTGCAGGTATCGTACTTATTGGTATATTATTATTATGCTCAAAGGATAACTTTCAAGAACCGGTAGCTGCACAATCATCGGACCGGTTCGTCTTACCGATCATTTCGCAAATAGGTAATAATCCTTCGAGTCTTGTAGCATCAATAACGACCTGTGTTGACAGCATTCTTGGCGAGATCATACTACCTTAGTCTACCCAATAAAAACTAGTAGTTCGCCCCGCGAACTGAGATCTCGCGCACCGTGGTGATAGCTTATATTTTATAAGTAAGTACACTTGCTTTTGACTACACTATACGTCTAAGTGCTAATTCTGCCGGTTTGTAGCTATTTTATTATGTCTACTGCGCTAGCTTACCTACATGGAAAAGAATGTTATTCGCATGCAATCAATTAGTCTTTTCCAAACCACTACAAGTTGCAACGCTAACGCTATCCATATAGCGCTATCTAGCTTAACTATTTAACTTCCAGTCTAACCTGAACAACGAAAACATCTAAACTGACAAATGGGAGCTCAGGTTACAGATGTTTCATATTTTTACTTTTATCGTCGTAGGTACTTTTCTCAAAAACACTGTAAGTACCTACTTCATTATGACACCTCGCTCAGTATATTTTTACTTTTAACAATATCTTTACACCTACCTATCTCGTAAATCGAGTACGCTCATACGCTAACTAGTAGGTAACTTTCATAGCACAATCTATTGACCTACCTACCAAATTAAACGACGGTTATAAGTTTAATAACAATAATTGGTTCGATAGTTATACGAGCATAAGCATTTCATAAAACATACAACGCCAAATCGCCCAAGTTGTCACAAAAGATCTCAGCCCGGTTTGCTCGCTCGATCAATTATTAACCTAACGAGAAATTAGAATTTTATTTCAGTTCATTTCATTTTCAATTGTCCGAATCGTTAACTACCCTCAAATAGTAATTTTTTTTTCCGATTTATAACACTTTCAAAGCATGAAACACATTGAGGTACATTTCATACCTAGTTTGTTCTTACGAAACAGAAGAAATTTGCGACTACCCCCGGTTTTATAGAATTCGAAACGAATGATGAACCTTGCCGATTTGAACCTTTGAGTAATAAAGATTCTAAATTAAGTTTAGTGGAACGCTCATTTACTGCTTTTTCTTTACATTATTACAATGACAATGCTATTGCAAAAACGTGCGATCTAGTTTGAAATATTTAATCGACGGGTCTCTCCTAAGCCCCTGTCTTGCTTTATGAGTAAGTTCAAAGCCGTTTCATTGACACGCAACAGTGACGAGTGATATTCTACGATAATTGGAGTATTTTATATAGCTTAGTATGGATGCGTTGCTTCAAACCATATCTGATTCATTTCATAGTGAGGCCATCCAAGCTATCCCCCCATTGGAAGGATTTGTTCGACGGGACTGGTCTCTCGGCATGTCTGACAAACATAGGAGGGGGGGGGGGGGAACTCATAACTTCTCAAATTCCAGAAGCATGTCCATCCACAGCAAAATATGGATATTATAGCAGAAACCAACAAAAAAGTATCTACGCGCACCTGAAAGCACCACTGGAACGAATCATTTCACTACAGTGGAAACAACAGTCAACTCCGGCACCAAAATGACAAGACGACTCAAGGGCGTTGGTACCTCAGACAGTCTCAGACAGATCCTTCTGGTAAGACTCAACTTCTGCCATTTTCGTAACACCTCAAAGGCAGCTACACTGTCGAACTTTGCAAGTCAATCGACATCTTCCCAAGAAACATTCGTTCGGGACATTTCCATTACCCAACGAAGTTATACGGGACTTGAAATAGTGGCTAGACGCGATAGGCAACATTACCGATTCATTCGAGCCAAATATCGCATGTCTTGACCACGTAAGCGTCGGACATATGATGGGAAGCCCAACCAGTGCAATACATCAACCACGGCTTGTCAACCTAAAGGAGCTCTATGATGGGTATGAGGTATCATTATACAAAGACATTTCGAGTTATGGTCTACTTTTCTACTGGTCCAGACGAGTAATCCAACAGTCGGTCGTAGCCTACATCAACAAAGAGGGCGGCACCAATTCAAAAGAGCTGTGTACCTAGGGGAAGATCGTCACCATTCGTACGGCAGGCACATTCGTACAGTGCTTATAAAACACAAACGAAAAGACCCGCGGACATTTCTTTTGCATGTGTGCTTAGGTGGCCTAACAGCCAATACGTGAAAGTAGTTTCGTGCCAATCCCATCGGTGAGAGCGAAGTGACAGGCAGCATAGTGTTTTCGCGCACGGTAAGTAATTTTTTCATCAAAGTTTTCGTGAATTTTTACACTATTAATAATATGTTTTCCTACGCAGTTTTTTTCCAGTAACTATAAAACATCCTAAAGATATGTTTTTAATAACAAATTAATCAAGTTTTCATATTGATATTAAAACAGGTTTTATTTAATTATTATGTGGCTAAGGGGCACATTCGTACATAACCAGGTGGGGCACATTCGTACGCATATGACCGACGTGTTTATGTTTATTTTATAGGACCTACCTACATAATATATGGTTTTTACAAAAAAAAATGGTGCAAAATTATAATCCGAAGAAGACACGTAACCAAACGTGGATAAACACTGTCGTCTTCTCAAGTTTTATTGGTTATTAACAGGGTCCTCATCTAAACGGCTACTTGACGATGATATAATCTGCACCAAATAATTCAAAAATTGATTAATCTCTTTTTTAGATTTGATTTGTATTAGCTAGAATTTATGAACGTACAAAATAATTAATTTCAAAAAAGTTTTTGTTGAGTATAATAAAAATAATTTAATATTTGGAGACTAGACAAAAAGTCATTGAATTTTTGTTAACAAGAAGATAAAACTTAAATTTTTGTTGACTTGAAGAAAAGTTATTGATTTTCGGTAATTATGTAAATATTATTTACTGTCAAAATAAAAAAAAAAGTTAATTCTATTTACAGTTTTAATCGCACTGTACGAAGGTACCCCATAGCGTACGAAGGTACCCCCGACACTGTACGAAACTACCCCACACATGGGGCACATTCGTACGAATTCCCGATTGGTGTTTAAATCATCATTGTGCATTGAATATGAGTTATAATCATCTGATTTTTATTTTATTTTAAGCTCAGATATATATACTAGTAGTATATGCAATTAGTTCACTTCCCAATGAAATATTCGAGATAAAAAAAAATAAAACGTAAAAACCGTACGAGGGGTAACGACCTTCCCTACTTATCAATACAAATGGTTACACTAATGGATATCATTCTCATTTGCCTGACAGCCCGGTACTTCTAAGAGCGCTTCAACTCACTTCTACTTTCCTATACAACATGAACGTCACATAACGTGCCGAGTCACCATATTGTGTTTGATGCTGTGTACAGTGAAATACAGTGCTTTCACACATTTTGTTTTCAGAACCTATACACGCGTATTTTGTAGGTGTGCTCTGTCCTCCTTGAATGCAGTAAGGAGTTTCCTTTCGTTCTTTCACCTAACATGACGAGTCAAGCGACACATCACATCTTCCAGGGCTGGGACAAGCCTTGAAGTGGACCTATTTGCACCGAAAACAATCCACGTATGAAATAGGTATATGTCCATGGACCTACAGGCAATTAACCACAACGCTTCCTCCCTGCAGTGGAATTTTAACATAGCCTGGACATGTCCTCCACCGAATCTGACTCCTCAAGTATTATCCTTGTAAGTATTATTTTTCTTACCTGAATACAGCACAGGATTGTGATACTAACTGATAGCTCTGAAGTGGAACAAAATGTTTTTGAAAGCAGACCTAGAATGACGTGCATTATCGAATCCATACCTACTCATATCTCAAAACTCAAATTCATTTATTCAATAAGATCACTTTGTGTACCACTTTGAATCGTTTTTAAGAGCTAGGTGATTCTACTGCTGTTCCTTTGCAACCAATCTACCATATCCCGAACCTTCCACAAGTGCTGGTGGACACTCTATCAGCGAAATACTCACAGCAGATCTAGGACATACCCACACCTGCAGGAATGGCTGATTTCTGATGAAAATTTTCAGTTTAAGAGTTATAGGTATGTACTTACCTATTTGCATGCCGGAAATGGACTAAATGGTGCGTTTCAAATTCTGTAAACCATAAAGATCCAGTTCAAGTAAGTAGCTCGTTTTCTAGCCAACTTACTTAACGAAAAGAAACTGAAAGTCTGTATCTATAAAGCAACTAGGTAATTCATATTATTATCTATTGTATGCTAACTAATACTTCAAAGTCAGATCTGTGCCTATTCTAACCTTTTTTATTTAAATGACATAATTTTGAATCTAATTGCAGTCTTCAAACAAAAGGTTGCTCAAAAATGTTGCTACAGTTGCTGAATATTAATCTACCACTGCTTCTCCAACATAATAATGTCAAATACCTATCCAGTTTCAAGCCGAACAGCTATTATTCTACCTTTATTCTACTTTGCTCACTTCAGGCTTGTTAATCAAAGACTTCAGGACGCCGTGTACAGTCGCCTGCTTATCTTATAGACTAATATACTACTTAACTGTAAACATATTCAACTATTAACAGTTACTTTTATGGATTTCGACATTCGCTTATAGTTAAATCCTTTTTTAAATTACGTAGGTACCTACCTAAATCTTCTTTGGTTTTTGGTACACTGGTTTTACTGCAATGTCATGATTCTAACAAGTATATTGTGTCTACAGTATAATGTACATGATCTTATTCTTAACCCTGAATGTTTTATAGATGAAGGTGATTCCATAGTATTGTGGCCAAAAATTTAGTTCTAAGACGGACAATGCAAACTATAGAAACTCTGTTTGGAGGCTCAACAACCGGAATCTGGACTGCGTGTAGTACTACCTACATTAGGAGACTGCTGGGAATATCAGGTGATCGTCGTGAGAGATGTAAGTCCCAAGAACTATTTATTACGTCCATCCATATCTACCATATGGATACTTACCAATGTAAACGCTACACCTAGCTCCGTACGTTCTGCTGTTGCATATCTGAAATGGATTGAATGTTTTCCAATTGAGAGTATCTAAGAAATTAATTCACGAAACAAATTAACGTGACAACACATTTTAAATACATAAGCTATAAGTTTTGTTAATTCTATCAAAAGTTAAACTTTTATTTTCATGTCTAAAAACTTTTATTTTACCTTTTGGTGCCCCCAGGCTTACCTACCTATAGGTATGTTACATACATTTTTGGATAATCTGAATGATTTAACACATATCGGTAAGTACCTATCTACTATTGAATCTAGCTAAACACATTATAGCATCATCAATTTTACAAATGGATTACCAGGAGATAACAAACACATCACTCAAGATGGATTCCGGATATACAAACGGATCAATAATAGAGAGTTTTACCTAAAAATAAAACTTACCTATTATTTCTCCTAGTATATCCGGAATCCAGGTAATCCCTACCTGGTACATCATGAGTATAATGAGGAACAACCGCTCGACCAAGCGATTATATAGCCTGCCTCACACCGACAAAACCCGAAACGAACACAGCCGAGGCAGGGTCATGAGCCGAAAGGAAGTTGCTAGGGCGCAAAACGCGAGTAAAGATGGGTGCTTCTACTCAAGATGGATTCCGGATATACTAGGAGAAATAATAGGTAAGTTTTATTTTTAGGTAAAACTCTCTATTATTATTTTGTAAATTTTTTCTTAACACTACATAGTAGGTATAGGTATTGTATAATAAACAAAGTTGCTTCCCGCTGTCTGTCCCTATGTAAAAAAAAAAACATCATCAAAATCCGTTGCGTAGTTTTAAAGATTTAAGCAATGCTTAGATCTTTAAAACTACGCAACAGATTTTGATGCGGATTTTTTAATAGATAGAGTGATTCAACAGGAAGGTTTATATGTATAATACATGCATAATATAGTACCTAGAGAAACACTGATAAATCTTAGGTTTCTGTGATGTGTGATGTGACCAGTGCGTCTCGTTCTCGTTCTCGAAATCTCGTTCAAACTCACGTTTCTCAACAAATCACTGCATAAACAATCGAGCCACTTTTTGAGTCTGATTACACTACACACTGGGAATATGGAATACAGCGGCCTTTCGCAAATTTGTACAACCTGGTACAACACAAGTTAACACAACACATAAAATACATCGTAGGTACTGAAGGTACAAACCGTTTGCAGCTAATAAGGAACAGAAATAGGCGGGGAAAATCAACAAACTAAATACACAATGATCGTTAGACATTAGACCGCAGAGCACAGACTACCCACATCCACAGAGATACCTACCCTCAAAGATCTCAATCATTCATTGACATTGACATTGTCATCAAAATAGCAACTCATTCGGAATCGGAAGAGTTGAGGAGCGGAGAACGAAATGTCATACATCGTTTTCCAATGTAGTAGAGGATGGAGGGACCATGTCTCCCAGCAGCAAATGAAGTATCCAGGGGGTTTGTAAAAGTCTTCAAGCGATTGTAGAACTTATTAGAAAATTTGTAAAACCTCTAGAAAAAAAGTTATAGCACATTTTGTATGGTCCCTCAGTTCTCTCATTGAATTTTCCAGATCTCGGAAAATATATTGAAACTGAAGATAACGTGACTACAGACCTTTTGTAAAAAGTTTCCCACGACGAATTAACTGAAAACCAGGTCACGAAGTCATTTCTACAAAAAGATATAACGTAAAAACTGTGGTCCCTCAATCCTCCAAAGCATTTTTGTAAATATCTCTCATTTAAATCAAAATAACCAGCTCTCTACCATTGTAAAAGTTTGTAAAAGTGCTATAGACATTTGTAAAAATAAAAAGAAGCAATAATACTGTCACGATTCCGAGATAAACGCGGTTTTGTATGGTCCCTCAATCCTCACTTTAAACAATTGGGAATAACTTTTTGTAAAAAAGAGTAATAGAAAAATAAACCTACTCACCTTTTAGTAAATTTTTTTTACAAACGGATAGCAAAGTTACATTTGGGATCAACGATATATTTGCTGAGTTATTCAATAAAAACTAATCCTATGATAGTAGTGTGACCACACATTTAAACAATTAAGGAAAAGTACAATGTACGTTAGTATGTACCATGGACCTATTGAAGATATAGACTACCAGTTAGCGTGCCCCCAAAAGGGACATAAAATTAAGTGTATTAATGTTTCGTAGTAGGTACCTATATTGTGTAGTAATCGGTAACTATGAAGTAACTTAACTAGGGTATAATAACCATTGACTCTATTAATCCTTATTCTAAACTATTAAATTCTAATATTCAATTAATCACCTTATTGTATCTATTACCTATTGTCAATAATTGAACAACATTATTGCAGTGACGTTTGCATGTGTAATTGAGGTGCCACACAGTTTACGTTTAAGTACCAAGGTATTTGTATTTTATTTTATTTTATTTGAATGTACTAGTGCACACCTTGATGCAACTATTAAATAAATAGATACTTAAATAATATGAACTTCATAAATATAAATAAATGGTACCTAATGCCATGTTTATTTGTATTTCAGGTTTATCAGTAACCTGAGTGAGTATTGATATTTCCTTCACATGCTCTCAACATCTACATACATTGTTTTCCTATATTACTAACCTACTAATGTCGAGGACAGAGCACGAGTATAAATAATGATTTAACGAATTTACCTGTACGTGAAGTTCTATCATAATTATACGATGGGCTCCGTCCGAAGACATTAGTAGGGTAACACCCACCCTCCCTGTTAACCCAAGCCGTTGCGGAAATATCCTCTAAACGTAATGATGAGCAAATGGCTGAGCTCAAACAGGAAACATGGGCTGAGTGGGGATAATCGGAAACTTTGAAAAAATAAAAGACTGTATTAATAAACATTTTATTTTATTCTATTTTATTTTCTAAACTAAAGTGCTGAAGTGGAATCACTTACGCGATACTACATTGTGTTCATATATTACTAACCTACTAAGGTAAGTTCGTTTAATCATTAATTTTCTTTTAGACATATTGTATGGAATGGACCCAAGTAGTCTGAATAAATAAAAATATTATTATTAATATGTACAAAGTACTTACCTACCTACTTAGTAAAACAAAAACATTGTAGGTAGGTACGTACCTTTGAAGAAATAGATGTCTAGAACGAGTCTTTCGCTACAATCGCAATAAGAACAACAGGCCAGGTTTGAAACGCTAGTGTGCGTATTACGCACACAAGTATGCGAATCGTCTATTGTCTATACAGGTGCGCTGCGTCACCTGTCAACATTGTCGTCCATTTTTAGGGTTCCGTACCTTAAAAGGTAAAAAAAGAAACCCTTATAAGATCACTTTCTTGTCCGTCTGTCCGTCTGTCCGTCTGTCCGTCTGTCTGTCCGTCTGTCCGTCTGTCACCATCGATTATCTCAGGAATGGGTAGAGCTAGCAAGTTGAAATTTATACCATATACTAAGGTCTATAGTCCCTACTGTGAGTATAAAAATCAAGGTCCTGAGTCAACACTATAAAAAGATATAGGCAAATTTAGGTTTTCGTGAAAACTTGTGAGTACCAAAACTTACCTTAATTATCAACTTTTTTTTATTTTTCGGAATTTTTCCTTTACTTGTGCTGGAAGACCTTGCTTGTAACCAAAATTGACAATTCTAGGTCAACCGGAAGTACCCTAGAGGTTTTGGGTCGAAAACCTAAATGGTAGTTCCCGTTGACCTAGAATAACGAAATTTGGCAAAAAGCAAGGTCTTATAGCACATATAAAGGAAAAATTCCAAAAAGTTAAAAAAGTTGAAAATTAAAGGGTGTTCCCATACATACATAGATGACGCCAATTAAAATTGTCCTCCGAGTTGTATGGGCGCTCATACAATTAAGCGGACTAGCTTAAGGGTGTTGCCACATTATCACGTCTCTACCCCGTCGCATAGCATGACCGTAGCAACACCGTCCCGGCAAAAATGATATTCTTTGTATTGAAATGTACCGGACGCCCCACACCACACCGTTCCTACACCGTCGCGTGCCCTGCCCGTGCCATGGCCGTCTTGTCAATCTCCGGCCGCCATGATTATTTTGCTGACAATCAATGACAAGCCCCGCCCATCTGTCAATCCATGTAACCATCATATTAGTAGCGTAGCCAGGTCAGCCCCTGGGGGCAGCTTTTCAGCCTTTTTCTATAAACTAGTAGTTCGCCCCGAACTGAGATCTCGCGCACCGTAGATGGCCAACATTTGGACTTTCTTCTGACTACCCCTATAATTTCAAGTGCCGGGTATGCCTATTGCTCTTCATGGTAAAAAATACTAGCATGCATGCAATACATAATGTCGTGTCTAATTTTTCATTTATTTCATATTTATGAATTCTCGTCGTATTTTTAAAAGTATACGTCCTAGAATAAAAATAATAACTATTTTAGAATGTACAAATAAAGACCTTTCATTTGACACCGCACTCAATATATTTGTTTACTTAACTTTTTTTACCCCAATTATTTTCATTTTTTATCAAAATTTTTTTTATCATGAAAATAAATCAAGTAGCATCTAAAATCATTGCAAACCAAACCGCAACGATGCCACTCTCTTTTTAAGACCGACCAGTCAATGAGCTACGAAGACATCGAAACTCTATGAAACGGGAGCTCTTGCAGCTCTGGTTTCGTAGTTTTTGGTCTTTGGTCGTATTTCAAAAACTATACATCCTAGATTAAAAATAAAAACCATTTTGGAATGTACAAAATAAGCCCTTTCGTATGACACCCCACTCAATATATTTGTGTAACTTTCATAATTTTTTACCCCCTTGGCAACCCAATATCTTCACAACCCCTTCATCGATTAAGCTCATATGCTCCACCGTAAATTTCCTTACCACAACCTATTGACCTACCAAGTTTCATGTAGATTGGATGAACGGTTCGACAGTTATGCTCGAACAACAATTCGTGAAACATACAAACATACAAACATACAAAGCAAAATCGCCCAACTTACCACTAAGATCTTCGCTCGCTTCGCTCGCTCGATCGATAAATAATGCTGGATATTTCACAGCATCATCTAGCTCCAAGGTAAATAGACCTTGTATGGAAACTATATGACTGATAAACTACTTGTAGGTACCTATCCTTTTTTTTGTAAATACATAATATTACATAGAAAAACACCCAGACCCGATACATATATTTGCAGATCATACAAACACTTGCGTCGCAGTGGGAATCGAACCCGCAACTTTCTGTGTTTTAGCTGGACCTTCGCACACTACGCCACCGAGTTGGTTCGTATTGTTGGTACTGGATGTTGATTTATGTACACGGGATTTTATCGCGTAATTTACCTTATTTATCACGACGCGACGATTTGGCTGTTACAATAGCCGTGGTTGCGGGCCTCCTTGGTTTTGATCTTGGATTTCGATCCTGGATTTCGATCCTGGATTTCGATCCTGGATTTCAATCCTTGATTCTTGAATTTTGAACCTTGAATCTGAAATCTTGAACCTTGAATCTTTGAAGTGACAGCTGTCAAACTTCAAATAGCCATATCTCGGGAACTACTCGTCCTAGACTCCCCGTTCTCAGTTCAAATGAAAGCTATGACCAAGATCTTCATTTGAAGTGACAGCTGTCAAACTTCAAAGCACCATATCTCGGAAACTATTCGTCCTAGACTCCCCGTTCTCAGTTCAAACGAAAGCTATTGTAGACATCTTCATTTAAAGTGACAGCTGTCAAACTTCAATCAGCCATATCTCGAAATCTACTCATCCTAGACTCTTCCTTTTTAGCTCAAATGAAAGCTATGACTAAGATCTAAATTTTCAATAACAGCTGTCAAAATGACATCTGTCATCTGAAATGTAGATCTTGGTCATAACTTTCATTTGAACTGAGAATGAGGAGTCTAGGACGAGTAGTTTCCGAGATATGACCGTTTTAAGCTTTGAACTGACAGCTGTCAAACTTAAAACGGTCATATCTCGGAAACTACTCGTCCTAGACTCCCCGTTCTCAGTTCAAATGAAAGCTATGACCAAGATCTACATTTCAGATGACAGATGTCATTTTGACAGCTGTCACTTAAAACGAAGATCTTGGTCATAGCTTTCATTTGAACTGAGAACGGGGAGTCTAGGACGAGTAGTTTCCGAGATATGACCGTTTTAAGCTTTGAACTGACAGCTGTCAAACTTAAAACGGTCATATCTCGGAAACTACTCGTCCTAGACTCCCCGTTCTCAGTTCAAATGAAAGCTATGACCAAGATCTACATTTCAGATGACAGATGTCATTTTGACAGCTGTCACTTAAAACGAACTGAGAACGGGGAGTCTAGGACGAGTAAAGCTGGAAACAAACTATCGGACGCATCCATAAATCGCGGCTGTTAGCCGCGACTGATAAGTGTGCACACCGTCCGAACACCCAGCGGGCCAGATTGCCTTCGGACGTCTGAAGGTCCAAGGACGCGTCCGCGACTTTCGTCCGATAAAGCTATTTACATTTCAGATGACAGATGTCATTTTGACAGCTGTCACTTAAAACGAAGATCTTGGTCATAGCTTTCATTTGAACTGAGAACGGGGAGTCTAGGACGAGTAGTTTCCGAGATATGGCCGTTTTAAGTTTGACAGCTGTCAGTTCAAATGAAGATCTTGGTCATAGCTTTCATTTGAACTGAGAACGGGGAGTCTAGGACGAGTAAAGCTGGAAACAAACTATCGGACGCATCCATAAATCGCGGCTGTTAGCCGCGACTGATAAGTGTGCACACCGTCCGAACACCCAGCGGGCCAGATTGCCTTCGGACGTCTGAAGGTCCAAGGACGCGTCCGCGACTTTCGTCAGATAAAGTGCACAGTTCTATGTTCGTTCTATATCCAGATACCTATTCTGTCGCGGCTGTCAGCCGCGTCCGTCAGCCGCGTCCGATAATTTGTTCCCACCTTAATTCATGAGATATGGCGGTTTGAAGTTTGACAGCTGTCACTTCAAAGATTCAAGATTCAAAATTTCAGATTCAAGATTCAAAAATCAAGGATTGAAATCAAGGATCGAAATTAAGGATCAAAATCAAGATCGAAATCCAGGATCGTAACCAATGATCGAAATCAAGGATCGAATTCAAGGATCGAAACCAAGGATCGAAATCAAGCGCTGATTTTGTCGAGCGCGATAAGGTAAAAATATCCTGAAATTTCAATAACTTAGGCACACTACTAATCCAACAACGAGTGTGAAAGAGACAAAGCTACCAAGAAAGCCTTTCAACAAGACCAACAATCCTTATAACCAAGATTAAATTATAATAGATCGTTGTGTAGTCGTGATAAGGTTCAAAGTCCCTTTTACATTAAAGTCGACTTAACCATCCTGTTTGTGTATAAAATCCTTGGATTCAACACTTTTTTATTTGCTCACGCTCTCACATGGGTAAAATCAAAGAATAATTATGGCAACCCTCCTAAACCATGTTAGGATAAAATTACAAAGTTTGATTTTCTTGTTTTCTTAGCTTAAAGTTATTTATAGTTTACTTACCGATGCTATGTAACTTCCTTATTTATTTTTAGTCGTCCTTTGTAATTCCTGCACACTTTGATGGCACAAATCGCCATTTTTGTTTGCCGCCAAATTCATGTTTACAGTACAACGACCTTAGCGCGACTGAATGAGCGAAACGAACGAGAAATGGCCGAAAAGAAAACTTGAATAACTTCGTCATTTATTGATGGATTTTAATAGGCAATATGCGTCTGATTCAAAAGCGGGTTAAATGTATTTTATTATGAACATTGTTGCTTTAGAGGTATGTGTGTGTAATTATTTTTTAATATTAAACCATTTTCGATTAGAAAATAAATTTTAAAAATTGCAAAAAATAGTAGGAATTTCAAAATACTTGAAAAGGATGTGAAAGGATGTGACGTCACGAGTTCATAAGAAAAGTCAAGGACGAGTCAGATATGACGATCCATAGATAAGTTTTTTTTTTAATTTTCACAATTCCTATACTCGAACTTATGGTTGTCACAGATTACTGTTGTACTTAGTATCAATTTGACGTCACACGTCAAAGTTCACAAATTGTTACTACAACAGTAATCTGTGACAACAATAATAATCGTGTTTCAGATGCGTGAAAATGTTGGTAAATTTCAAAAATTATTTTTGTTATAAAATTTTAGTATTTCGGCGCTGGAATTTTTATGACGGTTATTTGACGATATAACCTATCGTATAAAATCATAAAAAAAAATTGTGGGAGTTCCCTATTATTTAAAAAACAGAATGCTCAGAATGCTAAAGAGTATACGCCCTCATACTTAGAAACCCAATATTTCGTTTACTGATTGATCCTCATTGGTCCTTTTGGTCATCAGGTCAGGATCTGATGATGGGATCTTGGAGAAATCGAGGTAACTCTTAAAATTTTATAGGCTCACTTGAAGCGATTAGGGTATTTTTTAAAAGGTTATCGGTGACAATGCAATATTATGGTAACATTGAGCTGATCTGATGATGGAGTCAGGAGCTGTTCAACAGAACTCCTCAGTAAATAGGCCGATTGAGTTGAAACTCGGCACGTCTGTCAAGTTTTAACTAGAATGTAATAATATGGTCACAACGAGCTGATCTGGGGATGGAGTCAGGAGCTGTTCAACAGAACTCCTCAGTAAATAGTCTGATTGAGTTGAAACTTGGAACTCAGCATGTCGGTCAAGTTCCGACTATAATGTAATAATATGGTGACAGCTAGCTGATCTGATGATGGAGTCAGGACCTGTCCAATGGAACTTCTCAGAGAATAACAGTGGAACATCCATGTTTGGGCTAATTTTAATTAGCTCACCCTTAGCCTTACCCAATACAGTTTGTATTGAAGTCGGTTTTTTAAAATTTTTAATTTAGCCACTTGTACTGCCTGCATTGCATCAAACTGTCAACTTCACTCAGTGATTGACAACGACAATGACTACAGACCAGACAGACCGACATAATCATTGTCAATGTCAAATCAAATTGTCATGTCGATTCGATGTCATATCATATTGCATGCATGCATTGCGGCATAAACACCGTTGCGGTATTAATTTAGTTTTTCGGTTGTTTGTTCTTTTGCTAATACTTTCGTCGATGGAGCAAGTTCAGTAACGTAGAAGAGCTAAGAAAAGCTACCTTTGGGCTTCAGGAATACTTGACAGGCATGTGCTGCATCTATGTAAAATCGATGAATTAATCACAGATCGGTCGCTCGTCAACATGATGAAAATATCGGGATGTAAAATTGTACTCCTGAGATTATTTATTTAAAGAATACCTTGAATCGACGAGAAGATTAACTAAAGTTTGTTATTATGGATGAAGAAGATGAGTATGTTGACTCGTCCTGGGCATACTTGACGCTATGTGCCGAACCAACTTTATATGAAGGCCTTAAGTTCGCAAGAGATTTGATTATTGCGAATGTGTTGCTTCGTGCCATAATACAATTTGTACCTCTACCCCATAATGTACGTCACAGCCTAAGTCTAGTTATAGGAAGCTTTTTGTTGTACTACAACATTGGACCACCATTTTTATGGACTATAGGGCTCAGTACAGCAGCATACATGCTCATCATATTGTTGTCATTTGTGACTAAAAAATGGAGAGGATTGCTGGTAACTCTTTCTGTAATATCATTTTTATTGCTCAGTGAAGTTTATGTACTGAATCCTAAAATGTGGCAGCAAATAAGAGGAGTTCAAATGATAGCAGCTATGAAAATAATCTCTGTAGCAATTGAATTGGATAGGAATTTGTTCAAACGAATGCTGAATCCTGTTGAGTTTGGAGGCTACATACTGTGTCCTGCCAACTGTATTCTAGGCCCATGGATATCATTTCATGCATATAACCAATATCTTGAAGTGAAGTTTTTGACAAAGAGGTGGCTAAAAATAATTGCTGTCAATCTTTTCATTGCTATGTTCTTTTTAGAGTTATCTAACTGTGTTGTGCCCTGGTATATAGATGATGATATGACAAAATGGTTATTAGCATACAGAGATGCACAGTCATTTAGAATGTCTCATTATTTTGTATCCAGCATGTCTATAGTTTCAATGGTATCTGCTGGTTTTGGTTTGACAAATGACTGCCACTGTGAACTCCATGTTACCAAGCCATATTTTATTGAAATGCCCCGATCTTTAGTACAAGTTGTTATTTATTGGAACATGCCCATGCATCAATGGTTGAAAAATTATGTGTTCAAAGCCTGTCAACCATATGGCCAATTTACAGCTATTTTTGTGACTTATGTTATTTCATCATTACTACATGGTTTCAATTTTCAATTCTCAGCAGTGCTTCTCAGTGTAGGTACATTCTCCTATGTGGAATATAATCTGCGCCACAAAGTGGCATCTGCTATAGAAGTGTGTTGTTTAGCCAATCCCTGTTCAAAGCAGTGTGAACATAAATATAAGAAAAATAGCTTCCTGGCAGTCTTTGTTAATGCAATATTTTCTTTGATAACATTGACACATCTTGCTTATCTAGGAGTAATGTTTGAGGCCTCATTTGCTATTCAAGAATCTGGGTATTCATATTTCCACACTATAAGCAAATGGGAGAATCTTAATTATTTTAGTCACTGTTTAACCGCTTTTATGTATGTTATTTATTTAATGATGTGATAAACTTTGCCATTCCTATTTTCACGAATCTCATGATTATTATTAGGATCTCTTGAAGTATTATTTTATTAATCTTGTACTTAATGTAAAAAACAATCAATTTTTTTAATAGTTTTATTTAGTTTAATCTTTATTTAAACTACAAATAGGTAATTAGCTTATGACTTACACATAACAATAAAGCACAAAACCTAATGGACTTACTAAATGATAACTTTTTATATTTAACTATGTACCTACTAACACATTTCTTAGATATAACACTACAAGCAGACTGCACACCATAGCACAACTAATCAAGGATGTTGAGTATTTGTGGTGTCTGCTTGTATCATAACTTACAACCACACTAATTCTCTATTATTAATCTTAAAAAACTTTGTAGCTTTAGAACCTGTAGATTTAACATTTACTTGATAATTCCCTTTACTATTATCTAACAGTTGTATTTGGTAGTTTATTTCTACAGGTATACTAGTAGCATCTTTAGTTGTACAAAAATATTCTGGTCTTGTATACAAACTTACTGTTTTGTACTCCTTAGTGATTTTTTGAATTATGTTTATTAAATTTTTGATGTATAAATCCATTCTTGTTATTTTAAATCCTTGTTCTGACCAGTAGAAAGCTGTTAAAGTGTTGAAAATTAGAAGTGATATATTTGAGTATTCCATCAAAATGTTTTCTAAATTGTGTATTGTAGTATAGAATTGAGTAGCATCGTAGATGTCAACAACATAAAAGTTTGCCATAGTTTCTTTCAATGATACTTCCAATGCAGAATTGTCAGTACAAAGATTTCTGCTTTGCATGTAAGAACATATTTTCTTCTTTGTTACAGCAAATAAATCTTCATAGTTAACATTTCCATCTGTGTTGAAAATAAGCACACTAGCTGGAACATTATTCAATCTAGTCTGGATAAGTGCCTCTGAGATAATATCAATGAGTAAATGCGAAACATAACAGCCATCACTTGAAATTTCTATTATTTCACCGCAGTATGGTCCAGCTTGAAATAATTCGGGATAAAAATTTAATAAATCCGGTTTCTTTGTTAATCTTGCAAGAAGTTGCGCTCCTGATTCTATTTTGAATTTCGCGGCAGACATCTTGTAGTTTGTTGTACAATGAACACAAGAATATGTTTTTATAAAATTTTGCTTTGTTTGAGCTTAAACATATATTTTAGTTAAGTCTTTAGTTTGAGCATGACGATGACGAATTGATTATTCGTTTTCGTTTCGTTTGTTTGTATTGTACCTACTATTTCCCCGCTTTTTCTGAAATTCCATCGGGGTCCGCCCCGCCGCACAGTGGACGGAATTTCGAGCCTGCCTTTCATAGGATTTTTGAAAAATAAAATCCTTTTTTTTGATGTTTAAAGTATACAGTTTGGTTGTAAATGTCATAAAATGTAATAATCTAGTAGTCCCGTGGTTTTATTTTGTATATACACCGTAAAATATGAGTTTGTACATTTAAAATGTATGGAAATGGAATTGGTTTCCCCCATAACTTATTCTGGTCTTGCATTGTAAAGCTGAAACTTTCAGGTATTGTTGCCGAGCCTCTAAGGAAGCCATACAATCTTTGACCTTGATCCAGAGTTGTCCGTCAAAAGAGATATGAATTAATTAAAAAAGTACGTTTGGCCTATATTGTTATACGAGGTAAAGTATCGCAAATAATGAGATTAAAATTTTATTTTTGTCTAGTTTTGTTACCTGATAGATAATGAGTAACTCTGAATAACTTTTGACCTTTACCAAGAACGTCCTTATTCATAACCTTCGAATTTATTGAAAATAAGTATTTTGAAAATATAGTCATGTTAATAATAGTTTTAACAAAGCTGGAATTGTCAGGTATTGTTACCGAGCCCATAAGGAAGCCATATAAACTTTGAACTTGATCCAGAGGGTCCTGTTTAGGAGATATGAATTAGTTAAAAATGCACGTTTGGCCGATATTTGTCATAGGTACGAGGTAAAGTATCGCAAATAATAAGATTAAAATTTTATTTTTGTCTAGTTTTGTTACCTGATGGATAATTAATGACTCTAAATAACTTTTGACCTTTACCAAAAACGTCCCTATTCAAAAAGTATGATTTTATTCAAAATAAGTACCGATTTTGAAAATATAGTCATGTTAATAATAGTTTTAACAAAGCTGGGATTGTCAGGTATTGTTACCGAGCCCATAAGGAAGCCATTATGTATAACATTTGAACTTGATCCAGATTGGTCAAAGATATGAATTGATTAAAAATGCATGTTTGGCCGATATTTGTCATAGGTACGAGGTAAAGTATCGCAAATAATAAAATTATTTTTTTAATTTTTGCCTAGTTTTGTTACCTGATGGATTAGGAATGACTCTAAATAACTTTTGACCTTTACCAAAAACATTCCTATTCAGAACGTAAGAATTTAATGAAAATAAATATTTTGAAAATATAGTCTTATTAATAATAGTTTCATCAAAACATGAACATTGAATTGAATGACTATGAAGTCTTCAATTACCTACCTACCTATTTTTATAGTTTGACGGGCTAGTCACTGCCTGTCCTCAATGTCCATTGTTCTTCCACAGATGTGGCCAAATATTTTAGTTTTGCTAATTAGGTTCTTTGTTTGTCGGAAAATGGGTACCTAGGTACCTACCTGAGAGCAGTTAGCGAATTTCAGGAGGACTTATCATGATAATTAGGAAACTATCTACATTAACAATAAAATTTGCAGAACAAATGGTACTTACCTGATCTCAGATAGTTAGGTAAATACCCATTTTATGACAAACAAAGAACCTTATTAGCAAAACCAAAATATTTGGTCACACTTGTGGAAGAACAATATAATTATTGATAATGAGGACTGGTAGTGAGTGACTAACCTGTCAAATTAGAATAATTTAGATAGGTACCGTGCCTACAAAAACAATAAAATTCGCAGAATAAAATGGTAACTGCTCTCAGGTGGTACCTAGGTACCCATTTTCCGACAAACAAATAACCTAATTAGCAATACTAAAATATTTGGCCACATATGTGGAAGAACAATGGACATTGAGTACAGGCAGTGACTAGCCTGTCAAACTATAAAAATAGGTAGGTAGGTAATTGAAGACTTCATAGTGATTCAATTATTATTAATAAGACTTTATTTTCAAAATATTTATTTTCAATAAAATTCTTATGTTCTGAATAGGGACGTTTTTGGTAAAGGTCAAAAGTTATTTAGAGTCATTCCTTATCCATCAGGTAACAAAACTAGGCAAAAATTAAAAATTAAATCTTATTATTTGCGATACTTTACCTCGTACCTATGACTAATATCGGCCAAACATGCATTTTTAATCAATTGATATCTTTGACCAATCTGGATCAAGTTCAAATGTCATACATAATGGCTTCCTAATGGGCTCGGTAACAATACCTGACAATTCCAGCTTTGTTAAAACTATTATTAACATGACTATATTTTCAAAATAGGAACTTATTTTCAATAAATTCTTACATTCTGAATAGGGACGTTTTTGGTAAAGGTCAAAAGTTATTTAGAGTCATTAATTATCCATCAGGTAACAAAACTAGACAAAAATAAAATTTTAATCTCATTATTTGCGGTACTTTACCTCGTACCTATGACAAATATCGGCCAAACGTGCATTTTTAACTAATTCATATCTCCTAAACAGGACCCTCTGGATCAAGTTCAAAGTTTATATGGCTTCCTTATGGGCTCGGTAACAATACCTGACAATTCCAGCTTTGTTAAAACTATTATTAACATGACTATATTTTCAAAATACTTATTTTCAATAAATTCAATGGTTATGAATAAGGACGTTCTTGGTAAAGGTCAAAAGTTATTTAGAGTCATTCATTATCTATCAGGTAACAAAACTAGACAAAAATAAAATTTTAATCTCATTATTTGCGATACTTTACCTCGTATAACAATATAGGCCAAACGTACTTTTTTAATTAATTCATATCTCTTTTGACGGACAACTCTGGATCAAGGTCAAAGGTTGTATGGCTTCCTTAGAGGCTCGGCAACAATACCTGAAAGTTCCAGCTTTACAATGCAAGACCAGAATAAGTTATGGGGGAAACCAATTTCATTTCCATACATTTTAAATGTACAAACTCATATTTTACGGTGTTTATACAAAATAAAACCACGGGACTACTAGATTATTACATTTTATGACATTTACAACCAAACTGTATACTTAAAACATAAAAAAAAAAGGATTTTATTTTTCAAAAATCCTATGAAAGGCAGGCTCGAATTTCCGTCCACTGTGCGCCGCCGCGGGAACAGTCAACACAACAAACAAGCGATGGTATTTGACGTTTGTTTGATTTGAGTTTGATTCAGTCTCTGAACGCACTTAATTCATTCAACACAAGGCGACCAATGAGATTCGAGCTTAATTTAAAGGCGCTAACTCATATTGGGCCAGCCAGCCTAGGCCAGCTTAGGCGAGTGCGAGCGAGAAGGCGAATCGATTCAAGGCGAGAGCGATAGAGAGGCAAAGCGACCCTGGCCCAACATGTGGTTGGGCCTTAAGAATCGTCCATTCACTCAATCGCTTTTCTATGCGCATGTACAGGAAGACCGTATCGATCGGTTCTTTCCTTCACTCGATTAGTAGTTATGGCTTCCTCTTATTCATATCCTGAATTATTTTTGGCGGGTTTTATATTTACCTTGCCTTTTCTTTACGAAAAGAGCAATGTTTTTAGATATTATTTTAAGTTTTTCCTTTACTATGCATATGTTTTGATAACTTGTACTATATTATTACCTGTTGTTTTAATTTATCCCAGAGATGTAACAAATCTAATGTAAGTATATTATTGATTTTATTTCTTTATTGTGTGATGGATGAGCCAAAAAATTAATACCTATACTAAAGCCGATTAACTATATTTTTCTGCGGCAGAGTTGCTTCCAGATTTTGTAGATATGCATCGCATATAGTGGGTATTGAATGGGAATTGCGTGGGCTGGAAAACTGGGATAATGAGCAGTGCTACATTGTGATATCAAACCATCAGAGCTCGTTAGATATATTAGGTAAGCATTATTTTTATTCTATAGGCATAATATGTGACTATTTGTATTGAGTACGAAATTACAAGTACCTAGGTACTTACCTATATAAATATTAAATTTAATTATGTATTGTGTATACTTACTAATTTTGTCCATGATTCGTCACCTGATCAGTGTACTTTCAAAATTCTCTCACATCTAAGTAGATAGGTTGATTGGTTTTGACGTTAATTATGTTACCTTATATTTTATTTTAATTTCTAGGCATGTTCGAGATGTGGCCACGTATGAAGCGATGTACTGTAGTGGCAAAGAGGCCTTTGATGTTTACTGGAGCATTTGGATTTGGAGCGTGGCTTTCAGGGCTTGTATTCATAGACAGGCTAAAAACAGAAAGAGCACGGAGGCTAATGAGAGAAGCAACTGACAGAGTCATCCGGGAGAAGGTATCAAAATCAACCAATTTGATTTTATTCATAGTACTTTAGTATTAAATTAATAGGTTTGTGTTATTTACAAAAAAATATTATTTCCCAGACTAAACTATGGGTGTTTCCTGAAGGAGCAAGATTCAATAAAGGCAGCATACAAGAATTTAAAAAGGGGGCCTTTTACTCGGCTATTGATGCACAGATTCCGATTATGCCGGTTGTTTTTAGCCAGTACTATTTCCTTGACAGTGAAACTAAAACTTTTGAACCAGGTAAGCTTTCTAAACCCTAAGGATTTATTAGTAGGAAGTAGGTACCTTTATTTAGGTACCTACCTATTTACAGTATAATCTCTAGAAAATACAATGAAGGATAAATCTGAATTTGTGTTTTAGGAAAAGTTGTAATAACTACATTGCCTCCAATCCCTACCAAAGGAATGACACGGGATGATTTAGAAACACTATCAGAGATGGCCCGCAAAGAAATGATTGAAGTATTTAATGATAGCTCAAAGGATTTGGTAATGCAGAAAAAAATTGCTATATAGTTTTTGCTGTGTCAAAATAAATCCTAGGCGTAGCTGATCATTTTTCATTATCAGAAAACCTTCGCCTCATGCAAATGGTCAAAAAAACATTCCAAATATTGCCATAAATCTAGAATCTCAATTTGTATCTTTTTAAAATAAAACGAGCTACTTAGGTTGTAAATAAGGCTTGCTAAAAGTTAAAAAAAATTAGGTATTAGTGCAATTGCTCAGCCATAACGTATATTTTTAGCACAATATCCTATAAATTCACCAATGATGTTTGAAATCTAGTCATATTTTATGTACTATGTACCTATTGCAGTTTGAATTGCACTTTACTTAAGTACCTTACCTACCTAAGCATTCACACAAAGCGCCTAGTCACTAAATTATTTTATAAAGCTTCCATTTAATATACAATACTTTTAGGTCATAGAAAAATGTAAGTCAAGTATTATTATTACTTTAATTTTTATCTGCTTTAGTTTGTTAATGTTATTTTTTAAGCCAGATATTATATTTATTTATTTATCATTGTTATGTTTTAAAGTTGTTGAATAAAGATACCATAGTTATAACAGATACTTCATTTAATTTGATATTAATCAATCTTCCATTAGAACAAAATGTAATCATTTAAAATATCAACACAAACTTATTCACTGAGCCATGCTACTCACAGCACTGGTACATAAACCCAATGTATGCTGTGGGTAAGTCTATGATTATCATTATCTTATATCATCTTTCTTCTATACCAATATATAAAGTTTAAGCGTTTGTTTGTTTGAACGCGCTTATCTCAGGAACTACCAGTCAGATTAGAAAAATTGTTTCTGCATTTGATAGCTAAACTCTTGAGGAAGGTTAGAGGCTATTTTCATCATCATCACTAAATATGATCACTACGGGGGCAACGCCGCGCCGCGAGGGCTGTGGTAGTATAGTATAAAGGGTGTTATTTATTTACCAACATTTATAACAATAAAATTCATTATTTTTTTTTTACTTTTAAGAGTAGGTAACTTAATCTGTCGAAATACTTTACTAGTGACAAAAAACAACTATATTTTATAGCAGCTGAATTTAAATGTATAAATGAGGTTAAAAAACTTTTTAGCTTGCAACAAATGCTTTCACCATTAGTTTGAATAACTTGTGGCACTTTTAACTATAAAAGTTAGACAATATAGAATCACAGATTTAAACAAACAGTATATTTCAAATAGTTACATACCCTGGCGAAAAACATGATTTAATCATTCCAGTTTTCTCCCCAACCTTCACTTTCGTCAACACCCTCATCTGGTATGAAATTTAATTTATTACTAACACCTTGGTTTTCATTCTCTAAAGTAACTTCAGCAATACTAGGCTTCTCTATAACGGGAGTCATGTCTGCAAAGAAATCAAATTCATCTGCTTCTCTTTTTATCGTATCAACCTTCTGATTCTTTATATCTAATTCAGATATGTCAACCATATTCTTTTTTGCTTGTATGGCAGCTTTTTGTAACAACATTGTCCTTGTCACATTTTGAGAATTTTCCTTTTTATCTGGAATTGTTTGTGTGAAAGTTGTATCTACAGAAATCATATCTTTTTCAATAAAAGGCTTGTCTGCTACATCATCTTCTGTTGGAGAGGAAGGTTCAAATGTTAGTTTCCTATTTGTGTTATCCCAATCACTCCAATCATCTTCACTATCAAAGTTAGTTGTAATCTTATTTGATTCTATTGCTATATTACATTCTTCTGCTATAGATTCCCCACCGACAGGTGATGGTCTTTCGTTTAAATTAAGAGCATTTTCAAATGTTTCAAGTTCATTGTTCCCATTAGTATAAATATCTTCAGAGCATGGTAAGTCATCAATTGATTTTTCTGTCAAATACACTTTTCTTTCTGATGGTATAATGACAGAAGTTTGCATTGGTAATATGTTGGTTTTTGAATTTGGTCTCCCATCTGTGAAATATTTCAGTCTATTTCCTCCTATCACTGTGTCTGCTCCGAGTATGGGTACAAGTTCACTTAGACAAATCAATGTTGATGCTACAAGGGTATCATCGGTATCCTTAATTCCCAAAAGAAGCTGAAAAGAAACAAAGCTTTTATAAATAATTGAGCATGAGCAAACGTTGATATTTTTTGGTTTGTTTATATTTATTTTACCTCAGGTAAAATTTGTTGAGAAAGTTCATCATGAGAAAAAACATGAACAAACTTAGAGAAATGATTTAAGAGCAACATTCTAATCTGGCTGTCTCTTACTCCAAACAGTTGCATTAATCTCGGTTTAACATGTTCTTTGAAAACTGATAAACTAAAAAATCCAAAGTTCTCTCCATTTTGCAATCTCTCTGAAAAATTAAAATAATTTATTAAAACATGAATAATTTATGAAATAGTGACAGGTCCTGTTTTTTTTATAACTTACCATTTTTGGGTTTAAGAATATAAGGTATAACATCTTTTTGTGCTGTCTGATCCAACATAGTAAGTCTGGACAACAGAAGCCCACTTAGTTGTTTGGCAACAGTTTCTTCATCAAAACATTTTAGATTTTCTAAAATATTTGAAAAGAACTGACATTTTTCATTTTCAGCTTTTAGAGGAAGGAAGTTCAAAAACTTGTAAATTGTTATAAACTCATGGTTAAAAAAGCTGTGCTTCAAAACATCAGACAAACTAGGCCGTTTTGTAGGATCATGGTTCTGAAGGTGGTCTCTGCAGTATTTTTTAAATTCCTTCAAATGTGGTACATCCTCTGAAACCAATCATTATAATTTCATACATATAAGCTAGTAGCAAAATGTAATATTTAAAATATTGAAATACAATATGATGATGATAAAATACAAATGTTTTCAAGAAAATTTACCATCATTTCGCCCTCTGAAGACATCATCAACTAATACCGCAAAGCTGTAGTGGTCCACCTTTGTTGTGACACTGTATGTATCCTCATTTGGATCTATTGCTTTATCATACCTGAAAAAAACCATCATATTTTTAGTACTCAGTATAGTATTATTATAATGAGCCATCTATGTCCCACTGCTGGGCAAAGTCTTCCCCCCATTTTCTCCAATCTGTGCAGTCTTGTGCATTCGTGGCCCATTATTTTATAGTATGGTACTTTTTAATAAAAATACTCCTAAGTTCTCCATGTGGTTATTTACCTGTGTATTCTGGAATGTTTCAAATAACTTGGAGTTAGCTCCTGGAAAGCACACAAGTACTGCATCCCACCAAGTTTCCACTGTCCATCTCCAGTGACATATATTGCAGCCACACTTACATTATTGTGTGACATCCCAGCCTGAAGATTTAAAATAATAGATAAAATTATCTTTAAAACCAAATTAAGTGTTGATAGATTAGGGTTGTCTAGCATGGGATAGACAGTTTTAATTTTGTTTCCTGATATTTGCCTTTACATTTTGAGTAGCTATGCATTTATAAAATACATTGTTACTTACTTGGTCATGTAAGAAAACCAAAGCTCTCAGAACATTATTCAGTCCAATACATATTTGAAGAGGTGTCAGCGACTGCAGTAAATGTGAAAGAGGCTGGACATATTCTGTGACTAAATGCAGAGTAGACCTTTGCTGCCATGCTGATATGTAACGGACAATGCATGGGTGGCGATATTTTAGTAAGTTCTGAAATAAAACACTTAATTTATCTGCCAACCCTATAAAGGTTAGGTTGTTGCCTTTTGCACTTACAATTTAGAAATATCATTAGCTACCTACTTTTAACTTAGTGGGGATTATGACAACAATAAACAAAAAATATAAGCACCACCAAAAAATTAGGATGTAGAAATAAGGGGTCTTATTTATTATTGATATACAAAACTGTTATTTTATTCGCACTGGTTCTACATTACGTGGCCTAAATGATAGTGTGATTGATAAATAAGTACCTTATTATTATTATGTGCCTGGTAAACTTACATTGGAAAACTTCTCCAAAGGACTAGACACTGACCAAAGGGGACCAACTGCTGCTTCACCTTTATACACAGATACTGATCCATCACTTTTTAAGCTAAAATACCTGCAGCTATCATTAATTTTAGCTTGGTATTGACACCAAAAGTCTGATATCTCGATTGCTTTATCCTCAATCTCTAGACCGCTTAAATGAGAATTCTCGTTTCCCATCATAAGGAATACCTGATTTCACATATTCCAATAACACTATGTGGTAAATTAATTTCTAAAATAGCAAAAAAACCTGTTTTTTTCAGAAATATTTACAAAAACTGGGATGAGATGAATGAAGGCTCATGTTTCTAATGAATGCTCATGTTTCTAATGAATTAATGAATGAATGATTCAGAATGTCAGACTAACTACTGTCAGACGTCAGTCAAATAACTGTCAGACAGGAACAGTCTAGTCTGACATAAAAGTTTACTATTCATGATCCAGCAAGCTCACAGGAAAAAGAGATAGTTTCAAAAAAACAAGCTAGAAAACTCAATGTCATGTCAATAGTTATGTCACAACACAACAGCTCAGCTGTCCGATCAATTTCATAAAAATTCAGAAATGGCATCGGCTCTGATAAAAAAGGCAATATTTTCGAATCCACAGTCTGTGAGGAAGACTGTTGGAATATTTTGCAATGCCGCAAGAAACCGTAAGCATTTCGTTGCTATTATTTTGGATTTAGATGTGTTCACAAGTAGTGATACCAATGCGGTTAGATGTTTTGATTGTTACGTCACTTGATTTCAGATTGGAATTATCAATATAAACCCGGTCCTTTCCCTAAAACGCCGGAGGAACACGCTGCTGCAGCGAAAAAATATGGGTTGACCGTTGAAGAGTATCAACCTTACCCTGAAGATATGGGTTATGGTGACTATCCTAAGCTCCCTGAAATTGGAGACGATTCAAAGGATCCAAACTACCCATGGGATTTCCCAGAGCTGAAGAGGAACTTTGGTGAACCGGTGAGATTAAAAAAAATATTCTAAACTTACATTCTTAGGACAAGTTTATAAAATGGATCTTTATAGGCCATTACTATAGGTACTTTTGATATTTTGAATTTCAGATCCATGCCAGAGCTGAGATATTTGGTGGAGACCGTTATGATCCATCCATGAGGCCAAGATTCTCACTTACTTACCAGTGGACATTTTTCCTGGGAGTTATAGCTGCAGCGACATCACTTTTTTTATTCCTGGAAGATTTCAAGATTGGCAGGCCTGTGACAGCCAAGCAATACCCTGGTGAAGGCAAACACTACTATTTTTGCCCAAAATGAATTATTAATAAAAATCTTGTAGATGTTTGTGGTTCTGTTTAGTTGAAATAAATGTTTTGAGTTTGATTACCTACGTTGGCTTTCATCAATAATTTAGGATGTTTGTATTGGATATGCCTCTAGCTTGGTAGATGTTGAAGATCTACAAAAGGTACATCTACAAAGTCTTTGATTTTTCAAAAGATCTGAGAGTGCGTGCTTGACTATTTGTGGTTTGAACTACTAGCAGGCCTGGCTCACTTCTCACTTTAGGTATTTATCGGACGCGCGCCGCCTCGGGGGGCGCGCGACATAGGTTGCCACTTGCCGCTCGCTCGGCTTGCGGACTAGACGCGTTGTGCGTAATTATCGTGATCTCGTATACATCGTTTCTTGTGATTTATGCACGATGTCTAAACGATCTAGTCCTTATAAAAGATACTGCTGTGTCTACGGGTGTCTAAACAAAAGGAAAAGCAATGAATGGACATTAACATTCTACAAAATTCCGGAAGATATTGAAAGGTTGGTACCTACTAAGCTTTTCTATAATTTGTTGTAAGTACCTATTTAAATAAATCATCAATAAATACCTAGGTAGGTACTTACTTTTACTCTGTAACTGTAGGTGCATAATGAAAACGAGATTTTATAGGTACCTATTCGATTCCTTTTTGATTGAATACCTACCTGTTTACAAATAAACAAACATAATACACCTACAAAACTACCTACCTACAAAACTGTAGGTAGGTAGGTACCTACAGTTTTGTTTATTTACCTAGGTACCTAAAAGTAAACGCTTTAGAAATGAAATGAAATGAAATGAAATAGGTAGGAGTGATGATCACGCACGTCTGTAGATATCCTCGAGGCGCGATACACATTCTCTCAGATCTTTTTTGGCATTTTAAGATCCTTTGAAGATGTCTAAGGGAGTTGTCACAGGTATGTCCAAATACATATTGTACCTTCCTACATGCCCACATTTTGCAGAAGTTAACATTTCATACGTGACAGGTTGCAAGCCCATCGACGCTATTAGAACTCTAATTGGTTTCCTCACGATGTTTTCCTTCACCGTTTAGAACTCGTGTTAATGCGCTTATTAGGTATAAGTAGGTACATTTTTCGAAACCAAAAATCCATTGATGTGCATCAGCCCGGGTTCGAACCTGCGACCTTCGGATCGAAAGTCGAGGCACTAACCTACTCGGCCAACACACTTTAGACCCAGTTTAAAACAAAAGTAAGTACCTAGCTAGGTAGGTAGGTACCTAACCTGATAATTTACCTGATAATTTATTTGTGTTGTCGCAAGCGAAAATTCGACAACCCTTACGAGTTGCGTCACACCGCGCCAGACAGTGACACAGTTACGCATTAGAGCAGGATGGGAATGTTTAGGCAAATATCTCGATAGGTAATAGGCCCATAGGCGAGTTGAATTGCACTTTATAGCTTCGCCGCGAGAGTCTCTATTTAAACAAATTTACTCGCGAAGTGACCCTTCTGTACGTAGTACTCTAGTATTCTGTGCTACTAGCACAGATGCATAAATAATGCTACATAGTACTCGTCTTGTTTTGTTGAGAAATGAGAGATGATTTATACTTATAAATTTAAAAATCCAACAAAGATCAACTTAATTTTTAATTAATTAATTCATAAACCATAATAATATCCTTAAATATAAGTTCATCCAGATTGCCTGTAATTATTTGTATATGCTTGTGAAGTATTCATCTTCTAAATCATAAAGATCTGCTGCGATATCATCTCTTAGAGACATCAGTTTCTGGTCGCACTCCTGTTGTTTTGTACGGAACAGCTTTGAGTTCTGGGCAATGGCTTCATTCACAGATGGAAAATCATTCAGAATCAGATATTGCTTGATATCTGATACTAACTTCATTAGTGATTCTCCTGCTCTCACTGTAAAAAAAAATATGCCTTTTATCTCAAATGTGTAAGGATGAAAAATCATAACTATTCTTGGCTGGCTAAAAGGCTACAGGCAATCCGTGTAAATAAGTCCATTGATAGATTGTCTTGTAGTGTTGGTGCCTTAAGTGTCCACCAAACTCTGGTAATGCTGACAGATGCCTCAGCCCCAGATTGCAGTAGGTATTAAGTCCATCCCAAAAGAGATATCATGTGTAATGTCCATGATTATTTCAAGGGCACACAGCATAACTTACTCAGCATTTTGATTTTAAGTGACAATCTGAGCAATCACAATTTGGATGGATTCAACCAGCATGTTAAATTGTCAGTCGGCTTTTAAGTTGTGAAGACATGACGGAGGCCTTCAGGCAGCCTAAAAACCTCATCACCGGAGTTATATGAACTGTCTAAGTTTTATGAACATACATAGGTACATAAATGATAATCTAAGGTACTTCAATCACGTTCCATCAGTGCATGTCTTGGTTTTGGCTGAGCAGTGACAATATAAATAGTTGATATCTCTGAGTGACTAATACCCTCTTCATCCCCACTTGTGTGTAGAAAAAACCTCTCTTGCTTTGCAAGCCAAGTTGTTTGCAAAGAATGTTAACCAATGTATTATAATATTATTTACAATAATTACCAATATTTGCTGCTCTGACTTGCATCTCAAATGTGTCCTGCTCTATTTGTGTCATTCTGTTGAGTTGAGACTCATTTTCCAGTTTTGCAAGTTTTATAATTTCTGAAAAAGAATTAAGTGACGTGAGAACAGGGATAACTCCGTGGGATAGAGTTTTTGTCTAAGCCAAGTCCTACCTTCGAAATTTTCGAGCATACTCTTCACATCTTCTTTCAGCCTTGTGGTGTAAGATTTTAGCAAGGCTTCTTTATTTTGCGGCAGGTTTCGTTGCATTTTGGACAAATAAAACGATAGATATTTAGTTATAAAATTGTAATCTTAGTAAAAATAAATAAATACACTGAAACAAAGTAAGTAAACAAGACAGAAGAAGATTTTCAAATTTTCAATGGATGGATGTGGTGTTATTCCTCCGATAATTTTGGCTACTGTACACTTAAGCGTCAATATCTGACAGTGACATAAATTATGTTGAACAACTATTACCATAGATAAAGTATCGTCGTTCCTTCATGCACTAATTTTAGTGACACCATCTATTGGTGAGTAGATAAAACTAAAGAGAAACAAATGGTTGGTAAAATACAGACAAGTTTATTCTAAGATAAGAATCCTACTTTTTAGTGCTGTGATACCATCTATCTATTGGCAAGTAGATAAAACTAAGGAGAAACAAATGGTCGGTAAAATACAGACTTGCAAGTTTATTTTGTGAATTCTACTTACTAATTTTAGTGATACCATCTATTGGCGAGTAGATAAAACTAAAGAGATGGTCGTTAAAATACAGACAAGTTTTTTTTGAATCCTATCTACTAATATTAGTGACACCATCTTTCGCTGAGTAGATAAAACTAAAGAGAAACAAATGGTCGGTAAAATACAGACAAGTTTATTTTATGAATCTAATTATTTTGGTCAATAAATCTCGCGTATTCCTTTAGACGTAGTGCGTTGATGTTAATGAATCCAGTACTATCTTCAGGAGAGAAACCTCCAGCGATATCCATTGAAACCAAATCCTTGTTGTAAAGACTTGTTTGACTTTTCCTTGCCAAAATGGTCACTGAAATAAAATTATAAAAATCATTAGACAACTTATTCATTTTAGCACTTTTTCTGAGAAAAAAAGTGACTAAACAGGACTAAACTGGCTACCCGATGGTTTTTACCTAGTTTTTATAGGTATTTATTACCTACTCTATGGACTAACTGGAGCAGGTTCGAATCTTTGCAGTGAAACAAAATGTTGGTTGTCTTTCGGCGTTGATAAATCAACCTATTTACATAAAATATAATAAAAACGTTATAGGAACACGAGCGACCGCATAAATAAAACACATGTTTCAGAGGTGTTCCGCGACATCCAAATGCATAAATAGTAGGTATCTACCCACCTAGCAGTTTATTGGAGAACTCAGACTCACCATTTCCTTTAAACACCTGTACAGTTACGGATCCTGTGATAGTTTCTTGAGAGAGTTCCAGACATTTTCTTGTATAATTTGCTTCAGGGGAAAACCAGAACCCATTGTACACAAAGTCAGCCATCTTGTCTTGAAGATATTTTTTTACCCTGAAACCGATAAGTCATCATATTCGTATTATCAAATAAGTAGGTAACTTTGATGGTAAACTGGCTTCACTCTGACATACCTCAAAACTTCTCTATCAAGAGCATAGGCTTCCAAATCAACGTGAGCTTGGTGCAGGATAGTTCCAGCAGGGGTTTCATAGAGACCACGCGACTGTAAAAATAAGTTCTCGTATGTAGGGACAAATATCGCGCCTTGTCGCTAGATATGTCCTGAATGTTGCGCGACAAGCCTGGCAACATTGTACGGATTGTTCTAAAAATAAATGCGGGCGAAAAATGTCGTGAGATTAATTCGCTGACATCGCCTATTAAGTATCGCTCTAGCGATAGTGTTGCGGGACATTATAATGAATAAGAGACTTGTGCACTTCTTCCAATGGATCTTGGCCGTTTTAATCTTTAGCCGTTTGGATGCGCAGTGCAACTTTTTCATACAACATTTTCTACTGCGCAGCGAAATGGCTAACTTCACAAAATGGCTAACTTCACGTATGCCTCTATAGATCCATTGTGAGAAGTGACTTATAGCAGAACCTCTACTTTGCAAGCTTTTTCAGCACCTTTAAGCCCAAAAAGCGGTTCTCCACAATATCGATGCGTCCAACGCCATGCTGTCCTCCCAGTTTGTTCAGTGTTTCCACCAGGGCTAGTGGCTCTGAAACCAGTAACGCTTTCTCGTGTCCACTTGGAATTCGGACCGAGACTGGCACACCTATAAATAAAATAGAAGTAGAAGTAAATTTTACCTTTTTTTTTATTTATTTATTCATAATTATACAGAAAATAAAGTTTTAGATTAAAACTTCTGCAAAAACCGTGTGACGGTTTGTCCGCATGCTTGTGAGTCTCTTTTAAAAATAAGCCTACATAATTAGTAAGTAAATAAGTACCTACCTATTTCAAACAAGAAGATTTGACTTGTATATACCTACCTAAAGAGCAACATAAAGTAAACTAACTTATCTAGGTACCTACCTACTTAGTTTACAGACAAAAACAAAAAATAAAATGTGTTAATCAAACGATATTGAGCCATAGTAACAAATAGTAAATATTAGATTATAGAAAAAAATAGTTAACTACCTATGCAGTTCGATTTGCAAGGTACGGACGACGGCAGACGTGCTGATAAGAAACTGGTTTCGATAATCGAGCAAGACAACGACTGTATCCGCACCTTACTTTAATTGTATTCCGCCTACTTCACTCTAAACTAAGTAGGTAACCTATTCCATCTTTTTAATATTATATAAAGCGTTTTTTCTGTTCTGTGGGTACTATAGTCACGGATAGAATAGTAGGTACCTAAACTCGTGCATACTGGCGATCGAGGCACTGAACAAAAGAAGTAACAAACCTTTTTCAAAGTTAATATCGATGACGCTCGGGTATTCCTCAGCGTTTTTCAAGTCACGCGTCATCTTGTAGATCCCACCTGGAGGTATGGCTGCTGGATCTTCTAGGACCCCGGACTCGTAGCTATGGAAAAATATAGACGCTATTATCATTAGATACCTGACTTTTCAGTGATAAAATAAGAATTTTTAGCACTATCAAATGGGTTGCGTTACAGAGAATGGATGTTGTCGGTCCAAATAGGAGGTCAAAATCACATAAGTAGGTACATTGTCACAATGGTTCTAGGCATTCGTGAAGTTAGGCTTTTCGCTGCGCAGTAGAAAATTTTGTATGAAAAAGTTGCACTGCGCATCGAAACAGCTAACTTCACGAATGCCAAGATCCGTTGGAAGAAGTGTAGTTACCTACCTAGATGAAAATGTCGTCGTGAGTACGAGTAACTAATAGGTCTGTGTTCTTAGAACGGTAAAGTTACCTGATGTGCATAATATTTTCGTCAGTAGACCACGGCTCTTTAGGAGTGGCTGAGACTGGGATGTTGTCCTTCTTTGCGTATTCTATAAGATCGCTACGTCCTTGAAACCTTTCGAAGAATTCAGGCAACCGCCATGGCGCTATAATCTGCAGAATAAAGAAATCTTATAATTTGTGCGTCTTCTATCTCATATTGTACAATCTTTCATAGAAAAACGTGAAAAAAAGAGGCGCTTTACCTTTCCAGTTGGCCATAGTGAGTAAACGCTAAGCTCAAATCTGACTTGGTCGTTTCCTTTACCGGTAGCACCATGAGAAATATATCTGGAATATTAATACACGAATTTTAAATGATCTTCCTACAAAAACCTATCTTGAACCACATCCTGGGTCATTTAGGTCCGTTTTACTGCCTGTGGCTCGACTATGCCCGTGTATTTATCAGTTTAAACGGATACCCCCTTACTTATGAAAGATGTTTAAAGTTGAACACTGGTTGAACAACGTCCTGTCTCTGTTTGTCACTATCCACATATAAAGACAGGACGTTGTTTAACCAGTGTTTCACTTTAAACATCTTTCATAAGTAAGGCCCATAAATTGTAATATTACAAGAGAAGAGAACCAAACTGATAAATCCACGGGCATAGTCGATCCACAGGCAGTAAAACGGGCCTAAATGACCCAGGATGTAGCATTTATGGGTAAGTGTTATAGAAGTTCATACTTAGCCCCCAATCTCTTAGCAGCATTGACGAGTCCAACGGAGATGCAGGGCCGGGCGAGCGACGTGCCCAGGTAGTACCGACCTTCGTATACCAAGCCCATCTGTATGGCTGGCAGCATGTAGTTAGATACAAATTCCTTACGTAAATCTTCGACTATTACCTGAATGATTGTTTAAAGTAAGCTCATTAGTTTTAATGGGCAGATATAATTCCAAACAAAAAGTTTATAAGTACTACTTAGGTCCTAGCCTTTTTGTCTTTTGGTGAATTATAAGCATGACGATGGACTTACATCTTTGGCGCCAATAGCTTTAGCTTTCTGTTTTGCTTTCGGAAAGTCTTCGTTTTGACCAACGTCCGCCATAAAGCAAACGACATCGTAGTTCTTCTGGATCAACCTGTGTATTTAATAAAAAGTTTTATTATAAGTACCTAGGTAAGTACTTCTTCGAATAGGTCCCGCAATTATTATGAACAAACAATGAAAAACTATACTATTCTCAAAGACAAAGCTTACTTTCTTATAAAATAAGATTCTAACAAAGCATTACTTACCATTTTAATATACAGCTGGTATCCAAACCGCCGGAGTAAGCGAGGATCACCAAGTCTTTGCTCATCTTGCCCAAGATGCTCTCACAAAAGACACAATGAGACTGATAGCGAGTTTCACTCTCACTTTATAAACGACGCTTTTAATTACCTTTCCAGTGCGGCGATAACACCTGGGTCACATACCATGTCATACAAACAAAGATTACAAGAGTTTATTATTATTTCTTCAGTGAAACAAAAGAATAGTAGCTAGAAATGATTTTTTTTTTAATTTAATTATCAGCAGGCTTCTTTTTGTATTTTTAACAGGGTTCGAAAAAATCCGATTTTTATAATAAATATCAAAAATCCGATTTTTTGATATTTATCCGATATATATCGGATATATATCCAGGCTAAGAAAAAGAAGCGAATTTCATTCTGTAAACACTTTAAAATGTGAAAGTAATTTGTAAAATAAGTAATAATATTATAAGTGTCAAATTACCACATTTTTTATTTGAAAAACTTAATAAATGTATCAAAAGAATTAGTGTTCATTTGAGAAATATTTTTTATAATTTTTATTTATTATAGTGTTACACCACACTTAGGTATTTATATGTATGTATCATTGCGGGTTCGAATCCCGTCGGAATTGAAAATTTTGATAAGATTTTTCATTTTCAAAATATTTTTTTAATGAACACTTAAAAAAAACACTTAAAAAACAATCTAAATTATTCGGAATTGTAGTTTTTCGCTACGTGTTGCCAGGGTTAACATTGATCTCCAAAATTTTTAGTTCAGAAGACAGGAAAAAATCCATTGATATATATCAAGATAAAAATCAATTGATATATATCGTGATATATATCATGATATATATCCGCTGATATATATCGGCGAACCCTGATTTTTAATAAATAAAAATAATTTAGAAAAAGAGTATTATTATTTCTTCAGTGAAACAAAATAATAGTACCAAGAAATGATTTTTTTTTTAAATTTAATTATCAGCAGGCTTCTTTTTGTATTTTTAATAAATAAAAATACAAAAAGAAGATGCATCGACCGGGAATCGAACCCGGGCCGCCCGCGTGGCAGGCGAGCATTCTACCACTGAACCATCGATGCTCATATCTAATTCGTTAAATTTACCACTTAGACTAATCATAGTAGGTACGACTTTATTATTTTTATACATGTCTCCAAAAAAACAGTTTTTGTTCAGTTTGTTGAAGCGTCCCGCAATCTCTTCTGCTGACAGGTCATATGATTCACTATCTCTAGCGAGCAACATTAAATCTATTTGTGAATAAATAATGTCAACGCTGATGTATGTAACTAAAACTATTGTACAAAATTTCTAACTCGTGTTCAGAGTGCCTAGGTATATTATTCATACTTAGATCATAATATTTTATACTATTTGAAGTTCACTCTGATATGTTAAATTGCAAAAATGTCTAAAAGCATGTATCGATATTGCGAGGCTGGTCAAGAGTCTACGCGGTTAAAAAGGCCGCTACAGCAGAATCACTTTTTTTAAGAACTGACTATTCAGGTAATTATAGCGAAAAAAATAGGGTATAGTAGTAGCTAAAAGTGGGAAGTAAATTACTTGCTAGATCGTACTTGAAAATAATAAATCGTTTTGATGATTAAATAATTTAATGACAAGTTCAACATTCGAATACTGATAAACATAATTATTGTATTTTACTATTTGTTACCTATAATAATTGCACAAATTGTAATACATCGATACACAAATATAAGATAGTCTGAAACCTACGGAGTCTGTACCTATTGCTTCTCCGTTGTTATCACATAGAGGTGTATTATAACTGTTTTACCACACAACAGAAAAAAATAAAGTAGGTTGGAGCTGTCTAGATAGCAAAAGTTACTGAATTTAATGTGTAGCTCAGCTTGTTTTGATCTTTTGGCAAGACATTGGATGCTAATTTATAGCCATGTTCTTCAGTTAATATTATGTTTGTCGCTTGTTACTTTATATGAATAATCTTCGTCGACATTTACAGTCATTTACTTGAGTCGATTACAGTGTGGCGACTTGGTTTCATTATATAAAATATGAAACTACATCTACTTTGTTTTTTATGTTCTGTGGTATGTACAGACTGCTTCTACATCCTATATCAATCTAGAAGAAATTATGTCTAGTTGTATAAATACCGATACAAATGTAACGTGATAAAGTTAGTAAGTAATTAGATGATGCGAGAAATGCAGTTGACACACATTGTGCTAGACCAAGATACGAACCCGGTAGTTAATTAGATTTTGTTTTCAAATGCCAAAATTACCATTTTTATTGCTCGTGGTTAAAGAGACAGATTTTGCAGGTCACAATATTTTTTTTTATGGTAATATTAATAACTAATGAAATTCTAGACTTGATAGGAGAAACAGAGTAATAAGTCCGGTCCAATCCCAGCACTAAAAACGATATATCGTGCCAATTATCGTAGTTTAGCCTAAATTGGTGGCCAAGCCTAATTCGGAACATTCGACCAATATAAGCTGAACTACGATAATTGGCAAAATGAATAAAATAAATATAAATATTGCTGGACATTTTACACAGCGCCATCTAGGCCCAAACTAAGCAAAGCTTGTACTATGGGAACCAGATAACTGATAGAATACTTTTATACTTTTTTTTTGTTTAAATCCATAGGTACTTATAATACTTTATAACACCCAGACACAGAACAAACATCTATGTTCATCACACAAATGTTTGTCCTGGATGGAAATCAAACCCACGACCTACAGCGCAGAAGGCAGAGCTACTACCAACTGAGCTAATAAGCCAGTCATCATGGCACGATATATCGTTTTCGTGTTTGGGAGTAAGGGCACAGAATACTAGTACTACGTAGTAAGGGCCCTGATCTAGCACCACAGTGCGTTTTTTATTTATAACACTCCAATGAATTTAAAAACTACACACACATGAATAACAAGACTGGAATGTAAACAACTGTAATGAACACAGATTACTTCCTTAAACAGTCAAGTCTCAAAAGGGCCTTGACCACAAAATCAAGCAGCATCTACAGCACCTTAGAGGAAGACCGAATTATTTTAGCACACTTTTCAATTAAAATACAACAACAAAAAAGTTTTCAGAATACTCTTTGGTTCTTACTTATGAAAGATGTTTAAAGTTGAACACTGGTTAAACAACGTCCTATCTTTATTTGTGTATAGTGACAAATAGAGACAGGACGTTGTTTAACCAGTGTTTAACATTAAACTTCTTTCATAAGTAAGGCCCTTTATGAGCATCAGAACCAACCTACCATACTACCATAATACTCGTTTTTATGTTATTTGTTTAGCCTTTGTTGTAAATGGCGCTACGCCAAATATATTTACAAAATCTATAGATTCATTTATTGTATTCAAGCTTTTTGTGTATGCAAGTTTTTTTATATTAAATATTTAGAAAATGCTGTCCATGATGGGTAGGAGTAACAGTGGCCACATTTTGGAAAAATACTTAGGAACTAGATTTAAGGAGGTCATACATATTTGTGAAGATTTCATACATTATATGAGTGAAAAGTGTGCTAAAATAAGACAGCGCCTCACATTTACTTTGTTAGATAAAGTTATCGAGCGAGCAAACTACTAACATTATAACTATGCGTATTTTGTGATAAGGCCGTAAACACAGCGAATCGCTAAAATTGTAAATAGATAAAATCCAGTAAGATGAAACACGAACATTGTACTTTTAAATTTAAGGGCACATCATGCGATATGCATACATTTGACTACTGCTGTTAATAGAAGATTGGTAAGATCTAGCATTTGGTTCTAAATAATATGCAAATTCAATTCAAAAATTCTACTCCGAATAATCGCCAATTTTTAATAGGTACTTGTCCCATTTAAAATGCAAATGGCATCCTTCTCTTATGTTTTGTGAACACTCAGTCTAAATTAATCAACATTATTAATAAATTAACATTATCTCACTTACAAAAATAAATTAAACAAATAATACAATTTAAAATCTTATCAACTAAACAATCCTTATTAGGGAATTCAATTATAGTTAAAATTTGAGAAATAAAGATTTAACAATATAAACATCTATTAAAAGTAAACACTACACTTCAAATTCAATCTTTTATGAAATAATTTTTAATTAAGAAACCGATTGTTTTTTTTATTATTATAAATATTACATTATATAATGTAACTGTTACATAAAAGTATGGAAAAACTTTTATTTATTATTTTCAAAGCAAGTTAGTATAAGGGTAGTCCAATCATTTTACTTTCAACATACCCACTTTTTGCACGTAGCAATAACAATAACTATTATTATTTTGTTATAATCTTATACGTACTAGCAAAAAGTAACTTTGGTAAACTATCAATAATAGAATACATGTAAAGTTTCAGCTTTGTTTCAAACATGTCTTGCAGATTACATCTAAAATGTTAAGTATTAACAGCCACGACCCGAGGTCGCTTCGATATAGGCAAAAATGAACGCTGATTTTCTTAATTTTAATCTTTTCAGATGTACTTATAACCCAAGTCAACAAAATAGTGGACATGTGATAACGAATAGACCGCATTCTACAGCGATCATCGCGATGGGAGTTAAACGCATTTCTTATCTTGAAGGCTGCTATTTGCCTATCGCGCATAGTGCATTGCATACGATTTCTTTCTTATCATAAACAATGATTTACTTTAACCGTGATTTCATTCTCACTAGGCTAGCCCAAACACGTTCTCGCATAACTTGAGATTGATCCAACGAAGATAAAAAAAACGATTATCGAGTGTTTGTGGCTTTAGGAGCGCCCGTTCGAAAATTTGTGAGATACAGCAATTTTTAGAATGAATGTCTGACAATGGTATGACAGCGTTATTATCGTCGTAATAATATAGAGCAGCGATCCCTAAAGGCGAACGCACACCTATCCGCCCCGCATACAGGCATAAAATAAAATAGTTCTACAAAAATGTAACTAATGCAATGCAATTTAAGTCAGTACTGTTGCCGAGGATTTTCTCCTAACATAATTCCGAAAGACACTACATCTTCATTCATCCATAAAAAAGCGTTATGGTATGATAGATAAATTAGGAACCGCTGCTATAGAGAACCACACTTACCACTATTTTGTGATTTCAAAAAGATCTTAAGCCGTGAGCGAACTGAGGTCGGAGAGGAAGTTGTCCGGAGTCGTTATGTGCGAGGAGCCGATGATGACTTCCCAGTTCTTGACGGCGGCTGTCACCTCGTAGGCGCAACGGATCTCAGAAAAGCAAAGGCCTGAAAACATTATATACTGGTTTAGCGAATCATGCTAGGTTTCAAACTTATACTAATCAAATATAAAAATGTACAACCATTTGGTTTAATAAAGATGTTTTCTAGGTTTCTGAATCATCAAAGAAGCTCAACACGGCTACTTTTAAGCCGAGGTTGCGGGTTCAAATCAAAGCTCGTCTGGATGCAAATTTTGGGAGGGCGTAAAATAATTTTAGTAAGAAACCTAAGGATTATTTTGAAGGCTTTTAATATATGCAATTCTTAAACTCACCTCCAACGACGAACACAATTAAACGCGGTACATTCTTGATGGTCTGCTGAGCCTTGTCCTTATGCCAATGTCCATAACGCACGCTGTAATCATAAATTTGAAATTTAACATGTTCACCAAAGTTTACTTTAGCTACCATACCATTCATAGAAAAAGAGGAAAAAAAAACTATCTCTATACACTACAAAGATTTCACTACTAAGAATGAGTACTTACTTAGATTTACTTTTCATCGTTGAGTAGGAAAGGAAGGGGAAGAAAAAGTTTATTCAAGTCAGTTTGAAAAGCCTAAACATAAAATACTGTTTGTTTATGTATAATTAGAGGTAGAAGAAATGTTTGGTCTCTATATTATGTTAAAATGTATATAAAACATTTTAACAGGGATGTTGACATTTGCGAAAAAAATTGATGGCATTTCCCATAAGACCCATGTAATATACCTTACAAGCCTAAAAGATTCTGAGATATTGGGTTTACGCATCGTCAATGAATCTCGCTATCATTAGCTGCAGAGTCATTCTGTAGACTCACTTCGAAAATTCACTCAGGTGACCGAGCTCACTAAATACACAAGAATGTATTGTGAGATTCCGAATACAAAATTTGAAATCTCACAGCGGATTCAGCTCTTCGACGTTCGAAGTGAGTTTACAGAATGACTCTGCTGATCCAGCACTCGAAGCCGTTTATTACTCATCTCTTTCTGTCGTGAGATGAATCATACGGTTGCATTTGTCAAACAAGACGAGTCGTCGGATCTCGAGTATCAGGCTGTGGACCCATTAGGAATCTACCGCTTTACTTATAAACTCCTCTCGACTTATGTCAAAATTGAAACACCGTTTAAGCGATTGCCATCCCTTTTCGTTAGTAAATGACAAATAGTGACAGGGCAAAACTTGAGCATTGTTTAACCAGTGTTTAAGTTAAGAGGTGTTTATATGTAAGCCTATAGTTTAAGGCCGACTATTTGCCTCTCGTATGTAAGATGGGGTGTTCATATAACGCGTACGTTTTGTATCAGATAGAAGACAGTCAGTCGTAAACTATTTTATGTTTGAATAAAGAGTCCAAAGCCTTAGGTAGTGGGCACACTGTGTTTTTTGCAGTGCGTTTGTATCGATACAAACGCGATGCGAACGCGCCTCCCGGTTCGCGTTTGTATGGAAAAAAACGCGGTGCGAACGCGCGTTTGTAGCGATACAAGCTCAAAAACGCGCTGCAGAAAACGTCGTGTGCCCACTCCCTTAGTGAAACAGTTTATAGTGTACGTTGATAGTTATTTGTTACCTAGTTGGTGCTTGATATCCGGAGGTCTGCGCGCGACCCGCCAGGAAAGGGAAGTGGCGTTGGTCGAGTTTGTCTTCAATGGCATCTTCCATTAGGTCCTAAAACGATATAGTTTAGTTAGATTTTTATTGTTACTTCATATTTTAAGTATTCAAAAGAGGTAACAGATTTTAATAAGTAAGGTAAGGTGTGAGGCCAGTCTGTGAGTAACCATGGTTGTTGAAACAAAACCGACACGTCGCATCGGGTCCTAAGGCTGAGACTCCACCAAAGCGGAGATGTGTGAGATGTGTCTTAAACAACCAATAGAATTTCGTTATTCAAACATGTCATCTCGTCTTTTGAAATTCTATTGGTTGTTTAAAACACATCTCCGCTTTGGTGGAGTCTCAGCCGAAATTAGGTATATTATTTGCGATGCGACGAATTAAGTACTAATGTTTTTCACTAAATATGATCTGTGATAGCGAAACTTTAAGAAATAATAAAAGACATTCTCCATCCGATTACCTACAAGAAACGTAAATTTATTAAAAAAAAAAAAATTGATAATCCATATAGAATACTTATTTGTTGTGTTACCTTTATAATAGGCGTCCATCGCGACATCTGGTAGGTTTGCTCAGTGATCCTTTCCTTCCTTGGTACTTGGTAAACTTTCTTCCTGTTGCCCTATAACAATCAACTTAGTTAATTTCAACTATAACTTTAATAGATAAGATTCAAAGTTGCATGTGTCTAAACCAGATACCATTGAAATACGAGCAAATATAATAGTGTCAATTTACGATATTATTCTCTCTCAAGTTAATTTTATACATACTGAACTTAGAGTGTACTCACATCAATGCAAACATTGAGTCCGAGATTGGACAAGTTGAGTAAGGTTTGTTTGTCAGATGGTTCGAGTTGTGCATGAGTCACTAGCTTGTTAAGATTTTCCTCGGAGATACCATTCTTTGACATGATATAGAGAGCGATGATACGCATCTTATTGAAATTCACCACGCCCTGAAATAAAAAGAATCATTTTTATTTCAAAGACACTTCCAGATCGCTTAGTCACTCCTTGGCTTTGTAATATTGGGTAACGCAAACACAAATAAGTCATGAAACGAAAGGTGCCCGACATTTCGATTCCCTGCAGCGTTGGGTCTCTTAACGCTGAGCACTGTTACGTCGAGCGCGCTTTAAAGGTTCGAGCACATTATGCCGGGCCGCAGCGTGTCGGGGCGGAGCGCAAAAATCCGCTCAAATCGCTTGAATACAATATGTATGAATTATCGCACATTGTGTCGGGCCGCAGCGGCTCGCATTATTGCGAGGCGGATTTGCGTCCATGCGTCCGTCAACGCACTGCGACCCGGCCCGTCACTAATGTGCTAGGTAAGCATTTTACGCTGCGCTGCGGCCCGCTCCGCCCCGCTGCGGCGCGGCATAATGTGCTCGAACCTTAAACGGGAGTGGCAGTACGTCGAATCTCCAAACAGCTAGTTTTACACAGAATTACGCATTGTAATGTTATATCATTGTTTCAAATGCAAGATAACTAATAAGATTACATTCTTTCAATAATTTGGTGACGGAAATAACTTGACATTTTATAAAACAATGTAATAATAAAGTACCTGATCCAGAAGTACTGGGACAATGCTCCTCATGTGATCTTTGATCTTCTCACCCTCGGCATCAGTTCCCATAGCAAGGTCCTAGACATAGAAAAAAATCTAGATTACTAAACAGTTTAATTTTGTCTCATAATCTGTACTTTTTGTAAAACTGGCGCAGTCGGTAGGATCCTACTGTCATAATCTGTAGTATTACTTATGCGAATAGTAATATGAAAAAACTGGATGCTTTCTTTGATCCTTTTGAGAGTTATTTGCGTGGTAATTAAAATTATAGTTTTACCTGTTCGACCTTGCAGAGTTTGTCGACATAACCCTGATACGCCTTCATACAGTCTTCAGCGAGGCGCAAGTGCGTCGCGTACTTGGAAAGTTCTTTTTGGTATTGGGGCATCTTCTTGATCATTTGCGATAGATCGCGCATTGATTGCTTGTCGCCTAGAAAGTAATAATATCCCCTTAGAGCAGTGGTTCTTAACCTTTTAGTGATGGGGGACCATTTGATAAACTTTTTTCTTGCCGCGGACCACCAACCCGTATCACGATGTGGGGGGGGGGGGGGGAGGATGTATCTTTCAAGTTATATAATGTTGTATTTTGTCAGGCAAATAATCAGAAGGGGGTCACATGGATTTGCACTCTCGCAAAATACCTACTCATGAATATGCGAGCGAAGCGAGCCGATTTTTTTTAAGTCAAATGCAACGTAGCTCATTTTGGTCGCAAAATACTCATGAAGCTAATATGCGAGCAAAGCAAGTGAGCTTCAAACCAAGCGACTGAAGCGAGCTCCCTAATCCGCGAAGCGAAACAAATGCAACATTTACGCTTTATTTTGCTAACGGTTCTCAAAGAAAGGCTGGCTGCTTGTCAGTTTATATTCTGCGATCAGACGTAATTCAATTTGTTCGCAAAATACGCATGAAGCTAATATGCGAGCAAAGCGAGCCAAATTTTTTAAAGAAAAATGTAGCATGTGACACTTAATTTTGCTTACCATGCTCAAAGAAAAAGCTGGCTGCTTGTCAGTTTCTATTCTGCGATCAGACATAACTCAATTTGTTCGCAAAATACTCATGATGCTAAAATGCGAGCGAAGCGAGCCGATTTTTTTTAAGACAAATGCAATGCGTGCTTCTTTATTTTGCTTACGGTGCTCAAAGAAAAGGCTGGCTGTTGGTCGATTCCTATTTTGCGGTCAGACATAGCTCACTTTGCTCGCAAAATACGCATGAAGCTAAAGTTAAATAAAATGCGAGCGAAGCGAGCCGAATTTTTTGAAGGCAAATGCAGCATGTGGCTATTTATTTTGCTTACGGTGCTCAAAGAAAAGGCTGGCTGCTGCCGATTTCTAGTCTGCGGACAGACATAGCAAAACTCACTTTGTTCGCAAAATACACATGAAACTAAAATGCGACCGAAGCGAGCCGATTTTTTTAAGACAAATGACCCCCATGACCCTCCCCATGGGACCGCGCTTGCTCAACACACAGTCAACCAATAATTTGATTCAAAACGTATCAAAAGCGGAAAAGTTTTCTCTTTTAACTTTGATCCGTTGTCACTTGCTTATTTTTTTCGGATAGCTTCGCGGATCACTTTGGGTGGCTCCAGGGACCACCAGTGGTCCGCGGACCACCGGTTAAGAACCACTGCCTTAGAGATACCAATATTCTTAAGTTTATTAGAATTGATATTTAAAGTACTTAATAAAAAGATAAAATTAGCGTTGATTAAACTAATGAAATTACGAAAACATGATTTTGATGTATGAGGTACACATACGTGTTCACATACAAAAAGTCAGCCAAGGAGTGAAGCCAAATGCATGCTGTTTTACTTCAGGTTCCCTACTCAGAATAACAGTTTTCATAAAACCTGTATTTAGTAGTTATTTATAAGTTTCGTTATAGATAGCTTTTAGGCGGGTCTTTCTATCATCTCACGGACAAAGTCACAGGGGAAAGTAACCTTACGTGTTAATCCAGGGGTTAAGCTAAGTGCATTCTAAATTTTATCAAATTTTGTTCAGCCATTTCAGTGTGAAAGGCAAACAAACAGACACGAATTTTCTTTTTTTTTAATAATGTCAAAGAGTAACAGGTCAACTTGACAAGTCAGCATTAAAAATGGCGTTTGCAAGTAAAATTGTAAATGTTTCTTACCTCCGCCCATTCGTTTGGAGTCAGTGAACTTCTTGAGGTTCTTAGTAACAGATTGCGAGACGACGGCGATGTGCTGGTGACGGAGTTCCACCCACAACTCATCGTTCTCATCCAAAAGGACCTCTTTCAATTGCTGTCCTTGTCCAGCTTCGTACCTGAGACAAAGAACACGATAATTATTTCCTACTTAAGAAAAATACCCCTACAAATTGAGGAGCCTTTTTAACAGGCCTTACAATACTCGTGAAATTATTCATTTTAGCTATCAATTCAGAAATGATTTTGCGAATATTGTTTCATCGTCACAGTAATAAAAAAACAAAACAGAATTAGCAGCCGTTTGAGATATTTTAAACAGAACATTAATTTACCTCAAGATAAAATAAATTACTCGAATTCTATAATGTACCTAATCGATTATTACATTGCATTGTCTATAAGTTTATGCAAGAATGATGTTACAACTCTATGGTTATCTCTTTGTTCCCTGCTAAGTTTTGAATATTTTTGTTCTGTTTTTTTTTCTTAATAAATTATTTAATACAGTTAAAAGTTGAAAACCGGAGTTACAACTATTTGGCGCAGCCGGCAGGATCTTTGCATATAAATATGTAACTTAAATATACTAACTTGTAGACATCATTCTCGATCGGCAGCAGATCGTAAGCCATAGCCTGTAGCGTTAGCTCGTGAAGCATCGGCGACACACAATCGAATCCGCGGTCAATCACCAACAACTGAGATCGTGCCTTTTCTGGACCTTCTCCCATTGTGGGCTCGTCAGCCTAAAAACAATAATTACTATAAACTATCATCAGTCAACATAGAGCATGTAATTTCTTTGGATGAACAGACAATATAAATCTTACCTTGTAGGCGTCAAGTTTCTGTTGGATGAGTTGAGCTAGCTCCACGTTTCGTTCCCAGTCACTGTAAATAGTAAAAACATTTATAGGTAGGCTCATGATCAGAAGGTTAATCAAAGCTAAATGTCCAACAGCGCGAAACGTCTAATGAGCAGTAAACCTAATTAGCAAAATGTCCATGTAGCAAAACGTCCAACTGTCAAATGGTCTTTATAGTAGAACATCTATTTAGAAATTATTTTTTTTCAAAATCGGTCCACAATTGATGGAGAAATCGTTGAACAAACATAAAAAAACATTCAGCCGAACATACAACCTCATCCTTTTTTGAAGTCGGTTAAAAATGTCCATAATTACCTGCGATAGCGCACAGAGGGGTATTCGCCGAGTGTAGCGCAGAGCGTGGCGATCTGTTCGGCGATGCGCTCCATATTGGCGTTGCGAGTCTGCGCCAGCGCCGGATTGTACATGCATTGGAACGTCTCCGGCGAGTCCAGAGAGAACACCTGAAATATAATCACTGTGATGAAGCGCAAGTAGCTTGTTCAGTAGTTCCTGATGGTAGTTCTTCGCGATCAGTAAATGACAACTACAAGTAATGTACTAGCTGCGCCCTTACGGCGTTACCCCCGTACGGCGTAGTGATGGTATAGAGCAGTGGTTCCTAACCTTTTCAACCTTGTTACCCCTATGACATGTAAATGAAACAGATTTTACCCTCTTTTAATTACCACCCCCGCGCCCCTGTCCGATTGATTACTCGTATTTCAGCGACAGCACAATGTTTAGGTTACATAACTTAAAAAAGTTTTTTTCACTTCAGATTTCGTTTCGTGCAATTACCCCTCCAAAAAGCTATTTTACTCCCGGAGTAGTAATTACCCCCAGGTGCGGAACCAATGGTATGGAGTTTAGCTATCAAATGCAGAATTTTTTTTTAAATCCGACTGGTAGTTCTTGAGATTAGCGCGTTCAAACAAACAAACTCTTCCTTTTCATGTATTGGTAGTTTACATTATACACTAAAGTACCATAAACTATAAGTTACATCCAGAGAAAATCGAAATAACGTCACGACTTTAATATTCAATTTACCTGGCTCTCATATGGTAAGAAAGCAATGTTTATCTCCTTCAAAGTTTTGATCTTCCTTGCGGCTGAAGACTTGCAGATCTCATTGAAAAGCTCCTCAGGGCATACTAACCAGTTGCAGCGTGAAAAATATTGCAGATTCAAAATAAAATTCAAAGTCATTCAAAATATATAATACTTTCGAAAGACCCTTTATTTTTAAAAGCTTTATACTCAGTATCATGGAACTTTCATTATCTTACAAAAAAATAGTTGTCTGTAAAGTCGGTTTATGGACGATAATTTTGCGTGATAACGTCATAAGAAAACATTGATGAACGATCGTGCCTCTCTACAGCTTGTTCCGCGCTCTCGCTTGTACTCTCGGCTGCTCGGTTCAGGCAGAACGTGACAATGAGTCATGCTCTTTCGCGCGTGCAGTTGGTTTAATCGATTTATAAGACGTTATCACCTCAAAAAATATATAAAGGCAAAAAAAGAAAAAAATATATTTAAGGCAATTTTCAGCCATGTCTCAGCCGTGTCATAATTGTTCAATTTACTAGCGCGGTGCATAAAAGAGATAGAGAGAGAAAGAGAGATAATAAAATAGTACAAACCTGCTGCTCGTATGGAATGAAAGCAATGTTGATTTCCTTTAATGTTTTGATGTATTTAGCTATAGGACTATGCGACAACTCATCAAACAGAACATCGGGACAGGCTGTAAACAAAATAAAACGATTGCAACTAAAAATGTTAAGCAACATACTAAAATATATGACAAGCCAACTAATTTGAAAAAGTGTAGCTGCTACAAAAGATTTAATGGAAAACTTAAATGATATAAAACTACTAAACTATTCAACTTCTATAAGTAGTACCTACTAATACCAATTTTACTGATGTTTGTAGGCATCTTGGTATATATTGATAAAAATGGGCCATAAATTTTATGTGCGCGCAGAGTCAAGTTCAAACAGTTTGATTTTTTATGCAATTCCAGGTCATTTGTTTTCTATACAAAAATTGCATGATTCATCCAGATTGGTTCAGCTACTATGTCACATTAATTTGAGCTTTGCATAAATAAACAAACAGGAAAGTAAACAGAAGCTAGAACATAGATAAGAAATACACAATGCATCAGGTAAATTTGCAGTATGTGTTTATAAAGTAGGCGATAATATTGCGAATATTTTGTTGTTTACATCACACTTAATTATTTACACCCTTCGAGAACTAAAAGCTCGATGTTTACACCACACGCAGGCCTATTTTGTTGCTTCCTTGGTAAACAGATCAGGGAGGTCTTTTTGAAATACCAAACCAAATTTAATCTTTCCAAAAATATTTTGTTCCAAAATAACAGATTTTAAATTGTTTGACTTCCATTACGCAAAACACTAATAAGCATTTAAAAAATATAACATAATGCAAAAAAAATAACATTTTCGGGACCTAGGTACCTATTTATTCTGTACCCAGAATAAATAGGTACCTAGGTCCCGAAAAGGGGGCTGGGAATGAAGGGCAAAAAGAGATGGCCTCTACCCAACAGTGGGTTGTGTAAATTGATAGAGAGTTATCACTTTATTTACCACAAAGAAACCTTAAATATAAATTATCGACATAGGTAAAAACGCGGCCTTATCGCTTAAAGCGACCTTTTCCAGGCAACCTTGAATGGATTGGACAGAACAGATGATATGACAATCTAAATCTTAGGTTCTCAACGTGGTCGATAACGTTTGAGACTTTCAGGGGGGCAGTAGAAGACCCAGAGAAAATTAGGGGGCATTGAGATGGCGCATTAAGATATGGGGTGGGGGCTCTTGAAAAAAATATATTCTCTAAGTGGGCGGTGGGCAAAATAAGGTTGAGAAACTATGATCTAAATACACATACCTTCAGTGAAGAACACATGTGCAGCCTTGTACATGATGCGATTACCGACGGAGAAGTCGTTGATCAGGGCGTGGACGGACTTCTCACACGGAGTGATGAGGTAGATTCCGTCCATGGTACACAGAGGCTCCCGCTTCTTGTGGATGTCTTCCACCACTGTCAATACATATTTTAATGTTTAAAGTTGGATATTGTGAAATAACAAACATGTAATTTTCGATTGTGGAGGGTAATTTAGGGAACCACTGCACTAGTTTTATTAGGTTTAGATGTATGGATGTTGTTACTCTTTCATGAAAAAACTACTGAATGGAATTTAATGTAACATGGAACATACATAGTTTATGACCTGAAATAAAATAACACATAGGCTACTTTTTATCCGGGTAGGTACAGATCGCGTCATGTAAAAAGAACGCTGGAAGAAAGTGGAGGGGGTGTGTTTGTCTCATGTTTGCGAATGGGCCCATTCGCAAACATGAGACAAACACACCCCCTCCATTTCTTTTTACATGACGCGAACTTATGCCACGAGAGTTTTATAATTTTAAACATTAGTTGACAGCTGAACTTACAAGTGATGCCCTCGGCGGATATGTCGTGCATCTTGCAGCATGCTGAGACCATGCGCATGGACAGCTGGTCCACGATGAGGATGCGCCATTCGATGCGCTGTGACTCCTTGCCTTTGGGTCCGCGATAGCGGATCACCTCGTTCATAATCTCTGTAATTTACATGCTCTGGTTACTGACATCATATTTAGTATAGCTCGCGTCATGTAAAAAGAACGCTGGAAGAAAGTAGAGGGGATGTGTTTTGTGTCATGTTTGTGCATGGGTTACCTATTCACAAACATGAGACAAAACACACTCCCTCCACTTTCTTCCAGCGTTCTTTTTACATGACGCGACTTATATCTGGACGACCGAAACTGCTCGGGTGAAAATAGAGTAATAAATTTTCCCAGAAATAAGACATACCTATTCCTATACAAAAACATTAGCAAAATGCAGCTTAGCTTCATATAATGTGGATAAGGCAGATTAAATAGAGAGGATAGTTTAGTTATTAAGTATTAGATTATAGTTTCTCAACGTTATTTTGCCCACTGCCCACTTTTTTCAAGAGCTCCCCCTCCATATATTAATTAAGATACGCCATCTCAAAGCCCCCTAATTTTCTCTGGGTCTTCTACTGCTCCCCTAAAAGTCTCAAACGCCCACAAGGGGGCGTTATCGCCCACATTGAGTACCTATGTGATCAGGCTTAAAAAGGTCGCTATAGCAGAATCATTTCATTCTCAGTCAATGAAAAGAGACAGCATAAGTACCTTTTTAAGCCGACTCAATGTCTTGACCGCTCTTATGAAAGCGTTTTTAGCTGTCATGGCTCAATAAGATGTAACTAAGTAGTAGGGAATGTAATAAATAAGACATACTGATATTGACGATTTAAAAATAATGTTAAATAACCATTTCTACAATCCGGGAGTTGACACTTTACAAAAATAATTTAAAAAGCTTCACATGCTTAAAAAAGTACCCGTAATTAGTATTGTATTCATTATTTTACATTTGAATGAAATAAAAGTACATTCTTAATTTAAAAAATATGCTACAAAAACGCAGTATTATGGTTACATGACTATGTATGATGTAACTATTCAAACCACCTACATTTAATTAACCTATCAGTCACAGATTAGTAAGTTATATGTTCCTATCAGCTTTAAACAATTACGTCTCATCCTCAATTGCGTTTCCAGTCACATAACTCACAGTTAAAAAATCCTATTTTTCTCATGGCAAATTAAAATAAATTAATAATTATCTCTTCTTCATTTATATTAAGGCGTTTTATCAATAGATCTATTTATTTAAATAGTTGTTTGCAATTTTTAAACATGCTGTCAGGTGCAAAAAAATAATAAAAACATTTTAAACACAGATTAATTATGTATACCTAATAGATAATATTTACTGTGCCTTGGATACTGGTGATGTAAACCAATACCCTTGTATTAACTCTGCCACCTACGCATGCCACTCTGAGCGATAGCAGGACAAAGGCAGCTTCATCGGTGGCGGCAGATCATATTGTTATTATAATTACTTTCAATCAGATTAGGTTAAGCTTACCAGCATAGGCACTAATACTTAATACCTACATTTTGATAAAATGAGTCATATTTTCATCATAACAGTTTAATATCTATCTCCAAGGTTAATAGGTAGAATATACTTAATTGTGTTGTTGCATTTGATACTGGCTAGTATGACGTTTTTGTATATTTTTACTACCTTAAAGTTTAGTTTATACCAGGCCAGTGCTGGCTGCCAGCGCTGGCGAAAATAGAGCGCCCGTCTATTTTTTAAGCCAGTGACCTCTACCTCAACATGAAAAATCAATCATTTCAAGCGTAGTTTACCAACACCAAAATACCAGCTCTTTCTTATATAGTGGGTAGGTAACTTATCTAAGTTTTTTTTAAGTGTGCAGTTTAGTCATTTTGTCATACATAGATGAGCAAAAGCCGGTAATAATATAAATACTTATGACTTTCGTAGTTCTGTGTCAAAGGGAGGAAGCATGACGCAGGTTTCGCCCCCACCCACCCTTCTATCCTCTATGACCTAAGAAAATCAATAACTTGCTATTCAGATTATCCTACCTCACATTACAGACAAAATGTGCAATATTTTGGGACAGAATCAGTGAAATACTTGTGAATTACGAAAGAAGGAAGGGCTCTCCATCCATAATATTAGAAAAATGCCCAATATTTTAGACGAAGACAGCTAGCGAACGAAGTAGTGTTTTTGACTCTTCAGTCAGTCTACAATACAAAATTTCCATGTTCTTTAACTGTTAGGATAAGTATTATTGGTTTATTTAGGCTTGAAATCAGCTTCTATCGAAAACATTAGTCATGGGGAAGATAATAAGATCCATAGAACTCTTACTACGGGACAATGTTAACGTATATTTTCACACGAATTATAAGAGCATCTGTTAATTTATTGAATTTACGTAACCAGACCTACATTATCGATGTAGAAACATTAAAAAAATCATTTTTTACTCACTTTGTCCGACAAGTGCTTTGAGAGCCATCTTGAATCACTCACAAACTGATTACTGACGTAAATCTGACTGACAGCTATAAAAACTGAGACAGCCAAACCAAATTGTCAATCAAACGTCACTTTTTAGTTTAGTTTCTTTTTTTGTGTCGGTCATTCAATGTGTCGTTTCATTTTTTAATGCTTTTGAAATTCACAAAAATGTCTATCTACAATAAAAAATAACTGTTGTCAAGATTTTAATTTGGATTTTGATTTGATGTGCTCATAGCCACGCATAGAAATCTCCGCGCACGGTACTCTATAGCCGGATCGATGCTATAGAAAGAGATGCAATATTTCTATAGCTCGATCTCTTTTGTACTTACCACAGAAAATGGAAAAGAGCGACATCAGCATGAATAGAAAAGCCATCCATCCATTCAGTACGTTATTTGCTGTGCTGGGTAGGAGTGTGCTAATGTACAGTTGCGGGTAAAAATCACGTGCGTGGATTTTAAATAAATTTGGATTGCTGTAGGTACTCAAGTAAGTTTTGTATCTACCTACCTAATATTTTTAAAATTAAGAAATATATTTTATAGTAAGAAGGTAAGTAATTTAATGCTTTTTTTACTTACCTACCTACTTTTTTTTTATTATTAATTAAGGTATTGTATTAATACCGTGGGTGATACAACTACCTACCTATTACTAAGAAAATGAAAATAAAAATATTTTTTATTTCAACAAAACAGAGTAGGTATCCCCTGTAACTAACGCTTAAGAAAATAACAATAAATACAACACACATGCAGAAGACTCATGTTTTGCAGAGAACTTTTTCACATTAAAGCCATACTGTTGACTTCCTCACTAGGCAATTATGTAGGTAATGTCGGAATACCGATACGAAATATTCCTCCTAAGGCTAAAGCACTACTTTTATTAATAATAAAATAAAAGCAAATGAAAAATGTCTACTTATTATGAAGGTAAGTATGTAATCAGAAATAATAACTAATTCATGAGCAAATACAAACTTGCCATCTGCGAGTTACAGGTATTTTCTAACTGCATCGATTCGATGCTATTTTCAGTGATTAACATAGTTGTTTTTTTATCGACAGTTGGTGAAAGTGACTTGCGACGATTGAAAAGTCTAACTGGCTCAGCTGGGCATCGATCAAGTGTAGCAAATCAACAGTGAAATGAAAATTATTATTGACTGTGAAACTTAAGTGTTTGTTTGGTGCAGTGGTCTTGGTCAAAATGAGGAATGATGATTTGCTGATCATCCCGTACCCATGCCGCGCAGAAGGCTGGCTCGATAGATGTGGTAAGTACCTACGTACCTATTTTTACCCGACTGCGCAAAGCAAAGGAAGGGTAATGTGTTTATCATTACCTATAGTAAGTAGATAGGTATTGTGTACCTGCATACTCAAACCTTGAGGAGAATAGAAATAGCTAGGAACCTATTTGTTTACGTGTGAAATGTCTGCATGCAAAGAGCTAGTTAAAAATAACTTAAGGTAGGTACCTATACCTACTACACACATTACATTATTGGCGTGTTATTTGGGGCGCTTTGCGTAATTGTGCTCAATCAGTGACCTGAGTAGGTACCTACCTATTTTTTCGGTGCCTGAGGTCACATTCTTGAGTAGGTAATTAAATTCGACACTACTTATAAATTCTTATATGTAATAATCGTTTATTAGGAATATTATAGCATAAGTAAGTAGGTACCTAAGTATTCCAGACAATTATTTCGAAATCTTAGAAACCTACCTATTAGGTAGGTAAGTACATCTATTACATACCTACATTAAATACCTACCTATTTTTCCACCAATAATTGGTACATATTACTAGGTATTTGCCCAAAAACAATCAAAACCTCTACATTTATAACCTACTAGGGTACTTAATTGATTTATGCCCGTCTTGTTCTTATTGTGTTTGATTGTCAAATTACACAACATTATATTAGTGGGATGTCAACAACCATAAGGAATGGGCTTTTTATACAACTATACAAGTACCTACCTACTTCTACATAAGTAATATCCAGCAGCTGCTGACTAATGACAGCTTGTCTTGACGCAAGTTTTAATAGTTTTTCTTCAATTGAGATTGAGAAGCTGCTGCTCGCTCTGTCATTCTGATTACCTAACACTCACATTAGATGGGTTAATTTAGTATTTTATGGCGTAGAAGCATGGACTCTAACACAGAACACTACCAAAAGGTTGGAAGCCTTTGAGATGTGGATATATCGCAGAATGTTGAAAATCTCGTGGCGTGATCGTGTTACTAACGTGAAGGTGCTTGCACGTCTCAAAAAGAAAGCAGAGCTTTTGAACACCATTAAGCGGAGAAAACTAGAGTACTTCGGTCACGTCAGCGTCATGAGAAACGACAAATACCACATACTGCAACTGATCATCCAAGGAAAGATAGAAGGGAGAAGAGGAGTTGGCAGGAGACGCCATTCCTGGTTAAAAAACCTGCGGGACTGGTTTGGCTGCAGTACCACATCTCTTTTTAGAGCCGCAGTTTCCAAAATAAAAATAGCCATGATGTTGTCCAATCTCCGATAGGAGGGGAACCCAAAGAAGAAGAAGAAGAAGTATTTTATACAACCAATAACTTAACCAGCTTTAGACAACGAGTTACTTACTTCTTATATAATACCTACTTAGTTACTTTTAGTTATTGTAGGTAGATAAGGCAAAAACTCACTGGCTAGGTACACATAAAAAAGCAGACTCCAACTCCATTTTAACATTCACTACCACAGTCGGACCAATTAATCTTATTTAAATATTTGAATAATTTAATCAAGACTGGAGTAATTAATACAATGGCGGACCTTATCGCCTAGAGAGTAGCAGGTCATTCGCGTATGCCCTACTTGCAGTGAAAACTATACGCTGGTGCTGTGGTTTTCTATCAAGTTTCGGTCCATTAGCTGGAGCTAATCGACTGCTTTCTATTCTCTAAAAAGGGACTTATTGACGTTGATACAAGGGACAGTCTACTAAATAATGTTTAGTAGGTACCTAAGTATTTCTGCGGAATACCTACAATTCATAGCGTTAGCGGTGTAGGTGCTTATCTATACTAATTAATAAGTATAAGTAATCATATTGTATGATAGAAAAGAAACAGAAACAGATGAATGATTTCGTTGTGTTTTAAACGTTACGAGAAAAGCTCCGTTAATTCAATATTGTGTCTGATACTACACCTACCTGCCTGGTGGTTGGGAATGACACGTGCCGTGCCTGCGAATGACATTCGCTAGAAAGTAAACTCTCGCGTTACTTCGCCTCACTTCCAGCCATGACGATGTCACAAAGATCCGGCGCGATTGTATTGTTTTCCAAAATTAATGTCTTATTATTCTAAACTTTTTCTGAGAGAAACACATTCACAATTAAGAAATACCTTCTCAAAGTCATAAAGGCAGTAATAATGTACAGTTTTAATTGCGAACAAAATTGATTGCTCACTGACACTCACCGTTGAGTGATTTCTCAACAAGCGAATCGCTAACGGCAATCAGAAAATTCATTTCCACTTTAATGGGATGGGGGTGAGTGCGTGGTAACAATCTAATAAAGGCATAGGTACTATACTGGGGTCTCTGGACATGCGAATACGTCATGAGGTAATTATATCCCACAGGGTGCCGAGGGGACGCTCAAGCAGGACACTTCAGCTATAAATCAGGCTAACTGCTCTAATAAAGTCGTTTCCCTATCTACTAAGTTATAGTGAAGCAGTCGAATCGAATTTAGGTTTTAAAAAGTCACTTATTTATTAGCTACTAGCTGCTGCCCGCGGCTTCGCCCGCGTGGTACCCAGATAAAAAGTAGCCTATGTTACTCTCCAACTACCTCCACACAAAAAATCACGTCAATCCGTCGCTCTGTTTTGACGCGAAAGCAGGACAAATAAACAAATAAATAAACACACTTTCACATTTATAATATGGGTACGGATTCCTTAATACAGAACAAATAGTTGGTAAGTTAGACTAAAATGATCATTCAGCCAAACATAGAATAGGCGTGTTTCCTGCAATGCGTAATCACTAAATTAATGCATTAATCTAATGAACTAAGATTCACAGATTCCGTAAAACATATTTATTATTGAAATTATAGTGAGATTAATTTTATTTTTGATAAATTAAAACCATAAAATACGGCTATCCGCCATGATAGATGAAACACCAATCAGAGCGAATTACGTCACGAGTGTTACTGTCAGTGAACAGAACAAACTTCATTCATATAAATCGCATAACTCTTCAAGTTTTGGTAGGTAGTCGTTTTTTGGTTTTAATTTGTTCTTAGTGCTTAATTTAGGTATATCTATTTTATCGTTCGTCGTTTTCTCAAAAGATCCAATAGTGGAACCAGGATTTACCACGGCAAATTCGTCTAATTTGCCTATAGTGGATGTTCTAATGTTGGGAGAGTTTCTGAGAACAAACAATGATTTTTGTTCAGCAGAATTCAGAAATGTGAAGGCTTCCGCGTAAATAGACATATTATAATAGATAATAAGAAAAGTTTTTTCCATAAAATCAATTTAAAAGCACAATAAAGATTTTTTCATACATACCTTCTACTTAGGTATTAATCTCGAAAATAAGCTATATTGGAAACTAAATTTGTTGTTTGTTGTTAAAAAATATAACGTTAATAACTTTGTTCCTTTAGCAGGCTTACTAAGCACCTACATAATATATTTCTTTGTTTTAGATCCGCCGTGCAAGAGTACCTAAACCACTTTTTACAGATAGTTTTGTTCCGTGAAACGTTTTTATACAACTTTTCAGGTGTCTATTTCGAATTATTGTCGCACTTAGGCACTACACACCACTTATATCCTTTGAAATTCACAATTAAAATGAATTTATTTAGAAAATTGTTCACCAACATGACTTTGTACTATTGGTTACATAAGGCTGTGACAATGATGACGTCACAGGAGACGCCATGACATATTGAAGCGTTTTGGCGTGAATTTTAAATATTAAACTTAAAACTTTTATTTTTCTGTAAATCTCATTAGTTATTGTGAAATATATTATTTTTAGCAATCAGAAGCAACTTCTGAACATTGTAGTACCATTTTTCAAAATTATGAAACAGGCCTATTCTATACGGACAAGCTAAATTGTTCATCTGTGTACACACCCAGGCATTGCATCATAGTCGCTGTTGCGCAAACCGACAATTCCTCGTAAATAGAAGTCAAACTGTGTAAATACCTACTAGGTAAAATATATACAATATACGCCTTTCTATTACCTCATCAAAATTCAATAGCATTTTATCTACCCAATGTAATTCTAGGTTAACTAACTTGCCAGGTAATTCATTCAATACAGTCACAACTTGGTGCCAAAATTAAAATAGAACGGCGGTATGTGTAATGTAGGCAAATTCAGGGAAAAAGCATTTCAAATAATCTTTTATCAGTTGCAAAATTGCACTCTCAATCTGGAAACCCGCCAATTCGACCGAAAGCTCAAGAAGTAGGTCCAATTGAAATGCTCTTTGTGTTCTTAGAGTGATTATGATTACGTGCTAATGAACCGAAGTAATTTTGAAATTTATCATTCAATTAGAGGAATAGAGAGGTCAGGGAAGCACTCCTCCCACGGCCGCCTACTTATCAGCAAAACTGGACCGGGGTCGCTTGTACTATGGGCTGTACCGAACCGTTACCAATGCTTGACGTTATGCATTTGTATGGTTCGTGCAGTACCATGACTGTGGTAATGGTAGCATTTTATGACTTGACCCTTGCAGTATTTTTTACTTAGAAATCTTAATTTGTCAGAAATACTTATTACAGTTACCTGCTGATGTTGGTTGAAACCAGAGTAAGGTTGGTGTGCTTTTGCAAGATTGTATCAAATCAAAAGGTTACAAAGCATTGGTTTTCAAGACGTAGGTAGATCTTGCGGACATGGACACAAAGATTAATCATTAAAAATGTTTCCTTGTTTTTATCAGTTACCTAACCCGTAGGGACCTATGTACCAAATTAAGTTGTTACCTTTTGTACATTATATTACTAGCTGCCTACCTGAATTATGCCTTACCGGGCCTCATGTTATAAGATTGGCTCAAACTTGTTTTTTACTTTCACTTGGTTCACGATGGTCGTTTAATTTATACGATAGGAAACCTGCAGTTTTCCGAACGATTTCGCAACTTTCGATATTGTTGATAATTCTACCTGTCTACCTACCTTTTTAGATAATACTTAATACTAATGTTACAAACGTAGTGTTAATTTCTCTGTGCTAGTTTATCGATCACGTAGGTAGGTTTAATTTAATTATGCACGTGAGAAAATGTCAGAATTCAGGTTCTTGCTTTTAATGTTTTAGAAAAGTGCTAAAACTACGTTTTGGTAAAATATTGCAACCGACTGATATTAGGTAAGGTACACTGTGGGTCGAATTAAAATAACAAAATAAAATAAAAAATAACCTGTCAAATGCCAAGGCAAGGAAAACATTCATCCACAGACCAATATTTTATATTCATGTCTTAAAACAGGCTTTTGAATTCAATACAACAGTGTTTATGGAAAGTTTGCGTCGTTTCATAACATTTATTCAAATGAGATTGACCTGAGTGATGATGAAGTTGTGATAATTATGTGCATTAAAAACGTTATGTAGGTGTTTAATACTTAATTATGACCCCTATAAAACCCGCAGTCAAAGCTTTCCGTAACTCATTCTTACACCTGTAAGTTAAAAAGTACCTATATAAATTGAGATAATAAATATATAAGTTCATTTACTATCTCATTGTAGATATAAGAATATTCAATCTGTTGGTGCGGTCGAGCGCGACCATTGTGGCCGGCAAAGCGGCCATCTCCAGTTACTATGAGAACTAATTAATTAATCGGTATAAAAATAACACAAGCGTTAATAAATCATTTTTGTCAGTTATGAAATAACAAAATTGAACTAGGTAAGTAGGTACTTCTTACCTACAAAAAATGATGATTGGATTGATTTTAGGCCTTTAATCAAACTGACCACCTATAACGCCTTAGTTAGGTAGGTAGGTACTCATTTACTAAAAAATAGCCAAGCTACTAATTTAAGTCCAATTGTAGCATTTACATCCAATAGTACTCAGAGGATATTAAAGGCAACGACTTCTTATCAATCAGCAATGAACGTGTAATCGTGGGGGCATTAATTCTCGTAAAAATAAATCAGTAAAATCACTCTTTGTAAGGTGCACCCTGTACAGACACAACAGAGGGTTGGTTGTGTGAGTCAATAACATTCGCGGGAAGAGGCGTTACCATGGTGACGAGATAGGTGGCATGCCGCCGGTCGCTGCCCTACGCCTCTACTTGCTGCCTCTTCTCTATGCACGGACAATTGCATCACTAGGGTAGATTTTCAAACGCGTAAGCTTAGTCCTCAGTAGATAGAGGCGGAGGTCATAAATTTTCATATTGTGATGATTGATATCGAAACTAGCGCCAGACTGGCGCATCTTGTCCATAAAATGTCACGCCCTTTTAACCATTTAAGTAGGTACCTACCTACAAATAAATTGTTCTTATTAATAATATTAAACAGCTGGTATAATTTGTTTTCATGTTTTTTAGGACAGTTTAATCGAAGCTATGTAGGTAGGTACTACATCTTTTATATAGGTACTGGAACTTTAAGTTTTCTCTTGATTTTGTAAAATAATATTAACATCTAACTGTCACATTTCTATGCGAACTACAACCTATGTGCTACAACATTAAAGTCGCCTCTAGTCTTTACCCCTCAGCCGGGCACGGGCGCTCTATGGATTTGAGTGACGAGCGAGGGAGGACGATGAGAGAGCGCTGTCTGGGATTTATGCAAGATTCGGGGGCGAGGGTGACGCTGACGCGTCGGGATGTAGGTACCTCAACACAGCACCCCATTATACCCCATAGGCCATAACACCCTATTGCGTTTTTAATGGTTGAGCACAAAGGATCACAAATAGCGTGCTTTTGCATTTTATAAAGCGCTTTGAATACACATAAGTCCCTACGATAATTAGAATGATAGCACTCTGGGCTGAATGTCTAATCTCATGAGGCTCATTTTTTAACAGCTTTTACGAGTAGGTATTTAACTTGTAGCACAGATTACTAATTATAGTAATCTGTGCTTGTAGGTACCTAATGTAGGTAGTAGGTATAATGTAGGTACACTGACAGCAAGCCCATCGTCGCTATTAGATTAGAAAGTTGACCTCCTACCCTACGATGTTTTTCCTCACCGTGAGCTCGTGTGAATGCGCATCATAAGTACTTACCTACCTACCTAAGTAGGTATAAATTTTTCGAAACCTAAAATCCATTCATTCACGGCCAGGATTCGAACTCCCGACCTTCGTAACGAAAGCCAAGGCACTATACCACTCTACTAACACGGCTCTCTGTAAAATTTAACATTGTCAGATTAGCACAAACAACTTTTGAAAATTTTTGCTGTAGGTAGGTACCTACCTAACCTGTAGACTTATTTAAAATCTTATAAACAGTAACGCGGAAAATGCCTATTAATATCAATAAACAGCAAACAGACACCTTGGCACAGATAATGAATGCTCAAAGCCGACTGGTTTGTCAATAAAGCTGCGTCAGCACAGCACCGCCCGCTATGGAGCGTGGCACTTATCGCCAATATCCATCGGCCTCCAACTAGACGTGGTCCGTCTCGTCACAAACAGAGTTATTGATCAACTGACATAGGTCAATTGCACTTGTAATAAATTAAAATTCTCTATTGCTATTTTAAATACTACTCGCAGTCGAACTAAAGTAAGCAGTAGGTAAGTAGGTAGGTACATACCTACTACTAGCTCTCGAATTAAATTAAAGTAAGTACCTAGGTAAGTAAGTACTTATGAAAGTATGTTGGAACGCTGGAAGAAAGTGGAGGGTGTGTTTGTCTCATGTTTGCGAATAGGTAACCAATGCGAAAACATGAGACAAAACACCCCATCCACTTTCTTCCAGCGGTCTTTTTACATGACGCGAACTCTACCTGTCTTTGATTTTTAAAATTAGAAAATTGCCCTCTTTCAAGCACCTACTTACCTAAACTGAAATGCAGTTTTTCGTTCTACTTAGCTAGAGAGATGGATAAGGAGAGTATTTCCCCTCCTATCGCATTACCGGAGCCGCCTTCACATTTGCAGAGTCAACAATAGGAAATGACTTACTACGGTTTCCCCAAATGCCTTGCGATTGCCAATCAATACCACAAATCTGTGCTTATAGCGAATGTGACAGATTTATTGTGGGGTTTCAGCTATTGTGTTTGTTCCTGAAATGAAACCTACGAAATAAATTAAGTAGGTAGGCAAGTCACTGAAAAAAAAATGTGCGAGAATAAAATCAGGAAGTAACTAAAATATTAAACTTTCGAGCTTCCATATTTTATGTACCTAGGTACCTATTTTAATTCAGATAAAGTTGCAGAGAGGACACAGCAGCGTGTCCACCGAGGCATGTAACCTTGGATTCGTCCAAGCATGTAACACAATTTTCCTCCGGGTGGCTTACACCCTATGTTACCCATCTGAGTCTGCGGACACACTACGCTACACTTCAATATACTTAACATGAATTTATTCAGCAAGTATCCAGCCCACAGATGATAGTAATTTTGTATTCAGGCCCTGCCTAAGGTTTATTTTGAAATATCTTATAGCAGCGCCCTCGCGGCGTTGCCCCCGGCCCCGTAGTTATGGTGTGTGGTGACAATTTTTCAAATCCGACTGGTAGTTCCTGTCCTGAGATTAGCGCGTACAAACAAACAAACTCTTTCGCGTTAATACCTATTGGTATATAGAGTAGGTACATGTACCTATATAGAATAGAAGATAGATTGGTACAGTTATACACATTTCTAAATTCACCCTCTACGTTCGTCTACGCACCCTCTACGTTCGTCTACGCACCCTCTACGTTCGTCTACGCACCCTCTACGTTGATCTACGCACCTATATTACGCACAATGGATCCAGGCATTCGTCAAGTTACCCGTTTCGATGCGCAACGTGTAGCTTTTTAAAGATAGATGTAATACTTGTTGTATTGTAACGTCAGAATAATCTTTATTTCTATGTTTTTGTTGAGACATTGAAAGGCTGCTTGATTGAAACCTTAAACTTTATTAATTTATATCCATCGTAAAATGCATGATTCATAAGGTAGGCAATCGTTTTGAAACATGATGTCATTTTGAATCATACAATGGTAGGGGGATCAGTCTTAACTTTAAATCGACCTTATCTTCAGTGGATGAGGTCAATAATACCGGAGGTTTTTGGTTGTTTACTTGTTTCATGTTTCTACAATGCAATAAGAATTACTTACCTACATAATTTTTGTTTGAAATACTTATAAAAGTTTTCAAATTTCGAATTCTTTTCAAAGCAACCTATAGCAATAATTCTGCATTCTCATGACATGAACGCAAGGAATTTCTATACTACGTACCTGGAACACTGACTGAGACAGAAAACAAGGTCCGCTTGAGAAACAAAACTTGGGCGGTGTGTCTCTTTCTAAAGGGTGACCATAAACTAAACATTCCTAGTCCCTAAGGGGCCTTTTCCATCATTTTCTGATTTACGTGATGTTTCAGGGCATGATTTTTGAATTAAAATACTGATACAATTTTGATCCTTCATTTTGATTCTTGAATCTTGAATCTTGATTCTTGAATCTGAAAACTGAAATTTTGAATCTTGAATCTTTGAAGTAACAGCTGTCAAACTTCAAACGGCCATATCTTGGAAACTACTCGTCCTAGACTCCCCGTTCCCAGTTCAAATGAAAGCTATGACCAAGATCTTCATTTGAAGTGACAGCTGTCAAACTTCAAATGGCCATATCTCGGGAACTACTCATCCTAGACTCTTCCTTTTTAGCTCAAATGAAAGCTATGACCAAGATCTACATTTTCAATAACAGCTGTCAAAATGACATCTGTCATCTGAAATGTAGGTCTTGGTCATAGCTTTCATTTGAACTGAGAACGGGGAGTCTAGGACGAGTAGTTCCCAAGATATGGTCATTTGAAGTTTGATAGCTGTCACTTCAAATGAAGATCTTGGTCATAGCTTTCATTTGAACTGGGAACAGGGAGTCTAGGACGAGTAGTTTCCAAGATATGGCCGTTTGAAGTTTGACAGTTGTCACTTCAAATGAAGATCTTGGTCTTAGCTTTCATTTGAACTGGGAACGGGGAGTCTAGGACGAGTAGTTTCCAAGATATGGCCGTTTGAAGTTTGACAGCTGTCACTTCAAATGAAGATCTTGGTCATAGCTTTCATTTGAACTGGGAACGGGGAGTCTAGGACGAGTAGTTCCCGAGATATGATCATTTGAAGTTTGACAGCTGTCACTTCAAAGATTCAAGATTCAAGATTTCAGATTCAAGGTTCAAAATTCAAGAATCAAGGATCGAAATCCAGGATCGAAATCCAAGATCGAAACCAAGGATCGAAATCAAAATCAAGGATCAAAATCAAGGATCTAATTCAAGGATCTAATTCAAGGATCGAAACCATGGATCGAAATCAAGCGCTGATTTTGTCGAGCGCGATAAGGTAAAAATATCCTGAAATTTAAATGACATGGGCACACTACTAATCCAACAACGAGTGTGAAAGAGACAAAGCACCCAAGAAAGCCTCTCAACAAGACCAACAATCCTTATAACCAAGATTAAATGATAATAGATCGTTGTGTAGTCGTGATAAGGTTCAAAATCCTTTGTACATTAAATGTCAGTCAGCACTCCAGTTACGTAGTTTAGAATCTTCTTGCATGAACGCGAATGCCGAAAGCGCGGGGTCAATGAAGGCTGTTTCACACCGATTTGAATGGAGGCACCGTTTCGTATTCAAAACAGTTTGTTGCGTGACGGCCACAAAGGATGTAGACGATATTAAACCGTTATTTGATTATTGAAGAACAGTTTGGATTCTAAGCTAAGATGCCTAACCTTTTTATGCAATCTTGTTTTTTGTTTTGAGGAATATAGGTATAGATAGATACGCCACACACATAGTATAAATCTAATCTGCATGAGCAAGTTGTTCCGATATGAAGAAACTAAACAATAGGCGCATATCATACAATTTGTACACATTTCCACCTACTAGATGATACTAGGAAACCTACTACGTAAACTGAATATGACTCAAACAAAGGCACTGCCTTTTTGAAGAAAAGTTAGGTAGGTAGGTAGGTAGATACCTAAGTACTTATATAGGTATTCGGTATATCTACTTAGGCAGGTTATTTTATCACAGATAAAATAACCAACACTCAGACTAAGTATTTATGTAGGTATGTTACAATACAAGATAACAATACCTACGTTAATTACTAACTAGCCTAGTTTTATAATAAGTACCTATCATATCAACCCTTTAAAAATATTTAGATTTCCCTAGCGATAGTAGGTACGGTCAGAGAATGAACTTTTAAAAGTTAAATTCTAATCAATTTGAAACTGGTAGGCTTTTGATAACTTGGGCCAACATTTGAAGTACCTAGGTAAGTATCAGCAATTTTTTTCTTATTTACGTGGCATGACAGTTTTTTTTATAAAAGAAACTGAAAAAATCTTTGATTAACCATAAAAAATAAAATAAAACTGTTTATAAATTTTTGTCGGCGATTGTACAAATAGCGGACAATATAATTTATTTGGCACCCATTAAATAGCTTGATGCTAATAGCGGTATCGTCGGCAATGGTCAGAGGTCTCACCGGATGGGTGAGGACTAGTGAGGGCAAAGGAAGGACGTGTGTTGCCATAGCAAGAATGCAACTATCAAAGATTCGAAACAGTTATTTTTTTATACTATGATCGCACGGATAGCTACAAAATTATAGCTGGTTTAGGCGTTGTCCTAATAGAACGCGAATGCGCGATGCGAGCGATGCGACCATCGCGTGTTCGCGCGACGTCAAAAACTGGGTGTCCTAATAGAACGCGAATAGGCGTTCTACCACGCCGACGTTTTCGCACGAATTTCAATTAGGACACCTATTCAAATTCAATATGTTTGATCGCGCGTTCGTACGAACTAAGTTCGCGCGAATAGAGTTTCAAACATTTGAGTCGCGCGACCGCGTCGGTCGTGCGATTGTCAGTTAGGACGGACACCTATTAGAGTTCAATATGTTTGATCGCGCGTTCGTACGAGTAAAATTCGCGCGAACTTACGATGATCGCGCATTCGCGTTCTATTAGGACAACGCCTTAGAATCAACACTAGTTACTATGATCGCACGGATAGCTACAAAATTAGCTGTGCTGTACACTTTTTCTAACGGATCTTGGCATTCGTGAAATTAGCCGTTTAGAAAAGCAGGGTAGCTTTTTCATCCAAAATTTTCTACTGCGCAGCGAAACTGCTAACTTCACGAATGCCTCTAGATCCATTAGTTTCAAAAGTTTTAGCTGTGTTGGCCTAGTCGAAGTGTGTAGGTACCTACTGTAGGTAGCGGGTCCTATAGACTTTCGATTTGAAGGTCATGGGCTCGAAGACCATGCATGTATCATTAATTCATTATCAATGGAATTATCTGACGTTATCGTTTCGGAACATTTACATGCGTATTAACACCAGTCAATAACAGAAGAAGGCGACAGGCTTAAAGTCAGCAGTGTGACCATGTGCACTTGCCTCTGTCTACCTCTTTAGACATCTTTATAGGTAAGATCTTGGACGCCTGAAAATTTAAGTGGTGATACAGTCGTTAGCCTGATTACATTTTTTTGTTTGACTTTACTAAACACTAAACAATGACCTCATCGTAATGGTCCTATTAAGCACTGGTTTCTGAAGCCTTGGATTTTAAAACGAGCACCAGCTGCCGATTTATTCAAACACGTCACGATTTTAGGGGTCTGTTTTAAAAACATGGTTTGACTCCGTGATCGTAGTCATAACATTACCTTTGGCTGCATTGCAAGCCTTTAGGTCAGGTTCAAAGAGTCACCTTGACTCAACTTTAAAAAAAAACGCGCTAGTATTAAATAAATAAAGATCTAAGCGAATGTCTATACAGTGTTTAGTAACACAGTTTCACATTCTTTAACTTTCGCAATCACAATTCACATAATGGTCACATAATATTTACATCCCGAGATTTCGGCGAACAGCCGTTGTCGCGGACAAACCTTAGCATTACTTTTACCTAAACCGAAAGTACCTAACTAATATGTATACTTATTTACCTAGAAAAGATAAAAAAATATGTAAGTAGGTAAGTACCTAAAAGTAAAGTAAACCGCAAAACTAAGAACACGCATTTTATTATGTTTTTGTTTTTGAAATTATTTTCCTTCTCAGAATGAAGTCATAAGCAGAAGTTTGTCGTCTAATATCTTGGTACAATTAAAAAGAAGTTAAACTTGTAATTTGAACTGTCTTCATGACAACACAAAGATGACGTTGGTATTTTAAATTTAATTTAAATTTAATACATTTCACCTTACGAAGTATCTATGACAATTTTCCCGAGAGATTCAACGATCTCATGTTCAAAATAAACTATAATATTACCTACCATTTGAGTAGGTACTTAGTTAGGTATCACTGTTCTTTCTTGTTGTACCAATCGCTGTTCTTTCTTGTTTCTATTGTTCTACTTACAATTTACATCGATAAATTTTAGCCGTTAGCTTGCTTTTGGTAACTAAACTTAGTTACTTACAAAAAAAAACAAAAAAAAAGGATTAGGTATGTACCTACGTAGTGTTATTAAGTACTTACTTACCTATTAATTTTTCTAGCCTGCTTACATTCATTCGCCTCTAGATTTAGACGGCTCAAAAACATTTTAACAAAACCTTACCTCCCTTGAAAAATTAGGCCGTATGAGTTTCTTAATCGAGAAAACTCTGTTTTTCTGGCAGAGACGGTCATTGAGATTCACTGCGCATGTTGTGGATTGTGGTCGTACGTTTGTGCTACATAGTTAGGTGAGTCATTTACACTGAACTATCAATTCAATCCGTGAATGTGTAAGTTGTATGTAGCAGTGATTTAATTTGCCTTCTATGACTTACATTTTACTACATTAGGATAAGCATGGGAGCTAAGATAATGCAAATTGTTTACGGGAGATAACACACTCGTATGCTTTGCTAGATAAGCTCAAAGTTTTATTAAAAAAAGATATTCCTCGTTTTCACTCTATCTTTCACCCCCTTAAAGTGTGATGTGAACTTCTAAAAACCCTGAAACACGTCATTCTGCTCAGTAGCTCACAGGTACCGACTTCATTTTTTAACAACAACAGTACATAGTATTATATTATCTGTGACAACAAAAACATTTAGACAAAGTTTTGCATTCCATTCATCCCCTCGATTAAAAAAAAATCCTTTCTGAGCTTTTTTTCCCTTTCTTTCTAGTTTACCTACTGTATACATCCGTGCGTGCATCCATCCAAATAAGGATGATAAAGTTTCTTGTTTGGTTGGGCAACTAAATATGCTAATTAAATGAAAGCTATTTATAAACTTGGTGACCTTTTTGAGATCCTTTTGGTCTAGTTTTCGTAGCGGTCAGCCGTAGCCGGGTCAGCCGCTCCGGGCGGGTGCGTAGCCGCGTAGCTAGGTTTCTCTCATGGGAAATTATGTGGAGTATGTGAACCTATTTCTCTACTTTTTACTAGGAGTAAGTTAACTACGATCCGTTTGCGGCCACAGCGTCGCCTATACCGCTTTTTTAATTCTAGGTCCTTAGATAATAGCTAGGTACTTGGAAAAAACAATATAAAATTTCTATAAAAACACGATCTTTGTTGAATTTACATGGGATAGGATGAAATAGTAGGACCACGAGAAAACGGCGGAATTATTTTGACCGGAAGGATGAAAATAAATTACAATTAATAAATAAAGGAGGTTCTGTTTTTTATTTTATAAGGTGCTGCCATCTAGTGCTGGACAAGTAGCGGAAGTGAACATTTTCATAGTTTAGTAGGTGGCGCTGGCGTCGTAAAATTAAAGTTCTGCTACTTGCCGCTAGATGGCACGATGTATACTCGGCACGAGTAAATAATGAATGACACACACCAATATAAATCTTGAGAAGTTGATATTTTAGTTTAATTTAAACTGAAATTGATTTGAATGGTGTTTAAAAAATTGATTAATTTCTTCTTCTAAACTTCTGATAGAAATCTAAAACAGGTGTTTCAGTTTCAGTAGATAATAAATTTTAAGCACGGTAGTTTCCTTCAGTATTTCTAATTTTTTGATACTTAAATCTTGTAGAAATGGGGTCGTATTTGCATGTAGGGTAGCCAATGATAGTTTTATGTTTTAGTATCACGTACGTAGGTAAGTTATAAAAGATTTGCCACGGTATGAAAAATAATTACTTACAAACCTACCTATCAAAAATATTTGCCCCCACCAGACCCACCAGAGTTCTATGGTCCCATAATCCTAATTTTAAATCTATGGAGTGTTCACCATTATGGTTTCGCGATGACTAAATTAAACCAACAAAAAGTCACACAGATCATCACGCAAATCTCGGGGTCATCGACATCAGATTTTGATTTACAAAGCCGAGTCACAGATTATACTTCAATTACTACGTAAGTGTTGAATTTGTGTGGGTGTCATTGTGTAGTTAATTGCCTAGTGGAAGAACCAACAGAACTTAATTTGATTTGCAAAACAATCGCGCTAAGCATCTAGTCGTCCTACGCAGGGCGGCTAGATAGCTTTTATCCTTCCTCATGTTACCCACACTACAGTTCGGCCGACGGATCTAGGCGTACGTGAAGTCAGGCTCTTCACTGCGCAGTAGAAAATTTTGTATGAAAAAGTTGCACTGCGCATCGAAACGGCAACTTCACGAACGCCGAGATCCGTTGGCCCTTAGTTTAGTACCTAAGGTAAAACTAAAACAAAAGAAACATGATCATGACTGTCCCCCTTACTTATAAAAGATGTTTAAAGTTGAACACTGGTTTAACAACGTCCTGTCTCTATTCATCACCATCCACAAATAAAGACAGGACGTTGTTTAACCAGTGTTCAACTTTAAACATTTTTCATAAGTAAGACCCTGTATCCCCAAGAAGCGGTATTTCTCTCAACTTCTCTCAGTGGGTCTAAAAAGGCCGCTAGCTGAATAATAAATACTTAATTAATTATTATCGTTCCGTCTCTATAATTTAGAATCTTTCGCCCATTTTAGCCTCCCAGAGAGGCTAAAATGGCTGCTAACTACAGCCTGCTAACTAAAATTATGATTGAGTTAAAGCGGCACTACTCCGTACTAAAATACGATTATTAAAAAAAAAAAAAACACAATTTGATTTTATACCACAGATTAAAACAGCAGCGGGAGTACTGCTGTTTTTTTTTTTAGTTCAGTGATAATTTAATTATACCATCAGATATTTACGTTGTGAAAAAGTCTAGAACGCGTTGAAATCTTTTATATGGAAGTTTATAAAGGTTAATTTTTTTGTCACTTTAATTTTCTGAAAAAACTTTTTTTTGTACCTTGTCGTTTCAGATGACTTTGTAGCACCCGTGGTCAAGAATAGAATAAAGGCCGGTGTTCACTCGCATCTTAAAAATAAATGTGTTTGTGTAAAAAAGTCTGGCCTAAAAAAATTAAGTTTGTGCTCACTGAACCATGGCTTCCATCCTAATCGGAGGGTAGCATAGTTATCAAATATTTACCGACAAGATCTCGATTTCAACGTTGAGTGACGAGTGGAGTAAGTAGAGCTCCGAACTTGTTTACTAACTACGTCCACAGATTAAATAATAAACTACTGCTTACTTCAAACAGCTTCCCGTGAGAAAGTAAAATTATGTTTGATAAAAATATTGGATGTATCCAATAACATTTGTTTAAAAAAATCAAATAATAGGTAAGTATTTTTATTTTGTTTTATGAAGGTAAGGTTAAGGTCCTGAAATGTATGCTTGATTATCCTTAGGTAGGCCCGAAAATAGGTTATTTTAGAATCATATGCAAATGCATAACGTCGTCGATACTGCAGTAGCGCGGATCTACTATTTGCAATAGTGCGTAACTACAAGGTTGACAACTTTACAGGAGATAAAAAAAACTTTTTAATTTTAGTATTTCGAATGATAAGCGCATCTGAATGAAATAATAGGGTTTTTAGAGTAACAGGCCATCAGTCAGTGATAGAAAATTTTCGATTTTCCTAGTAGTTTTCGAGTTTTATGTCACTTACGCGGTTTTTTTTGTAGCAATATCTGGTCTCAATATGGGCAGATACTGGCAGATACGCGTAATTGAAACTATGATAAAAAGTACAAAACAATTTATTCATACGAAACACAAACGGAAGGTACTTCTCAATCACAAAAATATGGAAAATAAACAGTTTTTTTACGGAGCTCAAAGTAATCACAACAATTTGTTTACATTTTGATAAGTTACTTCACCTCCAACTACAACCAGAGAGCTTCTGATGGCTTATTCAAAGTGGTGTCTTCACCAACTTGCGCCAATGACTGACTAAGACAGCGTGGCACGCAAATTTGAATTTCGCTACTTTTTGCAGTTTCGCGGTAGGTATTGCAGATGGTAGTTCAGCGCTATTGCAGTATCGTCGACGATAAGTATGTCAATGAACGACCACTCTTTAGTGAATGAGTGAATGATTTGAGATCAGATGTTTGGTCCTAGGGTAAGATAGTGCTCAATCCTAGAAGGACCATGCTTGGTCCACTCCTAGGCACCATCTCTTTGTACTAAAATACAAAAACTAACTTCTGTGCAGATAAGTCTCAGTTCTAAGCTCTGTCTCAGTAGTCATAGCAATGATAAAACCATTTTCAGAACTACTACCGAACCGATATGACCACGTAAAGTTCTTAGAAATAATTCAAGTTTAGTTATAATCAACGCAGAGCAAACTTAATAGGCAGTCGCGTAAATTTTATGTTTATGGCATAAACTTTCAGTTTTCGTCAGGAGACATCAGGACCCATAAAATGTCAGTAATCGTTAAGGGCCATAACCGGCTATAAGCCCACGAGACCAACCTTTGACTTTTCAATTAAGTCCAATTAAGCAGGCTTACAATCCTTATGCGAGCAACGTTCAATGACAAGTATTAAGTTTCAAAACGTATTATTTACTTACTATTTTTATCTTTATTGATGTTGTTGGTCGATTGCAGGCGTAGTGCAGGCACCACTGACTGAACCGGTCTGTATTGAGGACCGACGATAAGGTAACGTCGACGTGAGGAATAGCCGTCTTATTGCACTATCTTAGTCTATTTGACTTTGATCACTTCAAAGCAGTGGGTTTTCCAAAGCAGAAGATGCTTTGGAAATTACGTTATGCAAACAACTTGTAATGATTTACTGACAAAACAGAAGCGGCCCTCGCTAACTAAAGCAACAATGAAACCCTCCTATAAAGAATAGTGATACCTTGAGCCCCATTTAATAGTCAAAAGCTTTGCGCGCCTAGTTAAAACTGGTTCCGAAATAGTGACAATTACTTTGATTGGATGATTTGAATTCAGATACGTTTGTAATGATGCGGGATTTGTGACATTATCCCTCACTGGTAACGGGACGGTCCGACCAGCTGCAAGATGGTGGTAGATTAGTGGATAGTTGGTACGGGCGGTGGTAAAGTGTGCGCTCGCCCCGGCTCAGCCAGTCTGACGCAGCGCGATCAGCCACGCGCACATCGAGCGCGCGACTAAACGAATTCGAATTTTTTATCGAATAATTTGAATGAAACGGTCTTTTCATTTACCGATAGTGACTGAAGTGGCAACCAGTGCTGAATAGGATGTTGGATCAGAGTGCATAGTGTTCTGTAAATGTTTTATTTATGTTTACTTCGGTCGATGTCCGATTTTATTTACAACTAGTGCTTATCGGTTTTATTGAAAGTTTGATTGAGATAGCGTGTGTTATGGTGGCCAATGTTAGTTATGCAAAGTTCTAAAACATTTTTTAGATAATAAACATAAAGTTATGAGCTTATGAGCTTTATAGGTTAGGTACTTTAAATCTGTCGGCAACATTTCAACACCAATCACATGTCTGTTTTAATTAGTTTACCAACAGACAGTTGGCTTTGTGACACTGAAACGCAACTTCTATTTAAAGTTCATAACTCTACTTTGAAATTTACCGTAGTTGGGCAATAAAATGTGGTTTTGTTTATGAACTGAGTAACCAGTTATTTTAAGGACGTAAAGAAATATTTGATGTGTTAATAAATTGACAAAACATTAATAAACAATATACTTCTCTTATCAATCTAGTGCGATGTTGTTCTGTAGATAGCGATTTCCATTTAATTGGAATATAGATATACTTAATATATTCAATAATTGGAAATATTATACTTATTATATTATATTAATATTACCTATATTCATGCAAAATGAAATGAGAGTGAATAAGGCGAAAGAGGTGTGTCAGGATCGTAGCAAGTCGACGTCCGTGGTCTGCCTACCCCTGTGGGAAAGAGGCGTGATTTTATGTATGTATGTATAAAATTTAAAATATTTTACTTCAGCCCGCAAGTAATATGAAGTAAATGAATAAATATAGTTTTTTTTTTACGCAGAGAATAAATTCAGTGAGCCTAAATAAGTCTTTACCGAACAACGCATCTAAAGTATTGTCGCTCATAAAGTCACAGTAAGTATTGATCACCTTGTCATGTTACTTTGGAGCGTCTGTACTTTCATAGTCGTTGATACCATATAAGTTACGGTGTGCTACCATCGAGGTACAACCACGACAGGGGATGTCGATAATATCATGCCATAAAATATCGATCATCGTTGCTAGGAGCCGTCGGTTGCCAACAATAAAGATTTATAATCCTAACCACTGCTGCCTACTCGCAGTGTAGGGAAAACAAGAATATGTAGTATGATTTTCAAATTTTTTTAGTACAGCGGAAGCTCTAGAAACATTAGCGTGATACAAGTACAACCCTAAGGCTGATTTTAGTCTCACGCTCACCGTCAGCGCTGATAGGCGAGTGATCTTTATTACAATGAAATAAGGATACTGATTGTCCAGCACTGACGAGAGCAATCAGCGTAGCCATTTCTGTTAAACAATCAGTACCTACTTAGTTTAGTATCTCTAGCGAAAAAATCCGAAAAATTCTTTCACCTCTGTTTTAAAATTTTGTGAAAGCTCTCTTTCTTTCCCAAGTTTTATTCCAAGGAATAAACTATTTAATGGCTTATGCAGAGGTTTTTTTTGTATAGCACACTGTTCCTAAACAAGGAAAAAATTGGATGTAAAATCGAGAGAGCTTTTGAGGGGAGATTTATGTCCATCAGTGAGTTGCAACAAGCTATGATAAAGATGATGATATATTTCATTATTGATTTTGACTTGAAGTGTTGAATTTCTAACAGCTCGGTTGCTTAAATGGCCTCGGTCGACTCTCTGAGGAGCTTTCTGTGGCTTCACGTATCGGGGACGACTTTCGCGACGCTAATATTAACGTGTCATATGCCGATGCATATGCATGTAACATACTTTTGTAAGCTGAATTTGAAAATAACTCTGTTTCATAACTGTTTTAGGTTGGATTCGACCAAAAATCATCTTACTCCAGAGTAACTAGTCGATATAATTCGAAATACAATTGTTTAGAAAGCGAAACCGAACATTATTATATGCTTATTAACACCTTATAACTTGGTTATAAGGCAATTATAAGGTGTCAACTTTGCAATGTCAAAATATTTAAACAAACAGTAGTTTACTCTCTTGTAAAAACTTAATCCAGTTTGGTCGAATGCGGCCTTAGTGGGGATATATCCCACTAAGGCCGCATTCGACCAAACTGTTCACACAATCTTAACATTCCCTACGAAGCAACCGCTCGCTTTTTTTTATAAGTAATATAAATTAAATCGTTATAATTTTAATCAATTCTTTAAGTAATTTTTTTTTATAATTAAATGTCTGTTCCTCTTTGAAACAGGGTAAAAAGTTAGTTCTTGAAAATAAATACTCCTATTTATCAGGGAGCTAGTTTCTTACAATGTAATACGAATGAAATAAATTACTCAGTCCAGACACTTCATTTTCTTTCAAAATAAATTATTATCTAATGGTTAATAAATACACATGTTTAAGTATACGTCTAATAAATATGATTTACTTGAAATTCCGATTGTGTAGGCTCAGTTAAGCTAATGTTGGAAAACATGTTTAAAAATAAACCTACTACGTGCTTTGGTAATATGAATTTCCGAGTTTAGCTACACAAAATAACCAATGAGAGTTTTTAAAGTAAATATACTAATTTTATAAGCAGACAGGAAAGCATTCATTTAGAGTTGTTTATGCGAGACTTTCTCAAAGAAAACATGTTTTAAGTTTACATACTTGTGTAGATAAATACAGTTAGGAAAGGAATATATCAAAGATTTTTAACACGCATCGGCATCTGTCTATTATTTAACTTAGACTTATTTTATTATTTCTGCATTATAAATACTTACCTACAACGTCAGGAGACAACAAGCACAAAAACTCTTTATGATCTGTATGTCTCTGTATGTCTGCATAGAGTCAATTTGGAATATGGTGCTTTACACATCGATGTAAGTAGGTACTTAACAATTTTGAACTTTGATTGAAAGCTTAGGTAGGTACTTTTTTTAAAGTTGACGTGTAGCACTTTCGAGATCATTTTTATTTCATTGTAGAAGATTGTCGCAAGGTACCAAGTATGTAAGTGATCTGAAATAAAAACTATAATTAATTGGGTAGCGGAAATCGGTAACATATTTTCCCATTATTATCGCGTTCCGCTAGTAAAAGTGATGTTGCTTTGTTCCTACTCTACGTCTATTACGCTTAGTAAGGCACTTAAATAATATAAGTGATTATTGATTTTTATTTTAACGTCTAGGTATTATTTGTTGAGTTAGTCAGCGTTGACTCGCGAATAGACAAAGTCAGAAATTAAGAGCCTAAGTGGTAATTATTATCCGATGATAACTAAAAGTTAAGAATCAGATTTACATCAGGAATATAAATAAATATGCAAGTATTTTTAAAAAATTAAAAAGTTTCTAAATACTTTTTTTATTTAAAAAAATTAAAGACGAATCATTCATCTAGTTATTTTGCAATCAATATTCTATTGAGAGTATACCTATAATATTACTGATTCTGCATAAGATCAAATTAAACAAATAATTCCGCACGGTAAAGGATAGTAAATTGTCCAATTACTTCTTGATGGAAAGATTACAAGCGTAAAGATTTTCTCCATCTAGATCTTTTCGGGTTTTGCTTCCATGTTTAATGTATTGGGTACGAATAGCAACCCTCTTAATCACAGGGTTACCCAACCGCGCCGGCCTACTGTTATGTGTTTTACATTTTATCAGTTTTACATCATGATCCATTCGCTTTTATTCAATGACTAGATTCTACTGAAAGCTCGGCCTATGTGAAGTTAAACAGACTTTGCCTACGCTCGGTTGACTCCACTGAGGACTAGTCCTTAGTGGAGTCAAACAAACGCATCAGTGCAATCTATAAACTACTTGGGTAGGTATACAGCGTAAACAACGTGTGCGTATGCGACGCAGCGCAGCGGCAGAGCCCGTGTGGCATCTCTCTAACTGTACTTTTTTTAAAAGTTTAAAAAATGCAATGATTTGTTTCTTCAAAATAAAACAATAGTTTATTAAGAACAAAACTTTGTAACTACAAGAGAAAAGGTAGATACCCTGTAGTGCCCAAAAATTTGCCACACCCTGTATATGATTATGTTTGCGCAAATAATAAGATGCACTATCCGATTTAGAGACAATAGCGACAAAAAAAAGTTGATATATTGAAAAATATATAAAAAAATATTGGACTTCGGTATCGTTTGAAATGCTTATAAGTAATTATAATTTTTGCAAGTAAGATTGAGCGTGAAGTTGGGCGTTTATATAAATTAAGTAGGTAACCTATATTTCTCACTATCTGTAAACGACTGAATAGTGAATAGTAATTTTCGTGCATTGACCGCAGTGGGCCGGTGTTTTTGTCGCCAACGCGTTCAATGCCTCAGAAAAATGACAGCACGTGTTTGAGCAAGTTTTTTGAGCGCGATTCCAGTTTCCTTATTGTTATTGATATAATTATGGTGGTTTTTATGTAATGGTTTTTTTCTGGTTGGAAAGGTGTTGGCTCTTATGAAATTCTTAAATAATGACTAACGGCTAACAAGTTACATGTCTATTTATATTGAACTTGTACAAAAAAATCTGCTAAATGGTACTAGAGCCTCAAAGAGAATAACGATATTAAGAGTATTCACATTTTAATTCTTTACAGACATGAATGGTATCAGGGAATGTACCTACTGGAGTAGTCACAACGCACTTTTAACCAGTCTCCACTCAATTTCATCAAATTAAGTATGTTACAGCTTTAGCAACAGCTTCAGAGTTGAAAAGGCCCCGCAAAGTACTTACAAGTTTTTTTTTCGTAAAAAATTGTTTTTCTCGTGCAGCACTAAAGTAGTCACGAAGCATCTTCTATTATCAAGCCGCTACAACAATTTGAAGTACCTACTCACAATGTAATTGCGTTTCTAAGCACGACCAGCTGTCGTTGACCTTTTCATTCAAGCTTTGGATGATGATAGTGATAACATTCGTCGAATAAAGGTTTTATGCAAAAATAAAAAGGTTTCAAGTTCATATAAAGTTGTTCAGTAAATGAATGGTATGATAATTTGTTGCTGTTTGAATAAATAAGTGCCTGAGATTATTCCAGAGGGTTCAAATATAACTTACTACACAATTTCTTACATTAGATTTATGATTGTCCTCGAACCCTATATAAGCCGATCCTTGCTTTTCTAGGGAGGATGATCTTTTTGTCCATAAAAAAATTATTTAAGTTCAAACAAGCGCGCAGCTTCTACAAATACATATTAACATTCAAAATAATCACGCGAAGCCGTTACAAGATAGCTTTTACAAGTACTAATGGTGAGGCCAAAATAATCCGTACATAACGGGAGGGGCGGTCCATTACACCGTAAAGGACTGTTTACATTAAAACGGACCGGGTATAGTCTGGTGCACGATCATCTCAGAACTAGTTTGTAGCTAAAAAGCTTTATGAATCACATAAGCCACACTATTTGTAGCATGACTGACACCTCTGTGGAAATTCCACAGTCCTGCTACATGGACGGAATTACTGGAATTATGCATTACAAATTCATTGATAAGAAAGCTACACTATTCTTGAATACGTTTTAAAACATTAACAGCATTTAATCGCGTCATCATTCTATCTCATTTTTCGGATAACATTACAGTCGAAAGTTTAAAATGTATAACTAGTAGTTCGCCCCGAACTGAGATCTCGCGCACCGTAGATGCGTACATTTGGACTTTCTTCTGACTACCCCTATAATTTCAAATGCTACTACTGCCGAGTATGCCTATTGCGCTAGCTCTTCATGGTAAAAAATACTAGCTTGCATGCATTGCATAATGTCGTGTCTAATTTTTTATTTAAGTATTTCATATTTATGAATTCTCGTCGTATTTCTAAAAGTATACGTCTTAGAATATAAATAATAACTATTTTGGAATGTACAAATAAAGACCTTTCATTTGACACCCCACTCAATATTTTGTTTACTTAACTTTTTTTACCCCAATTATTTTCATTCTTTATCAAAAATTTTTTTTATCATGAAAATAAATCAAGTAGCATCTAAAATCATTGCAAACCAAACCGCAACGATGCCACTCTCTTTTTAAGACCGACCAGTCAATGAGCTACGAAGACATCGAAACTCTATGAAACGGGAGCTCTTGCAGCTCTGGTTTCGTAGTTTTTGTTCTTTGGTCGTATTTCAAAAACTATACATCCTAGATTAAAAATAAAAACCATTTTGGAATGTACAAAATAAGCCCTTTCGTATGACACCCCACTCAATATATTTGTGTAACTTTCATAATTTTTTACCCCCTTGGGAACCCAATATCTTCACAATCCCTTCATCGATTAAGCTCATATGCTTCACCGTAAATTTCCTTACCACAACCTATTGACCTACCAAGTTTCATGCAGATTGGATGAACGGTTCGACAGTTATGCGCGAACAACAATTCGTGAAACATACAAACATACAAAGCAAAATCGCCCAACTTACCACTAAGATCTTCGCTCGCTTCGCTCGCTCGATCGACTATTATTGAAAATCTTGGACTAAGGTATGTCCCCTAAACTCTGAAACGCAGCTAGTCGATTTTATTTTTTGTCATGTCTGTAAACGTTTCGTCCCGTCGACACCCCGTACCGTACACTTTGTAATGTAATAATTTCGCCTGGAGGCCGAATACTGCACTTGGTTTATGTAGTTTATGGCCAACTAGTGCCAATTACTTCGCGAAGCATAATATACGCAAAACAAATAAAACCAAGTAGAAACTTTGCTAATAACCAAACATAATATCTTCTATTGGCTTACAATCGTCTCGTCTAGACTATGGTGATCATTTTTGTTTTTGATTATTTGGATATCATTCCTATTAGAATTGTGGATGGAATAGGATGTTTTTTAGCGAGTTGTGCCTTTCTTTTCACAGCTTTATTCAATAGTTAATGCGTTACTGCCAGTCTTATAAATAACAATAAAAATGCTGTCATTTCTTCAGTTCAGAACTCTTGTTGTTAATGTTTTTTCGTTCATGTGAGATTTGCTTTACTGCTCCATTTGAAATTTGGATCTAGCATTTCCTTATTACACACGATCCTTATAAAATCGTTATCAACATTCTCGCCTGGTCCATATTACGTCAATATTACTCTAACACACATAGATGTGAAGTTTTATTGCTTTCTGTGACCCACATTACGTTTGCGCCGCATATGGCAAGTCTGTTAAACATGTTTGCTTATAACGGATATTATGCCGTGTATTTTAGCCTAATCTGAAGATACTAACGCGCAATGAAATCACAAGTCAATGACACGATGAGAATGTAGAAAATATGAAGTCCATTCGAAGTCAATAAAGCTTAGAGTTTACTTACGAATAGTTACGACCACAAGCAAGCTAAGTATAGCTTATTTTTAGATCAGCTAAATTAATACGGCGGCCATAACACCAAGCACTAATAAAGTGTTCTTTATATAGACAGACGCGGACACTGACCGTGGTTTAATGAAAATAATGCTCTTGTAGAATGAGTACGGATATATAGTAACAGTGCACATAATGTTTGTATTGTAGATGAAAGTGATGACTGTTAATCCAGTGTCAGTGAAGTGATGGTCTGCGATGCCGGACTGGCGGTATAACGTATTGTCGACTAGCGAGGCGTATATTAACACCGATGGGGTGGCGTTGGACCCGCTAGCCGCCAGCTACCCGCGCCGCGCCGACCGCACCCGCCCCCAACACACCTGCCCTTACACCACAATCTTCCTCGGTGCTCGCTCGCACCACTCCCCGTTTCGACAACCTCAACAGAGCGACTCCATAGACCCTTACGCCGATGTCTACTCCGTCGACCGCTCGTCCAACCTCACCGACACCTCCTCATTCGCTCGCTACGAAGACTGCCGCCCTCAAGTAGATGAAGATGACGTCCCTCATACCGATCACGATGAATCCGATTTGACTTTAGTCCAAAAAGTGCCATATAACGCATCGAGCGTATTTTTTATATCAGCCAAATCAGACACGCCGCAGCAAGATATATTACAAAACAATAATGTGTTCGTTGTCGAAGGATCTGACTCTGATGCGCTATCAACTTGCACTTGTGACAGTTTTGAACGTTGTGAATTTGACTGTAGAGACTTTGAGCCTTTCTCGGACACTTGTTGCTGCGACCCGCTCAGCGATGGCGTGTGCAGTCGGAGTCCTAAGAATGTGGAGTCACCGGAAAACTTTTGCGACCGAGTTGTGGACGAGGATTGCGTTTCGGCGCGGAGTGATATGGATGGCCTAGATTTGACTTTGTTCGAGCCGGCTCAAGCCAACGAATGCGGGCTCGAACAAGATTCGAATAATGCCGCGTCAGTATCATCCAGTTTGTGTGGAATACTTCACGCGCTGCCGGAAAACAGTACCGGTAAGTCATGTTTAATTTTTCCAAAGGCGAGCATTGCGGAACAAGTTTGCTATAAGCTCTATTACAGCGATTAGGAGCATTGCTCCGCGGTGGCTGCTTCAATTGGACTCGTATCGGATACGAGCAACGGTCGCGGGGAATTACTATCACATCAATCACACGTCATTGTCATACCAGCAGTAACAACAGTCAGTTATGAGGAAGGCGACTGTAATAGAGTAGTTACAGGATATAACGATGTTGCAGACGGTAGGTACCTTCACCTCGAGCGAGTTCATTTCTAGTCGATCTAGCGAGCGAAGCGAGCGAAGATCTTAGTGGCAAGTTAAGCGATTTTGCTTTGTATGTTTGTATGTTTGTATGTTTGTATGTTTGTATGTTTGTATGTTTCATTTTTATGTTCTCGCATAACTATCGAACCGCTAATCCAATCTGTATGAAACTTAATAGGTCAATAGGTAGTGCTATGGAAATTTGCTGTGGAGCGTATGAGCGTAATCGATGAAGGGGTTGTAAAGATATGGGGTTCCCAAGGGGGTAAATTTTTTTCAAAGTTACCCGAATATATTGAGTGGGGTGTCATACGAAAGGGCTTATTTTGTACATTCCAAAATGGTTTTTATTTTTAATCTAGGATGTATAGTTTTTGAAATACGACCAAAGAACAAAAACTACGAAACCAGAGCTGCAAGAGCTCCCGTTTCATAGAGTTTCGATGTCTTCGTAGCTCATTGACTGGTCGGTCTTAAAAAGAGAGTGGCATCGTTGCGGTTTGGTTTGCAATGATTTTAGATGCTACTTGATTTATTTTCATGATAAAAAAATTTTTGATAAAGAATGAAAATAATTGGGGTAAAAAAAGTTAAATAAACAAATATATTGAGTGGGGTGTCAAATGAAAGGTCTTAATTTGTACATTCCAAAATAGTTATTATTTTTATTCTAGGACGTATACTTTTAAAAATACGACGAGAATTCATAAATATGAAATAAATGAAAAATTAGACACGACATTATTGTATTGCATGCATGCTAGTATTTTTTACCATGAAGAGCTAGCGCAATAGGCATACTCGGCAGTAGTAGCACTTGAAATTATAGGGTTAGTCAGAAGAAAGTCCAAATGTAAGCCATCTACGGTGCGCGAGATCTCAGTTCGGGGCGAACTACTAGTCTACTCTTACCCATAACATTGTAGAAGTTGTATCTCAATACCGCGTTGTTTTTCCATGCAAATGACTTCAACGCGCTTAATAAAAATTTTGTTTCACAGTCAAGAAAAGCCAACAGTAGTTTTCTTGGGTGCCTATGAATTTGTACAGCTAGTAGATGTAGTAGAGGTAGATGTATCTTTACAACTCTCCGAGACTTAAGGGGATCGCACCTTTTCGAGAAATCGGAGCCTACACTGGAACGAAAAGACATTTCCAATGTCAAAAAGTTCGAAGATAAAGAATAAAGAGGCAACAGTAACTTTCCTTACGATGTATACAGTATTCATTTGTGCTAGCTGGGCGTATAGTTTCGTGTAGCCATAGCCACCTACAAATTGCGTACCGTTACCAGCTAGTTTCTAATTACCGGACGGCGGAGATAGAGGGCGATTGTTGGCTCATGCAAATCGCGATAAGATACCAGCAATAATGATGGATATAACCACACTCCGTAAATCTGGGTTGGTATTAGAAATTACTGATCGGAAAAAACAAGATATCGATACGAGAAATCTGAGAACTAAGATAATTTTTTTGGCACCAATTTTTTATTATCTTTAGAAACTATTATTTTAAGTTAAGAATATTTTTTTGTGTTATGTATAATGTACCGTCTATATAATTTATACTATTTTCCATTCAAGGGTCAATTCACACTAATATTAAAAGTGCGAAAATATTGTTGATGTTTTGTTCAATCGCGCAATAAAACTTCCAATAAAACTTCAAGTTTAATTAATTACAAAATACTAACAGTGACTCTGTTACTGTACGATTACCACGTGAAGCTGCGGCTAATGCTAGTTACAAAACTATTAAAATTAAGTAAACATATTTTATTTCAGTAGTCTTTACATTATACTATGTGTGTTCTCAGCAGGGTTCGCCGATATATATCAGCGGATATATATCATGATATATATCACGATATATATCAATTGATTTTTATCTTGATATATATCAATGGATTTTTTCCTGTCTTCTGAACTTGGAGATTAATGTTTACCCTGGCAACACGCAGCGAAACACTACATTTCCGAATAATTTAGATTGTGTTTTAAGTGTTTTTTTAAGTGTTAATTAAAAAATTCTTTTGACAATGAAAAATATTATCAAAATTTTCAATTCCGACGGGATTCGAACCCGCAATGATACAAGAGATCCTCATTTAGCAAGAGTGCCTTTAAAAACTATAAAAATTATTTCTCAAATAAACACCAATTTTTTTAATACTTTTTTAAGTTAAGTATTTAAATAAAAAATGTGGTAATTTGACACTTAAATTATTTTACAAATTACTTACACATTTTAAAGTGTTTAATCCCCTTACAGAATGAAATTTGCTTCTTTTTCTTAGCCTGGATATATATCCGATATATATCGGATAAATATCAAAAAATCGGATTTTTGATATTTATTATAAAAATCGGATTTTTTCGAACCCTGGTTCTCAGATTGATTTACTACGGAAGTGGCCCATTTTACATGTGTTTTACATTGGACAAGCAATGCACTATTTATATAAAAAAACAAATGAACACTCTGTTTTATTTTCGTGCAACACAAAGAACTTTGCCATAAGTTATGGTAACTGCTATCATTCCATCACTGCATTCTCTCTGATCTGCTTATAGAACGTTCCAAGATAAACAACATCGACGTCCATTACAAAGGCTCTATAATTAAACAAATCAAAACGTTAACATTATTAATCTGGGGTAACACATACAAACTATGAAAATATTCTTTGCTTACGCGTGTAATTGTAGGTTACGCCTTGATATCACGAATACGATCTATCTAATTATTTTCGTGTGAGCGAGAACTGTCTTATGATGTCGGTCTTTATAAAAACGGCTGTTATTAAAACTACTTGAATGTCTTTTTCATGACATTCCTGAGGCTGGAATTTGAATAGGGTTTTTTTTTATTTTAAGAGTATTTTTACTTACCTAGAGCTACTTTGTATTACTTTGTACTTTATCATCATTGTTTGTTACATGGTATTTTTTAGACATAGGCATTGATACACCTACCAGTTAAGTAACTGGTAAGAGTCTCTCGATTCTCGACTCTCGATGTTGTGCAGCACAACATCGAGAGTCGAGAATCGAGAAACTCTCTCGATCTTGCGCATGCGATTTTATTCCTCCTTCCACCGACCATCTGCGACTCCAACCGATGAAAATAATGTACACCGTAGTCAAACAAATATAATATTAAAAACCAGTCCTTTGTCAATTATTTTAATAACAGGTTGGTTTCTCAAGGTTAGCACATTATCTCTGCAATCGGGTAGATTGTTATGAATGTGAAATGTTCTTTTCGTGACACTCGGCGGACGTTGCCACATTGAACGTACGTTTTGAGCAACTTCGTATTAATGTATGAACTAGACTAGATGTCGCCCGCGGCTTCACTCGCGTGGGAGCCTTTTATCGCGGAACTTGGAATTTTTCCGGGATAAAAAGTAAGTATCATATTTCCTTCTCCAAGGTCCAATATATCTCTTTGCAAAAATTCATCAAAATTGGTTCAGTGGTTTAGGCGTGAAAAGGTAACAGACAGACAAAGTTACTTTCGCATTTATAATATTAGTATGGAGTATGCATGTTCATACGAGCTAGTAACTAACTCTGGAACTTCCTTACATTCTTATTTTAAGGCCGGACTTACACTAGTGAGTTTTTACGTAAGTTTTACTCACGCAAGTGACAATGCAAAGGATGTAAAGTAGCTTTTCCTTTGCATTGTCACTTGCGGGAGTAAAACTTACGTAAAAACTCACTGGTGTGAGTTCGGCCTAATGTTACAAATACTCTTATAATAAAATGATGTATCAATATCCAATCCTTTTCATATCTGCGATATAAACTATCAAGGTTTATATAAACGACCGGAATGATCACGGAGGTAATAAAGCGAAAGCTGTTTTTCTTTAAATAAAGAAGTTTTTCTATATTATACATGCGCTGTATAACAGCTTGTAGGAGCTGTGTTGGCTGAATAACTGACATTCAATCTATAGGTCGTGGATTCAAATCCAGGCCGTATCAATGTATATTTCGTATAATTTGTATGATAAGTAAGTATTTTGTTTTCTAATCGGTAATTTCTAATTACAAAGAGTAATTGATGTGAAAATTATGGGTATACTGTTGTGAATTATTCAGATATACAGATTTGATCTCTCACACCTAATAATTGATTTGATGCCAAATATATTAGGTTATCTGCCACACTCTTCAGGGCATTTATTACCTGTAATTTTTGAAAGAAGTTACTTTCATGAGCTATTTATATAGGCAATTTGATTTGCAGTACAAGTAGGTAGTGAACAAACTAAAGCCTTGCTTTACAATATTTCAGCTGGTTTGATGTTGGTACATTTGCTTACAATGCAACATAAATACGTTTTCAAAAAAGTAAGAAAAACAATTTTACAATGCATTGTGAGAAAAATATAAGGCTGGTCCTTGGAGCCGTTGGCGGGGGCTTGAACTTTGAAGGAAAACAATAATTTAAAGGACGGTACGAAACATGTTAGGTCTTTTTATACTTACACTCGCATAACTTAAGCTAACGATGTTATTCGCAATCACGAGATAGATATCACAAGTAACAAACCCGTAAAAATAATGTAATTTTAAAATGCTTTGCACTTATCACCGGGCACGAAAGTGGGTTGTAAATGTCATTAAAGAGTCACAAATCTAAAAATGTTTGCTCTCAGTTTGAAAACGTAACATAATTATTATTTAATACTTATGTGAAAGAAATATTAAGAAGTACTTATGTAATAAATTGTTTCCTTCTTAAAAATACAACAAAAATAACAAATTGTAGTTTTAAACAAAAAATATTATCCTCAGGACGTTTTTAAAATATTTTTTGAAATTAAAAAATATTTTTTTTATAAGTGATCGTTAACTTTTTTGGTGTGTGTACTTTAATTTACGCTGAATGATGCTATATAAAAATCAAGTACGAACTGTCAAGCGATGCTACGAGCGCTTCTTCCTTACTGTAATGACCAAGCTTAGAAGCTTGGTCATTACAGTTTTGATCTTATGTATTTCTTAGTCATTAAAGTATGTGCTTTCCACAAAGTAAAAAGTGTCTTGGTCACTCACCTTTCCCGATGCCATTTTTCGTTTCACGAAATCCATCAATCAGTATTTTTTGTGAATGAGCTCATTAAATGCTCAAAATAGCGATGTCACACGGTTCGGTTCCTTGGTATAATGTCAATCGTTTTGTCAATTCGTTTTTTTAGAGTTGTTATTACTTCCTGCGGAATCATCTGATCCGCAGATCGCTCAGTCTTACGGTGGCACGTGAGAGAGAAGACATACCATACACATACATAAAGCTATGCTTATTTTACTTTTAGGGTAGTTATACAACTAATGGTATATTGTGCTGTTAAAATTCAGATAAAATCAATTTTCGCTGATACACTTTACCTTATCAATTATCATAAATCCATTTTATTTCATGAAAGTACTAACCCTTGAGCCATGCTTGTAATTCTACTTCAATCTTTAGAGATTTAAGCTTGAGACAAATTTTAATGATACTCTGTTGCAACTTAAAAAAAAAAGCATGGAACAGGTCTATTAAAGACTGTTTACGCCTGAAATACGATTATAGCTGCTGAAAACCGATTGTATATTATAGCACGCTATCACCCATCTAGAACAGGACATCGTTTGATAATCACTTGATCGCTAGGAATGTCGCCACTCCTGTCTTACTTGTTACACTGCAATCAGCGCTCATTCGAATACGTCGGTATTCCGACTTTTATGCTCATTTACAATTACAACACGTAATCAATAAGGTTGTAGAAAAAGTCGAACTCTACCAGCTGGTGCTTAGCATGTTAGATGGAAAGTTTGAAATCAGATACTCTTGGAATATTCACTCACTATACAAAATTTAAAATGTCGTAGAAACTACTTTTAGAATATGCATTGACTTTTCCCCGGTAATAGCATTATTTAGCATATTATGCTATGGATTTGAGAAATCTGAAAAGAATACCTACATTACCCATTTAATATTACTTATCCAAGCATTGACTCACACAGCCAATTATTTCTTAAAAACTGTGTAATCGTCTCGTATTCCTCCTCACTTCATCAGGCGTACCAGTTTACAGAAAGTGTAAGATTATGTACATTTCAGGTGTTAGGTATACGAGTAAACACATCATGCCATGAGTCAGATATAGACAGGACATAGAAGGTATGATCAACAATGTCATGGCACGTGGCAACGATGATAAACCCTGGTCCCAAATATAAATATTGACATTTTCTAAAAATACAAGCATTCTGAACCTGATTAACTTGTTACTCAATGTCACAACATTCAAAGTCAGTGTCGGCATTCTCCTAACTATCAGGTCCGAATCATCCAATGTGTGGTGTGTTGCAACTGCTTATACTTTCTAATGAGGCTGCTCTTCCTGTCCTTGTGGGCACGGCTCGACCACTTAGCACTCGCATAAACACATATTCTCAACCACATTCAAAAAATAATGCAAGTTTGTACACTTTATACTCATACTCTGGCACATTGTGAGTTTTCCTTCGCAATTTAAAAGAGGCGTACAGTACTTCAAGCTTTATAATGGTATGACTTTTCAATTCCAAATGACTTTTCGTCAATCGTTCTTGTAATTTTATGCGATTGTTTCCTATGTTTTCCGAAACGCATTCTTTTTCTGGTTTTACTGTCATAACTTGTCAAATGGCGCGGGTTTAGTAAATTGGAGAGCAGATAACGCGTACATTTAATTACGACTACCTGCGGGAAATTGTTACCAAGCATTTTAAATAAAACAAGTGTCCGTTTTCCGTGTTGGATTTCGAACATTTATATGAATTGAATGGCTGAATATTAATATTTGCATTCTGTACAATGTGCCACAGCATTAGCTGTTTACTATAACACAACTTTTCGATTAAAATGAAACTGTTGAATTAATTGAAATTTTGAAAGTCTAAATGTGTTTAATATAAGCAATCGCTAAAATACGAGCTTGGTCAATATGCAGATTCAACGAAGATTATCATGTCGAATTTAATGTTAAGGACAGGTTTGCTCCTGAGTTGTTGAATTTATTATTTTGATTTATAGCTATGAATAAAAAGAAGAAATTGTAAAGTTTCAGAATAAAATATTTAAATGTTAATGCACCAAAGAGAGACCTAAGAATAAAATTGTGATCTAAAGTGCCAAGAGGCCGGTATAAGAATAGGTTTAAGTTTTAGCTCTAGAACTGCAAATACTAATAGTTAATACTAAATGTTAGTGCTAATACTAATAATAATTAGACGTGAATCGATCGATCAAAGCACATAAAACTATTAATTGACACTAATAAATATTAATATTTAAGCTTACAAACCAAAAACGTTTCTTACAGTAGGTAACCCCTTGGTTTACTTGGTGTACTTGGTTTACCTTAAGAAATATTTCAGTGTTCCAATGTTCTAGGCTAGGCAATGCGTGTTAAGATGTCGACTCTATAAAAACCAGCGGGACAGTTATTTCTATTACCGCAACAATTTTGCAGAACGACACAGATCGGGGATAGTTACTAACTAATGGCGAGTGTGTGATGTGAACAGACAATACTTGCTCAGAAGATAATAACTTAACGGTAAAATAAATTGTGTTATGATCTTGTGGTTGGAATGTGGAGTTTCGGAGTTAATTTTCTTCTTTTTTAGAATAATTTTGCTTAAATTTGTTCCACATTCCAACCGAGACACAAATTACTTGTTTTTCAGCATAAGGTATCGTAATTTCCACATTTCTCCGCGTAGCCTCGGTCAACACTCTTCAATTGTATTGAAATGACCTATGTATCTTATTTATGTAACATTAAAATGCATTTTTCCAAAAAAAAAAAAAAAAAAAAAAAAATTGTGGAGGAGAGAGGTTTCTGTGCATGGTCAGTGGTAATTTAAGCTGTGGCTCAACACTTTGCCCCGCTTTAGCCATCTTATATATCCGCTTCGTAAAAGCACTGCCTGCTACGGATCTCATCTCCACATAGCTCTCCGCTTTGCTGGAAACCTACCGACAAAGAAACCGTGCGAGTTGAAGCGGAACTGTCTCCTCTACATGTCTAATCTCAGTATATCTCAACGGGAATATAGAGCGTGTGTTTTGGCGGTTTGACTGTAACACTATTAATCACTATGAAGCAACCTCAGACAGAGTTGGGAATTGGGACTTCTCAGAAAGTCATATTGTTTTCATCAAAGGGTCTTTCTTCTTTATTTTTAAGTGACCGGGTTGTCGGTCATTGAACTCTTTGAATTTTAGCCTCGCAAACATCGGCACAGTCACTAGGTACTGCTAAAATGATAATATTTTTAGAAATATTTATTAATTATTGTTACACCATCAGACGTTAGGCCTTAATATTTGGGTCTTCTAAATACCCCGTCACCAGAGTCAGCCATTAGCTTAGACCCTAGACGAATTAACCTTATGGACATACCATTAATACCACCAAAAGAACATTATTTTATGGTCCCCAAATTTTTTCTCCTAAAAATGTTTTTGTAGTTTCTGTAACATGTCAGATTTGTTGTATTTCAATACCTCACTTTACAATTACAAAGTTTACAAGCTGTGCTTGTTATGACCCATGAATGGTAGTATTGTTTGAAATGAGCCGTGGTGAGTCAGCCGGTTCAGGCGTGTCACCTACATCAGTTCAATATTGCGTTCAAGGTGAAGCCTTATTTGTATGAGATTATCCGAGTTTGTATGTCTGTCAACTGCTTCACTGATAAGAACGGAATGATCGAGTTTCAATCTTAGTAATACATTTCACATTCGTTTTGTAATTATGTGTTGGTCAGTAGTTTGCAAAGCAGTTATTAATTTGTGCTTTTTGATAGGCCTATTAAATACCTTTGTGATGTAGGCTTAATAGCCGAAACATAATTCATATTGTCGCATTTACATACATAAAGGTACCTAAGTAACTCCAAAACTTGTCTTTGACTAAAAATGTCGTTTTATCAGTGAAATATTTTTGAATCGGTTTACCTAGTCAAGATGTTATTATTATTTTCATATTGTTATTATTTCATAAGCCGCTCAACCGGTTTATGATAAATTAGATTTAATTGCACGAACATCATGTCATGTGATAGGTACTACATATTCTTAATTTTTTCTAAATGGACGATGTTAAAAATCCATCAGTCATATTTATGTCCTACCAATATCTTTGACATGAAAATCTGTTAAGTCCTATATTTTTTTAATGTTATAATTTATTTATTTATTTATCACCTTTATGGAAGACCATCGGCACGAAAGTAACAAAGTAGTAACTATAACTAGCGTTACGAATTGTAACATTCGACAACAAAAGTAACAAGACGACGACAAAAGAGGTAATTATTACTATACATAATAATTACTTAACTAAATATATACACATACAAAATAATACACACAATATACTTATCATAATAATTACTTATCAGAATGTCAAGATTTGAGAATGTCAGAATATAAATAAAGATACATTTAGTGTCTCTGTTTAAATATTCGTCGATGGAGTAAAACATTTGTCAATTGGCCAATTTTTTAATTATTAAACAAATGACCTTTTAAATCTTTTAGGTCAGTTGGTAACTTATTATAAGCCTGAATGCACAAGTAATATACTTGACGTTGTGTAAGTTTATATTTCAGAAATATTTTAAAGATTTTTTTGAAAATGTACCATCATACTGTCCAGTAGTCCGATTCAGACTTCCAAAAATGAATCCGATTCCATGATTTTCAAAAACCGTCAACTTTCCGAATTCGGAATACATTCCGAGAAGATCTGAATCACACTGCAGGAAGCTAAGAAGTAGAAACACTAATCAATGTTAATTACTAGCGGATGCCCGCGGATTCGCCCGCGTGGACTACAATTTTTTTTTATCCCATGGGTACCGTTCATTTTTTCGGGATAAAAAGTAGCCTATGTCCTATTCCCGGTCATTATCTATCTATATTCCAAATTTCATCAAAATCGGTTTAGTAGTTATGGAATACGTGGGAACAAACATTCACACACACGGACTTTCGCCTTTATAATATTAGTAGGATATTTGCTAGATTGTGAGATGCCATGTCATGCTTGTGAAATGGACGATCAAACTAATCTCATGATTTTTCATTTAGATGCAATAGTGTGGCCTTCAGCGCGCATCAGAGTGAAGGTAATCGTTGTGTAATTCTAGCACAGCTTATTTAGCTCCACTATGGGAACTAGAGATTACTGGTTTGCGTGAATGAGCCTTTATTTGTATAATTTACTCCATTGTTGACACGAGTCGGCTAAATTGATGAACGAACTGGTTGAAGTTGCAAGCTTGCAGTAGCCATTTCTTTGTTTGTAATTCGATTAGTATTTTTCTGTCAGATAGGGTAAGTACATAAAAGTAGAAATATAAAAAGAGAGTAAAAAAATACCCGTAATATGACGCATGTTTACATATAACCAGAACTAGAGAGATAGAAAAGGAAATATATAACTTAAAAGTTTTATTTCTATTTGTCTTTGTTTATTTTTTGTTAAATGTACATTATAATTACTAAATTATGGTGTAGGTAGTTATAAATATTTTAATGTTTTCTATATACAGTAACTATTCTGACTTAATAATTCTGCTAATGGACATTTTGCATACATTAACATACATTAATCAGTTGAACTATACATATACTATCTCTTTGAACCAGTGAATTAATAGCCGTGAGAATAATGGCGAAGTATTTATTGTGCCAGAAACATGAGCCACAGAGTGATTCACTTGTAATAAGAATCATATTATTCAACTTATGTAAAACATTTTTTCAGGAAATACATCATCTTTACTAAATACGATTGTTCTGTCTAAGTTACTCAACTTGAAGTTAAATAGTTACTTAGGTTGATACATGTCATTTACTTCAATACTCTTCTGTGTGTTGATTTTTTTTTTGTTCGTTTTTTTTAATTGTTTGAACGGATCTTGCAGGTGGTTGGTCATTGTTGGGATCATTTAATTTTATGGTACCTAGTATTTATAACGCTCTGAATTATTACTAGATGGCGCAACTAGTAGGCGTTTAGAAAGATTGAATACATAATTTTGTAATAGTTCTTTCCTGAACCATGATTTTTCGGGATCACAAAATATATGGAAAACAAATTATATGGAAAACAAACATTCGGTAAAGTGAATTATCTGGATGTTAAAATTTCTGGAAAATGTTTAGATGTATTTTGTATTTCTGTCTTGTAAAAAAAAACAAATGAAAATCTGGCTTAAGAATTTATGGAATTCGAATTCCTGTATTATGAAAAAAAAGAAATCAAAAATCTGTCAAACGTTCCTATGGATTTCAAAAATCTGTCTTGTATTTTTCGTGACATAAATACGTAATCTGTTATCAAATAGAATTGGGACAATCAACATCATTATGTAAATAATTTATGGAAAATAAATCTTCGTGATGAAACTTGGTAGGCATGTCACAATGATTTACTATAAAGTGGATGATTTAAAAGCCAGGTAACATTTAAATGGTGTGCTATACGTATCTCTTTCTATATATTAATATAAATTTATATAATATGTAATATCTAAGTAGAATAAGACCAAAGGTACATAAATAAGTATCTACAAGATCTGAATATCCATCTCAAATATAAAAACATTTATCTTAGCGTTTAGGCGGATAGTTACAGGCGATGTTGTATGATTAAGCTACTTGAATAACTCTTGTCGAAGCACCAATTAGTTTGCAACCTGTCACGTATGGAATGCTAACTTCGGTAAAATGTGGGCATTTACCAAACCTTTGAGCCGTATTGGCCGAGGGGTATAGTACTTCGACTTTCGATCCGACGGTCGTGGGTTCGAATCCTGGCCGTGCATCAATGGATTTTTCGTTTCGAAAAATTTATATGCGTATTAACACGAACTCTGAACGGTGTAGGAAAACATCGTGACGAAACCCGCAGCTTATTTAGTCAGCCCCACACGTATTGTCCATGTCTTTCCTGTGGATATGGCCGGTTAAGCTGAAAGGATGGTGTAGGTGCTGGGCAATCCTACTCCATCTCAACATTGTCCCAGGCACTACAGTGTCCCGTTAAGTGTAGGCAAAGATTGCCTCCTGACACTGTATAAATCATCTACTAAAGATGTAAAGGCCTAAGTTTTTTTTTTACCAAACCTTTATTTGGACGTATACGTATCTGGACTACTACCTTAGATTTATATTTCTTATAGCTACAGATTCGAGAGAATGCACCTTGCGATAAAGTCGTGACGATGTTGCGTTTTCTTATAAAAATAAATCCTTTAGAAAATCCTCATTTCTTATGCAAAAACAGCTGAATGATGAGTTGAAAACTGTGCTCGTATTGAAATGTTGCCTGAACTGAGGACATTTGTCCTTTCATTTTAGATACATTATAAGGAAACCTAAATACCGAAGCTGTGATATCGTTTTCTAGAGAATGGTTTGGTCAGTTTACAAATAACCGTTCCAAATTGTCCCAACATAACGGAGTGTGCAGTAAACGTTTTAGTTCGCTATAAATCAATTCAGGAAGCAAATGTACAAATGCCAGCTCATTCTACGGGTATCGAATTGCTCTGTATAAATTGTACAATCGACAGGAGATTTGAAATGAAAATAAAAAGGAAATATTATCATGGCTCTATCCCTATGGCGCGGTGAAATACTCTTATGGCGGCTTGCACAACGCTCCTAAGTGTATATAAGCTTTTTTGTATGCTTTTAGGCTAGCTAAATACAATTAGAAATCATTCTGCAAGCCGCCCTTAGACCTTTAGGCATTAAGATCCTTTGAAAATGTCTAAGGTGGTAGTCAGAGGTATGTTAAATACATTATTGGTACACGCCCGCACTTCGCAAAAGTTAGCATTCCATACGTGACAGGTTCCAAGCCCATTGACGCTTCGACCGGAGTTTCGGAGCGGTCCCAGCCAGTACTCAGTTTTTTAAGTCAAGATCCGAAAAAAGTTACTTCAGAGAGCGAGTGTACTAAGTGGTGACTGTATCGGAATAGTTCTAAATGTCACTGGACAGTGCAGCTGGTACATAAGTACAGTTGGTACTATGGCACGCGCCTCCGCCTCACCTGTACTGTGGCTATTGTACTATAATTACTAGTAGTTCGCCCCGAACTGAGATCTCGCGCACCGTAGATGGCTTACAGTTGGACTTTCTTCTGACTACCCCTATAATTTCAAGTGCTACTACTGATACTGCCGAGTATGCCTATTGCGCTAGCTCTTCATGGTAAAAAATACTGGCATGCATGCAATACATAATGTCGTGTCTAATTTTTCATTTAGGTATTTCATATTTATGAATTCTCGTCGTATTTCTAAAAGTATACGTCCTAGAATAAAAATAATAACTATTTTGGAATGTACAAATAAAGACCTTTCATTTGACAGCCCACTCAATATATTTGTTTACTTAACTTTTTTACCCCAATTATTTTCATTCTTTATCAAAATTTTTTTTATCATGAAAATAAATCAAGTAGCATCTAAAATCATTGCAAACCAAACCGCAACGATGCCACTCTCTTTTTAAGACCGACCAGTCAATGAGCTACGAAGTCATCGAAACTCTATGCAACGGGAGCTCTTGCAGCTCTGGTTTCGTAGTTTTTGGTCTTTGGTCGTATTTCAAAAACTATACATCCTAGATTAAAAATAAAAACCATTTTGGAATGTACAAAATAAGCCCTTTCGTATGACACCCCACTCAATTTATTTGTGTAACTTTCATAATTTTTTACCCCCTTGGGAACCCAATATCTTCACAACCCCTTCATCGATTAAGCTCATATGCTCCCCCGTAAATTTCCTTACCACAACCTATTGACCTACCAAGTTTCATGCAGATTGGATGAACGGTTCGACAGTTATGCTCGAACAACAATTCGTGAAACATACAAACATACAAACATACAAACATACAAAGCAAAATCGCCCAACTTACCACTAAGATCTTCGCTCGCTTCGCTCGCTCGATCGATTATGAGTATTGATGGAGGCTGGTTTGAACTGGTAACCGACGGTCATGGTAAAAAAGTCTTGTAACTTGAATTTTGATTCTTTCATCACAAGCTTATCAAAATAATTTATTGAGATAAAAATCTTAATTTGTTTTTTTTCAAAAATGGTTAAACTGGTGATGTCGCGACATCACCAGTTTAACCATTTTTAACCATTTTTTTATAAAGTCTGAAAGGATTAGTTAGGCACTTTTACTTTTAAACTATACCTACTCGCATATAAAATTCGCGCGGCGACTTTAGTAAATTGATGTTTATTAAATTAACCTACTCAAAAGATTGATTTATTGTTATATGGATTTTCAAGATATTTATTAAACCATCGTGATAACTTTTTATTTTATTTTATTTAGGTGCAATATTTTACTTTAAAAACTTTTGAAATCAGCAAAATAAGTTTATAAACTTAAGGACTGACGAGGGTCGAAATACTTGTTTAATTAATGGTTTTTTAAAGAGTTTACTGTGTATTTAAACTCGTTCACGCAGAACAATCTTGACGCACCATCTGCCACCCTTTCAATAACTTTCAATAAACGACCTCACGACTTTAGGCAGTAAATAATGAATGAAGTTTCGTGAGGTTGGTACGCATGGTAGGGCTTACCTACTAAGTCGTATACAGGATGTTCAAATAAAAATTCTAAATTTCAACTCCCTAGAACTAGACTGATCGTGAGAAACACACAGACACACAATAATTTCCCTTAATTAAGGAATACCTTTGTATTCGGAATCTGTGTAAGAAGTCTAATTAAACTACTACTATTCTGAGTAAAGATATATTACACAGAATATATAAATACTTATATAATAATTTTGCATGGTTAAAGAGGAGGGAGGTCTTTATCCTGCAGTGGGGCACAACAGGCTTTTAATAATAATAATATGCATTAGGTATTATTGTTCTATTTATTATTGTTCTACTTATTTATTATTATAAAGCATTATAAAACAAAATACTCGGTAAGTATATGTTTATATCCAATTGAAATGTAACTACAAAAGCAATATTTTCATAGTTATTGAACTCTTCTATTCCACGTAATTGCTATCGCTTTATCATTATTGAACAATTTAATGGAAAACACTTAAAATATCACGATAAACTGTAGTTTAGTTGCAGTTTTATTGAAAATTATTAAATGTTTGTAAGAACTGATCTTAAAGTTTATTTTGATAGTTTATTAGTTGCATTTAACGATCAGCTGTCATTTTATTATTAAAAAAAAACATCTTCACGAAACAATCTTGATTTTATCAAACCAATCATCATAATTTCTTGAGTTCTTAAAATTGATTAGGTAACAAATATTGGTGAAAATTTCACTCAGCGCCATCTAAGAAGCCCCAAACTAAGACCGCCTGATAACTGTCAGAATATTTTTTTTTTTAAATTATCTGGTAGATAAAGATATTTTAATAACATCCTTTACGTTTTCATTTATAAAGCTTAGCTGTGTAACTCGCGTGTTCCTCACGCTCCGATCTCAATAGCTTTGAATGGCATTCATACGATAATTTGATTTCTTTTGATGAATTGAAGCGGTCGTGTGGAAGACTTCTTGACTTATTCACACTCTGCTGAATACTGCCTACAAAGGGTGTATTTATATTGCTAACAGGAAAATCTTAAAAATGAAGTTGTAATAGTAAAAGATACTAATAAATTCGTTATAATAGTCTTTTTTAAACTTTCGCGATCACTATTCATATTGAAAAGTTTTATAGACACGGGATTTTATCGCGTAATTTACCTTATTTATCCCGACGTTTCCGGTGTCAAGATACGGTTAGTGTAGTGTGTTGCGGTGTAAATGCAGCCGATCCGGAATCTGAAGATCAGTGAGGGTAGTTTTGGATACTACCGCTGCTTCACAATGGACCTTGAAAACATACTCCAGTCTGCCCGCGACCACGGCTATTGCAACATAGCCGAAACGTCGGGATAAATAAGGTAAATTACGCGATAAAATCCCGTGTCCATAAAACTTTTCAATATAAATTCGTTATGTTAATTTATTAAATGCTTTAAGTAAGTTCGTATGAGCATGTGGCCAACTCTGGTGACGGAGTTTTTAGGCCGCCTAAAGGCCTCCATCATAGCTTAACGACTTAAATTGCTCTTATTATTGCTTTTAAAAAGGATCAAATGTATTGTTAATAAAAAATAATAGTAAATGTTTACCTAAATCTAATAAAAGTTCAGAGTTTCAAATATTTTCTTTATTTATTTTGAATAAATAGGTACAATATGTTTCATTAAATAGAACGATATGGTGGTTCTTATAGGAAGTGGTTCGTACTTCTAAGAATGTTCTACAAGACGCATGCCATACAGTTTCCGGTAGCTCATTAATAGAGAAAGCACCATGTCTGTCATTACAACTACCATAAAACATGTATTCTCCTTAGTAACTATCCTTTAACCTGTGTGTATACTTGGCATAGTAACTATCAACTAAGCTGTGCATTTTCATGTACTTGGCATAGTAACTATCATGCGAACTGTGTAACAAAATTACTGATTACTGTACTATGTATTCTGTGTCCCAGAGAATAAGTTGCATTATTATGTAACGGAAACAATAAGGTTTTTAGAACTTCCACGGGAAATGATTACTCAGTACGAAAAACATAATCGTATGAGAACTTCATCTTATTAATTGAAGGCGTAATGAGGTTGCAATTGAAATTGTATGGTGAATATACTCGTGATTAAGATGCATGAATGTTTGTTTTGTGTGTGTGAATATTAAAAAAATAAACAATTTGGTGGTATTGTAGAGCAAAATTAGGACCAATTCATTTTGAGTTTTATCATGACCTCTTATCAAAGTGGTTTCAAACTACATACTACACTTAGCATATTTTTACATTAAGTACATTCAACATTTTCAGGACGCACCATGCAATAAACTATTTAGTAATCCGTGACCATATTATCACCATTTATTTGTTCATTTGTGTTGATGAGATGAAGAATATTGTAAAGATTAACAACTATTAATGAGTTCGGTTTTAATTAAAATTGTATAGAAGCAAAAGTTGTTAAACTTTGTTAGGTAATATTACCATCAGTTGGTACTATTGCGTTAAAGATGGTAAATGGAAGTAGGTATATATTTCTTCAGTTCGGTGTTGTACCGCATTTGTAATAAGTTATTTCTATCTGGATTGAATTTCGAAATCATGTAACTAATGAATGCCTCATCCAGTACTCACTTCATTAATTTCGTTTCCTTCGTTGCAACATTATTAAATTAATACATTTGGTCCAATTTGGTCCAATCTGAAAACCAGTGTTACTTCCTTACCATTGCGTTCGGAAGTAGACCACACTGAGATTGGACCATTTTAGCCACACCATCTCAAAGGGAAGGGCTAATCTTGTTCAAAGTTGTAGGTATAAAGGTAGGTGCCGCCTGATTAATTCTTGTGTGTAATTTTGCTACTATGTACCTACCTACCTTATGTCACAGAATGTGTCCTTAGTTAGTATAAGCAGGCCTGTCTCACTTCTCACTTTAGGTATTTATCGGACGCGCGCCGCCTCGGGCGGCGCGCGACATAGGTTGCCACTTGCCGCTCGCTCGGCTTGCGGACTAGACGCATTGTGCGTAATTATCGTGATCTCGTATACATCGTTTCTTGTGATTTATGCACGATGTCTAAACGATCTAGTCCGTATAAAAGATACTGCTGTGTCTACGGGTTTATTAGGATGGCTGAATAGTAATAATTTTGCCGATTGTATTAATATATGTAGGTAGGTACTTATCCATTAAGTAGGTAGGTACCTACTTATTATAATAATTGTAAGTGTTTAGAAGTTACATTACATTACATTCATACAGCCATGTTGGTCGAAGTGATTAGTACCTCAACTTTCGAGACGAAGGTCGTGGGTTCGAGTCCTGGCCGTGCTTTAAATTGCAAATGTGATTGCAAACCTAACATTAAAAGGGTGATTATCGGATAACGGCTCCCGGTCTAGTTGAGTGATGATGATTGTGTGTGTCTGATCGATGTCTAGGTAGGTATGAAGGTATAGATATTTTGAAATGAAATTGTTTACAAAACGAACGAGATAATAATGTACCTACCTACGTACAATACCTACTTACTATTATTTATTCTGTGGTAACGGTAGATTAAATTATATTTAGGCCTACTTATTTCAAAACTTAAGTAGGTAGGTACTGTTTTTGTGACAGATAAAATAAATGAATTTATTTGTGTTGTCGCAAGCAAAAAGTCGACAACCCTTACGAGTCGCGTCACACCGCGCCAGACAGGGACACAGTTACGCGTTAGAGCAGGATGGGAATGTTTAGGCAAATATCTCGATAGGTAATAGGCCCATAGGCGAGTTGAATTGCACTCTAAAGCTTCGCCGCGAGAGTCTCTATTTAAACAAATTTACTCGCGAAGTGACCCTTCTGTACGTAGTACTAGTATTCTGTGGTATAAGTCCTTTCTCATTTTGTATTTTTCTTAAACCTATCATTTGTGTGTGTGCTAAATAAATGTTTCTATGTCTATGTCTTTATTTACAGAAACTAAACTACTGTATATTTACATAACATTATAAAATACAATAAGGACCAGTTGAGCCACCTTAGGATCGTTGGAAACGATCTATAGATAGCTCAACTGATCCAAACTGCCAGTCGGAAGCGTGCCCAAGACATTGGCAGCATTACCGCGCTGGATAGCAATGCTAATCCGTTGAGCCAAATAAATGCCAGACTTAGGGTGACAAATCTACATCGAGCTATGCTGCGCTGTACTGCGCTGCGCTATGGTTGGTCAACTCGCTCGTCTAATATTTCAATGACGTTACAAACAAACCATGCTGTGCTGCGCTGTGTGAGGCTACGCTCTGTTTACGACGTTTTGTTTGACGAGCGAGTTGACCAACCATAGCACAGCGCAGTATAGCGCAGCATAGCTCGATGTTGATTTGTCACCCTTACGATCACGCCTCGGTCACTTCGATTAGATGCCCTGAAAGAATTTGAATAAGTACGCCATTAAATTAATTATTAATTTTAGTTTGATAGGCAATGACATTGCTGATATCATTGTTGATAGGTTTCAACAAGGTTTTACGACCACTATTTTTTTACTATGGAAATCTTTATACATTTGACCCAGCTTATAGTAATAGTTTTTGATCATGATCAAGAAGTTGGTGGTACGGATGTTCGGCGAGGTAAAAGACTGAGAAAGAGGGTAGACCGTTTCGTATGCCTGTGATTACCCACAAACTCGCTAAAAACTTTAGTTTACCGTAATCATGGCGCATTCAACTGTGCCGAAATATCGGGAAACTCAAAAATTCAAAAATCATGGTAAAAACCCCGTTTATAGTGTTTACAATGATCAAGAAGGATTAAAGTTAACCAATAAGTGGCAGTCGTTTTTTACAAGTTTTCGTTTTTCGCAGTTGATTCGCAAGCTATCGCGGTTGATTTATCTATAGGTCTGAGGTTGTAAGGTTTCAACTGTTTCCAGTTTCCACAATGCGTTATCCAACCTTTGTTACATCAGCCGTGACAGTAGGAACTAGCACATTGTCTTGTACAATGCTGTATTGTTATAGTTTCTGTGTAATTGTGTTAAACATTGTCACCTGCACCTTGAAATTTGCATTTTACACACCTCTGTGGCACATTGGGCAAAGGCCCGCCTGAAACACAGAAGGAATGTTTGTATGACCTGCAAATATTTGTCTCGGGTCTGGGTGTTTCTCTATGTAAAGTATATATGTATTTACAAAAAAAAAGTATACGTAAGTAGGTAGTATATCAGTCATGTAGTTCCCATAACACTGGGTTACTTTGGGGCTAGATGATGCTTTGTGAAATGTCCAGCATTATTTATTTTGTGCGATACATTCAAGGTGGAAATACCGGACATGTTCATTAAACATCCTTGGTTTGGTACAACTTGTATAATGAAGAGACATATAAAAACGGATGTATTTCAGAGGTTTAATATTGACTCAATTAAAATAGCTTCTAAATGACTAGTAATGTGATACTACCACCATCAATATAAGAAATGGATTTTATAAAGTCGATATCCGCTACCGGTTGAGACAGTAAAGAGACTTCTTATTAGTATCTCTCCAATGGCTGCGAGCTTTTTTTAAGTAAATGGAAGAAAAATAGAATTAATTCTATAGTGCCTGCGCTTATCTAGCATGGTAGCTATACGATAGGTATCTATATTGCGGTAGGTGCATTTTTTCCGTTTCCTTCGTTCTATTATATCCTGTCCCGTAACTGGCTGATATCCTTCTAAAAACTCAGCGTGCTATTCTAATTTATCGTTGGAATGGTACCGCAACTTCCCGAGACATTTACTGTACGATTTCTCCTATCAGTATTTTTATAACTGGTTATATATGGCTGACATCATCAAATTACCCGAGATTTTTAAGTTTGATCTGTGGAACATAACAATTTAGTTTAGGGTCTTACTTATGAAAGATGTTTAACACTTGTTAAACAACGTCCTGTCTTTATTTGTGGATAGTGACAAATAGAGACAGGAAGTTGTTTAACCAGTGTTCAACTTTAAACATCTTTCATAACTAAGGGGGACTGATTTCAATGAAGTGTGTGTGTCAAGTGTTGGGTCGATTTTCGAGTGTATGTATGTTTGTCTACTTATTTCTTTTATACGCTCTGCAGCCTTAACAGATTGATGGATAAATTGAATAACATTATCTAATGAAATTTAGTTGTATTCGTCTTGATAAAATAAAGTTTGATTATTTTTGATCAAAGCAATGATGAATGTAAAAGTAAATTCTCCGCAGACAAGTTATAATTCTATTGTCATCTACTGTTTTATTTACTTTAATGGAAGTTTGTAATGGCTTTATACCTACATGTTGCTTAATTGTTAATTTCCTTCTATGATTCAGTGCAGTGTTGGTAGGGCTGATAATTGTGTCAGCTGACAGATTGTGCTGCTTTCTCCTCGCCAGAGGGCTTGGCTGGGATGTCGCCTACACATAGTTGCCGCAATGAGCTCACATTATAAAATATGCCTACACATAATAGCTCAATTCAATCATAAGTTGCACAACATCACGATAATTATCGTAGCGTTTTATCAATGGTAGAGCTATGAGGTAATTGGCAAACACACTTTGACTTGCGTAAAATGCTATAGGTCCCTACTGCGATATATTTCACATTTTTTTCTGTTCTAGCTCTTTATCACTTTTACTATCCGTTGATTTTTTCCAGGATAAAGTGTCCAGGTAAGTACCTATACTTAATGATTTTATTGTATCCCAAAAAATTCGAAATCGATCCTATTTTTGTGTAGTTTTTCAGAATAACATTTTTTTATCCTTGTTTCTGTTCTGTCTTCGTTACGAGAAGTTTACCAGTAGACAGAAGTAATAAGCTTCAAACAAAAACAATGGTCCTATGAGCTTCTAAGAATGTCTTTCAATTCCCCCTGATTTGTATTCAGAGCACGAGTGTCGCCAGGACTCGCTCGTGTCTTCGAAGAGAGTTCATCTGCCTACATTACTGTCAAAACGATCACTGAATAACACGCCCGGATTGCCACCTACGCAGCAATGACGGGCTGATTGTCCTGAACTTGTGCATGATACTCACAATAAAGATACGTAATTGAAAAATGTTTCTTCGAGCACAAAGACCTCAAGAATGTCATGAAGAGTTGAACTGAACTGAGTAGGCTTGCGACGATTAGTATGACGGGGAATTGCGTAGGATTATGGTTCTCACGATAGTAGTTGAGTAATCTCTAGCTTTCATACATTTGTCATCGTACACATGCAATTGATTTTACTTACACTTCATTCATGTTGCTTGCTACTTGTACCATAATAATTGTCGATATCATTAAGATACTAGAACAGTTCATACTTATGATATACCATTGTCAAGATTTTTTCGTGAAAAGTACAAGAATCATAATAATTGTAACGTAAATACCTATGTAATGGAAGCGTGGGTACCTACATGGCACAACGCGAGTAGGGCGACGCCCTCCAAGCCGGTCAGGTGACCTTTAAGTTTACGCGAACTAGAGAACCCACAGATACTGCAAAAACTTACATCATAATAACTAGAAATTATGTTGGATTACATGTAAACTGGAGCTAAAAATGCGCATAATAAAAATGCTAACCATACCTTCATGTTGTAACTAGGCTTGAAAAGTTGAAACGATTATGTTAAAGTTCACAGCATTAAACACTAATAAACATGTCAATTAATGTTGCCATTTGGAATCGGGGACGATATTTTGAAATGCTTAAATCATTAGCAAAATATCGCATTACCGCATAATCATTGCCTTGATTGTTGTTTATTTGTAGCAAGTGCCAACCTGTTGAATTTATTGCTTAAACGAAAATAGTTAAACGCTCATTCAGGTAAGTAAGTTCTGGTTTCAAAATGTCTTGGCTTTAATTTAACCAGGATTTAAGAGAACTGTAACAAAGAAAACAAAACAACTTCTTTATAATGTTGTCTTGTCGTTTGATGTCTTCATTCTTGTCTTAATTTCACTCGTAATAAACTCTGTAATTTTAAATGAAGAAACACCTGTGCCTTATGAAAGAACATGCAAAAGCTGTTTAATAGCATTTCGTACTCGTATTTAGTTACTTTCGCTTTGATGTTCTCAAGTGAATGCTTTTGTCCACCATCCAGTCTTGACTTTCAATGCCATGTTTACAAACTTTACTTAAAGTAAGTAAAACATAAATAAGTAAATAGGTTAGCGTGGTATGGGCAACATGCCCATGCGGAGGGAAGAAAGTCAAATTACAAGGAAAGTGTTAGATATGAATGTGGAAGGATACATAGGTAGAGGACGGCCAAAGAAAAGATGGATGGATTGTGTGAGAGAGGACATGCGTGTGAAAGGAGTGACTACTGAGATGACGAGTGATAGGAGGGAATGGAAGAGGAGAACATGTTGTGCCGACCCCACCTAGTGGGATAAAGGCAAGGATATGATGACTTAAAGTAAGTAAAACATTTTACTACTTGGCTATTAGTGTTTACTCTCGAAACGATTGTTGTCAAGTGACTCAAGGGCAGCGAGGTCGTTTGATTGTAATAAAATCAGCTCGTTAACTGGTCTACAGCTGAAAGCTTCGTGGGAACCAATGGGCCAAATCTTAGCCTTTATGTGCTATTGCACATTGTGAGTCACGGACTGTAAGTTGACCTTTCCAAAAATAATTAATGAAAATTCAAAAATATGTATAGTTTCATTGAAAGTTTTTACCAAGGTCATCGTTTAAACAGTCGGCAAAAAATCTTCGGAAAAACTAATCTAAGTGATTTTTTTTCCGATAAAATATTGTTTTCGCTATTTTTAATTACTTTCTATATTATGTAAAACGAAACATTTTGTTTTTTGTTATTATTATACGTTTTTTACTTATATTATTATTATTATTTAATTATCTATCATTATCTAATTATTTATGCTTATATGCCGCAAGTTTTCGTCTTCAAACTTTATATAGAGATGAAGCTGTATTTGCGTCCTGTATGCATTCAAATGCATTGTTGTGGTGGTGTAGTAGTAAACCGTAGTGTTATACCTTGCTAGTGTTTCTTGTTTGTGGGCATGGCGCCTGAGGCCTCCCACGTATTGTCTCTGGTTTCCAAAGCTATTTCTATAGCTTATAAAAGTGTCGGTTTATTTAAATAATGCCCGTATTTCACTGTGATTTTCGAAAAGTCTGGTTGATTTGTAGAGAAACAAAATATTTTTGAACGTGGAATGCATGATGGAACGACTTTTATCTTAATTGATTGTGTTTATAGAATGCACCATTACGGGATTAAGCTACGTTTGAAAAACATTCTTGAGCTCTTGAATGAGTTTATTCTGTCAAACAAAGCTAACAGTGCATTTTATACTAACATGGTACAGTAAAACCAGGAAAATAATGCGTTTCGGAAAACATCGGAAACAATCGCATGAAATTACAAAAACGATTGACGAAAAATCATTTCGAAACGAAAATTACTCATAATTTCAACTTTATTGCAAACAAATAAATACGAGTATCAATGTAATTTTTAAGAAAAGCAAATTAGTTGCAAGCCGTGCGAGCTGCGCTGCTAACGACGTACACTTCTATCGCATTCTGTTTTGTGGAATCATACACTGCTGTCGGACATATTCGGAAAACACGACATTAGCCGATGCCCATTCTAAAGCTTGAAGTACTGTATATTGATAGTCATATCCATTTGCAGTTACTTGTGACCATGTTCGTCGATATTATCGAAGTTTACAAAATGAGCTGGCAAAGGCTTTAGTCATCGGCTTAGCGGTTGTTGAATATTATGGCAACAAGTATTTCTTGTTCATTTGAAACTGTACTCGGCTTGCCACATTGAAGTATTGCCTCTGGCGTGCTAACAAGATGCCACCAGCGTTAAGCACCTTCTATACTTAGAGGGAAATATAAGCATGCAGTAGTTCAAGCTATTATCTCCTAAGCAGCTCATTTCTCTGCGTCTGTTTATTAACTGTTCTCTTCTTTAGTTCATGTCTGTTGCGTGATGGTTTGCTTTGCTCTTGTGAGCCTACAAGAGCAAAGTAATTCATTTATTATCGTCATTTAGTGTAATCCATACCTCCATACCCAACCCATATTATAAATATGAAAGTGTGTTTATTTGTTTGTTTGTCCTACTCTCACGTCAAAACAGAGCGACGGATTGACGTGACTTTTTGTGTGGAGATAGTTGGAGGGCTGGAAAATGACATAGGCTACTTTTTATCCGGGTACCACGTGAGCGAAGCCGCGGGCGGAAGCTAGCATAAAATAAAGTTTACTGACGAACGTATAGTGTTTTCATAACTAATTAAATTAGTTTTTTCTTACGTCCCCATCATAAGGGGTGGTCAAAATAGTGGGATTCCCTTGTGTTCTTAAAGATGTTAAGAAAATTGCCTATCACTTGAATATTTGTCTGATAAATTGAGTATGGATTTACTGACTTTCGCACCTGTGCTTACGGTTAGTAGTGAATGCGCGCTTGTTAGATTATCTACTCTGAGCTCATTGCATATCTGAATATGATCTCAGATCTTTATCAGCGCAACTTATCCACTGCTGAAGTGCTGGTTAAAAAGTTGACATGGCTGGTTTTAATTTTTACATTTACATAATAAAGAGATTAAAACAGTACTCACTCAATGTAAAGGAAGGTTATCTGTTGTTCCTGTGAATAAACATTGTGACAATGTGGTTTTGCTGCATTTCAAACAAGAAAAACATTCATTTTTGCAATATCATTTGGTTAACACATCAAGAAAGTTTAATAATAAACCTGCACAAGATATTATGTGTGAGTTGCCGCAACACTTTAAAATAAAAAAAGTAAGTTTATTAGTACATTAGAATCTTCTCTCACAAATGGTATTTCCCCACACAAAAGGTACAAGTTTCTATTTCTGGTTTAATCGTAATCAGTTCTACGTGTTTTTCGTATTTTAGCCCGGAGCCATATTCATAGTGCAAGAGCGTGCGTGACCAACTCTCTGATAGTAGGTTCGATAGCCGCAGGCGGGGCCGGGCGCACGAGCGAGCCGATTTTAGGATTATATTTATTCAACATTAACCAGAAAGCCTATTCTTTTCTGCAATCCATGCTTCGAAGTCTATTTGTTTAAGCCCGCGATATCATCTTTGCACTAAAAGCTTCGATTGCTGTATAGCTTAAGGTTATTTGAAAGTCAGTGCACGCGGTCAGTTCAATCGTTTTAAAGTATTTGAACTGAAATAAGCCTTTACAAAAGCTTTCCAATAATTACATAGCCTAACTATTCCATAACGAAAATATTATTGTTTGAAGTAGGTAGGTACTTATAATAAAAAAAAAACGTGCACATTTTCTACTTGCGTCTCGAACTTTTTGCAATTAGGTACCTACTTTTAAAAGACTGATCAGTGTGTTGATACTCTCATTCTCACAACAATATTCATTGTACAGGACAGAAGTCGCGTGATCAAGATCATTTTCGCACACGCAGTACGTTATGTCAGCCACTGATCCTAATCTTAATAATGTAATTTCATCGGTTATTGTATTAACCTTGGCATAAAGTGAGATATCTTCCTTTTTTAGGGTTCCGTACCTTAAAAGGTAAAAAAAGGAACCCTTATAAGATCACTTTCTTGTCCGTCTGTCCGTCTGTCCGTCTGTCTGTCTGTCCGTCTGTCCGTGTGTCACCATCGATTATCTCAGGAACGGGTGGAGCTAGCAAGTTGAAATTTATACCATATACTGAGGTCTATAGTTCCTATTGTGACTATAAAAATCAAGGTCCTGAGTCAACACTATAAAAAGATATAGGCAAATTTAGGTTTTCGTGAAAACTTGTAAGTACCAAAACTTACCTTAATTATCAACTTTTTTTATTTTTCGGAATTTTTCCTTTACTTGTGCTGTAAGACCTTGCTTGTAACCAAATTTGACAATTCTAGGTCAACCGGAAGTACCCTAGAGGTTTTGGGTTGAAAACCTAAATGGTAGTTCCCGTTGACCTAGAATCACGAAATTTGGCAAAAAGCAAGGTCTTATAACACAAATAAAGGAAAAATTCCAAAAAGTTAAAAAAGTTGAAAATTAAAGGGTGTTCCCATACATACAAAGTTGACGCCAATTAACCCTTAAATTGGCACCGTACACCACGAAGTACACTGACTTTCTAAAATTCTGGGTTCTTAATTATTTATTTTATATAAAAAATAATAATATCAAAGTGTAATGAATATATCCTACTTTGGCAGAAAAAATACAGTGGGTGACAACATTTACAATTACTGTCAAATTTAAAATATTTTCAAAACGGTCAGCTGCTCCTGCGCGAAGTGTAATCTTTTCTGTTATTTTTTTTTATGGTTTTTAGATGTTTTTTTTATAGGATCAGTATTGGGTAACAAGGAAATATAGTAAATAATACGATTTAGTAGTTATTTGACTTCAAACTGTTTAGATCCAAATTTTATAATATGAAAACTATGTGTGTACTCCGTGAATACCGTTGCCAAGCGCGTTGTAAACTACTTGTAATCGGCTATGGTATTCAGGAAGTACACTGCCAAGTAGGTAAAGAAATAAATATCTGCATTTTCATTATATTTTGATTATGCAATGGTGTTGGTGGGCTTACATACAGCATATTTATCATTTTTTTTCTTTTAGGATTTGGTTCCAACCCAAAATGCTTGCTCCTGAGATAAATCTGTATCTGATAAGAGGCAAACTCTCCACTATCGCCCTGTTTTTTCAGTAACCGTCCCGCATCAGCCTCGCATGCCACCTCAGAACCATCCTCCTTGTATGAACAACTTGACATCTTGAATAACGATCTCGATAATACATTCGAAATACCACTAATAGGTACCAACTTGAAGTCATTGCCCTCGTCATCTATAAAACCCCTTCAGTCATCGATTACCAGCACTAGCTAGCTAGATTATCTAATCGTCAAAAACTTCTGTCATTATGAAAATACTTAAAAATGATGCCCAAATTTTCAATTTACTACAACTTGAGAAAGGCTTTTTTACGTTATAGAGGATACATTGATGAAAGCTCTTGTTGAAGCACCATGAAACGAGGGAACAAAACTGTGTTGAAATACTTTCGATCCGAACATCATTACAGAATATTGATTTCATCACTAACTTGTATTCAGTACAAAAACAGGGCTGATAGATACATTTGGCAGAAGAAGAACTAAAAAGTGTTATTGCAATACCAATTTTGAAGGGTGATCTCCAAGCGCCTGCTTATACGGATTATTGAGCGAAAAAATACTTTATGCCCTCTAATAGTTGAAGAAATGACGTTGCAACGTTATCAACCAAATACATTTAGTGAGTCATTGTAATTTTAAATTGTAAACAATAAATTAAAGTACAATAGAATAGTTTTTTTAGTAAATTTTTTTTTATTGACTTCTTGGCAGTATACTCCACAGAGTACAAACACACGGTAATGTAGTTCGTAGAGTAATTGGCAAGGTAATTCGTGGAGTACATTTCTTTTCGCGAAAACTGTAATATTTAGATTTTTTTTCGCATTTTTTGAGGGTTCTAGGATCACAATAGATCCGGAATAAAACAAAAAAACAATAGATTTTAGGAAAAAAGAGTCTTGCCATTTTAAGGGTTAAGATTGTCCTCTGAGTTGTATGGGCGCTCATACAAATAAGCGGGCCACAATAACATAATGGGTATAATGGGTAGGTACGGAACCCTCGGCGTACGAGTTCTACTCGCACTTGACCGGTTTTTTAGGGTTTTAGCTACTCTGTAAAAAAAACAGTTATAAAAATAGTTATAAATAAATGATTGTGTCATAGTGTTTTGTATCATGTTTTGATTTCCGTGAGTCACGTATATCGTCGTTTTGTCTATGAGGTTTTTCAAATCACAGATCATGAATCAGTCTTTGAATGAATGAATGAAATGAATCAGTCTCTTGTCGTGCAGTGAGGTTTTTAGACTGTAGATAAAGCTGATGATAAAAAAGATCTAAGAAGATTCTAAAAGTACCTAAATGTTTAGATTTTCTTGCTGTTCACTGTAAGTACATAATATTTTCTTCACATTGTATCGAAAGTAAAACTCTCGTCATCTCGTTGCAAATGCAAAAGTATTGTGTAATTGTGGTGCGTGCGCAAAATGGTGAAATTAACACTAATTAATACGAACAATGCTCGCTGCAGATGCATTGCAAACGGCTTTCCTTTGAACAGACCAGTTGCTAGAATACAAATAGAACGTGAACACTTGTATGTCTATAGATCGTTTGTGTCAATCAACGAACCATAGATGCCTCAACTGGTCCATGTATTTTGTAAAGATATGTAAATATGTGGTAGATTCGTTTCTGTGAATAATTAAAATAATAATAATGAAAATGGACCAAACGAAATAAATTAGTCTTGTGAAAAATATTTTGTATTTCAGTAGGTATATTGACGAAAAACAACTAATTTTACGCGTATGTATATCAGAGCTCTATTCGGGGCCTGAAACTCTATCACAAGGGATGGCCATTTCACGTTCATAATAATGTAGACTAATATATTTTCTCTTTCATCGCACTCTATCGCACCTCCAGAATAGAAGTGACTCAATTCAAAAAATTGGTAAAATGACTTAAATATGTAGAAAGACTTGCGATATCTTGTCAATCGATTGTAAAAATGAAATAGTTTTCGTTAGTAAGCGCATAACTTGAGACTGATAGGACGGGCAGACAAACAAGGTTTATGGGCAGAAAAGAAAAGTTGCCTGGAAAGCTAAGAATTTAGGAGATACTGAAAGCGCCCTTTTCCACAGAGCTTTTGTGCTGGTATTTTGAATTTGGACTGGCCAATATCTGTTTTAATAAATTACATATACAGTTAATAGAGGCCAATTCTCCTACAGTGGGACACTACAGGCTCTTAATAATAGTATCTGCAATCTGAAAGAAAAATAAACAAAGCGTGAAAAAGCATGCCGTTCTTTAATCTGATAATTACCCAGTGAAGAATAGCTTTTATCGTCTCAACAAATTGTTACTCATACGATCATTCGCGTGCGATCTAAAAGGTTCCTAGCAAAAACTGTAAGTGGGTGTAGATAAATGTAATTCCTATGTAATGAAATATCACCTTCTCAATGGAGCCTCGAGCCTAGCTACAATCTGCGGGAGATTATCGTGAAGATACACTGCTATGTGGGTGGCTTTGCACTTGAGGAGTTTCTACTTCTGGCTCTCTGTAAAACTATGCGATAATGTGCCATATTTCGGGGCTCAGCTTATGTTGCTGAAATGTTCTGAGCTCAGTTTACACCAATATAAAAACAGCCATAGCGTATGGTCCAATTGATTTTTTATTTTTTAATGATTGATACTCGTATGATGAAATTTAATGATTGTCGATGTAAGTACCCCTGTAGTGTAGAGCACATAGACTATTTAGACATTGTGATTGCCCAAGTACCTATATATATTTGTATATTGGTAGAAAGAAAACATCAGGAAGGCAGAAGCCTACTACTTGCCTTTAAAGTTTCTCGTTTTTGAGTAAAAACTTACGTTTTTTTTATTTTGCTTTTTGCCTGCTTTTTTCGTATATGAAATGAACCCTATGAAATGAACATGGGTTCATTTCATAGCAGGCTTATTTATAACTATAAATTGTTAAGTATAGTAAGCAGAGGCGTATTTTAAGATTCAGCGCCCTAGGCCAGTAAGGTTTGCCGCCCCCTGCAAATATTTGTCTCGGGCTTGAAACTTGGTTTGCACTCTGCTCGCAAAATAGTCATGAAGCTTAATAAGCGAGTGAAGCGAGCCGATTTTTTCTACGACAACAACAGACACTTGATTTTGCTTACGGTTCTCAAAGAAAAGGTTGGCTGGTTGTCGGTCCCTATTCTATATGCGAGCGAAGCGAGCCGAATTTTTTTATGACAAATGCAATATGTGACACTTGATTTTGCTTCCGGTTCTCAAAGAAAAGGTTGGCTGCTGGTCGGTCCCTATTCTATATGCGAGCGAAGCGAGCCGAATTTTTTTATGACAAATGTAAGTGACACTTGATTTTGCTTACGGTTCTCAAAGAAAAGGTTGGCTGCTTGTCGGTTCCTATTCTATATGCGAGCGAAGCGAGCCGGATTTTTTTTATGATAAATGCAACATGTGACACTTGATTTTGCTTACGGTTCTCAAAGAAAAGGTTGGCTGCTTGTCGGTTTCTATTCTATATGCGAGCGAAGCGAGCCGAATTTTTTTTATGACAAATTCAATATTTGACACTTGATTTTGCTTACGGTTCTCAAAGAAAAGGTTGGCTGCTTGTCGGTTCCTATTCTATATGCGAGCGAAGCGAGCCGGATTTTTTTATGACAAATTCAATATTTGACACTTGATTTTGCTTACGGTTCTCAAAGAAAAGGTTGGCTGCTTGTCAGTTCCTACTCTATATGCGAGCGAAGCGAGTCGGATTTTTTTTATGACAAATGCAACATGTGACACTTGATTTTGCTTACGGTACTCAAGGAAAAAGTTGGCTGCTTGTCGGTCCCTATTCTATATGCGAGCGAAGCGAGCCAAATTTTTGTTTTATGACAAATGTAAGTGACACTTGATTTTGCTTACGGTTCTCAAAGAAAAGGTTGGCTGCTTGTCGGTTCCTATTCTATATGCGAGCGAAGCGAGCCGAATTTTTTTTATGAAAATTCAATATTTGACACTTGATTTTGCTTACGGTTCTCAAAGAAAAGGTTGGCTGCTTGTCGGTTCCTATTCTATATGCGAGCGAAGCGAGCCGGATTTTTTTATGACAAATTCAATATTTGACACTTGATTTTGCTTACGGTTCTCAAAGAAAAAGTTGGCTGCTTGTCAGTTCCTATTCTATATGCGAGCGAAGCGAGCCGGATTTTTTTTATGACAAATGCAACATGTGACACTTGATTTTGCTTACGGTACTCAAAGAAAAGGTTGGCTGCTTGTCGGTTCCTATTCTATATGCGAGCGAAGCGAGCCAAATTTTTTTATGACAAATTCAATATTTGACACTTGATTTTGCTTACGGTTCTCAAAGAAAAGGTTGGCTGCTTGTCGGTTCCTATTCTATATGCGAGCGAAGCGAGCCGGATTTTTTTATGACAAATGTGACACCTGTGAACCTTTTCTTTGAGAACCGTAAGCAAAATCAAGTGTCACATGTTGCATTTATCATAAAAAAAATCCGGCTCGCTTCGCTCGCATATAGAATAGGAACCGACAAGCAGCCAACCTTTTCTTTGAGAACCGTAAGCAAAATCAAGTGTCACTTACATTTGTCATAAAAAAATTCGGCTCGCTTCGCTCGCATATAGAATAGGGACCGACCAGCAGCCAACCTTTTCTTTGAGAACCGGAAGCAAAATCAAGTGTCACATATTGCATTTGTCATAAAAAAATTCGGCTCGCTTCGCTCGCATATAGAATAGGGACCGACAACCAGCCAACCTTTTCTTTGAGAACCGTAAGCAAAATCAAGTGTCTGTTGTTGTCGTAGAAAAAATCGGCTCGCTTCGCTCGCTTATTAAGCTTCATGACTATTTTGCGAGCAGAGTGCAAACCAAGTTTCAAGCCCGAGACAAATATTTGCAGGGGGCGGCAAACCTTACTGGCCTAGGGCGCTGAATCTTAAAATACGCCTCTGCTTACTATACTTAACAATTTATAGTTATAAATAAGCCTGCTATGAAATGAACCCATGTTCATTTCATAGGGTTCATTTCATATACGAAAAAAGCAGGCAAAAAGCAAAATAAAAAAAACGTAAGTTTTTACTCAAAAACGAGAAACTTTAAAGGCAAGTAGTAGGCTTCTGCCTTCCTGATGTTTTCTTTCTACCAATATACAAATATATATAGGTACTTGGGCAATCACAATGTCTAAATAGTCTATGTGCTCTACACTACAGGGGTACTTACATCGACAATCATTAAATTTCATCATACGAGTATCAATCATTAAAAAATAAAAAATCAATTGGACCATACGCTATGGCTGTTTTTATATTGGTGTAAACTGAGCTCAGAACATTTCAGCAACATAAGCTGAGCCCCGAAATATGGCACATTATCGCATAGTTTTACAGAGAGCCAGAAGTAGAAACTCCTCAAGTGCAAAGCCACCCACATAGCAGTGTATCTTCACGATAATCTCCCGCAGATTGTAGCTAGGCTCGAGGCTCCATTGAGAAGGTGATATTTCATTACATAGGAATTACATTTATCTACACCCACTTACAGTTTTTGCTAGGAACCTTTTAGATCGCACGCGAATGATCGTATGAGTAACAATTTGTTGAGACGATAAAAGCTATTCTTCACTGGGTAATTATCAGATTAAAGAACGGCATGCTTTTTCACGCTTTGTTTATTTTTCTTTCAGATTGCAGATACTATTATTAAGAGCCTGTAGTGTCCCACTGTAGGAGAATTGGCCTCTATTAATTCTGTAATTCTGTAATTCTTTATTGTACACATGAGAACATTTACAAACAAGACATTAAAAAGTACATGTACAAAGGCGAGCTTAACCCTAAAAGAGTTTTCTACCAGCAAACCTTTGAGTATAGAGAAAAGCTATTGACAAAGGTGGATGCAATGTGTACCCATATAAACTACTATAATTATAATTATAAGTACCTATATAATATACTAATATATACCTACATACATACCTATATTAATACATATATAAATATATACATATATTCATTCTAATACATATAATAATATTTTAATATTTAAAAGGAAAGAGGATTTACAATGACAAATAGTGCTCTTTTAACTTAGATTTAAATAAGTTAAGCGTTTGACAACTGCGGATAGCATGAGGAAGGGAATTCCACAGCTGCACAGCGTGAACTGTGAAAGAATCACCATAACAGCTAGAAGTGTGGGAGGGGGTGATAAGGAGAAGGGACTTAATTGACCTGCATGGCTGACCACGAGGTACAAGATAATCAAAGCGCTCGCGCAAGTAGGGTGGGGATAGAGGATTATTAAGGATAAAATAGAGAAGAGACAATACATGCAGATCCCGTCGACGCCGGATAGGGAGCCACTTCAAACGGGATCTGTACTCTGACACATGATCATATTTGCGTAAACCGAAGATGAAACGGATACACAAGTTTTGTAAGCGTTCCAACTTGTCAACAAGTACCTCCGTGGCATCCAGAAAGCAGACATCAGCATAGTCAATGAGAGGTAACAGAAGTGCTTGAGCAAGAGTTACTTTAGTCTCAAATGGAAGAAACCACTGGAGACGCTTAAGAGAGTGAAAAGAAAAGTTAACCCTTCTGCTAATCTCATTGATATGACTTACCCAAGATAGGTGGCTGTCAAAAATCACACCCAAGTTCTTTGCTTTATTTGAATAAGCGATAGGCACATCTGCATAAAGGACGGAAGGGAGAGGAGTGTCGTTCACAATATTTAACATATACCGACTTCCAAATATAACCGCCTGAGACTTGGAAGGGTTAACAAGCAGACCAAAAGCTTTCGCCCAGACATTGATTTTATGAAGTTCAGAGTTAATTTTGTTAACACCTTCCATAATCTCATCAGCTCGTATGTGACAGTAAATTTGTAAGTCGTCAGCGTACAGATGGTAGTGACATGAAATAATCTGAGTGATCGAGTTAATAAAAATTGAAAAAAGTAAGGGAGACAAGACACCACCCTGAGGGACGCCTGCAGAAATGCTACACCAATCAGACGAAGACTCACCCGAGCGCACAGACTGCGAGCGACCAAAAAGATAGGATTTGAACCATGAGATTGCTGAGGAGGATACATTGAAGGAAGAAAGGATAGAAAGGAGAATGTCATAGTCGACAGAGTTAAATGCGCTGCTGAAATCCAATAAAACTAAAATCGTAACCAATCCCTTGTCCATAGCCCAGCGTATATCATCTGAAACTTTGGTCAAAGCACTAACAGTGCTATGGCCAGGACGGAAACCCGATTGAAAAGGGCTAAGTAGTTTATGCTGAGTAAGGAAAAGGGATAATTGTTTTTGGACTGTACTTTCAATGACCTTTGAAAGGACAGGTAGAATAGAAATTGGACGAAAATGGGAAACATCAGTGGGATTAGAGATCTTAGGAAGAGGAATGACATACGCGGATTTGAAAGATGAAGGGAAAGAACTCGTCTCCAGAGAAAAATTTATAACGTGGGATAATGCAGGAGCGAGCTCGAAGGATAGGAGCTGTAACATTTGAATGCTAATGCCATCCGTACCTACGGCCTTAGTAGCTATGGAACTCAGGAATCTCAAAATATCATCCTCAGCAACCGCACTGAAACTAAACGGGGGACAATTGGGCAAAGGCTGACGTGAAAGTTTATCTATAGTAGCAAGTTTGACCCTATTATCTAGAGAGAGAGGAGATTTAGAGAAATGGGAGTTAATAACATTTAGGTCAAAGGAAACAGGAGAGTCACTTGCTCTTTTACCCAACCCCAGCGAATTGAGAAACTTCCACATTTGAGAGGGGCTAGAGTTTTGGATGGAGTCATGAATGTGGCGCTTTTTACCCGACTGCGCAAAGCAAAGGAAGGGTAATGTGTTTATCAGTCTATGTATGTAAGTATGTATGTTTGGATGTTTCTATGTGGCATTCTAGAGGCCAAACGCGTGGACCGATTTTGATGATTCTTACGTCAATCGATTCGTCTGAACCTTGGGAGTGTTGTTACAGGCATGACAGTAATCAAAATTCACCAGTGCCACCACCAGACGCCTTAATGTCAAAATTAAAAAAATCAAAATCGTCACACCATGTCAAGTGGGGTATCGTTGAATAGGTATTTTAAAATCAACTTTATGTTTCTTTTACCATTTTTCATTTTAAGTAATAGTTTAGGAAAAATAACGGTTTAAAGTTGATTAATAATTATTCTCGCTATGGATGTTTCTATGTGGCACTCTAGAGGCCAAACGCGTGGACCGATTTTGATGATTCTAACGTCAATCGATTTGTCTCAACCTTGCGAGTGTCACTAAAGACATGAAAGTAATCAAAATTAACCAGTGTTACAACCAGACGCCATATTGTCAAAATTGAAAAACTCAAAATTGACGAACTATGTCAAGTGGGGTATCGTTGAATAGGTATTTAAAAATCAATGTTAGGTTTCTTTTACTATTTTTCATTTTAAATAATAGCTTAGGAAATATAACGGTTTAAAATTCTGTTTGTGTGTATCTTGGCCGCGCATCACGTCTCGGTCGAACGAAACTACTGGACGGATTTAAATGAAACTTGGTATTATTTGAGTGCATACATACTATACTACTACGAGGTATAAATAGGATACTTTTGATTACTATACCTACTTACTTACTGAAATTCAAGACGGTTCCCTTGGGAGAGGAAATGAAAATCAAAATGAGTAGGTAGGTATCTGGTTGTAATTCATTAACACATAGTACCTACGATTTTATTGATTCTTTTTACCCGACTGCGCAACGCAAAGGAAGGGTAATTTTGTTAGAAAGTAGGTAGTACCTACTTTAAAATGTTCTGTAAAAATTTCAAGGTCATCGGTTTTGTAGTTCAGAAGTTACAAACATCGCAACCCTCAGTATTATTTTTTATTTACATTAATTACCAAAAACACAACTAGATGTCGCTGCTAAATCTGAACCAATCCTAGATCGCGCTATCGTTGCGTTTTGAAAAGTTTACCTATTCTATCAATTTTTGAAGGCCATTATCGAAAGTTTTTGATATTATTGGATTGGATTGAATTATTGGCTGATGGGGAATTGGATTGGATGGATTTGAAGAATAAAATTGAATAAATAATTAGGGCGATACGAAGTTACTTAGTTTAGTTGGTTTATTAATTTCTTGTTGGGTAGGTAATAGTTAATCAAGGTATTTTAAAATCAACTTTATCATAACTAAAAAGTGTTAAATAAAAAAATATTTTAAAAAAACAAAAACCCGACTGCGTCAAAACTAAAAAGAAAAAAACAAGCCTGCAAAGAATTACTCACAGTCGGGACCCATAACATTGGGAAGATTTGATTGGTAATAAAATGAATGGGTACCGACTGTGAGTAATTCTTTGCAGGCTTGTTTTTTTCTTTTTAGTTTTGACGCAGTCGGGTTTTTGTTTTTTTAAAATATTTTTTTATTAGCATCTCTACACATACGACTACACCGGTTACGTAGCTTCTTAAAGGAAGTTAAATTTTCGTCTGTTGGAAATTTTTTATAAATGCGTTTTGCGCGATCACGCTTAGACATCAACTTCTTTATAGACGGAGTCAACCAAGGTGCAGGAGGGTGTTTAACTTTGACACGTTTCAGCGGAGCATGAATGTCATAGAGGTCAGTGACGATTTTGATGAAACTTGCTACCTTATCATCTATATTATCAGCATCGATAACCGGAGACCAGTCAATGCTGCCCGCATCCTTTTTCAAGCTCTCAAGATTAATATTTTTATAGCTACGCAAAGTAAGGAAACTGGGCCTGCGCCTTGGAGAGCGGATTTTATACGAAAGGAAAAGAAGGTCATGATATGAAAAAGGTGCGGTTAGCTGCCCATGAGTAGCTACACGGTCTATATCAGAAACTAGGATAAGATCAAGAAGAGAGGGAGTAAAGTTACTAATTAACTGTATATGTAATTAACTGTATATGTAATTTATTAAAACAGATATTGGCCAGTCCAAATTCAAAATACCAGCACAAAAGCTCTGTGGAAAAGGGCGCTTTCAGTATCTCCTAAATTCTTAGCTTTCCAGGCAACTTTTCTTTTCTGCCCATAAACCTTGTTTGTCTGCCCGTCCTATCAGTCTCAAGTTATGCGCTTACTAACGAAAACTATTTCATTTTTACAATCGATTGACAAGATATCGCAAGTCTTTCTACATATTTAAGTCATTTTACCAATTTTTTGAATTGAGTCACTTCTATTCTGGAGGTGCGATAGAGTGCGATGAAAGAGAAAATATATTAGTCTACATTATTATGAACGTGAAATGGCCATCCCTTGTGATAGAGTTTCAGGCCCCGAATAGAGCTCTGATATACATACGCGTAAACTTAGTTGTTTTTCGTCAATATACCTACTGAAATACAAAATATTTTTCACAAGACTAATTTATTTCGTTTGGTCCATTTTCATTATTATTATTTTAATTATTCACAGAAACGAATCTACCACATATTTACATATCTTTACAAAATACATGGACCAGTTGAGGCATCTATGGTTCGTTGATTGACACAAACGATCTATAGACATACAAGTGTTCACGTTCTATTTGTATTCTAGCAACTGGTCTGTTCAAAGGAAAGCCGTTTGCAATGCATCTGCAGCGAGCATTGTTCGTATTAATTAGTGTTAATTTCACCATTTTGCGCACGCACCACAATTACACAATACTTTTGCATTTGCAACGAGATGACGAGAGTTTTACTTTCGATACAATGTGAAGAAAATATTATGTACTTACAGTGAACAGCAAGAAAATCTAAACATTTAGGTACTTTTAGAATCTTCTTAGATCTTTTTTATCATCAGCTTTATCTACAGTCTAAAAACCTCACTGCACGACAAGAGACTGATTCATTTCATTCATTCATTCAAAGACTGATTCATGATCTGTGATTTGAAAAACCTCATAGACAAAACGACGATATACGTGACTCACGGAAATCAAAACATGATACAAAACACTATGACACTTAGCCGACCTCAACACCGCCTCGGACGCCGCTATAGCGGTAGCGACTTTTTGGTCAAACCAAATTTGAAAAGAGAGTCCATTGACATGAGAGAAGAAGAAGAAGAAGTGACTAGTCCCCCAATTATGTGGCTAGATTTACCCAAAAGAGGCCATATCTGGCAGCAATACGGCACTCACGAGTGGAATTTAGCGCATGCGTGCAAGACAAGAGATCTCTAGGAACAGGTATGGAAGGCAAATTAATGTGCCTCTAATTTAACACCTAGCACGACAATAGCGACCGTGTGAAAATATCTTTAGTTTATTGTTACAGTAATTTAAAAACATTCTATGATTGGTTATGTTTGACGAAATATTAAAAAAACAGAATTAATAAATTAATTGTGTTAATTTGAGAATGCTTTCGCTGTGTAAAATGTTATTTTATGGTTAAATTTCTAAATGAACTTGCTGAAAACAACAGTAAGTCGTAGCCAGAGGTCAACTCTGATCAGTTTGAAGGTCTTCATCATGGCTACAAACATATTGTGCTGCCATTCTCTTCATAAAATTCCATACGCATGATTTTAATCTGCCCGAGAACAAATGTTATTCTTGTAGGATAGAGTAACAGCTATTCTGACCGTTAAAATATGACATGCACTTAGTATCTGAGTCACTATATAATAGATTAAATGGAACGCATTAATCCAAGTGGAGCGTTGTCGTAGCAGCATCGAGTCTTAGCAGTATAAGTACTTCAAATAAGTAAAGCAATGGTTTCATATTATAATAAAACTTTATCAGCTTTATTTTGATCTATAATTTTTAGGGTTAAATTAAGATTAAAAAAACAACTCACTAAACTTTGCATAAATAGGCAAAGAAAACTTAAGGCTGAGACTCTACCAAAGCGGAGATGTGTGAGATGTGTTTTAAACAACCAATAGAATTTCGTTATTCTAACATGTCATCTCGTCTTTTGAAATTCTATTGGTTGTTTAAAACACATCTCAAACATCTTCGCTTTGGTAGAGTCTCAGCCTGAAAGCTGTCTCTTAAAAGCTGTGTGTTTTTCATTGACATCTCTCTTTTTATACGATTTTACGTCTTATGTCTAATGATTGTCTGAACAATGATTCCTCTCTTACAGTCGTCCCTCTTTTGATTTTCCAAGACTTTTACTCATTGTAAGATTCTTTACAATTTCTCAATTTCTTTTACAAAATCTCAATTTAATACTTATTAAATACTTATTAATATTAAATTGAAGCGAGATTCAATACTATTCATAAAATAGGACACTTCTCAGCAAACTTGTTCTAATCTAACGTTAGAAGGCTAGCTAGTTTTTGCCATTACGAGTAACGACAGGTGGATTCTGTATCTAAAATGTACCTAATGTATTAATTACATAACTGGCTAGTGAAGGATGTTGTGTTTTAAATGACGGCCTATTAATTACGCCCATATTACTCCCACGAGCTTTTTATTATGTCATAAAGCTAGAAAAACTCGAATATGCAATTAACAATTTATATGAAATTATATAAAGAAGCATCAGATGTGTATTGTTTTTTTAATTTACTCTAAAGCAAATTTTTCTAAAGACCTAGCATTCTTCTTTAAAATATCTAATAACCTGGATAGAGAAAAATATTTGCTGCAATATGTGCAATAAATATTTTAAATCATGCACTGAGATTTAAAAAAAAAAAAAATTCGCTTAGATTTTGACTGGCAAAAGAACGCACAAGTTTCTTAATCTAAAAAAAGTGTGTAACGAATGCAGGCATTTTAAAAATGCGTACGAAAATCCCACTCCAGTTTTACATTCAAGTGCGTCGCTGGTCTCGTCAATTTCTCGCTATATCTCTATTTTGTAACTGTGCTCCATCACTATCGTCATTGATTTACTTTTCTTGTCATGCCTCACGACTGTTACATATTCTGTGGTCACCTGGATCGTCGCCAGATCCTGTTCTCTAATGGCCACATCCTCTACTTTATAGACTTTCGCGTTTCTTCCTTCCAGTTTGCTTTGCATAATGTTGTTTATTTTGATGTGGGAGAATGATATGTTTATGTTGCGACAATAGGCAATATGCGTCTGATTCAAAAGCGGGTTAAACGTATTTTTCTATAAACATTATGGCTTTAGAATTATGTGTGTGTAATTATTTTTTAATATTATTTCATTTTCGCTTAGAAATTAATAATTAAAAAGTAAAATATAGTAGGAATTTCATAAGACTTGAAACGCAACGCTATTTGTCACGTATGCTGTGACGTCACCCTCCTTCAAACTCGACAGAAAGTTTTTTTTTTCTACCTACAAGCGCGTGTAATTTTGGTGACTTGTGACGTCACGTCCGTTTCAAGTGCATGAAAATGTTGGTAAATTTTAAAAATTATTTTTGTTATAAAATTTTAGTTTTTCGGCGCTGGAATTTTTGTTACGGTTATTTGACGATATAACCTATCGTATAAAATCATAAAAAAAAATTGTGGGAGTTCCCTATTGTGATTAGTTTTTTCTCTTTAAATATTTTGTCCTACTGTACATTATCTCTCCCACTTTCCTATTCTCCGTTTTCTTAGCTACTTAAGAATGAAAAGCTATGTTTTACAATATGCGATTTCTAAATTAGTTTAGAATAAATCATGAAATTTATATTTTAAATACAGCTAACATTTTGAAAAACTACATTTTTTAGGTTTTTTAATTTGTTTCTCACATTTTCAAAAATATCTTTACAACTTTTTTCCAGTTCAAGCTTCATTTTATTCTTAGTTTCTTCTATAAATAATGCAGTTGTAAACAAAGGTTCAAATATTTCACACTTCTACGCAAATGTTTAACTAAGAAAGTTTTCTGTGTTCATTTGTATGTTTACCTGCACTGTCCTTGTGATCGTTAAGTGTAAGTTTATGCGAATTCTAAAAGTATGAAGGAAAATGATTACGTACACAACTCTTTACTTACCAATTTTAACTTATAAAACCACATAAAGTGCCTTTCACTTAATTTGAGGTTCATTTCCGCGTATGAAAGAAATTATTACTCAACACTAATTGTACTTGACTTATGTTGCGTCTATACCCATTGGCATTATGCTCTAGCTAGCATTTAAAAAATGTGATTTTTGTTGTTATATCTATAACACAAAAGATAAATGCAGGCCGAGCTTTTAATACTCTTGGCTTGTTTTACTTAGATTAGATTAGAGAGATTAGATTAGCAAATCAGAAACTATGAACATATAGAGCTTTTTATTAGTGTTATAAACTATAGAAGGCCTCAACAGTATAATGAAGTAGGGCTGTAGATAATAACTTAGTAATTTTCTATAAGAACTGACTTTTATGAATGTTTTCAGATGTGGCAACGAGCGCGGTGGGTGGCGCGGCGACTGGCGTCCCGCTGTCCTGGGAGCCGTTCTACTGTGTGCTTCAGCAGGACCGGCGGATCCTCACTGCGTACACCAGCGAAGAACTTGCTGTGAGTATCTACACTATCCAATCCATTTGTTTGCTATGAAGTTAACTTTAAAAAAGTATTATCTAATATATTTAAGTTGTATGTATATATGTTACTGCACCGTCTCAAAAATATATTTTAGCAATTTCTGATTTTTCTAGTTCTCTAACCTCAGTTGGTCCGATAGAGCTTTTTAATCCTTTTATGAAGCAGGATCGATTGGCATCAAAAAAGTTTTGGTCTAAATCGCCCATTTTCTCGCTGACTGTACATTTTTTCAAAATCTGTGAATGCAGGTCAAAATATCTTCAAAAGTTAAGGATAGTCTCCTAAGAACGTTTTCCTGTAGCTACAACGGTTAAGGTAGTTGCCCTTATTACCCCATCTCAAAAAATCACTCTGTATATGTGCAATCTAGTCGAAACGTCGCGTTGGGCTAAATAAAAAGGTAATTTACGTGATAAATACCCGAATACATAATATGTATTTATAACTATAAGACGAATCCCAAATGTATATCTATAGACGTAATGATTCGTGTATTGCATTCCTTAACGTAAGTTACAAAATGTAGGTATGCACTATTAGAATACGAATTGATTTGTTTCACAATCAGAATTAAACCTGAAATTACAAATGTTCTACAAAACCAAAGGAATGATGATTGTATAAATTATCTTATATGCACATTCTAATGGATTTTTTGTGGAATATTTAGTTTAATCGGTCAACTCGGGTCAGTAGATAATAATGCCTTCATGAAGGTTTTTTGCCGCGCTGCCGACCGTTCGAAACCGGATGTAGGTACTAGTTACTAAATTAGATTGCAATAGAGCGTGACTTTTTTGTCGCACAATGTTGATTTGTTGCTGATGAAAATCAAACTAGATTCTGAATATTTACTTTTGGTAAAGTGTGTGCTTTTGGCCAATTTTAGGCTCATACGAACTTCTCTTATAGTATGTGACGAATTTTTTAGTCTGTAGGCCTCCAATATAATGGCTTAGCGGTTTTATAGCTACAATTTGATTAGCCCTCCGAAGCACGGAAGTGCTCATTTGTAATTGTCATTATGGGATCGCACAGAAGTCCCTCAACTTTTCACCAATCAAGAATGACTAAGCAAACTAAGCGATGAACGCTTCACTTAAGTTGCTTGGGCTGTCTAATAAGACTTTTTAACTAATAAGTTAAAAAGTTCATTGTGAACATTCAGATTGTTCCGAAGAAAAGCTCGCGGTGCTGTCGTTCTTGATATGTACATTAAAAGTGTAAGTAAAGTCTAAACAACGTTTAGCTAAATAATTCATTGATAGGATGACCATTGATATGTTATTATTATTTACTAAAGAACTATTTCTAGATGGTCACTAGTTCGTTCGCACTTACCAGATACTTTCTGGATCTTAACGAGGACTTTTCTCTTTATACTTTCTTAGACAAATCAATCCGAATTCTTGCTAGTCACTGGTCTATTTGTTTCAATGTTATTTGCCAAAACTTTCACGATCGTTTTTTTTGGTGAGTGTCTTTATTTTAGAGCCGCTATTTCACAAATTGGAAAATAACCACCATGATTCGTTTGTTCCGCTTTCCTAAACATGTTTCAAACTTCAATGTCTAAAAGTTTTTTATTTGAGTCTTTCATATTTTGAGTATAGTGACGCTTGTTAGCTCTATGCAATGATTTGTACTAGAACATATCTAGTAACATGGAAGGTATCATAGTTACTAACACCATGGTATTCAGTGCCATAACTAGGTCGGCGTCAGCGGTGCCTAGACACAGGACGCAGACCCTGGAAGGGCGCTGAAATTTCTATAATTTAAGATGATTTTCCAAAGAGCGAAAAACCGGGCGCTAATAATAAAGACTAAATACGGCCCTGATGGTATTAAACTGTTTTTACCCGGCTGACTGTCAAGTCACCGGGTTATGTAGATCGCGCGTTTCTATGTGTGTATGTATGTAATATTCTTTATTACCACGTTGCTCCTAAACGGCTGGATGGATTTTGATGAATGAGGTATCGTTAGAATCGTCTCAATCTTGATTGTGCTCTAGGATACTTTTTATTTCGATAAATAAAATAGTGCGGCTAGAAAAAGCAACAATGAGTGAATTTTGAAAATAAAAATCACGCCATCATATCAAAATCCATGTCAAAGTCAAGAGGTTAGTGGACTGATATCAAATATAATTTTTTCAAAAATCTAACATGACATCTTCGAAGAGTAAATCGAGTCTCAAAATTTTTCGCCCTAAATGAAATTGCTGAACCAAACGCATACTAAAACTTTCTATTTAGTCACACGCAACGTTTAGAACAAACTGCATCGAAATTGGTTCAGCCATTTAGGATATATCTCATATTTAAGAAATAAACTTCTTCTTCTTCTTTTATTTAAGGGGTAGCCCCTTGTCGGTATAACTGATGTTTCTTTCTCCATGAAGCTCTTTCCAGGGCAGCCTCCTTGACTTCCCTATATGACATGACAGCAACCTTCTCTTTCACTTGGCTCATGTAGCCTATCCTCGGTCTTCCTCTTCCTCTCTTTCCTTCCACTTTTCCTTCAATGATGTTCTTAATGAAGCTATCATGTCGTATAAGATGGCCAATCATCTTCCCTCTTCTGTTCTCGACAACTTGCAACAACGATCTTTCCTCCTCTACTCTGTGCAACACCTCAATGTTGGTGACTCTTTCCGTCCAGCTGATCCTCTCCATTCTACGCCAACACCACATCTCAAAAGCTTCCAATATTTCTTTGTCCCTTTTAGTCATTGTCCACGTCTCACACCCATACAGAGCTATACTCCAAACGTATGTTTTGATAAATTTCTTTTTGATCCTTTTATGTATTTTTGATGTGAAAATGTTTCTTCTGTTATTAAATGCTTGCTTAGCTATTGCAATTCTTGATTTTATATCTGGTGTACATCTTGAATTTGAAGTTATAAGGCTGCCTAAATATCTGAACTTCTTTACTCTTTCTAAATTGGTGTTATCTAAAGTTACTGTGTTAAATACTGAATTGTCTGTTTTGGATGCTGTTAGTATTTTGGTTTTGCTGATATTTATTTTGAGAGAAAATTCTTTGAAAATATTATTCATGGTATCGAGTAGAGACTGTAGACCATTTTCTGTTTCTGCTAAAGCTGCTATGTCGTCTGCAAATCTTATAAATTTTATTTTTTCTCCGTTGAATTTTACCCCTTCATTCGATTTTTCTAAGATTTTCTTAATGGCTGATTCTATAAAAATGTTAAAGATGAGTGGTGAGAGTGAGCATCCCTGTCTTACGCCTTGTCTAATTTTGGCTTCTCTTTTTTCATCTCCTATTTCTAATATTGTTGTTTGGTTTTTATATAGTTGATATATTATTTTTCTGTCTCTAAAATCTAAACCAACTTCCTTAAGAGTCTTCATCATTTTTTTCCAATTCACTTTATCAAACGCTTTTTCCAGGTCTATGAATGCAATGTGAGTATTAAGTCCTAAATCCATCCTTCTGTCAATTATTAGACGCAAAGCAACTATCGCCTCTCTTGTACCTTTGTTTCTTCTAAATCCGTATTGATCCTCGCTTAGGTTTTCTTCAATTTTATTTCTTATTCTGTTTTGTATTATTTTTAATAGTATTTTAGAGGCTTGGGATATTAGGCTTATAGTACGGTGTTCTTCACATTTAAGGGTGTTGGCTTTTTTCGGCAGTGTTATTGTTTTAGTTGTTTTAAAATCATTTGGTATCTCTCCTGTTTCATACATTTTTTGGGTCAGTTTAAAAATTCTATTTATTAAATTATTATTAGCGTATTTTATTAATTCAATATAAATTTTATCCGTTCCTGCAGCTTTTCCATTTTTCAAACTCTTTAGAGCTACATCAAATTCTTCCTTAAGTATACTGGGTCCAAGAAAGTCTTGCTCTATTTCCTCCTCATTTTCAATGTCATTGTCTGTTAGTTTCTCACCATTATACAGTCCCTCAACGTATCTTGTCCATCTTCCTAATATGTCTTTATTATCCAAAAGTATTTTATTATCTTCATCCAAAATAGCTGTTGATTTGGTTTTTATTTTTCTATTAAGATTTTTTATGATATTATAAGCTATGTCTGTTTTCCCTACACTCATAAAGTGGTCTATATTGTTGCAATCGTTTTCTAAGTCTTTTTCCTTTTCTTCTCTGCATTTAAGTGTTATTCTATTTGTAATTTTCCTATATTTAATAATACTATCTTCATCGACTTTGTTTCGATATTTTCTTCTTTCTAATATTAAATCACTAATTTCTTTATTTAGCCATTTCTTCCTGGGTTTAATAGTCTCTCTGTTTAGAGTGCTTTCAGCACTTTTTTTGATGGTATCTCTAATATTGCACCATTCTTTATCGATACTTATGCTATTTACGTTATATTTATCTAATTCCTTATCTATCATAATACTATATTGCTTTTGAATAGTATTACTATTCTTTAATTTGTTGAGATCAATTTCTTTGGTTTTATGTTTTCTTTGTACTCTTCTTAATTGAATGTTTACTTTACTTGCTATTAAATTATGGTCGGTGTTGAGATCAGCTCCTGGATATGCTTTACAGTTAGTTGTCATATTTCTATATTTATCTTTAACTATAATATAATCTATCTGATATCTTCCTAAGTTCCCAGGCATTGTCCAAGTGTATCTTCTTCTTTTAGGATGTTCAAAGTTTGTGTTTGATATAGTTAAATTATACTCTCTGCAGAACTGTACCAATCTATCTCCCCTTTCATTTCTTTTACCGAGTCCAAACTTGCCCACTATGTTTCCATCAATGCCTTCTCCAACTACTGCGTTGAAATCACCTATAATAAATAAGTTATCTTTTTCCTTAACTAGGTCTATTATCGTGTCTAACTGTTCGTACATTTCTTCTATTTCTTCATCTGGGTGACTTCCGGTTGGCATGTAAACTTGAATAATAAAAGTGTTTATTGGTTGACTTTTAATTTTTATGGCTGTTATTCTGTCGCTATGGTGTATGGTGTTCTCTACTTGGTTGCCCCATTTCTTATTCAAAATTATAGCTGTTCCATTACTTCCTTGTTGTTCTCCTCCTGTATATATTATTCTGTACTCATCACTCCAGTAATCCCCACTTCCTGCCCATCTCACTTCGCTCAGTCCTAGTATATCTAAATTCAATCTCTTCATCTCCCCCTTCACTTCTTCCAGCTTACCTGGTGTAACCCCGCATCCACACGTTGGGGCCAACGTTGGTCCCAATGCCTCTCACCAACGTGTGGTGCTGACAAAATAGCTTGGCGCCAACGTTGGGGCCAACGTTGGGGCTTGGCCGTGCCGTGTCGGTTTTATCAAAGGAAGTTGGCGCGCCAACGTTGGGGATCCGTCCACACGTTGGCGCTATGCTCAGTCCCGTTTCGACGCGCATCGTGAGCGCACGTGTCGACTGACGAGCGAGAATGTCATCGTATTCCTTATTTATTGTGTTTGTAGGACTATCGGGCTGAAATTTTGCACACTTATAGATTCTCGGTGACAATGAAATATTATGGTATCAACAAGCTGATCTGATGATGGAGTCAAGAGCTGTTCAACAGAACTCCTCAGTAAATAAGCCGATTGAGTTGAAACTCGGCATATTTGTCAAGTTCTGACTACAATGTAATAATATGGTGACAACGAGCTGATCTGATGATGGAGTCTACTATTTTTTTTTATGTTACGGGAACCGTTCAATTTTTTGGGATAAAAAGTAGCCTATGTCCTATTTCCGGTTATTATCTATCTATATTTTAAATATCACCCATATCGGTTAAGTGGTTGTCGTGTTAGAGAGGAACAAACATACATCCAAACATCCAAACTTTCGCTTTTATAATATAGTGTGTTGTGTGAAGTGTGATAGTGACATGATGTGATGTGATTGTGATAAAATTGGTATTCAGTAATGTAAAATCACTTAGAGAAATTTCAATTTCTGTATCGGACGCGCAGACATCGGACGTCTGCACGTTGGCTCTGACGGAACAAGACTGGTGTATCGCCAACGTGTGGATGGTTCACGAAATCTTGGCCCCAACGTTGGGACCAACGTTGGTCCCAACGTATGGAGCCGGCGTAAGCATCGTGCGCACATTCCATGCACCAATTTTGCAAGGATTTCGCAGGATGACGACCTGAGTAGCCTTACCTCTACCCCTGCCGGACTCAGACCGCCACGGCATGTTACATCGCGGAAGCCCGTTGTCAAGAACGTTACTTTCTTTATTGTTCATTGCATCAAGAAATAAACTACGCATTTAATTTTCATACAGAGCCATCTGTGTGTCAACTGTGACAACAAAGTTTAGGAAAAAGCGCACGGCATAGAACCCTAGATACCTACCTAATAATAAAATTGTAATTTAATTTTGTGATTGATAAGATAATACTGTTTCCAACTTTTCAGTTCAGCCGGGTTTTTTTTATTTTTGAATAAATTGCTTGTTGCATTGCAATTTTGTTTTGCATTCACTTGTTTTAGGTATTTGGATGCTTGTGTCGTTTACTATCAAGTAAATTACAAATATATAAATCTATCTTTTTGGCCTCTAATGATGTTGTTGGTTCTCTTTTCTACCATATAATTTAAGGTAGATATAAATACACAGCAATAATCTAAAGTTTAGAGTCCCACTGCGTATTTAAGTTAAAACGGGCTAGACTTCACATTTGAGCCGGTTTTTCGATTAACTTCAAGTGCTAAAATGGTTTATAGACATAATCTTTGCACTACATCGACTTCTACAAACCTGCTTCATACGCCAATATAATAATATGTAGATCATAATATACCTGCAACAGCTGATAACGGGAACCCCAAAATAAAAGCTGAGTCAAGCTGTCTTGTATACTTTATGTTTGCACTCGTACTACACTCTTAGCTTAAGTTCGTTTATGATTATGACTCAGCATCAATGCAATATATGAGCCAGTCAATAGCAGTAGTGTACCATTTTGCGGGCAAGTTGACAAATCACTTCAGTTCAATGTTCACTTTGATGACGATGCAAGATTTCACACAGAATTCTTGCCATTTTCTTTCATTTGAAATTCATACGTAAAATTATAAAATTTAATACCTCTAATAGAAAATTATGAAAGTTGAAAGGAGGATAGAGAAGGATTTTGTTTTAAATAGTGCGAATGCAAGCTAGACGTACTCGTATCGATCAACATCTTTCTCATTCTACAGAAAATTAATTCTATTGTAAAAAGCTTCAAAAATGTTCGGTGTTTACGAAAAGTAATTTTATAATTGATTCTAAATTCTTCATCAAGAACTCCCACTGAACATCGGACAAGACATTCCAAGATCAGAGGTTAGACTACAATGTATATTAGATGAAGCGAGATAAGAAGGTTAAATAATCTCAAGTTCAGTAAATCGTGGTACAGCGTAGCGAGAATATATGCTTACAAGCTTACTTTCAGAGTCATATTGGCATAATAATGCGGCTCTCATGTTTGTTTCATTAGTTATTGTATCGGGAACACTCTGAAAGGAATTCATTTGGTTTGCGCATGCGCTTCGCACGACAAATGTGGTGCGTAGGCGCATGTTCCACTCCGCATAAATCAAAATTAAGTATTCCGCACACTCCTGAAGCCGCATTTTTTGTTAAACTATTTTTTTTTAATCGACGCGACGACGCTGATGACGGCAATAACTTTTAGATGATGTTACAGAACTTAAAATCTCTCGAAATGCCTAAGGGTGCCTAAAAGTGAAGTAATTTTTCATGAGTAATTTCCGTCAAGCGACACACATACCAGACATTATCTTGAGACATCCCGTACATCCCGTGTTTAAACAATGAGAGCGAATAGAAGCGTGCCCCTTCCACTTCTCATGAAGATGAATGACTGCAGCTGTAAGAAAACCATTTATATTATAGTTAACTAGCTTATGCCCACGGCTTCGCTCGTTGGGTACTAACATTTTTATAAAAATAAATAAATTTCTGTAATAATAAAGTTACATCCAAATTATTCACTGGTTACGTGATTGAAACAGGAATAAACTCACAATCTAAACCGACTTAAAAATTTTCAGATTTATTCTTTGTTCCTTCTCTTACAAGTAGTTTTCGTTGTAAGAGGCATCATTTTTTTTTTGGCGTAGCCTAATAACGAACTTGAATATTTACACTTGTCTACCTAAAAAAAAGTTTGTTAATTGCATATTTATTACTTACATACAAGAGCTGACCTATTATAGTAATTTTTAAGTAAGTATAAACTAAATAACTAGGTCTTATGACTGGTTTGAGGTGTGAAAAGTGTGTTTGACGGATCGACCAGCTATTTTACCAAATTGGCGGCACATTCTATTTTGAAATGAATTTTTATTTTACTATGCAGTGGACAATGAGTTACTTTTCGATGCTGATGCTATGTTTACGTTCTAGGGACGATGATATTTTTTATGATTTAACATTATTTTATCTTTTTTCACGCAACCGGACAGTCCTTTCCTGGGTTCTATGTGGAGAATAAGGTAAGATACGTTTGAGTGTAGAGTTTGTTCTTTTGTGGTATTTTTATGTCACCATCATTGTATTCTATCGTATCGGAATGTTTTAACTTTCATCATATTCTTTTTTTTTATCACAGTATAAAAAACATCCCATGTAACATCTTTGATTATTCATTTACCATTTACTTTTTGTGTAAATACTCCAGTCTGTGTTTGCTTAAATATGCAAAAAAATACAATAATCCAACATCGCCTCATTCGTTTTTATGGTAACTTGACCCAAGCTCGAATAAAATATTTGTGAAAGAGGCTGTGTTGTTAACAATCCTAGTGGTAAGTGATATTTCAATTGTTGATGTAGATGGTACTGATTCATTCTATCATTGAAGTACAGAGTACTTGTTTACAAACTTACGGTCTTACGCATAAAAACTTAGTGCGCCGACCAGGGTCACTAGAGCACTCTTTTGTATTCGGAAACAACGCTCTAGTGAGCTTGGTTGGATCACTAAGTTTTATGCATAAGACAGTGAAACATTGAAGTTAGGTATTCAAGTTATTATCTCTGATTTCATAGCTTGTCTTTACCTTGTTCACACAATCCTAATTATTTGTAACACAACCATTTCCTCGAGAAAAACAATTAGATTTTCTTTGAAGCCATATTAACGAGTAAGAGATCCTTTGTCCCGATTCTCGGAATACTTTGGCTGGTGTAAATGGCACAGGGTGATGTCACGGCCATGTGCGTTGGATCATGGCGCGGTTTATCCAAATGTTTATTATTATAATGGCAAGTACACACTTTAGTTGTCGGCCTAGAAGGACAAGCCTGTAATTTCAATTTGAAGTTCATAGGTTTAAATATGTTCATGTTTTTTTTTTTCATTAAAAGTGTACTTAATTGATTTACCTCGTACTTACTAATTAGGATGACTAATACACCTATAAATTGGAGGCTTGAAAACACAACATTTCAAACCTGTAAGACCTTCAGTACTGAAAATGTAGGTAAGTATATTGTACCCAAATGATGATCATTTTGTGAGTTTCTTACAACTAAACATAAACACATTATAAAACTATGCATCATACAGTGTGCACATGCCTTTTGGAGCCCAACAGTAGGCGTTATACCTCCATCTGTTTTGAGGCATACCTACACGTGCATTGAAGATTTTGGTTACGTTTCATTGTATTGTTTATATCCAAAAATGGAAGCTACCCAGTTGGCGTTGGTTGTGGTTTTACGGCACATTCTAACAAAATGTTAACGTGACAGTTTTTGAGGATGTTCGATTGTTTGTTATGCTGTCTTATTGCATCTGCTGAATCATTTTTTTTAACTTGTGTGCCTGGACTTTAGGTGGCCTAAAAACTCCGTCACCAGAGTTGGCCACTTGCTCATAAGAACTTAATTATTTACTTGTTTGTTTCGATCTAGTTGTTTATTATTGTATTGCAGTTGCAGTCGGTCACAGTAACTGTCTAATTTAAACTCAAATAATGTTGGAACTTGTAAGCTTTAGATCATAATTTTGGCCGAGATTTGAAGGATCGTTCCAACAGTAGAAATACATAGACACAGGAATAAATTATTTTATGTTGTAAACAGGGTAAATGCCACGATAATTTTTTTTTAAATCTATGTGAGTAGATTGAAATACACTAGTAAATTTTAAAAACAATCTATTTTCTTCATAAATCCAGATGTGTTACACCAGACAGTGTGACATCTGTGGTCGCTGCCTACTTCTACGGCAAAGTGGTGTAGGTATGCATGTGATAGAGCTACAAAATTTAACTGTTAATTTCCTTTTTTTCATACAAGTAATAAGCAAAGCCGAGCACGAAAGCTTGTTTGATCAGTATTCATCATTAGTATTCAAAAAATGTTTCAAAGCTCTCAAACACGGTATTCAAGTTTAGCGTGTGAGTCAAACCGGTTAGATTTATTTTTTCAACTTTTTCAACTTAATTTTTATGAATCGTACATTTTTGAGAAGCGCAAGTGGGCCATGAGGTTATCACATTCCAAAATAAAATAAAATTGTACGTTTATTTCAAAATTAAGTAATTCAAGTGCAGTATATCTTGACTAATGTTTTATTTACAAGGAAATAAATCAACGCACCTAGATTTTTTTTTTCGATTAACAGGTATTTATTTCGAAAATATACTGAAACCCTGTTGATTAGAGGATTTTCATAATAAAAAGTAAAAGCTCAGCAGCTATTATGCCTGGAATACACATGCTACGTAGTAGCGCATAAGCATGCTAGTTTCTAGCAGATGCTACTTAGAAGCATATAATAAGCTCGCTACTTAGTAGCTTACAAGCATGTTTTTAGTAGCATGCGTATTTCAGGCTTTACACCTGAGCCGCGGCCTAATTAAGTATTATAGGAATAGGCAATAGAAAAATTAAAGCCTTAGTGCCTATTGCTATGAGCAATAAAACGAGGACTTGCTACCAACATTTGCAGATAGTCATGTCCGTCGCAGTCCCGAGAGTATCGTGTAACAGCCGCTCTCATTTAAGTGATACCCACTGTACCCACTCAGACATCTTGAGCTATTTATGTGTTCGATGCGAGAGCAAAGCTTCAGTACAACTGAGTATTGTAATTACGCAAAAGGAAGCGTTCTATAAAGCCGAACAAGCATAGTAACAAAGATGCGTTTGAAAATCGAGCAAATTAAAATCAAAAAGTTATATTTTTAAAGCGCAAACCAAACCTCTCTGGTCTCAAATGAACATTAAAAAAGTATAAGAAAAAACATGGCGACACTAGGCTTTGTTTTTCAATTCATGTGAAAATAGAATTATTGAATTAAAAACGGGAAGTTCCGAGAAAAATAGCGAATAATTTAACCAGCTGTTTTATTATTAGTGTATAATATTATCTTGTTTTTTTTTACATAAAACTTTAGAGGCTTTATCCAGTCATTGCGCCCACAAAGAGACGTCTAGTAAATCAGTAATGATAGTAGAGATGAAGATTATTGCAGACACGTGCACATTATGAAATGTACATTGTCACGTATTTTCTACGTGAGAAAACTTTTACCTATAAGGAAATTGATCATGTAATAGTTCAGTTTCTAAGTAGAATCTCTGTTTATACTTTTTGCCCCCTGATTGTCTATAGCGACCAAAATCGGTCTCAAACTCTCAAATATAGTTCAGTGACCACGCAAGTAACTCTGTCACTCTCATCTCAATAAGACCGAACGCGACAAAAAATACCCATGCGATCGTTTAGACAGCTTGAGACAATTTAGGGTTTAAGACAAACAATTAGTCTGCTGGTGTCATTTGAAGACCAGTGACGCTAGAAAATTCGTTTGTCACATCTACGTTTATCAAATTTTAAGAATGTTTATCTGAATCAAACGGAATTGAATAGAGGCAATTTTAACCCCCTAGCTAGTGCATATGAAGCAAATATTACAGTGTTGTAATGTTGTAAGAGCTAGACTTTTGTCCGGGTCGTTTGCTCGTAGTAAATTCACTATTTCCATAAAGATATCTCGGGAAATGTATCAGTAACGACACCGGAGATGTAGATTGCCTTTGAGTGTCATTGTAAGTTTGTCACGTCCTAGCGCCGGATCCCAGGAAGAGACCCATGGGTCGTGTGGGTGTGGCTTGCATCCTTGCATCATAATAAGGATGTTGTAGGTTGTCATAAAAAAGTTTGAATGTTACTATATCGGTTTAGTGTCGGAATCAATTGAATTGTTTGAAAAGTATGTTGTTATTTTAATTTTTAATCACCTTTTGCAGATACATGTAATTGAAAGGCCCCGTCTGATTAAGTTTTGTTTTGAATTTCAACTTAAATATTCAACTCTTCAGAAAGCTGCTAGAAAAAGCTTTATGTTCACCCGTCGCTATTCAATCTGCAACTTCCAAAGCAAAGTTTCTTAAAGAACGACGAACTTTAAATAACGGCTGTAATTCGTAAAGACGATGAAAGATTACTATTTCGAAACACCAACCTCATCAAGTAACTGTGCTTGAAGATTTTGACAACATTTTGACTTGTAAGGGTTAAAAACTTGAATTATTTTAAAATAATTATCAAAGGATTGTATTCCAATGTATGAGTTATTGGATTTTTATTTTAACTCTAAAAGTAAAAATTTATAATCAGGTAACACGGGGACACTAGAAGCGCTGAAAGCTAGGCTGCCCAGCAGTTGATGATACCGTATACTTATATTTTACTCTATATTCCGTGGTTCATAATCATCTTAAGATAAGATGATTATGAACCACGGAATATAGAGTAAAATATATACTTACGCTCTATGTTGTGTATGAGACGATGCTGTCTTCGAATAGTACAAGCTTTGCTTAGTTTGGGGCTAGATGGCGCTGTGTGAAATGTCCAGCAATATTTTTTTTTTTTTTTTTACGCATCAAAAGACGGTCACCATTTTCTAGTCAACAAAGATTCAGATTCGAGAACGGACGCAGTCGGCCACGAAACTAGTTTTCAAAGGAACTATGTATTGCTGCTTCAATGTAAGAAACCTCTGCTATCATCATAAACCTCCGACTACATTGCGATTGATGTAACACTATGCATGGGCATGAGGCGGACTGTAATAGCTTCCTCTCTTCAGATTTTATTACGATTTATTTTATTTAAATGCCATGAACAATGAAATGATATGAATAAATTTGGAACTTTGCAGACTTATTTTCTCTCACTCAATTTTCTAGCTCATAATGTTATATAAATACATTGAATATAGTTCACGTATATGGTTAACATAGTGGACAAGCGGTTATAGAATTCAAGTGAATAGAAAACCCCGTTAGATAGGCTGTCTCTTGGTCAAGGTTTGGCAAGCGCACTTCGACCGTGACGTCACTTTCCACGAGTTACGGTGAACCACATAATTATTATGACACATAAGACATAATTTTTGACCATTATGTCTAGTTACGCCATATAAACATTACATTCTTGCTCAAAAGTAACTTTACAATTACCTAAATTCGAGTACATTAAGGTTTTATGTAAAACATCGAGGCGTTAGTTCCGCTTTCTTAACAAATTATTAGTTGTCATTAAGATATGTAATACCTATTAAGTTGATAAAGGTTATTTGAAGTGAAAGGGCTAATGAGCATAAGCTAAATGGTACGAGAAATCCTTGACCAATCATTGAACGATATTTACAAAATAAGCAAAATTGTTTACGTAGAAACATGCGATTTATTTGCGGGAACTGTATCATTACCGTTGATATTTACAACAAAAATAAGAAAATCAAGTGTCAGTTGTATTGCAAAACTATTAAATGCCAGATGGTTTTAATAAGCCCTTTATGTAAGTTATCGGCTTCTATTTTTAAATTAAAGTCACAGTAAATATTTCCAACTATTTTAATTTCGACTTAGTAGATTTTAAATCATTTTACAGATCTTGTTGACTTCGATGTCCTAGATCTATTGGTTTTACTGCGAGATTATTTTAAAAGTACAAAGCTAATATTGCTAATGTTTGTAAAATTCTAATCCTTGGTTCGGTTCATTAGTGCGAAACCAGGGCGGGAAACTAGTAAACTTATCTGTGAAGCACCTACTATCTGTTGTTACTGTAGGTGTATCAAAGGGCCGCATCTGAGTGGCGTTTCTAATTTCATGCTTTCTCTGACCTATTTTTGGGTGTCTATTACAAGTTGCAGCGTCCACTCGGCACACGCCATGTCTGTCTGTTCATATTTTTTCTCCAGACTATTTATGTATAATTCCCATAGTAACACTATACCAGCTTTGTTTTTTTTTTTACTCTTGATAATTAATATTAATACATATTTATTTTTAGCGTGCTGGACTTGTTCGCAATCGTATTTTATTCAAAAATTCCTTAGATAAAAGTCATATCGATTGAGAGAGAACAGCTAACACGAACGTTTAAAAATATAGGTATAAAATTTATGAGACAAGTAATAATAAATCCTGTTTATTTTAATACATGTTAATGTATCATTAATGCATCTTCTTTTTCGTAACAATGTTGAAAGTTTGTTTTTAAACGTAAACGTAATGAGACATAAACTTCTACGTGCTTTCTAGGGAAGAGAAGAATTAAAGAGTACAACTTATCAATTTATTGTACAGAACTTAAATAGGTACATATTTATAGGTAGGTATTTTGTTTACTTTTACTTATTTCACCTAACTGACAAAGTTTTGAACGTCATTCTTTTATTTATAACGTGTCCCAAAATACCCGTGACGTCACATGGACTTTGTTCAAATTAGTGATATAACAAGGAAGACTCGTGTAATTAGGTCATGTTCGTTTAACTGAGGCGTGCCTTATTGGCTTGTGTACACATTTTTAATTATCGAAGCTTGCTTTGATCTTTTTGTGGATTATAGGTACTATGAAAGGGAAAGGAGATTACGAAAATGTGTGGAGAAAATATGAGTAAAAGATGATGCACAGTGATGATTCTATTTTAAGTACCTTAAGATCCAGCTTTTAGTACAGTCGTCAACATAAGAACATCAACAGTTTTACTTTATTATATATTTTTCTTTGACGTTTGAGTAGGTGATGAAATTAAGAGATTGTGTCCCGAAAGTGCGGTCTTTAAATTGCAATTTTTTCACTATTAGGTTTTTCAGTCCGAGGTTTTTCATCATATATAACTTTTCCAAAAGTTTAAAGCTTCCTTGATAGATAGCAATTAATATTCTAAAACAAAACGTCAAAGAAAAAGATATAAGTAATAAAGTAAAACTGTTGATGTTGACATGTCCAGGTTAGTTATTTTTGGATTAGTTATTAGTTTTGGATTATGTTGGAATGTTCATTATAGATCTATTACTATTATTTATTTTATCATACAAATTAAGTAGGTATATGATGATGATATATCATTTAAAACAACTCAATGAGAACGTTGGACAGAATATGTTTTCTCAATCCGACACTTGATAGTATTATAAGCCGTTAGAGAGGTACAAGGACATTCAAGTGCTGTTCAACCAGCTTATATGTTTACGTAAAATAAATTGGAACTAAAGCTATCATTTCCAAATCTTCTATCAACCTCAAACTATAAAGTCTATAACTAGAGAAAGAGTGACATAACGACATTTTTAACTATTCAATCGTATTAACTCAATTTTTTATGGAAAAAGAGCAGCGCCATCTTTTTCTCTTTCTCCTAACTCCCAAAGTCAATGAAAGAAATGACTTTTGAATTTCAAAGGTTTATTGGTCTTATCAGAACAGGCTTATTAAAAATACGGAAAGTTAATACTACCATACGACCATCGCTTGTATCAGTGCGGGTTCGAATCCCGTCGGAATTGCAAATTTTGATAAGTCTTTTCGGTTTCAAAAAGAGAAGATTAAAAACCTCAAACTCAGAACTTTGTACCCTGAATAGATTTTTGCTTTCCTGTAAATCCAGTTCATCCTAAGGTTGTCTGGAAGAAATCGCTCATAGCGATAAGACCGCCCATTGTACTTCGCTCCCTATGTTCTGTGTATCTGTAATTTGTTTTAATGTTCATGTGGTGTACAATAGTGTTAATCTATCTATCTATCCATTGATAGGCTGGTGCCACTACAAGCGGATACGTATATGTCTCGAGTATCACCTGAACCGTCACGCTTTGCAGTTTCCACCGTTCACATGAAGGTACAGGCGGTGGAAAAAGCGTTAATGATCGAACTATTGACTCATTAACAGTCATTTGCTTCTTATATTGGCGTGCAATTAATGTGAATTATTTTCTTTAAGTTGAGTGTATTTTTTGTATTCTAATTCGAAGCACAGAATAAGGGTTATCTGTTTGACTTGTATGTACCTATCTATGTAGGTATGTGTATGTCCTTCCTATGTCCACTCGTAACTACTCGAATTATTTTTGGGACTTGACGAATACTTATATCTTCGTCGAAAATATGTCAGATCGTCACATTTATATATTACCACTGAAATAGCAGCCTTTCTTTTTGGATACTTCATCTATCACTGGCTTTTTTAAAAAATAAGATATTGTAGACTGTTCTAATACAATAATAGTTCTAATACGTTAGTCGAAAATGATTCTTATTAAAGTTTTCGAAACCAACGGGATTCGAACGCGCATAAGAAGATCAAACCGATACTCAACTACGGAACTTTATGACGTCGCCCCGAAAATCTTGATAAAATCATAGTATCGGTTGACTCTTAATCACAGAACATAATTATAATAATAGTCTGAGTTGTATTGCTTCACTTTTCTTCACGATTACGGAACTTACAAAGTAGTATATAAAAGTAGGTGCATGTCGATGCTTCGAGTCTGAGAAGTCACATGCTCGGGATTCTTTCGCCGCGATTACGTAATAACATGCGTTGCGTTGGTAATCGTTTAGTAGGAGCCATAGCGTTAAAAAAATCATGAAATATGATTTCACCTTGCTTATTGGTAGGTACCTATTCGAATTAAAAATTATTTATTCAGAACAAAAGTACACAATAACTGATTAGGTACTTACAAAAGAACAATGAGAATTGTAAAAGTTTCAAAGACTGTGTAGCAGTCTCAACGCCTTCTCGATTTAACAAAGTTCTGATTTAGGGGAGCGATTAACACTTGTAAACCTAATCTAAACTAAGAGATTACTAAAAGCAAATTATGTTACATGGAAAGTTATACCTACTGTGCGTCTTTTTGTATGAGGTATGTTGTTCGGGGTTAGGTTAAAAGTATTTCAGAGCAAAAACTGTTTAAAGCTTTCGACAGTAATTTTAATTAATTTATTTAAAAAAATATTCATGTTACTTTACTAGACTAAAATTGAAAGAGCTTTTACTAACACAGGTAAAGCTGAGTAGATGCGCTGTTATGCTCGGTGTAAACTTTACGTAAAAAAGTCACCACTGGCTTCTGCACTACGATAAATAACATAATGACCAATGTTATGGTAATCACGGCTATATAAGGCTTGTAACTTTATGATTATAAAGCGCTTACATGCAACTGGGGACTGGATGATGTAAAAGTTTATACCCCCATCTCTTGTTACTAAGTTGTTCTAAGATTGTGTCACTTTTAGAATAATTTGATGAAAACTGTATCACACTTCACACACACTAATATTATAAATGCGAATGTTTGGATATTTGGATGGATGGATGTATGTTTGTTCCTTTATAACTCGACAACCACTGAACCGATTGGCTTGAAATTTAAAATATAGATAGATATAGATAGAATAGAGAGTGAATGAGGCGAAAGAAGTGTGTCAGGATCGTAGCAAGTGGAAGTCCGTGGTCTCTGCCTACCCCTGTGGGAAAGAGGCGTGATTTTATGTATGTATGTATGTGTAGATAATGACCGGGAATAGGACATAGGCTTTTTATCTGAGCACCACGCAATCGAAGCCGCGGGCGGAAGCTAGTCTACTATAATAATGTTATGTCAATTACGCTTTGTTTTAATTATCATTGTTTGATTTATTATTACAATTTTATAACTTCGCTTTCGGCGTGGTGACTAAACGCACGATCCAATCTCTACGTTCCAGATTTGACCTGCTGGTCACACCTAAAATCTACGATAAAATGTTCGAAGTTGTTCCATAGTCACATTTATTGTCCCTATAGATCACGACTTTAAACATTTAACCGAACATTTACAAGTACAAGAACTTGATCTTTCAAATGTAAGGTCTGATCTTAATGTTCCCACGAAACCGGCTGGCATTGTAACGTGTAATTTTTTTTGTATTAACATAGGCACAGATTGACTAGTAATTACTCCAGTATCCATTTCAATTTGGATATTATAGCTATTAAATAAGATTGATGGTAGAATTTCGGCCGTTGAAGTTCACTAAAAAAAGTTCTGAGAATAATAAATAGGTTGAGAGCTTTGGTCCAGACTCCAGATGTGGCTAATCTATTTAGTGGTACCTAAACTGGTCTGCCTGCATGTGTGGTAATTTGACAACATGATGTTTTTTTTTATAATTTCTTATGTAGCCATATAAATCAATTACCTACAAAAATTGTAGTTTCTAAGTTTATACTAATACTAATCCTGAATATTTTTGAAGTTAATGAATAAGTATAAATTTTGCCACGGCATACGCTGAATGTTGGCCGATTTTTTAACCATAAATTCATATGTTTGTGTATCCTTACCTTTTGTATACCTACTATAGTTTATAAATAAATGTGTTCTTAACCATAATCTTTATTTTTATCATCATCATTATCATCATCATCATCATCATTTCAGCCCATCTCCACCCACTGTTGGGTATAGGCCTCCTCTTTATCACGCCATTCTTTCCGATCCCTCGCGAGTCTCATCCACTGATTCCCAACCACGTTTACGATATCATTCGACCATCGCGCGGGTGGTCTGCCTCTTGGTCGTTGAGCTTCCCGGGGCCACCATTCAGTTACCGCCTTTGTCCATCTTCCATCATTCCTTCTAGCCAAGTGTCCTGCCCAACTCCGCTTTAGTCTCGCGATCTTTATCATAAAAAATATATTTTCTATTCCAGGGTACCAACGATAACGGGGAGTACACAACCCGCAGCCTGCCCCGAGTGAGGCTCGACAGCGGGACGCAAGTGAACAGTGCGGGAGTAAGACTGCGATGCTGGGCCGCGCCCCCTTCGATAACTGAAGAGGAAGTTGAAGAGGAGATCGAAGAAGATGCTGTCTCTTTACGCGCCATGCCTGCTCAAGGTAAGCTAATACACCAAACTAATGCTTGTACGTAATTTATTTTTGTATGGATCTCGTGTCCGCAATAAAGAAATACTTACTTATTTATTATTATTTTTATTTATTAAAATTGCGGTAATATTAATGATAATGATACGTAGGTCAGTAAAATGATTATAGTAGGTAGATAGTATGTTAAATAATATCCAATTTTTTTAATTTAATTTTGTTTGTGCAGCGCCATCTAGTAATGAGTAGCATAACAGTGTGAAAAGCGCCATCTATCGTCAAGTAGTCAACACATTGTAGTACCGCCACCTAGTGACAGATTGCACGAACTGTTTAGTTTGGTTAGTGTTTGGCAGGTGGCGCTACGACTTATCTCGTTCTCGGTAGAGTTTGGGAACGGTGGTAGAGCTTTGTCATTAATCTAGGAGTTATTTTTACATTTATCTGCTATTGGACAGTATCGCAATAAGGCCTTTAATTTTATATTAATTTAATACTTCATCGGTGCCGTAAAGAGAAATGACTAGGATCGTTGTTGCCACTCATCACAATCAGTTACGGCAACTCAGTTTACGCTAAATGACCAATTAAAAAAGTTGTATTCAACCTTTCTACCATCACGACATTACGCCCATTGGGACTAGTGACACTGACAAGGCAGGGAACACACGAGGCGTGACGCCCGCGCACCTAGCCGACTCGAATCGATTGCTCCCTTGCTTCACGCCCCTTCTGGGCCCTTATTCACGGCATTTTAAATTGAGAAATGGCATTTTTCTAAATGGTTTTTGCTCTGGTAATTAGTCACAATTTCACAGCTCTGTAGATATTTGAAATGTAAGGATTAATGCGTTTCAAGATATTTAGAGATATTTTTATTTGTTTGGATGCTAACATCCAGACAAAACCCGCGTCTTATCTTCAGATGTAAGTTTTCGAAACTAATCCATTTAGCTTAAACTTAGTCTTACATACCCAAAAGAAAGACAACATTTTATCAATTGGGCTGATAAAGCCACGGGTTTTCTCGCGGTGTTTTCCGTCACCTTTTGAATTAAGCTGGAGTCAAAGTGCATATAGTTGCACAAGCAAGGTTCGAACTCATGACAGAATCTATAATTATAGATTCTGTCATGCAAACCTAGCATTTTAGATTATAATCTAAAATGCTAGATTTGGCGTAGCATAATGCTACGCCGCGCCCCGTGTAGTGTCGTATAGTCCGACACAAAATAATAAAAATAAATGGGGGCGCCACTGTGCAAGCTAAATACGCGATATAGATAAATTCTCTTTTAGAAGTAAATTATTACTTCTGACTGACGTCTTCGGCACCTGTACCTAGACAAAAAACCTGTACTTTACCATAGATTAGTAGAGAAAGGGTTTCCAAAGTACTGAAATTTTAGTTGCCGTGTCTACCCGTTTTTGCCGGACTATAATATGTATCTATTTATTTACATTGGCTCTTGGTAAAAAGTAGAGAGATTCGATTATTATCATATGTATCTAAATATCTGTAGAAGTGTCGGGCCCATGTCACTGCCCTCGATTACCATAGTGAGGCAATTGTTCAATCGAGTATTCTGAAGTGTCGATGTCGCAACAATTTAAGACTAGCGATGTACATCCGGATTCTACCCGCATAATCCACGCAAAACAGATTATCCCATAATTTACGACTGGTTTTCTGCACTCTTGCTAATTAGGATAATTTATTGCGCATTCACATAAACATAAGCACACGACTTCACTGACGTGGTACACGAATAAGAGCGGATAAACTATAATCTAAATTTTAAGTGTAAGTAATAGGAATTGATTTATTAAAATTATAATAGGTGCACTTGAAAACTTCGGTAATATAAATACTTACCGATAATGTTTCGATTCATCCAGATTATCTTCCTTTTAGGGACTTTGAATACCTACTTATGTGTTTAAAGTTTTCATACAAAGTCCTGTGATTCAAACAAGTTTTCAAAATTGTTCAAATCTTTGAAGCTGTATCGGCGCCGGCTTTATAAAGTCTAGTCTAGTAGCTACAACACGAAAATATTGATTTATGAAGTCTCGTAAATAAAACATGAAAATGGTTCATTAAAGTTCGAGCTACAAACAGCCAAACTTACTTTTTAATCTGGTCTAAATGCATTATGTCCTGTAACCGTACTATGAGCTCTTAGAGCAATGTCAAAATAAGGTGAAATCCATTCCTGCCTTAAGCTTGATTTGACATTGTTTTCGTCCGAAAACAATCTTATTTTATTCCTGCCTTGGTCTTGACCGCTCTCTCTGCGCATGTCTTGCTCGATGACACCGAGCAGGACATGCGCAGTCCTGCATCTAGTCGATGTCATGTCCAAGGAAGTTATATACATACAGGAATGCTACCTGACATTTAATGTAAAAATGATTTTGAACCTTATCACGACTACACAACGATATATTAGGTATAATTTAATCTTGGTTATAAGGATTGTTGGTCTTGTTAAGAGGCTTTCTTGGTAGCTTTGTCTCTTTCACACTCGTTGTTGGATTAGTAGTGTGACCTTGTCATTTAAATTTCAGGATATTTTTAAATTATCGCGCTCGACAAAATCAGCGCTTGATTTCGATCCATGGTTTCGATCCTTTAATTCAATCCTTGATTTTGATCCTTGATTTTGATTTCGATCCTTGATTTCGATCCTTGGTTTCGATATTGGATTTCGATCCTGGATTTTGATCCTTGATTCTTGAATCTTGAATCTGAAATCTTGAATCTTGAATCGTTGAAGTGACAGCTGTCAAACTTCAAATGGACATATCTCGGGAACTACTCGTCCTAGACTCCCCGTTCTCAGTTCAAATGAAAGCAATGACCAAGATCTTCATTTGAAGTGACAGCTGTCAAACTTCAAACGGCCATATCTTGGAAACTACTCGTCCTAGACTCCCCGTTCAAAGTTCAAATGAAAGCTATGACCAAGATCTTCATTTGAAGTGACAGCTGTCAAACTTCAAACGGCCATATCTTGGAAACTACTCGTCCTAGACTCCCCGTTCAAAGTTCAAATGAAAGCTATGACCAAGATCTTCATTTGAAGTGACAGCTGTCAAACTTCAAACGGCCATATCTTGGAAACTACTCGTCCCAGACTCCCCGTTCTCAGTTCAAATGAAAGCTATAACCAAGATCTTCATTTCAGATGACAGATGTCATTTTGACAGCTGTTATTGAAAATGTAGATCTTGGTCATAGCTTTCATTTGAGCTAAAAAGGAAGAGTCTAGGATGAGTAGTTTCCGAGATATGGCCATTTGAAGTTTGACAGCTGTCACTTCAAATGAAGATCTTGGTCATAGCTTTCATTTGAACTGAGAACGGGGAGTCTAGGACGAGTAGTTCCCGAGATATGGCGGTTTTAATTTTGACAGCTGTCACTTCAAATGAAGATCTTGGTCATAGCTTTCATTTGAACTGAGAACGGGGAGTCTAGGACGTGTAGTTCCTGAGATATGGCGGTTTTAAGTTTGACAGCTGTCACTTCAAATGAAGATCTTAGTCATAGCTTTCATTTGAACTGAGAACGGGGAGTCTAGGACGAGTAGTTCCCGAGATATGGCGGTTTTAAGTTTGACAGCTGTCACTTCAAAGATTCAAGATTCAAGATTTCAGTTTTCAGATTCAAAAATCAAGATTCAAGATTCAAGAATCTAGGATCGAAATAAAGGATCGAAATCAAGGATCGAAACCAAGGATTGAAATCAAGGATCGAAATCAAGGATCGAATTCAAGGATCGAAACCAAGGATCGAAATCAAAATCTAGGATCAAAATTGTATCAGTATTTTAATTGAAAAATCATGCTCTGAAACATCACGTAAATCAGAAAATGATGTAAAAGGCCCCTTAGGGACTTTAGGGATGTTTAGTTTATAAATTATGGTCACCCTTTAGAAAGAGACACACCGCCCAAGTTTTATCTCTCAAGCGGACCGCGTTTTCTGTCTCAATTAACCTTCCAGTTACGTAGGTATATAACTTCCTTGGTCATGTCACCAAAACATCCCTGCGTTAAGATTGTTTCCGTCCTAAGGCAGGATTAAAACAAGGTTGATTTAGGCCTGATTTATGCCTGCGTCAGTCTTACTTCAGTCTTATCTAAGTACGGACGAAAGTAATCTTACTTTGACATTGCTCTAAGACTTGGTAATACGACGGCTGGAATGCCATAAAAGCTGCAGGCTAGAGGCTAGTGCTCTATATTTTGTGCAGTGGTAAAGTACGCCACACATTTGTCGCAGAGACCGCATTTTCACTGCAGCTACTACTTTCTTGTCGACTGACAACTCTGCAGGTTTCCATTTATGGTCTAAAATACCTGCACGTTTACCTTTGTGTAAGTTTTTCTTGCTTTTTCTTGGCAGCCTACTTGAAAATTCTTTGGAACTTACAAATTAAGTAGCTAGCTTTCCTCAGTTTCCAGTTCCAGCTTGATTAATATTTAAGTGAATGGTTAATCTATTTGCTAGAGTTTTAACTTCTGGCGCATTAAAGTCTAGCTAGAATTCTAGATATCTAATATTTAAAGATCTCATTTTATATTTTTATAGGGTTATTTACACACTTTAGGTAATATTTCAATGAAAATGAAAAGTCTTAACAGAATTTTTGATTCCGACGGAATTCAAACCCGCATTGAAACATACAAGCGATCCTCCTCAAGACAAAATTCCTTAACCAACTCGGCCACGGTCCATCGGAGCGGAGAGGAGGATCGCTTGTATCGATGCGGGTTCGAATCCCGTCGGAATCGAAAATTTTGATAAGACTTTTCGTTTTCAATTAAATTTTTCATTTTAGACTAAGTAATATTGAAAATATCGTAGGAAATAAAGATAATTTGGAAACAAAAAATAGAACCTCAAAATTACACATGAATAAATCGATTTTCTTATTGTTTTCGAGAAATTTTATTGGGTCTCCTATGGGCCCTTTTTGAATCAGACAAGATTTCTATACATATTGTATATGAGTATGTGTCATTAAAAATAACTCAATTCGAAAAAAGAGTGCCCCTTTGCCGCTAAAATGGGCACAATTAGGCGAGGGCCGGTTTTAATTGACATCTCTGAGGCTCGCTGCCGGCGACATCGCACTCATCAATCTTGCCCTTTTGGTGTGATATGAAAATGGTGATTTTATGCCGCTATCGGCTTCATCGAGTAATAAAAACATGTTTGAAGGAGCTTTTTACTGTTTTAAATTTTAAACTAAACTTTGATTAGGCGGACGGAACTAATCAGTATACAACTATTTATTATTATTTTATTATAATTAGCCCATTGTGTCCCACTGCTCGGCAAAGGCCTCCCCTTGATCCTTACAAACATCACGGTCCTGTGCCATTTGGACCCGCGCCATGTTAAAGGCATCCAGCTCGTCGCGCCATCTCTTCCTAGGCCTGCTGCCGCGACGCCGTCTTACTGTCTTAAGGCTCCAGTGAGTGGTGATTTTAGCCCACAGCTCATCAGGTATGCGGCATATATGACCAGCCCAGCTCCACTTGAGTATCCATTTAAGTATACAACTAAAACCCCATAAATCAATGCATAGGGTATCTATGCCAGACCTAGCGAGCACAGTAAATAAGCTTTCCCGGGTCTTCATGTCACCGTTAGATCTGTCAAATTCTAGTCCCGCAAAAAGCCTACAGGAGTTGCCCGCAGATAATCATTGTATACTCTAAAATTGTGTATGATCTTTGAAATGCAGGACAAAACATCCGGACTTGAATGAGCAATATATGAATGAGCTTTTAGCTAGTTTCTCAAAACCTGATGAAAGAGTTACACGTAAAAATAACATTTCGGTTCAGTCTTTTAACTTTGGAAACACGGAGGCGATTGATGCCTCAAAAATAGCAGACGTTGTCGACAAAAGTGAACTTCTAATTTAGTACAAAAGTTGTTTTTTTCAGTTCCGTCATAGTTCAGTTTCGGGTCGCTCCATACGAAAAGTCATATCGATTACAACGTTCATTTTTATATAACTATTTGTTCATAATATTAAATGGTCTTGTTTTGTAATTACAACTTTAAGATTTTGTTTCCTGGTATGATTTGTCTTATTTATCATCTACCATTAGTTATTGAATTATTTTTAACTAGCGGACGCCTGCGGCTTCGCCCGCGTGGACTACTATTTTTCTTATCCCTAGGGAACTGTGCAATTTTTCGGGATAAAAAGTAGCCTATGTCCTATTCCCGGTTATTATCTATCTGCATTACAAATTTCATCAAAATCTGTTTAGTAGTTACGGAGATACGTGGTAACAAATATTCACACACACACACACACGGACTTTCGCCTTTATAGTATTAGGTAGGGTACATATGAAAAGTCCGAAAACCGAAATGCCGATCCTTGAAATGCCGATGCTTAAAATAGCGAAATTCGATATGTAGAACGGTTGAAATGCAGAAAGCTTGAAAGATAGAAGTTTGTAAGGTCGAAAGCTAAAAGTCAGAATGCTCGAAATGCCGAAAGTTTCAATTGCCGAACGTTTATAAAGTAGAATGCTTAATAAGTATAAGTTCCAAATGCCGAATGACTAAAACATCGAAAATGATCGAAATAAGTACTTACATAAATTATTGTATTTTTTAGTACTTTATTTCGTGGTAGTTTTTACGGGTGCGAAAGTAGTTTAGGTGTAAAGTAGCTAGATGGAAACGTGATAGTGAAACGACTTAAATACTTACAAAATTATTGTATTCTTAACCGAACTTAAAAAAATAAGGAGGAGGTTCTCAATTCGTCGGATTTTTTTTTTGTGTTTTTTGTGTACGTTCACCGGTTACTCGAAGACGCCTCGACCGATTTCAAAGATTCTTTTTTTGTTTGAAAGGGTACACTTTTCCAATGTTCCTTTTGATTATCAGGTCAGGATCTGATGATGGGATCTTGGAGAAATCGAGGTAACTCTTCATATTTTAAAGGCATACGCAATTCGGGAATTTTTTAAGAACTTGATAGGATATCAGTGACAATGCAATATGATGGTAACATTAAGCTGACCTGATGATGGAGTCACTCTTCAGTAAATAGTCCGATCGAGTTGAAACTTGGAACTCAGCGTATCGGTAAAGTTCCGACTACAATGTAATAATATGGTGACAGCTGCTGATCTGATGGAGTCAGGACCTATTGTGTCAGAACTTCTCAGTGAATAACAGTGGAAGATCCATGTTTGGGTCTCCCTCCCCCTCCACTCTCCCTCCCCCTCCCCCTATCCCTCCCCCTCCCCTCTCCCTCCCCTCCCCCTATCCCTCCCCCTCCCCTCTCCCTCCCCCTCCCTCTCTCCCTCCCCTTCTCCCTCCCCCTCCCCCTCTCCCTCCCCCTCTCCCTCCCCCTCTCCCTCCCCCTCTCCCTCCCCCTCTCCCTCCCCCTCTTCCTCCCTCTCTCCCTCCCCCTCCCCCTCGCCCTCTACTCTCCCTCCCCCTCTCCCTCCCCCTCCCCTCCCCCTCCCCTCCCCTCCCCCTCCCCTCTCCCTCCCCTCTCCCTCTCCCTCCCCCTCCCCGTCTCCCTCCCTCCTCCCCCCCTCTCTCCCTCCCTCCCCCCCTCTCTCCCTCCCCCTCTCCCTCCCTCTCCCTCCCTCTTCCTCCCTCTCCCTCCCTCTCCCTCCCTCTCCCTCCCTCTCCCTCCCTCTCCCTCCCTCTCCCTCCCTCTCCCTCCCTCTCCCTCCCTCTCCCTCCCTCTCCCTCCCTCTCCCTCCCTCTCCCTCCCTCTCCCTCCCTCTCCCTCCCTCTCCCTCCCTCTCCCTCCCTCTCCCTCCCTCTCCCTCCCTCTCCCTCCCTCTCCCTCCCTCTCCCTCTCTCTCTCCCTCCCTCTCTCCCCCCCTCTCCCTCCCCCCTCCCCCTCTCCCTCCCCCTCCCCTCATTCTAAATACAGGTGAAATAATTTTTTTAATCAGATGAGTAGTTTTTGAGATAACCTCCTACATACGAGTACAATACAAACACACTTTACCTCTTAATAATAATAAGTAAAGACAAAAAAAATTCTTACATCTACATAATTATTTCGAGCATTACTGGTTTCAAGCTTTTATATTTCAAGCATTCTAAATTTTGAGCGTCGGCATTTTAAGCTTCTATGTTTTAAGCTTCGGTATTTTGGCTTTCGGCATTTCGAGCATTCTGATTTTTAAGCATTCTACATTTAAAGCTTCTACATTTTAAGCATTCTTCTTTACGAGCATTCGCTATTTCAAGCATCGGCATTTCAAGGATCGGCATTTCGGTTTTCGGACTTTTCATATGTACCCATTAGGTAGTAGGATAGGATTGGTTGATCCTAAACCATGAAATTTATAGGTACGTAGCGGGTTCGGCAGAAATTGTCCTCCTTCAGAAAACGATACGAAACATATTATGATCACGACTGTATTCAACAGGCGCGGTAGACATCTCAGATTTTTTTAGGCAATTAAGATTTAAAGATGTCTAGGGTAGTCAGAGGTACGTCCAAATACATATTTGGTTCTGAGAGAACGTCTATCGCGCCTTGGGGTTGCAGTTGTGACTTTTTTTTGATAAAACTTTATCCCGTTTATAGTGTTTACAATGTTTTTTTTTGGTTTCGTACTAAGCGTAATCTATCCTCAATTCCTCATATTCATAGGAAGCTAACGCGGTCGCCGCTTCGTCGCCGCAAGCTCATGCCCAGAATATTAATACAATATTCGTGACCAATATACTCAAGCAAATACTTTTGTTTCATATAAGCGAACGATTCATTTCCGCTCCCAAATGAGTACAAATCCTAAAGTTTGAACTTTGGAAACTCCCGGATCACAGGTCACAAACCAAGGTATCCTATAAGTTTACAAGGAACTCAATTTTATAATAAAATAGTCATACACATTATAAACAGGAAAATATGTCCATGTAGGAAAATAAACGTAAACATAAACATAAGAAGGTGCAATGGTGAGTAATAAAATCCAGTTTACCTACTTTGATCTAATAAAATAATACATACTTACTTACAATTTTAAATGTCCTTTTTACAAATTCTAACTAATCTATTAGATGCGAATGTGAGTTTGTTTGTTTTTTGTCACATTTTCACGCCTTATGTACTCAGCCTATCATCATGAAATTTTGCAATCACGTTGTCAGGGGAAAAGGACATAGGGTCACCTTTCATCCAGAAAAAATATCGTTCGGAGGGATAGAAAAATAACTTGCGCGAGCTTATATTATTATATGAATGTCTTTGATTCAAGTCTATACAACTTATAAAAAGCAATAAGTATATTTAAAAAGAAATGAATAAGAAACTTTTGTTCATGTTGACTGAAAAATAAGCGACATAATGCATTTAAAAAGAGGACAGTACGTGCCTCCCTAAAAGGCCGGCTCTTGATCGTATGCTGAATGCTATTGAACTCCAAGAAAGCATTGAATCGTCACATCCTATCCGTTTATTTGTAATCGTCCATATGGCTACACATTGCTTTGGCATCGAAGGTCTATAAAAATTCTTAGCGGTATTTGTCCAAATGTATTTTATGAAATTGTTACCTTTGAACGTGTTTGAAAAAATTATGAGACAGAGCTAAGCAAATGCAAGAAAGAAGGACATGCATTTAAATTAGCGCCGTAGCCATATAGAAGGTAAACTGATAAAAATGCATTAAAAAAATGATTTTGCCAGATATCGCAATACTATCTTAAAATAAATCCAGTTATGAATAGACACTAATAACTTTGGTAAGGTCAATCTATATGGAAATGCCGTTCATTAGCTTTAAAGTTTAGAGGAGTTTAATTTTACGACTCTACCATATTCGTAAGCCAGACAGAGGTCTTCTTTTCCACTTCTCTATATAGACATATGCAATTATATGTGCGTTAAAAAGCACCTATCAAACCGTATGGAGGTTTATATGGAAGATGTGCTAGAATCTGAATTGACCTGAAGAGTGATCGTTATAAAGTTTATTTTAAATTGAATATGATACAAGCCTGAATATAAATCATACATAAGCACCATAAACGGTAAGCCAGACCAGACAGGCTTGTTCCATCGTGACTGACACTAATGAAGTGATTCATAACAATAGTTTCAGATTTTGACGCGATGCATTTTAACTGTTCGTTGGCAGAACCGATAAGCTACTATTGTCTCTCCGTAATGTGTTGATATTTAGGGATGGCACTAGGAAATAAAAAATGTAATATTGTTACAGTTTGTTTAACAAATATTTATCAGGAATAAAATACAATGCGTGCAAAGGCTTGCGACGATAATCCCAGAGACGGAAACATCTGCTAAGATCTTCAAACCATTTAAACCTTTGATATTATAATATTTATCAAAATAATAATGATTATAATAAGTAAGTCAAATAAAAATATTGGTGAAAACTGAAAAAGAATTAAGTTTAAGGCAAAGGCAAGTCCACGTGACATATTGTTGGTTTATTATGGCAGTTACAAGTTACAACATACTCATTGCATGTAGAAAATCCAATAAGTAACTGTGAATTACGGCTGTACACAAATTAAAGGAAATCATCAATTGAACATGTTATAATCCACAAGCTTGTACTTTCATCGCTTAACTAAACTAAGTTCTTCGAAAAATCGTGTATGTAATTCGAGCATGATTGTTTTAATTGTCAACTAGTTGGAAATGACATGCGTAAGTGACGCCCCTACTTTTCACTGAGTCAGTGGTAGCTACGCCGAGGCAGGCGTCAAGCGACGACTCAGTGTGTTGTGCCGCTTCCGACTCGCCGCACTTCGGCGACGATCGGTTTTTCCATTTTCAAATTGAGAAAACCGAACGCGTTTTTTTTTATTTTACTACGCACACGTGGCTTTTACGAAAAAGTTTGCGATGTGTGTAACATGAACCGTGTTGTGAAAATCAGCTGTTTTGAGTGTAAGGTTTCTGTGTATTATCAATGAGTGTTGTGTTACCGATAAATAGCTGGGTGCAATGGTGATCGTTAAGCAAATTAATTATTAAAATCATCAATGATTTGTGTCATTCTGTTATCAACATTCTTCGTTAATTTACCCAAATTATTACTTGTCATGGACGATGTTTTACTACTCTGCCGTATAAAACAACTAGATAATATCTTAAGGGATCATACTTATAGTACGTCACACGTTAAGGGGGGGGGGGGGGGGGGGAGGGGGTCGACGAAGCGTGACATTGTGTGACAAGGGATGGGAGGGGTCCTAAGTTTTGTGACGTCACATTTAAAAATCTTATAATACTTATCTGTGTTAAAATGTCAATTTAGAACTAATGTTTTACTTAATAATTTCTTGATGTAAAATTGTAAGATATGTGACGTCACACTAGGGAGGGGGGTCTCTCAAATGTGACCAATTGTGACAAGGACGGGGGAGGGGGCAAAAAAATCACGAAATTAGTGTGACGTACTTTATGGATGACCCCTAAGTAATATCATCTTTGAACATTCTGAATAACTTAGATACCTACAGAGGTCTTCAATGAATCATCTCTTCTCGTCATCAATGGAATCGCCTGGTTTTTACAATGATACGTTACGATTTCCCGTGTTAATTTTTTTTGGGTTTTCCAAAACTCTTTTTTCTTTCTCTCTTAACTAACTCTCTAACTCCCTTTCACTTTTTCGAAAACATTTAAGCTTACTTTGCTGTATGTCGAGGCCCATTAAAAGGAGACTTTTATAATGCAAGTACAAAATAAAAAGAAATAACGCTAAAAGAACAATCCATCTTCAGTTTCCGCCTCAAGCATATGGTGCGTAGGAGTCTGCCAAGCATCAAGTTCCCAACACTATTAATAGAATAATAATATATTAAACCCGGCTTTAAGTGCTCAAACTGCAAGGAAAATACAACAATTATGCCACAAACTCTATAATATTAATATTAGTTTGTTGGCATTTTTGGTTCTTTTTTAGTCATCCTGCCGTTCAACGACTTGCTTGAATCTGGATATTATAAAGTTGGTACTACGAATCTTTGAAAGGAGCTTTACTGAAAAGATTCAAGTGCACTACTATGATTACTTTCATGAAAACGAATCTTGTGCTGTGTCCGTTTCCAAACTTTCCACAGATTTTCCATTACTTATATCATCTGTCATTTATTTTCTCAGTAGGTAATTGCTTATATCCTTCTAATTTGGCCCTTTGCACCCATCTCGTTTCTCTACTAAATAATCATCAAAAATATTTACATATTTTTAAAAGTTAAATTTTTATCATAATTGGGGATGTGTAATGTACTAGCAGCGCCCTCGCGGCGTTGCCCCCGTAGTGATGGTATATGGTGATGATGATGATGAAAAGTAGCCTATAACCTTCCTCAAGAGTTTAGTTATCAAATTCAGAAATAATTTTTCAAAGCCGACTGGTAGTTCCTGTGATTAGCGCGTTCAAACAAATAAACCCTTCCGCTTTATATAATTAGTAAGTATAGATAATAAATAGATAGATAATAAATCCAGCTTTTGGAGTCTCTTTTAAATAAATAAAATAAAAAAAAATAAAAATATTTTATTTCAGACAATTATAGTCCATATTAATTTCATTAAGCTAAAGTGTAAGTAGGTACCTACGTGTAAAAGATGATTAGTGTAGGACTAGATTTCCTTCACTAATCACCCTCTGCACAAAGGCTTTCCATATAGGAGATATACAATTCTCCGCAACAGTCTTCAGGATGCTGTTGTGGCTGTTTCGAACTCTGCTCATCAGGGATACCGTTTTTTTGCGCAAGATGGCGTGAAAGCCGTCTGTGTGGTAATGAGCGAACATCCCTGATGCGCTGCAGAATCTTGGCAACCCCAACATCATCCTGAAGATATTATTATATTGGACGCGTAAGACATCTAGCGATCTTTTGGTATGCCGAACCCACAAACTCCCCGTGTAGAAACTCTGACAGTAAGCTTTAAAAAGCGTTACTTTGACTTGGTCAGTACAACGAGAGAATCTGCGGGTCAGCATATTACCTCTGATCGCTAGAGCCCTACGCTCCCTTTCGATATCTACATCGTCTTTAAGGTCGTCAGTAAGGAAGTGTCCTAGATATTTAAATTTGGTGACACGATTGATGTCCAAGCCGTTAAGGGTGATACTCTGTGTTATATCAGGACTTTTACCGACGGCCTTAAATACGATGTATTCCGTTTTTTTAGCATTATAAATTAGGCCATGCTTAACCGCATATGCCTCACATACTCTAAGTAAAGCCCTTAGTCCTCCCGCCGTTGGGCTGAGCAGCACCATGTCGTCTGCATAGCTTATATTGTTTATGCTAACACCATTCATCCGACAGCCGACACGCATGCTGCTCAGCTCAACGATGAGCTCGTCAACATACAGATTAAAGAGCTTGGGAGAAGTCAAGCCACCTTGCCTTACTCCGCTCTCCACCCTGTAAGCATCAGAAAGAGAACTGGACCACCTTACAAAATTAATTTGGTTAGCATACCAAAATTTAAAAAGGTTCAGGACTTCAACCGGTACACCCTGTCTCCAAGCTTTCTCCAGAGCACATCATATGACACAAGGTCAAATGCTTTGGAGAGATCCAGGAAACAGGCGTATACGGGAGTCCTGCGGCTTGTATAATATTGGACGGTGTGCTTGAGACTTATTATAGCGCTTTCTGTAGACAGTCCAGGCCGGAACCCGAACTGAGCGTCATGCAGATGTATGAATTGATCTAGATAAGAGTCAAGCAGACCGTCCAATATTTTAGCAATGGTGGTTGCTAGTGAAATAGGGCGGTAGTTTTTAGGGTCACAGACATCACCAGTTCTATTCTTCACAATGGGCACCACGATAGTTTTCAGTAAGTCAAGTGGTAAATGAGAGTGACTGATGCACATTGTGAAGAACAAAGACAGAACATTCGGAAGATGAACCCCCGCATGCCTCAAATGCTCAACACTAAGCCCGTCGTGTCCAGGAGACTTACCACCACTCATTCCTCTGAGGATCCTCCTAACCTGAGCTGCAGAGAAACGAACAAGTGGCACTTCCCCCACACAGACGGACCCAGAAACCGAGACATCCGAAGGACCAAGCGGGGACTGCACCCCAAAATGCTCCTTAAACAAATTGGCAATGTCTGCAGGCTCACCAACCCCACCCACACTCACCGGGAGGCCAGGCTTAGCTCCCTGTTTACCCGTAGATTTCCAGAACCTTGAAAAGTCTTTAGCCGATCTATGCTTTGCCAGAATATCCATTTTAAGCTGGTCTTGATTTTTTTGGCACCAGCTTAATCGGCTTTTAAATACTTTTTTCGATTCACACATTTGATCATAAATAGGACCAGACGTTGGTCGATTATGCGAAATCCAACTTTTAAAGTCAAGCCTGGCCTCACGGTGGGCATCACGAACATGATCGTTCCAACCACATACATTTTTACTATTACTGCTTTTGTTTTGTGGTTTGGAACTGGTACTTACGGCCGCATCACTTAAAATTCCCACGATATTCTGATACATGTTGTCTAATACCCTTTTATGTTCGTCCAAACTACATAAGCCACCACTACACTGAACAAACTCAGTAGGAAACTGTATATTGCGCAGCTGATTATGGCATAGATCGTGATACCTACTTATTTGATGCTCATCTCTTACCCCCCATATTACTGAGCTATGGGGCAATTCAGTCATCGTCAGTTTAGGCCTAACTACATCTAGATCACACTTAATAGATAGGGGCAGATGATCCGAAATGAAAACATCCTCTATGACTTCCACCTCTCTAACAGTTTGCCAAGATGACTGTGAAACAATGCAGTGATCCAGCCACGACCTACTACCATACACCTCACTTACAAATGTGTAGGTATCAGACTGCAGGCCCAACTTAACTACATCTGCACATGTCCACGTCTCATCCAGGCAGAAATTAACCATCTCATTATAAAATAGTTCAGAAGGGTGAGCATTAAAATCACCTAATATAAAAATACTTTCAACATTGCTACTTTCCACAATTGCACTTATTTCACCCATTACCTCTGTGAAAATAGGTAAATTATCCTGGCTGTCTGTAGGCATGTAGACGGAAAATACAATAACAGTACGCTCTTTTAATGTAGCTTGTATTGCTATAAGTCGCGTGCTGCTGCAGTCTAATACAGTCACTTTGTCAAAAATGCCTTTTCTCCATAGAATGGCCACTCCCCCATATGGCCTGCCTTTCAATAAGCCCGCGGAAGTATCAACAGCAGATTTTCCAGTGTATTCAAAATCACTGGAGGCACCTCCAAGCAACGGGATATCATGGGGAAGTAGCCATGTCTCTTGAAGAGCCACTAAATCAGACAAGTTACACAACCTTCCTACATCATTAATAGAACGCTTAAACGATTTACAGTTAAAACTGATAAAGTTAAAATATTGATTAGAACTTAAATCCATAACAAAGATATTATTTAACTTTAACTATAGGTTCCGACTTAGACGATTTGTACAAAAAGTTAACAAAACGTCGGAAAGTTATCCCACTAGGCCACAGCTTATCATTTAAAAACAGATCTAATTTACTTTTTGAAACAAATAGCTTGTAGGCCTTATAATTTTTCGATTTTTTCATATTTATCATTTTAAGCGATATAACTTCATTTGTTTTGTCCTTAATGTATGAAATTATATCTTCCTCGCACGTCTCTTTACAAACATTGGAAATCAATAGCGGTATTTTAACGTCTGCCGCTCTAAATTTACTATCAGACAACGCACAACCTCTCTGACCAATCAATTTGTAACGCTTTGCGGACTTACTTCTCACTACTTGCCATTCAGAGTTACCTTCCTCTTCCAGAGAACATTTTATATTTAAATCCTGAGCAAGCATACCACCACGCGTGTCACACTTATCCATTCGTTGTGGAATACACTTATTTTCGTCTGGAACTGACAGTTTTGGCGAGTTTGACGACACGGGCGCGATCGACGAACATGCGTGAACGCAGCTAGGCTGTGACGAAACCGCAGTACTCTCCAACGGGGCCTCCACGTGCATTATCTCCGTCCCGCTCACACCTGCATGACTGCTGCACTCGTGATTCAAAGGGGCGGAGTTACCACGCCTCTCGTTCGAAACCGCAGTGATTGCAAGCGGTGCCTCAACGCAGTCTGATTTCTCTGTCGCATCTTTTTGCAAGGAAGTAACAGAGGCAGAACTATCTTCTTTGTTTCCCTTCAAAGAGGAATGACTTGCCAATAGATCCTGGTCATTGACCTTTCCAACAGCTGTTTGATGCGATGAATTTATAGGCATAAAATCAGGCACATATTGCAAGCCAATAGGTCCACTATTCATGATAAAACTATCCTCCAAACAAGCTCCTCTTCTCTTATTAATATATTTGTTTGAGCACTCGTAGTTATCAATTATGGAGGCATGTTTCATATGATCAACTTCTTGTTTGAGTAATTCAAATTTTTCTAAAGTAACAACATTCTCCTCCATGGCCTGGAGCTTATTTTTAAGGCATAAGATATCTCTCAGGAGTCCTGTTACATTTACGCTGTCAAAATTAACCGGCGGTAGCTTATGAAGGCTTCTCGCTACGAAGACTGGAAAGACCTCTGGGTTGGATTTTTTCATTAAGGAGATGATATCATCCAAATCTCTCGACATCTTCTTTTTTCCTTCCTTTCTTCGCAGCGGCATCTTATTTGCACAAGACAGTGAATCGAAAAGCAACAATTTCGCTGTCACAATATCTTCAGCGGAGAAGGCGGTAGTACACAGTTGGTGGATACTCTCCTCATCCATGAAGTCTAGAACATTTTGCAAGAAGGCCAATAGTTCATTGATCACCACATTGCAGTTCGCACATTTAACTGTATTTGAAGACGCCATGGTCCTCACGAGTCACCGAATAAACCGAGGTTTTCGATAACGGCGCGTCCGCGTAATGGCACGGTACGCCGCAGACTGACGGCTTTTAATTTTATATTTTCAGTATTACTTTTGACTATGACATATACACAAAACGCGTGAAGGTAACTATAAAGTAACAGTACAAGTTACATACAAGTCTTGATGACTGTCATTAAGGACGTAATTACATTTTTGATGCATTCGAATTTGGGTATTTGAGACCAAAACAATTGAAGCCGCTTTACGCTCGATTTTTTATTGACTAACTAATTTTGGTACTTGAAAGTTTAGTATGGGTAGGTAAAGTAATTAAATTAGGTGTTTGCAATAGCATTTGGTGTAATGTATCTTCTATCTGCCTATTCTATTTATATTATTCTACTAATAAATAATAAAACTGCAGAAAGTTGAAGCTATTTTATTTGAGGGTAGCCTATTAAACGTTCTATAAGCTAAAATAGATTAAGAATAAATAAAAATTACTCAAATAAAACAATAATATGTAATTACTTTATAAAAGTACTTTTTATGTAATTATTTTATAAAATTGTTAGGTATTATCAAAATAAAAAATCAAATTCAATAAGATTATGTAAATACGTTGCACTTTTCTGGCCTAACATTTGACAGCATAATCTAAATCATTATACATTTAGTTTTTTTCTCGTTTATTAATAAATTGTCCACATTAAACCATTCCACGACCATGGAGGTAGCACTGTTTACTTCGTCAATGTATATAACTGCTAACTTGGTCTTCATCGATATTTTATAACAGTTATATTATAACAGTTGATTTAGGTACATACACCATCGATCGTCAGCTTTCTCTTTTTGGGTAATTTCTGAAAGTAAAGAATTAAAACCTTATTAAAAACTCTGTAAAGCCATTAGTGCTGTCCGATTCGGTTTCCATCGAAACAAAACAATGCATTAACGATAATTATGCCGATACAACTACTACACTAGATAGTAGAAGAAATTGAAAATGAAAATTTTTATCAAAATTTGCGATTCCGACGGGATTCAAACCCGCACTGATACAAGCGATCTTCCTTAAGCCTTAAGGCTTAATTCCAAAATGAGTGTCATTTTCATAATCACTACCCTCAAAAACCCCGATAATGATAATTGGATATTAATTTTCCATAAAAAGTGACATCCGCCATCTTTAATTCCAAAATGAGTGTCAAATTCATAATCACCACCCTAAAAAACCCCGATTATCATTATAATTATAGATATTGATTTTTCATAAAACTGTATGTAACATCCGCCATCTTTTATGGGAGTCATGGTGATGATGATGATTGTAGTAGCCTACCAAATAGGTACCTAGGTACTTTTTCAAATCTAATTCTGGCTATGCACTTACTTTTATTTTCGGTCCAAAAAAGTATCAATATAATTCACTCGCACTATAAAACACACACGATACAATTACTTTAGAACCTTGTCGTTCCAAATAAATTTTCAAAATTGCGATACATCCGTGCTTCCATTGCCGCGTCTTGACGCGGAATGACGAGCAGAAATGAAATCTGTCTGGGTTTTGTCAGTTTTCCTTTGAAAAATGTATGGAGAAATTCTAGTGCATTTTCTGCTGTCTATTCTTTCTCATAAATAAAAATTTAATTTATTTAGCAACAAAATAATCAGAAATTATTATAGAGGACTCTAAAAGCTACAATTTTGTATTATTATTTTGTTCAAATATGCAGCGGGATTGGCTATTTATGTACCTAATCAGACCCCATTTTTCGGTATTTTCAGCGATTCTTGCAATGGTAAAATCGTGTTTTTGTGAAAATTTTGTATGAAACTGCCCAGTTTTTATTTGAAATTTTTAGAGATGAATATATTACCTTTAATTTTATACCATAACATCCTTACAAATGCGATTCCTGGTTCTTTAAATGGTACCTAAAAACCGTTGATATTTGTTGTTACGTCCTTAACAAGATTGGACATTTAGATCACGTGTGTAGATTAGGTATGAATGTTTCTCATAGTTACGTCGTGCTTTCTTAGGTGCAATACATCATTGCTGTTTTTAATCCATAGGCCCGATTTCACATAATTTTTAAAGTTAATGCGCTACAAAGTCGAGCCGTATTGGCCGAGGGAGATAGTACCGCGACTTTCCGAAGCTCGTGGGGTCGAATCTTGGTCATGCATCAATGCAAATTAACACGAGCTCTAAGCGCGAGGTGAAGGAAAACATCGTGAGGAACCCCGCGGCTTAGTCAGCCCCACACGTATTGACCAATGACCATATCTTTCCAGTGGAAATGGCCGGTTAAGTTGAGAGGATGGTTCAGGTGCTGGACAAGCCTACTCCATCTCAAACAATGTGTAGGCATAGATTGCCTCCTGACACTATTAATCATCTAGTAAAGATGAAAAGGCCTAAGTTTTGTTTACTTATAAGTTAAAAACACTGTGAAAGTTTTTCATGCATTGTGCAATAGCATCTTAGCTTCTGCATTGTGTAACATGCTTTTATAAATTGAAAGTGTAATTATTGTAGGTATGTAGAAGCTGTAGGATGGTGTGTTTGTTCGTAGCGCCAAACAAAAGGCACTTACCTACCAAACTATAATTTTAATATCCCATTATTCACAGGTTTATGTTTATTACAACTTTCCGTTCCGTGGCTTTGACAAATGTAAATAAATATTGTAGAAGTTTATTAGGAGACTAGCCAGACCCGAGGAGGCGAATGTTCTTTATAAAATAATGATTAATAGCTAAGAAATATCTAGAACCTAGAAAGAGGACCCCATAAGTACAAGAAAAAACATCAAATCATTGATCGATATAATGTTTTTTTTTCAAACATGGAATTTCTATGATCACTTTTGGACCTATCCTTGGGTCAATTGAAGATCTTATATTTTAGTTTCAAGTTTAACTTGGTGACAATTTTTTAGCGATTGGAGATCTCAGATATAGTAAATAAATCAGAAAAATAAGCTGATCGTGTGTAAAATTTAAACATATCCATGGTACGTTCATCGTATTAACACACGGGAATTACTTACGTAAAAATATCGTTTATTTGGATACCGACAATGTCTCGATTCATCCGGAGAATCTCATTGTTGGTATCTAAAACGACAATATTTTTACGTGAGTAATTCCCGGTGTTAATACAATATCAAGTACAACTTACGAAAGTTTTGAAAGTGAAACATGATACGTTCGTTCATGTATCGAGGTATTTAACAAATGCAGCGTTTACACAACAAAAGTACAATAAAATGCCGGCTATGCTAAATGGAGTGCGGTTCTGATCAATTGGCCATCGATTTGCGGCATTCACGGTATTTTTGCAGTTGTAATTGTAACACAATTATCGGTATCGTTTCATGTGCATAACAGTACTTGTTACTTTGTCTAGCTAGCAATATAGAAGTACTAATCCGTACCCATATTATAAAAATGTGAAAGTGTGTTTATTTGTTTGTTTATTTGTCTTACTTTCACGTCAAAACAGAGCGACGGATTGACGTGTTTTTTTTTGTGGAGATAGTTGGAGGGCTGGAGAGTAACATAGGCTAGTTTTTATCCGGGTACCACGCGAGCGAAGCGGCAGGCAGCAGCTAGTAGTACAATAATTAAAAAAAATCATGATCAGCACCCTGATTCAAACTTCCGAATTAGCATCCGATTCGATGATTTCAGTCGGAAAGTTATTGTTTTTTCAGCGAAGAAACGTCACTTTCCGAATTTGGAATGCATTAAAGGTCTGAATCACACCTCTGGACTGTAATCCTAAACTTTATCAGATCTTTAGGCATTCAAGATCCTTAGAAGATATCTTTGGGAGTAGTCAGAGGCATATTTAAATACTTTCTCGTATTGTATTTTTTTTTATCTATCATTTGTGTGTGTGCTAAATAAATGTTTCTATGTCTATGTCTATACTTGATCTTTATTTTTTTATGAGTGCTTCCTAAACAATTTAAATTGATATAAATAGAATAGTGCATTTTGTGGAAACTAGCGAATGGGCAATACTTTCTCGATGTGATTTACCAATCAAACATTTATTTGCCTAATTTCTTACTAATTAATTTGACACAGTCTTTCAAAATATACCTAGAAACCTACTTGCAATTTTAATTGCATTTGGTCTTAGATAATGCAATACCGATAATAAAAATAGAATACGTCAACTACTTTACACATACATTTTTTTCAACTATTTACACACATGAATTGCATAAAATACCGTACAACTCGCTCGTCCACTTTCGTGCAAAACTCGATTGTATCGATAATATGCTGTTATTTAGTGATCGCTTCCTAGTGACGTAACGATTCGGTTGGAATCGAGTCCGAATCAGTTAATCGAGAGCATTCGAAGAGATGTGATCACGCGATGATGAAAAACTTGTATTTATTACCTACTTATTTAATTAGTTACCGGTCAAGCGCACTCGCACACGATGGGTTCCGTATCACCATTTATTTTGAAAATTATTTAGTTTATTATTTGTTGTTGCATAGTTGTACAATGTACATACTCGGTGGAAATTTCAAAACTTATTACGGTTCAATGAATACAGCCTTGTGTGACGGACGGACGGACAAACGGACCGACAGACAGCGGCCCAGTTGGTTTCTTTGGGTACGGAACTCTAAAAATTAGTAAATAAGAAACAGTAGCATCTGAAAGCTGTACTCAGTAGCCACTTTCTGTCAATTATTGTAGTAACTGTGTTACAAATGATTGGTCTGCGAGCTTGAATTCCTCTCGTCATTGGTCATGATAGTCTGTAATTCTGTTTAATAAGTTTTTTCCGTATATTCATAAAACCGCCACTTTGTATCTTAGTGGAAATTAAAGCCTTGATTTCTTAGATGGACGGTATCCTGTATTGACGTCCGTCGTTAAGCGGCCGTTGCGTTTTTTAAAGGCATAAAAAGTTCCTTAAAGGAAATAGCAGCGCCGTATCCTCACGGTCGTCTAGAAAAACAAGGCTAAAATCACTATTTATCATAATGGTATCGATGAATGTCGACAGTATATTATCATACAAAGGAGTTTTCTCCAAATAAATCAGTCACTGCCGATACAATCGGTTGTGGAAGCAATCGATTCGCTTTCATTGCCTCCACTATTTATTAACTTACTTTTCTGTTTCACCATTATAAAAGTCTAGTAAGTACAAGAAATTTACTTCTACTTTATTTTTACCTTACATTTCTCATAGTAATTCAATTCCCCTGTGTGTTTTTAACAATTTTAAAAATAACATGAATTAAAATTGTAAGTTTCTAGATATTCCATTTTCCTGTTCAAGAAATCTACTGACCTATTCTACTTTCATATAAATTTAATAAACATTTATTAGTTACATATATTTACATAGTTACAATAAATAAGTACCTAACCATTTTTGTATAGCCACGTAAGTTATATAATTTTCATATAAATACTTATTACATGAAGAACATGATAAACTATTGGCATTGCTTCTGGGATCATCATAATAATTGCTTGCGTATTATGCTACAAATTACGCTCCCTCAATCTATAACAAGCTGTTTCTTTGGCTAATCAAACGAGTATAATTATGTCGCATTACATAAAACTGTCTCCTTTCTAATCGCGTAAGACGTATTAACTCACGAAGCCTGTGACTTCGTTTACTTAAGTTATTCACGCGCGTTATTCAGCACGATATTCGCGGGAGGTTGAAATTAAAAATACTTTCAACCCCATTTAAGTATATTTCGGGAAACATAGCTTCACAACTGTATCCCCAAGGCACAGACATCAGGCACGTCTCTTAGATCTTATACCTAAGCATTAGAAATCCTTTGAATAAAACTAAGAGATACGTAGAAGAACTCGGGTCACCGACATAGTCAAACGGATTAGCACGTTGAAGTGGCAATGGGCAGGCCATATAGCACGCAGAACAGATGGCCGATGGGGCCGAAAAGTTCTGGGCGTCGATTCCGGTACCGAACTTTTTATCAACCTCAACCAAAACCTCAACTAAAGCGACTGTTTTCATGACTACTAATAACAAACGACTCAGTTGTGGTGAGGTTTTGAACTTTGGCAGAACAAATTTTTGAAAAGCTATTCTACTATTTCACCAAATGGCTGACATTTAAGAGATCGAACCAAACCAAAGCGGTTGTCATCTAGTAGAATACAGGCCCTGGAGTGGAGGCCACGGACCGGCAAGCGTAGTGTTGGACGTCCACCGACAAGATGGACAGACGACCTTGTAAAAACTGCAGGTCGGCGGTGGATGCAGGCCGCTTCCAACCGCAATACATGGAAATTTTTGAGGGAGGCCTATGTCCAATAGCGTGTCCCGAAAAATTTTTTTTTGGATTTTCGTAACGCAATACCTCTCAGAATTTGCGTAATTGATTGTAGATTCCCAAAATATTTTTTAAAACCAGATAAAACTATATCTTTAGGGCTCTACCCATCTTCAAAGTTTTGAAAAATTGTCATTTTTTTGGAAATATTTCGTTAGCTATAATTTCAGCTCGTGAACTAACTGTACAAAGATTTTAATTTTTTCTTCTATATATGTGGAATACATACACGATTTTTTTATTTGCATGCAATAACACGTTACCAGCGACTTTGGATTTTATAGGTTTCAACCTGCAAATACCATAGAGTTTCATCTTGTTTTGAGGACTTTGTTAACTTGACTCGCGAGTGTTTTCTTCGTAGCCAAAGCAATTTTAATGCTTTATAAGTAAAGTTGCGATTGTTATAGAGTTAAAAGCGGATATTGTGATTTTAAAATAACAAGTTTTAGGCGTACTTGTGCTTTATTGGGACCATACAAAGAACTTTACTATCGGCAGCCGCCAATTATAAAGGACTTCATTAAATAAATTTTATTTTCTTAAAACCGAACTCAAATTGAAGTATAATGGAAAGGCTCTATCCAATTAAGATATTTATGCGATTGTTTATGAAGATATCAGCTGACTTACCGAAAAATGTAATCAATAAACTAAGAACCTTAGGATCAAAAATATCTCAATGAGATTTGTCAAGCTGTGTTAATTGTTTCCTGTAATCCATAGCTGAATAACTTAGTCACCCTGGAAAATACTTGAGATTGCTTACTTCTACTAATTTAAGCTCAAACATTACTAAATCCTTCAGTAAAATTGCAATTTCATGGCAACTACGTGGTTAAAGTAAACGCGCCGATTTGGTTCCTAATAAAGCATAATACTTCTTTTAAGGACGGATCCAACCATTTTTTTTTGAATTAATTTTGAACTTCCGATTTATAAACAAAAAGCTGAAATCTGTTGTGGATTCTATCATCGAAAGAAATGCTTTTTTCGCGCACCCAGAACATCTACAGTGTCAGTTTAATGTTTGATGATAGAGACCACTTTCGGGACCTGACATTGCGAAGAATAATAAAAGCTAGAGAAGCTGAAAGTAGCATTAAACGCAGAATATTTAAGCCACCAAAAATTTATAGAGGTTACACCAAAATGATTGCCAGGGTTGGGTGTCAGGTTACAACACCGACGGTTCTTCGGCATATTTATAACTAGTAGCGCCCTCGAGGCGTTGCCCCCGTACTGATGGTATATCGTAATGATAATGTTGATGAAAAGTAGTTTATAAGCTTTCTCAAGAATTAAGCTATCATATGCAGAAATAATTTTTCAAATTCGACTGTTATTTCCTGAGATTAGCGCGTTCAAACAAACCAACTCTTCCGCTTTGTAAATTGGTAGAGTTAAGGTCCTTTAAATCATGAAAAAATATAAGAGCTTGGAAAATGTTGACTTTTCTTATAACACAATGTGTAGAAAGATATGTTAAACTGTCAACAGAAGCCCCACAAAGTGTAACTGACGCTACTTCTAGAGATGGCTTGATTAGAACCAGGTTGCAATCTCGAGCTAAAATGCTAAGTTTTGGACCCAAAAATAAGTTTAAATTCTAAGTTTCTATCTTTTATTATAAACTCTATTTTGTTTATTTTGATTTAGTGTGCTTTGTTTCATTAATTTCAACAATGAAATACCTTTTAAACTTGGTTTTTGTATTATTTTAGTCATACGGCTTAGTTCTGTAAAAACGTAAAATTTACAAAACTTCAAAACGTGGTAGAGCCCTCAAGATGAAACACAATTCTAATTTTTTTATCTTTTCCGTAATCTGTGTAAAATTACGCAAGTTTTGATACCTATTGCGATAGTATAGCTCCATATTTTTTTTTTCCCATACATGGACGGGACAGCCTAATGTCCAACAGTGGACGTAAAACGGTTGAGATGATGATGATGATGATGAAGAGAGTAGTCTGGGGCAATTGCAAATATAGATTTGGCACATGCTCACATTTTGCAGGCTAACATTGATTTTTAAAAAGCCCGTAACAGATCTCGCTTACATCGTTTTTATTATGAATCAGTTGAGCCACCTTAGGATCGTTCGAAACAATCTATAGGTAGCACAACTGATTCAAGCCACTGCCTGTCGGAAGCGTGCCCATGTCACTGGCAGCATCGTGCTGGATTGCAGCATCAGCTGGATGGCAAAAGCTGATACGTTGAGCCAAATAAGGGCCAGACTTAGGATTACGCCGTCACGCGTCGCTTTGGTTAGACGCCCTGAAAGAATTTAATAGCTATGAGCCCCGGTACCCCATGAACCCCAAAACCCAGGGTCTCAACCCCAAAAGGTTCAAATATATAAACCCTATCAAGATTTACATAATTGCGCTTTTTGAGATCCTCAGCCGAATCTTCCGCAGCGCCAGGCCTCGTTCTTTAAGCAAAAGGGCACTGTGAGTTACTTTCTTTACAACAGTCAGGCAGGCATGATATAATGCTTTCTTTCCCACTAGCAGATTTAAATACCACATTATTTTAATTCCTTTACGACGTCAGCGAAAGTCTCAAGACCATTATTATAACGAACGGCGATATTATGGAAATTAAGTTTGGTTTCCATTCATACAAAGTTATGAAACGTTGGGAAAATGTCATTCAAATTAAGCAGAAAGTTACTCGTAAGTAACTGCTCTCGTGAAGTTTTGAATGTCAAGATAGTTTGTTTAAAGGTCGATTCAAACCTATCAGTGAAGCCACAGTTCCGACGCAGTTCCGGCACAGTTCCGACACAGTACCGGCACAGTGCGAAATATTCTTTCATACATTTTCTATGAAAGCATGGGAAGGAACTTGTCAGTGTCAGTGACGACACAGTGCTCTCCGTGTCAGTGCCGTCATCGGCAATGAATGTATGAAAACTGTGTCGGAACTGTGCCAGTACTGCGTCGGAACTGTGGCTTCACTGATATGTGATCGACCTTAATACTTAACTTTGGTTAACCCACCATAAACGCTGATTCTGATTATTTTCAATTACAACTGATGCAAGCTCCTCTGCAGATTAGGCTATAAATCCTCCATTTAGATGTCTGGAGATAATTCCACGCTCTGAACAATACAATCAATTAAACGGCTGGGGTGCCAGGGTGCCATTATTAATGGATCCTGTAATCACAGAATAGATAACTTTGAACGAACAGTAACGATGCATTTAATATGAAAAATAAATACTTTGGATCTGCATAATCTCGCTTTTACAACGCACTCGCCAAGTACTAAATGAAAAATACTAACTTGCTTACGACGACAACATTAATTACAAATTACTGTAAGTAGACAAATTAATGTTGGTGTGTAGTGTTAGAAAAAAATTGCAAAATTAAAAGATTAAATAGACAAGCTGAATAGTTGAAAAGTAGTCATAAAAGTGCAGTCTCTGGCCTTCCCTTGCATCAACTCACGACCTTATTCAATCCCACACACAATGATTTAAAAATAGTCGTTTCCAATTTAAGAACGTCGATACTGTAAAAACTTTATTTGTACTGTCGTAACCCTTCCCAGCCACCCCTGTAATGGATTAGGCATTACCCCTGAGGGGTGACCTAGGCCCCAGCAAAGTCAATTGCTTCGAATGAATGCGTGCAGAGTCCATTTAAGTGCACTGGCTCTGCAGATAAGGGTTGGTACTTCTGTCTGGTGAAGTGCCAGCGAAAGTTATGAAAGTGTTTCTTGGCAGTGTTGAAATGAGTACCTATTATGTAAAAAGTTACTCTGATCAATTTTCTTCGTAAAGTAATTACACAGTGCTTAAGTATTTGTCTGTTAAATAATTTCCTGAATATGCTTTCAATTTAAAAATAGACTGAAAAGATATCAGTAAAATTCTAAATAGTAAGTATGTCTTGGAAAAGTTGAAAACTATCCTGCGTGAGAGTTTTGTTCTGACCGTGACATTGTAGAAATCAAAACACTAAGGTATACCTATTATAACCCGCGGCTTCGTTTGCAAGCTTAAAACGCCACGGTCTACTCCTATTTCGCTATCAGTTGCAGTTTAAAATCGGCCTTATATTTATTTACATTTACTAAAAAAGTCCTGCAGATGTAGATTGTAGAACAATTTAAAATCATCTTTCTGGATATCTGTAATAAAGTCTGTTTTTAGTTTCAACTTGGATGTAAACCAAGTTTTAAATAAAAGTCTCTGGTAGCAAAAATACTGTCATAAATGGTTGAATGGGCTATAAATGTTTCTTATTTGATAGCACACGTGTTTTGCAAACTGATCTTCATGTTACATACCTAAACAATGTACAATGTTGATCCTTCATCTGAATTCCCGATTTTGAATCTTATGGTGTAGAGAATACGTTTGATTCTAATATTTCAGTATTGATAAACATGGGGTGACTCTAGATGAGTGACGAGCGCAAACTAAAGCAGAGATGTAAACTTTGTAAGTTCACAAAATGTTGCCTACATTTTGTGTACTTACAAAGTTTACATATGAAAAAAATGTAACCAAAAGAAAAGAATTATTGCAAAAACTTACGACATGGTTTGGTTTGACTTATTTGGGAAAAGTGTTCCTGGTGAGAAATAAAGTCGATTAAGATCAACTTGTTTTTTTGACAAATGTATTTTTTAGGCTGACAGGTAATTTTTTTTAAATCTAAAACTGCAATTGTATTTTTCTTCAAAATAAACCAATCGTTTCCTAAGAACAAAACTTTCTAACTACAAAAAAAAGGTAGCCACCTGAGGTGTCCAAAAATTTGCCACACCCTGTATGTAATCATACAAACTGTATTAAATATATCTCACATCTTCAAGAACTCTAGACACAAAGAGTTAGTCAGAGGCAATAAAAATAAAAAAACTTAAGTAATAAGTAGGTACAGTATATACTTTTAATATATACACTGCATGTATATTAGCGTGGGTCACTCTTGTATGGAGAAAAAAAAAAGTTTAGTTTTTATACGGGCACAGTGACAAAACGGTGCCAATTGATGAGTGTAAATAGATTATGAAGTTTCATTGCAATCGGAATTGATCTTCTGCCTCCGAAATCATGTTGGGTTTCAACAAATATGGTTAAAACAGGCCTAACAGCACGACATTCAAAGTTACACTAAATAATCACTATTCATTAAAAAAAAGTCTTAAATCATTGGTAATTAAAGGTTTTTTAGAGAGCACACAATTTTTACTTTAAATATTATGGAAAACAATACTAGAATAATTATTAAAGTGAAGGGTTTAGTCTGTGGTGAAATCCTTTTTGCTGTCGAATTTCAGTATCGCTTTTCTCGAGTCTATCTGGGTTTTAAGAATCTTTCTGTCATTGTTTTATTGCATAAAATAGCTGATACTTCGGTCACAGCTTTAATTCCTCCTTCTACTGCTTTTTTGTGACACAGAAGGTGAAATAAATCCAATTCCCCTTTACTTTTTTTGTAGAATTAATAATCGGAGAAATTTTAATAACAATAGCTTAGTGACACTTTTACACCAATTCAAAAGACCGAAATAATGTTGATGCGTTAAGTTTGTCTTTACTAACTGAAACAGACGCATTTTGATGCTGTTTTTGACTTTTCTTTCAAAATTTGATATGCAACTAATTCACGAACGTGCGGCTGGGGATCAATCAACATTGCAAGCAAAATATTTTCCGGGTGTGCGATAAAGCCGATTTTTTTTAATTACTGGATCGTTAACGGAAACGAGCTAATACATTTAGGAATAAATCTCGACACATGCAAGCCGAAATATCAAAGAAAACGTTACTTCCAAGCCGAGACTCTTCCACATTGTTTTTAGGTGTTTTTTGGTGAAAATAAAGAAGGTTTTTGCATTTTAAATGTTAAGTTTGTAATAATCCCTCATTTGTTTTGGTTCTACTGAGGGGTTAGAAGATTTTGACCATATTTAAATCAGGTTTGCAACTAAAACGGCCTCTATTTCTTTATACGTTGGATTTTTTTTTCGTTTCTTTCTTAAATTTCAACTTGTGTCGGGTCCACTCATAAAACATCATTACATCTTCGTGATTTTGCAATATGCTATCTTTAGAATCACGTAATAACCAAATAAGGGGCCCTTCCAACTATTTCGAGTGCATTTCATTTTTCTAATGTCGTAAAACCAATGACTGGCACCCATGCGTTTTACCTATAAATTGTGCTTCACTTGTCTCAACTTCCACCGCACCCTGTCCCTCCCTTCTCCTTTGTACTTAAACTACACTAAACACTTATGTTTTTGTCATAACTAAAAACTATTACGCATGAAATCTGCTGTAAAATAACTTTAAAAAAAATTTGTGAAGTGACATCAAAAATCTACTTTTTTAAATAACTCTATGACAATCCGGAGGCAATAAACCTTAAAATAATGGGATGAAACTTTACATATCAATTAACAACACCATTTGGCACCTTTTTAACGCTGAGCGTTTTTAAAAATCAAGAAAAAAAAAAAACGACCCTCCCTAATGTATATACTGTGCATATAAGTACACGTGCACAATGAATGCGTGCAGTATCTCATCTCTATTAAATAGTTGCGTGCGCTCGAATGATATGGCCTTTTCCGGGTCGAACTATTCAAATGATAGCTCGAGTTAAAATTAATTTTAATGTTATTTCCAACAGCTATTAATGTGAATATGGTTAGTAAAATATATCGAATGCTTTTTGTTCATCTTATTTTTTAATATTTTGTACTAAAATTGTTTACCACAACATTAATTATACCAAGTTCATGAATCCAATCAAATAACTGAACTTAATTTTAAGAATAGATAGGAAATATTTTTTCTTCATAATACTACTTCGTTTTAGTACAAAACCGATATAGAATCAAACCGGTCAAAATAACCTATTGTGCTAGCCGTACATGCAATCAACGTGTTTGTTTTGTTTACCATTTATTTAAATAATCGAAGGACGGCACTAACGCGTTGAAACTGATTTAATATTATTGCCTCTTTGTTATGGGTGTGGTCATATTTATATAATTACATAATGATGTAATTTGTTCTTTTGACTTTGACTTTGACTTCAGCTTCAACATTTGTATCTGATCGTTTTTTTTTGCTTATCGTTATTGATTAAAAAAAAAAAACCTGTAGCCGCATTTGCATGAAATATAAGTAGAAGCTCAAACGTTGACATTATGTTGAAGAAAAATAAAAAATATTTAAGTACTTACTTACTTAATAAAATAACCCAAAAAGTATTGAGGTAGGAACTCAAATGTTTGATTTTTACTAGCATTTTGGTAGCAATTGTTTTGTAAAACATTTTGGTAGCAAATAAAAAATGATTTTTCCTTTTTTTTTCATTCAGATAAGGATTTACAAAAATGTGTACCTACCTATGTATTCTTTAACTGCAGATATGATTCATTTTTGAGATTGTACCTTGAATAGTGGATTATCTGATTTTTAACTCATTTGTTTACATGACATTGGCAAGTAGCATTGTAGGTTACAGTAGCCACAATAAAAACTGGGTTTCAAATGTTAGTTTTAGATTTACTCCGTTTATCCATAAAATCTGATATGTAGATGTAGCTGATCCGTAGCTTGTTGACTGACAGGCAATAGGATTGATCCAATCACATAGAAGTCTTATAAAATAGGATGATAGAAGTGGGTCAATGCTAGCCTTCTGCATAATACTGCACAGAGTGCACAGGCACGAGTTATAAATTAGCTTTAGATGTATTAAATAAGCATGATTGTGGAAACCAATCTGAGAACATCTGTGCAAAAGTGTATTATCTAATAGAAAACCAGTTGGAGATTACTAGTAATCTTCCCATTTGATGTTTATTTTAATTTAAACTTTATGTATAATAAAGCGGAAGAGTTTGTTTGTAGAGCGCGCTAATCTCTGGAATTCCCAGTCAGTTTAAAAAACAATTCTGCTTTTGACAGCTCATTTCTTGAGGAAGGATAAAGGCTATTTATGATTTAATTAAATGGCAGGTGAAACCGCCGTATATATATATTATATTTGTGATGTCCCATTTTAGTTTTAACCAATGGGATTGAAAGTATGAGTTCATTGATAGGGGACTCCCATCTGACGTTATTACCCGACTGCGCAAAGCAAAGGAAGGGTAATGTGTTTATCAGTCTATGTTTGTTTGGATGTTTCTATGTGGCACTCTAGAGGCCAAACGCGTGAACCGATTTTGATAATTCTTACGTCAATCGATTCGTCTCAACCTTGGGAGTGCTACTAAAGACATGACAGTAAACAAAATTCACCAGTGCCACAACCACACGCCATATTGTCAAAATTAAAAAAACCAAAATCGTCACACTATATCAAGTGGGGTATCGTTGAATAGGTATTTCAAAATCAACTTTAGGTTTCTTTTACCATTTTTCATTTTAAGTAATAGTTTAGGAAAAATAACGGTTTAAAGTTGATTAATAATAATTCTCGCTATGGATGTTTCTATGTGGCACTCTAGAGGCCAAACGCGTGGACCGATTTTGATGATTCTTACGTCAATCGATTTGTCTCAACCTTGGGAGTGTCACTAAAGATATGACAGTAATCAAAATTCAGGGCTACAACCAGACGCCATATTGTCAAAATTAAAAGAATCAAAATCGTCACACTATATCAAGTGGGGTATCGTTGAATAGGTATTTTAATATCAACTTTATCATAACTAAAAAGTGTTAAATAAAAAAATATTTAAAAAAAACAAAAACCCGACTGCGTCAAAACTAAAAAGAAAAAAACAAGCCTGCAAAGAATTACTCACAGTCGGGACCCATAACATTGGGAAGATTTGATTGGTAATAAAATGAATGGGTACCGACTGTGAGTAATTCTTTGCAGGCTTGTTTTTTTCTTTTTAGTTTTGACGCAGTCGGGTTTTTGTTTTTTTAAAATATTTTTTTTTATCTGTGGTTTATTTGTGTAATTTTAATGCCATTGTTTAGTATGAAAGCGAAATTATATCAGTCGATGAGTAACCTGACATAAACTAGTTTCAGTTTCACTGCGTAATGCACACATCCTGTCGCTATATTTGTCCATTGACGGTATCTGTGGCCTAATTTACACATAATACCGTTTTCTTAAAACTATCTAGAGACAAACAAACAAAGCGGTTGGTTGCACTGAGGATTTTGACTCAACGAACTCTAGGTTACTTTAACACTCGGATACAGAATGAATAACAGCTCGGACGAAGTAACTGGCAGGTCAGCAAGACTGATATACTTACCTAAAATCACAGAACTATTGAGAGAAAAATATCACAGTAGTTCTGTTCAAGTATAGTGCTTTTAGACACAGAACTATTCAGAGATGATCAACATAACTACAGGAAATAAACGCGTTTTATAGCGTCGATATTATCAACATGCATGAAGGTACAAACAATACATATAATACAATACATACATAACAAATGGAAAAAAAACTTCAACATTTTTGTCTCATTTTCGCAGCCTTTTAATTTTAAAAGACAATTTTTTAAGCCTGCTAAGTTTACTCATAAATCATGATTTCCAAATAGATAAATATGCTCTCATACTTCAATTTTATTTAAGTACTTACTTGTATTTTTTTTAAGTCTACTTGCAATTTTGTAGCAGTAGTCCACAAACTGGCGGATTTGGTGCACCGTCTATCGATAGCAGCCTGATTTTTATGTGAATTTACCTAAGCTGTTCTGCAAACTGACTCTGTTTTATGGGGTGGTTATTGTAAACATAGTGCTGGCGTTTTGCCACCTGACTGCGATCAGATGAACAAATGATGATCCAAGGTTAATTTCAAAGATTTTCCATTCATCTTCTTAACTTCACCCATGAATAAGCGTAGGCTTCCTTTTATTTTAGTTTAAAAACAACGAAGACCTTTGGTATTATTCCGTTAGGAGCATTACAAATGTCCTAGATCTCTGTCCTATTGCTCAAGTTATGAAGTTATGATCATCGTAAATGACTTGAATAAATTCCTATAAATAATATAAAAATAATTTCCTATAAATTTATTTTTAAAATTTGCCCTATGTAATCTTAACAATGTTTTATGAAATAAATTATCTAAAATATCTAAAAAAAATCGTCGTCTCAGCGTAAAAGAGACCCTATTAAATAAATGAAATAAAATCAAAATCGTTTACTTATTTCAGACAATTAAGGTCATAGAAGAAGATACACTAGCAGTGTATCTTCCTTAGAACCATATATTTAATTAATTAATTAATTTAATATTGCACTGTCTCTATAATTCATGAATATGTAACTTTATCTGTCCCTTTTAACAACAGATTTTTTTTATAAAGACATCTCAAATCAAAACTCTCATTTCGCATTCATATAAAATGTTTTATATAATTATACAGATAAAAATCTGTAGAATAACGTAGGATAATGAGAGAGACAGACGCAGGTGTCAGCATTGTCACTTAAAATCCATGATGGTCAGTTTAATTTAGCTGTTTAGCTGGAGGTTGGCGTTAGCCTCGTAATGAACACTACTTAGGAGTATTACACCCACGCAACATTGTACTATAACTACTCTACATGACTTAATTTACACTTCAAGGTGATAATATTTAGTTTGCATATCCGCTGATGTTGCGAGAATGTCAGCTATGTTAAACCACGTAGCCTTCCATAGCTATCAGAAGTAAGTTATTTATTCACTAGCTATTCGAACTACATAAGATAGGTTAATTTTTGTTTGATAACAATCAGAGAAAACGAAAAAAAAGGGCTTGTATATTAAAAACTTAAAGTTGGTATTATGCTAAAAAGCTATTTTTGTAAATTAACCTAAGATTACTTATATATTAATGAAGACATCAAATTCTTAAGACCTACGCTTGTCGGGTGTGACGCACTTAGCTTAGATCTCATATTAACATAGTTTCACAATAATTTACTTGAGTAAGTAGGTACTTATATATTTTTATTTTGCAAATGCAAATTTTTATTTTGCGATTATACAGGGTGTGGCAAATTCTTGGTCACTGAAGGGTAGCTACTTTTTCTCTTGTAGTTAGAAAGTTTTGTTCTTAGGAAACTTCAGTTTTATTTTGAAGAAAAAAATAATGGCATTTTTGGATTTTTGAAAAAAAGTACAGTTAGCCTAAAAAATTACATTTGTCAAAAAAAACAAGTTGGTCTTAATCGACTCTATTTCCCACCAGGAACACTTCTCCCAAAGTAACTTATCAAATCAAATCGTAAGTTTTTGCAATAATTCAAAAAAACACATCCCATACATTTTCTATGAAATTAGTAGTTGTAAACATTATAGTGCCACTTATTCGATAGTTATTAATTTAAATTCGTAACTGCTTCGGCATGCTGGGAGGCTATTGTAAAGCCTTAGGCGCCTAAGACAGAGCCGCAAGAGAGAATGGTGCAGATGTACAAATGGAGCATACCATTTGTACATCTGCAGGGAAGCACTTTGTTCTAAATTTGAAGACGCGCTTTGCAATAGCCTCCTAGCTTGCCGGAGCAGTTATGAAATTAAATTAAGAACGATCGAGTAAGTGGCACTATAATGTTTACAACTACTAATTTCATAGAAAATGTATGGGATGTGTTTTTTTGAATTATTGCAAAAACTTACGATTTGATTTGATAAGTTACTTTGGGAGAAGTGTTCCTGGTGGGAAATAGAGTCGATTAAGACCAACTTGTTTTTTTTGACAAATGTAATTTTTTAGGCTAACTGTACTTTTTTTTCAAAAATTCAAAAATGCCATTATTTTTTTCTTCAAAATAAAACTGAAGTTTCCTAAGAACAAAACTTTCTAACTACAAGAGAAAAGGTAGCTACCCTTCAGTGACCAAGAATTTGCCACACCCTGTATATGAGTAAGAAACAATTCTGCCCAACCATTTGGTTATTCTAAGTGATGAGTGATAGGTACCAAAACATTAGTAAATAATGGTTGGATGACGTTCATTATGATATAGGTACATTGTTGAACAAGTACGTAGGTGGGATGGGTACCGCCTCCGCTGATGAGTAACAGCATACCCTATAATTAACTTCGATACATTGTTTATGAGCTCAGTTATGTTATGAATATCGCGTGCTTATATTATTTTGACGTAATGTGAAACATTCAAAGAAATAGCTGAAATAATCTGGGAACTAATACCATTCACTGTAATTTATCGAAGTTTTTTATGGGTAAAAGTTTTTCGCTTACCACAAGTTTGAATACTAAATAAAAATGCCAAATGTATAATGAACGATCTCTGACTATAGACATATAAACTGTCAGAGTGGATGTCCTTGCGGATAGGTCTGTTTACGTGAATTTTCCTTTATAATTATAAGTATTATGTAAATAAAAAAATATTGTTAAAATCTTACCTACAAAGTTCCCCCAGTCAAAGTCCACCAATAAGTGACATACCGTTGAATTATATTCCTCCTGCCATTGTATGCAAACGGTCAAGCTGCCTAATTCAGCATGAACAATAGAGAATTATGATAAAAGCCAGTATGCCAGTAAGTTATGGCATTGCCACAGACTGGTGTAAAGTTTCGTGTTGCGCCGTGGCTAGTCATGCGTTGCTTTCGTTGAGAAATGTTAGACAGTTCAATGTTTCATTGGGTTGTTCTGTGACTTTACTTGTAGACAAGTCCTGGTTACAAGAAAAATGTTTTTATAATATTTCTGAACTAATAGAATGACATTTAAATCTAATCAATTAACAATTTAAAATGACGTACCAATCTATTGCATTATTATTATATTACCTTGACTTTTGAGTGACTTTAAAAATATTGTACACCATTTTCCAATGGTAGCATAGCGATCCTAGTAAGTACTTAAGTAAAATCTGTATTCACCTATGTTCCACAATAATGAATTAAGTATGAATTATGACTTCGAAAGTAGATCCTATTGAACAGTTTTGAATGTTTTTTGAATTAAAACTAGAGGTACCGAATTCTTTCAGAATGAAAACACGAATCATTCATTCATAATTCTTGTTGCTCATCGATGTTTATTGGCAAATGACATTGAAATAATATATTGCTGACATACAGAAATACCTAGGATCGGAACTGGTAAAACTTGTATGGAAGGATTGATAGAATCTTTATAGAGTTGAACATTTTTTATATAATTAATGATAAAGATTATTATTTTTAAGTTGTTTAGTGATTTTCACTTCTTGCTAAAGGTTCTACGAACATCTAGATCTTACAAATAGTTAATGTTAGCGTCTTGTCACCTCCAAATGAATTATGTCTGAGACAACTAAGGCATAATTATGAACAGTGGCATTTTTAGTTCTCATTATTGTTATACCAAAAAAATCTGGCAATGCCATCATTGAGCAATTAATTTCATTGTTTGATTTATCTCAATGATATACCTACCTAATTATATTACTTATTACATTTTTTGAATATTAGGTATTTGAGTTACCTTAGTAGTTTATGAAAATACAGGGGCGCGAGGGGGCGCGCCCCCTCCCTATTTGATTTTAGGGCCCCCACTTCCATTTTTTTTTTCTTTGAGTTGTTGTATTAATAATTATTGAGTTTGGCCACGCCTATTATAGGACTTCCTTTGACTTTCAGGTCTCATGAATAAAGTTCTCAATGATATACAAAAAAAAAAACTCATGCAATCTACAGGAAGGTAGATTAAAATTTTAAATCTACATTAGATAATGCTAAATGATGATTAATGTGTTATTTATAACTTATAAGTTACGTCACATAAGTATTACCTATCATTGAACAAAGTTTGAAAGTGGCGCCAGTGACCGTCAAGTTAAGGAGTACCTAATGGTTTAACCTGGTATGGGTATGTCATGAGGAAGGACGAATTTCATGTGATGATAAATGTAGAGAGATGCACTGGAAGAGGCAGACCAAAGCAAAGATGAATGAGATCATGATTGAACTTAAAACTTAGTATTGAGTTTTTCTGTGAGACTCAGCGGACCTAAAAAGGTCGCTATTAGAGAATCGCAATAGGGAATTAAACTATAATGCCGTCTCTTTTGACTCTCAGTCAATGAAAAGAGATGGCATATAGTTCAATTCCTTAGTGCGATTCTCTAATAGCGACCTTTTTAGGTCCGCAGCACTGTTAAAAAAACTGTTGAAATACTTCCCATTTTACAATTGTTAAATCGTGATGGTATCTCCTAATTTAAACGTGGATTTAATTAAGGTTTAATTCTTGGCAGCAGGCCAGTGAGACGTCAGTTTTGATAAGAAACTTTACGAGAGTTACGTCGTGACCTGGATTTATTTAATTGTTAAACAAATAAACGTTTAAGCGCAATGTTTTGTTAGGTCAGACAAACATTTTTGATTATATATACATAGAATATATACATAGAAATTTAAATATTATTGTCAACGGGATATTTACCATGACTAAGTATTGATTTTTCTTGCTCGCTTGTTCGTAACCATGATAGTTTCAAAAGTTATATAATATAGGAATTGCTCATCATCATCATCCATCCACAGCCCGACTTCACCCACTGCCTCCCTTAGTTTGTGCCATTCGTCACGATCCTGCTCCAGTCCAATCCATCTTTTTGTCGATGTCGTCTGCCCATCTTGCCGCCGGACGACCAACATTTCTGTATCCTTGTTCCGGCCACCATTCAGTTATGGCTTTACTCCACCTGCCATCAACTTGCCTCGCCATGTGTCTCGCCCAGCTCCATTTGAGTTCCAAAATCCAATCACCAACTTCTTTGACCTTAGTTCGTTTTCGGATCGCTCACGTAAAATTATTGTCTATGTAGATACCGACGACCAACGATGCGATTCAACCGGAGGAATGTAGATTTGAAATCTTCATTCCAGTGGGAGAACAATATTTTTACGTGAGTGATTTCCGTCTAGAGAAGGTAAGAGGGAGAGACTTACGGTAGGTAGGTACAGTCTGACTCTACAAAACAAATTGCGAAAACGTTGCCCTATTCTCGTATTTGTTATGAAGCAGCTTCTTTCCACTTTTAACAAAAAGTTAGTACTTACCTACCTAGTTGAATTCCATAAACTGTGCTAAAGATGTTTATTTTAGAAACAATGCATTCGAAAGTGTCACGAACGGTTATATAGCCTGATTTCATTGTTTTGACTCCTGCCGTAAAAGGATAGCGATAGGCTTTTAATATTAAATATCTTTTTAACGTTCTTTTAAACAAAACAACACTTATTTGGTCAAAATTAGATAGGACTAAGTATTCCTTACTAGTTAGGGCTAGGCCAACCCTAAACCTTGCATAGCCACTCTTTTACCTCTTGTATTTATTTGCAGTGTTGTATTTTAACAGATTTTTAAAAATAAAGACTGCACAATATTTTTTACATCGCAAAATCTTGTAACCCTGTTACAATTGAAAGTGGCAGCGAGGGCAGCGCCCCCTATTCATTGAGAATAGTCACAGCTTATTGCATTGCACTCGGTGATTTACTCGCCAATTTGTCAACATCACGTTCAGATAACAGAAACCTTACATTTACTCATTATCTCAATTAACTTTCTAGTGCGTTTCAAATGATAATCTACACTACACTCAAGTGATAAACAAACACACCATTAAAGTTCAGAAAGGAGACAAGTTTTGTTTTATGTAAGTAAAGAAAATTGTGAATAAATGAGTCTCCAACGAGAAAAAAGACCTAAGTTCAAGATGTGGAAGTCGCTGATGCACAGGAAAAGAAAATACAGTGAACAGCAGCTGCCGTGTGACCGCGAGAGTTACGCCGCCCTGGCGGCCATGCAGGGAGGCAGCGCAGCGACTCTACCGCCATCTCTTGACGCTTTGCGAGCATGTAAGTAATGTCGCTACTCGACTCTAGGTGGCGTTACTTTACCTGTAGGCTCTATTGTGAATGCACACAAACCGTGCGAAGCCAAAATAAAGAAGAAAAAAAAAGACTGAAGTTTGGGCTTTTTGGCGGGAATTTGAGAATTTTTTCGTTTTTGTTTTACTTTCCAAAACTTTTGTTTCTTCGAAAGTTAATATGTAATGGTGGATTGGTGGTTGAGTGTTCGTAAACGTGTGGGCAAATGAATTTGAAAAATTGGATAGCATTGCATTTCGAGTTCTCCCAAAAAGTCCGTGTTGATGTTTCACTAAAGCCCCACATATTTACATCACATACTTCGGATGATGGTGAATAAGTACTGAATTTAAATATTCAGCGAGGTAGGTACTTAGTTTGTGTTTATTTAATTATGTTGTTATTACGACAGAGATTAAACAAAAAACATAATTATGGGTAGCTTCATAAGGAAAACCTTATGGTATGGGTATGATAAACAATTTATATTGTGTAGGTAACGTACGTACCGTGCAATTGTTAGCACAACTACCTACAATTTTTATAATCAAGTGCCAAGTAGCCTGTCACCAATTGTGAGAAGTTATGATTCACACTATTGTGTTTGGTGCGCCAACCGCATCAAAAGCAGCCGCTTGCTGAATAAGGTCAATCTTTGTGACGTTTCTAGCGAATCCTTCTACTGTGACATGACGTCATCCAGGAACGTTTAGGGAAACAAAGATTCAGTACAATGAACTGCGCCTAATGTTATAGAAGTAAAGATTCATGTCATTTGGATGTTAGCAGTCCAATCACGCCTTATTTTTAATCGGTTTGGATACTTTACTTACTGGATTTTTTGGTTAAAACATGTATATATTTTCTTTTAAGAGTATGTTCAACCTTCATATTATGTAGGTAGGTAACCTAAAAAATAATGTTTAAGTACATAAATATGACAAAAATAATGAATCACGCACGAGGCTACGCGGCAGACTACTAGCGGCAAAGGACTAAAAACTTTGCTTGGAAAGAGGGAAAGAGAGAGAGAGAGAGAGAAAAGCCTTTGACCGGCAACGGGACAATAAATTCTAAAATTATTATACAATTTGTAATTTTCCACCACTGCCATTTAAATGTTTTCATATTTTCTTTTGTAGGTACTTATAAAAAAAAATTAAGACTTAAATGATTCTCGACCCCGTCAAGCAAAGATCTCTCATCGGCTTTTATACATATTTTTGAATCTTAAACTAGTGCTATGAAAACAATGAACGATGAATAGTTATAGAAAGAAACTTGTAAGTGAGCAGGCACATGCAACGCCGCTGTCGCAGACAATATGGCTCCCACGACATGGTTTCCACGACTTTACGTAAACCCACTAATTACTTCGTTTTCACATAACAATGATATTTCTTCATTGTTATTATGAAGGCAATTTTCATAATAAAAGGATAATAAACGTTTGGCAATTCAAAAAATTATATAACAATTCAACTGTCAGTATGTAAAATTAACTTATTTTCAGGATTCGATAGCAAAGTCATGCAATTAAAAATGAGTATTAATGATTATAATCAAATCATGTCATAGGTATAACTTAAAACTTTATCGATAAAGACATGTATTTAAACGCAAATGTTCTATGGTTCATGATTAAAGGTGCAGCAGGGCAATTCTACTAGATGACAACGTCAATCATTCCGCTGCGGTTTGTTTCGATCTTTTAAATGTCAGCCATTTGGTGAATAGTAGAATGGCTTTTCAAAAATTTGTCTTGCCAAAGTCCAAACCTTAGCTAAAACCTCACCACAACTGAGTTGTTTGTCATTAGTAGAATAGGAAACAGTCGAAAATCTAAGGTTTACTTGGTTGAGGTTTTGCTTGTGGTTCATAAAAAGTTTTGTACTAGAATTACCACCCTGGTTTTCATCTGTCTAGATAAATGCATGTATCTACATTAACTAGTATCTTTATAGCCACAGGTCACATTTGTTTTCACATGTAGAACAACGCACGCAAGGTGTACCTATGTCTGACCCAGTTATGCGTTGAAGTCTTGCTTAGGTATAGGTACAAAGGACGGGCACGACACGGAAGTGACAGCTCCACGGAATTACACAAAGATATGACAAGATTCTTCTTCTCCTCATGGACTAAACCCGGTTTCAAACTGAACTGAATGATTTTATGTAAGTTGTAGTCCTTCTTTTAGATGATGACAATATTTTGATAATTTTTTAATACGATGGTGGACGAACACAGCTTAAACGTCGGGAGATAAACTAAAAATAAAATTAACGCGATAAAATCCTGTACCATGCGTATAAGTTTTGATTTATCTAACTGCCTCGTCCCGTGTCCGTTCAGATATAAACAGGCCCTGGCTCCTCCGGGAATGCTAACATTACCTTCCGTGCATTACCTCGGTGTAAATTGTACGTGTTTATAATTCCAAGTAACTTCTCTTTATGAGTATGAGTAGCGACGGTCATTAGACTAAAGCTTGAGTTGATGAAAAGAGAATACGTAATTTAAATAACATCGAATTGTGATGTGAACGAAATGAATTCTTACCCGGTAGAGATTACTTCAAATCTATAATGCATTTTGACAATATGGTGTTTTAAACAAAACCTGAGAACGGAAAAGGAAACTCAAATCAAAAATGTTTTACACGATGCTTAAAATACCTTATTAACTTATTTATAACTCAAATGAATCACGCTCAACCAGATTTGATACGATTCCGCAGCGCCAATCACACCACAGTTTTCAATTTATTTATAGAAAATTAGCAAACCAAAAACAAGTAGATTAATGCCTCATAAGCACGTTTAATTTTTGTAACACTACTTATCAACTTTGATTTTTGTACCAATGGAAATACCAATGCCATCCAGCGCGGTAATGCTGCCAGTGTCTTGGGCACGCTTCCGTCTGGCAGTGGCTTGGAACAGTTGAGCTACCTATAGATCGTTTCCAACGATCCTTAGGTGGCTCAACTGGTTCTTTTTGTATTTTATACTTTTATGTAAATATGTAGTAGTTTAATGGAAATTGAATTCAGTTTAGTTCAGTTTAGTTAATTAGTTCAGTCAAATGTCTTAACCTAGTTCGTTCGTAGATTTATTAACCTCATTGGTTTTTATAACAAAAACAGTTATACAAACATTCTCGGTAACTTACGCATTTATACTAAAAGTAGGGCTTCCTGAGTCTTTGATCTGGAGTTCCCTGGAAAGAGCGCTCCATGTCGTTCCGAACGTGTTCCGTCGCTTTGTTTTTTGTATTGTGCCAAATTAAAGCATCCGCTCAGAACTGTGACACTGCTAATGAGACTTTCAGAGGTCATGCACTGTAATTTCACGGCATTAATTTAGAAACGGAACTACTTTTCAATCTTTTTGATGACATTTTCAAAGCAAGCGATAATTCATCGTGGCTTGGGTTTGCGGTGATCTTGATTCTTTTTTTTCCGTGTCTGATAGATGATCTGAATCCTACTAATATTATAAAGGCGAAAGTCCGTGTGTGTGTGAATGTTTGCTACCACGGATCTCCATAATAACTAAACCGATTTTGATGAAATTTGGAATGTAGATAGTTTAGGTTCTGGAATAACACATAGGCTTTTTATCCCGGAAAAGTGCATGATTCCCGTGGGATAAAAAAAGTAGTCCACGCGGGCGAAGCCGCGTGCGTTCACTAGTACCTACACAATAATTAAGGGACTCATTGTAGTAGTTTGGTAATAATATTTTTTGTTCGAATGACGTAAATATTCACATTACCTACACAAGTTTCATCTTTGATCGTGAAGAAAAAAGTAAAGGTTCTATGTGCCATTATCTCAAATAAAAAAATCACTTGACGCTCCGTATTCTCATAAAAAGTTGTCGTTTCAAACGACATCGCTGTTCTTCCAAACACTTAAGTTCACAATCTAGTTTCCCTGACCATATTCGCTAAGTAACTTTAATGAGACGACCACCTATGGACGTGGAAGTGAGATCTGCCACAAAAAGTAGCAGTCGTGCTCTAGAGGCCGTTATTACAAAATTCTATAGTTTTTCAAGACTACGAGGAAATTATCGCTGCGCTGAGGTGAAAATGTCGATGCCCCAGATGAAATATCTGTGGTACTGTGTTCTACAATTTTAATTGTATAGCGTCTGGATTTCTTCCTTTAAGTTTCAATGCAAGAGAATCATGAAAACGAATCCAATTAGTGACATCTTACTATATTATCACAGAATACTTACATATTATAGATGTGGAAGCTTACATGTTTGGATGTTTGTTACTCAATCACGCCAGAACGGCTGAACGGATATGGATGAAATTTGGCAGAGATAGATTATAGTCTGGAGGCTACTTTTCATCGCGGAAAATGCACGGTTCCCGTCGGATAAAAAATATATACCACGCGGGCGAAGCCGCAGACGTCAGCTAGTATGCTATAATTATGATTCCTTTGTTGGATGTCTAAAATAAACAAATGACATGAGCATGTCCGTGTCATGAATATCCGTAGACTACAGTGACCAATTGGTTTACTCGTAAATAAAGGAAGGTTTATTGAGCGATGTTGAGCTGTGGACGATCGTGATAATTATGAATACAAATAATACTTTGCTTTCGAACATCAGAGCGATAATTCTAAGCTTTTATAGAAGAATAGTGTATCTTAACGCCTCCACATTATATTTGTTCCAAAACCGACCTCCATCGCCTAAACTCGGTTAGAGTGTGGGTTCAATGCCAAATGCTGGTTGTAATTATATAAATTCCCATTGTGATGGAAACAATGATTCAGCTGCTCGTTGTGAGTCATATTGTAGTTGAATCGCCTTCGGGACTTGGGTACTGTATGCAGAAAACAGAATACCGGTTCTCATTGAAACATGTAACCAGAACCCGGTTAAACTGATAAGTTTAATGGTAGTAGGCACCTGTGCTGTGCATGCCTTTTATAAGCGATTTATTTGTTTATAAAAGGAACTAAAATAAGTTAGTAAAGTTCGTGCCAATTACAGGCGGTTAATTACAGTAAATTTATTGACAATATTTACCTATTGAGAGCTAAAATATATTCAAAAGTGGTCATATTTCCTTATTTACGTTTGTTTTGAACACATTCCTTATTAGTCTTATTTAAAAATCTAAACATGATCACAATAATTGGCACACAACATTATTCGAAGATGTTTAAGCTCTAGAAGGCGTAGCTTGCTGAGACGTTCTTGATTGATCATTGAAGTTAAACAACGTTGTGCGCGGTCACAATTTGGATGGGTGACCGCAAGTGGAATTACGAGCTGAGCGCTTCCGTGCTTCGGAGGGCACGTTAAATTGTCAGTCCCGGATTTTATGTCGTTAAGCCATGACGGAGACCTTTAGACGGCCTAAAAACTCCGTCACCAGAGTTGGCCACTTGCTCTTACGAACTTGCTTAAAAAGCGGGACGAAAGCTGGTTCTTACAAAAATAAACTTATGTTAGTTCGTCATGACAATCTTTCGTTCGAAGAAATAATTGTTTCAGTTGAAATTGATGATTAAATGCAGAGGCTGATGACCTATTTCGAGGTCCACATCCTTTGTATTAAGTTGATAAATTTCTGGAATATTTCTGGCTAATCGGTCATAATCTGGGCCTGTATTTCCTAGAGCGATAAACGAGATTATAATATATTTGTAAAAATTATATGTAAATGTAAATTATATGTATGTGTGGATTAGTAATGTTTATGATTCAATTGCATATAATGAGAAGATCGACGCGAAAGATTAAAGTTACATAAATATTGTTACTGTGATGCGAGTACTTTCACTAATATACGATTTTACTGTACTTTAATCTCTAATCTAATCTTATAATTGTTTTGTTACAGGTAAGTCGGCACCATAAAGCTTTTAATTACCTATTTAGTTGTAAAGTCAAGAAGGTTTATTATGGTAAGTATAATTAAAAGGTAAAGTTTACATTTTACGCTCTCTAAGTACATTATCTTCAATCTACATTAGAAGGTATAAGGTTTATGTTTACTGTACAGTGCAGTGACTCATAGTTAGAAGCTTCAGTAGTTACCTATAGAACATAAAATTTCATCCGAAAAAAGTAGGTTTTTTTTTTAATAAGAGAGCATGACGAACATTGAAACTATAATATCGGTAACTCCTGTGATACAGGCTTGTCCTAGTGCGGGGTCTTTGTAAATTATTTGCCCTAATTTTTCAAACTATGTGTGTCCTCTAAGTATGTTACAATGTTTTTTTTTTAAATAAATTATTATTATTATAAAAAAAAACATAGGACAAAGTATTAACAAGAAATCAAGTCGTAAATGTAGTAGTGATATTTTGAATACTGCAATACATAAACGAAAAGCATTAATTTTAAACTCTAAAATTATTTCTCATTTATTAATTTTTATGATTTAGTGACAACATGCTTTATGTTTGCTTTGATTTTTTTGCATTGAATAACATTTATATGGTGCGCATTCGTATAATAAATGTTAATCAATCTTTCATCATGATCGTTATCGTACTCGCACATTTTTTCATGTTGTTTTGGTCTGTTAAACTTTGAGTTCAAGTTGTAAAAACATTAAAAGATATAGTGAATTCCTAAATTGCTACTAAGAAATACAAAAACTCAGTGTTAATTTGGTAGCTTTGCTTACAAGTTCTTGATAAATATCTTGTCCTGGATCGTTGAAGATAGGCGACATTCTGAGCGGTCACGATTTGGATGGGTGACCAAGTGGCTTTAACAGTTAACAACTAAGAGCTAAACTCTTCCGTGCTTCGGAGGGCACGTAAAATTATCGGTCCCGGCTTTTAAATCGTTAAAAACTCTATCACTAGACTTAGCCACTAAGTAAGTAAGTTCGTATGAGCAAGTTTCCTCTTTTTGTGTATTTGGTAAATTAAAAAAAAAAAAAAAAAAAAGTGGCCAACTCTGGTGACGGAGTTTTTAGACCGCCTAAAGGCCTCCGTCATAGCTTAACGAACAATTTAACGTGCCCTTCGAAGCACGGAAGCGCTCAGCTCGTAATGCCACTTGCGGTTCCATCCAAATTGTGTTAGCGCACAATGCTAAAGGCCTCCGTCATAGCTTAATGAACATATTAACGTGCCCTCCGAAGCACGGAAGCGCTCAGCTCGTAATGCCACTTGCGGTCACCCATCCAAATTGTGTTCGCGCACAACGCGGCACAACGCTGCTTAAACTTCAACGACCAATCAAGAACGTCCAAGCAAGCTACGCTACGAGCGCTTCCACGAGCTGCGACTTAGCCACTTAAACAAAGATACATACTCGTATGTATAAGTACCTACTTATATTGTCACTCAAGTAATTTGCGCGGTAATAAATACAATTCAGGTTATTGTATTGTGCTTTGTCCTGCGGCGGATGTTGCGCTGACGTGGAACGAGCGCATGCGCATCTTAGCATCCGTTGCAACCCGGTCCAGTTTGTTTATGGAGCTATTTTGGACTCATGAAACTACTGCGAAAGACCTGTTTTAATCCTTGTATTTTCAAGCTGTGTTTCTATCTTGTGAGTATCATGTATTGGACAGTCATTATTTATTGATTTTATTTTATTAATGACTAGCAGCGCCCTCGCGGCGTTGCCCCCGTAGTGATGGTATATGATGATGACGATGATGATGAAAAGTAGTTTATAACCTTCCTCAAGAGTTTAGCTATCAAATGCAGAGGAAATTTTTCAAATCGGTTTCGACTGGTAGTTCCTGAGATTAGCGCGTTCAAACAAAAAAATTCTTCCGCTTTATATAATTAGTTATTTTATTTGTAAGCAGGGAAATTGTCACTACAGAGAAATTACTTATCTAACAGATTCAATCGTCATAACCAAGTTTTATTTTAATACTTAGTAACATTAAAATTAGTGTGGCTTTCTATATGTAAAGTTTCGCTTTTTAAAAATGCGTTAGCGATTAGCGTGTTGGTACCTAATTTATTCGAAAAAAGACGATTCTCCCTTCCGACAATAGCCCAATGTAGAATGTAGTACGAATTCCATACGATTTCCGAATTTTCCTAGTGCTGATTTGACCTATGGAATTAGGAGGAAAGTAGTTTACTACACCTGTTGCCAAAGTTGGTTAGTTTGGGTAGGCATTTATACCTGAAAATAAGTCAAACTGTATTAGTTTACCAATAGTTAGTAATGTAATGTTTTGTATATATTTATCCGAATAGATTACGCTTATAAAACATTTGTAGCAAGAATAAATTAATTTAACATAACATAGTGAGACTTTTTTTCATCACTAGATTCACACACTTCGTAAAATGTCTTAGTAAAAGTGGAATAGACAATGTGTGAACGTTTACTTCTGCGCTGTAGGTCGTAGGTTCGATTCCCATCCAGGACAAACATTTGTGTGATGAACATAGATGTTTGTTCTGTGTCTGGGTGTAATGAAGTAATATAAGTATGTATTTACAAATAAATAAGTATTTTATCAGTTATCTGGTTCCCATAGTACAAGCTTTGCTTAGTGTGGGGCTAGATGGCGCTGTGTGAAATGTCCAGCAGTATTTATTTATTATTTATTTATTTGCTATAAAATCTTTGGTAAATTATCACGGTACGACCTATAAATCTATGCGATAGTATGAAGGTGCACTTTTGAGAAAACTGTCTTGTAGGCGTGACTACGACCAACTGATTTGCATCATCTATTAATTGAATCAGTATTATTAGATTACAGACATGTTTTGTATTGGTTATATAATGAGTGTTGTGATTATGTCATAAGTGTATGAGTCAGAATATTGATACATTTTAGTTTTACTTACACTTCACTTCGTAGGTAGACCGATTCTACCAGCAAACATTTTATCACCTAAAGCAAAAGTCAACTATTATAATCTTGGATTTCGTTTTGTTTCATAATCTTCTAATAACTAATGAGGTTAGGATAAGTACTCTATTGTGGTGACGATTTCAAACAAATTAGGTACTGTCATTTCGGAGAACGAAACAAAACGCAGCGATAATGATACCGGAATGGTTGATGTTGTAAATTAGTAGAAGTGGCCCTGATCACGTCAATTCAGCAGAGGCATTCTGTACTAGACTAACTTCGAACTCACTCAAGTGACCGAGCTCACTAAATACGCAAGAATGTATTGTAAGTGTTTGTAGTAAGATTCAAATTTCGAATACGAAATTTCGAATACGAAATTTGATATCTCACAGCGGATTCAGCTCTTCGACGTTCGAAGTGAGTTTACAGAATGAGCCTACTGCTCCCGACCGAACCTCACCGCATCGCTTTTCGACGTTCATTTATACCTTCACTTTTGGCTTACGGTGACGTTTCGCAGTTGATGTAGAATTGTAGATATGATACACACAAAGTGTAGTTTGTGATTCCCAGAACAGTGGCCAGTCGGCGCTTTCAATTTTCACTATATCCATAGTTCAAGTACCTACATTAACAATTCTGTACGCGCACGAAAGTGTGGGACCTTTACGGTGAACCTGACTTGCAGTGTGTAGTTTTGAAAATTTAGGAGCTTAGTAATTTTAAGCTTAAATGTGTTGTGCTTATAAAAAAACCACTGCATGGGCAATTCACCTAAGGAATATTATAAAAATAAGTTTTTGAAACATTTTTCTAAATCCGCTCTTAGTACGTTTATTTTACTATTATTTATTACCTATACTGAGGAGCAGAATAGAACAGCTCATGACTCCAACATCAGAGATAATACTTATGTATGTAAGTATGCAAATTTTTGTACAAAAACAAGATTTGTCTCAAAAACATTATTAACTTACGTACGAAGCAACAGTGAAGTAAAATTTTGAAACTAAAAAGAGTTTAATTCATCAACCCTTCTTATGTCCCATTTTAATGTGCAATAAAAACCGGATATTTATTATTCATGAATATTTTTTTATACATAAACAGCTGATTCTTAGGCAGGTGAAGTCGCACGCGGAAGCTTGAATTTAATGAAAAAGGAATTATAAAGCGAGTTGGCCCAGTTTAAAATTTTCGTGCCAAAACATTAGTCCCGGATTCAACAGCAATGCAGATGTGCCTCCGACGCATACAAATGAAGCTGACCAGTCCGCAACACGGCAATATTGACGCGAGCCGCGAGGCCGGCTGCAAAGTAAATCTCATTTTTAACCGACTTCAAAAAAAGGAGGGAGGTTTTCAATTCGTCGGAATCCTTTTCTTTTTTTTGTGGTTTTTAGGGTTCCGAACCTTAAAAGGTAAAAAAAGGAACCCTTATAAGATCACTTTCTTGTCCGTCTGTCCGTCTGTCCGTCTGTCTGTCTGTCCGTCTGTCCGTCTGTCCGTGTGTCACCATCGATTATCTCAGGAACGGGTAAAGCTAGCAAGTTGAAATTTATACCATATACTAAGGTCTACAGTCCCTATTGTGAGTATAAAAATCAAGGTCCTGAGTCAACACTATAAAAAGATATAGGCAAATTTAGGTTTTCGTGAAAACTTGTGAGTACCAAAACTTACCTTAATTATCAATTTTTTTTATTTTTTGGAATTTTTCCTTTACTTGTGCTGGAAGACCTTGCTTGTAACCAAAATTGACAATTCTAGGTCAACCGGAAGTACCCTAGAGGTTTTGGGTCGAAAACCTAAATGGTAGTTCCCGTTGACCTAGAATAACGAAATTTGGCAAAAAGCAAGGTCTTATAGCACAAATAAAGGAAAAATTCCAAAAAGTTAAAAAAGTTGAAAATTAAAGGGTGTTCCCATACATACATAGTTGACGCCAATTAAAATTGTCCTCCGAGTTGTATGGGCGCTCATACAATTAAGCGGACTAGCTTAATTGGCACCATGGCTAGGTACGGAACCCTCGGCGTACGAGTTTGACTCGCACTTGACCGGTTTTTATTTTATGTATGCTCACCGATTACTCGAAGACTCCTAGATCGATTCGGAAAATTCTTTTTTTGTTTGAAAGTGAAAGGTATGATGAAGAAAGTACCTATACACTTTCAGATTTGCCACAAAGGTCGAGAATGATCCGTCGAGGATCTTCATAGTTAAGTACAGAAATGTACCTCGAGAGTGCAGAAAATTGCTCAGCTTAGAAGAATGAAGTCGGTTTTTAAAAATTTTTAATTTAGCCACTTGTTGTCACTGGCATCAACTGCCTTCTAAAATTTAGGCTCTAAAACGCTCGTGATGGTAGTTTGTGAATGAATTCCTAAGTAACTGTAAATTAACGAAAAATAAACTCAAAACAGGACTGTACTGTATCTCATCTTGATACGGTAGATTTTCTCAAATCTTCAAAAATTCAAGATCTTCAGAATTTTTTTTTAGAACAAGTAAGCAGGTACAAATACATCAAATTACATTAATATTATAAATGCGTAAGTTTGGATGTTTGGATGGATGTATGTATGTTGTTCTTTATAACTCGACAACCACTGAACCGATTTAATGATCTTTAGAATTTTTATCCCTGAAAAATGCACGGTTCCGGATAAAAAAATAGTAGTCCACACGAGCGAAGCCGCGTGCATCTGCTAGTAAATGATATAAGAGACAGCAACTAAAATACTTCTTTATGATTTTTTGATCTTTCTGGGTTTTGTCAACAGTCTGCAGTAAAGCTGCTGTTTTTATATTGCATAACTGGAGTCTTATCTGTCTATGTAGCTCCTATAACTACGTATCTTATCTTCAGCACGTCTGCCCACATGCATAAGGAAATATAAGCCTCTTCTATATCATGAGTCATTGAGCCCAACCCACTCCAAAGCTCAACAATTTTGTATGTTCCAAAAATCAGATCTAAGGAAGTTTTACTGCTGTTAATTTTAACCGTGTAGTTGTGTTTACTGATTCCTTCCGGCGCGATAAATCCTACGGTTGTAAACAGAAACGAATGGAACTATTTTGGAATACTATTTCAATCGGAAATCTCTGTGAAAGAGTTATAATAGGTGTGAAATTGTAACGTAACGTTTCGAAACGGTTTATTTCCTGATACGCTATCTGTGAATTGCCCAATTGTTATTGCGATATTGCTACCGTTGATGTAAAACTGACACACTATTCCATCTGGTCCCTATCAAATAATGTCATTGTAATGAGACGAAAAGGAAAAATGTTGTCGAATTATCGCGAGAACGCGTGCCCTCGTTTGGACTATCAGTCGCGTAGCGTTTTGTTTAATTATTGTACAATTGTACAGTGTAGAATGAGTCTATCACTTTGAACGAGGCTGCAGTTTAATACGAGCTTTATTGAGTTGGCTTTAGATTGAAAATGCTACATGGTTGAAGTAGGAAACATTCTCAAAATTCGTGTCTCTTCGTCTTTTGTTTTTTTATTTTGCGTTTTTGCCACAGATTAAATAACGTGTCCATTTCGGAGTGCTTTGGTACTCATTTTATCTATGCTACAATGCGCTCTACAACAATGCCACGTGGGGACTGTAATGTTGACGATAATGTACGATAGCGAGACCATTGACACCGAGCTACGGTGCGCAGTAGTTGTATCTATATCAGGCTTTGTGAAACTCGCCATGTTTTTTATTGGCAAACCTGACATTACCAGTAACCTTTGCAATTGGTTTCTGCCGTGTCTTTTGAAATTACCCAGCTTACAAACCGTGGCCTATTTTACTTAGGGGAGCGCATGTTGCACCCTCAAACTTTTGAAATGTGAAATTTTATTTTATACTCGTTTGATTATTTCATAAGTAGTTGCATAATTATTATTTTAATGAGTTGGAGAGTTTTGGGCTTAGAGTAAAAATACTCAGAGTTTACAAATATTTAACTACCAACCATAGATTTTAGTAATATACGACTGTAACTTGCAATAACAACCTTCTGTTTTGCAAAAACTAACCACTGAAAGTCAATTTCACAAACCCAGTTTGATTAATTTTGGTAGAAGAAAACCTGGAACCCATACATTTTTGCTCAAATTCATACAAGTTGAGTCAAAGGAAAATCACATCTCTAGTCACGTATGATAACTAGAGCAGTATTACCACGATATTCGAGTCAGTAAGGTCTTTATGCAACGTTGTAAGCGATAACGCTATGCGATATGATAATGTTTATCGCGTTGTAAGTTTTTTGTGGTTCCAAAGCCCAACTAGGCTCTACGGTCTGGTGAACAGGGATGTCGAATAGCAGGGACGATTGTTATAGGTATACAACCTGTTTGGTTTTTTACTACTGAATATTTTCACACTGAATTCCTTTAAAATTACTGGGCTACACAATTGTTAATCACAATTTATCTAGATTCAAAAGTTTCCAAGAAAACTCATTGTAGAGTTAAGTTTGCTTCCAATGTCGTTCGTTTTTCAGTATAAACTAAAGAATAAACCTGAAATTTAATGTGTGACAGTATCTTTATTTTATTTGGTATATCTGATACCGACCCTACATAAATTGGGATGAGGGCAGGAATGTAATGTTAAGATTACGATTAATCTATCTTTCTAAATTAATTTTATAAATAAGCAAAAAAAATTGTCCATATCACCCTAACCATAACAAAAACTATCACTTTTTAAACTCATTTTGGATAATAAAAAGGTTTTCATTCTGACGGGATTCGAACCCGCATTGATAAGACTTTTCATTTTCAATGAAATGGTACCTGAGTGTGCATATCAATATAAAATTAAAAAATCATTTTTGATATATGGATACTCGCAACAATTTTAATAAAACTTTCCTGTTCCCGTTACCCTTTACTGCAACCCTACAGGGTGCTCGCTCATGCACGGCTGCGTCAAGCGATAGTAAACAGAAACAGTCAGTAACAGACGCGCGCGCGACGCGCTTGTCTAAGCGATAAACGTGGTATTAAAAAAGTAAAAAAAAAACAGTGCGTGTAACAATAAGCAGGAACTGTGGTCTGCTCTCAACCCATTGTGTAAAGAGTTCTGTTACAGTACGTGAATTGTGCAGTGGTGTGTATGAGCTAGTGATCTCTTGTTAATACAGCTATTTAATTACCTTTTAGAAAAAGCAATGTTCTAACTTTATAGCTTACTAGCTTCTGCCCGCAGTTTCGCTCGCGTGGTATCTGGATAAAAAGTACCTTATGACCGAGTCCCGGTCATTATCTATCTATATTTTAAATTTCAGGCAAATCGGTTCCGTGGTTGTCGAGTTATAGAGGAAAAAACATACATCCAAACATCCAAACTTTCGCATTTATTTTGTTTATAAATATTAGTGTGATTAGTGTGATTGTTAGGAATATTATACACGGATAACAAAAACGTATAATAAATTAACTAAACAATAGTTTAAGTTTAAATTATTGTCAGTTGAAAAAAGTAGGAGCAAGGTGTCATTTTAGTCAGCGAAGTAACATTTAGCGGCTCAAAGTTACGAAAGTTCAAGCAACTTATGTAAGAATACGAACTTTCGAAAGCTGATGTACGAGTTTTCTGCGAAGAAATCATCTTGAATGTCAACTTTCCTTTAAAGGACTAGGTTTTGCGGTTTCTCATATGCTATAAAATCATTATTTATTACTTATGAGAATTATAAAACTAGCTACATCCTGGTGGTTGTGCCTCGATAAACAGATGTTTACAATTTGTAAATTATTCTACAGTACGAATAGCCCTAGTTTAATTCAAATCAGTTCGTAGTTGACTTAAAGCACTTTCATAAACTTTCATATTTTATTAATGGGACAATCTTCAAATGCGTCAAATTCTTCAAATGAGTCAACATAAGAAAGCAAACACAGCTTAGGCTATAAAGCCTAGGTATCTCAGACAGGAAAGCATAAGAAAATTATACTATTCATATATGTACTAGGTACCTTAATTAATAATGCACTTGCCACACAACGACAGGTCACAGTAGAAGAGAGCTAAATACCTATAGTTTGTGCGTATTGTTACTTTGCAACACTTGTACGCAAGTTGAAGTAAATTGGAAACTTGGTAAACTTTCTATGGAGTTGTTCACTGACCGAAAGTGTAGACTCTAAAATCCGATTCCAATCTTTTGTTTAAAAACAAACAAAATAGAGTCATATTATCAATGCAATAAAACACAATATTCTCATTTTATCAAGACGACATAATTCGTACCTACTGAATTGATCGAAAAATATCTTGAAAATGGATAGCATTCCAGTTTTAAATTTTTAGAACACCTTGAAATCTCTATTCTCAGCAACGTGACTGAGAGGCTGGGAGGCCAAAGCTTCGCGGTTCGCTTCTTCGACAAACAGACGTTTAGTTACACACGAACGGCTTCATTCAATACCCCAAACAATAGTATTCGTGGTTTCAGCAATAGCTCAATAGCATAATCTTACTTCCGATGGTATTGCGTGACCACAAAATACTGTTATGAACTTGCAGTATCGAATTCCGATTTAATATGTTATGGAAGCATCTGCCGGCCGGGTGTGCAGAAAAAACAAGGTACGCACTATCTCAGATAAGTTTGTGTCACTGTGACGTCACGAAGCGTAGTAAAATGTTCATAATACACTCATAAACAAATACTTTAAGGGCCCATCGCATGCACTTCAGGCGATCGGCGATCAAGGGTTGAGTAGAGTTTCGGAATCCGATCGGTTTAATCCGTGCACAAACAGTAAAAACTAGTCGCATATATTCTTAATTCGACGTTAGGTAGGTAGGTACTGGTTTTGATACCACAATTTAACACAGTGATATCGCGGAACATGGTGCAGCATTGATGCAGTTGCTAAAAGGCGCTCATTACATGAAAAACGGCACGTGCACAATTATTACGAAATCTTGATAAGAGTGCAATTGATCCCAAATTGAATTTATACTCAATACTATAAGGCTCAATTTGCTCTGCAAGTTGTTTTCAAGTGATAGAGATTACAACAGGGTAGCACATGTTGAATCTCGGCCACAACATGTTGCAAGCCCGCATCACTACCTGCTCCTTATTGTTCATACCCCGCCTCTTTTGAGGACAATAAGGAGCTGCTTATACTGTTTTGTTTCGGAAAACAATAACACATTGTTTCGTGTGCTACCAAAGCTGCACTTGACTCTAGGAATTCCAAATCATTCATAGCAAGAGGTACTGCATTTTAATTTTATTATGAGTACGCTAGCCTTATACCTTTATATACTCACGTTCCATTAATTTGATATTCAAGTGATGTCATTGTGTTATTAACGTTAAAACAATTTTAGTTTTCCTGCGACTATGGCTGGTGCAGTCTAGTCGAAACGTCTCGCAAAAAAATTATGGGTAGGTATTTGTCGCGTAAAATTACCTTTATTTTATCCTGACGCGTCCGTCGGGATAAAATAAAGGTAGGTACCTAATTTTTTTTTATGTTTAATATGTCCAGATCGCGAATGTTTAAACAGGACCATATAGTCGTTAAAACATTGTTTGGAGATAGTAAATTATTTTACTTATGTTACTGATAACATGTTTACCCTATACAGTTCTAGCTTACCTACCTAACAATGCATTTGCCTTTTTAGTAATTAATGCAATTACTGCAAATTAAAATGCGTTGTTGTCAAGCTGCCGATTGGCAACGTTGCCGGAGTAGGTACTCGTAACATCATGCAGGTATGTTTACCTGCATTATGTTATTCCTGCATTATTATAATAGATACCTTTTTGACAATCCTGTCACGTTCGTGTGGAATGCGAAGAGAATTTGGTAGGGCTTTTTTGCTGAAGAATTTTAAACGGTTTTTGGTAAAACGATTTTTTAACAATATTGCAGGGTTACGAGGGAACTCGTAGGGTTTTTGATTAAATAAAGTGTACTTACCTAAAGTAATTTTTTTTTAACACCTATCTGGAGTAACAATATCAATTTAAGTAGGTTATTACAAGAATATCAAGATTAAGAAAAACTAGTCCATTAAAATTCACTCTGATGCAAGTATAAGATGAAATTGTAGCAAAAAAACCGGCTTGAAAAATGCTTCTAATGCAAATGTTTGTTTATGAAACGGAAGATGGAAGATGTCGTAAAATTAAATATTCTACGCTCCGACTCGACGTAATAATGAAGTGTTTATAGAAAGAGAGTATCTCTACCAGGCTCCCTCGGAGAATGTCAACATTCATATATCACAGCATGGCCCCGTGTTTATTTACACCCAGACATCAATAAAATCAAATAAATCCTCAGACTTTAAATAAAGAATGTAATGATACTGGCAGTCGAAAAGAAAAACAATGGAAAAAGGAGATTTTAATAAAATAATGTCTACATTATTACTGTAAGATTGACCACATTTCAAGGCTCATTTTTAAGGCTGCCATACCGCAGCTTGACCCTGCTTTAAACAAGGCAGTTTGAAAAACAGAATACCACATCTTTATTTTTGGAATTTAAACTTCCGCAGCGAGTAAACTCTTAATTACCACGGTCTTCTTTGTAAATTGATCTAAAAACTGACTTTGAGTTTAGGGCGTGTCAGTAAAAATTCTTACAGATAAGTGTAGTTATCGCATTTGGAATTCCCGATAACGTGCCATGAGAACACGTCGCGGGATAATCCGGGATTTCGGGACCATACCTCATAAATATAACTCAGATCGGGATAAAACTAAAAGCTTTGGGTTATAGCGACTTCAAGTGCTTCACACACTTCATTTTATCCTTTATGTTTCTTTTGATATTGTTAGGTTTTTGATGCAAGTACATAAGGATTTATTCTCGATATAATTTAACAGTCTAAAAGTAAGGCTAAAAGGAACACAGTACATAATTCAATGTACAAATAGAAGCCTATGTTTGACTCTTAATATCCTCAGATTGAGCATCTGATCCTTCTGTCTTGTTTACAAAATCATAAATTTTCCGAGATTTAGATTTTATGCCTGGAATACACATGCTGTGTGGCATAGGCAAGCTAGGGTATGCTTATGACGTAAGCACGCAAGGTAGTAGCAATCAAGCATGCTTTTCAGTAGCATGTGTATTCCAGGCATTACTCAAGGATACGCAGAATTCTACAAAAGTTAGAATATGCAGTGAATTCACTTATTTTTCCTTAAAAAAATACTGCGTAAAATATTGAACTTTCAGTGTCAGGTGGACAGTATAGAATTTCTCATAAAAAGTGCACTGAAGTGTGAAAACCCGAGGCAGGCTAATCAGGGTCGTTGGGAACGTGTTCACTCATTTCAAATGACCTACCACCGACAAAGATTATGTCGAGCATGAAATTATTGACCTACTCGTACCTATCCCTTCAGTGGCAATGGACTTGGGACTCGCGCCTGAAGATATTTCAATGTCAATTTATATTTAAAGAAAGTTTGTTTGAGCTAGTAGCCAACTCTGGTGACGGAGTTTAAGGCGCCTAAACAGGGGTATGCCATAAGCTCGAACCGCAAATGTGCAAAAAGTAACGGGGGACGAGCTAAACACGCATTGGTGCATTCAAATCTCCCGCCTAATCATCCCGCACACCATTGGTTCATAATCTTACAATACGCACACAATTATGAAATGGGCGTGGTTACTGCGTGTTACGCAGTGTTTAGACGCACACTATGATAAATCTCTAGTGATGGGCATTCGATGAATGAACGATGAATGAATGAATGAAATTAGCGTTTTTTAAAGCGTCTGTGTAGGTAATACTATTTTCATAGTCTGCCTTTTTTATCCGACTATGGCGAAGCCCGAAAGGTATGTGTTTGACCTGTGGACATACATACCCAAAAGGTATGTATGTCCACTCATAACTACTCAACGGCTCAACCGATTTTGATAAATGATACGTCATTAGATTCGTATTGATGACATGAGTGTCACTGAGCACATAATTACAATTATTTAAAAAATCAAAATGGCAGATTTGATTGTTTAAAAAAAATCAGTGATACGAATCACACAAAACTCAAAACAAAGACCACAAAATGTATGCTTAAAATCCTTTAATTCACTCTGGAACACTGTCAGATAGAAAATACCTACCCTCAGTTTGATTCACTCGGACTGAAAATAAAAAACCGGTCAAGTGCGAGTCGAACTCGTGCGCCAAGGATTCCGTAACTATACCGCCATTATACTGCCATAATAAAATTCGTATCATTTTTATTGGTAGCTAAGTGATATTTGGGCAAATTTAGATTTTTGTGAAAACTTGTAAATACCATTTACCTTAATTTTCAACATTTTTTATTTTTTATTTATTTGTGCTGTAATATTTTTGTAACCTTGCTGATGGTATCTTAGTAATACAAAATTGAAACATGGGCAAATAATGTTTCAATTTTAGATTTTTATATCGCTATAATGTAGGTACCTAATCTAAAAGATATTAATTTTGAAAAACGTTAGTATGCGGCCGAGACTTAGAAACGACAAAAAAACATTTTGACTTGTTAACAATATAACGATGAACTCCGGCTGCATTCACGAAAACGTGTGTAGAAGCACGATCGGCCTAAGCGTTCGTTTCGTTATCACGTAAAATTATCGTCCGTAAACCGACTTTACAGTACAGACAACCATTTTTTTCATATTATTGACTTTTCTTGTAGATCTCGTAAAAATAAAATTTTTTTTTCAGTATAATTTTTTTTGTCCGACTTGTAGTTTTTGAGAAAATCGATGATTGATGTGCCAGTGACTTAGTTAATTTAATTAATTTCTCGAAAACTAACAGTCCAATAAAAAAATGTTTCTTACAAAAAACCTTTGTTTTTGTTCATACTTTAAATTAAGATCGAGAAAAAGGTATGTTAATAGAATAAAAGCTATGTCAAAATTTTATTAAGTGTTTGCCTTGTAAATGCACCAGTGCCTACTAATTGCTGCACAGCCTTTTAAACACCCCGACCGATATCGTTAAAATTTTAATTACTTTTGTACAATAGGTAATATACATCGCGTTTTGAAATAATTTTATGTTTATTCTATCATTCATTCGGTCAATTTCATTCAACTTGTCCCCGCACTACGCCTCAAGAAATAGTCGCCAATCTGTCAAAACTAGTAGTTCATCTAAATCAAAATTACACAAAATTGCAAACACAAATGACAAAAATAGCACTTATAATGTGATAGGAAATACCGTGTCCCCGTAAGTTTGTTGTCGCTGATCGCCTTTTACACAAAAATACTGCACAATTCACCATATTCACGGAGCTCTACTCGCGACACGAAACGTCAACATTATGGCCGTGGATGCGAGTGAAGTACTTTTATTTAACGTGTATGGCCGAGGGGCCTGGATGGTCACAGAGGGGTAAGCCTATATGAGAATATCGATGCCATCTCCATTCTATAAGCTCGAAGCGCCTAAAGGCCTCCGTCATGGCTTGACGATTTAAAAGCCGGGACCGACAATTTAACGTGTCCTCAAAGCAGGGAAGCGCTCATCTCTTAGTGCCAAGAACGTCTAGGCAAGCGATAATTTTTAAGAATAAAATTTCAATCATAATTATAACTTAGGTCTTTTTATTATAACTAGATGATTTCAGCGTCAGGAGGCCACAAGTATTTATGCCTACACGTAACGGGATGCTGCTGTGCATGGAACATTATAGATATGGAGTTGAATCTCAACATCTACAACAACTTTCATTACATCAAATAAAACAAATTAATTTTCTAAATCTGATTTCTCTTAAACATTACTTACATCCCCTTCGAGGATCAAAAGTCCAGATTTCACAGTAAAATCAGGTACTAAATATTCCACGAGCGTGCGAAATAGTTTAAGAAGGGTATTATACATTATATTACCCTAAGTGGCACCTTGGGAAACGGAAATAAATGGAAAACTTTTTCGTGAGACGGTTAGTTTGACTATTACTGTACTGACAAAGTACTAGACTGCAATTTTGGATCCAGATTTGGGTATTTTAAGTACATACATTTAAACTTTTAATTATAAGTACTTCCTCCTTTGATAAGCTTCGGTATTCGTAGATTGAATCTTCATGGTTGTTTTTTATAGTCAGTGAGCGTCCCTACTTAAAAGCACCCACATGTAAAATGTTGCTCAACTATGCGAGCCATGCCCTACACTCCTGTATTTGGTACTTGAGGTGACAATTTTCGCGGGGCCCTGCCAGCACCTAAATGGTCAGTTGACAGCGACGAGCGGTCATTCCCCCGGCTTCCGGCCCTACGGTGACAACCGGATATTATGCGAGTCGTTTAGCTACTTTATTATGTCGAAAAAAATACATGTTATTGAAACTAAACTGAAAATTCTTCACATAATTACATACAATTTTTATTTGGTGAAAATTTATGTTGTGAGCCCATTGAAATAATAGTGATAACATAAACTTTTGTAGGAATTGTTACCTCTTCGTTTGCTAGTGACGGACAATTTTTTACTCATATTTTGTTTAGAATGGTGGATCGGCCATCATTCTAAACAAAAATTGCGTAAAACGAGAACAAGCAGAAAGTCGTGGTCGTGCAAAGACTTGCCCTAATTTCATTTAATCGTTGTGTGATCGACTAATGGTCACGATTTATGTAAAGATCAATTCCGCTTTAGTTCCCACAGTTAATTTGCATAGCAAGTACGAGGGTGGATTGAAAAGTACTCGGCCTAACACAGATGCAGTCAATTTTTTAAATCAAAACAACTCACATTATTTAGGCCAGTTCAGAATAGTTATCTGTGCGAAGTTCGAAACCTGAGCGATAATTAGTTGTGATTAAAAAAAAATATTTGTCAAGCAATCCGACGCAATTTTCGGAAATGGAGCAAATTGAGCAGCGTGCTGTCATTAAATATCTCTATAAGAAGGGGTTATCATCAAAGGATATCAATGAAAATTTAGTCAGTACCTTGGGGGATTCCGCTCTGTCTTATTCATCAGTAAAAAAATGGATAGCTGAATTCAAGCGTGGTAGGGAGAGCGTATAAGACGAACCCCGCTCTGGAAGGCCTTCAACCTCCACTACTAAAGAAAACATTAAAAAGTACTGAATTTTATTATGAAAGACCGGAGATTAAAAATTAGAGAGATAGCAGAAATAGTAGACATCTCAAATGAGTGCACACAAAACATCATAGCCAAAGAATGGGGTTTCCACATGGTGTCCAGTGAAGTGGGTACCGCGGCTGTTTTCAATCGAGCAAAAACGAACGCGACTGACTGTTCCGCGCAATGTTTGGAGTGATTTGAAGCTGATCCAGATGATTTTTTCCAACTATTTGTTACCATGGATAAAACATGGGTTCCCTATAATACACCGGAAACAAAACAATAATCAAAACAGTCGGCCAGTAAAGTGATGGGTTCGGTTTTTTGGGACTCAAAGAGAATATTTTAAATTTATTATCTTGAAAAAGGCCAAACTATAGACTCAAATTACTACTGCCCCTTACTACGTCATTTACGCGAGGAAATTAAAGAAAAAGCCCTGGAAAACTCACAAGGAAAGTTTTATTTCATCAAGATAATGCTCGTGTTCACACATCTGCGAATTCAATAGCTGAAATTTAAAATTGTGGCTATGAACTGTTACCGCATCCGCCTTTTTCACCTGTTTTGGCACCGTCTGACTTTTTTTTATTCCCTAACCTAAAAAAAACATTTGGGGGGTCAGAAATTTTTAACAAACGACGACGTCAAACCAGCGGTGGGTGCATATTTTGACTCTGAAGAAGACAATTTTTTTTCAAGGGTATAACGCTTTGCAGGGTAGCTGGCAGAAGTGTTTTTATCTTAGTGGTGATAACGTAGCAAAATAAAAATATAATTTATTTCATATGAGTTTGTTTTCTTGGTCAGGCCGAGTACTTTTCAATCCACCCTCGTATCAAAAGTGAAATTCAAAAACACTTAAGGTAACAGTAAATATTAACAGGTAACAGTAAATATTGGGTCTTATATTTATAATACCTAGCTTTCACCCAAAAGATTAAGTCTGTTTCAGGTAATTCCGCTTTCATTGTCTGCGCAGTATTTGATCTCTATCTTGTAAATTTATTTGGTCATAGCTTATTGTTGAGCTTATTTCGTGACCATAAGTTTTCGCAGATTAAAATCTCACCACGTAAATCGAATGTATGGAGAAAACTTTTTGTGAAATGAAATTCTTATTACGAGTCCCACAAAGGATTGCTTGCCAATTAAAGCGAACACTTACCCCCTTACTTATGAAAGATGTTTAAAGTTGAACACTGGTTGAACAACGTCCTGTCTCTGTTTGTCACTATCCACAAATAAAGACAGGACGTTGTTTAAACAGTGTTTCACTTTAAACATCTTTCATAAGTAAGACCCTTAGTCTTGTGCCTTACGACTATTATTAGTCTGGCTCAGTGAACGCAGGCTACCTACCTCACATTATATTAAGAGAATATTGGCAAGTACCTGTCAATTAGAATTGACTAAGTTTTAGTCTTTTATACATTCAGTTTTACTTGGCCTCTTAAGATTCATTTTCATCTTTTCATCAGATTCATCTTCACTGTATAAAATCTGTAACTGTTTTTAAAATGCGGGCTAAAAGCTAGATATACATACTTATTTTTAGACTCTCACATCTCCTCTATCCCTTAAAAATCCATTTTTGTGATTGAATAGTATAGAAATAGTGTAACCAGTGTATTAGTTCAGTTGACCGCGTCGCTAAGCTAGTGAGCAGCCGTGTGTCGTATGCGTATAAATCCTTCAAATAAATTGCTTCAGGTACGCTCATTAAATTCAAAAGGGTCACATTTCAAAAAAACTCAAAATCGTTTTTATTGCAAAAATCGCATCAAAATTGTATAAATTTTTATATTCGAAGAAGACACTCATTGATTTAGCGTTTAAAATGGTCCAAATACACAACTGCCCTTTTTGAATTTTGACACATTGACCACTAATTTCAGAACAAAACGGCCATCTTGTCAATTACGACCCGGCGATAAGCGTAATCGCACGTAATCTTTGTTCAAAAGGGCCACATTCCGAAAATCAACTGAATTTGAAGTAGTAAATTATCGTAAAAAGTGCCATATTTTGAAATGTCACCGTATTGAATATAGAAAACACGCGAAGTACAATATTATTTATAAGCAAAGGAGTCATGTTTTGAAATACGTTTCTTTTGAATTAAAATTCAATAAGTTTGGTAATTATTTATTGAAACAAAAAGTGCAGTTCTTGGAATATGTCTGTTTTGCGTTTAAACAAAATATGTTATGTTTGTAAAATGGCTGTTTTGATGTTCGTGAACTATGCTATAATGTTTAAAAATTATGTATAAGTAGTATTTTATTTATAATCATGATCATCTCAGCCATTGGACGTCCACTATTAGACATAGGCAGGCTTCCCTCAATGATTTCATTGTGTTGCGGGTGGAAGCGGCTTGCATCCACCACGACCTGCTTTTTTTAAAGGTCATCCGTTCAGCTTGTTGGTGGACGTCGAACGCTGAACTTGCTGATCCGTGGCCTCCACTCGAGAACTTTTACATTTAGAGAATAGTAAAAGACCACGTCTCTGTTCCATTATGCCATCACGGTAACACACACTGATTGAAAACTTTTGTCTTATGGCACTGATGTAATTATAAACGAGAAGATGTTGTGAAATTTCCCGAATCCTGCCCATCCGAATTGGATTAGACGATTTACCTCTTTCTTAAAGTTGAACCTATCTAATTTGACTGTTTGTTCAAACTAAAAAATGATTATAACAAAATTATTTAAATTGAACAGATAGTTTATTAAAGGAAAGGGTCTTTGCCTGTTTGTGTGTAAGTCAGGTGCTACCTAATAGGCATTTTCTTAACTTGCTTTTTGTGGTTTAGTTATTCACAATTTTAGACATTCACTTAGCGAAAACTTTATAGTCACAGTCTACGACTTACAAGCGGTGATGACTTGCCCACAAGGTGAGGTAAATTTATGTTAGCAATGTACTAATACGCCATAAATGAGTTTTAATGTGAGTTCCTCCTCCTCCTTAGTCGATTCCTTATTGTTGAGTGAGGATCGTTACTCCTTCCCATAATCCTGTGGATGGTTGATCTTCATTTGGAGCGATCTGTGGCTTGATGCAGTGCTTTGTTCATCAGCAATTCTAGTTGCGCCGATACCTGGTCAGACCAGCGTTTGGGGCTACATTCTCTCGGTCTTTTGCCCACTATCTTGCCTGCCACAATAAGTATCTCGATACTATCGGTGCTCCTGTGGGCAATGTGGCCAAAGTATTTTAAGATTTTGTAGAGGCAAGTGGTTAACAGACGCTTTTGGTGCTTTAGTTTCAGTTGTTTTAAAATTGAAAAATTAGTTTTGTAGGCTGTCCATGGGATTCTCAAAAGGCGTTGCCAAAACCACATCTCAAACGCGTCTATCCTCTGCCTATCGGTGGCTTTGAGGGTCCAAATAGGATTTCTTTTCACATTTACCAAAACAATGATGTAAAACTTATAATTAAACTAATTTTTTGTATGATTTGTGGCCTTTTGTTCAGTAAATTCATTTAAAATTGCGATCATTTTTATAAATAAAAGAGACTTTTGTGACTTTGTACGTTTCTGGATGAAAGTTACAGTAAATGTTATTTTATAGTAAATAACAGCTCAAAATACGCATCGAATGATATATGACACATGTATATACAAGATACTATTTACAAAATAATACGAAAAAACGACGACCAAAACTTCAATAGGCTCCCCTGTAAAAAATGTAGTTTTTGAAATATGACCCTTTTGAATTTAATGAGCGGTATGTTCCAACCTTCTTTCGCTAGTTACAACTACTACCATCCACCTGAACAGAAAATGTGGTGGCGCTACATTTAAACACTTTCAAAGTAACTAAAAGTAGGAAGTCCCACTTATGACCAAATTAAATCGTAACCACGTTCTTGAATAGGATTGCATAATTTGAAAGAGGTGATCACACTAAATAATACTTTACGGTCGATTGTGCTATAATTCTATTCTTTGAGTCGTTAACTTTGGTTGTAAACTCCAAGTTAAGTAATAGTGTTTTACGATGTTACAGCTATAATAACACATTTTGTCGTCTACATCTTGAACTCTTCCATTTATGGCTTTAAGTATTTTTTTATTTTTATTTTTTTAATAAAATATAAGTACTTCATGCTACAATCCTCAAAAATAGTATAAGCCTTCTTGGATATACCTACAAACGAATATATAATACGAATCAAAAGATTTTTAACAGTTGTATACTTTTTTTTTTATTCAACCTGTACTGTCCCACCGCTGGGCAAAGGTCTCACAATCATCTTCCATGCTTTTTTTTATAAAAGAAAATTATACTAGAATTTTCTTTCATGATTTATAGTTTACGCTGCAATGCAGTCATCGCACTGTAGAGTTCATTGTGTCAAAAATGGGTCCATTTGTGTACATCGACGGCTTTCCGTGGGCTGATTTCCGGAGCTTTGGCAATTTGAACAATTTTGGCGTCGCTCCAAAAACTTTATGACTGGGATTGTTTACAACATAATCTGCTGTGCAGCTGGACAATAACAGCTAAAGACTGCTTTATCCTAATGAAAATCAAACTTTGCCTAAGAAACGGGTTAACTACTCGATAAGGATTATGAAGCTAATTTGATTAATTAAAAATCAGAGCATTCTTAACGTATCATGGGGACACAGTCAATATCCCGAGGGTACCTGCAGTAGGAATTCTCTGAGATCTTCAATTTATAGATCTATGGTGAATAGTCAGCCCTCACTCTAGTAAAAGTTAATAATTGCGTGGTAGCATTGAAGTGATCATTTGATCTACTGATGTTCATTTCTATTGCGTTTCAATATATTTCTAAAACTGTAAGAAAGTTATGTGCATTTCCATATCAGAAGATTATTATTATGACTTTCTATAGACTTCCAAAGTTGTGTTAGTCTTTAAAATTATTTAAGACAAGCTTTTATTTCTCATGGAATAAGGAACTAATTACAATCTCATATGAACAGTGTGAACAAAAACTAGACCAGGGCGAGCTATTTCGGTTATGAGTATGAATTTACGATAGTTCTAGTGGTGAATGTGTTATAGCAAGATAAGAAAGCAATATGATTATATATGACGTGGCTAGGATGAATGATGATGAAAAAGAAATGTATACAAATAATAATACAATTTTTTACCTATTTTTGCGTCCCGTAGTACCTACTTTCACGATCAAAATGAACTTTCCTAGTTATTTTGCTTCTGAATATGTATTATTCATGGTCGAAAACTTTATTCCTATCAACGGGTGTGTCATCTTAAATAAATTCATTATATTAGTAAAATTTCAATTTATCTATTCAATGACGAACTTTGTTAACAAAATACTGCGAATTAAAATATGAAAAGCGAATATTTACTTCCCTGTAAATTCAAAAATACCTGACGAAGTAATTTTCCTGCTGGCATTTCATGATCTCATCACATCCATTTACATAACTATTATCATTTATCAATATACGTTTTACATTGGGGTATCTGGGTACATGTTCTCATATAAATAGTTATATTATTAAAACGCAGATAAAACTCCGATTATTCCAATTAACATTTATTTTCACGTAGTTCTAAAAATAGATTTTATCCAAAGTCCTTCTCATTCAATCTACCCTCTCCACAATATTTTTAAACCAGTTGCCAGCTCGTGATTAATAATTTGGCCTGAACATATAAAATTACAAAACGAATAATTATAAAACAGAGTAACTTGGATTATAGAATTATCCACAAAATAAAATATCTCCTAACATAATTATTTGATACGGCTAACTTTAATAATTTATTTGGTATTGTTCACGGCGGCGGGAGCGGGCAGCTGTAACATTCGGCCATCCTGCATCGGCCGTGACCCACGGCGATCGTAGAAGTTGTTTGTACCCCTGGACGTCTGAAACAAATTATACAGAACAGTATGTTGTTTAAAGTTTAGGTTTCAATGACAAATATTAGTGATAAGCAATTTTGTTTCAGTATTTGTCACTCAGATTCCAGGATAAGTTTACTAGATTATTATGAGTGTGAGAACTCGTTTTTATCACTTGTCACTCAGATCCAGAAATATTTTACTAGATATTATTACATGCAAGAACTCGTTTTTATCATTAGTCACTCAGATCCAGAGTCATTTTTCTAGATATTATTTTAAGGTAGAACTGTTTTATCATTAGTCACTCAGATCCAGTTATTTTACTAGATATGTCACTCAGATCCAGAATCATTTTACTAGATATTATTATATTTTGAAAGAATGGTTTTTATCATTAGTCACTCAGATCCAGAGTCATTTTACTAGATATTATTTTAAGGAAGAACTGTTTTTTATCATTAGATTAGTCACTCAGATCCAGAGTTATTTTACTAGATATTATTGTGTGGAAGAACTCGCTTTTATCATTAGTCACTCAGATCTAGAATCCTTTTACTAGATATTATTATAGAAGAATTGTTTTTATCATTACCTACTCACTCAGATCTAGAGTCATTTTACTAGATATTTATTATGTAAAAGAACTTGTTTTCATCATTAGTCACTCAGATCCAGTCATTTAACTAGATATTATTATATGGTAGAAAGTTTCTATCATTAGCCTCATAGAACTATAATTCAACATTTTCTTTTTTATTAAATAATACTGTGTACTTAAGTGAGTTATTATTGAGTAAGTAAATACATAAAATAAATATTTTGATCAAACTTTACATTTAATTAAAAATAATTACACTTATTAATAAATATTATAATCTTCGTAATACCTATATACAAATCTAAACCTTTATTTACATAGCTATTTACAAGTTTCATAAGTCAGTAGGTAGGTACTCCACCTAGATCTCTCTAACTTTCTAGTAGATCAATAAGATCGTCTCTGTCAACATCTCTGTCAGAATCAGAAGAACTGTCTGTAACCGAGGTTTTATAAGGACGCAAGGCTTCCCCGGGTACAACTGCATTAAATTTCCTATATCCTTTAATGCCCTTTATGCTGTTAATCGTGTAACGGTCAATGGAATGATCAGCTTTGGTTATTTTATATGGTCCAGTATAGCAACTTCCTAGCTTTTTGGTTACAGACGTAGCATGATCGCGAGCCATTCCACCTTTCCATAATACTAACTCACCGACCTTGTACTTTCTACAAATTTTATGTTTTTTATCAAACCTATTTTTCATTACAGTCATATATTTATCAATGCGTACCTTAGCATTCCCTCTACGTTCTTCTAGTTGCTTAGTCATGTCCGCGTTACTATCAGTGCTGCCAGTGGGGTATGCAGGCAAAAGGGTATTGCTGTGGGTGAACATTAAATTGAAAGGTGCGTACCCCGTTGTAGCATGTGGTGTATTATTTATACCCCAAACTACGTCTGCTAATTTTTCATCCCACGTACATTCGCTTTCAGTTGTAGTGTTAAGACCGTTAATAATTGACCGATTTACCCTTTCTACCTGACCATTCGACCGAGGAGATGCAACAGCGTTGAGTATATGTTTCAGTTGTTTTTCATTTACGAACTCTTTAAAGTACCTGCTTGTAAATGCTACACCACGATCAGTTATTAACCTACATGGATTACCGAATACTGAAATAATTTCTTTCAGATTCTTGATGGTTTCTAACGAACTCACACTCCTAACAGGCCTAGCAAACACGAACTTAGTAAACGAGTCGATAACAACAAGGATGTACATATTACCCTTGCGCGTTTTGAGGAATGGCCCCAGATGATCAGCATGTATTGTGTGCATCGGTATCTGTATTTTTTCGATAGGATGCAACTCGCCTTCTTGCCTACCGTAGTTACCTTTAGCGTAGGCGCATTGTAAACAGGCACTTACGTATTTACGAATAAATCTAGTCATACCTTTAAACCAGAACTGTGACTTTATTGCCTTCTCACATTTGTCAAAACCAAGGTGACCAACTTGATCGTGATATTTTTGAAGCAAACCCCACTTGGATAATTTTGGTATGACAAACCTATTCCCATTAATTGTTTTGCGAAATAAACACCCGTCTACTATTTCGTAATTGTTTATAACATCTGGGTTATTGGTCTTTTCTTCTAATTGCCTAATAATACTCTGTGTGTGTTCATCTTGGAGCTGCAAGGTCAGACGCCAATCATTTTCATCGATTTTAAGTACTGTTTGGACTATGTCGATCGGATTGCGACTAAGGGCATCCACATGTCGCATGCGATCCCCTGGGCGATATTCAATTTCGATGTCGAAGTCTTGTATAGTCAGCCACCAACGAGCGATACGTGGGACTAAGTCCTTTTTTGTAAGTGTACTTCTTAGAGCAGCACAATCAGTCACTACTTTAACTGGAATGCCAGTTAGATAGATTCGAAACCGTTTTAAAGATTCCACAACAGCTAATGTTTCTAATTCATAACTGTGATAACACTGTTCCTCTTTACTAGTTACACGGCTGAAGTAAGCAGTTGGTTTTAACGCTTCATCTTCTTGGTATTGTAGTAGAATTCCCCCTAAGCCCAACTTACTGGCATCCGTATGCAATTCAGTTCTGGCGTATGGACTATAAATTGCCAGTACGGGTCTTTCAGTTAAAATAAATTTCAGACGTTTGAACGCTTCCTCTTCGACTACGCCCCATACCCATTCTACTCCCTTTTTGGTCAAATATGTAAGGGGGCGCGCAATTTCAGCGAAGTTTTGGACAAACTTACGAAAATATGAAGCGAGTCCAATAAACTGCCTCACTTCATGCACGTTTTTGGGTCTTCTGAACAGTGATACACTGTTTATCTTTTCCTGTCCTGGACGCACAGAACCTGCTGAAATCTCGTGTCCTAAGTAACTCACGCTTGTTTTTAAGAAAGAACATTTCTTCAAATTCAATTTTAAGTTTGCCTGCTTGAGGAGCTTGAGTACCTCTTCGAGTAAGTCTATCCCCTCCTCTATGGTAACAGATGGTATGGTAACATCGTCGAGATAAATTGCCAATTTGTTATTAAGAGGACCTAATGCTTTTCGTATGAGACGGGAGAAAACAGCAGGGGCGTTAGCCAGCCCAAACGGCATCTTAACAAACTCATACTGTCCTGTAGGCGTGATAAAAGAGGTCTTATGAATAGAGTCGCTTGACAGTCCTACTTGGTAATAACTTTGCGCCAGATCTAACGCCGTGAAATATAGTTTTCCAGCCAGTCGATTAATTTGATCGTCTATGTGGGGCAAGGGGTAACGGTCCTTAACCGTTCGTGCGTTAAGCGCCCGATAATCGATACATAAGCGATAATCACCTCCCTTTTTCTTCACCAATATTACAGGACTGGCGTATTCCGAGTTAGACTCTCTGACTATGCCCGCTGAAATAAGTTCGTCTACCTTCTGCTCAACAATTTCAGCTTCCTTGTACGATAGCCTATAAGGTTTGCTATAAACAGGTATATCAGTTGTTGTATCTATACGCATTTCAACCAAGTTTGTGCATCCAAGTTCACTACTACATTCAGCAAACGAATCACTATGCTCGTTTAATAGATTCAGCAAACGTTCGCTATGGTGTTCACCGATGTCACCCTTTTGTATTTCTCCAGCATCTATCTGTCTATTTTGTATTACATGATTGTACAAGTTATCAGAACTGCGTTCACTAGACACCTTAAAAACCTCAGACTTTTCATATAAATCAGCACGAGTAAGTAATCTACCTGCGGCCCAATTGATGTTAGAGTCACCCAGGTTAGTGATTTGTAAACGGAAATTTCCATTTGACAAAATTGACTGTGGCATGAAATATGATATTTTGCCAAGGCTATACACAATGGGACGTGTAATTAGTATACTGTCTAAGCCAATGTCGTGTGTTGGTTGTACATAAATATCACAAGTGGCTCCTGGCGGCAATTCCAAATCGTTGTGCAACAGCAGAGGTACCTTTTGTAGGTAATCATCATTTGTCAATTTTATATTAGAGAGTTCGCGGGTAGGACACATTTCTTGTTTATTATTAGCTATTAACTTGACTAACTTTGAGTTTGCAATAAGAGTCACATTTGAGTTGTTAATTATTGGTTGACCTACAATAAGATCAATTTCTTTCAGATATGTATCTGTTACCTCGGCATAGCTTTCAATGTGTAAGTCATCAATAAATAGGTGAAATTGCACTTTACCAAGAGACATTATTTGAGAACCACCAAAGCCTCTCATGAACACGTTAGACTGTACAATGTTTAACTGTAGATCAGAAGCAGTTTGTGACCTAATAATATTCACTTTGCTCCCAGTGTCAATGTATGCAAGGGCTGGGTTATTATTGATTTTGACATGTTTCATGTAAACATCTGACATAATTTCATACGAAATACAAGAGACATGTCGTACCTGTTGAATGTTGCTCTGCGATTGTGACGCCTGGACATCCCGTGTTCCAGCTCCAGTGCCTGATGTAGAAGCAGCATACCAGCAGACAGCAGAAGCGTGTCCTAGGCGTTGACAGATTTGGCAGCGGGTGATGCGGCAGTCTCGAGCTTCATGTCCCGTTTTGCGACAGTTGAAGCAGGTTCTTGGCATAACTGGTCCCCGGTGCCAGGTTGATTTTGATTCGGTAGTTTGCGTGGCAACTTTCTTATAGTTTTCCAGCGATGACAAAAACCCGTAGTACAGTTCTTCCGGGGTGTCGCAAATGTATGCCTTCGCATTTGCTCGCAATTCAGCCGGCAAACCTCTTATCAAACAGGATAAAGCAGCATCACCTTCTAAGCTACACTTTTTCAAGAGCGACATCTTATCATGGAAGTACTTAGTCATGGTCTCGTCATTTCTTTTATTCCGAGCAAGCATTTCTTCTAGTCGGTCAACGTAGTCAGTGGAACGTGGGAATGCGCGTGATAGGTCTTCTTTCCACTGGGTCCAGCTATCTGCATAATCCTCCAGGTCATCGTACCATTCTCGAGCGGCACCACGCAGACGAACTTGCATGATGAAAATACGGTCACGTTGATCCCATTCGTACATATCTCCAAGCTGATCAATTTTGTTAAGCCAACCTTTCACATTTGTAGTTTTCTTCCCTGGGTCAAATTTCGGTATTATTTCAGCGTCGAGGTGGTTCACTCTTCGTTTTTTGGAGGATGTCACTTCTTGGTCAGATTGTAAAAAAAAATGTTCATCATTTTGAGAGTGCTCATCAGAAGAAGTCTCGCTGTATCTTCTTTTTTTTCTGCCTCCCAATCCTTGGCGGTATGGACCCAGCGTCTTCTCCATCCTTAATCCCACTTATGAGATAAAACGCAGATAAAACTCCGATTATTCCAATTAACATTTATTTTCACGTAGTTCTAAAAATAGATTTTATCCAAAGTCCTTCTCATTCAATCTACCCTCTCCACAATATTTTTAAACCAGTTGCCAGCTCGTGATTAATAATTTGGCCTGAACATATAAAATTACAAAACGAATAATTATAAAACAGAGTAACTTGGATTATAGAATTATCCACAAAATAAAATATCTCCTAACATAATTATTTGATACGGCTAACTTTAATAATTTATTTGGTATTGTTCACGGCGGCGGGAGCGGGCAGCTGTAACATTATGTATACTAGCTGTACCTTGCGGTTTCACCCACCATTTAATTTAGTCTTGAATAGCGTATAACCTTCCTCAAGAAATAAACTAATGCAGAAAAAAAAAACAAATTCGACTGAATTCCAGTGATTACCTCGTTCAAACAAACTCTTCCGCTTTATTATATTAGTATAGATGTACATACATAATCCATTGTATGTATGCATGTATCTTTGCAGTGAACTGTAAGCTAACAAGCGTAAGTAACTGTATTGCTTTGTCTGTGTCCGTTGCGTGCTTAATCTCCTCTATTGAGGCGACACAGTACCTTCCTGACACTCTTCACTGTCTTCAGATTACCCTACATAGAGCATATAACTGCAAACATTTCTATATTTTCTTCTTTAAGATTTATACCTTTATGTATTTTTATATGCTTTTGAACGAAGTGTTCTAAACACATAATTTTGCGTTTAAAATAAACTACAAAAAGACAACATTATGTTTGTGTTTTCACAACTTTATTGAAATAGAAATGTTTAATAGAATATTAAGAACGAACAACCTATGGAAACTATAGTACTTACGAGTAGATGAATAACATAAAAGTGAAATTCTGTGAACGCTCTAGCCTTTGATACTCGCTATCTCCATGATTATTACTATTATGAGCGAGCTTGCGCTTAGTGGAAATTCTCGTAAAACTGGGTACTTTGTAATAATTTAATGACAGTAATGAAGAAACTAAGTAGAATCCCTTATGTATGATGAGAAAGCTAGTAAAGTGAAACTTGCTGCATTGAACATTCCAGTTACTCGAAAGGCGAATCTATCCTTAGACAAACGCAAGAGGCTGTATCATCCAGTCAACCTATAGACAAGGATAACAGAATAAAGACATTTTAAGTTTTTTGTAAAATTCTTTTTTTTCTATATAGAAATACATAGATACGAGTATTTATAGTGTTTGTTTTACTTTCATCTTTTCGGTTACGATACATTAGCCATGTATGTCGTCTAATGGTCGCGTGGGTAGACTGATGTCAATAAGGTAAATGATGTTATATATACCTGTGTCTATATTACCCTTTACAGTATTGAGCAAGTTTTGACTAAAAGAAAAACATCCTCAATACTGGTTGCGTCTGGAACTCACGATTGAAAGTAGTGTTAACTCCTACTGAGAGGAGGCTTCTATTAAAATCGAATAAAACTGTAGATTAATTCAAAGTACAAATCAGTTTCACTTGCACCTGTTTAAGTGGTTATACATGCAGTTATTCGCCACATTTCCACGGGCCGTGGTCGGGCACGCACACCGCGCATTCTATTAGCACACTTCTCTCCATCGAAAGTTCGTTACTTATTCCACTTTTTTGCGCTTTCCGACTTAGGCTCTATGACCACCGGAGCGCTTCCTTGCTTATTACTAATTAAAATATCAATCATGTTGTTTGCTGAAAACGCCTGATAGATTTTTATGGTCGGGCGCCCGCACCGTCCGTCAGCTTACTCACGACTCGATTCCAATATAATTCTTTCTTCCTCAACGTGCTTCATACCACTGACACAAAGGTCTCTCCCAAACTCCTCCAACCGTCTCTACCCTTAAGGCTGAGGCCCCATTATTGCGTTGCGTTGCGTCGGCAAAATGTATGAGTAAAACGTCGCAGCGTCGACGCTGCGACGTTTTAACGCAACGCACTAATGGGGCCTCAGCCTAACCCGCTTATCACATTCCAATAGTAACTTGTTTATTATTTATTTTATAAAATGTAGCTTGAATTATTATTATTATTATTAACTGTATTTGACACACGTTTAAATGCTGCACTGGCACATAATCAGGATCAATAAAATGGATATCCACCACTTTAGATTTTCGTGCGAGGTTTAGTAGACCAAAATATTCGTTACTTTTTCCACTAGACCAGAAACAACGTATTCGTACGTTCACTATATATTATCAGCACACAATGTCCCCTGCAAAGCCTACACCGATCCGACGATTACTATAACTTGCATGATATATTTCGCACGAGATCTTCATCTTATTTATCTTATTCAGTTGGTAAAAAGTTGTGACAGTGCATGTGTGTAAATATGTTTGTAGAAGTAACGCTTCGGTGACTAGCGGTCTTTACTGCATCGATGTTCCACTGTTCTACAACCATTCAGTTTTGTAATTGATGCGGTGTCATAAGCAATCACGTGTAGTGCCGGCCGAAATATTTTTTATTACCAGAATTAACTTGTGGAATTTTAGGCAACCGATAAATCAACTAGAAACACAATACCAAGTAGTAAAGCCACAAATAGGTACTAGTTTCCGATGATTTTTCATAATTTCCGTTTAACAAAGACTTTTGGAAAGAGGCCAGTTTGAAATAGCAGACATCGTTGACGGTCGGTACGGTCCTTTGATTACTGTAGGCACGTTTTATTAAAGCTTAGTCACGACTTCTAACAAACACAATGTTTGATCCACAGAATTGAGAATAAGACAGCGATTCTGTGTTCTGTGGTTTGATCCATAATCAGTACTACCACATTTGTACGTAAAATCAAGATTATGATTCCGATTTGAGTAGTCAAGTAAATGCAAATGAACTGTGGCTCTATTGTTCGGAAGATACAACAAATATTGCAGCATAATGACATCATTGGTTCATCTTTATTAATATGCTGGCATAATATTTTTACTGTAGGACTCTGTTATTGAATATAGAAGGGCTCCAAGCTTGCGCAAGAGCAGCGGCGTGCCAAGTTCAGACGCCTACAGTGTCGCCGGCTCCTACGCATTATAAGTTGCTCTGTATCTGTTTAAATGAGTAAAACTATTGCTTGATCATAATCAATTGGACCAAAAACAAGAAATAAGGATATCATTTGTATATCATTTGAATCAAGGCTTTCAAAATATAAGTCTTTTTTTAACTCTTTACTATATTACTTATGTAGAGAAGTTTTGTATTGTGAAATGCAACTGTGGTAGTCTTCACTAGTTTTGCTTCTACCAGTGGATCAGTTTTTAATTGAAAACATAATATTGCCGTCCATGAACTTGCACACATCACACGTAAGCGTAACTGAACTACTCTCAAGGTCAACTTGATATACTGCTACACAATTCTCAACATTCTTTAACGCTATTTGTATGTATAAAACAGGTTCGTAGTCGTATTCTTTAGTGTTATCTAGTAGCTAGTTCAGAAGTGAACAAAAGGTCAACAATACACCTGATGTAACACCTGCTACAATTTCTGGGTCAATATTTGCTTGAATTCCGATCCTTGCGTTTGTTTTGTAACAAACAGTTGTTCGTGGTAATATTTGAGAAGGGAATATTTCATTCTGATTTCTTGAGGTATGGCGAGTTATAAAAATAAAATTTCGTTTCACTTCCCTAATCGGAAATGAGTATCCTGTGCAAAATATAGTGGTGTATGAATCACTTCATCCAAAGAGATTATCATTATTTTGCTTTAGGTACATGTACGATATCTAAATATATGCGTAGTTATTGTCTCTTCAGTTTATTATACTGATATTGAACTGTTAGTTTTCTCATTACAATCAACACATTTAAAATTGCAACTATCAGAAGTAAGAAGCTCTTTAAACCGATTCACATTCCTTCTGGTCTCTGTTTGTCCGTCTCGTCTAGCGGGCTTAAAATAATTGTACAAATGTATCCCTCTAGGCAAAGTTCGTTGCCTTTGACTACCTGCCTAACTTCGAAATGAGTAAAAGTGGTCTGTTCTTTAACAGGTTCTCTTGCATTTGTGGCGCCTTCTTCTAATATTTCAATTGCTTTCGCTTTCATCGGGATTATGTTGTTTAGAATTGATTATAATTTTAGAATTTAGTGATCTTCCGTTTTGTTTGACTGTGTTTTGATTCGATTGAGATTATTTATTTCATACGTGTTAGATTCGGAACAACTATTTGTATTTGATTCATAGAACCACCTACTGATATCACTAAATTGTCTATTGTTCTTGGTTGTTGGCCTATAAATAGATAATTTGTTGCAATTATTAACAACGGTAATTGCCTAGACTTTTCTTCTAGAAAACTATGGCTTTTTAATGAGTCGTTATCGTTTCCACGTGATCATGGTTGTTTCCTGTTTTTACTTGATTGCGTACTGAAGTGTGAAGAACCGTCGGTACATCTACGCCATGTTGATTATTAGAGCACGTTTGAATTTTAAACTGTGAATAGTAAATAAACGGTCCGCCATCGCCATGCGGCATGGAGGGCGCAGCGCGTACGCCGCTCGTCTGGTGCGCTCGCTCAGTGTGTTGCTATCTCTGAATGAAGACAGTCACGCGATTTTCCGTCTTCAGCACTCACGCGCTGAGCAACAAAACCGAGCCACATCCGTGTAAGGAAACGTGGTTTTTGTTACGAATTCGGTAAAGCACAGTTCCAGTGTAGTGTGTGCAGCATTAAGCTCTGCTTAACCGTGTTGTGACGTACCGGTTTATTTTGGTGCCGTTCTATTTTGGTGTTGGTGATTCTCAGTGTGAATAAACAGCACCACGATTTATGCTTTAACTTCAAGAATATAATAGCTCAGTCAGACATGTTACTGTGGTTTCTAGCGAGTTTACACAAATAAAAACAAATTTGTGTAGGTTTTTGTTTCTGAAGGTTTAACAGTACGTAACTTATTAATGGACTAATTGACCTGCATGAAGTGTCTTGTTAACCAAGTTTTACTGTCTCTGCCTATGAACACAAGATGAAGAACTACAAATTTATGATTCGATATCATGTAGCTATTTTAATTGGTCATGAACGGAACAATCAATCAAAATGTAAACCAACACAAGTTGAGTTGAACACTTAGCAAAAAGTTCAGCTCCATAATGTTCTTTTCACACGCCATCGGTACAGAACGCATTCAGTCCTATTATTAACAGTATCTACAGACGCACAATGGCTTTATTGAAGCCCACGACATAATGAGCGAGATTAATAACTCAGTTCACGAGTTCAGACCCACTTGTCCCAATGGCCGTATCCGTCGTAAATGGTTCGCTTCCTCCGTCTTCGAGTCTTGCTATTACGGGCATGATTTATACCTGTCGTCGTCATTAGTTTACATGTCAGCGATTGTCGCTGGCGGATGCGCTTTATTTGCTCCGGCAACCCCGTTTCGACTTTCCATACTATGCCCCAGGAACAAAGTTCATTACACGCTAGAAATTGCCCTTGATGTAGCGCTGCACATTGCACGTTTGCTATCTGCATTTGTACAGCAACATGTTCTGACATTTGTCTGGTGCTTGCAGAAATGCCCTTTGATGCTGAGAACTAAGATTCAATTCTAGCCATTTACAATGTAATTGAGGTGAGAGTTTATTTCATACTACGCTCGATAATAACCACATGCAGTGTTTTCACGCGCTATAAATTAGGTATGTCGTATCAAATGGACCACCCGTTGTTTCTCGTGTTCTTGACCAAATCGGCTTCTTTTTATTTATTGTCCAGCGAGATCTAGTTCTATTCATAGTGCCAATAACCATGTTGGTTGATATACGAGTAATTTGTGAATGATGATTCTGGTTATTGTTGTATAATCATAATCACACTATTGTTTATTCTGTCGTTATCAAGATTACGTGTGAAGGTCGTGGACACGATAAAGTAAAACAATATGAAAATCTTTTGTTTTTTCTTTTTTTGAATCCATTGTTAATTTGCTTGGCCTTTGCGTGCTACATAAGATGATTTAAGTGCCGGCACGCCATTCCTGGGGCTCGTGGTCTGCTTTGGCCTTCCTTATCTTGAGAAAATATCGGTCTCGTGCCGGAAAACGTTGGCTGGGCGCCAACACCAGCGCTCGCATGTTTCCATTACTGCAGTACTGAACACAGCAACGCTGATCACCCTCTGTGACATTACGTGAAAATTGAAATAGTACGGTGTTTAGGAAGTCATTACCCCTAAAATATGGGTATTTCTCCTCTGATGTTTCCGATTACGGATGATTTGTGTTTCGTTATTACTCCCATTGTTGCAAACTGTTGAATGGAAACACTAAAGTTATTTTATCAGTTTGTTCCGCTGGGCTGGCGCCTTGAGACGACCTTCAGAACAATGGGCTATCGGAGGTTGATAGTGGTCCTAACGGGTAAAGGTACGTTCCTCAGAAATGGCCATGGGTTTTATCGCTTATCAGTGACTTCTCTATCGAGGACGGGATGTTATGGTTACTGGGTACAAAAACATAAAGCTCAATTGGCATTTCTGATTCTATAAACATGCCGTGCAATCTCTCTCAACGATCTTCGAAAAATTTTAAAGTATATCTGAAAAGTTCTCGAATCTTAGTAAGAGTAGGTATGTTGATCTTTGATTAGAAAGTAAAATAACGTTTTACTTGGTATCGACAATTATTTTGGTATAAAGTGTTGTCAAATTGTAAGATAGGCATGAAAGCTCATTACTTCATTCCGCAATTCTCCTCACAAGTCAATTCACGTCGTGAGCTAGCTCCCACAAACTTTCCATTGAAACAATAGGTCGTTGTAGATTTCACTCTTTTTGTCACTCCACACTGAGTGCAATTCGATGCTAATTTAAATCAGACAGCTTCCTAGATCCATGTACCATCTTAATTGTTACATCAGAGCTCCCACACTGTCATACAATTCGTGTAATTCATTTCACTATGTTTTTTCGTCTTTCGCATCCGGATTTGATGAGATCCACGTAACATGATTTATTTATTATGTCCGTATCTTCCTTGATAAGATAAAATGAGATCATAATGTGCCCTTGCCTTGATCATACCATCGCTAATATGCAGTACCAAATCTCAAACCGTTGAATTTAAGGTGTACTTCTAAAGGATCAAAAAGATCAAGGATCATGCTTGCTTCATCTCAACATTGCCCCAGACATTTGCGTTCACTGCCCAGGCACTACAGTGTCCCGTTTAGTGTAAGCAAAGATTGCCTCCTGACACTGTAAAAATCTTCTAGTAAAAGATGTACAGTTTACCGTGATCATGGCGCATGCAACTGTGCCTAAATATCGGAAAACTCAAAAATCCAAAAATCATGGTGAATATCCCGTTTATAGTGTTTACATAATAAAATTTATAAAGATGTAAAGGCCTAATATTTTTTTAAAAGGATGACCATGTCTTAATTATAATTGTTCTATTATTACCAAATCTTTGATTAACTAAGCGTTTGTTTTACGGTTGAATAGTGAGATTGGTCTCGGCTTACAGTCAGGGTTAGTTTTATTAGAAAACAGTCGATTACACAATACAATTATTAACGATGTGATTTGACTACAGATTGTTATAGTTTCACGGTTTATAGTTACGATCATCTTGTTTGTTATGTTTAGCATTATTTTAAAACATTGATATTCCAAGAAAGGTATTGTGTAAAAATACATGGTCATTATTCTAAATTCAATACCTATGTTAAACAATGATATTATAACTAAACGCTTTTGTAAGGTCTACGTATAAATTTCAAAATATAATAAAAACATGTTGTTTCTTAATATTTTCTAATTCCCTAAGATATCTCTTCCACTATATCTTCAGTAATCGTGGGACTATGAAATCGTCGTCGAGATATAAGTATGCATAAAAGATGTTTATCTTTGTATCGGTAAGCGTTACGACACCAAGTTGCAAGCACACGTGAATAGATCCACAACCAAAGCTCGTCCTTTGTTCGTCTGCCATTCATTAGTCGAATGTGGCTGGAAGGCCCCATTCTTTGAGGTCATTGACCCAACAATTGTCATGTTTCCCTGTGTCCCATGTAACGTGTTTTACGAGTTGTACTACTTTTTGGTACAGCACAATGTATGTCGCAACGCAACTGTCTTGGGAAGACGAACGCACATGTCAGCCGCTTTTTCAAAGAAAATATGAGCTTCTAATATCTTTCTATATTCTTAGAAAGGAAAATATGCTATCTTCCTTTCTATTATTTATTATTTTATCTGCTGTTGCTGCACTCGAGAGTTGATAAAAAAAACACACTTAGGAATCCAATGCGACATGTATCAAATTAATAATTCTTCGAAAAGATTTGTGATTCTTACTATCCAATCAAAGAGAAATATTGTATAACTACTAACTAGTCTTTTTTAAACTTTCGCGATCAGAACACATTAATATACACGTGTATCCGGGTATTTATCACGTAAATTACCTTATTATTTTGCCCGACGTTTTGACTGGATTATTACTACCTAAACCTACTTCATTTTCCATCCGTGTATCTGTACTAGCTACGTTTTTTTTCCGCAATGAAATAAGTCACTTTGATGTTTTAAAACACAGATTGGCCACGTAGGTACATTTTCAAAATCAATTTACTGCGTCTAATGATGAAGCAGCTTGGTGAGCGCATAACCAATCATTTTGTCAAGCTCGCCCAAGCTTGAGCAAATGATGGTGCTGTAGCGTATCTAAAATTGATGTTACTGTTATCCGATTCGCTTTTTCCATTTGTGTTTTTAGTTATTGAAATAACTTTAATATTATATACGGGAAAGCTTGATTTCGCTTTAGTCATGAAACATTATTCCCGGAGAAATACCAACCAGGGTTTTTTGCTACTTACGCCGGTAGTGGATAACGCTGACGTCTAAATAGGCCGGTTTTGTTATGAAAATAGTACCAATAGTAGTAATTTTACGACTTTTCAAATTATAATAATTTTCAACATTTTAATATGAAGTAGGTTATATTAGTTATATTGTTACTGAACAAGATATCAAAGGACGGAACATAACTGAAGTAATTGGTAGAAGTAAATGGAAAAGTAATTCGATGGATTAATTTGCGAACAACTCCAATACCCAAAAAAAAACACGCTACAGAGTATCGAAGCGGAAGATAGTAATTTATAAAACTGACATCTCGACTTTTAGTTAGATGAAAAGTCATAACTCTTTATGATGCTGTCATAATCATGATTATAATAAGTGTGTTTTCATATTTAACTAGTTGGCATGATACGTGTTATTTACACGTTAATATTATTTTAACTTATAATTTGTCTGATCGTGAGGCATTGGACCGTTAATTAATTAGTAGAACCAGATGTTGGATGTAAACATCACAATAATTGTGTAGACTTGTTTACATAACAACTGTAAATGTTCGTAGCTTATTTCCGCTGTAAATCTTTGAACTGATGACGAGCTATTGTTAGAATTACAGTTTGGGCAAGGAATGAATGAACATGCAGTCCATTCATCCAGAAATTCCTTAAATTCTTAGATTTGTTTTGCTTTTTGAATTGAAATGAAATATTTATTTATTTTTTAAATATTTATTTTCATTTTTCATTATTGTATTTTTTCGTGATGCACACACATAGGTACAATGTAAATAATAATAGATAATCATGTAACATTACGGATAGACAAGGTAAGACCAAAAAAAAACTAGATAATATTATAATAGGGAACATCCAAATGCGCTACAAACTCTTTACAAAACATTAAAATCTTATTTTAAAAATTAAAACTAAAATTATTTTAATAATTTTAAAATTCATTCGATTAACAGTAATAAATTAGTGTTAGTGGTTTTTGAAACACTGCAATAGGCCAGAATACATCTATACAATAGTTCGACTGCATCCGTCATACATACATACAATCATCTATGAGGTGTGAATCTATTTCGTTCTCCGTACAACCACAGTACACGTATAATCGACAATGCTCTACTGTATGATTAATAAACAAATGCGTGTTTAGCACTTGTTAACTAAGAATTCCGCATCTATTACAGAAAAAAAATAATTTACATATAACCACAGCTTCTTTTAAATACTAACCTAAAACACATAAAAAAACTGACAGTGATATACTGTTACGGTCCGATTGATAAATGTAATTCCATTTTTGATAAGCTGTTTATTTATAAGTATATAGATCACTAGTTCATACTTGATATCATTTGATTACAGTGGTCTTCTGATAGTAAGACATTTTGAAACAAAATGCAGTGATATCTCGAAAGGTGTGTCGAGCGCATGTGATTAAATCTCTTGGAATAATCAACAAGGATAAAATAGTGACGTCATCGTAAACTGTATGACTTGTGACTCAGTCTTTAAAGTGAGTTGTGGATGATAGTGAAGTGATCTGCTTTATTCAATTGTAATAAAGTTTAAAATTGCGCGTTATTGGGACATGAGTGAGGATGAGCACAGAGCGACGTCTCTCCCGGAGCTTCCACTCCTGTCTGAAGGGGTCCTCGACGGAGGAGGCTGCAGACGATGAGGAGACTTGCTACCACTCCCTCGGCGGCAGGCATTCATTGAGCCGGCAGCCGCAGGTGTACATTGAAGACTTGTCTAGCATCTCATTGGCAGATTTCGAGACTACGCAGGATGAAAACAATGGTATGGTACCTTAATTATATTGACCTTTATATTGTTCTTATAAATAGCATGTGGGTAATGCAATGAGTGATTATGAGCACGCTTTCATTTATTACAGTTGGACAGAGACAATTCTGTTCCGATGAATCTTCAAGAGAAGTAAAATGTTTAAGCTATCGCCATGCCTTGCTAAAGGGTTTTTCGTTTTTAGTGACAAAAATAAATATTATGAGCATTAATCATGGGACAGTTTTTTGTTTAAGCTGCTCTACGTTTAACTTTTATGCACTTGTCTGTCACTTATTCATCAAATCTAGTAAATATTGATAGCTGAAATAGCTGACTCTGTTGTCATCTCCTCTCGTTAACATAAAAGTGTTAAAATTTGTTAAAGCGTGTATTGATAAAAGACAAGTTTTATAAATAAGGTCCATAAACTTTTCCGATGTAATTTACCGAACGCCCACATGATCGTATATCTCGTTGATTTCAGTTTCATTACCGTTATTCCTACCTGCATAAATGTCAACTATGCTAATACATAATATCAGGAATAATAATTACGCTATGTTGGCTTAGCGGTACCTAGACTTCGCGAAGAAGGATGTGGGCTCGAATCCCGGCCGTGCATCGAAATATTTTTCGTTTCGGAATATATGCGCTTTACGGTGTAGGATAATAGCGGTTGCAATAGGCAATATGCGTCTGATTCAAAAGCGGGTTAAATGTATTTTATTATGAACATTGTTGCTTTAGAGGTATGTGTGTGTAATTATTTTTTAATATTAAACCATTTTCGATTAGAAAATAAATTTTAAAAATTGCAAAAAATAGTAGGACTTTCAAAATACTTGAAAAGGATGTGAAAGGATGTGACGACACGAGTTCATAAGAAAAGTCAAGGACGAGTCAGACATGACGATCCATAGATAAGTTTTTTTTTTAATTTTCACAATTCCTATACTCGAACTTATTGTTGTCACAGATTACTGTTGTACTTAGTATCAATTTGACGTCACACGTCAAAGTTCACAAATTGTTACTACAACAGTAATCTGTGACAACAATAATAATCGTGTTTCAGATGCGTGAAAATGTTGGTAAATTTCAAAAATTATTTTTGTTATAAAATTTTAGTATTTCGGCGCTGGAATTTTTATGGCGGTTATTTGACGATATAACCTATCGTATAAAATGATAAAAAAAAAATTGTGGGAGTTCCCTATTGCAACGGTCAACATAAAAGTCTATCCGAAAGAAAAGGATATGATGAGGAAACCCATATACAACTTGTCACTTTGGAATGCTTTCTTCAGCAAAATGTCTAGCTATATGACGTACCACAGACTTGCAATTTGAGTGATGAGAGAATGAGTATTTGAGAGAACTTGGGGGACACACTTGTGATCCTGACAACAATCCTCTGCAATAATTACTGTGGAAAGCACTTACAATGGTTCAGAACACAAAGTGTACTGTTGAGGCGAAACAATTAAACCATGCAGGTGCACTTCTAAGAGCGTATAATAGCATGTACATTTACAGTTTCTCATTACTGTGAGAAAATCTTGAACAAGACTTACTTGAAATTCGTATCTCCGTACCCATATTATAAATGTGAAAGTGTGTTTATTTGTTTGTTTGTCCTGCTTTCACGTCAAAACAGAGCGACGGATTGACGTGATTTTTTGTGTGGAGATAGTTGGAGGGCTGGAGAGTAACATAGGCTACTTTTAATCCGGATACCACGCGAGCGAAGCCGTGGGCAGCAGCTAGTTTATAACAATTTTATGCTGAATACGTACCATTTATAATCAAAAAATGTCTTAATTTTTTTAGATATTTTGTTGATTGAAAATGCAAAAATTTCACGAAATAAAAGAGATATATGAAGGTAGAAATTAGTGATTTGTAGGTATTCTAGATCTTTTATAGATGTGGGTTTATTCAGAGTCACGTCCAAATCATAGGATAGGATAGCACATTCTAATAATTTACACAAAAAAAAATTGTGTAAGTACTTGATTCTGTTCTGCATAATGTTGTCTGTGGGTGGGAAATATCGTTAATTGAATCCAATTGATAAATTATTAATTTGTCGTTACCGTGCGTCATGATAACATTAACTGCCAGACGCTCAGACAAACATACATGCGCATAATCGTAATAAAATTAATTGGTGATGAACTAATTGAACCTCATGTCACAACAGTGGACGCTACTCTGTTTCCGTCAACAATTTCTTGTTTAAGTTCTTGTGTGTCGCTATCGATACTACCCTAATGATTATGTATAATATAAATGTACTTATGTTACGTCAAGTTTGTAGATTAAGATAGTTAATTGATTTGGAGGCGCAACTTTGCGGATGTCCATCTTCAGATTTTTTGAAAATTCCAAAATATGGAGGAGTACTAGATATTTTGGAATTTTCAAAAAAAAATTGTAGAATAATTATTTTTGAAATAAAACTTTAAACACGCTTGACTTGGGGAGTAAGCTGGTGAATGCGTGACAAGAGAAAAGTGTGATAGAGCGAGGTGAACGGAAGGTTTACTTCAGTCGTGTGGTCTATAGCACACTCGTTTTTTTAAAGAGCACGGCTTAAAAAAACTATGAGATTTTTTTTGGGATTTCTTTTAAATCTTATCTACCGTGCCTTGGGGAGTACAGTGGTGCTAGTTTTCTTTTTTTTTTTTAACTTATTTTAGCCGCGTTAGTACAGTATGTAGGCGACGAGGAAGGTATTAAGGACATTGCGTACATCACACGTCGTTGGCGCCTAACTGTAGCCGACCGCGGACCGTTGTCGCCTACCTGTGTTACGTTATGAGATTATAGGATGCCTTTCAATCATTATGCATCGGTGAGATTGCTAATGGTTTTATTGACGAGCTCAGAGATTATTGTTTGCGGTAACACTTATGAACTATTTATTTCTATGTAGGATATTTATAATGGTAATTATCAGAAATTACGATTTCATTTGTCGGGTACCTTTTCGGATATAATCGAAACATTGTCGGTATCGTACTAAATGAACGAAATAATTTACGTGAGTTATTTTATGTGTTATTATTATTTATGAATATTATAGTTGTACATTTTGTCCAATACGTCTATAATGTTTTAAGGCAGTGGAGTTTTGTACCTAACCTTTCAAGTAATAAAAACCAAATAGAAAATCACAAATAAAATATGGCTACACAATCCAGCACTCTTTAATGGGAATTTACATATTGCAAATACTTAGTTTAGGATTGTTTTTCTCCCGTTGAATACAGATAGATAACAAATGCATAATTAATTTGTCTTTGAATTTAAAACAATTATTATAAAGTATATACAATTTTAATATTTATTATGTACCAACCTAAAAAAATGTAATGTGAAAGCATAATAATGAAACTTAGTAATAAAATATATTTAACCTTGTTATGAACCGATGGAATTTTAAAAGTTTATCACAAAAATACCTTCAAAGTTACCCTACGTGCCTACTCCTACTCAAGTTGTTTGTACTCAATGATAAGTTATATTCATCGTAGGCGATTTCCTTGAAACATGATCTTGACATTGACTTTCTGTATTTGCTCTATGAGTCATCGTAAGTAAGGTAGGTACTATTAATCTTCGTAATTTTTCAACTCACGTAATTCATGATTCGTAGATGGCGTCTACCTATTTTTTTAAAAGACGATTGATCAAAAAGCTGGAAGATAAGATGATGTGTATAGATTTAACTTTTGAAACGATCATGGTTACGAATATCAATAATTATTATCAAAGGGATAATAACCATGACTATTGAGTTGCTTCCCAATATTATGATCGTGGCGCATTCAACTGCGTCGAAATATCGGGAAGCAAGAAAACTCAATAATTGTATTGATTGCTTTGGGTGAAAGGTTATACGTTTTTTAACTTCAAATCACTACTTATTTATATTTCTTATTGGTTCAATTATAATTCTAATATAATTTAACATAAAGTCACCTCGGTAATATTGCAACACAAAAATATGGTTTACAAAAAACCAGATGTAGAGTGTAAGTTATTTATATAACAAGTTTTTCGTCTTGTTTTTCTAAGGTTGTTTAGGTATCACGTTTGAAGTTAAATCGTTTGACGCACCTGTAACACGATCTGCGCCCGCGCACATCCGCTTCCTGTATTCCCTGTTTCACCCTTACATGTTCTTGCATCCTGCTCTCTCTTACAGCATTCTTGTGTGCATTACTTTTGTCTCAGTCGCACCCTTCTACTGTTTCCGTTGTTTTTGTTCTGTTATTATCTTGTTTATGCTCGATGAAAGGTTTAAAAGTAATTAGTTAAACGGTTAGGTCGATGCGGGTGGTCATTAGTGACTATTCATTAGGTGAAACAAAGTTATTATCGGTCAAATGATTTTAGTATGACTGTACTGCACCTGAGCCTGCTTCACAGAGTTATTCGAGAAAACTTGGATTAAGATTATTTACATTTTGCTTCACTGTACAAACATATTGTTAATTTAGATATTCACAATGTTTTGATTTAACTGAGAATCTTCTGGGTATAGGAGAGAGGGTTCTCAGGTACGGCCACTCCACGAGTTTCACACTGCTTTGAAAGAGAAACACTTTATACTGCTAGAAATAGTGGATAACAGAACTTATATTTTAAATCTTCTGTTCTAATTTAGAAGTATGATCTATAAAATAAAATACGATTGCAACTTTGTTTAAAGACTAGGCTAGCCGAACCAAATGACTCGTTTCTCGTAACTTGTAGTTATAAAGGTATGCATCCGCTCTCATCGCTTGATATTGTCAATGCACAACTAATCACCTGAAGGCATCTCGTCTCAGCTTGTTTTTCCATCACTCGAACGGAAACCTACCAGTATGACTACTTACCACGTGACATGACACACTGCCTCACAGGAAAGCTGGCACACTTAACAATAATGGTAGTAGAAACTGCTCTCATTTCTCAAATTATTTGTATTTTGTCAGTGACTAGTTTCATGGTTTTAATAAAACGGATACGAATCGATGTAGTGAACTAAATATGGTAAAATGTGAAATATGGTGAGGATAGGATCGTTCATCTCTTGAAACTTCCAGATATTCGATTTTAATGTTATTATCATAATCTGCCATGGAATCTGGTACTTTGAGGTACAACATGTTATACTCATTATCCTACTAATTATACATATAAGAGAAGCATATGCCCAGCAGTGGGATCTAGTGGGCTTATTCGACTAGATTACGAAATTATCGTATGAGCCAGCGGCCATCTCTGGTGACGGAGTTTTTAGCGCCTAAAGGCCTCCGTCATGCTTTCTTAAATATAAAGCTCTACAATTTTCATGAACTAAAACAGCTTTTCCAGATCAACACAACTTTAGAAAAATGCCTGAATTCGTGGGCAGGAAGTGGGCACGTGCTAATGGTTACCTTAATCACAAAACCACGCATCGCTAAGCAAGTTTACTTTTACACAACTTTTTTCGGCATTCTCTATCTTGTTATCGTGTGACACGTAATTTTTGCTTGTTGATTTTTCTTGTGAGTGCCAGTGATGTACTACTTACGCTATCAATGGGCTTCCAAGGAAAGTAGATTTACGGAATATAAATTCAAATTAAGTGAATGGGTTTTATTTTTATTTTGGATAACATTAAAATAATCATTATGGTTATTTTAGGTAACTAATGGGAACAGTTAGAAATGGAGAAGCTCAAATTGACTTAGATGACCTTTTTGCAAAACGTCTGGAAATTTGAGATGTCCACTGTTTATTTTCTACTAGCTTCCGCCCGCGGCTTTGCTCGCGTGATACCTACCCGGATAAAATGTAGTCTATGTGTTATTCTAGGCCTTGAATACCTATTCCAATTTTCATTAAAATCCTTTCAGTAGTTTTTACGTGAAAGAGTAATAAACATAAGGATGTAAAAATTATAATATTACTAGAATTATTTATTACTAGAATTGATTCATAGTCTACGACGATATAGATCTACAACGCCCTGAGCATGGAAAAAAATGGTTTTCCATATTTTTAAACTGTTGATTCTAAGAGTAATAAATCATTTGGAACATCACTAGATAATTTTCTACATGCAAAGCAAATTGTGTCAATTAAGAATGTTAGTTTCGCTCGAGTGAGCACAATCTTTATGAGATCACTGTTGTGAGCTCATCTTTGCAATTAACATACTCTGTCTGCGGTATATTAGCTTTGATGTTCTTAATATAGTCCTTTATTGATTTATATATTCCTTGAATCATACCTAACATCGAATTTATTTCAACTGTTATTTGAAACATTACGATCCTACTAATCTATATGAATAGAAATCAATCTACCATTAAGTAAGAGATGCATGGGGTGACCGACGAGACTGTACCGTGAATCCTTCGGATGGTAACGGTCATGGACGTAGCTAATGTAGGTAGCTATAGCTTTGTTATGGGGGGGAGGGGTCCAAGGGTTCCATAATACAAAGATCTTTGTTAAGGGGGGGGGGGGGGTCCAAGGGTTCCAAAATACAAAGATTGACTAAGTTTCCTCCGAACTTAATGGGCTAAGGGGGGGTCCGGACCCCCTAAACCCCCCTTATATACGCCCATGGTACCTAACGGTCACTCCTCGCGGTCGCGCTTCACACTCCCGGATTTAAAACTTTATTTTACTAGACATATTTAATTTGAATACTTACATTGGAACTATTGTATGCTTTTGTAATTAATATTGAAAGTGTGCCATAGTTTTAATGGCTTCCACGTACAGGAAATAGCCAGCTGTTTGTATGTAGATTACCTCCACTTGCAATTTGCAAGTCGCTGATAAGACTGATAGACGAACCTCACGCTACGCTGAAATTACTTTATAATTATTTCACGGAACATTGCAAAATGACTTGTAATTTTTAATTTTATGCAATATTTTACTAACAAAAAATATTATTTTGTTTCAGGTAAGTGTTCAAAACTCCAATCTGCAAAATCGAAGGTAGCGCCATCTATGGAGCTGAGTTGTAAGTTATTAGTTCCGCTATTCGGTGCTAGAGGGTGAATATATAGTGAAAGCCAAGAGCTCTTGGTGATGCTAAACTTTTAAATTTATTTTTACTATGATCCTTCAAAAAATTCAGAAATTGGTAGTAAGTATTTACATAAATTCAAATCAAACCAAGTGTAAAAAATCAAACTAAGCGAAATAAGAGGCACTTGCTTGGGTTTTTGAATCTGAAAATTCAAGTCATTATTGTTATACGTAACTATGTTAATTAATAGGTTATACATCGGTAAATAGTACGCCGATCTATTATCTAGTGAATCAAAAATCCTCGCTTTACATTTGACATTCTAACTAAAGGTACTAGGTACTCATTATTTACGATGCTCAAAGAATGTACAATATGAAGTCCTTACCTTGATGGGAGTGAACAATACCACACAGAACCAGTTTAGTGGGTCCATGACCGCGGCGATCGGCTCTCGCATAATGCCGGCCGAGCCTTCGCAGTCGCTTGATTTATTCATGTAATGTACTAAGTACTTGTCCTCTACTCCTATAGGGTCGGGGCTGACCGACTTTTCAAACGTTTCAATTCTGGATAAGCGGCTAAGTGTGTTGTTATTTTAATTTTATATCTTTCGAAGTTGTCAGTAGGGGTTTCTTAAAGTACCTAAGTACTTACTTACCTAATTTAGACTTAACTAATTTCATTACGATTGGCCATGTTGAATCAGTGCCAATCATATTTAATCTCAGTTTTCTTTGATTGGTCTATTCCTGCTATCAGCTGACTGAACTGTCAGTGCAATGTTAGTAAATATTGTACATTGGTTTTGGCTAGACTATAGTAGTATTAGATTGATGAGTTTAACTCATTTGTAATATCATAAAGCTACACTGCAGTAATCATCAGCATGAGCAGTTGTTATAACTGCCTATGAATTTTTAATTTATACAAGATTTACTAATACTACCCTTCAGATACAAAGAAAAATAACACCACACACTGCCTAAGTCCGTCTTTTTAAAGTCTTTCAAAATCTAATTATTACTACTCTATTAGGGCTTGCAAATATTCGAAAATTTTAATATTCGAATATTCGATTTTTTTTCGGGTAATATTCGAATTATTCGAATATTATTCGAATAATAGACAAAAATCTTTGTTTTTACTAAAATCACGTCTTTTTTTATTCTTTCAACTGTTATTTGCATAAACAAAAGATTGTGTCGCCGTAACGAGACATTGGCGATTATTACACGCACAATCAACCACAAATTCTCAGTAAAATCTGTCAACACTATCTGTACTTAATATTATAAAGACGTATTTGTTTGTATGTAGGAGGTTATCTCCGAAACTACTCATCCGATTTCAAAAATGAACTTTCAGGATGAACAAAGGCTATTAAGTTATGTATGTAGGTAGGTACCTAGCGGGCAAAGCCGACCGGAAGCTAGTCTACAATAAAATGACTATGCTGATTTTGTATGAAAGGTTGGTGCCTTCTTTTTTCGCGTAGTCATCAACCAAACAAAAATCACCTGATGCTTGGAAAAATGCAATTGTCACCATTTTGCACAAAAAGGGAGACTGCTCGAAACTGAGCAATTGCAGGCCCATAAGTCTCTTATCTCAGGTGTACAAGCTATTTGCCAAGGTGGTATGCAATCAGTTCACTCGCCAGTTAGATGAGTACCAGCCCGTCGAGCAAGCCGGCTTCCGTAGTGGTTATTCCACGATCGACCACATCCACACCATGAAGTAGCTGATGGAGAAGAGTTCAGAATATAACCGGCCCCTCTGCTTAGCTTTCGCCGATTACGAGAAAGCATCCGACAGCTCTGGGCTGTGTTTAACGCTTTCTATCGCTGCCAGATTGACGCACGATACGTGGAAGTGCTGCGGGAGTTATACGGCACGGCAACCATGCAAGTTCGCCTTCACGACACTACCAACCCTATTAACATCAAGAGGGGAGTGCGGCAGGAAGACACAATATCACCCAAGCTCTTCACGGCGGCTCTTGAAGACGTTATGAAGATGCTTGCATGGGATCTTGCGGAATAAACATTCCGTACATCAGCCTTCCTATCACATCTCAAGTTTGCCGATGACCTCGTATTGTTTGCCCACAACCTGGAAGATCTCCAACTCATGATCCAACAACTTTTTGATGCCTCTTTAGCCGTTGGCCTTAACATAAATATGTCCAAGACGAAGATTATGGCGAATGCTTCTGGAACCTCGAATTTTACCGTAACGGTGAAACGAGAGACTGGAGGTAGTTGACAAGTATCTTTATCTTGGGCATATTCTATCTTTTGGTAAAGAGCATCAGAGTAAGGAGATCTCCAGAAGGATACAACTCGGCTGGGCCGCGTTCGGAAAACTGGCAGATGTGCTTCAGTCGAAGAAAGTTCCACAGTGCCTAAAAACCCGTCTCTTTAACCAATGTGTCTTCCCAACTTTGACTTGACGTGGACGCTTACTAAGGAGACTGTGTTCAAAGTATAAGCTACACAGAGAGCCATGGAGCGGGCCATGCTCGGCATTAAACTCCAAGAACGAATTCGTAACACCGAGATCCGGCGCCGGACTAAAGTCTAGGACGTCAGAGTTAGGGTTACGAATCTTAAATGGAATTGGGCTGGACACTCGGTTAGGCGAGGTGATGGTAGGTGGCAATAGCGACAAAACACTCAAAAGAGTCTTGGGTAACCAATTTTTATAAAAAGGTAAACTGCTTCATTAGATTTTAAAATAACAATTCTCCTGGCCAGGAATCAAACATGTAGATTAAAAAAAACTTTTTATGTAGATTTGCATTTTCCTGACAAAGCACCTCCACTGGGTTGCCGGCAAATACGCGAAAGCACTACGCAATCACGCGCGGCACTCTCTAGTGTTTCCGAATCCTATAAAAGTGGCATTTTATGCACATCAGAGTTCTGAGTTTGGTGTTATTAATTTTAATCGAATATCGAATATTCGACTTCAATATTCGAATATTCGAACGAATTTAATATTCGAATTATTCGAATATTCGAATATTCGAATGCAAGCCCTATACTCTATACAAGCCACAGACTAACAAACAGTTAAAATGCCTGTACGAAGCAAAAACTGGATAAGGAGGAAGCAGATACGCCAACATTTCTAGACCTCTGTGCTCGATGATAAAATACAGAAAAGAAACTCACAATAGGGTCAACCTTTTTTGGTTAGCGATGATTCATTGTGTAGTTACTGGTCTGAATATTTGGTAATTATTATCATACGTTAAATTGATGACCTTTTTAGGGTTCCGTACCTTAAAAGGTAAAAAAGGAACCCTTATAAGATCACTTTCTTGTCCGTCTGTCTGTCTGTCTGTCTGTCTGTCTGTCTGTCTGTCTGTCTGTCTGTCTGTCCGTCTGTCCGTGTGTCACCATCGATTATCTCAGGAACGGGTAGAGCTAGCAAGTTGAAATGTATACCATATACTAAGGTCTATAGTCCCTATTGTGACTATAAAAATCAAGGTCCTGAGTCAACACTATAAAAAGATATAGGCAAATTTAGGTTTTCGTAAAAACTTGTGAGTACCAAAACTTACCTTAATTTTCAACTTTTTTTATTTTTCGGAATTTTTCCTTTACTTGTGCTGGAAGACCTTGCTTGTAACCAAAATTGACAATTCTAGGTCAACCGGAAGTACCCTAGAGGTTTTGGGTCGAAAACCTAAATGGTAGTTCCCGTTGACCTAGAATAACGAAATTTGGCAAAAAGCAAGGTCTTACAGCACAAATAAAGGAAAAATTCCAAAAAGTTAAAAAAGTTGAAAATTAAAGGGTGTTCCCATACATACATAGTTGACGCCAATTAAAATTGTCCTCCGAGTTGTATGGGCGCTCATACAATTAACCGGACTAGCTTAATTGGCACCATGGCTAGGTACGGAACCCTCGGCGTACGAGTTCGACTCGCACTTGACCGGTTTTTTTTTTTATAAAACTTACTTCGCATCCAAAGTATTTTTATAACGTACAAAAACTATCGTCTAAAATAAAAAGAAAGAAATTTCGAGGCAATCTTTGCCTACAGTTATCGGCACGATAGTGTCCCGTTAAGTGTAGGCAAAGATTAATGTCAATGTTTAAATATAAAATTTACTTAAAAAATTTAATTACAAAAATTGTCAAACAACAAGAGCGAAGCGCGTTGAAGTCTTTTGTATCGATGGACATATTTTTCAATAAACGGAACACAATAAGTGATTAATATGAAATAAAGAGGTCAAATGGCGTCACGATATTAATTATCATAATCAGTTCAACCTTCCGTCGATCACGTTCCTAAACTACTTTTACTGTAAGTAGTGTGCTGGTACCGTTTAATGGATTGCATGTCTCTATGTTGGTTGCAATTATGGTAAAGGGATTTGTAGGGTAGACTAGTTAGTGTTTCTACATAGGTTATGTCTTTTGACCAAATAAAGTACTTTCTTTTAAGTATATGTATAAGTTAAGTATTCTATCGGGTACTTACAAAAAACCATTTTCAAAATTATATTGGTATTCAAATGACATTTATATTTATAGGATATAAGTAGGTACTAAACAGTTTTATATATCCTATAGGTACTTATAAACAATTTAATTTTCTAGAATACTATTATTCAGATGAAATGCAATACGAGAGAGCTGATTCGGAAACAATTTTAAACATTTAAATGAATGGGACTTGAAGCTTCAGCGCAATCCACTGAATAATGTAATAATGGATAAACAAAGCGTATTTGAATAGAGGAGAGCTGGCATAATCGAGCTAATATAATGTACAGTAGCGCAAGGAATTTCTATACTACGTACCCGGAACGCTGACTGAGACAGAAAACAAGGTCCGCTTGAAATCAAACTTGGGCGGTGTGTCTCTTTCTTTTTGCAACTGTGTGAAAGAGACAAAGCACCCAAGAAAGCCTCTCAACAAGACCAACAATCCTTATAACCAAGATTAAATGATAATAGATCGTTGTCCAGTCGCGATAAGGTTCAAAATCCTTTGTACATTAAATGTCAGTTCGCACTCCAGTTGCGTAGTATAGAATCTTCTTGCAGTAGCGTCGCAGACGAAGACAACCGAAGCGCGGCGGAGATGGCCGAAGGTTTCCAACATGGCGGCGCGCGCTCGGCTTGTCAACAAAGTTAAGTTTCAAGTCTGGCACAACCGCTGAGCCGGCTGCGCGCTTTTACTTATCAGAAGTTACACTCGCTCGCTGCGAATATTCAAGTGCTTTTTGTGTGTGAAACATTGTTTTGTGAAAGGACTACGCTCTGGATTCCGAGCAGAAATTTTTCTATGCGGTCAAAAGTGTTTTCGGTGGTAAAATTAAAAAGTTTATGGTTTGTACAAAACCGTTTATTGGAATGTTGGAGTGTTATTGCTGCTTTTAATGAGATTTCTTTGATAACTATTTTATAGCATATGCGTAGGTTTCAGATAAAGATAGGTTAATTAATTATCATTAACGTAGTCTTATCTCTAACGTAGGTTATATAGGTACTCGAAAAAATTAATATAGCGGAAACAGAACTTAAAAGATGAGTTTACCTGAAATCATTCATAAATTTACTATTATTTGGTAATTTCATTATCAAAGGATAGTTTCTTGGGACATATTCTTAATCAGTATACTTATAGGTATTTATAATATGTACTCTATCTAGTGCGGATTTAATTAAAACTTCGTATGAGGTTAAATTAAATTTTTCCTTGCTTAAAAGGCGATGGTTTCAATTTATACTGCACATAATCAATTTATGAATATTATGCTTATGACGACGTTTGAAATATTGATGGCGTACCTATTCATTGAATATCTTATATTTCACGATTTCCCTAATGGTTACGTTCCCGGTACTATGGTAACTTTCTCCCAAACATGAGTGGTTGAACAAATGCACCGGTCCTATTCGTAGGTGTCTATTTACTCATTTACATACTTGTAAGTCCACCTATGCTATGCTACCCTTGTTATGGGTTTGTTAGGCAGACAACATGGCAGACTTTCAGATACTTAGCTAAACTGATAAGCCGCCTATAATGTTTGGCAAGCCTAGGCCAACGCGAGCGAAGGCCAACGTGTAGACAGCATATTTGCCATCGCTCGGTATAGCTCGCCTAGCTGACCGAGTGAATACAAGCGTATGGTTTGCATTGGTTTGCATAGACTTGCCAAACATCTAGACGGTAACACATGCCTTGCATTAGTTTGCCTTCGCTCGCGACACAAGCATTTGGATAAAAATTCTGTCTGTTAATGATTAATTTAGCTCACTAATTATGCAAATAACTTGATGAATGAATACTCGTTCATCAAGTTTTGCAGGCTGCATTTCATGCCCTTTTCGTTTGCCTAAAATCTCAATGAATCAAATCAGTCTTTCCCTTTCGCTGCTTTTTTCTATATTTTTGGCTGACAAAAATTTACATTACCAAAAAAGATATATCAAAAGTGCAATGCCAAAGCACACAATTTAGTAAGCTTGTTTTGAATTCTGGGGAGCTTTATTTGTTCTGCTCGAAAAGCTCGCACGTGCTTCTACAAAAACTGACCCCTGTTTTGTGCAGTGTCGCGGAAACACAATGGCCTATATTTCTTGAAACGACCATTCGTCTAAAACAATACTTTACTATTGCCCGATCGACGTGACTTGCATGGATTATCGAATCAAAGGTTTGGTGCAAAAACATTAAAATTGTCATATTTGAAACATTTACAGTCAACATTTATTATAATATTACAAAGAATGAGAACGTTTGTTTCAAATCTAAACTTACTCAATAGTGTGTTTAAGAGAATGTAAGAATTCACAGTTGTTTCTTATTGCATTTGAGCGGTACTTAATATGCATACGTTAAAGCAAAATTACTACTCTAAACTTTCTTTGAGGCCTCATTTTCAAAGGCCGTACTAACATTAACTTTCTCGGGCACTTTCGATCTGCTATATCACCTAAAATGGATAAATCTATAATTGGTACATTGCCAATACGTTTTTAAATTTTCCAGCTCTGAATATCGTTCGTATGAGACAATGCTTTGCCAACTAGACCTTTATAAATATTTTACAATAACAACTAAATTATGGGCAATCTATTCCCACAACTTTAGATCAAAACATTCTCATAATATGAATGTAGATACTGGTGAATTGCTTCATCCTATTATGTTGTAAAAAATGTAATGTGTAGAAATAATTGAACACAACGATCCCACAAACCAGCATCGCATTTGTATCTATTATACAAACATATGAAAAGTATTAAATAAATTATATGAGCAAGACACGAAATAGAGGTAAAAATATTTTCTTACATCTCACGATAGCTCAATAAATAAATGCGGCATTACCTTTTCCAATAAAATTTACTAGCTTTACCTGGCATCAGTTTTTTATTTAAATTTCAGTAAGTAACTTTTATCTTTTTTACGTGATATTTTTTGAAATACGAAATAATTTTACGCTATACCACAGCTACACTAGGTTACAACAAACCTAGTGTAGGTTACAACAAAGTTAACTAAGCAAATCAAGTTACCATAATCATTCCTGTAAAATTAATAACTCACCCCGAACGCAGTCAAAACGATTTATATCAAAGGTCCTAGCGGTAAATATTTCTAGTATTCAAGTCTAACAGTCGGGATGCCTCTCAAATTCCCGGCTCCGTACCATAAAGTAGGTATCAAACAGGAATGTGTGGGCGCTCCGACCCTCGGAACGTAATGTATGTTTAAACAGCTATTAGGACGAAATATGTTACGAAATGTGACACTTTTCAAACCTTTTGGGGTTGGATACCGAAAATGATACCTTATGCGCATCAAATATTTAAATGTGTTTATTTCTGTCGTAAAGTACTCGTACAATAAAGTACCTGTTTGCGGTTTGTTGATCTGAAAATATTATTTTGATATTTTAAACTTAATTTTCAATTGTGAAAATTGCAAGAGTTGACATTCGCTGAATCTCCATACGTAACTTTAAATCCGATCCAAGGTTTTCACTTAAATTCTATTTGCGAGGAATTGATAGACTGTAAATCCTTTCTGCATAAGGACCTAAACATAAATTCTGCAGACACTTAATAAATCCGCATTGCAAGAGCGGACTAGTAGTCTGCGGATGCTAAGCTTCTTCAGCTTCTAAAGCTTTTCAGATGAAACAGTTTAACAGAGCTTTTATATTGAACTGACTGTGCAATATAAGATAAACCGGCAACCAGAAACATCTATCATACATAACTTTATCGACTGCCCGGTTAGAGCTTATTCGTTTTTAGTATTGAATCAAATACTGCATGAATAAATCTCTATAAAAAAACGTATGTAGGATGTCGTATGACTGAAATGCATGTAGGCGTATTGTAATCCTGTTTACCTATGCACCCACGTTGGACTTTCTAAACCGAATGCACGGTGCGTCGGCAAACTGTTATTTAAAAATAAAAAATAATGCGTTCATGTGAGTCACTACAAGTCCCTGGGTCTGGGTCACATTCCTCGCTTGCCGCTGCGAGCGCCAAACCGGACTCACTATACACTTGCTCGTCTTATTTTATTCTTAAGCATGTACCGATTATGCAATATTTTCTTCGGAGATTATATAACGTGAATTGCTTTTAAAGTTCAAATTTCGAACGTCCTAAAACTTGTATTGTTTCGTGCCAGTGCGTGGTAGGTTCGTTCCTGTTCATTCCCGCTTGCGGGAAAGGTTTTTTTGTCCGCCATCTGTCGGCTCGCAGGTGTCGCTTTACATACTAAGCAGGTGATTTGAATTCGCTCTTCTCACTTTCAAAGTACTGTGGAACTTTTCAGTTTATGAGCGCCTCTGTGAAGTTTTGCTGATAATGTCCTCGTTTCCGTTCCCACCGTTATCGTCATTTATTAAATGTATTTTATTTAAATACGAGTTTACTAATTGCAATACAAGCGTGATTTGAATATTTTACTCGTTTCGAGTACTAAAATTTTGTTGTTACATACTGTTTGCTTATCTTTATAATGTAAAAACGTTTTTTATAATGCACTATATAAAGTAAAAGCTTTGAATACTTAGGCTTAGGATCAATAGCAATTTGTTTTGTATCAAACATAAATTATTTAGCAAAGAAAGTGCAAATAAAGTGTTCATTGTTTCTAATTCCGCATCATGTGGGATAAATGGAGCTTTGAACAAAATGTCACTATCGTCACACAATAAAGGAACTTCAATTTGTATGTAAATAGTTCCGTTATCGAGATTGCATTTTCTTTGTTTGGCCATATTTAATTTTATTCATGAACCATCAATAAAAAATACAGCTCTGAAAGTGCATAGTAAAACTTAAATTACCTACTCATGAGTTTTTAAATCGTAAAACTCATGGGAGTAAATTACTAGTGTAGTCAAATTATTCTTTCAACATCGAATGATTTTTAAATTACCAGCCTTTTTAAATCTCAAGGTAAATCTGCCATGTTCATGTTTCAATTAGATGAACACCTGCCTTCGAGCACATTTCAATTGGCCGACCAAACCTTTCCTTTGCCGTATGTTTCCGGGCGAAGACAGGTGCTGTGACAAAATACATTTACATTAAATGAATCTAATTATAAGGGAGTAGAGTTTAAAATGGAAAGGCAAGATTTAGTATTTTGAGTCCATGACCGATGACCAATGGGAAGGCTGGATACGGCAATGACAACATTTGACAGGAAATGGGGTTATCTCAATGACAGAATTGCCGTACGCTTCCTCTCAATGTTTATAACTTTAATTAAATATCAATTGTAATTATTTATTGCTCGTAATTTGTTCGTTATGATCTTAGTTCGTTAGCCTTTTAGTGGTTGGATACTGATACATATAATTTATAATATGTTCGTGCTATTTTTGGTATGTAAGGTTACGAAACAGGTTGAGTGTTAATTCAAGTTTCCTATAAAAAAGCCGTGTCTGTTTAAACAGGAACTCTATTTTTTGTAGAACATTTAGGTAGGTATCATCGATTATAAATATGTAGTTTTGACATTTAAACATCATCATCATCTCCGTGCATTTATCCCACTAAGACTAGTGTGGTCGGCACAACATGTTTCTTTACACCATTTTCCTCTATCACTCTATTTTTATATTTAAACAAAGAAACATTATTGTTTTTATATTCAAAGTTACTATAATGCATTCAAAAATTTACATAAATATGCACTAAAATAGTATAAACTCACTATTTCAACTTAGAATTCAAATATTACACTTAAACCCGCATGTCTTTGCGTGATTATCTTCTATTTTGCATAGAAGTCAAACACGATTTTATGTAACCAATTTTGTGTTTTATTTACAAACATTCATATTATGTGTGAACTCAAAATAAATTGGCTTATGTTATGATTGTATTTTCACTTTTAAATGGATAGCTTGTGTGGCAGTGGAACTCAACGTGTTAAGTTAGTCGTACTCTAATATTAGTAGGCATTTTTAGTTACCTACGCTTTTTACATTGCTGACAGACACGGATTGGCAGGCAAATCCGTGTCTGTTTTCACCATACACCAGCAGTTTTGCCTGCCAGGCAAATCTGTCAGGCAGATCCGACGGGCATATCCGTACGTGTATGCTTAGCTATAGTCAAACCTTCAGTGCGGTTCAGACCTTCTCGGAATGTATTTCGAGTTCGGAAAGTGACGTTTCTTCACTGAAAAAACGTCGACTTTCCAAAGAAAATCGTTAAATCGGATGCATCTTCGGAAGTCTGAATCTCACTGCTGGTCGTGACCTTGCAAGTGAACGTATGTTCTACTGTAATAACTTTGATATTGTTATAGTAACCGAGACATACTCCAGTCTATCACGAATCGAAGTGTTCGTACCAAAACCGTATTTATTTCTGTAAAATACCTAAAATATTAAACGTCTTATCTAAACAGACTGTAAATCCAGATCGGTGCCTGCTAAAGAAGGACCTCCTGCAATCAGAATAAACAAAGCGCATTTATTTATGAAAGCCTCACCATAAGTTATTCTGCAGGCAATAAACGTATCTCTTAAACTGCGTAAAGGCTAGACCCGGAATAGCGTTCAGCAAAGTTTTACCACCTAAATATTGGATATTATTTTTTTCAGTCCTTACCCCTTGTTAGTTTACCTGGGTGAACCACGGGCACATTTATTTACCCGTGATACACCTAGGTGGACTAATGCATGGGCGTAGCTATAGCTTTGTTATGGGGGGGGGGGGGGGTCCAAGGGTTCCAAAATACAAATATTGACTAGCTTTCCCCCGAACTTAATGGACTAAGGGGGGGACCGCCGGACCCCCTAACCCCCCCCCCCCCCCTTATATACGCCCATGGACTAAGGTGAATCACGGGCAAACTTATTTGCCCGTGATTCACCTAGTTAGACAGACAAGTTAGATCACGCACGGGAAAGGACGATTTTTTTAAGACAATGATGACATTGGAAAAGGAAACTTTTTGATTTCATCTTGCAAGGTCTTGATTTCAAAGAACTCAAGAACTAAACAATTGTATCTACCAAGCAACCCGTTGTATCTGTTGTCGTGGTCACCGCTCACGATGTCTCTATAAAAGGTTCAACTCTATTACTAAAATAATCGTGAGCAACCAGTATCTGTAATTTTTGCTCTATCATGTCTATGATAATGTTGGTATTGTGATCGCTAATAGCCAAAACGCCTCAGGAGGTCCACCTTGGAGTCACTGAAAGTATGCACGAAGTCAATGTCAGAAGGCATTCATAAATATCACTTAAACCATCTCTATACACTTATATAGGCGGACCACTATTCGATGCAAATTTATACGATAGGTTTTCATATCTCTGGTTTCCTACACTTCGCATATGCAACCGCATAATATACATCAGACTAAGTCACTGATCTAAAGCTTCGCAGTAAGAAATTAAGTTTTTATCTAAAAACCACTTCTTTACTTCCTCAACCAAGTTGCCTCAATGCATTTCTTTGTTCAAACACCGTCTAGCGTAGCATTTCGAATGTGTATTGCACAAGCCGCCTACGCCGAAAATACCTAAACATGTCTGCTCGATTGCATCACCGTGCATATTGTTACCGTTTGTCACCTTTGAACTTCAAGCTTATTTGAAGGGCTTTTTCTTGTGCTTTAAAGATATATTGCGCAATGTTTTGAATTTTATTAACTATGATATTCGTTCTTTTGCCACTTAAAATGTAGAAGAAAAATATGCTTGCAATACCTCGTACAACATTATGTCCTTAGGTTTGATAAAAACTATCAACATAAGTAAAGTTTTTACGCCAAATGAGGTTTCATTAATTTTATGCACATAAAATGAGATTTTCCCAAAAGAGCTTGTGCTCCTAAAATGCACTACAAGTGTTCTTGCCCTCATTTTTTTGTCTTTAGCTGCTACTCTGCCGTAACTAAGGGCTTTCATCTTGACCCGCACGCCCTACATCCCGGGGCATGACACCGCATGCTCTTAATATTTGTCTAGTGAACTGTGCAACTCTCTTAATATTTGTCTAGCGAGTGGAAGAACACTATTTTAACTACTTCATTCACTTCATTTAACTTAAACGGTTTTTAGCCATGGTTATGGCCCAAACCTCGCCACAATATTTTCACCACGAGCTCGCTTACTTCGTTTTCCTATACGTTCCTTCCAAGACGCCTGCTATTTAGACTCAGACTATCGATTTTTCCTTTGTTATTCAGCAGCGGGAAGCAAGGATTGTACTTTAAGATCCGTCTGGAGGAAGTCATTCGTTTCGGTATGGTTTTATTCTATATTTTTTTAAAGGAAGTCGAGTAATGGTCTAATTAATCGAATCGAATGTTCATAGAATTCTTGTCACTCCTAAAATTCGTTCGTTTTTTGATTTTAGTTTTTTATAAGTAAAAGTTATTTCAAAAATAATAACTTTATAACAATACCAGCACGTGCATGCAATCTGTACACTGTACTATCGAGCACGACACGTGTACCTCCAGTTATGGCTCAACCCGAACGTCCAGTGAGCTAACGGGACTTGACCTGTGGTTTTTGCCGCGCGGTTCTGATAGCTTGTACAGCGTGTTAGAAACCGTAAATCATGGGCTCGTATTGGAAGGTGAACTAATCTCCAGTCTGTTATATGATCTGCGTAGTATACTACAGGTCAGAGGATCGTGTTTTTGCACAAGGGCCGTTAATAAACGGTGGTAGGTACATTCAAGTTTTACTATATCGTACTACAATGCACTCGTTTCTGGTTGACACTGATACTTTGGCCCAGATTCAGAGGCGAGAGCTACTCGTTTAATGTTTGCACGGTGTAAACGTTTTTGGGTTGGCGACTCTTTCTATCGTTACATAAACGGAATGCTTGTTTTTTTTTTCTCAACCTGTTTCGTCTCACTTCTGGGCAAAGGTCTCCACCAAATTCTTCCAACTCTATCCTATGAATGCCTGTTTGAAAAAGCATAGTCGTATTTGTATTGACATAATTTCAAATCTTTGAAATTGATTATGTTTAAGATGCCAAAGATTGCTGACTTTATCCTAGCGAGATCATTATTTCCGTCCGTACTATGAAGTATCTAAGTAGGTATTGTATAAAATTCGTAATTCCATCGAGTATATGTATATTATTAAGTAATCATTATTTCTCCGTGTCTACAGAGAATTTCAGAAATTACGGCTTATCTTTTCTCGGCGGTCTAACACGAGTTCGGGGTCGGACATATTGACAACTTCGATCAGCTTTGATCCCTTCCTTCGACGTTTAATTAATGGCTTTCAGAGCTCCTTCTGACAAGTTTGTGCTCGTTAGAACATTACTTGTGATTGTATAATTAATAGATGTTAAGAGGGCTATTTCTAAATCATTTTGTATTTCGCTAAATATTTTGTCCAACAAACATTACGTTTTCCTCAAATAGGTGTTAAGGTACTCCACATTTGATAAATTACAATAACAAACCTTTTTATAGTTCGTTGTTGAGGAAATTTCAGGAACTAATAACAATTCGCAGCCAATTAAGACTATCTTGTGGCATGATGAGACGTGAATCACTGGTATTCGATCCGGTATGGGATCGAAACATCTTTTTGTAGGTGCAGAGAAGGAGTCATCAGTTTTTATGATGTTGGTCTCCATGTAGCGCCTGCATACGAGCCTATACCTATAGCTTGTATATATCCGGTCGACAAACCTGTATCTATTGCTTGCAGACTAGGGACTTGTTTCCACTGCCCAGATTTAAGATGATGGAACAAATGGTACTTAATATTTTTATAGTGGGTTTTTATTTGTCTTTCATCATTTTATTGCCTTAATGGTTATTTGGTTCATTGATCAATAATTTCACTTCTACTGTTCTTATTTCGTTTGCCATCACTTGCTTCACCTTTTCGTTATTATGTTTAATCAATTATAATTATATACATGGACCTATACCAACATCAAAATATTTAACAACTGAAATTATTTTTGTGACATTATAATGGAATATCAGTTGTAAAGTCAGTAAATGTAAAGTCAGTTCAGTGGAAGTTAAAGAAGAATTAAGTATAGAAAAGAAGGATAGCGTAAACATAGAAGTCCAAATCCAAATTAAATGAAGCAGATATAAATAATGATACTAATGATAAAAAAAAAACAATATATACGATAAAGTTAATTCAGACAAACAAACAGTGGACACAGTCATCCATCTCCCTCAAAGCCGGCCCATGGATGCATTAGAACATCCGTACTTGTCGTCTCGTGGCGCCTCATGCTTTCTCTCGAGCCCTTTACCGCTCGTCGATTTATGCTTCGACGATTTCTTAAGAAGCTTGTTAGCTGACTTGTCGGCGGAATTCTGTAATTTACTTTTTCCTGTACTTTTCAAGAAAATAGAAAAGATTGCTTTTGTACATTCCTCCCTTGAGCAAACTGAATTCACTATAACTGTTTTATGCATAAAACTTAGAGCGCTGACTAAGCTCACTAGAGCGTTGTTTAGAAAACATAAGAGCGCTCTAACGAGCCTGGTCGGCACTAAGTTTATAGGCATAAGACCGTAATACTATATTGATATACTTAAATCGGTTTGCAATATATTAAAGTCAACTATAGGTTTTTGCTAACACAATCACTTTGCGCCATTAATATTGCAAAAGGTTTATCATCAGACGCTTTCTTTGGACTAAACTTAGACTGTCAATCTAACAGCACCATAATTATGGACCAAAAGCTTCGCAACTGCAATATCGTATTAGCCCACATTCACAAATGAGATGAGGTAGGAAGTATGAAGTCTATAATTTTACTGTATTCTAAAACCGTCATTATGGAAACCGCTTGCTTTAGATGCTACAACTACAAACGCATACTATTGGGTAGAAGAATAAAATAATAAAGAGCTCAGCTCTTGTCGGTGCAATAATGAAATTTCCTCCTTATATTTCTTTCTAATGCGATCTCTTTTACTTTTTTATACGACATGACAGCGACCTTAAATTTTTGGTCTTCTCTTCCTCATCTTCCTTCTACTTGTCCTTCTATGATGTTTTTTTAAAGCTGCCATGCCATATAAGTTGTCTAATCATTCTTCCTCTTCTGTTTTGAATGGAATCGAAAACATTTTCTCTTCAACTATTTTCAGCATTTCCTCGTTAGTAACCTGCTCCGTCCAGCTCATCTTTTCCATCCTCCTCCAGCACAACACTTCAAACATCTCTATCATCTCTTATAAAATAGTATTTTATAACGTTTAAGTCTTAAAGATGAGTATCATAAGTACACGATGATTAAGTAGGAAAAAGCTTTTAGACACCATTTTTTTATGAACTACAAGTTATTATGATGTGTTAATTACTAAAATAATAGATAAAGATAAAGCATGTTCAAGGCTAATTCAACCAAATTACCCCAATGTACAGCAATTTATATTAAAATTTCATTGTGAAACAAACTGCTTTGTGGTTTCATGGTATTCATTGCACGCTCGGAAATACTTGCGAAAGCCCAAAGGATATTTTCGCAACTGTTTTACTTGTTTTCTCGTACTTCAACTTGCTAGCTTTCTTTGTGTGAAGAAAATTCTTTTGAAACCAAATTAGTTTTTTTGTACGTTTTCTCTATTCTTTTTTTTATAGGATTTCTCGGGAAGTTTGAAAAGAAAGTGATGAAAAATAATTATGGACTACAAATACGAGTATGAATTTCTTTTTTTTCTCTACATGTTTGTTTAGGTTGACTGTCCGAGAGGCGCATTTAGTTTTTTGTATTATTTGCTCAATGTCGGTATGTCATAATAAGCGGTCGCCGGTCCCCATAATTTATTTCTTCCGTCCAAGAATCCCTTTCGTGTTCCGGCTCGAGGGATCGTTTAAGGTCCGTTTTGGCTCTCGGTGATTCACAGAATGAATTTGATGAGATAACATACCGGTTTCGAAGCTACGCTACTCGGAAGCGTGGCGCGTTTTCGGGTTGTGAATCGTACACACAGAAATTAGTCATAGCTTTCGATCGCCCCTGATGTTTGGCAATATTTGTAGTTATACTTACTCTTTCTCGATCACTAAGTTTGGAGTTATTATGTAAAGGAAATAAATCAATCTTGTTTGGTGGTTGTTAATATCTATAGTTTCCTTTGAAATTTAATTCATAATCCCTTCAGGATTAGTTAGACTGCCTTAGATTTTAGAGCATATTTAAAAAGTAGACATCCCTATGTTATTTTATTCCTTGTTTAAATCCAGTCAGAAGTTGAAAAGTTATTCTGAGCGAAACAGTTACGAATTTCAAGAATCCACCAAGAAATTTCATTCCGTTGCAAAAACAAAACAAAAAATAGTTAATTTCTTGTTCGCGGGAGGATCGCGTGAGAAAAATATCCTGCGCTGTATTTAGCCGTTTTATTTTTGTCTTCATATTTCGCACACTCGACTTGCTTGAACGTGATGATAATGCGCTCTGCATTACAGTTGTTTTGTTTGTTATTGTGATTCTAGAGCGTCTTAATGCATTCTGCAAACTTTGATAATGTTGATGTAAGCACAATCTGGTTTTGTATTACGAAATACTTATCTTTAGCCTTAGGTATGCTGTCTAGATTGCATTCACGTGAAACGAGGGCGGGACTGTCACTTCCGTGATAAAAAGAAGCATGCATCGTTCTAAGCCTTGTTCAAATGGGTTCAACTGTTATTAATTTATTAACACACAAATATGTTTTAAAAAAATTACCCTTATAAATTAATGTCTATAAGCAATCATAATATTTCTCGTACGTACTGAAAAATTTCATTTTTTTTCTGTGACAGTTTAAAGTTCAAATACTCAAGAGTTACATTGACAGACAACTCGGACCTGCATCGCGTCGCCTTGAATCATGATTGCGCACGCGTTAGTCACGCCACCTTCCCCGCACAAGAAATAATAGCCCCTAGTCTGGTCTGTTGCTAAACATTTGTTTTTATTTCAAGTATCAACAGATCTAAGATGTTGCTACAGTACGCACAATGAATGTACACTGTACATTAACACGCTCGATGTACAGTACGCGTACGTAATGATCTAGGCATTCATGAAGTTAGCCGTTTCACTGCGCAGTAGAAAAATTAGCATGAAAAAGCTACACTGAGCATCGAAACGGCTAACTTCACGAATGCCTAGGTCCATTGTGCGTACTGGACATCGAGCGTATCAAATGTACCACTAAACCAAGAAGTTAAAAAATGTACTTTTTACTTTCAAAAGTGACCAAGAGTAAGAGTAAAAAAATATAAGTAAGTACTACAGTAAGTACTTTATAAAGTAAAATGTATATTTTTTACTTCTTGGGTTAGTTGTACATTTGACACGCTCAATGTACAGTACGCACAATGGATCTAAGCCTTTGTGTTTGAATTTGTTGACAGAATTATAATTCTGTCAACAAATTCAAACACAAAGAAACATAATGTTAATGTCACAGCCAGTTGTATGTTAATGAAAAAACTGTTTATGAGACTTGAGGCTTTGAAAGATTTTATAAATAATTAATAACCATTTGAAATTAATATACAAATTACTACTTTATGTACAATTTCTATAAGTTACTTTTTACTTTAGTTCGGGTATTGATTCTAAAATAAAAAGAAAACAAAAAAGTACTTAAGTAAGTAAATATTTTGATTTTCCATAAATGTGTAGGTATACTTTCTGAGAGACTGTATAATTTCATAAACTCCTATATGCAATGTAGAGGTGCGAAGATAATGAAAAGCTTCCCCTCAAATCTGCCAACCTAACAAGCTCAAATGAAACCAATCTTCGCCCGTACCTACTTATTATATCCCACTTTGTTGGAAAGGGGAGTCAAATTAGATGACATTCTCTCACATTCACATAATATGACTTCGCGTATACAGATATAGTGACTTCTCCTAAGAGCATCCAATTCGTTCCGCAAGCTTTGGCCCTGGCAAACTTGATTATGAGTTTAGATCTGCCTGGCATGTATTCATCCTTCATTATTACAAATAAAAAATAATCTTGTCTGTACTTCAATCACGCTATAATAATATGGCTGAAAATAAGAATAAGAACAGCTGATTTGAACGAAAGTCTGAATAGTTTAACACGAAACTTTTAATCCGGTTTTCTCTGTAAAATATTTCTGAAAAAAATCTTAGATGGATATTTTTTGTTTGTTAGGCAAACATTTACAACTAAACTTTGTAAGTTTTGCATCCTAGTACATATTAAATATAATACATATTAATCTAGTACATATTAATGCTCCTAGGTTTTGTATTACTTGAGATTATAGAAGAAACCGCGGGCTACTGCAAATAAATTCTTATTACTTTGCTTTGTAATCTGGTTCAGTCTTTGTATGATGACATCCGGTGCGTTATTTTACTCCTTTGAACCGCTCGGTACGTTCTGCTAGCTTGGTACATTATAATGGTGCTTTTTTATTTTTCTTTTCTTGTCTTTGCATAAAGAAACAAGACAATGCTCATTTAAATAGAGTAAGTTTTTACAAAGTATGTGATTAGCCTTTTTCGTACAACAATATGCAAATCTTGGTACCTAGCGAGAGTAAAAAAGCACTTTCTTATTTAGTCTACCATAGTCGTTTATAGCTATCGCTTTTTTTGGTCGTGCTAGTTACTTAAGTAAGTGCCGCACCTCATTAACGATAGTACAAGATACACAAGTACAAAAAAGTAAATGATGATAAATCTCTACAAAATGGACAAAATCGGTGTTTAACTAAGTAGTTCAATCTATTTACTTACCATTAAAAATTAATACTGAATTGGTATGTGTTATTCACGTACTCAATTTGTGCTACAAAAAATACTTATACTTGAAATTCAAAATGACACTTCTTGCCACGTAAATTTAGATAAGACTAATGCCCGGGATACACGAGGCTAGTTTTTCAAGCTAGGATAGCAAGCTAGTTTTTTACTAAACTATCCTGGCTTACTAACCTGGCTTGGAACATGCTAGTTCTGTTTACATGAGGCTAGTTTATTTTAAGCTAGTATTATTGCAGTGACTGAAGTGACCACACGTCCAAAATGAACTGCATGCGAAAAAAAAAACACTATTCTATTGAAAAAGTTACTTTGAACACTGTGCCAATTTCCACTAGAAACTAGCAGATGAATTACAAAACCGGGTATGGACAAGACCATGAATTTTAAGAAGAGATGAACGTGGATCTCTGCTTTACTTTATTTTATTCATACTGCTTTGGAAGAATTTCGCAATGAAGATTTACGCGAATATCAGAGTATTTTGCGAATGACAAAATGCGTGGTTACTGTTTACTAGCCAACCCAAAACTAGCTTCGCCGGCCACATGAAGCTAGTACACAAGCCAGGATAGTAAAAACTATCCTGGCTTGTAAACTAGCTTACTAGCTTAGAAATGAAGCTAGTTGAGTCTACACGAAGCTAGAAGTACTAGCTTGCTAGCTTCTAACACTAGCTTGCTATCCTAGCTTGAAAAACTAGCCTCGTGTAACCCGGGCATAAATCAAGGATTTTAATATGCCGCAATCAACCACGATCCCAGTCTTAATTATATTCGCTTCCTAGATTCGTGTTCCATGGCAAAATGTACAAAACACACGCCTTAATTAAATTAACTGATTCGCAGGTCGTCGGCTAATTTCGAGCTCGCCTTTACATACACGAATTTGTCACTGCGTAACAATTTTCAAGGAATATTGAGCTTTATGTCGATGATTATAGAATCGATATTATGATGCTACTTTTATACTTACTTGAGTGTTAAACAAAACCATAGCGAAACACGAGTGAGGCTTTCCGGATCTGATACATATAAATGAAATGCAGAATCACATTTTAAATCTAAAAGTAAAAAAAAAAAATACTGGTCGCCGTACTATAGTTTAGGTACATAGGAATTCGGAGAGATGTTTCTGTACATAAGTACTGTTGACAGTGCTGTGTCTTTACATGTAGTCTGCGCCTCTAAATATATTTGCACGACACCCACCACTCCTGCTCAGTCCTACACAAACATATACTACACATGTTCGTGCGGACACTATATTTTAGTTTGCGCGCTACCTGGATCGTAAACGCCCGTTTATGCGTCGGTGAAGTCAGTTTTATATTCCATTTATCATATCAGTTATCAAATTTGTTTTAACCACACAATATTATCTTGACGTGCCATTCATTTAGTTGTTTTCATCGATTGGTCTAACAGGCACCTTTGGTTGGTTGTATGTACTAATCTTATCGGAGTTTGATAAAACAAAGCTGTGCTGTATGCTCGATCAATACATGTAAACATGAATTTCTTAGTCATATTCGCTACACGGTCTAGTTGGTTTTACAAGCAGTTATTTTAACTTCATAAACGCATGGTAATTTATTTTGTTGTGATTTATTCAGATTTATGACAAAAAACACTCCAGCATTCCCTTGAACTGATGTAAACGTGAACAATTTGTGATTCAATCAGATGAAAAGTGTGAAATGAAATATTGTGATTGACTTGATAGGAAGCAGTGAGACGAATGGAGGCGATGCGGCAAGACGAGTTCGCGGAGGCCAGTGTGGCCAGGCGGTAAGGCGTGCATCCGCAGCGAGCGACCACCATGTCGAGCGCCATGTCACCGGAGAACACGGCCTCCGTCGAGGAGCCCACCCGCCGCCGCTCAGTCTTCTACGTGCCATTGTTCGAGAGCTTCGACAACTACCTCCCTCTCACAGCAGAGGAAAAAGAAGCCCTCCTGACTGGAGAAACGTTACATTCCACCCCCACCAAAACAAACAGAAGAAATGCTAGCATCAGTCGCTTGCAAACGCCAACACGTGGTGATTCATCTTTTACGGAAAGTGAAAGCGATATAAGCATGTTTAGTCCGGAACGAAGATTTCGACGGCCTGTATCTTCGACCGTAAGCTCGAACGAGGCACTTGCGAGAATTGGCCAGCGTGATCTGACGAGTCCCAGACTTGTCGCTGAAAGCTCTATTATAAAGCAATCTAAACCGCGACTAAGGAGCACAACTTCGTGTGAACCACGATACGATAGAATATACACTCCGATGGGAGCTTCGATCTCATCAAATAAACTAAATAGCTCTACAACGAATATTGTAAACAAAACTGTATCAAAAAGCTCCATAATGAACTCCAACTTATCGCTAATACCAGACTCACCAAATATGATTACGCCAGCCAGAGAAAAATCTAAAACTCTTCCTCAAAACATGAACGCACTGTCCCCAATTAGAGGCAGCAGTAGTTCTACGTCTATATTCAGAACGCCGAGAATAACAGTAACTCCTGATAGTCCGAATAAAAGTCCTGGCAAAATGTCGGGCTTGAACTTTATAAGACGATCACGAAGCACGAAACTTTCTAGGAGTAATTCTTTGTTGCGGAGTATAACATCGCGGCATATTGAAGAAGGTTTGGAGGATCAAACCGTTGTGACGGATTTGACTGAAAATTATGACCAGTTCGTGGACAGCAATGGAGGGGAGACGGAAGTCATCGGTGCTCTCATCAAGAAGCACGAAGCTGAAGTGGCGAACAGTCCGATCAGCATTCGGCGTGGATACCTTGACGTAGATGACGACGTGGCCGTACACTCTGGTAAGATTTCGATCTTCAACTGTACGCTCAATCGGTATTGTTCAAAACTAAAACAAATTATAATTTATTTCTCGTCACACTTCATTAGACCCCCACAATCGTTTCACAAATGAGAATCAGTCCATGAAAACTCGTTGCGCAAATTGAAAAATTGAGCGTTGGTTGAGTGCCGTCTGACATTGATCGTTAAATAATAATCAGCATAGAATGAAAGAGATCCTTTCTAAAATGTGCACTCACTTTTAATGATTCATCGAGTCTGCACTAAAAGCTGCGTACATACTTTTATAAGTACTTTTCTCGAAATATTAATTTAATGAGCAGCACGTTAAAGTTTAGGATTACGAAGAGTCATTACATAATGTGACGGAACACATCAGATAACGATCATTACTCCCTTCAATCTGGTAGTTACTTCAAATAACATCTACAGGAATGAATCAACAGTTTCTATGTACACTCAAGTATTCAACAGACAATGCTGTCTAATTGCTAAGGAACAGAGACTAACGAGGTCCCTCAAATTGCGCGTCACGTCTTACAGCTGGTATTATGAAATATGGAAGTCATCTTGTTTATTATTACGTGGTCAACAATAAGGATCTCGCAATTTCTTTGTGAATTTGATACTGGTCGCATTGTTCCTAGACACGTGACTATAAATAGATAAATGGATGTACTGAGAGGCCGGTGCAACAATGGCTGCCTTCACGTAAATCACCGCTACGTGCAGCTTTGTTCATGCAGCGCGGCTTTACGAAGCTTGATAAAAACTTTCTGGGAAACATCCCACCGAGAATACGAATGCAAGATGTACTCATAGTCATTTCTTTGTCTTAACCTTCAATTCACGATGACAACCATGTTTTTCCTTGAGGTAATTCAAAGCAATTTGCGTTCATATTAGTAATGATATAAAGGTTCCACACGTGTGTTCGATTGGTGAAGATGAATAGATACTGTCTTATGCATTTTGTGATAGTAAAAAACTACATTATTTTGATTGTTTTGTAGAGCAACATCAAAATAAACATAAAAATGTGCCACTAAGCGGTTTTATCGTCGCCGGCACTTCCTCGTGGGTATTTATCGTTCTCTTATCAAAGTATACATACTGATTGCAGCATTGGTTCACTTCAAAACAATGGACTTTCAGTCTCGGATTATATTGCACGAAATTACAATAATTGCATGCTGTGCAGTATATTTTGTTCGTTTATTATGTTTATAGATTTAGTTCGTTCACCCCGCAAGGGTCGCATTCGCTAGCTATTTTATTGCAAGTTTGCAACATTGTTCGGATTCGAAAATGCTTTACAGTCCTTTCAATCTTTTAAGACACTTAAATCTTCTATTTGTATAGAAAACAAGACACTAAACAGTAGCAAGCAATAACTTATGGTAGTGTATGATCACATAAAGTACATAAACTGAAGTAATAACGGTAATGGTATTGAACATCTGTTGTGTTCACACGTCGTGTCGCCGACATGACGTTAAAGTCGTTGACACCGGGTTGTTGTTTTACCCAATATAGGTTATGTAATATCAGGAAAAATACGATAAAACGATTGTATTTACGTTTTTTTTGATGATGCACGTTTAGAACACAGTAAGGAATTTCCAAAGAAATTTTGAGAAATAATGATTCGCAAAATAGATTAGAGTTGGCACAGTTGGTTAGGGTTTCCGTGAATTAGATGACTCTCATGTAATTTGAGTCACACTATAGTCTCTAATAAAAAGGGGAGACTTTGTATGATGTCTCTCAATGTTTCGAAATTTTGAGCGCATGCACAGCGGTCACGGGCGGCGTGCGCGCAACTTCCGCCGGAAACCACGCCATACCCTGCACCTACCGTGCATTTGGCATATCATATGACATTACCTACATCATATGACAATGCAGTAATACGATCGAACGTATCGTATCGGCTTCAATCGTCATTTTCTCGCAAGGTTGCAGCTAAATCAGTGTCAATTGAGCTGTCCTATTAAGTGGATATGCGGTTATATTTTATTCATTCGTGCCTCGGGTGTTTTGGTAAATGGATTTGTTACATCCTGTTAAAACATTTAAAATAAAAATAAAGCGGGTCATAAATTTCAAATCACAGAATTTTGTCACGTATTCGCACCGCGAATTTGTACAACCTAAAAAATGTTTTTTCTCATTGTGTCCGTCCTATATAAACCTTTTTCTAATCTGTGCATCAATTTATAACAGAAAATCGTTGTCCACAGACACGTCTTACGAGAAGGCATGTCGACGTGGCTCGGCTCCTAGCACGCCGGTGCCAGGTGCGCAGGCGCAGCATAGTCCTTCTCGCCTCGCATCCTTCTTCTTCTCAAAGAGATCCTTCAGAAGCAACCCGTTGAAGAGGACGAAGTCAGCTACAAAACTGGAGAGAGAAAGGGCATTAGCAGCGGTCCCGACGCACCCACCTACACATGCTTTGCGGACATCAAGGTGAGTTATATTTTTAAAATATTATCGGGAAAATTATTTAATTATGATTACTTTTACGAGGATATAATACGATAGAATTATGTGCAAGGTCTTTTCTAGTATAAAGATCCAGAAAGAAAGTAAATGTGAGAGTAATGTTTCTGTACTAAAAACATCGTTAAAGTTTATGCTTAGTACAGATTACTACATAGACTTAATAGATCTTAGACATTTAATAATGCAATTACTCGCAATTATTCCTATTCCTTGTAATGGAGTTCTCGTAGGTCATTAACGTAAAAGACGCTTGCAAAAAGTTCCGAGTTCGTATTTAATAATCTATCTTGACACCATTTCTTTATAATGACCTATCAAAATGTTAATGGTGATGGAGGACGAATTCAGGATTTATTCTGAAGACAAATTCAGATTGTTTAGTAAAAATAATAATATGATTTATGTACTTACACTTTTCCAAAGCATAGCAGTTGTAGTTACATGTGTGGTTTTCTTGTCTAACACTAGACCAGAAAATTGTGTTTTATAAAATTATACTTATCTATAACACACTAATATTATAAATGCGAAAGTTTGGATGTTTGGATGTACGAGTATGTTTGTTCCTCTATAACTCGACAACCACTGAACCGATTTGGCTGAAATTTGAAACATAGATAGATAATGACCGGGAATAGGACATAAGCTTTTTATCCCAAAAAAATGCACGGTTCCGTGGGATAAACAAAATAGTAGTCCACGCGGGCGAAGCCGCGGGCGTCAGCTAGTTTTAAAATAAAACAGACATGACTAAAGACAGTTAAACTAGAACGCAATTTATAAAATTATGATAGGTACATAGTAGTGTAGGTAATTTTGATCTATTAAACATCTTTTGCAAAGATTAGGCCTATTCTGATCCTGTCATGTCTCGGTAATCTTGCTGAGACAGCTTCTTTGATGTCACCGCCCAAGTTCTAACTTTGCCGGAGATTCCAAAGGCTTTGTAGGTTCCATAATACTATTTTAAATGCCCATTTAAGAATTGCGAAGCTGTAGAAAAGATTAAGAAAAGTGGCAAAGTTGTGTAACTTTGATGTCGCTTCTTAATCGTAAAATGTTTCAAATTTTCCGTCAGCGCTATTTTATATAAATATAATGTATTAGAGTATATATAAATATGCACTATGGCAGGCTACTCATTTTATGATACTAACGCCCGAATACTGAAATGTTACTTAAAGATTTGAAACGTACTTTTAACTATTTGAGACGTTCTTACTCTTCAGAAACCTATTACCAACAATAACAATTAATGTCAGTCAATGATAAGCACCATTTAAACTAAATAACGTTTCAGTATTCGGGTGTAAAGCTTTCAAATGACTCTATTTTTACCCAAGTATGATTAAAATGATAAAACACGTTCTAAAAAGCTCCTCGTAAAAAGTGTCAAGTGATCGATGCTACCGTGACTCCACCACGTTATAGACATTACAAATTTAATGTCTGGGAGTGCTGCCCGTCCTTTCCTTGTTAATTACTTCCCCGCCAAGTGCAAACACGATACAACTTCATCGGAACAGCAAAGTTTATAGACAGGCGTTGATTGCTGGAGGGTGCTTTAGTTTCAATTCGTTGGAAGTTAGTCTGAATGCAAACTGCTTTATGGGTTAGCAAACATTGAGTGGAATGCTTCGGAGATTCAGTGTTGAAGGAGCTGAGATTTTTGTTCTTTTCTTTAACCTCCTATAAAGGTTATGCTAGGTCGTTTACTCTGAAGCAGGAACATACAGATGATGTAGTATCAAAACATGTTAATAAATCCGATCGATTGATCAATGTTAATTGAGCTCTCGATGTACAAGTGGCTAAATTAAAAATACTGTAAAAAACTGACTTCAATGTTATAAGCTGCGCAATTTCTGCACTCTCGAGGTGCATTTTTGTTCATAACTCCGAAGATCCTCGACAGATCCTTACCAAATTTTTGTGGCACCAATTGGAAAGTATACCCTTTTCTTTTCTTAAATCGGTCAAGGCGTCTTCGAGTAATCGGTGAACATACATAAAAAAACACAAAAAAAAGATTCAGATAAATTGAGAACCTCCTTTTTATGAAGACATAAATATTGGTAAATTAGCTTCGGTAAATAAGTTATATTTGTTGTTTCCAGATCACACGAAAGTCTTCTCTCTGCACACTCACCCGCAGTCTCTACAATGGACTTGGGACCACCTAATCAGGTATGAAAAAAACATATTCTAAATGTATGTAGTATTTTAAAAACATACATTTGATACGCAAGAAAAACACAATTACCATATCACATTTCAAGGCTGCAGGCAAAATAAATACTTTTGCTTGTGTGATTATTATGTTGTTATGTAATCAGCAAATAAAGAGCTATCTTTCTTTACAGGTGGAAATCAGATCTCTACATTCGTCAGTACTTGGTCGGCCTCATTGTTTCGCTCTTAGTGCAGAAAATCGCGCACCAAGGTACTTCGCTTGCGCATCACGAAAAGAACGAGATCGCTGGATTTACAGGTATTTTTTATACTATGAATCGCAATAGTTGCAATAACAATAGCAAGTTGTCCTGCCGGATAACATTTAAAAAGAAAAAAAAAAATGACAACGGCGTCGTCTATCGAATCCAGATTAAAAAATTAGCACATGAGCACACACACACACAAATCGGAATTCAAATTTTAATGAACAATGGATACAAAATCATGCCCCAAAAGAGTAAGAGACCACGGACCTCCAATTGACATATTTGGCTACAAATTTTAATCTAGTTACGCTTTTAGAAAACCTGGCACAGATTTTTTTAAATTAGAAAACATTTCACTTTCAAAACTTTCTTGTACTAGTTAGTTACTGTTTAGTTGTACTAGACATTATTTAACACAAGGGAATTACGTGAGTAATTCCCGTGTGTTAAATAATGTCTAGAAAACATTTACTTAGAAAATTATTCTTACTGCAGTTATACATCTTTCATAGAGCTTTGTCTCCGTCGACAGTTCGTCATCGTAATTCACCAAACGCTTGCATGGCCGTCCTGATGAAATATTTCGCCTTAGCGCTACTAAAGGCGCAGTCAGATTGTGCACCACCAGTAAACAAAAATAATGCTCTTTCTAAAAATTTTGTAAAAGCCCAATTTTTTTTGTATTATTTAAAGTAATTACGTTTTCCACTCTTTTTTTAGTTTTCTTACGATAACCATGAAACTAGAAGGCCATAGTATGGACCCATTAAACATAAAAATAAGTTTACGTAAATACCTATCCTATTTATAATTTTATTTTACTGAGCCGCAAACAAAACAACACATTTATCTACATTTTTAGTTAGCAACCAATATATAAATGAAAACAATGTTATTTCTACGTACTTTTAATCAGGTATCCCTATCCCACTAGTACATTTAGGTAGCTTACAAGACATTTTCCGCTTTAGGTACGTGAGCAACATTGCTGCCATTACTAGAACTTATTTAACTGTATTTACTGGGAAGTTTCAATAGCACTAATATGTACCTAATGATCTAAATATAATTATGTTGTGTACGGTAAAATACAAAATGAATTGAGCAGAGAACATCCAGGAAAATTGTATCATACAGTTATAGAATTAATTAGTTCACGGTATCACATTCGATTTAGTAGGCCTGCTCTTGAATGTGACAAACAATTAATTAGTATAGGGTATCTCATTTGATAAAGTAGGCTTACTCTTAAAAACGGTGAATGATAATCGTGGCATTGACAGTGGTTTCTATATGGCAACTTAGTTCATGAGATTTAAAATGGCTGTTAAGTGTGTTTGCATTAAAAAAAAGCTTTTAGATGCGATCTCTTATATGGTTTAGGTAGATTTCTAAGTTGTTTGCAGAAAAGAAGATAAGCAAAATAGCATAAAAGTCGAATTTCACGCAATGTACTGCGCAGACGCACTTCGAAAGTACTTTCAACGTCACGAAAATTGTATAAGTGAGTCCATTCAAGCATTGTACGCTCACTGTTCTGTACGAGCCCTTATTTTATATTTTAAAAGTGAGTCAGTGTTAGTTTAACTAGCACAATGGTTTGACGCCATGACTAAGTGGAACAAATTAAAAGCAATATTTATGCGTTCCTCGCCTGAAACCTTCGACTCTTCTCCTGTTCGATACGTGAAACCCAAGTAAGAACCTAAAAGTGTATTTACGGCTATTAATATTATTTCGAGCATTTGTGTGATACGTAATGGAGTGAGTGAATGCAATAGTGAATGTTATTGTGTGAGTGCTATAACAACTGAATCTTAGGGCATGTTAACGGGTGTTTTGAAAATTTGCCACGAAGTCCCGCTTATTAATTACACTTCTAATAACACTTTGTATTGTGCTTCTTTGTAGAAAGCTGAAGCAGTTTGGTAGAAAAACCAATTAACCATCATCAGAGGCGATACTAACTAAATACTCGATATACCTACTTGTTAAATATTTGTGAATAATCCTACTGGAAAAACCGAAGCGCTTTCCTAAACTTTACTTTTTACCCGGCTGACTGTCAAGTCACAATGGTTATGTAGATCACGCGATTTTATTAATATTGTTTACTAGATTACCAGGAAATAACAAATGTATATCTATCTAAGTGTATTTTCCTCTTTTTCTAGCTTACGGCAAGCGGCGCGGCCGGACGAAGTGCGCACGCGCCGGTGTGAGAGAACTGTCAAACTATGGCTGCTTGAAGCCAAAGCTATTCCCCCCAAGAAGAGATACTATTGTGAAATACTGCTAGACGACACTTTGTATGCAAGGTAAGGAGTTATTACCAGGAAAAATGTGCGCGTCACATAGCATCAATCATAATATTTTAAATAACCCGTGTTTTAAGTACCTAAACCGTTTTTAGATGGTATACAAATGTATACCAATGACTGTGTAAATTATGCTTTACCTACCAAAAATGTTTACTTATTGGTGTATTTGTTTACATAGATATGTTTTTATACTTATGCTTTGGTTAGGAATAGTCGTAAAACTTCTTACATGTTAGAGTTACAAATATTATCATCATCATCTCGTTGCGCTTTTCTTACTTCTATGTGCGTTCACAACAAGATTTTCCCTTCCATTCTGCCTTATCAGTAACTAGTTTCTACCCGCGGCTTAACTTACATGATATGCTTTCTAGAAGTGGAAGAATTTTCAGAATCGGATCAGTCGTTCCAAGATTACCCAGTACAAACATACAAATGTTACGTCTTTATATCGCCTAGTGTACAAATATTACATAGATGATTGAATTAATTTGCAGATCATCATCGAAGCTGAAGTCTGAGTTATGCTTCTGGGGCGAGGTTTACGAGTTCAGCGGACTGCCGGCGGTACGGGCCATCCATGTGAATGTGTACAGAGAGCCGGAGCGTCGCTCGAGGAAGCGAGACAAACACGCACTTGTTGGTAAGGATTTGATTAGGTTAGAAAGAGATAGAAGTATATTTGCCGCTGCCACCCACATTTATAAAAAAATGCTGATAGAGATAGAGAGAGAGAGAAGATGCTAATAGGTAGGTATAGACCTAAACCCATTCTTCGGCCTTGTTAGTGTAATTGTTTCATTGCAACTGAGCAAAAAGGAATATCTAAGTAAACTTTAATAATTGATTCTGTAGCAACAGCTACTACGACAATCAGTAGAGATTTCACCACAAGAAGGGTAGATATGAAGAGATTTGCTTCGCGGTGCTGAGGGGAGCTGGGGCAGTGAATGGGTAAAAATTTTATTGTTTATTTTGTAAATGGTGTGCAAAAAAGTATTTTTAAAGTGGGAGCTTTTGTCCCGCTACGCTAAACGAAGTTGCCGCTTTCCGCCTCCGTCGAGGAGAAAAATAGTACTTATACTCACCATGGGCAGGAAATAAAAAAGCCTCAGATCACATGTTTGTACCTCGGCCTCGCCTCGGTCAACAATTACATGTGATCTGCAACATTTCTTACTTTCCTGCCCTAGGTGAGTAATGTACTATTTAATTCTATTCTTTTCTATTACAGGCACAGTGCGTATCCCGGTCGACGACGTATCGTCCCGATACCTCAACGAGCGGTGGTACCCACTAGTAGAAGGCGACAAGCCTCAGTCACCCGGAGGCCGGACGCCCGCGCCTCCCACGCCGGCTCTAAGAATCAAATGCCGCTACCAAAGCGTCGACGTACTGCCTATAGACCACTATGCACGGTTCCTGGACTATCTCAAGAGGAACTATAGGAAGCTTTGTGAACTGCTGGAGCCTGTTATTGGTGAGTCAAACTCAAACTCAAATTCATAAGATTACTTTGTGTATCACTTTGAAACGTCTTAAGAGCTAGGTGATTCTACTGTTCTTTCGCGACCACAAAGTTCACAAAGCTTTCAAATGCCGCTACCAGAGCGTCGATGTACTACCTATAGACCACTATGCACGGTTCCTGGACTATCTGAAGAGGAACTATAGGAAGCTTTGTGAACTGCTGGAGCCTGTTATTGGTGAGTGTAGCGACATCTACCTGTCGCTAGATGAACTACATAGACATGTTACGCACTACGAGCTTACTACGAGCTTCAGCGAAGATGGCGCCACTCAACATCAACAGTTCTAGAACTCGCAAGTGCACACCGCAACGCCGATCGGGTTATAACCAACCAACCGACAACAACTGTCGGTCGAAAGACCACGGGCAAGTGGGCCAGATGGGCCGGCCCGTTGCAGAGGAATCACCTACTATGCCTTTGGGGAACTATTCCACCCTGTTCCCCAAAGTGAGTGTTGTTGGACAGTGTATGTATAGGGGATTCCCTTTTCCGCAATTGGACTCAGAGGTGGTCCTTTTTGCGTGGGTTGGACAATGTTTACTGTGTAGTGCGAACACTTGTACCAAAGTATGATGTCCTCTCGTATCTATTGAATACAACTGGACTAACTGAAGAGGTATAAAAAGCGTTGTGAACAGTTCAACAGCATTTTAGTTAAAATTCTGCCAAAAAGCGTGAATGTCAGGAATTTATCAGAATTTAAACCATTATACACATTGGTCAAAAATACCATACAATTTCCACCTCGACTCATTTTATCTTTGTTTACAGGAGTGAAAGCAAAGGAAGACATCGGCTGTGCTCTAGTTCTATGCATGGCTGGCGCGGGCATGGCTCCTCGATACTTGGCCGATGTGGTGGCATTAGACGTGCGACGTACGGGAGACCATTCGCTCACCTTCCGAGGGAACTCGCTGGCTACTAAAAGCATGGAGGCTTACTTGAAGCTGGTGGGAGATCAGTATCTACAGGTATCTTTCAAATAAGATGTTTCATTTTATGCCTTAACTAAAACCCATTTATGCGATCTTGGCTTAGTTCTTAATTTAAATACGCACTCAATAGCCTCAGCTTGCAGAAGCAGTTACGAATTAAAATTAAGAACTATCGAATAAGTGGCACTGTAATGTTTACAACTCCTTTCATAGAAAATGTATGGAATGTGTTTTTTTGAATTATTGCAAAAACTTACGATTTGATTTGGTTAGTTACTTTGGGAAAAGTGTTTCTGGTGGGAAATAGAGTCGATTAAGACCAACTTGTTTTTTTTTATTGACAGATGCAATTTTTAGGCTAACTGTACTTTTTTTCAAAAATCTAAAAATGCAATAATTTTTTTCTTCAAAATAAAACAATAGTTTCCTAAGAACAAAACTTTCTAACTACAAGAGGAAAGGTAGCTAGCCTTCAGTGACCAAGAATTTGCCACACCCTGTAGTAGAGAAACACTGATAATTTTAGAGGATACTTATGGCATCAGCTCATAGACCCAAATCTCTGCATAGGAAATAAGAAATTAATCTTCTATTTAGGACACACATTTCACAAATAGGACTTAGTACATCCAAATCTATATTAACTCAATCTGCTATGGAAATTAGAAATATACCTTCTTTCCAGGATACGCTTGGTGAAGCAGTAGCAACAGCAGCTGGCCCGGGGGCAGTGGAATGTGAAGTAGACCCCCTTAGGGCGGGAAGTAGTACGGCGCTTAGACGGCAACAGACGGCACTAAGAGACGCCGTGACCCTGGCCTGGCGGTCCATATCGTCTTCTGCACCTCGCTTTCCTCCACCACTGAGGGACTGCTTCGCTACCTTCCGAGAAAGGTATGTTGAACAGGCTTGTTTAGGGGAATTCAGTTTGTAATACTGCTCCGGGCAAGACGTAGCACTGCGAGACGCTGTGATTTTGGCCAGGCGGTCCATATCATCTTCTGAACCGCACTTCTCTCCACAATCGAGGGACTGCTTTGTTACTTTTTGAAAAGGTTTTTTGAACTAGTTTACAATTCATTCAGTGTATAATTTATGGCTGGGTATCGCGGGAACAGTCTTCCCGCGACCATGGTAACAAAGCCAATTAATTAGGCAATGACTTTCCCGACTGTTTTTTCTCAAGTGTTATCTTTTTCTTTCAAAATTAAAAAAAGCTACACTCAAAGTACATTGCTGTTAATTGTTCTATAGAGATAATCATATTTCTTCTCGAGCCTTATTTTAATGAGAATAAGAGCTAGGTACTTACCTAAGCAAATCGGTAATCAACAAAATTTCAACCACATCTGAACTCTGATCGGAGATAACAAATGTCACAAAGGTTCCGGCAATAAATTACTTTCAAGGTATCTACATCCCTGATATTTTATTGCCACAATGTATTAGTAATTTGCAATCAAATGAACGCCTTTGCCCTATCACGCCTATTTCCATATATAGGTACGTCGACTTGAAATTCAATTGTAACGCTTGATGCCCAATGTTTCTTAGTCTTTAAAATCACATCATTGCCTGCAGTGTGATTCGTGCCTTCTCGGAATGCATTCCGAATTCGGAAAGTTACGTTTTTTCGCTGAAAAAATGATCATTTCCGAAGAATCTCTTCGAATCAGATGCATTTTTGGAAGTCTGAATCGCACTGCTGATTCAGACTTCCGAAAATGCATCCGATTCGATGATTTTCTACCGAAAGTTGTAGGAAACCAATCTAGAATCATCGCTCTGTCTCACTCTTTGGCCTACGAATTGCGTATTTCTAGATCAGTTTCCTACAAATTGGATAGTGTAATTGCTACTTGAGAGTTCTCGGTCCCGACTTTTAAACAATTGAACTATAACAGAGGCCTTCTCGCGACCGAACTCCGTCACCAGAATTGCCCAAGTCTTATGAACTTATTTTCTTAGCTAACAAACTGATTTGTTTATTCAGGCTGACGTCGATGGGCCGTGAAGATATCTCAGACAATTTGATCAGCGCATCAATATTCCTTCGCTTCCTCTGCCCAGCTATATTGTCTCCGAGTCTCTTTGGAATCACACATGGTGAGTAAACATCATCTACTTATCTTTTCACTGCTGGAAAAAAGACCTTCTGAGACCAAAAATTATGAAAAGACCGATAACTTCCACTGCTTGATACTTGTAAAAATTTTAGAAGTCCCAATAGTGAGTAAAAATGACTTGCGGTCTAAAACGGTCGTTATAACAGAACCATAATATGATTCATAACGAGATTCTCGTATTAGAAATCACAAAATTGACAATTCCTAAAGTGATTCGTATCATTTATATAGGCAATTCATCATGTTTTTTGGTGGGATGGTGGGATGTATCGACGTATATGAGTATGTAGGCGACCATTCTAATCATATGATTCGAGAGCATATTGCTATTTATTTTTTTGCCTATAGGTCTAGACTAAAACTGGTCTCAAAATGTGCTTCATTGACATATTTTCTATTCATTTTAAAGTTTAAATTATGATTAAGTATAAAATCTGAAAACAAAAAAATACAACATGAACACTCAACTAAGTACTTTGTTAGACGCGGTTAGCTATCAAGGTTTAGGGTTATACAGGGTGTGGCAAATTCTTGGTCACTGAAGGGTAGCTACCTTTTCTCTTGTAGTTAGAATGTTTTGTTCTTAGGAAACTTCAGTTTTATTTTAAAGAAAAAAATAATTGCATTTTTAGATTTTTGAAAAAAAATACAGTTAGGCTAAAAAATTACATTTGTCAAAAAAAACAAGTTGGTCTTAATCGACTCTATTTCCCACCAGGAACACTTCTCCCAAAGTAACTTATCAAATCAAATCGTAAGTTTTTGCAATATTTCAAAAAAACACATCCCATACATTTTCTATGAAATTAGGAGTTGTAAACATTACAGTGCCACTTATACGATCGTTCTTAATTTATTTTCATAACTGCTTCGGCAAGCTGGGAGGCTATTGTAAAGCGCGTATTTAAATTTAGAACAAAGTGCTTCCATGCAGATGTACAAATGGTATGCTCCATGCATACCATTCTCTCTTGTGGCTCTGTCTTAGGCGCCTAAGGCTTTGCAATAGCCTCCCAGCATGCCGAAGCAGTTACGAATTTAAATTAGTAACCATTGAATAAGTGGCACTATAATGTTTACAACTACTAATTTCATAGAAAATGTATGGGATGTGTTTTTTTGAATTATTGCAAAAACTTACGATTTGATTTGATAAGTTACTTTGGGAGAAGTGTTCCTGGTGGGAAATAGAGTCGATTAAGACCAACTTGTTTTTTTTGACAAATGTAATTTTTTAGCCTAACTGTATTTTTTTTCAAAAATCTAAAAATGCAATTATTTTTTTCTTCAAAATAAAACTGAAGTTTCCTAAGAACAAAACTTTCTAACTACAAGAGAAAAGGTAGCTACCCTTCAGTGACCAAGAATTTGCCACACCCTGTATAGGTAGATGTTGATTGTATACAATTTTCTCTGTCATACAAGGCTGGTGACCGCATGCTGACGTCATTTGTATTTTCTGAATGGATATGATTTCAGAATGTGTATTATTCGATACGCCTACACTTCATATAAGTATGTCTAATGACGACCTCGGTGACGGCCAATTGCCCGAATGTCTAGTTGTTGTGGTACTATAGTACTCGTAGTTTCTGATATGCTACCAAACTCAAACTCAAATTCATTTATTCAATAAGATCACTTTGTGTATCACTTTGAAACGTCCTATGAGCTAGGTGATTCTACTCCTGTTCCTTCGTGGCCAAGACCGTGAAGAACCAGGGCGACAAACACGGTTTGAGGCCTATCACTCTTTTCGGTGACACACTTTTTGTTTCTAAATTTTTTTTTTATAATATAGGTATTTTTTTATGTAAGTTATTATTATAAATGTTATCTAATTTTTACAAGTATTATTTAATTATATAATTATAACAATAACTACCTACTTATGACATAGGACGTATTACGTCAGGACTATGTCACACGCATTGTCTTGAAATATTATGTAATCAGGACTATGGCACATGTTTATAAAGTCCTGATATGTGTCCAAGCTGTTGAGTGATAGTTGTATAAATTATTGCAATTTGGAGTTACTGATATCTACTATAGACAGCAAAAATGAGAAAACTATAAGCAATCATGTACTTCCCATTTAATTAAATGACCACAAAACTGTAAAACATTGGTCTTTATTATAATCATCATTGGCAACTCACTGCTTGGCCTCTAAAGTTGGACTTCAGCATACCACACACACAGCAGATATATATCTTCTGAAATATAAATCATCACAGATCGCACCAAATATATTTTGTAATTTATATTCGCTGTGTTTGGTCCTCCATATTTGTATTCCAAATTTATATTTCATAAGATATATTATCTGCTGTGTGTGTGATGGGCTTTACGGATTATAATTTACAAAAACTAATAAAAAATCAACTTTACAACAAGTATTTATTCTATCTCCAGAGTACCCGAATGAGCGTGCCGCACGGAACCTAACACTGGTGGCGAAGACTCTACAGACACTGGCCAACTTCACGCGGTTCCAGGGGAAGGAAGCCTTCATGGAGTTCTTGAACGATTTCTTGGAGCAAGAGGCGCCTAATATGAAGGCCTTCCTTAGAGCTATATCCGTAAGTTTTTATCAGACGAAGTAAAGTATAGATGCAAAGTTAATCTAATTTTCTCAAAACAGTAAGTAGTTTTTGCGACTTTAAATTATCATTATCAACCGACTTCAAAAAAAGAATGATGTTCTCAACTCGGCTGTCTTTTTCTCTTTCTTTGTGATACTTTTAAGTGAAGTAGGTTTTCTTAATTTTTTAAAAACTATCTCACAATAACATTCTCAGCTTCTGTTGTTTGACATCATCTTTTCCTTACAAATTTTATTGCCAATCAACATATTATTATTATAACAAATAGCTTTTAATAAAACGATAAGTACCGATATTTTGTTAAAATCTTTGTAAGTACCAACTTATAAAAATATTGTTACTATCTTAAAATTTTTCTAATGTATAAAATATTGTTATCATCTTTTGTAGTCTCGGCCTCAAGACCAAGCACAGGCTTTGCACCAAGACGGCAGTAAGCGGAACTCAGCGGCGTCCCAGGGCTCCGCTGTCGGCTCGGACGGCTCGCGGACCGAGGTGAACGTGGACGCAGACCCCGAGTGGGCACCCCACGTGGACCTTGGGAAGCAACTTGCGACATTACATTCCTTGCTAGTTGACAGCCTGCCTAAACTGCCTGATGCTAAATTGAAGGTAAGTGACTTTTAAAAGACTGTTTTGTTCTGGCTTCAAAATTTTCTCTAGGCGAGTAAAGTTCGCAACCTTAAGTATCAGAGAATCTAAAAACTAGCTTGAAATCAAAGGTTTGTACGGAATAGATTCATATTATTTTCTTTTTTAGGAGTTGGAACCTCTCTCTGATATATTGGACGAACTCAGCAAAAGGTTGCTAAGCAACGACATTGGCCCGGCACCACCGGTCGACAATATCTTCAGATTCAATGACCCTACTTGCAACACGCCCACGAAGCAAATCATCCCAGAGCCACCAACGACCAACGGAAAACTCAACAACTTTGCCCACAGCTCACCCATCATGAACAAAAATGGTGTCCAATTCAATATCAGCCCAGCGAAATCAAATGCCGAAGATTTGAAATACAAAGGACCCTACGTCGGTGTCGCTAAGTCACCCAGTTTCAATCTCCGTTCGCAAACACTGCCCAGAAATGGCTACTCCAGTCCAGTTAACCAAAACGTCAACCCTGATAGATACAGCTCACAGTACAATAACCAGGAACATTGCGTCAACTTGAAGGTCGTCCAAATCGGCTTCGGCTCCGACCAGTATCCCAAAGGTATCACCAATGGCGTGAATGAGAGCTTAGAGAGAAGATTTCAAGATCGGTACAAACCAAACAATTACAATAATCAGCAAACGCACTACCACAACTCAAATTATAGCAGTACTGAACGATCTCCAAGTAGTGATAGTATTAACCATAACTACTGCCCAAATGACATGCAAAATATCATGAAAGAAACGGCAACGCTGGAAGAGCTTTCAGACTTGCTGAAGTATGCCGATGATTCTGACATCGTTGACGATAAAATGATGAATAAGAAAAACCTCTGCCAGTCGAAATCCAATAACAACAATATAGTAAATGGAAACAAAACGAACTACACGAGCAACGGTTCGAATGTTTCCATCAGTGGTCTCTCAAACGTGGCAAGTTCGGGCTACCAGAGCATCGCCACATACAGCCAAAGTTCAAGTCCCATCGAAAACACAACTCACAACCATCAGCCGTTTGAAAACGGTGGACAACAAATGAGCCGTTACTCACAGCTAAACTACCAAAAACAGAGGGAGAAACAGTATTACGAAGGAAAAGAAAAATACTATCCAAAGAGCCCAGTGCAACAGAAGATCGAGTACGATCTACAGAAATACGGTATTCAGAATTTCACAACTGCAGACAACACTCAAAATACCACCAACGTCAACAGTTCCAAAGTTGCTCCGCTGGTATTCACAAACCCCGTTTACAACATGGACGACAACAGACAATCTCAACAATCAGAAAAGAAGAAAAACAATGAAAATAGAAACTCAAAGCGTTGCCCTTGCGGCTCATCCAGTTCATCGATCGATGAGGAGGGTCTGAGCACAGACAACGTGGAAACGAACTCGGAAGAAGGTTCTACTAACTTCAACGAGGATAGTAGAAACTACAACCCACAGAACCGCAACAATACCCACCGAAAACTTACCAGAGATAATTGTAGCTACGACGATACGTACCAGCACAGTAATAATAGCCACTCACCGAGGATCAGGGACGACGAATCTTCCAGCAATTCGCCGAGTCTTAGAAAGAGCAGCAAGACACGAATGCCCAGAACCAACCCCATGCTCTCTTACTCCACAAATCAGAACCAACTCAACCTAAAACACTTCGGTCAGCGCGGAGAATCACTCTACGAAAGCAAGCCTCACCACATCTCAACCGAAACTGGCTATCCGATGAGCAGATCCGACTCCAACGTAGAGGAAGTCAACAAAGAAATGTACAGACTGCAAGTATCGCGCAGTCAGAAAGCCCTCTTCAATATGGAGAACAAAAACTCACCTGAGAAGTTTTCCATGACAGAAAGCGCGATTCCCGAAACCAACTATCCTTTGGATAGGGTGTATTCAGCCGCTAAAGTATCGAGCAGCAGACTGAATGAGGATTTAGAAAGACAGGAGTATTACGGGGTTAGGGAGAGGCAATCTCCGTCTAGAGCTATGTTTGGTAGAGAATCTCAGTCGCAGTCGAGCGAGGCGAGTGAACGCGCGGGTCGAGCTGAAAGGGAGGTGCCTGGGAGGGAAGTTACTAGGGATAAGCTGCAGAGGCGGCTCAGTTTAGAATCGGCGCGTGATCTGACAGATAGTTCAGATGAGTTGGATGAACCTCGGTACAGCACGACGGGACGAAGGCGCGCTGCGAAGCATCATAGGACCATAGAACAGGTAATTAGATTTACACGCCATTATTGTCGTCGCTTTTTGTTCAACTTTCTACCACTAGTATTTTTATCTTTTCTGTACTATTCCTCCGAACATAATTCTTACGTTTATCGTCTATGAGATTCTTAACTACCTTCCTTGACTGATAATTTGAAATGTATCTACATTCTTTGTTTTCAGTATGAGCGTGAGATAGAACGACTGAAATGTTCAGTGGAGCTGCTTCGCGGCAGACTCGGGCCGGCCGAACCCGGCTCCGATCATACTGACGCTAAGATGAAGGCTATCATTTCAAGGTAAAAACTTTTACTTTTATATCTATGCCCTTACCATCCAGGTTTCCATTCTAGTATTCATTCTTTGTAAGAATAACATTCTTTGCAATTGATTCTTTGTAAGAGTAACTGAAATTTCTTGTTTCTTGTTACCGTAATGTTTGTTGCCACCAATAAATTTCATCATCATCATCATTCATCAAAAATCTGTAAAGGATCTTTCGGAACATTTAATTTTATTTACGTTTGTTTGACTTGTTTGTGTAACTTGTACGGTCTGGTATGGTAACTAGAACCAGGCACGTATTGAACCTAGGAGTTATGGGCGCTACTCACACACCTGCCGCAGGGGCAATCTAGGTGGCAATCTAGGTGCGTGGCGGTTGTCGTGATATCGGGAGTACTCCCGATATCACGACAATCGCCACGCACCTTTGCCCCTGCGGCAGGTGTGTGAGTAGCGCCCTTTAGTCTTTCATCCTAAGTAGTATCTCTAGATCATTTCTTTTTTTTCTTAACTTATCTTATAAAAACGTAAAATTTCCTAGTATCATACTTTTCTACTTATTTAAATAAATTTGTTACACTGGGTACCGTCTCATGATATTACTTACATAAGTGGTATATACTTATTATCTAGCCGAAGCAGCGATCACTCGTTTCTACATACAAGTCTCTACTTAGTTAGAACGAGTAACTCAAAGCAGAATCTGGAACTGGGTCTATCTATACACCATTGTTGTAAGGATATAACAGCAATAACATTTTGCTATAGAATAAATACCTACTTCTAAGTCTCTTCTCTAGTTTAATTTAACCTTATAGAGAAACATGTTACATTATGGTAAGACCTTTCTGAATAAATATTCATTTCATTTCATTTCATCCACTTATTGGTCAAAAGCAACATAAGACACTTATGTCTGAAACCAAGAAAGCTTGACATTACTTTCACTTCAATTTTAACGTCCACCACTTAGCATATGTCCAGCAAATTTTTATAATTCGAAATAATTTAGACAATGTTTTTTAAGGGGATGATGGGAAACAGCCGTGATTTTATGTATGTATGTTTTTCAGGTTAATCTGCGTAGAAGAAGAGTTGCGTCGCGAACAACGCAATATGGCGGCAGCTCTCTCCCACAAACAACGAGTCATCGAAGCGCAGGAGCATCGCATCGCGGCGCTAGACGAGGCCAACACGAGACTCCTATCAGCGTTAGTCCACTTACAACAACGAGCCCCCCATCCAACCCCAAACAATAACTCTCATTCGCCACACTCGCAGCACTCGCATCAGGAACTGCAAATTTGAATCTAACCCCCCGAACATAAAGTCCATTAACAAAGATCGTAAATGTTCAGTGCGAGTTAGATGAACTGCGGAATAGAATCGAAACCCATAAGCTCCGTTGCAGCCCGTTAGGATTAGATAATACCTAATGTGTTCAATAGTAAAAGCTTGAGCAGTTTAGCGAGTGGACTATTTTTAGAAAGTTGTGGGAAGTTTTTCAGTGCAAATTAATAGACATAAGACATTCTTGGTCGCTTTCAATTGTGTGTATCGCACAAATACGGTTTTAACAATAAAAATGTATTCCTTGATATAATAATAACACTGACTTGGTGTTTCTAGGAGACATTAATATAAACCTAAAGCTTGAAAATCCTAATAAAAAATCATATATGGATGTTATGAGCGGGCACGGTCTATTATGCGGTATCACAGACTATACTAGAATTGAATTACTGAATGGTTTAGTTACAAAAAGTTGCATTGATCACATCTTTGTCCGATCGCGCATGAGAGACACTTACACCGCCGCGCTCAGCATAGTACTGGCCGATCATAAAATAACTGTAGCAACCTTAGTTAGTGATTCTCGTGTACAGGATGCTCCTATTTATGTTACTCGTCTGAACAATAAGAAAGTTACAAGCTTGTTAGATCAAATTGACTGGAATTCTACGGATAAAATGAACAGTCCAGATCTGATATATAATTTTATTAGCAAGAGCTTTAATGACTGTTATAACCAATCTTTATATACACAAAAAGTAAGTACATCTCAGCGTAATAAACATAAATGGGTTGATAAAAATATCTTAAAACTAACTAAATTACGAGACGAGTTATTCTCAGAGTGGTTAAAGGATACTAGTAATAAAGAAATTCGATTAAAATACAATAAGATAAGGAATAAAACCAATAAGCTTGTTTACAAAAATAAAAATAAACACGTAAAGGCAGAATTTAATAACCATAAACATGATATCAAAAAAACATGGCAACTAATAAATAATTTAACAGGTAAAATATCAAATTCAATAGATACTATCATTACAAAAGCATTTAGTAAAGAAGTAAGTTTAAAGAATATAGCTAATAATTTTTCAAGTCAATTTCAAAACAATGTTAAATCGATCATACCTAATTGTACAAATAACCTACTGAATAAATCTGATTATACGAAAATTTTGGATCGATCAATTTTCTTTCCTAAAGCTAAAACTAATGAAATACAAAAAATAATTAGACACATAAACCCGCATAAAGCTCCAGGTATTGATGGAATTAGAGCCATAGATGTTGTAAGACTATCAGACAAAATTGTAGGTGCTATAACGCGACTAATTAACGTGAGCATCACTACTGGTCGTTATCCTGACAAGCTAAAAACTGGCATTGTTCGGCCTATACACAAGGGTGGCAGTACTCAGGATTACGGCAAGTACCGACCCATTACTATTTTGCCTGTTCTGGATAAAATAGTTGAAAAGTACGTATGCAATAAGGTTCAGAAATTCTATTCCATTAACAACGTCTTATGTTCCCAACAATACGGCTTCCAGTCCAATAAGAGCACTACGATGCTGTTGTCTCTTTTTACGGACGAAGTAAATAATTACCTAAACTTGAAAAAACATGTAATCTTAGTCTTTATAGACTATGGAAAGGCGTTTGATACATTGAGACACGACTTGCTTGTTGATAGACTTTGTAACACTGGAGTGAGAGGCAATTTGCTAGAATGGTGTAAGGATTACCTACACAACCGTAGCTACCAAGTCAAAATTGGTGACGTGTACAGCGACAGTGTCAATGTTAGTGAGGGAACGGCGCAAGGATCTGTACTAGGTCCAATGCACTATCTGACATACGTCAATGACCTGAATAATGTCATTAAGTTTTGTACCGTCTACCAATTTGCTGACGATACTTGCATAGTAGCAGCTGACGCGGATCCTTTAATAGCTCAAGATCACATTCAAAAAGATTTCACAGCAATTTGCAAGTGGTCGCATGATGCAGGTCTGGTAATAAATGCTGATAAAACAAAGATTATGCATGTCCGATCCAGTCATAACTTTATTCCGGGAAAAGAAAACGTAACAGTGATGTCTCATAGTCATGACTGCCTCCACCTTAACTCGCGTTGTACAAGTAGTTGTATGCTAATTGAGCAAGTGACCGAGTACACCTATCTTGGACTCGTGATAGATAATAGGTTCAACTGGTCTAAACATATAGACAAAGTTTGTATTAAACTTCGAGCTATCATGGCAAAACTTTATATTATCAAATGCAAAGTACCCTTTTATGTATTAATTACAATTTACAAATCTCTTATAGATAGCATTGTAAACTACGGGCTGAGTAGCTATGGTCGCACGTATAAAACCTATCTAGACCAAGTTTATAATCTCCAATTAAGGATACTTAAATTAATAGTTCCCAGAATTATAAAAAATAAGTACTCTGATGATTTTATGGGACTTTTTAAGTACTGCGGTGTGATGCCAATTCATAAAAAAGTAGATCTAAATTTACTCCTCGAGCAATACTTTCGCACAGAGATACAAGTCCCGAAAAGAAACCTTGCTAATATAGTCACCAGAAGTATCACTTTGAAAAAACTATGCAAACCCAAATTTAATAATGAGTATGGAAAAAGAACATCGCAGTATTTAATGCCCCATCTAATTAACAACTTACCTGCCGAAATTAAAAACAAAATTACAAAAAACAATATAAAAAGAGTCCTTAAAAAATATTTTTCTCAAAATCTTAATTTAACTTAATTTCATTCCAACTTTAAAATTAAAAAAAAAAACGTAAAATGAAGCATCCTGTAGTTTATTAGAACAACAGGGTACGCACACAGGTATAAATGTGAGCCGTGCATAATGCGTAGATACAGCGCGCCGCGGCCGGCCGGTCAGCCGGTCATAATGTTATCGCCCAGTCGCCTTACAGGTGTGAGTGATAGGATAAATGAGTTAAATACCTGGCTAAACGCAATGGCGGAATATTTGTCTCTGTGTGCGTTCGCTGAACGCGTTTTTTACCTGTATGTTTTTAATAGGTAACTACCTCGTTATTTTTCTTAGTTTCTATTATTAATGTATGTTACCTTCTTTTATGTATAACGAGAACACAGTGTCCTGGACAAACTTAATATAAGTTTTTTGGATACTTACAACAGAACCTTATGTAACTTTTTATTAAATAAATAAATAAATAAATAAAATAAAATCTTTGCACAATAGTTTTATGAAAGCACTCGACTAGTAAGTACAATGTTTAATATTGCATTTCAATCTAATTTATTCTAAGTAAACTGTTGGCATTGTTTGTATCACAATTTTGTTCTATTTGCCATGTATCTTAATTTGTTACGTTTCATTAGTTGTAATAACCGATGCTTTAATGACTAACATTTCATTTAATCAGTATATTCATGTTGGCGCAGACTAACCGTAAACAAATCATATTGCACATCATACATACATTGTAGAACGCTCTCTTTTCTTTTCATAGGTATAACCGGTTGTTTCGTGGTTAATCTGCGTCCGGCCAGAGCCCAAGAAGTAATAACTAAAGAATCGGTTGGTGAAATGACATGACACTTATATAAAAACAGAATAATTCATGCTATTGTCTAGTTGTTAAACTTTTTCTTAAATTTTGAGACAAAATGTATCTGCGCCTTGTAAACTGAATCTTATTTTTGCGTCAGTGTCGAAAATATTTGCTTCTATAACAATGATACCAAAGACGATGGAATATCCCTTAGAGACTAATGTAGGACGAATCGAACCCTTTACGGTAGTCCTAGTGTTGTAACCTTATATTTTGTAATAAGACTTGTATTATATAATAATCTAAGCCAATTCGTTAAGATAAATTGTGGTACGAAATTAAAAATATTTTTAATACCTTTCGAGTATTATAGTGGATTTATATAGTAACTGAAGTTTTGCTAGAGTACCTCCATGAAATTAAGCTAATCGCTACATATTCGACAACATAGTTGTGCTTCAGTGAAAGTTAATATAGGCCATATCTCTATGTAAATACGCCGTATGTTGATTACAATAAACTTATCACATTAAATTATGAACTACATGTATTTATGTCTTTCATTTCATTTCCATCATCCTTAGCATTTAAAACTCTATACAAAATAATTAGGAAACTAAATAAGTTTTTAGGTATTAGTTTTAGGTAAGTAGTGCACTTTTTCCTCTGATTGATGAAGTTAGTTGTGATTATCAAGAAAAGTAAAAACTGTAGGCTACGTTAAATGTTGGTGCGTACTAGTTTAATATATTTTATACTCCATCTCAACAATGTTCCAGGCACTACAGTGTCCCGTTAAGTGTACCTACACTAGTAAGAATCATCTTTTAATCAAAGATGTAATGGAGTTGACCATTCACAGCACAGATAATTTATTTAGACCATTCACAGCACAGAGAAATGTGCTGTGAATGGCTGTGCTGTGAATGGTCAACTCGCGGACGCGACCGGCGACACGCTGAAGAGTGAAACAAGCCTAAACCGGCGAGCTTGCATGAAGAATATGATGAGAGTGAATGAAGCGAAAGAAGTGTGTCAGGATCGTAGCAAGTGGCGATCTGTGGTCTCTGCCTACCCCTATGATGGGAAACAGGCGTGTGTTTATGTATGTATGTATGTATGTAAAAGCCTACAGTACCAGATAATTAATCTCTAAATTTTTTGGCGTACAACCACAAAGTAAAACTTTATTAAGCAGTACAAATCAATGTTAATAAATTTATTGGAACATAATTTTAAAGAGAAATAAAACTATTCCGGAGGTTCGATGCCGGCTGGCGGGCAGCAGTACCGCTTCTTTGCCAACTTGAATCTCCTCTCTGCAGCTTCTTTCGAACTGTACGGATGCATAATCTGCAAATCCTCAATCCTCCCAAACAAATATGAGAAGTAAATTTCCCGAAACTTTTTATCAGGGAACTGAGCTTGATACATCGAGGCCCACATCAAGTTCGTAACGTAAGCGTGCGATCGGTACATCTCCAGCCTATACTTCTGCGAGAATTTTCTGAATCTATCGTTCAAATCTTGTTTGTGAACCCAGTTCGTGTGACCAGCGTACAGAGGGTCAAAGGGCGGGGAGACGTGTCCGTACCCTCTCACTGCGAGCATTTGGAACATCTGCCAATACTTGTTACTCTTACGTAGCAATCCAGACTTTTCCAGGCGAGAATAAGGACCAAATATGCGACGTCGCATCCATTCTTTTAACTCTGACACCAAGTGAATATCTGGCAAGCGTGCTGCGATGTTCACGCGTCGCATTAAACGTAATGCACACTTCAAATAGTCTTCAGGCTGAGGGTTCTGCCCTAAACAAGTTGTGGAAGATCTCTTCTTCTTTTTCTTCTTATCTTTCTTATCCTTATTTGTACCATCGTCAACATGCAACACGCTGTCAGTGTCCCATAACCTTTTGAACTCCTTCTCTACGTGCAACCTTTTCGGATCTAAATCGTAAATTGTGTGGTAGTTGAAGACGTGTGGAGTATGTCGTGTAGCTTTCTGAAAGAAAGGTAACTCGTCGTTGGCGAATGTTCCTTCGTTTCCGTAGTCAAAATGGTGTCCGCAATAACACTTGGTCGTTCTCACGTACTCGAAAACTGTATCGGTCCATTTCTTTACACAATCGCAAGGATCTGGTTTCGGCGGTGGCTGGCGCGCTCTGAAACCGCAATGTATATTGATGCATTCACCACCCATGTACTTGTAGCCGCCATGAATAAGGTCTCCAACTGGAGGCAGAATGGACACATTTCCTAAAACGTATACTGTTTTTCCATGGACCGTGTAGACGCCGGATATCATGTACTGAGAATTCCACATTCCCGTTGTTGGTGCTATTGGTTTTTTTCGGCGTCCAGCTTTTTTGTTGACCATTGAGCCTCCTATTCCATATGATTTTTTAACTTCAGTGAGACACATCTTAGAACCTCTTACTCTTCTGTGGCTAGTTCGAGTGACGGCCTTCGTTGTGACAGCGGTGAGTGAACAGTGAGGTTCTATTGTCATAACGCCTGCGATTTTGTCACAGTATGACCGTGGTAGTCTCTTTTTTGGAGGTGGTGGTGGCGGAGGTGGTGGGGGTGGTTTAGGCATGGCAGGTTCCTCTTCGTAGGGTTCATTGAGATCATCCAAGTTCGGCAAAGGAGGAGGTTTCTGGCGTTTCTTTTTCGGTGGCTCATATAAATATGCTACCATTTTTTGCAGGTATGGTGACGCTAAAGGGGGTTCAAGTTTTGGCTTTGGTTTGGAAATAGGTTCTTTCTTTTGGGGCTCCGCTTTGAACCTTTCTCGAAGTAAATGTATTAAATTTTCTAAACCCAAATAGAATATGCCTGAGAGCATAAGCCGCCCATTTAAACAATACGAACATTGTTTGCCGTCTATAGTGTGACCAAAGGTCATTAAAAACAATTGTGCAAGCATTTCCTTTGGGTCTTCACGCCCTAGATAGACACAGTTCATGAGGTCGAATTTATTGGGACGCGGGTAAATCCCTAAGGTTTTCATGACACCTGCAGTTCGGATGGGACGTCCTTCCAATAAGTCCTGGTAGATAGAGGATTCAAGGGTATCCAGAGCCAACCTTTGTGGAACACTGAGTGCTTGGTACCACTTTGGTCCAACTGAATCTTTGATGGTTTTCAATATCCTCTTATCTCTTTGTTTACGAATTTCTTTGAGTTCATCCATAAAGACTTGCTGTTCGCGCATCTTACGTGCGTACACCACTTGCATGCGATGGTGCTTGCGCTCCTCATAGCTCGTCTCCGGTCCATAATAATTGTCATAACCCATGATTGTAATAAAATATTACCTACACCACAAAATAACAAGATTTGTAATAGACGTTAGAGTATGAAATACATCGATTTATACTGCAATTTTGAAAAAAAAAAATACAGAATTTGCTAAACCATTGAAAATAATATTTGACACTAAATAAAAATGTTTAATTCAACATGTCAAACAATTAAGAATGAAATATTTTGGTAAGAAGTTTGTATTATTAGGTGTAGGTAATATGTTTAAATATCTTTTATTAGGTATTAAATAAAACAATTTCAATAAAAGCATTTAATTGATGCCAATACAATGTTATGATTAATTCAGGGCAAACTTAAGTAACATGCAACCAGTGCTGCCATCTATGGACGAGTAGCGGCGAATGCAAAGTGAACTATTTTCGTAGTTCCATTTGTTTACAGTTTGAGCCAATTATTTCATGAATCTCATGAATATCATAGTATAACGGTATTAGAATCGAAACTATTTTGTTAGTCATGCATGCGTGGCCGATCAGCTGGCGAAACTCGGCCGGTCATAGACCCACCAGGGGGTGAACGGCCGGGTCGTCCATCACATGAATATTTTCATAACTTCGCAGCTTTCCACACCTCATTCATACACAGGCGAATAAATTCATCTGAATTTTAAGTACACATGCCTATCCCGGAAACCATCAATCAACAGCGTCGCCAAATGTAAAATAACCCGGCGATGGAAACAACCGGCTATGTGAAAATCATTTTCTCAGAACTTTTTGGCGTGACTGAGTAAAATTAAAAATATTGAAAAGAAAATTGTTCTAGTTTGGCAAGTTCTGCATTAACTGCCGAAAACTACAAATATTTTGAATTTTATTATTTACTTCATTCAAAATATTTGTATATTACTTATAATAAAAATTTTATCCGATAAGTATCCTATGTATTTTACCTATGTATTTTAAATGTTTGGTTAAAACATTGGCTTCCCAAATAAGATTATTCAATAAGTTATACAGGCTGTGGTTACGTATAGGTGACAGTTATAGTACCTGATGTAATTAAATAAGTTTTAAAATAAATATATATTAGTCTCTACCTAATATCTACATTCCCAGAACCACCTTCTGCTCGCAGCCTCTCTCACGTGATAGGTACACAACCATGAATCAAAGACTTTTTTTCGAGTTTGGAGTAATTTGAAACACTTTACAATACTTTTGATTGGTAAGTAAGGTTAAAATATTATTTTTTTTGCCTGTTGCTGATAAGTTTCTGTGACGCGAGAAAATAATCATTCAAAATTTGAGTCTCGAAACTGGTTTCTCATACTAATAAGAGAAACTACCTAGTAAGTTACTAGTGTCTTTCCACGAGAAAGTTAAAGCGTTTGAACAAACTACTTAAATCAACATTTACAGCTCACTGTACCTAAATAAAAATAGCACGTTTTCTATCTATTAATATTTCCATGCAACCGAATACATTTCAATGTGCACTGAATGACAATTCAGACTGCCACGTAAGTTATTCTAGACTTTGAATGCAACATTGTACTAACATCATGCAACATAGACTGCCTAGGCTCACTTTCCCAGGAAGTACCTAGCCACTTTCACTCCATTCAAGATTGGTTCCGCCTTGCCTTCGGTTAACAATATATTGTACATCTCTCTGGATATAATTACTTTGAGCTGCTCTGTGATTATAAGTATCAGCGCATCTCTGAATCGCTTGAACGTGTTGGAGATTCGATGTGCTATAAATCATGTATTGCTTTGTGTAGTCCGGCCACGTTTTAAGTTATCGATGCTTAGAATCTAAGTTAGAAGAATCAAAGATAAGAAAATGACGTCATACAGATGATATGACACGCTGCTTTGGTCATCATCATCATCATCCGCAGCCCGATCTCTCCCACTGCTGGGTATAGTATAGGCCTCCCTTTGCTTTTGCCATTTTTCGCGGTCCTGTCCTGCGCTTACCTGCGGGCTTAAAAAGGTCGCTGTTGCAGAATCGCAATAGGAATTGAACTATATGCTATCTCTTTTCATTGACTGAGAGTGAAAAGAGACGGCATTATAGTTCATTTCATATTGTGATTCTGCTTTAGCGCCCTTTTTAAGCCCGCTGATCCACTGCCGGCCATCGTCATCGTGCTGCTGGACGTCCGATGCTTCTTTTTCCAGTCCTTGACCACCATTCCGTCACCGTCTTGCTGCTTTGGTTGAATAAATTTATTCAGGCGCTTAGTAATCCTACTGAATGAAACGTGAATGAAAGAGTGCACAAATCCGCTGGCACGTCACGTCACGCCCACAAATTGATACGGTAGATGTATTTGACGTGGCTGCCAAGCACAAGGATGTATTCCTCGCTCCGGACTTCTGGACTGCAGGAGTAGTTTACAGACGGTATAGGGAAGCACCGCCTACGAAGAAAAGCGCCCTAACTACATAGTTTTATTTATAATTTTTGTATGTACTTATATATTAGTAGTCTGTAAGGTATTTACTCTATTTGTTCAAACTATTTTTGTCCTATGTTTGTATGTAACAATGTATTTATGAAATAAAATCTATACATATACATATACTTACATATTACATAATAAAAAAAAATAATAAAAAAAAAAATTATATAAGTTATGAGTAAATTCTTAAATATTCAAGACGTCTCTGAATGTAACCTTGCCAAAGAATTGGTAGCAGATATTGTACTTTCATCACAATCAAAATAAACACCAAGGTGTATGTGAGCTTACCTACTATTTAGGTAAAGAGTAGGTACGTAAACAATTCAATCTTACTAAATTACGTACGTTTGAACGTTAGCATGTACCTACTTGTAGATAGAGCGCTTGTAGAGCGTATTTATTAATGTATAATAAACGAAATTATATTCCAAAACATTATTTCGTCTAGTACATATTATATACACACATGCTACGTAGTAGCACATAAGCAGACTATTAGTTTCTAGCAGATGCTACTACGTAGCATACAATAAGCACGTGTAGGTCTACATACGAAAAGAGTATGCTTAGGACATAAACACACTGCGTAGTAGGAAACAAGCATGCTTTTTAGTTGCATATGTATTCCAGGCATAATACAGAGTACAAATTCTACAGAATGTTTTCTTTTTCAGGCGCTATTTCTTCAAGGGTCAATGACCGGACTCTTATCTCGCGAGTATGTGAATGCACGTGTCTGGCAAGTTGCGCGCGCGCATGTGTGCTCCTGTATGCACGGTTATGCAACGCTTATAAAACGATTAATCCTATCGGAAAATGCATCTCCATTTTTCTTTTATTCAAATGTTTGTGTTCACGTGATGCCACACAATGTTATAATTTATAAGTCTTATGTTACATTTTTTAGTTTAGCTGTATAGATCAAAAGATTACCTACGTAAATTGCATTATTCATAAAAGATTACATCTATGCTTTAAAACAAGAGCTGTTTGTGCTCTTATGGTAACAGCAGGACTAAAAAGGCCGCTATAGCAGATCACAATAGGAATTGCAATATATGCCGTTCTTTCAGTCTATGAAAAGAGACGGCATATAGTTTAATTCCTATTGTGGTTCTATAAAGGCCTTTTCAACCCCGCAGGGCATATTAGATTTTGGAGAACGATGCAACTGTGAAAAAGATCACTACTTTTGATGATAGTATCAGTAAGCAAAGTGAGAACATGCATTGCAAAAACCCGGTGTACAATAGACAGACTCAAGAGCCGTAAAAGTTTTTCAAGGCACACGACTTCCTCGGATAAGAGATAAGATATTTTATATTAAAAAGATACACTGGGTACAATGTAACGTAGGTTCACGAATGAAGTTTGACGCAAGCTCTCACATTGCAGACGATTTTGACCAAGACTTATGTGTCCTTTACATTTTAAAACAACGCTTCTGAAAAACAAGCCAGAATTTACGACGATATTAAAAGGGACAACACACCGAGACGTGTCCAAAACTCTTAACGCGTCAATACGAAGTTTAGCTAATGACCGACAGGTGGTAACCCTCAAAATTCAACTCACGAAAGTATTGCCAACACAAAACTTTTCAGAATATTTGTTAACTTTTTGCCGCACAATAAACCCACACTGATAAAATATTTTACTCATTTTAATTTTAAGTTTTAGGGCCGTGTTGGCCGAGTTTTGTACCTCGACTTTCGATCCGAAGGTCGTGGGTTTGAATCCTTGCCGTGCATCAACAGATTTTTAGTTTCGAAAATTTATATGCGCATTAACACAAGCTCTAAACGGTGAATCAAAACATCGTGAGGAAACCCGCGTCTTAATCAGCTCCACATTTATTTGACCTCTTTCCTGTGGATATGGCCGATTAAGCTGAGAGGATGGTGTAGGAGCTGGGCAAGCCTATTCCATCTCAACATTGTACCGTTAATCTTCTATTAAAAAGATGTAAAGGCCTGTGTTTTTTCATTTTATTATAAAACTAGTAGATGAAACCACACACTAGATTAGAAGCTAACGCGAGGTTTTCTGAAAATTTGCAATTAAACTTTATATAAGAACTAGTATCCACCCGCGGCTTCGCTCGCGTGGTACTTACCCGAATAAAAAGTAGCCTTTGTGTTATTCCTGGTCATACACTATATATATTCAAAGTTTCAGCCGAATCCGTTCAGTAGGTAACTTTTGTTTGAAGGAGAACATCCATCCATCCATCCAATCATCCATCCTCCCAAAAGCAGCATTTTTCACAAAAATTAAAATGATATATTTAGGTACATTATATACGTTTTTATTTATAAGCAAAAATTAACAACTTCTTGAATATTTTCTTTCGATTCTTTTTATTGTACTGAAGATGTTTCTTACTTTTTGCAATTAAGTACGAGTCGGCAACACTTACAAGCACGTAAATTGAGAAAGTAAAAGCACGTCGACAAGATTGTATCCTTTGACAAATAGTCCCTGAAGGGAGGGCGATGCCCAAATATTGGGTGAACAACCTCTTAATGCTACACGGAGACACTTTATTTATACCATACCAACGTTTCTACCGCTGCTTCTACTTTTATGGAGTTAAAAGACTGAATAAAAAAAACTATGGGAGCTTTTAATAGAATACAAGTGCCACCCACACAATGGTTACAGTTTATATACAAAATACATGACACGCTTAGTACTTAAACAAGTTGAGTTGGGTAAGAAGAGACTGCGAGCGTAGGACGTAGCCATAACTCCAAGATTTAAAAAAAGTATTCTTAAATGACTTAAAACATTTGAACGACTGTGGACAAGACGAGCTCGGTTTCCGCCCACGAAATGTTAAGTAACTTAAACCGTATAAATCAAACAACATTAACCCGGTCGGCTAATAAGCGGAACTATTGACTTCAAAAATATGGGAATGTGCCAAATGTAATCTTCAAGTCGTACACCTTTAGACCATCTTCGAAGAATTCTGAATGTCTGAATATTGTAAAGTAGTCTATTCTGCGTCATGATTCAAGCTTGAGAATAAGTTCTTTTTTCTAATGTGAGAAATTCGTATTAATAAGTATTAGAAGGAATTTTCTAATGGCGTGCGATATTTAAAATCCAGAGAAATTACCTACTTATATATTTTTTTAAATAGATAATATTCTCTCTCCTTACTTTCATTTCAGGTGATAAATACGAGTATGTACTGAAACAAGTACAAATAGGGATACCAAATACGTCGGGATTAAAAAGACCGTTATAGCAGAATCATAATAGAAATTGAACTAAATGCCGTCTCTTTTCATAGAATGAGAGTAACAACGGCATTTATTGCAATTCCTGTTTGCAATTCCTTTGTGATTCTGCTATAGCGGCCTTTTTAGCCCCGCAGTACTCAAGTCAACCACACCATCAGTCATCTGCGCAATCGGGCGTCAACTCGTCAACATTGAATGACACATGTATAGTACAAGCTACGTCACAGCCGTCAGAAGGAATGGAAATACCTCTGTTATCTGTTATCTGTGGTATAATTATAGAAGACCGTTGAACGATTCAAGGGTACGTTCATCCGTTCATCTCAAGTTCAAAGGTTATGGAGTTCACGGCTGTAATGCAGACGTTCGCGGAAACTCGACCATATAAATGTTTGACTATTGTTCTTTAGGATTCCTATGGCTGACCGATTGTATACTTCCTTTTTTATAAAAACAGACAATGAAAAATGAGAAGCAGACGACAGGGAATGCCGTTTTAGATTAAAATCATTAAAGTTTTGGAATTAAAAGAAAACAGGGTTTAGAAATCCACACATTTAATTTTACTTTCAAGGTTTATTGAGTTTTAAGTCCTTTTAATTGTACAATTAAAACTGGAAAGTTTTTACCAAAGTCAAATAAAGTTTTACTCTCTCTAGAAACCTTAACCGTCCACTTTCTGACGTCAAATAAAAAAATATTAAACAATGATTTTCCCGGATAGCCCGGTGCACGAGAGTTGACTGTGTGTGTTTGTGTGTATGTGTGCAGGATCGCGTTACAGCTGAAACTCGGGGCGCCTGCCGAAAACTCAGGTCGTCGACCCGGTCAGGAGCACCGCCGTAGAGCGCGCCTTACTCTAATTGATACTTCGTCTAACATCGCGGTTCTTATTCAAACAATAACGGTTACTTATCGGAACACTTGTTTGAGTCAGTGAATGACAATTATTAAAATAGCATTTTATAGATTTGAATTAAAGTTCACACAGAAAACACTCTTATGTAAAGAAAATGTTTATTTACTTATTTAAGTATAAACCTATTTTTACGTATCACCTACATTGTAAGCAAATCAGCATATGGGTATGTACGTTATTCTATATAGATAATTAACGAAAAACAATTAGGGTTTAAGTTTAGTTTGATGAATGTTGGTTCATCTAAACATGCCTATAGATCTAATTTTTTGTTTCTTTAACTAACCTATACTATCTCACTGCTGGGAAAAGGTCTCACCCAATTCCTTCCAATACTCGCGATCACCCGCCACTTCCCACCAGCCTTTCCGAAAGTTATCGAGGTCGTCACACCAACGTTTCCTCGGCCTGCCCCGGCTGCGTTGCCCAACTACAGGCACCCATTGTGTGATGACTTCTGCCCACCTGTCTGTACCCATACGGCTGATGTGCCCCGTCCAACTCCATTTTAACTTGGCGGTTTTGTTTCCCACATCTGCGATCCCTGTTTTTTCGCGCCAAGATTGTATTGCGGAGAGATAAATAAATGATAAATAATGTTTATATAATTAATGACTAGAAATTACTGGCATTCAAAAAATCTATCAAATTTTTAATTGAAGCACTAAAAATCACAGTGCGAGTATAAAATATTTATTGAATTATTTTATTAAATAGAAGCATATAAAGCAATTTATTGAACCCCAATATAATCCAATTAAATCAAGTAAATTATTTAGAAAATATTTTTATAACACTTCTGTGCATTTTCTTCTGCTTGAATGCAAATAGAACTTTCGAAAGATACAACAAGTACCAAGATATCGCGGTAGCCGCACGCCGCTCGGTGATATATTTGGTGACATTGAACCGAGTCCATTGCCAATGACCTCGCTCCTCAGGGAAGCTTTGCGTAATCGTTCCTGTACACAATAACTGTGTACACTCGATAAAAAACGTGGTTAATTTAAAATGCACTGCGCTGTAAGCACGTAGTTTAGACTAGGGTATTTTTGAATTGGACGTGTTATAAGCAATACTATAACGTAATAGTTTATTCTTAGATTTTTAATTCAAAGGGGAACATTATTAGGGTTCGATAATAGCTTTATTTCATACTCACTCTTTCATTTTTAGTGCTTCTCCTACCTATAAAGGTTTGATGGATATTTTTTTAATAAAACGCCAGTAATTTTTCGGCTATAGATTGGTTTTAAAGCTCACTGTACGTTGAATGTATATTTTACAATTGCTTGTATTTTTTTGGCAAATATACATAGTTGATAACTCATATTAATTCCCAAGTCACGATCGCAGTGTTCCAAACCAATATTTATGTGCCATTATATCGGCTGAGCAGATGTTACCGCTTTCTAGAAAACTTTTATCTTGCTAATACAACTTTTCTGTTTTTTTTTTCTTATAAAACCAGATGATAATAATGAATTTTGATTATTCAAATATTGATTTGACAAGCAATTTAATAAAAAAATATGTATTGAAAAACCCCTAACCTTTTTCACCTTCTAGAAAAGAGCTGATGATCTTCAAACGCCTGAACAAATCTTTTTATGAACCATCCCGATCACGTCTGTTTTCAAACAAAAAAAAACAGTAACAAAATCAATTTTGATGGCACCGTAGCTCTTGAGCTATGTGCCAAAGACAGACACACAGATACACACACACTACAAACTTATAACACCCCCGTTTAGGTTAGAAATATTTTTTAAAAAATTCTTGAAAATAATCGAACTTGCGATAGAGCCGAGATAGAGAGATAACAAACGGCATGATCAATTTTGATGTATTATTTTTTTTTTAACGAAAATAGGTTCGCGTTTGACCACACCCTGCCTGATATAAAGCAACAGTGTGGTCTAAGATGGAGCACGCTTACCTAGAAGGAACCTATTGACTCTCGATTTGAAGACACCCAAATTATACTTTTCTGGAAATACAGACCCCGGCAAGGAGTTCCACATTTTCGTCGTGCGTATAAAAAATGTAGAATCAAAGCGCTTAGTACGAACACTGGGAATATGAACCATGTACAAATGGCGCCTTTCCGGGTGCCAAAAATCGAGTTACTGTATCTTCGTTAGGAGGGCAGATCTCTTACATAGATTTTTATCATCACAATTTATGCTGCACAAATAATATAGGAAAATCATTCTAAGACACGGACCTTCTCAACAATTTTCCCAAGGTCTTGTACCGCGAGCCTAGACCGCGGAGCACTTTCACTGTCGACGGCGACCACTAGCCGCACACTTGTCTTGCATTCACGAGTGACGGGCGAAATCACCATCGCTTGTTGCATTATGATGCCTTAAGGGACCGCCGAACGTACGTACGTACCTAGGAACGTAATACCAAAATAATTTAAAATTTGAGCATATTTTTATCACTTTATGTTATTATTTGGATAAAGGCAGTATTTATCTAGGTTCCTGCTACACTTTTGTTCTAAAAAACTTACTATAGAACAAATTAAAAGAAAAAATGCCTTTTTTGGTGTACTTACCTACAAAGATTTCAATTCAATTTCCTTACATTTCATTTTAGGTAAGTTTTCGGAACAAAAGTGTAACAGGAACCTAGATAAATACCTACTCACTTAATCTAACAACATAAACTGATAAAAATATGCTTGATTTCGGTATTACTTTTTTATGGAAATTCGCCTGTCGCAGGCCTCTTAAGGTGGAATTAAGCGCTCGTGGCGTAGCTTGCTTAGACGTTCTTGATTGATCGTTGAGGTAAAGCAGCGTTGTGCGCGTCACAATTTGTATGGGTGACCGCAAGTGGCATTACGAACTGAGCGCTTCCGTGCTTCACAGGGCACGTTAAATTGTCGGTCCTGGCTTTTAAGTCGTTAAGCCATGACGGAGGATTTTAGGCGGCCTAAAAACTCCGTCACCAGAGTTGGCCACTTGCTCATACGAACTTACTTTTACTTTATAGGTGGAATCAGACAGTTCACTTTTTGTTCATTTCTATTCTTCATTCGGCGTCTTTCACTAGATATGGAGCGTCTCAACAAAGTGAATTCATTAATGAACCAATTCAACAATGTTGGATCGGTTCATTTGCATCTTTCAGTCGCACTCCGAGTGAACGAAAAATGAACCGTCTGAACACGAAAGAGAATGTTTACTCGGAGTCGGCCATCCAAGACGCACGACTTCATTCGATAACATATTAAAAGAATGACAGAACATGACAGACATAAAGACAGTGAATGTTCATTTTTATAACATTCAGTATATGCCGTGTGAACATGGAAAATGAAAGAAAAATGAAACAATCACTCCACTGAAAATTCTTCCGAGTGAACCGTCTGATATCAGATTCAGATTGATTTATTTTGCGATACATGGGTTAAATAGATATAAATCACCTTTAGGTCTTTAAGCAGATCATCTAGCTGGCTAATGAAAGTATTTGACGGTAAGGTTTGTTGCGTTACATTTTAAACATGGTTTACCTACGTCATTAAGGGGGTTATTCCAATTAGCATTAACTTGTTAAGAGATATTGATAATGAATTAATTATGATCTAAATTATAACCGTTATTAATCTGTCTTGCTGAAGCGTTTGGCTCTCAATTGATTTTGCCAACTCGATGTTCCGGCATTCCTTAAATTACTAAGATATCAAGTGGTTCTAAATACCAAAACTAACTGCAGAAGTAGGGGTTCCAAAACTTGGGATCCTCTCCCACTTTTGGCTAAGGAACAATGAAAGTGCACTGAGTTCACATTATGCAACGAACGGGCATTGAACTCTTGTATGATTTCGGATAGTGAAAATAAATTCCAACAGATTCGGAAATTGGCTGGATTGTTTTCAACGAGTTAAGAAAAGTTTACCTTTATCAAAAAGCCAATAATTTGTTTAAGTTGATGTAAGTAAGTAATTATAATAATAATGTACGATTGCTACAATTGAGCAAGAAAAGTCATTTTCGAAAGGAGTTTCGAAATTTTTCTTGTTTGTTATCATTATCAAGGAAGAGTATTGAGTATAGATATTTTTTAATCAATCTGTATTACCTGTTGAGACAATAACCGCGCACATTGCACGTGTGTGCGTCGGGTTGCGGGTCTGATTCCCAGCTCCCGAAGGGTCCCGGAGGATTCCGGCGGGGTGGTGCGGCAGTGTGTCGGTCAGTCACCGCTCCGACGGCGCGCCGCGCGCTCGCTGCTGCCGCTCGCACGTTCCTCCATCACCTATGTTTATCTGATGCCCTGGTACGCATGGTACTCGTGACGTGTTTACAGTTTTTCCTGACTGTCTAACAGTGGATTGTGAGTGGATGTGCACAGTGGATAGTGACTTGAAAGTGGATTTTTGATACGGATATTGTTTGGGATGCTCCTGAAGATAAGGAACTGAACTTTTCAGGTGCTTATGGTTTTTCATTTTCTGTAATGTTTTGAAAGAGGTTGCCCGTTTAACATAAAACAAGAGATGCAATATGCGGAAAAACAAATAAATAAAAAATACTTAAGATGTCCTTTCCCTATTGGTATTTTGAATTCACGTAGGAGTTAAAGTTAGATTATTCTTTTTTACAGCGTATCATCCTGAAAAAAAAAGTTAGGGTTATTCAACCTTGAGAAGTCGTTTAAGCTCTTATACTTTGTTTTATAATTCCACGACTTTCTTCAACATTTCAGAAATAGATCTTTCAAATTGTGTTTAGCATTACCGCCTATTCTAGAGTGAACTATCTAAACATATTTTATAATACATACAAGGTAGTTGACCTTTGTTTATACTTACTGCCCATCAGTCAAGATATTTGTCTGATTATCTTTGAAATTAGGACAACCTTTGATGATGAAGATAAAATTATATTCAAAAGAGGTAATGTTATTTTGATGAGGCTGACATAGAGTCGGGGACATCGGTGAGGCAAGCGCAATGAGTGCAAAGAGAGGCCATATCCAGCATTAAGTCAAATTGCGGATGATGATGATAAATAATGTTATTTTACAGTTAGATGTAGTTTCTGGCAAACTATCAATTTTATAAAACTGCACTTCTTGAGTAATTTATGCCTAAAAGTTTTAAGGCAAAATATTTTTTGATTTCCATCTCCACGCATGTGAGACGCACATTCTCCGTCTCTTTCTTGTCTTAAAATAAAAAAACAACAAAAACCTAAGCCAAGGTCAGTTCTCTCACTTTAAAAAAAAACCCTTTCACAAACATTAAGAGGGTCTCAGAAAAATTAGGTAGGTACGTATAATTATCAACATTAGAAAATGAAACGGGATCATTGTCGATTCATCTGTGTGACTTGAAACTCTTGATAGACATTCTCTTTTTAGGCATTTAAAATCCTTTTGAAGATGTTAAGGGGGTAGTCAGAGGTTTGCAACAAAGGTTTTGCCAAATTTTGCAGAAATGAGCATTCCATAAATGACAGGTTACAAGCCCAACATATATTTTCCTTCGCCAACTTTAAAACAAGATTGCTATACTACTGCTTTTAATAAAATATAAAATTGCATACAGTACTTCAAGCTTTATAATGGACATCGGTTATTTTCGTGTTTTCCGAATATGTCCGACAGGAGTGGGTGATGCCGCAAAACAGAATGCGACAGAAGTGTACGTGTCGGTACCAGCGCAGCTCGCAAAGCTTGCAACTAATTTGCTTTCCTTAAAAATGACATTGATATTTATTTGTTTGCGATAAAGTTGAAATGATGAGTAATTTTCATTTCCAAATGACTTTTCGTCAATCGTTTTTGTAATTTTATGCGATTGTTTCCGTTACGAAACACGTTCTTTTTCTGGTTTTACTGTACTTACTCGCAAGTTGCAACATTGTGCAAGCAATTAAGATTGCAAAATAAAAAATAAGTGATAATCTAAAATCAATTAATCTTCTTCTGCTCTATAAAATTTATCAGATTAGTGATTCCAGAGATTCTATAAACGTAAAACAACAAACATCATCTTTATAAAAAAATATTTATGGTGTTTATAAGACAATACTTTTAACTTATAGTTATGACACAGGATTTTAACGCTTTAAAGCCGAAACGTCGGAAAATCCTGCCTACTAATCCTACTTCCTACTTATAAATGTGAAAGTTTGTGTGGATGGATGGATGTTTGTTACTCTTTCACGCAAAAACTAATGAACGGATTTTAATGAAACATGGAATATGCATAGTTTATGACCTAGAAAAACCCATAGAATACTTTTTATCTGGGTAGGTACCACGTGGGCAAGCCGCGGGCGGAAGCTAGGATCCCAAAATATAATAAGGTTAAATATTGTGCTAAAGCTTTTAAAAGTATACCTAAGTTGTGATCGCGAAAGTTTAATAAAGCTATAGATTTAATATCTGTAGACAATCTATGCCTGGACTCTATAATATGATCTTAAAATTAATTTAGTAGAACCATTCCAGCACCATTCTCCAAATATACACAATCAGTAGGAAAAAAAAGATTTCTATGACTAAGCCACGGGGTTTCCTTAAAACCTTCAGAGTAAAAACTATTTTTAAAAGTCAATGAATTTTCATATTGACTGGCCTATTAGCTCAGTTGGTAGTAGCTCTGCCTTCTGCGCTGTAGGTAGTGGGTTCGATTCCCATTCAGGACAAACATTTGTGTGATGAACATAGATGTTTGTTCTGTATCTGGGTGTTATAAAGTATTATAAGTATGTATTTACAAGTAAATAAGTATTCTATCAGTTATCTGGTTCCCATAGTACAAGCTTTGCTTAGTTTGGGGCTAGATGGCGCTGTGTGAAATGTCCAGCAATATTTATATTTATTCATTTCTATTACCGTCGTTATTGCATTGCATTTATTGCTTGGGATGCAAAATAAATAAAATAAATAAATAAATAAATATTGCTGGACATTTCACACAGCATCATGTAGCCCCAAGCTAAGCAGAGCTTGTGTTATGGCAACCACATGACTGATATACTACTTATATACATTTTTGTAAATACATACATATTATACATAGAAAACACCCAGACCCGAGACAAATATTTGCAGATCATACAAACATTTGTCCCGCGGCGGGGATTGAACCCGCAACCTCCTGCGTCACAGGCAGGCCTTCACCCACTGCGCCACAGAGGTCGTCGATCTATCTGTAATATACAGATTGTACCACCCTTCAATCGCATGAATGAGTACATTGGCTTTATTGAAGTACCTAATACCTACACACAGAGGGGCAGTGAGTTCAATCCACCTGGAAATTTGGCAGCATTTTAATACTGCTGATATTACTATAGCCGACCCCATTGGTACGCACACATTGTTTTTGCAATATTGTGTCATGTGCTATTTATTTGGGAGTATATTGAACTCTTGCTTTGCTAGAAAACTCTTTCCAGCGCAAAGCTTGTCCAAGTTCATATAATAGAGATGCTCATAATATTATATTTTTGTAATGTACAACACATCTACAGTCTATTTTTATGATTTATTTATACTTAATACGGATGAGAAATCAAACGAATATTGATTTTATAGGTTAACATACAAACTGATACCATACAAACATAGTTATCTAACAAAACTGAAAACTTTAGAAAAGGATTTCCAATCTAAAATATGAAGTATTTTTGTTTTAAGTTTATTAATAATAGTGTTATTGAATACACACTCTGATAGATATCAGTATCCTACTAAAAAAGGGTTTTGCGGGTAATACAATGACTGGACTGAAACACTGTGTGAATGGGCCGTCGGAAGGGGAAGACCTAGGCGCACATTCCTGGACCAAATTGGCGAATTATTGAAAAAAGTCCAGGTCAAGAGTACCGACGAGCTTGCCTGAAGAATGTAATGAGAGCGAATGAAGCGAAAGAAGTGTGTCAAGATCGTAGCAAGTGGAGATCTGTGGTCTCTGCCTACCCCTATGATGGGAAACAGGCGTGATTTTATGTATGTATGGACTGAAACACTAAGAAAGGGGTACCTGCCTTAGGGTCTAGTCAGCACATGGATTTTACCTTTTTAAGATAAACCCATTAATTTACAGATACGAAAGAACTTCCCTTCGCCCCGACCAAGCAGAGATGAAGGAGAAAGGTTAAACGAATGTAAGAGAGGCCTAAAAATTAAAATGTAAGTATTATACATCTCTACACATATTATTGACATTATTAGGCAATTTATTGACATTATTATTGTTATTATTATTCTTCGTGACAACAACCTGACTTAAGTGATATTCTCTGACACATATTAAATATTTAGATATGCATCTAAATCAAAATTAAATACCTATTAGAAATACCTCGGTCTGCTTTCCTGTTGCTATACCCTAACAGGGTTCATGTGTGAAACTAATTAATACATTTCACTTTCAAAACTTTCGTGAGTTGTACTAGACATTATTTAACACACGGGAATTACTCACGTAAAATTATCGTCGATTTAGATACCGACAATGTTTCGATTCATCCGGAGAATCTTCATCTGGGTAAGGAGGGAGTTGCGGCAAGGTTACTCCTCGCGGTCGCGTCTCACACTGCGAGCAATGTAACGCTCGGCGCGGGACGAGGGTCGCGGAGGGAGTAGTGGGGGGCGCGCTGTTGTAGTTGCCGGTGTCGTAAGGAGAGTCGGTGCTGGGTCTTCATCCTCAAGATGAAGATTCTCCGGATGAATCGAAACATTGTCGGTATCTAAATCGACGATAATTTTACGTGAGTAATTCCCGTGTGTTAAATAATGTCTAATTAATACATTATAACAACTATGTATCTACAACCATGTGACAGCAATAAATGTATTGAGTATTGAGTATTGTATTGTATTTTGTTATAAAGCAATTATTGTGAGATTAGATAAACAGGGTCCCACATAGAGTCCCTGTAGATGGCGCTAATCGGTGCTAAAACCGACAAATATGAGCTTATCAAGATTTTCGGATACCGTGGCCGAGTTGGTTAAGGCACTACGACTTGAGGGAGATCGCTTATCAATGCGGGTTCAAATCCCGTCTGAATCGAAAATTTTGATAAGACTTGTCATATTCAATGGAAGTGTGGATTAACACTATTTAATCAAAATTTTATCTACTGTATTTTTATCATATACTTTTATCATCACACATTCTGGACAAATAAAATAATTAGGGGATAATCAAAGGAGGTACAGGATATGCATGGAACCCATTGCTGAATATCCGTACCCATATTATAAATGTGAAAGTGTGTTTATTTGTCCTGCTTTCACGTCAAAACAGAGCGACGGATTGACGTGATTTTTTTGTGTGGAGATAGTTGTAGTGTAGTGTAGTGGAGTTGTTGATAGTGGAGAGTAATATAGGCTACTTTTTATCCGGGTACCACGCGATCGAAGCCGCGGGCAGCAGCTAGTACTTAATAATGTACTTACCAATATTATTTTTAATGAATTATTATGACTTATTATTATTTACAATGACATGACTAAATTTAAGATAGTTTTAAGTAATAGCATAGACGTTTTGGGCGCTTTGGTCTAATCTGTAAGCCCAACTCGTGTGTTTTAAATAAATAAATACAAATACAAATAAACCTGAAACTCACATATACGTACTTTTAAGATTACTCTTAGGGTGTCTTACACAATTTCTGTATGCGTTATTTGCGTTCGGTTAGCAACATACTGGTGCAAGACGCCCTTAGTATCATCTCAACAGCTGAATACAGTACATTGTTCAGGATCACACGTGTTGTGGAAATGGAAAGGTACATTACATATAATGTTATATAGAAGGAACCCTCGATTTAATTCAATTTCATTCACGTCTAGTGTAGCAGACGTAGGGGTCTGCCTCTTTGTCTAGTATACAAAAAATCAGACAGTAGGTAATTTTGCTGGCTATTTTCAGTCAAAAAAAATTTAATCTATTTTTTTGAAAGGCTCCCAATGTGGTCCCATAAAGATTTGGTGAGGATCTGACGAGGATCTTCGGAGTTAGGAACAGAAATGCACCTCTAGAGTGCAGAAAATTGCTCAGCTTACAACATTGAAGTCGTTTTTTTTTTTAATTTTAAATTTAGCCACTTGTATTTTAGTGCTTTTGGATGGCTCTTTCAAACTATTTTATTAAACGCTTTCTCTCACTGTAGACGTAAAAAAGTATGCACATGTTTTATAACTCGGTAAAACGGTCACGCTCAGTAATAACAAACGTCAATATTACAGCCCGTAATATTTCCACTAATAGTGCGTTTTATTATTGCCATTTTCCTATCCTCGCATTAGAAATTAGGTGCAGTCCAAACAGAATAATTCCGTGAAACCGTATGCACTGTAATGTGCACGCGATTTTGATCTATTAATGATAGTAATAAGAGGCATTATAGTGTGCAATGCATTGTTGCAGGAATAATGCACTCGCAGTAGTTTACGAGGTCTTTCACCGGCCATAGTATATAGGTCACTTAGATTAGCAACGCTTCTCGGTGTTTGCCTTTTGACTATTTGCGTATTGTTTATGACACATTCTAGTTTTCCTGACTGTGAGTACGACAGTCAAAATAATTAGTTCGAAGAGTAGGTACCTCAAGTACTTCTCGTTGGTTAAAAAGTTGTGTAAAAGCTTGTGAAAATCTTGAAATATTCAAAGTTTACTAATACGATGTAGTTCGTAAAAATGTTATCGACTTGGTAACTTTTATTAATAAGTGTAGTGTATTATACATTAAGGGTGGGTTGCAACATACAAGTAGTTTTAGTTAAGCTATATGACAAATTTGACACTAACTTTAACGCTACCTTTAGCAGAAACTGCAAACCCGTTGCACCAGCGTATTCACTGACACAGTTATCAGGGTTGCAAGCGAAATAAGACTGTTTTATGTTGAGGTTTTACGTGATGCCACTTGACAGATATTTAAAATAAAATTTAATATTTACCGGCGAAGCGTGGGCAGTTACGGCTTAGGTTGGATTCGACCAAAAGTCATCTTACTCCAGAGTAACTAGCCGACAAAATTCGAAATACAATTGCTTAGAAAGTGCAACCGAACATTATTATGTGCATACAAATTATCCTGGATATAAGGTGTCAACTTTACAATGTCAAAATATTCAAACAAACATTAGTTTACAATCGAGTAAAAACTTCATCCAGTTTGGTCGAATCCAGCATAATTAGTCAGTCAAAGTCATGACGTCATCTAACAATTGTCAAATGGTGCAAAAGATTTTTTGGCTAACGTTACTGTAACTGAAGCTTAGATGAGTGTTATTGTTAAAGTAAGATGGTGCAACCCACCCTGAGATTAAATTAAACTTAACTTTAACCATGACTCTACTTAGAAACTAGTTACTATATTTAGATTATATTACAAAGACCGAGAAATAAAGGGCCTTGTACAAAGGCGTCACTAAATTCTAGGCTAATTATTTCCTGCCTACACTGTAAGGTGGGAAGCTATTTATTCTGAGACGTACAGAGGACGGGACGGATCAGGTTTAAAATTATTTTATTAACTAGGGATGATGACGAGTCTCTGCCTACAGCGTTAAAAACGACTTCCACTTTTTCAAATATTACTGATATTGGGCAGATTCGTTCTTTTCACAGAAAAAAGGATCAAATTATATTCGTAAAAACATTTTCTTGCGTTATTTAACTTTATATTTATTTTAATTTATTTCAAATCGAATCAAAGAACTTATTTGTTAACAAAACTTACAAGTACCTACATTACTTATTTGGAGACTTCGTGGGAAATCTCGAAGAACAGAGATGGTTGGACAGTTATGAGGAAGACATTTGCCCAGTAGTGGGCCGGCATAGGTTGATAAAAAAATCCTTTCTGCCCGCGACCATGGTTGTTGCAATACTGAAACGCCGTGATTTAATAAATTAAAAAAATCGATAAAATCCTGTGTACTTAAAAAATGAGTAGTGCTCGCATAAGTTTAATAAAGACAAGGGTAAAATTGTCCATTAATTTATTTTTCAAATAGTAAAATATCCAGAGGAATAATTAATTTACAGACGAGGATGTACGTTTGTAAATTAATTAATCCCTAAGATCTGAAATATTTTCAGTCAAAGGAAGTTTTTTCTCTTCTTTTCACTCATTTTTCAATTGTCTCCGTTCATTCTACAACTTAGAAAGGCTGCGCCAATTTTCGTGTGCGTGTAGTATGCGTGCGACTCGTGGTGATGTAAATCTGTTCTGTGGTGTGGTGTACCTCGTCCTGGATTATGGGCATTGTTTCTCCTTATCTGGCTATTATTGTAGCATACGTTCATTTACATTCATTTACAGTTAACATGTCCTACTTTCAAATCATAAAATTGTGATATTTTAAATGCTATTGATTACAATTTATTGGTTCAAGTATTGTATTGCTCTTATAAATTAACATCATTATTGTACTTCACTAAATCAAAATGAAGGCTCTTTATGCAGTCTATAGTGTACTTTGAAAACAGCAAACTCCATCGATCCATGAATTACTACGGAGTATTTCATTTGCATAATATGTTTTTCAAAATTGTTTAATCCAATTCGCAATTCGCAAGGTGCATATACCTATATTTTAATAAAAAATACTTTTCAAATAAACAGACAGTTCATCAACTGAACAAATACTTACCACATAAAATCTATAGCCGGATGGTTCATAAAAGTACATATTTTTAGTCATTTTTGCTGGTGATACAACTGACTGAGACTGAGAGGAAAAACTACGATTCTATAAACACATGTAGTGTTTAGAATCGTAGTTTTTCCTGTTCATTCCCTGTGAAACTTTTCAGACCTTGACGAGTAAGCGGTATTTAGCGTCTGTCCCGCGTCAGACTAGGCCGCCGCCCCGGCCCACATTCGGGGGTCGCCGGCCGATCGTGAACTCTCGCTTCGATCACTGCCGCGTTCACGATCCTTTCAGATTCGGAGTTTTTTTCCTTTGACGTTTCTGGCAGTTTTCAAGTTAGGACTCTTGTCAAATTATTTAGTTTTCTCGACGTTTTTCTGGAAGTTTTTAAAGCTTGTAATTGTTTTGGAAAAACATTGACACATGAATTTATCATGTTCTTTCTTACCTTTATATTATTTTTTAACGTTTCGGCCTGTCGCAAAATTGTGATTGTAGTTACTAAACGTTTCGGTGGCCTTAAATATCGTTCTATTAGTATTCATTAGTTATTATAGGCACTATCCTCCGAGACTTATACAAAAATATGATCATGATAAAATAACAAAACCTTGAGACCGATATTTACTTAGCCCTACATTTTAGGGGTGGTCGTCCGGTCATGAACTCAACACTTTGTTTCGTATTTTACTACCGCGTTTCGCTATTCAAGAATTATTCAGTCTGTCCTTAAAAATAGTGAATCGATATTTTTTAGTTATTAAAAACATTAATTTAAACAGTGTTCATAAAACCGTCACATAGCATAGTAAAAGTATGATTGCTTATAAAAATAGTAATTGATTAGGAAATATTGAAGAGTACCTTTGATTACCTTATCTGAAATGTAAAAAAAGACAACATTTAATTAATTTTCTTTGAAGCATTAGAAAAATTCATGAACTCGAAAAATTTAATAAATCGTGATGAGAATGATCAGCTCTTAACTAAGTAGTTTAGAGTAGTTTAATCTAAACTACTAAGTTTAGAGCTGATCATTCTGATCACGAGTTTTTTTGCTGTTAATTTTTAAACTCAAGGCCTCTGATTAGACTAAGCCTGCAGCCTTTTGGGGGTACTGCCCTATCATGAACTATTACCCTCCCCCCGCTTCGATTAGGAGTTCTAGGCTTTTGTCAGGATTTTCAGGACATTTCCATTGTTATTTTCTCGATACCGACAAATTACTTATGAAGTTAATTTTCTTTATTTCTGAAACTTTTCTTGACTTGACTTCGATTGCTAATTTTGGAACAAGGACCATTGGAAGAGTTACATGTAGCCCTCAAGTAATGAATTATTAATTACCAGTAATACTGCATGACTTAGATCTGGGGCCCCAGCCATATTACACGATCTATCGTCGCTGTAGAACGATCTATCTTCGCTGTAGAATAGAACACATCAAAATGTATAGGAATTGATGTTCTGACCACGTGACTCATCTACTTGAAACGTCAAATCCTATACATTTTGAAGTGTTTCTATTCTATCGCGACGATAGATAGTGTAATATGGCTAGGGGGGCTGCTTTCTTCCGTCTATTCTACCTTAATCTGACGACATCGTGCTTTTTCTTCTTGTCAGTTTTGTCCATCCAAAGGTTGCCTGTATGAGATCACTTATAGTGATAAGGGCGCCCATTGTACCCTCTGTTTTTAGTTTTTCACTTTGTTATATGTTTTGTATTAGTATTAAGTTGGATATAACAGAGGTTTCTATCTAATATCCATCTAACTATTTATCTTTAATGTAAACTGTTTGTTGTAAGAGTCAAGTTTGTGTTTCCACGCTAGCCTTTTAATCGATTTATTTTAGACCTTCGTCCCTTTCCGTGGAATTCCCTCAGATTATTTGGTAGTTCGCTTTTTTAAAGAAGAGGTATAATTTACTCTCTGGGTAACGTAGTACCAATATACCTACTTACTATTAGTTTAACTAGTTTGACAGATTATCCACCAAAAAATGTCTGTTTTGAACTTGTCAGTCAAATTCAATTCTGATAGAAATAATAAATAACCCCATTTATTTGTGTAAAACGTACTTGTTATTTAATGAGTTCCTAGTTTACCTAGTAAGTGCCTTCATAAAATGCCAACGTAACCAACGAGTAATTTAAGGGCGCGCATACCCTCACTGCTTACACGCACGTTATTTTATTGCTCTAATTTATTATCCGAAAGGTACCTCCATCCCATGTCAGGAATATTTCGTCAGCCACCCCATCGCGATTCGTCCACCGCACGAGGCAACCGCGGGGTCAACGACCGACGCCGGTATATAGGTCAACTTGAGGCGCCTTCTCGTCTGTATTATTTCAGGCTTGTCTTGCTGAACTGCAAAATTCCCAACAGAAAACTCACTGGAACCCGTTCCAAAAACACGAATTTAACCAATCACCCTTCATTATTTGCAACACAACCAGTTATACTTATAAATAATTCATAGAAGGGGTTAAATTAAAACAGGATTGAATAACAATAAAGCAACTCAAGTTAGAAAGCTAGGCCGTTGATCTGTTATTTATATAGACCAACATTTGATACAGGCTGTAACAATAGCCAGCCACAATGGCTTTTGAACTGAACGGACTGAACCCAGGAAGTTCAATTGGAATGTAATTGCGATCTGGTCATAACCTTAGGTTCTGTTAATTCAAATGCTTAGCAGATGCCACGCATCGTAGAGCAGGGAACACTTAACCTCGTTTGTTGGTTAACTGCATTATAACCTTGCCGAATTGCGGAGGTGTCTTTTGCAAACGAAGCAGGTATTAGTAAGAGTAGTTTTTATTTGGTCGGGTTATAGTGATGCATAGTGGTCGGCTGCTGCGCACAGGCAAAAGGGAAAGTGGTTGAGGCTTCCTGCTTGCACGCGGAAGCGTTTAGTTCAGTACACGTAACGTAACTGCATCGCTGCCTGCGATGAATCTGCAGCGAATTGCGACATCCCTGCTTGTTGCTTAGAGTCTATTTCACGGAATCTAACTATTCCGTGTGGAGTGGGGCTAGTAGCCACGTTTGAAGATTACTCGCCTTAGATTTATTGTTAGGTCCCCGAGGTCGAAACTCCGTGAGACTTTTTTGAAATGCACTCTACTAGGTTCCTTTTTAATTCTAATTTGATAGTGACGCAGCCAAGGACAGGCCAAAGTGAAGTAGTAAAAATGGTATCCAAGAATCTCTGCTAATTTTCCAATAATTTAGGAAAACAACTTTTCTTTCATTTAAGTAATTATTTCACGTAAATTTTAATCAGATGAAAAATATGCACTCTACTCATTACAAAAAATTGGAACGCTTCGCGCTTAAACTTAACTCTTCTGTTCCAATTTCAAACTAATTTATTCAAGTAGCTTAGGCACGTTTTACGCTGTCAGCCGTGTCAGTCAGGGTCAAGTCATCAGAATCTCAACCACAATGCATTTTACTTTCGAATGTTAGCAAGCACGTTTGTTTCATTCACGACTCTCGTCGAAGCGGAAACAGGGTGTCATCATAGTGAAAACTCATTGCTATCATCAGAAAACATGTTTCTAAAGGTGCATTTATCTACGTTGCATATAATTTAGTAGTTATTTTGTATTTACCTTACCTTTCAGTCACAACATAGTTAAAGTCGCAACACAACTTACTATATTACCTATATTTAAAAAAAAAATGGCTTCATTGGTTGATTCGTGATTATAAATTTTGCATGTCAATTAGTCAATTTTGTATAAATATGTCAATTATCTATGTACAACTTACTTTTATAAAAAAGAAGTTAGTACCTATTTTAAAAATATTTTTTAAACGTAATAGGTACAATGTCATACTTACAATGTCAATAATTTCTGGTTTAAAATAGCATCATAGCTACGCTATAACACAAACCGTTTCAAAACAAATGACGCTCATCTGCTTCAAAACATGCTTTCTCCAATCATAGATAACGTCTGTTCCAGCTAATTGTTTCGTGTGAAGTGTGCCTAAGCTTCCGCGTGCACTTTCTCCGCGTCCGCTGCACTCTGCGACTGCAACGTAATAGGTTTCACTTTATCTATCGTTTTTATAACAGCCTGTATAGCTGACAAATGATCTGATGAGATAAAAAATTGTTTTTTTTAATGCCTATGGATTTGTAGCTTAAACGGCTGAATGATCTGACGAGATAAATACCAGAATTTTCCCGTTCCGTTTGCATAATTGATAACTACATTAATTATTGTAACTTTAAAATAAAACTTACTTATTTTTTGTTTTGTATTAAAATGGACAGACACTTGACATAACAGAGTTTCATTCGAAGCCGTTATTCATAAGTCATTAACGATATCAGTTCAATATGCTCAGCCAAGAAATGATTAAAAACAAAAAAGGGCTCAACTATTATATTAAGTACCTATATACATATTTGGTGATTAGTTGAGATTGAAGTAGTTTATTACAAGGGCTGAGGTTTATGGGATTTGCCTGGCAAACTGTTTCCGAGAGGGAGCTTAATTCCTTCGTACTCATGTACTTAGGAGTTAATCTCTGGTTTTCTAAGAAGTAACCGCTCGTTCACATACAAACTATGTATTAGCCGTTATGCACTTTTATTTTATTGATGTTGTATTTTAACTGATGAGTTGAACTGATCTGTTCAACTGACCGTGCGTGGCCAGCTTAAGAGTGACAAAAAAAGAATAGGTATTCTCTAAAGCTTTTCTAAATAATTGACAAATTATCATGACTAATAAGTTTAGAATCACAGATCCCATTAGATTCATCTTATTTTGATTTTAGTATAAAAGAGATAGTTTTTTAATCTACGTACCTACTGGTACAACTGGATTATAACATTATTGTATCATATTAATGTTTGTTTACCTATACAAATGTATATGAATAGACATTTCTTGCATAAACAAAGCAGATCCGATTCGATTTTTTTTTTAAATCTCCATACTTACATGTTTATTTCTTCAGTCTTTTTACATTTTTCCTTTCACTATTTCACCACTTTACTTGATCAAAGCACAAGTTATCGAACCAATACATTGTGATCAATAAAAACCAGTGATACAATATGTATTTATGTATTAGATAAGTGTTAAGAATCTAGACGTAGGAAATGCTGCAATCAATATTAACAACTTACTTATCATGTTTTCCGGCATGATGAGGAACGGAGATTTGCGGCTGGCTGCGACACGCAACGCATTTGATCACGATTGCTTTCTTAAGAAAGGCAGCCATAACATTTCAGACGTAATATCTTAAGACGCAATCCAAAATAAAAAGTATTCTTGGGCTCGAAGGCTCGTTGAGACACAGTCAGATTTGTAATTTTTTTATATTATGTTTGTAATTGCTTGACTATTTAGATTTAAGCGGATGGATCACCGAAAAGAAAGCTAGCCCCATACCGTGTTTGTTGCCCTGATTCTTCATGGTGTTGGTCGTGAAAGAACAGGAGTAGAATCACCTAGCTCTTAAGACGATTCAAAGTGGTCATAGCGGTCCTACTAAATAATGATATTTGAATTTTAAATTGAATTTTGAATTGTCAAAACCAAAGATAAAGTATCAGTATAGTTCCTTCCTGCAGTGCGATTCAGATGTAAAGATGTAAAGGCCTAGTATATGTAAGTTATATTCTTAGAATGGGCATCGTCAGGCTTGCTAGCTGTCACGTATTGAATGTTAACATGTGCAAAATGTGAGAATGTGCCAATTGAAAAAGATTTACAAAAACCTAATTCTATCGTTTACATAAAACATAAATTACCGTTTCATCTGTCATAGACAGTACATCGAAAATCAAAAAATAAAACAGCAAATATAATTCAACGCTAAAAGCTCCTGGGAATCGACGAGATAAACATGTCTCAATGTTTATTCTTGAAATAACTTCATAACAATTATAGTGATGCGAAAAATAGCCACGCTTGCGCACGTGATAATGAATTCAAGATCAAGATCAAAAATACCTAAAGTTCATTGACCTTGAGTTTGATTGTCTACAATGTCTACCTCTAAGAACGTAATTTAATCATTCTGAGACGCCCAAAAGGAACACGAATGGATGACAGTCAATTGTACATTTGACCGCTTCGGTGCCACGTTTTCAGCCATTAATGTCTATGCTGAAAACGTTTATGTGGCGTAAAATTTAATCACTAAAGTGACTGAAGCGCTTCCTAGATACTGGTTATGGTTAAATAACAAATCTTAAGGCTAGATTGGCTAACTTGGATTTATGATTTCGCATTATTAGAAACGAATTCGAGCGAATTCTATGACTGTATGAAAATGTGCATTTGTGCCAAATGCTATTGACCGAGCTCTTTCCGGAAGATGAATAGCCGATCTATAATTTGCGTACCTATATAGGTTTTGTTTGACATGTCAACGCTGGCGTAGACGGTCACGAGACTGTATTACTAACTGAGCTGTAAGCTTGAAATGGAAATAGAAAAAATTAGATGCTAAGTGTGGATCATTGTTATATATCTGACTCTACTCTATCTACCTATACGCATTTTAAGAAAATCGAAACTCTATAATGTTACCACATAAGGGCCAATTCATATTGGTTATTCCGTTGTTGGTTGTATGACTCGTCGCAGTGAGACGTCAGTGCGTTAGTATTAATTCTTCTGTGCTGTGACGTCACGGGATCGCCGGCCGAACCACAGAGTACTATTTAGTTAGTAGGCAGGGTTCATCGCCACTCGGAGCCAGGTGCGTTCACATTGGAAGCTTCGGTAGTTTCCCGTTTTCCGCATTGTTTGTCATTTCCTAATAGTGGGTGCGGATTTGGCGTACTTTGGTTCTACAATCTATTTTTATTTCCTACTAATTTATTTTGTCAGTAACGTTTGTAAGTTGCATGTTCCAACGGAATATTCTAGCTAGCCATATACTTACTTATATAAATGTGAATAGGTACTTCGATTCTGAAAGCAACCGAAAATAAGATGGTTGGGTAAAATTATTAATGATTTGCTTTTGCTTCATTCAAAGAGTTTCTTTGCGCTGGAGTCCTGAAAGCTTTTCTTTATACGTATTATTTTTAGTGGATACCTACCTACCAATAATATTCGAGAGATTGATTTGGCACCTTATTAACATAACTTGAATGTTAAAATTACTGTGAGTCCCGTCACCCTAGACAGACTCCACAATGAGACCACCTGGCATAATTTCAAATAAGGGTTACCATAGAGCAATATGCAAGTAACTAGTTAATCATCTATGTCTCCTTTTTATAGGGGTCTACAGCATTTAAATACCTACGTTTTGTTTCATAATTAAGGGATCCCAAGGTTTGAGTTCTTCTGATTTACGGGTCTAAAAAGATTTATTCGATATGTTAAATATAGCGCTAGGTCATCATCATCAACTTCACTAATATTAGGTACAAACAATCATTCACAATTAAAGTGTGAACATAGCCGATTTGAATATTATGGTAATCTATACGGTAGCGGCGCGTCCGCCAGAAAGAGACAGATATACGACTGTGAGTTGCGCGCAGCTTTGCTAAGGACGGTCGGTGACCCCGCGATGTCCGTCGATGAACTCCGAAACCGTGCGTATTTTTATTGTTCCTCGGTCCTTGTGATGCATTGGCGATTAATTCGAGCGGTGTTTTTTAAGGATCTTCATGGAAAGGTATGTGATATTCTGCTTTAATTAACAGATTAGTATTATGTACTTTTTTTGTGTTTTTGTCATTCATTGAACGTGTTTTGCTCGCGTGTGTTGTATGATTCTGTACACCGGTTTTTATTTCTTTATATTTTTGCTTTTGTAGGTAAACATTTATACTCGTATCCACAGACGCTTTGCGTTTGGAGTGTAAGTAGGTATTTTTGGTTTATTTTTGTTTGTTGTGCATCGATCTTTTAGCGTAACCGGTCCATTGCTTACTAGAAATCTGAAGTACCTACCTACTTATTCTATTCTTAGGAATGTTTCTATTAGATCTATATAAACATTCTAAGAAGCGAGGATGAAAGACAGATCGTGTGACATTAATTTCTTACTAAAGACCACCTGAGATCGTGGCAAAAATAACATAAAGGTGTTGTCTAAGGACATACCATACCAGAAACGATTATAAGCATCGATTTTATTATTTGATGGGAACTGAGTATGTACAATATAAATCTTAATTTCATGATGCAAAATCAAGTAGCATTCTGGCGTGTAGGTCTAACATGAATTTCTATAAAACCGAGACCAGTTAGAAAGAGATTTCTCCGCGAAAGGAAAAATATAATTATACAATTCTATAATTTATAAGTTGGTATCCGTCGGTATCGGAAACCAAAATGTTCGAGCATTGTTCAAGGCGCTGACATTGAAAGTGACGTCATCACGACGTAGCTGAATTCCATTCCAAACAGTAACTCCGGTCATTACCCTTAGCTGATACTATTACTCATGTCATAAATATACTGTTCTTATTAAAATGTCTAACACAGTTGGATTCATTTGTTTTTGTGACTTACAAAATGTTTGAATCATTCCATACCTGTGATACCAGGTGCTCTCAAATGGTGAAAGAAATTTTCTAGTACATATACTGGCTAAACAGTCATGGGATGTCGGAGTAGACTTATTATAAAATGTGATGTTTGAACCTACTTGTACTTGCCTCAGTTCTCTTCTTCAGCATACCTGATGCCTCTTTATCCACGAAGCTCTTTCCAGGGCGGCCTTCTTGACCTCCTTATACCACATGACAGCAACCGTCTCCTTCACTTGGCTCATGTAGCCTATCCTCTTTTTATACTACTAAGGAAGCAGACGTATACGGCCCACCGTAAGCAGTTACCGTAGCCTATGGACGCCTGCGACACCAGAGGAGTCACACTCGCGCTGCTGACCATTAAAAATTTCAAAACGCCCTTTTTGAAGAACCCCATACTGTAGTCTCTGGGAAAAACCTCTCCTTCCTTCCACTTTTCTTTCAATGATGTTCTTAATTAAACTGTCATGTCGTATAAGATAGCCAATTATCTTCTTCTATTCTTGACGACTTGCAACAACGATCTTCAGTCAGTTCTCAGTTCTCTAAAACTCTCAAATTTGTCAGTGGATTTAAGAGATCTTGATCCTGCTACCTTTTTACTCTCTACCATTTAAGCATTAAAATACTTACTGCAAAGTTTTCTTCTTTCTTTGCGATTTGATTATAATTTATGGATTATACGACTTGAGGAATGAAAAATAAGAAACGATGCTATTGTTGGAAAATGGCAATTCATCACTAATTGATTAATAGCATTTTTTATTATCTAAAGTACTTTACACGATACATTTCTTTACCAGTAATTGTTTGATATGTTTGGACTAATGTGTCAACTAAGGCTTGTTTTTCAGAATACTTTTATCTGAGGATCATTTTGAAATTCAAAAAAGTTTTCAACAGTTTTATTTATTCTGCAAGTTATCGGTATTGGACGATTTAAAAATGTCCTATTTAATAAAAAAACTCCTCGTAAAAATTTATTTTTTTACTGTTCCTTTGTTGCATTTGAGAAGGTGACAGACTAGTTGGGCTTATTGAGTTTGTGAGCAAATGCACTTGTTGGGTTTTGATTCAATACAGTTAATGCATTACTTACACAGTACAACCCTTGAATGACAATAGTGACAATAGAAATTATGGTTGGTATCATCCCTTACATGGTGCTATGTTATCTAAGAGAGTAGTTTTAATTTTATTAACAAATTGTAAAGGTGTAGTAATACATACTACACAGTAAATAATTGGAGAAGATTTATTTTTTGCAGAATGATGTAAAACCTAATTTTAACGTAATGTTATGTAATGCCTGTATTGTTCATCAAGATTAATTATATAATATCTGTTAATGATGTAACAGAGGGCGCAGGATTGGAAATGAGACCCACTCAATTTTCGGAAACGAGGTATATTTCAAACCGATCGCGTACACTCGTGGCTCCGTGCGGTGGGGCCCACGAACGGCAGAGGACTGCCGGCGGAAGCGCTAGCCGCTTCCCACAGATATTCTTAAGGTTGAGGGTACGCAAATAAAAATCTAAACACAACAAAACTTAAACCTAAGATTACCCTAAATTATATTAATATTTGAGCGCGTCGCCAACATTCCCCACCCTAGTGCTGTCACAGCACTCATCACTAAGGAGGACGGGGGCGACGCGAGACGCCGACCGCCGCAGCGTCCCGGTCGCAGTTCGCACTTCGACCAACCTGATGCGACCATCTTTGCCCGGGAATACGCGTGTCACAAGTCCCTTTGGCCACGTATTACGCAGGGAGTTGGGATCCACCACAAGGACGAGGTCACCAACTTGTAGCGATGGTCTCTCGTCACGCCACTTGGTCCTAGGTATGAGGTCAGGTAAAATTTCTTTGACCCACCTTTGCCAATACATATCGGCCAGTCGCTGAGCCGTGCGCCAACGCTTGCGCAGATACAGATCAGAATCGTCGTATTCGCCCATGACAGGTAGATTAGACGACGTTCCTAGGAGAAAATGGTTGGGGGTGAGAGACTCAACATCTCCAGGTTCGACCGAGACGTGCATCAAGGGACGGCTGTTGACAATGTTTTCAACCTCAGCAATCAAAGTATTTAAGACCTCGTCCCGTGGTGCACGCTCAGTCAAGACAACTTTCAATGACGTTTTGACGCTTCGTATGAGTCTCTCCCACGCCCCACCCCAATGGGGACTGGCGGGAGGGATAAAAGTCCACTTCATCCCATTATTCACACCTTCATTTTGTAGCCGCTCGGTATCCAGAGATTTCATCGACTTCTGCAGCTCCGTGTCGGCGCCTCTCAGGTTAGTACCATTGTCTGAATAAAGGTGGAGTGGCCAACCACGCCGGGCTGCCATTCGTCGAAGAGCCATGATGAGAGAATCGGACGTGAGAGAAGAGACCAACTCAATGTGGATCGCGCGCACCGTCAGACAGGTAAATAATACACCATACCGTTTCTCCCTTCGGCGACCGACGGTGACCTCCATCGGCCCAAACAGGTCTAACCCGCAGTGAGAGAAAGGACGCTGATGATGCGCGAGACGGGCTTTTGGTAACTCACCCATCCGCGGTATCTGCGATTTACTTTTGCGGATCCTGCAAAGCATGCACCTGGAGACGACAGACTTGACGGTAGGTCTTAGCCTCAGCAACCAGTATCGCTGTCTCAACTCATTGACTACTGTCTCTTGGTTTCCGTGGGCTGCCTTTACATGGTAGTGTCGAACGATAAGCGTAGCAACGGGATGTCGACCATCCAAAATTACCGGTCTTTTGACGTCCATACTTACGTCCGCTGCAGCATCGATTCGACCGCCAGCTCTGAGCAAGCCGTGTTCATCTAAAAATGGAGACAAACTATGTAGCCTACTGTTACGGTTCAATGACTTACCATTCATTATCGCAGCTAAATCGTCAGGAAAAGCTTCACTTTGTGCTTGCCTAAGCAGCAATCGCTCGGCACGCTCCATCATATCACAATCGACTTGCCCTGTTTGACGTTTACACTTGTAAATAAATTTAAGTACCATAGCTGTAGCCCGCAGCAAGCGCAGCCAGGAGGAGAAGCGGGTAGGGTCTGGAACAGGTAAACTAGTCGGAACCTGTTGTACAACTGCGACACATTCGGAAGTCATTGTTGTTTCAATAATGTTCGGCTGAATGACATCTCTGGGCCAAGTAGGTTCGTCATAGTATAAAAACTTTGGACCTGTGAACCACTGATCCTGCATATTTCCATCAAAGGTCTCCCGCGTGGCTATATCGGCAACATTTAATTTAGTAGGTACATACCTCCAATCGTCCACTCGAGTCAACTCGTCAATTTCACCCAAGCGGTTAGCCTCAAACGCTTTGTACGTACGCGCGTTGTTACGAATCCAATGAAGAACCGTAGTGGAATCGCACCAAAAATACTTACGCGCGGGAACCAGTCTGTGTTCCTTTTCGACCGTGTTAGCCAACCTCGCGGCTAGTAAGGCTGCTTGTAGTTCGGCCCTAGGCATAGTTAAAGGTTTAACTGGCATAACTTTGCACTTACTTGCTATAAATGCAACACGAATATCATTGTTATTTTCCCACCGCCAATACGCCACAGTACACATAGCTTTAGTACTAGCATCACAAAACAAATGCATTTGTAAGTTATTATAACCCGGTTTATTCGCCGTAGCACCCATACCATGCGCTACGAAATAGGCGCTCGTAGCAGACTGCGTAGGCGCATGATTAGAGGCCGGAGGGGCAAGCGCGGGTGCGGGAAGCGGTGACGACACAGGCATCGTAGCACTCGTCGTAGCAGATACGCATCGAGGTAGATCTCGCATTCCGCTCGCTCGCGTAGCAGATGTTGATGCTCTGTCTCTGTCGCTCGCCGCTGCACCTGTTTTGTTACGCCGGCTCCATACGTTGGGACCAACGTTGGTCCCAACGTTGGGGCCAAGATTTCGTGAACCATCCACACGTTGGCGATACACCAGTCTTGTTCCGTCAGAGCCAACGTGCAGACGTCCGATGTCTGCGCGTCCGATACAGAAATTGAAATTTCTCTAAGTGATTTTACATTACTGAATACCAATTTTATCACAATCATATCACATCATGTCACTATCACACTTCACACAACACACTATATTATAAAAGCGAAAGTTTGGATGTTTGGATGTATGTTTGTTCCTCTCTAACACGACAACCACTTAACCGATATGGGTGATATTTAAAATATAGATAGATAATAACCGGAAATAGGACATAGACTACTTTTTATCCCAAAAAATTGCACGGTTCCCGTAACATAAAAAAAAATAGTAGACTCCATCATCAGATCAGCTTGCTGTCACCATATTATTACATTGTAGTCAGAACTTGACAAATATGCCGAGTTTCAACTCAATCGGCTTATTTACTGAGGAGTTCTGTTGAACAGCTCTTGACTCCATCATCAGATCAGCTTGTTGATACCATAATATTTCATTGTCACCGAGAATCTATAAGTGTGCAAAATTTCAGCCCGATAGTCCTACAAACACAATAAATAAGGAATACGATGACATTCTCGCTCGTCAGTCGACACGTGCGCTCACGATGCGCGTCGAAACGGGACTGAGCATAGCGCCAACGTGTGGACGGATCCCCAACGTTGGCGCGCCAACTTCCTTTGATAAAACCGACAGCACGGCCAAGCCCCAACGTTGGCCCCAACGTTGGCGCCAAGCTATTTTGTCAGCACCACACGTTGGTGAGAGGCATTGGGACCAACGTTGGCCCCAACGTGTGGATGCGGGGTTAGTAGTTTTATAACATCTAGGTATGCGTATTGAGTTAATTACCGCTAGTAAATCTATCCATTCACGCCATTTGTTATAAATGCTATCGGGAATCTGCTGATCCCACGCAACATGCAATCGCCAGGTGTCTTGCAGCATTATCCGTCCTTGTATGGTGAACGGGGCTAAAAATCCCAAGACGTCAAATATTGACATAATTACCTTTAGCATTAGACGTTTAGTCGGCCGTTCTCTCGGACGAAAGAACAAAGAACGGGACGCGCCTTTATGATCCTACAAATCTTACCCCTCTAGCCAGCGGACTAGATTACTTTGACAAATCAAAATCAGGTACCGTCAATAAAAACTACCCTAATAATCGATTCTTATCAGTCTCCGTATCGTTATCACCGAGGAAGGTGCTCCATGAAAATGTCAATTTATGGTGCTATACCAGTGCAATAAAAATCCACTACACCTCAAATCTTTAAAATATGGTGTAACATTTCATTATGTAAATGTTTTTTTGTGTTTTAGCTGATTTTCTACTTCAATAAACATTATTTTATTTTAACTGAGGTTTCAACATCGATTCAAAAAATATACGACTAAAATGAAAAAGATCGCATCGCCTGCCGTCACATCTCTCTTTAATTTTCAATCGTAACGGATACGGTGGATACGGTCTATAATTGCCTAGCAATGTTTATTAATTACTATATTTTGGACATCACTCATGCACTACTGTCTAATGACAACTGTCTTGAGTGACATACCACGATACTAATGCGGTTTTTAAAATTATGTTTAGCCTTATTGCGATTAGCAATAGTTCGAATTTTGAATAATTTAGGTTTACGAAGGTACAAAATTGACGTGGCGAGTCTTTGCATTACGATGAGGTAATGTACAATTATTACTCCTTATCGATATCGATAAAACCATTTACATTAAGTTTCTTGAAGTTACATAATATACTAAATTATGTTGTATTGTACCTAGGTAGTTGTGTAGTTGTGCAAATTGGCACATAACAACATAATTATAATTTTTATAGTATTAAATCACACCTAAGTATCTTATCAAGATTTTCAACGTTTTCGTGTGCCAACCTACTTTTTCTATAATTTGTTTGTTGTAATTATATTGTAAGTAAAGTCCGATAGACGCGGCGCTGCTATCACAGAACTAGGTTAGGTTAAAAATTACTAACTGTCCAAATGCGGCTTGAACAATAATAATTATGCAAGTTTGTACGTTAGTTAATTCTACACATCAGAACAACTGAACGACCGTGACTAAAAGAGCTTATTAAAGTAAATAAAACTATTAGTTCCCGCTTTTGCCGTAGCACTTAGTGCTGACGCGGACTCTAGGTACAATTAGGTACAATTTGACCGGCCTCTTAGCTCAGTTGGTAGTAGCTCCGCCTTCTGCGCTGTAGGTCGTGGGTTCGATTCCCACTCAGGACAAACATTTGTGTGATGAACATAGATGTTTGTTCTGTGTCTGGGTGTTATAAAGTATTCTATGTAGGTATGTATTTACAAAAGGTATATAAGTATTCTATCAGTTATCTGGTTCCCATTGTACAAGCTTTGCTTAGTTTGGGGCTAGATGGCGCTGTGTGAAATGTTCAGCAATATTTTTTTTATTTAATTTTATAATCAACAATTATAAGCTTTACAAGACATTAGATCAACTGGATTTTACCTAGTCTTTTATTACAAGTATTTTTTTGGATAGAAATGGTAAAAAACTTGTAACCTAATATAGGTACCTACACATTTTCTACTGTTAGTGTAAAAAACATCGACATCTCCAATATCGATATTTATCAATCCCTATGAAAGTCATGTCAAAAGTAAATTTGGTAGTAGTGATACCAGTATATTTTCTCGCAATATTTATGGTAGGTACAGATTTTTAGAGTAAGTAGATAGAGCTTTATTTTAAGATTAACTAAAAGTTTATAATGTAAAAATTGTGACAAGCAACATCATTTTTCTCTTTTTCTCACACAAAAACTAAGCCGCCGCGAGGACGCTGCTAGTAAAATATATTAGGTAGGTAGGTATATTTCTATAAATGTAAGAACATGTTGAGAAATCTAAAGATGTAGGTAGGTGATGTAGGTCCCTACTTTGTAAAGTTAACTAATTAGCAGGGTGTCAATTCTAGTACCAAACTTTTTATCAACCTCAAGCAAAACCTCAACTAAACTTTAGATTTTCGACTGTTTCCTATTCTACTAATGACAAACGACTCAGTTGTGGTGAGGTTTTAGCTAAGGTTTGGACTTTGGCAGAACACATTTTTGAAAAGCTATTCTACTATTCACCAAATGGCTGACATTTATGAGATCGAACCAAAACGCAGCGGAATGATTGGCGTTGTCATCTAGTAGAATTGGGGGGAGATCACTTTCTGTAAATAAAATCGTTACAATTTTAAAATTTATTGATTAAAGACAAAGTGTGCTACACGTCTCAACAAAATATTTTCAAATCGGGGAACATAAAATTATGATAGTGGTATCACTAAAAGTTTTCATATATGACAGAAATATATCATCATTATGTCAAAAATATGTCATGTGTGACAGTACGCTCCCTTCCCCCCCAGCAAGTGGGACATATGGCAATTCGCGTCCCGTGGTTCTTTCGTCCGAGGCCGTTCTTCACCATTAATTATGCATTCAGGAATTCGCTTCAAAGACAAATCGAAACCTAACGTGTCATCCGCGGGGTACCACATCATACCTAACGTTCGCTCACTTTCGTGTTGCTGGCCGACTTTGAACTTTACTGCGGCAGGGCCCAGGGTTTCTTTTGGCACGCTATCCAAAACTGCGACGCTGTTGCTCGTCCAGTTTCTTATCTCGAAACCGCCTGCCTTATGAATTTCAGAGACATTTCTCACCATTTCTACAGCCGCGGCCTCGTCGTCTACGCTGTCGATGTAGTCGTCCATGTAATGCGACTTACAGACTGCATCGATGGCGGCAGCCGGATATTTCGAACCGAGCCGCAGTGCATTTTTATTTTTAATGAACTGAGCTATGAATGGAGAACAGTTAGCACCAAAAATTAGTGACGTCATTACGTACGTTTTTAGTTTCTCCGCAGGGCTGTTCCTCCACACAAACCTAAGCGCGTTTTGGTCCTCAGCATGAATCTTAATCCTCAAAAACATGTCCCTGATATCACCTGTTACTGCAATTGGGTTCTCTCGAAAGCGTAGTATAATGCCAAAGAGTGATGACAGTAAGTCTGGCCCTGTAAGTAAATAGTCATTTAGAGAATCACCATTTACCTTGCAAGCGGCGTCGAAGACGAGACGAAGCTTCTTTTTATTGGGGTTGTCCACACCAAAATGAGGTAAGTACCACGTCCTGGGACTTACCTCGGGCTCCGTCAGCTCTCTGGCGTAATCATTTTCTAACAAATGACTCACTCGTTCCTGATACCTTTCGGCAAAACCTGAATCCTTACTCATTTTTCTTTCGATACCCTTCATTCTGTTGAGCGCGGTGGGGTAGGCGTCGGGCAGGCTGCGTTCGTCCTTCCAGGGCAGACGCACGCGCCAGTGGCCGTGCTCCAGCGTGGCAGACTCCTCCAGCAGAGCGGTGGCGCGCACATCATCTACGTTCTGACGCGGCTTGCACTGCACTCCTAAAGAATCTATGATCAAAGAACGCCGGATCTCCTCCTGGATTTCCCTAAGGACACTTACTTCTTCGTTCCCTGCAATAAACAGGTTGGTCTCGGTGTCAGCGGCTGAACAACGCATGAGCGGGCGAAGGCCGGGGCCCCGCGCCGCACACATTCTCCCGTGCACACACCAGCCTAGGGGGGTAAGGGTAGCGGACGGCTCATTTACTTTTCCTAACTTGATTTGAATAGGTAACAATAAGTGATGATTATCCTGTCCAATTAATAATTCAGGTTTTATGTCAGAGGAACAGAGCTTATCTTTTATATCTTTCAAATGAGAATAATTTACGCAATTTAAAATAGATAAGGTTTGCAACGGTAAATTTAACTCATCAACACAACGCATTTTTATATTATGCATCTTATTGTCCATACCACTAAGGTCCACATTCACGACGGTTGAGTCACACACTAGTTCATTATCACCGAACGCGCCGCGAACGCGCAGCGCGCACGGGCGGCCGCGCAGGCCGGCGCGCGCCGCCAGCGAAGCACTCATCAGCGATACCGACGAACCGTCATCTAGTAACGCGGTACTGTCTATAACACCGTTAGGTCCACATACGCGCACTGAAACTACTTTTAGCAACACTCGAGCACTCGCGTTTATAAAGGTTAAAGTTTCTGGAACATTGATGCGAGTAACTTCGGGCGCGCGTTGCGTTTGTCCGGTCCCCGTCGCGATATCCAGTGCAGGCGCACTCGGCGCCAGTGCAGATGCGGCGGGCTCGCGTTCACAGCTGATTCTCGTTGTTTGATAGTGCAATAATCGATGATGCGCCTGACCGCAGCCGTCCTTGTCGCACACAGGAGCTTTGCATGTTTCTTTCTCATGTTTCCACAGTAAACATTTGAAACACAAACCATTCCTTTTTATATATTGCCATCGAGTTTTCCGCAAGGCTTTCTTGAACAGTTTGCAGTCAGTTATTTTGTGCGTAGATTTTTTACAAAACTGACACATCGGTTCACTTCCTTCGGCTTGAATTAAAACAGTATGTGAACGTGTAGATTTTTGTTGCTCTTGCCGTGTTGTGGTTAAAACATTCGCAGTTGTGGAGATTTTCACAGCTTCTTCACATAAAAATTCGGATAAAATCACGAGCCTCGATTTATGTCCTTCTTTGATAAGGCTGTAGCTGTAATCTGACCATCTAGCGATAAGTACAGTGGGGAGCTTGGTCAAGATCGTGGAAACGATATTCGTACCTTGTAGATATTCTTCACGGCCCACTGCTTTCACTGCCTCCACAAAATTTTGAACTTTCACTGCGAATGTTACAATATCCTTATGGTAGTCAATTGGTAACGGTTGCAACTTATTGATGTCCTGCAGGATGCGAGAAATGATGCCATCTGGGTTTCCAAATCGTAGCTCCAATGTTGAGATCACCTTGTCTGGTGTCGTGGCGCTGATGAACAGAGCGGAGACAGCATCCTTAGCGGCTCCTTTTAGACATTTCCGCAGCCTCCATAGGTTTTCTTTTTCAGAAAAATTACAAATTGTTGACGACTCTTCGAATGCCTGCTTGAATTGAAGCCATTCCAACTGGTCACCTGAGAATTCTGGTAGGTCCTTAGGCGTACTTATGCGGCTGAGCAAGCTGGCATTAGGCACATTGTTAGCACTATTAGTGGAGATTTCTTTGAGAGCACCGGCCAAAAGATGAACTGTATTATTCAGCGTCGCCAAGGTACTGTCGAGTGCGGGGGGCACCGGGACAGCGGGGGCCGCGGAGGCCAAGGGGGCCAAGGGGGCCATGGGGGCCGCCGCGGGTGTCGACGCTGGGACAGGAGCGTGCAGCTCGCCGGTATTGATGCCATGCTCGGGGGCTTGCTGCTCTTCTGTTGGTTCAATGTGGTTGCTCTGGTGTTCCACCCAGTCTGCTACATTACTGCGAGGAAGGTCTTCTTTATCGATTTGTGAACTGTATTCCTCATGGTCTTCCTCATCGCTGAGTGCCGCCAAGTTTGCTTCTAGGGTTTTGTCTATTAAATCCATTTGAATAATGGCCTTTTGCTTTGTGGCCTCTAAAAGAAGTTGTTTTCGCCTCGCTTCTTTTGATGCCGATGACTTTCGTGAATCCTTGCCGCCTGAAACCTTGGTGATGCAAGAAGCAGCAGTTTTAACATTAGGCGGGTGCAAAATATGAGGCACAGGTTCCGATTTAATGCTGCCGGGATTATTCACACCACGTGTAACCGCGTTCTCGCTCTTCAACATGGCGGCTTTTTCCGTGCGTTCGATTTCCTGCGCACGCTCTTGCTGCTGTCGTTGTTGTAATGCCACACTACGTGTTTCCATCTTGCGTGGAGTGTGAAACATTATTCGGCTCGAAGACCACAATGTTAATGATGTAACAGAGGGCGCAGGATTGGAAATGAGACCCACTCAATTTTCGGAAACGAGGTATATTTCAAACCGATCGCGTACACTCGTGGCTCCGTGCGGTGGGGCCCACGAACGGCAGAGGACTGCCGGCGGAAGCGCTAGCCGCTTCCCACAGATATTCTTAAGGTTGAGGGTACGCAAATAAAAATCTAAACACAACAAAACTTAAACCTAAGATTACCCTAAATTATATTAATATTTGAGCGCGTCGCCAACAATATCCTTATTATCATTAATAACATGTAAACCAAAAACAAGATTTTTTTTCAGTAAGTAATTTTCATTGATAATGTTAATATGAATGTCTCGAAAAGGTTTAGTAATTAGAAATGACTGTTAAGTCAACAAATATAATATCATGTAACATTAGGAATAAAGCTCGGTTTTTGACCTTTTTATGATTTTTAATACAAATGAAATGAAATATGATCACGTCGTGTCCTCAGGCGCGGTAGATATTCTCTCAGATCTTTTTTAGGCATCTTTAAGGTCCTTCGAACATGTCTAAGGGGGTAGTCAGAGGTATGTCCCCCAATACATATTTGGTACATGCCCACATTTTGCAGAAGTTAGCATTCCATACGTGACAGGTTGCAAGCCCATTGACGCTATTAGAAAGCCAACTGGTTTCGTCATGAAGTTTTCCTTCACCATTTAGATCTCGTGTTAATGCGCATATATTTTGAATTCTTCTTCTTTTGTATGAGCAAGTGGCCAACTCTGATGACGGAGTTTTTAGGCCGCCTAAAGGCCTCCGTCATGGCTTAACGACTTAAAAGCCAGGACCGACAATTAACGTGCGCCAATTAATATTTTGAATGATAAATATATTTTTAATACAAATCTCGTAATATAAGCAGCAAGTTATTCTAGTCCTCATCACATTCGTAATATGTATGATAGACCACAATTTCTTTAGAAAGTCAGCATTATCGGCACATTAGCATGTAAACAACGGTGTGATTGGACGGTTATCGGTACATGTGTTACTGGTATCTGAGACGGAGTCATTGTCACGTACTCGGAGTGACGACCGTAGTGTTTGCCGGTGTTATCAATAACAAGGAAGGGCTGGTGCTGTACTACTGGCAAGACATATATATAGTTTCAGGATTAGCAACGATTTGATCAAGGTTGTGAGCCGTGTTTGCCGTACCTTGACTTTCGATCCGAAGGTCGTAGAATCGAAACCTGGACGTGCATCAATGGATTTTTCGTAGGTATCGAAAAATTTATATGCGCATTAATACGAGCTCTAAACGGTGAAGGAAAACATCGTGAGGAAACCCGCGGCTTAGTCAGCCCCACACGTATTGACCATGTCTTTCCTGTGGATATGGCCGGTTAAGCTGAGAGGATGATGTAGGTGCTGGGCAAGCCTACTCCATCTCAACAATGTCCCAGGCACTACAGTGTCCCGATAAGTGTAGGCAAAGATTGCCTCCTGACACTGTATAAATTATCTAGTAAAGATGTAAAGGCCTAAGATCAAGGTACCGAGCTACCGAGTGCCAGTTTTTTCACCTACTCGCTGAACTGCTGGTAAAATATTATATTTTCAGAATAAGAATCGATGGTCCATTAGTTAGGAATAATAGCCAATAGATGGCGCTGCCCTTTTTCATGTAAATAGTTCTTAAATTACATCAACGCTATAGAAAAAGTAAAAAAACTCGCACTGTACCCTGATCTTAAATTGCGAGCTTACGCCACACCGCTGGAATCGTGTCTGATATAGCATTAAACCGAGAAAGAGAAATAGTTTTTTTTGTATATGTCCTAAGTCCTATCTAATATATTTTATCTAAACGTGCCTACAACAAAAATATTGTATGATTGTTCAAACAAGTTTTTGATCTGCGCTGAAATGTGTTGTATAAATGTGTACTTATGCTTGAAATGACATCTTTTGGAGCGCAGTAAGACTGGCTGTATACCCAATGTAAAGATATAGTATAGATATATTATATCTTGCAATGCTTGCAATCCTTAAGAACACACAGAGGGTTCAAGTTCGGAGCGACAATGAACTTGGCCGGCCGTGACTCATGCATCAGCCATCACTGTTACGAAACCATAAACAGTGCATCTGTACGAAAGGGCTGCCAGACATCCGGCTATACACCTCCTTTTCCGGTTATTTTCTAATTTCTCACCCTTGGACTCATAAAGGCTCCCTGAGCTCAACAGGCTAAATGGTTGCCATCACTTTTCATTGACATAGTGACAAAAAAAACATTATCTAAAGCCTTGCTTAACTGATAGCTTATGAGGTAAAAATATAAATGTACCAATGAAGAGTTCATCTTAGATAAACGGTAAAATCCAGTTTTCCAAGTTCATTATTAAAAGGTCAATGAACTCGATACTACATCTATTGTTCTCATTAATAATGCATTTGTGGCATTGTGACAGCAGAGAAGTGTTGATCTGCTATGAATCACAAGACACAGTTTGACCAAATGACTCGAGCGAACTCTAAAATTCTATATTTGAATTCAGAGCGGTTCAAATGAATTAAGAATTTCTGTTTGCAAAAACAAGACAAAAACAGATGCAAACGAGACACTAAATCCTACTAACAAGTCCACATAATAAAAAAAAAAAGAAACAACTGTCAAATTTGAGAACCGGCTTTTGAAGGAATGCGCAGATAAATCCGACTCCCGACTTCCCTGCTAACCCTATTCGCAATCAAGGCACACGAGCGATCATTGTCCGTTTGCCCTTGAGCCCGCGCGTAGGCAGCCGAGTTTTTTTTTTAAAGTGATTTTACAGTGCGGAAAATATGTGATGTATTTGTGTGACCTTGGTGATGAGGGTTTGGTTGCAGAACTCTCTACATCGTGAATCTGGTGAGAGTTACATAAATATTTTTTGGGGGTTGTATGCATATAATATTTCTCTATTTTATTAAAGTAACAAATAGAAGAGTTTTCCTAGTTATAGCATTATTTAATTTTGTGTGTTTAATTTTAGTGACGGTTTATGGTGATGATGATGATGATGAAAAGAAGCCTATAACCTTCCTCAAGAGTTAAACTATCATAATGCAGAAATAATTTTTCGAATCCGACTTTTAGTTCCCGAGATTAGTGCGCTCAAACAAACAAATAAACAAATTCTTCAGCTTTATTTTATTAGTAAGGAGGTAGGTATACCTAGTTAGAGATTGCTCGAATAAAATTAAGTTAGAATTCAATTTTTTTTACGATAAAATCATTGCTCTAATCCAAATTTGTTACTACTAGCCGTATCAAAGTAGATAAACTAATGATGACCGCAACTGTCCATCTAAAATCAGGTTTACCGTCATCCCGGTTACATAACGAGTCCAAAGATTCAAGGGCGCGATATTTCTATCGTGCGTTTAACCTTGGCGACGAGACGTGGAAATAGTTCGCAGGTCGATGATATTGCTTCTAGGCAACGGGTTTGTCGTCTGTAGAGACTAATGTTGTCTATTCTTGTTTTAAATTTGGAGTTTAGTGTTTTTTTTTTTTAGTGAAAACTTTTGAAATTCGAAGACGAGCTTACCCGGCTGATTTTCGCTTCCATTTGTTTGAAAAAAGTTGAGTTGGGTCATCTTTTACCTAAGTCCTATCTTTTTCACTCTGTTTTCATTATTATTTTATTCAAACCAAACTCTGTGATTGTTTCTTAAAACATATTTTAAGGTGGTATTTTATCTAGTGATACTAAATCTCTATTTAAGCTACTTTTGTACTGTGACTAAGGCGAGGGCATGAAACCAAAGACATACTCTAGATTTCAGCGTAGGTGGAAATAATTAATGTTTTAAAGTTATGAGTCAACGTTTTTGGTCCAATTCAGGCTAACCTGACTTGACATTGTCCTTACATCCTTAAACGATGACGTCATGTCAACAATGTCAGTGCCACTGTCAAGTAGGTAATTATTGAATCTGTGTTGTGTGAACATTTACTGGTCCCAAGCCGGTTGAATAAACACTTATGGGTAGGCAATAATATTTGTGTATTTCATCCGGTGTCCCCTGTCTGTCACAAAGTTAAACAGTAGATTTTCTTCACATTACATTGTTTACATTTGTGTTGACAGTTCATTAATAAGATTGTAATAAATGTAGTATTCAAAAAATGTACCGTGGTGCCATGGTTGATTCAGTCACTCTGGTATTTAATTAATCGTAATAAGAAAAAAAGTAAAAGAGTATGTTTTCTTCGTAGTATCATGATGATACTTGCTCTGGATGTGCTTAAAAAAGTAAGCATTATTCTGACTTAAATTATATTTCGGTGAAACCTTTTTACTAAACTACAAAGCCTGCTTCGTTATCATTCAGCATTCAAATACATTACCTACATAATGATGCTACGGCTACACTATCGCGATTACGCGAAGATTTGCGCTGTCGCGACACGTCTGGCCAAACAATTCGTCCTATCGCGAATCATTATCGCAAATACAATGCAAGAACTTCGTTGTAGATCGAACAAGAAGTTTTTATCGCGACAACGGAACACGAATCTTCGCGGCATAATGTAGCATAACAGATAAGTACCCCAAAACCATGTTCAAATCACGATAGTCTCGGATTCCCAAAATCGAAAGGCGACACTCTCCGAAGAAAGCCGAAAGCCCCCGAAGAAATGACAAGGGATTTCCTTGGAACGCGGAAAACGTCGGCACATGTTGAAAATACGAGTGGGCATCGACCCCGAGCTCAGCCCAGCTGTTACTGAATCTAGCTGGCGCATCCTGACGATATTTACGGAGCTTGTCTACTAGATATGTACGATACGGGACAGGTGTAGATGGGAAACTGTTAGCAATACATTGTATTTGCATTTCCTTGACAATGTTCACAGGCTGTTTCAGCGCGTTGTAATGTATAAGCAAACAGTAAACAATGTAATAGACATCTGCGATACGATAAAATAGATCTTATGTTCTATTTTTTATTATTATTCATAGTTCGACGAAGCTGCAGCGGTCACAGCATTCATCCGAAAAAAAAAATAACAGGTTTATCCGAAAAAAATCTAATAATTATTAAAATCTATTTTAAATATGCAACAATGGTTTTCCTTAAGTTTTATTTTTCCAAGTAGTCCACGTTTAAAATAAGTCTTTCGGAGAAATTATACTTAAAAGCGATTAAAGGTGACGTGAATTAGCGTCTGGTGGATGCTCTGGCTAAAAATTAAAAACAAATCGTTTTTTTTTTTTAAACACAGACAGATCTTAAGATCCCAATAAACTTATTTTGATTTATCGAGTTAGGGAGTGTTAAAACTGCTCCCATCTTACTTTGTACTATTATTAGGTACTATTCAGAAATCTCAGGCAAAATTATCTAAGCAAATGGAAAATCAGCAGTGTAACAAGATGTTGAAAATGTAATTTGATTCCTTCGTTGAGTAAATGTAGCTTTGTGAAACATTATGTATTTTTATACACTGAATCACATTTCTCTCAACATTGTCAATGTTGTAAACCAACCGTAAATCATTTTTTATATCCTCCATTAAAGCTTTTAGTGATCACTCCTCGCTTTAAAAATAATACCTCATTTAGTTATTACAATTCCTTTAAACGGATGCGTCAAGATTTTAAAAGGATAATATTCCTCCCCGCTCACTTAGTCACTTCATTTACTTCGAAATTCAAAGTCATTTTTTTTTCTTTTTTCAGTGCATGCTTCGTGCCTAATTCGTTTTAAACGTGGAATGATTTATTTCATGTCTTGATTGCATTAGTGTCTGCTCTTACCACACGCGCTCGCCCATTCATTCTCATTCATTCAACAGTGATTAGTTGTTATTGAACTTAATTGAAAATATTCACGTAGTAGTCTTGGCTAACATCAAACCTTATATCAAACGTTCAAAAATGTTTGCTCTTGACACTTTCCTGAGCTGAAGCTTAGTAGAGTTAGGGTCACATGGCTTTTATTATGTTGTTTAATATTCAAGAGGTTAATCCTGATTTTTAGCATTAGATGACTGAAAAATTAAGTCATGAACGTTTTTACTACAAAAATTATCATTCCCACAGGATTTATTGATCCATCAACTTGAATTAAACTCTTTAAGTGCACATGAGTCGTAACGTCTCAATAAAAATAAAAATTGACGATAAGCATTTATTGGAAGTTCTATAGAGTCCGGAAAACGGAAGCGTTGTTGAGTTCATCGAACTGTGCATCGAGTCAATGTCAGCGCTCGGGTCCAAGATTTGGCAAGAACAGGGTGCGTGGTTCGGGGTAGCAGGGTGCAACCGGGGTAACGACCTGCCGGGGTCGACGGCCGGCGCCACGCGGCCGCGCGACCGACCCATCCGATTGATCGGAGCGAGACGGCGCTAACTGAGTACCCCCGCGGTACAACTACCCCCTTACTTGATACTGGAAATGGTGCTTTGTTCCGTAAATGATAAGGTTTATCTCGGCTCATAACTCAGCTGAGAGATGGGACATTCGGTTTTCAGTGGAAATAAGGAGGCCCGACTCACACAGAGGCGTTAAGGGAAGCAGTTTTGCTCAAAATATTGATTTTTCCGCGGGCGTTGCGGCGCGTTTGCGTGTGTGCGTGGTGTGTGTGTGCGTGCACGTCTATTTTGGGTTGAGCACGTGGTCGTAGTTGTTGCTTGTTGACATGCGTTTTTATTTTTATGGCGGGTTTACGGCTCGATCGGTTGATTGCATTACATCATGCTTCGACGTTTATTATGTTCAGATTTTTTATTATATTCCTTGCGTTTTCAAGTGGAGTCTATAAAATTATAATTTGTTACAACAATGGTTAAGATAACTCTTTATTACAGTTTGATTAGAAAGCTATAAAAATATAGAGAGTCTTCTTTCTTTTATAGAGAAATCTCTTCTGGATTCGTTAGTTTGAGAACAAAATTTTAGTATTCGTCTTTATTTTATATTCTTTAAAATAACTTAGGTAGGTAGGTAATAAAATAATTACGAATGTCAATTTCCCTTTTAGATTTACAAGCTAACGGATTATCCTAGTAATTTTTAATAATTAATTTTGAAAGGCATGTTTTCTGCAATATCGCCGTCCCCGGAGAACAAAATGATAACTACAAAAACGTAACTTTTCAGGAGGAGCAAAAAACATGTATTCGTTAATAACTTCACAAATACTGGACGTAGACAGATGATTGTTAGCTTTAAGCAATGCTGATTTTTTATGCATTCGGAATATTTTAATGACACACGCGTAAGAAATGCCAAAATAGAGATATTTAAGAAATAAGAAGTTAGTCAAAATCAATCACCGTCTAAGTTCTATAATGTCGATTATCATTTTATTCCTCGTATTTTCTAGGCAAAACCTAATATTGTACCACTATTCTATCATGTTATTCGACGCTTTATCAGGGTGGAAGCGATTATAATAATAGTGTATTATACGAAATGCAAGGACGAGTTTTGACGAGAATAAAATGATAACATGCGGTTATCATTATCTAGACGAATATTTTTCACGAGAACATAATGATAATGATTGTTTGTCATATTAACAGGTGTAAATACAATTTGATAAGATTATAGTACAACTTTATTCTTGTAACTTCAGGCATGGGTCGAATCGTGGAATAGTATTGTAATATTTTGTAACTTCACGAATAACTATATGAAAGTTACGAAAAAAATTGAGCACATGTATTAGCACCCAAAGATTACAAATATGGCATAACACTAAAACTAATATAATGGCAGTTATCATTTTGTTCCCCGGGGACGGCGATATTATTACATACCTACATGAAAATTATTATCCGTACCCATATTATAAATGTGAAAGTGTGTTTGTTTATTTGTCCTGGTTTCACGTTAAAACAGAGCGACGGATTGACGTGATTTTTTATATAGAGATAGTTGGAGGGCTGGGAGAGTAACATAGGCTACTTTTCCGGGTACCACGCGAGCGAAGCCGCGGGCAGCAGCTAGTAACTTATAATTTTATAAGGTAACTTAAAAAAAAGCAAGTAAAAAAAAACAGAAAAAATAAACTGTCGAGATTTCTCTACCTAATAATAGTCATCGGAATAGTCACAAAAGTTTATTTCAATTGATAAGCACATAAAAAGGATTTTAAAGTGAATATCAACCTACCCACTCATTTCAAAGCATACCTACCTACTTACTGTTTTAAATTTAAATATTGGTCGTTCACTCCTACGGGTTTACAATCAATCTATTATTACTTAGTAGGTGGGTATAGGTCTTAGAAAATACTTACCTGATTCGCGATCACCAATTTCAATTCAAAGTTCACTGGATGCATGCAATGTGCATGTGTCTTATCTATCTACACACTGACGATAGCAATACTTTTCATATGAGCAATACAATGTGCATTATAAGATTTCGATGCACCAACACAGGTCCAATTCACACACACTCACAACTTTACCCTTGATTTTGCCAGCTCAAGGTCTCTACCCTCCAAGGGCACTCGCTCGCACCCTTAGGAACCAGCATAGCACTATCCCGCTCTAAAACACGGACATTGCCGAAAATTCCCGACCAGGACCTAAGGTCGACGAACTCGACAAATGTATTGGTAAATAAACATTGTTCTTACATAACGCATGTCCAATAACAACGGTCTAATCGATTGTATTGGAAATGCATACACATGCACGTTTTGTAAAACAATATAAAATTACATTTTACTACAGACATTGCAATTCTAATGCTTTGCAATAAGCCAAGTGAAAACAAATGCAAATCTCTTTGCAATCACGTACGCATACTGAGGAAATAGAGTATCCCTGCTCAGCTCATACCGATAACTAATTCATTAACACACGATGAAAATCAAATCCTAAGTACACCTCCATAAAGACTGAAATGGAGCTCGTTTAGATATGTAATCCTAAAGAAAAATAAAGAATTAAAACGCAGATAATCTACAAAGGTACAGGCAACTGAAGTGCAGGCATCGAGTGAGCAATGAAAAAACAAACTCATTACTTGGTAAAACAAACAACAGTCTCAGTTTGATTACGTGATGGTTGCTGAGGCAGTCCCGACCTACCCCTAACCTAGGCCAACGCTGCAGCGATGCACCCAGACATCTAGACATCTAGCTATCTAGATGTAGATAGGCTGCCACCCTCACGCACACAAGAATAACGCTATGTAAGGGTGCGCTTGTATGTATGCATCTGTATTGCTTGCGTTCGATTTTTAGATTTTGTTGGCGAAACAGAACCTTCTTTATGAGGTAGCGCTGTCAATCCAGCTGTCCCTGTCCAGAGTTTCAAACAAGGGTAAGTCACTTAAAATGAGGCTTCATTTAAAATTGACAAAGAAAATCTCGTGAAAAATGTACACATAGAACAAAATGCTCATTCGTTTAAATATATGTAACTTTTTAGATGTAATCAATTATTTTTATTGAAACATTAAATACTCTTCTGTATGTGGTAATAAATAAATAAATAAATAAATAAATAATGCTGGACATTTCACACAGCATCATGTAGTCCCAAGCTAAGCAGAGCTTGTGTTATGGCAGTACCACATAAGGTAAGCCCTTACCACAGACAGTTTGCCATTTTTTTTTTCGTTTCAGCGTATCTTGTTTACGTCGATGCACCAATTTGCTTGGCTCCGAGTAGCTATTCGTTTTTTATGCAGTTCTTTTGCTTTTTACTTGAGAGTTAGCTGGGCAATATAGCCTTTCAGTTGTATTTGTTCATCGGATTTTATTTCTTTTCTATTCAAAATCAAAAGGTAAATTACAAATCTCTATTATCAAGTTAGGTAGTTTTTTTGGTAAGTTTTGTATGAGCCAGTTTGTATGTCTTCACTCGGTTGTAGTTGGAAGTTTTCAGGTCACATGCTTAAATAACCTTTAATTCTAAAGTCTTGGTAGTCCAACCAATGTACGTACATTTTGCGTAGTATGTAACAAACCAGTTCTTCAATTTATTGTTTTGATATTTGATACTTATAGTAGATAACTTCACATAAATAGTAATAAAGTTGAATACTGAACAAAATTGCAAGCCAATTAATATTTAAATCGTGTTAACATGAAAATTGAGAAACATCCCGTCGGACTATACAAACAAACTGACGTGCGAACCGGACCAAAACAAACAAGGCATAATCAATCAACCTATGCATAATATCCATAATAACCTACCCCAATACACGGACCTACCTAGACTTATAGTTATACAACCCACTGTTCATACGACTGTATGCACTCACCCACACATTTCCACAATGCAAAGTTCAATTATATAGGGAGGTTCTATTAGGTAGTTTGGTACAGGATTTTATGTTTGTGTGAACATCAGACGGTTGTTATGGGCAACGGATAGCTGTGTGTAAATATTGCATTATATTTCCTTATATTTTATATTTTACTAGCAGCGCCCTCGCTGCGTTACCCCGTAGTGATGGTATTATGGTGATGATGATGATAAAAATTAGCCCATAACCTTCCTCAAGAGTTTAGCTTTCAAATGTAGGAAGAATTTTTCAAATCGGACTGGTAGTTCCTGAGATTAGCGCGTTCAAACAAAAAAACTCTTCCGCTCTATACAGGGTGGAAAAAATGAATGGGCCCTGGAGGGAAACTACTTTAAATCCTTAAGATACAGTATTTTACTTAAAGGAAACATTCCTTTATTTTTAAAAAGAAACATAACTGCATTCAAAGATTTTCTAAAATTCACTTGCTTCACCCAGGAATCGAACCAGCTATAAATTAAAAAATTAAATACTTCCTATTTTATTCCACTAATCGATACATTCAATACTAAAGATAAAACTTCTCAAAGAAACATGAGGTCTTACACTCGAAGATATCCTTGAAATCTAATATTTAGTACTTATGGGCTATAATTGCAATTTAGCTCTACAGTGGAATGGTGAGAGGTATCCAGTAGTGTGATTCAGCCTTCTTGGAATGTATTCCGAATTCGGAAAATAACGTTGCTTCGCTGAAAAACCGTCAACTTTTCGAAGAAAATCATCGAATCGGATGCATTTTTCGGAAGTCTGAATTTCACCTTAGATAGACAAATACTGTCTGGAAAAGTTTTGTCGCAAATGGTGAAATAATAAAAATTAATGAAAAAAATTGTGAAAATTAATGTTAGATTTCAAGATCTTTTTGATTTCTAAAACCAAATGTGTGTTATAAAGATTTTATCCTGACATTAATCCTATCGATTATTAATCCTATGGTATTTAATAAAGCAAGGTTTGTTTTTTAATTTTTAGCTGGTTCGATTCCGGGTGAAGCAAGCGTATTTAGGAAAATCTATGAATGAGTTTTGTTTCTTTTTAAAAATAAAGGAATGTTTCATTTAAGTAAAATACTGTATCTTAAGGATTTAAAGTAGTTTCCCTCCAGGGCCCATTCATTTTTTCCACCCTGTATAATTAAGTATAGATCCTATAGGTACTCACCAAGAAAATAAGGGCATTTTCCCTGGAAAGTTACGGACTCATAATAAAACTAACTCGCAAGTGAGTTGCCACTTGTCAATTTTTAGTAAACAAAACAAATATAAAAGAGGAAACAGAAATTACACGGAACGCATAAAACTGTCATCAAGTTAAAAATGTTAGATTGACAATCGCGTGCATTTTTTCATTTTAAAAGATAGTACCTATATAAAATATCATTCTTTATGGATAACCACTAAAAGGAAATGTTTTAGTTTTTAGGTAATGCTAAAATTACCTAAAAACTAAAACATTATAAAAACTTTTTTAAATTCCGAAGGTGTTTAATTGTAACTTCAAAAGCGATACCTTTGTGTTACTTACAAAGAAGAAAGACACTCACGGACACATCGCTGCACATCTCTGAGTCTGAGTTGCACTGCAGACCCTGACTTGATCACAAAAAAACCTTCTTGGGAGTCCTTTAAACAAAATTTAATATTTTTTGAAATCGATCAATGATTGTGAAAGTAAAACAAGAATAAGATTTTTGTTGAAAAAAAATATGTTTTTCAAGACAAGCTTTTATTGGGTACGGGTGAGCTGATTCAAAAGAGCCCAAACACGGAACAGGTCCTGACTCCATCATCAGATCAGCTCTCTGTCACCATTTATTATTGCATTGTAACCGAGAATCTATGAGTGTGCCAAATTTCCACCAAATCCACAGGGAAACTACCAAGATTTAACCCAAACAAACAAACACACAAAAATCTCAAGTTAAATAAAAGCTTTTAAAAATAACTTCATTTAGTTAATTTTTTTTTAAACGTAAGCTTTATTTCTGAGATAAGGTGTGTAGTGGAAAAAATTATGAATATACTTTTAACAATTCCTTAAAAAAAATTATTTTAATTTAATTTAATGTAGATAAGGTAAAATTTAAAAACAGACTTTAATCAATACGAGGCTCTCTCAAATTTCAACCAAATGTTTACGCTGAATAGGTGAACAGAGTTGAAGTAACGATAGTTGCTACGTCGCGTAGCACTTGCTACGAAAAATATGAACTTAGGATTTCCATGTTCCTATGGTGATATTGAAATATTTTCATTATGTTTAGTAAGTAAAAATTTTACCTTTTAAATATTTTACATAATAATATAAAACAATTAGGTACTTATTCAAAATTTATTCAACATAAGTTTTATTATTTACATTTTGGCATATAATATTTTTATACTTTCAGAATATTATTTTATTTTATTACTTACATCAAATAAAAATGTGAAAAAATTATGAATCTACCGTAGAACTGGAACTGGAGGTATTAGTTACAGTTGCGCCATCTAGAGGCGAGTAGTTTAAGTATTCAGTTTTGCAAACCGCTCACAGATGGCTTTAGCGGCTGTAATAAATCAAAATTGTAACTTGTTGGTTTTTTTTTTAAATGCTGTTTATATGTAGGTTGGATTTGCTTCCTATATTAAGTTTAAATGCACTGGTTAGAATAGGATCAATTTTTTCGTAAATATACTTTTCATTTTATGAAAGTCTAAGTTAGTATTATGCCTGGAATAGACACACGTGCTACGTAGTAGCACAAAGCAAGCTAGTTTTGTGCAGATGCTTCTTAGTAACACATAATAAGCACGTGTATATATACGAAAAGAGTGTGGTCGGAGGACGTAAGCACGCTATTGACGCTACGCATACGCTACGCATACAAGCATACTTTTTAGTAGCATGTGTATTTCAGGCTTTAAAAACAGACCTAGTTAATGTTAATGAATAGCAAATAATATTTTATGATCTGAATAAGACAGTAAAATATTCACCGAGAAGCATATAGCCACGCCCTACTTTCTCAGTACATTTTGTGTTTTATGCACAAACCAACTAAACTAAAACAAGCCTGTTTCACTAGTATCAATATTATAAAATTTGAAAATTGCATTTTTTACGCTTAAACTTTTAATCCTAAAGAACCAATATTGTTTATTGGAGTGGATTGCATCGACAATAGTTACTAATAAGCATTCTGTAGTCAAAACTCACGTTCTTAGAATCGTCTATGTTTCGGCTATGGCGCTCGACGATGACTAATTATTTTTGGGCACGTTGCCAGACGCCAGAGAATATAGGACAGACGGCAACATCACCAAAAGGTTAGCTTGCATTGCTAAGCAGTGAGTCCACGTGTTCTGAAAAATGCAGAGACGTGTTGAGTCTTTGACAAATTAGGTTGCAATGTATAAGTGAATTTTAAGAGGTTTTTACAACAAACCACTACTTATATCAGGCAACACAGAACAAAATATACAAAAAAAAAAGAATTCCAATATTTATATATACAGCCTCCCAGCTTGCCGGAGCCGTTATGAAATTAAATTAAGAACTATCGAATAAGTGGCACTATAATGTTTACAACTACTAATTCCATAGAAAATGTATGGGATGTGTTTTTTTGAATTATTGCAAAAACTTACGATTTGATTTGATAAGTTACTTTGGGAGAAGTGTTCCTGGTGGAAAATAGAGTCGATTAAGACCAACTTGTTTTTTTTGACAAATGTAATTTTGTAGGCTAACTGTACTTTTTTTCAAAAATCTAAAAATGCAATTATTTTTTTCTTCAAAATAAAACCGAAGTTTCCCAAGAACAAAACTTTCTAACTACAAGAGAAAAGGTAGCTACCTTTCAGTGACCAAGAATTTGCCACAGCCTGTATATAAGATAATATAAGTATTGAACCAATTTATGTGTAAGTATATACCTTGGTACTCTTACATAAATAGTTTTCTAAATAACACTATTTTATAATCTTATCAGATTCAAAATAAAAATAGAAAACTTGCATTTCCCCATGAATGGTAATGTTCGTGGCGTTTACTTTGAATATAAGTTTTTCTTTGAGTCAATTTTACTGACCCAACAGTTACAATAAAACCTGTAACTCTGTAACTGACATTTTAGAGAACTGTAAGTTAAATCAAATAAAATATTTTAAACTAGCTTCGACTACCCCTGTAAAACCTGATAAAAAGTTTGCCTAAGATGTCCTATTTCCGGTCATTATCTATCTACATTTTAAATTTCGGCCAAATCGGTTCAGTGGTTGTCGAGTTATAGAGGAACAAACATCCATCCATCCAAACATCCAAACTTCCGCATTTATTATAAAATAATGTGATTATTTCGGAAAAAAAGAAATTGAACCATGGAATTCTTGATACCGACGCGCAATTATAAACCAAATAATGTGTTTGAAATCTCTAAACTTCCAAAACCATAGATAATTGAAGACATAATTATTTGAAAAGACATAAACCTGCTTTGAAATTGTTTTTTTAATTCCTTTGAGGTCGAGAACACAACCAAACACAACTTCAATTAGTAAGTAATTAAATAACTCCTACTATACTAGTACTGCTTTAGTAAAACTTTCCTACTGAAACGTTCTCGCTATCGCGTTTCGGGATCGAGTGGGGCGATCTATCAAGATAACCCAATTTCTATGGGAACTGTGTGCGAGGAACATACAGCTTGGAATTTCAGATAAAGAGTTTCACAAAACTTCTTGAAAACAAACAAAGTTATAGCACCCATCTTCATATACCAATATAATAAAGCTGAAGAGTTTGTTTTTTTCCCTACCCAAAAGGAAACCCAAAAGGAGTGCCATTGTGTTTGTAACCATTTCTATGTCCGTTCATAACTACTCAAAGGCTCATTCAAATTTTAAAAAATTAAATCATTAGATTAGTCTTTATGGCGCGGACTGTCCTTACGGTTGGTTTGGTCTGAATGTCAAAATGTACTGATCTACATCACCTTACATAAAATTAAATAAAAAATATGCACTTAAATATTCAGGCTCGAGTATAAAAATAAAGGCCTAAAAAGGCCTTAAAAAGTACGAAAATATCTTCAATCTAATATTTGCGAACAGTTTAATTTCGGCGGGTTTTTTAGTGTTTTTATAAACTGCATCTTGTTTGTTTATTTGTTTGAATGCGCTAATCTCAGAAACTACACAGTAGTCGGATTTGAAAGATTTAAACAAAATATAAAACTGTAATTCAGTTCTTGGAGTTTTTAGTTTTTTTATTGGAAGAAGCTTAAGAGAAACCGTTTTTTTTAAATATTTAACTACAATTAGATTAAGATTTTAAATGTAGAATGCTTTATTTGTGAGGCTGTACACGTACCTACGTGTTTCTATATTTATACTTGTTTCTTCATAGTTTATACCCTGCACACAGACTATTCTTTACCCCTGACTTTTTTCAGAAAGACACTAAAGGCCATCTGTAAAGGTGGAATCAGACGGTTCACTCAAGTGAAAGATCACTCGAATGAAATCTGGGGTTTTATAGGACACTTTTCTTTCATTTTATGTTTAGATGTGTCACTTTGAATGATACCGAATGAAGAACAGAAATGAACGAAAAGTACCTAGTATTTTCTCACTTAACTTACGAACGTTTGGAATAGTTCGAGAGTACGAAATATTACTTAATTTTTAATTTGCTAATGATAAAAATTGAAATAATTCATTTTCTTTTTATTCAATGTTGCATATTTTGACTATTTTTGACACTTTTCATGCATATTTTAGGCATTTTACTTGCATATTTGCATGCATATTCCAAGCTTTTTATGTTGCATACAATCCGGTCTCTATTTATTAATATCCATGGGTAGCACCGCGGAGCGCAGCTAGTGTTTCACAAATCTATTTCCATGAAATATCAAATAAGTTGCCGGCTGTATAACGCTTATTAACACCGCTGATACAGTATATTATTGTAACAATTCGGGCGCAGTTATTGAGGGTACTTGAGTTCACAGTGGGTTCTAGGCCAGACTGTCGCAACACTATCGTGGTGGTGTTGCCAGGTGTCCCGATTTGCGTGAAACGTTCCGTTTTTCAAGAAGGTATGGACACATCCTGATTTATTACATTTGGAATGCCAAATGTCCCGATTTTGGTGAATCGAAAAATCACTTATTATAATGTAGAACATAATGTACTAGCACTTAATTTTAAAAGCTAGTTTTTCTTAAAAGTCTCGACTTAAAATCCCAATTTCTTTAATATGCTCTTCTTCTCTGACTACCCCCTTAGATATCTACAAAGGATCTAAAAATGAATGAAATACCTAAAAGAATATATTATGTCTACCGCACCTTAGGAAATCACTCGTGATCATATTTTATTTTATTTCATTTCATTTTCCCGAATTTTGCATATCAAACCGGGCAACACTAATCGTGATATCAGATAGGTATTTTGTATCAAGTGCGCATTATACACTCACCCAATTCTTACAGATAGTCGGTAACCTCCTTAGTGTTTGTCGACCTAGACGGCCTTTTCCTGTTTTTGTTAATTTTCGTAATAAAGGCTTGACTAGACATATCAAGTGCTGAAACTACCATCCGTGTTGTTTGGAAAAAAAAAAATTTTTTTTGGTGTAGCGAACTTTTATAGTTGCTGAATTTACTCGCTATATTATATTTTTTTAAATCAGATATCGTGACTCTTGGTATATATAATGCACCACATTATCCAAGTAATTAAAAGCACATGTTTTCATAAATTATTAAAATATCTATATACTTTAGTTATTTTACATTTTCGTAATAAAAAAAAGGAATTACATAGTGAAAGCGTTATACGATTTGACTCGGTCAACTTCATTAAAGCACTTAACCTATAGTTTCCTTGATTCATTTAAGACGTTCCAAGCGCGTCTGCGGAGGTAACCGTCACGGAAGTGAAAATTGATGAAGACTTGGTTAAATTAGCAAATTGATTGTATGCCGATGTCAGAAAAGATTCATCTTTTAAAACCATATTTACAAAGAATATATTTTTAAAGGCAATGAACTGTGTACTAACTTGAAACTATAATCAGCCCTACAACACGTAATAGAAATAGAAAATTTGTACATGTGTGCGTAAATTGCATTTGTAGTGTTGTTATGTGTGCAATAAATACTTTATGTAGCCATCTCTTTCCTTCTCGACATTTCACTGATAGCTATGGCCTTGTCTAGTCGCATCTAATGCTGGCGTTAGTCTGTTTGAACGAACTCGGCGTTCTAGTAACTGGCGCAGTCACTAGCATCGTGACACCAGGAAATGCTTATACTGAAACTGTGACACAAACTTATGCCAACTTAGTAGGTTATTAAAAAAGTAGTATCGTCGGTGAGTATGATTACTGTAGGTACAAGTGTTCATACAAAGTAATTGTAGGTATTTATGACAGACTCATTATGTATTAAGTTCACTATGACATTATAGAAACGAAGAAAATGTTGTATACAATTTTAATTATTTTTTCAGGTAAGTTCGAATTTGGGATACCAGGGGTGAGGTAAGTTATTTTTTTTTTGTAATAGACTAGATACTAAAGTAATGGAAATGAACACTACCAAACAACCTATTTTAATTACCACATAAACTATTCAGACGAAAGCTTCACACAACCACAATACATCATCAAATTTGTTATAAAAATCTTTTAGACGACTCTTTCAAGCGCTGTTCATAGACTATTTACTAGGTTGTCTACTTGTTCAAGCACATTGCCTGCAGCAAACGCTCCTAATGTCCCTGTAGCGAGTGTTGACTGAGCCGGAGTGTTGACCGGTATGTAGGTTACACCGCGCGAACCGGCGCTCGCCCCGCGCACCCCTCACCGCCCCTCGCAACGCAACTACTTCTATGATCTATCTATGCACTTTTAAACAACAAAAACGTCAGATACACTCCTCATAGAGACACTGACACACCTACAATGGAAAATAGGTCACCATGGGAGCTTTTTGTACCTCGTTTCTTGCGATACAAGAGCGGGTGCAAAGTATTGATCCAGTTTCAGTTTTAAATGGCAAAGTGCATGCTATATCCAGCTGGCTAACTAAGAGGTAACACAGCGTTTGGTATTTGGCCACAAACTCTCAGATCGGCGGCAATGTGCCACCGACAAAATCTATTATTGGACGGTGGGCCTATGCATTATATTTATATCAAGTGCTGTGGTCACTGGGGCAAGTTCGCTCGCTTTTTAAACTCCCAATAAAAATCGGGCAAGTTCGCGCTCGAGACCGTGGCCTGTGTAAACACACCATATTTTTAAAGATTCGCTGAAATTTTTACCGACCTAAATTACTTCAGTCGCACTTCTTATTCATCACATCTGGCTTTTGATGACGTGTTAATTTTATTGAATTTTAAATAAGTCAATTTTCTGAATACTTACTGGAGTAGTTGACTAACATGAAAGAAGTAAGAAAAAAACTAGTTCACTCTGTAATGACCTTGACCATAGATACGCGTTGGATGTATATTTAAGTTGCTCAAAACATTATGTAGGTATAGAAATAGAACATTCAGATTCAGACTAACATCCAATAATATTCTCAAGGCGAAGATAACGAAATGACCATCAAATTAGGAGATCGATAACCGGCCGTGACTCTGTTTACGCACTATCTTCCAGTCTAAATTCTGAAGGATTTTGCGATAAGATGACACAAAATTCAAACAAAGAGCCACGTTTCGAGCGGATGCCCTATGTTTTGGCCTATATTCCGTATTTACAAAGTGAAAGTTTACAAAGCATTGAATGCATCGCTCCGCTTTTATCTGCTGCTAATGAGAATCACAATTAGATTCCATAAAACATTTTGGTAAAAACGCGGCATATTTGGGGCGGCGCCAAGCACGGTGACGGCGGATTTCAGCCGAACAATTTACAAAACTGTACAATGATCTCTCCCCATTACTGTAAATTACTGCGGAGTGAAAACAAAGACTCACTTTCTAAAGTGCAAGTAAACTCGACTCGGCCGTAGATCATCTAAAGAGAGCATTAATGAATGCGGATGTTTCGTAATATTGGCCGCGCTTGGATAATTAAGTTCGCCCAACTAAATCAATAAAAACTATGAAGTAATTGTAGTAAAAAGTTTGTTTTTAGTTTATTTGCCTATTTTTTCAATGGGCGTTTTTGAGTTCGATTTAGTTTAAATACATGTACTTACCTACAAGTGTTTAAAACACTGAAAGTGTTAATTAACTTTTATTAACGAATGTATTAGTAGAAAGTCTAGCTAACACACGAATGCAAATTATCAACACACTGGGATTTTCCACTGATTAAATAGATAAACTTTATAACATGTATATACTTTGTTGTTACCCAACTGTCCGCAGAAAGGAGGGTTATGTTTTTCGAGTGTATGTAGGATGTATAAGTATGTGTGTTAGTATGTATCTAAGTATGTATGTAAGTATGCATGTAGGCATGTTTGTAAGAGTGTATGTATGTAAGTAGTATGTAAGAGTGCATGTAAGTAATATCTATGTTTGTAGGTATGTACTGTAGTATGTGTATTTCTTTGTGCTGATCTGCAGCCTACACGGCTCGATGGATTTTAACGTATGTTGTCAGTAGATTTGTCTTGATTGTGGAAGTGCTACGGGATATAAAAAATTCATCAGAATAGTGAGGAAAATATGATAATAATTGTAATAATAATAATAATTATAATTATAAAGTACCTACTCATGAAAATGCATTTTAGTTCGGATAAATTTAATTATAATATAATTTCCGGTTGCTTTTTTAGTAATGCCATTATATAAATACATCGTACTCTTTCTTTTTAAGAATTCATTCAGGCAAAAGTCCTTTCCCTTCTTCCGAGCTCGTTGAGGTACTACAATAATAGTTAAAGTGTTTGATTAATCAATTTAATTTAAAATGCTCTAACAATAGCTTATAATTGCTTATTACTAATCGCTCTCTCTGTGTCTGATTTGGTAATGAATAGGTACGAATAATTAAATCTCTTATAGATATCGATACGATTAATTCATCTAATTATAGCCCCGAGGGAAAATATATTAATCGATTGTTTAGGAAATAGATTAATGCATATTAGATACACCTACGTATGTTATTTCGTTTTGCTAGAATCAAAAATACAATATTATAAGGTTATAGTTTTTTCATTTAAAAATAATTGGAATGTATTTTTCTAATATCGGTAACACGAAATATTATTTAAAATGTAAACTGTGCACAAAAAAGTATAATTCTTCTTTTATTTAGGACATTCAACAAATAAATCATAAAACATAGTAATGGTGTAAGTAATTCATCTTTTAATAATTTTCTTTCAAATATTTCAAACCGTTGGTTTAGCAAGGCTTTAGAAAATGTTTTTTCTTGTTTGTAAAAATATGATGGTAACAGATTTAGCAGCCGTTCGACCTATAAATACTATTTTTTTTTATAATTACATAATACATAGAAGAACACCCAGACCCGCGACAAATATTTGTAGATCATACAAACATCGGCGGGGATCGAACCCACAACCTCCTGCGTCTAGCAACCTATAAGTGGATTAAGGCTGAATTCTACCAAACTGGATTATGTTTAGTCTCGAGAGTAAAGTACTGTTTGTTTGAATATTTACATTGTGAAATTGACACCGTATAACCAGGATAATTTATATGCACATAATAATGTTCGGTTGCGCTTTCTTATTTTTAATTGTATTTCGAATTAAATCGGCTAGTAGTTTACTCTATAAATTTAATCCAGTTTAGTCGAATCCAGCCTAAGAATAACATGATTAGTGTTTCTCATTATTACAGGACGCCGTACTTATCCATTTTTACCGTGCCCTATGACACACAAATATCAGGAAGAGGTTTGATATTTAAGCCGCGACTGAAGCGACATAGATCTTGATTCTTGAACCTCACTTCTTAGAAGCAATTTTTGTGTTGGCAATGCATTCGTCCGGAGTTCTAAAGGATGTTTGGTGCAAGGCAAAAGATAATGCCAGATGCTAAATAATGCAAAAGATCCTATTAAATATAACGGTACTCAATTACACCAGAACGGCTGAACTAATATAGCTGAAAGGCACAGAGTGCTATTCCAGACTATAATATATCTCTAGATCTCTGATATTTATCCCGGAAAATGCACGGGATAAAAACATAGTAGTTTACGCGGGCGAAGCCGCGGGCGTTCGCTAGTTATGACATATTAATTATTATCAATAGGTTAACAAACAGAAATATTTTGAAATAAAAAAACAATTTATTCAGATTGCCTAAAGGTATCCGTACCTCCGTATCCATATTAAAAATGTGAAAGTGTGTTTATTTGTTTGTTTATTTGTCTTGCTTTCACGTCAAAACAGAGCGGCGGATTGACGTGATTTTTGTGTGGAGATAGTTGGTGGGCTGAAGAGTAACAGAAGCTACTTTTTATTCGGTTACCACGCGAGTGAAGCCGCGGGCAGCAGCTAGTATTATTATAATGTTCTGTGCTGAAGGGCTAACGTATAAACATCTTGTTTTATCCGTTTGAAAATATCACCTCAAATACCTAACATTAGATTCATGTAATACTCAACATAAATCCAAATACTACGTCATCGCTTTCAACACGATTTGTATACCTTTGTTCGTGAATGTTCTCAAATCGTATTCAAGTAAGATTTTTGAATAGTTTTGAATAAAAAAACCACAAACGTGCAAACAACAAGGCTGCATGCGTAATGTTTAATTTTAATTTGAAATTACTATCGTCACGTTTCTGACTGTCTGGACTTCTAGGTTTCTACGCTCTGCTATAGATTATGGATGACCTGTTTCAACATGATTCTCCTTGACGGTGAAACCAAAACATTGTATGTTTGTAAGGCATGTTCGTTCAGTTTCGCATCTTTGCATGAATAGGGCTGCATACAACGTACAACAGGCTACCCACCCTCTCCGCTACCGTCCGCTCTCCGCTCTGCCCATGCCTCAGGCCACACTCGAGCGGTCGGCGGCCGGCCTAGTTTCGCTAGGAATAGTCGCCGCCCCCGCCTCTCGCCCTGCACCAGCCAACTACCAAAGCGTACGAACATCACGCTATTCTGTGACTGAGCACTATAGTAACTCTCCGCTATTCTACAACAAGGCATCGTAGTTTCTATCAGGTATTCTATGATGAAGCTCTGAAGTGACTGTGAACTATTCTGCGGCGTAGCTCTCCTTAAAGCTGTAGTGACTATCAACTAATCTCTACCTTGTAAAGCTAGAGTTTCTTAGGGAACAGCAACCGTAAAATGGATGTTCAAGTATGAAAGTGGAAAATGTTGGCTATTGCTTAGACAGAAGGTTTAAAATCGCTATAACCGTTATATCCTGCTATCATACGCGTGGTCTTGGAGCCAGGGTGTAAAGGACATAGCCGACTCAGGCTGCTATTCAGTTTTTACATTATGTATGCATGCATTCGCCCTTTGAGTCTTGAGTGTGGCCCGTTTCAAAAGAGCTTAAATTGCTTCTGATTGGGTTTTTATGAGCGCAGCAATTTAGTTCTTAGTAGCGCAATGTAGTTGCGGCATTAACTTCTATTAAAATAGCACTAATAGCTTTGTAATGAGTAGTTTTGCTACTTACAACTTAAGAACTGTTTCAGTAAATCTACAGAAATTGAGCGCAACAGACACGTAGCGTGCCAGACATTGACAGACAATGACAAACATCGTCGGTCGCGGCCGCTTTCAAACAAAAGACTGAGAGAGAAGAAGCACTGCACAGTCCCGTTACGATTCTATATTTAAAATTGACCGGCAGCTAGCGTAACGTAGCCGCACAGACACGGACAGACACATGATTCGAAAAATGTGTCTGTGCGGCTACGTTACAAAGTTTACAAAACATGACGCGTCGCTTCGCTTTTACTCTGCGTCAGTGTGAGTTGAGCCTTAAGCTGTGAATAGTTGACTAAACACCCTTCGTTACCATTGTAAATTGTAACCGCTGGAGTTTTTAACAGTTCAATGACATGAATAATCAAAAGAAGAAAGGGAGCGAAAACTTAGGCAGGTGGAAAAACTAATTTGTAAAAATAACAGCGTCGCGTAGAGGTGGCCATAGAGCAGTAATATGACCTATATAACTTATCTTTTACATCTGCGACATTTTCATTTTTTTAATAACTATTTTACTATTGTTTTGGCTTTTTTTGGCCTTGTCTCTTACAACAATACGACAATTTAATTTAATTAATTTGCAAAAACGAATCTAGTACATGTTTACATAACCTAACGAAATGCATGAACAGTTGAGCCAACTATACAATCATTAAAAACGATCTACTTGTAGATATCTATATCTATAATATATATAATTTTAATATCCCGCTTAATAATAAACAAGGTAGTAAGCTGATGCTTAATAATAAACAAACTAGTGACATTTTCACATGTAGCATAACAAAGCAATTAAATTAAATTAAAAATTTAATGAAAAACCCCCGACCCCTTCCATCAACTAGAAAAGAGCTGATGATTTTCAAACGCCTGGACAGATCTAGGGGCGGTCGCAGATTTTGATTTTGGGGGGGTCACGTTTTTTGCTAGTACGTACTTACCTATTTATTTTAGTATTTTATAGTATTATATGTATATACTATAGTATTTTAGAGGTTTCCAAGGATTTTGGAGGGGGTCATGACCCCCATGACCCCCCCCCACCCTCGGACCACGCATGGACAGATCTTCACAAATTATAACTAGGAACCATCACAATCACATCACTTTTCAAATAAAAAGCACCGCATCAAAATTATTTCATTCGTTCAGGAGCTACGGTGGCACACAGACACACAGACATACACACAGATACACACTAAAAACTTGTAACACCCCTCTTTTTCTTCGGGGATTAAAAAGAAGCTTACCATGGATCAATATAAGTACATACACACGCACATAAAATCATGCTTCTTTCGCAAAGGGAATTTCCCTTAGGCAAAAACCACGGGTTTCCACTTGCTATAATCCTGACACACATCTTTTGCCTCACTCGATCTCATTACATTATTCATATAAGCTAACCGGTTTAGGATACTTTTGATCCTTTTAAGGCAGGTTTTGTCTATATCTATTTTTAAGTTATATTCATATTAATACCTTTGACTACCCCCTTAAACATCTTCAAAGGATCTTAAAATGCCTTAAGAGGGCTGCGACCAGCGAATTTCCATAAAAACGTAATACCGAAATCATTTAAAATGTAAGCATGTTTATATCAGTTTATGTTGTTAGATTAGGAGAGTAGGTATTTATCTAGGTTCCTGTTAAACTTTTGTTCCGAAAAACTTACCTAAAAAGAAATGTAAGCCAATTGAATTGAAATATTTGTAGGTACACCAAAAATGCCATTTTTTCTTTTCATTTGTTCTATAGTAAGTTTTTTGAAACAAAAGTTTAACAGGAACCTAGATAAATACTACCTTTATCCAAATAATAACGTAAAGTGATAAAAATATGCTCAAATTTTAAATTATTTTGGTATTACGTTCCTAGGTAAGTAGATACGTTCGCTGAGCCCTATCTGAGATAATGTCTACCGTGCCTTAGTGATACAATCGTGATATTTTCATTCATTTTTTATACCTTATGGTTTTTTGTCTTTACTGCAGGTTGATGAAAGAACCAGTAAAGAAACAAAGTAAGTTCTTTACGAGTGCTCAGTCACTTGTATGCCCACGCTTGTCTATTCCTTGTTTAATGTAATATGATAGTTACTGGTTTCCTTCTCTCAATAGCTTTTGTAGATAAGCGCATTCCTAGAAACTCAAGATGCTAGTTGGTCTTTCGTTGAAAAATAACCTGGAGTTACATCAGTAAAGGGATGTGCTATCTTTTTTTTTAAACTAAAATAGGTTCGCGTTTGACCACACCCTGCCTGATGTAAAGCAACAGTGTGGTCTGAGATGGCGCCCGCTTACCTAGAAGGAACCTATTGACTCTCGATTTGAAGACACCCATATTATACTTTTCTGGAATAACAGACCCCGGCAAGGAGTACCACATATTTTTCCACATCTTCGAGATGTTAACGTATTTGAAAATATTTTGACAAGTGCAGCTTATAAAATAATTACGGATCTTTCAGTGAAACTCTGAAAATCTTCTTTCAGAAAATCTTTCTAAAGATTTTGGCATTTGTAACTTCTGCTTAGTAAAAATGTTTTTAGTTTTAAGATCTTTATGCCCATCACACACACAGCAGATAATATATCTTAAGAAATATAAACCTTGAGATCGCGCCCATACAAATTCTATGCAGGCGAATTTAAATTACAAAATATATTTGGTGCGATCTGTCAAGATTTATATTCTTTCATAAAATATATTATTGGCTGTGTGTGTGGTGCGCTTTAATCCTATCTATAATACAAAACAACTGCTATACAAAAATCGACAATGAACCCTGCAGTAAATAGAAAAAAAAATAGAACAATCATTCATCATGTGAAATGTTTCCACGCCACGGCGCCATGTCAAAAACATCAAAAGAGACGTCACGATTTCCATTACGCATGAGCAATAAAAACCTCATGAATTTAAGTACGGTCTACTGGACGGAGCGTAGCGGAATGAATTTTACTATTAAACATACCGGTCAAAATCATAACCCTCATTTGCCGTAGTCGGGTGAGAACGAAAATCGAATTTTCTCCTCATTAGCTGAAAATGAATAATTTCATTACTTTCATGTAATTTTAAAAACGTCGCACATGAGCGTTCCGCAGTATGCACACAATATACAGGGTGAATTTTTGAGATGGGGCAGTAAGGGCAGCTACCTTGACCGTTGTAGCTAGAGGAAAACGTTCTTATGAGACCATCCTTAATTTTTGAAAATATTTCGAACTGCATTCACAGATTTCGAAAAAAATGTACAGTCAGCGAGAAAATGGGCCATATACACAAAAACTTTTTTTGATGCCAATCGATCCTGTTTTATCTAAGGATAAAAAGGCTCTTTCAGACCAACTGAGGTTAGAGTACTAGAAAAGTCAGAAATCGCTAAAATGTATTTCTGAGACAAGACAGTAAGGGCTACCTTAACCGTTGTAGCTACAGGAAAACGTTTTTAGGAGACTACCCTTAACTTTTGAAGATATTTCAACCTGCATTCACAGATTTTGACAAAAATGTACAGTCAGCGAGAAAATGGGCAATTTATACAAAAACTTTTTTTGATGACAGTCGATCCTGTTTCATCTAAGGATTAAAAGACTATCGGGCCAACTGAGGCAAGAGTACTAGAAAAGTCAGAAAACGCAAATAACTTTGATTATACATTTCGTACGAAATCAATTTGTCATTTGTCATAATTTTTCATCATTTTGTCGAAATATCTTCAAAGGTAAGGGTAGTCTCCTAAGAAATATTTCCTGTAGCTACAACGGTTAAAGTAGCTGCCTTTACTGCTCGGTCTCAAAAATACATTTTAGCAATTTCTGACTTTTCTAGTACTCTTACCTCAGTTGGTCTGAAAGAGCCTTTTAATCCTTAGATGAAACAGGATCGACTGGCATCAAAAAAAGTTTTTGTGTAAATTGCCCATTTTCTCGCTGACTGTACATTTTTTTCAAAATCTGTGAATGCAGGTTGAAATATCTTCAAAAGTTAAGGGTAGTCTCCTAAAAACGTTTTCCTGTAGCTACAACGGTTAAGGTAGCCCTTACTGTCTTGTCTCAGAAATACATTTTAGCGATTTCTGACTTTTCTAGTACTCTAACCTCAGTTGGTCTGAAAGAGCCTTTTTATCCTTAGATGAAACAGGATCGATTGGCATCAAAAAAAGTTTTTCTGTAAATGGCCCATTTTCTCGCTGACTGTACATTTTTTTCAAAATCTGTGAATGCAGTTCGAAATATTTTCAAAAATTAAGGATGGTCTCCTAAGAACGTTTTTCTCTAGCTACAACGGTTAAGGTAGCTGCCCTTACTGCCCCGTCTCAAAAATTCACCCTGTATAATGATACATGCAAATTAAATTTTCCCTAATTTGAAATAAAAAAAAATCGTTAGACAATCAGCCCAGAGCTTGTCTCTATATCTCTATAGTTCTATAATGCCGAACTCAATCTAGCCGCTACCGCGCCTAAAGCGCTTCACACACAGCTATAATGTAAATATGTACATTATAGCACGATACATCTTTCCATAGAAATCGTCAGGAGACCACACAAGACAGCTATAATGTATATTTTTACATCTTCGTATCTTAAGATACAGAGCGATACAAAAAAATACATTTATGTTTCGATACATCTTAGTACATCTCCATAACACTCTTCGAAAAGGATATCCATAAAGTTTCTGTTATAGACAGAGACACGCACAGTACTGGTCTGTCGTAACATCAATGAGTCTATTCCCATCCAAAGCTTCGAAATGCTTAAATTTCCTTATATTTTATATGATCTTCAATCTACATCGTTCTGTTTTTGGTACATGTGGTAACACGCGTATCAAAATCACAATCCGAATTATCTTCTGATATACTATCTAGTAAATCTAATAGTAAGTAACTCGTACGGTCCAAAATAACATAACATTAAAAATAAGAACACCCTGTATAACACCTTAACAGCTGGAAAGTGCGTCAATCGGGACGAATACCAATGGAATGAAGGGAAAGATACATTACATTACCTGTTGCGTGTGTGATACATTAAGATAATTCAAAATTACACATCCCGGGATGAAATGTTCATTAATATACATTATAGCTGCTGTGTGTGAAGTCCTTAAGGCAAATCTTCTTTTTTCTTGAACACAAAGTGGGAGTAAGATAAATGAATGAGATACGAAAAAATGATCTGAATTGAGATGGTGACGAAATTCGACTGAATGCATTTGAACAGGATTCACATAAGCCCCAATTAGTTTTATTACAAACAATCACTACGAGTAATGGGTAAGCTTTGCCAACTTTTAAATTAAAACGATTTGAGAGTGTTAATTTAAAATGCTATAAATTATGCTGAATAAATCTTTTATCTAAAAACAAAATACGAACAGTTGTGCATTATTTTTTTTAATGCATCATCATCAAAATTTTGTTTAGAAATAGCTAACAGATTCCAACTTCTCTCAAAATGTATTTCTAAGTATTTTTTATTTGACGATATCAAGATCTATTAAATGTTATGATAGTTTTCTGTTTTTGTAATCGAATCACAATCGTTTAAACATAAAAGGGTCTTACTTATGAAAGATGTTTAAAGTTGAACGTCCTGTCTTTATTTGTGAATAGTGACGAATAGAGACGACGTTGTTTAACCAGTGTTCAACTTTAAACATCTTTCATAAGTAAGACCCTTTTATGTTTAAACGATTGTGATTCGATTACAAAAACAGAAAACTATCATAACATTTAATAGATCTTGATATCGTCAAATAAAAAATACTTAGAAATACATTTTGAGAGAAGTTGGAATCTGTTAGCTATTTCTAAACAAAATTTTGATGATGATGCATTAAAAAAAATAATGCACAACTGTTCGTATTTTGTTTTTAGATAAAACAAAATAAGGCCCAAAGGGTCTAAGGGGGAAATTGTTTCTTACCCGGTTTCCATATTCAACGAGCTGAATAGCCGGATCCACACCGGACGATCCAAAGCGCTCCGATTGCGCGCGGCATGGAGCGCGCTCCACGGAGCGTAAAGTGTAGACGTGCCGCGCGCGATCCATGTGCGCGGCGGAGAGCGCGCGCTCCTCGCTACGTGCGATCCATTTGTTGTCGGCCAGTCAGGATCGCAAAAGATTGCTGTTGGATCGACCTAGAACGATCCACGCTCCACGCATCACGATCTTGGATCGTGGATCGCGGGATCGCCGATCCATTTTGGATCGTCCGGTGTGGATCCGGCTAATTAACCATAGCAACGTCGTTATCTGTCAAAAAACCACATATATTTTTTGACATGTAAACGAAGTTGCTATGACAACAAGTCTACGGTCATAAATATTATTATCAACGGGATAATTACCATGATGGCGCTTGCAACTGCGTCGAAATATCGGCAAGCAAGAAAACTCAATAATCATGGTAATTATCCCGTTGATAATAATTGATATTCGTAACCATGATAGTTTCAAAAGTTAAGTTTACGGTCATTCGTAAGTTGAATATAGAAACCCAACATACCCTCAAATTATTTTTATATCCCGATATAACCCAGATTCTTCAGTGGATCAATACAAGGTTTGACCCGTGAAATGCTTGGGGGTTAGATGGGATCCCTTACTCGTGTAAGCGTGAACTTCGACCTGGGTTTTGGAGGTCATTAACATTTGGGCGGGCCGCAAAACTGGGTCGGTTGTGCGTCGCGCCTGCAGCGTTGCCCCGGCAACGACCAGACGTGCCAAATACCAGCCTATGAAGCCTTTGTTTAGGTTTACTTAGAATTTGTTGAATACCTACTTCTGTTTGACCTCTTAGTAAATATTTTTGCCCATCCTGACGTTTTTGAATCACTGTGATCTGGTTCAGGGCATGTTCAGCGTTTTAAAAATTTTTAGTGCGCTTTTCAGTTTTGCTGTTTTTAATAATAGAACAATCTGGCTGGTTTGTTTTAAGAATTCGTTTTTTAAATACTTACAAATAATTTTATTGTAAAGATAAGTAGAACTTCGGCTTAAGAAGGATCGCTTGTATCATTGCGGGTTCGAATTTCGTCGGAATTGAAAATTTTGGAAAGACTTTTCATTTCAAGATAAGTAGAGCTACAAGTGACTAAGAAATAGATACATTTTATCACATCAGAAGCCTTTTATCTCTCATAGTCGATGCAACTATGAAATGGGCCGGATGCGTGTAGTTTAACGACAGCAACTATGAACTCAAAGATTTGTTTCACATCGTCACATCACATCTAAGATACACTATAAAATTATAAAAAAATTAGAGCTAATTTGCAAACTCTAGAAAAATTACTTAAACTTATACTTAAAATCAAAAACCAAAATTGCAATTTATGTAGGGTTTAAGTTAAGATACTTAATCGAAACAGTTGCCATAATTACTTAACAAAACTTTTTATTTTGATACTACTAAAATTTACTAAAAAACTTCTTTAATTTACTAAATTTTTAATAGTACAGATTAAATAATTTTACTATTTTATTTCATACACATTTTTCTTGTTGTTCTAGTGCTCTAGATCTTGTTCAAACCCAGACCTACAGAAATGCATTCACCAAATTCAAGACCGTAGTTCCATAGCCATTGCTCCGTCCAACGCTTGCGTCACCACAGGGACTTGAAAATAGGTCAAAAGGGGGCCGATCCACTGTCACTGCCATACTGTATACTTACAGTATACAGCACTAGATGTACGTATAGCTACAACTCCACGTGTATCTTTGGGCCGACCTTCGAATTTTCGAGAGGTCATCCTAGCCATGATGCCTCTATGGCTTCCATAACCGTACTCATTGTTTGTTTTTATGGATTTTATTGTGAGTGGAGTCATTTGGCTTTTTCGGTTGGTCAGATTTTAGGCGGGTGGAGTGAAAGACTAGGATAAGTAGTCTTTTTTACACTTTCGTGATCTGCGTCTCAGGTCTCGTCACGTACATCTAAATATGACATTAAATAAAATCATAATTAAAATCTCTGGAATACTAGTGTAATATCCCTAAAATAATTTTAATGGTAAAAAATAAGACTAGGTTAGCTTAGAAAAATCAGAAGTGAATTAAATCTTTGCTACGCCGTAGGCCGCTGCTACAAGTATTTAGATAGGGTAGCCTAAAGTAATTTGATACCAAGTTTTTTTTTAATACCGAAATGCTCTTCATTGATAATATTTTGGGCTACATTGATATGGACAATACTGTACCCTCGGAATAACAAATACTTGTGTTCCGAGACTGTACCATAGAACTGGTAGTTTCTAATTATCTAAGATAGTAGATTTGTAATTCGGACTATATAAAATGTAACCAGTCGAAAAATATTTAATTATTTATTTACTAGTAAAATATTTTAAAGCTTCGATGTTCGAATCCTAGCATATTGTGTTAGTGTGCTATTTTCAGAAGTATTGGCCTTAATTGCTTTTTGTTTTCGCCATCCCACATAGAATGGAACACATGTTCTTTTGCTTTGTTATTATTTTGACAGGTTGGTAAAGTATTTGGTTTGAAAACTTTAGCACAAATTCACTTAATTTTTTAGGTATTATCCTACGTTATGTAGATTTTATGAAATTCTTAAATTTTATAGCGCAGTGCGTCTGTCTGTCATCGATGCTTACCGTGTCCTCCAAGACATTAATTTGACTTCATTGTTTTTAGGGTATTTTAAGGCCTAGCTGAATTACGAGTATGATCCTAGCTTTAATTTAAGTTGAGTAGTTTAATAAATGATCCCACCACCATGTGGGACGCATAGCTTGGAAGAGAGAGAGAGAGAGTTTAATAAATGATTAAAATTAATTGAAACTATTGCAAAGTATTTACAATATTCCAATCAATCTGACAATATCAATGCATACTTCACCTCAAAGTCATTTACGAAACCGAATGTTTACTAATAATATTTCCTCAATATAATATAGCCCAGAGGGCGCCACCATTTCCCGGGGTAAGCGAGTTATCGATCGAGCGAGCGAAGCGAGCGAAGATCTTAGTGGCAAGTTAGGCGATTTTGCTTTGTATGTTTGTATGTTTGTATGTTTGTATGTTTGTATGTTTCATTTTTATGTTCTCGCATAACTATCGAACCGCTTATCCAATCTGTATGAAACTTGATAGGTCAATAGGTTGTGCTATGGAAATTTGCTGTGGAGCGTATGAGCGTAATCGATGAAGGGGTTGTAAAGATATGGGGTTCCCAAGGGGGTAATTTTTTTTCAAAGTTACTCAAATATATTGAGTGGGGTGTCATATGAAAGTACTCAACTTATACATTCCAAAATGGTTTTTAGTTTTCTTCTAGGTTCTATAGTTTTTGAAATACAGTCAAAAATAAAAATTATGGAAACCAATTAACGGAAGTATGGAGAGAGCTCCCGTTTCATAGAGTTTCGATGTATTCGTAGGTCTGGTTAACAGACAAGGAGTGTGGCATCGTTGTGGTTTGGTTTGCAATGATTTTAGTTGCTACTTGATATTTTTTCTTGAAATTGAAAATAAAAGCCGTGTTGGCCGATTGGAAGAGTGCTCGACTTTCGATTCATAGGTCGTAAGTTCGAACCCTGGCCGTGCTCATCAATGGATTTTTCGATTAGAAAAATTTAAATGCGCATTAACACGAGCTCTAAACGGTGAAAGAAAACATCGTGAGGAAACCAGTTAACGTTCTAATAGCGGCGGTGGGCTTGCAACCTGTCACGTATGCAAATGCTAACTCCTGCAAATAGTGGGCTGGGCATGTACCAAAATTATAGAGGGAGGGGGAGGGTAGGGGGAGGGGGAGGGGAGGGGAGGGGAGGGGAGGGGAGAGGAGCGGAGGGGAGGGGAGGGGGAGGGGACGGGTAGGGGGACGGGTAGGGGAGGGGAGGGGAGGGGGGGGGAGGGGAGGGGGAGGGGGAAGGGAGGGGGGTAGGGGAGGGGTAGGGGAGAGGAGGGGAGGGGAGGGGGGTAGGGAGAGGGGAGGGGGAGGGGGAGGGAATGGATTTTCTCATACATTTCGTATTGAACTGCTATTTTAATAATTTCTCGAACTAAGAGGCCTTCCCTGAGGCGCGGTACGAAGTTCGCGGTGTCAACTATTGAATATAAAATAAACACGACACGACTTAATGTATTGCATGCATGCCTATAATCTTTACCATACTGAGGTAGCGCATTAGATATCATTCTGTGGTAAACACTAGGAGCACTTAACGTAGGTATAGGGGTAGTCAGAAACAAGTCCAAATCTAGGCTATCAATACAACGGTGCGCGAGATCTCAGTTCGGGGCGAACTACTAGTGTAGAAAACGGTTTCTTGTTCTGAATGAAACCGTCAAGTCAACCTGCAGTGCGATTGAGACTTCCATAAATTTTCTTTGATTCGATGATTTTCTTCGGAAAGTTGACGTTTTTTTAACGAAAAATCTCACTTTCCGAATTCGGAATGCATTCCGCGAAGGAATCGCACCTCTGATGACCGATTACGTGAATACAAATGCAACGAAGTCTAAAGGGCCCCTGACATTGGGCGCCAACCTCACGCCTTTTGGCAGTCGCCTTGGCATTGCAGCGCACAGATCGAAATGCAACCGATTTACTTGACATTCGACTTCTAATTTAAGATCTTAAAGTTAGTAGCTATATAAAGAAGTTGGCTCGCGCGCGCTGTCATTTCCGATGCGAGGATGCATTTAGTTAACCGAATAATGAGGTCTATTTATATTATTTCTTAGCTACTATTGTCCGAATTTATATTATAACAGAAAGTTCATAACGCTAAATCGTATATTTATTAATAGTTTTGCAATTTTAGAGGATAACTGAGGATATCTTTGGAAATGGCTTTGGGGGTAAACACAAGTACGAGAATTATGACGTTAAATGAAATAAAATAATAACCTTATTTATATTAATGGTGAAAAATATACATAAAACCATTATGTATAATATAAATAGCTAGTATAATCTTCTCGAAAACGTAAACAAGGGCCCGGTAAACACGCGTGGAGCGAGGAAATCATGGTGGACGTCACGTAGACGTTTTCAGAAGGTCGCTGAAATTTCCCTTCGAAATAAACTGGAGCATCGCACAATAGATGGTGCGACTGTCACTGTTATTGATCACTGCAAATGCCAGGTCAGAGTTCATGAGAGTTCGTGGCATGCAACTAGGTACCCCGGAAATTTCAAGAACGATCTAGAATGTTCTTGTTGTTTTCAGGACTGATGGGAGAAACGTATTGCGTTTCGTATTTTATTGGTCTCGGTTTGCATCAAGTTTTATTAGTAAAAATTTTAAGTACTTACTAAATGCAATTCGAAGCATTTGTAGAAACAGGAAAAAAAAACTAAGTTCAAAGAACAAGACTGTGAGTTACGCCATTATTAACTAGAACATAGCAAGGCCAAAATTAAAAGACATGACATCCTGCTGTGCAAAGCAAGTAAGTTCCAATTCCATATAGAGTCAGAATTTCTGAAGTCTGAGTTACAAGATACTGGTTTATAATGATAACGATGTAAGGATAAACTAGTTTTTGGACGCATTAGCAACTAAAATTAGCAATTTAAAATGGATTGGCGTCGCGTTGGATGCACTGTGCTAGGCGCTTGCGCGGCGTCCCAGTTTTCTCCGAGGTCGCAGGTTCGTTCCTCGACCCGTATTGATCGGTTCTCGAGGCCGGAAGAGGTACCACGGTGCAGCGGATATAGATTGCGGGGATAACACCTCCTTGCTTAAAAGCTAAGATACTGACAAAGATAGATACTTGAAAACATTGTCTTAGAACGGATGTTATTGGTATTTTCGCGTGATACTGATCAATCAATCTATATGTGTTGGCGAATAATACCTGCTAGCTTAAAAGCGTATACATAAGTACTTATCTATGTATGTATCTCAAATTCTCAATTTATAGATAGATAAGTACTTGAAACAGTGTAGGAACGGATGTGATTTTCTCTTGATTCTGAGGACTACTCCGCGCGTTACTATAGTTTGACACAATATTTTCTGTTCTTATAAAGTGCCAGTAAAGAGGGAAAAAAAGTACTTTGAATAGACCAAAATGTACGCAATATACTACCAAAAATTATTAGAAAATCAAAAAATCTTTAAGAATCTTTTATTGTAATTCTACAGCTGATTGAGAGGTGTCGACTGTGCGTGCATACCGACTAAATATCTAAACACTACATGCATTTATGCACATAGTGAATGTAATCTAGACATAACTGACATTGACACAAAACTGCTGGCCGAGCAGGAAAACTTTGATCGAGCAAAAATTATAAAATTCTATGTAAAATATCATTCCAAAGAATATTATTTCTTGCATATTTCGATTTATTGTTATGATGTAGGCCTACACCAAATATGTATTCTCAAAACCATCAAAAAAATAAATCTGTCTGGTATTATTTCGCTCTAGTATTAAAACAATGATGGCTTTTGAACCGTCAGTTACATTTATGCTTTCAAACAATTTGAGTATTTCCAATGACCCTCAATAGTTGATTACATTTCGGTACTTCACCTGCGTCAAAGGGCGACCTTCTATAGACGCTAATAAGTAAATTACACTATCAACACGAGGTCATAGACGCATGCACTTATACACGCGCACTTCTTCAAAGTGTGCTGTCTATATTGTCATGGTAGGCAACATACATTTTGTACAATAACAAAAAAACTTTTTTTAGGATTTTTGATTAAAAAAAACAGTTTTTTTTTTATCTTGATTGGGCTAGAAAGAAAAAAAAATACTATTTTATATTGGTATATTCTAAAAATACTTTCGTATTAGTATTAAACGTGCAACCTCATTTTTTTTATATCTGATGCAGTGGAATTTTGTTCCAATGTACAAATCAGAACCAATTTTCATTTTAATGCAAAACTAGCGAACGCCCGCGGCTTCGCTCGTGTGGACTACTATTTTTATCCCACGGGAACCATACAGTTTTCCGAAACAAAAATTAACCAATGTGTTATTAGATTACTGAACCTAAACTATCTACATTCAAAATTTCATCAAAATCGGTTTAGTAGTTATGGAGATACGTGATAACAAACTTTCACACATACATGGACTTTCGCATTTATAATATTAGTAGGATTATCTCCTAAACTCTAAATTAGTTAAATCGACCTTACACAAGAGTAAAACACAAACAAACTCTACCAAGTTCCAAGCACACATACTGAATCAATTCTGATAAAATCATCATCGCAATATTACGAGTTAGCATAAACAATTGTTATCAGCGGGGGTGTTATCTGCTCTATAAGTAGGCCTCCGAGGTGGGTCAATGACGTTCGTTCACCCGCTGCAGTCGGCACGTGGCGGCCTCGCCACCCCGGCACCGCCTATTCACCCGGGTAAGGGCAGACTATACGATGGGAGAAAATATGATTGATGTTAGAAACCCCAACTTCGGTAGAAATCCCGGACTACCTATTGACAGTGATACAAAATTAATGAAACATTTTAATTAAGAAATAAAAAAAATATTTTGTGAGGCACACAATATATTAGACAAAAACACAAACAACACAAAAAAAAAAGGTTGCTTGGTAGTTGGCTCTTAAACAGTTCTACGATTTGTATTTTATATATTGAACTGAGCGCTACACGGCAAGCTAAAGAAACATTTTTATTAGCACCAGTTTTTAGTATTTAAAATCGCGTAAATAGACATTATGTTGCAAGCAAAAAATATATAATCAAAGTAATAAACCATTTAATAGTCGGTAAGTAAAGTAAGAAGATTGAAAAGACTATGTGGTTTAAAAAAAACATGTTGATATATCGCATATTGATGCATCGAAAATTGATTTCGGAGTGTTATTTTGATTTGTTCCATGTTCGCCCCGCAGCGTTTTGCCCCATATGTGAAGTTCCACGTTCGCCCCATATTTTTACTTGCAGCACTAATTCCAATGAAAACTTATTTGTGTTTTTGTCAGGCTTCCCTATCATGCTCTAATCTGACCCGCTATTTTGATGTTAAGGTCGACCTTGGTGAATCTAGAATATAGATAACGCGTATTAAAAAAAAACAGATTTTCATTCTCCTGATATTTTTTTTTCTCAGGTGTTGTAGACTAGCCTTTACCGATAATATAGGTACTAGTCAATAAATAAATTATTTAAGTTCTGGTTGCATAGGTCGTGTCTCCGTAGCAACTCAAATGTCGATGTATTTCAGTTAAAGGTATTCATTATGTATAGAATGTTCGATCCGTAGTAGGTATTTTGTACGTAGGCAACCTAACCTAGCCTAACAATTTGTACGTAGACTTCAACTCAGTCACTAACGATTTAATTCATACGTACCTACTGGTTCCACAACATACTGGGACTGTTTATATCTACAGAAATTGAGCGTAGCAGATACGTGGCGTAGCAAACAAAATAATATTCTTCTACACAGTTTGTATAGAATATACAAAAAATAGAATATATAACTTATTCATATCTCACTCATCACACGCACAGACACGGGCCGCGCAGACACGGACAGACACAGTATTCCCGCAAAGAATTGTCTGCGCGGTGCGTGTCTGTCCGTGTCTGTTCGGCTACGCTAAGCTGCCGTCAATGTAGATAGAGACGACGGGACCTTCTTCTCTCTCAGTCTTTTTAAAAGGCTGAGAGAGACGACCTTCTTCGACGGGACCTTCTTCTCTTTCAGTCTTTTCAAAAGACAGAGAGAAGAAGGTCCCGTACGATAGACACCGGCGTCGATCGAGGCCTTTCTAAACAAAAGCTTTTGTTTAGAGAGGCCTCGATCGACGACGGTGTCTATCGTAGTCTGGCACTCTACGTGTCTGTTACGCTCAATGACTGAAGATATAAAAAGGGTCCTATAAACAGTCACTTAAATTAAAATAGTTTTTTTTCCATGTGTATCTTTAAATGTTATCTAATCTTCTATTTCTGTTTTTAAATGTCCACTCTTTAATATGCCTAACAGAAAAAACATAATAATATAATTTTTTTTTTAAACTTTCCAAAAAAAAAAAAATAACAGTACCAGCGAACCATTAATAGCGGTTGAGGATAAATTAGAAAATAAGTTGTGCTAAGTTATTTAGCTTTATATCTAGGTGGATGCCCTGCGTCAGATATTGAAGAGATTCAAGGTCACATCAGGTAGATGCGGGCCGTTACTGCCCCACATATACATAGTATCCAATGTATTGATTACTTGTTGACGTGTGTTCTGACGCACTGCTTGATAGGGCTGAGAACATGTTTCGTAAGATGCAATCACTGTTAACAGTATTACAACCTACAACAGTATTATAACCTAATGACGTTTCTGGCCGATTGATTTTTCTGATGATAAGAAAGCCTAGAGCCTAGAGCCTAGAGCCATGCTTTTGTCTCTTTTTATTATACTTTTATTACTTAAAATTCTCATGAGACAACTGAATAAAAAACTGTACTTCGTAAATAACCAAAAAAAACCATTTGCCTTCTGCGCTGTCAGATCACAATCATTGTCAATACTTATGTATTTCGATCATCAATGTAGAACATGGCTTTTTCTTAATTTAAATAAATGAAAATTCAGAAAATGAAATAATAATGAACAATAGTCTTATCGCTAAGCAGTTATCCAGCTATCTCTTCTTTTTAATCAAACTTCAAAAAAAAAAAGGAGGAGGTTCTCAATTCGTCGGAATCTTTTTTGTGCTTTTTAATTGCTCTCAGCTTATAACATAGAAGTCGTTTTTTTTTTATTTTTAATTTAGCTTCTTGTACATTACAAAACTTATTGATTTCACTAATCTTACTCATATTCATATTTACACTATACCCAAGTAAAGTCGTCATTACCATGATAGTAAATCAGTTTGTGACCTTGTTGAAATACATCAGCGATTTTCAATATTTTGCTAATTTATCTACCTTCTTATATATAACTTTTCATTTTGAACAATTTTCTGCTATTACAATCATCATCATTATTGACATTTTGTTGTAAAAAACTGGACGTTTCTCTCTCAACATCTCTTAACTCATTAAAATGACGCACTGAAATTACTTACGTAAAAATATCGACGATTTAGATAACGACTTTTGATTTATCCGGAAAATCCCTAACAGAATTTTTTTTTTAATCGAAATATTGTCGATTTCTTAATCGATGATATTATTATGTATGTGTGTTGAGTAATCGTACTACTACTAATGCTAGTTTGAGGTCTGCCCACCATAATTGGGCACCATAGTTGGATAATTTACCATTGCATATAAAAAGCTACATGAATGTGAAAAGTACCTTTTTGTAAATAAAACAGTTTAAAATAGCTTTTATTATCAGGCTTCGCTTTCAAACACTTCGAAGTAGTATAGAGAAAGTTTAAAAGGTTTGCAAGGCTGCGGCAAACGAAGGACTTGAGTTCGTCTACCGCACCAAGGCAACTTATGGCTTTAATATCGGAGGTTTCTTCAATATCAAACTCTCTAGCAATGTTTATTACTTCTTTCTATTTCACAATGGTATTTATTCTTTTGAGATCCTCGTAGCTATTGAAATATTAAATATGGTCGGGTCGGTGCGATGCGGTTACTGGGTTTTTGTTATTGGACAAATATAATTGAATTATATGATTTGGGACAACGTTGGTTGTCTTCACAATGGTTGTACGAAAAAAATACTTACGGATTATCATGGAGGGATCGATCTCTTTTTACACTCGAACAAAAAGCTCTTTTAGACGTTATTTCTATGTTCACATTTTCCAATTGTGTTAATTATGGAGACTATAGATAGATGCTGTTCGGACAACGTGTTTAAGACGTTCACTGCCTATTATAGACTCCCTCCAATAGAGGGGGTCGCAGGTCAGCATTTCCAGAAACGTTATGTTATTCGGTAGCACTGAACGCGTTAAGTGTCTTACTATGTACGTACACCTATGGTATCCTTTAATTATATATTTATTTGATGATTAAGATCTCTATGCTCCAGTGCTGACAGAGCTAATACGTAGGAGTAGCCTTAGAGAGTGGGCACACGACATTTTCTGAAGCGCGTTTTTGAGCTGCGCGTTTGTATCGATAAAAACGCGCTGCAAAAAACGCAGTTTGCCCACTCCCTTATTTTATTTTCATTTTGATTTACGCCTTTACCTGATTTATGTTTTGTTTAAATAATAATAAATAATTAGGTCATGAAAACAAAACAACTCGTATAATTCTATTCTATTTATGATAAGTGGCACCCCTGCTTTGATAACTAGTGTTTCAATGCCATATTCCAGGACGTTATACTACGGTTATATCGAGCAGACTAGAGGGGCGGGGGGCAGGTACTAGTTGGGTCAATGACGGTCTTTCACCCGCTGCACCGTGCCCTGAAACTAGGGCGCTGGTATATACCGGGTAGTTTACCCTTATGTAACTACTGCCTCATAATTTGTTATTGGGCTTTATCAACTTGTGTTTACTCATGTATCTTTAAATTACGAGTATATAGGACATCGCGGAATGATATAATTTTATTTATGTAGGATGACATTAGCCATCGTGGTTAGGAGTAGATCATTCATTTGCAATCGAAAAAAATGTACAGACATAATTTAAAATAGGAAGTATTCAATATGATGGTTGTCAATCTACAAATAGATGTCTCTAAATTACCCATTACTCAGTATTGATTCTAACATTTTTAATTACATTCTGTGGGAATGACTCTATTTTTGCATTAGTTCATAATATTTTTATAAATTCCTTAGTTCTCAGCAGTTTACGTTTAGACAATAGATAATTACGTCTATGGGCTTACAACTTACAATTAAATCTTGATACTTGACCTTGGTCAATCGGTTTAATGTAAATATACCGATTACATGTATCGAGCACAAAATTATTATAAAATATTTGTGAGGAATTGAGCCAGAACGCCCAGTTTTAGAAGGTTATGTCACAAATATTTGCATTTTATAAAGTTTAATGCAATTTTGTAAGTATCAAGCGAGTTTATCGGGTTATACTGGTCTTAATATTGCAGTACCAACCATAACAGAGTCATAAATTCTGTAATCACATGTACTATGCTTCTAAAGGTTGAACTGTTATTCTGATCTGTGGTGGTCAAACAACTGACTTGTTTATTTGTTACAGTATTTTCCGTTTGGACCATTCTAGTAATGCGTTTGTCATTAGTAATTCACAATTTCACATAAAAGCTGTAGGTAGATACAAAGAAAACAAAGTACTGTGTGTTATACTCGTGACAACACAACACTAATCCAATGAAAGCATTTACCAAGAATTAGAACATTACATAAGGCAATAAGCCGCCGGTTGCGATAAAGGCATTGCATCAAAGTACAGAATGCACTACAAGTAGCAGAGTACTAGAGCCTTCGTCCATGTACTCGTAAAAGTAGATAGAATGTCTAAGTCAGCCAGGCCAGTAGGAGCCAAGGCTAGGTTGCGGCGGATCCGCAAGCGAATATCAACTTTATTGCTTAGAGATGAGGGTTGAGAAGACTCTGTTGTATGCGGTCAATGACGTTCGTTGACTTCGCCGTTCGTTCGATGCCGGCGGCGCAGTGCTGTTTTCCTTCTCCGTTTTCATACATTGATATTAGAAACTATTGACTGTATGTATTTCTGTTATAATATTAGCAATATTTCTGTTTTGATATCATTAAATATTAGTTTTATTAATGTAGTTGCATAATATGATTTAAATATAATGCACAAATATTTATTTTAGCTTAAAATATACACATATAGCGTGGTATTACAACCTACGAATACGTAGGTAGTAACTACATTAAAAAACAAAATTATACCAGGAAGTCATTCTCATTTTTTGACACACCTAAAACATGCATTAAATAATATTTCCTTGTTCCGATTTATCGAACGGATAAATTATTAAGTTAGACAAAATCACATCCATGCTTCGATTGGAGCTCAAGGTCTACTGATTGTCCCGCCAGATTCCGCGTCCGAATCATTTCGTAACAGATATTATTGTAAACGGCAGAAGGTTTATTTCATTTACCGTCTTTACCGTCAGCCAATTTCAATCGACCCCCCGTTACCGCTCGCGTCATTAACTGCACTTCGCTATGTGGGTGTCTGGGTGAGCTGGTCGGCGTACGTGAGGTGGCTCGGAGCGTTGAATATGTGGCAGTTAGTATGGGTTTGTAGCTCGTGACCCAATTTCGCAGCTGCTGGTTTCAGCAGCGGCAGGGAGCCGCGGGGGTGTGCGGGGTGTGGTGCGGCGGGCGGCGCGTGTCAATGCCGTTCGTTGACTTGCAGCATCGACGCGGCCTCCCTTACATAACCATCGACAAAGCGCTCTAATGCGTGCGATGTGCACCACTGTTATCACCTGCTGCCCTAATGGGCCACTACCGGCCACGGTTCTTTAGCGATGGGACTCTGGTATATAAGTGGGAAGGTAAAGCCAGCTCGCTAACAAGGACTACTCTGTATGCTACGCTCCCTTTTATGTGTACCCATAGAACACATCAAAGAGAAGAGGGTTATTAGTGGAAACACAAATGCGTAGGACATTATAAGCATGAGTAGGTACCCTTCGCGTAAAACATGTTTTTTTCTTAAATGAATGATAATAACGCCAAGGTCACAATATAAAACGCAAATAAACAGTTTCATTTAATTTCAAGTGCGTAAATTTCAGACTAGTGGAGTTTTCCATATTGCTCAACAACAACAGTCGCTATTTTCATTTAAGATTGATATCTGTAAGGCCATTGTAATGCAGTCTTTAAGTGCAAGTCAAAACAGTACCTACCTAGGTCAAACTGATTCTCCATATTAAATAAAAGCATATAAGATGAATTTACATTTTGAATCAATTGATTTTTTTAACATCTATTTTTATTCTACTTAAACATTTCCAGAAAATTCTGGAAAATTTATACTATTGGGCAACAATGCTGAGTCGTAGCGTAGCCCATTTGCTACTTTAACACACAAACAACCTACCTATTTCATTTATTTTAATTGATTTTATTTTGTAAGTACCTTTTTGTAACTTTTATTGTACCTACTTAGGTATTATGTTTCACTGTTTAGGTATATTTTGTATGCTAAGTGGCAAATAAATGATGTGGGTATGTCTAAATAAAAAAAAACTTTAAAATTAAAGGTCATAAAATATTCTGTTGGGCGATTCTAACATGAATGAGGGGATGTTTATTCTGAAAGTTACCACTTCAGGTAGGTACAGGGGGCGGAAAGTGAAAGAATGCCGGGAGCGGGGAGCGTGCGGTGCGGGGCGGGGCGGGTACCGGGCGAGCGAAGCCGCGCGCGCCGCCAAGCGAGCGAGTGCAGCGCGCCACAGCCTCACGCAAACAAAACTTTAGTTTCTAACCTACTTCCGTGCGGGCGCGAACAGCGAGCGTCGGCTCCTATCGTACGCTACGCTCCATACTTATGACCTGATACAGTGATGGACTATGAAATTTCACTAGAATTTTAACCAAATGCCGGTTCATGAATGGACTCGAACGCGACGAGACAAGCTCGGTTGAACAATATGTTTTACGGTGAGAAGATGGTCCACGTTCAGCTTTAATTGTTTTTTTTTTTTGTCACGTTGGCATGCACTTTGCATTCATTCATCTGTTGTTTATTATTAGTCGGCCACGCACACACTGCACGTAGAACACGTGTTTGATAATTAATTTATGATCACCATTTAATTAAGGTGTCAACTACTAAAAAAAAGTTTTTTTTTAGTTGTATGGCAAAAAATGAATCTAAATAATCAACAGTTTTTAAATCTGTTGTATAACCAATATAGGTACGACTGTAATATTAACTACATTGTTTATTTGTATTTTTTTAAATTATACAAACGATATCCATATTTTTTTTTAGTAACTGTTGCTAAAAGTCGACAATGTTTATCTGCCTGACAAACTTTAGTAATAAAATAAAATAATAAAACAACCTCAAAATAAATAAGGGATGAATATCTCTAGCAATTTTCAGTTGTTTTTCGTTTCTTAATTATATTTAAATCATTGCCATTTCTGCTTTATGTAGCTCGATGTGCTCTAACTGTTATTTTTAAATTAAAATAAGTGTTTATTTATATTTAATTTAGTACAAATTAATCATATTGCAAAAACAATAAATCAATCAACAAAGACGCCATTTTGGATTTGCACTTATCCATTCGAGTGGCGCCCTCTAGCAGAAACTATACTATAATAGTAACATTTACTGAACTTCTTTGTTAAAAACAATACAAATATAATTCCATAAACTTATCTAAATAACATGATTTATAATATTGGACTTATATTTTTTTTTTGAACATAATCTCAGTTTTCAATTTTAAAGTTTTGAGTTCAAAACAATAAATACTTAGTAACACTGGGACATTTCACACAGCATCATTTAGCCCCAAAGTAAGCAGAGCTTGTGTTATGTGAGCTACATTATTACTGATACTACTTATATACCTATAGTCTGGCAAAAAATAATAGACATAAATGGGGGGGCCACTGTGCAAGCTAAATACGCGAAATAGATAAATCCTTTTTTAGAAGGAAATTATTACTTCTGACTGACGTTTTCGGTACCTGTACCATACACAAGAAACCTGTACTTTACCATAGATTAGTAGAGAAAGAGTTTCCATTGTAATGAAATTTTAGTAGCCGTTTCTACCCGTTTTTGCCAGACTATACTTACCTACTTATTTTTTTTTGTAAATATATTCTAAAAAAGAAAGTTCGTATCAGCTAGTGGCAAACTTTGGTGACGGAGTTTTTAGGCCGCCTCAAGGCCTTCGTCATGGCTTAACGACTTAAAAGCAGGGATAGACAGCTAAGCGTGCCCTCCGAAGCACGGAAGTGCTCAGCTAGTAAAAGCCACTTGTAAATATATATAGGTACTTAAAATACATAAAAAAAAACACCCAGACCCGAGACAAATATTTGTAGATCATACAAACATTTGCCCGCAACCTTCTGTGTTTCAGGCGGGCCGTCGCCCACTGCGCCACAAAGGTCGACGTATAAAGGGAGTTTTCATTTTGGAAAATGTATGTACACACTAGCTTCCGTTCGCAGCTCTGCTCGTGTGGCACAAACATTTAAAATTGCTTATAATGGCCACAATCTACATCAATTTTTATCCAAATCGGTTCAGTAGGTACCTACCTAGTTATGGCGTGATTAAAATATCAACACACAAACATCCAAAAACTCCTCTTCATAAATCACACTATCACATCACATCACACTAATATTATAAATGCGAAAGTTTGTTCCTCTATAACTCGACAACCACTGAACCGATTTGCCTGAAATTTAAAATATAAGTAGATAATGACTGGGAATAGGACATAGGCTACTTTTTATCCGGGTACCACGTGAGCGAAGCCGCGAGCGGAAGCTAGTATTTTAAATATACTAGCTTCCGCCAGCGTTTTGGCTCGTTGTAGGTACCTACTCGGATAAAAAGTAGCAACAGATTACAAACTATGTATATTTCAAGTTTCATCCAGATCTGGCGCGATTGAGTAACAAACATCCATCCATCCAAACTTTCGCATTTTAATAGTATTATGATAAGATTTATTTATTTGAAACATTCACTCAACAAAATCAGATTTTAATATTAGTAGGATAATAGGATTAACAAAAGCTCGTGTCAGTGTAGGAAAACATCGTAAGATAATAGTTGAGTGACTGGCCTGGTTTTATGATTATTTTATCAAGATTTTGACAATTTGGTTTTTACGGTCAAGGACTGCAAGAGACCAATGAACCAAGCACTTTCAGAAAAAAAAACACTTGTTTGTCTTTTAAATGACCTACTTAAGAGACAGAGGCTTTAAATGCTTACCTACTTTAAATGCCTAGCTACCTACTACTTCTAAAGAACTTATGAAAAGAAAACATGTCATTTTTGCTGTACAGTAAAACCACAAAAAGAATGGTTTTCGTAAAACATCGGAAACAGTCACATAAAGTTACAAAAACGATTGACGAAAAGTCATTTGGAAATGAAAATTACTTATAATTTCAACTTTATCACAAACAAATAAATATCAATGTCATTTTTAAGAAAAGCAAATTAGTTGCAAGCCGTGCGAGCTGCGCTAATAATGACGTGCACTCCTGTCGCATTCTGTTTTATGGAATCATACACTGCTGTCGGACATATTCGGAAAACACGAGCATAAAGGTTGATTCACGTTACACCGGGCCGGGCCCGTCCAGAACATTATGGTATACATTTTGTATGAATTTGACATGAATATGACATTTTGATTCACGCTACACCGGGCGCCGGGGCACGGAAGGGGAACGGCCGGCGCCGGGTGTAGCGTGAATCAAAAGGTCATATTCATGTCAAATTCATACAAAATGTATACCGACGGGCCCGGCCCGGTGTAGCGTGAATCAACCTTAACTGAGATCCATTCTAAAGCTTAAACTACTGCAAAAAATTAAATTTGATTGCATTTCGTTTTAGGTTAATTTTTGGAACAAAAGTGTAACAGGAACTATATAAATACTAATTCAAATGTATGTTTTTGATAGGTAACTACCTCGTTATTTTCTTGGTTCCATTATTGTGTTACCTTCTTTTATGTATAACGAAAACACAGTGTCCTGGACAAACTTAATATAAGTTTTTTGGATACTTACAACAAAACCTTATGTAACTTTTTTATTAAATAAATAAAAAAAAAATCTAATTAATACCATAAAGCGATAAAAATATGCTTCTATTTTAATTTATTTTGGTATTACGTTTGTGTGGACATTCGTCTGTCGCCGGCCCCTTAATATACTGGCGTGGGAAAGCTTGTGGAAAAAGTTGGACAAATTGTTTCAAGCTTTCTGAAACGATTTGAGGTAGTTATGATTTGTTCATAGCACTCGTAGACAACCCTACTATTTGTTAAACTCGTAGTTCTACAACTATAATTATTAAGCCTTTAAAAAATATTAGGCAACTGGGCCTGTATTCTACTAGATGACAACCGCTTTGGTTTTGGTTCGATCTCTTAAATGTCAGCCATTTGGTGAATAGTAGAATAGCTTTTCAAAAATTTGTTCTGCCAAAGTTCAAAACCTCACCACAACTGAGTCGTTTGTTATTAGTAGTCATGGAAACAGTCGCTTTAGTTTTGGTTTTGGTTGAGGTTGATAAAAAGTTCGGGACGAGAATCGACGCCCGGGCTTTTTTAATAGATAATTTGATTTATATAACGTCGGGGAGTAACTCAGGTCCACATTTAACGAATGTTAAATTACCAGGAATGTTGTTTGTTAAATTGTTGGTGGACATTTCACACAGCGCCATCTAGCCCCAAACTAAGCAAAGCAAACTATAGGATAAAACTGGGAACCAGATAACTGATAGAAAACATTTATATTTTTGGAAATACATTCTTATTATAGGGTCAATAAAGTGTACATTTATAAAAAGTGACTAAAAGAGATGGCCGATTCCTTGAATAAATTTGCCCCACAGATGCCAACAGGAAAGAATGCTTGCGTCATGACCAAATTGGGATTTTTGGGTTTGTTTTTTTATTTTATAATGAGAGTCCATTCATCTTCTTCCTCTAAAAAGTGGGATTTAAAAGTTATTCTAATATAAAGCAGCAGGCTATGACGCCCAGCATGAACGGAGAACCTAGGAAACTATATTTTTAAGGTTCCTATAGTAAAAGCTTTGCTTACGTTGGGGATAGATGGCGCTGTGTGAACATTTACTTTTTCATTATTATTAGGACTAGCAGAATTTTAAGTGAAGTAGGTATAGAAAATAAATGACGCACACAGGTGCTCCCAGTACCTACAATTTCAAGTAAAAAAGAAAAGTACTTAGGAAAAATTGGGAATTTCATCAATAAAATTATCTACACTCGTGTGCAGTGATTCTGTACTAACCGCCTAAAATAAAATATGATATCTATAAATAAATAAAACAAAAAGCCTTTTATTTCTCTATAATTAACATTTTTTTCTTATCACTAATGCTTATAATCTAAGTAAGGTACTAGAGAACCCCTAAGGTGAAGGCCTCCTCCAAAGCCAGCCATCTGTCCCTGTCTTGTGCTACTCGGAGCCAGTTTGGTCCAGCAATTTTCTTGATGTCGTCGTCCCAGCGAGCGTATGGTCTTCCTATGCAGCGTCGACCTCTTGGACCCTCCCAATTTGTCACTCTCCTAGTCCATCTTCCATCTTGTAGACGGGCTACATGTCCAGCCCACTTCCATTTTAGTCTGTATGCATATCCCAAGGCGTCAGTACTTTTTGTAATTTTAAATAAAATATGATAAATCCTCATAAATCACTCATCACAACACAATCACACAACTGAAACTCAACGAAATTCCTTTTACATCTGTCAAATTCTTGTCCGTCTGTTTTGTTTACTATTTGAGTGTCATGTCAACCGCGAAAAAGAAGGTAGGTCTATCTGATAAAAATATTCTCTGTGAAACCTAATAGCCCCTCCAGACTCTCGGCAAGAAACCCCGACAACACCCGAGAAGCGTGAATGTGAGGAGTTTCTCGCCTTCTTGTTCTCGCGCTTCGGTGTCGGTACCTATTTTTGGCCGAGACAAAGGATTTCAAACAGATCACGAGTGAGAAAATTGAGAGTGTGGATAATTTGTTTGTTCTTCGAGAAGTCTCGGTGAAACTTCTCGCCGTGAGTCTGGAGAGGCATTACGGACTGTAGTACCGGAAGTGACTAAAGTTACTAATAAAATAACATAATTATATTCCCACAGGGCACGAGATATCTAAGTATTCTGTATGTACCAGTTAATTTTGTGATATTTTATTTAAATAATATTATTCAGACGCATAGTCTAATTCGATATTCGGCTCTGGGGCAGGATCCGGCCAAATTCTTTCTACTTGTTGATTCCTTTGCAACCAAGTTATTAAACATGAAATTTAGGTTTACTGATGTAAACAAAATGTACTCTATGTTCTAATAAAAGCCTTACTCTACTTTCGATACTCGAATCATAGGACAGAATTTTCACACTGCCTGTCGTATTTTTTTCGACTTTTCTTCGTGAATCGAGTGAGTTCTCATAGTAACTACATCTGTTATTTTTCGCGTCAGTATTGTGTTCGTCGATTAGTTCGCATTTGCGTTTGTGTGTATTTTTTAACTAAACACACACAAGCACGCTGGCTCTAGATAGAAACTAGGTCGGTTCAGTGACCCATATGTTTATCTAAGGATTGTGCGTGGCGCGAAAGGCGTTATCGTTGTCGTGGTCGCGTTTTCGTGGGTTATCTGTCTGGCAACCTGTCTCTTGCACTGTGCCTATTGATAAACTAATGACAAAAGCTGACAAATATTAAAAACAGCGAATAGTGATTTTAAACCAAATTGAAGAAGGGATGGGTTCTTAAAGAAGTGCCAAATTTCTCCATACTGCTTCATAGGTCTTTCATAAACATACTTTATCAGTTAAAGCACTTTCAATCGCATTTGTGTGCCAGGGCCTCAAATTGACATTAAATAGGTACCGTATTTGTTCCAATTATAAATTCAATAAAGGTGTCTTTCAAATGTTCATTGTCTTGCTTTTCTTTGAAAAAATAGTATTGGCTGTCTTAGTGCGTTTATAGCATTTGAGATATTAGAAGATCATTCATTATAACTGTAGTAAATAGTTAAGCATACATATTGAAACTGTAAAGGTTAAAAATAGTCAGTTCTAGGTATTGGGCAGTAACATAAACTTTGACTTATCTCTTCGTGAAGAAACATTATCGAGAACTAGTTACACTTGTTAGATTTAAAATGTATTTTTCCTCTGAATAAGTCAATGATAAGAACCCGTTACATTTATGTATAGTAAACCTTATGTTTATGGATTGAATTTTTCAATGCTCATCTTTTGTATTGCGCACGTTACATCAATATTACGATAATACATTCCTAGCGTCAATGCGTCACCTTGCCAGCGTTCGTTGACGCATCTATGTTTTGTCCGAGCGACCTTATGCATTAGAGACTAATAACAACAGCCAATTTGATACATCCCGTTCACTCTTATGCCTTTATGGATGAGTAAGAGCGAGATGGAGGTAGATGGAAGCTGGCGCTTACCTTCGTGGAGCATGCTCGATGTCGGTGCTAACGAAAATGAAGGGCGATAGTCGCCAAGTGCTTGAAGGTCTCTAAGGTTCTAGCTAACATCACGATTGATAGAACCTAACTCTATTACAAGCAATGTTAGCACGTTATTAGGGTTCTCTGTATCAGAATAAAAAGTCTATATATTGATGTCAATTTATTGGTATATGTATGATCTACATAGTAAACCCCAAGATCTAAGAATGGGTGAATATACCTATCAATTTTAAAAGGATAATAAGTTTAAGTTTCATTTTTTCAAAAAGTACGGTAACACACTTTTCATGAATGTTTAATTAATAACGTTATATAAATCGACTAAAGTGCTAAAACATCGCAGCTTGATCTGATATGAAAAAAATAGATGTTTTACATTTCTAATTGATCATTAAAAAAAAACGCCGTTACATCATTAGTAGGTACCATTGGACAGTACTACTTACTATTAATGGCACTAGTGATATTCATTAATTTTACTAGTAGATGCCATCAAAAAGAAAACCTCCACTTAGTTGTGTCTTTCGCAAAATGTATGTAGAGTCGTGTAACAATAGTCGTGACTGTGTGACGTCAGTCGAAATAGCATCCTTTCTCCACTTTCACTGTCCTTGGCGAGCAACGGTAATACGCACATTTTGAAATCACTCGTCTAGCACACAAACTCCACTGTTATTCAGTTGTAATAGAAATCAAAATCGCTTGCTCTCTACCAATTTACCCGCAGGAATATTTTTGTGTTTCGACATTGTATTCAAACATTCGAAGCACATCATGCTGAATGATGATTTACGGTTTTAATGGGGCTAAAATAAGGGCTCTGAGGCTCCTCATGTAGCAGATGAAAATTTAATAAAATAATTTATCATTAGCACTTTATCTTACGATAATTTAAATATTGATACCTAAGTACTCTTTATCGAAACCTTTTATCTTTTGAGATCATAGTCATTGTCTACACTTATTACCTTTTCTGGACGAGAGTCTACTTTATTTAATTTAATTAAATAAAATAGTACCTATCTAACAAATTTTTGTATAGTAAAAATAAATAAAGTGAAAAGAATTTCAGAAAATAATCATTCCAAAAATGTGTACAAAATTGACTCATCGTTGCCAAAATTGGCCAAGTTCTATTATACCAAAAAGCCACATGTTTCGCATACCTACCTACACATCCGTAGGTTAGTCAGCGCAGCGGGAGACTGGCTAAAATTAAGGTCAATGATGATAAGACCATAAACCGTCATCTAACAATGACTCGATCATCACTTTACGTGGAATCGAATGATTTTAACGAAATCGTAAGTTTATTGTTACTTGATTTTAATTTTTGTTGATGTGTGCGTGTGTGTGTGATGTGATGTGTGATATTTTTTTCATCATTTCTCTAACAAAAACGAAAATTCTTATCAAAGTTTTCGATTCAAACGGGATTCGAACCCGCATTGATCAAACCGATCCTATTTTTTACTTTGTGGTTTAAGCTTTGACTGACACTTCGACTGGAACTTGGATATTTTCTATTTTATCTGTAGCTACAAGAACTTTCAATGAACCCTATGCAGTTATTGGCTTCTTGCCACTTTGGCCAACGAGTATGACTTACTGGCGAACTAACTAAAATAATTGAACCTTCGTTCCAATGTAATTTGCTACATAATTTGCTTATGGTTGCTTACTTTGGTGCATAATCGAGAATGGAATTCATTATTGCTTGAACTTTGCAATTGGAAATTGTTAATCATTACTGCATTCGTGGTATTGCAAAAATGTAAAAGATAATTTTAAAATGTACCTATTCAGCTTTTGTAAGAATAGTCTATTAGCAAAATAGCATAACATCTCTAATTAGTCTTTGATTACTTAGTAGCATCTGCTCGAAACTAGCTTGCTTACTACGAAGCATCCAGGCTTTATAATGCTTTTACGAATATTTTCATACTTAGTACACAATGCCGTTGTGAGTTGTTTTGTCTTGAGCTTTAGCTTAAAACAGCTCTTTATTCAGAGCTATTCAACTTTCACACAAAGGCCAGAGTTCCTTAACCCGAGCTTTTCGCAACCTTTGAAATCAAGAACTAGATTTACCTAGACATCAATCAATTCCTGACAACGGAAATTGTAGGCGACCATCCTACGGCTGACCTATGTTATAGGCTAACCAAGTAACCACAGATCAACAAGTAATGACTATGGCCTATGTAAAATTACCAACGAACTTAGTTGAACCTAAAATTCAGGTCACTTCGAAGCGTGTTATGATGCTTATGTGAGTCGAAAGTTAAAATTAAATTAGGATATTGTTTTCTAGTTCACATAGGTTTAAAAAACTGCAAGAGGTGGGTGTAGGTAAGTTATTTAAAACGAGTTAAGGTTGATTCACGCTACGCCGGGCCGGGTCCCGGCCGGGCCCGGCGCCGGCCGGGGTTGGCCGGGCCCGGCCCGGTGTAGCGTGAATCAACCTTTATCCTAGTTTTTAGTTTTGACACATTTATAATTTCGGACATCACAGGTAGACGAAACAAAAGCAGGTTGGGTAATTAACTAATTTTATCTCTTCGTAGATAAACCTAATTTCCTGATTTTTATTTATTTATTTTAACAAAGTAGTAAAATGCCAGTAGGTAGTAACTCGCGGCAAAAGACGGCACAGAAAGTTATTACCTACATAGTAGCAAAAATGGACAAGTTAAAAAAGATTGAAACTTTAATTTTATAATTTGTCAAAGTATTTATTTTATTGTTGAAAAAAAAAACAGTTTCTTATTTTGTACTAACTATTTTCCTTACTTAGTATCAAGTTTGGGTAAGGAAGGACTTTGTAAAATAAAATCGTAAGACTTATTTACGCATGACATTGATTCTCACCAGATATGGAACAATCTCTATTTTTGTCACTATCTATAAAAAGGATGGCGATAGCTTAAACGTTGTTTCAATTTTGACAACAGTTGAGCGGATGTTTACATTTAGTTTAAAGTAAGTACTTTGTAAACTATAATCATAAAACTTATTTAAGCGTATGACATTGATGCTCACCAGATATTATTCAACAATCGCTAGGATATAATCGCTGGTAATGGTAGGGTTTCCCACGCAGCCCTGCGGCCTCGCAGCTGAACTGCAAGAGTCATGGACTCGTGTGGCTAATCACATTGAGGCACGCTGTACCAAGTATCTTTGAATAAATGACTAGTTATTGAGGAAAACTGACGTCAAACTTATAACTTTACTTGAACTCTTTGGATTTAGAGCTTAGATCAAACAAGGTACTTTTACAAAGGTACGTGTGGCTAATCACATTGAGGCACGCTGTACCAAGTATCTTTGAATAAATGACTAGTTATTGAGGAAAAATGACGTCAAACTTATAACTTTACTTGAACTCTTTGGATTTAGAGCTTAGATCAAACAAGGTACTTTTACAAAGGTACGTGTGGCTAATCACATTGAGGCACGCTGTACCAAGTATCTTTGAATAAATGACTAGTTATTGAGGAAAACTGACGTCAAACTTATAACTTTACTTGAACTCTTTGGATTTAGAGCTTAGAGCAAACAATGTACTTTTGCTTTTACATAAATACAGGCTTTTTGACACCGCTACAAATTTTAGCATGATAACTTTTCATTGAAAATGAAATGTCTTATTACAATTTTCGATTCCGACGGGATTCAAACCTGCATCGATACAAGCGATCGATCCCCCTCAAAATTTTTATAAAACTTTTCATTTTCAATTAAATATGACCCAAGTGTGGATAACCACTATTAAAATTAAAAATTATGACAACTTTTGTTTAAGATTTTCTAAAAATGTTTAGAGTAAAAGGTGTCTAGCTCTGTGTAATGTGTATCTTCCCAATAAGAATCATCTATGTATTGACAAAACAATCGTAAGATTTTTATAAACAGATCTACGCAAATAGCATAATCTGCAATTACTAAAGCAATATGTATATTTAATGATTTAATTGCACAAATAAAAAAACCAATAGGTATGTTATAAATATGCATTCAACTTAACACAGATGTAACAAAGAATAAGCTCAACCTAAACAAAACACAACTTTATGTACGCGAAGTAACTTTATAGTAAAAGGTCACGGTTTAATAAATCACACAACAGTATAATGAGTGCAAAATTTCACTCTCTCGTAGTCATTTCTGTGATTGGATAAGTCGAACGACACAAAAACCTTTCACGCTACCGACTAAAGGCAATTTACTCGGTACAGTACTCTAACTGTTAAAAATCGTACTTGTATCTCATAAGATTTGTATGGAAAGTGCATACCATCTAAATATGGAACACTGACCTTTTAATGATGCGTCAGCGAAGTAATGTGATGTAACCATATCTATTCACGGTTCACACAGACATAGAATTACGTGTTTGTGTGTGTAAGCACGGGGCATCGAAAGAGAAAGTAAGGTCTCGATGGCTGACCAATACTTTGTTAGTGATGCGACAAGCTTGGAATTTTAATATCGATGATCTAGCTAGATCCTGCAAGCTAGAACATGCAAGTAATGTTTGTAAATCGTAGTTTTAAAATAAAAGAAAAATATCCAAGTACTATAAATACTATGATAAATCTCAGGCACATGTGATCAATTAACTGCGTGTAGTAATATCAATTAACAACAGCTTTATAAGGGATGTGTTAAAATACTTTAGGATGTATTTTAACAAATCCCTGTTAAAGCTCTCATCCTGCACCGGAGCACATGTGCGTCGTGGGTACTGAACGCGTTAAGATCTTTAAAATGAAAGTTTATTCGTTTTTTCTATACTATAGACATCAAAATTATCTTTGAGCTAACCCCATCACTAGTCTAGTGGGAACGCTACAACCCGTCCTACGGGAGGTACCGTAAGAAATAGCTCGCTACACCGAGTACCGTTTACACCCGGTACCGTTATGCGCCGGCGCAGCCTAGACATTACTCTCGCTTTCAAGTCGCCTTCTGACAATGAACTTTCTTTTGTGCTCTTTTATTTTTTATAACGTAACTTATATTTTACTGTGATTCATTGTCTTCACACCGCCTTGTAATAAAAGTAGTGATTTATTGGCGTACCTACTTGTTATTTCATGTAGATAATACTTCCATTTTTTACCTACACTTCGTAAATATTCCGATGTATTATAGAAATAAAATAAATATTATGTTAGAGAATGTACCCTCACGTGCTGACTCGATAATTTACAGAATAAAACTAAGCAGATCCGATTCTTATCGATATCGGTAAAAACTGCTTTGCTAACATTGCACAGCACTTACCAAAATTGATTTCTAAATAAGCTGACGTTTTAGAACTTAGGATCAAATTGGAATTGCAAAGTTGATAAGTAAATATTCAGATATGAAATTCGAAATAAAGTGTAAAAAAAAACACCAATCGAGTTTACGTTCCTATCTTAGAAATCTACAAAACTTCTTGAACGATTTATAAAATCTGAGAATGTAAACCTACTAAGTTTGGAGATAAATTATAAATCTGATATGTTTCCTTCACATACAGAGTCACCTAGTGGTGAGCAGTTGTAACTATAAATATTTAGTTATGCCATAATGATTACAAGTTATCTTAAAAACTTATATGAATGAAGCCAGTCTCAAATAAAGCAATAAATATATTTCAAGTTCTTTGAGCATCTAATAAGACTGGTTTTCTTGTACGATAACTAACTTAATCATTACCTACACCCGGTACCGTTTTGGGTCGATATAAACTGTTCTGTTTCAAAGTGGTACACTTGTGATCTTATTGAATAAACGAATTTGACTTTTGACTTTTGACTTTTGACTTCTGTGAACTGCGCCGGCGCAGCCTAGACGGGCAATTACTCTCGCTTTCGACTCGATGCCTTTACCATACAGTATTTTCTTCGCGTTATTTATGTCTGTTTCGTGATTTATAGTGGGCGTTATTATTTTTGTTCCTCTTACTCGGAAATAATGTACAACTTTCTACTCTAGTTGTCGCGATCTAGATCTTGATTTAAATAATGTGTTTTAGATTATTCATCTTAGTTGATATTTTAAATTTAAATGTTGTTATAAGAACGCTCACGACTTTGTTACTTACAGTTACCTGATCATCAAAACATAACACGAAAATACTGAAACTAACCTACTACTAGTCTATTCCCGCGGCTTCGCTCGCGTGGTACCTATATGTTATTCCAGAGCACGATCTCTAAACATCCAAATGTCTCACAAAATTTTAGATTTATAATATCAATAGGATATAAACTATTTATAAACTGTATGTATAATTGTACATAAGCGTCAATCAACGTCAACGAATGCAAAAAAAGATAAAATCTCGTGAAGCAAGAAGTCAAAATCTTTAAAGCCTTGACCACGGAGCTGACATTAACGCGGGCCTTTCACGGCCTCTCAGGTGCGTTGTATAACTGACTTTCCATTTCTTTGGCTCGGTGTTAAGGCTTCTTCTTCATAATACTTATTTTGGTATGAAAATTGACTACTTAATTCGACGTCATACGTCCGGGACCGTGAAATTTAGAAAATTTCACGGTCTTTCGGAATTAATTAGTATTATAATATATAGTTAAATAAATTAGTTTAGAAAATTAGAAAAAAAATAGTAATAACATACAATCAGTTCGACTATTAAGACACTCGAAATGATCTGAAGATCCCATCCAATGACAATCATACAAAATGTTTGAGAGTTCTTATAATTACAATGCAATTTCACCTTCATTCTATCACTCGTCATCTCAATGCTCACTCCTTTCACACACATATCTGTATTCACACAGTCCATCCATCTTTTCTTAGTGTGGCTCTTTCTAAGTATATAGTATAAAGAGTGTACATAGTCAACCATTTGTTTCAGCTTGAATAACACTTGCTTATTCTGCGGTGTGTTCACTGCTTTATTCGCAGGCTTGCGAAACGCGGACTCGTGAGTTAAGGTCGCAGCATGTGGCAATTTTCCCATTTCGAAGAGTAGCAGCACCTTGACCTAGGAATTAAGTCTTGTTTCGTCATCACACTACATTTAATATTGCAATTTGTTTGTGTTTTTGATATAAACAACATTAATTGTTGTCATTATTTCGAAACGGTCTGAATGTTTCCAATAGAATTCTGCTCTTCCTAGAATAATGCAATCCTTATTGTGCTTAACGTAGCGTATTGAAGTTTCTGCTTTATAATATCCGATACAATCTGTTAATTGAAAATGGTTTCGAAAATGTAACCCAACCGTCACGAATACAAAAATCTTCAAAATCAAGCTGAAACAACACGATGTTCCCAATTTTCAGCTTTTTCAGCCGCGTATGTTACGCAACAAGATGGCGCTGCTGTAGGGTCACCATACGTACCATGATTAACAGGGACATTTAATGTCATGAGATTTATGTCACTAGATCTGTTGTCTTTGTTCACATACGAGTTTGGTCATATGTTTAGCAACACAAATATGTTACGAACTTACGAACGAATGACGATAAATTTAATTTTTAACCTTTGATAGATTAAAAATTGTTAATCCAATTAATTTTGACCTTCAATGAACTTTAATCTAAAAATAGATGTGTCTGTTTGACATTTCCTTGTACTCAATATAATCTATTCTAATCAATTTTGTAATTAACCAGTTATTAAGAAAGTGATTCCTCTAATAAAAATCATTGGATCAATCTAATCAAGCAAAAAAAAAACAATCAAATCAAGCCTAATTCATCTTGACAAAACTTTTCCACATTATCATATTTATTTGACATCGTCAGCTGTCAGTTCTCAAAATCATTAGATCATTTCAATCAAGCAAAAAACAACAATCAAATCAAGCCTAATGCTTCTATACAAGACTTATCCACATTATCATATTTATTTGACATCGTTAGCTGTCAGTTCTCAAAAGCAGCGATTCATGGTAACCGTACACAGCATCGGGCAGTGGGGCGCGCATGCTCTTGCGCCACCGCGCGAACTCTTTACGCAACGAGGCCGTTCACCCCGGAAGGCCTTTTAACGCAGTTTCTTTAGCAGTATGTTACTGTGGCGTGATCGCGTGACTCGCTCGCGTGTAGAATACCCCTGCATGAGTAAATGTGTGTATTAGCGCCCTCTCCCGGCCGGATCTGTACCAATGGAACTGCAGACCTGATTATGTTGTTGCATGACAATGTTACGGTGCACTTGCGCTTTTAGATGCGCGCAGTAATGGCACAACACCAACACAAATTAACTAAGAAATGTGCATTGTGAAAATACACGTGAACTACTAAATTGCCTCGCTAATGTTATGCTAAACGGCTATTAGAGTAGCAGGTTCAATCATAATTGGTTTGCCTTAGTTGCTGGAAATTCAATCCACCAGAACGGGAATGCAATGTTAGTTTGAGGATATAATTGAAAAGCTTAAATTATACTTCCGTAGTTAGGTAAAATTACCAAACTATCCGCAAAATTCATGATCCAATTTTTTGTATTCTTTGATAGTATGGTTAAATTCTTTTAAACCACTATTTCTATCGCTTAATCACTGCATTTTCCAATTGCAAATAAATATCACCCGAATAAGGTCCACCTCGTCATGTTATGTCTGTTAGCGCGCAACCGACGAATTGAAGTGACTTTCGATACTCAAATGCCGGTAGCAATCACAGAAACTGCAACATACCAATTTTCCATAGAAGTCAGCGGATGGAGCGATTAGCCGGGCTACAGGCAGACCTCTGCCACTTGAAATCTCACTGACAATATAAAATGAGCTTTATTGTACTGAATTGTGGCTCAAAATAGTTTATCGGTCCGGACTGTGTCTTATATTTTTACAATGTTTCTTCAACAAACCTGAGCGGATTTTCTACTAAGGAACATTTTTAATTGATAAAGCAGTAGTAACTTTAGTGATAATTTCATTAGTCAGTGTACAAGGGAATCAGCTTCTTTTATTATTTTGTAATTATTATTTTGGTAAACAAAGTGAGGCCCTAGTTAGTTATTTTAGTGTTATTTATGCTGTGTAGTGAATGAGGAAATTTATTTTAATACTTTCGGTCTCTTGGAAATTTTGAAACTGGTTGCGTGTCTCATGTATAATATAAACAATACGACACGTTGGTACTTTATTAATTTTGAAATCGTGTTCTCACAGCCCTTGTTTTCTCATAGAAACTGAGATTTGGTCATGTTTCACACCGGTTTTTATATAGCTTGAACTCAGAGTGGCAATCGACGTATTTGGATAGGTCGAGAGGTCAAATATTTTCTAGGTCAGTGTGCTTGTTTATACACTTGTTATAAACTAGCTTCTGCCCGTGGTTTTTCCCGCAAAGTACCGACAAAAATTATAGCCTATGTTCGTTCATCCTCATGTTGGTAAATATTTTTTTAAATCGGATGAGAAGTTTCGGAGATTACCTCCTACATACAAACTTACAATTACCTCTTTATAATATTAGTATAGAAAAGGTTATAATAGTTCATGTTGGTAGCTATATTAAGAAAAAATGCAATGGAGCTGTCAATAGTTCTGATAAAATCTGGAGCAGAATCTCTACATACTTCTTTAAGTATACTTCTCCCACAAGGAACCACAACATAAGTTCCTAGGAGTTCCCGAACGGTAAATAAGCATAATACTGAATTTAAGCATAGTTTATTATATCAGAAATCTTTTAGATTTTCGAAAGATGCTACCAAACATGACTACTATCTTTTGCGATCAACTGTATAAACAAAAAATAGAAAAAAAAAAACATAAAAAACACACGAAAAATCAATAACCGATTCATTCATTCGAGCATCCTTCTATTATTGAAAGGCAAAACTTTCAAATCGTATGATTTGCTTCTTACATAACTCGACTGAAAGTGTTTATCAAAGTTTCTAAAGTCTAGAGCACATAAATACATAATTTAGTTGGAATCTTTAGATTTCAAAGAAACGAAACAATGTTTTTGATATTAAAAATTTTAAAGCATTTTCTACGTGGTACAAATATTTGCAATAAGGCTTTAGGATGAATAACAACTATTTTTATAGATTTAACTATTTTGAGATAATATGGTTTGGTCCTGAATTATACTAAGTGCATTTAGTTAAGAGTAGTGTACTTTTTTCAAGAAATGAGACAAACTTCCCCTATCCAATAAATCTAGGTGAGAAGAGAGGGGCTTGGACAAACGGAAACGGTGAACGTTGACAAAAAATCACTAGGTATTATGTAAAATACTTTTTTTTGTCCAATGGACATTGCTAGTCTATAATTTTCTATTAGGAAAAGTGCCGTACATCTTACATAACTTGACATTGCCGTTGGCCTGCGCTTGCGCAAAGATGCACCGACCGCTTGCGCAAGTTCAGCACATAGTGTGCATTTTAATGATGATGTACTATAATTTTTTAGCATCAAAAATCATTTAAAAAGTATGTGAGCTTGCTTGATTTCATATAATATAATATATTGTATACAGAATGCTCAATAAATAAGTTTTGCAATAATATTTAATTTAATATAAATTTATTTCAATATACCATACTAACCAATTATAGTTAGGTACCTAGTACATAAAAGTCTGGAAAATGCGGGGAATTAAACTTATGTATATAATACTAATTATGAGAAACTGGGAGTCCCCATAGTTTCTCCGGTAACCAGTCCACTACCATCCTACCCCCATAGCCCGGTAGTAGTTCTCCATATCTATAATAGTCCTGCACAGACCGGGGGCTGCCCTTAAAAGCATTTTTATAGTGTTATACAGGGTAGTTGCCAGAATGCGTGCCAATAACAAAAGATCAAAGTGGTCAAAAGGGTCTTTGTGTGTTGGCTTCGGCACAATGCATGCCTGTAAAAGGTCCGGGAATCTATAGTCCCGAGATATTCAAATTGATATACAAAATAATAATAATAATAATAACATTATTTCAGGCAACATTAGAATAAGTTACAAGATAAGACACGTTATCATAAGTAACAGTCATTTTCTCTCAGTCACATTCTAAGCGCTTTGCTTTTAAACCCGCGCGGAGATTCGCAGGAGCCGTACTTTTCTGCTAAATACAATACAGCACGTTTGCTTAAAGTAGTTTGAATTAATAAATATTCACAATCATTAATCATTGAACGTCCTACAATTTGACATAGCTACTTTAAATAATGATGCGACTTAATAATGTTTATACAGTAGCTATAGAATAAAGTAATTGCATCTTTGATGCAAAGCATCTTAATCATCCAAAGTGACAGGAGCACTAAGTTGGTACATAATGTAGAAATATTTTAGACTAGACTCAAGTTTACGAAATCTCGGACCCGCCCCCGCAGATGTGCAACATACTTGAAGGTAGTAATTATTGTTGAGTTCTCATAAATAAAAGAAAAGGCACTTTATTCAGAAGTTTTGTTTTACATGAACATTGTCGGGTCTAGTCTATGCTTTAGCTTTACTTCATTCTGGTTTTGTTATACGCAAGCCTTCAACTTCGATATAACAAAACATCTTCATATAATGAAATAATAAATAAATGGTATTCGTTGTTAATCGCATAGAAAAGTGAATTTTTTCGCTGAAAAAAACCAATCATAATCAGGACTGTATCTCCAAGGTAGACAATCTTTACTCGTTTAAGATCTCCATATTTTGCAGAAACTAGAATTTCACATCCAGCAATTAAAACCAGCATGGTGGTAGGAAAATTTCAAGTTTTTTCTTATTTAAAAGGAATATGCATGCACCAAACAAATGTTACAAGGTTACCTCGGCAAGAAAGGTTTACTTTATCTTAGTCGCACATCAAAAGAAAGCAACCTTGCAAGTAAGAGTTTAAGTAAAAGTGTTCTTACAAGCATGTGCTAAAACTCTTTCTCTACAGAAAGTCAAGTCTTCTATTTTATTTAAAGGACTTCTTAGTAAATATTTTGAAAGACAAAATATGTGTAAAGTATTTTCAAGAAGTCTTGTAAATTTAAATAAAAAAAAAATTATACAACTGTAACAAATATTGTTTAAATTTCTTAAGCTATTAGAGAACATCGTAAACCGATTGGATCCTCTTTCACTTCCTTACCCTCACTAGACAAGTTTACTTTATAAACAAATATCTATTTGGTAGCAATAATTCAAAGTCATTGTATTAAATTAACATCTGAACACATCGCTCAACATTTCCAAACTCAAAATTGAAAAGATTTGGCGATCCCATTGTTAGTTGAGCAATCGAAACCACAATTGCTAATACTAGTAAATTAAAACATCTTTAGAACCACCGTCCCAAATAAACAAGGGCAAAGACCTTTTATGTAAGAGTTACGTGGCTGGTGAGAGGCAATGTCAGCCTTTACTGCTAATTTGTGACAGCCACAGAACCACCGTGCTGACTTAGTGGGAGAACAGTCACCACTTTTTGGGTTTCAAATTCTCAAAGCTTTATAGAATAGAATAGAATAACATTTATTTTTAGCACACACAGTAAACAAACAAAAAGTACAAAAGAAGAAAAAGCAAGGGCGGGGATAGATAAAATAAATACACAGGTGTACAATTTATGTAAATTGCACATTTAGCACCTTTGCATGCGGTGCATTTTTATACTACCTAAGCATTAAGCAATCAGTACGCGTTCGACCGCCGTCCCGTGTATTCACTAATCAATATCAATAAATCAGTTATCATTTTATCTCTCTATCAATTATCATCTTTTATCATATCATCTAAAGGTGTAGGGAAACCTTACATCTTTTTGGTCCTTCGAGCCGGATTACACAATTTGTGACGTCAGTTTTAATAAGAATATAGAGAAGATATTTATCTGCTACTTGTAAATATGAAATAGAGTAATTTTGCTTAACAAATATTCAGGGATCTAAGCTGCCTTTAAGAGTGAAAAGGCTTTTTTAAAAGCTTTGGTCAAGTATAAATACAAATTGTGATCAAAAACTTAACCATTTTCTAATCTAAATCTACGAGTCAAAGTATTGAAGTTTAAAAACTTGAAATATTTATCGACTGTGGTTGAAATACAGATGCAGGCTTTGATAAATATTTCTTCCTGACAAAGGTCTTCAAAATCTAAGAAAAGTTTTTTTATTTTATCTCATTATACTAATAATATTTATTTATTTAGACTACTTGGGTCCATTCCATACATGTAATAAGAAATTCATTAAAAATGTCACAACATAAGCTTGATAAAATTAACATACACAGAATACAATCAATAAATTAATAATATAGATGAGATATAATAAATAGATGAATAAGTATTTACTTAACTAATATAAAATACAAAAAGAACCAGTTGAGCCACCTAAGGATCGTTGGAAACGATCTATAGGTAGCTCAACTGATCCAAGCCACTGCCAGACGGAAGCGTGCCCAAGACACTGGCTGCATTACCGCGCTGGATGGCAATGCTGATATGTAGTAGTTTGGTTTATCACACTAATATTATAAATGCGAAAGTTTGGATATTTAGATATAAAATTATGAATTTAATTACTTTTAAAAGTAAAAAGTAAATTGTATTTGGTTTTGTTTGATTTGATAAACTTTAACAACCTATAGGTCAAACTTGTAGCTACATCTTCTAAAGTCGAGGTCGATCACAATCAGAACAGCTTGATACAATTTCATAATTTAATATAACAGACAGATTTTAAGCTTACATAATATTGTAATATAGTAATATCTATTTCGGAATTGTAGTAGTGTCTACGAATACATGAACGTCTACGAAACTGCTACGAAGTGCTACGAAACTGTCGTGACTTTGAAATTACTAGATCTTGCTAACATTTTTCTCTGTTTCAGTATTCTTACTTACAACCAAGTAAACACTTGTTCAATGCATTTTTATAGAAGTAAAAAAACAGCACTTAGACTGAAATATTTTTTCCTTAAATAACTGCTATCCTCATTGTATTTCACCGTCTTGTTTCACAACTTCAGGTAATGTATTGTTGATCAAGGTTTAATGTGTCTAACAAAATTCGTCTTTTGTTTCGCTAGTGTTATGTACCAAAAGGTCAATGAACAGCCTCGGTATTTCTACAACCTCACATCACACATCGTAAGGCCTTAAATGTATTCTTTTCTACTCAAAAAGGAACGTTAACTCATCAGTATAAAGTCCAAATTGGTTATACATCCTTCTTTATGGAAGACCTTCTGTTTAGCTCGTTGAACTACAATGCACGTGGAGTTACTTGTCGTAGAAAACGCGGTCGTCGGTTGAAATTTGAACTCTATTGCGTAGGAGTAACTGTTCTATTTGTTCGATTACAAAAGGCGGTTACGTCTTGTTTAGATGTAGTTGGCAGTGACGGCCAAAATGTTAGTTTGTTTATCGTTAGCTCGTTCTTGACAGCGAAAAAGTGAAAACGTTGCTGCGGTGGCTGAGGCTGATTGTGAAACCAGGCGGCGTCGCGGGGCCTCGCTGCGCCCGCGCACCTCCTTATGTAATAGAAAACGTGCTGTGTACCATACAAACCATATAAAGTACCACTATTAGTAGGCCTTCCGCTTCGTTGAAGGGCACTCGAGTTCATTTTACCATAAAGTTTGAGAAACGCCCCAGATTGCGACCAGTTTATTTTTAACTCGATTTGGTTATGACATTCGGTTATCTATAACTTTTATTGGATTGCATGTTTAATGTTGACAACCGATGGCAAAACAACAAAGTTGCTGACATAAGCAGTTAAAGTACTTCATAACTGAAAATTTTTAACTTTCTTTGGTTTAGATCACTTCCGAGCATTATTGAGTTTTTTATTTTGGAAATATCATGACTTTAACACGTGCTCTAAGTGGTGAAGAAAATCATTATGAGAAAACATTACCTTTACACGTACACACGACACGTGTAATATTTTTCTTGAGGTTTGAGGCTGACTAAGGCTATGAGGATGATATTGACAAACCTACTCCATCAGAAAAAAAAATGAAATTAAATACGATCACGACTGTATCCCCAAGGCATGGTAGACATTCTCTCAGATCTTTTTAGGCATTTTAAGATCCTTTGAAGTCTAAGGGGGTAGTCAGAGGTATGTCCAAATACAGATTTGGTACATGTCCATATTTTGCCGAAGAACATTTTTACTCCATCAAACTCAAACTCAAATGCATTTATTCAATAGGATCACATGGTGTACCACTTTGAATCGTCTTAAGAGGTAGGTGATACTACTCCTGTGGTGCATCTATGTACTACATCTATTTATTATCACTATTACTACAGCCTTAACGCGTTAAGTGTCCATGAGGCACATGCGGATGTTGTATGTGTAGAACGCAATGGAGGCTAGTAAGCGAATGGGTTAAGTGAGGCATGTCCACTGTGAGGTTTTCCTATAAATTTTTGCCCTGAAATCCGTACCCATATTATAAATGTGAAAGTGGGTTTATTTGTTTGTTTATTTGTCCTGTCTTCACGTCAAAACAGAGCGACAATTTGACGTGATTTTTTGTGTGAAGATAGTTGGAGGGCTGGAAAGTAACATAGGCTACTTTTTATCCGGGTACCACGCGAACGAAGCCGGCGGGCAGCAGCTAGTTCCATATATTTTTGTTCACACAAAAAATACACTACTTTTTGCTTTGTTACAAGCTAATGTACACATTAACACTATTTATTTGGCATACTATAGAATTACTCATTGTAATAAGAATGCCGAAATAACCGTTGGACTTGTTATTTATGTTGGTGATATTATAAAAGCTATTGTTCATTGTTATTAATGAGGTGAATACTTCTACCTCACTATAAATAAATGTAGCAATATGCATTGATTTATTTATTAATAACAGAATATATATAAATATCTATAATATATATATATATATATACAGTTGTGGTCATATAATTAGGAACGACTGATGTCAAAGTCACTTTTGGATAAAGAAGTTGCTGTAACCTTTGTATCAACTTACTGATAATAACTTTAAAAAGCATGGATAAACAGATATTTTAGTAGGCTTTAATACTACATACAAAATATGAAAATTTTTTGAACTTCTATTAATAATTTAACTATGGTCCATTTAAACTACTAATTCTAAACTTCCTAGCTGTGGACAAATAAGTAGGAACGGTTAAATTGACTTCATTTTATTAAACGAAAGCAGAACTAATTTAATGAAACAAACAATTCACATTAAATAGGCTTTACCACTGCTTACAAAACTTACTATTAATATTTTGTAGGATGATTCTTGCTTACAATAACTGCTCTGCAGCGGCGGGGCATGGAATCTATTAAGTTTTTACAGGTTTCTACAGAGAAAGAGTTCCAAGATTTGACAAAAGTATCATACAGATCGTTCAAATTGCTCGCCTTTGTAGCAGCCACATTCTTATTAACTTTTCCTCAAAGATTTTCGATTTAATTTAGATCTGGGCCGTTTTCAGGCCAATCTGTCATAGTGACGTATTGATCACTAAGAAACTTTTTCACGTAATGAGCAGTGTGTTTGGGGTCGTTTTCATGTTGAAATGTCCAAACTACATGCAAAGACTCCTGAGTATAAGGAAGCACAGTCTCCCACAATATTTGCTTGTATTGAAATTTGTCAAACATGCCTTCAATACTTTAACCGACCCAACAGCAAGCCCTGAGAAACACCCCTTAACTTTTAAGTTTCCATCCCCATGCTTTAATACTTTTTCCTGAACTTAGGGTTCAATGCCTGCTTAACCGGTCGACGTACATATTGCTTACCATCAGAACCTAGACTATTTGTGTTCGTTTCATAAGAAAATAATACATTTTTCCATTGGCTTATTGTACAGTCGCCATACTTTCTAGCAAAATCTAATCAAGCATTTCGGTGCACCTTCTTTAGAAGTGATAATCACCAGGCGATTCGTCCAAATTACTTTGCATCCTATAAGGGCTTTCGTACTGTATTTGCAGATACTCCTCCATTGCCAAAAACTTCCCTTCTTATAATTTCAGAACCCTTATATGGATCAGCCTTCGGTGAACGAACAATCAAAAGCATTTTCACGCCGCTTATTTTCTAGATTTATGTTTTGAAAAACATTATTGGTAGTGTTGAATGTCTTGACGTGATTATAAAGCATTATAAATCTTAGTTTTGGAGCACTTTAAATGATCAGCAATCTTTTGTATACGACCAATCACGTTCAAATCGTTTTCAGAGTCGATGGATTACAATTTTCTTTTTACTCATTATTTTGAAATAATTATGCACTTTTGACTGAACAAACGTAAATGAAAGTAACCTTAGAATAGATGCGAAATAAAAAAAAGAGATATTCGTTTCTGAAAATCAAAGTTGTGAATAAATAAATTTGCGTTCCTACTTATTTGTCCAGCGGCCAGTACTTTTGAAATACAATGTCAATATACTATAAATAGATTTTTACGGGGAAGTGCAATTGTTTTGCTTAATTAGTATGAATCTTTAAAACCTTCTAACACCGCTATTATTTTATGTGGTTCAAAGTTGTTATCATTAAGTTGATACAAAAGTAAAAGTACCTTGTTTATCCAAAAGTGACTTCAGTGTCTGTCGTTCCTAAATATATGACCACAACTGTATATATATATATAAAATTTGTTTGTTTGTTTGTTTGTTTGTTTGAACGCGCTAATCTCTGAAAGTACCAGTCGGATTTGAAAAATTCTTTCTGTATTGGATAGCTAATTTATTGAGGAAGGCTATAGGCTATTCAACATCACGAAAAGACCCTCAGAAGCCATACAAAATGAAAGAAAGCCTGAATCGTGCTGACGAAAACATGCGGTTAACAGATGATCACAGAAAACTATTACCATAGAATATAACAAGCGGATACGATTGCAATCTCCATACAAAAGAAAGCGTAAACCGGTTTTTTTGTATGGAGCTGGCATTCTGATGTGTTCTGAGGTTGACAAAATTATGTTTTTTTTTTTTTTTTTCTTCTTTATTTTGGCTTCGCAAAAATTATGTTCTCTTCATATTCTTCTGATTCATATTTTCTTCTAAATGTATACAATATTTGACACTGACATTTGGAAAGGATTGAACATTCAGAAATCAGACATCTGTTTATTAATAGAATGCTATTTGACTTTAACACAAATTCAAATCCACAAAAAAGGTTTAGGTAAGTAACTGTAACTAAAACGTGAATCCATAGATAAAGAATCGTCGTCGTTCCTCCTGTGTGAATCACGGTCTTCATAATAGTTTCTACGCGCATCTATGCGTGATTCTTTTTAATAAACCGACTTAAAAAAAAGGAGGTGTAGGTTCTCAGATTCGATTCAACGGAATCTTTTTTTTACTATGTGATTATAACTCGAAGATGTCTGAACCGATTTGGAAAATTATAAATCAATTAATATCAATCAATCAATCAATCAATACTTTTAATAAAACTGTAACAGGTCATATTCTGTCCATACATTGAAGATATTTTGAAATTTTTTTTTTGGAGGGCTCTCTATAATCGATACTGAAGCCAAAACTGTAATTTTATCATTCATGTCTGTCTGTCTGTCTGTGTGTATCTTGGCCGCGCATCACGTCGAAACTACTGGATGGATTTAAATGAAACTTGGTATTATTTGAGTGCATACTACGAGGTATATAGGCCTTGGGAGAGGGGATGAAAGTCAAAATGAGTATCTGGTTGTAATTCATTAACGCGTAGTCCGATTTCATTGATTCTTTTTTGTTAGAAAGTAGGTAGGTACTTTAAATATTGTCCGGTAAAAATTTCAAGGTCATGATCTGATGGAGTCAGGACCTGTTCCATGAAACTTTTTAGTGATATGGGTATCAAATGAAAGAGCTTGATGAGTGAAACACAATTCTGTTATGATGATGGAGTCAGGACCTTCATGGAACTTTTTGGTGATATGGGTATGGGTATGAGTTTTCTCTCTTTCTCGCTTCTCTGCTTCTCTTTATACATGCTTCTCTCCATTTATGCTTGAAGCAATACGAAGTTTGCCGGGTCAGCTAGTTAATAATATAATCTTGATCACTTAGTTATGAAACATTTCGGTCTCGCCAGGAAACTAGTTTTTAAATTGTCATCTTTTCCAATTATGTTACAAAAAACGAAACAAAAACACATACTCTTAAAAACCTTATGGGCATTCAGATTCCTTTGAAGATATTTAAGAGGGCAGTCCGAGCTATTTCCAAATACATATTTCATAGATGCCCAAATGTTGAAGAAGCTTTTTCTAATAAAATTTTGCCATGATGTATGGCATGTAAGAACATAAAATAACACATAATTTGTGAATTAAATTAATCTCTCTTAAATAATATGATTTGTTAATGTTTTTGATTGACATACGAGTATCATTTTAAAGTTTTGATCCCACGCTAAGGTTTCCTGTGAAGTAGTTATCAGAAACAAGTACCACACTACACAGAGTAAACATGACGTGTTCATCAATAAAGAATATTCTATCGTAGATACCGTACCTACTCACTTCCCAAATACCGTAGAACAAATCCCGCCACGTCATCGATTTCTCGCAACATACATTTTGATGTAAAATTTAATCATTCAGACAAAAAAAATGCATTTAAAAATGTGTCTGAATACCTTTTTTCATTATTTTGCGTAATGATTACAGTTGTTATTTCCGTTACCTATCACAGCTTTTGATGATAAGAACCCCTTTCATTATCTTTGTAAGAGATGGCGGTTATTTCATATTGTATTATTTGTTTGCATAAAAATACGTATTATGGGATTTAGATTTTCTACTTCATTGATATTTGACAATTATGGGACCACCTGGAGAGCGTACTCTTTCAAATGCAAAAAGAAAACCAAAATCAGTCCACAATTGATGGAGAAATCAAAGAACATACAATAAAAAAAAACATACATACAGTCGAACAAAGAACCTTCTCCTTTTTTGAAGTCGGTTAAAAATACAAATGAAACAACGATACAAATTATATTGTTACAAAACAAACTGGTTGAAAATTAACACTAAATTTATTTCCTATAATCTTATTTACAGGTTTGGCACACTAATCTTATATTTATATCTCCCAAATATCATACCCAAATATTTACATCAGAAGATAACATTTAAAATTGTCAAAGATTGGTGTCGCGCAAACACTGCAAGTGCCATGCCCATTCTATTGAACAAATATTGACATACATTGATGTTGAAAAGAGCATCACATGTCAGATAATGACTTCTTTGTTAGATGTATCAATAAATACGGATAAGTTCAAGTAGGTATCAAGCATTGAGGGTTTCGTCCTGATATTTTAGAATGTATAATTAAATTTACAAACATATAAGTGAAGATTAACAAGTTTTAAGTTCAAATGATCTAAATAATAGGTTTGAGAAAATATCAATGTTATGATAATGATAATTATTATTACGGGATTTTATCGCGTACCTTTTATTTATTTTGTTTCCCGACCCGACGATTTTGTTTGTTTTGTTTGTCATCCCGTAACCACGAACGCTGCAACGTGTTCGAAACGTCGGGAAACAAAATAAATAAAAGGTGCGCGATAAAATCCCGTAATAATAATTATCATTATGTTAACAAATCGCGAAAGTTTAACAAGTTATATCAATGTTATGATTTTGTGATTTATACACGAATTATCTTTTTTTTCTACGTATTCTATTTCATTATTTGTAGTAGAATGACAAAGTGATACAACAAGTTCAATGATTTTCCTGTCATAGGTTGCCACGGAATCCTAAAACGCACAAAAAGAGATTTCGCCATCCATCGTAAAATCGAAGTCCTCATTCGTTTATCGTGTGTCTATTCATCCATATCGGAACTCTTTGTATCAATGTATGTTTTCACACACTAGACGCTGCTCTATTTCGGGTTGAACGACCTACCTCTATCTTGCATAATTCGTAAAAAATATATCTAACCCACCCAATCAAGAGTCATTGTTTGATAAGGTCATCATCGGCTGATAAAAGTAATTGATTATCACCAGTTGCTACGTCTGTAACAAAAGGTAAACGTCATAACATTATTTGTGAATTTGTGCCACTTGACAATAATCTAGGTTCGCAAAAAAATGCTTAGGCATACTTTCCACCGGCGTCATCATTCATTTTTTTTTTGTCATCGCACTTTGTGTGCATTTGCCGTTTTTATTTTATTTTTGATGTAAAATTAGGGAAACAAGGTAATTAAAAAATCGCGAACTAAGGACGGGGGAATAGGATGGGATCAGAAAAATTAAAGGATAAATAAAACATAAATATATATTAGGATCTAAGGAAGAAAGGAGAACAGGTATATTTGTCGGAAGAGGAACATTACAAGAAACTAGAGTCATCATTCATTATTGTCTGTTTGAACAAATTTTTTTTTAATTCTTACAAAATCGTAAACTAACTCTTTAGTGATGAGATCAGTATTGATTTGATCACAGTGCACCTTGCCACTACTTCAGACTGCAATCTTCTACAAGCATCTAATCCAACTCTCAAGGTTGTGAATTTCGAGTCAAAGTTCGCATTTTCCTCAAGTTTACTACATTGCTTTGTTCGTAGTTCACATCAAGATATCTTTACAGATTGAAATATATATTTATTATTTTAAAATGCTAATATTATAAATTGGTTAGTCTGAAAAATTAAAAAGAAACACAATAGCTTCATTCGTATTTCTATAAGTTACTACAGTTAATAAACAGTATCTATTCTGGGCCTTACTTATGAAAGATATTTAAAGTTAAACACTGGTTAAACAACGTCCTGTCTTTATTTGTGGAGACAAACAGAGACGGGACGTTGATTAACCAGTGTTCAACTTTAAACATCTTTCATAAGTCAAGGGGTCTATGATTGATTCAGCAGTTAAATTAAAATAAAAAAAAATGTTCCCGTTATTTAAAGTAGTATTGCAAAATTGCTGTCAAAATAAATCTTGATGCAAGTTGATATCAAATGTAAATCTTTCAGTGGCTGTAACGTACCAGTCAGTTTAAAAATAGACAATGAATCTTAGATTACAATCAAGACAACTCTTACATTGTAGCATTGATTGAATCACATCGAATACACCCACTCGAATGCGTTTTTATTTGAACTAGTCACATACTTACTTACTTTATAGTTTTTACTTAACAATGCTATACTGTCCATTTATTTTTTCAGTGTTTGTGTTTTTCTTATTTGTTCCTACATATATGTACCTACCTGTGTTTTTACTTTTAGTCTATCCCCGCCCTTGCTTCTTCTTCTTCTGTACTTTCTGTTTTTTATACCGTGTGTGCTGAAAATAAAGGAGACTGTTTTTTTTTATATGGGGAGTGGTCTATGAACCAATAGCGATACTGTAGTGGTATTTCTGTGGGGATACCTCAACTACATCCTTGTGCAAGGGGGCATCAAAATCCAACCCGGCAGTTTTGAGAAAAATAATACTTTAGAATTCACATTTCTTGCAAAAATGTTTTTATTTTAGAAACGTTTTGAACGGTTATTGTGGTTAGTGTCTGTAAAGTTCGGACTACAATGTAATAATATGGTGACAGCGACATGATCTGATGATGGAGTCAGGAGCTATTCAACAGAACTCCTCAATAAATAAGCCGATTGAGTTGAAACTCGGCATGTCTGTCAAATTTCAACTACAATGTAATAATATGGTAACAACGAGCTGATCTGATGATGGAGTCAGGAGCTTTTCAACAGAACTCCTCAATAAATAAGCCGATTGAGTTGAAACTCGGCATGTCTTTCAAGTTTCAACTACAATGTAATAATATGGTGACAACGAGCTGATCTGATGATGGAGTCAGGAGCTGTTCAACAGAATTCCTCAATAAATAAGCCGATTGAGTTGAAACTCGGCATGTCTGTCAAGTTGCGACTACAATTTACATTGTGTCACCTGTCCGTTTATTATTTTTAACACTACACCGCGCGGCGCAGTTTGTTTATTTCCATAAGTGAAAGTATAGGCTTTTATAAAAGTCAATGTTAGACGGCTGTTTTTCTGTAGTTATCTATTAGGTGGTACGGACGAGAAACGACCAACAACTGTGCCCATATGTATGGACGTATGTATGTGGACTCCCTTTTCCGCATTTAGACTCAAAGGTGGTCCTTTATGCGTGGGGATGACCTGGCTCATTAAAACTGAAGCCCGCCTAGCTCCTCACAGAAGCACAGAAGTTTCCTGGGGGCTTCACAGACTAATTATAGTGTTGAGTTCCGTTCTGTTCCACCAGACAATAGCAACGTTTGTCAGTGTTGGTCTTATTACTACTATTGACGACCTTTGTGGCGCAGCGGGTGAAAGCCCGCTTGTGACGCAGGAGGTTGCGGGTTCGATCCCTGCCGCGGGACAAATGTTTGTATGATCTGCAAGTATTTGTCTCGCGTCTGGGTGTTTTCTATGTATATTATGTATGTATTTACAAAAAAAAAATGTATTTAAGTAGTATATCAGTCATGTGGTTCCCATAACACAAGCTCTGCTTAGCTTGGGGCTACATGATGCTGTGTGAAATGTCCAGCATTATTTATTTATTATTTATTTATTTATTACGGCTGTATAAAGCCATTATGGTTATTTTTGGTGTTAAACCCCATAGGAGACTGTTTTTTTTTGTATGGGAAGTGGTTTATGAACCAATAGCGATACTGTAGTGGTATATTTGTGAGGATAACTCAACTACATCTTTGTGCAAAGGGGCATCAAAATCTAGCCCGGCAGTTTTGAGAAAAATAATACTTTAGAATTCACATTTCTTGCTATATTTTTTATTTTAGAAACGTTTTGAACGGTTATTTCTGACTGTATAAGTACTTTATCAATGTGTTTCTCTACTACTCACTTGCCACCTCAACATTTTTTTTAGTGACGATGTCTAGTTTTTTTTTGTAGTATTTTAAGGTGACGATTAAAAACAAAAAAAGTAGGTACTCCAAATTACAAAAAATAAGAAGGAACTCTATAAGTAGAGTTCTTTCTTATTTTTTGTAATTTGATATAAGTAGCAGCAGAGAAAAGTAAAAGGGTAAAGTCAAGTCACGAAAGTAAAATCACTTTTTCTATGCACAGAATATATTTTTATTTCAAAATTCATCTAATACACCGTTTATTTTTGGTCAGTTTAAAGCCGGCGCCTACGTAATCTATATCGATAACCTTACTCAAAAATAATAATAAATATGAGATCAATTTTTTTGCAATTCATAATATCACGAAACATAGGCAGGATAAATCACGGAGATACATGCTCTGTGCTCAGCTGTTGCTACGGCGTAGAGTCTACGCTACGTCGTAGTCATACATACATACCTAGGTCATTAGCTCTGCGCGCCTACGACACCTTACCAAGTGTTTTCCTCACTTTTGTTAATCTCTTCAACTATTTAGTTTCGTATGAAATACTTATCAAATTCAAAAACTAAACCAACGACACGAATACGATTAAGCAATACAAGCAGTGGGTGCTGGCTTTAAACTGACCCAGAATTAACGGTGTATAATATACAGTATAAAACAAAGTATAATTATTAGTATTATTTAATTAATAATTATTTAATTATTAAGTAATTATTATTACATTGTAGTTGAAACTTGACAGGCATGCCGAGTTTCAACTCAATCGGCTTATTTATTGAGGAGTTCTGTTGAACAGCTCCTGACTCCATCATCAGATCAGCTCGTTGTTACCATATTATTACATTGTAGTTGAAACTTGACAGGCATGCCGAGTTTCAACTCAATCGGCTTATTTATTGAGGAGTTTTGTTGAACAGCTCCTGACTCCATCATCAGATCAGCTCGTTGTTACCATATTATTACATTGTAGTTGAAACTTAACAGGCAAGCCGAGTTTCAACTCAATCGGCTTATTTCTTGAGGAGTTCTGTTGAACAGCTCCTGACTCCATCATCAGATCAGGTCGCTGTCACCATATTATTACATTGTAGTCCGAACTTTACAGACACTAACCACAATAACCTTTCAAAACGTTTCTAAAATAAAAACATTTTTGCAAGAAATGTGAATTCTAAAGTATTATTTTTCTCAAAACTGCCGGGTTGGATTTTGATGACCCCTTGCACAAGGATGTAGTTGAGGTATCCCCACAGAAATACCATAGCAGTATGGCTATTGGTTCATAGACCACTTAAAAACAGTCTCCTTTCTATCTATCTATCTATCTATCTATATTTCATATTTTCTGCAAAAATCAGCTTTTTATACTCTACCCTATTGCTTTTACTATCCTATAGATAGATAACATGGCCCCTGTTGCTATCTCATTTTTTGACATAAGAGTGACAAGAAAAAAAAACTTTCTCTACAGCCTTGCTAAATTGACAGTTGAATAATATGACTAATTGGGTATGTCTTTAAAAGAAGAGTTCAAATAATAAAAGCTTACATTAATTTGAAATATAGGTAAAGTATGTTAGATAAGCTTGCGCGAACTATATGGGTGTTATAGGCATTGAGATTTAATTCTGTTCATGTCAATCTTTAAAAAAAAAATAAGCCAATTATGTTCCCATGATATCACACAATCACACTAATATTAAAAGTGAAAGTTTGTATGGACTATGTTTGTTCTTCTGTAACTCAACAACCACTGAACCGATTTGGCTGAAATTTAAATATAGATAATGACCGGAAATAGGACAAATGCTACTTTTTATCCGGATACCACGCGAGCGAAGCCGCGGGCGAAAGCTAGAAGCTTATATACATAATTATCAAATAGAGCATACTTCACAACTCCCTATGGTAACGTATCCTACAAGCGCTATATCAACCACCAATGTTGTGAGCTGTGGAGTCAAAGTTCGCGTCACTTGAAGGTCTGCTGGTTACGCCATCATTTAACTATGTGACCTATAACCATTCGCTTAGTGTAAAGGCAAGGAGCTGACCTGATTCATTATTGAATATCCTGTGATTATCTGACCGTTTCTCAAAGATGATTTCAATAATAATTATTTCAGATTGTAAAATATTTTCGTAAAGTATTTTAAAGTATGTATTTACAAAATATAAATAGGTATACTACTAGATTATCTATAGTTCCAGTACAAGCTTTGCTTGGTTTGGGGCTAGATGGCGCTGTGTAAAATTTTCATCAATAAGTAGGTTATTTTAATTTTATTTTGTTTTGATTTAAATCGAATAACACAAAATTTTTTTTTAGTAAATACTTATTTCTTTCTTAAATTGTTAATTTAATATTAAAATTTGATTTAAATTTCAGAAATAATTTTCTTTCAGTTGTAACGTTTATAAATCTAGGACCCCGTGCTGATCTAATAAGATCATCTAATTACCTAGCTGTATTTTTCACGAATCAAAATTAACTTCCTATTTTCTGGTAATGGGGTAATTCGGTCTACTTTCACAGATTGCAACAGAGTTACTATGTTTATTCTATTCTCCAGCCACCATACATAGTCCGTTGCGTCAATGTTCGAGTGGCCGTGTTTTCTTGGGAAAAATAGTTAACCCAGTTTCAAACGTTCCCTGCTAAAAATAATACGTTACCTGACTGAAAACTCCCGCTCATCATAACATGACATTCTGTCAATCTTATTTACGCAGCGTTCGAAATTTAAAATATCTGTGAAAAGTTTTAATAGTGGCCAGGTTTTTTTTCCAAGTGATTGATATATTTTAAAAGTAGTTTCCAATCCTTCTACTCGTTTCTTCATTTCTGATTATTTTTATTGCTGCCAATGTGATAGTTTGAAACAAAGGAGGTGTGAAGGAAAGTTAAAAATCAAGGGACTTATGAAAGATGTTTAAAGTTAAACACTGGTTAAACAACGTCCTGTCTTTATTTGTGGATAGTGACAAACAGAGACAGGACGTTGTTTAACCAGTGTTCAACTTTAAAAATCTTTCATAAGTAAGGGGGCAAATAAACAAGTGTAATGAATATAAAAAATCGAATCGAATAAAAAATCGAAATGATTTTTATTGCTGTCGTTATTTTAATAACAACGAAAGTTCATGTTGAAACAGTGATTCAGTCATAATCTAGATATTTATGAATAGGGGCCGATGCGAATGAACTCGCTTTTAATGTAATCCAACACTGAAGTATGTCGTCGGCCCCGCTAACCTTTTACAAAAGCTGTTCACATTCCAACTAGATCATGGAATAAAATCATATCTATTGTCACCGCAATGAATCAACATCTGATACCGTTTTCATAAAATGATTCAGTTATAATCCAGCTGTCGCCTGCAAAAAGTATTTATTGTATGAAAACAAAAGACAAAACAACCGTTATTACTCAGCAGGAATGTTCATTTAATTGTCAATTAACTGTTTTAAATATTGCAGTATTGTGGTTTCAAAAGTCACCAAGGTCATCGTCACAAAATACAATAGGTTGGATAAACTGAGCTGATATTTTTGGTTTTCGGTGTGATGACCTGACCTACAGGATTGTTGTATTTTTTTAAATTAGCGGGACATTGTGCGTTGTGAGAGGAATGGGTCGGGGGAGTGCGGTGATGTGGCGCGCGTGCGCGAGTGCCTGACCTAGTTCTGCGCCGGCGACGAGCGCACACGCGTCCAGCGCCGCGTCACGCACCCATCCCCGCACTGCAGCCCATCCTAGCCCAGTTGCCACTGAAGCATCGCGCCAACCAAACCGAAACCCTTTTCGGCAGTTCAACGACCCCGCTATCGAAATCCGCACACTCACACGCGTGTCCTCGAACCAACAGCCAGATAAAAAAAAACGAAACAAAAAACATCTCGGCTAACGGTAAACTAGTAACCAGACAGAGATAACTATATTTTGGCAGAGCACTCCCCGAGCGTAAGGTCGGCTACGAAAAAACACTGACGCAATTTTTACAGCGTGGTAATTGAGCACTGAACGAAGTTGGCGGTGTGTGCGTGAATGCCGAGAGCGACGCCCGCGTCGCCGAAACGGAGGCGGAATATTTAGGTGAAAGTGTTTCAAATTTCGACATGACGACATTCGCGCGCAGTCGTTATCGTGATTTTGCCGAATCTAGAGGTTCGCGGAGCGCACTCGGCCCGACCTGCGCCTGACTCGCGTGTTTTTCACAGGGAGCTTGCATGGTGTCTAGTGCTCTAGAAAACTATGCTGAGAAGTGTTTCGAAAAAACGTAAATTAAAAAGGTGAAGGTGTGTTTGGACGTGGTTGTCGTGTGATGTGCATTCTGCGGCGCTGAGCAAGCTGTCGGAGAGGGCGCTGGGGGACGAGGCGCGGACTGCCTCCGCGCGCGCGACTGCCGAACTGCAGAACATGACTTCCACAATGGGTAAATATTTACCAAACATACTAACATCTTAAAAAAAAAACTAACCACGATCACAAATCTCCAAGGCACTACAAAACGAGACAGTTTCACGACTGTATCCCCTCGGCATAGTAGACATTATTTTAGTAATATTCAATCTTTTAGAGAAATCAATATCATTTGGATATGTCTAAGGGGGTACTGTCTTCATCAAAAAATTCATAAAAATCTATATCCAGTATTACAACAGAATGATATAAAGTCATGTGTGCAAGAAGCAAACATGCTGTATAATAAGATATCAAATAATCAATTTTACAAAAAAAAATCTTGTAAGACGCAAATATTGACTAAATCGCGCGTGGATATTTCGTAGCACAGTGCTACGCGCTCACATTATATCACAGATATTATTTGACTGCATGCATGCTATGAAAATATTTTCAAATTATAACTTTATTTTCAAAATGTGGATAAAAATACCATAATTCACTACACTTAAAAATCTGAGACACACGATTGTCAGCTTAGCTTTAAAAGCTATGAAAATTACTTTACATAATATCCTACTGTACTAATATTATAAATTGAAAGTTTGTGAGGATGGATGGATTGATGTATGAGTGGATAACATTTTCACGCAAAAACTGCTGAACAGATTTGGCTGAAATTTGGAATATACATAGTTTATGACTTTGAATAACACATAAACTACTTTTTATCTGGGGTTTATCCAGTACCACGCGAGCGACGCTGCAAGCGGATACTAGTTTTTTATATTTTCTACTGAAATATCCAAAATAATGCTAACTATTCTGTTTCGTTCAGAATTCGGTAGAACAATCTCGCTACAGCGTAGACTTGCTACGCGCTGCTACGAGATCTACGGTTCTGTAGCTTCTATGTATTTCCCATAACACTAGCTCTGCTTACTTTGGGGCTAGTTGATGCTGTGTGAAATGTCCTGCATTATTTATTTATTTATTTTTATTTATGAAGCTAGCCTTTATTTCAATGCCGTTATTGTATTTCACTTGGCGTGAATATTTTTACACAAACACTTTATATTCTAGTACTTAAATGGTGTAAATGTTTTCACTATGTTTGAGTGTTTTTACTCAGAACTAAGAAATTTTACTGTGAAAGATTCTATTATTATAAATATTTTGTATGAAAAAAACACATGTGACTAAGGGGGGGGGAGGGGGATAACAAAACTTTTATTAAAGAAACTCAACTACTTACTACAAATTTAGATAATTTTTATAGCCACTATTTTTTTTATTTTTAATTAATGTTAAAATAAAGAAATACCCAAACATATCTAAGGATTCCTAACAAATGAGTAATGCAAATACATAACGAGTACTCGTATAATGAAAAGTTTTGTAAAAATATGTTTTATAATTCAATTTCAATAATGTTTTTTGATCTGTGCCTGAAATGTCCAAAACGCTGTTCGCCATATTAAATCCGTCATGACGTCACCCCGTTCCTAACCAAGCTAATGTTTTGTATGTTACTTCGAAAATCTTCAAGGTTCTTACAGGCGTAAACTGAGCAGCATGGCGGCTAGCGTTTTCACTTGAAAATGAAACACGATAGGTATTTTTAGACACAACGGGTTTTAAAAAAATTGATATAAAAATTGTAGTGGTTTATTAACATTAGGATTCATTTCAAAAACTATTTGAAAAAAGAGGTGTTATCTATTACACATTAAATAAAATACGTGTTGTTTTTAACAGACTAAAGTAAAAAATGCTTAATATAAAGTCACAAGAGTTTAAAAAACAATCTAAGATAAGATCGCCCATTGTACTTCGCTCCTTGTTCTGTGTGTCTGTAATTTGTTTTAATGTTCATGTGGTGTACAATAAAGTGTTAATCTATCTATCTATCTAAGTAACCCCCTACTATCTGTAAAAACAGGCACGATTTTAAAACAGCATCTAACCATGACATTCGCAAATCATCGCGATTGATCATGACTCGCCATCCACTTTTACTTTCGTTACGACACCACCTTTGTCTAGAGCCTCCACGGTCCACGGGTCAACGAACCCGACATTAAGTTGCCGAAATAAGTTTTTACGCCAACTTTCCAATACAGTGAAAGCGAAGGCAATGTCACTTCCTTTCCAAGTGGTGGGGAGGTCTTAAATAATAGACGTTAAGATTCAAAACCTATTGTTCGGAGTTCACGACAATGGTTTTTGGTGATTTTGAAAAGTAGGCTAACTAAAGTTCAATAGATACGGTATCAAACAATCTACTGTACAATTTTATTGTAGTAGCTGACTCAACTTCCCGACCCAGACGTTCGTCTGATTAAAAAAACAATATTTATTTTTTCACGATTTTATAAATTTTCCGAACAATTTTTTTTATTTATAAATACAAGATTTAAAAAAGCTAGAATATCAATCATACTAGGTATATCAAATATTTATCTTTCTTTATTGCCTGTTGACTGAAAGACCAAGAGCCGTGTTGGCCGAGGGGTTAGCTCGACTTTTGATTCCGGGTTCGAATCCTGGCTGTGCACCAAAAGATTTTTCGTTTCTAAAAATTTTCACGCATTAATACGAGCTCTAAACGGTGAAGCAAAACATCGTAAGGAAACCCGTGGCTTAGTCAGCTCCACACGTATTGACCATGTCTTTCCTATGGATATGGCCGGCTAAGCTGAGAGGATGGTTGAGATGCTGGGCAAGCCTACTTCATCTCAACATTGTCCCAGGCACCATAGTGTCCCGTTAAGTGTAGGCAAAGGTTGTCTCCTGACACTGTAAATCATCTAGTAAAAGATGTAAAGGCCTCAGTTTTATATCGCCTGTTGATACGTCAGCTTGTTAATTTATAAAAACTAGAATCAGGAACTAAATGTATCTACGTAATAAGTTGTGCTAAAATATGAAGACAGAGTTTTGTTTTCGAAGCATATTGCGCATCAGGCGTGACCTTTACATTTTTATACTCCTGAAGCATAATGGTATTTTGTTGGTATTTCAATAAGTAAACGATGGGCTTACTATCTGGTACTGACTAACAAAGCAAAATGCGCGAAGAAATTATAATAATAAGGATTTTCGTAGATTGACTGACAACCATTAAATATTTGGCCTAGAAAACCGAGTGGAAATGTTATCGTTACAAATAAATAAATAATGCTAGACATTTCACAAAGTATCATCTAGTCCAAAAGTAAGCAGGTCTTGTGTTATGGGAGCTACATGACTGTTAAACTACATAGGTATATAACTTTTGTTTTGTAAATACATTTATATTATACATAGAAAAACACCCAGACCCGAGACAAATATTTGCATCTCATACAAATATTTGCCTCGTGGTGGGAATCGAACCCGCAACCTTCTGTGTTTCAGACGGCCCTCGCCCACTGCGCCGCCGATGTTATCACATTGCCAAAGAGGTTATGTGATTTACTAAGAATATATTTGAAATATATTGGAATATTTTACTTAAAACGCCTGTCAATTTTTTTTTATCAAAATCTGCAATATCATGGGGCAATATACAGGAAATACTTTAATCGGAAGTACCGAAGTTTAAAAATGGAACGTTTGGCTTTGTGCTCACGCGCAGGCTTGAATGTCAAGGTGCAGTTGAGGCCAGAGAGGCCCCACGATTCAAGACATAAGTTATTGTGAGCCGTGATCTTGAAAACGTATTGTAGTGAAGACTTACCCTATTATTCACAATGGACTTAGAGGCTTGCTAGAGCTCAGATGGCTGATAATTCTGTTGCTGTTGATTTCATAAGAGTGACAAGAAAAAACATTATCTAACTAAAGACAAATTATTTTGAACTAGCGAGCACCCGCGGCTTCGCCCGCATCGACCACTATTTTTTTATCCCACGAGAACCGTATGTTTTTCCGGGATAAAAAAGTAGACTATGTGCTATTCCAGACTATAATTATTCCAAATTTCATCCATAACGTTCTGGCGTGATCGATCCAAACATCTAAGCTTTCACATTTATAATACTCGTACGTATTAGTAAGATAATGGGGTTGATTTGAGAGAGAGAAGAGAGAGAGATATACCTTAGAAGTTCTTGATAGATCGATGTTGTTGATGAGCGATATTTTCCAGAACGGTGGTCCGAGTAATTTCAGGCGGTCTAAAACTACGTCACCGGAGTCAGCCACTAACTTAGTTACTTAGTAATTCGAAATGCAATGAGGTGCTCAGTAAGCAAAATGGTGGAAATACAAGCTTTAATGCTAAATGCGAGCTGAAATTTGAGCTAAAAGTAAGAGTTCCAAATTTAAAGTTATTTGATACTCAAAACCAAGGCTTAGTACAAAATATATATGATAACAAGTAGCTAAATTTAAAATAAAAAAAAACTGACTTCGATCATAAAGCTATTTTCAATTTAGACTATTTTAGCAATTTTCTGCACTCTCCAAGTGCATTTCTGTTCATAACTCTGGAGACCCTCACCGTGTTGTAGCACCAATTCGAAAGCACCTAATACCCTTTCAAACCAAAAAATAATTCTCCAAATCGGTCCAATCCGTCGTCTTCGAGTATTCGATGAACATACATAAAAAAAAAGCACAAAAAAAAAAAGATTCCAACGAATTGAACCTCCACCTTTTTTTGAAGTCGGTTAAAAATAGGTTTTGATCTTGTATTGAGAGTTGAATACCTAAGTGTAGATCGGTCGTTGTCGCGGCCTCGCAGTCGGCACTGACATTGCGACCGGAACACAACACTTCCTTATTTACACCGGTTATACTAACAGAACCGATCATCTTCAAACATGAGGAAGCAAATTGTCCTTGTAGCCCAGTCAAATTAGGAATTAACCTCGGAATGAGAGATAATAAGCTGAATTTTCGTATATACCTTCATTTAGGCGCCCTAAAAGTTGTCTCAAAAGTCTCATAAAATCTCGTGTCTGCGTCTTAAGTTATTCAAGGTCAAAGGTAAAAAAATTAGTTTTTCGCGAATATCTCGGTTGCTATTGGTCCAGTGATGTTAACATCTATTATGAAGTTGTAGAGCTTAAAATTTGCGACCAATTCATTGAAAAAAAAATTCCATGCGCTCAACCGTTTTTGCGATACAGGGCCGTGAGCGCAAAGCGTTCAGTATGTGTATTTCAAAAACTATACTTCCTAGAACAAAAATAAAAACTATTTCGGAATGTACAAATTAAGTCCTTTCATATGACACCCCACTCAATATATCTGTGTAACTTTTATCTTTTTAACCCCCTTTAGATCCCAATATCTTTACAACCCCTCTATCGATTACGCTCATATGTCATATATCAAAGTTCCATAGCACAACCTAGTTATCTACCAAGTTTCATGCAGATTGAATTAACGGTTCGAAAGTTATGCGATAACATAAAAATTACACATACAAACATATAAAGCAAAGTCGTAAGATCTTAGCTCGCTTTGCTCGCTTGGTCGATAATTAACTGATAAATAAAACAAATTATTCAAAATTCAAGGTATTTACAGATATTCACGTTTGTCTTTGCGTTACAGTACCTACGCGTATGGCTGAGCGCTGCGCACTCACCCTCCTCTATCGCGAAAACAGTTGAGCGCATGAAAGAATGTTTTAAACAAAATTTGTCGCAAATTGTATGCTCTACAACTTTATAATAGATGTTAACATCATTGGACTAATAGCAACCGAGATATTCGCGAAAAACTATTTTTTTTACCTTTGACCTTGAATAACTTAAGACGCAGACACGAGATTTTATGAGACTTTTGAGACAACTTTTAGGACGCCTAAATGAAGCTACATACAAAAATTCAGCTTATTATCTGTCATTCCGAGGTTGAGCCCATTTTTATGCTAAGCTGACTGGACTATTGATTGATCAGAAAATTAGAAAAAATATATTTTAACTCCAAATTCAAATCTTGAAATTCTATCAGAGATTTTTTGAGTCAGGGTTTAGTGTCAACTACGCAGCAAAATTTATTTACAAAAGCTAAACTACTACATAAATACTTAACAAAATACATTAGACCCAGGTGAGCCAGCCATTATATGGTTATAAATGATCTATAGACGTGGTTACTTCGTCCGAGCTATAGACAGATCAACTGATCCAAGCCACTACACTGCTAGACGGAAGCGTGCCTAAGACACTGGCAACACTATAGCACTAAATGCCAAATTGTTTTTAACATCCATTTATTTTTCTAGTCAATATTATCTGTGGAACAAAATACCATCTAGTTCCAATTTCAAAAACAAATTATTTTTGTATTCACTTTGTGATACCGATCACAACATTCCATAGCAGCTTGAATGATGCAATGTATTGTAACCTTGTTTCAAACATTTACATTCGCTTGAACTCAGATGTTTTGACTCGCGGAAGGGTTGAGTGCTATTCTGATCATGCGCACAGGCACCTTCGATACGTTATATCACTTTCAGTACCAGGAAAATTAGTTTATTTTCATGAAGTATAAATAAAAGATTTTTTGCTCTTCGAAAAGATAACAATACTTTATTTAAAGATATCTAAATTCAGAAACAGACAACTGACTTTGATTTAGTAGAAAATTTAATATTATGTCAGCTACTTTTTAGACCTAAACTGTAGCTACATTTATTACTGACCTGCATTGTCTCACAGTAGGGCTAAACTATTTTGATATAAAAATAAGTAGACATTCTTACTCTATCAGCATGTTCCATAATTATAATAGTCTTGATGATTGATAGCAAGAGCCCGGAAAAGTTTATTATAAAATGTAATCGATAACCTGTTGACCATGGCGGAGGTCATCGCTACTTCCGACTTGCATTTGGACAGAAATTCCATATGCATGTCAATTATTTTTAAACCTTTTTGCTATGCTAAAGAGTGCATTATCGTTCGTTCACTTCTGCCCAGCATCGTAGAAACGTCGGAAGTAAAGTGCTAGGAGATACGGTGTTTTACCTTCAACTTCTAAGGACGGGCTTTATGCACGTGGTATTTTCGTTCTTACATGTCTACAGACACTAAAATCTACTGAGAATATTTTTTTTCTCTCCGGTGTGGGATTTTTTGTCCATTGGTCTTTTCAATCAAAAATTACGAAAAACCGAAGAGTAATTCTTATGCTTTTTTCCTTGAAGTGTCGAATTGATATAACTCATGTAGAATAGGCATTTCCCATGCAGCATAGTACCTAACTAAATTCTTTGCCCAAAAAATGCAGAGAAACCATGTTCTGGCATTTATTTTTCCGGGATCTTTAATCGGTTTGACACTATCTTATTTTGTGTTGCTTACCCACAAAGACTCAGCGACCAAATATCCGTTTAGTAAGAAACTTGACAAAATTATGGGTGTTTATTATTTGTATTTGTATGTTTACCTTTGTATTAAAATTAAATAAATGACGTCAATCCGACATGTTAGTGTTTGTGCGAGCTCTTGAACTAATTTACCTTTCGGTGCAGCTGCTTTTGTTAGTTTTGTTTTGGAAATGGGTAAAGTGACGGCGAAAATAACTTTCATTCCATCTGCTAAAATTAAATTTGTTGGTGCATATTCGAAATGCAAACTCCTTTAATAAACTCCTTTGAAGAAATTATCTTACGGGTAACTATACATATTAACTCCGAATAATATATCGTATTTGTGACTATGTTTTATTAATCTTATAATTATTTTTTTTAATTTGCTACAATTCATCGTCTTCCTAATCCCACGACCTGCAAGTACCTACGACGGTACCACAACAATGTTTGCATGATTTGCAAATATTTCGCCACAAGAAAATGAACTCACATACTTTTTGCGTCTCAGCTAAGAAGTCGCCCACCATGCATCCCCGAGGTCATCATTTTTGATCTTAAAAGTCGAATAAATGTCTAGGGTTGTCAGCCAGAGTAAAGGATGAAAAAAGAATACGTTTAACTTTTTCCATCCATCCATGCTAGATCCCGTTTGCAGGTATAGACCTTTTCTTTACTAAGCTACTCTGCCCGGTCCTGTGCCTTCTGTAAAACAATTTCAACCTTGAGTTCTGTGGCAAGATCTTATTTATCAACGCATCTTATTTTTGTTAAATACATTCATTAAATGCAATCAACAAAGCCGAAACCGAAGCCGGAGTGACCCTGGCAGAGGCCGTTTCGAAGCACGTACTCGCTTCCGTGATGTTGCGTCAGGACGGGATCCAAAGACATGGCCAGAGCCCTTAAATGTAGTTGTTTTTTGTATCGGTATAAGTATAGGTGGATATTACACAGCACCATTTAGCCCCATACTAAGCAATCTTGAAAACAAGGACTACTTACTACCTTTAGTATTTTATAATACCCAGTTACAAAGAAAACACACGTGCATCACACAATTGTTTGTTCTGGGTAGGAATCGCAGCCATGGCCTACAACGCAGAAGGCAGAGCTACTACCTACTGAGCAGCCGTGTACACTAAACCATGGACGTATATAAGGGGGGGGTTTAGGGGGTCCGGACCCCCCCCCTTAGCCCATTAAGTTTGGAGGAAACCTAGTCATTTTTTGTATTTTGGAACCCTTGGACCCCCCCCCTTAACAAAGATATTTGGTATATTGGAACCTTTGGACCCCCCCCCTTAACAAAGCTATAGCTACGCCCCTGCACTAAACTAAACTTCAATAATGTAAAATCTGTACTCAAAGCTCTGCAGGTATTCACTAGTCATTTTATAGTATTCGAAATTCAGAACTATATCTTTTTAGATAATTCAAATAACTGAGATTTTATTATCTTTTGATAGCAATTAATCTTTCTCGGCACCAATCTAAGCTTCACTTACTGTAAAGCACGATGATTTCATTTTAAATAGTTTTACATGAAAGTTAAACATGGATTTCTGCGTGACTGATTTTAAACTGAAAAGGTAAACATTTTATATGCGATACTGAAATGACGCACGCAAATCGTCCCCGATAAAAACTTCCGTGTAAATTAAAAGTAAACCAAGATAGTGGGCTGTTAACCCTCATCTAGGTCGTCATAATTACGGCTATTTAAAACATCTAGGAAGAACTTAAAGCTGCTCAAGATTATACTAATGACAATTTGTATTCGGACCAATATTAATTTTCGGCTTCTTTCGGAGAGTGTCACATTTCTGCGGTACGTTTTCCGGAAGTCTAATAAAAGTTTATTGACATTTTCTGAAGTTAATAGGTACTATCGAAAAAAACTTTTGAAAGTAGATCAAAAATATAGAGCGGGTCTAAAAAGGCCACTTTAACTGAACTACATATATAGAAGATAAATTGTATTATATTTATATGCCGTCTCTCTTTAGTTTTCTTTCTTATAATGGCGCATTCTTTTAGGGTATTACCTCTTTAATCAAATTTTTTAAAAGTTAAAAAAAAAAATTAAAAAAGTTCGTATCATTTTCAAATTAAATTGCCGCCAGATAAGAATTAGCTGGAGACTTTCTGGTCCAGTACTGCAAGAACGATTTATATCAAAGAAGGTTGTTTACAAAATGGTCGTATATGGTAGCATTCTGAGAAAAATATTTATCTATGTAGTCAATATCTTTGGTATTTATAAAATTCGGCCATTTCCAGTGCAAAAAGAGGCTGAATATTTAGCCGAACCAAAATTAATTTACTATTTAAAATTGTTAATGGTCGCGGAAGTCTGCCAAAGCTCACGGTCTCGCCTTCCAAGACGCTCCACCAATTCGCGAATTTTATTGGCGATACACGTCACTATCAAGGTCTTTGACTCGTTTATTTTAGCTAGAGTTCATTTGTCTTTGTTGACAAACTCGACGAAATAGATTCGGAGCGTTCTAATTTATACGCTTTTTTTCACTCAATCTAATTTTAATGTGTAAATATTTTAAAATTATTTACAATCAAAAGCGTTTGTTGGAATAACAGACACACATTAGTTGCATTACTCATTACTTCTAAGAAAAAATAATTTAATAAAGAATACTTATACATTAAAACTTTATTTTCTTAAATCTTTCTTTATTTTTTTTTACTCCAACTGCTCTTAATACAACCAGGCCGTTGTCTCAAGACTATTTACACCATCATCATCATCTGCAGTCCGACTTCTGAGTATAGGCCTCCATTTGCTTGTACCAATCACCACGGTTCGCCGCTCGCCTCATCCAAGTTCGGGCCGCAACAATGTTGTTAACGAATTCTATTATACCTAGCAGATAACAAAATTGCATTTTGTTTACACGACATTTTTAAAAATTTTTGCATTATGAAAAACGTCACTGATAAATTTTTACTACATTTTTCGTAACAATGACGTACAAAGGAAATGACTAACCCCTTATCAAAATCAACACGCCATAAATTTCTTTATGCACGTCAATTGGAACCGTGAATGCCTACAGCTTTATGTAATAGTATAGGCCTCCATTTGCTTGTACCAATCACCACGGTTCGCCGCTCGCCTCATCCAAGTTCGGGCCGCAACAATGTTGTTAACGAATTCTATTATACCTAGCAGATAACAAAATTGCATTTTGTTTACACGACATTTTTCAAAATTTTTGCATTATGAAAAACGTCACTGATAAATTTTTACTACATTTTTCGTAACAATGACGTACAAAGGAAATGACTAACCCCTTATCAAAATCAACACGCCATAAATTTCTTTATGCACGTCAATTGGAACCGTGAATGCCTACAGCTTTATGTAATAGGATAAGAGAAGTAACTAACAATAGGTAACACACCTATTGTTACCTACTTCTCTTATTTATTTATTTGTATTTGGAAAACCAACAGCTAAACAAGATAGCAGCTAGAATAGATAACAGAGAGCCAATAATAGGTTTTCAGTGATGGAATGGAAACATGATGGTCAATAAATGTGAACACTCAATAACAATACATATAATCTCTTACGCACTATTGTGCGTATTATCTCTATAACTCTACAATCTCTCAAAATCTTACCATTATACATTCCTTGTGGCTATTGCACATTGGCTTATAGTTGTAAGTAGGTACGTTGCAATCTATCGCTTGCACCATTACTTAGGATGACTCGTTAAGGTTTTAAACCATTGATAGTCTCTGTCATAGCATGAATTATCAAATGGCTTATTTCACACGATATTCTTAAAATTTAAACGAAAATTTACCTTATTGAATGTAAGCTCTGCTATGGATAAAAAAAAACTTAGACTTGACGTCACAATTACTTAAAAGACACGAATAAACATGTTTTAGTACAAGTGATTCTGTTCAATCCCTTTAAAAATAAACTAACTACAATGTAGAAGAGAAACTCCGAATAATAAAGCAAAAGGCTGCTATTGAAATAGTTGTATAAGTAGCGGTGTCAAAAAACTATCAACAATGTTGAACTGAGTTCACGAACCCCACTACCAATTACTGTTTCGTATTCAATGAGAACTAGTAGTACCTACTTGAATATTAATAGCACAATGACCATTGATCAACCACGTGCTTTTGCCTGGATGAGAATCATTGAACAAGACCACCCAACAGTGGAATTATAATAAGTGACAAAAAAACATTTGATAATAAAAAAGTCAAAAAGACCAAAATACTTTTCCATTGATAAATATTGGTGCAATCGTATTTTATTTATACACGTTACTATTGCGTACTTACTTTGAATGTACATACGTATGCAAGTAACAAACCAAATTCCATTTGCGCTATCAGGATCGTAAAACATAGCTGCGTAGACGAATGGGCTGACTGAAACTTCCTAATAAAACGTCGGAGCTACGACCATTCGCTGTAGTACTACGTTCGTTATCATGAATTTAGGTGACATTGAAAATGAAATCATAGATATTTTAGTCTCGCTTCAAAAATGATAGCCTTCACTCACTGAGATGAGAAGTAACCTTGAAAAAAAATAAGACGTTCTAAATTTTTTTTTTTTTTTAATGTATCAAAGTTACCCACGCATCACGGGCCCTTTCTATGGGAAAAGGCCGCCCAATTCACCAGATACGCGTGAGTTATTTTTGAACTTTCACGCTGACCTCATAATTAGGTCAGTGAACATTCGTTAAGGAAACCGTGCGATTACCAAAGACTATTTGGTCTTTAGGTATAATGTACTTAGAATAGGTACCAATAGATGAGACTTTATTTTTAATACGTAGGATCAATAGAGCTGCAAACATTTTTCTGTGAACCACTTTATAATTTCACGCATTTTAACGAGTAAATTTTATTCGATAACTTTTTTTTTTTACAAATTCTGATACTCAAAAAGTGGATAGATGTGAAGTTACTTGTGTAATAATTTAAACTGCTGTTTGGTATGTAAATCAATACTTATAAGTGCATTTCTTTGTCCACAGGAATAATGACACTCAGCCGCGGCCCGTGTGACCTGGACAATATGAGTCTATTCCAAGACCTCAAACTCAAGAGGCGGAAAGTTGACTCCCGATGTAGTAGTGATGGTGAGTTCTCGTTCTATACCCAATTATTATTTACATATATTTAGAAGCTTTTAAAAATGTTTGGATGCTTGAAGCTATATTTTTTCAAAGGCTGAACCAATTGGATGAAACTTGATGAAATGATGACAGGTCATCCATAAGCTGGTATTGAATTTATATTGCTTATTCTGGGAAAGTTTAAGCGATGCCACGTGTAGAAGCTAATACATTATAACAAGACAATGCTACAAAGAATATAAAAGTTAAAAACTTATTTCGAATTTCTTAAAGATGCCAATTTTATTTCTAGTCAGAAAACATTTTGGGAGAATTCCTTGTAACATATCTCTGATTTTTACCTTCCTAATCTTCTTTGCATTGGATCTGACTCAGACTAAAGATTGTTGACTTTGGTGACGACACTGTCTGGACCAAAATTTTCAGACAACTGAAATTTTTCCTCGTCTTAATTAAGAATTGATCCCGATATAAGCGTAACAACAACTTTTTTCCTCCTTTAAAATGCAGATTCACTTAAATTATTTGCATTAAATATTGTAGCTCAAGTTACTAGTAAATTATGAATAATTAGATACTAAAGAAATACAAAATCAAATTTAAAATAAATATTTAAATGGATCTGCTCTTATAGCACCAAGAGACATTATTTCTCTTTTTGCATATTTCGATCGAATAAGTCAACAATCTTTTGCCACTGTATTGTAATATTTTGTGTATGAACTCGATCAATACCCAACAAAAGAAAAAGAACACCAATCAGTCGTAAAGCACGTTTATATAAGTACATTCTCAACTTTAGCGGTGTAAGGTCAAAACGTCATTGTTATTCGAATAGGGACGTCTTATTGCAACTCTACTCACGACCGCTGTCACTTTCAAGCGAGACTTGTACTCGTAATTTCATTTTCATTCAAACGTGTTTCACTTCTATTGTACAGTATGGCATGTAAAATGGAAACCAATATAAGATTTATGATTGTGAAAATGAACTTATAAAATATACGAACGGTTATAAGAGACATTTCATTTGAACTCTAGAATTGTATAAAATAACGGATTTTTATGAAAAACTAAATTTAGGCAACAGAGTTACATAGCGAGCCCAACTATAGTCAGAAACCACCCAGGCGCGGTGGAAATATAAAAAATACCGCTCCGAATAAAAATAACAAAACTCGCACATCGAATTTCATTTATAAAAATAACTCATGGGTGAATTCGTTCAAAACAATGCGGAATCACTTTGAATAGCTTGATTGTGACATTTAAAATTAAAACAGTTTCTCGTGATGAATATTGAAGGACATTAGGTACCTACGTAGCGCCATCTAGGTCTAAACTAAATAAAACTTGTACTTCTTGACGAGAATCAATCAAACTAAGGGAGTGGCCATACTGTGTTTTCTGCAGCGCGTTTTTGAGCTGCGCGTTCGCATCGCGTTTGTATCGATACAAACGCGCGTTCGAAGCGCGTTCGTTTCCATACAAAAGCGAACCGGGAAGAGGGCAGCGCGTTCGCATCGTGTTCGCAACGTGTTTGTATCGATACAAACGCGCTGCAAAAAACGCAGTGTGTCCACTCCCTAACAATCGCTGTATGCAGCGATAAAGTAGAGCAATTAAATAAAAAACCAACCAGACTTGTCTCAAAATCAAATAAAATCAACATAATACGTGTCAATATTTTACATAACACTGCATGCAAAATTGTTTGATAATCGTCATACGAAAGTTAAATCATTTAGCATAACACCGTGAGAGAACCAAGCCGGTTCTAAAAAAGAACTTTCACTTGGTAGAACTGCCACAAAATATGTACCAAAACAAAATCCGGTTTCAAGCAAGAATGGTAATATTTATTGTGAATATTCATAATTTTGACGTTTCATATTTTATTGTATCACTTTCATAAACACTTCCGTGTTATTAATTAAATAAAAAAGTAAAGCATGTTTTAGTGTTTACTGATTACTCAATTGTGGGATTGGTGGCTATGAAAATATACTTTTACTAGCTGCTACCCGCGGCTTCGCTCGCGTGGTACCCGGATAAAAAGTAGCTTATATTAATCTCCAGCCCTCCAACTATCTCCACACAAAAAATTGCGTCAATCCGTCGCTCTGTTTTCACGTGAAAGCAGGACAAACAAAACAAATAAACATACTTTCACATTTATAATATGGGTACGGATTAATACAAATATAAGATAGTAATAATAACATTATGCTGGTATTTCAGAACAATTAAATTTATTTAGTACACGTGCATTTACTTCACAAGTTTGTCAAGTTGTGAAGTTTATGTTTGAGCAGGCTAATTAAAAAAACTTCACAAAGCACGGAACTTCCAAGTTTTTCGCTGCATATACAAGTCTTCAAAGAAATCGTATTTTTTTCCCCGAACGAGAAGAAAACTCAAAAACTCAACTTTGCTTTTTAAAAATAGCGTAAAAATAGAAAAATTACCTGTCAATTTGAAGTTACACAACGTGCTATCATTGTTACAGAAAGTTCACGTAAAGAAGGTGAGAGTAATAAGTGTGTGGTAATTATTGCTATTGTGCCCTCATGAATAAGCCATGAGATACATTCACTGTCTATAACGTAACTTTAGAGGTGCGAGTCACGCAATTTTTGAAGGTTTTAACCCGACTACGGCGAAGCCCAAAAGGAGGGTTATATGTTTGACCTATATGTATGTATGTTCATCCCTATCCATGTCCGCTCGTAAACTCAACGGCTCAACCGATTTGATAAATGAATCTTGATTTCGCATATGTCTCTGAATACATAAAATTCTGAAAAAAAAAATCAAAATGACGGATTTTCAGCGCTTATTTTTCAGGGCCCTTGAGGGGTATAAAAAAGGGCTAGGCTTTAAAAGCGAGTGCAAAAATAACAATTTTATATGTTGGGAAAGAGCTTTACACCGCAGTCGGGTTTTTATTTTTTTTATAAACTGCATCTTGTATTATTATTATACTTATTACGATTTTTTTATTCATAAAGCCTTAGAAACAGCACCTTTTGAGCATCAACGGGTTTTATTATTTCTTCTCTTAAGTGCAGTGTCAATAAAACGGTGAAGGAATACATTGTTAGGAAACCATTTAGTTTCCGAAATTAAATCAAAATCAATCACTTTTTAATTTACATTAAAAACATTTACCTACTCAAGTCCAAAAAAATTTAAAAATTCGCATGAATTCTGAAGTTAAGAATCACCATGACACGGAATGGCATATTACGTTAAAATTGGGGTGTGAATCTAGATAACTGTTTATTACTACATTCACGATCGGGAGGTGTGACGCGTGACGAAGACCAGTCATATCGCCGTCACAATGACGCGCCCTCACACGCGCTTTATAAATACGTAGTAGTACGTAGTACGATTATGAACTCTCTTGTATTCACTTATAATTCAGTTTCACGTGGATAAAAAGATAGTTTAAATCATAATTTCCAAAAAGTAGTTGACTCAGTTTGAGCTATAGAACAATGTGTTGAAGTTTCATAATCCAACGGCTTGTCAATTAGCCAAAGATGAGTATTGATATAAGATTTTTATAATTTTAACCTTTAGGTCCAGTTTTACCATACAATGTTAAAAAATAACGCCTTGTTAAATCCAATAACGGACTGTTAAAGTTGTTGTGTGTCTCACCACGTGCTAATGGGTGTTTAATTATCTTAACAAGACGTTAATTTTAATCACTGCTCTAGAGGTCCGTTAAAACAATAACAGACTGTTAGAAATGACATTACATGGACTTTACTGTCAAAAAACATAGGTGCCTTCATTAAGATGGACGAGGATGGACGCATTTAGTTTTATTTTCGAAAGCGATAATTTAGAAACTTTAGATAGCTTGGACAGAATAGTACGACGACAGAAAAATTTTCAAACAACGACGTGACTATTTCGAAGAATACGATGATGTCGATTTTTACACGAGTTTTCGTTTGTCAAAAGAATGTGTCTTGGATGTTTTGGAATTAATTGAACACCCGAAAAGCAACCCGGTTTCATTATCATCCCGCAGAGCGACTGTTACATAATATTTGATTGCGTAGCAAGCAAGTGACGTATTATACGACTAAGTAAAAAAGTTATCTATTTGTATGAAGAATGCAACGTCAAATACAACGTTTCAATTAAGTCGTATTACAACGAGAGTGGATTTAATAATGGTTTGTTAAATATTCTCCATAAGACGTAAATCATTTTAACAGAATTGTTAATTTTAAACAACCATTAGCTAATGCCTCATTAAGAGTTAACAAACAATGTTTGGTGAAATCAGGCCTTAACCTCACAGTACATTCTTCAGTGTCTCAATTTGTAAGAACATTAAAAAAAATTACCCAGACGGGATTTAAACCCTCTTACTAGCCGTGACTATCGTAAATGCCTTTTCATACGTCCCGATTTGCCGGGTAGCCGGTGGCAGCGAGTGTACGGGCATATACGGTAGCTTTTATACGCACGTAATCTGCATACAAACACCGTAAAACGGGTAGCCGGTAACGGCCACCCGGAAACCGGAACGTGTGAAAAGCCAATTGGACTGAGGTCGCGAGTTCAATTCTTGTTTGGTTGTAATATTGGAGTTGTTTATAAAATCTTTTTATTATTGTTTTCAAAATTTATATGTAAACGAGTATATCTCTGGCACTTCATGAATTTAATAAAGAGATTATACGTTTGATCAAGAATTAAGTTCACTCGCTCAATGACGGATTAATTTGCACAAAGAGCGTTGATGAGAAGTTATTTGTTTATTTTTGACTTTGAAAGGACGTTCCCCTGTTTGATATAATTAACTTTAATTATTTAATTCGGAATGCAACGGAGTATTTGCATTTGTTCAGTCAGCGTATGAAACAAAAGTAGGTACAAGTTCTTTGTTTGAAAATCACACGTGTTTACAAAAAAACGAAGTTAGTTGAGCTAATCTTTACGCTACTGATATATAAACATTTGCAAGTACTTAGTTATCTAAAGGGTACACAACAAAACAACAACTTTATGATACCGAGGATCATCTAAAAGACATTAAGGAGCAAAACAGAAAAAACTTTCATCGTGTAACACATCTGACCCAGGGATGACTTTGCAACTCCCGTGAGGATGACGCGAGGCACGTGGCCCCCACTTGCCACCCTAAGGAGCCAGGGGGAGGGCCTCTGACCCACTTTCCCTGTGTCGCTGACCGCGCGCGACCTTCGACTGCAACGATCGAAGCGATCATCTGCCCGAATTATAAATTGCACGTTGCGCAATAAGCTTTATTGTTGTCCGTAAGGCTTCAGAGTCAAGTTACTTCTGAGATTGATTCAAGCTCTGATCTAATTTGAGGTAAAAGGCTATATGATTCTCTTGAGCGTAATTTTAGCGTCCAACCGCCTATTGCCAACAACAACGAGCAATCAAACGGTTATCTAGTACCTAGTTGCATCACGCGGCTAGAAAGATCGGTCCCCACCAATGATGTGGCAAAGGACGCGGAGTGAAATAGAGATCGTCCTCGAAGCGAGAGCGGTGCACGCGTTGCACTAGTCATTGTGCGGTTGCATTTCGCACGCACGGCCGCCTGAGTGACCTAATAGTGGCTGGAGGGAGGGACCGGGAAGCGGGGAGCGGCGCGAGTGCGGTAGGTCGGGCTCACTGCGCGCGCCCGCCGCCCGCCAAGCGCCGGCACTGGAAAACTTTCTTCGCGACTTTTCCTCGTAAACAAAACTGCGCACGAATTGCGCCCGCGCGGTCCTAATGCCGACTCGACGCCGCCTCGCGCGTATAATCACCCCGGACTATGTGATTGATTAAGCGTAATCTGGAGTCGTTGTACTGTTGTGTTAGCGATGTACAGGTCACGTGGGTAAACTACGCCTATGGATTTAGTAATAAAAAGTCGGTAAAGTTTCTGATTAATTGATTTTAAGCTAGTGTTTATTGTTCTTGACTTTTGATACCGAATCCGGAAAGGTATATTTTGATTTTTATTTACAAAATTCATTGGATTCAGATGACAATATCCTATCTACTAAATTTTACACTGAGTTATGAAATCTTCATGTTTACACCATTTCATCAAGATTTAATCTCTAGGATTCTAATGCAAAGTATGTTAATTCCACTTGTTCTTCCTATTTTATAATGCATACAATCAGTGTTGTGTAGGAATAAAGTTGTACAAGCCACCCAGGTAAGTATAGTTTGTGAAAAAATATCTGTAATTCTAACAGTGACGTAGAGCCCTTTGTGTACGGCGGTTGGCTTCCGGGGCCGCATCTGCGCGCGCGCCGCTTTCACTTTCTCCTCGCATCTCGCCCACAGACACTCGCAGACACGCTTCCTCTATTTTCCGAATCTATTCCGGATTGTTACGTAAAGCTTCAATGTTTCATACAAAGCTAATCGTGAAATGAAAATGCATTATGGTAATTAGCACTCTAGATCGGGAGGTACTCGCAATGAAGTTCGACAGAAACTTTAGCTATTAGTATAATAGATTAGTTTCGTATGTGTGTGGGGCCACGGCAGCGCTCACATCGTGACGCAACCGGCTAATCTAGTCGGCGTCGGGAAGTGCAGTGTCGCGTCCCCGCGCCGCGCCCCGCGGTTCTAGCTTCGCGTCGCGCGGTCGTTGACATTTCACCTAGTTTCTATTCGCCGCACATCTGAAAAGCCCTTGGTGTTCTTTTTCTTCGGTACGAATTGAAGAGGACGGTCGTCTGATAGGTTGTTGTGTTCGCAGGCGAGTCGGCCGCCGATACCAGCACGTCGTCGCCGGACCCGGGCCCGCCGTCGCCGCGCATGGCCGAGGCGGGCTGCAGCACGCCGCCGCACCCGCCGCCCGTGTTCGATGGCGGCGGCTCGCCCTCACCCTCACCCTCGGCCTGCCACCCCACCGTCATCCGCTCCGCGCAGCCCTACCCCGTCATCAAGTTCGAGGGGGTACCGCCGCCAATCAAAGCTGAAAACTCCACCGCCAACATGCACGACTCCGCGCACCACTCCTCCGTGAAGCTGGAGGGGAACATGCAGGAGTCGATGCAGCCCTACAGACCCCGCAACATTGCTCCACCACAATCCAGCTCACACTCGCACACATCGCTGTCGCCGGGGCCCTGGCCGCCCCAGGCCTGCATTAACGGGGTGAAGCCGGAGCTCATCGGGGGACACTTTCCACCGCAGCCGATTGAACTCAAACCTGGTGTGCGAGGGCAGAATCAATGGCGGGGTGCACCAGCTGTTATCATGGGAGAATCGGGAGGAGTCCGGACAATGTTTTGGACTTTACCAGCACCTAATTCTAGCAACGAACCATCGCCCAGCGCATCACATACGCCGACACCGCCTACTCCTGACCCCGCTACTTGTACTGAAGAATCCGCAGCGAGGCTATTACTGAACCTAGGTGGAGAGCTGAGAAGGCCAAGAGGGCCGCCGCTGAACATGGAGTTGTTATGGGCTGGCGATGTCTCTCAACTACCGGCGCACCAGCAGCTGACTGCGCTGAATCTAAGCGTACCCGGAAGTATCGCAGGAGGGTCGCCAGTTCCTGGAGCTAGTAGTTTAGGGCTCGCTCGGCCGGAGTTGCGCGCTTACGCCCCGGAGGCCGAACGTGACGAGGACGAGCAGCCCATGATCTGCATGATCTGCGAGGACAAGGCGACGGGACTCCACTACGGAATCATCACATGTGAAGGGTGTAAAGGTTTCTTTAAACGGACTGTACAGAATAGACGCGTGTATACGTGCGTTGCTGATGGTGGCTGTGAAATTACAAAAGCGCAAAGAAATAGGTGTCAATACTGTAGATTCAAGAAATGTATTGAACAAGGGATGGTTTTACAAGGTATGCTTTTGATATCAATCAACTATAAGGGTTATTTCTTTATTTTGATAATTTGCTCAACTGTTTTTTTTTTTGACAGCTGTTCGAGAAGACCGGATGCCCGGGGGAAGAAATAGCGGAGCTGTCTACAATCTATACAAAGTTAAATATAAGAAACACAAGAAAGCCAACAAAGCAGCGACGACGGCGAATCGGGCGTCTCCGCCAGAGAAACCCAAAGAGCCTCTGCCTCCCCTCCCACCCCACCTGGTGAACGGCACCATACTAAAGACTGCATTAACTAATCCCAGTGAGGTAAGAAACTTTTGAACAGATTTAAAGCCTTGGCCAAACTGACGCGAATAAGCAACCACAGTGCACTTTCAATGTAAAATAAAAATCTGTTAGTTTGAACGCAGCTTAATACTTTGATATCTTAGATAAGTTGGTAATTATTTTAATGCACGTTGAATTGTTACAGGTCGTCCATTTAAGAGCGCGGCTAGAGAGCGCGGTGTCATCATCGCGAGACCGCGCGGTGCCGCTGGAACGCGCCATGCACATGATCCGAGCCCTCATGGACTGCGACGCGATGGAAGACATCGCCACAGTGCGACACCTCCCAGATCTCCTCCACGACACTTCAGAAATAGGAGACAAACTCTGCAAAATCGGCGACTCAATCGTACACAAAATGGTCGCGTGGACGAAAAAGCTACCTTTCATCATGGAGATCCCAATGGAGATCCACTCAAAGCTTCTAATGGAAAAATGGCATGAGATCTCAGTATTGACGACGGCGGCGTACCAGGCGATCCACGGAAAGCACTCTCAGGCGCCGCCCTCTTCGGACCACGAACAAGACTTTATGCAAGAGGTGAGTTGCTTTTAATCGTGGAATTAGAAAGTGAGTTCGTAACATATGTTTTTACGAGTGGTTTCTGGCTAACGAGCCCTAGATGTAGTGAGTGTTAGAGCACGCTCCAGGTCACATTCGCTCCAGAGACTTCCGCCACATGCTTTAGTGCAGTTACGTTACGTGATCTGCATCGGCGCTTGCGCAACCGCGGTAGAAAGTCGCCGGAGACCGGCTGCATTCGGACGTTTGCACATTCACCGCATAACGCACTATAACAACCGTAAAATAATGCAACATTGCACGTTCTATTGTCTATTGATAGTCAGATGATCTTGCGCATCTGACATTGTAAAATCGAAAGTATCAAGTTTGCAACATAACCAACCCATCTATTGCAACTGCGTTAATAACTCATATGAAACGTTCTTAAAGTAGCATTGTTATATAAACTGTATGCAGTGGTGTGTGGCATATATTTTCTTTGCTAGTCAGGGCATTTCCTCCTCTTAAATCGATGCGACGACGGCACACTCGCCGAGACACCCCGAGACAGGCCGAGATGCTGCTCTCGTCTTGTCTCGCTCTCTCTCGCGTCGCCTGGTCGAGAGCTACGTCTCGATCGCTTGTAATATTTTTGCGCCCGAGTCAAAGGATCTCGTTAGGTCTCGCGAGGAAAACGAAAGCGAAAATATACACCCCGTGTTTGATGTTAAGTTTTAAATATTTACCAGTTTCTATTGCATAGTAAGTATTCATCGTCTTCTTCGCATGTGTAAAAAATTATAATAGCTCATAGCACAAATACACACAGCAGCAGCAATTTCTACGTCCATTGCCGCGGTAATCTTTAGTACAACTGACAAAACGAGTGTCTACACAGCTATGCTCTCGTCGCGAGCCTCTTCGACCGAGGCTCTCGGTGAGTGTGTACAGCCGCCATAAAGTTTACTCTACATTATCTATATGAAAAATCAAAATGAGGTTTTAACTGATATTGAACTTCTACTAGGTGAATGCAAATCTACGGACGCTACAGAACTGCCTGACATCACTGATGGGACGACCAATCACGCTGGAACAGCTCCGGCTGGACGTGGGACTGGTGGTGGAGAAGATGACACAGATCACCTGCGTGTTCCGACGCATTCAACTGAGGATGGAGGAGTACGTGTGTCTGAAGGTCTACATACTGTTGAATCAGGGTGAGTTACAAATATTTTTGTGTATTTTTTTTTATTTAAGATAGGTTAGCTCTTGACTTCGCTCCTTGCTTGGGCATGGATGAAGTCGACGATGGAGCGAGCTTCCCTAGAAAATGCCTATTAACTCTCCTTTTAAAGGTGTTCGGGTTATATGTAGATGGAAACACAGACGAAGGCAGTTTGTGCCATTCGGCAGCGTATTGTTTTGACGTATCCCAACTTTTTTATTTAGCTGCTGTGACTTTGCGTTTCGATGCTTTTTAGCTGTTTCCTTGTCAGGACTACGGAACCCTTATAGTTTCGTCACGTCTGTCTGTCTGTCTGTTTTTTACTATTTTATAATGTATCTCGATCAGACAGCTGTCATGCGTTGCAATGCGTTTTTTACAAATATTTATATTTTACTTCAATTTCATAACGGTCGAATGAATCTAAGAACAAAAGACGAGAACAGACACACATATAATTCATTTTTTACAATATATCTAAATGGTTTTGAGACTTTTTAATTAAAAATAACTTCAATGAATGATTAATTGAAGACTACAAAAACAAAAGTAAACAAGTCTACCAAAAATAGATAATTACTTTACTGATAAAGATTACCCAATTAAGACAGATAAAACAGCGTAGGTGATCCAGAAACAAAACATTTAAACCAAAAATACTTTACTTTAAAAATAAATAGAGATAGGAAAGTTTAATTACATTAAGAGCTGATAAAGTAAATAAAACAATTTCACGTCAAGCACAATGATCTTCCGCTTTTCAAATGGTGCTAATTGGTGGATGGCCTTTCAACGATTGTTTGTTTTATCCGTCGGGCTATTTGGGGCACGTAAATAGTAACTGTTGTTTTTGAGCTTAATATTTTTACCACCTAGTGGTCGACACACCTAGAGACTATAGACCTTAAAGCCATAGTAGCATTGCTATTTTGAAAAATAAAATTTCACTACCAAGCGATGCAATTTGACTAAAACTAAATTTAATTTCCATCTGTGAAAGAGTGATACTTCTTACGTCTGTTAATGACTGTACAAACCATTAAGCTTAAGAAAAACTACATAAAATAGATAAAAATTCAAGGTAAACTATTCCTAAACAATCCTAAAAGTCCCTTTTGAACACTGTCTATTCTACAATATTGTCTATAAATAATCCTAGCAACCAAGAGGGTTTAAAACAAAGCCTCCAGGGGCTCACTCCCTGGCCTTTATCATGTCAATGCACTACACTACACTTAATCCATTTAAAAGTAGTCCTTGGGGGTGCATCGGCCATTCATGTAGGTCAGTTTTGTTACGCAATGTAACCTGACTCTCCAGCTAGTGCTTTCCGAGAATTTGAAATGAGAACGCCAGCTATGTGACAAGTCGGGTGGCAATGGACGTTGTGAGTTTCGATCACGCAATAGACGCAACTGTTTCAACATAAGAAACCATAATATAATGACGTTGGTTGGTATGGAAAATTTGAACGCAGTAAGGTGTTTTATATCTACAGACACTGAAAGTGCCAAACACGTGGCATGGCAGACACGTAGCGTTTAGCGTGCCATGTCAGACATTGACAGACGACGATTGGCGGCCGCTCTTAAAAAAAAAGGCTGAGAGACAAAAAGCACTGCACGGTCCCGTTACGATGCTCTATTCACGCACCGCGCAGAAAAAAATCTTTGCGCGAATATCGTCTCTGTACGTGTCTGCACGGCCACGTTTCGGTATTTAATGAATAAGTTCATACAAACTGTAGAGAAGAATATTTTTGATCGGCCACGGCACGTGTCTGGCACGCTCAGTGTCTGTACCTAGTTGTAAACGGACCTTTACTCATAAAACTGATTTCCATTTTGTGAAGATCAAAGAAACACTTTATAAAACATAATCTGAATTAACATTGACATTTTATTGAATGTAACAAATTACTAAAAATAAACTGCCACTTTAAAAAGATGAATACATTATTCCTTGACAAGTCAATACTCAGGTGAATTTGCATCAGTTCAGTTGACACATAACTTTTTTCATCGACTTTTTATGACATATTAGCTGCGCCCTCGGGCCGTACCCACTTAGTGATGGTTATGATGATGATGATGCTGATGAAAGTAGCCTATAGACTTCCTTATGAATTAAAAAATAATCTGGCTGATAGTGTCTGAGATTAGCGCGTTCCAACAAACAAAAATAAACAAAACAACAAACAAACTCTTCCGCTTTATTATACGACTATTGAAATAGATGAAAATATTTGCGGACCTGTCTCTTCATAATAATGATACAATCATTTCTAAACCATTACGCAACATTCGAATGTAACGGTCAAAACAATAAAGCCGAACTCTCATACGACAAGAGACAGAGATATGTACTCGGTACAAAGTGTGATCGTTAATATTATGATTTATGTCACAAGTAACCCACTTCGGGAGTCTCGATACATCGATTAGGTGATTTACTTGTTGATAGAGTGCCAATTTCTAACTAATATGACGCCTCAAAGGTTAATTTCACATTAATTAAACTGCTTTATACAGCAAGCAAGATATTGTTTTTTTTTTGTTTTTCAGTTTTGAAATCAATTACAAGTATTCACTCATCTTATAAGTGCCTAGGTACATAATAAAAAACAACTAGATAAAAGCCACAAAAATGTAGCGATTTTTTTTTATTTCACTTCACACAACCAAAAGTTAAACATTTCTCGAAACTAAAATAAGTTCCAATAAACACGAACAAAATTACACAATTCACCTAATAGACAGTTCTAAGTACAAACCCAAGTACTCTAGTTTCATAGAATAACTAGCTGCCAGTAGGAAAACTATGACATCCTGTGTTATCGCACGCTGTAACTAGGTCGGCGCATGCGCAGCGCCATGTTTGAAAATTATTTTCACCGCGTTAATACTCTGTTTATCAAACGAAAGTACTCGGTAGAAATAAGTAACTTTTAATATGCACTAAGTACTTATAGGAATATTGGATGGCATTTCATTTTCAATTGTTAGGTTAGGTTAGGATTGTGTATTCTTTCGGAAATAAATAAAAACTAGCATCCACCCGCGGCGTTGCCTGCAAGGTACCTACATAACATAATTATAGTCTATGTCAATTCTGATGGTTCATTCTAAATACTGATGAAAGAATTTTTGAAATCGGATGAGTAGTTTCGGAGATTACCTCCTACATACAAACAAACTTTAAGTAACTCTTTATAATTAGTATAGATAGATAGATAGAGATAGATAATAAAAAAAAAAAAAATATGACAATAAATAAAACTATGTTTTTTCTCATTGTCATTATTACCACATTAATCTGCTCAATTGGTCCAATAATTCAGTCCATTCATATACTCTCAACCCAGATATGTTTTACACGAAAAGGAAGTGATAAAAATACAAATCTGACAGCCATTTCAGAAAGGCAAGTGAGCCGGTGAAATGGAAAGCGCTTGCGCAACGACTGTTATATCTTTATATGTGTGTGTATGTCTGTAACATGTGGTTGTGAATTGAGCAATTGGAATCCGAGCTATTACATTTGACACACTGAGGTCTTACAACTCAGTATCAGTTATAATTTTTCAAGAAACGATTTATTTCCTTATTATCACGTAAACAAAAGTCAATTATCGTTATTTTATTAGAAGATATAAAATATTTAATATATTTAACCAATAAACTGTTGGTTAATATTAATATTTATAATTAATCGTAAAACTTTATTGAACGTTCTCTAAAAACGTTCATTTTCAACAAATAACTATAAAGCCCCACCTAGGTTAGACCTCAGAATTGACAATTCAGAATAGGTACTCGTGCTTTATTTCTAGATAATATTTGTCGATAAAAGTGAATATAAATGAACAGAACAGCTAGTTGGTGCTCTACAGCGCAATAGATAGTTACGTCACCCAAAACGGGATAGCATTTCACTCTCGGGCGGAAAGCGCGATGCGGAAGGCGAACTTTCTCTTTTGCGCTCCGAGCCGTGCTCTGCGCGCTATTCACGTAATTCCAACCGATAGACGCGTATTTGTCAGAGAAATTTACATGAAACTCTGAAACGGTTTAAATACTTTTTCAATTAAAAACAAGGACACATTTCATTAAATGGCCATATACAATCGTATTATCAAGATTCTGCTCACCGAAAAACAAACATCAATTAAATCGCAATAAATACGATCCATCGCGTACAATACCGTGGAAAAGCAACCACAGAAGAAATAATAGCTAGTAGCTACGTAGAGCGATCGTGCGAGAGGGACGGGTAGCGAGGACGCGATCTCGCTCGAGGCGGAGGTCAACGGCTAGCCGCGGTCGTTGCCCCGCTATCGGAGTGACCTACTGAGCGCGTGACGTCATCTCGGCACCGCGCGCCGGTGGCATTGGTTCACCCACAGAAAAGAGAATCGCTCGCTTACGCAAGTAGAAGCAGCATGTTGACTTATTACTAAGAGAACCAGTGTCGCCAAACTCATACACGTAAAAAAAAACACACTTAGAAATAAAAGTTACAATTGGTCGAAAGAAAACGTTAAAAAGGACCTAAAACCATAAAACTAATTTTATAGATAATAAACCATAACGTCATAGGAACATGGTTCTAAACTTAATAAAATAATAATAAAATAATATGATTGTCTACTTGTCACGAGATGGCGATTTTCATTCTGGATTTTCCTTAATTAGTCTCTAACAAGTAGTAATAAGATTGATAATGCAATGGCTGTTACTAGGTTGACCAAAAAACTAAGCTACTTGACGCGAGATGGCGTTATCGCTGTTAATTCTGTTAATAGTCTTTACCAACAAGATTTAAGATTGATATTACAATGGCTAAATACTTGACAACATAGCTACTCGCTTAGTGTTGTGCCAATGCCAATGAGGATACAAGATGAATGTATCGAAATCGATTATTATTTACCAAATGATGTGTAACGATCGGTAGCACGTCAGGTTATATTTGTGGTGGCCGAAATAAAAAGCTTTTCTTATCTTTCTTTCCTAATTTACAAAATCAAAGGTTTACAACTCGTAAATTGTATCACTGTTTAAAATAATGGTTCTTTTTCTTGTGTTTTCTTTTTATGGTGTAGGAATAGGTACAGTACTCGTACAATAAAGTTATATTCTAGGTATTCTAAATACTTGGAAAATATTAGTGATCGAGCGAGCGAAGTGAGCGAAGATCTTAGTGTAAGTTAGGCGATTTTGTTCCTTAATTTTATGAAGTTTATTGATTATCATCACACTAATATTATAAATGCAAAAGTTTGGGTGTTTGGATGGATGGATGTTTGGATATATTTTTGTTCCGCTCGACAACCACTGAACCGATTTGGCTGAAATTTAAAATATAGAATAGATAGATAAAGACCGGGAATAGGACATAGGTTTCTTTCTATCCAGGTATCACCCGAGCGAAGCCGCGGGCGGAAGCAAGTTTGTTTGACGTAGCTAAGCATCAGTTTCGATAAAAACTAGTAGGTAGTTTGCCCCGAAATAAGATATAGCGCACGGCGCGCACCGTTGCGTTCAGAGCCTAGATTTGATCTTGTTTCTGTCGAAATGACAGATAATGTCAAACATAACAGATCATGTCAAAAATGACACTAGATGTACTTATGACAGATAATGTCAAAAATGACAGATAAGGTAAAAAACTACAAATTTAAAAATTACAAATTTTCAATTCAATTCAATTCAATTACTTTTAAGACATGTTAGGTATTAGATGAACCGCGAACGATCCTTGTTTCTGACTAAATAGGGGCATATTTCAAGCTTTTTGTGTTGCATATTATAATCTGATTTCTAATCATAACCATTAAAGTTATCGATAGCACATTCATCAGTATATAGGGTCACATCCCTAATTGAGTAGCGAAAGTTGAGGTTTAAGAGAAACGCGACCTTAAGTAGTGTGAATCACAGGCTAGTTTTGTTTGACGGTTTTGCATTTTAAACAACCAAACAAAACCGTTTAAAAACAATTAAATAATATTAAAAGGTTATACGATATGCCCCCTGTTATTAATGTTTTTGTTCGGCTATCGTTTTTGCACTCCAAAACAGCGCAATACGGCATTTTTATATTTTTTTGTGATTTTTTCGAGTTACGTTTCCTCTGACAGACTTCAAACACGACTAAAGTATGCGGAGCTTGAAGTGCGCGCAATGCGCTTACTTGGTGCTACGCGGGCCCCGCCTACTTACTATTTCTAGTCTTATTCTCAATTCTGTGGGTTCACCGCCGCGGACTGGCGCCATCTATCGCCGAGTAGAATCACAACCGTTGCGTGACTACGGAAAATTGAATCAATGTTTTTCATAATCCAATGCCAAGTTATACAACACGATGGTTTATTTATGGTAATTTTATAGCAAATGCTCATAAAGGAAATCATATCATCATCTTGCTCTGCTCTGCCACTATGTCTAATTCTTAAATTAGACAGATTTTATCTACTTATGGATTATAATAATGCGGAAGAGTTTGTTTGTTTGAACGCTCTTATCTCTGGAACTACCAGTCTGATTTGATAATTCTTTCTGCATTTTATGGTTCAATTATTGAGAAAGGTCTATTGCTGGTAGACAGAACTTAAGATAGGTAAGTGATTAATTATTTTAAAATTATCCGCATTTTCTAATCTGTAACAACTTTCGGTCTTACCTATGATCGTCTCTCAACTTAAACACTGTTTCCCTTGTCTCTCACTTTGGATCAAAAAAGAATGGCATTATTTTAAACGGTGATTAACTTTTCATAGAAGTTAAGAGGCGTTTATAAGAAGAGGCCTTTATCTGTATACTAGCTGCTGCCCGCGGCTTCGCTCGCGTGGTAACCGGATAAAAAGTAGCTTATGTTGCTCTCCAGCCCTCCAACTATGTCCACACAAAAAATCACGTCAATCCGTCGCTCTGTTTTGACGTGAAAGCAGGACAAATAAACAAACAAATAAACCCACTTTCACATTTATAATATGGGTACGGATTTTGTTGCAGAGGTGGAACTTGAAGGCATCCAGGATAGATACGTACAAGTGCTGCGCAGCTTCCTAGAACACGCTGCGCCACACCACCCCGGGAGACTGCAGGAGCTATTCGCCAGAATACCAGAGGTAAGAAAACTTAAGCCTTTTACATCTTATAGCTTGTACCTAACTGGATAAAAAGTAGCTTATGTGTTATTCCAGGTCATAAAATATGTATATTCCAATTTTCATTAAAATTCGTTCAGTAGTTTTTGCGTGAAAGAGTATCAAACATTCATACTTCTATACATCCATACCGCGCAAACTTTCGCATTTATAATATTAGTAGGAAGTAGGATTAGTAGGATACAGTGTCACTACTACTCTATACAACTACACTTGCATAGAGTATAGTATAAAGTATAACGGGACACCTATAGTGCCTGATTGGGACAAAGTTGAGATGGAGTAGGCTTGCCCAGAACCTAAACCTTTCTCTCAGCTTAACCGGTCATATCCACAGGAAAGATTATCTTCAATATTTGTGGGGATGACTAAGCCACGGGTTTCCTTGTGATTTTTTCTTCGCCACTTACTTCGCCACGGAGCTCGTGTTATTGCGCATATAAATTTTTCGAAAAAAAAATCCACTAATGCATGGCCAGGGTTCAACCCATGACCATCGGATCGAAAGTCGAGGTACTATCCAACTTGGCCAACACTCCTCTAACCTAAAATAAAAAAAACCTGAGGTAAGGACTTTAAAAATAGACTCACGACTTAACCGATAAACTTTCTCAATAACTTTTAAGCACTTAGGCTCTTTAAAATCTGTGGTTGTACCTTAAACAGTATTATCATTATTCAAAACAATAGACAACTGTTTCCCGAAAGCGCAGTAGACATTTTATGGTATTTATGATCCTCCGAAGATGTCAAAAGAACGTCAAGGTTTTTCATAATAATGTATTTTAGGATCAGTGTTTGTCCTATGCTACATTATGGTGCTGTCCTTAAAATTAAATGTTAATGATTAAACAATTGATGCATATTGATAAAAATGTACCACTGAAGGCTAAACCAAATTTTATAAAACCTCCTTTCAACATCTCATACAAAAGATATCAACGCGCTACAAAGTAATGTTTTTTATATTCGCGATTTTATCTAAGAGGCAATCCATGTTTCCTTGCAATTCCCCATGCAAACCACAACTTTAGTATTCAAAGCAAGTTTGTAAATTTAAACGTTGTTTCTCACTTCAAATACTATGTAAGCACAAAATTGTAAATTGAATTGTACAGTTAGGAGAAACTTTGTAAAGTTATCGCTGCAAATACAATCTAGATACCCACAGATTTATCGGCACGTCGCATTGTAGATTGGAAGACTCGCTCGCAATAGAAAGTCCTTACAATCAGAGCTTTCACAATGCTTTTCACCTTTCAGATCCAAGCTGCGGCCAACCTGCTGCTCGAGAGCAAAATGTTCTACGTACCTTTCGTGTTGAACTCGGCGGAGATCAGATAGTATATGGCCCAGCAGGGCGTCTAAAGCTCGGGCGGATTACTCCGAGCGGACTTCCCCGCGCCTAACCCTTCGTCTTATGACCGCCGACCATGTGTTCAGAGCCTCTCCAGCACAAGTGTTTGTACAAAGCCTCGGCTCCTCTGACTGCCGCTCCGGCCCGGACCCGCTCCGGCGCCGGCGCGCCGCACGGGCCGAGTCACGGACTATACAACAGTGCGGACACTCATTGTGTCGATGTGTGTTTTGATTGGTTTAATGTTTAGTAGATGAATTAAAACGTCCCAATTGACAGACTGATTTATTATAAAAAAAAAAACATAGTTATCGTAAGCTACCAGGGACTTGGATGCGTGTTTTATACGTGGTAGTGTATACTACATAGGTATAAATAGATTAAAATATATTCATATGTTACTATTTAAATTTTTGTCAGTCGGAGAATCGCATAATATATTATTTCTGTACATATAGCATATTTACTATTAAGATGTTGTTTTAGACAAAATTGTTTCTTGTAAATGAAATATTGCTGTTTTAGTTTGCATTTTGTATTTAGGATTATGTGTTAGGCTAACTTTATTGGGTGTGTAATAATGAATTAGTAATTTAATTTTATATGACTTGTTCTTAATGTAATTAGCACTAAGTACCTACTCTCAGTGTTTACCAAGACTGCTTTTAAACAACTGTACTGTTATACACTAACTTAAAGTATCGTGGAGACGCGTTTCTTATAGTCACAACTTATGCATTTTTTATCGTCAATACTTCGGATAACTCTTTGGGCTACGTTTCGTTCTAATGTTTCACTCTCCTTATTTCTAACTAGCTTTAAGAATAAGTCCTTCGCGTGTCGGTACCTACCATCATGTTTGCCTGTGACGTTTTATTTAGGTGCTTATAGCAATCGAATTCTTTGCTTCCTTTGATGTGTTCAATTGTAAATTATGCTCAATGTTTTAAACGTTCAGATACTCAAAACTTTTAGATTTCATATCCACTTACTTCATTTTGTGCGCAACGCAGTCAATTTAGACCAAAGCTTAAACTTTTTGCGTGTGTTCTTCTTGTTAATTACAATAATACATTGAAGGTAATCCAATACCCATTATAACTCATTGCATTAGCCCTCTAAGCATTCCTACAACAAATCATTAAATTTTTAACAAAAAATCATCGTATTGACATACTCCCATTTGTGTGACTTTTCCTTCAATTTAATTATGATCATTGTCATTATTAACCATAATTAATATTACTCGTAATTATAATTCATGTTATTAAAATTCATTCTAAACTAATTCTAAACTAAACTGATAATTTATGAAAGACTTCAACGTAACACTGTCAGTGACCACTGCCTAACAGTAAAATTTATATAAAATGCCGTTATTGTTATTAAACTTATTAACTCGTATTATTTTTAATATTATGTAATAAACGTTCCAGCAACGGTGAACTGTTACCACTAGCTGTAGGGGGCTGTGTGCGCCATCTTAATTAAGTAAATACAACCAAAAAGTTCGTTCTAAGGACTTAGGTTCTAGGTAATTAGGTTTTTACTAAGCAACGTCACGATACATCGGCTAAGAGAAAAACGTAGTCTCGCACATTTCAATCACACATAGGAATTTATATAAAATACGTCACCCGTATGATAATAGTCTGAGAATGTGGGACTGACGCTGAGAAGACGATGCCTTCTCCGCAGAAGTTCGATTCAGTCTCGTTACAAACCGTCGATACGTATAATTTTAGACAATCCTGTTACCTGAATGAGCGACAGACGTCCGTTCCTCATCGTGTTACCATTAGTTAAGAGTTAGCTTACGTGTTTGTACATTGTAATTAGTTTGAATACAACCAGTTACGATACTGCCATCAAATGCCTAATTAGTTTTTGTTATAGTTTAGTTAAGTTTACATCGTCGGTGAAATTATTAGTTAATGTGATAGAACAGTGATAGCATCGGGAAACACGTTCCATAACATATTGCATGTCGCATCCCCGGCCGGCGCCCTATCCAGCCGAGTCGGTCTCACCTACACACGCCAATTCGGTAACTATATTTATTTATTCATTTATTTAACTTAAATAAAAGTAAGTAGTATATAAAACACCATCAGAACGACGAAGGTGTAATCTAAAGTCTGAGGTAAAGATGCCTTTATAGATTTTTAAACAGTGACGGATAACTTGTAAACTAATCACGGATCGTGCATCGTTCTATGTAATATAATGTAAGTATAAACTGACACTTATTTTGTTAGTAGCGTAGTTATTGTTAAGTCGGAACTAACGGCATTGTATCAAAATGGGGACTAGATTCGTAATGTTATTGGCGTTGTACAAAGGATAGTATTGTTAGTGAATAAACAATGAAATTGGCGCATTACTGGCGAGTACCTAATTAGATTAGTAAACGGAAAGCCCGCAGAGGCTAACATATAGATGTAAATACATAATAAAGCTATGACATTAAGACCGGCACTTGCTTTTCGTTTCTCTTCGACTCGTTTGCTCCTTGTTTTGGTATCTATTTAATGGAACATTAAAGTATTTGAAAACCTTTACCGAAATTGACTGACGGAAAAATATTTAGTTTGCTTCGCTTGCTGTTTTGTTAGTAATGGAAACTTAGCCGTCAATCTCGAGACTGGCTATAGTCTACGAGGTTTGGCCGTGACCGATCTCAAACATTATTATAAAGATCGCTCGATTGATTAAAAAGAGTTTAAATTCTAAATTGTAATTTACTTTGGTCCTAAATAAAGTATCTCATATGCACTTGTAGGGAAATAAAATTACTGTGCCACCGTATTGGTGTATCCATTAGGACAGTTTGGCAAATCGTTTTAAAGTGTTATTGTGACTTTAGGCTTCACGCAATACCAGTTCAAGGCTCTGAGGTCGGTTCGTAGTTATTATTGCGAAAATATTTTGACTGATATAGTAATATAACATAATAATGTTAATATATTTATAAGAGTGTAACAAAAACTTAATGCATTTCACAATTTCTTTACAGTCCATATGAGAATAATTAATTACTAAGATATTGTGACGAAATATTTTCACATTCGTAGAGTAAGGTTTGTTGTGTATAAAACATAGCGTTTCAAGTATTTCGGGTAAAGAACGGTTGAACAGTTTGTGTACATTAGACGTTGTATTATATAGTTACGAAGTCGATTGTAAAGCCGTAAGAGAATAATATATATTTGGAAACGTTCGCGAACGTTTGTTGCGTGTAAATTATATGTCACAGATTGTTGAACTGTAAGTGCATAGATATCTGTTAAACATATTTTATTCAAAGGTTTCGTTACAGTTACGTGAACAAACACGTTTCGCTTTATCTTTAGAATTTTATCACATTCTATAGTCTCAGTTCACGCAGTAGGTATCACTGGAAGTGCCTCAGAACGTAGTTTTCTTTTCGTTATTTAAGAGTTCGATGTGGAGTGTGCTGTATTCACGTGTTTAGTTGGGCTCGCTCAATATCAAGACTTATCGCTTTCAGGCTAAGATAAAACGACGTTGCTTAGCACGTGTTCCAGTCCTTACACTTCACCTGCAACACAGTTGGAGAGTATGGGCATGGCACGTGCTTAGTCGTCTTTTTACTGCCTCAGACCTAGCATATTTAAGTATTACCTTAGGGTTCTATGTTTGTATGTAGCAGATCACTTTTGTAGCTGATTGCTGGACTGTTCTTGATGGTAAAAGGCTGTTATTTCGACCAAGTAAGGTGACAGTGACTGTTAGTTTATACTAAATAGGTATTACTGTCTTGTCTCGTAAGTGGTGCGCCTGTGTAGTCAGATTGTGTACTGGTTTGCCAAGAGAAGTTACCTACAGTTGTGTTTAGTTAGCGATGCATAACGTGTTTGTACTTTAATTTTTGTTTTTTAGTTGTACTCTTGGAAATCAATGGTTAATAATTTAAGAAAATAAAATGTATGTGAATTATTCTGCTGTTTCTATTGTTATCTAAATCCTTTGTTGTCTACGAATCCTAGACGCTAAGTTATTTTAGTACAAAAGACATAAACGCGCTTCTTCCAGCCTGAGTAGGTAATTTAATTACCTACCTATCTATCTCACAAACTTGTTAGTTTGGGCCTATTTTGTACAAGAAAATATCGCATGTCAAGGAACTTGTGGGTAAGAAGAGCTACAGAAAAGATCCCAGCAAGCCCACGCAAGATGGAGACTTACCTATGTAAATAAAAGGCCCAAAAGGAGATGGCGTGACAAGATGGATGAACTTTTAGGATCTAGGCCTGTAACGGCGTTAAATCGCGAAGATTGGAAGAAGGAAATTTTGCCCTGCAGTAGGACACTAGGTAAGTACCTACCTAATAGCTGTAAAATGAAATGAATGAGAATTCAATGCAAAATAAAATTTACTTATTAAATTTTAGTTATTAATTAACATTTAGTAGGTAAGTAGGTACCTATAGATATTTCGATAACGACTTCCCATATTTTAGTAGTAGGTAAGTAAATTTATTTGAAGAAAAAATTAGGGACACGGCATTCTAGCGGAGCCAACTTCGGACAACGCTAAAATGATCTACTGCAATGCGATTAACTATTAACGATTTGCCACGGAATGAACAAAGTGATTTTTCTTCGCTGAAAAAACGTCAACTTTCCGAAGTAAATCATCGAATCGGATGCATTTTCGGAAGTGAACCCACCTCTTTGGATCTATACCTACCTACACCGGATAGTGGAAGAATAGTACCTACCTATCAAGTAGAAGGCTATGACGGAGGCCAGCGGAGGCTTATAGGCGGCTTAAAAACTCCGTCACCAGAGTTGGCCACTTGCTCATACGAACAGTAGAAGACTTGTATGGAACTGGCATAGTCGGTATCGACAAAAGTTCTGTAAACATACTTAATATAAAAAAAAGTACTAATTAAAGTCAGCACCATGCTTGCCAAAATGAGTTGTTTATAAAATAATGCTTTCTGCAAAAAATAATGCTTTAAAATAATGCTAGCTGAGCCGGCCGTCTCGAGGGCTCGAGCCACCAATAAGTTATTTGAATTAGTGACATCTAGCGGTAAGATTAAGTAAGATCCAGTAAGAGCCATCTGGTGTGGAGTAGTAGAAAAACTAAGTATCCGACGAACAGATTATAAAATTTATGAAATTTTGCTATCTGTGGTGATTTTTCATTTTCCTCATTCACTCTCATGCTCTTGTCATGTCATTCCCTCCCTCGCTCTCGGTCTCTTTCTGTCAAAATTATCTGCCGCTTGCCACATGTCAGACCGCATTATTTCCAATTTTTATAAAATTTGCTGAAAAATAATCCTAAAACATGGTGAGGAAAGTGTTTTGCTATCTATTTTACACATAACTGCTCATTGTGCTTGATATTCACCTCTGTACCGTGCAAAACAAGATGCATTTAGGTTGTGTTGTGTTGTCATACTGGTTGTTATGATATCATGAATTTGTGTTTCAGAAACCTCTGATGCTGCAAGGGCACGAACGTGCCATAACTCAGATCAAATATAACCGTGAAGGAGACCTGCTTTTCTCCGCTGCTAAGGATTCGAAGCCAAATGTTTGGTGGTCCCTGAACGGCGAGAGACTTGGCACTTTCAACGGACATGGTGGTGTTGTGTGGTGTCTTGACGTTAATTGGCAGACCGTAAATCTGATCACTGGAGGAGGTGACAGTTCCTGCAGGTAATTCTATGCCCTAAAATATGTGCATGATAAACTAGTGACTCAATCAATGTTCACCGTAATGAGATAAGCAAGATATTTTTGTCGCTTTTTTCCTCCAAACTCATTCTTATATCTACTTGCTCTATGTCACAAAACATACATACCTAACTAAAGTAATTTACTTCTTATATTTTAATTATGAAATTGCACAATATTTGATAATTAATTAATAAATTAATTCATGTGAGCTTCCAAACGGATGTGCCAAGTTTTTTAAGTGTTATGTATGTCCAAATATTATGTAAAATTGATTTATTGGATGAATAAATCTTTCAATGAAAAATTCACTGTTCCAAGTTTCATTAAAATCAGTATGATTTTCAATAGTAGTACGAATCACTAGATGAGTGCATCCTTAGTCATCCTTGAAAGATAAAAAATAAGGAATAGTATCTATCTCGTACTAGTGACCCGCCCTGGCTTCACATGGGGTTTTATTGTATTTATGAACCTTCCATGAAAAATTATCTAAGTGAGGGTGAAATTCGTATCAAAATCCATTGCGTGGCTTAGGAGGGATTAGCACATTATACAGAAAGCAACTTTTTTTTTACTTATAATTAATTACTATTTAATGTAGAAATAATTCTAAGAAATCAAAGCCAACTTCATTTAAACTTTTATTAATAGTGTTCATTTTTAATGGTGATATTGGATGTAGATCTGTAAAGTTTTCAATAAACACTTTTTCCAGATTGTGGGACTTGAAAACGGGCACAAACATCGCCACAGTGAAGACAAACTCGTCTGTCAGAACATGCAACTTCAGTTACAGTGCCAACCAGGCGGCTTATACCACTGATAAGGCCATGGGGCACCCTTGTGAGGTAAATCTTATCATTATCCTCACCATAATCATAATCTTATGATTTGACCTGCTATACCTATAAAACAAAAATAAGACGATTCCACCACAGACAGGTGTTTCATATGATTTCATGTTAGAATATAGAATTCTAAAATCCGATTCGTTCAGCGCGGTTAAGTGTGCGGCCACCATAATAGTGTAGTTGGGTGTGACCATGTGAGTGATCCCCTGAACATGAAATAATCTTAGTCCTTATTATTTTGCGCCACCTGTTGCTGTGGCATCGTGGAGCGCATCATGAAGCTTGATGTTCAACTTAGAGGGGATTTGATCCGACCATCTGAGTGGAATACGACCTCGGACATTTGCCCTCGATTTTGAAATAACACAGTCTACTTTTTATCTGTGTACTAGGCCGTGTTACTAGGCCGCGGTCGATAACTGGTTTTATAATAAAATTGACCACAATATTGTAATTTACAGGTATTTGTTTTTGACACAAGAACAGTTGATGACTCCGTGTCATCGCAGGCTCCAATCCTGAAGTGGGAGATCACAGACACGAAGGTCACATCCATGGTGTGGGGGAATCTGGATGAGACCATCATCACTGGACATGAAGCCGGTGATATTATTCAGTGGGATTTGAAGGTAATTTTTTTATTTGATTTAGTGTTAAACCACACTTAGGTATGTATTTACATTTGAAAATGAAGAATCTTATCAAAATTTTCAATTCCTTTGAAAATTTTTGAAGGTAAGGCAAAATTATTAAGCTAACAATAAAGCTATAAGTGATAAAGCCTTTTATTTCAATACAGAATTACAGTTTTACATGGAATAGTATTTTAGAACTTGAGTTATTTTGTAGTTTGACCTAGTTTAGTTAGACCTAGTGACGCGGAAGGGTTGTCCGACTAGTCGCATAAATAGGTACTTAATGAGAACAGAAAGTGAGAACCCACTGCCATACGCCTGCCCGACGAGGCGCGCGGCCGAACGTACCTAAACTGCGGAGTGAGACCCCCCTGGTAATACATTGTAATTATTTTGTTCACAGACTGGCAAAAAGATCCACTCCATCAAGGAGCATACCCACCAAATCAATGACATGCAGTTGTCCCGCGACGGCACCATGTTCATCACGGCCTCCAAAGACCAGACTGCCAAACTCTTTGACACAAACTCCTTGGAGCTCCTCAAAGAATACAAAACCGAGCGCCCTGTCAACTCAGCCGCCCTCAGCCCTATCCTAGACCACGTGGTCATCGGCGGAGGTCAAGACGCTATGGAAGTCACAACTACGTCCACCCGTCACGGAAAATTCGATGCCCGATTCTTCCACTTAGTATTCGAGGAGGAGTTTGGTAGAGTGAAGGGACATTTCGGTCCTATCAACAGTTTAGCGTTCCATCCTGACGGAAAGAGCTACGCGTCGGGTGGTGAAGATGGTTACGTGAGAGTCCAAAGTTTTGATCAGTCGTACTTTGATTACACATTCGACTACAACAGGGATTGAAGTGTTGTATAAGTATTAAATATTGTACATTTGATTAAATAAAAGCGGCATTTCTATTCATGCATTGTTTTGTTTCCTATCCACTTATTTTTTTGTTTTGTATCACTAGGCAAATGCTCAATTATTTCTTGATCCAAGAGATAAAGTTTAGTGATACTCTTCTCTTCAAATTAACATTCTATAAGAATCTGAAAAATATTACAGCATATTACAGCCTCTAGGTATTGGGTAGTGGGATGGGATAAAAGTGTCTTGAATTTCGATCTAAAGGTCGTTGGTTCGAATCCCGACTGAAACCGAATGGACTATTTGTTTCTAAAAATTTGTATGAAATTTGAAACAAGCTAAAGTCTAAAGTACAAACAGTGAACTGTTACGGGGTGGGTCAGGAAAGTATTTTTAAAAAAGAAAAATGAAATTAACTGGAATAGACTTTAATTATTGAGATAGAAATATTTTACAAGATTTAGTACGGAGTTGCCGCAACAAAGACCAAAACCGAACTGCATAGCAAAACCGATCGAGTTACTTCCCACAACATGCCAAGTGCGAGCAAGTATCTAGAATGCTTGCGATGCACTTTTATTATTTTGCATTTCGTGGGAATAAACATTGTAACATCCCCCCCGTTAAGATTTTTCATCACAGGGGAAGTGATGAGAAATAGGAGACACAGTGATAGGAAGTAGCATAAGTTTTTCGTTCGGATTTGATCTTTGCTTTGGTTTGACATAGGAGAAACAATGAACTAGAACAGAATTAGAATATTAGATTAGAATTAGAACTTAGAACATTAGGATCAGAGCTTAAACTAGGAAATAGTACTTAAATATATTTTTATTTTATTTGACATATATATTTATTTATTTATAATTAAATATATGTTTATTTGACAGGATTGAACCGATCGTTATTCTACCTAGCATATTAGTTAACTACTTACATAGTATTAAGTTTCTTTATATAATGATTAGAGTCAGGGGATCTAGAAATTACTAAGTTACTTCTAGTTGGAATCTCGATGTCGCTATCTGAATCGCGAACATGAATAGTCGTCTGACGTCGAGATTCGACTTTAGTATTACATTGATTGTATATTTTAATACAACAACTCGAAGAATTGTTTTTACACCACCACTTACGACTTTTATATAATATATAGATGAACGTAATTAGCATGATAACGTAGCCCACGGACAAATAATGCATTCCATATTTATGAAAATGTGTGGGACTTTCTATGTTATCTAGTTCTTTTTCGAACGAGTCTAAATAAACACTAGCATGAATCAGAGAATCTAAGTTATCTACATTACTAAGTTTCGAGAGACGTAAACTAGAAAGAGTCTTATTTTTAATTGTCCTTTCACAACAGTCGTCCTGAATAATATTAAAATTAGAAATGTTCATAGAAGAATTCGTCATCACAATCTCAGTAGGTGTAAACTGCATAGTCTTATAAAACGCTTTACACTTCCTAGGTAGATATAGAAAACCAGTGCCGAAAAGTACCTCGTTATAACTCACTGGATCATTGTCGCACGTGATATGGCATTGTCCGGGTTCAGACTGCACGTAAACCCAACGATTTCCACTAATCTTATGAATCACATCTACATCTCCTTTAAAAAGTTTCACATCACACGATTTTGGTAGCTTCGTAACCACTTCAGTCAGTAGAATAGTTTCGCAAACAGGGTTGGCTAGCACCGAGAGAATACTCACTCCACTTAACTCACAAACGTAGCACGTATTGTCTATGAGCTTGCAATTAGTGACGGAGTCAAGTAGCGAGTAGAACATGCGATCAGCTGTTATTGTCACATAGGATTTAGTAGGTACAACGAGAGCATAGGTATCAGGTTTCGTTATTTCATAGGGAACTGGGAGTGGAACGACTTGGTACAGATGATAAGTTTGTGATAGGACGAGCGGGATTCTAACAATAATAACAATCTTATCTCTATAATAATAACAAATCAACCTTGAAATGTCAATTAGAACGTGGACATTTTGCAACGACAAGGTTATCGGGAACTCACAATGTTTAGGCATATTATTTTTATGCTGATCAAGCTCATTGTACAGCTGTTGAGGACTTAGTACTGTCGGATGCAAAACGTTTAATTTACTAAATAGAATGGCGTTATTTATATCTTCGACATCGAACGACAGGGAGATAATAATACTTTCTAATGAATTTAGTAGAAGATTTAAATGGGACTTGATTTCCAACTTATCGTTACTATTTGACATTTGGTCAAATGCTTTGTGAACTATTTCTAAATTTTCATTTAGACGTTTTTCGTTTTCGCTAAGTTTCGAAATGGAATTGTTGAAAGTAGAAATAGTAGACTTAATTACATGAATGTTATCTCTCATGAGGTGAGCTAATTTCTTTTCGTCTGACTGTACTTGTTCAATAGCTTCAGAGTATTTAATAGCATCATCATTGTCTAGAGTTCCAAAAATAGTTTTAAGTATTGATCCACCAGCATCGATTAATCCACGTTTTACCCTGTCCTGACGGTTTTCCGAACGATTTTCATTAAGCAAATAAGACATAGAAGAAAACTTTTTAACATTATTTAAATGTTGGCTTTGTAAGGACGATAAGGAGTTAAGGCAGTCTGATTGCACCTTAGATGACCTGATTGACTTTTGACAGAGCGAAACGATTTTTGTAAACTGTTCTTCTACGTATGTCAGATGAGGTTGAATGTTATGAATATCGACATACGTTACCACATCCCAATAATCGTTATTGAACTTAACATCAAGAAGTTGATCGAAATAGAGCCCAGGACTTTGGATAATAGTCGTCGTAAACGGTTGGCTGGAAGCGACCGTTACTATGATTTTTCTGAAACGAAAGAAAGTTAGGATGAAGAACAATTGGCGGCAAGTTTTATTTCGTCATAGAGTCATTCGGGGTAAGTGGGCGCACTTTCCACTTTGACACCTCACTGTGCTCAAGATCTAGTATTTAGAGCACCTAAAGTATTGTTTTTAGTTAGAAAAATTATCTGTCAATTAAAATAAATGAAATTTGTACTGTCATTTATTTCAGTTTTTGAAATAAATGCATTTTAAGACGAAAAATCGGAATGCGAACACTTGCCCCGACTTGCGGGTAAGTGTTCGCACCCTTACGGGGTAAGTGATTGCATGTGGTGTAAGTGTTCGCGTTGCAAAATAAAAGTAAATCAAGCATTATTTATTCCGATTACAAGTATAAAATACACTTAGAAAACACATAAGAAAGAATCACTTTACATATTATACCAGCATGTTGGCAAATGAAATAATCAGTCATCATAAAATTTATATACCTAATAAAACGTTATGTTATGTACCTATATATTTAAACAAAATTTTAACTTTTATTTTTGCATAGATTTTACCTATTTAGAGATCAGTTAATCATAATTAGTATTTCGAACTTGACATTAAGTTAAAAAAAACCTAGAACTTATCTTAAGTAAGTTGGCAAATGAAATAATTAATAATTATAAAATTTATAAACCTAAAAAAAAAAATTATTATTAATTATTTGCTTAGCATATAAGTGCGAACACTTACCCGCGCCCACTTACCCCAAACGGACAAATTACGAATGAATGCACACAAAATCAGAAAATTATTCATTCAGCCAAGAACTTTCTTTGGCAAAACACGCTCAGATAAGTTCCAAATCTATAGCAAAAGCCTTACCAATATCGGCCTTAGAACGTATATGCTACACGCTTCGTAAAATAACCCAAAACTAACTTTAAATTGTCAAAATTGTAGTTCGCTCCTTACCAGCTCGTACACGCACAGCGCGGTCAAACTATGTGTCGCAACTAGTTGTCTGCATAAATGTTGCCAACTTACCAAAACAAACTGTATACCCCCCGTGCTCCGTTTCGGAGATAATGGCACTGCGCCCACTTACCCACTGCGATCACTTACCCCTAATGACTCTAGTGATGACGTACGTGCCGTCGATTGATTAACACCGTGACAGTGTGATTGCCGTTTATCTTAATGATTTTGTAAGGACCTTTCCAGACTGGAGAAAAGGCTTTATTTTGCTTATGGTGGCACCGGACGTACACCATATCGCCGACCCCGTATGTTACAGGTTTAGTGTGACGGTCGTAATAATTTTTTGAACGTTCTTTTGAAGACTGGATGTTCTGAGAAGCTTTTTGCCTACTATAATAAAGGCGATGATTGAGCGCTCTGATATAGTCCGTATATGTACCACTTTCTAGAACATCGATTGACTTAGGAACATAGGGTTTAAACCCGAATAGTAATTCGAATGGGGTAAAACCTGTAGTCGAATGCACATTGGTATTGTACGACAGCATAGCAGTATTTACGTAAAGATCCCATGTGTTTTGATTTTCAGAGATAAATGATCTGAGATACTCCTTCAGAGTCGAATGACTCCTCTCCAGAGCACCACATGTTTGGGGATGATAAGGGGACGCGAATATATGTTTTATACCAAAGAGTGTTGCTAACTGTTTGAACATGTCAGAACAGAAATTAGTACCCTGATCCGTTACTATCATTCGGGGTATGCCGACGTGGGAAATAAAATGAACGAGTCGTTGTGCAGTTTCTTGAGCTGAACATGTTTGCATAGGATAAGCTTGTGAATACTTAGTAAGGTCATCCTGTAACGTTAGAATAAACTTGTACTTATCGAGTCTAGTCTCAGGAAGGGGCCCTACTATATCGAGGTAGAGTTTTTCCATAGGTCGCGAAGCAGAGGAAGTGATGATCATCGGGGCTTTATTTGTTCCCCTTAGAGGTTTATTGACCTGGCAGGATTTACAACTTTTTACATAACCTTCGATGTCAGAGCGCATATTTCTCCACCAATATTGCAACTTAATCCTTTCTAGCATACGAGCGATTCCGGGATGACCCGCTGAAGGTGAGTCATGATTCTCGCGTAATATCTTTTTTACTTCGTCAGGTGTAGGAAAATAGATATTGTTATGGTAGATATGTACTTTAATATTAGAATCGTGGAAGATAAAAGCGACTATGTTATAGATTTTAGTAAAGTTTAGTTTATTGAATGGATTAGAAAAATCAGAAATAGCAACTTCTTTCTCTTCAGAGTACCAGAATTTTACCATGTCTCTATAATCGCGAAGGATAGAAAAAATGTCTTTATATGACATTTCGTCATAATGATGTACTGTGATAAACAAGTGAGAAAAGATGTGTTTATCGTTTGACGAATTAAGTACTGTTCCGAGTTCACGTTCTTTATCGCGAATACATGGTTTATCTGTTGATGATTCTATGATTTCAGAGCAATAAGGAATGGCATCATCTAAATCGATTGAGGAAGGGTAAGCTATCAACTTACATTTCGCTTTTAAAAGTGACTCATTGTGCTCTTCGATAACGCTGTTATAGGAATTGGAGGAACAACGGCTTAGATGTAAATATCTTTCATATGTTTCAGAGCAAGAGGGCGACTGGGGATTCATCACAGGCGACGACGGGTTTTGCGGAGGTAAAGTAGGAAGCGGCGGAGACGGCGGCAGAGATGGAAAACTGAGTGGAGACTGAGGATTCAACGGCGTAAACGGGAGATCTACTGGTGGAGATGGTAAGTTCATCGGCGTAAACGGGAAATCTGACGACGGAGACGGAGGGTTCTGCTGAACATCTTGAGAGGGAGGCAAAGGATTTGGTAGGTCATCATCAACTGCTAAGATTGGATTTCGAGAAAGAGAATCAGCATTACTGTTAAGTTTACCCGCTTTGTGTTTGATTTCATAATCAAACTCCTCTAACTTTAGACGCCAACGAACTAACTTGGAACCTGGGTCCTTACAATTAAACAGCCACTGAAGGGGTTTATGGTCTGAAAGGATCGTAAACTTATGACCGAAAAGATAAGGACGAAATACTTTAGTACCAAATATTATGGCAAGACACTCTTTTTCGGTAGTCGAATAATTACCTTCAGCTTTGTTTAACGTTCGAGAGGCGAACGAGATGGGTAAGTCTTTCCCAACTTCCCCTTGCGATAAAATAGCAGAGATAGCATAATTTGAAGCGTCAGTGGTAAGCAGAAACGGCTTACTGAAATCTGGGAACTGTAATACAGGGGCTGTGGTTATTTTTAATTTTAAGAGATCGAATGCTTTTTGTTGTTCCGGGGTCCATGCAAACGTCACATCCTTTTTAAGTAAGCTTGTTAAGGGTTTAGAAATGTGTGAAAAATTGTCGATAAATCGACGATAATAGCCTACAAGTCCGAGGAACGATTTGATGTCCTTAGGAGTTTTCGGGGTAGGAAACTTAGCAACACACGATATCTTCGACGGATCAGGTTTCACGCCCGCATCCGAGATAATGTGACCTAGGTATTGTACTTCTCTTCGAAAGAATTCGCTCTTATCGGGCTGTAACTTGAGATTGTGTTCGCGCAGTCTTTTAAAGACAAGTTCAAGGCTTTCAACATGTTTATCTAGTCTTGAACTATGAATTATAATGTCATCCATATAAGTGTAACAGTGAAGACCTTGCAAACCCGTGAGCACAATATTCATCAGCCGTTGGAAGGTACTGGGGGCGTTACGCAGCCCAAACGGCATTCTGGAAAACTCGTAGTGCCCTGAAGGGACGCTGAAAGCTGTTACTTCGCTATTCTTCACTTCAACTTGATGAAAACTGGAGGCAAGGTCAAGCGTAGTAAAATACTTACTATGCCCCAGCTGATCTAGGATTTCATTTATGTTTGGGATAGGATAGGCGTCACCTATTGTTATCTCGTTGAGCTTTCGATAGTCTATGACGATTCTCCATTTAACCTTCCCCGAAGCGTCAGGTTTTTTGGGGACGACCCAGATTGGTGCGGACCAGGGAGAGATTGAGGGACGTATTATTTTTTGATCTAGCATTTCTTTTACTTGACGATTGACCTCATCTTTATGACACTCAGGGAAACGGTAGCTTTTAACATTGATCGGGGTGTCGACCTTAGTTCGAATTTCGTGTTGGATAGATTTGGTACACGTTAATCGATCTCCTTCGACGAAAAATATATCAGAATACTTTGAACAAAGTTCACGTAGTAATGACTCTTCCTCGCGGTTCATATGAGAGCACCTGAGGGCATTTTGGACCTTAAGGTCGCGGTCTGATTCTATAGCCATTACTCGTGGAATCTCGGATGGGTCTAAAGAGAGATTATCGTCAGAAGTTTTGAAGTCGCGTTTCGATTCTAGAACTTGAATGACTGGCTCAATGGTTAACGCGAGATTTTTTATCTGAACTTCCTTTTCCGACGTATTGAGAACAGAGACTAACACTTTGTTATTAGAATTAACACGAACAAGACATTTAGCAAAGTAAATTTCTGGATACTGCGGTAAAACGTTTTCTAAAATCACCCCTTCCTTTATTTCAGGGTTTGTGACATAGCATTCTATGAACATTTCGCTTCGTGCTGGGACAGTGTAAGTAGGTCTGGTCATGATCAAATCAAAATACCTACTTGGATCGTCTGATATTACTAATCTCGACTTAGAATAGAGCACATTTGCTTTGTATACTTTTAGAAAATTATTACCGACTATGCCATCGTAAGGGAGATTAATATCGTTTCCAATGACATGAAAATAGAATGGAAGGACATCATTTTTTTTTAAATTAATAGATAAAATAAATTTTCCTTTCGTCTTAGCATAAGAGTTAGTGTCGTTAATGCCCTTGAATCTAATTATATGATTTTCTAGAAGTGGTTTCAGTGAGACGCTTGATTCCTTTATCAGACAAATAGAACTACCAGAATCTACCAAAAAACGAAGCGGAGTTTTAGAATGCGACGTGGAAACTTCTATATAAGGTAATGCAACTTTTGCGTCAAGGATATCATATACAATAGTTTCTTCGTAGGAGTTTGATTTAGAAGTTTTTTTAACAGTGTCATTTATTTTTTCAGATGCAGCGTTCTCGGAAGAAACAACAGGACCACGGGACTCAGCGAGCTTAGCTAACTTAGAACCTTTTTTAAAGATGTTTATTATTTTTTCAGGTGCAGTGGCAGACTTAGGAGAGGCGACGCACTGAGGGGTATTCGACCCGAAAACACGTATAAAAGTCAATGTATGCAAAGTATGCAATTTTCAAAAACAGATTATATAAGTTGATACCTAGATACATTCAGCACAAAAGTCAACTGCCATTTTATTTTCGTAGGCTTGCGTTAAGTTGCAGGTAAACGTTTTATAAGTGCTTTGAACCAAGTACGTAAATTAACACTAAGTAAACGATTTTGCAGTCCTGCATTCAGGAATATTTTAAAGAAGTGGAGAAGTTAGGAGTGGTTATTTGTATGATTTATACTATTTAACGAGGTATGTACTATTCGTTTTACTTAATAATTTTAAAATAATACGAGAATATTAGTAGATATTGTAGTTTTTATGAACCGCAAAAAAAACTCATGATATTTCGTTTCAAAAATGTATACATTAGAGTTTTTGTTGTATTGCCGGTAGGGCTTGCATTCGAATATTCGAATATTCGAATAATTCGAATATTAAATTCGTTCGAATATTCGAATACTGAAATCCGAATATTCGAATATTCGATTAAAATTAATAACACCAAACTCAGAACTATGATGTGCATAAAATGCCACTTTTATAGGATTCTGAAACACTCGAGAGTGCCGCGCGTGATTGCGTAGTGCTTTCGCGTATTTGCCGGCAACCCAGTGGAGCTGCTTTGTCAGGAAAATGCACATCTACACACAAAGTTTATTTTAATCTACATGTTTGATTCCTGGCCAGGAGAATTATTATTATAAAATCTAATGATGCAGTTTTACTTTTTTATCAAAATCGGTTACCCAAGACTCTTTTGGGTGTTTTGTCGCTATTGCCACCTGCCATCACCTCGTCTAACCAAGTGTCCAGCCCAATTCCATTTAAGATTCGTAACCCTAACTCTGACGTCCTGGACTTTAGTCCGGCGCCGGATCTCGGTGTTACGAATTCGTTCTTGGAGTTTAATGCCGAGCATGGCCCGCTCCATGGCTCTCTGTGTAGCTTATACTTTGAACACAGTCTCCTTAGTAAGCGTGCACGTCAAGTCAAAGTTGGGAAGACACATTGGTTAAAGAGATTTCAGGCAACTTTCTTCGACTGAAGCACATCATCATCAGCAAGCCGAGCTGTATCCTTCTGGAGATCTCCTTACTCTGATGCTCTTTACCAAAAGATAGAATATACCCAAGATAAAGATACTTGTCAACTACCTCTAGTCTCTCGTTTCGCCGTTACGGTAAAATTCGAGGTTCCAGAAGCATTCGCCATAATCTTCGTCTTGGACATATCTTAAGGCCAACGGCTAAAGAGGCATCAAAAAGTTGTTGGATCATGAGTTGGAGATCTTCCAGGTTGTGGGCAAACAATACGAGGTCATCGGCAAACTTGAGATGTGACAGGAAGGCACTGTTGATGTTTATCCCGCAAGATCCCATGCAAGCATCTTCATAGTTTTCATAGTCGTCTTCATAGTCGTCTTCAAGAGCCGCCGTGAAGAGCTTGGGTGATATTGTGTCTTCCTGCCGCACTCCCCTCTTGATGTTAATAGGGTTGGTTGTGTCGTGAAGGCGGACTTGTATGGTTGCCGTGCCGTATAACTCCCGCAGCACATCCATATATCGTGCGTCAATCTGGCAGCGATAGAGAGCGTTAAACACAGCCAAGTGCTCGACGCTGTCGAATGCTTTCTCGTAATCGACGAAAGCTAAGCACAGGGGCCGGTTATATTCTGAACTCTGCTCCATCAGCTGGTGTGGATGTGGTCGATCGTGGAATAACCACTACGGAAGCCGGCTTGCTCGACGGGCTGGTACTCATCTAACCCCCGAGTGAGCTGATTGCATACCACCTTGGCAAATAGCTTGTACACCTGAGATAAGAGACTTATGGGCCCGTAATTGCTCAGTTTCGAGCAGTCTCCCTTTTTGTGCAAAATGGTGACGGTTGCATTCTTCCAAGCATCAGGTGATTTTTGTTTGGTTGATAACTGCGTGAAAAAAAAGGCACCAACCTTCCATACAAAATCAACATAGTCATTTTATTGTAGACTCTTCCGGCCGCGGCGTTGCCCGCTAGGTACCTACATAACATAATAGCATTTGTTCATCGTGAAAGTTCATTTTTGAAATCGGATGAGTAGTTTCGGAGATTACCTCCTACATACAAACAAATTTTACCTCTTTATAATATTAAGTACAGATATTGTTGACTGATTTTACTGAGAATTTGTCGTTGATTGTGCGTGTTATAATCGCCAATGTCTCGTTACGGCGACACAACCTTTTGTTTATGCAAATAACACTTGAAAGAACACAAAAAGATGTGTTTTCAGTAAAAACAAAGATTTTTGTCTATTATTCGAATAATATTCGAATAATTCGAATATTACCCGAAAAAAAATCGAATATTCGAATATCAAAATTTTCGAATATTTGCAAGCCCTAATTGCCGGGTGTTGCCCGGCATATGTTTTGTTTTCGTGAGTTGATGTAACTATCCTACTTTTAGAATACGTAAATATTGGGTGCCAAAATTTGCCTATTATATATTTTTTTAATTTTTCTTTGATGACGATATTTTACAAAACAAAATTAATAATGCACTTCATACTCTAATATCTGCGTTTTTTCGCATGTAGGTGGTTCTGGTGTCAGCATTAAGACCCGAGAATATATATTTGCTTAATATGGTGAAAGCTAGCACAGTGAGAGAATTTTCAAAGTGGGATTTTATGGAGAACTCCATAGCCATAATTTTCCGTTGAACAAATACAAGAGTTTCGCTGCAAATTTTCTAAGATTAAATAAAAAATGAAGACCAGGCTTGCTGCCGACAGGAGTGAAGATGTTTTCATCAGGAAAATATTGTGATTACAAGGCACAGTGGTAAGGATGAGCTGATTCAAAAGAGCCCAAACACGGATGTTCTACTTTTATTCACTGAGAATTTCATTTAAACGGCCCCTGACTCCATCATCAGATCAGCTCGCTGTCACTATATTATTACATTTTAGTCGGAACGTGACAGATATGTCGAGTTTCAACTTAATCGGCCTACTAACTGAGGAGTTCTGTTGAACAGCTCCTGACTCCATTACTAGATCAGCTCGCTGTTTCCATATTATTACATTGTAGTCAGAAACTGACAGATATGCCGAGTTTCAACTCAATCGGCTTATTTACTGAGGAGTTCTGTTGAACAGCTCCTGACTCCATGATCAGATCAGCTCGTTGTCACCATATTATTACATTGTAGTCAAAACTTGACAGATATGCCGAGTTTCAACTCAATCGGCTCATTTACTGAGGAGTTCTGTTGAACAGCTCCTGACTCCATGATCAGATCAGCTCGCTGTCACCATATTATTACATTGTAGTTGAAACTTGACAGATATGCCGAGTTTCAACTCAATCGGCATACTTACTGAGGAGTTCCGTGGAACAGCTCCTGACTCCATCATCAGATCAGCTTAATAAAATTATTTTTCGATTCTAATTGACATATTATGTCAAAATAATGTCAAATAAAGCGAAAAATAATTTTGTACGTGTTTTTGGGTCTAATACCCCTGTGTGCGACGGGACTACGGGACTTCGAGACTACGGAGCTGGATGCGCGAGGACTGGGGTTGCGAGAGCTGATTGAAGGCTTATAAGAAACAGCGGCTCTAGCACAGCCTTTCGTTGGGGGTCTGGTAGATACAGCGGGACCCTGTGACTCAGAGAACTTAGGATACGACTTAGAACACGCCTCAGGGGACTTAGAACCCGACTTAGAACACGACTCAGAGGACTTAGAACTCGACTTAGAACACGACTCAGAGGACTTAGAACACGACTTCGAACACGACTCAGAGGACTTAGAACTACCTTTCACAGCATCTGCGTATGACTTAGAAGATACGGAGCTTTTGTTTGAAACAGAGGCTTTAGCACTAGACTTATGTAATAATATGTTAGGACTATTTAAACGTTTTCGATTATGTACAGTTTTAGAATTAAACGTTTTTTTATAGTCTGTGCCTACTATATCACCATCGGATACACGTTGGCACGGATTCGTTACCCGATTTTTTAGTTTAAATCTTGATGATATTGAGTCTCGGCTGCCGGGCAAGGAGCAGGGGATTGAGGCGGCGACTCAACCTGAGGTTCAGTGTAATGCATCCTTCTGCGTGAGTTATTTACTCGGCGTTTAATGCATTGAGCAATGTCGTGCCCAATGTTTTTGCAATATCTGCAAACAACAGGCTGACCGGGAGATTGAGCCTGCACCCGGTCTTGATTTGTTCGAGGTTGGTAAGGCACTACAGCTTGATTGACTGGTCTATTAAGAGGCGGCCGATTGACCCTAGGCTCGGGCTTCGACAAGAAATTGTAAATTTTCTCCTCGCTCATTGCAGCATTAATTGCTGCGTTTAGGGTTTTGAGTTCCCTGGAACGGATTAGCATGCTAAGTCGCGGGTGTAATCCTATTATAAAGGTATGTAACGCTAAATCTTCCGTCATAGCGACCCTACCAGGCAAATCTTTTTTCAAGGTTTCCGAGGAATGTATTTCCGAAAGCAGTGCGGCGACACACGTTTCGATTTTCAGCGCAAATTGGGATACAGTCTCGGTTGGTTGTTGTCTACATGACTGTAGGTCCAATAACAAGTGGTTATAATGTTTTCTTTCGCCAAAGTTTTGTTTTAAAAAGTCTTTAAGTTCATCAAAGCTTTCATAAATTCTGTTAGAGCAAGCTACCTGGGCCTTGCCCTCTAATCTCGAAATAATAAATTTTAATAACAGATCTTTCTGACTTTTTGAGGCGAGATTCAGTGCGTTGTTACAGTTTGTCAAGAAAGCAATCAGAGTGTCTCTTTCTCCCCTATACGGTTTTATAAAATCACACAGCACTTTTATCGGAAATACATCATGAACGGGATCAGTGGATTTTTCTGCTTTAGTAGTCATCTTGATTAGAAATAATCAATAAAACGTAATATGGACAGAGAAACCAACCTAAATGTACTATCTACCTAAAACTTAAAATATACTTTTACTAAGTAGGACTGGAATTCGGGAACGGCGGAAACAGTGACAATTACAGATAAAAGAATATTCTACTCACAGTAGGACTGCAACTTGAAGTGTAGAGAGGTTCATGATCCCGAGTGAAGCGGAGGATGATGCGCTTACTGCAGGGTGGCGCACGGGATGTGCGGTGGCGCAGGCGCCTTGGCCAAGGCGCCTCTGAAACAGCGGCGACGTAACGGTGACGGTGGCAGCCACACGGAATGTGCGGCAGCGATGACAATAACGGCGGCGGCGGCCACACAGATTGTGCGGCAGCGGTGACGATGACGGCGGCGGCCACACGGATCGTGCAGCAGCGGTGACGGTGACGGCGGCAGTCACACAGATTGTGCGACAGCGATGACGATGACGGCGGCGGCCACACGGATTGTGCGGCAGCGGTGACGGTGACGGCGGCGGTAGAGTTCGGGAGAAAAGTTAAACTTTCACTTTTCACTTAGTCTTGTTTGACCCGTATGAGATGGCTAGCTTTACGTTTTTAGCTATAACCATCCCACTTCTGACACCACTGTTACGGGGTGGGTCAGGAAAGTATTTTTAAAAAAGAAAAATGAAATTAACTGGAATAGACTTTAATTATTGAGATAGAAATATTTTACAAGATTTAGTACGGAGTTGCCGCAACAAAGACCAAAACCGAACTGCATAGCAAAACCGATCGAGTTACTTCCCACAACATGCCAAGTGCGAGCAAGTATCTAGAATGCTTGCGATGCACTTTTATTATTTTGCATTTCGTGGGAATAAACATTGTAACAGAACGACAGCTTAGTACCACAATGTATAACCACGTCTTTTGTATGTAACCGAGGATAAACTGGGAAAGCCTCCACCCATGTGAGATAGATGCGGGAAGTGGCTGGGCGCTGATATTAGACGAGATCTGCCTTCCGATCTATAAAGTAACCAAGTGGCCAACTCTGATGACGGAGGTTTTAGGCTGCCTAAAGGCCCTCGTCATGGCTTACCGACTTAATCTATAGTCTACCCCAGGGGTGCCCAGACTTATAGTGTCGGCGATCGACCAGAAAATATTTTGAAAGCAAAGGATCGACTAAACTACTATGTAGGTAGGTTAGGTAGGTACTGCAAAACATTTTTTAAACATGGTTTTACTGCGCTTTTAAATTGAATATAGGTACATCAAAATACTAATAAATGGTAGTATATTACTGGCGATCGACTCGAAAAGCTTCGCGATCGACCGGGACTGTTTGGGCACCCCTGGTCTACCCCATTTCAATGGCTCAAGCATTACAGCGCAGCGTCCCGATGAGTGTACAAGAAAAGATGTAAAGGCCATGTACCACAAAATTACGACCACATAACAAAAAAAGAAAAGTTAAGTTTACAATACGCAACAATTTATTTTTACAAAAAATTCTATACATGGAATACTTCGCTGGAATACTTATAAGAAATAAGGAGTCGTGTGCTGTGGCGGCACTTCTCTCTCGCTATCTGGGACGGCGTGGAATATCTTGGCCGTTCTGTCGTTTACCGTGTTAAATTCTAAGATGGAGGCGACGTTGCCACATCTATAGCAGTAGTTTGGCGCCGACCAAACTGTTACTAGTCGCTTGTCGAACATATACTTGTATCCTGCAACGGAAAATTATTTATTTTATTTCTAGCTTGAATCAACCCACTGCAGAGCAATTGCCTCCCCTTAATCCACACCTTCCGATCGTAATGCAATATCTACCTACTTTATTATTTACTTAATACAATATAACTTCATGAGGGCCGCACCGGGCCGTATTCATAGAAAAACATCGCGCTGCGGCCTATCGCGGCTGTAGTATGCGCGAGCTCGTATAACAGTAAAATTGATGGAAGTTGGCACATACCTTCATTTACAAGCTGATGAGCGCGACAAATTAATTTGAGATTGTTGTAGTCCATAAACAATTCTGTTACATAGCTGCCAAATAACCATCCAGCTCCTCTGGGGCTCACAGACCTGGGAAATTAAATTAATAAGGTATCATTAAAGGAGATTATGTACATGAAGTTCGGTCCGGTAAATATATCGCCGTCGCGCTCGCACTGAAATGAGCAAGCGCGACGCCAATATACTTACGCGGGAGCAACAGACAGGTAATAGCATAATATATGTACGAAATCCTTCCTGCGTCGCAAACGGACTTTAGTCAAAGTAGATGAAACAAGACTCACACTGTGCTTAACTATAGGATGATTCTTGCTAAGGAAGGCAATAATGAACACAATATTTCCGTGTATTCTATATTTACACTAATATTATGGAGGTTAAGGGTGTATGTAGGTGGTAGTCTCCAAAAAGCAGTTTTGGATCTAGCAGTCTGAATCCGTATATATTTAGCTAGGTAGGTACTAAAGTAAGATAGAGAAACAGTAGATAGAAATAATATAAGTTGGACTTTTAAAGAGTTAAACAGAAGTAGTGGTAGTGAGGCTAGGTAAGATAGTTCAGGAGTTAGTAAAATGGTGAAGTAAACCTGATTCTTACCACATCTTAACATCAGCTGGATCAGACCATAAGAGATCACAGAAAGCACCCTTGTGAGGTATTTGTTGATTTCTATCAATACATCTAATTTGATCAAGCATTGAGATTTCTGGAGACAGTCCACCATGCACGCATAGTATTGTTTCATCTATTAGCTGAAACAAAAGATATATTTTATAAAATGGAGCAGTCAGCAGACCGTTAAATGTATTTCTATAAAAAATACTTACCGCAGCAACTGTTAAGAGATCAAAGACTCTGCAGCAGTCTTTCCAGGCATTTGCATTGCCATATTTGTTGAGGCACTCATCGTAGAACCCATACACTTTTGTAATCTGACTTGTCTCGTGATTACCTCTTAGTAATACAATTCTGAAAAAAATGTTCCAGAAAATGAATTTTTATTGCAATTTTGATTTTACTAATGAGTTCAATTAAATAAACAAATTTATAATCTAGTATTGATTATTTTTAACAGATAAGTACTAATAAATTGAAGTACATAGTATAATTTGAGAATATTGATCTGTATTGTAATTTGTAGAGCAATATTTGAAGAGCTTGTGGCGTAGCTTGCTGAGACGTTCTTGATTGATAGTTGAAGTTAAGCAATGTTGTGAGCGGTCATAATTTGGATGGGTGACTGCAAGTGGCATTATGAGCTGAGCGCTTCCATGCTTCAGAGGGCAATTGTTGGTCCCGGCTTTAAAGTCATTTTGAACTATAAAATGGTTATTGGTCTCACCTATCTGGATACCTGGCTTTCAGAGCCATAAGTAAGGTTAAAGTTTCCAAACTGTAGTATCCTCTGTCGACATAATCACCCATGAAAATGTATTTAGTGTGTGGAACCTGTCCTCCTCTTTGAAATAACTCTTCTAGGTCATAGAACTGGAAAATACAAGAAAAATGTTAAGAAATTACTCGTAGTACCTTGAAAATTTTTTAAGTACTTATGTAATTTATGTATGCAACTGTACTTAATATTAATAGAGGTAACTAGCACAAGATTTGACTCCTAAGAGAAGATAGATGAAAATAAATGATAGGTAAGATTTGGACTGTGAAACTTTTTAACACAAAAGGTTCAATTTTGTTACAAAAAATCACATTTTGATGTCAGTGTACCTATAGGGTGTGCAGGAATCCGGTGAATGAAGGTTCCAAGGAGGAACCAGGCTGTATCATACAGTCATACATACAGTCTGTATGGTATAATCAACCACTTAAGTAAAAGTTAGCTTTCCAAGCTATTCAACCAGATATAAGTTTTGTACCAGGTGAAACATTGGAATAGAACATAACAGGAATGACTAGAACTTATGCCCGGGTTACACGAGGCTAGTTTTTCAAGCTAGGATAGCAAGCTAGTGTTAGTAAGCTAGCAAGCTAGTACTTCTAGCTTCGTGTAGACACAACTAGCTTCATTTCTAAGCTAGTACACGAAGCTAGAAGTACTAGCTTGCTAGCTTACTAACACTAGCTTACTATCCTAGCTTGAGAAACTAGCCTCGTGTAACCTGGGCATTAGAATCTGTTTCATTTACCTGTTCATATAGGGAATTTGAATTTAGAAAAACCCCCCTAGTTTTTTCAAGTATCGCAATGTAGTATTTGGATTGCAGAAAATGTGGTTGATTTTACCTGGCCGTGTATATCCCCGCAAACGGTCACAGGGGTCTGAACCGGCTGAACGTTGGGCTCTTCCAACAGCAGGTCACACACAATGTTGCAGAGCTCTCGCAAATCATCTTCAGGTAAATACTTGCACCTCTTCGCTATTTCTATCCATTTATCAACGTCACTCATTTTGTTTGTGCGATTGATTCACTCACTATTGTGAAAAGCTTTCGTTTTACATACAGTACAGACAATACTTATTTAACAAATTCTTCACACAAAAAGAAAGACAAGCAAAGCAAGACAAGACAACAAAACCGGATGGGAGGATGATGAAAATGAATGACGGAGAGGGAGTGTAATAGCGTCTACACACGGTCTGCGACGACACTAGGGCTTGCATTCGAATATTCGAATAATTCGAATATTAAATTCATTCGAATATTCGAATACTGAAGTCGAATATTCGAATATTCGATTAAAATTAATAACACCAAACTCAGAACTCTGATGTGCATAAAATGCCACTTATATAGGATTCGGAAACACTCGAGAGTGCCGCGCGTGATTGCATAGTGCTTTCGCGTATTTGCTGGCAACCCAGTGGAGGTACTTTGTCAGGAAATCTACACAAAAAGTTTTTTTAAATCTACATGTTTGATTCCTGGCCAGGAGAATTATTATTTTAAAATCTAATGATGCAGTTTTACCTTTTTATCAAAATTGGTTACCCAAGACTCTTTTGAGTATTTTGTCGCTATTGCCACCTGCCATCACCTCGTCTAACAAAGTGTCCAGCCCAATTCCATTTAAGATTCGTAATCCTAACTCTGACGTCCTGGACTTTATAGTTCGGCGCCGGATCTCAGTGTTACGAATTCGTTCTTGGAGTTTAATGCCGAGCATGGCCCGCTCCATGGCTCTCTGTGTAGCTTATAATTTGAACACAGTCTCCTTAGTAAGCGTCCACGTCAAGTCAAAGTTGGGAAGACACATTGGTTAAAGAGACGGGTTTTCAGGCACTGTGGAACTTTCTTCGACTGAAGCACATCTGCCAGTTTTCCGAACGCGGCCCAGCCGAGTTGTATCCTTCTGGAGATCTCCTTACTCTGATGCTCTTTACCAAAAGATAGAATATGCCCAAGATAAAGATACTTGTCAACTACCTCCAGTCTCTCGTTTCACCGTTACGGTAAAATTCGAGGTTCCAGAAGCATTCGCCATAATCTTCGTCTTGGACATATTCATGTTAAGGCCAATGGCTAAAGAGGCATCAAAAAGTTGTTGGATCATGAGTTGGAGATCTTCCAGGTTGTGGGCAAAAAATACGAGGTTATCGGCAAACTTGAGATGTGTCAGGAAGGCACTGTTGATGTTTATTCCGCAAGATCCCATGCAAGCATCTTCATAACGTCTTCAAGAGCCGCCGTAAAGAGCTTGGGTGATATTGTGTCTTCCTGCCGCACTCCTCTTTTGATAGTTAATTGATTCAGGCGTGACTTTGCGGAAGTCCATATTCAGATTTTTTTTTTGAAAATTTCAAAATATTTAGTACTCCTCCGCCAATCTATACCAAAAAAGATTCGTCAAAATTTTCACGCTAAAGCCACCCAACCACCCACTTTCCACAGCCTAACCTTACTATGCCTGCCCTGACTAGCCTGGCATAGTAAGGTTAGACTGTGGAAAGTGGGTGTTTTTTGGTATAGATTGGCGGAGTAGGTACTAGATATTTTGAAATTTTCAAAAAAATCCTCTTTTGATGTTAATAGGGTTGGTAGTGTCGTGAAGGCGAACTTGCATGGTTGCCGTGCCGTATAACTCCCGCAGCACATCCACGTATCGTGCGTCAATCTGGCAGCGATAGAGAGCGTTAAACACAGCCCAGTGCTCGACGATGTCGAATGCTTTCTCGTAATCGGCGAAAGCTAAGCATAGGGGCCGGTTATATTCTGAACTCTTCTCCATCAGCTGCTTCATGGTGTGGATGTGGTCGATCGTGGAATAACCACGGAAGCCGGCTTGCTCAACGGGCTGGTACTCATTTAACTGGCGAGTGAGCTGATTACATACCACCTTGGCAAATAGCTTGTACACCTGAGATAAGAGAATTATGGGCCTGCAATTGCTCAGTTTCAAGCAGTCTCCCTTTTTGTGCAAAATGGTGACAATTGCATTCTTCCAAGCATCAGGGTGTCAATTCTGGTACCGAACTTTTTATCAACCTCAAGCAAAACCTCAACTAAACCTTAGATTTTCGACTGTTTCCATGACTACTAATAACAAACGACTCAGTTGTGGTGAGGTTTTAGCTAAGGTTTGGACTTGGCAGAACAAATTTTTGTAATGCTATTCTACTATTCAGCAAATGGCTGACATTTATGAGATCGAACCAAAACGCAGCGGAATGATTGACGTTGTCATCTAGAAGAATTGGGAGGCCGGTGATTTTTGTTTGGTTGATGACTGCGCGAAAAAAAAAAGGCACCAACCTTCCATACAAAATCAGCATAGTCATTTTATTGTAGACTAGCTTCCGGCCGGCGTTGCCCGCTAGGTACCTACATAACATAATAGCCTTTGTTCATCCTGAGAGTTCATTTTTTGAAATCGGATGAGTAGTTTCGGAGATTACCTCCTACATACAAACAAATTTTTCCTCTTTATAATATTGTTGACTGATTTTACTGAGAATTTGTGGTTGATTGTGCGTGTAATAATCGTCAAAGTCTCGTTACGGCGACACAACCTTTTGTTTATGCAAATAACACTTGAAAGAACAAAAGAAGATGTGATTTTAGTAAAAACAAAGATTTTTGTCTATTATTCGAATAATATTCGAATAATTCGAATATTACCCGAAAAAAAATCAAATATTCGAATATCAAAATTTTCGAATATTTGCAAGCCCTAGACGACACAGACCAAACCGCAGACAAATAGGGAGTGATGCCACATAACCTAACATAAATCTACCTACTTACTGTGAACGAAAGAATAATCCTGCTTGAAGGTACATACCTACCTATCAACCAACGTTAAATAATTAGTAGGTAGGTTAGGTAAGATTAAATGAAATAGATACCTGCTAAAAGCCTGCTAACAATAAAAAATAAATAGGCAACCTAGACAGTCAGTGCTAATTTATTTTAAAACTCCCGCATTTGCAGGAAATCCCCCCATTTGGCATCACTCCCTATTTGTCTGCGGTTTGGTCTGTGTCGTGTGTAGACGCTTTAACACTTTCGTTGCCGACGACTCGCCGGGCGCGTTCTCACGATTCCATATCGCCATGCCGCGAACTCGCCAGGCGCGTTCTCGGTTTTTCATGGATAATTCAATGATTTGGGTATATTTTCCATCAGAAAGCGGAGAGCATAATCCTCATGCCCTAAGCTAATGAGTTTTGAAGTGGCCCGCAAGTTCTAACAATTTTTTTATGTTATCAAAAAAAAGTAATTATGTAATGCCGCGAACATGCCAGGCGAGTTCAACTACCAGGGGTTGTCAACATTTATGGAGTACCTAGTAGATTCTCAGGGAGCGTGCCGGCCAAACATACACAAAATATTTTTTTTTTTGTTATAGGTGGGTAGGGTAGGTACGGTCAATGGCAAGAACATACAGTACGAAAAAATTACAAACTTCATAAAATATTTAAGTTCAATGATGATGAATGACAGCAGATGTCCAAAATGACACGAGACGTAAAAAAAAAGTTACGTGCGAATAAGACGTTAAGTGCGAGTCGAACTCGTGCGCCGAGGGTTCCGTACCTACCAAAATGAATACCTACCGCAATGAATTTAGAAATGAAACGAACTTTTCAAACACGAACATGTTGTTTTTTGTTGTTGTCGTATCGTTTTTTTTTTGTAGTTTTTATTTTTTTTTGTTGTTTTTAGGTTTTTTGTTTTCATGTTGTTTTTGTTGTTTGTTTATTTTTGTGGGTTTCGTTTTTTTGTTGTTTTTCTATTTTTTTTATTTGGTTTTGTGTTTGATTTGTTATATTTTTTGTTCTTGTTTTTTTTTTGGTGTTTTTGTTTGTATTTGCTTTTGTTAGTATTTTTGTTTTTTTGTTTTTTGTGTCGTTTTTGTTTTTCTTTGTTGTTTTGGTTTTTTGTTTTTTTTTTGTGGTTTTAGTTTTTTTGTTAGTTTTTTTTATGTAGTTTTTGGTTTTTAGTTGTTTTTTTTTTGTGATGTTTGGTTTTGATTGTATTTTTTTGTTTTTATATTTTATTAGTTTTTTTGTTTTTTTGTTTTTGAGGTGTTTTGTTTTCTTAATACAAAAAAACAACTAAAAACTACATAAAAAAACAAAAAAAAAACTTAAACCACTAAAAAAACAAAAACTTGAAAATAAAAAACAATAACTAATGAAACAAAAAAAAACCGTAATAACAAAAAAAAACTAAAAACAAAAAAACCTCAAAAACAAACAAAAAACACAATAAAAAACGAACAAGAATTAACAAAATTACTAAAACCACAAAAAAAAACAAAAACACGAAACAATGAAATAGGTGCCTCAAAAAAAACAAAAAATAAATAAAAAAAAACAATCAAAAAACTACCCCAAAAACCGAAAACAAAAACAAACCTAACAAAAAACAAAAACAACAAAAAAAAACTAAAACTACTAAAAAAACAAAAACAAAAAACAAGAAAGTAAAAAAAAAAAAACAAAAAACATACCATTATAACAATAAAAAAAACCTCAAAAACAAAAACTAAAAAGAACCAACAAAAAAAAAACAACTGAAACAACAAATACCTCAAAAACAAAAAACAAAAAAAAAACCAAAAAAAAAACAAAAAAAGACAAAACCACAAAAAAAATTAAAAAAACACAAAATCAAAAAACGACCTCAAAAACAGAAAACAAAACAAACCTAACAAAAAACTAAAACTACGAAAAAACAAAAACAAAAACTACAAAAAAAAGAAAAAAAATTACCAAAAAAACAAAACAAATACCATATAATAACCAAAAAAACAGAAAACAAACAAAACACCTCGAAAACAAAATACAAAAACTAATAAAAAACAAAAAATACAATTTAAACCAAAAATTACAATAAAAACAACTAAAAACCAAAAACTTCATTAAAAAAACAAAAAGGACTAACAAAAAACTAAAACCACAAAAAAAAAAACAAAAACCAAAACAACACAAACACAAAAACAAAAAATGACACAAAAAACAAAAAAAAAAAAAATAAAACAACAAAAAACAAAACCACAAAAACAACAAAGAAACTAAAAAACCAAAACAACAACAAGCAATTCATTCAAAAATAAAAAACCCGGCTGAACTGAAAAGTTGGAAACAGCATTCATAGAAATCACAAAATTAAATTACAATTTTATTATTATGTAGGTATCTAGGGTTCGATGCCGTGCGCTTTTTCCTAAACTTTGTTGTCACAGTTGACACACAGATGGCTATTTCTTAAATATGAGATATCTCCTAAATGGCTGAACCAATTTCGATGCAGTTTGTTCTAAACGTTGCTTGTGACTAAATAGAAAGTTTTAGTATGCGTTTTGTTTAGCAATAACATTTAGGGCGAAAAATAATTTTTCAAAAATTTTGGAAGACGATTTAGTCTTCGAAGATGTCATGTTAGATTTTTAAAAAAATTATATTTGATATCAGTCCACCAACCTCTTGATTTTTACATGAATTTTGATATGATGGCGTGATTTTTATTTTGAAAATTCACACATTGTTGCATTTTCTAGCCGCACTATTAGATTTATCGAAATAAAAAGTATCCTAGAGCACAATCGAGATAGAGACGATTCTAACGATACCTCATTCATCAAAATCCATCCAGCCGTTTAGGAGAAACGTGGTAATAAAGAATATTACTTACATACGAACGAACCCACATACATAGAAACGCGCGATCTACATAACCCTGTGACTTGACAGTCAGCCGGGTAAAAAAAACAAACAAACCTACAAAAAAAAACAACAAAGAAATAAAAAAAACAAAAAAAAAGACAAAAACAAAAAAATTTCATGAAAACCAAAAACAACTAACAACCAAAACCTACATAAAAAAAAAACAAAAAGACTTAAAACACAAAAAAATAAAAACCAAAAAATACCAAAAAAAATTATCAAAAAAACAAAAACAAACTAAAACATACCATAAAAACCAAAAACTACACAAAAAAAAACAAAGAAAACAACTAAAAAACTACATGAAAAAATAAAAAAAATAACAAACAGACTAAAACCACACAAAAAAAAACAAAAAACCAAGATAACTCATTTAAAAACTACCTTAAAAACAAAATACAACAAAATAAGCAAATAAAAAAAACAAAAACAAAAAAAAATCCATAAAAACCAAAAACTACAAAAAAAAAACAACTAAAACCATAAACTACATAAAAAAAGAACTTGCAAAAAACTAAAACCACAAAAAAGAACAAAAATCCAAAAAACCCAAACAAAAACAATAAATACCTCGGAAACAAAAAACTACAAAAAAAAACAACGACAACGACAATAAATACATGTTTAAAAGTCTCAAACATGCAATTAAAAAAGAAAAACTAACAAAAAAAAAAACAAAAACAAAACCAACTAAAAAAAAATAACATCAAACAAAAAACCAAATAAAAAAATAGGAAATACAACAACAAAAAACAAACAGCAAAAACAACAAAAAAATCAACATTCAAGAGAGTGTCCAGCAATTTCTTATCTGGTCTGCTCGAGCGGCAGTCGAGCACACCAGATAAGAAATTGCTGGACATTTTTGGACCCACTAGTGCAAGAACGATTTATCCCAAAGAAGGATGTGTAAGATATTACGGTCGTTTATCGTAGCATGTTTGAGAAAAAGTTCCCTAACAGAAACCTAACAAAAGGTTGAGATTCTCTGATCAATTTACGAAAATTGCTGTCAATCATGCAATTTCATCTTGCAGTGCCGAGAGCGCGCCTGGCGTTATCGCGTTCTTTTGTATGACGGCATCGCTGGGAACTACTAGAAAATCATGGTGGCAATGAAAGTGTTAAGTGTATTGCTCAGTTGACATTGACAATGGAATGGAAAGGAAGTATGACATTGACAACTGGTTGCAAATAAAACTGGCAGTGACAGCAAGGTAAGTGGGACTACGTTCAATTCCAAAGTGCGCGAAAAACAAAAGTTCTAGTTTAGTTCATCTGAATAAAATGCATAATGTCCAAGTGCATAATCTGATTCCCACAGACAAATGTACCTACTCAATCCTCGCCTCACCTCAAGAACAGTATCGGTACGGTATTTTATAATACAAATACAATCCACGCAGATAATCAGATATTCCAAAATCTGCTGTAGAAATTAAAGCCTACCCGGGTACTTGTCACGAGGACGCTATAGTGGTGTAGAGTGCGCCGCAAACTTAATGGCGGCTGAAGTTCGCGGCAGATTCGACTTTGCGCAGGTACAGTCAACGCAATTGCGGGGAAGTGAAGGTGATGAGGGGCGGGGCTAGGCGGGCTATGTAGATTTTACTGTATTCTATTGCGTTGACTGTACCTGCGCAAATTCGAATTTTCCGCGCACTTCAGCCGCCATTAAGTTTGCTGCGCACTCTACGGTCGGTGCGGTGTACAGTTCGACCAAAAAGAGTAAAAAATAAATGAGGGCGCCACTGTTGTTTACATGGTATCACGTCGTGTATCACACACACCACATTTTAGGGCAGAACAATTTTGGTAGTACTTAATGCTTTTAAAGTTTCCATTCTTTCTAGTTTCACAACAAACATCTAAGCTCCTATCAATATTTTTTTGTCCTGGATAAATATCAAACCCACTACATACACATTAGAAGTTAAAACTTGGTAGAATAAGCTGTGATGCCAATAATATGAATTTTTAAACTGATTTGGGTTGGTTTCTAGGTCTTGTGAAACATTTTTAAGAGCAATGGTATCCAGACCTATGACAGTACCTACCAGTTCTGTGGACAGTACCTACTACCTACTTAGAAAAAAATTCTACAGGCACAACATTATTAACGAATTTAATTTCTAAAAAGAAAAACACTTTAAGTAAAAGAGTTTATTTAGCGAAAACAAACATGCAAGTACATTTTTAGGGTTAATTAAAACTATAGATACATACTTACTGATGCAATGTCTAAGCGTTTGATAATGCCGTGAAACAAAACTGATTACAACGTTTAATTATGTCTACTATACTGATGGGAAGAGGACGGAATAATTTGGGAAATCATAAACGAAACAAAATGCACTAGCAAGCTTGGATTTACCAATATTTAAGGTGAAAAGAGGAAATTTTGTCTAATCTTAACATAACTGGTATACTTATTCATACAACCCGGGCAAATTAACATGAAACCAGAGTGCCTAGTAGGTACATACGAGTTTTGTTCACTATTACGCATAGATGCCTTAGACGTGGTTTTGTTTATGATCAGAAACAGCGCCAACTAGTAGCGAAACGTGAAACTTACTAGTGTAGTGGGCCTAACATGTGCAACATCGAGAGAACATCTCGAGTGAATTTAACCGATCGAGATATCTCGTTTCTCGATGTTGCGCATGTTAGGCCTATAGGACTTGTGATTGGCTGATTCATACAAATCCACCTTTACGGCGTCGATGCGCAATAGTGAACAAAATTCGTACTAGGTAGGCACTCTGGCTCGAATGACGTTTGTAGCAAGTTCCGAGCCAGCCGGCCTAACATGTGCAACATCGAGAGAGATATCTCGATCAGTCGAACTGCTCTAACGCATACGTAAGAGCAGTTTAACCGATCGAGAAGATTCGTTTCTCGACTCTCGACGTTGCACATGTTAGGCCTACAGGTGTCATGTTAATTCGTCCGAGTAGTACCTTTGTAGTTTACGATAGGCGAATTGTGAGTTATAATTTTACGACTCAACGAAACTCAGTCCTGATAAGCTAATATCACTAGGTTTGGAGTTGCCAAAGCATTTAATCACAGCATGCGACATACATTAGTCCCTACAAAATAAGTGTCAAATTAGAAAACAGACAAAACGGAAAGTAAGATTTTGGTTGTCCATTAAGTTTTATATCCCGCTACTTTCAAAATGGAGGATATTAAAATCTTACTACACTTAGATTTGCGATGACTGTCATCTATTTCAACAAAATAAATGTAATGAAAGCAAATTCCTTGTAAAAGTTTACAAATTTCTTCATTTTTCAGTTTTACAAAATACTTAAACCCGAGAGAGTACCAAGTGATCACAGATTCTGAAAAAACCGCTCATTTGTTTAGTACAAAAATGCAAGTACCAACTTTTTGAAACGGATTTCACCTATGCTACGTTATGAAAGCCGATCCATGCCCATTTCTTCGTAGTAGGTAAAATACGGTACATTTTTTGAGGAAACGAAATCGTATACAGGCTTTTGTTTTTCATCTACAGCCAATGGAAATCATGAGCATGTGCCTGTTTTCATTCAGCCTATAATACAAAAGATATGCTCTAATTATTCTAACTTCTAAAGACACAGCGTTTGAACATCAGCACTGAAATGCATTTACTTTGGCAATACAACAATTAATTTACTAGGCACAACCTTGTAAAATGAAGTACTTACAATTCAATTCACAAATAAACAAAAATGGAAGTGCTGACTTTCAAATAGAGGTGGTTGGACAGTCGGTACACGAAATATGTTCTTTTATTTACAGATAAAAGAGATATCCTCCTTTCGTCACAATTCTACCCCCCCTTGGGCCTTTCACATTAGACACAATTATAGCGTTTATGCGTACTGTAAGCCGTTTTGAATGCTAACTTCTCAGTCATTGAGTCTAATATGAAAAAGAACCTCATTTTTACTATGAGCTAGCAGAATAATCGCCAGGAATCAGATTTTAGAATAACCAAAAAGACCCTGTGGTTACGCTCAAACTACACGTACTAAGCTTATCTATATCTAGAGATACACACCTCGTTACAATAAAAGATTAGATTATAAACTTAGTAAACATAAACAAAAGGCTAAATGTATTAGCTAACAAAATCGATACACGTACTAAGGTTATACACTATTGCAAAGATTGTCGCCCATTCGAAGTTATTAGGGCGACTAAATGCGAACGCATTTGTGGAATCATTGAATCTTTGATAGTGTTATTAAAAGAGAAAGGGAAGGCTCATCACATGGCCAGTGTTTTTAATCTTAAAAATACACAACAAAACTTACATGAACTGTACTTTAGAATGAGAATATTAACCTAGATAATAAATTACGGTACCGAATTAGGTAAGTATTAATTCAAGTGGTAATAACTGCGCTTCCAGCATACTCGTCGTAAATCGTTGATTAGTTATAATTTAACTTTGAAAATGGTGCTCTTAAAACTACTTCATAAGCAGAGATCCAAAACCAATTTACTGAACTAATCTACAAGCAGCTACAATAAAAATATAACTAAGTATCAAGTACTAAGTTTCTAAACATTATGCGAAAGGTAAGATCTCGAGGACTATGTCCGAATTAATTTTAATTTCCGTTTAGACGTAACACGGAGTTCGGAACACATAGCGGTTAGATTTCATCTAAAACAATTTTATTGTAAATACTGAGGTATGAACGAGAATCGTTTTCGATTTAGTGACTACGAAAAGCAGTTCCCGCCCACTATAAAATCGCGATGGAAAACAGTCTTTACTCTATTCGTATTTAGTAACAATTTTAAAATTAGTGTTCATAGCAAAATCTTGTCAATACTACCCATTTCTCATGGATGAATCCCCAACGGTATTATCATTTTAGATTCCTTGATTTTACTTCGGGCAATGATTAAAGTAACATAAATTTCGTAAAATCACAAGGAACATACCAAAATAATTAACTTTAAGTATAAAATACACGGTCATAGTGGGCGAAAACGACAAATATACCACTCAGTAAGATCACTCTCACTGGGAGTGCGGGAATAGAGCATGAATACAACAAACGAGAACAAAAATGCGTTAATCAGACACAATCTTCATACCGACCAAGGATTCTGTGAGATGGATATCAGAAACCTAGGTATAGAATTGGTCCATTCCGCGGTAATGACTCTCAAAAAAACTATACTTAGTGCCATTGTATCGTCATAAATTGTATCAATGCCGGGTCTCTGGGTCTTGTGGCTGTTTGCGATGTGCGTCTCTTTTTGTCCTATGTTGAATCATATCTCTGGACTTGTCACACACGAATAGTTTAACAATCTCAGTGGAGACTAAGAAAAATGCGTCTGCCGTTTGCTTTCTTGTGTACCCAGTAAGAATGGCCTGTTCTGAGCGGTAGAGAAATCGACAAATTGACAGACGTTCGAGTTGCGAGTATAGAATCACTTGAACTGGCCGAGAGCGAACGCGTCGATGAGCTTCGGTACGTGTTCGTCGATACCGACAACGTCGAGAACGCCGAAGTGATTGTCATCTGTTGTTTCGACGCGGTGAGACGCCAGGTTCATTACGATCAGCCTGGAAAAACAAAGAAAGTTTATACAAGTGGGTCAACAATTTGTTTTTAAACAATATGCTGCATGATGTGCACGATGTTCTAAGCGAGACATACTTTCAAGACTTAGGGTAACGCGTAGTGATGGTAAGCACAGGATATTTGTAGAAATATAACAATAGGGAACTCCCACAATTTTTTTTTATAATTTTATACGATAGGTTATATCGTCAAATAACCGTAATAAAAATTACAGCGCCGAAAAACTAAAATTAACAAAAATAATTTTTAAAATTTACCAACATTTTCACGCATCTGAAACACGATTATTATTGTTGTCACAGATTACTGTTGTAGTAACAATTTTTGAACTGTGACGTCACGCGTCAAAGTTCACAAATTGATACTAAGTACAACAGTAATCTGTGACAACAATAAGTTCGAGTATAGGAATTGTGAAAATTAAAAAAAACTTATCTATGGATCGTTATTATCTGACTCGTCCTTGACTCGTCTTATGAACTCGTGACGTCACATCCTTTCACATCCTTTTCAAGTATTTTGAAATTCCTACTATTTTTTGCAATTTTTAAAATTTATTTTCTAATCGAAAATGGTTTAATATTAAAAAATAATTACACACACATACCTCTAAAGCAACAATGTTCATAATAAAATACATTTAACCCGCTTTTGAATCAGACGCATTTCCCAATTGCACTGTGTCCTTTACATGAGCCATTTTGTTATTGAAGTACCAAAATAAGTGAAGAGTACAGGGGAAAAATGATCATTGTCAGTTTTTTTGCAGTATTGAGTTAAAAATGCCATCTCGTAGAAAATTAAAAAAAGCACTTGGCCCTATACCCCAATAACGCTATAAACGATCAGTGTCAACGTAAGGCTCCAAAAAAGATTGTATGGCTGTAGAAAACGTAGAACATTGGCAATCTTTGTTTGACCATTTTTTCAAAATGCTATAGCAATAGTAGTAATTTTGGTAAGAAGTGAGCGAATCTGAAGCATTCAAAAAACTTGGACGAAATCCTGCATCACGCTAGTACAACACAAACAAGAGTCAACCTACTTAGCTTAGAGAAGCACAGAGTCAACTTACTTAGCATCATTGATCTTGGAGGAAGCCCTGTATCTCTCCAAAGCGCGGACCGGACAATGGTCAGCCAGTATGACTCCCTTCTTATTACTCGGTGGGGGTCCATATCTAGCGCCGTTGCCGCGACCGCCGCGAGCGTCGTGGTCTAGTTCTAGGTAGCGAGTGGCTCGGTCGATGATGTTTATGAAGACATCGAACTTGCCCTTGTTTTTGATGGCCCATTCGATTGGCGCGTCTAGTTGCACGCGACCGAGGTTCAGACTCTGCAAATGTTTGAAACTTTAGTTGTTTTGTCATAGGCATGAATCCTAATTTTCAAAATCTCTTCTATGATATTCAGAAGTATCTATTATGTCTAAAATATATCATATTTCTGTAGAAAATTAAGGTTTTTGTGCAATAAAAGTACATTTAAATTTAAATTTTCAAATTCACGCCAAAACGCTCGCCGGTGTCATGGCGTCTGTTTTTACGTCACGGATCGGTATATCAACCAGTGATGCCTACATAGTTACTATAGAAACAAAAGGATGTTTACCGAGACGAGACGCAATGACAGACGGACGCCATGACACCGGCGAGCGTTTTGGCTATCATGGCGGATTGTTGTATTTTGTAGATTTATTTTAGCAAATAAATTAGTAATCTCGACATTAATAAGAGAATAAATACATTTTTCAAAATCTTTGAATCCTATTTCATTAGATCAGATAAATATTTTGGCGATACTTGATTACCGTGATCATGCCTATTGTAATATGAAAAACCACAGCTCAAAATAAACTGATTTTGAATTTAAAACAACTTTTTAGAGCACAGTGGCTATTACTCCTTTAACTAAAGTTCTTTGATTCTTGATTCTAGCTGCTGGTAAAATTAAATCTTCCCCAATAGTATGTGGTTTTCCTGTTTCAATTTTAACTTTAGGTACTTTAGTATGTGATTAGGGTGTTTTTTTTTGCCTATTTTAGACTACATTTTTGCCCCCTCTGCGTCACCTCAATGCCCCCTAATTTTCTCTGGGTCTTCTACTGCCCCCCTGAAAGTCTCAAACGCCCACAAGGGGGCGTTATCGCCCACGTTGAGAACCTATGATTTAGAGGCTTATTTCGTCCATGGTAGTAGGCTAGATTGTAGGCTGTGTTTTATCAATATTGTATGTTCTATGAGCTAGTGACTAACTCGGGTGACGGAGTTTTTAAGCTCCGTCATGGCTTACGACTTAAAAGCCCGGAGCGGCAATTTAATGTGCCTTCCAAAGCACGGAAGTGCCACTTGCAGTCACCGATCTAAATTGTGACCACTAAGATTATAACTTTAACGATCTATCAAGAAAATCTTAGAAAGCTATGCAACAAGTGCTTCAATTTTATCAATGTATCAAACAAACGCAGCCGAAGGCTGCTGCCCGATGTATATAAAACATTACATTTATCTCGAATACCAGTGATTCCCAAAGTGGCCCAGGTGGACCCCCAGGGGTCCACGGGAGACTCGAAAGGGGTCCACGTTGGCGAGAAACAAAAATGGGGGTGCACAAGTTTTTTGGGAATATGGTAGAAATGTAGCAGCAGGGGGTCCACCGAAACCAGTAAAATTTTGAAAGGGGTCCATGAGAAAAAAAAGTTTGGGAACCTATGATCTATCTATACTATAACTCATTCAAATTATGAACTTACTCTAAGTTTGAACTCTGCTTCATCGATGTTGACGAAGTTCCGCTCGAGTGAGACAAGCTGGATTCCCTCTTCAGTAAAGACTGCCAGCTTAGCGTTCTTCTCGCGTTTCAGAATTTGCAAGGCCAAGATTATTGCTGTAACCACACAAAAAATCTAGTAGATTATACAGTTTACATTTTGTTGTAGTAAGGTAGAATATAAATCTAGAATAGAAAATCAATTGTGTCTCGTTTAGATCTACGTTTCGGCGGCGTATGGGGGGTTAAATATTACAGCACTTTGATATTGTGACTGTTTTTAAACAAATTTTACTTCATTTAGTAATCAGTAGAAATTTATAACCATTTTGGTTATGTTTACTTGCCATTGAGAAGTAACTAATCTAAGCTCGACCGACCCCAGCGCTTACCGTCGGTTGAGCACTAAATACAGCCTAGGCCCGACCACATGCGTCAGACTTTTTGTCTGATCGGTCTTCCGACACGACTGACGCCGCCATACATTTCCTTCCGAATGTCGGATCGGACGTGTGTTGCATGTTCAAATAAATTTTATTTTTATTTTTATTTTATTTTGTTTTATTTAAATGTATGGCACCATTGCAACGCCTTCAGACAATCGGATCGGACAGACGGATCGACAAAAATCGGACGTTTATGCACGGTCTAAGATTTATAACATACCAGCGTGCCCTGGTGTCACAGCGTTGTTATAGAAGCACTGGGCCAACAGTTTCTTCTTGCTCTTCTTCTCAAGGTCTGCGTCGCCGGCGGCGGTGACGGAAGCAGGAGGCGTCGGCTTGGGAAGGATCTCTACAGTCTTGCCAGGCTTTGCGCGTTTCGCTGGTTTCTCCTTTTTGGGAACCTTGTATTGCTTGCAGAAGTGACGACCTGACAACATGAAGCTTTTCAATTTTAAATATGGAATCCAGTCACCATATCCTGACCTATTCTATTAAACGACCAATATTTGTTTGTTTGTTTATTTGTACTCATGTTGTCGAAAACGGCTTTAACGATTTCTATGAAATTTGCGGTACGGGTGTTTACGGGGACGAAAAATCGGTCTAGCTAGGTCTCGTATCTGGGAAAATTAGTTTTCTCGGCATTTTCACGCAAAAAGATTTACCAGTGCAATGAGCTTCGTAATTTCACGTTAAGACTAAAGTGGCTGAGTGGTTGGGTGTCCGCCTTCTAGCCGAAGGCTGCGAGTTCGAATCACACACAATTAAAGTTTAATTTTTTGTAAGTTTTTTTTTGTTATTTTTTAATTTTTTCTATTTGCACCCGAGCAGAGCTCGGTCGCCCAGATATTTGGTTATTATGTGACTTTAGACCACCATCTTGACTTTTTTTTTTAACTAGCAGATATTGAACAACCCGCCACGGGTTGGACCGCTCATCGTGGAGCGCGCAACGTTACACGCTCCAAGAGCGCGAACGTATCCACTACTGAAGCGGTTTATAGATGCGCGGAGCACTGTTGGTGCTCGTACATATTAGTATATACCTATGCTTAAGAGCTTCGACAGTTATGAAACAAAACTAATATGACTCAGGTAAAAAATATGTTTGAAAGCTATATTATCAGCCAGATATTATTACCTTTGAACATGTGGTGTCTCATATCAAGCGTGATCAAGTAGCGTACTTTCGTAGGTTTGGTTGTGAGCCACGTCTGGTCGAATAGCTTGTTTAGAGACGCCACCACAGCTTGGTTTGGCGGCTTCTCTATACCTGCAAAATAAGGTTGAAGTTAGTAAAAATAATTCGTAACATAAGGGACTGAGGTTGACGTTCATCTGAGTGCAATTCTAGGATGTATTTTAAAAATCGACCTTTTAGGCTGATTTTAGTCTTACGCTCACCGTCAGCGCTGATAGGCGAGTGATCTTTATTACAATGAAATAAGGATACTGATTGTCGAGCACTGACGAGAGCAATCAGCGTAGCCATTTGTGCTAAACAATCAGTACTTAGACTTTTTTGAAATTTCAAAATATCTAGTACTCCTCCGCTAATCTGTACCAAAAAAGATTCGTCAAAATTTTTACGCTAAAGCCACCCAACCACCCACTTTCCACAGCCTAACCTTACTATGCCAGGCTAGTTAGAGCAAATCCGGGAACAGCAACAGCGCGAAAACAAAAACAAAAACTTGATGGTCTTCGACACGTGTTTCACCCCTCCACGGGGCATCCTCAGGAAATAATTGCCTCCCTCTACGTGCTTGCGCAGACGTCTTGTCGCTTCGAGCGCTAAACAGAAGAAACAGATTAGCGGAGGAGTACTAGATATTTTGAAATTTCAAAAAAGTCTGAATATGGACTTCCGCAAAGTCACGCCTGAATCAATTAACTAATCAGTACTTATCCTTATTTCTAATAAAAGCAGACTTTTGTTTTTGAACACGTTTATTCCACATATGCAGGAGGAAGCAGAGAGAAAATGGCGGGCGGGCGTCGGCGGAAGTTGCCATACAAATAAAATTACATCTAAGACACTGTCATGCCCGTGACATTGACATTTAGTTTACTATTATAACACTGGCCCTTAAACTAATAAAAATGTCTAGCATGCACTAGCTATTATATAGTTAGACCATTATACAAAGCAAGATTCTTATCTAATTTAGCACTATTTAATAATAAGTAATCTAATTATAGTACTAAAAGACATCTCTATTTAAACTCAACTCTATACTATGTTTACCTATTACCTACACAAACTTTTACTAGTTTAAATTTATTTTCTAAATAACAATTGATACATAAATTTTTCATGTTTCTCTTTAGATAAAGGTTTTGTAAGTAGGTCTGCCACCATATCATCGGTGCATAAATATCTAACATCAACAGTTCCATTACAAACATTTTCTCTTATAAAGTGGTGTCTTATGTCTATATGTTTAGTTCTAGCATGAAACATTGAATTTTTACATAGTTTTTGTGCAGATTGATTATCATTATAAATGACAACCTTGAGCGTTCTGTTCAATATTTCTTTCATGAACTTCCTAAGAAATAAGGCCTCTTTACATGTGTCTGAGAGTGACATGTACTCTGCTTCTGTGCTTGATAAAGCAACAGTTTTCTGTTTCCTACTTTCCCAAGAGACCAGAGACTTACCCAATCTGAACACAAAACCAGTATATGAGCGGCGATCCAACTCGTTTCTGCCCCAATCAGAGTCAGCAAACCCAACTATCTCCAATTCACCTTTCTGAAAAGTTAAACAACAATTTTTAGTACCGTTGAGATAGCGAAGTACTCGTTTGGCTGATTTCCAGTGGGTTTCAGTATGATTATCGTTGAACTGGCTTAGGTAGCTTACAGCATGAGCTATGTCAGGACGCGATCCTATCGCTATGTACATGAGTGATCCTATTAAGCCTCTATAATCATACTCACTGATACTTTCTTGAGATCCCTTTGTTTTGGTCAATGTCACACCTGTCTCCATAGGTGTAGCTGACGGCTTACAATCCTCCATTTTATATTTTTGTAAGACCTTACCAATGTAGTCAGATTGATCAAGAGTGATCTTATCTATGTATCTACAGATTTTCATACCTAGGACATAACTTGCTGGCCCTAAATCTGTAATCTGAAACTCCTTTTTGAGATTATTTATTATTTGATCCTTTTCCCTTGAATTAGGCGATGAAAATAGCAAAATATCATCGACATATAACGCTATTATCATCAGGGAACCGTTACTCGATTTATGATAGACACAGGGTTCAGATGAGCATTTGTTAAACATTAGTTTTTCACACAAAATTTTATTAATCTTTTCATACCATGCTTTTGAAGCCTGTTTCAATCCATAAATCGCCTTATGAAGTTTATATACCTTATTTTCTTTACCTTTTACAATAAATGCCTCTGGTTGCTCCATGTAGACTGTTTCTTCAAGATCTCCATTGAGAAACGCCGTCTTTACGTCGAGATGATGTATATCCATTCCATATTCGGCCGCCACGGCCAGCAGGGCGCGAATACTGGAATATCTCACGACAGGGGAAAAGGTCTCATTGTAGTCGATACCTTGCTTCTGTGTGAACCCCTTAGCTACCAGTCGGGCTTTGTATTTGACTGTTACTCCATTGATCATTTTTCTTTTAAATACCCATTTGCACTTGACAGGTTTTTGTCCTTCAACTCTGTCACAAATAGACCAGCATTTGTTAGTTATAAATGATTGATACTCATCTTCCATGGCCTTTTTCCACTCTTCAGCTTCTGGACTTCTCAGTGCTTCTTGTACAGTCTGAGGCTCAACTGCATGACCTTCGCTGATGAGGTGAGCTGACATTCCAGTGAAGCACTCACTGTCCTCGAACTCTGAAGTCTCTGAAGAACTCGCCATAGATCCATCTGGAACGTATGTTTCATCCGCAGCATCATTTGCATCATAACCGTTTTCGTCACTCTCAGAATCATCTACAATTTTTCTCAATTGTTTCGCACCACCCCGATTAAATCTGCTTCCTCTTGACATATTTATATTAGTGTCATCAGATCTATCCCGGGTAGATGATTCTGTTAGTACAGAGGGATGACAATCATTACTTTCATCATCATCACCAGTAAGTGGTGATGTTATTACATCATCATTTTGGTTATCATCATGTGACACTACATCTTTAATAAATTTATTCTCTAAAAATGTAACATTTCGTGCCTTGATACATTTTGTCGGATGATCAGGGTCAATCAGTCTGTAACCCTTGGTTTCTTGGCAATAACCTACAAATATGTAGGGCTTCGCTTTGGAATCTAACTTGGTTCGATTCTGTTGATGAGCATAAGCAATGCAGCCAAAAGTACGTAAGTGAGAGATGGTTACCTTTTGTTTAGTCCATTTCTCTTCAGGAGTGAAGCCTCTAACCGCAACTGTCGGTGAACGGTTCTTGAGGTATACGGCGGTGTTGACAGCTTCTGCCCAATATTTATTTTCTAGGCCTGCCTCTTTCAGCATGCACCGGGTCTTCTCCATTATACTTCTGTTAGCTCTCTCAGCAACTCCATTCTGCTCGGGCGAATGAGGTACCGTTGTCTCGTGACGAATGCCGTTTTGCTTCATAAAATTCTGGAATGATAAGTTTACAAATTCACCACCATTGTCTGTTCTAATTACTTTTAATTTCTTATTAGTTTGGTTCTCAACAAGTGCCTTCCATTCCTTAAATTTTGCAAAGACCTCACTCTTTTGTTTAAGAAAATAAACAAAAGTTTTTCTACTATAGTCATCTATAAATGTTAGAAAATATTTCGACCCATTCATAGAGCTGCAAGGCATAGGACCACACACATCTGAATGTACTAACTGCAATACATCTGTTGCTCTGTTGAACGACTTCTTGGGAAACGGCAATCTAGTTTGTTTTCCCTGAATGCATGCAACACACTGCTGGTAAGTTGTACTATCATAGGATATACCTGAAACCATACCTTGTTTGAGCAGATCCATGCTCCTGTGGTTAAGATGCCCAAGGCGACGATGCCAAACATCCTGTGTGGCCACCTCGCTTCTCTGTGAAGCAACCATCACTTGAGCAGCTGCGTCAGGTTTACTTACAGTGCTGCAATCACTCTGAATACATGACTCTACTGTGTCTAGTTGATAAACGCCATTGCACAAAGTGGCGGTAGCCACTACTATGTTTTTATCAAAAACTTTACAACCTGTAGAACAAAACACCACTTTATAACCTTTCTTTACCATCGCACTGACAGACAACAAATTGGTAGTTAAATTAGGTACATAATGAACATCACTAATTGTCTTTACTTGATTATTCTTCATTTGTACTCGAACTGACCCCTGTCCTGCTGTGTAAAGTTTCTCACCATTGGCCGTGCTCACTGTCAGTTGTCCTTCATTAGAAAAATCACTCATAACACTCCTATCACGACACATGTGCCCCGTAGCACCACTGTCGATGTACCATGACCCGCTGTTTATGCTAGCCGAGAGTGCAGTCAGGAGAGCCTCGGATCCATCAGCTTTACTCTTCTGTCCAGTCTTCTTCTTGCTGAACTTAGGGCAGTTTTTGATGAAGTGTCCGATCTGCTTGCATTTGAAGCAACGTGGTTGTTTCTTCGCAGCAACCAATGCAGTACCGCTCTCTGTCTTCTCTTCTCTGCGCAAGTTCTCTTGTAGAAGTTTGCCTTTGACCATCTCGCTCGCCAGCTTGGTGTTAGTGTTCTCTATCGCCATGATGAAGGGATCGTACTCTGCTGTAAGACCGCTCAACATTATGACAGCAACAAAATCATCGTCTAACGGTGATCCGATCTCAGTGAGCTGTTGAGATAACTCGGTTATTCTATTAACGTATTGCTCCATGTTGACACTGTCGCTCAATTTTGCTCCGAAAAGCGATCGAAGTAGACCAAGCCTTCGGCACAAACCTCTATCTTCATAGGCTTTTTGGAGGTTATCCCACGCTTCTTTCGCCGACACCGCATTTCGTATATGTGGAATTGCCGCCGGACTGACCGTCAAGGCTATCTTGGCATGAGCCTTTTGGTCCTTTTTGACGTCCTTGATCTCGTCGTTGTCGATGCAATCCCAGAGATCTTCGTGGATTAGAATCATTTTCACCATGAATTTCCATGACGTGTAGTTATCTATACCTCGCAACTTTTCGATGCCGAGAAGATTTCCTGCAGTCGATGTGGACCCCATAGTATTTAAAATTGACCCCAATTTTAATTATAGGATTTATAAATACTATTTTCGCGTATACTGAGCCCGTAACCTAATAAAAGCAGACTTTTGTTTTTGAACACGTTTATTCCACATATGCAGGAGGAAGCAGAGAGAAAATGGCGGGCGGGCGTCGGCGGAAGTTGCCATACAAATAAAATTACATCTAAGACACTGTCATGCCCGTGACATTGACATTTAGTTTACTATTATAACAATTTCATTGTAATAAAGATCACTCCCCTATAGGGATGTTCGATATTTCGGATTGTATCGATATTTCGTATCGCAATATATCGTAACGCATTGTATCGATACGCGTATCGATACAGGGCATTTGATACGATATATCGTATCGATACAGTATCGAATCAAGACAAAGTATGCAGGTACTTTGATAATTAAAAAAATATATTTTATTTTAATAATTACGAAAATGTGCGTAGTTATAACTGTCAAAAAAAGTGTTTTGTGATATCAAACTAATATTTAAAAATGTGAAAGTTTAGACTTATGTTTGTTCCTCTAAAACTCGACAACCACTGAACCGATTTGCCTGAAATTTAAACATAGATAAACAATGACCGGAAATAGGACCTATGCCACCTTTTAACCGGGTAACTTGCAACTCAAAACCATTCGTTATCAAAATAATTTGATACGATACTTTCGATCCGATACACCTTGCATGTGTTGTATCGATACGCCGTATCGTATGCCATTGTATCGATACAAATATCGGGTGTATCGTATGCCATTGTATCGATACAAGAAAATATCGTATCGTATCGAACATCCCTACTCCCCTATCAGCGCTGACGTTGAGCGCGAGACTAAAATCAGCCTTAAACGTTTAGCTTGCTTACCCCAGTTCTTGATTTCAGTAGGATGTCTCTTCGTCGTGGACCACTCCCAGAGACCGGTCTTAGGATCGAAGATCTGTCTCGCTCGTCGGCGTTTCTCTTTCTCGGCCATTATCTTCGCTTTGGTATGAGATATCGGCCTGGAGAAGGTGCTTCAATTGATATTCAAATTAGTATTGGATGATGGAAATGTATGGATAGCAATGAAGCAGGCGCATAAATTTGCATTTAGATTCGCAATAAACATTCGAAGCTAATAGATTTTTAGGAATGAAAAGTTGCCAGAAAGACCAAAAAGGGAATGGACGTGATAAAAAAAAATCTATTAGACTGTAATGTTTCTCAGGACGACGTGTTAGATAGAGCGAAGTGGAAGAATACGAGGAAAGCAGGAGGTAATGCTAAGGAAAGAGAGAGAAAAGGTGCCAGGAATTATAGGAAATTGGGGAAAATATGTTTTTTGTTTTGAACTTTAAATTTGGACCTGCTGGTATCAAGCAGTAAACGCTGAACCAATCAAAATAATAAGTAGACAGTTATTGATTTATAATAACGAATATTTTAGACTTTTTTTACGGTTCTTTTTACCAATTTAGTGCTGAAATGTATCATCAACATACGACAGATAATCATAGTCCAATCACTAGGCATTAGATATCCTGCAGTGCGATTCATATTTCTTGGAAATATTTTTTCGGGGAAGAAACGTCATTTTCCGAAAAAGTGAGAAATTCTACTATCCACATAGCCATGTAATTGAATGGAAGCGTTCAATTAAAGGGCTAGCCGTGTTTAAATGGCTAATTCAACCAGATGGCTGCGACATATACATACTTAGATAGATACAAGTGAAGCTAATAAGAGCGTGTTAAAAATAATAAGTAGCTTGTTGACTCCGCTTTTCTCAAGCCAGCAAAGCCTGTGCAAATCATCAATATTTACTTAGTCTTGTTCTTATAGTTGTTCATCGTTATGTAGACTTCAATAGGCGTGACTTCAGACTTGTTGATAATATCCTGATTGTTGATAAGAGAGATCAGAATCGCAGTGGTGGTTGAGTCGGCGGTAAGGAAACCCATGTTGTGGATACGTTGGAGGTTTTGAAGGATTTCTCGCAGGCCCATTTGGGGGAGAATTGCGTCCCACACCTGGAATAATCGTATTGTTACTAAATTGGCTTTTGAAGCATGGATAAGCATACTATTTGTGATAGTCTCTCGATCTCTCTATAATGGCAAAAGATTTTTATAAATACGTACCTATTTATTCTTCATTCTTTTTTTGCAACATACTGAACTTTTGAGAGCACACGTACCTATTTATTCTTAATTCTTTTTTTGCAACATACTGAACTTTTGAGAGCACTGTAGCTTGGCTTATCAATTAAAATGGGTTCATGAACAAAGTACAAATGATGAGTTTAGAAAAAAAATTCTGATACTAAAGAACAAAATAGGTACAAATGATAAGTGCAGAAGAATCATTTAGGAATGAAAAAGAACTAGTGTGGACTGACAATACTGCGCGCTCCGGTATCTATTTTTTGATAATCTAGTAGACTTAGAACTTTTTTGGCGCAGCCTGAACTGGGCCCTGGAACCTTCTAAATATAATTCAAAACCTTATACTTACATCCTGTGATGTCAGCAAGTGACAAGGCACATGGTCGAGCGTGAACTGATTGCTGCTCGCCATAGCTGCGGCTGCGGTAGAATCCTCGCAATGTCTCATGTCCTCGACTTTCTGTATGTAGTCCAGTACATCCTTAGTGCCTTCCTTGGCGCCGCATAAAGCCTTCGCGCGTTTCAAACCGTTGATTACATACTTGACGATAGCGTCGCGAGCTGAAAATTCACAGTATTTTAGAAATAGTCAATAGCCATTAATTTATTAATATAAGTAAGACTAATCACTTACAAATGAATGAATTAATTAATGAATAGAACACTTTATTGTACACATAATAAAACTTGAAAAATAAAATTAGACTGGAGTTAATAAATGTATGTTTTTTTTTCCCTAACCCATCTCGTCCCACTGCTGGGCAAAGGTCTCCCCCAAACTCTTCCAACTGTATTACTAAATACTTATTTTATCTATACGTATTTAAGTAAGTATACCAATTTATCGGAAAAATATGTTTTTTGTTTGTTTGTTTGAAAGCCCTAATCTCAGGAACTTCCTTCTTGAGGAAAAGACTTCAAAATTTATAAAATAAACTTATAGTCGAATTGCTCATTGTACGAACTAAAAATATATGAAAAATGACATTTTGATCGTCAATTTTAGTGTGTATAATGAGCAATCCGACTATAGTGTTAATCAGGGTAACAAACTCACCATGATCACCATCAGCAATCTTGATGTGGGATTTCCTCAGCATAGTTTTGTGAGAGCGTCCATGTCGCGCTCGGACCCTGGTCACTTCTTTAGCCAGTTCCATGGGGTCCCTTTCAAGGTACCAAGTCTTGATGCTTTTACACCACCCATGGCCATTACCTGTAATTATATGCATACAGAAATACATAGAGTCACACCTCATTCCCAATAGAAAATTTTTTTTTCATTGATTTTTTTTATGGAGGTAAGCAGCAGAGATTTCCATATTCTACAGTCCTGATGATTTATCGTCACCTCACCTAAATGAAAGTTGCCTAAGAAATAGTAAAAAACTATGTATTTTGCTGAAGCAAAAAGTAGGGTAAGTACCTGTTTTCAACAGCCTTGTGTATTTGTTGAAGAGCATCAGTTTTTCTGATGTGGTGCACAGTTCATTGGCTGCTTTGTAAACAGCCTCTTTGACAAAGTCTTCATCGGTGAGCACCAAGCACTTGGCTAGTGCAAAGGGAATTGTCTCGAAACGGGTGTACAAACCATCCTTGCCAATCTAAAACAAATACACTCAATTTTATTGTAGTGAAAGTAATGTTTGGTAGTGTCAAGTAGGTACCTACCTACAATTTCATTAAAAGTAAAAGAAAATCAGACATACAATAATAGGCAGTTACCGTAAAGAATAACTAGTAGTTAGAGAAAAACTGGAATCTTGCTTTAAATTTCTATCAACTTTGTAGCTAACTTTCGCTCATTTTACTTAGAAGTCTTACCTTCAAGATAAGTTTTATAGCCTCAAGAGAACTATCACTACCCGCTTCGAAAGCCTTGTCAAGGGCTAAGAATTTTTCAGGCTCGAAATAGTTGTGGGTCGTCCAACAACCAGGGTAATACTTTGGCTTCTCTATGCCCACATGAATGAATCTGGTGATTAGATTCCGTATCTTGGGGTCCAGCTTGCTGTCTTCCGCAGCCGACATCTTCGATAGCAAGTATCACTTTCCTATTTTCGGGTAAATACTTCGCAATTGCGAAGAATTCGTTGTCAACTTTGTGTTGCAAACTCTCATCCAGTTTGAACAAAAAATTCGGACAGCAACTCAAACCTGAAAGAATAGAGCATTCAGAGGTAAATGCACTCTATGCCGATTGCATTTTTTATCGGTACTCGAGCGAAACATGTGCTACAATAAATTGAGGATGTGGCTAGAAAAAATATACAATGGTTGGAGGTTGTTTCTTTTTCTTACTGAAAGACTTTGATTGTTATAAAAGTGTTTTATTTGTAAGGGATATCTTTGAAAGTTCAAATAGTGTAAGGTAACAGGCAAAATTACATTCAAATCAGTAGGAAAATCGCAAAAATTTACAAATAAATTGAACCTACCTCGCAGCAGCAGACAGGCTCGCTAGGGATGCGCCGATCCGATCCGATCTTTTAGAAGATCGGATCGCTTGCATACGATCAAGCGATTTTTGGGATCGTATGAAAGCCATTCGATTTTTCGGCGGATCGCTTGAACTACACCGGAGATCGGATCGGATCGAAAAGATCGAATGAATCAACTAAACGTATCGGTAAGATAGTTATTATCGGGACTATAATCCTAAACTTGGACGGTGTAATAAGTACTTATCTAGCAAAATAAAACACATCACTTTACCTGCAAGTTGCTAAGTCGTGTGAGTCTTCCTATGGTTGGATCCAAATCATCTATTAATTACTTTTTTAAAGTTTAAATAAAAGGTTGGCACTTAAAAGCATTAATCTGAAAGGTTGACATGTTTCTTTGCAATGCAAGTTTGATTTGCATGTTAAAATTACATTTTAAAAATACTTTCTATCTATCTATCTAATCAGCCTGTATACACCCACTGCTGGGTATAGGCCTCCTCTCTACTCCGCCATTCTCTTCGATCCCTCGCCAGTCTCATCCATTGCTGCCCAGCCACGTTCACGATGTCATCGGACCAACGAGCGGGCGGTCTGCCTCGCGCTCGTCGAGCGTCTCTCGGCCACCATTCCGATACAGCTGTGGTCCATCTTCCGTCATTCCTTCTGGCCAAGTGCCCCGCCCATCTCCACTTGAGACTGGTGATCCGCATACCTACGTCTACGACCTTCGTGCGGCGTCGTATCTCCACGTTGGGTATGTGGTCAAGGAGGGAGATTCCGAGCATAGCACGCTCCATTGCCCTTTGTGCTACTTTTATTTTGTGCATGTGTTCTTGTGTGAGTGGCCATGTCTCGGATCCGTATGTTAGTATGGGCAGGACACATTGGTTATAGGCCTTGGTCTTTAGGCTTTGTGGTATTGTGGACTTAAAAATGTCATCTAGCTTCCCGAAAGCAGCCCATCCCAGCTGGATACGTCGAGCTATCTCCTTTACCTGAGAGTGTCGTCCAAAGGATAAACAATGTCCAAGGTATACGTACTCGTCTACAACCTCTATGCAACAGTTATCCACTGTGATACTGCTTGAGGAGGAACGGTTTACCATGATCTTAGTTTTGGACATGTTCATCCTAAGGCCGATCTGCAGTGAGGCTTTGTGCAGGTCATTGAGCATGATTTGGAGATCAGCGACGTTCTCAGCTATGATGACGAGATCATCGGCGAACCGCAGGTGTGAAATATAGCGACCGTTTATACTGACACCCATCTCAGTCCAGTCAAGTGTCTTCATTGTGTCTTCTAGAGCACTAGTGAACAATTTCGGTGAGATGGTGTCTCCTTGTCGTACGCCTCGATTTATTGGTACAAAGTCGGACAGTGTGTGCATATTCACTTGCAATGTCGCATTCCGGTACAGCTCTCGAAGGATATCCACATACCGCTTATCAATGTTGCAACGATGGAGAGAGTGAAACACAGCCCAGTGCTCGACACTGTCGAATGCCTTCTCATAATCGACAAAGGCAAGGCACAAGGGCCGGTTGTATTCGCGGCACCTCTCCATCAGTTGCTTGAGAGCGTGTATGTGGTCTATAGTAGAGTATCCACTCCGAAAGCCTGCCTGCTCTACCGGCTGGTATTCGTCGAAATAGCGTGACAATCTAATGCAAAGTACCTTAGTGAAAAGTTTATATACTTGGGATAAAAGGCTTATTGGTCTATAGTTTTGTAGTTGCGTCTTATCACCTTTCTTATGGAGGATCGTAACGATTGCGTTCTCCCACATCTTGGGTGTAACACCTTCATATAGCACCTTGGTAAAAAGCTTCGAGAGGGGCTTCAGTACGTAGGGACATCCTGCTTGCAATATCTCTACGTACACTCCGTCATCACCAGCTGCTTTCCCGCGTTTCATCCGTCTAAGAGCATTATCTATCTCGTCCTCTGTTATATGAGGCAACAGCTCATCTTCTAGACGCTCGATATAGTACGAGAGCCGACCGCAAAAAACCAACGTCACTTGATACTAAGATAAGCTCCATGGCACACGCTCAAAAAAGTGGTGCTAAGCTTGGATCAATTAGTCAAAAGGCTCCGATTTGGCCGGAAGCACAAAAAAAGGGGCTACTTCCGGTGAAAAAAAACGTGTCAATTTACGTCATTTGATACTAATGGCAGACTTATGGCAGCAGTTACTAATTTATATGCAGTGACAGATAAATCTAGTCTGCCAGTTCCTGTATGGCCGGAAGTACTTGGCAGACTGTCTCAAAGCTGACGATTCGGACCCCTAATTTACGTCATCTGATACTAAGTTGAAAATAGTGGCAGATGTTAGATATCAACCCTACGTTTCAGTATAAATTAGTCTGCCAAGGCTATTTTGGCCGGAACATCTTCAAAATGTCAATTTAGTGATGATACTAAGAAGAAAAATTTTCGATTTTTTTTTGTTTATCAATGTTTAGACATTAGAATGAAATAATATTATGTATTTATTCATGTTAATATTATTATTATAACCTACTAGAAGCTGCCCGTGGCTTCGCTCACGTGGTACCCGGATAAAAAGTAGCCTATGTCACTCTCTAGCCCTCCAACTATCTCCACACAAAAAATCACGTCAATCCGTCGCTCTGTTTTGACGTGAAAGCAGGACAAATAAACAAACAAATAAACACACTTTCACATTTATAACAGGGTTCGAAAAAATCCGATTTTTATAATAAATATCATAAATCCGATTTTTTGATATTTATCCGATATATATCGGATATATATCCAGGATAAGAAAAAGAAGCAAATTTCATTCTGTAAGGGGATTAAAATGTGAAAGTAATTTGTAAATTATGATAAGTGTCAAATTACCACATTTTTTATTTAAAAAACTTAATAAAGGTATCAAAAGAATTAGTGTTTATTTGAGAAAGATTTTTTTATATTTTTTTTTGTTCTAGTGTTACACCACACTTAGGTATTTACATTTATGTATCATTGCGGGTTCGAATCCCGTCGGAATTGAAAATTTTGATAAGATTTTTCATTTTCAAAATATTTTTTAATGAACACTTAAAAAAAACACTTAAAAAACAATCTAAATTATTGGGAATTGTAGTTTTTCGCTACGTGTTGCCAGGGTTAACAATAATCTCCAAAATTTTTAGTTCAGAAGACAGGAAAAAATCCATTGATATATATCAACATAAAAATCAATTGATATATCGCACCCCCGGCAGGACAAGGTCTCAACTGCACATTTTGTGATTTTACAGGAGAGCCATTTTAAATATTTTTATTCATTCAACGTCGTATCATTCTGTATAAACTGCTCTGAAGAGATTGTTCTTTGCACAAAATATACTTTAAACTTTTATGAATCGGTGCATGTTTCATAAATGAGTGAAATACTTTTTATTTGTTTTATAGAAGGTTTTTAAAAAAAAGGGGTCACATTTATGCCCTTGTCCTCCAAAAGTTAAATAACTTTGTAATTAGGGTTGCATATAAAACATAAAATAAGTACTAAATATGACTTTGTTCCTCCACAAGCTTAAACAAAAAACAAAAATATGTGGTCTTTGAATATGCCCTATATTAACCTTTATGGCGTTGTCACGCCAGAATTGACGAAAAATCGCAATAATCTGACAAAGACACTGTTGCCCTATAGCGAAATAAAGCCAAACTAAGAAAGAATCTCTGTCGTTTCAGATAAAAGGCTGTTTTTTAGGCCCTTGGGCATACTCAACTCATTTTTGGAATTTTTGACAGTTACGACCTTGTCCTGCCAAAGGTGCGATATATCGTGATATATATCATGATATATATCCGTTGATATATATCGGCGAACTCTGATTTATAATATGGGTAGTAGACATGTGCGCCGCACTGAAAATTGTCGGCGGCGGCGCGCTGCAGTTTTTCGTCCAGTGGCGGTGCGGCACCGGCGGCGTGGCTTTTTTTTAAAATAAAAATACACTAATAAAATCGATCTCTAACGTTTCACTACAACACAAATGACTAGGTACTTACGGATAATCGATCGAGCGAGCGAAGCGAGCGAAGATCTTAGTGGTAAGTTGGGCGATTTTGCTTTGTATGTTTGTATGTTTGTATGTTTGTATGTTTGTATGTTTGTATGTATGTTTCACGAATTGTTGTTCGCGCATAACTGTCGAACCGTTCATCCAATCTGCATGAAACTTGGTAGGTCAATAGGTTGTAGTAAGGAAATTTACGGTGGAGCATATGAGCTTAATCGATGAAGGGGTTGTGAAGATATTAGGTTCCCAAGGGGGTAATTTTTTTTAAAGTTACACAAATATATTGAGTGGGGTGTCAAACGAAAGGGCTTGTTTTGTACATTCCAAAATGGTTTTTATTTTTAATCTAGGATATATAGTTTTTGAAATACGACCAAAGAACAAAAACTACGAAACCAGAGCTGCAAGAGCTCCCGTTTCATAGAGTTTCGATGTCTTCGTAGCTCATTGACTGGTCGGTCTTAAAAAGAGAGTGGCATCATTGCGGTTTGGTTTGCAATGATTTTAGATGCTACTTGATTTATTTTCGTGATAAAAAAAATTTTGATAAAGAATGAAAATAATTGGGGTAAAAAAAGTTAAGTAAACAAATATATTGAGTGGGGTGTCAATTGAAAGGTCTTTATTTGTACATTCCAAAATAGTTATTATTTTTATTCTAGGACGTATACTTTTAGAAATACGACGAGAATTCATAAAAAATATGAAATAAATGAAAAATTAGACACAACATTATGTATTGCATGCATGCAAGTATTTTTTACCATGAAGAGCTAGCGCAATAGGCATACTCGGCAGTAGTAGCTCTTGAAATTATAGGGGTAGTCAGAAGAAAGTCCAAATGTAAGCCATCTACGGTGCGCGAGATCTCAGTTCGGGGCGAACTACTAGTTATTATGTTAACAAATCGCGAAAGTTTAACAAGTTATAGGTACATACATAAAATCACGCCTCTTTCCCACAGGGGTAGGCAGAGACCACGAACTTCCACTTGCTACGATCCTGACACACCTCTTTCGCCTCATTCACTTATACTTATAGGTACTTACTGTTCAATAATACTCTAATCATAATCCATGATATCCAGACTAGAACTCTTGCAACAACTTTACGATAAGCTGGGATCGCCTGAAGGGCAGAGGCTCGTCTACAAGGTAGCATGTTTAAGGGTCAAAGCGGCATAGGCTTAGACATTTCTAGGATGAAAGGTCTAAGGGCACTGGATATTTCCAAGTGCCCCTGTGTAAAAGACCCCCGGGGAAATCTATTGAGTATGCGAGGACCTTGCGGTGAAAGAGAGATGGTTTTCGTACTTCCACGACCTGCTGAACAAGTAGCATAGAGAGGTATCGCCACCGGACCTCCCTTTAAATCAAGGACTAGTATTGCCAAAAACGCCTGAAGAAGTAGAAAAAGCTCTTCGCCGCATGAAAAATCGGAAGCCATCAGAATCGATCCCCATCGAGTCTCCATCGAGGCCACGCATGTCATCCACTACGAAGTCAAGCCAGCACTTCTTGGGTCCACCTCTTCTACCGGGGCCTGGCGGAGCCAACATAGCTGAGCATTTGTTCCCCACGTAGCTTGCCGGTTTCCGTAAGACGTGTCCGTGCCAACGTAGGCGGCAGTCCTGCAATTTATCTGCTATATCACGAACATGGAGGCTGCCACGAATGCGATAGTTCCTGACGCGGTCCTTCCGCGTAACCCTACACATCCAGCGCGGCATATTCATCTCAGTGACCAGCAGTTCTTGCTTGTGCTGCTCAAGTACCGACCACGCTTCACTGCCATATCCTTTCAACTTAACTGGCATCTTGGGGTCACAGATACAGAATAGAATATTTTAACTGATTCGTGCGCTCGACCATATTGTCTTCTTCTAAGCGTACGGATGTGGGATCTGCTTTATTGCAAGCCAAGTACTCGGTCTTCGCCACGCCACGTTGAGTTTCAGACCACCGTTCTCAAGCGATTCCTTTCACGCATTCACACGTCTTACCAGAAGTCCTCTGTCCGCATCTGCCAGCGCGATATCGTCAGCATACATGAGTAACCAAGCCTCTCATATCTGTCCCTGATACTGTCCGACACTACGTCTAATATCCCGCTGAACAAGAATGGGCTAAGGACGGTTCCCTGGTGTACTCCAACAGTGATGGGGAAGGGTTTGGTGTCACCAACAGCGGTCCTAACCACAGAATCGGAATCATGGTAGGTTCATGTCTCGGATGGTGTCAAAATAAACCTCTGGTACACCTTTGGACCGTAATGCCCACTAGATCATCGCACGAGGAACACAGTTGAAGGTCTTCTCCATGTTCAAAAACAGGAAATATAGAGGTGTATTCTTCGTCCTGTATTTCTCCATGACGGTCCGTAGGGCAAAGACTGGATCTATGGTTCCGTGGCCAAGGCGAAAACCATATTGACACTCCGAGAGACTCTAGTCGGATCCGAGAGTATCCTATCCGCTCAAAGAGTTTCATGGTGTGGGACATGATCTTTATACCGCGGTAGCTGTCACACTCTTGATAGATCCCTTGCCTTTGAAAACCGGAGTGATAGCACTTAGTCTTCTCTGGCGAGGGATCCCTCTAGTGTGCAGTATGTCAATCAATCAATCACAAACATCTACTTGCATGCGGTTGTAAAGATTTGTTAAGATGCCCACACCACACCACGAGGGCCCATTGCCTTCCAGGCCTCGATGGGGACTCGATGGGGATCGATTCTAACGGCTTCCGATTTTTCATGCGGCGAAGAGCTTTTTCTACTTCTTCAGGCGTTTTTGGCAGTACTAGTCCTTGATTGGGAGGTCCGGTGGCTATACCTCTCTATGCTGCCTGTTCAGCAGGTCGTGAAAGTACGAACGCCATCTCTCTTTCACCGCAAGGCATTACATACTTAATAGATTTCCCCGGGGGTCTTTTACACAGGGGCACTTGGAAATATCCAGTGCCCTTAGACCTTTCATCCTAGAAATGTCTAAGCCTATGCCGCTTTGACCCTTAAACATGCTACCTTGTAGACGAGCCTCTGCCCTTCAGGCGATCCCAGCTTATCGTAAAGTTGTTGCAAGAGTTCTAGTCTGGATATCATGGATTATGATTAGAGTATTATTGAACAGTAAGTACCTATAAGTATAAGTGAATGAGGCGAAAGAGGTGTGTCAGGATCGTAGCAAGTGGAAGTTCGTGGTCTCTGCCTACCCCTGTGGGAAAGAGGCGTGATTTTATGTATGTACCTATAACTTGTTAAACTTTCGCGATTTGTTAACATAATAATTATCCGTAAGTACCTAGTCATTTGTGTTGTAGTGAAACGTTAGAGATCGATTTTATTAGTGTATTTTTATTTAAAAAAAAAGCCACGCCGCCCGTGCCGCGCCGCCACTGGACGAAAAACTGCAGCGCGCCGCCGCCGACAATATTCAGCGCGGCGCACATGTCTACTACCCATATTATAAATGTGAAAGTGTGTTTATTTGTTTGTTTATTTGTCCTGCTTTCACGTCAAAACAGAGCGACGGATTGACGTGATTTTTTGTGTGGAGATAGTTGGAGGGCTAGAGAGTGACATAGGCTACTTTCTATCCGGGTACCACGTGAGCGAAGCCACGGGCAGCTTCTAGTAGGTTATAATAATAATATTAACATGAATAAATACATAATATTATTTCATTCTAATGTCTAAACATTGATAAACCAAAAAAATCGAAAATTTTTCTTCTTAGTATCATCACTAAATTGACATTTTGAAGATGTTCCGGCCAAAATAGCCTTGGCAGACTAATTTATACTGAAACGTAGGGTTGATATCTAACATCTGCCACTATTTTCAACTTAGTATCAGATGACGTAAATTAGGGGTCCGAATCGTCAGCTTTGAGACAGTCTGCCAAGTACTTCCGGCCATACAGGAACTGGCAGACTAGATTTATCTGTCACTGCATATAAATTAGTAACTGCTGCCATAAGTCTGCCATTAGTATCAAATGACGTAAATTGACACGTTTTTTTTCACCGGAAGTAGCCCCTTTTTTTGTGCTTCCGGCCAAATCGGAGCCTTTTGACTAATTGATCCAAGCTCAGCACCACTTTTTTGAGCGTGTGCCATGGAGCTTATCTTAGTATCAAGTGACGTTGGTTTTTTGCGGTCGGCTCTCGTACTAATAGGCTCTGCTCTTGGATCCCGCCCATCTGGTAATTTCGGTTCCTCTATTTTTGACGCATAGAGGTCTGCGTAGAACTTCTCTACTGTGCGTATTATCTCATTACGATCCGTTACTATATTTCCATCACAATTCTTTAGTTTGTTAATTTCTGATCTATTCTTATTTATTTTTCTTCTAAATACCTTCGGTCCTCTATTCTCTTTAATAGTTGAAGTTATTATTTTTGTATTATGTGATCTTATATCAAATTTTATTGCTTTGCGTATAGATTTATTTAATTTCTCTAGTTCCCTTTGGTCTGAAATATTATTCATTCTAAAGTCTCTTCTTTGAGATAATAGTGACAGCGTGCTGGATGATAACTTTTTGTCATTTAATCTAGGTCCACTCAGATGTTTTCTTGTTGTTTCAACAGTGATGTTGCAAAACTTTTCACAAAGTGGGTCTACATCTAAGTTTTCTTCTTGGAGAGCGTCAAATTGATTTTTGAGATCTAAGCGGAACTCATTTTGCAAGAAGAAATAAGCCTCTCTCTCATATTTTGGGTGGTGTTTTTTAATCATATTTGATCGCTCTTTACGCAGGTTATACTTGAATGTAGCTCGTACTAATCGGTGGTCACTGCTAGTTTTAAAATGACTAAGGACACTCACATCAGTGATGCAGTTCTTTTGTGATGTCAGGATGTAGTCAATTTCAGTCCGAGTACATCCATCTGGACTAAACCATGTCCACTTCCTGGAAGGTCTTTTTTTAAAGAAGCTGTTCATGGCGAAAAAATTATGCTTCTCCAGAAAGTTGACAAGTAACTGCCCTCATGGATTCCTGAGACCCAGACCGAATTGACCAACGGAGTTTTCACTTCCTAGTCGGGAACCTATTCTAGCATTAAAATCTCCTATAATAGTGGTGTAAAAGCAGGGATTTTCACTACACGCTGTTTCTATTTCCTCATAGAACATCTCTATTTCATCGTTGGGGTGGTCTGAAGTCGGGGCGTAGACCTGAATAATTTTTAAGGCATATCGCTCGCTAAGCTTTATTGTTAGGTAACAAACGCGGGTAGATATACTTTTGACACTTTGGATGGAAGAGGTCAGCCTTTTGTTAATAACAAATCCTACGCCCCCGTACAGCGAATCATCATGGCCCTGGTGGTAGAATAAATGGCCAGCAGGAAGTCTTATAAGATTTTCTCCCTTTCGTCTTACCTCAGCCAATCCAACAATATCCCACCTAATCTGCTCCAGTTCTTCCAAAAATTCACATAGCCGTTCATCAGTGCTCAAAGTCCTTGTATTGAATGTAGCCAGGGTCATCGTATGGTGGCAGCTGGGTCTCTTCCGGAGATTCTTCGCACCCTCTGCCCCGCCGGAACCAAAGCCGCTGCCAGAACTTGGAATAGCGGGGCTGCCGGGGACTGAGGGCCGTTCTTTATTGGCGTCTATCATAATAGGGAGGGGTTTCGGCCTTAAAACACCACGCTGGCCAGTGCGTCTTGGTGAGTCGCCAGAGCCTCGTTAGTAATTTAGCAGGGTGCACCACGTGCAGGTGAGGTTGGCTTGGGGAGCGAGATGATGGGGCCCCCCTTACACCCCTTACACCCAAAATACTTTATTTGGTTTTATTTCATTCGATCTTTTGATACGATCTTTTGAAAATCGGATCGTAACAATGCGATCCGATCCGCGGATCGGATCGAGACATTACGATCCATTACGATCCTAAAAATCGGATCAAATGAAAAGATCGCACATCCCTAGCTCGCTCGCTCGTTAGTTTTTTTTTTAGGTGATTGGTTGGTTTGGTTTGGTTTGGGTGTTGTAGTGATGTGTGTAATGGATGATGGAAACCATTCGAGTCATCCGACCGATGCCGATGCCAGCCGATGCCGATGCCGATGCAATTCCAACCAAAACCAACAAAACATTAGTTTGGTTTGTGATCTGGAGCACAGTCTGGAGTTGAGAACTCGATTTCATTATTTTCAATTCGATTAACATTTGAATTTCTGACCGGTTACTTAAGAAAGATGTTTAAAGTTGAACACTTGTTGAACAACGTCCTGTCTCTGTTTGTCACTATCCACAAATAAAGACAGGACGTTGTTTAACCAGTGTTTCACGTTAAACATCTTTCATAAGTAAGGCCCTAAGTAAGAAAATTAGAGAGTTATTATCAGTGATCGGAATGAGGCGGGCTAAAATACCTAAAGTTCGAAAAATAACAGAGACAAATGGAGACGCCTTAGGACTAGATATTTTTCGACCCAATTATTTCCGTTTCCGGGACAATAATAAAGAACATCTAACATTAAGGTGAATCAATTTTTTACCTGAATTAATAACAAAAACTAAAATGTAAATTATAAGGATAAAAAACTTTTTTCCGTCGGTCAAATAGAAAAATTATTCACAATATTATTAACATTAATTTTAAATATACTTACTCACTGTGAAAATTGTGTCAACTTTCAATAAAATTCTTACTTACTACAAGAATAAAATTCTTGTAGTAAGGAAGTCTCCCCTTTTTTGCCTCTGTTCTTTGAACTTTAGGTAGTTTAGCCCGCCTCATTCCGATCACTGGTTATTATGTTTGCAGATTTTTCTGTCAAGATAATTTTTTTTGTAATAAATAACGATTCAAACGATAATGTTGGACGAAAGGTCTATTATAGTTTGAAAACGTATTTTTCTCTTCCGGTATTTTGACACATTGTAGAAATATTATCCATTACACCGTGTATAATTAAAATAAATGAATCTGTGCATTGTGAATTTGCTTTTAATTTAAAGTGAATTATCTATCGAAATAATAATGATAGAGTACGCGCCACCACTGAAGTCCAATAGACGCAGCACTGCTATCGCAGAACCAGGTAAGAATAATGTAGTTCGATCGGTTTGATTAAACAACTCGATTTCGATGGTTTGACAACTACATCCCTATTTATTTCACAGACTCAAGTCTTGAGTTTGGCGCTTGTGGCGCTAGAAGCGTTGACGTGACATCATAATGACATTAGTTTGACTTTGAAGTTACATTCAAAATTTCAATGTCATGTCACGCACTCGCATCGCACACGACGATCAGCTGTTTTGTTTGTTTTTGTTGATTTGATGTAATCAAATAAAATTGTATTGTATTGCCCTGTACATATGTACTTATTATAGGCATTATCTTTGTTGGCGTAAATCGAAAAATAAATAATTATATATAAACCTTTCTACGATCGCTTTCCATTAAAAAAATTCGAAACTTATGAGTTTGGAAGAAGTCAACGAAACCCAGCAACTGATGCAGAATGAGGGCGAAGACGAAGAGCAGAAACCACCTCAGCCAGCTACATCGCCCGTCACTAGCAACAAGATGTCCAGTGGGGCGGCCAGTCTCACTTCTAGGAACCCAGGACCTACCATGACAAGCACCGGTAACAATAGTGTCAATGACTCAACCAAAGTATCTTACTTGAACGAGAGGAAGCTACATAGAGATCTGATGCGGTCAAACTACAGCAATAAACCCAAACATGTGCCAAAGGAAACACCGGACGTTAAGCACATGGAAAAAGCACTCCTTGAGCTACTAGATGACTTTCATACAGGGAAGCTAAGCGCTTTTGCTTCTGGATGCAGTATGGAGCAGATGATAAGCATAAGAGATCAGCAGGAGCACTTGGCGAGGTTGCATTTTCGTCTATGCGCAGATGTGGCTAAGCCATCGGGGGATAGCTTTGAAAATGCTCCTTCTCGGGAAAAAATGGCTAAACTGGTACAGAGCTTGGAGCAGTTGTCTACATCTATTGAACACTTACATTCCGATGACGGTTCTAATGGAAATGGAGGTGAAACAAGCAGTACCGATAAATGAAAATAGACCACCAAAAAGGGTCAAAAATCTCAAAGAAACAGAAGTTGACAACTATGGGGATATATTTATAAATGCGATTATAAAAAAGTCGGCTTTAAGAATAAAGTATTCAGTGGTAAATGAATATTATCTTTGAATAATGAACCACTATTATGATCTTATCTATCAATGTGACTGTTGATGTGGTTTAGAAGCCCTTAATTTCAATGTTTTTTTAGTCCTATTTTTTAATCTTAGTACTATCTATGCATGTAGTAGGTAGGTATTGTACTCTTGCAATTTATGATTCTTTTAAGAACCAATCATGTAAATTATGTTAAATATTATATAATGTGACCATAAACCAATAAAATCAATTACTAAAATTATGTGTAATGATGTGACTAACAGGTCCAAAGTTGAGTAGGTTCACCCAATGCATAGACCTGAGCCTTTAGCACAAGTATGCACAAAGTCTACTATTCGATCCGTGACTGTAGTTTAATCTCTCAAATGTATTGGGATTTTAGTTCAGTCAAGTTACCACTGGAGGCGCTGCACCGGAATCCCATACATTTGAGAGCCTTTACTACAGTCACGGATCGAATAGTAAACTTGTGCATACTGGCGATCGAGGCACAGGGGTGCCCAGACTTATAGTGTCCAGTAAGTATCGACCAGAAAATATTTTGAATGCAAAGGATCGACTAAACTAAATACCTACTATTTAGGTAGGTACTACTAAAAACCTTTTTTAAATAGCGTTTAACTGCACTTTTAAATCGAATATAGGTACATCAAAATGGAGGAATCGTAACTTTCGAATCACAAATTTTGTTTTGATGATGAGGATAACGCTATATTATCCGCGTAATTTTCATAGGATGGTATTGCTGGCGATCGACTCGAAAAGCTTCGCGATCGACTGTTTGGGCATGTGTCTTACCTGTGCTTAGAAGTACCTACAGTATTTTAAGCACTTTATAGGGTCACGACTTTGAGCTACAAACTTGATTTCAATTAGGTAATGTGTCTTTGGTAGGTACCTAGGTAGTAGTAGGTAGTGGTATATTATTATTTTGTCTACGAAATAGAAGTACATAGGTACCTACATAATTTCGGACTCAGTAGAACTAAGTAGGTAGGTAACTTACAAACAAACCTTACTGCGTTCATTTCATTTTGTGATTCTGGTTTAGCGAGCTTTTTAAGCCCGCTGGTCTACGTTCACATCTTTTAAACCACATCAAGTCTACGCGTTCACCGTAAGATTCAAAACAACAAATTAACCTGGAAGTTTTTTAATGTTATCCTTTTTTTACCATCGTATCACCATGGTTTGTTGCGCATCCGAAATTATTACCTACAATATCCTGCTATCTCTGTGTTGCGCGGTTTTGTAACACGTTTTATTTACTTACGCCGCTGGTAGTACCTACCTATACCATACATACCTACCTACTATCTGTGCGCTCACGTAGGCATTTATCGTGATACAGTAGAATTACTTACCTACTCGTAAACAACTTCTAAGCAGGTAACATGAAGGATGCGAGTAAACATACTTACCTACATAAATATTCGGTACATGGGCGGATTTTTTTAAATTTGTACATTGCATTTTCAGCGTGTCCATCGACTTCCAGTGCATTATTTTAATACTTCTAATAGATTTGTGGTACGGGTATGGTGTTTTTCGGATAGATTAACAATCTTTTATCCATTTTCAACGTAAATATATATAGGGTACCATATAATTTTAATTAAAATAAAGCAAAATAAGTAATACTTTACTGCATTTTTACCATGTCCCCTCGTCAGTTTGCAACTTTCATCGTGTCATTACAACTCAATAGATCGAGTTTTGAGACATATTTTCTAGTCTATTATCATGATAAATTCACTGTTTTTCGAATGATAGACAGCAAAACCATGTAAGTTAATTAAATTATTAGATATTTAGCTTTAAACCTCAGTCCAGATTTTTGGCATTTTTGGACATGTCCGGCTGACTAACGGGTTTTGAGCTACTTGGATTATTGCAATCCTACTAATGTGGTATTTTTTTGAATAAACTGGTACTCTTGCTGGCATTCTGACTGCCACTCTGATGTATTGATGTAATCAGACTGTTTTATGAGTCAGTGAAGTGTGTAGGTAGGTGAAGTCCTGTCCGAGGTCCGCTGATGAACTGCTGTTTTTTGAAGGTAAGAAACAACTTTTTGGCATATTACTAGTTCGCAATGAATAGTTTAACTTCCGGTTGCATGAAATAATAGCAGTTCCACAGGATTATGTTATTACATTCGGCAGAAAAGTTAAAAACATTTTCCTTGCCACGGTTTCGTTACTGTCAGCTGAGGAACATTTGCAAAAACGTTAGTCATCCGAACAAATTGTTAGTCATCTGACCTGTAAAGTCAAGTGCATATTGCGGAATTTTTTTATTTTTAACCGACTTAAAAAAGGAGGAGGTTCTCAAGTTGACTGTGTTTTTAAAATTAAAAGCTTTTATTTAACTTGCAATGTATGTACCTAAATGTACCTGCTGGATCAAATGCTGAGGGGTAGCCTTATTTTCTTGTCACTGTACCTACTATAACATTTTTGATTTGTGTGCATGTACCGTATAGTGGCGAAAATAAAACTCTTTTCTATTCTATTCTATTATCTAATAAGTACCGATTAAGTGGTATTTAAGTTTTTTTTTTTCAAGTTTTTGTTATAAAAGTTACCGGATCTCATAAATAAGATAGAATATATCTTAGATTTAAGTAAAAATGTGTCATAATTGTTAAATAAATGTGGTACCGTGGGGCAGTCCCGGGCATCATCAGTGACTTCACGGTTGAGAGGTAGTTCAAAGCACTATGCAAAATAGACGTATTTTATTAATAAAACGCTCACTCTATAGTTGTAAAAGTCAGAATATCTTGCCATTGTAAACACAAGCCTTACTTGTCCTCTGACTAACATCGACGGTCCACTGACTAACTGTCCTCTCGAAAAAGTTTTTTGAAATCGTATTTTAGATATTAAGCCCACTGTTTTTTAACAAACTTTTGTGTTCCTTGGTGAGATAATATTAAATAGTATTATGTGTAATTTACTTGATTTTGTACGGGTTCTAAATTCTAAGAAACACTAAAAAGACTGAGACAAATTTGACCAAAAGTTAGTCACCTGACATAAAAGTTGAAATATTTAATATTTCTAGTTAATTTTCAAAGAATATGCACTGATTATTCTATTGTGATTTTAATTTGGATTCTAATAAAAGGCTTTTTACGATTATACATCTTTTATTTTATCATTTATCCAGAAAACAATTTCGTTACTCATTGGACAATTTTGACCACAGTATCATTATTAAAATACCAATAAATCAAGTTTTCTTCAGTAAATTACATGACTTTTGGGTTTTCATGAAACTTTACATATCTTGCTATAAGATCATTATACCCAGAAATAGATATTTGAAGAAAAAAAATTTTTACAACATTTTCAGAATGGTACAGATTTAAAAAAATCCGCCCACATATCTAATACAGAGACTACCTCCCATTACCTACCTACTGAAACATTGCTTTTAGAATAGGACTACAAGACTGTAGGTATCGTGACAGTATAGGTAATTCGTGAAACAAGTAGGTAAGTAAGTAAGTACCTAAGTATTTAAAAACTTTAGAAATTAGAGTCATTCGGGGTAAGTGATCGCAGTGGGTAAGTGGGCGCAGTGCCATTATCTCCGAAACGGGGCACGGGGGGTATACAGTTTGTTTTGGTAGGTTGGCAATGTTTATGCAGACAACTAGTTGCGACACATAGTTTGACCGCGCTGTGCGTGTACGAGTTGGTAAGGAGCGAACTACAATTTTGACAATTTAAAGTTAGTTTTGGGTTATTTTCCGAAGCGTGTAGCACATACGTTCTAAGGCCGATAGTGGTAAGGCTTTTGCTATAGATTTGGAACTTATCTGAGCGTGTTTTGCAAAAGAAAGTTCTTGGCTGAATGAATAATTTTCTGATTTTGTGTGCATTCATTCGTAATTTGTCCGTTTGGGGTAAGTGGGCGCGGGTAAGTGTTCGCACTTTTACGCTAAGCAAATAATTGATAATAATTATTTTTTTTAGGTTTATAAATTGTATAATTATTAATTATTTCATTTGCCAACTTACTTAAGATAAGTTCTAGGTTTTTTTTTAACTTGATGTCAAATTCGATATACTAATTATGATTAACTGATCTCTAAATAGGTAAAATCTATGCAAACATAAAAGTTAAAATTTTGTTTAAATATAAAGGTACATAACATAACGTTTTATTAGGTATATAAATTTTATGATGATTGATTATTTCATTTGCCAACATGCTGGTATAATATTTAAAGTGATTCTCTCTTATGTGTTTTCTAAGTGTATTTTATACTTGTAATCGGAATAAATAATGCTTGATTTACTTTTATTTTGCAACGCGAACACTTACACCACATGCAATCACTTACTCCGTAAGGGTGCGCACACTTACCCGCAAGTCGGGGCAAGTGTTCGCATTCCGATTTTTCGTCTTAAAATGCATTTATTTCAAAAACTGAAATAAATGACAGTAGGTACAAATTTCATTTATTTTAATTGACAGATAATTTTTCTAACTAAAAACAATACTTTAGGTGTTCTAAATACTAGATCTTGAGCACAGTGAGGTGTCAAAGTGGAAAGTGCGCCCACTTGCCCCGAATGACTCTAAACATAAAAGTCGTTACATAATTAAACAATAGACATTTTATTTAAAGTGGTTCGTGTTGGTGTTACGGGCAATTTGATAAATCCGGTCATTATGAATAATGACCGGTCCGTATGCATAATAATAATAATAATAATAATATAAACTTTATTTCAGGCAACTTAAGAATAGTACAGATGGTAAAAACTAATTCTAAGGCCCATAGAAATAAATACCTTAAACCTAAAAATACATATGAATAAAACTTAATCTAGGTCTGTGTGTCACGGCGCGGGGTATCACGTGACAGGCGGCCCTTGAACCGCCGAAACTTCACCCCTTTCGGCCAGAAGTCAGGGCTCATGAAGGTCTTCAATCTCTCCGTAGGGACCCTCACCATGAATGAGCTAAAGCTCACATTACGATGAGAGTCCAACTTCTCGACCCTCAATCCCAATCCGGCTTTCTTCTTGATGTACTCCACCACCTCTACGATCTTCACGTCGAAGTGTATATGATAATGACCGTGTCAATTGGGCAATGTGATAAAAACTGCATGATTAATCACTTTGCCTGGTCATTATGAATAATGACCACCCTATCTTGGGCAATGTAATAAATTAGATGAATTGCAGTGTTTTAATTGATTTACTACATTTCTGGCGCTTCGGGGCGGTCGCTACCGCAGCACGCTACGCTCGCCTCGCGCGTAGTTTTTTTACTAACCTAACATAACCTAACCTACAGATTTTAATCTAATTTATCACATTGCCCGGCTAGAAGTAGGGCACTATTCATACTGCCCGGTCTAAGTGATAAATTCAAACTTTGATTTATTAAATTGACCACGGGCCGTAGGGCACTATGAATATGGACCGGTCAAAGTAATAAATTTATCAAATTGCCCGACGCTCTTGTTCATTATTCATAATGACCGGTCCATATGAATACTGCTCGATTAATCAAGTTGCCCGTGACATAGGTACCTACCTACTCAGAAACCAATCAAATCAATAAGTTCAAATAAGCGTGTTCGAAAAATTAGGTAGCCATTTAAGTTTTACTTTTTATGGTGGTAGATCGTCGTTGTTGCAAGTTGTCGAGAATAGAAGAGGGAAGATGATTGGCCATCTTATACGACGACAGTTTCAATAAGAACATCATTGAAGGAAAAGTGGAAGGAAGGAGAAGAAGAGGAAGACCGAGGATAGGCTACATGAGCCAAGTGAAAAAGAAGTTTGCTGTCATGTCGTATACGGAAGTCAACGAGGCTGCCCTGGAAAGAGCTTCGTGGAGAAAGAGGCATCAGTTATGCTGACAAGGGGCTACCTCTTAAATTGAAGAAGAAGGTGGTAACAGATGGTAAGGTGGTAAAAGAAGGTGGAAGAAGGTAACCAATCAGCAAGTCGAAGCTGTCGAAGCCTGAAGCTCGTATTGGAGTTTCGAGAGTAGGTGCGTATTTGTAGTTTTAATACAACCAGAACTTAGAACTTACTCAATTCTTATTTAACCAAACTTGACTGCTAAAACATTTCTACCACCTTTAGCCTGAAGACAATTATTGCAAACAAGTAGGTAGGTACCTACCTAAGTAACGTACTGAAGAATTTACGTTTAAACATCATCAATATTACTTATTCAAATCAATTCGTAGTCCCTTCGTAGATCCCTTGTAGACCCTCTATAAATCCTTGTAAATAAGAAACATTGGACAACATTGTATTAATCATTGATTTTTACTTTAGATCTAGGTGAAAACATATTTATTGTCCTTACCTATTAAATTTTAATTCAAGTTTTAACTTTCAATAGCATGTTATCTTGCGATTAGTCTTGAAACCTCAAGAGCGCTAACATTTCACCAACACTGATGTAATATATTCTAAGCTCATCTACGGCAAAGATTATTAAATAGGTAGTTACTTCGTCCACGGCGAATCACCACATTATTAGCCTCTACCACTAGCTCAGAAGTTATATGAGCATCGATACTGGCTTACATAAGCCAAGACTGTGACCGAGCGTAGAGCGTGTCAGCCTCGGTCAGTCTCGCTTTGAACCGCTCACGGTGCGAGCGTGCCGAGCGCGAAATTTCAAAAACACGAAATTAAATCCCTGTAAATGTAAATAAAATATCATAACAATTCAACTTATGTCTTAAAATAAATGTAAATTCAGAATGTGTTGAATTCGACACGCTGCAACAGTCAGAAAAAGTTTTTTGTATCAGGCGCGAAAGCTACATAAAGAATTTGTTTGCAATGTTTTAGGGTAGGTTAGAATTCCAGCACTGTATCGTTAAATGTACGAGTAGGTAAGTAAAAGTGCAAAATGCGAGTCTTTAATTAGGTAGGTACTTACCTACTAAATTATGTTGAGTTTATGTTACTTGTTATTTTGTTTTGATAGTTCTGGTAAAAGCTCTAGGATTTTATTGTCTTTAAAACTTTCCAATTATTTATTTTATAGGTTGTTCGCTGACTCATTAAAACACGACTATAAAATGCAAACTTTCTCATTTATTCCACGATAAAATCATAGCAGAATCTATCCTATCTTTATATCTACCTACTCGTACTTATTTTATTATTATACCTATAATTAAAACTACCTAAATAGGTATTTGAAATAAGTATTTTAATTAAGAATTTATAGGTAGGTGAGTAAGTATTTGAAATTGAATTGAATTCCTTTACTTATTCGAAAAGAAAAAGTTTAGGTTGGTTACAAAGCATAAAAAAAAACAATATCTATAAGTACCTATAAGTAAGTACCTACCAATATATAAAGCGGAAGAGTTTGTTTGTTTGTTTGAACACGCTTTTGATAGCTTAGTTCATGGGGAAGGTTAACGGCTATTTTTCATTAACATCATCTTCATAATACCAACACCACGGAAGCAACGCCGCGAGGGCGCTACTTAATCATAATAATATTAAATGTAATCGATATGACCGCACAATGAATTTACTTATAATAAGCCGAAAATATTAAAAATGAGAGAACTACAAGACGCAGAGCCGTCAGACACAGATAAAACATTAGCAGGTACTTTACTAAACACTCACGATCACCAAAGAACAATTTCATTGCGAATCGATATAAATTGTATTACTCTAACATCTATCTAGGTCGTCTACCTTAAAAATAAATTTTGCAATCGTACCTAGCCTCACCCTGATAAAGGGTACCCAAAACATGTCTTGAATTAAGAAGGGAGACCCCAACGACCGCCTCAGGTGGCCAGAAATCGCATAAAACCTTTATTGCTGGATCAGGATATTACATTTTTAAGGCCCGCATGGTAAAAAGAAGGTCCGCTTAGTAAAACCTTGAGGGATAAGCCTATAAAGTTGGAATGTGTAACAGTCGCCTGATAGTTTTGTGTAAAATACGTGCCTCAGATTTATCGCATAAAACAGAGTACAAATAAAATCAAAATGTTGTTGGTAGCACGTTACCAAAACAAAAGTCGTCACCTTTTTCCCAAAGTATGAATCCCAAGAATAGAAAAAAAAAAACTGTAAATACCTGCTTTTAAAGCAACCTCTTTTGAGTTGACCGTACCACGTTGAAAGGATTTCGATGTAGTTTCTCTAGTAAGTTAAGTAAGTTATATGATAAAAGGAAATATTTTTCTATATTTTGCGGTAAAGTTATGTGCCAATTTTAAGGCTGTACCAATGAGCCTTGTAGAGACACTTGAAATAGTATAGAATAGAGTGTAAATATTACTTAACTAAAAAAAAGTAGACTTTTCTACTTTTTTTTGTAATTTTTAATAGTGTTAAACCACACTTAGGTATTATTTGATAATGAAAAATCTTATCAAAATTTTCAATTCCCGAATTCTACCCGTCACCGAATCCCTCGAATCGCGTCGGAATTGAAAAGTTTGAAAATATTTTTCATTTTATATTTTTACTTTTTGGCACCACTGACTGGTATCTTTTTATTGTCTGTTTCTATGTTTACTTATAACTAACTTTCTCCGTGTACCTTTTTCTGTTCTGTATCCTCTGTGTGTGTGCCAAATAAACGTTATCTTATCTTATCTTATTTTAAATACTAGCTTCCGCCCCCGTTGCTTTTCTAGTGATAGGTAGGTACCCGAGGAAAAAAAACCTCTATTATGTTCGCTAAAATGATTAAAACACACTACAAGTTTGTACAACACCGTAGGAGCTTAAAAGACATCCAAATTTTCGAATTTATGTTTTCACAAAGTAAATCCTCATATTAGAGTTACTAGCTTAGGCGTAAATCGCAACATGAACGGGGTAATAATGATAAATGGAAGTAAGAGCAGAACTGTGTGATACAAACAATAGGACCGCGTGTAGTTGACGGGATATCATGTCGACATTGTACGTATTTGTAGTGTCATCATAAGTTAGCTTCGTATCGCGGTTACATGACATTGTGTGTAAATTTGTATGAGATAGTGGTCTCTAGAGAGGCAATTTAAAAGCCTATTTCATAGCTTGAAGACAATATCTTGAAGCTCCATTACAAATATAATAAATAAAAATAATATAATATTGCTGGACATTTCACACAGCGCCATCTAGCCCCAAACTAAGCAAAGCTTGTACTATGGGAACCAGATAACTGATAGAATACTTATATACTTTTTGTAAATCCATACTTATAATATTTTATAACACCCAGACACAGAACAGACATCTATGTTCATCACCCAAATGTTTGTCCTGGGTGGGAATCGATCCCACGACCTACAGCGCAGAAGGCTGAGCTACTACCAACTGAGCTAAGAGGCCAGTCAAACAAAGAGTTTTTGTGTAGCGACATCTACGACCTAGCAATATCTACGCCGTAGCACATTAAATATGCATATACTTATGTGCGTTTATTCTACGCTGAAACTTTAATAAACAAGAATTTAAGTATCTGCAACATCTTTTATGTTTTCTCATCAGAATTCTAACATCTTTTATGTTTTTTTGTACATAAAAAGTAATTTCATAACGATGAATTATTAATGTGGGCTTTTAAAGCTTTGGAGATGTAACGGAGCGAAAATGGTACTAATTTAGTTAAAAGGCGAGATAAAGTAGTTAATTAAGATGGACAATTTTTGGCGAAATATTTCGTCATACATAATATTCATAATAAGCACAAAGTGTTGGCCGAGTGGAGCAGTGGCTCGAATTTCGTAGGCCGACCGAGAATCAATAGATTTTTCGATTCGAAAAATTTATTTGTGCAATAAGCACGTACTCTTAACGGTAAAGAAAAACATTGTAAAGAAACCAGTTAACTTTCGAATAACGGCGATGGGCTTGCTACCGGTCACAAAATAATGCTAACTTCTGCAAAATGTGGGTCAAATATGAATTTGGACATACCTCTGACTATCCCCTTAGACACATTAATAGGATCATAAATGCCCAAAGGTTTGAGAGAATGTCTACCGCGCCTTGGGGATACAGTCGTGATCGTGTGTCGTTTTTTCATTTCAAGTAAAAAATTGTTCAGAAATACTCGTAGCAGTGCTACGAAGATCCGTAGCAAAGTGCTACGAAGCTTCGTAGCTATGTGCTACGCAGCTGATTTTGTGTAGTAACAAGAGAGCCTACTGCTGCCGTGTTATTATTTAAATTGTTTCTGATTATAGGACTACTCCTACGCTTTTGATATTAAATTAAGCCTGTTCTATGGATTTTAATTGGTCCTTCCTTTTTGTAATTTTATAAATTACGGCTGGATTCGATCAAACTGTCATCTTACTCCCAGAGTAGTTATTCCGTTAGCCGACAGAATTCGAAATACAATTGTTTAGAAAGCCCAACCAAACATTATTAGGTGCATTCAAATTATCCTGGTTATAAGGTGTCAACTTTACAATATCAAAATATTCAAACAAACAGCAGTTTAATCTGTGGTTTAATCTCAGATAAAACTTAATCCAGTTTGGTAAAATAAAAGGTAATTTACGTGATAACCGGATACACAATGTATTTATAATGTGTTCCTGATCGCGAACGTTAAAAAGACAATTTGCCGTGTATATATAAAAAAGCAATTTTCTTCTCCAATCTCGTAACAGTTACAGCAGGTAAAAAAATAATCGTTTTCGCTGTACCCGGTCGCTAAGCCCAGCATTCTCGGAAAATAAAAACCTCCCCTGAGGGGTTACCGCTTTGATAAAAGATAAAAACCGGCCAAGTGTGAGTCTGATACTCGCGGACTGAGGGTCCCATTATGTAAGTTAAATCGACTTAAAGTACAAACTTAAAACTAACATACGTAACGGGACCCTGTGTTTCAATGTGGTTTCTGCTGACTAAATTATTTTTGAAGTTAATTTTTTTGATAAGAAAACATCTTTTTAACAGTTTTTAATTTTTAGAGTGTTAAACCACACTTAGGTATTATTTCATCGAAAAAGAAAAGTGGTGGTACCGTGGGTCAAATAATTACCCACCGTACCACTGGGGTTATCGTCGGTGGTATGGTGGGTCCGTAGTGAAAAATTCTGGATCACAATCAAAATTACATAGAAAAAACATTTTATTTTGCAAATGTCTTTTTAAGTGATAAAAATAAACTAATAATTTTCGGGTTTTCCCAATATTTGCTGAGAGAGCAATGAGGTATGTTTAGGTGTAAGTAAGAGTCTGAAGTGAAATCTTACAGAGGGAAGTGGGAAGTACCCTGTATGTGTTTTCGGGCTTGGTTGTAAATTTTATCGGTTGTATAACATTAATCTGTGCGCAATTGGATCGCGGTTTTAATCAAGCTACACTCAACTTATTTTAAATGTAAGCGCCACCGATGCGATGTCATCTTTATTAATAAAAATGAAGGTTTGTATGTTTGTCCTCTATGCGTTCCTAATCCATTGATCAAATTGTGATGAAACTTTGGTAGGGTCTTTTGAGCGAGGGTTTCTAGCCCAAAAAATCAATAAAAAAATTAAGACGGCTCGAAGTTTTAGGGTCTTTTGAGCGAGGGTTTCTAGCCCAAATAATCAATCATAAAAATTAAGACGGTTGCAAGTTTCCCGGTTCAGCTAGTCAAATATAAAACTGCTTTGTAATACGATTGCTTCATCAATGTTATGAGCCTGTAGCGTGTCGAATTCAAAACAAACTTAAGTGTTATGTTTTATTATGTGCCATTAGCTAGGCCCATTTGAATAAAATAAATAGCTTCAGTTGTGCTTTGTTCTTTTTGTAACATTTCTGTAAAGTAATAAAAAATACATTTATTTACAGAAACTAAACTACTACATATTTACATAAAAGTATAAAATACAAAAAGAACCAGTTGAGCCACCTAAGGATCGTAAAGTAATTCTGTAAAGTTATTCTAAATCGAAATGTAACGTGCAAGTGTTCATTGTGAGATGGAACGAAGGGATGAAGGAAGACCCCGATCTGCCGCATCTACGGAACAAGGTAAGTTTCTGTAATTAACTCTACCCACCTAGCTTTAATTTTTAATAGACTTCAAAAAAAGAAAACGATCTAAATTTTTATCTTAAAAATGCTAATAAAATTATCTAGTCTATATTTTATATATGTGTGTTATGTACTTTTATATGTTACCAAAGTTTTTTTTATGATAGTCTTTGTTCAACGAAATATCTTTCGCGTAGTAGGTAGTTTTAGATCAACAACTTTTTAAAATTGACTTTTATATCTATTGATATTTAAATTGCAATTATCTAATGCAATTACTTTTTCTATAGCAATTCATCGATTATGAAAATTCGATAAATCATAATTGGATTTATATTCGAGGTAATTTATAAAGTGCACGCAGGATGTGCTTAGACTCAACGGACTTATTGAGTCCTAGAAAATGCTTTTTTTTAAGTACCTAAGTCTGACTATACCTGCAGTTATCTGAATACTAAGGAAAGTTCCAGGGACTCTTAAAGACACAAAATGTTACGAAACCTCAATCCAACTGTGAAAATCACTTGAACAAAAGTAATAATAGCAATTACTTAAGTCGCGTTCCAAGCCCGCTCTACTACAAAGTAACAAAGGTTTAATTTCAAAGTCAATATTATTTCAACCTCATATTAGAAGTAAATATGTAAGTACATATTTCTAATATGAAACTAAACCCAATTTTGAGCTTCTTTATATTTGTACAAGCTATTAGAATTTCAACCGAGTCGGTATGTTAGCTCATTAAGACAAAAGACATATCAATATAACCTGTTCAATGAAACTGTACATTTTCGCTTCATTCTCTAAAAATATCATGAATAATGTTTTGTGAAACTGAGATTTCTTTCTTTATCAGTTTAAGGAATTTTACCGAAGTTTCTTTTATTTATTTGACCTTTAGATTTTAGATAAGAATCAAAAATCAACTCAACGATTTGTATACTTAAATAAACATTTTTCTTTAAACGTGACGTGAAAGATCGACATGACTTTGGATGGATCACCGAAAAGAAAGCTAGGCCCCATACCGTGTTTGTTGCCCTGATTCTTCATGGTGTTGGTCGCGAAAGAACAGGAGTAGAATCACCTAGCTCTTAAGACGTTTCAAAGTGGTCATAACGGTCCTACTGAATAAATGATATTTGATTTTGATTTTGATTTTGACTTGTAATTTCAAGTCAAAGCGTCAATTTTATTTGTCGTTCCCGAACTCGAGTTTCAGAACATTCTACCTACATAATGCGTGAAATTTTCCACCTAAATTAAACAAATTAATGCTTTGATGCCTTTATTGCGCACGCATTTCATTCCTTTATGGAAATACGAGGTGTGTAGACTTTAATTTAGAAGACTTCAGTTATAACGAAAGTAATGGATATTGTATGTATTTTAAATTTAAATAGGTAACTTTGAAACTAGTTCGTTTATGGTCTAGATTTAATTAAAAATCGTTTTTCAAGCCGCATGTACAGTTTTTTATCCTTCATCGTCCTACACTCAACAAATGAATTATAAAGAGACTGATCAATCTCCACTAACGTAAGTCATCAAGCAAACCACAATGACCGTTCAATAACAAAGTGACTTTGTTGAAATGTACTTTATAGCACCTCTTTACGGCTATGTTTGAGTTGGTAAGTACTCCGGACTTCAAAACCGTGAAGGAAAACATTGTGAGAAAACTGTTCAATCGGTAGGATACTTTTATGCGGGAATTGCTTGGTCATAAAGTTTGTGTAAGAGTTATTGGTAGTATCCAAGTAGGTAATAGCATAGTATAGCTTGCTGCCATAGACAAAGGAGACAAAATTGTATTCTTTTCAGTGGCCCCAAAAAGCGAATGTCACAAAAAACGATTCATTGAAAATTTTTAAGTCCTTATCCAGGCCAGCCCCACTAAGCATCAAAAACTAAGCTGTTGCTACGCCCATGGGTGATATTATAAATACTTACCTGATTAAGTTATTTTATTTATACTAATTTATCCTAGCGGAAGAGTTTGTTTGTTGAACGCGCTAATCTCAGGAACTACCAGTCCGATTTGAAAAATTATTTCTGCATTTGATAGCTAAACTCTTGAGGAAGGTAAGGCTGTAAGTCTACTTTTTATCATCATCATCACCATATACCATCGCCGCAAAGCCGCAACGCCGCAAGGACCCTGCTAGTATTACTTACCATAAAACCTCAAATAAAACAGTTTTACACACATAGGCACCTATGCGTCTATTTTCCTAAGACTAAGTACTTAAGGTAGCGTTTGTTTACCTATCAGCATTTCCAAAACTAGGTCGTCACTATCGTTAGACACTTCACAAAGACTTGGAAACCGAGACTGTTCAGAAGCAAACTCCATTTTCTTCCGAGATTATTTGCTTGCAAGCCGTGAAGTCTGGTTAGCGTTAATACAAGCTACGTATTACCTAAGGCAGTGGACACACTGCGTTTTTTGCAGCGCGTTTCTACCGATACAAACGCGATTCGAACGCGCTGCCCCCCCTCGCGGTTCGCTTTTGTATGGAAACAAACGCGCTGCGAACGCGCGTTTGTATCGATACAAACGCGCAGCTCAAAAACGCGCTGCAGAAAACGAAGTGTGGCCACTCCCTAAGTCTGTTTAAATAAGTTGGAGCTTATTTTATAGAAAGTGCGCAAACAGTGTTACTCCACAGTTTACCCACTTACAGCACACAAGGACAATGTCTAATATAAAAGAAATGGTAAGACCATTTCTTTCGCTCGGAATCTAGTTAGTTCACCGTAATAAGAAGAAAAAACTAAATTAGAAAAGAGTTCTAGAGAAAATTATTTTAAATATAAGTGCAGGATATAACGAGACCGCTCGTGAGAAAACAAAACCGTGCATTTATTCAAATTATACAGCGGAAAATATGAGTTGAAAAAATTGTTCACGGCTTAACAAAGCGTATTAACAAAGCGCGATAGACATATTCTTTCAGATCTTTAGTCATATTTACATCCTTTGAAGATGTCTAAAGGGGTAGTCAGAGGTATGTCTAAATGCATATTTGGTAAGTACTTTTTGCATTTTGCAAAAGTTAACATGTCTATGTGACAGGTTATAAGTATAGGTAAGCTTATAAGGCTCGTGACACATTGCGTCATACCATAAGCGGGCCGAGCCATGACGGAGCCCGTCACGAAAATAGCACCTTACACAGTAAGACCGTATCATACTAGGACCGTCGCATAACCGTTTTGCGAAGCGTAATCTGCCCACCCGAGCCTATAACACAGTAATAGACATTTTGTTGGTTTTATGCTAAATACACAATTATTCTGAAAGCCCATTTTAAAACTTATCACTCAATTTTTTTGTAAATATAGAGCGTTTACAAGCTAAACCACACTAAAATACATATTTCACACAGTTCGTTGTGAAATAAAAAATAAAAAATAAATTGATTAAAAAATCCATAGTCGTTATAGGATTTGAAGCCGAACCCGGACACACGCAGGAGCATTTCAACCGGGTGTTGCAACCGCTATTCCATCTGGTCGCACAGCAGAGTGCGTGAAATTACTGTTAAATTATTAATTATTAATTATTTCACATTTAAACTGTCGTATTCTTACAATAATACCACATTTTAGTTAGTAAAATGACAGAAAAAATGATCGAAAACGCAGTAGTAAGAAAATTTACTGCGTTAATAATAATGTGTTTTGAACGGATTTCACAAGAAAACTAATTGCGATAATAGGGGATATATCACTCTACTAGGTAGTACTATAAAATGGCTATAACTGTTATGTTTTGAAGAAAAAATAAAGTAAAAACGTTAAGAAATATAGTTTACTAGCAGTGCCATCGTAGCGTTGCCCCCATAGTGATGGTATATGGTGATCATGATGATGATGATGATAAAAAGTAGCCTATATCCTTCCTCACAGAGTTTAGCTATCAAATGCAGAAATAAATTTTCAAATCCGACTGGTAGCTCCTGAGATTAGCGTGTTCAATGTTCAAACAAATTAACAAACAAACTTTTACGCTTTATTATTGGTTGGTACCTATTGATTATGTGTACTTTCACTCCACATTCAAGGTTTTATTAATATGTAACCTCTTCTGAATATTTTTATTGATTGTAGCTTCATCATTTTTCTCGAAATCGTGTTTTTGCTGTTACTACATTTTGATTTCGAGAGGGCAGTATTGTACCCGATGGGATTTTACGTTTGATAATGTCACATAACGTGCGGAACGCATTAAGTTATGCGAGATGGGGGGGTTTTCCAATTCAAAAGGGTACGAACATTTTTGTATGGAGCCTGGCATACCTAGTGTCGGCCATTTTGAAAAAACCTCGATCTTGCAGCAGGTGATGAAACATGTGTCAATCGATAGGGGAAGTGATTACAAACAAAATATATTCAGTAATAAAATGTCGTAATCTTTATACTTTACGAGATATTTGAGTTTGAAAATGTAAAAATTAAAACTTGAAAATGCTAATTATGCTGCCAATAATAACCGGTAGGTATTTGAATATGTCTACTGTGACCGGGGATAAAATCGTGAGTCAATTTCGTTTAATTTTTAGGTACACACGGGTATTTCAAGTAAAAAAAAATATATTTTTTGAACACAGTTTACCATATTGTGGTAAATATTAGGTATAGGTACTTATTACTATTTTTATAATAGGTAACTAATACCATTATGTGGGAACAACAGCCCAAGGTTCTTTTTCCCTCTAGGTAATTAAAAAAAAGTAATCGGACATTATTTTGTATTTGAAACTGAAAAATCTTATCAAAATTTTCAATTCCGACGGGATTCGAACCCGCAATGATACAAGCGATCCAAAGCGATACAAGCGAGTTTCAAATGTAAATACCCAAATGTGGACTAACACTATAACCAATAAAATAATATTTTGTATGTTTTAATAAATAACCGTATGGAGGGTAGGGATAAAATCACGGAGTGGTACTGCTCATGCATAGTGAGAAAAAGAACCCTGGCTGTTGTTCCCACATAATGTGTGTCTTAAATTCTTGGCATGGGCTCAACACCCCGGAAACATTGCCTTTATCATTTATAGATTCAGGTGATTGTCAGACATGATGCTGAAAACGAAGTGAATAATGAATTTTAACTTTTGGTTTTCCTATCATTATTCGCTTAGAACATGCAGGCTATGTAGGTACCTACCAGGGTTGGAAAAAAAAACTTTTTTTTTTAATCTCATAAAACAAACAGTTCAAAATGTTTCAAAAAACTGTTTTTTTTTGTTTTTTATGTTTTTTTTTACTTTTGCTAATAACTTAAATTGTATTAGACCTAATCAATTGTTACTTACTAGATACATTGATTTTTTGTAACATATCTTTAAAGAAAATGTGAACTACTTTCTTTCGACGGTCGACATAGGGACTTTGTCCTGGTTCTGTAGCGGGATTTTACTGGGGGAAATTATCGATGTATGACTTGTATAAATACGAGAGCCTTTCTTTATAATATTTCATTTGATAATCGATTCTAGTAGTTTTAAACCGTGTTTTTATTCAATGTTTTCAACATTGTTTAAAACTTGTTTTATACTGTGTTTTTGAACAATGAATAAAAAACAAAGTTTTATTTGAGACTGTTTTAAAACTTGTTTTAAACAGATGTTTTAAAACTACTTGTTATAATCATGCCAACCCTGATACCTACCTACCTAGTAGAATCACCTACCTATAGTTACCTATTATAAAAATAGTAATAAGTACCTACCTATTAGTCAGCACAAAATGATGAAATAAAAAATATAATTTCAAATAAATAAAAAATTTACCTAAAAATTAAACGAAATTGGCTCACTATTTTATCCCCGGTCACAGTAGACATATTCAAATACCTACCGGTTATTATTGGTAGCATAATTAGCATTTTCAAGTTTTAATTTTTACATTTTCAAACTCAAATATCTCGGAAAGTATAAAGATTACGAGATTTTATTACTGAATATATTTTGTTTGTAATCACTTCCCCTATCGATTGACACATGTTTCATCACCTGCTGCAAGATCGAGGTTTTTTCAAAATGGCGGAAGAGTAAGTATGCCAAAATGTTCGTTCTTCTTTGGGGTAGGTATTTATCGGGTCAAGGAAGAATTATTGGTGGACAAATCCTTTGGGGTGATTTTCGTAGGGAAAAATATTAGGTACTAGCGGCCCGTCCCGGCTTCGCACGGGTGGACATATTTTTTTTTTTACCTTTTATTTATATTTTTTTATTTTTATATTTTTTTAGGGTTCCGTACCTTAAAAGGTAAAAAAAGGAAACCTTATAAGATCACTTTCTTGTCCGTCTGTCTGTCTGTCCGTCTGTCTGTCTGTCTGTCTGTCCGTCTGTCTGTCCGTGTGTCACCATCGATTATCTCAGGAACGGGTAAAGCTAGCAAGTTGAAATTTATACCAAATACTAAAGTCTATAGTCCCTATTGTGACTATAAAAATCAAGGTCCTGAGTCAACACTATAAAAAGATATAGGCAAATTTAGGTTTTCGTGAAAACTTGTGAGTACCAAAACTTACCTTAATTATCAACTTTTTTTATTTTTCGGAATTTTTCCTTTACTTGTGCTAGAAGACCTTACTTGTAACCAAAATTGACAATTCTAGGTCAACCGGAAGTACCCTAGAGGTTTTGGGTCGAAAACCTAAATGGTAGTTCCCGTTGACCTAGAATAACGAAATTTGGCAAAAAGCAAGGTCTTATAGCACAAATAAAGGAAAAATTCCAAAAAGTTAAAAAAGTTGAAAATTAAAGGGTGTTCCCATACCTACATACAAAGTTGACGCCAATTAAAATTGTCCTCCGAGTTGTATGGGCGCTCATACAATTAAGCGGACTAGCTTAGGTAATTGGCACCATGGCTAGGTACGGAACCCTCGGCGTACGAGTTCGACTCGCACTTGACCGGTTTTTTAAATGCAGTATCTCATTATCTATGTACTTACCTGTACTTACAATCTGAATTTGTTTTTTTGAATTATGATTAGGTAAGTACCTACCTAATAAAAATAGGAAAAGGTAACTAGGTGCATATAGGCCGTTTAGTGGCCGCTCCCATCGAAAGGCCGCCTAAGCCTTTCAACGGCCGAAAAGCGGCCCCTAGGGGCTGACCTGGCTACGCTACTAATATGTGTATTGACAGATGGGCGGGGATTAAAATATAAAGGCGTGTCTGCACTGCGTCTCTTACCTACTAAAAAAAAATGTACTAGATAGAACGAGTTGGGAAACTCAAAAACAAAATATTTCAGTTCATCAACTAATACTACTTTTTAGGGTTCCGTTGTCCTGACAAGAAACCCTAATAGTTTCGTTATGCCCGTCCGTCTGTATTTTTTAAGTATTTTGTATAAGTATCATAACATAAGTCATCAATATCATAAGTTTTCTTACAATATATCAGTTATTTATCTCAGAGTTTTACTGATATTAGACTATGAACTATCCTTTATCCAGGGTGTGCGGACCGTACAATGTAAGTATTCATAGTAGATGTTCATTTCCAAAAGTACCTACATATCTAAATTATCGCATTGGATGTTTATCTGCAATGATAATTTAAATCTGTAGTAAATAAATAACTGAATAACTGAACAATACAATAACTTGTTTATTCTCAAAAACTTATTTTTAAATACGTCTCGACAATACTTTCGCACGTCCTAAGTATCTAATTTACAACTCGAGCCAGAATGACCGGCAGTTGACTACCGTCCCGTCACACAGTATTATAAATGACCCGAAAATCGGACATGCCTTTTTTATGATACTAATCGAAACATTAGGCTATTTCCAATACTAGAGTAGAACTCCCAAAAGTTAATTCAGCTTAGAACGTGAGTTATAATTTTTTTAATTTTTTTCTATGGTTACCAGAGAAAACCTAAAGAAATGCTGTAATTTTCTAAGTAAGCAATGTTTTTTAATTTCAATGACAGTATGCTATGAAATCAACTAACTACTATTTTCGGAAACGTATAATTAATTTCTAGGTAAACAACAAAGAAAGTTATGATTTTTTTTGTAGTAATTTAGAAATTATTTTTTTTCACAGCTGTCTACAGAGATTAGCGCCAGATTTTCACAGTTTCGTATTCATTAGTATTATGTTAACCTGCCTGTAAAATATCAGACGCGTAACACGTAGGACTTCGGAGTTATTGAATTTTAAAATTTGAATGTTAGGGTTGGTACTTATTAAAAGTGAACTAATGAGAATCCAAATCAGATTTTTTTACAGAACTTGATTAAATTGATTGAATTTTGGTGATATTGAAAGTTGTTATCACTCAATTATCTGTCAAACATAGGTACCCAAAATAACAACATTGTACAGGGTGTGGCAAATTCTTGGTCACTGAAGGGTAGCTACCTTTTCACTTGTAGTTAGAAAGTTTTGTTCTTAGGAAACTTTGGTTTTATTTTGAAGAAAAAATTAATTGCATTTTTAGATTTTTGAAAAAAAGTACAGTTAGCCTAAAAAATTACATTTGTCAAAAAAAAAAAACAAGTTGGTCTTAATCGACTCTATTTCCCGCCAGGAACACTTCTCCCAAAGTAACTTATCAAATCAAATCGTAAGTTTTTGCAATAATTCAAAAAAAACACATCCCATACATTTTCTATGAAATTAGTAGTTGTAAATCATTCTCATAGATTCTCAGTGACAATACAATATTATGGTAACAGCGATCTGATGATGGAGTCAGGAGCTGTTCAACAGAACTCCTCAGTAAATAGGCCGATTGAGTTTAAACTCGGCATATCTGTCAAGTTCCGACTACAAGCCATCTAATGATGAAGTCAGGAGCTGTTCAGTGCTTTCCGCCGAGAACATCCATGTTTTGGCTCATTAGAATCAGCTCAACATTACTCAATAAAAGCTTGTGATGAATGAAAATATTTTTTTTAATTAGAAAACTTATTTTTTTAAGCCCTTTAATTTATACATACCCGTACTATGGTTATTATAAATCGCCATTTTGTGATGTCCACCATATTGGATTTATAATAACGTAACTTTACTTATTGTGTTTCGCTTGTCTAGTTTTTTCATTTGTTACCCATATCATAGGGTTGCTGTGGTAATGATAATTCGCCATTTTGTAGCGTCCGCCATATTGGCTAACAATATAGAAATATTAGATAAAAACATAACAATTAAATTAAACAATTAATTCTATTTTGATTTTTTTTGTTTATTCTATTATTCATAAGAGTGTCGCTCTTGAAGTCTAGAAGTATCAAAGTTTCATGCTTCGTTCACCCATCTGTTTACAATTTTCTCTGGTACATTTTATAAGATCTTATTATGACAACCCTAATATCATAGAAATTACTGAAAATCATAGAAACGTCGTATCTTCGATGTCCTGATAGATTTTCGTGTGATTTTTTTTCACAAGTATAATACAGTTACGAGGTATATTTTCAGGAAGATTTCTAGCGCTAATCACTAATGGTTTATGAGAAAAAAAATAAAACGTGAAAATCACAAAATTAAGCATAGAAACTTTACTGTTATCGGTAAATCTATTTCGTTTAGCTTATAAAGTGCCCTGTATATAATGCCATTTTGGCCTGGAATAATTGTACAAATATGTTACGCAGTTCTTTTATTTTCGCCTTTTTCTGAAAATCCAAAATTTTCTAAAAAAAAATATTACTCAAGTTCTAAGCTGAATTAACTTCTGGGAGTTCTACTCTAGTATTGAAAATAGCCTAATGTTTCGATTCGTATCATAAAAAGGGCATGTCCGATTTTCGGGTCATTTATAATACTGTGCGTCATAACAAAAATCATGAGCGAGTATTTTTTGAGTGTTGCCAACACTATATTCTTCTCCTGACAATAACAAACACAACAAAAAAATAATTAGTGAAATCGGTCCAGCCGTTCACGCGTGATGCCATGACCAAGTAATTATGGATTCATTTATATATATACAGGGTGAAAAAAATTAATGAGCCCCGGAGGGAAACTACTTTAAATCCTTAAGATACAGTATTTTACTTAAAGGAAACATTCCTTTATTTTTAAAAAGAAACAAAACTGCATTCATAGATTTTCTAAAATTCGCTTGCTTCACCCGGAATCGAACCAGCTAAAAATGAAAAAAAAACAAACCTCACTATTTAATTCTACGAATCGATAGGATTAATGTCAGGATAACATCTTCATAAAACAAACATTTGGTTTTAGAAATAAAAAAAATCATAAAATCTTACATTAATTTTCACAATTTTTTTTATTAATTTTTATTATTTCACCTTTCGCGACAAAACTTTTCTAGACGGTATTTGTCTATCTGAGGTGCAATTCAGACTTCAGAAAATGCATCCGATTCGATATTCTTCGAAAAATTGAAGTTTTTTCAGTGAAGAAACGTCTTTTTCCGAATTCGGAATACATTCCGAAAAGGTCTGAATTGCCCTGCTGGATACTTCTCACCATTCCACTGTAGAGCTAAATTGAAATTAAAGCCCTTGTGTACTAAATATTAGATTTCATGGATATCTTGTACGACAGACGAGTGTAAGACCTCATGTCTCTTTGAGAAATTTTATCTTTAGCATTGAATGAATCGACTAGTGGAATAAAACAGCGAGTGTTTAATTTTTGAATTTTTAGATGGTTCGATTCCTGGGTGAAGCAAGCGAATTTTAGAAAATCTTTGAATGCAGTTATGTTTCTTTTTAAAAATAAAGGAATGTTTCCTTGAAGTAAAATACTGTATCTTAAGGATTTAAAGTAGTTTACCTCCAGGGCCCATTCATTTTTTCCACCCTGTATATAGATTTTAAATTTTTCTACTCGTACATCAACTCGTACAAGGTTGTCAATTTTCAATTTTAGAGATGCAATGTGAACTCAGCCTATATTTTTAAAATTGTTATTTGTCAGCGGACGTCAGTCGAGTGTCAACTCGACCTGACATGCGACCATCTCAGTAGGGTTGCCACTTTTTTTTCGAATAAAGGAGTTTGTAGGAACTTACAAATAAATAGTAGATTTTACTTAAAAAAAATGTGATTGAAAAATAAAAGTTTCCCTGCTTCTGTCTGACTACCCCTACAAGTTTAAGTTTACATTCACATAATAATAATAAATAATATGACAGCTTACCATGGTTTTGTTGAGTCTGCTTTAAGGGCGTTCCCTGAGCCAAACACTGTATTTCCCTGTATAAACCCTCGATAAATAAAGTGGAAAGTAACTGAAAAGCCAACATGCATCTTTAACATTTTATCTTGTAATATACCGTTTAATTTTAGTTTTAATTTTTATTTAACATCATATTTACTTCATAATAAATCAACGAAAATCACTAAAAATAAGATAAATCTTCATTTGCTTTTGAAGTTGGTGTAGGTAATTTATGTTTTTGGTTTGCTCCATCGGATAGGTCATTCAATTAATGACATAAATTCCGTTCACTTTTTCGATTGGTTGTTATTAGGGATGAGAAAGCTCCAAAAAACTGCATTTTTGTCGTGTTTCGGAGCGAGTAGCGCCGATAAGCGCCGCGACCGGACGCATTCTAAATTTATCTTTAGTCTAACAAAGCTAAGACAAATATTTGAAGTTGCACTCATCGATGTGCTAATTTTAGCTCTAGGCTAGGGTATTATTTTTTGCGGCAACTCTAAGAGCAAAATTTGTAAATCAGAAGAAAGGGTCAAAGCCATCACACTATCACATCACACTAATAGTTTGAATGTTTGGATGGATGGATTGATGTTTGGGTGGTTAGATGGATGTTTGGATGTGTTTGAACCGATTTGGCTGAAATTTAAAATATAGATAGAAAATAACCGTAAATAGGACATAGGCTACTTTTTATCCCGGAAAATTTTTTGAAACACATCTACTAACAAACAACATAAAATCGCCCAAGTTGCCACTAAGATCTTCGCCTAATATATTTTTTCCCCAAAAATATATTATTTAGGATTCAAATAATATTAGACTTATATTAAATATAATATTAGGTGTTGCAACCCTACGTGTCAGCAAAATAATCATGGCGGCCGGAGATTGACGAGACGGCCATGGCAGGGCAGGACACGCGACGGTGTGGGAACGGTCTGGTGTGGGGCGTCCGGTACATTTCAATACAAAGAATATCATTTTTGCCGGGACGGTGTTGCTACGGTCATGCTATGCGACGGGGTAGAGACGTGATAATGTGGCAACTCCCTAAATGTTAATGCGCATCATACTTTATTTTTATCGAAACGAAAAATCCAGTGATGCACGGCCGGGTTCCACCACCACGATCTTCCGATCGAAAGTCGAGCCACTAACCCACTCGGCCAACAATAGTTCAAGAGACAATTATTATACACATACAGGACATAATGAGGCCGCTGCTCCTGAGAAAATTTCAGACCATAGATCATTTAAAGTAGAAATACTTATATGAATTGTTTGAATACAATTTTATTGTACTAGTTGTAGGTACTAAACTACTATGTATTGCTCATAACAAGTGAACACTCGTATTTACGAGAAAGTTCAAACATTCAAGATACTACTTGAGTAAATAGGGGTTCGTAAAGATCTTGTAGGTAAATAGAAATGCTTATATCCTTCTCCGGCAAAGCTCTTAGTTTGTAAGAAGTAGGAAATCATATTGTTATAGAAAGCAGATTTATGTAAAAAATATTGCAGCTTTGACATTAGCAGGATTTGACAAACTTAAGCGCACGTTCGTGCCATAGAACGGGACAGAGACAGGTTTTGTTGGGGTGCGTGACAGAGACAGGAGACACAGAATCGTCTGTTTAAATGACAAAGATCTACTGTCTCTGTCTCTGGTCTCGTCTCCGGTTTCGGTCTCCGGCGCGAACTGCCAGCTATAGTCGTATTGCTCATTATACGGACTAAAAGTGAAGGAAAAAATGTCATTTTTCCTTCAATTTTGACATAAAACGTATCAAAACAAATCAAAATTGAAGGAAAAATGACATTTTTTCCTTCACTTTTAGTCCGTATAATGAGCAATACGACTATAGAGGTACGTGTTTGATTTTTACAAAAAGTAGGAAAAAATGTTTACGTAATCAGAAATTATTTGTTTTAAATATTCCCCACTTGTTACTTAGCAGAAATTTTTTTAATAATCTCACTTTCCTAAATGTCTAAACACGTAAAACATACATAAACAACATATAAAGTGTAGCAAATAATATCTAGGTACCTACTTACTTACTTATTTAAATAAAATCAAATAAAAATAAAAATAAACTAAGGTGTTAGTTGGTACGTAAGCATATAACTTGAGAATGGCTGGTCCAATTAGAACTTTCTTCAATGTTTGCAATTGTCCGATACAGATTTTAAGGGGAAAATTGGATAGGAGAAACTGGAAGTGCTTTCTCTACGGAAATTTTGTGTGAATTCGAAATAAGAATGGACCACAATTACCGGTTCTGCTAGTTTTTTATATAAGACAAGCTGGCAACCTGCTTTCTGACTAAAAACGGTACTTAGGGTGGAACGGAATGCCTTGAATTCATTTGTTGAAGTACAAAAAGCTTGTCTCCTATGAAACGATGTCCGTAAATATAAATTTTGTGTAAATAGGTTAAAAAATATGGGAAAGTTCCCAAATTTTTCAGTTTTCAACTTTTACAATTTTTTATTTTTGCAGAAATAAGTATTTATTAATTAATTTTTCATTGTCATTCGACTCATAACAAATTCATAAAAAAAGTAGGTAAGTAGTGGGTGTCACCTTTGTTATGTTTATGATGTAGGTACAGAAATCTTCCCGACAGTTTCATTTTTCAAGGTCTCTCGACGCTTTTTACCAATCTCCCTTGAGACTGTCACGCCAACATGATTCTTCTCTCCCCTTTGTTTTAGTCGTAGTTGTGGTAGGTTTTGTAATGAAAATAAAATAAAACTACATTTTTATCTTCTTTCTGCACTCGATTTTAGGAACCAGCATTTATGTGATGAGTGCTTTGTACAACGACTATACTTCCTTGAAGATCCTTTGGTATATTTTTGTAGTTAGTAGTATAGTTGGTTTTCTTTCAAGTATATTTCAGTGCGTATTTTAGACCATTTACTCTCTCTAAAAATTTAGTCTATTAATTTTTCCAAACCTTAAATTAATTCATATAGATGCAGCCCTAATTAAAAACTGAAATGTCCATATTTTAAAAACTAAAATTTGAATTTGGAAGTCCTTGTCATAAACACAGCATTTTAAATTATTTTACGTTTGTAATAAGACGTTCGTACTTTTAAGAAAACAAACTGTCCTACCGGAAGTGGAAATCACTGAATTGTGTCGGCGGGCTTTTTGTCTAATGGATTCTGTGGTTGCAAGATGAGGTAGTCTTACAATGTCTAGTATTAGGTATACATTTAATAAATATTGCTGAACATTTCACACAGCATTATCTAGCCCCAAAGTAAACAGAGCTTGTGTTATGGAAACTACATGACTGATATACCAACTTATAATACTTTGTTCTCGAAGTTACATACACATTACAGAAAAACACCCAGATCCGAGACAAATATTTGCAGATCATACAAATATTTGCCTCTGCGGGAATCAAACCCGCAACCTTCTGTGTTTCAGGCAGGCCTTCGCCTACTGCGCCACAGAGGTCGTAATATTTGCGTTATTACAATAATCACTAAATGAGGAGATTTATAAATTTATAAAAATATAAGAATAAGATTCAAATAGTAGCTAAAATTACATTGCCCGTTTGTCCTGTTGTACAATGTTTTTTTTATACTTAATTAATCTTACGCTAAATTTCCTTGTCATGATTTTTTGCCTTAATCATGCTCAGAATAATAGCTATGATTTGTGTTTTGGTAAACCCATGTCAGATGATTATTCAATTTATAGGGGTTTAGTCTGATAGCTTGAGGGAAGGCCCATATCGTTTCATTTGTATTTACAATTAATCACAATACAGCATTGCGACGCCTGGACGTTGTTAAATGAAGACTTTAAAAAGCATTCAACGTCATTTTACCGAAAAATGTAAAGATAAATATAAATATTATTTATTTGCTTAAACATGTGTAGAAAATAGATAATCAAATAATAGAGGATGTCACAACATGGTTTACCGAATTCGGTGTGCAAATATGGTGCATTTACATCTGTCCTGTCTATTCAACAACTGTCGACAGTGTTGAAGCAACATGATAAAAGCAACACTGTTGCCCTTTGTTGAATGAGTTTTCCAATAGAGAGTCTTTGTAGAACGGTAATGTACCTTACTTAACCTACCTTAAGGTAGAAATTAATAATACTAACAACGCAACGTTAGACTCTCATCTCATTTGTGTATGCCATTGGATACAATCAGCAACGGATAACTTACGCAGTGTTGATAGTATTTTGAGAGAGTTCATTCACTTTGAGTTTATTTTATGCCATATGTGTCTTCTGGTAATCATAGCAGCATTTGGCGGCATTTTTATAAGACGTTGCCAAATGTATTCAATCACGTGTTGCGCTTCAATTGTTGCTTACTTGTTGTCCTACTTCTATTTGTCAACTTATTTTCTATAATTGGTCTGTCTGATACGAATATTAGCCAATCAATAATGGAACGACCGATTTAGTAGTGGACAATATTATTCTACTAGACGAGCAATATTTGATTGTTTGTTTATTGTAGGTACTCACGTTCTCGAAAACGGCTATAACGATTTCGATGAAATTTGCAGTATCGGCGTTTACGGGGGCGAAAAATCGATTTAGTTAGGTCTCATATCTGGGAAAATCCGTTTTCACGCAAAAAGATTTACCAGTGCAATGTGGTTCGTAATTTCACGGAATTTGTTGAGACCAGAATGGCTATGTGGTTTGGGTGTCTGCCTTCCCGATTGCGAGTTTTTTTTTTTGTTCCCCTTTCTTTTTTTTTTTCCATTTGATTGAACCCGAGCAGCGCTCGGTCACCCAGATATTTGCTGGAAGTAGTACATCAAACTAACATCAAATGACGGTCACTGTTTTTAGAATACTATTGCTTTAGACCGACATCATTTTAATTGCTGGTATAAATTTCGATTCAGATAGGCACTACATTTAAGTGGCGAACTCTTGAAGGCAAATTGTATGGTCTGTGAAACTGATTTAATATTATATCAATAGGCGTTATAGTCATCTTAGTATACTTGTAAATACAAGAGTGAAGACGACACTAAGATTGCCTAAATTAAAAGTACAGAAGTTTATCTTTAACAACATTTATATATTATAAATGAGTTTACTAGGATCGCGTTTTTCGTCTTTACTAGAATCGTACGCGTTTGAAATCGTCAGTAGAAAGGAAGAAACGCTACAGCGCCAAAATGCGATTCGTGGAAAATCAAGTTTAAAGTTTAAAGTTGATTTCCCACAAATCGTATTTTGGCGCTTTAGCGTTTCTTCCTGACAATATTATTATTGCTGAGTTAGGAAAAAAAATGAAAACATTTTGATTACAAGTGTTGTTATAGCTTAACTAATACCTATGCTTGTAATTTAATCTATCAAACTATTCGTTCGCAAAGAGAAAGCCCAAAACTTCCTGACACTAACTCAATAACTTTGACGCATGTGGCAAGCCTTCGTCTTGAAGGTACTCGTAAAACCTAATTTATGTACGTAGAACTTTCGTCAGTCTCCTGTTTTCAATAATAGTAGAAATAAATCTGATCCACGTATATGCATAAATGCATATGAAACACTATTATTATTAACTCATTCATACGCCTATGAAGAAAGCGCCCTAACTAGTTTTATTTTATAATTTTTGTATGTATGGTAGTCTGTAAGGTATTTACTCTGACTCCCGCGATACAGGCTTGTCCTAGTGCGGGATCTTTGTAAATTATTTGCCCTATTTATTTAAACTATTTGTGTCCTATGTGTGTGACAATGTATTTATGAAATAAATTATTACTATTACTATTATTCAGTTTAGATTTACCTAAACAGTTTTTAGGTAAACTGTTTCTCTAATAATGTTAGGATTTGTCAACTAAAGTTGAGCAACAACAGTTGAGTGGCAATCGAAAATCCCACTGCGCAAACTTTTTTACTTAGTTACAACTTAAAAGAAAACTTGGAAAAAACGAACTGGAAAAAAGGCAACAAACTAACAAAGTGGACCAAACTTTTGCGTGATTTTTTTCCACTACAGTAATTTTTATGAAGAGATGCTTTAGATCTGAACGATTACAATCTTTGCTAATAATATTAGCCTAATATTAATTCTCCCTTTGAATTATAAAGTAAAGGGCATAATACAAAGCGTGGGTTGGTTTTTGTTTTCTTCAAGGTAAAACTTTTTTTTTAGTAACTCATATAGAACCGCTCGTTACTTGCTTGACGTTCTTGATTGATCGTTGAAGTTAAGCAACGTTGTGCGCGGTCACAATTCGCATGGGTGACCGCAAGTGGCATTACGAGCTGAGCGCTTCCGTGCTTCGGAGGGCACATTAAATTGTTTGCCCGGATTTTAACTCGTTAAGCCATGACGGGGACCTTTAGGCGGCCTGAAAACTCTGTCACCAGAATTGGCCAATGGCTCATACGAAGTTATCTTATCGAACTCTCCTTCGTAAGTGGAAAAACTGTCCCAGAGACAAGTAATCAGATCTTTAAACTTGAGACCTTTTGAATATATCTGTGGGTAATCAGAGGCACCACCTATACATTATACCTATATATATATCTTATAACCTATACATTATATTTATATATTTGGCATGTGCCCACTTTGAATAACACAAAAATTATCTATTACAGAATACATATAAATATAACTTAAGACGTAAGCCAGACAAGCTTGATCCTTAAAACCAGAGACAAGACTAATGGGAATAGAGTCTCAGACTCGTTATCGCTGACATCAACTTATAACATTGTTAGCGTGCGATATGTTGTTTGAGAAGTAGGAGGTGTCACCGCTGTCAGAGATAGATTACTTGAAGAAGCGGTGGTAAAAGCATTCTTTAAGAGAGGTCGATAGAAGTACTCTGCATACGGTTATCTTGCCAAAAAACCCCGATTATCACTTTCATTTTGAGCCTTTTTTCATCGATTCGTGAGAGATGCGAGTTTAAACTACACAGTAGGGCACGTGCAAAATAACCTTTGCTTATAGTTTAAAAAAAACTTGTGACGGTTTTTTGTAGCAATTTATAATTTTATTAACTCTTATTTTTGTTTCTGTCAACATTGGAAACACTTTAGTCTCCACACTAGTATACACATTACAAACCAGAATACTGCCTCATATACCCTACTCCCTTGATTCATCAAACAAAGCCTAAACAAAGCCAACTGCTTGAAAATCTATCGCACATACTCGTAGCTACATACAAGTACGTCACACGAGTCCGCTGAGATAAAACCAGATGTGGGCCGAGCTGTCGGAAGAGCCCTGCACTTATGTGAAAAACTCTCAAGCGGCTCAGCTCTGGCTTTTAAAAAACGATGACCGTCAATGTCATATGGAGGGTTTGAAGTGGATTGATGATGTAGCAGCTTTGGACACGATTTTTTTATAAATCTCGAATATTGTGATTCAAATTGACGACCTCTGTGGCGCAGTGGGCGAGGGCCCGCCTGAGACACAGGAGGTGGCGGGTTCGCTTCCAGCCGCGAGGCAAATGTTTATATGATCCGCAAATAATTATCTCGGTTTTTTATGTTTCTTTTTCTCAGTCGGCATCTTCATTACTGAAGGTCGTGTCTAATCAGAATTTTATGTTTAATATGTATTTATTTACAAAAAAAGTATAAAAGTAGTATTTCAGTCATGTAGTTCCCATATCACAAGCTCTGCTTACTTTGGAGCTAGATGATGCTGTGTGAAATATTGTCTTATACTGGCCTCTTAGCTCAGTTGGTATTAGCTCTGCCTTCTGCGTTGTAGGTCGTGGGTTCGATTCCCACCCAGGACAAACATTTGTGTGATGAACATAGATGTTTGTTCTGTGTCTGGGTGTTATAAAATATTCTATCAAATCAAATCAAACCCTTTAATTATTTTTATATTATTTCTATTTATTTTATATTCTATGTATGTATTTACAAAAAAAAAGTATGTAAGTATTCTATCAGTTATCTGGTTCCCATAGTACAAGCTTTGCTTAGTTTGGGGCTAGATGGCGCTGTGTGAAATGTCCAGCAATATTTAATATTTATTTATTTAATTTGCGTCGAATAAAAACGAAAAGAGTAAACCTAAAAGTTACGGCAGCAGTTTTATATTAAACGCAGCTTTACACGAGTGACCCGTCCCTTGGCACATACACGGGAACCATTGTGCACAGATAGCAAGCATGTAAAGCCTGCAATTTCAAATTATCTGATCTCAGACGGAAAAGTTCAGGAGGGAGAGTATTTGGCTGTGTTACTAACCGACATTTTAGGATATTTTTTCGCTGTTTTCTTGCTTTGAATATATGTTTGGTTTCTCGATATATATACAGGAGAAACATGTAAGTATGTATGTTTGCATGAGCTATTAGTGGCTAACTCTGATAACAGAGTTATTTGGCGTCATGGCTTAAAGACTTAAAAGCTGGTAGATTGAACATGATTTAACAAAGCTATTGTAAAAAAGATAACAAATCAAAATCCTTCTGCGGCTGTATTGTCCACAATAAATATTGCTGGAAATTTGCCACAGCGTCATCTAGGCCTAAACTAAGCAAAGCTTGTACTATGGGAACCAGATAACTGATAGAATATTTATATATTTGTAAATACATAGGTACATACATACAATAATATAATACTTTATAACAACCAGACACAGAACAAACATTTATGTTCATCACACAAATGTTTGTTCTGAGTGGGAATCGAACCCACGACCTGCAGTGCAGAAGGCAGAGCTACTACCAACTGAGTTAAGAGGCCAGTCAATAGCAATAAGGTTATCGTCCCTTAAAAAAATTACAGAGCTATGTTGCCACAAATTTTATTTTAGGTTACGATCTAGATTACAAATCCCTAAATGGAAATGGTTGGCACGTAAATGGGTAGTGGAGACCTAGATCGCCGAAGGGATTAAGATTTCAATCGTAATCCATCACCGGCTGTAGTGGCTTTCAGATTCAGATTTGCTGTTAAGATTTCGCTTCGCTTTTCCCGAAACAGCTTGAATTATTTGTTTTTCTGGAAACCCACTGCGCTTAGGTAGAAAACTTTATTTGTACTGTAGGTATAGTAGAAAACGGACTTTTTCTGTTTAGTTTTAGACAATCGACTACTTGATCTCATACGTTGATCGTGTTATAACTGAGAAATCTACAACAAAGACAGACATTGTTTTAACAAACGGGAATTACTCACGTAAAAATATCGTCAATTTAACGGTATCCAAATCGACGATATTTTCACGTGAGTAATTCCCGTTTGTTAAAAAATTTGTTAAACAAACTCACGAAAGTTTTGAAAGTGAAAAAGAAATACATCTTTTAACACGTTCGCTGCCATACGAGTATACTCGTAGTAAAAAAAATCTATCCCTGTTGCCATCCATACAAAATCATCATCCCGAGTATACACGTAGTTGGCAGCGCATCCTAGTTATCTCTACGAGTATACTCGTAGTTTGGCATTAGATCAAACTTTTTCTATTACAGTGCCATACAACGAATATACTCGTATCCAATACTGGCGTTTGATTGGCCAATAGCTGCGAAACGCGAACGAAAAAGTATCAAAAAAACCTAATAATGGCCAGAGATAAAATGATAGAAAGAAATCTACCTGTCAAATCAAATGCTGCCTATTACTCGGAGCTGAAAAAACTATATTTTGGAAATAAACTTAGTATTTACATTTTCTAAACTTACTTACCTGCACAATGCTGCAATTATTTATAGTAAAACGAGTTCTGCCTGAAAATACAGAAATTGACGCTCTGACATTCAAGGATGGGGTCATAAAGTATGTGCTTAGTGCGCTATCTCACTTTCTCAAGAAGCATATCCTTCAGGTTATTTTCATCACTAGAACCGTTTACAACCGACTCAAAAAGATAAATAGAAACTTTCAAATCCATTCCGCATGTGTAGTAAGCAAAATAAATGCCTTGAAACAGTGCATTACTATCCCGTTTGACCCTAAATTTCAGCTTTATATGTGGAAAATTGTTTCAGAATCGATCATACCCGGTCGTCTTTTTTTTGTTGTCATGAAAAAAAAATGTATGAAAGAGTTCTCAGTTTTTTTTTGTAAGTTTTACTTCCAATGCCAATCAATCGATTCCCGTCCTGTTTATACTGCCAACGCTTTTAATTTTGTAGGTAGCCTCAACTAAACATCTATGAGTTGACTCGTAGCTGGCACTGGGTGCCAGATACCTTGCTACGACTATACTCGTATTTAGCAGCGAACGTGTTAAAATCTCCATTCACAATGATACTCGTACTAGTAATGTAGTCTGAGATACCTCTATATAATACCTACCTATAACTCAGGCCTAAATTGTGTAGGTTAGGTAGGTAAGATAACTATTCTATGCTTGAGAAATTAAAAGTTTTCATACAAATTATAAACCAAAATCTTAATAATTGTCTATTGAAATTCTAGCTAGCCATTCAAACCTTTTGTTCTAAGTCAGAATTATGCACTATGCAGCATAACCGCAAGTTCAGAATGTACGCAGAACTTTAACCGCGTAATTTGGTAAACAAATAGCTCGTAACTCTATTCTCAAGCATTCTACCAACATTACTGCAGCATATAGCGCTAGTATAACGTTGAACACATTCACCATGAATATAGAATCGCAGCGGAAAATCCAAAGCGTGTCCGAACGCGTGGTCCCCAACGGGACCTCCACGCCAGAAATGCTTTTGACAGTGCGGACATTTGCATCTAAGGTCCAGAACACACGGTGAAACGCAACTGCAACGAAACCTTTTTGAAAGTTTCGGACCTTTTGCAACGCGTTTCAAACCGGTTTCAAACTGGTCGCGTCATGTGTGGTCTCTCAACGGAATCTATGGCAGAAACTTAGATGCAACTCAAAAGTAACTAGAAGTTGCAGTTTCGTTGCAGTTGCGTTTCACCGTGTGTTCTGGGCCTTATTCTGCTGAATCCTAAATTTAGACACGTATCCAGAATTAGTTCTGAGTTGGGCTAAATAATAGTGGGCAAACTTCACCCAGCTCCGCCAGCAATGTAATTAATATTACTCGAAAGACCTAACAAAACTAAGCATTTTTTATTATCGACGCATTAAAATCTATCCCGGTGGTCACTAGATAAATCCATGTTTGTACCTACCTAACCTGAGTAGTAGTACTAGATTGTATGACAACGGGGCAAAATATTATTTTTTCGACGAGAGTGCTATTTTGAATACAGAATGGAGCGAGGGATGTTAGAGTTGAAACCCGAGCGCAGCGAGGGATTCTAGGTTAGAATACTGAGCGCAGCGAGGGATTCAAAGGACTTCATCGGAAATAGGAGATTGTTACACATGGGTTGAAAGTAACCTACCTAGGCACGAGATGGTTTGGTGCACGAGCGAAGCGAGGGCGCTAATAGTTCAAGTGCCTAAACAGGTTATTCACATCTATTTTGTAAGAGCTATTAACACGCTATGACGCTATGGCCGCATCGCCGGCCACGTGGCCAAACAGTTCGTATTGAAATGTATGACAGATAACTCACTTGGTTACGGTCTGGCGTCAGGATCCTGATCCTGTGTGATCCTGACTTCGTGATCCTAATCCCGTTATAATAATCCCGTGATCCTAATCCAGTGATCCTGCATGATCCTGATTCCATGATCCTATTCCCGTAATCCTGATCCCGTGATTCTGATTCTGTGATCCTGATCCTACGTGATCCTAATCCCGTGATCCGGATCCAATGATCCTGCATAATCCTGATCCCGTGATCCTTATCCTGTAAACCTAATCCTACGTGATCCTAATCCCGTGATCCTGATCTTCATCTTATGGTAAATAGAAATGTCAAATATAGCTAACAAAGACGACATGGCTCAATAGAAATGTCAAATAGTACAATGTGATTTATTTAATACTTTGTCAGCAGGGAAAATCGTTTCAAAGGGAGAATTGCTTCCCAGGGACGCAAAAGTACTGTTTTCATCCCTCTGTTCAGCTAACTTCAAGCGTACTTTCCGAACATGAGAAATGAAAAATAAATACTTAAGAGACTTTCTGATAAACCTCACATTATTTTGAAATAAAAAAAACATCCCAATAAATCGAGACTTTCATCGCTCTAATCATAATAATTTTAGCTTTTTTGTAAGTTAAACCTTTTCGACTTAAAATAAATAGAGAAACCTCGGACAGAATTTGATGCGAATTGGCACAGAGAAACAAGGTTTTGATACCTTCTAAGCAAAAGTAGTATAAGCTGTGGCAGCGGTGGGTCCATACATTTTATGCCCAAAAATGCGGTAATAGTCATTTTAACCTCTCTTTCATTTTAACCTATTCGACTCAAAATAAATAGAGACCCCCGGGACAGAATTTGATGCGCATTGGCACAGAGATACAAGGCTGTGATACCTTCAAAATAAAAGTAGTCCGAGCTGTGGCGGCCGTGGGTGAAGTGCCCATATATTTTTGCCCACACTCGTTTTCTAAATTACCTAATTCTTTAACATTTCATAAATATTCCAACTAAGTATTTAAAAAAAAAAAGAAATATGATCACGAGTGTATTACCAATTTCGGCCTGTATTCTACTAGATGACAACCGCTTTGGTTTTGGTTCGATCTCTTAAATGTCAGTCATTTGGTGAAATAGTAGAATAGCTTTTCAAAAATTTGTTCTGCCAAAGTTCAAAACCTCACCACAACTGAGTCGTTTGTTATTAGTAGTCATGGAAACAGTCGCTTTAGTTGAGGTTTTGGTTGAGGTTGATAAAAAGTTCGGTACGAGAATCGACGCCCTTTATGCATTTTTAGATCATTTGAAGATGGAATTATTAATAGAATTGGATGGATATTATTAATACTAAGTAATATAATAAAAATTATTAGTTTAATAATTAATAGGCTGGAATTTAGATAAAACGTTATTTATTTAGAAAGCTGTTTTTGATCATCCTTTACAACAAAATTACAATTTATCAACAATCTATACCATTTTAATAAAAAGGAAGTTTTTTTTATTAAAATGGTGTAATATTCATACATAGGTACATACATACCGGTCAAAATCATAACCCTCCTTTTTGCTTCGCCGTAGTCGGGTAAAAAGGAAGTTTTTTTTGTTTGTTTCAATCTCAAATGAAGTGGGGAAAGACCTTCACTCACTTCATGTGTCCACGGACTGGACGGAGGCGGCGCAAGACAGAAGCCGGTGGCGTTCTATTGTGTCGGAGGCCAAGACCCACTCTGGGGTCGACGCGCCAGGATAGCTTAGCAATCTCAAGAACTACCAGTAGGATTTGAAATATTATTTTTGAATTTGATAACTTAGTTCTTGAAAAGTAGTATAATAACCTAGGCTACTTTTCATCAGAATCATTATCACCATTACTACGCAGGTACGCAGGTAACGCTGCGAGGTTGTATAAAATTATGTATTTTGAATAATACAAAAATGTATAATTAATATCTCCAAACAAAATACAGGAATGTACTTAAGCTGAACATTTGCCTACAGACTCAGTCAGCCGTGGTTCTTTAATCGTGTTTGCAATTAATGCTCAATTATTGCGTTATGTGGCCACGAACGTTATCACTGTTGACAGTTAACGATATTCCTGAATTACCATTTCATTTCGGATCATATGAAGCTGGTTTTGTTTAAACAAGATATTATTTTGATACAATACAAACTAAATTTTTTTTTATTTTATTTATTTTCAAAAAATACAGAAAACTAACTTAGGTTCTGGCTAGTAGTGTTTTAAAACTTATATTAAGTTTGACTCACTAGGGTCTCGAAATTATTACAACAAAATGTATCTCAAATGCAAGCAAAATACAGCAACGTAATTAAGTAGGTACTTACCTAGTTACAACAATTTAAAAACCGAAGAAATAAAAAGTGTAGGTACTAAAATATCTGCGCATGCACACACACATCGGCCGTCACAAAGTTAATAAGAAAAACCGCCATTACTCCAACCACTATCACGCCGCTTTGTTAAATATCTTGACCAAATCCCATTTTTATTTTACTACACAATAAAATCCGGTTACCTGTAGCCCAAAACCGATCATAGTATTAACAGCATAACAATAATCAATAAATAAACAAATGGAATGAAGTTAAACGCTCTTCGGTGGAGCGTGCAAATATTATAGGTATGATTTGCATTTAAAGTGGGTTAATTCGGGTCAGCTAGTACAAAGGCATTGCCTGCTTCCGCTTTTCTGGAACCACGTTTTTGCTGCTCCAATATTGATTTAATGTACTAATGTAGTATGTATTTAATGTAGTAATGTATTTAATGTAGTATCAGAATTTAATCCAAGAAAGACCAAACTTGATAGAAATGGTTTTGCCATCTGCGAGGGGAATTACCTACATTATTATAAGGAGCATTCACCAATTTTATCACAGCATTACTCAAATAGTTTTGCCTAGACTAGATTTACCTTGACTAGATACCTACTTCAAAACTGAATGTTATCAAAATCGTTTAAGCTATTTTCACGTCATTGAGCTTTACACGTCATAACCACATAAGCAAGAACAAAGCCTGCTTTGTTTAGACCTATTTTACAGCCTTAGTTTTATTTATTGGCTGTGATTTTTACTGTGGCGTTAACATTTGACGAGCTCGGTGGTGTGGTTGGTTGTCGGCTGAAACGCAAGAGCGAGTTCGATTCTCGCGGCGGGAAACATTATTATCCTATTATAAGATCTGTGAATTTGGGTAAGAATTCATACCCATATTATAAATGTGAAAGTGTGTTTGTTTGTTTGTTTGTCCTGCTTTCACGTCAAAACAGAGAGACGGATTGACGTGATTTTTTGTGTGGAGATAGTTGGAGGGCTGGAGAGTAACATAGGCTACTTTTTATCCCGAACAAATACATGTTTCCCGTGGAATAAAAAAGTAATAGGCCAGGCAGGCGAAGTCGCGGGCGTCCGCTAGTTAGTAATATTTAATGACCAGGAAAATATTTATAAACCTGACCCATTATTTTTTTTACAACACCCATGTTGTGGTGTGCATGGTGCACACCTATGGAGCACACATTTCTAGTTTGGTTTCTTAAACCCATGATACAAGAAATATCAGATTGGGATGAGAATCACGTATGATAAATCGGTGTTATTTATTTTACAATAGCTCTCGCCCTGAGTAGAGTTAGTAAAGCAGCGACGAACTATCTTTAACTACTTTACTCTCTAGCTAGTCCAAAGTATTTAGGCCACTGCCTCTGTCTGATCCAAAAGACTTTGTAGCCGTGACAGACAACATACCACATAAAGGCTATGAAAACAATGTAACTATCTTAGAATACTTTATATTTTAAATACCTTTTCTCTAAGACTTTTGTTCGTTCCATCCTATAAAATAAAAGTACCTACTAATCTATTTTATGGATCCTATGTTATTAGATTTACTTCAGTTGTCACGAGTTTTTAGACAAAATTACTAATTTCTTTTCCAAAATCGAAGTGAAACGATGATCGTGTGCAACAGATTGTTGAAAAGACAGAATTCTTCTACAAAAAGTTTGAGAATTCAATGATATTGTGATAGCAGTTTGAAACTGCGGAGCTAAAAAGGTCGCTATTGCAGAATCGCATTACCTATTGGAATTGAACTATTGCCATCTCTTTTCATTGACTGAGAGTGAAAAGAGACGGCAATATAGTTCATTTCAAATTGTGATTCAGTTTTAGCGACCTTTTTAGGTCCGCTGGTCGATGCTATTGACAAAAATATTTTATTGGTAAAATGCTTTTTCATAAGATCTTGATCGTTTCCGATGTTCCAAATGTCTACTGCGATGAGGGATTCAGAAAATGGGAAGCAACAATTGCTTGCTTCTAATAATTATTATTAGAAACCATTTTAACGTTAAATTCGACAGGTGACTCATCACATTGATGGTAACGATTCAGACATTAGTTTGTTCTATTTTTTATGTTAAAATAATATGATGCTTTTGGGGTGGAGACAAGCTTTGTGTAGGGTCTCCGGCTAGTTTGCGGAGAGGGCCGGTTGAAGTTGAATGCAACAGGCCAAGGACAGGGTGAAATGGCGCAGATTAGGTGAGGCTAGGGTCCAGCAGTGGTCAGTTAAAAAAAATAAAAAAAATGATAAAATAAAATGCTGGTTGATAGAAATGATGACACTTTAAATTAATTTGCCTTAGTTTGAATTATGTAAATCTAGACAGTGTGTGACGTGCTTCTGGACTCCCTAGAAATTTTCAAAAATCTTCCATGCCTGCGTATCTGCGTGGACGTCTACCGTTTTTGGGCATGGCCTGTTTATATTTTACACTGAGTAAGCTGGTTAGGCGATTAAGGCTTTATATATAATGGATTAAAAACCCTTTTTAAAAACCTAACGAACTCTCGCAAATTGGTAATAGAGATAAATGATGGGACGAAAAATTGTGTCATCCTACTTCTGATTAATAAGGCCTCCATCATTGAAGAATGCGTGTCATCTATCATTCATCATACGAATAGAATGTTTTCATTGCTAGAAAAGTAGTGTCAGCAGTTTAGGTAAGAAATTGATGAGTAGGTAGGCAATATGGCCTAATTAACAGAATAAAGATGAGTTCAGCGATATCCAATATTTTATGAAAAATCATTACTTACATCAGTAATATGCGTACCTACGTACACCTTTAAAAAAAATCTTCAATTAAAAAATAAACTGAACCGCGTTGACCGCAGGATGTATCCTACCTTTCGATGTGGGTTCAATTCCCGCCCGTGAATCAATGGTTATGTTTCAGAAAGTTATATAGTGTGTAATAACAAGTGCTCTAAATTATGAAGGATACATCCGTCTCGTGAGAAATTACGCGACTTAGTCAACTCTGCTCATACTATGACTTACATTTACTGTGGATAGTAGCGATCAAGCAAAGGGGAGGTTTGGGTGCTAGGCATGTGTACTCCATCATCATTATCCCGGCAATAAAGCATCCCAGGTTGACCTTCTGACACTACATAAATTTTGTAGAATACTGAAAACTTACTGCAAAGAAGCATCTGTAAAAATGGTGGAAATAAAATGTATTCACTACTTTTGAGCATTCAACTGAAAATCGTCAATAACACACATTTAATGGAGTCATATTGTCAACTAGCTGTGTATTGTTGTTTTATAAAAAAAAAACGGTATTCAAATGGTGATTTAATGTTCTTTCTGGTTTTTTTATTGTTGCTTGGCCCTTTAGCTTCTAGTGTGATGCATAGTCTATTACTTATGATTATTTCTCAAGAATTAGGTTTTTAACGCACTCAAACAAAAAACAAACAAAATTTTAGTTTTATTATGTTAGAATAGATTTATCTATGTGATTCCTTTCCCATTCACATGGCCCAACCTCCCCTAACAATGTCAAAACGGGTAATCTACTAAAGAGATCCTACGTTTGTGTGACTTTGTGAGGCTGAGCTCCCCAAAGCCGATTTACATGCAAATTGAAACACTGGACAATATTTGCTGACCCGATTGATCTGTGTTAATGGTGCGTTTAATTTTGTTAAATTGTGAAAACTTGATCAAATAAGCCGTGTGGGTTTTTGGCAAATTGGGGTGTTAAATCCGAGGAATTTGTAATTAAATGGGACCTAAAAATACATTGGATTAGGGATCCTTTTCTAAAAACAACAGCTGTTACAAATCGCTACATACCTAGCTTATTTTTTTTTTAAAACGACACTAAGCGTTTAAAATGCAAAAAGTTTGCGAGTTTGTATGTAGGTACTTACTACTCCAATGGAGAGATTTAGGGGAGGCCTACGCCGTGGAGGCGACTATTGCTGAAAATGTGGATAGTTTAAGTAATTAGTTAATAAGTAATTTGTAGAGCAGTACGAATAAAGGCTTTTTTTTTTTTTTATTTTTTTTTTTATTTTACTTAAGTACTACTACTACTTCTTCACACTGAAATGGATTAGTACGGACAGTTGCTGTTTATTGATATTACATTGCAAAAGCTTGCGATAATGAAAAGAAAAACTGCAGTTGACAACCGCAAAAAGAAAATTCAAGCAACAAACGAGGGCAAACTCTTACATAAAATGAAACAAAATTAAATCACGTATCACGTGGTTCCAGTTCTTTTGTTTGATTTTACACAAAGATATTTTCGTCTTCCGTCGCGTATAAACCCGAGGTTTCATTTTGTGAATTAAGTATTCATTCAACGTCTCTCAGTTCGTACCTATTGATCAGAAAACTTGCACAGTACCTTTTCTTTTATTTTACAATATCCGATCTATGATTTACCTAATAATATCACTTCTTTTTATCTAATCAGTTTTCTCATCCAAAAAAAGATGTCGAACATTACACACAGCGCCATCTAGCCCCAAGCTAAGTTTGTATAATGGGAAACTTGTATTTGTTAGTAATAATAAGAAGTATGTGAAATGATTATAAAAGGGCCTCCAGACTCTCGTAGAGAACCCCCGAGAACACCCGAGAAGCGTGAGTGTGAGGAGCTTCTCGCCTTCTCGTTCTCTGGCTCGCCTGTTCTCCGATCGGTGTCGGTATTTTTGGCCGAGCCAAAGGATTTCTCGGGCGAGAAAAGAGAAGGGTCCTACACTCACGTTTTGTCTCATTGCAGATTAATGAGCGGCGGTGGGCAGACATCCATATTGTTTGTTTTTTTCGAGAATTTTCTTTCGTAAAAATGTGGAATAATAAATAGAGTTTAAATTTATCGATTTTTTTCAATCTGAGCCTATTTTATGGGATGCTAAATATCGAAACTAAAAGTTTTTTACATTAAGTATTTTTTTTTTTAACATTATTTTTAGTTACAACATTCACAAAGTTACAGTATGCAATGGCACACAGAGCCAAACCGGGTGCAGTTTCAAAATCGACGTCCATACCGGATAAGCAACAGATCACGACTGAGAACAATTGAGAGTGTGGATAGCTTGTTTGTTCTTCGCGAAGTCTCGGGCGAGACTTCTCGGCGAGCCTTCTCTCGAGAGTCTGGAGGCCCTATAATAAGCACATTCTCATTACGTAAAATATTTTTTACCTAATATTAATTTCGAAACGTTCCTAACACAATTTACGCACACATGTAAATGTAATGGCACTTATAAAACTCATTCCTGCGCAATCTCCGAAGAGAAAACTCTGTTACACTCGTTTCCGCTTTATTTACTCGATATTGCGATGCTGGATGCTGGTGCTTGGCATATTCTCATGTGTAGTGTCAACATTACAACCTAAAAATACAATTTTTGTGTGTATTGTATCCAGAATGCTGACTTGAGATTCTCACTCAGTAAATTTAAACCATATTAGGAGAAGTGAAATCTATGTATGCCAATAAATCGATCTGCACTAACTGTTCTGATACTTTTCTCAAAAACATAATTCTTGTTGAAAAAAATTTTCTTCTTGAAACCAGATTCATATATTTCAAAGTCGATCACATTTCGACACAAAAAATAAATATGTAAAAGTAAAGTCAACGCCTGGGACGCATGAGGTTGCGGGTTCGATCCCCGCCGCGGGACAAATGTTTGTATGATCTGCAAATATTTTGTTTCTGGTCTGGGGTGTTTTCTTTGTAAGTATAATATGTATATAACTAATTTAACCCAAAATTTCAAGTACATACAATTAGGAACAAGATACGCGTAACGTTTAAACATGAAGATAAAAAGGAATTGTAAATAAAACTCAGCAAAAATGAAGCTTACAGCAACACTCGGCTCTGATTGCATACATTCAAGTAAAAATCCTCTTAACTTTATAGCACAACCGCCGTTGAGAGGAATTTTATACTTATAAGACTTCAGACTAGCTCGTAAACCATGTGGGATGATGTCAATCGAAAATTAATGGCAAATCGAATGAAATGTGTTACGATGCCTTCGAAATTGGCAATTTCATTTTGATGTGAACTTTTTAATTTAAGACAAGGTTGTTTGCGCCCGAAACCGAGACCGGAGACTGACAACAGAGACAAGTCGCTGCATTCGTAACGGGATAAAACCTCGGACGGGACGGGATTTTCACCTGCCGTCCCGGACGGGACGGGAAAAAACGTCAAGAACGGAAAACACATCAATAAGGACCTTAGTGTTCTGTGATAAGGACGACGTCTCCGTCCCGTCCGAGGTTTTATCCCGCTACGTATGCAGCGACCTAGACAGGAGACCGTTATCATATAAACTGATGGTTCTCTGTCTCGTGTCACTTTCGCGCGCCCCTAAAAAGCCCCCTGATTGTCTATCTTTGATAGCGACCAAAATCGGTCTCAAATTCTCAAATGTGACAGTTTATTGACCACCCAAATAGTTCTGTCACTCTCATCTCAACGAGACCGGACGCGACAAAAGATACATACGCGATCGTTTTGACAGTTTGAGACCAATTTGAGGTTTGAGACAAGTTAGACAATCAGCCTGCTGGTCTCGGTTTCCGGTCTCAGTCTTGGGCGCGAACCGCCACTTATCACGTCCTATTTTGTAGAAATCTGAAAGCTATGTAATAAAAATCAAATGGTAAGCGCATAACTTGAGAACGGCTTGACCGTCTGTTTATGCTTCTAAGTTCATAATAGTTCTGTTAAGGTTTTTGGATAAAAAATTGAACTTCTCTTTGTTGTAGGACGTGGGTGAATTATGTTCCTTCTTATTTACCAGCGAAATACGAGTACAACCAAATTTTAAACATTAACCCCCTTACTTATGAAATATGTTTAAAGTTGAACACTGACTAAACAACGTCCTGTCTCTGTTTGTCACTATCCACAAATAAAGACAGGACGTTGTTTAACCAGTGTTTAACTTTAAACATCTTTCATATGTTGCTCTGTTGCGTTGCTTTAGAATACCTTGGTAAACTCTATCTTGTAAAACCCGGTCTCCCGCGTCACAGGCTAACCCCTCGTGCGGGGACCACCAGTAATCTATGATTTTTGTTATATGTCTGGTAATAAAATATATTTGTATTTGTATGTAAGGCCCTAAAGTTTCAATATGTATGAGTCCTAAACTCTGGGTGTTGAGGGGGACCCGCACGTGGCTCTACGCGAGTGATAAATGACTTTTTGATCACGCTGATAAGGTAATGGTGGAAGCAATTAGTTTCGCGAAATCTAAAAGACATTTGGAATGTTATATGTACCTATATGTCCAACGACATCGCAAGTGGTTAACATTTAATTTTGTTAATATAAATAAATAATAAATAAATATTGCTGGACATTTTACACAGCGCCATCTAGCCCCAAACTAAGCAAAGCTTGTACTATGGGAACCAGATAACTGATAGAATACTTATACGTATACTTTTTTTTGTAAATAAATACTTATAATACTTTATAACACCCAGATACAGAACAAACATCTATGTTCATCACACAAATGTTTGTCCTAGGTGGGAATCGAATCCACGACCTACAGCGCAGAAGGCAGAGCTACTACCAACTGAGCTAAGAGGCCAGTCAATATCCCACGTTGGTGTTAATCACATTTTTTATTTAATACTTTTTTAAGTCTAGTTGCAAAGTTTCTAATCGGCCCTAATAAATGCATTTTGTGTTCAACACTCATTTATAATTTACTTATTTTACGTTGATTGTTCCATTTTTGCGTAAAATAATAACTTGATAAATATTTTCTTTGAAATGTAAATGTAAGGATTCGGAGTAAAACCTCATTTAGCATTCATGAAACTGAAAATTTATGGAATGAGTAACCTATTACCAATGTTTCTGTACAGTCAACGTAAAAGTCATGAAACAGTTAACATATCTCGCCCCATTGCTGGGCGAAGATTTCCCCTAATTTCCTCCATCTATCATATCATCTCTCGTCGCCTTCCACCAGTCTCTCTCGAAGGCATCGACAGAAAGGCATTTTACAAAAAAATCTTCATTATTTCACAATGATTTAAAAAGCTTTCTTTTCTCTGAATCTGAGTGTACTTACAGTACAGCAAGGATAAATTTTCATCCGAAATCCTTTGTTGAGCATTAAATCCTCAATCAAAAAGTCTGCCGGCAGATTGTTGGGATATCAAGAGAGCCGTTACGCCTGAAGCAAATGTATTTTGTAACCCAAATATTTTCAACAACACGGTCCAAACATCGTATGAATGTTTTTTGTAACGAACAATTTATGGAGACAAAAGTCAACTCTTTGTGGAATGTATTCTATCAATGTGCTACGCCCTTTGATGCTACGCCGTAGAACTAACGTCTATAGCGTAGCAATTGCGTAGCCGATTAAATAACCTTCTGAATTCAGACTTTAACCTTGTTTTCATGGTGAATTGGCTTTCTATAACTTAGACGGCTGCTTAATTTGTTGTTATCTCTTTTTATTCCCATTCTTAATTGAAAATAAAATCTCTAGAGCTCGATTGACAGTTAAAAAAAAAAACAAAAAAAAGTAAAGTAAAATAACAAACAACTGCCAAAACGTCTGAAATTCAATCGTCTAGATTCTTTCGATCTTTTGAATAAATACTTATTTACAAGTGCCACTGTGCTCGAGTTTTCCACTTTAGAATTGGAGTTGAATACCTACTTACGCTAAAACTCTGAGCGAGTTAGAACTTCTGAAAATAAGTTATCGTCTTCTGATAAATTCATCGTGAATAACTTATATTGTACCTATCGGTTGTTGCCCTGGTTTCTTCACGGTCTTGGTCGCGAAGGAACAGGAGTAGAATCACCTAGCTCTTAAGACGATTCAAAGTGATACACAAAGTGATCTTATTGAATAAATGAATTTGAGTTTGAGTTTGAATTGGGTATAAATAGGTATAAATTAATAAACTGTAGATTCTGTGCTACCAATAAATTCACTAAGGAAGTGTATGTTAAACAAATTAGGATCTGAAACTTGTGATTCAAGTCGTTTAATATTTTTTAAGACAGAACATATTCGGAGGAAACACAGGAGGATAATGAATTTGGAAATCGAATGCTGCGGCCGGCTTTAGGATCTTTTGTCCTTTTGCTTTAAGATCCTTGATGAAAAAATTCTTGACATATCGTCGGTCCAATGCTCAAGTCGCTAAATTGTAAATTCGTGATTAGGAGAGCGAAAACAAAGTTCAATTCGTTGCAACAAATAAGAGGTTATTAATAGGTATTTAAATCATGACAATAAAATTACTTTAGATAAAGGTCTCTAGGGCAGTATATAACGAATTGCTAAAATGTTAATAAAAACAAAAACAGTTGACAATAGTAAAAAGTAAATTTTGAGCAGATAGCTGAGAAAGAAATTGATGATATCTTTGTCATTTTTATGTTACAGCTGTGAAACTTTGCCACATTGTGCTCTTGGCCTAACCAAAACTATGCCCATCAAAAAGTGAAAAACGCCAAAATGCTAGTTTGGCGACTTGAGCATTGGACCAACGATATGTAGGTACTTTTATACAAAGATTCAAAATACGTATTTGGGAAATGCTTACATTTTGCGCAGTTAGCATTCCAAACGAGACTCGTTGCAGAACATCTCCACAACTAGTTAGTAAGTATTAGAATACTGGCTAGTTTCTTCACGATGTCCTCTTTCATCGTTTAGAGGTCGTGTCCATGTGCTTATATTTTTTCCAAAATGCAAAATCCATTAATGAACACTACTCTCCAGCCCTCCAACTATCTCCACACAAAAAATCACGTCAATCCGTCGCTCTGTTTTGACGTGAAAGCAGGACAAATAAACAAACAAATAAACACACTTTCTCATTTATAATATGGGTACGGATATGGGTATGTTAGGAAAAAAATACGGATAAATAAATTATTAAAATAAATAAATAATACGAGTAATAGAAACGGTTAAACGCTTTCAGTCCCTGCTATACCTGCCGTTTTAGCCCCGAGGAATTGCAATACATGCCGTTATTGTCACTCTCAGTCTATGAAAATAGACGGCATGTAGTTCAATTCCAATCGTGATTCTGCTATAACGGCTTTTTTAGTCCGGCATAAAAGGTCCGGTGCACTCGGCATTCCCTGCCGAGTGCACCGTTGTTGCTGGGCAGAGAATCTAGTTTGAAGAACATCATCATCATCATCACCATCAGCCTATAGCAGTCCACTGCTGGACATAGGCCTCCCCTAATGAGCGCCATCGCGCCCTGTCTTCAGAAGAACATAATTCTTTGCAACTGGATCTATCACAAATTCCATCGCTGCCTTTTTGATTGATCTCTCTCTCTGTAGTCGGCCCGTCATGACTGAGGATCGTGGTCATCATTGGGTGGTCTGCATCTGGCTTGGATGATCTGTCTCCATCGGCTTTGATTGATACTTGAATCTAAATAATTTCTTATAATAATTATCATTAGAAGTACTTACTTTATTTAGGAGTAGGGTAAATTATTCTGTTTACTGTGCGTGCTGACAGGCTTATCTACATAACAAATCTAGGCATTACAAAGGTTGCGTAAGGGTTCTGTTTAAGCGCTTCATGACTATTCAATGCTTTCTTATCACGGCGCTGGTGAATCTCTGAATAGGCCGGATGGGACTCGATACTTCTGTTCCAAGAGTACTATGATTGTTCTAAGGCTTTCTATATACATAGCTCAGTTAAATACTTTTCTAAACGCCTACCTTTGCTCTATAGGTGATGTTGTAGTAGCGTCTGCTTTGAATATTATTGTAATGATAACAATGAATATAGAGTGAGACAACCGACCATGACTTGCGTGAATATATGTAGCTTTTGCTGTGTCCTGTCTCGATGTAATTCCAAAATTATTCGATAAAGCATTTTAATGAAATATTAAATTAATAGTTTGGTCGAAGCGACGCGTAATCCGAGTACTGGCACATATTCTCAATAGATCAGCATTGCCATTCAGCGCGGTAATGTTGCCAGTGTTGGCATGCTTCCGACTGGCAGTAGCTTGGATCAGTTGAGCTACCTATAGATCGTTCACAACGATCCTTAGATGGCACAACTGGTTCTGATGTATTTTGTAAAGGTTTGTAAATATGTAGTAGTTTAGTTATTACTAATATAATACTAGTAGTTCGCCCCGAACTGAGATCTCGCGCACCGTTGTGTTGATAGCCTAGATTTGGACTTGTTTCTGACTACCCCTATACCTACGTTAAGTGCTCCTTCTAGTGTTTACCACACAATGATATCTAATGCACTACCTCAGTATGGTAAAGATTATAGGCATGCATGCAATACATTAAGTCGTGTCGTGTTTATATTCAATAGTTGACCCCGCGAACTTCGTACCGCGCCTCAGGGAAGGCATCTTAGTTCGAGAATTTATTAAAATAGCAGTTCAATACAAAATGTATGAGAAAATCAATTCCCTCCCCCTCCCTCCCAGCCTCCCCTCCCCCTCCCCTCCCCTCCCTTCCCCCTCCCGCTCCTCCTCCCCCTCCCCCTCCCCCTCCGTCTCCCTCTATAATTTTGGTACATGCCCAGCCCACTATTTGCAGGAGTTAGCATTTGCATACGTGACAGGTTGCAAGCCCATCGCCGCTATTAGAACGTTAACTGGTTTCCTCACGATGTTTTCTTTCACCGTTTAGAGCTCGTGTTAATGCGCATTTAAATTTTTCTAATCGAAAAATCCATTGATGAGCACGGCCAGGGCCAGGCCAACTTACGACCTATGAATCGAAAATCGAGCACTCTTCCACTCGGCCAACACGGCTTTTATTTTCAATCTCAAGGAAAAATATCAAGAAGCAACTAAAATCATTGCAAACCAAACCACAACGATGCCACACTCTTTGTCTGTTAACCAGACCTACGAATACATCGAAACTCTATGAAACGGGAGCTCTCTCCATACATCCGTTAATTGGTTTTCATCATTTTTCTTTTTCTCTGTATTTCAAAAACTATAGAACCTGGAAGAAAACTAAAAACCATTTTGGAATGTATAAATTGAGTACTTTCATATGACACCCCACTCAATATATTTGGGTAACTTTGAAAAAAATTTACCCCCTTGGGAACCCCATATCTTTACAACCCCTTCATCGATTACGCTCATACGCTCCACAGCAAATTTCCATATCACAACCTATTGACCTATTCAAGTTTCATACAGATTGGATAAGCGGTTCGATAGTTATGCGAGAACATAAAAATGAAACATACAAATATACAAACATACAAACATACAAAGCAAAATCGCCTAACTTGCCACTAAGATCTTCGCTCGCTTCGCTCGCTCGATCGATAATAATTAATTATACTTAATTAAATGTTTGGACCACGATTTCTACTAATATTTTAAGATTTCCAAGCATCAATAATATTCAGGGATGTTTAAAAACAATTTTTTTTTTATTAACAGTTTAAAAATAAAATGAAGCGGTTGTTCTAAAAATAATGTCTTACAAAAAGTAACAGTTTTACCACTTTAATGAATGAACGAACTGTTTTGTCTGTTTTTGGTGTGCCATTTACTCAGTGAAATTATTATCTAAGTACCTTAGTATTACTTACAAAGCCCTTTACGAAAATAGAACTAACGAATTTGCTTATTTGTAATTTTGCTGAACCACATAACAATATGTGTATTGTGTATTTAGGTCCAACAATTTACAACGGTTAGATGTTTTAACGAACAACAATAACTTATGAATTGGTAACTGTTGAAATAAGCCTTTGTGTAATTCTATGAATTCTATAGATCATAGAGGAATGCAGTCTAAAAAGTCTTAATAATTATTTTCAACTTTTTTACTAGGTAATACTAATATTTCAGAAAATTTTACTTTATACCACACTATCCCTGGATACCGTTTATAACATGTTTAGTTAACTAATCGTAGTAACTAAACGTAACTAAACTAATGTTTAGTTAACTAAAAAGCATCGCAAAAAGCGTCTACAAGCATATCCTTACTTGCTGTACTGTTTTATATGAGTTTTGATATAGGAGGTCTCTCTGAAAGTATTGAACGATATGAGAATTTGCATTATCCCTGAGTGTCAGTGACATGAATATCAAAGTAACCAATGTAGCTATTCTTTGTTTACATCTTTAGCAGTCTAGACAATCGATCTGCATATAAACTGCACCTAAACTGCAATTTTGCAGTTTGTGTGTAATTTTTCGACGTGTCTTTTGAAGCTTCTTTACATCCTCTTTTTATATTAGTAATTTTCGTGCATATCTGCAAACAGACTTCAAATTTCCATTAATATTAGTAGACGTTTCACATTCTCACGTTTATATTCCATTGAAAAATAGGTATAAATAAATAAATAATGCTGGACACACAGCATCATGTAGCCCCAAGCTAAGCAGAGCTTGTATTATGGGAACCACATGACTGATATACTACTTAAATACATTTTTTTTTGTAAATACATCCATAATATACATAGAAAACACCCAGACCCGAGACAAATATTTGCAGATCATACAAACATTTATCCCACGGCGGGGATCGAACCCACAACCTCTTGCGTCACAGGCGGGCCTTCATCTACAGAGGTCGTCATCTATCGGTCGTATCTATCCATTGTTTCTAGTATAATAGCTTTATGGCACCTTTCTGTTGTCTACCTTCACAAGCGGGAACGTCTTCCGGTGATCTCACATGGGATGCTCCACTTCAAACCGGATGGTGGTATCCGGTACAGCTTAAACACCGCCCTTTTACGGAGAGATAATTTTGAGCTTGTCTGAAAATGGCTGTGGAAAAAGCTTTCGAGCGCAAAAACCGGGTTTTAGAGTAAAAGGAGCATCTTGGTAAATGATAGGAGATATCTATAAGTGGATATGAATGTGAGAGGAGTGGATTCTGAGTTGACGAATGATAGAGGTGAGTGGAAGAGGAAAACATGTTGTGCCGACCCCACTTAGCGTGGGATAAGGGCAAGAGAAAGATGATGATGATGATCTATAAGTACTATAATATAATAAAGCGGAAGAGTTTGTTTGTTTGAACGCACTAATCTCAGGAACTCGGATTTGAAAATTTCTATCTGCATGTGATAGCTAATCTCTTGAGAAAGGTTATAGGCTACTTTTCATTGCCGTCATCATCACCATAAACCATCACTACGGGAGCAACGCCGGGAGGGCGCTGCTAGTTATACTATTATGTCACATAACAGCTTGCTTAGGTCACATAATAGTGTACTTATGTGCTACTACGTAGCATGTGTACTCCAGGCTTAAAAGCGTCGCAGTTTATTAAGAAACCTTAAACAATTGATTTTTCCCACTGTACTTTTTACTTTGAACAAAGCTTCGTTTTATTTCCAGAAACGTTTTCAATTTCCTTTATGTTAAGACTACAAAGATTCCTCTATTGGCTTTTTATTGTTTTTTAAAAACACTAGGTAAAAGTATTGAAATAACTTTTCTTTTACACGTTTAGTTAATATAGCGAAGCTCGTGTATTTGTAATAATTTAATTAAAATAACATTCTTAGCGGAGTCTTTAGGCTGATTTTAGTCTCACGCTCACCGTCAGCGCTGATAGACGAGAGATCTTTATAACACTGAAATATGGATACTGATTGTCCAGCACTGACGAGAGCAATCAGCGTAGCCATTTCTGCTAAGCAATCACTAAGTATCCTTATTTCATTGTAATAAAGATCACTCGCGTATCTGCGCTGACGGTGAGCGTGAGTCTAAAATCAGCCTATTCATATACGAAACTTCTTCGAAACTCATTCCAAATAAATTCACAAAGGAATTTTACTTGCACGAATGACGCAATCCATGTTTTTAAATGAAGTAGAGTTAAGTTAGTCCCTAAAGCTGTTTGCTTAAAATTTGCTTCAGAAACCCCTTGGAGAGGTCTAAAGCGTGCTTTACATTATGCTAATGTAGTGTAGCTGAATTAGTCAGTGTACTCTAGAGTAGCCAAGTCTTAAAAGTTGGAGATAACGGATCCCCATCAGCTAATTAAGTTTCTTCATTTTCGTTTGAGCAACCGGCCAACTCTGGTGACGGAGTTTTAGGCCGCATAAAGGCCTCCGTCATGGCTTAGCGACTTAAAAGCCGGGACTGACAATTAACGTGCCCTCCGAAGCACGGAAGCGCTCAGCTCGTAATACTTTTAAGTTATGTCGTACCACTGCTGGGCAAAGGTCTCCCTCATACCTGGATAGATATCGTGTCATCGCTCTCCTTCAAAGTTTCCCATATCATCATCATCATCTCAGCCGTAGAACGTCCACTATTAAACTGCTAGTTACGGGTCGGTCCACTCTGCTAGTTACGAATTGTGGTTGCCGCAGATTATAGTTGGTTCGGAGAAGTTATGCGAACACTCGGACTAAATAATCTTTGCCGTTCTCGCTAATTGATCGAATCGTAGGAGATTTTTTTTATGAGAAAATACAATGACAAATGTGCCAAAATTGCTCATCATATAGCTCCAATATTTATCTTCTAGTGTCTCCAAAAGACATCGATCATCGAAGGAGAGCTAAGTACTTACATTTTATTGATGAGATATTTTCTTTTCTTATTTGAGGAATCTTCTATTCCCCTTAGTGAATGGATATTATAATGGCCGGTAAAGGTGGAATCAGACGCTTCACTTTTCGTTCATATCTGTTCTTCATTCGGCATCTTTCACTAGGAATATACCTAGCGTCTGAACAAAGAATGAAAGCAAAAATTAAAAGTGAATTCATTAATTAACCAATCTAACAGTGTTGGATCGGTTCATTCGCATCATTCACTCGCACTCCGAATGAATAAAAAATGAACCGTCTGAACACGAAAGAGAACGTTTACTAGGAGTCAGCCATCCAAGACGCACGAATTCATTCGATGACATATTAAGAAGAATGACAGACATGAAGACAGTGAATGTTCATTTCTATATCATTCAGTCTAAACCGTGTGAACATGAAATGAAAGAAAAATCAATCAATCACTCCAGTGAACATTCATCCGAGTGAACCGTCTGATATTACCTTTAATGGTTATATTATCATTGAGAATAAAAGCCGTACTGGCTCATTTATTGGACTAGAAACAAAAGACAACCTTCGTCAAAATTACATCCCATTAAGCACAAGGGTAACATGAGAATAATGATGTCGGTACTAAATAGTATCGCCAGAAATAGGCTTTTAACTATTGTTAGTATCGATTATGTCCTTAATAATGCCATATGCTACTCTAGTAGAAATACTCGACTGAAAATATTGACAGAAAATAAAACAAAAGCTCTTGTTAATGCCCATATTTTTTTAAAACGGAAAACATATTGATGAATCACCATTTGAACTCACGATCGTAAAGAGTAGATCTCACTAGTAATAGATAGCATACCTATTTATAATAGAGACGGTTCCTTTAGAAATAATCATCCAGGTAAAACAATGGATCGCAGAAACATAATTTCAATGATTGTATTCGTCTCTATTTCTTAATGCTAATACACATGTTTCTAAAAGAGTTCTCGCCCGTTTTGCCTGTATGAATAAATGAACAACACGCCGCAAAATGATTTATGAAATGGCTGAAGCGGGTAAACAAAGCATTCGTTATGTTTAACTAAATTATGTTAAGGGGTTTTGAGTACGCTCACATCTATTGTCAAATGCGAAAGTATAATGTTGATGTACAGGTAAAGTGATGTGTATGTACCAAAAATGCAAGCTAGCCGTTTACAGCGTGACCCCACATTCAGTAATAACCTATTTCTCGTCAAGTTCGGTTGTTTCATTGCGCTCCATACATCTCACTGGCGACGAGGATGGGATAATTAAATCGAGCCGACTTCGTTAATTCCATCATCACCAACATCTCAAAAAGGCAATGCGCGTCATTGAGGCAGGTTTTGAATAAGTTTTTTGTCTCTGTACATTATTTTAAATGTCCTGAATACATTAAAATGACATGCCCATTTTCTACAAAATATATTTCTAATAAATACGTTTTATATTACAATACAAAACGTATTACGTGCTGCTAATTATTTGCAATTTGCTATTTGCAATGTCGATTTTTTGATGCAAAAAAGTAGAGCTCATTTGCTCGTGGGATTATTGTAATGTAATTTTATAACTCGCTAACATAACAGCGTGCCCTTCTATTTTATATGAAATAGCTTGCATTATCTTTATTAATTAATTAATGTAATTAAACGATGCTTAAATATACAGATGACCGCTTGTGGTATAAGCTACTGAAGGCTTCTGTGCATCAAAATGTACAAAATGTGTATGAAAAACGTATTTATGCAATATGAATCGTATCGTACAGCAGAGTTGGCGATTGCATCATATAAGCTCACTTACTACCCACTTCACATTGCAATGATTTTACTATATTTAATTATCACGAATTAATTCTACGCTTACTGTAAATATATTAAAGCTAGTGAGTTTGCTTTAGTATTGAAGTGTTTGGAGGACTATTTACCAGCGTTCTCATGTTTTCAGCGTGTACGAGTATCTACCTTATATGCAAAGGTTTCTTTGAGACGAACTATACAAGTCAACTCGCAGTTCAAACATAGTGTACCGGCACTGAGGAACAATGAAAAGAAAACAAGGAAATGTGTCCGGAACCAAAGTCAACGGCGGCGTTTGTTTCGTGACAGTTCCATTGGATTATGTAACTCATTTCTATCGCAAGTCTCAGAGGAGGTAATAAGGATATTAACCATAGTAAAAAGTGTTTATATAGTTCATACAACATAGGTGATTTATTTTTTGAAGTGTTTAATTTTATTAAGTGAACATTTTGATAAGACTTTTCATTTTCAATGAAAGATCATAGAACTTACTACAACCGCAGAAATAAATAAAACAGCTCCTTATCAAATGAAGAGAATAAAACAACAAAATATATTAGTACAAAAATACAATTTGATAAATAGCATTGGCAGAAGATGAACACAAAAATAGCAGAGTAATAAAAATTAGATTGTGATTTCCTTCGTTTAAATGCAGCCCTGAAAAGTCTTTCCACGACAACAACGGGCAAAAAAGTCTGCTGCAGTAATCATTGCCAGCAACAAGTCTGACCTACATTCAGTACTCAATGACAGTTAATAACAATCTGGAACAATGGCGTTACTTCATATCTTTTCTTTGGGAGAGCCGTTTTGAACAATCGATCTATTGCAAGAAAAAATGTAATTATCCATTGATGTAAAAATCTAAGAACAAAGTACCTAGTACCAGTTACTTTAGATTGCTTTTGCTTCTTCCTAATAAGGGCAAATAATTGTTTTTAGTGTGATTGTAAGCTTTTTGAAAGTTTTATACCGCATCTAAACTCTTGGCGGTCAAGTCTCTTTAGACGCTCAATGCAGGGGCTAAATGTCACACACACTACGAGACACGATGCCAACAATGGAAAGCTGAATGGAAGCTTCAGAAATAACCTAGCTACCCTTCGATCAATTTAAAAAAAACAATGAAGCTGTTCTTCCAATGTCACCCATTTTATCATATAGGCGAGTTCATGAGTTGTTCATTTTCCGATTGCAGAGTCAATAATTTAGATAATTAAGAAAATTGTAATTTAATTTAATTTAATTAATAACATTAATTGATTAATTTAAAGTATGTGACTAGAGGTACCTAACCTGAATTTAAACAAAATTATGTACTTTTTAGACATGCCAGTTATGTAAATAACGTTATGGTGAAGAATAAATGAAATGAATGAAATGAAAGCAGTTCTCGTAAAACAGCGATGCTTTGCTAAATAGTGCGAATCAAATTCAGCAAGTTGCCGAATCGCAATATTTAAGACAATATCGGTGGACATTTCGCACAGCGCCATTTAACTGGGCAAAGTTTGTACTTTGAAAATCAGAGACTGATAATAAATTCAGACTGATAGAATGCATCGTTTTTTATAAATACATGCTAAGAATATGTTACAGGCATAGAACAAAAATGTATGGTCATCACACAGATGCTTGTGCTAGGCAGAACTACTACCGACAATCCTAATAATATTATTAAGGCGAAAGTCCGTGTGTGTGTGTGTGTGTGTGTGTGTGTGTGTGTGTGTGTGTGAATATTTGTTATCACGTATCCCCTTAACTACTAAACCGATTTTGATGAAATTTGGAATGTAGATAGGTTAGGTTCTGGAAAAATACATATAATATGGGCTAATCTTATTTTAGAAAATCAACTATGTTGACTTTATAACTGCGGGTAACACCGCGGGGCGCAGCTTGTATTGCATAATGCAGTTGCAAAAAAGTCCTACTTGACCAACACGTATTTCTCTCAATTATTTTGTCTTAAATAAAGTTTTCCTACTATTTTCCTCGTAACACAAAGGCAAGGCAAATAAACGTAAGTTTACATTTTTAAACACATGGTCGATAAAGTAGTAGTCCGCGTGAATAAAACATGTACTTAGAGAGGTCGACGTCTATTAGTCAAATCGATAGTGGCTTAATATCTTTATTGTTGGTAACACAGAATATAAGATTTGCTTACTGTAAGAAGAGATTTATAGTTGGTAATCTAGTGCAGATTACCAACTATAAATCTCTTCTTAAAAATTGAAGATGTATTTTATTCACAACGGGACCGAAAAATGTTTGAAGTTAACAGATTTAAAAATATGATATTATGCAAGAAGTTTCATATCATATCATATCATATTTATTGAGGAACAGTTACAGTGGCTTACAATATTAATGAAACGATGATACCTGCAGAAGTTTGTAAAAACTGTGTCGCAGGCACCAACGCCCTCCTCCAAGGTTTTGAGGAACAAAAGAGCTAGGTTTGTAAGAAAAATAAGTTTGTGACATTTCAAACAAACAGACCCCGAGGATCTCACATTCAATCCTTTAGATGTGTCTCGGGAGTAGTCAAAAGCACGTGTATGGTATGGCATGCTCACTTTTCTAGGTAGTAAGGCTGAGACTCCACCAATAGAACTTCGTTATTCACACATCTCGTGATGATACTGTCTAAAGGTGGCAGTTCGCGCCCGAGACCGAGATGGAGACCGAAACAGGAGACCGTTCTCATATAAACTGACGTTTCTCAGTGTCGTGTCACTTTTGCGAGCCCCTCAAAGCCTGCCTCTGGTCTCAGTCTCCGGTCTGGGTTGCAAGCTGCTGTTCAAAAAGACAATGTGGTTTTCTCTTGATTTTCAAGGTTAAAATAAAGATTTAGAGCGCTTGTAGACGTCCGTTTTTTTCACCGGACAACGGACCGTGTTTTTCACCCGGATTCGCGGTGGTGTATGGCGCGTAATGAATGTGTGAACACGCGTCGGATATCGGTCCGGCGAACAATTTATGTCGTTTATATGGATTTCGTTTATTGACGGTCCGTTGTCCGGCGAAAAAAACGAACGTCTACAAGCGTTCTAACGAATTGGACAGCCGGGGTGCGCTGCGTTGTTTTCCATACAAATCAGAAAGATATGCCACACGTTGCGTTGAATTTTACGTATGAACGCCTAAAAAATCAAAGCAAATTGGGATTGATTTCGGACATCGGAATTATACGCACATTCACGCACGTCTAATCGGACACAGTGTGCGAGGCCCCATAGTAATCTTAGAGTTGGGGTCGTTCGTGCGTGCTCGTAAGTATACGCACGTCTAGAATTCGGAAAACGCATGCAAACTGCGGACGGCCTAAGGCAATTTAAATATGTATATTAACGTAGCACTACTCCACTCAATCAGCCAACACTGCACTTCATTTCATATTTATAATCATTTTCGTTTAAACTATTTTAATTTATCTTTGTAGAACAGTTTTGAAGTCTGGGCTGATTCTTTTCAAATCGATAATGAAGTCGTTAAGGTAATGATGCGAGAGGGATTATTCTGAGAATTTGACGCAACATTAGGAGTTGAGTTGTTTAACTTTGTTGTTAGACCTGCTTCGAACTTACACCTAGTTAGTTATACGGGGTGAGTTTTTTTCTGGGCCACTTAGGGGAAGTCTGAAACCGTGAGAATTATCGAAAAGTCGTATTAGGAGTAACGGGTAACTTTTTTTAAGTTCTGTGTATGTCGCGCGTCGTGATTAAGCAAAGTTATTTTAATTTATTTTGAGCCTGGATTGCCCTACACCTTATTTTTTTCCGACACTATTTGATCTTTAGCCATAATTTGTAAAATAATCGTGCACCTCGTGAACACCTATAAACTATCTCTTCAATTTGAAGTTCAAATAAATGACTACTTTCTAAATTCAGAAGAAATTAAACCATTTCAGGAAGCGATTTCTATTGTTGATTTAATACACGGCTAGTGTTAGCGAGTGGTATAGACGGTTCAGAGAGAGCTGGCTTACATCCGGCTATCGACATGTTGTCTGAACAAATATCCGCTCAGCCTTTCATTGTATGTTTGAGTTTAAAGTCATACTTGCCTTACGTATAAAATAGAATAGAAAATAGGCAATTTATACCACGCATACCAAATGGAAAATAAATAATGTAGTAAACAAAATAAATATAACATAAATGTTATATTGATATGTGATGTAGATACCGCAGTGCGATTCACACTTCACGGGATACATCTGATTCGAAGATTTTTTTCGAATATTTCGGAATATATTCCGAGAATTGTGTATCGCCCTGTAGATCTCGGTATTATCGTCACACAGCGATTTGTACTTGAAGACCTGTGGAAACAGACAGCCTCTAAAATTTTCTTCTGACAATTGATACTGATGGCGGACTTACCTAGATCGTCGATATAATTAGACAATAGGATATTCAACATTAAACCACAATATTCATCATAAATAGGTGCCTACGTGTAGCTTTTGTCAATACACAATTATATAAATAACAAAAAATAAGAGTTTGTGAATCAGATAAGATCTTACCTACCAACGAATGTAAGTACTCGTAATAACAGAAAACAGTTACTTTGACCGAAATCAGTTGGAAGACATTAGCACCATATTCGAGGGGCGATTTAATTTGTTTGAAACAAAGGAAGATGCTCGATTAAATATTTAAATTAAAATTTACCCAGCTTCACAAATTTACGCGATATTATCAGATAATATAACTTGATCCTCGACACGGTCGGAAGTTTTGCCTTTGTAACTTCCCGTTATATCAGGCGAAACGATTTGATTTACACAAAACTTCGACCCAAGTTCCTTTTTTTCGGGTTTTATAGGAAAATGGGATTTTGAGGGGGTTTCATGTAGATATTGTTTGGTGGGTTGATATTTCGGACGTTCTTAAACAGTTTCCTGTCGATAGATCGTACTGAGTGGTTTTAAATATGTGGATAATTGTGATTAAATCACGCCTCAGCGACTTTAATTAATTTAAACCCCAGAATAGCAATCAGGCTACTTATAAATGATTATACAACGTTGGAAAAGTTAGGATGAAAAGTTGAATAACTTCCTCTAAGTAGAAAAATGATGATGAAGTTAGATAAAAATACAAAATATAAAACGTACTCTAATTGCGCCTGACTGTCTAAAATCACGAACAGTATTTGCGCCTCTAAAAACTTCACAATCCGTTTAAAAGTTGTATCAACAAAACGTGCTCAATATGCTAATCTTAATTCAAACTAGAAAGCATCAAGCGCAAGTTAAACTTTATGGCGTGGATTTATGGCTACACAATAAATAATTTTGCAGATCGCTTTTGTAGAAAAATAACCTTGTTATTTAAAATAAATAAATTGTATAATGCTGGACATTTTACACAACATCATCTAGCCTCAAAGTAAGCAGAGCTTGTGTTAGGGGAACTCCCTGCCGGAGTCTGTATTCCCAGAAAAGTATAATTTGGGTGTCTTCAAATCGAGAGTCAATAGGTTCGTTCTAGGTAAGCGTGCTCCATCTTAGACCACACTGTTGCTTTACATCAGGCAGAGTGTGGTCAAACGCAAACCTATTTTAGTTAAAACAAAAAAAACTACATGACTGAAATACTACTTATTTACTTTTTTGTAAATACTTAATTACCTATTATACATGGAAAAACACCCAGACCCGAGACAAATATTTTCATAATGGACTTATAAGCTTACTAGAGCTTAAGCAGCTGCTAAATCTGTTGCCATCTCTTTTTAATGACATCTGCGTGACAAAAAAAAAACGCTCTTCAAAGTCTTACTATGAATAATGGGGTAAGTTTGGATTATAAATTGCGCGTGTACTTTTTTTTCCGTATTTACCTGGTTCATGCTCCAGCTTTTTCGTTTCTAGTTAAAGTGCAAGTGAAGGACTGTGAGAACTCCTTGACCTACTTGGAAGAAGGTTGCAGTTACACCTAGTTTAAGAAGACATAAGCTACAATGTTGAGTGTGTCTAATTTCGGACTCGACATCTTTATACTTAGGGCCTTACTTAAGAAAGATGTTTAAAGTTAAACACTGGTTAAACAACGTCCTGTCTTTGTAGATAGTGACAAACAGAGACAGGACGTTGTTTAACCAGTGTTCAACTTTAAACATCCGTACCCCTATTATGAATGTGAAAGTGTGTTTATTTGTCGTGGAATCACGTCAAACGGAGCGACCGATTGACATGATTTTTTGTGTGGAGATAGCTGGAGGGATGGAGCTTAACATAGGCTACTTTTTATCCGGGTACCACGCGAGCGAAGCCACGAGCAGCAACTAGTATTTCATAAATAATGGGGTTAGTCTTTAAGAAAGGTAGTGCTCGAAAGTTAGGGTAATATGAGACATGCTCACGAGTATCTTTAACTGAAGATATTCCAGATTTTTCAGGTATAAAGGTCTGCCTCCGCACCGCATCACATAAAAATATAGTTAAAAAATATAGTGTCCACTGGCACTGAACTTTATTTTTATTGTATTTACATTACAATTTACATTTACATTTGCGCTCGCAGCGAGTGACGCTGCGGGCGCAAATGTAATCAAGCTGTCCTGCGGCACTCTCCTTCGAAGAGCAGCGCCGGAGTAAGGAATGTGTTAAGCGAAGCTCGGATAAGCAATTCTAATTTTATTACTAACCACAACAAGTTAAACACATAGCGCTGCCGAGATTAGCTTAGAGACTACAAATAACGTTTCTTAATGCTCACTGAATATTTAAACAGTGTGATAGCCTGTATTCCAAAGCTGTGCCAGTTACACTGATCTCTTAATCGGACTGGGATGCTGGAATCCACCAGTGACTTGATTCTTATTGGAAGACGCAATAAATCTGTACCCCTATTATAAATGTGATAGTGTGTTTATTTGTTTGTTTATTTGTCGTGGAATCACGTCAAAACGGAGCGACCGATTGACGCGATTTTTTGTCTGAAGATAGCTGGAGGGCCGGAGAGTACTTTTTATTCGGGTACCACGCGAGCGAAGCCGCGGGCAGCAGCTAGTTTATAATAAAAGGAACCGGCCAAGTGCGGTTTAAACTCGAGAATGAAGGGTTCTATGCTTCTCTAAAATATTTAATACAAATATGCATAGTATTTTTTATAATGTAGTAAGAAAAACGTTTCCTTGGGATCCTCTTTAGTTTCAAATTAATTTTATTTTCTTATTTTTTACAACTTTAAACATCTTTCATAAGTAAGACCCTGAGTCATTAATGAGTTAAATAGAGTTTTGGTTGCAAAAAAAAAAAAAACAATGAAATGAACATTTCTCACTTTGCTTCTGGATAGTCTCTATAGACATTTTGATCATTTATAATAAAAAATGCTGATACCCTGACGTGTAACATCAATGAAAAAGTCCTCCTATCATCAATCACTACCTTTTTGTATGCCAGATCGCTTTAGATTTCATGATCCTGTAACACAAAAAAGGTTTTCTGTTGTATTCTGCACAGTTCGTTTACACACATAGGCAGGTACCATTAAGTAAGTAGTGACGAGAGTTTTTAAATACCAGATATCAGTATACAGAATACTATACTTTTTTATGTGGAAGATGCAGGAACGTTAGAATTTTTTCCTGTTATTTATCATGTATTTTTAAAAAGGTTGCTAAATCCCATTTCATTCGCATCAGTGATAAGAATAAAACAGTGTCTAATGGTCCCTAACCTTTCCTATCTTACCGCTTACCGAAACCGCTTTTTCTCTAGTCACCTCATAATTTCTCGATTATCTTTTGTTTTTATTCCGAGTATTCCTCAGCAACAGCACAATATGAAATGAATCTTTATTTTGTGATAAGATAAAAGTATTTTTAATTAGTCTTGTTTCGTTCTATCGTTTTTTACTCCCCCACAAAAACTAAGGGTAAGGGGGCTAAAAGCTAACCCACAGGTTCAGTACCACTGCTCTTGCAATCCTATACATGTTTTATAGTACAATTGGATCAAAGTCAAACACATAAGACGGACTGTCTGAACAGAATATTACATAAGGTAAAGGGTACAAACTCTCCTAATTTTGAAGACAAGATTTGCCTTGCCCCCGGCAATCTGGCTAATTGTTCAATTTTCTTATTAAAGGCTTGTTAAAGCCTTATTCACTAGGACGTTACTTAGCTAAGTGGCTGTAGAGCACGCAACATTATCGTTCAAATAATGCCTGAACACCATTATAGAGCTTAAAACTATGACATGGCCGCATAAGTGGACACGAACAAGTTAATAGGATTAGCTTAAGTTTAGCTTAAGTATAGCTCGGGTAAGAAACAAAATATGCTATGTGAAAACAGGCGGTTACTAATGTTTAATTTGCCTCTGACTACCTCAGTCTCTAGAATAGAAGGGTAAAGAATATCTGAAGATGAGACAAATTCTATCATGGTTAGAATAATACTCATTTGAGTCATCCCGTGACCACGAATGCTGCAACGTGTTCGAAACGTCGGGAAACAAAATAAATAAAAGGTACGCGATAAAATCCCGTAATAATAATTATCATTATGTTAACAAATCGCGAAAGTTTAACAAGTTATAATACTCATAAGCATATTTCTGCTGAACTAATCATAAATATTTTGTTCTTGAAAAAAAAAAAGTTTTTGTTTAAACTTATTCAAACACTTCTTTTGAATTCATAAAGTTTTATGCCGATTTAATTTAGATATACCTATGCAAAAATATTTTTTACTGTGCCACGACGACGGCAGAAAATTCTGATTTATTTTTTGCTAAAAGCGATGATTTTTTGAATGTACACCTATTTTATTTAGTTACCTGTATAAGAAGCAAAAATCTAGGTCTTGGTACCTAGATACCTAGATAATGGTATGAAACCCCTCAGTATTTATTTAAGGTACTTCTTCCTTTAACCCTTGTATCAAGAATCAAAAACTTCCAAGTAAAAATACTGAAAAAATATTATAAAATATTATTATTATTAAGTATAGTAAAAATATTTGGACAACCAAGAAAAAAAACAAGATTACATAAAAATTGTTTTTTGATCCGTAACTTTGTGTTGATAAATTATGAGAGGTCGATTATTTGACCTTGACCTAAATGTAGTTTGTCCTTGGCATATAGGACCCTTGACTTATTTGTTCACCTTTGAATGAGATACCCGAGACTTGATGAATGAGGGAGTATTGAATAAATAGAGGCTATTTATCACTACGTTATTTACAATGAATTAGTATATTTTTATATTAATGGAGCATATACTATCCATACATTATTTAACACACGGGAATTACTCACGAAAAAATATCGTCGATTTAGATACCGACAAGGTTTCGATTCATCCGGAGAACATATACTATCTATGTTAATAAAACTGAGAGCTGCATACATAAAAACATTCAATATAAAAAACTGTGTTTACTTGGCTGTATATAATAAATTTCGAGGCTCCAACAGTCCGTATAGTATCCGTATATTTTGATCGTCGCATCACATTGAAATTAACGAACGAATTTCCACGAAACTTCGCTTAGTCGCTTAGTAGATCAAAATTAGCCCGTGAGTGAAGCTATGGTTGGAAGCTAGATTCAATTGGCAATATGCGTCTGATTCAAAAGCGGGTTAAACGTATTTTTCTATGAACTTTATTGCTTTAGAATTAAGTATGTGTGTGTAATTATTTTTTAATATTATTTCATTTTCGCTTAGAAATTAATAATTAAAAAGTGCAAAAATATAGTGGGAATTTCATAAGACTTGAAACGCAACGCTATTTGTCAGATGTCTTGTGACGTCACACTCCTTCAAACTCTATGATAAATGACAGAAAGTTTTTTGTTTTTAGTTGTCCTACAAGCGCGTGTAATGCTGTGCATTGTGACGTCACGAGCGTTTAAAGAGCCTGAAGTTGTTGGTTTTAAAAATTGTTTTTATTAAAAAACTATCGTTTTTCGGCGCTGGTATTTTTATTACGGTTATATAACGATATAACCTATCGTTTAAAACCATAAAAAAAGTTTATGCATATTGCCTATTGCGAATATAAATATACTATGCATACCTATGGGATAAAGTTAATTTTACTTTTTCAACAAATGATGGTTTATTTTTAGATTATTAAGGATTTATTCAATAGGATCACTTAGATAACGTATGATTATTTTAAGCGATAGGTGACTCTAATCTTGTAGTTTCGCGACCAATTTACCAAAATTTCGTAACGTTCAATATCTGGTACGTCAACACCAGATAATGTTTCCAATCACATTTGATACCATTTCCAACATGTCTACCTACCTAATTAACTTCAGTTTGGCGTGAAGCCAGCTTCCAACGTAACCAAGTTCTATTTCATACATCAGCCCTTTAGCTCTTTGTTTGTGGCATGCCAGAATACGTTACAGGCTACCTATATTTTTACTAAATTGGCTTTTACAAGCTCAGTAATCAACCAACACTTTTATAAAACAAACTAGCTGCGGCTCACGTTTTTTCCAGCGTAGATCTACACAGAAACTTCAATGGTAGGTACATAAACAATGTCATTTAAGTAATGTGTTTTTTTCTATTCTTGTTTTTCTGTTGACTGAAAAACCAACTCATAAACAATGGTGTAGAAAATACGCTTTATATTTTCTTCGCACGTTCCAATCAATATCACTTCACATTTTCTCTTCGCTAACATTGTTCCAGTCGTTTGTAAGCGAACGTTTATAATTCATCGGTCCATTGCCAATATCGAGCTTTTACTGAGATGAGGTGCCGAACATTTTTCAATTTATCTCAAGTGATTATGGATATAAAATCTGCAACACTGTTTATTTATTCAAGCGACAATTGTAAGGGCGCTTTTTGATTGTGTTAAGTGAAGTGGCTACTGGTGTTTTTTTTTAAGATAAGATTCGTTTATTTGCCAGAATATAAGTAACAATCAGGCCCCAATGCAATAAACATTACAAATTGTAAAATACAATTAATTGTAAAGGCTACAATTTTACAAGTTTCTGTTTAATTAAAAATACAATTTACATATTTGTTTAGGTGGAAAATTCACAAAATTGTAAAATTGTACCTACAATTCTACATATTTCAGTTGAAAAAACTTTTTCTCCCTACAGGCGATATTTTACATATTTGTAGGAAAAATCGTTTTATTGAACACCAATTGTAATTACAAGTTTACATATCTACAAAATTGTAGTACAATTCTGACAGGCGGGCTCACCCTGTGTAGAAACTCTACAATTCTAATTCAATATAAAAAAATGATGCTAACGAGTATCTTAACTGATCGGTAATCTCTTTCCACTTATTTATATTCTTGTTGTGAGTAATATTTTGACTGAATCAAACAAATAAATAGTAGATAGGTAGATAGATTAACACTTTATTGTACACCACATGAACATTAAAACAAATTACAGACACACAGAACATAAGGAGCGAAGTACAATGGGCGGTCTTATCGCTATGAGCGATTTCTTCCAAACAACCTTAGAATTAGTAGATTGCTACACAAAGGTTGAAAGTAACTTAATGAGGCACGAGATGTTTTGGCGCACGAGCGTAGCGAGGGCGCTAATAGTTCGAGTGCCTAAATAGGTCTTTCACCCGAGGTAAACATTCTGCTTTTCATTTCGAATATGAGGAAAGTAATTAACTTTGTAAGAGATGGTAAGTAATAAATAGCACTCTGAGACGCCATTTCAATACGAACTGTTTGGCCACGTGGCCGGCGACGTGGCCAAACAGTTCGTATTAAAATGTATGACAGATAACTCACTTGGCTACAGTCTGGCGTCATGATCCTAATTCCGTGATCCTGACCTAGTGATCCTGCGTAATCCTGATTCCGTGATCCTGATCTGTGATCCTGTGATCCTGATCCTACGTGATCCTAATCCCATGATCCTTATCCTACGTGATCCTAATCTTGTGATCCTGATCCCGTAATCCTGATCCTGTAATCCTGATTCTGATCCTAATCCTATATGATCCTAATCCCGTGATCCTGATCCTGTAATACTGATCCTATGATCCTGATCCTACGTGATCCTAATCCCGTGATCCTGATCCTGTGACACAGATCCAGGTGATCACAGAATCAGGATCACGGGATCAGGATTAGGCAAGATCACGGGATTAGGATCACGTAGGATCAGGATCATAGATCAGGATCACGGAATCAGGATTACGCAGGATCACTGGATCAGGATCACGGGATTAGGATCACCTAGGATCAGGATCACAGGATCAGGAAATTGACGCCAGACCGTAGTGAGTCTCAAGTGAGACTCAAGTGAGTTATCTGTCACACATTTCAATACAAACTGTTTGGCCACGTCGCCGGCCACGTGGCCAAACAGTTCGGATTGAAATGGCGTCTCAGCGTGTTATATAGCTCTTACTTACTTTGTTAATTACTTTCCTCATATTCGAAATGAAAAGCATAGTGTTTACCTCGGGTGAAAGACCTATTAAGGCACTCGAACTATTGCCTCAATAACTCGTGCCTCAATAGCATTATCTATTCTATGTCAATAGGTTACTTTCAACCTTTGTGCAACGATCTACTATTAAAAACGAACTTACATTTTATGTAAATTGTAACTTACTGCTACATATTTGTAAGAACAACATTGTCAGCAACATCTACAGGCGTTTTTTATAATCATGAAATCTATATATAGTACAAGCTTTGCTTAGTTTGGGTTTAGATGGCGCTGTGTGAAAAATGTCCACCAATATTTATTTATTTATTTATTTAAGTATTTATTTATATTTAACGAATTTTTGGGCGTTACAATTGTATGAAATATACTTGTAGATTTTTTACATAATTGTAGGTTTTATTATACAGCACTTGTCGAAAATTCGACAAAATTGTCACTTTTCTACAAATTTGTAGACTTGTAGCCTTTATTGCATACGGGCCAGATCTTAAAATACTAAATTAGGTAGAATAATATCTGGACTAATCACACAGTCCAGATATTTTCTACCTAATGCTTCATAAGAATGCAAAAAAAGCTTGAATGAGTGACCATCGTGTGAGTAGTGAGGGACAATGGCGACAGAATTTTCAAATCTCTGGCACGAGACTGTCACAGGACCGTTCCGTGCCCGCTAAAGCACGGAAGTACTTGATTATTAATGCCACATGCACTCATTCATTTGGGACCGCGCAGAATGATACTAAGCGTAGTAAGCATGCTAGACCACGAGAGTTGCAATTAGTACCATTAACATTTATCTAAAACTCCTAGAAACTTAGCGTTAACCGTACGTTGGTTTTTGGAGTTATACGGGCTTAGCATTCCAGATTACAACTTTTTTACTTGAAAGTGAAGTTAAAACTTTTGAAACTATCATGGTTGCAAACATTGTAAACACTATAAACGAGAAAATCCAAAAATCATGGTAAATATCCCGTTTATAGTGTTTACAAAGTGAAATTAGTTAAGTATATGTGATAAAAAAAAATAAAAAAACATACATGTATCACTTGCATAAATTATTAGTAAGAAAAATAACTTTATTTTTCACCACGTCGACGTAGGTCGTTTCAGTAACTTGAATTATTAATAAATTCAAAATATTTCATACAAGATTACCCAAGAGAGCTGCGACCCTAGTTTTTCTGACCAACTAACGTTTTAGGGGTAAGCGAGCGTTGTATTACATTACAGTCTGCGTAGATCATTAGTTATGCAATGTTTCATAAAATTATATTTCCTACTAGATTACGCCTCAGTTTCACTCGATTTTCCGCAAGCCTTCATGGTTGTTTACGTGGCATTAAGCTTGAGTGTTTTGGAAAGATTGTACTTATGTGAATTTCAATACAAATATTTCAGTCACCCAACATTTTTGTCAAATTTTTTTCACAATACCGTGTCTTACCTTGTATTTGTGTTAATCAAGAAACAATGAGGCTTTTAAAAACTGTTGATCTACTTTTGTTGGTGACTGTGTCGGTCGAATTAGAAACAAGCGAGGAAACAAGAGATACGGGCTCAGCGCGCAGTGGTTTACACAATCTGCAGATATTTATTTAGGACTGTCGTGGTGCTCATTATTTCTGAGGTTGGTGTGCATAGTTCACAGAAAATTAAATTACACAACAGGGAATAATATGCGTAGCCTCCTACGTGTGGTTACTATTTGTTCATCGATATAAGCTACCCAGGATCGGTGTAGAGCGAATATGGGGAGGTATTTTCCCAGTACATTCTAATAGTATATCTTTATAGGCTGCATCCTCATTCCATTGCAGGACAAAGGCCTCCCTCCCTTTTTCAACAGTTTTTGTGAACTTGTGCCAAACTGTGCCAATCATCTGTATTGTCATCTTTTCCGGGATTCGCCACTACGCTGCCTAGTTTGAGGAGGCCTGGTTTGCAATAGTAAGTAAGTTCGTATGAGTAAGTGGCCAACTCTGGTGACGGAGTTTTTAGGCCGCCTAAAGGCCTCTGTCATGGATTAACGACTTAAAAGCCGGGACCGACAATTTAACGTGCCCTCCGAAGCACGGTTTGCAATAATAATATTAGATCAATTGTCCTCTGTATGTTGGCTCCGGCCCCATGCACGCCACAGATCCGGGACTCCATATCCCGAGATGTTAATCTTTGACAAATAATAAAAAGTCAAGTAAGTTTGCAATAAACAGTCTTCATCTAAACAAAATTTGGACTGTTATTTTACAGTCGTAAAATAGCAGATCAAAATCGTCAAATATCAGTTGTAGTACATCAGATCTGATATTGTCAAACTCGCCTTAAGCGAAGGAAATATTGCCTGCCAACAAGCTTCAAGTTACAGGACAGGGAATATTAAACAACGCCGTATCTCCGTATAATGCCAATCATTTCGTTTTCTCCATTTTGTATTCCTTTTACTTCATAATTCAAACAAAGGCGTGTACATAGACTTTGAAAATAGGCTTCTTCCATTAACAACTTTTAAATTTTCCTGAGAGTAGAAATATAGGTACAAGTATAATCAGTGGCATTTAAAACAATTACAAAAACGCTCACTCATTATTTTGTCACTGTTTTATTGTGGTTGAATTTTGGGTACTCTTTTCGTACCCCCTAAAAAGCAAAAAGCTTCTCTTTCAATGGGTTTCCAAGACTTGACTGTAATGGATGGACTATAATATTTACTTTGGTTTCTTAGATTTCATTTAAGTTCGTTAGTTGCAGTGTCAGAGCGCGTGCACACGAGACGGTTTTTCGGAAAAACCGGGCCGGGTTAAAACCGTCTTGTGGGCACGCGCCGTCAAGAGGAATTACATGATATTCAACGGGATATTGTAGTGCAGCAGGAATATGGTTGAAAAGAAGTAAGCTTGCTCAGCACTTTATCTCAGTTTAATTGGCGGGTTTAATAAGAAAAACATGATCAAATGAATGTAAATTAGCCACGCATTCGCGATGACGTTTTTTTCGCCGTTAAGAGCTTTTAATTTTACCGAAACCAAAATCCCTTTGATGTCGAGATTTGAACTCACTAAGTTCAGTTCGAAAGTCTGGTTTTATCCCACTCAGCCAACACTGCCCGTTATGCATGTGAATAATTTGGCTGTGGCCACGGTTCAACCGCATAGTTCGATCAATCGGACTCAGTAAACTGTTTTTCCATTATCTTTATTCCCAATTTCTCAGTAGCTGTAAAAATGTTTGTAAAAAGTTTTAGTGCAATTGGAGCAGTCCTTAAATACGTGTCTTAGTAGGTACAAGTGCGAGGTAAGTAAGATTTTTTGCATTTGCACTAGTTTCTGCTTAGACTTCAACTCAAGATAAAGTTTAAGTAAATTATCGAAAACTTAATTCATTAATCAAACTACATAATGACTTATGTATCTGGTCCTGAAAAAATAATAAACGAATCGGCATTTTTTTTCTGCGGCTATCAAAATGTTTGCCAGTATGAAAGGTTGATTTTATTAATGAGGTGATTTGAAACCATCAGAGGAATAAGCGGAGTATTCTAGGGACACGCACGACACACTGAAATGAAGAAAATGTTACTCAATTCACTATCGAATTCTTGGAACCATCCAATCAGTGTTCGTCAAAAACAAATGGCCAGTGCCCGGCACTTTCCACGACTACAAAGGACTGTATTTGATTAGTTGCTCTTCATTGATTGTCCCCTTTAGGGGCTTCCTTACAAAGGGCTTGTATGTGGCAGATAGATCTTTGTTTTCGTTACAATTGAATAGTTTCGGCTCTAGTAGGTATGTCAATCTTTAAGATTTTTTTGTTTCATAGGGATTATTTTCATAGATTTTTGTATACATTGTGACAAAATGTTGGATTATGTGATTTGGCGAAGCGAAAAAAAAGTCAGTAGGTATTGTCAGAATCAGAATTTCTTTATTGCATAGAATACATGTTTAAAGGGTTTTATAATATAATAGGTATCAATGTATTCTGCCTTTTCAGGCGTGCAAAGCTTTAGGTCACAATTCTAATTAAAACCTACTTATTGATTAAATTGTATTATACTTAATCGATTTAATAAATAATGTCATTCTACAATTCTTTTATTTTCGTTTTTCGAGAACGTAATATCCATTTTGAAATAAGTAAATATTTGTTAAACGAAAAATACGGTTATTTTGTGGATTTTCCCTCATCTACGTCAGGTGTTGTAGGTATTCTACTGCATATGTTTATTTGAATTTAATAGCTCAGCTCTTGTCGGTGCAATGATGCAATTTTCTCCATTTGTCTCATTCCAATGCGATTTCTTTAATTTCTTTTTACGAAATGACAGCGACCTTCTTTCTAATCTGACTCATGTAATTAATTTTTGGTCTCCTTCGGTCTCATTTGGTCTTCCTCGTTTTCCTTCTACTTTTCCTTCTACGAAGCTGTCATGTCGTATAAGAAGTCCTATCATTCTCCATCTTCGTTTTCTGCAATATATTAGCTTGTGTGAAATAGACGTAGGTACATTTGATTCTCTCTCATTTATAAGAAAAAAAACTACCGTAGCTAGGATCTTGTTGTTTCGTAAAGTTTTCCTAGTTTTTCCTTGTGTTTGTTATTTATTACTCTTTTCTCGTTCGATTTGTTGAATGAAATATGTTTGACACAAACGAACTGATATAGGTGCAAGTTATGGTTGCATGTTGATTTGCTGGGAAACCTAACAACGTGTGTTGGCTATAAACACAAATTACGACCCGTATAACAATGAAGCACCTATCCAAACCGTTTCACTGTCCAATGGATCTGCATTTATCCGATTTCACGGTAGTTATTTTCATTATTCGACGGATCATTTGGGAAATACTGTGGGTTTTGATTAATCGCTAATATTGTTAAAACAGCTTATCGCATCAAAGCTCTCGCCGGGATAGCGCGGTATTCCCCACTGTATGATCCCTCTAATATTCACATTCTTCGGTTGGCGGTACTTACCTTTATTATATTCCGCTCCATTTCATATCCCTTACAGACAGATATAAAGACTGGTTTGCATTAGCCCCTTTTTTTAAGAATGCCGTATACAGCAAAGCTTGCAAGAAGAGTAATGGAGCAAATAAGTAACCTTATGGTACCCAAGAGACGGTGCTAGAAAACAAGGTCACCCAAACACAAGATAGGAGGATGACATCCGTCTCACCCTGGGACCGTTCTGGACTAGGATTGCAGGTGATAGATCACACTGGAGAGAGTTGGAGGAGGCCTATGCCAAAAATCACACCGAACTAAGAGACATAAATTATAAGAAAAAACAAATTTTATCCTTGCAATAATGTTGTGAAATAAAAGGGCTATTATTATTGTTACAGCAAAGCTTAGAGGTGTGTGTACTCATTAACAGAGATCAAAATCTTTCTAAGCTAGTATCTAAGCTAGTATCCTTATAAAACCTTATAACATAAATAAAGCATGGTAGATATTCTCTCAGAACTTTAGGCATTTAGGATCCTTTGAATTTGTTTAAGTTTAAGATACTTTGAAGTTTATCTCTGCTAACATTACATCAGGAATGCTTATGTCTTGCAAAATTTAAAATGATTGGTGGGATTGAGTTAAAACTTTACGGTTTTTGAGCGTTCAGTTTTCTTATCTTCAAGACTAAGTATTTTTAGGTGCAATTGCACATGTCTTAACGACTTAAAAACCAGACCGACAATTTTTGTGCCCTTTTGGAAGCACGGAAGTGCTCCGCTGTTAATACCACTGTTGGTCACCCATCCAAATTGTGACCACTCTGAAAACTCCAACGACCTATCAAGAAAGTCTAAGCATACTACGCCAAGAGCAGTAAAAAGGCAAATTAAGTAGCGCCAACATTTCCTTCAGTGTTTATTTTCGGTTAATATTGAAGAAGACTCTTCAATTTCACTCACTGCGGAAACAGCCGCTGAAATTTAATTTTGTTGATTTTCAACTTGAACTTGACCCAGATCTGCGATTGGGCAGACTCGGCATTCGTACAGAATTAAACTGTGAATGACATTAATTACAAAATATATTAATAACTTATAGTTATAACAAACAACAACAAAACTTATACCGTAAAATTCGTACCCATATTATAAATGTGAAAGTGTGTTTATTTGTTTGTTTATTTGTCCTGCTTTCACGTCAAAACAGAGCGACGGATTGACGTGATTTTTTTGTGTAGAGGGCTGGAGAGTAACATAGGCAGTAGCCTATGTTACTCTCCAGCCTTCCAACTATCTCTTCCGGATTAAAAGTATTTAATCCGGGTACCATGCGAGCGAAGCCGCGGGCAGCAGCTAGTAATATAATATATAACTCAGTAAGGATAATTTCTTTTAAAGCGGTACGGCACAGGGCAAGTATTTGTATTTGTAACAAGTAAATGAATTTAGCTAAAATGGAATTCGTGTCGTGCGAATTTAAGGTTGTATTTTTGAAAAACTGCTGTTCGTAAAGTTTGTTTTTCTAAAAATATACCATTGCCTAACAGCAACCTGATAAGAAAAGTTGGAATAGAGCAGTGGTTTCGACCTTCGTTGCCTGGGTCAATATTTCGCTCCGCTCACGTGGTACTAAAGTAGCACAATCTTAGTCTTTGTTATCTCAAATTTATTCAAATCGGTTTATCTTCGACAAGATAGAAGCACAAACATGTTTTAGATTTAGTAGAAATATAATTTGCAAAAAAAAACATATAGGACCCAGATGTTAAATCCGTACCCGTATTATAAATATGAAAGTGTTTCTTTGTTCGTTTATTTGTTCTGCTTTCACGTCAAAACAGAGCGACGGATTGACGTGATTTTTTGTGAGGAGATAGTTGGAGGGCTGGAGAGTAGGATAGGCTACTTTTTATCCGGGTACCACGCAATCGAAGCTGCGGGCAGCAGCTAGTTGACTATAATACCGACATATAAAGTTAGAATCTTTTAACATAAATAACTTACGAATTTGCAAAGCTGCATCCTTTGTTTTAAATTCACCACAAACCTTCGTTGTACATTAATGAAATAGTTTAATATTCACCCTTAAGGTGGAGTCGTCGACAGAACGACTATTGTTTTGAGATACGCTTGCAGCTATTTGATAAAGAATGGTTAAGTGGGTTTGCTCATTTTAGCAGCCCAAGTTTGCTGAAGTTCTTAAGGGTCCGGCGACAGACGGAAATCATTTAAAATTCGAGCGTATTATTATTTAGATTAAAGCAGTATTTATCTCGGTTCCTGTTACACTTTTGTTCCAAAAAAACTTACCTAAACAATCCAGTATAATTTCTGGCGAATTCTTATAGTAACAGAATTTTACTTTATGATTGACGAGGGATGAACTTGTGTGGCGTCCTATGCCCGTAGGTAAGTAACCAGGGGAATAATAAATTCGAGAGTAATGACTCCGTTATTCATGACATACCTACTCGTATTTAATATCAGACAGTCAAGTACGAATTGCCTATTATTTTTGCAAGAAAATTTTGTAAGCCCTTCTAGGAACTCCTAATATCATACATTATTATTTATACCGAAAGATAGAACCGTACTTCTACCTAGCGCTCCAGCCTTGAAAGGACCCAATGGATCCAGTATTGTTTTAATGAAAATAGGACATATAGGTGATCAACATTCGATGGAATTTTGAAGCTTGGTTTATACATTGTACCTAAGAGAACGTTTAAGTTACCCTATGGATCACACGTGGGGATTACCCTCGTCTCTTCAAGGTTGCGGATATTGAAACGACTCCTTAATTTCACGCTTACATCCGCCGAGACCAGCTAAATACAACAGAAACTTTAGAATTAAAATATAGCATTTCAAGCGGGAAAATAGGTGAAACGTTTACTTAGGTGGCTTTCATTATTTTTTAATTAACATCACAGAGTTTTTCAGTCTTTGTAAAATTAAAATGTGTCTGCTCTGAATCTACAATGTAGAACTAAAATGACGTGCCGAGTGTAATATCGTGACCCAAGAGGGGTCACAGGGAATTAAACACAGTTACATCTTGTAACAATATCTACATTTTCTGTATACTAAAGGCTACGTGCTAATCTGTCGCTACATAACTTTCTTATTAATCATACACGGGTTTACATGACAGATAGTGAAACATATTCCAATACGTAACTACACACATCAAAAAAGTCTAAGCAACACCTATTGATTTTTTAATATTTTTAATTTTGTAGACTTTGTTTTAATTATTTCTCTTCTATTTTATCAAATAACTATTCTTTGTTGTTTTTAGTTAACTAAATTCGATAAATTGCTTATAAACATTTATTTACAACAAAACATAGGCTTAAGCGACTGTTGTCTCTCGGTACAAATAAACAAAAATTAACTTTCAAGTTAAATCATAACCCTTTTTCTGGGCAGTTTGATAAAATCTAATACAGCGTGTTTCCTGCTCGCCTGTTTAAAACTTGTCTGCATCGATTCTGCATGAAATCAATAAGGTTATTGATGTCTTCCTGAGGCAGTCTATCCCAGTGGAATTTGAGCAGGTCTTTCAGCTGCTGTTCTGTTGAAACCCCATCAAGGTCTTTCAGGACTCTTCTTTGGAGCATATCCCATACATGCTCAATGGGATTCAAGTCAGGCGACTGCGCTGGCCACGGTAAAACGCAGATGTTTGCCCTCTGTAGCCATTCTTGAGTCCGCCTTGTCGTATGCGGACGGGCATTGTCGTGCATCAAAGTGAACTCAGGTCCCATTGTTTGTGAAAATGGACGCACATAAGGAGTCAGCACATGTTGCACGTAACTTTCGGCATTCAGGTTGCCATTTATAAAAACGAGATCGGTTTTTCGGTCTTTAGTTATTCCAGTCCAAACCATTACTGTCGAGCCGCTGTATGGGTGGACTTCCTGGACACATCTCAAACGTTCAGCATTTCCTGAGCGACGATACACCCTCACTCTTTTCGTATCAGGCTTGAAACCGAATCGAGATTCATCACAGAACAGAATTTTGTGCCATCGTTGTTGCGGCCATAGTACCCGTGGTCTGCACCATTGAACACGTCGAGCTCGATTCCCGTGACGGATCTGTGGGCATCTGATTGGACGCCGCGCACGTAGGCCATACTCATGCAGTCTGTTTTGCACAGTTTGGGGATAGACAGCAGGACCATCAGCATTCTGTAGCATTGATGCGATCTCTTGGGCAGTCAGCTTTGGTTCACGTCTACATGTTTCCTGGATGTATCGGTCTTGACGACGAGTGGTACTACGCCCTCGGCCTGGATGCTGTTCAGACGGATCACCTGAGTCACAATAACGCCTCCAGAGTCGACAAATTACACTTCTATGGACGCCAAAATGCCAGGCGACATCGGCTTGAGTGTTTTCCATTTCGAACATTCCTACAGCTCTTTGCATCTCTTCCATGGTAAGATGACGACGCTCCATTACTACAGTAAAAAATTTGGCAAAACAGAACATGTGATTAACTGTGGTTACTAAAGTTTTTTAATCGAAAAATAAGTAAAACACATGCAAGAAATTGCGTTGAATTCGACAAAAGAATGGTTTAATTGTTTTTAGATACGATTTTTTTTTTAATCCAGCCAGTATTCATTTGTTTATCAAGGAGGTTGAATATTCAAAGAAATTTTGATATTCTGTTCAAAGAAACATTTAGAAAAAAAATATTTTTTCAAAAATTAATAGGTGTTGCTTAGACTTTTTTGATGTGTGTATTTCCATATCTCACGAGTTTCATACTGAGAATTCACTAGACAGATATCCATTTGGTACATACGAATACCAACAAATGACTGGGCAGTCAAGTGGAGGGGTGGTGCGAGTAATCGCTATTGGCATACTCGCTTACAGTTACAGCCAAATAACAAACTATCAATGACACATTACACCCTCGATTCTCGATACTCGCCAACTCGTTTTTAGCTCTACTAGCATCTCGCTATCGACAGTGTGAAAAGTGCCTAAATGTTCAAATAAATAAATGTAAATCGTACAAAATATATTTATATGTCTGATAAAGAAATTCAATGATTTCTGCAGAATCAAAAATTCTTTTAAACTTTAAACTATTTGAAAACTAAAATTACCGTAATTTGCTTTTCCAGACAATGTCACAGAATAAAGTAATAGTACTATGTATTATCTATTTATTTATTTATTATTTTTATTCACACACAATAAAGTGATAGTAAGTACTACGTAAGTATTATCTATTTTTAGGGTTCCGTACCTTAAAAGGTAAAAAAAGGAACCCTTATAAGATCACTTTCTTGTCCGTCTGTCCGTCTGTCCGTCTGTCCGTCTGTCTGTCCGTGTGTCACCATCGATTATCTCAGGAACGGGTAGAGCTAGCAAGTTGAAATTTATACCATATACTAAGGTCTATAGTCCCTATTGTGAGTATAAAAATCAAGGTCCTGAGTCAACACTATAAAAAGATATAGGCAAATTTAGGTTTTCGTGAAAACTTGTGAGTACCAAAACTTACCTTAATTATCAACTTTTTTTATTTTTCGGAATTTTTCCTTTACTTGTGCTGGAAGACCTTGCTTGTAACCAAATTTGACAATTCTAGGTCAACCGGAAGTACCCTAGAGGTTTTGGGTCGAAAACCTAAATGGTAGTTCCCGTTGACCTTGAATAACGAAATTTGGCAAAAAGCAAGGTCTTATACCACAAATAAAGGAAAAATTCCAAAAAATTAAAAAAGTTGAAAATTAAAGGGTGTTCCCATACATACATAGTTGACGCCTATTAAAAGTCCTCCGAGTTGTATGGGCGCTCATACAATTAAGCGGACTAGCTTAATTGGCACCATGGCTAGGTACGGAACCCTCGGCGTACGAGTTCGACTCGCACTTGACCGGTTTTATTTTTATTAGATATTGAAATGATTGAAGTTGACAAGCGTCAATGTTTTAGGTAGATACTACCTATACATATTTTTTTATGTATAAATTAAATAACATTAAACTTTATTCAAACATACGATCTAAGTACCTACCTAAACCTTGAAAAGGGTTCATAAGGTTTTGTAACTGTAAAATATATTTCTCCAACAAAATAGTCGTAGTTGTACCAAACATTCTATTGTTAGGTATTTGTTGTTCGCTTCGTAACTAAGTGTAGTACCAAATTCACTAATGTGTCTTTATAACTAATTGCTTATGGTATGATATTCAATGAAATTTTCAGACGAAACTTTCACATTTGAGGTAATATTTGATAATACCATATTCAACATACACGTGTCCGTAAGGTACGGTAGACATACGTTCAGTTTTAAAGAATTTAAGATCTTTTGAAGATGTCTAAGGGGTAATCAGAGGAATACATCCAAATACATACTATTTTATAAGCCAACGTTTTGCAGAAGTTAGCATTCCATAATACGTAATAGGTTGCAAAGGCCATGGACGCAATCAGAAAGCTAACTGGTTCCCTCACGATTAGACGTTAAGAGCTCTTGTCAAGGGTTTTTAAAACTTCCAAATTGTGAATATCAATTATTATTGGGAGCGTTAAATGAGCGGCATGCGCGTTAATACGATTAAACGTGTGAGCTATAAGTCTTCCAAAGGCAGAATTAAACCAATTTCTATAAATAGCTGCTGAAATGGAAAATGATGAATACTTTTGAAACAGCTTGATTTCGCTTTTGATTCGATGAAACGATTTCGATTTGATGAAATAAAGATTTATGAGAGTTATTATATGCTGTTTCAGATATGGACACATAAAAAGATGATTATAGACGCCTGTATAAATCTGGTTCGTCCTTTTAATTTGACTAGCATATTATAGCTAGGTAACGAATTAGTGAACTGTGACCTTACGGTATTAATGGTGTAACAAAATACGGACCTATTTGTGAAACCCAATATTACACTAATTACGATCGTTATTACGATGCCCTACAGATGTTGCGGGAGTTTTTGGAAGGCACAGACATTTTCCTCACTAAAATCTAAATTTAAAATTTAATAAAAGCCATGACAGAGGCCTTCAGACGGCCTAAAAACTCTGCCATCAGAGTAAGTCACTTGCTCATACATACATACTTACATACAAAGTAAGTAAAAAGCCACCAGAGTAAGTCACTTGCTCTATACATACTTACATACAAAGTAAGTAAAAATCTTTTGTTATCTAATTAGAATAGGTATCAACATCGATTAACCAATAGTCTCTCTAACGCCTAAAAGAAAAATAAATACGAATTCAAGTGTGATTTCACACAATAACAATCCAACAATAGTTTAACCTAGGTGTCAACGACGGGAAACAAACGTCCGAACTTTCGCATTTATAACGTTAGTAATGCAGTGTATTGTATAAAGCAGTCACATTTTTATACTAAACTTGTTTGTTCCAAGGTCTTTTGAGTGTTCATCCTAGTTTCCTGAATTGAAATGAGACAGTTCTAAAAGTTTGCAACAACAAACTGGAATGTGCTGGAAGGTCACGTCTCCCTAAGGTAATCACACAGCTAAGGAGACCGGCTTGTTCAAAGCTGTTCACAGTGTTCACTCCTGTTTGTATTGTATTATATTCATGGTTTAGTATTTTGGTGGCTTTGGGTCTAGTGGATATTTCATCCTATCTAAAAACATAGTCATAACAAGTCTTTGGATTTTTTTTTAGTACCTAACTAAGAAAGAGATGGGAGACAAGAACAATAAGATGATATTATTACGTGAGTATGTAATTCCTATATTTCCTATAATGTTATTTTTGAAATTATCATAATGTACAATGGGAAACGACCTTGGGAGCGTTCACCTACCCGCTGGTCAGATCAAATCAAAGCGATAATTCGACTCACTATACCTAATGCCCTGGGATAAGCCCAGGATAGAGAAATGTGGAAAAACATTGGCAACGTTTCCGTCAAGGACGGGCACGACCTTCAGCAATGAAGATTACGACGAAGAAGAAGAGAAGAATGTACAACAGGGTTTTTACACCAAGTAATAAAAATAAACAGATACCTACGTACATATGGATATTAGGTTTTGTAAAAAATAAACGAGAAATAAAAATGCATTATAAATTTTTTAGTTCAATTTCAAGAGTACATTTTTATATTATGTGCTATATTATTTCCGTCGTGACATCACTGCGTTACTAACCAAGTGTGTTGTATGTAATTAGAAAATTTTTCAAGTTTTTTAACAGCGCAGTGACGTCTCGAGCTGAACAGCATGGCGGCTAGCGTTTTCACGCGAAAATTTAACACGATAAATTAAAAGTAATTTTTATGACACTGCGGTCTAAAAAAATTGTACATAAATTATAGTGGTTTATTAACATCAAAAATAGGTATTCACGAAGGTTTAGAAGGTGAAATATTGTTTCGTACGTCAAGTGATGTGTGTTAAGATTAAGGAGGAGGTCAGCTCATACCCAAAAGTATCATAAACTATGTAATTTATCTGCAACAGAAAGCCATAAACCGTGTAATTTTCGTCCATGGCGCTGGCTATAAAAATCTTTTAATTATAAGTTTTATTATTTTACGATGCAAGAGGATTTTAGTATTATGGTTAGTGATAGTAAAGAATCATACCTATAGATCGTTTCTAACGATCCTTAGGTGGCTCAACTGGTTCTTATTATTCTCGATACGAGTATAGGTAGACATCGATTTAAAATTAGAAAAATTCTGTCTTACGAGCTACAGGCCAATAACTGTCGCACTAGATTTTCTGAGTCATTGCCCGAAATAATAAAATATTGATAGAAAAAGGATACTGTAAGATAAAAAAAAACTCTGATTTCAGTACCTACTGTAGTAGTGAAGTTGCAAAAGTGATTTTTATCTTACATTACGGAACAGTGTTCCATATTATTATACTTGTTTACCACTGTGGGACTATTTCTCAAGATAATCATAACTTTGCTAAAGACTTACTTGTAAAACTCGAAAGTACCTTTCTGCTTAGCTGCTAAACTTCAGGCAACACCGCCAAAATATTCAAATCCGCGGTGGTTTTCATGCGGTAATAACTTTGCCTGTAATATGATACCTAGGTAACTAATTTATGAATTTTTAATGACAATGGAAATGTGCGAAATTTATTTTGTGAACAAGACTTATTTTTTATTTTTTTTAAATATTCAAGTAAGTCTACACACAGGTTTTTCACTGTTATTTACTGAGAAGTCCCGTTGAACAGCTTTCGATTCATCATAGATCAGCTTGATGTTACCATAATGTGTCATTGTCGTTTTGACTCGATCAGACTTTTTGAGGAGTTCCGTTGAACAAAACTCCGTAATATTTGCATTGTCACTTAGAATAAATAAGGGTGCTAAATGCCAGCTCAATCCAACCCGAGAAGGGGTTTAAATCTTGCTTGCAAATGAAAAAAGCGTGTTATTATGACAGAAATTTTGATGAAATGTAGTTTGTAGCAAAACTAGCATGAGCTACTGAGAATGATGTCGAAGTAAAGTAAAGTAATTTGGCTCGGAAGTTTTTGAACGCGTCTGAAGAACATTTTACACTCATTTGTATTTAATTTCGTGTAGGTACAAGAGAAACGTGTTAATTAAGTTACCGCGGACTACTGGTTTGTGGTTTTCTAGAGTAAAAATTTGTTCAATAACTTTTCAACGTTATTCTCTTATTCTAATTTGAATATATTTGAGAGAGTATTCGAGAGTTACGAAATAAGCAAAATATTAGGGTTCGATTATGTCAATATTACCCAATGTCCTAACAAAACAATAAGCAATTTTATTAAATAACAACAAACCCAGCGTAAACCATTACAATCAACAAAAGTCAAAAGAATTCTTGATACCTTTTCATTAGATGTGTATGCGGATGATTTATTTATTTAGATAAAAAGTCGAACAAGAAAATGTTTCCTTAAAACGTTCACTTTCTTTGAAGCTCACAAAAGGCAGAAATTTTATTCGAAGACACTTTTAGTAATAAAAACCTACTGATAATGAATAAATCAATTAATAAAAACTGCTTCTTGTACTTAAAGTAACTTATAAACGAAATAAACCCAATTTAAAATTGTACAGTAGGCGGTCTTATCGCTTATTAGATCATTTCCAGACAACCTTTCAGATGGAAGAAACTTATGGAATACCTTCAGTATGACCAAGTCGAAATATGTGGGTCTCTGTCCTATCAGCCCTATTGGAAAGAGCCAATGAATTATGACGACCTTTGTGGCTCAGTTGGCGGTTCGATTCTCGCCACGAGGCAATGTTTGTATGATCTTCAAATAATTGTCTCGGGTCTGGGTGTTTTTAGGGTTCCGTACCTTAAAAGGTAAAAAAAGGAACCCTTATAAGATCAATTTCTTGTCCGTCTGTCCGTCTGTCCGTCTGTCTGTCCGTGTGTCACCATCGATTATCTCAGGAACGGGTAGAGCTAGCAAGTTGAAATTTATACCATATACTAAGGTCTATAGTCCTTATTGTAAGTATAAAAATCAAGGTCCTGAGTCAACACTATAAAAAGATATAGGCAAATTTAGGTTTTCGTGAAAACTTGTGAGTACCAAAACTTACCTTAATTATCAACTTTTTTTTATTTTTCGGAATTTTTCCTTTATTTGTGCTAGAAAACCTTGCTTGTAACCAAAATTGACAATTCTAGGTCAACCGGAAGTACCCTAGAGGTTTTGGGTCGAAAACCTAAATGGTAGTTCCCGTTGACCTAGAATAACGAAATTTGGCAAAAAGCAAGGTCTTATAGCACAAATAAAGGAAAAATTCCAAAAAGTTAAAAAAGTTAAAAATTAAAGGGTGTTCCTATACATACATAGTTGACGCCTATTAAAAGTCCTCCGAGTTGTATGGGCGCTCATACAATTAAGCGGACTAGCTTAATTGGCACCATGGCTAGGTACGGAACCCTCGGCGTACGAGTTCGACTCGCACTTGACCGGTTTTTATTTTATTTTATTTGCATTATCATGCAGCCTCTTCACAAACGCTATGTGTGATTTATTAAGTAGGTAATAGTATTTGATTGTTTAGGTAATAAGAAGTATATATAATACTGTTTTTTGCGGATTATACATGTATTTTATTTTACTTTCTTTAGTCTATGACGTCACTACTATCAGGGCCCTGACTGAAAACCAGCGCTTCGTCACCCACGTGAAGTTAGCTTAGAACTGATTCTGGAACTTTTGGCGACCCCAGCATAGGCGGAGCAACCAGAGCATGCTTTTGTTATGTTACAGGCCTGCCCTATCTATCTACTTAAGTACCTAGGTGGGTAGGTACTTAGTAAAGTAGGTAGGTACTTCTCAAAATCGTTTCCATTCCACACAATTTTTATGTAATTCTATGTAGGTACCTACTAATTGTTTTGTTTTTATTATGCTCTGTTCTCTGTCTTCTATGTGTTGTCCATAAAGTATATTCTATTCTATTCTATTCCATAAACGCAATGCATCATTTTCATTGATCACGTAGTCGCAATGAAGTATCAATGAAAAGTCACCTAGTGTATCTCCTTCAAATCAGAAAACTTGATTCATTTAATCACTTTTCCCTAAATTATTCAGAGCCCTTGCTAATTAAGAAGAATAAAATTACTTAACCTTGTTAACGCGACATGCAAAATTTCTGGAATGGAAGGGAAAACTGACTGGATTTAAATTTTCATAGCTAGTGGTTTTAAAGTAGAAAACTCAATTAGTGGCAAAATTGGCCGTGTGGTTTCCAACACTGGATTAACATTGACCTAGGCTAATCGCTAATGTACTAACAGCATTGATCGAGAAAGATCTGACCTTTGGTAAAAGTACCAGATCATAAAATTTCTAAATACCTAATACACGAACAAACCAAACAGTTGACACAGCGCTGGCATCGAAGACATAGGTAGAAGATGTACTTAAAAGACGATCTCCAATACGCTGGGTTCTAGTGGGTTCCTTGTGAATATGTATTGTATTATAACCTACATAATTTTATACACCTAGTGAGCCCTAGTAATACTTTCTTTTGGTTTAAAAAAAATATAAGAAAAACCTCGAAGAAATGAGAAACAATAAGAAAGTAAAATTGGTAGGATATTTTAGATAACAAAGTACTAGGACAGCAAAAATTTACTGGAAGTGGATGGATGGTGCGTGCGTCGTTTCACGCCAATAGCGACGTTTATAAGCAACAATAGCTTAGGTCAAGCTGTGGGTACTGTTGTAGGTGGGTGGTGCGATGCATTGATTTCAATAAGCCTGGGAATTAGAACAGATTGCTAGTTTGTTTGACTATTATATGAGGGTAATGGCAATCGTATAGCTTGATTCAATAGTAGTGTGACACACAATGGTTGAGAAAATAGCACAATTAATTATAATGAACGGATTCCAAAGACAATGACGACCACGAATCTATTAAGTTCCTAAGTTAATTCGGTTAAACAACCGCTCTTGTATCCTATTGTTTTAGTTATTTGAGTTACTAAGGGTTGCTTACGAAATAGAAGTAATGGTCGCAATATTGTGGAGAAGCAGTAAAATAAGGCAACAAATAAAAATTAAATATTGAGGTCACATACTAAATAATCCATGTTTAAACCCACGCGATATTCAGATTAACATAATTTTTGTTCGCGCTGCTTCTCAATCTAACTTGCAATTAGAAAACTAGCTTCATCTACATTAATATTATTTACATTACCAATGATAATAGACCGGGCTACAGTTTCTAATTATTTTAACTTGAAGTACCTACGTAGTAAATTATAGTGTCGTGTAAACTTTATGGCGGCTCTGAAGTGCGCGGCAGAACCGACTTTGCGCAAGTACAGTCATACTCAGCCGATTTAAAAAAAAATTCACGTGTGAAAAGGAGCTGCAATATTTATATTCAACGGACTATTTCTTTATTTGGGACACCCAACACAAAATCACTAAAATTAAAAAAAAAAATTATGTAACAATTGTTTTAAGCCTATGTGTTTTGCTATTATAGACTACTAGTGAACGCCCGCGGCTTCACCCGCGTGGACTACTTTTTTTATCCCGCGGGAACCATATATTTTTCTGGGATAAAAAGTAGCCTGTCTTATTTCAGAACCTCTACATTGCAAATTTCATCAAAATCGGTTTAGTAGTTATGGAGATACGTGGTAACAAACATTCACACACACCCACACACACACACACACGGACTTTCGCCGTTATAATATTAGTAGGATAAATATTCATTAGAATTTCATTGTTTCAGGCAGTTCTCCTTCTTGGGAACAATTTGTGAGGGAGTCGTTGGTGCAGGCCGCCTGGCCTGTTGCCCTCGTGGCGCCCCCTAGGAGAGCCCTCACCGTGGATCACCAGTAAGTTACATAAACTATCACCTGAGTTATCACTTGTAGCCGCAGAGCTTTGGGGATTCGAGGGATTTGTGTCTTCAGAGTTTATATTGGCGTTTTTAAAATGACACGGCCAGAAAGCTTTGTCTCTTTTGAGTTAGAGGTCGTCATATTCCGTAATAGTAGATTGTTGCACGAGGGTTGAAAGTAACCTATTGCGGCACGAGACGGTTTGGCGCCTGAGCGTAGTGAGGGCGCTAATAGTTCGAGTGCCGTAATAGGTATTTCACCCGAGGTAAACACTCTGCTTTTCATTTAGAATATTAGGAAAGTAAATAAAAACCTGATTAGCTCATTTTATAAAAATATCTGCTCTCGATCGACAAAACAGATAAAAATCGAATTGGTGCTTTAAAAAAAATACTGGCTGGTAGCTTGCCACTGAAAAAAAAAAAACAAAAAAGGCGCCCACCATTTTTTTTCAGCCAGTATTTTTTGTCACTGAAGATGGTAAATATTTCAAGCTCCAAATCTTGTTTAAATAATAATAATTAAGTGAAAAGTAATTATTAATAACAATACTCATGTAATAAATTGTTGAAAATATTTTTTACAGCAATTCTCAATAAAAAGGTAAAATAGAAATGTCAAATATTACTTTTGCTGTGTAAAAAGTTTCAACATGACTCAATAGAAATGTCAAAATATTATGATTTTTTTTTTAATTTGACAGCAGGGAAAATTGCTTCCCAGGGCGGAAAAGTACTACTTTCATCCCTCTGTTCAGGTCACTTCAAGCGTACTTTCCGTGTATGAGAAATGAAAAAATAATTAAAACCCTGTGGCAATTTATCTTCTTAGGTAGAAGAGATGTTCCAGAAAGGGGAAAAGGACTTGTTTCACTAGAGATGCGCCGGTTATAGCTAAATGCTTCTAATTCGTCTCTTTGTGTCTTTCTTACTAACCTACATCATTATGAGGTTATGTAGCAGAAGCATAGATTTAGCAAAACAATGACATTAGTTATTCAATGCATAAGCACGAAAGTATTGTTTGTTAGTAATGTAAAAAAACTGATTACCCGGACACGTGAATCATTTGCCAGATGATCTTTGGGCTGATTGGGCCAAAACCACAACTGATTGGACAAAAACAACAACGGATTAGGCCAAGATAACTACTGATAGGGCCCCTCAAATCAACAACAAACTGAAAAAACGGCGGGATGTTTTGTTCAGTCATACAGATAACCGGCGCAGTTTGGCTCAAGATCGGGAGGTGTAAGTACAAAAAAGGGAGAGAGGCCTTTGCCCTGTTATAGGACGATGCAGGCTGAAAATAAAATAAATTATGGTTAAAACGAAACGAACAGTTTCCACTCCATTTATCTAGAGCTATTTTTAACGTTAATCGTACTAACGTGAAATAAAAAAGTTATTTGTTCTGTTTTTCTGATTCAATGACACATCCAGGATGAGTATGCTTTTGCCCTGTTATAGGACGATGCAGGCTGAAAATAAAAGAAATTATTGTTAAAAACGAAACGAACAGTTTCCACTCCATTTATCTAGAGCTATTTTTAACGTTAATCGTACTAACGTGAAATAAAAAAGTTATTTGTTCTGTTTTTCTGATTCAATGATACATCCAGTATGAGTACGCTCATACAGCTAACACGAATAATGGTCCCATTCCGTGATATTGGAAATTATAGTGCAGTGCTGATGTGCTGTTCGATAAACGTGTCATCTGCATTGCTAGCTTATTGTAGTTTATGATAATGCTTCTGTTTGTTACTTTTGACGCGTAGAACGCAGAATTGTAGATATTTGTTACGATAATTTATACAAAATGTAAAAAAGCTGTCTAAAAGTTAAATCTAAAAGGTTTAGTAAATACAAAAAACATTTCTCACAAAACATTTAAAAACCGTTTAAAATATTACTTTTTTAGAATCTAAATAACAGGGAATAAACCAGAATAAATTATTCACTTTGACTATGTCTCCGGTTCCCACAAAATTGAGAAATTTTTAATAATCTCAGTATTTTATTTTGCTTCTTTTCTAAAAAAGAATATATTAAAGACGGCCCTGGGGAATATTTTATTTGGTCGTTTTTGACAGTTTGTGGTAGATACTTTACCAAAACCTGGTAATAACATCTTAAAATCAATGTGGGAGACGCTCTATCCATAGCCTGGTTAAGGGTAGAACAAAATCTCGATACCCAATAACACTTTTAAGAATTGAACAAGATTTTTTGTAATATCGCAAGGACGCGAAATTGAATCCTTTTTCTAATATGAATAGAGATTAAACCGATATTTATTACTTTATCGCCTCGAGCATAAAGCCTAATCTTCATCAAACTTGAAATCAAATCGCAAAAATATTTGAAATGGAAACTACATGCAAACGGGTTCAGTTCAGTCAGAATAAATACGAAAAATATATTCTACTACGTGCACATCGGAAATGTGAATTTCCTTTGAATCAAAATAGAATCTGAATATAGAATGGCGAATCACATGAATTTACAAAGTTGATCAAATTGTAACATTGTAGCACATGAAAAACTATTTGAACCTAAATACATATATGAAATAACCACTGATCGGAGTAGGTAGAGCTATTTAGGTTCATTGACCGCAAACATTGATGTTAATATGGATATTCCACGGGATTCATACTAATACTTCGGGATTCGATTAAGTATACAAATAGTTTGTTCTTTTCAATCATGTTTCGATTTTTGAGGAACTAATAATTTGTATGGTATGTTCTTGTACAACTTCAGAATGAAAATGTTAAATGATTGTTGATTCTTGTATAAATATAAGAAATTATTACATAAAAAAATATATGTGTGTTCATGAATCCAGTTTCTATCTATTTATTATACAATCCATAGCAAAAAGCAAAAAGCTTTTTATTATTTTTCTATCCAATAAACGAATTCGGGGAATATCCATATTATTTTATCAAATGGCAAGTACATAAAATAGCTCTACCTACTCCGATCACTGGAAATAACCAAAAAAATAATAGGTTATAACATCAATACAAATACATTTAGGAAACGTTTACAAGACATCTTATTACTGATGGTTCTCAGACGGCAGGGTTAGCTTGTATCGGTGACCGGTTTTTATAAACAAGAACTATGTAACAGAGCAAGGAAGATACAAAATAAAACATTACTTACACATGTTTAAAAACGCCTGACAAATATTAATATAACTTGTTAAACTTTCGCGATTTGTTAACATAATGATAATTATTATTAACGTCGGGAAACAAAATAAATAAAAGGTACGCGATAAAATCCCGTAATAATAATTATCATTAAATATTAATATAATATAAAGAGCTGATGATATTCAAGCGGCTGAACCGATTTTGATAAAACATGTCTAAGAATTATGAAAGATCTGCTGAAAATTTTGCTTTCAAATAAAAAAACTGCATTCAAATCGGTTCACCCTTTTATGAGCTACGATGCCACAGACGCACACACACGCAGACACACATAGCGGTCAAACACTCCTTTTTTTGTGTCGGGAGTAGGGATTGCAATCCCGCAGCCCATTCAATCCCGCGCGGGATTAGTGCGGGTTTAGTCAATCCCGCGCGGGATCCCGCGGGATCCCGCATCTTAGAAATTATGTATAAAATCAAATTGAAACAACAGATTTTGAGTAAAAAATCAACTTTTATTAAATGTTTCTTACATTAAGCAACAGGAGCCCGCATTATACTGAGACTGGGCCTATTTGGCACCACAAAGAGTAGTAGGCAGGTACGCACGCACATTATTGTTAACAGTTTTCTTTAGATTTTAGTTATTTTTGTTTGTGTAATTGTTTATTCATTAGGTACCTACTTTATGCTGTGCTTTTCCCAATGTACTTACTGTAACTTGTGTGTGTCAAATAAACGTTAATATATCCTACTGTATTCAAAAAACATAATATTAACAAAAACAAAAACCACCATAATGTTTCACGCAACTTTAATTATATTACTATTTACGGCACAATCAGCTTTTAAAATAGCACAGAAAAAAACTAAATCAAAAACATTAAAGTTTAGGTACTTACGTAATGCCGGACGGTGAGTACGAAAACACTCGTCACCTACAGAAAGACGTGCGCAGCGCAGTGCCATTTATAAACAACTAGCTGCTGCCCGCGGCTACGCTCGCGTGGTACCCGGATAAAAAGTAGCCTATGTTACTCTCCAGCCCTCCAACTATCTCCACGCAAAAAATCACGTCAATCCGTCGCTCTGTTTTGACGTGAAAGCAGGACCAATAAACAAACAAATAAACACACTTTCACATTTGTAATTGGGTACGGATGACAGGACAGCCCGCCAACCGTCTGCTAGTCACTGGCGCGGTGGTCTGTGCGAAACGGCAACGTCACGCTCGTGCTATTCGCGATTTACGCGAAAGTTTTAACGCCAAACTTTTCATTTGCGGGATCCGCGGATCCGCGCTTTGAAGGTGCGGGATCCAGCAGACCAATAAAAGCTGCGGGATCCCGCGGGATTGCGGGATCCCGCTTTGCGGGATTGCAATCCCTAGTCGGGAGTCAAAAACGGACAATTACGAAAAGTACTTTGTAGTGCTGATATTAATAAAACGATATTATGATATTAACGAATTTTATCACTAATAAAATAACTCAAGGTAGAAATTGGGTAATATTCAACGACCTACATAAATCAAGGCAAGGTTGAGAAAAATTCGTTGCTTAGTTGATTGGCTCACTAAATTAGGTAACTTTTGTTTTTCAGGCGCCCTGAAAAAACAAACAATATAATACAAAAGTATTTGTTACATAAAGGATTACTTATGTAGGATGTACAATACAGGTTAGTGAATATTTATAGTTTACAAGTCACTGCAAATAAAGTGAAAAGGCTTTCAAAATCACACAGGGGCGTTAAAAAACCGTAAATAATGTCAATCAATTTCATCGAAGTTAAGCGCTTTACTCCTAATGGTGGCCGCACACCTATCTGCACCGAATGCACCGAACGAATCGAATTTTAGAATTCTTGATATGAAATCGTATGAAACATCGCACACCTCGATTCGACCGAATCTGGCAGCACTTCGAGAATTCGACGCGTATAGGTGTACGCTCAGCCTAAATCTAAAAACGATATAACGTGCCAATTTTCGTGAACATTTTACCAACAAGCTGAACTTCGAAAATTATGTATCGTTATTAGTTTTACGAGTAAGGGACCTGCCCCGCTAGCCAAGTAGCAACCGATTCTATTTCTAAGTTTGCTAACACACGAACGAGACGTTTTATTGGTCGAACTTAATATAAGGTCACGTTACTTTGTCCATCAATGAAACATTGGCGAGAGTTAGCGTATTTTAGAAATATAATCGAATGATGCCACTAGGCTAGGGGGAAAGGATATATTACGAACGTAGCGATTGAATAGCAAACGTATTGGCAGTTTTTTCAAGTGAATTCATAAGAAAACTACTTAAGTAAAGAGTCTTACTATCGACTCTCGACTCGATTACAACACTAACATAGGCAACTTACTTACTATTACTATAATTGGATTGAAATCGGTGGTTTCGGTGGTAATCTGGAGCTCTGCACGGAAAAAGTACGGCGAAAATTTGTACAGCTAACGATAAACCTATGGCAATTTATTTTCCCACTAAGTACTTCTACTACACTTTTACTAGCGTCGCTCTGAATGGACTGCTTTCCCGAAGTGGACTTTAAGTGAAGTGAGAATTAGAATAGAATCGAGTATCAAGAGTACCCTGTTCACATTCCTAGGAAAAGTAAGCGCTATTGTAGGCAATAGTTTTGTTACATACTATTCGAGTTGCAAGGCCTTTGTGCTCGGGTAGACTGACGTAACTCTTTTGAAATACCTGCCAATAGTATTCTGTAAGTTGGTAATGGATATTGAAATACTTTTTTCTAAGGCAATACAACGTTCTGTCATTTAGTGATGTAAGCTTTCGGACGATAAACGTATGACACCAAATGCAAAAAGCTTTAACCACTAGCTCATACGAACATACATATACACACATCAAAATAAGTTTGCGATCAAATTAAAAATTTTATGTTTCGGAATAATATTTCAGCACATTAAAAAACATGCTATGTTTTCAAACTGATCGGTAGCTTTTTTGATGTGTGTATTAATGTACGTTTCATAAATAACACACTTTTTCATTAAAACAGCCGCTCCACTGATTTACTAGGATTGAAAGCAAATTGCACTGTTGATTCTGGCATGTCCGCGTAGTTTGATCAATCGAAGTGTTTTCAATCAACTGAGTTATATAGATAAGTTCCGTTCAGTTTTATCGCTCTAGTTGGAGTTGGAAGCTAGTTTACCTTCTTCTGAGGTGATTTGTAAACTCAATCATAACTCGACGTGCTTCTTGAACGATCTCAAAGCGCTGTAGAAAAAGTTTGTTGTATTTTTTTTTCTTTTTGCTTTTAAGTGTTCAGTGAGCCTGATTATTAGTTCTAAACAGGTTAAACATGTAGGTATATTTTTAGCAGTGGCATTGAATTTGGGAAGATTCTTTAGAAGAATAAAACCAATTTATTACGTAACTAATCCCTATAGACTGTCTGTTTTTAACAGTTTTGACAGTTTTATTATTTTGTTTTATACTTGTCAAAAATATTGTCCTACTTGTCAAAATTGAGTCAAGCTGTTGTCAATTTTGACAAGTAGGACAAGACATTTACGTAACTCAATACCACCCTGCCATATTGTTTTATGTTTTATGTTGCTCTACGTGAGGATGTTATTTTAGGAACATGCACTAAACAAAGCAAAATAATATAAAAATTACATTGTGAAAAGGTTTTACTATAATTAGCTATTTTTATACATATGGACACCGACCTATCCCAGGCTCCATACAACTATGAAACATCTCTTTTAAATTGTGTGAAGTCATCAAGTAAATTAATTGTTATTTTATAAAAGGGACCATTTCGTAATGTTTCATGTAAGTTATATTGTAATTCTTACAAAGTAGATTTTTTGGGCATCTCATATGTTTTTATACGAGTATTTACCGAGTTTGAGACACGTAACACTTATTTCTTTCACAACGTCTGGAGCATGTATTTTTGGAAAGGTTCCCTTGAGACTCATATTTTGTTTTTATATTTCTTATGTTTGTTATTTTTTCGGTCATGTCAAAAGATCGTAAATAAATGTGCTTACCTACTCAGATTTACAAGAAAGGAGACTATCATTAACAAGTGGATAAGACCGCAGTATTGTGTAGCTATAGAAAGACTAGTTAGGTTTTTTGTCTTACTAGTCGACTGATTTTGTCCTGCACGAATTTCGAATTTAGCAACGAACGCCATCTATTCAAAGACAAAAATTATTCAATCAGTCAATCCGTTTTTGACAAACGAACAACAATCGATTTTTCAATCACAGGGTGGGACAAATTTTTGGGCCCTTAACCTATTTTTGTTTTCTAAATACAAAACTTTCAAACTACAAAAGAAAAGGCTACCCTTATGGCCCAAAAAATTGCCCCAACCTTTAAGATTACATCAGAAACTGTTATTGCTGAAACTGAAAATATCTGATTTGTTCATTCATTTTGCAAAAGGAACTAAAGTTGGCAGATAAAGCGTAAGGAATGGATATCACAAATCTTAATAATGGCCGTTTACTACAATCGCGCGCGAAATTGTTTCACAGATTAACCTTATTTACTATAAACATAGTCGAATATTCTGCTACATTAAAATATGAGTACATTGTTTCTGAAAACCAAAATAAGAATAAGAATATTGTAAAGAAGTTAGGTAAGTACATTGTTTCCGAAAACCAAGATAAGAATAAGAATATTGTAAAGAAGTTACAACTTTTTATAAGATAAGTACCTACCTATCTATAATTTTTCGCTTTATCGGATGGAGTAGAAAATCGAACTTCAAGTTTTTCAGGTATTTTAAATAAGACTATTTTATTTCTTAAAAAATAACTTTTTTATTTTTATATATATTTTTTTATTATTTAAACGAACAATATTATTTCAGTCACGTCTGACGTGGCTCATAGTTGGACGGAACGCCTTTTAAAAGGAACATGAAAGTGACACCGTGACAGAATTGACGTGTGTCAATATCGCCTTGATTCTGTATTTTTTATCAAATTTACCTTTCATATTGGTACGTTGATATACATCACTAGATACGCCCATAGTTATATCAATAGTATTAAAAATTTATAGTTGAATATAAAAATTTTGTCATCGTGAAAGAGTAGTGTTTCAATTGACGAATAGAGATAAAAAAACTTTTAAAAATACAGACTTTACTTGTTAACTCGCATCCGAAAAAATAATAAAATGTGTATCTTATTATTATCAATGAAATTTTTATATTGTTTTTAAAACAAAATATAGAGGCAGTTGAATTCTGTTTGAAAGTGTACGTGCCATTAGACAAACTTCCGAGGTCAAACTAATTTTAGACTTTGACCTTTGTCATCGAAAATATTATGATTGAAATCATATTAAAAAGATTTTAAACCTTTACCTCTAATGCAGAATAACTTTGAATATTTTACACAATATAAATGTCTATCACTTTTTTCAACCATCTACAATTTCAAAGTACTTATTCATCGTAAAAAAACAATTTTTGTAGGAAGTAATCCAAGTTAGCGACTTTAGTGTGAGTCAAAATAGCCCTGCTGGTCGAGACGAGACACAATTGATTTTCTATTGTGTCTGGAATCCCGACTTAAGATATTAAAGAAGAGATGACCACAGAGCCACTTTACCAGACGTGTGATGTTTAGGAAGCCTACACGTCCAATTTGAATAGCAGGGCTAGATTTTAATCCCAATAAGAGATTGTGAAGTAGATGAGTCAGAGAGGGATGGCAACATAATTTAGCAACATATTGAGATAGAGGAAGTAAATTCAGACAACTTCCATAATAAGTACTGAGCGTTATGTGGACATTTTGTGCGAATGGCCATAATAACGAATTCCTGGGATAGTGGCCCCGACTGGTCGAAAACATGACAATTCCCACATCTATTCTCTGAAGCAATGCTAGTCAGGGAAATTAGGCGTCTGGCGCCATAATAAAAGAATAATCTTCCTGGCCGATTTCAGCTACGGAGACATTAAGCTTGGTAATTTAACTTATCTAAGGGCTTGGGTATTTAGCCCGCATATGGCTGATGTAACCTATTTTTGCGCCAAAGGACCGATTACGTGGAACGCAAGTTAAGGTGCCATTGACATAATTATACATTAACATTATTTTACCTTGAAATAATACATGTTCAAGGAAGGTACCTCTAATTACACACAACACAAATCTTGAGTTAGTAAACTACCATTTATAACTATAAAAGTGTTTTTTTTAGGGCTCCGTTCCGTACCTCAAAAGGTAAGAAAGGAACCCTTACAAGATCACTTTCTTGTCCATCTGTCCGTGTGTCAGCACCAATTCTCTATAAGTATCTCTACCTGTCCATATTAATATAAAAATCATATTTACCAGCATGTGGCATAAATATCGACCATATTATCATCACATACTTAATAGATAATATGACGATCACAGTAATACGAGATAATGAAAATACTACCAAAGTAATGCTATTTATAACTGTGCCAAATAATATCACGTGAGCGTTATTAAATCTCCATTTACTATGTGACTCTGATATATATTATATTATAAGTAATTATCTCACCGTGGTTTCCAATTAAAATGTTTACTTGTTACTGAGACACGGTAGTCTATTGGCCTCATACACAATAAACCTTTTTGACTTTACTAGATTAATTTATACAACCAACGTTGAGGTAAAATATGCCTTCACTAAATAAAATGGTGCCTGGGACGTTGTACATGAACATAAAGTCTTTTTCGTCGTCAATAATAGAAATAATACAATAAAATTAGAAGCTTAGAACTATCACAAAGTTACAGCGAACTAAGGAAAAAACTAAGTTCACGTGATAAAATCGGTTGGTGGACAAAGTTGGTACATTATCTAGATATAAATTAAGAAGGACAACGTCTATCGTACTTTTAATCAGACTAAAACGACTTCTGCGTAGCGTAACTTTGCTACGCCGTAGCATTAGCATTTAGTACTTACTAAAAATATTTGCTACGAGTTTTTGCATGCTATTATCATGCATATACCAAAAATTTCAAAAAGGTTGGAAGGAAAACTGGGCATTTTTTTAACGAAAGCAGTGACATAATGGTGGCAAAGAGACACGTACCCATCACATTGTAGACTAGCCCTATATATATAAACAAAGGTATATCTACAATAAAAAAAAATTAGGATATTGGTCGGACGGACGGAACGTCGGACAAGAATGGATGCTGGCACGGGACCGGTAGAAGTCATGTAAAATAGGAGGCTTACATCTCAGTCAAACTGGCCTCTTAGCTCAGTTGGTAGTAGCTCTGCCTTCTGCGCTGTAGGTCGTGGGTTCGATTCCCACCCAGGACAAACATAATTTGTGTGATGAACATATATATATGTTTGTTCTGTGTCTGGGTGTTATAAGGTATTCTAGGTAATTATGTATTTACAAAAAAAAAGTATATAAGTTTTCTATCAGTTATCTGGATATGACAGTTATCTGATAATTTTTACCCAGACCCGATACATATATTTGCAGATCATACAAACACTTGCGTCGCAGTGGGAATCGAACCCGCAACTTTCTGTGTTTTAGCTGGACCTTCGCACACTGCGCCACCGAGTTGGTTCGTTTTGTTGGTACTGGATGTTGATTTATGTACACGGGATTTTATCGCGTAATTTACCTTATTTATCACGACGCGACGTTTTGGCTGTTACAATAGCCGTGGTTGCGGGCAGTCTGCCCGTGATTATGTCAAAATGACAGATCATGTATAAATTAGAGATTATGTCAAAATGACAGATTTCGTCAAAAAGACAGATTAGGTGTATATTAAAATGACAGATAGGCCATATCTCGTAAACCACTTATCCCAGACTCTCCGTTCTCTTCAAGTGAAAGCTATTGAAGAGATCTTCAATTAAAGTGACAGCTGTCAAACTTTAAACGGCCACCAAGGAATTTCTATACTACGTACCTGGAACGCTGACTGAGACAGAAAACAAGGTCCGCTTGAGAAATAAAACTTGGGCGGTGTGTCTCTTTCTTTTTGCTACTGTGTGAAAGAGACAAAGCACCCAAGAAAGCCTCTCAACAAGACCAACAATCCTTATAACCAAGATTAAATGATAATAGATCGTTGTTATGTCGTGATAAGGTTCAAAATCTTTTGTACATTAAATGTCAGTCAGCATTCTACTATGTATACAATTTCTTTGACGGCCACATCTCGGAAACTACTCGTCCTAGACTCCTCATTCTCAGTTCAAATGAAAGCTATGACCAAGATCTACATTTAAAGTGACAGCTGTCAAACTTTAAAAGGCCATATCTCGGAAACTACTCGTCTTAGACTCTCCGTTCTTAGTTTAAATCAGTGGTTCTTAACCTTTTAGTGATGGGGGACCATTTGCTAAACTTTTTTCTTGCCGCGGACCACCAACCCGTATCACGAGTGTATCTACTATTTTATAGGAGGGGGGGTGGGGATGTATCTTTCAAGTTATGTAGTGTTGTATTTCGTCAGGTAAATCAGAAGGGAGTCACATGACTTTGCACTCTCGCAAAATATCTACTCATGAATATGCGAGCGAAGCGAGCCGATTTTTTTTAAGTGCTTTTGTAAGTTTTTTTTTTAATATGCGAGCAAAGCGAGTGAGCTTCGAACCAAGCGACTGAAGCGAGCTCCCTAATCCGCGAAGCGAAACAAATGCAACATTTACTCTTTATTTTGCTATCGGTTCTTAAAGAAAGGCTGGCTGCTTGTCAGTTTCTATTCTGCGATCAAACGAAACTCAATTTGTTCGCAAAATATGTATGAAGCTAAAATGCGAGCGAAGCGAGCCGAATTTTTTAAAGACAAATGCAGCATGTGACACTTAATTTTGCTTACCATGCTCAAAGAAAAAGCTGGCTGCTTGTCAGTTTCTATTCTGCGATCAGACATAACTCAATTTGTTCGCAAAATACTTATGAAGCTAAAATGCGAGCGAAGCGAGCCGAATTTTTTCAAGACAAATGCAATGCGTGCTTCTTTATTTTGCTTATGGTGCTCAAAGAAAAGGCTGGCTGCTGGTCGATTCCTATTATGCAGTAGCTCACTTTGCTCGCAGGAAGCTAAAGTTAAATAAAACGCGAGCGAAGCGAGCTGATTTTTTTGAAGGCAAATGCAGCATGTGGCTATTTATTTTGCTTACGGTGCTCAAAGAAAAGGCTGGCTGCTGCCGAGTTCAAGTCTGCGGACAGACATAGCATACTCACTTTGTTCGCAAAATACACATGAAACTAAAATGCGACCGAAGCGAGTCGATTTTTTTTAAGACAAATGACCCCATAACCCTCCCCATGGGACCGCGCCTGCTCAACACACAGTCAATAATTTGATTCAAAACGTATCAAAAGCGGAAAAGTTTTCTCTTTTAACTTTAAACCGTTGTCACTTGCTTAATTTTTTCGGATAGCTTCGCGGACCACTTCGGATGGCTCCAGGGACCACCAGTGGTCCGCGGACCACCGGTTAAGAACCACTGGTTTAAATGAAAGCTATGACTAAGATCTACATTTCAGATGACAGATGTCATTTTGACAGCTGTCACTTTAAATGTAGATCTTGGTCATAGCTTTCATTTGAACTGAGAATGAGGAGTCTAGGATGAGTAGTTTCCGAGATATGGCCGTTTAAAGTTTGACAGCTGTCACTTTAAATGTAGATCTTGGTCATAGCTTTCATTTGAACTGAGAATGAGGAGTCTAGGACGAGTAGTTTCCGAGATAATGGCTGTTTAAAGTTTGACAACTGTCACTTTAAATGTAGATCTCTTCAATAGCTTTCACTTAAACTGAGGACGGAGAGTCTGAGATAAGTGGTTTTCGAGATATGGCCAACCTGTCAATTTAATCTGTCCTAATCTGTCATTTTGACATAATCCGTCAATTTAACATCTGATATTATTCATCAGTAAACTTTATACACTATATTGGTACATTTGGTGACAGCTGTCACTTTAAATGTAGATCTTGATCATAGCATAAGTATTTATTTATAACAATAACGATTTTATTTTTTGTTGATAATGAAGATGTTATCTTGTTTTGAAGTTTATCAAAATACGGCTTCGCGGCTGTGCCCCTATTTGATAGTTTTATTTCGGGGTATTGTACCTTGACTGTCCATCCACAGTAGGAGCACTAGGATATGCTTATCCTTATGTTTCTACTGGTAGGAGCATAAGGATGTATTGGTCCTCGTGCAGGAGCAGTAGGAGAATCGAGTAGGAGCAAGAGGAAACGCTCCAATATTGGTTAGATAATAATTCAGTTATTTTTCTCACTTCACAAAGTCTTTCAAGTACCTACCCCCATTTATACACATGTACATGTACACATTCTAAAAACCTATCAAGTATCACCCCTAAATATCAAGTAGGTATATAATTTATAATTTTTACCTACGAAAATTCCCCCAAAGGTTTTCCTCCTGAGTCGATAAATACCCCAAATTTGAATTAAAAACCCCCCATCTAGCATCACTGAATGCGTTCCGCACGTTATGTGACATTTATCAAACGTCAAAATCCCATACTGCCCTCCGAAATCAAAGTGTAGTAAGTAACAGCAAAAACACGATTTCGAAAAAAAAGAATTTTGTAAGCACAAATGAAAAAATATCCAGAAGAGGTTATTCATAAAACCTTGAATGTAGAGTGAAAGTACACTTAATCTATACCAACCAACCAGTAATAAAGCGGAAAAGTTTGTTTGTTAATTTGTTTGAACACGCTAATCTCAGGAGCTTTGAGGAAGGATATAAGCTACTTTTCATCATCATCATCATGATCGCAATAATAATTATGCCATCACTATGGATTATAATTGGGTTTCTAAAAGGGTTTCTTAAAAGTCTGTTTTTTTAAACCTTGCTTGTAGATAAAACTCCCATTTAAAGTTACACAAAATATGATGAAATATTGCACTTTGCTAGTAAACCCGACAAAATGTGTGCAATATGTATTTTAGTGTGGTTTAGCTTGTAAACGCTCTATATTTACTATAGTATTTTACAAAAAAAATTGAGTGATAAGTTTTAAAATGGGCTTTCAGAATAATTGTGTATTTAGCATAAAACCAACAAAATGTCTATTACTGTGGTATAGGCTCGGGATTACGCTTCGCAAAACGGTTATAAGACGGTCCTAGTTTGATACGGTCTTAGTGTGTAAGGTGCTATTTTCGTGACGGGCTCGGTTATGGCTCGGCCCGCTTATGATACTGCGCAGTGAGCGAAGACCTTAAGTAGTATGTGCTCGGATGGATGTCAGCAGGGGCGTAGCTATAGCTTTGTTAAGGGGGGGTCCAAAGGTTCCAATATACCAAAGATCTTTGTTAAGGGGGGGGGTCCAAGGGTTCCAAAATACAAAAACTGACTAGGTTTTCTCCGAACTTAATGGGCTAAGGGGGGGGTCCGGACCCCCTAAACCCCCCCCCCTTATATACGTCCCTGGATGTCAGCCAGGACGTGTTCCTAGCTCTTGACTTTTGGACAGCCGGAATCGTTTACCGTCCAATCAAAATGACTATCTAATCGATCGAGCGAGTGAAGCGAGCAAAGATCTTGGTGGCAAGTTGGGCGATTTTGCTTTGTATTTTGTATATTTAATTTTGTATGTTTCACGAATTCTTGTTCTTGCATAACTGTCGAACCATTCATCCAATCTGCATGAAACTTGGTAGGTCAATAGTTTGTTGTATGGAAATTTATGGTGGAGCATATGAGCTTAATCGATGAAGGGGTTGTGAGCTTGTGAGGATATTGGGTTCCCAAGGGGGTAAAAAAAAAAGTTAAACAAATATATTGAGTTGGGTGTCAAATGAAAGGTATTTGTAAATTCCAAAATCGTTATTATTTTTATTCTAGAGCATGTATATATTTTGAAATAAGACGAGAATTCATAAAATATGAAATGATTGAAAAATTAGACACGATATTATGTACCTATTGCATGCATGCCAGTATTTTTTACCATGACGAGCTAGCGCAATAGGATAGGATAGGATCAGTCAGAAGAAAGTCCAAATGTAAGCCATCTACGGTGCGCGAGATCTCAGTTCGCGGCGAACTACTAGTATTATATCGCCATACAAACTCCTTCAAGGGGTTTAATGATGTAACCCCTTTTTGAAATGATTTTTATCAACAAATACCTAAATTTTTATGTAATAACTATAGATCGAACTAAAGACTGTTGACTTTTTAACCAAATTTTAATGTATTTGATTTCGGTGATTAGAATATTGACTTCGGTGGGCACCAAATTTTCAAAATCAAATAACTTTTTAACCGTTAGGCTTTAAGAGTTTCCTCTTGTACTAATAATTACTAAATTAAATCTAGATTTGATATTTCATGTCAAAACATCCAAATTCTAAAAAAAATTGTGCCACCGAAAAAATGCTTCGCCTGAGAATGACCGAGGTACCTATTAGTTAGAGGAGGCGTTATGTTATACGAGCCTTCATCTTTTTTTTGGATGATTTACTTCAACAATTTTGCTAACAACAATTCATGTCACAGCCTGTACGTTCTGTTACACGGAGTTATTGAAAAGTCTTTTTAAAAAAGGATTTTTATTTAGAACTAGAAAAGATTTAGAATTACGATAAATGATTAAAGACTTTATGGAATTATCCGGCACAACCACTCGGTAGGAATGACAACTGCAGACTGACTGCTCTCCCGTCTGAGTACCAAGAGATGAATAAGCTAAACTGCTGAGTATGCAACGTTCAGCACTAAGGCCTACAATCCACAGGTATAACACCTCCCCCTTTAAGAAGAGACTTACAGGTTATAATGGAAGTCTCGGGAAGAGATTGAATTTCAAACTTCTGTTCTGAGTGGGGCAAAATGAATGGAATCTGTATCTGAAGTCTGTGAGTCTGTCATGTCTGGTTTTCGTACAACAGCCCGGGGTGAGGATTCTAATTTAATAATTTCAAATGTATTACGTGGATTACGGTTGTTGCCGGATTTACAATAAAACTTATTTATAATTCTAAAGCTAATGTAACCTAATACCATTACTATCAAAATAAAGATTACAGAAGAGTAGTGCGTCCCGTATCTGACAAAATGTGGCTCGACTTCTAATTTATTTAATTGATTTAACAATGAATTAAGTTTAGCATCATTTTGTGAGTTAAACTCATCTAGGTTTACATTTTTTAATTTAATAGGGGTCGCTGTATTAACAGAGTTATCAAATTTTGCAATATTACAGCAATCATCTTTTATAATGTTAAAATCGCTCAAATGATTAGAATGCGATGTAATTTGATAAGAGTCATGTTTGGGAATTAATGTAATACTTTTGCAATGACCTGTACACCCGTTTGGAACAGTAAATATACCTGTCCCAATTAAATGAACTTCATTGGATTCTGAATTTAAACAATTTATAGTGACTTTATTTGGGTTTGATTGTATATACAACCATCTGTTATTTGTTAAAGGAGTCCAAACATCTAAGGTGCCAAAAATGAATCTTATCTTACATTGTTTAGGTTTTTCGGTTATTACTTTAGATAACATTTCACTCTCATAGGAGTGTCTTGCATCGGTTGAATAAATATTAGTGACGTCACACAGAAAATTTCCAGGAGTAACTATTTTACATTGATTCAGACTATCGAGATTACAGTATTGCAATCTATCTTTAGTTATGGCTATGTATTTATGCTCGGGAGTGATCAAACTAAACTTGTTTATTGTTATGTTATCATAAGGTGTAGGCAGAGCTATACTATGGTAGAGCTCATATTCAGATATGCTAACTAACGGTACGTGCAATACAAAAACAATCTTATTGTTCAAATAATAACAAACCAATTTGGAGACGTTTAATACTAAGTGTACACTATTTATATCTAAGTTTACAGGGAATTTTAAGTTTTAGGTAGGTACCTGTAGTTATCAACAAGCTCTCGGTAAATTTGTTGGGGTGACATAATTGCTGGGTGTAAAATATTTTGATTGCTAAATAAAAGAGCGTTAGTAACATCTTCCAATTGGAATGATAATACTAATATTGCAGTTTCAAGGCTGTTAAATATTTGATTTACATTATTTAATATTTGAAGTCCGTTAATTGCTTCGGAAATATTTTTAATATTTAATGAGAGCGTGTCGATAGCTTTTGTTAGAATATTTTCATTTTCCATTAATTGTTTAATTGTATTGTTATAATTTTCTAATACAGATTTTGTTACTAAAATGTTTTCTTTCATTAGCGAAACTACTTGGTTACTATTTTCTTGCAGAGATTCTATTGCATCATCGTACCTCAGAGCATCGTTTTCGTCCAGAGTGCCAAAAATTTGTTTTAAAACAGTGCCGACTCCTCCTATCCAAGCACTTCGTTTACTACGATTGTCAATTAAATGAGAGAAGGATTCAAATTCTTTGATCATGTCCTGATAACGAACTGTCAATGGTTGCAACACGTTATTACATTCTGTGTCAATTTCAATAATGTGTATTTGTTGACATAAAAATTTAGTATTTTCTATTGCTGTTCCTATGTTTTTAATGTGTGGACTAAAGTGAGATATATCCACTGGGATAAGTACTTTAAGTTGAGCGCTATTTATTTTTAATGTTCCTAAATAATCGAAAAAGAGCCCAGTGCTTGTAGTGATCGCCTGGAAGTAATCTTGACCTTGGGTCGCATTTCTGTAAACGGTAAATAATTTTCGTTTTGAAATTAATGATAAAAGGTATTTATACTAAACTAGTAAAATAATGTATTTAACCTAAGTATTTAATAATAGGTACGTATAAAAGTAAAAATGTATATATATGTATGATAAAATATGTATTTAACCTAGGTATTTAATAATACGTATAAAAGTAAAAATGTAGATACAAGTATCTATGAATTATCTTATGTAATGAAATATATATATATAAAATGTAAATATTTAGTTTTAAATCTACGAGAACTTAACTAATTAATTTTATATTAGTTCGCGGACTTCCGCGGGCTTTATTTGATCGTAGTGATGGATCACATGCTTTCTATTAATTAGCAAGGTGAGTGTATTGTTTCCGTTGATTTTGATTATTTTGTAAGGGCCTTTCCAAAGGGGAGAAAGGGCCTTACGGAGTCTGAGGTGATTTTTGAGATAAACGTATTCGCCTACTTTGTATGTTATCGGGCGAGAATGGGAGTCATAATACGTTTTAGAAGATTCTTTAGATCTTCGAATAAATTCGATGGCCTTCTCTCTCGAGTATTTAAGGCGGTTTTGTAGCATTTGGATGTAATCCGGGTATGTTGTTCCTAACGAATCATCATAGATAGAATTTGGGATAAAAGGCTTATTGCCGAACATTAACTCATAGGGTGTAAAATGAGTCGTTGAATGGACAGAAGTGTTGTAAGCGAGCATAGCGGTATAGATATAACGGGGCCAGTTGGTTTGGTCCTCGTTTATATAGGATTTAAGGTACTCCTTAAGAGTAGAGTGACTCCTTTCCAAGGCACCTTGAGTCTGAGGATGATAGGGGGACGACCAAAGATTTTTAATCTTTAGGAAGGCACATGCCTTTTTAAATAGATCGGATGTGAAATTTGTGCCTTGGTCTGTGAGAATAAGTTTAGGTATTCCGAATATTGAAATGTAATGCAGAAGGCATTCACATGTTTCCTCTGCAGTAGTACTACGGATAGGATACGCTGAAGAGAATTTTGTAAGGTCGTCTTGGAAGGTTAAAATAAATTTTAATTTTGCAGGACCTGCTTCGGGAAGTGGACCTACAACATCCATAGAGACACGTTGACCTGGCGCAGAGGAAGTGCTAGTAATTTGCATAGGTGCTCGATTAATTTTCCTAAGCGCTTTGTTTGATTGACAGGATTTACATTGTTTTACATATGATTCTATATCACCTTGCATTCCTTTCCAGTAGTACATTTGCTTAAGTCTGTTATACATACGAGTTGAGCCCAAATGGCCTGCTATAGGGATATCATGATTATCATACAAAATCTTTTTGATTTCAGATGGAGCGGGATATATGATGTTATTATGATAAACATGGACCTTGATTCGAGTGTCATGGAAAAGGTAAGTCAGAATATTATAGATTTTTATGAAAGAATGTTTTTCAAAAGGATTCCGTAAGTCGGGCATGCCAATTTCGTTTACATTTCCTATGATTACTAATTCGTTTCTTATCTTTTTCAGGGTCTCAAATAATTCCGGATAAGAAGCCTGGTCGAAGTGATGGACTTTGAAGAACAAAAGGTAGTATGTTTTGTCTTTTAAGTTGAGTTTTTTGAATAGGAAGAGTTCCATTTCGGAATCGATGACGTTTTTATATACATCTGGATCGCTTAGGATTTCTTGGATGTAGGGATTAGACTCGTCTAAGTCTATTGATGTAGGAATTAGGATAGTCTTTGCAGGACATTTCATGAGGCTTTCGTTGTGTTCTACAATTTCGGTATTGAATGTCTTACTCTTTTCCGACATTACTTTCAGGAAAGTAGGATAGTCATCAACAGGTGCACTTGGATTTGCACTTGTGGAAGGTGTTGGATCAAAGGTAAGGTTATCGTCGATAGGAGTGTTTGGGTAGTCGCTTCTGGACTGGATAGGATCAGGTTGAGGTTGAATTTCAGGTAGCGGTGACGGAGAAGGTAAGTCACATTCATTTTCGATTTGTTCTCTGAGAACATCAGGGATGTTGGATGGCGGATCAATATCAGGTAAGGGTACAATGTCATCATAAAGGTCGATGAGATTTGGGTCTTGAAGAGCTGCTTCATCAGCGTTAAATGAAGGTGGAGAGATAAGCATATCCATTAGATCTTCATCTAATTGTCTTACAGGAATGTTGGATGTAGGCTGGTCTAGTGGCTGAACTGGATTTACTGGGAATCTGGATAGCGCATCGGCGTTAGTATTAATTTTTCCTTTTTTATATTGAATATCATATTCGAATTCCTCTAATTTGAGGCGCCAGCGCACTAGACGTGAACCTGGATCTTTACAATTAAATAACCATTGCAATGGTCTGTGATCAGAAAGTATCACAATCTTATGACCATAGATGTAGGGTCTGAACACCTTGGTTCCGAAGACAATGGCAAGACATTCTTTTTCAGTCACGCTATAATTGCATTCTGCTTTATTTAGTGTGCGGGACGCGTAAGCAATCGGACGATCTTGGCCTACTAATCCTTGGGATAATATTGCGGAAATTGCGTAATTTGACGCATCACATGTCAGATTGAATGGTTGTGAAAAATCAGGATAGGCGAGAACTGGGGCGGAAACGAGTTTTGCCTTTAGGGCTTCGAAGGCAAGTTGTTGTTCGTTCTGCCATACGAAAGGTACATCCTTCTTCAAAAGAGTCGTGAGAGGTTTTGCTAATTTTGCGAAATCGGATATGAATCGCCTGTAATAGGATACCAGGCCTAGGAATGACTTAATGTCTTTTGGAGATTCGGGAACAGGATACTCGGTTACGGCTTTTATTTTATCGGGGTTAGTTTTAACGCCTTCTTCACTGATGATGTGCCCTAAATAGGCAACTTCCTTCCGGAGAAACTCGCACTTTTCGGGTTGTAATTTGAGATGGAAATTACGAAGTCTGTCGAAGACAGCTTTAAGATTGGAGATGTGTGAAGGAAGGTCGAATGAGTAGATGACTATATCATCAAGATATACGAAACACCTGGTTCCTTGGAGACCTGTAAGGCAGGTGTTCATGAGCCTCTGAAAGGTACTAGGGGCGTTCTTTAAACCAAACGGCATCCTAGTGAACTGGAAATGGCCTTGAGGAACGGAGAATGCTGTTTTAGGCGCGTCTTCAGGCGAGATAAGGATTTGATGGAAACCTGACGCAAGATCTAATGTGGTGAAGTATTTACTTCTGCCTAATTGGTCTAGGATTTCGGATATTTGCGGAATAGGATACGTTTCACCTATGGTAATATCATTGAGTTTTCGGTAATCGATTACAATTCGCCATTTCCGTTGGCCTTGAGAATCTAACTTTTTGGGAACTACCCAGATGGGTGAACTCCAAGGTGAGGAGGATGGTTCAATGATGCTTTGTTCCAGCATTTTAGTAATTTGGGTTTCGACTTCTTTTTTGTGACATTCAGGGAATCTATAGGATTTAGTATGTATTGGTGTTTCATTGTTAGTTTTGATTTCATGTTTTAATGCTGAGGTATAGCTCAATTGGTCATTAGGTAAATGGAAGATGTCTGAATATAGGGAGCAAAGCTCAATGAGGGCTGCGGATTCCTCTTGATTTAAGTGGTCTGTTCTTAAGGAACTAATCACCTCATCTGTTCGTTTAGATGCATATTTGATTGAATTTACTGGGAACGCTTCGGAATTTAATGGTTCTACCTTTAGGTTCAAGTTCAAGTTCAAATTAATAGGATGCTCTGAAACATTTGCTATGGTTAGATTTGTTCGGTTGTTATTTTTTATTTTGACTACGCAATTGGCTATTAGCAGGTTATCAGACAAATGTTGATCTAAAATGATACCTTCTTTAAGGTTAGTGTCTTGAACTGAGCACTCAACTACTACCTCAGTTCGAGCCGGGATTAAATAAACTGGGTCATGAAAGTATAATTTGATATTGAGCTTTCCTATGTGGAGAGTGTCATTTGTGTAATCAATTTTGCAACCAAAGTTTGTTAAGAAATCTGATCCAATAATACCATCATAGGGTAGGCTGACATCTCGAATGATGTGAAATTTGAATGACGCGGCCTTGGTTTCATTTAATTTAAGCTTTAGTTGGAAATGACCTTCGGTTAATGTTGGTTCGTCACCAGAATCTATACCTTTAAGTTGGATGGGTTCCTTAATGATTTTCTGTTTATGTTGGATACAGGATTGTTTTATTAAGCAAATAGCGGAACCTGAGTCGATTAGGAGAGATAATGGAATGTCTGAAACTGGTGAATTTAGTAGTACGTGTGGAAGCAGTTTCTTTGAAGTATCTAGATTTACCTCATAAATCTTAGTTAGGGATTCATCTGGATTTGGATCATTAGGTTGGGATTGGTTACCTTTGTGGTAAGTATGTGATGTGGAAATAGTAGGATTGTCACCACCGTTAGTTTGGGGCTGGTTACCCGTGTTGTGAGTGAGTGATCTGGGAATAGTAAGATTGTCACCACCGTTAGTTTGGGGCTGGTTACCCGTGTTGTGAGTGAGTGATCTGGAAATAGTAAGATTGTCACCACCTTTAGTTTGGGGCTGGTTACCCGTGTTGTGAGTGCGTGACCTGGAAATAGTGTGTCTGTCACCACCGTTAGTTTGGGGCTGGTTACCCGTGTTGTGAGTGCGTGACCTGGAAATAGTGTGTCTGTCACCACCGTTAGTTTGGGGCTGGTTACCCGTGTTGTGAGTGCGTGACCTGGAAATAGTGTGTCTGTCACCACCGTTAGTTTGGGGCTGGTTACCCGTGTTGTGAGTGCGTGACCTGGAAATATTAAGGTTGTCACCACCGTGAGTTTGGGGCTGGTTACCCGTGTTGTGAGTGCGTGACCTGGATGTAAGGATGGTGCCGGCTTTGATTAACGGTCTCGAGCGACACCGTGGCGAGACTTTTATTCGTTTAAAGGGTTAGGACATTGGATGAAGGGATTGTCTTCGACTTGGGACACTTCCTCGTCATGGACGTAGGAATCGACGACATCAGTTCCCATCGGTTCGGATACATAGCTGATTTGGGATGGTCTGTACGGTCTTTGATTAGGTGCCGTACCCTGAGGAACCTTGAAGCGGTTGTTGTTATACTCTCGTTTTCTACAGGTCGTTATATCATGACCGCCATTTTTACAGTATCGGCAGAAAAGAGCGTTGTTGCCGGTCCTTGGTTGATAGTTACTGGAGGGACCGGATGACACGGATGGTCTTGAAGGATTTGTCGGCTGATAGTTATTGGGGGAGCCGAATGATACAAATGGTCTTGAAGGACCTGGCCTAGGCTTTGCAACGGGTCTAATGTCAGTCGGTGTTGTACGTTTGTACAGGCTTTGTTGGATTCGTTCCTCTGAAATTGCCATATTAATGGCCTCATTTAAGGTTTTAGGTGCTTTGCACCGGACGATATTCGATATACGAGGGAATAGGCCCATCAGGAAGTGATGAAGGGCGAGGTCCTCCATGGCAGCTACTCTGCCGGGGACCTCTTTAAGCACGATTTTGTCTCCTAGGGAGATTTCAGTTAAGAGTTTTGATAGACATGTCTCTACTCGTAATGCGTATTGGCCAACATTTTCCTGAGGATTTTGTTTGCTCTCCTGAAGGTCAGTGAGCAGGTGCGCGTAATGTTTTCTTTCGCTGAACTGCGTTTTAAGGAACTCTTTCAATTGTTCCCAATTTGAGAAATTTTTGATTGAACAAGCGATTTCGGCTTTACCTTGAAGTTGACACAAGATGTATTTAAACAAAATTGGTTTTTGAGCGTCACTGGCCAAATCGTAAGCATTGTTACAGTTTATCAAGAACGAATTTAATTTTTCTCGGTCACCGTCATAGGGTTTAATGAACTTTAGCAAAGTATTTAATTCCAACTCTATTATTTCAGGAGCTCTCTTGGAATTTCTAGATTGTGGCCCAGCTGAAGCAGAACGACTTCCTGAGCGAGACGACTGCTCTGAAGTCGATGGGGCATTGACTGTTAATTTAATTTTCGATTCCTCTGTAGGTGTAGTCATTTTGCGATTTTGGATGAAATTTGCAATAGACACTTAGGATTAAACACAAGACAGTAAGTACACACAAAAAATAGGCGAGTGGATAATGCAACAAAATATAAAAATGTTCAGGATCCCTGGAATTGACACTTGTTTATACAGTCACAGTCTAAACAATGTTCAAGACTCACTGAGACGACGCGTGGGCGGCGGAGATAAGCACGGCGACTAGGATCGCGGAGAACATTCCGGATGGTCAGGTGCGTTTCCTCGCACCGGGAATAAGAGTAGAGATGGATGACTTCTTTGCAGGATTCAGCGGGTTGCGGCTTCGTCGAGGGAGATCGAGCACGGTCCAGGATACGAGTTCTTCGAGTAGGACGTAAGTATGAGTACTTTCAGGGTGCAGCTTGATGAAGATGTGGGGTCACCACAGTCCAGGATACGACTTCGTTGAAGGTAAGTGAACACTGGTCACACAGGATATAGGATATAGCACAGGATACAGTCCTGATTTTATTTCACAGGATAATGAGTTGATTCTGTCGAGAATCGAGATAATCCCCGTGAGGATATTAAGGTAAGTGCACTTCACTAATTACACTTCACTTTTTAGGATGGAGCGAGTCTGCGGAGCGGTTTTTCGCGGCCACTGGGGATTTTCGTATCCCACCGCTGCCACCAAAATGTTACACGGAGTTATTGAAAAGTCTTTTTAAAAAAGGATTTTTATTTAGAACTAGAAAAGATTTAGAATTACGATAAATGATTAAAGACTTTATGGAATTATCCGGCACAACCACTCGGTAGGAATGACAACTGCAGACTGACTGCTCTCCCGTCTGAGTACCAAGAGATGAATAAGCTAAACTGCTGAGTATGCAACGTTCAGCACTAAGGCCTACAATCCACAGGTATAACAGTTCCATTGATATGTAAATATATTTTTCTTCGCAAAATGTTAACGAGACCCGAATTGAATAAAACATTGGGTTGTGGCCCATTAAAGTATGATAATCAACTGAGGATTGGCATTCAGAGAAACGGGTAATGTGAAATCGCTTGAATGAAATGGTAAATGATTCATAATACCTATTCAAAAGTTATGAAACTCATAAGTTTTATACAAGGTGTGATAAAACTAACTTTGAAATCTCTTTCAGTCAATAAAGACTCACTCTGACCAAATATTATTTGAAATTAATTTGATATCACTCGGGCTTAATATGTCTAATGTATGTAAAGTTAAGCCATGACGGAGGCCTTTAGACAACCTTAGCGCTGGACACACAGAAAAGAACCACAAATTGGTCTCAAACTGTCAAAACGATCGCGTAGGTATCTTTTGTCGCATTTAGTCTCATTGAGATGCAAGTGACAGAGCTACTGGCGTGGTCACTGAACTGTCATATTTGACAGCTTGAGACCGATTTTGATCGCTATCAAAGATAGACAATCAGGGGGCAGGTGTCATTTACGTACATTTTATTCGTGGCGCGACTGTGGTGGCGTCACTATGGTGTCCTAGTGAGATAGAGCCCTTAGGAACCGTGCAAATTTCAGAAGAAGTTTTGTTACGCTCAGATTTATAATCCACTTTGTATTGTATGAAAATGTCAAAAGATTCTGTCTCGCCAGATATTGTGAAGTTCAAAATGAATACTGAAAGTTTCTAAGCGCTCTACAAAATGCTAATGGATAATATTCTAAGGGATTATCCTGAAAAGAATATTGCTTTAGGGTTTGCGGGAGGGTAAATGTTTACAGTTATTAACCAAAGAAGGCTTACGCTTTGCAAACATAGTGCTTGTTGACTGGCATCTGCCCGGGGTTGCACTACCTAAGAGGAAAATATATCAACGTTTTATTAGAAACTAAACTACTCGTATTTCAAGGATTTCTGATAAAGTGGCCATCGCAATCGCACAACATGGACAGGAAAAATGGTGGTTTTAGTCAGTACAATCTTGTTTATACTTCCTTTTTTACCGGTCGGTTTTTGTCGGATTCAAAATCGAGGCACCCTCACCAACTTGGCCAACGCAGCTCTCAATAGGAGCTATGAATTTAGGTGACAATAAAATAAAATACCGCAATAAATCATGCCGAAAATTCAGCACCCGGTGTCCCATACAATCTCGTTTCAATAAAACTTTAGCGGATCGCTATCAATCATAGCGTTTTGTTTCGCGCGGGACAAATCTGATGATAGGATTTAGGATTGTTTCGGTATTCTTACCATAATTTTGGGATAAAATCTTATCATAAATGCGGATATTTGTTACTAATTGAATGGATAAAGATTCATTTGAAGCAGATTTTGGTAGTATACTCGTATTAAGCGATAATTCCTTTCGAGTGTCAGCCATATACATATTTTTATATAAGTTGACGTTTTAGCTTATTAAACGCACAAAATATAGTGTTTGTACAAGAAGTGTATTTCTGCGCAATATTAGATAGAGTTAGGTATCTAGTAACAAACCAATGTCTAAAAGCTTAAGTGAATGGGAATGCAAGGAGCAAATTGGATTACTCAAAATTGATCAACCGTAACTTGCCCAAGAGATCTTGCCAAATCAAATAAGCATCCTTCTGCATAGTCATCGTAGATAGGTGTCATCAATTTTCGTCTGCCAGTTATTTACAAGAATGGTAAAGATCTCGATGCCAAACCACACCCCGGACACTCAACGAAATCTCTAAGAAATGCGGCATCTAACTACCTATATTTACACTACACAATGTCAGTTTTGTACACAGTAAGGTTGTTACCGTATGAATAATGTACGCCGTGGTCTCGGTCTCGTCTATGCGTCTGCGCGTGTGGCGCGTTCTGTGCTCAAAGTCAGCTCCTCGCCAGCTCCAGCTCACAGTGTCCATTTTAGTACCTAGTAGTATTATTATCTGTTCTGTGGCCAAACGCTCTGTCAGAAAGACCCGTCCAAAGCCTTCCTATATCTACACCTACAATACTATTGGTCAGTTGTATTGCGCGTCCTGCAACAGAATTTTTAAAACGAAATTTGGCTTTGCCAGCCATATTCGGGCACATGATAGACGGTACCTATTTGATAAAAAAAGTCGTTCGCCATTGACGGATACGTCAAAGAGGGTTTATTCCATCCAGTCCTACCTATAGTAGTTCGATTATCTTTTGGACAGAAATATTCCAAATTTTAAGACTGACTGGACGATAACATGCAGTCTATTTACAGGCTTACCTACAGCCAGTTTCAATCCGTACCCAGATTATAAAATGTGAAAATGTGTTTAATTGTTAGTTTATTTGTCCTGCTTTCACGTCAAAACAGAGCGATGGATTGACCTGATTTTTTGTGTGGAGGGCTGGAGAGTAACATAGGCTACTTTTTATCCGGATACCACGCGAGCGAAGCCGCTGACAGCAGCTAGAATTATAATAATTCGCAATACTGTACACAATAACACAATAAAATTATGCGAAGATAAAAGGTTACTTTTATCAACTAGAAATAATAAAAAGAAAACTAAACATAACTAAACGAAAAACCATTTTAGTAATAACTAAAAATTAAAAAATTAAATTCCAGAACTTTTAAAAGTTCTTTATCTCGCGATAAAGCTCGCTTACCGTCTATTGTTGCGATAAAAGCTAACAATATAAAACAGTTTACTAACTTTATACTCTTTTAGTTGCAAGCTGATAAAATAAATTAGCTAAATAGAAACGTAACTCATTATTCATAACACCAGTTGAAATAGTTGAGTATTCAATTAAAATTCGCTAGAAATGTCAACCTGTACAACTTATTTGCATTGAATTTCTTATCTTTCTACAATTAATCATTAAAAATAAATGAAGCTAAGTAGCTTTTTTAACAGCACTTCATCGTCATTAACTTCAAAGAATGCTATACAATTCTCGAAACGCCCGATTTTCAAATGAATTAAGCACTTGCTCACATAATATTTCAGTAGAGCAGTCTGTAGGTACATAAAACGTTGCAAATGCATTATAGAAATAGAAACACGTTTATTTTACACACAAGAAATAAAATACATTGCGCTGACGCTTCTATGAATATAACTTTATCACAAAAAAATAAAATAGCAAAACACGCCAAATCAATATTCGTTGTGAAAATATTGTTCATAGACATAGTTTTAGTTATAGTATCACAGTTTAATTCAAATCTGTGAACAGATTCCCTCAAAGGTAGTTTCACTTCTAGTAATCTACATTATTTGATAAATGCCAGCAAGCTGAGCCGAGGTTTAATTGAGAATTGCGAGCTTTTTAGGTATTTAATCCACGTGTGGGGATAATCCTGTTGCGAGCGGAAAATGTAGTCACTGGGGAAAATCAAGAAACTTTAAGTTTTCAACTTTGATAAAAATTAGGAACAGACCGTATTTCTGTAATGTTTCTGATCTGATACTCGGGACCAGATCCCTAATATAATTGGCATCCGCTTTCAGAAAATTTTCGAGTAAAGTAGGTCAAATTATTTAAACACACCAAACACTCATTTGATAAATAAGCGCTTTTGGAATTGTAACCTTATTTTATTTTTAAATAGGATCGTTTGAGGCATGGTAACAATATGAAAAGTTTCAGCGCTATTTCAGAATGTAATCATTTTAAAGCTGAATAACATAATCGCAAGGAATTTGTATACTAAACGTAACTGGAAGGTCCACTGAGACAGAAAACGCGGTCCGCTTGAGAGATAAATTGGGCGGTGTCTCTTTCTAAAGGGTGACCATAATTTATGAACAAAACATTCCTAATCCATAATGAATATCCTGAAATCTAAATGACATGGGCACTTGGGCACACTACTAATCCAACAACGAGTGTGAAAGAGACAATGCTGCCAAGAAAGCCTCTCAACAAGACCGACAATCCTTATAACCAAGATTGAATTATAATAGATCGTTGCACAGTCGTGATAAGGTTCAAAATCCCTTTTACATTAAAGTCGAGTTAACTATCCCGTAATCGTACAATTTTTACTGCTGGGAAAATGTCTAATGGCAATCTTGTTATTTATTGGCCTGGACAATGTATAAAGTTCCGGTGCGGGTGGGTGCGTTTGTAATTCTTCTCGGCTGGATTCGACCAAACTGGATTAGGTTTTATCTGAAGAGTAAAACTGCTGTTTGTTTGAATATTTTGACATTGTAGAGTTGATACCTTATAACCTTATTTGTATGCACATAATAATGTTCGGTTGCGCTTTCTAAACAATTGTATTTCAAATTATGTCGGCTAATGGGAATAACTACCCTGGGAGTAAGATGACTTCTGGTCTAATCCAGCCTTAACCTATTGTAGTGATTTTTTTGAACTTACGAGCTCATTTGGATAGTTCTTAGCTATAGATGAGCCTAGTAGCTGGCACTGTTGTCGAGATTGAGATTTTTTGTAAATTCTAATAGTGGTAGGACAATATCTGCCTACCAGATCCGACAGTTACTTATAAATAGTTTTAAGATCCTCACTACCCATTTTACAGCATCCGCGATCCGAAAGGTGTCATAGAGGGACTCGTAATTTCGTTACCCCGGAGGAGGCATTGGATCACGTAGGTAGTTAAGTGTTTCTGGTCGATTTCGTCATTGGTGTAAGTATTGGAACATTGTGTATACTGGGCTATGTTAGAAAATTAGAACCTTAGGACCTTTTTAAACAAAGTCTAATTTTCATAACATATACAGGTTGTTTATATATTTTTGTGAGAAATATTGATTAGTCTCAGGCACTTGTCCCGTTACGTGTAGGCATAGATTGCATCCTACGGTTGTATAAATCATCTAGTAAATGTAAAATCCAAAGAATTGATGTTTTACAGAACAATGAAGATACTCGTACAACGATGATGAAACAAATAAGATTTTACAAAATTGAGTTTTAAGGTCATCGCTCACTGCGCAGTATCATAAGCGGGCCGAGCCATGACCGAGCCCGTCACGAAAATAGCACCTTACACAGTAAGACCGTATCATACTAGGACCGTCGCATAACCGTTTTACGAAGCGTAATCCCGAGCCTATACCACAGTAATAGACATTTTGTTGGTTTTATGCTAAACACACAATTATTCTGAAAGCCCATTTTAAAACTTATCACTCAATTTTTTTTGTAAAATACTATCGTAAATATAGAGCGTTTACAAGCTAAACCACACTAAAATACATATTGCACACATTTTGTCGGGTTTACTAGCAAAGTGAAATATTTCATCATATTATTTTGTGTAACTTTAAATGGGAGTTTTATCTACAAGGTTTAAAAAACAGACTTTTAAGAAACCCTTTTAAAAACCCAATTATAATCCATAGTGATGGCATAATTATTATTGCGATCCTGATGATGATGATGAAAAGTAGCTTATATCCTTCCTCAAAGCTCCTGAGATTAGCGTGTTCAAACAAATTAACAAACAAACTTTTCCGCTTTATTACTGGTTGGTTGGTATAGATTAAGTGTACTTTCACTCTACATTCAAGGTTTTATGAATAACTGGATATTTTTTTAATGTGTAAGATTATCTTTTTTCTCGAAATCGTGTTTTTGCTGTTACTACACTTTGATTTCGGAGGGCAGTATGGGATTTTGACGTTTGATAAATGTCACATAACGTGCGGAACGCATTCAGTGATGCTAGATGGGGGGTTTTCAATTCAAATTTGGGGTATTTATCGACTCAGGAGGAAATCCTTTGGGGGAATTTTCGTAGGTAAAAATTATAAATTATATAGGTACCTACTTGATATTTAGGGGTGATATTTGATAGGTTTAGAATGTGTACATGTATATGTGTATAAATGGGGGTACCTACTTGAAAGACTTTGTGAAGTGAGAAAAATAACTGAATTATTATCTACTATTATCTATTATTTATTATCAATATTGGAGCGTTTCCTCTTGCTCCTACTCGATTGTCCTACTGCTCCTGCACGAGGACCAATATATCCTTATGCTCCTATTAGTAGGAGCATAAGGATAATTATATCTTATAATTATATCTTATAGGATAAGTATATCCTCGTGCTCCTACTAATGGACAGTCAAGGTACAATACCCCAAAATAAAACTATCAAATAGGAGCACAGCCGCGAAGCCGTATTTTGATAAACTTCAAAACAAGATAACATCTTCATCATCAACAAAAAATAAAATCGTTATTGTTATAAATAAATACTTATGCTATGATAAAGATCTATATTTAAAGTGACAGCTGTCACCAAATGTACCAATATAATGTATAAAGCAAAGAAATTTTATACATAGTAGAATGCTGACTGACATTTAATGTACAAAGGATTTGAACCTTATCACGACTACACAACGATCTATTATCATTTAATCTTGGTTATAAGGATTGTTGGTCTTGTTGAGATGCTTTCTTGGTAGCTTTGTCTCTTTCACACTCGTTGTTGGATTAGTAGTGTGCCCATGTCATTTAAATTTCAGGATATTTTTACCTTATCGCGCTCGACAAAATCAGCGCTTGATTTCGATCCTTGAATTCGATCCTTGATTTTGATCCTTGATTTTGATTTCGATCCTTGATTTCGATCCTTGGTTTTGATCTTGGATTTCGATCCTGGATTTCGATCCTGGATTTCGATCCTTGATTCTTGAATTTTGAACCTTGAATCCGAAATCTTGAACCTTGAATCTTTGAAGTGACAGCTGTCAAACTTCAAATGGCCATATCTCGGGAACTACTCGTCCTAGACTCCCCGTTCTCAGTTCAAATGAAAGCTCTGACCAAGATCTTCATTTGAAGTGACAGCTGTCAAACTTCAAACCGCCATATCTCGGAAACTACTCGTCCTAGACTCCCCGTTCCCAGTTCAAATGAAAGCTATGACCAAGATCTTCATTTGAAGTGACAGCTGTCAAACTTCAAACGGCCATATCTTGGAAACTACTCGTCCTAGACTCCCCGTTCAAAGTTCAAATGAAAGCTATGACCAAGATCTTCATTTGAAGTGACAGCTGTCAAACTTCAAACGGCCATATCTTGGAAACTACTCGTCCTAGACTCCCCGTTCAAAGTTCAAATGAAAGCTATGACCAAGATCTACATTTAAAGTGACAGCTGTCAAAATGACATCTGTCATCTGAAATGTAGATTTTAGTCATAGCTTTCATTTAAACTAAGAACGGAGAGTCTAGGACGAGTAGTTTCCGAGATATGGCCTTTTAAAGTTTGACAGCTGTCACTTTAAATGTAGATCTTGGTCATAGCTTTCATTTGAACTAAGAACGGAGAGTCTAGGACGAGTAGTTTCCGAGATATGGCCTTTTAAAGTTTGACAGCTGTCACTTTGAATGTAGATCTTGGTCATAGCTTTCATTTGAACTGAGAATGAGGAGTCTAGGACGAGTAGTTTCCGAGATATGGCCGTTTAAAGTTTGACAGCTGTTACTTTAAATGTAGATCTCTTCAATAGTTTTCACTTGAAGAGAACGGAGAGTCTAGGATAAGTGGTTTACGAGATGGCCCATCTGTCATTTTAATATACACCTAATCTGTCTTTTTGACATAATCTGTCATTTTGACATAATCTCTCATTTTGACATGATCTGTCATTTTGACATAATCACGGGCAGACTGCCCGCAACCACGGCTATTGCAACAGCCAAAACGTCGTGATAAATAAGGTAAATTACGCGATAAAATCCCGTGTCCATAAATCAACATCCAGTACCAACAAAACGAACCAACTCGGTGGCGCAGTGTGCGAAGGTCCAGCTAAAACACAGAAAGTTGCGGGTTCGATTCCCACTGCGAGGCAAATGTTTGTATGATCTGCAAATATATGTATCGGGTCTGGGTGTTTTTCTGTGTAATATTATGTATTTACAAAAAAAAAGGATAGGTAATGATAATTATTATTACGGGATTTTATCGCGTACCTTAGGATAGGTAGTTTATCAGTCATATAGTTTCCATACAAGGTCTATTTACCTTGGAGCTAGATGATGCTATGAAATATCCAGCATTATTTATTTATAGAAAAAGGCTGAAAAGCTGCCCCTAGGGGCTGACCTGGCTACGCTACTAATATGATGGTTATTTGGATTGACAGATGGGCGGGGCTTGTCATTGATTGTCAGCAAAATAATCATGGCGGCCGGAGATTGACAAGACGGCCATGGCACGGGCAGGGCACGCGACGGTGTAGGAACGGTGTGGTGTGGGGCGTCGCATACATTTCAATACAAAGAATATCATTTTTGCCGGGCCGGTGTTGCTACGGTCATGCTATGCGACGGGGTAGAGACTGGATAATGTGTCAACTCCCTTATTCATACCAGTAAAATAGCCAAATCAACATTACCTGTGTGTTTTTCTGTGTCATTAGATAAACTTATATCTTTGATACTATTTCAATGTAGAATAACGGCACTTTTTAAAGATTCATCTAATTTAAGTTCTACAGGCTCGTAAGGCACAAAATAAATAGCTTATCCTACCTAGCGTTTCCTTAAAAACTAACATATTTTCGGTTGCAACAACATGCAGTAACTATCATTCATAAAGTTGGCCAGCGCGCAAACACCTGCATTATTATACGGGATGTAGAGAGCAGTTTTCGTGCATGAAAAGCTAGAACACAACGTTCCTTAAAATACGCCTAAAACCAAGCATTCAACAACGAAGCGATGTTCATGATCAATGTCGTAAACTCGTGACGCAGCGCGGCATCGTATTCATTGATGTTATTGCGCGGTAAAATGCAAAAATCTGTGACTGACATCGGACTTTCAACCTGACGTAATAAGGATTCCGTGGCCGAATTGGTAAAGGCACTCCGGGTTAAGGAGGATCGTTTGTATCATTGCGGGTTCGAATCCCGTCGGAATTGAAAATGATTTTTTCATTTTCAATGAAATCGGACTTTCTACACTGTCAATGTACAAGGTTCTAGTCTAGGTAGATACACTAATTTTAAAAGCGATTGTAAATCATAATCGTGGAATCGTGGTAAGTAATCAATTATAAATAAGTACCTATATCTACTTATCGTCGTAATCGATTTAAATCGTAAATACTCTCTAACTTAGCAGTTATCACCGACAAAAGCTGAATTCCGTGATTGAACACAAGAGAAGGCCTTGTGGATTCACATACAATCCAAAATGATATAGTTAGAAAGTGCATTTTCGGTATATCTCAAGTTCTCAACGCTAGTGTAGGGGCGGTGCGGTTTACCAGTGTGAGCAAGCCTTAATGGAGTCTCCAGAGACGATGCATAATTTACAGATAGCGTACATTTCATGAAGATAAGAGAAACGAGTTTACTGCTGAACACGGTTTTATTATACTCTACAAAAGTACCTTTGAAAGACATGATACATGAGCGGAATACATCACAGCTCAGTTACAAATACAAATATATTTATTACCAAATATAAACATTTACAAGAATCATTGTTACGATGGCACGAAGGGTTAGGCTGTTAGTTGATTTAGCTTTGCTTTCTGCGCTGTAGGAAGTGGGTTCAATCCCTAACCACAAATACCATTTATTTGTGAGGAACACAGATGTTTATTCTGCGTCTGGGTGGTATAAAATATTATAAGTAAGTATTTGTTATCTATATCTATACTTCTATACTAATATTATAAAGGGGAAAGATTTGATTGTTTGTTTGCATTGAATAGGCTCCGAAACTACTAAACCGATTTGAAAAATTATTTCACTATTAGAATCCTACATTATCCCTGATGAACATAGGGTAGGTATAGCTTGCGCCCCGACTTCGCACGGGTAATTTATAAATCAAACCCATGCGAAGCTGGGGCGAACCGCTAGTTTTTTATATAAATAAAACTGAATGTTTGTATCTTTGTTTTCTATGAGTTCTTAAGCCATTGATCAGATTGTGATAGGATCTTTTAAAGACAAAGGTTTTTGGTTAAGGGTTAAGGGTTTTTGGTCCAAAAAATCTTTAATTATGAATAAAAAAAGGCGGTGCTAAGTTTGCCGGGTCAGCTAGTATGTTTTTATAAAATAAAGTAGTAGTCAGTTTGGGAATAGATGACTAGTTTTATGAAATGTTCAACCATATTTTGGTATGTGACCGTTTATCATAGTGTCGATTAGGAAATTTAAGGTAACTAGACGAACCCAATCAATTTCCTGATCGACACTTAGCAAAGGTATCAAATTATGATTTAAAAACGTATCGTATGAAGCTAAAGGCATTGTTCCTAATCTCACGATAAAGGTATTTTATTACAATTTTATTTTATAACATCATTTCCATAAAAGCTAAGTAGATAGGTAAATAACAATCTTTCAAAAGCATTCAAGCGGCCGGTGGGCCACTCAGTTCGTTTTTGTAAAAATAATTTGAATAAATAAATTGGAAATGTAGTTTTCTCCGTCTCAACTTGAAGGTTTTGTAGCACATTTTGTTTTATTTTTGATGGCGAAAGCACGCTGTCGCCTCAAAATGTTATTTCCTGCAAAAAACTATTTTCAAATCAAAAAGTGCTGGAGGCAGTTTCACTTTGCCCAGCAAAATGTACCCAGTGCCAATATTCATACGATCTTTATTTATCTAACAAGGACCTGACCCTTTGGTGGCTACTGCTGATCACAAAATATTATATCTTTATGATTGTGGTTGACTATGCTAGGCGGGAATTCGCGGTAGGTTCTAAAACAAACTGGTGATTTTGTTTATCACATACCTACCTACTTAGTTTTTTACTTGACTTTTATTTTTACTCATATTATGTAGAAACTCAGCTTACTCATGGATTCTATCCCTATGTTATAGAAATAGTAGTAGTACATATGTACCCTAGTACATAAAAATGAATTTTTGTTTAGCGTTCCTAAACCATTAGGTAATCAGATTGTATGTAAAACTACGTAAAATTTGTTTTATTTTTTCCATTTTTTAAGTGGCATTGCAACGCATGCCGAGTTATTTTATTAAATGTAGCTTTTTACTTACTAAAAAGCTTATTCCAAGAGATAACTCAAGTGTATCTCCTTCATTAGATAAGTACATAGATTTATGGGTCACTCGGGACACACTTTATTTCATTACGAGGGGCTTTTGCACAAACTACTTTCATTTGGTAAAAACTTTACTAGCTTTCGCCTGCGGCTACGCGTAATGCTCGGGATACACGAGACACGCTAGTTTTTCGTCAGAATAGCAAGATTTCAAGCCATTTTCTAAGCTAGTTCTGTTTACACGAAGTCAGCGGAGTTAAAGTGGCCACTTTTGTTGAAACATCAGATTTTTCATCTAATGAAAAATAATGTTTCATCAAATGCTTCATAGATGCTTCATATTCAAGCATATATGCTTCATCTAGCATCAATTCAAAATTTGATGAAAAATTTGATGTTTTATTAGATGTTTCATTAGATGAAAAATCTGATGTTTCATCAAGTGGCCACTTTAGACTCCCAGAGCTGCTAACTTGCTAGCTTCTATCTTAGCATGCAAAAGCTTCTTCATTGTAATATTAGAAACCCCGATAGGTAGATCCAATACAGTCTAAATTTAGCCAAAACATTATTTAAACAAGATTCTAATTCTAAAATAAAATCATCGAAGACGTATCAACAGTTCAATCGGATCAATGAACCAACCAGAGGGCCTAGCCAACTGGCATTCGCTATGAAGCGATTCGATTTCTATAATTCGCTAACACTTGAACGTGATGTTTCATTGGTCCAACGTAAGGTCACGTGGACTTCGTTTCATTTGTCCACCAATAAAACATCGGCGATAGTAAGCGAAGCGAAGCGAAGCGAAGCGAAGCGAAGCGAATTTTGTAGAAATAGAATCGATTGATGCCACTTTGCTAGAGGCCCTGGAGGGTAATCGTCCGATTTCATTTAAGTTTGCAGTTACTTTCACTCGAGTGAAGAAAGAACAGCAAAAATGCTATGTAACGAAGATTTGTATAGTTTTAGAGGGTAAATGAAATAAAGCCTTCGTAATATTTTAGAATATGCCGCTACAATGGAATCTCGGTACATAACCGCGCCTTTTTCTTATTATTCCTTCCCCAAATAAAAGCTCCCTGAAACATTGAGCGTTTGCAAACAAATTGTTTTTTCTGAATTAACTACAGAGCTGATTTTCTGTTAGCAAACTTTTTTTGTCATACATACAATGATTCTTTCACTTCAATCTTGTGAACTACCTATCTAACCTGTCAAGACATTACGAACTCTAATGAGCTAATAAAATAACTGATAAAGATATCTCTGCTTGTCGCACACATTTTTTTGGTAATGTCCGATTTTTCTAGCAAGATTCCAAGTTACATCTTTTTGGGTAGGTACCTATAGAATTAAATCCCAACCAGAAATCGAAATAAAGGGACTTATTTATCTCGTTTTCGCTTTTACTCACGAAACATCACAATATTGGATCTACATAGGCTTAGGTACTATAGGAGATACCATTACTTCCAAACAGTCTTGGATCCAAATCCTATAAGAAACAACACAGATACTATACACCTTTTAGAATTCATATTATTCACAAAAGGTACAAAATTTGAGTGAAAATATTTCTAATGTAATGTTTCTATCAGCTAAGCTAACCGTCTACCCTTTCATTTAACAACCCCCGAATAAATTAAATTTATGTTTTCTTAGTACAATGAGTTTTAGGTCACCGTTCCGGTCCCCTGGGTTTATATCACTATTAATTTTATTGAGTTACAGAGCTACTAAACCTTTTCGAGGTATTTACATTAAATTAACAGATCTCATTACACGGACGGACACTGAATAGGTACTGACATAGATTTAAATGTTCTAATGGTATTTCTCTCGGTCTTAGAGAATTAGTATTTACGCTTAGCGGCACATTGTTGGTCTTTAAAACAGATTTCTTCATTGAATTGCCAATTTTTGTTCAAATTCGGGTAAATTTCAAGTTCTTTATGATTAGACGATTTGACTAAAACATTTTTAAAACTAATTTTAATATTTATTCAAATAAGTGCCAAAATTATTATTTAAAAATCGACTCTAATGTTATAAGCTGAGCAATCTGCTGCACTCTCTAGACGTGACATTATCGTGTGTGCTACCGGCGTTCATTGATTTATAAGACAGGCGTCAAAAAGAATCATCAAAATCGGCCCACAATTGATGGAGACAATGGTGAATTTACAAAAAAAAACATTCATATGTACAACCTTTTTTGAAATCCGTTAGAAATGTTGGTGTCTAATCTTAACAGGATTTTTGGCATTTTGTTTATTTATCGGTCTAAGTACGACTGAATTTGAACTCACAGCCATATCGAAAGCGTCTCCCACGACAAGACTAACACAGAGCTCAAATCTAACAAAAGACGCTCTTATTTCCCATAAAATGTAAATAAAGCAAAAGTGCTTGTCATCTGACACGATCCAAGCAGATTTACAGCGTCAGCAATAAAATGCGGAGCCATAAATATTATACATTTAATGGGATATTGAGGAACTTCCTCCACTTTAATGGTCGGGAAACGGAGCTGTAACGTGTACTGGGAAGTTTTATTGCCCATGCATACGGACCCCACACTAGCACATATTTTCTAATGACTAGCAAAACGGTACCAACGCAACACATCACTATTGTTTTGTTGAAATTATGTAGGTAATATCACTAGGGATGCTCGCGTGGACCTACAATAGCGCACCCTAAAATGCTCGTTAAAATCTCGGTGTTTTTGTCAGATCTGTGGAAAAAGTTACACTAAGAGAAACATTAAGTAGGTAGGTAGGTACTTAATTGTTTTCAAAAAGTAGCGTATATGCGCACGAAAAAAAAAAGAAGCATTTACCTACTGTGACGATGATCTTCCGACCGCCAAGAGGGGAAGTTCGATAAGAGCCTCGACCTGGCTTTCACCTCTAGGTAGTTAAAATGTAGGCATGTGGATAAGAAAACAAAATGCATTGCGCATGATCTGGCCATATTTGGACGTCAATGGCCAGTTTCGAAATAAGACGCCACTTGAGAATGAAACCTTGATGATTTTTGAGGACTAACGGCCATCTTAAAAATCAGGACTGTAGGAAGTACCACTTCTCTAGAACAAAATACCTACTCGCTGAAAGGAGAGATACCTACTCGCTAGTAATAGGTGTTTTAATCTATTCTGTTCGACTAATGGACTAAAGGGGAATCAAACTTCTTATCTATTGTGCAAAATCAATGCATTTTAAACAAAATTTGAGAATTTATAAACCATGCAAAATATTGTATTGTATTTTGTTTTGAGAACATACACGCACCCAGAAAAGATATCTAGTAATAAAACACAGTCAAAGTGTGGACAGAAATAATTTTCTGCGGTTTATTCTAGACTCCAAAAAATCCATCTGTTATTCTTTTTATTTTCGTTCATCAGCAATCAGAATAATTGCCCTATTTACGTCGAATCTTATACTTAATCCATTGGCGCTTTTTCAACATAGAATAAATTACAAGCGATCGGTTTCCTTTGGGTATTAAAATATGTAAATTAAACGAAGAAAGACTGAATTATTGAACCGGAAGCACGCTGTGTTTGCTACATACCCTATAAGTAAGACTGATGGATTTCAACTAAGAAAACAGAATTTATTAAACAAAATGTAACATCTTTTAAGTAAAAAGCTGTAAGCAAGCATACGAATGTATCACCCAGGAAAAAATATCTTCCAAACTGTAAACTGTAACTAAACTCTTTCCAAAACATCAAATCTTGGAAACTCATCAACTCATGTAAAATTCTACGTCAGGTGGAGGGTATTAGGTGTGCCATCACACAGGTTATCCTAGTTTAGGCACTTATAGCCCAGTCAAATTAGGAATTAACCTCGGAATGAGAGATAATAAGCTGAATTTTCGTATATACCTTCATTTAGGCGTCCTAAAAGTTGTCTCAAAAGTCTCATAAAATCTCGTGTCTGCGTCTTAAGTTATTCAAGGTCAAAGGTAAAAAAAAATAGTTTTTCGCGAATATCTCGGTTGCTATTGGTCCAGTGATGTTAACATCTATTATGAAGTTGTAGAGCTTAAAATTTGCGACCAATTCATTAAAAAAAAAATTCCATGCGCTCAACCGTTTTTGCGATACAGGGCCGTGAGCGCAAAGCGTTTAGTACGTGTATTTCAAAAACTATACTTCCTAGAACAAAAATAAAAACTATTTCGGAATGTACAAATTAAGTCCTTTCATATGACACCCCACTCAATATATCTGTGTAACTTTTATCTTTTTTACCCCCTTTAGATCCCAATATCTTTACAACCCCTCCATCGATTACGCTCATATGTCATATATCAAATTTCCATAGCACAACCTAGTTATTTACCAAGTTTCATGCACATTGGATTAACGGTTCGATAGTTATGCGAGAACATAAAAATTACACATACAAACATACAAAGCAAAATCGTAAGATCTTAGCTCGCTTTGCTCGCTTGGTCGATAATTAACTGATAAATAAAACAAATTATTCAAACTTCAAGGTATTCACAGATATTCACGTTTGACTTTGCGTTACAGTACCTACGCGTATGGCTGAGCGCTGCGCACTCACCCTCCTCTATCGCGAAAACGGTTGAGCGCATGAAAGAATGCTTTAAACAAAATTTGTCGCAAATTGTATGTTCTACAACTTTATAATAGATGTTAACATCATTGGACCAATAGCAACCGAGATATTTGCGAAAAACTATTTTTTTTTACCTTTGACCTTGAATAACTTAAGACGCAGACACGAGATTTTATGAGACTTTTGAGACAACTTTTAGGACGCCTAAATGAAGCTACATACGAAAATTCAGCTTATTATCTGTCATTCCGAGATTGAGCCCATTTTTATGCTAAGCTGACTGGACTATTATGTCATCCGCTCAGGAAATATACGAGTATATTTCTTTGCTAAGTTCCGTTTGTAGATGAATAAATAAATAGCTTATCTTATCTTCACATACTAAGGACTCTTTAAAGTTGTCTAGGGGAGTGGTCTGAAGCAAGTCCAAACATAAAACTGGCCTACGCCCACATCTTGCAACACATCCATTGCCGTTTATTGCAACAATAATACTTCACGATGCTTTTCTTCACCATTTTTGATGTTTTTCTGAAACAAAACAATCAATTTATTACCTGCGGCTATTATTCGAACTCGTAGCTTGAATAACACGATTGTTCACAAATACAAGGTCCTTGTCACAAACACAATTTCCATGTGACCTTGAAACGCGCAACTAAAGTTTGTTACACACAGTGAAGTGGGTCGGTATGCACTCATAGATAAACAACATAGTACCTAAGTACATAAATATATGTAGTTTGGTTTAGAAATCGGAAACTTCGCTGAGTGGAAAGCCAAACATTGAATCATAAATATTTATCTACCCAAACAAGCTCAGTTATCGTTCTATATTGTCTGGTATATTCAACAACAAACAGTAAACCGGTACATATCTCAGAATAAATGGTTGAACTTTATAGAAAACTATAAAATAAACATCCATGAAGTATATAAGTATACTACCTACCTACCTATTATAATCACCTAGGTACACTGTAAATGCATGCTATTTTCTAAACAATAAATGATTTTAATTTAATGGGTGAAATATGTAATTTACTCGCATAGATATTTCCACAGGAAGTAATTACTCTAAGGAATAAAATATAATCTATCTATGGTATTCAGGAATAGTGAGTGTCTCTGTGTGTGAGCATTTTAATACATTCCCTGCCCAAGCCATGTAAGCACAAGTGAGTTGCGGACACTGAATAGATGAAGCATTCCTTCAGGTGGCCAAAACACAGCGTTACCAGAGTAGACAATATCTCGTACAAAATGATCATTATTATTACGGGATTTTATGTGACCACGAACGCTGCAACGTGTTCGAAACGTCGGGAAACAAAATAAATAAAAGGTACGCGATAAAATCCCGTAATAATAATTATCATTATGTTAACAAATCGCAAAAGTTTAACAAGTTATATCTCGTACAAACTTACTTCCTCTAGAGCAGGGTTACTCAAAGTGGGGTACCTACGTGAACTCTAAGGTAGAGTAGCGGTTCGCTATCGTCTGGGAACTTCAACAGGGGTACGTAGTGTCCATAAGTTTGAGAAACCCTGCTCCTGAGGCCACGATAAGAACATCCATTCGCAGATTAATAGGCCTGCGATTATTCCGGTAACCCACACACAAGTGTGTATGCCCATCAAGTGGCGCGACGGTGCGAAATGATTCGTTGCTGAACTACTTCCGAAGCAGATGTTACCAAGCAAAGGAAACCCACACGTAGAGGCATCAAACAAACACTTGATATTGAATATAAATAAAATGAATAAATTCTAGGCAATCCACAAATATCGAAGAAAAAACTCTGTAGAAATACCTAATAAATTAGTAGTTCGCCCCGAACTGAGATCTCGCGCACCGTAGATGGCCAACATTTGGACTTTCTTCTGACTACCCCTATAATTTCAAGTGCTACTACTGCCGGGTATGCCTATTGCGCTAGCTCTTCATGGTAAAAAATACTAGCATGCATGCAATACATAATGTCGTGTCTAATTTTTCATTTATTTCATATTTATGAATTCTCGTCGTATTTTTAAAAGTATACGTCCTAGAATAAAAATAATAACTATTTTAGAATGTACAAATAAAGACCTTTCATTTGACACCGCACTCAATATATTTGTTTACTTAACTTTTTTTACCCCAATTATTTTCATTTTTTATCAAAATTTTTTTTATCATGAAAATAAATCAAGTAGCATCTAAAATCATTGCAAACCAAACCGCAACGATGCCACTCTCTTTTTAAGACCGACCAGTCAATGAGCTACGAAGACATCGAAACTCTATGAAACGGGAGCTCTTGCAGCTCTGGTTTCGTAGTTTTTGGTCTTTGGTCGTATTTCAAAAACTATACATCCTAGATTAAAAATAAAAACCAGTTTGGAATGTACAAAATAAGCCCTTTCGTATGACACCCCACTCAATATATTTGTGTAACTTTCATAATTTTTTACCCCCTTGGGAACCCAATATCTTCACAACCCCTTCATCGATTAAGCTCATATGCTCCACCGTAAATTTCCTTACCACAACCTATTGACCTACCAAGTTTCATGCAGATTGGATGAACGGTTCGACAGTTATGCTCGAACAACAATTCGTGAAACATACAAACATACAAACATACAAAGCAAAATCGCCCAACTTACCACTAAGATCTTCGCTCGCTTCGCTCGCTCGATCGATAAGGTATTCGAGTTACAACCACAGGTTAAGAAATATACTAACCCTCTTGTGCAAGTCAAAGCTACTGCTAAATATGGAATAGATATGTAGTTTTTATAGTGATACTAGCTGCTGCCCGCGGCTTCGCTCGCGTGGTACCCGGATAAAAAGTAGGCTATGTTACTCTCCAACCCTCCAACTATCTCCACACAAAAAATCACGTCAATCCGTCGCTCTGTTTTGACGTGAAAGCAGGACAAATAAACACACTTTCACATTTACTTCTAATATGGGTACGGACTAATTTTGAAATCAAGTCTATTTTCTTAGAGACTTCATTACCCTCAGAAAAGAAGAAGGTTTAGTTCTAAAAAATACTTTTTGTTCCAGAGTCACCAACATTGTAGTTAGGTATAAACTGGGTAAGGTGCTCGTTTTACTACTGAACCCTAATCAGGATAACACCAGTTGCTACGGATATAAAAATACGAACAAGGAAATATATCTTCATAAGCTACTTGTCAGTGAACAGGGAATCGAAACCAAGATAGATACGTTCATAAAATTGTGTTGGTACGGACGATAAATTATTTGTATTGGCATGCCAACCGCCTCTCTGCTAAATGGGGTGCGCAAACTTTTCTATTTTCTTTCCCACGAACGAGTAAATAGCAGAAAGATAAAGCCATAATGGGTCAACTTCGGTTTCATTTGTGTGGTTTCGTTATACCTTTTGCGCGAAGATATGGCTTATAAATAATTGATTTGATTGAAAAGATAAATGTCTTATAAGTTAGAACAATACTCGGTAATCTATATACTTATAAAACAATTTCTGTTCGTTAGTCTCGCTAAACCTCAAAAACGGTTTGACCAATTTGAATATTTTCGGTTTTGTTTGCTCTAATGCAGAGGTGGTTTAAAAAACATTAAAAAAATAGGGAAAACCCAAAAGGACATAAATAAATTCATATTATATGAGAAAGGAGTTTCTAAACTATATTTTCAACGGTAGATATTGAAAATTAGATTTTATTACAGGGTAGAGTAGCAGCAACAGAAAAAAACTAAAACTTTGTCGTAAAGAGATAAATGTGTTTTTAGATGTGGAATGTTAATTTCTGCAAAATGTGGCATGTACCAAATATGCATATATGTATCTGTTAAACTTTCGCGATTTGTTAACATAATGATAATTATGTTAAATAAAATGATAAAATCCCGTAATAATAATTATCATTATGCATATATCTGGGCGTACCTCCGACACTCCCTTATACATTTTTAAAGGATCAAATGCCTAAGATCTTAGTCGTGATCCTGCCTCGTTTCGTTTCGATATTTTAATTTTCTATCTAAGCGTTTAGAATCTGAATTTCAAACAATTTTGTACCACCAACCAAAGTAAGGAATTTATAGTAATTGCGTGAAAAGCGGCCCTCATTAAGTAGGTATGCCTTTGGTCCTGGCTTTTGTCGTAAAACCGGACCGATGCGATGTAATTAATTGTCTGTTCTTTCATGCCGTGTACCCGACACGGGACACCATGAATTAATTCATGAAACTAAGTAATTGCTGCCAATCCGAAAACCACTACAAATAGTACTATCGTTGGGCCGACGGATCTAGGCGTTCGTGAAGTCAGGGGCCCTAGCCATATTACACGATCTATCGTCGCTGTAGAACGATCTATCGTCGGTCGCTGTAGAATAGAACACTTCAAAATGTATAGGAATAGGCATGAATCCTAATTTTCAAAATCTCTTCTATGATATTCAGAAGGATCTATTATGTCTAAAATATATCATATTTCTGTAGAAAATTAAGGTTTTTGTGCAATAAAAGTACATTTAAATATAAATTTTCAAATTCACGCCAAAACGCTCGCCGGTGTCATGGCGTCTGTTTTTACGTCACGAATCGGTATATCAACCAGTGATGCCTACATAGTTACTATAGAAACAAAAGGATGTTTACCGAGACGAGACGCAATGACAGACGCCATGACACCGGCGAGCGTTTTGGCTATCATGGCGGATTGTTGTATTTTGTAGATTTATTTTAGCAAATAAATTAGTAATCTCGACATTAATAAGAGAATAAATACATTTTTCAAAATCTTTGAATCCTATTTCATTAGATCAGATAAATATTTTGGCGATACTTGATTACTGTCATCATGCCTATTGACGTTCTGACCACGTGACTCATCTACTTGAAACGTCAAATCCTATACATTTTGAAGTGTTTCTATTATACAGCGACGTCAGATAGTGTAATATGGCTAGGGGGGCAGGCTTTTTGCTGCGCAGTAGAAATTTTTGTATGAAAAAGTTGCACTGCTCATCGAAACGGCTAACTTCACGAACGCCGAGATCCGTTGGCCCTACTGTAACACTTTTCTACAACTTAAGTATGAATGAAACTTTATTTTAGAAACTTAATAATCAGTAATAGGCCTTTAGCATAACCGTACAATGGGCGATCTTATCACTAAGGGATTTCTTCCAAACAATCTTTAAATGAAATCTCTTAGGTGATCTAATATTATTTTTTCTTATTAGAACGAAGTTAAAAATTACAGGTAAGTATGCCGATTCCAGTTTATAAGCTTATAATAAGCTCATAATAATAAAATTGTAAGATGTGTGTACAGTATGTTTTTTCATCACAATGGTTATTAGATTCCGATGTTTGGTCACATGATTTACCATAAGATTTGAGACAATATTTTTTTATTAGTCAGCAGCATATTACACATCAAAATTTGGCATGTTAAAAATAAGATTATAACAAGAAACATCAAGGAATCTCATATATCACAATTTCGACGAAAGTACACATTTTAAGTGAAAATTATTACCCGGGAAAATTAATGTCTTTTCTAACAAGTTGAGTTAGTTTGTAACCATGCAGGCTGCAGCATGCTAAGGTTTCTTACACACCAGACTCACAGTCGAAACTATCTACATATGCAAGGTTGCGGGTTCATTCCCGCCACGAGGCAAATGTTTGTATGATCTGCAAATATTTGTCTCGGGTCTGGGTGGTTTGCTATGTATAATTATTGTACGTATGTACAATAAAAATTGTATAAGTAGTATCTCAGTCGTAAAGTTCATATAACACCAGCTCTGATTATATACTACTCAAAACAAAATAAGGGCCACCACTGATTTTGAACATATTTTACTTTTTGTCCAAATTACACGGCAAAGGGTGTTTAAATTAAATAAAACAACATATTATTACATAAATTAAATCAAATTTAGTGGGATTTAAAGCAAAACAAATTGTTTATAAAGATTATTACGATTTACCATGTTTAAATGAAAAACGACTCAGTACAGTTAAAATTAAATTTACACAAATTTCCTAAATGACCGATTTATTTTTTATGTGTCTAGTATCGGGTATGACCTTCCCTTTTCGAAACACATTCTTGGAGCCTCGAAGGCATACTCTCTATCAGATGACGAATGTTTTCTTCTGGGATCTCTTCCCAACACCTTTTCAGAAGGTCAATCGGCTGTTACTGAGTGTGCACATCATCTTGAGCTGCTCTTACTCTTCGTTTGAGCTGGTCCCAGAGGTGCTCAATAGGATTGAGGTCGGGACTATTGGCAGGCCACGGTAAAACCTGAATATGGGCTTCCTCAAGGATAGACATGGTCGCTTGGGCTCTGTGCGGTCATGCATTATCTTGCATTAAGATGAAACCGTCGCCTGCTCTTTGTGAAAACGGGATGACATAAGGTCTAACAACACGTTCGATGTAACTTTGGGCCGTTACAGTACCTTCATTCAGAAAAGCAAGCTCGGTTATGCCTTGCAAAGTAATCCCACCCCAGGTCATAACATTCGGACCACCAAACCTGTCACGTTCGTGAATGCAAGCATCAGAAAATCGTTCTCCACTTCATCTCCACACTCTAACACGTCGATCGTCACTAAAAAAATTCACCTTACACTCATCCGTAAAGAGCACGTTACGCCATTCCTCCATGCCCCATTCAAGGTATTGACGTGCAAACCTTAAACGGTTTGCACGATGAGCTCCGTTCAATTTGGTTCTGATAAGTGACCTTCTCGAGCATTGCTGATCTTCATGCAACCGATTCCGTATAGTCTGGTCACTGACAAGGGTGTTAGTAGTCAGGAGTAGACGATTTTGCAGGGTGCGCGCTGTAACAGTCCGCTGACGTCGTGCACAAAGTCGTACGTAACGGTCTTCCTGGGCGGTGGTAGCGCGAACTCTGCCCGAGCCACGACGTCTAGATACACTACCAGTCTCCTGGTACCGGTTCCAAAGGTTTTGAACAGCCCTTCGAGAGTATCCCAACTGCAAAGCCACGGAACGTTGTGATTGACCAGCCTCAATCATTGTCACAGCACTGGTTGCAGTAGTATTGTCCATATGACGTCGAACTCTCGGCATTTTATGGTTAAATGATCGGCTTACACGATTAACATCCAAAAACAACCGTAGCGTTCAGTGAACTGGCGTTAAACTGATCCCAATTCATAGACTAAAATAAACAAAATTACCCACTTGAAACTGTAACTGGGCAAAAAACCTTTAAATCATACCCTGTACAACAATATCGTTTAAACGACACTGTTATCGTTAAATCAAGTACCTAAGTTCAAAATAGCATTCATTGAAACATGTTATTTGAACATGGGTCATCATAAATCAATTTTATAGTGCAAAAGTACAAGTGGCCCTTATTTTGTTTTGAGTAGTATACTTTGGGGCTAGATGATGCTGTGTGAAATGTCCAGCATTATTATTATAACGAATCTTGTCTATTCATGATTATCATGGCTATTTACCTACATGGTTCAGTGACGATGATAATTTTCAAAGCCTTTCTAACATAGATGTTAGAAAGGCTTTGAAAATTATCTTTTTACGTACCTTACCTATATCGTGTTAAATGTGAACAAAAAAAATTATCCAAATTAGTTCAGGCCTTTTAATTATGCGGTTACCATGAACATACGAACATACTCATTGATATTATATAGATTTCCATAATAAAAAAACAAAACAAATAAACAGTATAAATATTGGTTGGATGTAGGTATTTAGAGAGTGATACCGGTTTTAAAATTTTGCTTGTTATAACCATACTTTATGTGAAAGAAGCTTAAACACACACTATCGGAGACAACGAGATAAATATAACGTTATATAAAATCATTGGTCGGAGGTATGGCAGAGACAACGTCACTTTTTGTTACAATTCCTGTCTGGCACAGTTCCAGCAGTCGCAGCCAGATGGGAAAGCCTCGGCACCCAGGCGCCAGGTAACTAGTCAAATTGACTTGTTTTTGTGTTCGAAGTAAAAAAGTTCCTATCGACAAAAGCTAAAATATAAGCCTAGGTAAATATGCCTAACAAAGCTAGACATGAAAATGAATTTTAGTGAAAATGTGATTTGTAAGATTATGATATTGTTGCTCTATCACGACAAAACTTACTCATTTAATTAAAAATGTTTATAAGACACGCCACACCGTTTTTTTGCACGCCCAGAATGACTGGTAGATAACGCTTCAGCATTCCTCCTTGCACAATTTGTTGTGTGAAAGTGTTAAATAAATAAAACGGTTGATATTGAAAAGTTTTATGGACACGGGATTTTATCGCGTAATTTACCTTATTTATCCCGACGTTTCGGCTATGTTGCAATAGCCGTGGTCGCGGGCAGACTAGAGTATGTTTTCAAGGTCCATTGTGAATCGGCGGTAGTATCCAAAACTACCCTCACTGATCTTCAGATTCCGGATCGGCTGCATTTACACCGCAACACACTACACTAACCGTATCTTGACACCGGAAAGTCACATTACGACGTGCACTGCATTTACTAATAACAGGATTCCATGATGACGGGAGCCTGAATCCATCCTCGCGATTGAAATTCGGATATTGCAACATAGCCGAAACGTCGGGATAAATAAGGTAAATTACGCGATAAAATCCCGTGTCCATAAAACTTTTCAATATGAATAGTGATCGCGAAAGTTTAAAAAAAACGGTTGATGTATGCAACATATTATATTGATTAGACTTAGAATCTACATAGTTATACTTACCTGAATATCTGGTATGACTCTGTGTGCTATATCGCCACACTCAGTGAGACCAAGATAGCTACCATACCATGCTATTAGCTTAGACTGGCCTATTACCTCAGTTAGTAGTAGCTCTGTCTTCTGCGCTGTGGGTCTTGGGTTCGATTCCCATCCAGGACCAACATTTGTGTGATGTACATAGATGTTTGTTCTGTGTCTGGGTGTCATAAATTATTATAAGTAGGTATGTATTTACAAATAAATAAGTATTCTATCAGTTATCTGGTTCCCATAGTACAAGCTTTGCTTAGTTTGGGGCTAGATAGCGCTGTGTGAAATGTCCAGCAATATTTAATGTTTATTAATATTTATTTATAATACCAAGAGAGAAGGAACTTCCAATTAGCTTATTTGAGTTAAAGCAAAAGTTGGCCTTCAACTTTCAGCTGAATTATAAACACAGTTAATTAGAAACAGGCACGGGTACTGGCATTAGGGAATTTCAGAAAACACGTGTGGATTAATTTCCTTTCAGTCCGAAGTTCCTTCGCTTGTTCGGCGTTCACGCCGCAAAATGATAAATTACTTTTGAACCCCGATTTGTGTGGCCGCAGACCATTAATGAATGATCTGATAGTATCTGAGCTTTCGTATTAAATAACTATTCATAATACTATGTCAGTTTATAACTTGACTACCACACCCAGCTCACCTATTAAACAGGAAATCAAAATAAAACAGGACCACTTGACCACGACTTACGACTGTATCTTCATGGCAAGGAAGATTCTTTAGAATCTTAGAGAATTCATTATATTTCGAAGAGCGCTTCACACGATCATGAATTCTCAAAAGGTATAGGGTAGTCGAGAACATTCAGATACAGATATTTAAGCTCTTCGTAATCATGGATTAAAATCTCCATTAAACAAGATAAAGTAAACGTGTAAAGTGAAGGAAAATCCCCAAGCACGACGCAAACACATCACAGGGTGTCGGATGCCGGTGCATCTCCAATTAGTGGATGTTTTCCAACCGCATCGGACCGAACTCATTACTCGAACACTGCTGAGGTGTGCTCCTTTATTTAATTTACTTGAGAGATAGAGAATTACAGAGGTTAAATCCAAATAATCACGGTAAAGGATGATTGTGAAGCACCAAAGAAAGTAATTTAGAATTGTGTTGGTTTATAGTTTTCTTGCTAAAATAAAAAAAAGGTCAATGTCTAACAAAGCTATTCTATTTACCAGTTGATAGGTGACCAGAATAGCCACCATTTGTAGGTAAACGTTAACTAAACAAAGCTAACTAAAAAATTCCTGAGACCTGTACGATTTTTGATCCATAAGTTTTGTTTGTGGAACTTAAAATATGATCAAGACCAATAACTAAGTACCTTAGCATTTGTAATGATAATGAGTTCTCAGGTACCCAAAACCTAATGGTAATGCAAAGCGCTCTGCCACCACAAATGACAGAATATTTTCAATTTCCTGCGTTGCGAGAGGCCGTATTGTTATGAACGGTAAATAAATAGTGAGACGGAAATAACAATGGGGAAACAAAAGCTACAGAGGAAATATGCCCAGAGGAACTAGCCAACCGGCATTCGTTATGAAGCGATGCGATAATCGCTAACACTCGAACGTGACGTTTCATTGGTCAACGTAAGGTCACGTGGTCTTCGTTTCATTTGTCCACCAATGAAAAATCGGCGAAAGTAAGCGAAGCGAAGCGAATTGTAGAAATAGAATCGATTGATGCCACTTGGCTAGAGGCCCTGGGAGCGTGATTTTTCCTAGGAAGCTGAAAATATGGATGACGTTTCACTAAGTACTTTCAGCGATAGTAAGATCTCTCTGAGTCTGGTTGTGTGAGATGCATAAGCTAAAATGTATTTGGACGTGCCCCAGCCCTGGGAGCGTGATTTTTCGAAGCTGAAAATATGGATGAATCGTTTCACCAAGTACTTTCAGCGACAATAAGAACTCTCATACTCTGGTCGTGTGAGATGCATAAGCTAAAATGTATTTGAACGTGCCCCAGACAACCCTTCGAGGTATCTTCATATAAGTATAACAAGTTTTCTACTATTACTGCCTAGACATTTTACTTTATCTCTACGAAGTAGCAAGTATACCTATACAATATTAGTAGTAGGTATACAATATTACCTAGGTACCTACTACAAAATTTTCATTTTCACGCATTGGCAAGAATAGTTTTAACTCGATTTACTAGATAAGCCCTACAAAGAGATATTTATCATATTTTTTTATTTGTTATAGTGTTAAACCCAGGGATATTCCGGTTAAGGTTAAAAACCGTAATGAATCGGTTGTTTAACAGTTTGAATACCGGTTAATCGAAACAATGGGTTACCGAAACGTTTCTGTTAATAACAACCGAAACGATATGGGTTTTTTTCTTAAGGTTTAAATTGGCGCATTTTTGGCGTGTGCTGCGAGTAGCGTAATGTGAGTGCGACGGAAAATAATGTCTCACTCATCTTCTGTCGCGTTAAATCAGTGCCTCCAGTCAAAAAAGGCACAACTCAAATTCGGCACTTTTCAGGAGAGCCAAAAAACCAAACTTTTAATGTTTTTTGCTATTTCGCAAGTGAAATCAAAATTTCTATTGATACAGAATTGTAGACAAAAAATAGCCTTTTCATTTAATGGTAATCACTTTCACGTTCGTTTGCTATTTCTATATTTTTTTCTTGTTTTACTTGGATTGTGCCTTTGTTAACGCAGATGTAATGGAATAACGTTAACTATTCTAGTCAGTTTACTCGTACTAAAAGAAATATTACGACTTGTGCATTTTGAATTATGGAATAACTTTATCAATACTAGTCGATTTACTCCTATTCAAAGAAATACTAAGACATAATCCAGTAATAACGAATACTTATTATGACAATAACGGCTTATTTCCATCAATTACTGATGTCGAGAGCTGTAGTTATGTAAATAGAATCTAGAGTTAAACAATAATTATGATATTTTTATTATTTATTTCAAAAAATCAACATTATGACAAATGTTTTCAGTAAGTAAATTCTAAGTATTCCTCGGTATTTTAATTTACTTCCTCATTTTCTGGTATAAAGCACAAACCGGGGTCGTCTTCAGCTATCTCTGATTCAGAATTCAGTAAGTTGTATAAAAATCTTGAATTATGGTAGATCCTTTATGCGCGGGGATAACCTGACTCACTAGTTATAAAGCCAACTTAGCTTCTCCCAGAAGCTCAGAAGTTTCCTGGGGTCTTCACATACTTCGAGGAGCGACCTCGGGTTGTTGAGGATATGCTGCCGTTGTGCTGCTACGCCCAGGTATTCCAGGACTACGTGGGCTGCTGATTCTTCTTCGATTAGACATCCCCTGCAGAGTGGGATGTCCGTGGGACCGATGTTGTACAGCTGTTTATTGAGGGTACAGTGTCCTGTCAGCGTCCCTGTGATTATTTTGATGTCTTTTCTTTGTAGGTTCATCAGGCAACGTGTCAGTCATGGTGTGGCTGCTGTTATCGCTGCTCTGGACTATCTGTAGTCCGTCGCCCGTGTTCATCGATCGTTGTGAAGGTTTTGGGTGTGTTCTGTATCCAGGTGCGTTGCTGGGAGAACTTCAGAGGAAGGAATGGGGCTGGGTATTCCACTTGTGTTTCCAAGCCCCTTCTGGGTAGTTCATCTGCAGCGACATTTCCCAGTGATCTACTGTGTCCTTTGATCCATTGTAGAGTTACCCTGTTCTTTGCGGCGATACTTTCAAGGGAAAGGTGACATTCGTATATACGCTTGGAGTTGCATTTTTGGTTCTCCAGTGCTCTGAGGGTTGTTGTACTATCTCGGGGACTACTATGCCGTAGTCTTCTATCCCTCTCCGTTTTGATAGCAGTGGCAGCTGATTTGAAAATGGAACTGCGTGAGCCTAGTGTCATAGGTATGATAAGATAAGATAAGATTAGTTTTCATGTGTTTGTAGTTTGCAGTGTTTCCGGGATGTCGATTGTCTTGGAATCTTATCACACGATATTATGGTAGAATAAATAAATATCTCGTATCATGTGGTGGTCATCAAAACTTTTTCTAAAACTTGAACAAAAATCGTCAATTTGGTAATACTGGAAGGCAGAACGAGATCAATTACATTAAAAAACAAAAATTAAGACTTATTTACTTCATCACATTAAATCAATCAATACCAGCGATACACAGATTATTATAATACTTACTACGTAAAAGATACATTTATGTCTCATTATTATCCATGCTTATAATCACCAAAAGCAACAAATAGAGATATTCCCTTAGAAACATGCATAACAAATGGATCAACTTCATTTATTTCTAACTCTTTTTATCTAATGCATTGGAACATCATGAGTTATACCGTTTTGTTTCATTGTAATATTTTTTTAACTGAAATTATGCCTTCATGTTCGATGATGTTTTGGGCTTACTGCTACTTATTTCCTTTTAGTTGGGAAATTTTGTCGATAACTAAAGACGTTCCCTTTCTGACAGTCGAGTTATACCCTTGATGTAGTTGAAAAAACCAGGTTAGGATGCAGCTAGAGTTATGAATTTTTGATATGTTATGTGACTGGATACGTAGATCACGATAATGCAATAAAAACAAAAGGGCACAACTCGACTTATGACCTTTTTGACTGGAGGCACTGAAATATTCTTGCTTGCTTGAATTTCTGTCGTTGCGTAGTTATGTACAGTACGGCCAACGGATCTCGGCGTGCGTGAAGTTAGCCGTTTCGATGCGCAGTGCAACTTTTTCATACAAAATTTTCTACTGCGCAGCGCAGAGCCTGACTTCACGTACGCCGAGATCCGTCGGCCCAACTGTAGTTTGCGTGCGAGTATCGCCGTGATTATTTTGTTTATGCACTACCTACCACAGAATTGAGTAAGCGAGCGTTTCTGTGTTCTGTGCTACCTACCGTACCTATCCGCTTTTTGGCAGATTATTTCTTGCCAAAGCTGTAGCGAACGAATGTATTATTTAGTTATTGTGAGTACCGAATTAGTAGAGAGTTGTTGAATAAGTACTACAAATAATTTACTTTAAACTATTAAAAATTGGTAATTTTTTCATTTAAATGCCTCGCAAACAGTCTAACGCCGTTCACAGACATTTTGAATATAACAAAAGGACTGGTTGCAGTTTATGTATGCTTTGTGGAAAGCAGTTAAAGGTAAGTAGGTATTATTTTAGTTATTAGAATCAGACAAAATAAATAGGTACTTACTTATTTAAGTAGATTAATATCTACTATCACCTAAGTGGAAAACTATTCAATGTTGTTTTAGTTCGATTGTTGTTAGTAGGTACAGTGTTGTTAATATATATTCATTTACTTACTTATTGTTATGCCGTTATATCAAGAATAATAGGTAGGTAGGTTAGGAGGACCTTACCTACACCTACTACTGAGTTGTCATGTATGTACTTACCCATGTCCTTTATATTTTGTTAACTTACAGGTTATACCAATTATTATTACTAATTATACCATACTAATTATTTACCTACCTACCTAGTTAAATAGAAAAGTCACGAAAACAAGATAAATTGGCTAATGTGTAAAATATAAAATAGGGTAAAATATCCAACAACTAGCCGGGACCAGTAACGGGATACGGGGTCTAAAGTTGCCACTTTTGATGAAAAATCATAGATGCTTCATCTATGAAACATCTGATGAAACATCAAATGCTTCATAAATGCTTCATAATATGAAGCATCGATGCTTCATCAATGCTTCATCGATGCTTCATAGATGCTTCATATATGAAGCATCTATGAAACATCTATGAAACATCTATGAAGCACTTCACAAAACATCTTTTTTGACAGATCTATGTGCGAGGTTAAATTTATTTTTAGAAAGTAATTATGTTGGTACCTACTTAGTTTTTTTATAGAAATGATTGCACTGCGCTACCCTGATGGACGAAATATTTTTGGGGCACACGAATGAATAAAAGAGGTGAATTGTCGCGGGAGCGGGTCTGAGGTTTTTTTTCTTAAATTTGGCTTTGCACGGGTTTTGCATTCAGCCATCCGTTTTTCATTCAACCTATTTACTTTCTAAAAATAAATTTAACCTCGCACATAGATCTGTCAAAAAAGATGTTCTGTGAAATGCTTCATAGATGTTTCATAGATGCTTCATCGATGCTTAAGCATTTGATGTTTCATCAGATGTTTCATAGATGAAGCATCTATGAAACATCTGATTTTTCATCAAAAGTGGCCACTTTAGACCGCCTGTATTCAAAATTATTAGAAATATTTAAAAAAACGTATTATTAACAGTAACTTCTAATAAGATACGAAGTTACAAAGTTACGAAGATGCGAAGTTGCGAAGTTACGAAGATACGAAGCTACGAAGATACGAAGTTGCGAAGATGCGAAGATACGAAGTTACGAAGTTACGAAGTTACGAAGATGCGAAGTTACGAAGTTACGAAGATGCGAAGTTGCAAAGATATGAAGATACGAAGTTATGAAGTTGCGAAGTTACGAAGTTGCGAAGTTACGAAGATGTGAAGATAGGTAAGAACGGCGAAATGTAGACAGGTAATAGGTACCTACCTAATTCTTGTTCTGACCCTGGATAAAACGCATTTTTCGCATGCGAACATCAACAGGCAAAGATTATGTACCTACATACCTACCTTACTTTATATGTTGAAATTACAGAAGCAAATCACTAACCATTATTTTAAAAATATCAATAGCTCACACTCACACTACCTAAAATTAAAATAAGTTACGAAGGTAATAGGTACCTACCTAATTCTTGTTCTGACCCTGGATAAAACGCATTTTTCGCATGCGAACATCAACAGGCAAAGATTATGTACCTACATACCTACCTTACTTTATATGTTGAAATTACAGAAGCAAATCACTAACCATTATTTTAAAAATATCAATAGCTCACACTCACACTACCTAAAATTAAAATAAGTTAAATACGCCTATCTAGAAAAATACAGTCGCCGTGGCCGAAATCGGCTAGGAAGTCATCATCACATTAAATAAAACATTTTCTGTGAATTATGCGCAAACTGCTTTAGGTAATCCTGTCGACAAATAAGTCAAAAACACGAAATACTTACATTCGCTGGCAACAAGCTGGCAACGTCGCACTCAATGCATCGCTCTCTTTCTACGAAATATTTACGTAATAATGCGACAAAAATACAGTTATAAAAAACCCAATCATTTCGGTATACCGTTTCATTCGGTATGGGTTATTATTTCGGTTAATACCCAATCATTTCGGTATATCGTTTCAATCGGTAACCCTTTCTATCGGTAAGCGTTTGAAGCGGTTACCGTTATGAATGGGTTATCCGATCCCTGGTTAAACCACACTTGCATCATTGCGGGTTCGAATCCCGTCGGAATTGAAAATTTTGATAAGATTTTTTATTTTCAGATATTTATCATGTTGACTGTATTGTATATATTGTAGATGCTTTACTGTATAAATAAATCATTTCTCAAATCGTATCGTTGACAATGATTTGCGTATTTGTTTATATAAGTAAGTAAATAGTTTCTGAAATCGTCCCCATTTCAATTATCTACGTTGGATAGGTGTTGTGTGCCCTTGTAAAACATGTACCTAGGTATCCAGTTGGTGTGTGTTTAGGTAGGTAAACATAAAATGTATAGATGGACGAAGAAAAGTATTTGTAAAATCAATGGTTAACGGGAAATAAACCTGTCAGTTTTTCTACTTCCTACGAATATTTTCATCGGAAACCTGAGTATATTTAAAGGGTTACTTATAAAAGATATTTAAAGTTGAACACTGGTTAAACAACGTCCTGTCTTTATTTGTGGATAGTGACGAATAGAGACAGGACGTTGTTTAACCAGTGTTTAACTTAAACATCTTTTATAAGTAAGGGGGTAAGTGTTTAAATCATGTTGCAACCGTTTTGTTCGCCAACTTTTTTGAATGAAACTTGAAATAAATTTTGATCGTATCTTAAAATAGCATTAGCGACTTTAAACGAGCGACACGTGCGATGCTCTGAGCAGAAGCTAGAGTTTTTATTAATTTTACTTTTACGATATTTTTACGAACAAAGAATAAAATCTGCAACATGGGATAGGATTTATGAACTCATCGGAATCTCTCCTACACTCGTCTGACCCGACGCCGCATAAAATTGAATTTTATATCAAGCTCAAAGAAAGTTCCAATTGCTCTCAAGATATAAATATTTCAGTAAAACGTGTAGTTACTTTTTTAAAGTAGTTTACTTTTTATGTTTCAGTGGATACTCAGTAACGAATATTATGTCTAACAATGTAGGTAATATTATGTCTAAATGCTTGGTTATTAAACAATGTTTTAATCCGTGAGTTTAAATCCGTTTAAAGGTCTTCGCTCACTGCGCAGTATCATAAGCGGGCCGAGCCATGACCGAGCCCGTCACGAAAATAGCACCTTACACACTAAGACCGTATCAAACTAGGACCGTCTCATAACCGTTTTGCGAAGCGTAATCCCGAGCCTATACCACAGTAATAGACATTTTGTTGGTTTTATGCTAAATACACAATTATTCTGAAAGCCCATTTTAAAACTTATCACTCAATTTTTTTTGTAAAATACTATCGTAAATATAGAGCGTTTACAAGCTAAACCACACTAAAATACATATTGCACACATTTTGTCGGGTTTACTAGCAAAGTGCAATATTTCATCATATTTTGTGTAACTTTAAATGGGAGTTTTATCTACAAGGTTTAAAAAAACAGACTTTTAAGAAACCCTTTTAAAAACCCAATTATAATCCATAGTGATGGCATAATTATTATTGCGATCATGATGATGATGATGAAAAGTAGCTTATATCCTTCCTCAAAGCTCCTGAGATTAGCGTGTTCAAACAAATTAACAAACAAACTTTTCCGCTTTATTACTGGTTGGTTGGTATAGATTAAGTGTACTTTCACTCTACATTCAAGGTTTTATGAATAACTGGATATTTTTTTAATTTGTAAGCTTATCTTTTTTCTCGAAATCGTGTTTTCTCTGTTACTACACTTTGATTTCGGAGGGCAGTATGGGATTTTGACGTTTGATAAATGTCACATAACGTGCGGAACGCATTCAGTGATGCTAGATGGGGGGTTTTCAATTCAAATTTGGGGTATTTATCGACTCAGGAGGAAATCCTTTGGGGGAATTTTCGTAGGTAAAAATTATAAATTATATACCTACTTGATAATTAGGGTTGATATTTGATAGGTTTTTAGAATGTGTACATGTACATTGTATAAATGGGGGTACTTGAAAGACTTTGTGAAGTGAGAAAAATAACTGAATTATTATCTAACCAATATTGGAGCGTTTCCTCTCGCTCCTACTCGATTCTCCTACTGCTCCTGCACGAGGACCAATACATCCTTATGCTCCTACCAGTAGGAACATAAGGATAAGCATATCCTAGTGCTCCTACTGTGGATGGACAGTCAAGGTACAATACCCCGAAATAAAACTATCAAATAGGGGCACAGCCGCGAAGCCGTATTTTGATAAACTTCAAAACAAGATAACATCTTCATCATCAACAAAAAATAAAATCGTTATTGTTATAAATAAATACTTATGCTATGATCAAGATCTACATTTAAAGTGACAGCTGTCACCAAATGTACCAATATAGTGTATAAAGTTTATTGATGAATAATATCAGATGTTAAATTGACAGATTATGTCAAAATGACAGATTAGGACCGATTAAATTGACAGGTTGGCCATATCTTGAAAACCACTTATCTCAGACTCTCCGTCCTCAGTTTAAGTGAAAGCTATTGAAGAGATCTACATTTAAAGTGACAGTTGTCAAACTTTAAACAGCCATTATCTCGGAAACTACTCGTCCTAGACTCCTCATTCTCAGTTCAAATGAAAGCTATGACCAAGATCTACATTTAAAGTGACAGCTGTCAAACTTTAAAAGGCCATATCTCGGAAACTACTCGTCCTAGACTCTCCGTTCTTAGTTCAAATGAAAGCTATGACTAAGATCTACATTTAAAGTGACAGCTGTCAAACTTTAAATGGTCATATCTCGGAAACTACTCATCCTAGACTCCTCATTCTCAGTTCAAATGAAAGCTATGACCAAGATCTACATTTAAAGTGACAGCTGTCAAAATGACATCTGTCATCTGAAATGTAGATCTTAGTCATAGCTTTCATTTAAACTAAGAACGGAGAGTCTAGGACGAGTAGTTTCCGAGATATGGCCTTTTAAAGTTTGACAGCTGTCACTTTAAATGTAGATCTTGGTCATAGTTTTCATTTGAACTAAGAACGGAGAGTCTAGGACGAGTAGTTTCCGAGATATGGCCTTTTAAAGTTTGACAGCTGTCACTTTAAATGTAGATCTTGGTCATAGCTTTCATTTGAACTGAGAATGAGGAGTCTAGGACGAGTAGTTTCCGAAATATGGCCTTTTAAAGTTTGACAGCAGTCACTTTAAATGTAGATCTTGGTCATAGCTTTCATTTGAACTAAGAACGGAGAGTCTAGGACGAGTAGTTTCCGAGATATGGCCTGTTAAAGTTTGATAGCTGTCACTTTAAATGTAGATCTTGGTCATAGCTTTCATTTGAACTAAGAACGGAGAGTCTAGGACGAGTAGTTTCCGAGATATGGCCTTTTAAAGTTTGACAGCTGTCACTTTAAATGTAGATCTTGGTCATAGCTTTCATTTGAACTAAGAACGGAGAGTCTAGGACGAGTAGTTTCCGAGATATGGCCTTTTAAAGTTTGACAGCTGTCACTTTAAATGTAGATCTTGGTCATAGCTTTCATTTGAACTAAGAACGGAGAGTCTAGGACGAGTAGTTTCCGAGATATGGCCTTTTAAAGTTTGACAGCTGTCACTTTAAATGTAGATCTTGGTCATAGCTTTCATTTGAACTGAGAATGAGGAGTCTAGGACGAGTAGTTTCCGAGATGTGGCCGTTTAAAGTTTGACAGCTGTCACTTTAAATGTAGATCTCTTCAATAGCTTTCACTTGAAGAGAACGGAGAGTCTGGGATAAGTGGTTTACGAGATATGGCCCATCTGTCATTTTAATATACACCTAATCTGTATTTTTGACGTAATCTGTCATTTTGACATAATCTCTCATTTTGACATGATCTGTCATTTTGACATAATCACGGGCAGACTGCCCGCAACCACGGCTATTGTAACAGCCAAAACGTCGCGTCGTGATAAATAAGGTAAATTACGCGATAAAATCCCGTGTATATAAATCAACATCCAGTACCAACGAAACGAACCAACTCGGTGGCGCAGTGTGCGAAGGTCCAGCTAAAATAAAACACAGAAAGTTGCGGGTTCGATTTCCACTGCGACGCAAGTGTTTGTATGATCTGCAAATATATGTATCGGGTCTGGGTGTTTTTCTATGTAATATTATGTATTTACAAAAAAAAGGATAGGTACCTACAAGTAGTTTATCAGTCATATAGTTTCCATACAAGGTCTATTTACCTTGGAGCTAGATGATGCTGTGAAATATCCAGCATTATTTATTTATAGAAAAAGGCTGAAAAGCTGCCCCTAGGGGCTGACCTGGCTACGCTACTAATATGATGGTTACCAAGAAGATTCTAAACTACGCAACTGGAGTGCTAACTGACATTTAATGTACAAAGGATTTTGAACCTTATCGCGACTGAACAACGATCTATTATCATTTAATCTTGGTTATAAGGATTTTTGGTCTTGTTGAGAGGCTTTCTTGGGTGCTTTGTCTCTTTCACACAGTTGCAAAAAGAAAGAGACACACCGCCCAAGTTTGATTTCAAGCGGACCTTGTTTTCTGTCTCAGTCAGCGTTCCGGGTACGTAGTATAGAAATTCCTTGGATGGTTACATGGATTGACAGATGGGCGGGGCTTGTCATTGATTGTCAGCAAAATAATCATGGCGGCCGGAGATTGACAAGACGGCCATGGCACGGGCAGGGCACGCGACGGTGTTGGAACGGTGTGGTGTGGGGCGTCCGATACATTTCCATACAAAGAATATCATTTTTGCCGGGACGGTGTTGCTACGGTCATGCTATGCGACGGGGTAGAGACGTGATAATGTGTCAGTACCCTTAATCTCGCTTTTTGTACAAATTATATTTTTGTGAAACAAAGTATTAAAAATAAAATATAAAAGCTTTTTGAGTTTTAAGTGATATTCTGCCATTCCGATTCTGGATTCTGGCAATTTTTATAACACAAATCCTTTTGTGTAAGCGAAAACCTCGGCGAAAACCAAATAAAAACACCCCCACTAGCTTACGCCCTGCATGTTCGCCCAAACAAATTTAATTTATGAATATTGTATTGTATTATTTAGATACTTATAGTAATTTGTATTATTAATGTAATTTCAAACACAATAGGCAATATGCGTCTGATTCAAAAGCGGGTTAAATGTATTTTATTATGAACATTGTTGCTTTAGAGGTATGTGTGTGTAATTATTTTTTAATATTAAACCATTTTCGATTAGAAAATAAATTTTAAAAATTGCAAAAAATAGTAGGAATTTCAAAATACTTGAAAAGGATGTGAAAGGATGTGACGACACGAGTTCATAAGAAAAGTCAAGGACGAGTCAGATATGACGATCCATAGATAAGTTTTTTTTTTAATTTTCACAATTCCTATACTCGAACTTATTGTTGTCACAGATTACTGTTGTACTTAGTATCAATTTGACGTCACACGTCAAAGTTCACAAATTGTTACTACAACAGTAATCTGTGACAACAATAATAATCGTGTTTCAGATGCGTGAAAATGTTGGTAAATTATTTTTGTTATAAAATTTTAGTATTTCGGCGCTGGAATTTTTATGACGGTTATTTGACTATATAACCTATCGTTTAAAACCATAAAAAAAATTGATGCATATTGCCTATTAATAAGATTGTTAATGAATAAATGAATATGAATATGAATATACCCAAGAATAGGGGTGTTTGATTGAACATCCCTGGAATGTGATCAGTTTTTTGTAATTTTAGTATGTCAACCTTGTTTGAAGCAAATAACACCTCTCAAAAGCTTCCATACAAACTATTTTGTGAAACAAAACGAAACTTCTGCTCGTCTATACATTATTAAAAGTTTTAAATACAACCGGGTTTCCCAGTGCAATGGAGCGCTCATAGTGACCTCGTAATGTGAAAGTGCCGGGTTGGTCTATAAATTGGTGGCCTAACAATTTGTAGGCTTTTATTGTAGGTAGTGCTGGATTTGGCAATGTTTTGAGTTTAAATTGGGGTCAATGATAAAAGTGACTCTTAACTAAACCACACCCCCGGACACTTGACGAAATCTCTATGGCAAAAGCGGCGTATATCTACCTATTTACACAGACACTATAGGTACAATTTCATTTTTATGCATGCGCAATTGTGTGTTGTCACCCTAAGAATAATTATTGTAAACTTATCATACATGATAACAGTACTTAACTGTGGATCATGTGGATTAACTAAGTGTTTTGAAAATATTTTTGTGAAAAGTGAACGTAATGAATCATTTTACTAGGCTCTTTGTGCCCCAAAATTAAAAAGAAACTCATGTAAGCTCCCTGCAGTGTGTCTGAAAACGTTTTAATTTATTACCACTCACGGTCGGACACAAGCTTTTCTTTTACCCAGCTGGAATGCACCGAATATAGGTTTACTATTCGGTGACAATTTTAGGAGGGGATAGTCTGCAAAAGTCTTAGAAGCTATTGATTACTGCCTTACTAACATCATTAGAGAAAATCTCCCAATCAAACATACATAAAACCACTTTTGCCAATGGATGACCACGTATTTCCACTTGCTTCGACCCTCACACACATCCTTGCCTCACTCACTCCTCTGTTCACTTGAATGGTTAATAAACAGTTTTATCTTATTACATTTTATCTTGCTACGATTGGTAAATGGAAAATAAAATCGATAACAATCAGAGAAACAAACGCCATCTCCCAACTATTGTTCCCCACAAATTGCTCCTGTTCTAATTAACACGAACGAGTATGGTCCGTCTCGCCCGACCGCATCCAATCATACCTATCGATCTGATAGCCAATGGATGTAACTTTGGATAAAACATACGCCTTTAATCTATTTTAAAATATTTTTTTACAAGAGTAAACTCTATGACTGATGAAAATACAGTTAATGTACCCTGCAGTGTCGGTCAATATTGATATCTATATGATCGCTCGCGGCTTCCCTCACGTAGTACAAACATTTAAATAGCCTGTATGTTATTTCAGACCACAATCTAAATCTATTCCAGGTTTCAAGCAAGTCGCTGATTAAGCATAATTAAAAAACAAATACTTATTTAAACATTTTATTTTAGAATTAATAGGAGCTTAGAAAACAATGTTTTAATTCGTGAGTGAGAATGATCTTAGAGTTCATGTTAATGTATACTTATTTATTTTTTCATTTAAATCTACAAAGATTATCCTTTGTCGTTTTGAGCATGCGTACCTATTTACATACCTATTATTGCTGAGCAAATCCAGTCCTATAGGTACATTGAAATCCAATCTAATACATTGAAACAGGTATTACAACGTTCGAGATTGTGTTGGCATTAGAATTTCCTTCCAATGATGAATAAATCATATTTGACTATGTTACAATCTGACTGAAACTGATTGAATCATCTGTATACAATGTTCTTTCAAATTATCCAAGCAATCATCTAAAATAAGAGGCAGTTTTTTAAAAAACTAAAAAAACCCGAATGCGGTGTAAAGAATAACATATAGATTGTAAGTACATATTTTCATACACGCCTTTTAAAGCTCTCGCTTATTTAAAAACTTCTGGAGGGCCATAAAAAGATATTTTTTAATATTTTTTTAAAGAGCTTAAAATCCGCCATTTTCATTTCTTAAGAATGTTATGTATCTATCCAGTGACACTCGCGCCATCAAGAAGATTCAAGTACAGTTGAGTAGTTACGAGCGGACATAGCCAAGGACATACATACAGATCAAACACATAACCCTCCTTTTGGACTTAGCCACAGTCGGGTAAAAATGGAGATGCTTAAAATCCAAAGCATTTTATCAAACGTTGTCATATTTATTTGTGCGCCAAATAATGGATCCATTTGGTTATCTTGTATCATATTTCTTTTCGTATCTGAATTTATGTCCTAGGGTTAAAAATGTCGTGTATTTGGACGCAACGCGACACGACAAGATAAATGGCTATCCACTGGCTCCACGTAGGATATTCTGAAAACAAGACCAAGGTCTCCCTTATAAATATTTTATCTTTGTTCTATTTTCAAATAATTAATCAGCATACAAAAACAACATACAAAGCTATGGACATAATGTAGTAGTTAGGCTTTCCTAGTAGACCACCAACAATACCTACTGTTCAAAAATGAACCTGCAACCAATAACTGGGCTACGCGCCCACTACGAGACCGCTACGCCGTAGCACGTAGCAATCTAAATATTGTAAAGACGGGTGACTGTACTATTTTAACTAACCAGACGACGCGACGGCGAAATAATGACAGTTGGAGTATAATTTTGACCGAGTGGTGACCAAGAATGAGAGGCCGGGGGCGTTCAAAGACGCGATAGGTCAGCGACATCACAAAGGTCGGGGGCATTGTAATGCACAAAAATACACAAAGGTGGGCCTAAACTTAACGAATATTATGGTGGATGATGAAAAAAACGTAAAGATTAGATTAATAAAGATAGATTAAGGACTCCCAAAAATATTATCCACTTGGGATTTGAACGCGCAACCTCATCTCCACCTTGGTCTTGTTCTGGCTAATTGACCTAGCGTTTAAGAATTGTGAGGATAAAATAAAAATATATAAAAATATAAATATCTCTTGCAGATGATTTAGGTGACGTCATTCAAGTTACAGAACAGTTTCTTAATAATGTCTAGAAAAAGTTCCTAATTTTTTTTCTAATTCTTATGCCGAGGTCACTGTTACCACAGAGTAATTTCTCTGTGCTGTTACCGCTGCTTTAACTGACTCTACTAGTCAAACAGTAAACGAGATTACTATAAAAATGAACTTTAATGTAAGTTATAATAAGTTTTAAAGTAACAAATATTTAAACTAAACAGATTTTTCACAGTGCTATGTAAATTACTTGTTAAACAGAAAGATAGATATCAATTAATAAAAAATTGTATGTTTCAGTGAATCATATCAAAAGTGGATCTTGGTGAGTCATAGTGTGCACGCTTTTAGCACGCTTGTCAAAGTCAATGCTAGAGACGACACGGATCTATTACGGTAGACCTACTCCCAGCACTAAAAACATATATAGTGGCAATTATCGTAGTTCAGCCTAAGTTGGTCGAAGCCTAATTCGGAATATTCGACAAACATAAGCTGAACTACGATAATTGGCACGATATATCGTTTTCGTTTTTGGGAGTTAGGGCCCAGATTAGAATACAGGCACAGCTATAGAAAAATCCACTTCAAAACTGCAACTAAAGCTGCTGAGACTCCACGAAAGCGGAGATGAGAGGAGATGTGTTTAAACAACCAATAGATTTTCGTTATTTACACATGTCATCTCGTCTGTGTATAGATGTATAATAGTACTAGATTCACTGACAGCGTGCCGCCGAAAGGGACAAAAATTAAGTGAATCCATTGTTTCGTAGTACACATAAGGTCCATATTAGTACAGAATTTTAGAACATATATGTTCTCTACCTACAAAGAGCAGGCACACGATGAGGGACAAATGATATTATGCTCCGTCTCATTTTTGCACAATAATTTTGCATTTATCCTTCTTTGTTTTTGTGAGTGAGAAGGGACGATCCAGCATTCTATAGTTTTCTTTGTCTTTGCGTCTGTGTCACGAGATGTATCAGTAATGCAGGGGCCACACTACGGGGATATGGCAAATTATTTGCCTTACAGCCACAATACAGAAATCCGGCAAATAATTTGCCATATCCCCGTAGTGTGGCCCCTGCATAACGAAATTATATTGGTTGTTTAAGCCATCTCCTCTAGTCTCCGCTTTTGTGGAGTCTCAGCCTAAAACTTTTAGTTTCAAAATAACACACAAGTACAAATTATTGATTAACACACCGGAATCTCTTACGTAAAATATCGTCGATTGATGTACCTACCGACAGTGTTTCAGTTCATCCGGAGACTCTCCATCAGTGTATAGTTGTCTCAATGGATCTAGTTCATCCATAGCTTTTCGCTGCGCAGAAAATAATGTATGGAAAAGTTGCACTGCGTAACTTCACGTAAACCATGATCGAAGATATAAATCGACGATATTTTTATGTGAGTAATTTCCATGTGTTATTTTGTTTTATAATGACTAGTACAACTTACGAAAGGTTTGAAAGAGAAACACCTAGAAATTAAATACAAGAAGATACATTTTGTAGTATAGGTACTTAGTAAAATAAAGCTTTTCCATAGATTTTTAAACACGTATTATTGTCTTTGTGTGGTGATTGTGGTGTGTGATTTTCACCTATTTGTTATATGTATACATTCTAGAAGCAATGGCTTTACCTAGATTCCACATTCCACTTACTGATTTTTATGTAGTAGGTACCTAAGTATATAATAATTTATAATAGTAACAAACAACGTATAGTCATATTGCTCATTATACGGACTAAAGTGAAGGAAAAAATGTCATTTTTCCTTCAATTTTGACATAAAACGCATCAAAACTAATCAAAATTGAAGGAAAAATGACATTTTTTCCTTCACTTTTAGTCCGTATAATGAGCAATACGACTATAGGTATTTTCAAAGAGATAGACAACAAGAGGCAGTTTATAAAAAAACTAAAAAAATCCGACTGCTGTGTAAAAAATACGTAGTTTATGATTAGTCACTCCAAAGTGTTTTGAAACTTATAGATTGTTTATATTTTCGTACTCGCCTTTTAAATCTCTTTATTTTGACACCCCACTAGAGGGGTTTTTTTTTAACCCGCACAATAAAGCCCATAAAAAACCCAAAATAGCCCCAGAGTACGCAGAGCTTGTGTTATGGAAATTAAATGACTGATATGATAATACAACTTATTTATTAGTTTTTTTTTGTAAATACATACTCGTACATAGAAAAACACCCAGGCCCGAGACAAATTTTTGCCTCGCACTGGAAATCGAACCCACAACCTTGTGTGTTTCAAGCAGGCCTTCGCCCAGTGCGACACAATAAGTATTTATGATTTTTTTTATAATTATTCCAAAATACACAAAAGCAAGCATGAATTATTAATATAGTCAACAAAGAATTCAAAGTAACTAAATATTCTCCAGAGTGTGCTATAAACTTTAAAAATAACTTACGGATTGGCGTTTATTAAAAAAGTTACAAACATCTTCCTCCTGACCCCGATAGTGTGACAGTGACAGTATCTCGTAACAACGACCGACTTAGGGATGATTTATATTAGACCGTGCCGTGTCAGGGCCAACCATTGATAAAGAAGCGTCGTCGTTTCTCCTGAGGCCATCCGTGGTGTAGACGAGCGTTGTTTGTTAGTAGACGGGCCCGGACGGGACACGGACAACACGGATCAGGCACCGTTTCATATAAACTGCTTCATACAAAACTAACAGCGCCCTTGCGGCGTTGCCCCCGTAGTGATGGTACCTATATGGTGAGGATGATGAAAAGTAGCCTATAAAGGTTATAGGCTACCTCAAGAGTTTAGCTATCAAATGCAGAAAGAATTTTTCAAATCCGACTGGTGGTTTTTGACATTAGCGCGTTCAAACAAACAAACTCTTCCACTTTATATAATTAGTATACCTACTCGTAGATTAGTATAGATGTCTGCAACGTTTCAAATCCTTGCCCCGTCCGGGCCACGTATCTACACGGCACGCCCCGGTCTAATATAAATCTACCCTTATCAGGGGCCGAGTTGGAGTTCTACATTTATTTAAACGTGGGCTAGGCTGGATTTCCTCCAATAAACTCAATTCAATAAAAAAAGCTGTATTTTCGAACATTTTTTTCAGGATGAAGCTATTTACCAAGTTACCTAAGTCAGGGACATAAATCATTTATACAGTAGGGATAAATCATTTGGAGTCACCTCTGGGATAACATTTACATACTTACATACATACATACATAAACTCACGCCTGTATCCCATCATAGGGGTAGGCAGAGACCATTAAACGGATAACATTTAAACGTCGGTATTTACCTACTCCTGTTCCTTCGCAGCCAAAACCATGAAGACCCGCTGTGCATGTAGGTACTTACCGTTTTTATCGATCGCAAAATTTGACATTTTAGAATCGGCAAAATTCGGTAAAGTTGGATTTCACAAAAAAATTTAGCGATCGATAAGAACGGTTACCTACTTGCACTGCAGGGCAACAAACGGTATGCAGGTATTGCTTTGAACGCGTTGACGTAATCTGCAATTTGTATGAGAACAAAGCAGTGCCATCTATGGTGAATCCTATGAATATTATAAATCTGAAAGATTGTGCGTATGTTTGCTTGTCTATCAACCACTTCTGAACCAGTGAACCGATTCGAATGAAACTTGGTAAATGTGGTAGATCGTCTATTTATAATGTCGGTACTACGCAGGACCGGGAAAGCTATAATATCATCATTTATAAAGAAAAACAATATAAATCTGCGCGGCTAAAAAGGCCGCTATAGCAGAATCACAATATGAATTGCAATATAATATGCCGTTCTTGTCACTCTCAGTCTATGAAAAGAGACATCATAAATAGTTCAATTCGTATTGTGATTCTGCTATAACGGCTTTTTTAACCCGGCTATCCATGTTATATTTATGTTTAAAACCTCGCACTTAAAATATGTTTAAAACTGGCACTTGACACATTACTTCCTTCGAAGCAGAACTGACAAGAATTTGAAGTAACTTTTTTAAATTTAACTAGGTAGGTATGCTCATAAAAAGTTAAGTAAATAAATAAGCTGCATGATTGGTATAATAGATGAGTTTAAATGGGGATATATTGCAGTTATATTGGCAGGTACTACACTGGGACGATACATTTCTGGACGCCACATAATCGAAATTGTCAATTAACATAAACACAAGTTTTAAGAACTTTAGCAGTGAAAGCTGTTTCTTTTGTTAAAATGAATCTATAAGTAAGTAGTAAATTACTTAAAACTTATACAGGTTGGTGTAAAATCGTGTAAAACCGACAGTCAAAAGTCAAAAACTTTTCATTGACCACACCACGTTAAGCGTGGTTCTATTTCTAGTATTGCTAGCATAGTCCAGGTCCAGTATTAATTAGTCCTAGGTAACAGGCTGGGGTAAAGCCGTGTTCAGTGTTCCAATCCAGTGGACAATCCCCAGTCGCGGCCTACCCGCGATACAGAGCGGCTGAAACCTATCTCGGCTAATAAGTGTCTAGTGCTTTATAATGTGCTGAATTATTCAGTGTTAAAGTGTGAATTTTGTGTCCAAAACATGTTATGTCAATGTTTAGTGTTCAGTGGTTTATGAAGTTACATTTACTATGGAACTAATATGTTTGAGAATAGTTTTTGAAGAATCTGTGAGGTGTGGGGAAACTCAAAATAATGTTTTTGTGACCAGGTTTTATTCAAAAAGTTACTTAGCATAATCAAAATAATATCTTGAAATTGAACTTACACAAATCAACAACAAACAAACAAACAAGTCATTTAGCCCATCACAGACATAGCTATACTAAAATATATATTCTTGCCTTTGATTCTTGCCCTCATTAGGTCAGCGGTCGGTATATAATATTTTATTATAATCTTTCCACATATTTGGTGTTGGAACAGTGATGGCTGAGTGGGTTAGTGCCTCGAATTTCAATCCGAAGGTCGTGGGTTCGAACCCGGCCGTGTATAAATGGATTTTTCGTTTCGAAAAATTTGTATGCACTTTAACATGAGCTCTAAATGGTGAAGGAAAACATTGTGAGGAAACCAGTTAACTTTCTAATATCGTTGATGGGCTTGCAACCTGTCACATATGCAATGTTAACTTCTGTTAAATGTGGGAATGTACCAAATGTGTTTGGACATACCTCTGACTACTCCCTTTCGATATCTTAGGATCTAAAAGTGCCTAAAAATGTGAAAGAATGTCTACTGCACCTTGGTAATAAAGTCATGATGATATTTCATTTCATATTTTGGAAATATTATATTATAGCTCCATCTGTGATCATGGTCATTGAAGATTACTAAGGAAAATATAGGTACCTATTTTATTTATTGTCTATGGTTTCCATGATTATCGCATGGGAATCAGTCTTTCAGCTGGTAGCAGGCTAACTACACAATCAGTGCAATAGTCTGTACCAGCATTGTCCGTCCATCTAGCACCGAGGAACCCAGTCTTTTGGCAACCAACACACATGGTCTTATTCTGAAAAACTGGAGCCGTTTCATCTAACAGTCGTTGCTCTTTCGCCGCCTTCAATAAATCCACAATAAGTTTACTCGCACTCTTTGTTTCCATGATGTCATGAGGATCGCCAGTCTCATACGGATCTTCCATAGTAACTGGGACATGTAATTTGGGAAAGAAAGTGGACTTCTTGTAGAAAACAGATCTCGGCTTCCCCTGATTTGATCCTTTAGGAATCCTGCCAGGTATGGGAAGGCCAGCTTTTGCAAGTTTTGCAAAGTATTTTTGTACTCTGCTCATAACTTGGACTGGGGTTCGGGTGCCTAAAGCCTGCGCTACCTTTTTGTATCGTTTCATTTCAATTGCCTCTTCTGGGTAAATTAATAGCAGTTCTTCTAATCTCTTCTGTTCAGAACATGACCACAGTTGGTTGAATGTTTCTGGTTTGCTGTCAGTAAACTTTCGTCCTCGTACTTTCAATGTGTCATAGTCATCCTTTTTATCCTTGATATCCTCATTTTCCATGGATGTATCTATGCCATAACTGTTCCAGTCGACTTCTGGTAGCTCTTCTATAATCTGTCGTGGTGGGAAACTGGTCTGACCAGATTTCAGGTTGTCAATAAAGGTCAGAGGGTCGTCTAACGCTTTTACCTTCGCGTCAGCTAACTCCTCAATATCTTTTAAAGCTTTAACTTTCTGTGCCTCTAGTTTAACGATATATTTGAGCAAGGTGCAGTAATCTGTGTTACCTCGTAGGGCTAAGTGGTCGGTTTCGAAGGCAAACTCGTCCACTGGTTCCATGTCTAAGACTTCCAGGTTTTCGAATTGATCGTCCTCCATAGTTGCTGCAAATGAGAACGCAAGCATGAACGTAACGGCCGGTATAAAGCTACCTAGTAGCCCGAAAAAGTTGAGTGTGAAACTAAGAAACAAACTGAACAGTGTCCATCAAAAGAAATGCAAACCTGAGAATAGGAGCTCGTCGCTAGAAGGATGGTCTGGTCGGTGAGTACAAATATATTTTACTTAGACTTAATTTGCTAAATAATAAGCTAATTTCCACTGATAATTTGCGCTAAAACTGGTAAAATTATTACTCCCGATCCCAAATGCAAAACAACAACATCAATAAAATTGATTGACGGATGAAATTTCCTATCTGTCAATGTCAAAATTACTTTATAATCATTCGTTCTTGAAATTGTCACAATAATCGCTTCTACCGCCATCTGCCACACTTTAAATAAACGACTCTGTAAGGTTTAGGGAATCGCGCAACATTACTTCCGTACAACTTCATAGATGGCGCTTTCTCACTACAGAACTTCATAGTGAACCTACAGATGTCGTTTGGTGCTTTCTCGGAGCGACTTTTTACTAAAATTAGGCGTTATTTTAGTAAGACTCGGAAGTTACATTGTTTCTGCTTTGTGAGTAAGTAGGTACTCATGTATTTTAATATTCTCCAAATGAAAGAAACATAACATGTAGTCCTGTTTCCAAGGATCGGACCTTACTTAGGTACTACCTACTTATTACTTATGTAATAAGTAAAGTAGGTAAGTACCTAAGTACCTATATAAGACAAATAAAATATGACAAATAAAACGTTCTAAAAGCGAAGCCGCAGCAAGAAGCTACATTATTAAAATTAGCTATTCAAACAATACGTATCCATGACTGCATGTGTAACGAGCGCGCTATTAGCACCTTTGCTCAGTTAATTACTGCTATAGTAACTTCCACCACGCTATGGCTACACAATCCACGCGTGTCACAATTAAGGAGTAATATGCACTAGACGTTTTAGATAAAGTTTTAAGTCAAGACTGGTACTCAAATCAAAAGTCTTGACTTAAAACTGAAGGCTGAAGGCTTCAGCAGTTGCGATGGTTATTCTTTGTCAAGCTATCTATCAACACAACAAGCTTCCTTGCTAAAGATAGGTACCTACAGTCAAAATTAGAACAAAACCCAGTACCTTAATCCTCACACAAGCGTGTATTTTGCGTTGTAAAAGTGGACTAATTTTGATAGACTAAGGCTGGATTCGACCAAACTGGATTAAGTTTTTACCCGAGAGTAAACTACTGTTTGAGCCATGTTTATGACTTTGGTATCCAGCCTTTTTGATAAACTAATTCCTAATTTAAAATGAAAAGAAAAGCATGTGAAAAGTATAACACAGTAGGTACAGATTGCATTGCGTTTCGACTCATTAGCACGTCATAGTTTTCACGTTGCGTATGTGTAGGCCTTACAGTAACTCGTAATACTAACCTTATAACCTGCAGTAAACGGTATGATAGGCAATATCCTGAAGGTGCGGCGATTACCGTATTTCATACTTAATGATTATTTATGTAGGTTGGCTCGTATAATTATCAACTTTGTAAAGTAAACTGTGCCTTACTGGCTAATGATAGATTGATTTCTTGTTATAATTTATGGCTCTATCACATTCTATGAAGTTACTACTAGATAAATGAGGTATTTAGGTAACGTCTGTGTAAAATTAAACATCATCATCATCATCAGCCCTTCCCATCCCATAGCTGGGCATAAACCTCTCTTCGCTTTTGCCGTATGCCTTTATCCTGCGCCAATCTTACCCATGTATCTACGACCTGCTGATTTATTAATATCGTCGATCCATCTAAAATTAAACAGTTAGGTACCTAATATTATTATTATTATTTATTTATAAGCCTGGGGTTTATAAGCCTGGGGTGTAAGGGGTTACAAACAACATCATTCGTAGCCCAAGCCAACCTCACCGGCCCGTGGTACACCCTGCTAACCAACAAACGAGGCTCTGGCGCTCCACCCACCAACCCGCATTGGACCAGCGTGGTGGGTTATGGTCCAAACCCCTTCGAGTTATGACAGTACAACATAAAAACAGGCCCCAAGTGCCCGGCGGCTGCGGAGGTGCTGTTGATGACGGAAGGCAGTTAGCCTCCGTAGTCAGGGGTGCGAAGAATCCCCGGGTGGGAACGATCCCCCGTCAAACAACCAAGGCTAACGTTAAACCGGACACTGATAAATCGCTTAACATTATGACATTTAATGTAAAAACTCTTAAGTCAGAAGAACGACTATTAGAATTAGAAAACGCACTGGCATGCATTAAATGGGATATAATGGGACTATGTGAAGTAAGAAGACTGGGAGAAGATACAATAGAAAGAAACAACAGCATATTCTATCATTATGGAGAATCAGGAAGTTTGTACGGCGTGGGTTTCATTTTAGCCAAGAAATGGAAAGATAATGTTCTAGAGTTTATTGGACTCTCAGACAGACTTGCCCTGCTAAAGTTGAAGCTTACCAACAAACAGACATTGACTGTGATACAAACACACGCTCCAACATGCTCACATTCAGACGAAGAAGTTGAAGATTTTTATGACTCAGTTAACAGAGCACTGGATGAACATCGCGGTACATTTAACTTAGTGTTAGGTGATTTTAATGCCAAGATTGGCAGTCGGCAGGATTCTGATAATTGCAACATCTTAGGGTCACAAGGCTTAGGCGTTAGAAATGAAAGAGGTACACGCCTTCTTCAGTTTGCTTTCGGGCAAAGTTTGTACATAGGGAATAGTTTCTTCTATAAAAAACCCCAGCGCAGATGGACATGGGAATCACCTGGCGGTTTATACCGAAACGAAATTGATTTTATTCTCTCGTCCGAAAAATCAATCATAAAAAACGTAGAAGTTCTTAACAGCTTTAAATTCAGTTCGGATCATCGTCCCGTCCGAACCACAGTTAAATTTGATTTCAAACTTTTAAGACAGAAAAAATTTAACAACCATATAAATAAATTAAATAAAGATTTACTAGTTATTAATCAGGAAGAGTTTAATTTGGAATTAAAAAACAGTTTCGATTTATTAAATACAGATTCAGAAGAAGTGCAACAACAATTTGATAACATAGAAAATAGTATTATACGTGCGAGTAAAAAGATAAAACCAAACAATAATAAACAAGACAAACTCTCTGCCGAGACAAGAAAACTAATAGAGGAAAGAAATATACTTACACTTAACAGAGCAGACTTACAATACAGAACATTAGACAGAAAAGTAAAAAGACATATACGTAGAGATTTAAGAAAATTTAATGAAAATATGATTAAAGTAGCCTTAGAAAATAATAGTTCATTAAAAATCGCGAAACAGGGTATTACAGCCGGAAAATCCTGGATTAATAATTTGAAAGATGATTTAGGAAATAAACACCAAAATAGACAGAAAATTCTAGAAATATGTACAAAATTCTACAAAACACTATATTCAGATCCCCAGTACGTCTCAGGTTCTGTAGATTATTCGTGCCCTGATAGTATACCTTACATAACCGGTCAGGAAGTTCATTTAGCACTTCGCAAAATGAAATACAATAAAACGCCAGGTGAGGATGGTATCAGCACGGACGCCCTAAAAGTCGGCGAACGCACTCTACTGCCTCACTTAACAAACATGTTCAATTCCATATTAAAAACTGGTATCTTCCCTCATAATTTTTGCCATTCGAATATAATTTTAATTCATAAAAAAGGAGATAAGTCCGATATAAATAACTACCGCCCAATTAGTCTCATTTCTCACGTCTATAAAACCTTTATTAAAGTAGTAGAAAATCGAATAACAAAACAGCTGGATAAGGAACAGCCCCCCGAGCAGGCAGGTTTTCGTGGTGGATTGTCTACGACTGATCATCTCCATGCCATCAACCAAATAATTGAAAAGTATACAGAATACAAGTTACCAATATATCTAGCCTTTGTAGATTATAAAAAAGCATTTGACAGCGTTACTCATTCATCCATATTAAAAGCACTAGAAAATCAAAATATTGAATCCACTTATATCAAACTTATCCATAGAATTTATGCAAATAGTAGGGGAACCTGTTGAACCTCGTCCATTGATATCCCTCGGCCACCAAGGCTTATCTCGTAATCTGTGCGAGTTTTTTTGTTTTTGTCTGTGGCATTATAATCGTCATTGGTCAACACCAACATGAAGCTAGAATCGAAAAACCAGCGTGGAATGAGTGAGGCGTGCGAATTAAAAATATAAAAAAGTGCTCAAAAAGAGGGTATTTTTAACTTTACTTTAAGTTAATTTATATATAACAGTACATACTTATGCTGGGGCCACACTGCGGGGATATGGCAAATTATTTGCCGGTATTCTGTATTGTGGCTATACGAAATTTGGCAAATAATTTGCCATATCCCCGTAGTGTGGCCCCAGCATTACAAGATAACCATTTCGTGCAATCAAATATAGGTGAAATGGACTTTAGATAGGCATAGAAATATCGACCCAAATCGAACTCAAAGTGCAATTTAAAAATTCGTTAATTTAAAATGAGGCAATGTTGTACCTTTGCCACCATATTTGCTTTGTACTTTGGACAGGGCCTCACGTACAAATTTGTATCAAGATATCAAACAGAAAAAAAAAAAACACCGAAGAAGGTCCATACAAAGAGAGAAGTCTACCTTGTCCTAAAAGCTGTTAAGTATTTGGATTTTTGTTGATAAATTATTATAATAGGACGCGATAATGATCTTAAGATCACAGAATTTTTTAGAACTTATTGTTATTTTTATTATCTTAGCATAACTTAAGACAAAAATATAAATTATTATTATTTTTTATCTAAAGTATATACCTTATAAATGTTCTTTCCATTAATTTAAAAATAAAGTGATAATTGATTCGATAACATGATATTTTCATGAAAAAAGACTGGTAAGGTCAAGGTACATCTTGCAGTGACCAAGGTATATCTGGTGTGTTGTACCTTCGACAAAATCCCATTTTTTGTTCAAATCTCTTTATCTTCTAAAGTATCATTAAAAATACAAAATTTATTTCATAAATATGTAGTCAAATAGTGTATCTTTACATGTGTCCATATTTGGCAAACCTAATTCCAATCTTTATAGACAAAAAAAATTAAATAAGATCGTGTGGCCGAGGTTCAACAGGTTCCCCTACTGCTGCCATTAAATTACAATCATCGGGAACAATGTTCAATATTGAAAAAGGTGTCAAGCAGGGAGACCCACTGTCGCCCAAGCTCTTCACCAGTACCTTAGAGGAAGTTTTCCGCACACTAACAGCTCGCTGGACAGAGAAGGGCGTCGACCTAGGCAAAACAAGGTTAACCAACCTTCGTTTCGCTGACGACATCGTCCTTTTCTCATCTTCAGCTTCTGAGCTACAAGAAATGCTACAAGATCTAGCAACGGCAAGCCTTGAAGTTGGACTTCACATGAACATGAGTAAAACCAAAGTCATGACAAACAGCACCAAAAAGGTTATCACGGTGAACGGGGGGAATATGGACTACGTTCATGAGTACGTTTATCTCGGCCAATTAGTTTCTTTCGAAGACAGGCAGGATAAGGAAGTCGCAAGACGGACTGAAAACGCCTGGCGAAGCTATTGGTCGATGAAAGCGCTATTTAAAGGAGATCTCCCATTATCCCTCAAACGTAAACTCATGGATGTCTGTATCCTCCCAATTATGACCTACGGTGCTCAAACTTGGTCCCTTACTCGTGTTCAGAAGACCAGACTCAAGGTTTGTCAAAGGGCGATGGAGCGAAGCATTCTCGGGATAAAACTGACGGACCGCATTAAGAATGCCACTATTCGCTCCAAAACACAAGTCGCCGACGTAGCTGAAAAGGCCGCAAAGCTAAAGTGGTGCTGGGCGGGGCACGTCTGCCGCATGTCGGATGAACTGTGGGCCAAAACTACCACTAACTGGAGCCCTGAGACAGTGAGACGGCGCGGTAGACCACGCAAGCGATGGCGAGACGAGCTAGACACCTTCAGCGACTATCAGTGGCAAGCAATGGCGTTAGACCGAATTAACTGGAAAACTCGAGGGGAGGCCTTTGCCCAGCAGTGGGACAGTGTAGGCTGAAAACAAACAAACAAACATTTATAAGCCTGACGTTTCCCACTGCAGGGCAAAGGCCTCCCTTCCCTACAAGGTACCTAATAGTTATAATTAATAGTTATAATGAAGACATCAGATTTCTACATCCGTAGATACCCATATTATAAATGTGAAAGTGTGTTTATTTGTTTGTTTATTTGTCTTGCTTTCACGTCGAAACAGAGCGACGGATTGACGTGATTTTTTGTGTGGAGATAGTTGGAGGGCTGGAGAGTAACATAGGCTACTTTTTAACCGGGTTCCATGCGAGCGAAGCCGCGGGCAGCAGCTAGTTGATTTATAAACAAGGTGTAAGTACTCGTAAGATGACCTTTCGCGAGTTATTAGCAAGCAGTGGATGCGACTGGCGCAGGACCAAAGAAAGTGACGGGATAACGAGGAGGCCTATACCATGCAGTGGGTAGATGCCTTAAATAGATCTTTGGGTACGCTGATGATAGCACAGTTGTGGAATTGTACACATCTGGTCCAAGAGCCAAAAAGGAGGAAATCCAGGCTTTGAGAGAAGACATGGTTGAGCGTATGAATCAAGCCCTTAGAACTGTTTCCGATTGGGGTGACGAAAATCTCGTCAAATTCAACGCTAACAAAACTCAGGCCTGTCTTTTCTCTGCCAAAAAAAGTCAGTTCCTTTTGTCTCCTTCTTTCCGTGATGTATCCATACCATTGGCAGACCATTTAGAGTTACTAGGTCTTACTTTATCTCCTACATTAAACTTTGGAGCCTATCTCGACTCTAAGGCTAAACTGGCTAGCAAAAAACTTGGCATCCTCAATAAGGTTAGGCGGTACTTCTCACCGGGACAGTTGCTTCATCTGTACCAAGCACAAGACCGTTCATGTGTGGAGTACTGCTGTCACCTTTTTGATGGAGCAGCTAAGTACCAGCTGGAAGCTTTAGAGTCGGTAGACAGGCGTGCTAAGAGGTTGATTGGTGATGACAAACTTGTTGCCAAACAATTGCTAAGCCTCGAGCATCGCCGTAAAGTAGCATGTTTGTCAATTTTCTATCGGATACATTACGGCGAGTGTGCGCAAGAGCTATATCACCTTATCCCACCCTCCCCCTTCCACTACAGGACAAGTAGAAGAACGGCACACTACCACCCATTCCTCGTGGACATACCAAATATTCGTACACAAAGGTTTGGCTCGACATTCATTATACGTACTGCCCATGAATGGAACTCCCTGCCGCCCTACTTGTTTCCTGAAAACTACAATCTAGGTGCCTTCAAGGCTAGAGTGAATAGATTTCTTCTAGATCGATGTGATCCATCCTCGGCCACACCGTCGCTTGACATCAGGCGAGTTGGTGGCCAAACATAGATCTATTTCCTTTAAAAAAAAAAAAAAAAAAAAGATAGGTGGATAATGTAATTATAAACACTGACTGATCCGTGAAAGTATTATAAGAGCCGTGTTGGCCGAGGGGGATAGTAGGTACCTAGACTTCCGATCGTCGTGGGATCGAATCCTAGCCGTGCATTAATGTATTTCTCGTTTCGAATTTATATACGCATTAACACGAGCTCTAAACGGTGAAGGAAAACATCGTGAGGAAATCCGCGGCTTAGTCAGCCCCACACGTAATGACCATGTCTTTCCTGTGGATATGGCCGGTTAAGCTAAGAGGATGGGTTAGGTGTTGGGCAAGCAAGCCTACACCATCTCAAACAATGTCCCAGGCACTACAGAGGCCCGTTAAGTGTAGGCAAATACTGCCTCCTGACACTGTATAAATCATCTAAGTATTAAAGATGTAAATGCCTAAGTTTTTTTTTATTATTATTAGGTATCGAGATTATTTTAAGTATATTTTTATTACTTACATTTATTTTCAGAAAGTAAAATAAAAAATCCCAAAAAAAATGCTTAATTATGTGGAAACACACTCTTTATTCTTCCTTGGTCGTCTTAATCAAAAACTTATGGGAAAAGTAATGATGAAAAGTCTTATCAAACTATTTCATGTCCGACGGTATTGAAACCCTATTTCGAACCAAAATAATTTTCAATTTCAATGAAATAATACCTAGTGTGGATTCTTCGTACCGTACCTAATAAAATTAAAAACTAAAAAATTAGAATTAGACTTTAGATACGAAAAATTAGCTATTAAACTGTGTATTAGCTTTAAAAAGTTGTTAAATTCTGACGCTTTCTGTACTACAATCAAGGCAAAATATGGAGCTATGCAGCCCAAAAACCTACTCACCCACTGCCCCATTGATCAGATGCCAAACAAATATCGCCTTGAGGAAACAAATAAAGCGAGCAATGCCCCATAGTACACAAATATAAACTATTTCTATCGTAATAGTTCCTATAACAATTTGGCACCGAGTTTTACTTTTATTCAACATCTTTAACTTTATGAAAACTACTTTCCAGAAATGGATGCAAGTTACAATGTTTTTCTCGTTTGCCAAGAATAGTATTTTCTTTATAAAATTTGATTTTTATTGCATGCACAGAGTAGCACAGTTAAATTAAAGTTATGAGCACCAAATGATAAGATATGTACCTACCCATATAGTATATAATAGTAGTGGATAGTTGAGTTGTATAGTATGATCTGTGTAACTCAATAAACAATTTCTTGATAATTAAATCGAACTGTTGAGTCATTTGATAAGCGAAATGTCACGTTTTTCATTTATAATAGTTTGCTGCAAGCGCTCTAAAATTATAAAGCTAGTTTAATTATTTTTAAGCTCTATTCCAGTATCGAAGAAACAACTCCCCTTTGTACTCGTATAGCAGTATCATTATAAATAATGAGGGTACCAACCTCAGTATCATTAATAATGAAAGGAATAATATTATGCTGGCAAACGTTACACCGCACATACAATGCGGGGTTACCGTATGTTTGCAGAAACTTTATAAAGAAAAACACGTTGAGCGAAGTCACCATGCGATAATTTAAAGGGTTGAGGTGGCATGCATGAGCCATGAGGTCATGTTCGTAGGCGAGGACTACGCGGCTACGACGCGGCTACGGCGTAGCGCTTGGCGTAGAGCGACGCGGTCAGTCGACACGCAACCCTCGCTCCAGTCACGTCACGCCGGGCACGATGCGCGATCGCGAGCGGCGGAAAACTTCTAAATAAACAATTCCTCTGAAACTTATCCAAAACATTTACGTAACAGTGAAATCAGTAACATTGAACACTGCATGCACGCCTCGCGTGATGTAACGAGTTGCCCCATTTACTAATGCGATTGTTTCTTGTAAACCAGACTAAACGACACTATCACCTGATAAGCTGATTTAATTTGCGAGTGGATGTTTGCGTGTCGACAGTTTAATTAAAACAATCGTAAATCGTGCTGTAAAGTTTTGTTTTGTGATTGTCCTCATCCGTGCTATAAACTTGATTTTTACGACCTACATGCTTTGGGTTAAGTATTCGAGGAATCACGTAAGAGTACCAACAACCGATTAGCTGTAAATGAGCGTGATAGTGAATAAGTGTTGTGGTATTTCGATGCTAAGAAGAGTACTGACAGAGTCTATTGGTAGTGGAGCGGGTATAGAGTGGTCGGATGGTGTGCGATGGTGGCGCCATGTTGTGCCTGGAGTCGCTGATGGCGCGGTGGCGCGAGCGCGGCGAGCGCGTCGAGCGAGCCGAGCGCGAACAGCGCGCGCGCTCACGGAGCCTCTGTTCGTCTGCTGGCGACGGCAGTTTGTTGCAGCTGCTGCATCGGCGGGCCAGCAGCGCAATGTGAGTGTTCTAAAATTGATAAGTCAGTACGCGTGAGCAAGACAAGACATTTGTCTCGTGTTTCTCGTAGAATGTGTTAATAGAACTGAGTGGAGCCTCTGCTAGTCGGCTGGTGACGGTAGTTTGTTGCAGCTGATGCTTCGTCGTACCAGCAAAGCCATGTTAGTACGCGATGAGCGAGACACAAGGCAGATTTGTTTAGTAGTAGGGATGGTCTCTATAAATGGCGCGGACCTAACTGAATTGGTCGGATCAGAACATGGCCACGGTAAAACCAGGCTGCGGGTTGAGATCCCGCCTGGGTGCAATTATGGGGATCCATTTTAAAAATATTATCTGGTGTAGCTGCTGCATTGAAGCCCCAGCAAAGGTGTACACGACATAGTACAAGAGCTAGCGAGATGCAACACCTAAAATGTGTTTGCAAAATTGACCAGAATTAATGTAATTGATAAAATGACCTGAATTGTTGACTGCTCGATCTACCTTGTGGTGAGCCGAGAGTGGAGTCATTTTGTTTGATAGAAGTAGGTATAGGAAAATGCTTAAAATTGTGTCTGAAGAGTTTTATTTCTCATTAAAATTTTATCAAAACCGAAGATAGTAGGTAGATTGTTTTACATTATTTCTGATCAGTCTAAAAATATAGCATAGACAGAGATCAGGTGCTATTAATTAATTAAATATTGTAAGAGAACGTAGGCGTGGATTATCCAGGTTTACCTACATTATGTACCTAGTTCCCAAGTGTTCTATAGGTTCTTACAAAGGTAACATAAAACGTCTTAAGACCTACGTAATCCCATTCCTATTCTTCGCAACCAAGCGGTAAGGAATTAGGCAACAAACACAACTTAGGCTAAAGGTGGGCGCACACCTATCCGCCCGAACGCGCCGAAACGAATCGACCAAAACGAATTTTAGAATTCTTTATATGAAATCGTATGAAACCTCGCACACCTGCTCGCGTCGAATCGTCCGATTCTAATCTGGCAGTATTTCGAGCATTCGGCGCAGATAAGTGTGCGCTCAGCCTAAGCCTGAATTTACTCTTCAGAGCAACACCTCATTGTTTGAGATGTGAAAGGAAACATGCTACGTTGTCTTCGGATGTAGTCTTTCATGTCTGTATTAAAACAAGAACAGTTTTTCTTAAACCCGCGATCACAATTCATATTTAGTACCTACCTACTTTAAACACGGGAATTTTTGCGTTCTTTCCGGACGTAAATCTGCTCACGACCTTGGCTGTTGTAATGTAGCCGAAACGTCGGTATTAAATAAGGTAGATAACGCGATAAAATCCGGTGTTTATGTTTTTCTACGGAACTTTCCAGCTAGTAAGAAAAATTTATCGTTACCCCAAACCTAAGATAACAGCTCACATAATAGCCCAGTCAAATTAGGAATTAACCTCGGAATGAGAGATAATAAGCTGAATTTTCGTATATACCTTCATTTAGGCGCAAATTGTATGCTCTACAACTTTATAATAGATGTTAACATCATTGGACCAATAGCAACCGAGATATTCGCGAAAAACTATTTTTTTTACCTTTGACCTTGAATAACTTAAGACGCAGACACGAGATTTTATGAGACTTTTGAGACAACTTTTAGGACGCCTAAATGAAGCTACATACGAAAATTCAGCTTATTATCTGTCATTCCGAGGTTTAGACCATTTTTATGCTAAGCTGACTGGACTATAAGTACAAGTAGCATCATGAATGCAAAAAATAATCAGTGATCGTAGAAAACAAGTGGCTAAATTAAAATTATAAAAAACCGACTTCAATGTTATACGAGACTTTTTGCACTCTCGTGGTGCATTTCTGTTCATAATTCCGAAGACCCTCGACATATCCTCACCAGGCACCAATAAGTATATCTACCAAGTATGTATACCCTTTCAAACAAAAAATAATTTTGCAAATCGGTCCAGGAGTCTTTGAGTAATCGGTGAACATTGAACATACATAAAAAAGCACATAAAGAAAAAAAAAGATTCCAATGAATTGAGACCCTCCTCCTTTTTTTTTTGAAGGGTCATCTCTGCCTTTCTATTCGTATAGAGGCCTGAGATAAAAGAAAATTATACCTATGCACACATCATTCGTGTCCTAGTACCTACATGAATGAGTCAATTGTAACTGATTACTCAAACTGTTTACAAACCACGAACAAAACATTGTATCCTCAATCGATTACGGATTGTTGTTCAGTTAATTCTGTCAATACAAGCTTGGGAATAAAACTGTGTACCTACATATATGCTGTTGCAAACATAACATGAAATAGCATAGATTTGACATATTGCAGCTTTCAGCATTTATTATACGTACCCATATTATAAATGTTAAAGTGTGTTTATTTGTTTGTTTATTTGTCCTGATTACACGTCAAAACATAGCGACGGATTGACGTGATTTTTTGTGTGGAGATAGTTGGATGGCTGGAGAGTAACATAGGTTACTTTTTATCTGGGTATCACGCGAGGGAAGCCGCGGGCAGCAGCTAGTATGTGTATACTTTGTTGTCAAGAGAGAACAGACTTCTGACCAAGGATGCTCCATTGATTGGATAAACTGTTAGATACGATACTGATAGGTATTGTTACTTACTATCTGTCGCAATTTTGGCCACTCATGCTTAGTTTTATTTATTTTCAAAAAGTATATAATACATCGTAACAATGATCATTATCGAAACCTAAACCTATCGTAGTAATATTCGTATATATGTCACATGAATACATTGTATCATAAACTAGCTTCCGCCCGCGGCTTCGCTCGCGTGGCACCCAGATAAAAAGTAGCCTATGTCCTATTCCCGGTCATTATCTAACTAAATTTTAAATTTCAGCCAAATCGGTTCAGTGGTTGTCGAGTTAATGAGGAACAAACAGATATCCAAACATCCAAACTTTCGCATCTTTAATATTACCTAGTGTGATGATGAAAATCGGAGAAGAGGCAACATCACAATTGTCGCTCGGCTTTTTTCTGTTGAGTATCTATACCCCTTTCTACCGTACCATATAATACGTACTCAAACCAAACTGAACCAGGTGTGGCCCACGAAATTAAAATCAAAGTCCTACATATAAAAAATATTATATAAGTATGTTATATTATGTAACATTATTACTTATAGGTAACAAAAACAGCCTTCACTTAGCTTTTGCTAAGGCAGAGAGACCATGCATCAATATAGTAAATTGTGTTTCCATGGTGTTTCGATTCAACCAAAATAGTAAGTTGCACTGTTTTTTCTATTATAAATTATTCGTGTTCGTAAATATATACCAAAAGTCCGCAGTTGATTTGTTCGTTTCCACTCCAAACGCTAATCTATCCCGTAACGTTTTTGGTAATTAATTTAATCTACTGTCAGTGTATTATTGTATGAAAAATGCGCATGACTTTCACAATCGTGGCCTACTTCGCGTTAGAAATTGGGTCATTCCAACCCAGAGCGTAAACCGTTGTTTTGAAATCCCGGAGTTTTGGGGATGTTCCAAATCAAAGTTGGACGCACTGTCCTGTTCAAAATAAATAACATGTATTCCGAGAACAGGTATTACTACCTATTTTTTTACTTACTTCTATAAATGGGTAGGCAGAGACCACAGACTACCATTTGCTACTACGATCCTGATACACATCTTTCGCCTCAATCACTCTCATTACTTTGTTATAAACTCTAAGTGCCAATTCAGACGTACCACAACCACACGACACCGACAACCACACCACAACGACGCGACGTGGTCAGGCCTATATTTGTATTGAAAATGAATTTCCAATTCACACGTACCACATTTTGTCGTTGTTATCGACCACCTGTGTAATACGACCACATCGCAACCACATCGCAACCACATCGCGACGACATGACGTCATCAACAGCGCGCGCCTAGCTGGCGCCTGCCTCATCGACATTTTGTCGGTACCACAACGCAACTGCAAAAAGTCGCTGCGACACTATTCACACGTAACCACAGCTGGACCACATTTTGTCGCTGCGACGTGGTGTGGTAGTCGTACGTGTGAATTGACGCTTAAGCTTAAGTGGTTGTGGTACGTCTGAATTGGCACTAAACAATGATAATTTTCTATTTTAGAGATCATGGAAACATAATAATACAGAAATAAAAATAATCGATATACTCAAAGGTAAATTGACTTTGAATGAAACGTAAAATATAAAACTAAAGCCTATTAACCTTTATTGTTTCGTCTTAGATAAAAATAAGTAGGCTGATATTTATATTATGAGCCTAATATAAGGCAGTATAAAAGTAGACGTTCCTAGAATTTCTTTGTAGGTCGATTCTAGCAACAAAGCGAACCGTAAATCATTTCATAAATCTGATAACATCAAAGCATGTCACCTCGCCTGACTAATATAATGAAACTGGGTTTCTGGATGAGGATTCAACGCAAAAACAACTGAAAACTAATTTGTACAACATGCCAACGAGACATCTGTAGCCGTACCATGAACTCTGAGCAATGTTAAAACAAGCTTGAAACATGACAACGAATGACATTCCTAAAACAGTAACAGTGCCTGTTTTAGGGTGACAAATCTACATCGAGCTATGCTGCGCTATACTGCGCTGTGCTATGGTTGGTCAACTAAAAAAGGTTAAACAGAGCGTAGCCTCACACAGCGCAGCACAGCATGGTTTGTTTGTATCCTCATTCAAATAATAGACGAGCGAGTTGACCAACCATAGCACAGCGCAGTACAGCGCAGCATAGCTCGATGTAGATTTGTCACCCTTAAGGTCTTCGCTCACTGCGCAGTATCATAAGCGGGCCGAGCCATGACCGAGCCCGTCACGAAAATTACACCTTACACACTAAGAGCGTATCAAACTAGGACCGTCTCATAACCGTTTTGCGAAGCGTAATCCCGAGCCTATACCACAGTAATAGACATTTTGTTGGTTTTAAGCTAAATACACAATTATTCTGAAAGCCCATTTTAAAACTTATCACTTAATTTTTTTTGTAAAATACTAGTAAATATAGAGCGTTTACAAGCTAAACCACACTTGTAATATCTGTTATGTAATAACGAAACGCCAATTGATAACAAAACGTCAAGTTGAGAACCCCTTTCCGGGGCAGCCATTTTCCATAGAGATTTGTCATACAGCTACGCAGACATCTTTTACATTGAGTGCTATAATAACCACATGTGTTTTGTTGTGCTTCTAATAAAAGCAATAAGTAAGAAGTATCTTTTATTGACCAATACATGGCGCAGCCGTTCAAGAACCTACTACGAAAATAATACGAAGAAGGAAGATAAAAACACTAATAACGCGTGCATATGCCGCTGGGTTCGACGAATTTTCATAAAGAAGAAGGCGAAGAAGATATCACAAACATGGCGTCAGGCGTGGAGTATCGAATGCCGGAACCTATAAACATGGATAATATTGACGAGCTCTATCCGCAATGGAAACGATTCCAATCCAGTTTTCTAATATTCCTATCAGCGGCGGGTCTGAGCAAGGTTACGGAGTTCAGAAAAGCAGCAATTTTGTTAAACTGTATCGGGCAGCCAGCTCAAGAATTGTATTTCAATACCCTGAAACAGGATGAACAAGAAAAGAAACTTGAAGAAGTGATTGAAATTTTCGAGAATTATTTCAAACCTAAAACCAATGAAATAATTAACACATTTCACTTCAATCAAAGATTTCAGGAAGATGGTGAAAGTTTTGATACTTTTTATACAGAGCTGCGGAAAATTGCACGAAATTGCAATTTTTCAACTTTCCTGGAGAGAATGCTGAGAGACAGGATAATACACGGAATAAAAGATAGAAACGTACAACAAAAACTACTAGGAAAGAAAGATCTGACTATAACACAAGTGGTGGATATCTGCAGAACCTCGGAGCTGTCCAAGGAGTATGCGAAGACCATCAATAAGCAACAGGAGCCAACTTTTGAAGTAAATGCAGTGCAGGCGAGCAAACCTCAGGAAACAGTTCAACAGACATCAACAAAAGCTAAGTTTAACAAATTAGACAGTTCAAACAGCACTACATACTTTTGTAAGAAATGTCATAGGCAACATGGACCTAGAAATTGTCCAGCTTTTGGTAAAATTTGCTCCAGATGTAAAAAAAATAATCATTTTGCTGTCGGTTGTAAGTTCAGGAATGTGGTGCACTCTGTAAAGACTGGTGAAGAGGAAGATGATGAGTGTCCCGTGGACTTATGACTCGTACGAGCTTGTAATAGTATTGGGTGCAATAAGGAATGGACAGAGTTGATGAAAGTTGAATCTAAAAATATAACATTCAAATGTGATTCGGGTGCACAGATAAATATATTATCATTAAATGATCTTAAAAAAATTGTCAATGATGATAATCCTTATTGGTCTGAGACAAAAATAATATTAGAAGTTTTTGGGGGAGCACAACTGAAACCTGTCGGTAAAAGATCGTTAACGATTTACAGAAATGATGAGGCATTTAAGACTGAATTCATAATTGTTAATAAAAATGTTAAACCAATTTTAGGATTACCGTCATTAATAGAACTCAAGTTGCTTAATATTAATAGTGCTAGTAATAATAAAAACATTGACACTGTCAAAATAATAAAAGATAAGAATGTATTAATTGAAAAATATTGTGAACTTTTTCAGGGAGTGGGGTGTTTTGAAAGACCGTTGGAACTGCACATCCAGCCTGGTGCAGAGCCTGTTGTGAGACCACCACGGCGAGTCCCAAATGCTTTGTTAACACGACTAAAAGACAAGCTGAAATCATTGGAAGATAGACAGATTATTTCCAAGGTCGAACATCCTAGAAGTTTTGTGAGTAATCTTGTAATTGTTGAAAAGAAAGATGGCTCTCTTAGAATTTGCTTAGATCCCAAAGATCTTAATAATGTTTTGTTGAGAGAATATCATTTAATACTTAGGTTAGAAGAAATTATTCCTAGAATTACGAATAAAAAATATTTTTCTGTGTTAGACCTATCCGAAGGTTTTTATAATATTAAATTAGATGAAAAGTCTAGTGAACTGTGTACATTTAACAGTCCTTTTGGCTGTCATAAATTTAATAGAATGCCTTTTGGAATTTCTGTAGCTCCTGAAATGTTCCAAAAGTATAATGAAAATGCTTTTGGTGATATTCCGGGTGTTATAATATATTGCGATGACATGTTGATTTGTGCCGAGACAGAAGCAGAACATGATGCAATATTAACAAGAGTCTTTGAAAGAGCTAAATTATGTAATGTTCGCTTGGTAGGCCAGTTAGTTTTGCTTCAAGGAGTTTAACATCATCAGAGAAAAATTTTTCACAAATTGAAAAAGAACTTTTAAGTGTTGTCTGGTCAACTAGAAAGTTCCATTATTACATTTATGGGCAAAAATGTACAATACTTAATGATCATAAACCACTAGAGTCTTTACTTAAAAAAAACATACACGAGGTTTCCTCACCTAGGTTGCAAAGATTAAAGTTAAAATTATTAAGATATGACTTAGAATTTAAATATTTAAAAGGTAAATTGATGTTTATAGCGGACTTGTTATCTCGCTCTTTTCTGGATTGTAATGGCATTGATGACTCTTATATGTATGAAGTTGTTCATTGTGTTGGACTGGCCAAATATATACAATGTACTGAGGAAACTAAAAATAAATTAATTTCTGAGACTAAAAATGATGTAGAACTTTTAAAATTAATAGAATTTACCAATAATGGATGGCCAGAAAGTGTTAAAAATATTCCAGACGATCTCCAGTATTACTTTAAGTTTAGATCTGATATATCTGTAGATGATAATCTAGTATTTTTACATGAGAAGCTTGTTATTCCAAAGAACATGAGAAGGGAAATTTTAGTGAAATTACACGAAGGACATATGGGTATGAGCAAAATGAAAGGCTTAGCCAGAGATTTATATTATTGGCCTAAAATGGGCGATCATATTGAACAATTTGTAAGGAAATGTTTTGTTTGTCAAACTCACCAAAATAAAAATGTAAAGGAACCACTGTTGTCTCACGATGTTCCTGAATTACCCTTCTCAAAATTAGGTATTGATATCATGGAGTTCAAAAATAAAAGTTACTTGGTTTTGTATGATTATTTTTCTAAATGGCTTGAAATAAAATTAATCTCTAGTAAAAGTGCAAAATGTATCATCAATGCTCTAATAGATGTTTTTTGTAATCATGGATCTCCTAATGAGATTGTGTCTGATCATGTTCCTTTTGACTCAAAGGAGTGTAAAGAGTTTGCTTCTGAATGGGGATTTAAATTTACTTATACAAGCCCGAGATATCCTCAGTCTAATGGAATGGCAGAAAGGGCAGTACAAATTGCAAAGAAAATGATAAAAAAATGTTTTGAAGATAGGACTGATTATAGAATAGCATTATTGAATTATAGAATTTCACCAGTTTGTGGCACTAACTTTTCACCAGCACAACTAGCCTTTAATAGAAATTTAAAAACAAAGTTACCTTGTAGTCTTTCATACTTAAAGCCAAAGATAAATACTAATGTAAAAATAGAGTTTAGTAAGTGTCATAAAAGAAATGTGAAAAATTATAATGCAAATTCTAGATGTAAAGATGATTTTTATGTTGGTCAAAGGGTTTGGTTTCTGAAAGACCCTAATACAAATAAATGGTTGTCTGGTATCATAGAAAAAAAAATGGTTTAAGGTCCTATAATATTAAGGAAACCAATGGTGTAACATATACTAGAACTTCTTATCATGTTCGACCTGGATGATGTGTCTATTTACTAATATAAGTAGGGACATTAGGGTGGATGTGCAGCACGGTTAGGGTCTAAATAAAACAAAATGTATTAGTTAAGTCTTTATTTTTTTTTTTTGTGCAAACAATGTTTAGTTTAATAATTAGTTTATAACGGTTCCTTCCGAATATTGTGTGGGAAGGGAAGAAAAAGTATGTTAGTTTAAAGTTGCTTAGAATAATCTTTGAAGTATGTTAGTTTAAAGTAGCTTAGAATAATCCTTGAAGTTAAAGTTTTCTTTATTTTGTTTTGGAAAAGGGAAAGATGTAATATCTGTTATGTAATAACGAAACGCCAATTGATAACAAAACGTCAAGTTGAGAACCCCTTTCCGGGGCAGCCATTTTCCATAGAGATTTGTCATACAGCTACGCAGACATCTTTTACATTGAGTGCTATAATAACCACATGTGTTTTGTTGTGCTTCTAATAGAAGCAATAAGTAAGAAGTATCTTTTATTGACCAATACAACACTAAAATACATATTGCACACATTTTGTCGGGTTTACTAGCAAAGTGCAATATTTCATCATATTTTGTGTAACTTTAAATGGGAGTTTTATCTACAAGGTTTAAAAAAAACAGACTTTTAAGAAACCCTTTTAGAAACCCAATTATAATCCATAGTGATGGCATAATTATTATTGAGATCATCATGATGATGATGAAAAGTAGCTTATATCCTTCCTCAAAGCTCCTGAGATTAGCGTGTTCAAACAAATGAACAAACAAACTTTTCCGCTTTATTACTGGTTGGTTGGTATAGATTAAGTGTACTTTCACTCTACATTCAAGGTTTTATGAATAACTGGATATTTTTTAATTTGTAAGCTTATCTTTTTTTTCGAAATCGTGTTTTTGCTGTTACTACACTTTGATTTCGGAGGGCAGTATGGGATTTTGACGTTTGATAAATGTCACATAACGTGCGGAACGCATTCAGTGATGCTAGATGGGGGGTTTTTAATTCAAATTTGGGGTATTTATCGACTCAGGAGGAAATCCTTTGGGGGAATTTTCGTAGGTAAAAATTATAAATTATATACCTACTTGATATTTAGGGGTGATACTTGATAGGTTTTTAGAATGTGTACATGTACATGTGTATAAATGGGGGTACTTGAAAGACTTTGTGAAGTGAGAAAAATAACTGAATTATTATCTAACCAATATTGGAGCGTTTCCTCTTGCTCCTACTCGATTCTCCTACTGCTCCTGCACGAGGACCAATACATCCTTATGCTCCTACCAGTAGGAACATAAGGATAGGCATATCCTAGTGCTCCTACTGTGGATGGACAGTCAAGGTACAATACCCCGAAATAAAACTATCAAATAGGGGCACAGCCGCGAAGCCGTATTTTGATAAACTTCAAAACAAGATAACATCTTCATCATCAACAAAAAATAAAATCGTTATTGTTATAAATAAATACTTAGGTATGCTATGATCAAGATCTACATTTAAAGTGACAGCTGTCACCAAATGTACCAATATAGTGTATAAAGTTTACTGATGAATAATATCAGATGTTAAATTGACAGATTATGTCAAAATGACAGATTAGGACAGATTAAATTGACAGGTTGGCCATATCTCGAAAACCACTTATCTCAGACTCTCCGTCCTCAGTTTAAGTGAAAGCTATTGAAGAGATCTACATTTAAAGTGACAGTTGTCAAACTTTAAACAGCCATTATCTCGGAAACTACTCGTCCTAGACTCCTCATTCTCAGTTCAAATGAAAGCTATGACCAAGATCTACATTTAAAGTGACAGCTGTCAAACTTTAAACGGCCATATCTCGGAAACTACTCGTCCTAAACTCCTCATTCTCAGTTCAAATGAAAGCTATGACCAAGATCTACATTTAAAGTGACAGCTGTCAAAATGACATCTGTCATCTGAAATGTAGATCTTAGTCATAGCTTTCATTTAAACTAAGAACGGAGAGTCTAGGACGAGTAGTTTCCAAGATATGGCCTTTTAAAGTTTGACAGCTGTCACTTTAAATGTAGATCTTGGTCATAGCTTTCATTTGAACTAAGAACGGAGAGTCTAGGACGAGTAGTTTCCGAGATATGGCCTTTTAAAGTTTGACAGCTGTCACTTTAAATGTAGATCTTGGTCATAGCTTTCATTTGAACTGAGAATGAGGAGTCTAGGACGAGTAGTTTCCGAGATGTGGCCGTTTAAAGTTTGACAGCTGTCACTTTAAATGTAGATCTCTTCAATAGCTTTCACTTGAAGAGAACGGAGAGTCTGGGATAAGTGGTTTACGAGATATGGCCCATCTGTCATTTTAATATACACCTAATCTGTCTTTTTGACGTAATCTGTCATTTTGACATAATCTCTCATTTTGACATGATCTGTCATTTTGACATAATCATGGGCAGACTGCCCGCAACCACGGCTATTGTAACAGCCAAAACGTCGCGTCGGTCGTGATAAATAAGGTAAATTACGCGATAAAATCCCGTGTACATAAATCAACATCCAGTACCAACAAAACGAACCAACTCGGTGGCGCAGTGTGCGAAGGTCCAGCTAAAACACAGATAGTTGCGGGTTCGATTCCCACTGCGACGCAAGTGTTTGTATGATCTGCAAATATATGTATCGGGTCTGGGTGTTTTTCTATGTAATATTATGTATTTACAAAAAAAAGGATAGGTACCTACAAGTAGTTTATCAGTCATATAGTTTCCATATAAGGTCTATTTACCTTGGAGCTAGATGATGCGGTGAAATATCCAGCATTATTTATTTATAGAAAAAGGCTGAAAAGCTGCCCCTAGGGGCTGACCTGGCTACGCTACTAATATGATGATTACATGGATTGACAGATGGGCGGGGCTTGTCATTGATTGTCAGCAAAATAATCATGGCGGCCGGAGATTGACAAGACGGCCATGGCACGGGCAGGGCACGCGACGGTGTAGGAACGGTGTGGTGTGGGGCGTCCGGTACATTTCAATACAAAGAATATCGTTTTTGCCGGGACGGTGTTGCTACGGTCATGCTATGCGACGGGGTAGAGACGTGATAATGTGTCAGCACCCTTAAGCTTGGTTTAACATTGCTCTGGGAGTTCATGGTACTGCTTTACATTGTCCTATAGAATTGACGTATTGGCCTGCCGAACAAGAAGCACTTTCCATCTGGTTAACTATTTTTAAAGAAACCAAGATTTTATTCTACTTCCTACTAAGTAATATTATAAATGCAAAAGTTTGTGAGGATGTATGGGTGTCTGGAATCCAGACGCGTCAAAGAGTAACAAACATCCATACATCTATACATCCAGACCCTGGATGTAAAGATGTATGAATGTTAGTCACGCAAAAACTACTAAACGGATTTTAATGAAACTTGGAACATACATAGTTTATGAACTGGAATAACACATAGGCTACTTTTTACCCTGGTAAGTATCACGTGAGCGAAACCGCCGGCGGAAGCTAGTAGGTATTAAATAAAATATTTCCAAGTTATTTCATGATCTAGAGATAATAATGTCTCACAGAGTTATTTATAAATCTTCTAGATCTCTTTTGAACATCGTGAGAAAAACATATCGGAACTGTCTTCCATCGTGCTTGAGAATACAGACGTGTGTATTAAAATGTAATTCAATAAAAAAAGTTGTAAGTAATTGAAAGAAACGAAATTGTACATTGAGGTTAATTTCCAAGCAATTCGTTTGTCTAATTCACATTATGTACCTACATTATATAATAATACTAGCTGCTGCCCACGGCTTCACTCGGGTGGTACCCGGATAAAAAGTAGCCTATGTTGCTCCCCAGCCCTCCAACTATCTCCCACACAAAAAAATCACGTTAATCCGTCGCTCTGTTTTGACGTGAAAGCAGGACAAATAAACACACTATCACATTTATAATAGGGGTACGGATTGTGTAATATAACATTTATAATGTTAATCCGATTCATATTAGGAATTAAGTACATTTCAATAATAATTGAATAATTTAGTTCGGTTTAGTGGGTTAAATGGCTGACTATTTAACCCACTAAACCGAACTAAATTATAAATACGACCGTTTTAGCTGCAAAAGTCCTACAAACAGGTAAATGCATAATTGAAGAGTCTATTTCTGAACTGTGCAAGTATGCACTGCAGAGTTTACTGAGCTCAAAGTTTACCTATGACATAACCCATTAAACAAGCAACATCATCATGTCTGTCCTTGGCGTCGATTCTGGTACCGAACTTTTTATCAACCTCAACTAAAGCGACTGTTTCCATGACTACTAATAACAAACGACTCAGTTGTGGTGAGGTTTTGAACTTTGGCAGAACAAATTTTTGAAAAGCTATTCTACTATTTCACCAAATGGCTGACATTTAAGAGATCGAACCAAAACCAAAGCGATTGTCATCTAGTAGAATTCAGGCCCTTATCCTAATGTAGGGCAAAGCGCTCGTGGCGTAGCTTGCTTGTTTGATCGTTGAAGCAACGTTGTGCGCGGTCACAATTTGGATGGGTGACCGCAAGTGGCATTACGAGCTAAATGCTTCCATGCTTCGGAGGGCACGGCTTTAAGCTATAACGGAGGCCTGTAGGCGGCCTAAAAACTCTGTCAACAGAGTTGGCCACTTGGCAAACCGCGAAAGATAACAAACAACTAAAATGCAGAAAAAACACGATCTTTTCAATATTAAATGATTATTTATAAATTATGCGATTAATAAAGGAACATGAACGATATAAAAATAAAGGAAGGTAACAAATCCCAAGTACCGAAAATAATGCGAAAACAGGTTCATGATAATAAAATAACATCTCGTGAACTGAAACTGACTATAGGCATGATTTGTACTTGTGGACTTTTACAATAACACCGAAAACAACGTAATAACGCTGAGCTTTTCCTTCTAAGGCTGATTTTAGTCTCACGCTCACCGTCAGCACTGATAGGCAAGTGATCTTTATTACATTGAAATAAGGATACTGATTGTTGATTGCTCTCGTCAGTGCTGGACAATCAGTATCCTTATTTCATTGTAATAAAGATCACTCGCCTATCAGCGCTAACGGTGAGCGTGAGACTAAAATCATCCTAACGACACGACGTGGAAATGTGTTTATCAACGAAGATGATACATTACATGCAATCTTTCAACTTCATGTATATTTATATGCGGCTTTCACCTTATTATAATTTGATTAAGATTCAGATTCCAGTGATTTATCGACATTTTCATGCGTTGTTTAGCAGAGTTCGCTTATTCCATTCTGTCCTCCTTGCAGAGTTTCATTTTTGTTCCAACTACAAAAAATCAAATTTTTCTCTTTGGATATGAATATTCTGAGAACTGTGTCATTGACCAATTCGCTCGCACCCTATTTGGAGCACCAACGTAGACTCGAGTTTTTTCTCAAAATATGAGTTTAAATTATATTTTTGGACATTTGCTTAATATTATTTAATGCATAGGTCTCACACTAATCACATCACACTATCACACTAATATCACACTAATATTATAAATGCGAAAAGTTTGGATGTTTGGATGTAGGTAGGTATTAACACGATAACAAAAATAAAATTGTAGGTAGGTATGTTTGTTCCTCTATAACTCGACAACCACTGAACCGATTTGGCTGAAATTTGAAACATAGATAGATAATGCCTATCATCCTGATATCCTGATAGGCTTTTTATCCCGAAAAAATGCTCGTTTCCCGTGGGATAAACAAAATAGTAGTCCACGCGGTCGAAGCAGCGGGCGTCAGCTAGTCCTCTATAAAATTGAACATCTAGAAAAGCTAAGTAAACGAAGTTGCACACATATTTCTTCTTCTGAATCTTTAATGTATACCTAAAATGTAGATCGCCAAACCAACATAGCAGTTTAAAATATTGACTCAAGTTTAGATAAGTGGAGATATGGGACCACAGCAGCGCCGTTAAGTTAACGATAGAATGCAGTATGTTTTAAATAAGCACCCATTACCGTTGGTTCTTACTCTGTTGCTTGTGTTTATGTTGCTGTAACTGCTCGTTTAAAGTTATACGAAACTGCACTATGTTCTATTTTTCAGAATGCTTTAGGTACTAGAGCTTTTCTAATATACATACGTACAAATACAACTACAAGAAGATACGTACAAAAAGCGTGAAACAATCAATACGTAGGTAAAGCAGAAGATTTTCAGTCACTCAATGGTGTCGCACATAGCAACGACTTTAATGAAATGTAATCTGACTAACCCCCAAGAAATGCCTAAAGGTCTAAAGAAGAAGTATGTCCAAATACATATTTATTACATGCCCACATTTTGCAGAAGTTAACATTTCCTTTGTGAATTCCTTACGTGGAGCTATGTTGACCAAGTGGGTAAGTACCTCGACTTTCGATCCGAAGATCGTGGGTTGGAACTCGGCTAAAGGAGCGGAACTCACACCCGAAGCGCGTTTGTGTTTTTTTTATATTACTGAAGTGGTCTCAGATTTTGGTCACTGAGCTATCGATGTATGAAGCATGGATGTGATATTCCACAATGCAACCCCAATAGTATGCCAACGGCCTAGCAACAAAACAATAAAAAAACAATTTAATGACGTGCTATATTTATGTTTATCATCATACATTTACACAAATGTTGCTTTATGACAATATACGTATACTTACTACTGTAAAAACGATTTAAAAAGCAGATAAAATTCATTCAAATTTATTAAAAAATTATGCTACCATTCAATGAATTTAATTCTTCCCACGAATCGGTAGCTCCAAGCCCCCATTTAGTTAGTCAAATGAAATTCGAGAACTTTCCGAAGGAAAAATACGAGGGTAATCAAAAGTCGGTGGTGTTTTACCAACGTCGCGTTGCGTTGAAATGGACTGTTTCAACTCTATTATGTAGGTATGTGCTTGAAATTCCAATTTGCTAACATGGAAATATTACCAACCGTTTGAATTTTAATCCCTACCTGCCTTTAACGTAAAGAAATAACTGATCAAAGCCTTTCATTACTTTCATGTGAAAGCTTCCATCATATTTTCTGAATTTATATTGTAAACACGATAATAAAATACTTGTCGACGTAGAATTTGGTAATGAGTTATCTAATTTGGTTCTGCTTTTACGTTATTTTCCGTTAGTGGGCGAGGAGATTCACATTCAAAACAATTAGGAGGGGTTCACATTCAAAACAATTAGTAAGGTACAGTATGGTATGTAGAAACAGGAAAAAAAACAGTTTTTTGTTAATTTAATTTACCTGTAAAGGTGGAATCAGACAGTTCATGATTCCACCTTTACAGGTAAATTAAAACCGATCCTCTTTCGGTAAATGTAGTCAGTGTCAGAAAAATCAATACCTACAGTTAGTGCCTTTTCATACGTCCCGGTTTCCGGGTGGCGTGTGTATGCAAATTACGCCGGCACGTGTGAAACCTACCGTACATGTCCATACACACACATCACCGCCGACCGGCTACCCGGCAACCTCGACGTATGAAAAGGCCTTATAAAAATCCAGAATACCTACCAATATCTACAGCATTTTACTCGGTTTCTAGACAATTCCTTCGCATAAAAATATTATCGTACTTAAATGGAAAGACATTGCCTTGGGTGAGGTATCAATCAAAGCGCGGTGGGCCGAAACGAAGGCGGCGCGGCGTCGCGACGGACGTGCCCCGCTTACGTTCGTGAACTCATTTCAGTAACTGTACGCTCTGATTTCAGGAGTTTTCATGCTTAAAGTATTTTCAATAGGAACCATGATTCTGTGAAGAAAGGCTATTTAAAAAGAGGTGGTTGAATCTTTGGTGATTTAGGTAAAACAACGTAATTAATACTTTCGTATTCAGCCAACTCTTTTATAAGAAAAAATATATATATAGGTACCTAAAATAATGTTTTCTACTCTCATTCACGCCACTTTCGTGTAGGGATGTCTTTAGTTCTAGAAGGTAGGTAGTTATAATTCAATCATGGACAGATTTGTGTGAAACTCGAATAATAATTAATTCTGGGAATTGGGAATTCGAAGACTCATGTTTTCATCCAAAATGTAGTCTATAAATATATTTTGACTTGAATAATGGAACAATTTATAAATCTACTATAAGCAAAGATTAATTAAAGGATAGTAGCTCCAGCTTAGCTCAATACACGAAAGCTACTCGTAATTTCGATACTGTAGTTCGTTTAAGAAAATATAAATTAATTTCTGTTTTAATTTCTGTATGTGTAAGCGAATTAATATTAAATTCTCGGCATTTCGACATTGATTTTTTTTATTAATAGCTCAGTAAATTAGATTTACGGAGTTCACTAACGAAATCGAGAAAAACACACTTCATAAATATTAATGAAAGAAGCGTTTTCAAATGTAGGTACTACTTCTAAGCGGAAAATAAATTTGAAAGATAGTAGATGCTCAATACTCTGAAATGGTGGTGAAAAACATCACAAGTAAACCATTTAGTATTCTAATAAGCGGCAATGGTCCTACGATGTGTCACGTGTAAAATATTAATTACTTAATGTACGTGCCAAATGTGAACGTGCTTTGATTGTCCCTTTTAGAAATTACATTTTATTTTAAATCTTGAATGAATAGATCATGTTCTCGCTTTGCTTACACATTACTTTTGTTTCAAATAAGTTGAAGCGCTCGTGGCGTAGCTCTTGATAGATCGGGTAATGTACATTTACATCCCGGGTCTTTCCATAGAAATCGTAAGATGTAAAAATATACATTATAGCTGCTGTGCGTGGTCTCCTGACGATTTCTATGGAAAGATGTAAGTATAAAGATGTAGGTATTGAGATGTATCGTGCTATAATGTACCTACATCTTTACATTACCTGCGCTGTGTGTGAAACCCTTAAGGCGGTTTTCCCACTGCAACGCGCCCCGGAGCGGTGTGCGGGGCGACATCTCAGAACAAAATTGACGCGACGGAGCTCCGGGTGCGTGAATTTTGGTATGTTGCCCCGCACACCGCTGCGGGGCGCGTTGCAGTGGGAGAACAGCCTAAGCAACGATCTGTGAGCGGGCACAGTTTGATGGGTTTACGCAAGTGTCATTAATTTTTAAGGAGCTGAGCGCATCTTTGCTTAGGAGGGCACGTTAAATTGTAGGTCTCGGCTTTACTTTAGCCATGACGGAGACCTTTACGAACATACAGGTACATTTAGTTAATCTACTTATATGGGAATATTCTTAGATTAAATAACCTATTGCAAGTTAAGTTGCAATCTATTGCAAGAATCATGGTCTTCATGTTTTAATTTTCAGTAATTATTTTCTTACACGCAGTACCTATACAAGTGTGTATTACAGCCTAAAATAAAGTCTTAATTTTTCGTACAAAAATGTTCAAGTTTCTGGAAAGAATTTATGTTTTTGTTCTGTAATCTTTTAAAAGCTTTTCAATGGGCTTGTAGGTCAATCTAATTAGTGGAACTAGTCCAGTGTTGCAATAAAACGACCAATGGTGTACCCACCCCTTCCATCCGAAAGAGGGTGAATTCATGCCGTGTCATCGACCGGCTGTCTTATTCTTGCCGCTATTGGATTTGCATTGGAATTAGGTTATTACATTTCGTACAATTTAACACCAAAGAATGCAGAAATAAAGCAAACAGATCATTGTCATTCTGCAGCCACCCGATTACCGGTAGTTAGCAAACTATGAGAAACATTGTAACCGAATTAAACTTCCCCTAACAATAAATAAAATAAAAAATCTAAATTGGAACGTTGATTCCAATTGGATCGTCCAATCCGTTGAGCCGAGATGTTCTTATATCAATACTGTCTAGTGCTTATGTAGATATTGGATTTATTTGCAGAAAGGTATAAAATTGTTTCCGAGAAACAAGCATTCGAGAAAATTATTGTTTAAATCGGAAACGACTGGGTTTGTAATTAAAAATGTTTAATTACGTTCCGAATGAGGCTGGCATGTTGATTACAAAGATAAATTATATTTTTGATACCGGTGACGTGGAACTTATTAAAAAACAGCCTCGCGTGAAAGCTTCTTGTTATTTTTATACAAATCACATTTATTCTAAGAAAAACAAAAATAACACTTCTATAATTAAAAATCACCTTTTGACGTGTTAATTGGTATTTTTGATCGTGCGTGGGTAAACTGCTAATATAGAATTCCATTTTTAGCATACTGAAGTGTTGGGTTAAAATTAAATTTCAGACCCCAATGAACCACGATAGAAAACTATGGTTCTTTACTGTGCATGTGTTGTGTAGGTATTTAATAAGACCTTTATGGGCACAGCAATATTGCTCTAGAAAGCTCATTTTACTGTAAACTTTTGTTTCAACTAATGTATCGACTAGTAGAATAAAATAACGAGTGTTTTATTTTTTGAATTTTTAGCTGGTTCGATTCCCGGGTGAGGCAAGCGAATTTTAGAAAATCTATGAATGCAGTTTTGTTTCTTTTTAAAAATAAAGGAATGTTTCCTTTAAGTAAAATAATCTATCTTAAAGATAGACCTATATGTATATAAGACAACAATGACCGAATATTTTCAAAATGGCGTCTCTAACAGCAGTTCATAAACATGCTATCTGTGAGCATCGCGTGTCGAAGCCCAATGCTTCATGCAGGTATTAAATTACCATATCAATGTGATAAAGGTATAATCAATCTTCACTTCATTAATTCACCACTCGACTGATAACATTATGATATCAGCTTTCATTCAAGTTGCCGATGAAAGCAATTTATGTTGCCATAATCTTTGTTTTTTATTTATAATTTACACAGAAATCCTTCATCAAATATATAAAATTGGGCGGACTTATCACAAAAAGTTTTCAAATATAGGTAGGTAGCTACTTATAGTGGAAATTAAACAAATTTAAGTTATTGAAAATCAGTAAATTTGCCCAGTATTGGAAAAATGTTGTAGGCAGCAGAATGAAAACGTATTTTGTACCAAATTCACGTTAAAAATGTTGGAAGAAAATACTCCTATCTGATAAATAGACTAGCCTCTGACTATAACAGACAATAATGTCATCTCAGTTTAGATGAAACAAGATACTGCAAAAAATCACGAGTCTCTCATAGTCGGTGAAACTATTAAGGAGAAACCTTTTAGACTCGAACCTCTCTAAAGTGGACTCTACAAAAAATGGCTTATTTTTTCAGTTCTACCTTTGAGTCTGTAATAGGAAATGTATATTTGCATTCGTTCTGCCGCTTGCCTGGCCATGCGCTACTACTACGCAACATCAAAAGCAGTTGAAATGAGCAATGTTTTGCGCTAAATGTAGTAAACAGAATTTCACGTTCAAATCAACATGCTTTGGTAAATTCGAGCAGCAATGTAAATTTATCGCTTTTCTATTTTAGTGCCCAATCAGATTAGTAAATACCTCAATTACCTACTGTAATTAAACAATTTTGTTGCTGGTAGTTGTAAAGGAAACAATTATACTAGGTTTTCCTCACTAATAACTAGCACAAAATGTGGCTGGTACATACAAAACTAAGTAGATAAGTACCTATTATTACTTACTTTTCTATTCTAGCACCCTTTAGAGAAACTAATTAATGGGCGTAGCACGCGAACTTATTAAAATTAATTTGTCACTTTACATTGAAAATATACATAAAAGCAAGAACAATTCAATGCAATTCAAATTATTTATTGACTATCAGTTGTTGTATTCTTGTTAGCTTTTCCTGATCATCGTTTTTAAAGTACCTACATTGTTTAAATATAATAAAGTTAAAACCCGTAGTAGGTACTGAACCACGACTACAAATCATTAAGAAAATATTAGTGAGATTTTGTAAATTGTTACTTATTATAAAGGCTCCCATCCAGTGCTATTATAAAATAATACGTTAAAATGGTAAGACGTGATTTTCAAAATAATTGCTGACTATTTTACTTCAAGACAGACAGCGTTTTAAGCGCCGTTTACATGGTGCGAGTTTTTTGCCTCGAAGATGCGAAAAACTCGTTGCATGAAAATTCAGTGACAAGCGCTTATCGTCCTTCAACGTAATTAAAATCAATGTTTAGATTACATTGTCATATTTTGACATTTGCTTTCGAGGCGAGAAACTCGCACCATGTAAACGGCGCATTATGTTTGCGCTGTTTACATACAGTTATTTATTAATAACTGTTTATTAAAATGTTCAATGAATAAAGCAGGACTTTCAATCCAAAAATACTCAGAAAAGCAATACACGCCGAATTCTCTAGAATCCTCGCATCAAAGGTTTATTGTTGCAGCTTCTCGCACCTTGTATCACTAATTTCAATAAACCATATCAGAAATAGCTCCACCTACAGCTTTTCTGTGCTACAGCTTTTCAATTACTAGGGCAGTCACGATCGTGTACAGTCAGCCTTTAATCATTGCCTTATATTAAGGTCTATCAAGTGGCCCGTCTCCAGAATGAGTCTGAATTATTTATTGCTCCTAAGCGCGCGTGATATTTTGAGATTCATAGATTAAGTTGTCTCTAGGAGCTCACTCTGGTGATGTTTTTAGACCGCCTAAGGCCTCCTTTATAACGACTTTAAAGCCGGGACCAACAATTTAACGTGCCCTCCAAAGCACGGTAGCGCTCAGCTGTCAATGCCACTAGAGGCCACCCATCAAAATTGTGACCGCTCTGAACGTCACGTCGCTTAACTTCAACGATCTTTCAAGAATGTCTAAGCAAACTACGTCATGAGCGCTTTGCATTTCTAAAGTAGAATATTCTTTGGCTTAGGACAGTGGTTCCCAAACTTTTTTTTCTCATGGACCCCTTTCAAAATTTTACTGGTTTCGGTGGACCCCCTGCTGCTACCTTTCTACCATATTCCCAAACAACTTGTGCACCCCTATTTTTATTTCACGCCAACGTGGACCCCTTTCGAGTCTCCTGTGGACCCCTGGAGGTCCACTTGGACCACTTTGGAAATCACTGGCTTAGGATATTTTTGACGAAAGTCAGACACAATATCTGTCATGCTTAAATTCTGACTATTTAAAAACTTTTCAATTTTTATTGTAGCTGATTGTACACAGCGAACTTTTACAAGAAACAATTTATCTCAAGGCCTCGAAAATTTTAAGAAAATTGCTTGACTACAATTTTTTATTGACTTTCTGTCAACATGTCACACACGAATAATGGTGGGTGACCAATGGATGACCTTAGAATAACCGAACTAAAATCCGTTTCACAAAAGAAGTCCCTTCGTAGCGACGGTGTTAGTGAAGATAAATTATTGCCATAAGCTTTTCTCTAGTTCCGTAAAATTCCATGAGACTGGTTTTGTGAAAAACACAATTTTTTATATAGTACTTCTTTGATAGTACTAGCTGCTGCCCGCGGCTTTGCTCGTGTGGTACCCAGATAAAAAGTATTCTATGCAAATTCTATGTTACTCTCCAGCGCCCTCCAACTATCTCCACACAAAAAATCACGTCGATCCGTCGCTCTGTTTTGACGTGAAAGCAGGACAAATAAACAAACAAATAAACACACTTTCACATTTATAATATGGGTACGTATAGAGCTAGATAACAGGATAAAGTATGTATGTATGTGAGTGGACTCTTTTTTCCGCATCTAGACTCAAGGATGGTCCTTTGTGCGTGGGGATGACCTGGCTCTTAGATCTGAAGCCATCCTAGCTCCTCTTATAAGCTCAGAAGTTTCCTGAGGTCTTCACAGGCTTCGAGGAGCGACCTCGGGTTGTTGAGGATATGTTGCCGTTGTGCTAGCAGTATAGAGAAATGTAGTTACGAATATAAGAATGGACAGTTCCTTCCTACGCAGTTTCTTTTTCTCATTACATCCTTATCAGTATCACATTATTTTACAAAGATTGTTTTTGTGACGGTTGAGTTGAGTCGTAAGTATCCTAAGTGACTGTGACACATTTATACATGTTGCTGTCTCTTACGGATACAATGAAATAACAAGGACAGCAACATAACTTTTCCAGGCTCAGCGTAAGACATTGTTCAACAGAATTGTGGATGACCCCAATTTTGTTGAACAATATCTTACGCTGGCTACCCAGCTACCCAGCTAAAAACTTTCTTTTAATTAACATAATTACCTTTTTCACTAGCCCTTGTTCACGTTGTAGCACCCAAAGGCATTTTGTAAGTAAACGTAATCTAGTAGTAAAAACCACCATTGGGGTTAAACTTTTACAAAGATTGATGACCGCCATTCGCTTTGACAGTTCTCCCTCTAGCCTTGAACCCATGCTTATGCCGTGCCATTCGTTTCATTCTCTGCCGTAATAAATTATTATTGCAACTTGTAAAGAAACTTTTCGTTCTGAAAAGATAGTTCGTATGAGCTCGTAGTCAACATTATTGACCTTTTTTGGCCGCTTAAGTAGCGATTGCACTATCCAATTTTTAGAAAACCGACCTAGAATCATCGCTGTGTCTCGCTCTTTGGTCTACGAATTGCATATTGTGCATCCTATTTTTTTCTTCCTACATTTGACTGAAGTTGGCAACAGTTAGGATGAACAATACGCAATTCGTAGGCCAAAGAGCGAGACCGAGCGATGATTCCTAGTTAGGATTTCGACAAATTGGAAAATGTAATCGCTACTTTAGTAGCGATTTATTCACACGCTTCCACATGATAACACTCGCGGTCACCTATCAATTCGAGCGCGCTGAACATCGCTTAACATAAAGAACGGCTAAGCTTGCTATATTATGAGTGTTCCCATTTTCTGTGTACAAAGGTTTTATGTGACTAGCATGAAAATAAAGCATCACCCGTATCGTGTCTAATGTCTAATTTATGCGCCTGCTGCCATCACCGTCACGTAATACTTGGTTTATCATGTAATTTGTAGGTAAATGTTATGTTCTAAAAGCTTAAACTCAAACAAGCTCACGACTCTATGCACAGTGTGTTTGTTTTGCGCACTGGCACATCCGCTTATAGGGTCATTAGTATTTCTGAATATGTCTAAAAACTTAGGTCATCACAGACTTTAGGGATGTGCGATCTTTTCACTAGATCCGATTTTCAGGATCGTAATGGATCGTAATGTCTCGATCCGATCCGCGGATCGGATCGCATTGTATCGATCCGATTTTCAAAAGATCGTATCAAAAGGTCGAATGAAATAAAACCAAATAAAGTAATTTTAAAACCTTATTTAACATGCAAATCAATCTTGCATTGCAAATAAACATGTCCACCTTTCAGATTAATGCTTCTATGTGCCAATCTTTTATGTTTAAACTTTTATAAAAACAAAAATTTAATAGATTATTTGGATCCAGCCTTAAAAGGCTCACACGACTTAGCAACTTGCAGGTAAAGTGGTGTGTTTTATTTTGCTAGTTACTTATTACACCATCCAAGTTGTGATTATAGCCCCGATAATAACAATCTTACCTCTACGTTTAGTTGATTCATTCGATCTTTTCGATCCGATCCGATTTCTGGTGTAGTTCAAGCGATCCGCTAAAAAATCGGATGGCTTTCATACGATCCGAAAAATCGTTTGATCGTATGCAAGTGATCCGATCTTCCAAAAGATCGGATCGGATCGACGCATCCCTAACAGACTTACAACGTTTGGAAGTAGCCTTTGTAGAGCTGACCGGGGTTCAACTTCGAAAAGTCAATTAATAACCGCCGAGCTTCGAACCCACTACCAGATAAAATATCAAGATAGCTACATCACATCACACTAGGTCAACACTAGCAATCATACATCATAAGATACTCTCACACTCAGCATACATCATAAGACCACACCTCAAATCACAATAGTACCTACGAGACTGTCCACTCACCTAGATCATCAAAGTTTTACGATGAGTCGCTATATAACCCAGCATAGAAGATCTTTTGTATCCCCGGTTGCCCTGGCGGCAATTGGACGCCGTTTGCTGCCAAAATGACAAATACCGTCGACCTACTTCTCCAGCCCCATCGTGACGTACACGCGGTGCAACTGCGAGAAATTGGCCCCCTTACTTATGAAAGATGTTTAAAGTTGAACACTGGTTGAACAACGTCCTGTCTCTGTTTGTCACTATCCACAAATAAAGACAGGACGTTGTTTAACCAGTGTTTCACTATAAACATCTTTCATAAGTAAGGCCCTGGTAGTCTCCGTAACGATGCCCTTCCGGACGGTACAAAACATCTTACTTAGAGTAGGATTCAGCACTCAAGTCCTATGGAAAAAGCGGGAACTAATTGTTTTATTTACAGTATTAAGCTCTTTTAGTCAAGGTCGTTCAGTTGTTCTGGTGTGTAGAGCTAATGAACGTACAAACTAGCATAGGTAATTATTATTGTTGAAGGTTTATTTGGACAAGTAGTAATTTTTTACATAACAAGTAGGTAATTCTGCGATAGCAGCGCTGCGTCTATCGGACTTCAGTGCTGAATCAGACTCTACCTGCTTCTGCAGCGCTCGTGGCGTAGTTTGCTTAGACGTTCTTGATTGATCGTTGTGCGCGGTCACAATTTGTAAGGATGACCGTAAAGTTATACTTATAATCGTATCGTTCATAGTTACAATTATAAGTGTCAATCTTCAGAATTAGCGTGTTTGGTTGATCGCTATGGTGCTTTTTAAATATCGATATTATTGCTTTTCTGTATTTTTATTTCGAGAAGGATGTGTCTAAATAAGCATATTTTCATATTATGCTCATTGTAAAGGATAATTTATTTCAATGCCGATTACCTGTTGGTATGTTGTTTAAGATAAGTACCTAGGCATGCATTTGTTTTTAACGTGCATTTATTGTTTATCGTATTGTTCACGGAAAACCACATTTGAACGAATACCTACGCCGAAGATAAAATATACGCAAACTCACATTTAGGTAGGTATACGAATAGCGTACGAATACGAGTAGGTAGGTATGTACTTATACGAGAATAAAAGTCTTACAAAGTTTTTAAGAATAGTTAAATTGAAGTTATGAATAGTAAAATGAATGATTGTGGTTATATTTCATCAAAATTAATAAACTAAATTAATTTATCATCAAAGACATTAGGAGTTGCTCGAAACATTGATTGGATTCTAATAGAAACTGATTTCTTGTTATCCAAGAAAATTATTTTAAACCGCGAATTTTAAAAGCATCTTTATTGGTAAATGGTAATAAATGTTTATCGCTCAATATAGACTTACAAGTTACTGTCTGAAGTTCAGAAGATGTCAAAAGAAAACTTTCTTCTTCGCGCTATTATGAACGATATTGGCATTTTAAAAGTTTTACAGACGCGTCCACCCGCATTGAATTCTCGCCGTATATCTGGATTGCAGGTGTAGGTACCTCAAATTCGAATTAGAGCCCTACCTCACTAGAACACTATGGTTACGCCACAACAAACAAAATGTATCTAAGAACGAAAATAACTCAGTAGGGCGATTCAAACTTCTTGGAATGTATTCTAAATTTGGAAATTGAAGTTTCTTCGCTGAAAAAACGTCAACTTTCAAAAGAAAATCTTCGAATCGGATTCATTCCGAAAAGTGTGAATCGCACTGACTGTCTTTATCTAAGTTATTGAATAGTGGCAATCTAAGTTAAAGAAAGGTTGAATGATTCTTATGTTTATTATTATTGAAATACATAAATGTTATTGGCGCGAATCATATTTTATTCAAGATCTTAACCTGATATAGGTAGTCCTGCAAATTTCAAAAATCGCAAGAAAATTTTAATTTCGTGGGCTACTTGTGACGATCCACTTTAGTTATCAATAAAAGAAATTGCAAGTAAATCTACTTCGGTAGGTACATACAACCTTTTCATCCCAAATTACCAATTTCTTTAGCTATTCTGTTCATAATCTTTTTCTGAATATTGCTGAGCCCAACAAATAAACATACATTTTAACGGGCTTATTCGGTTATACCTAACCATTTAAATTGAATTGGTTAACTTAAGAGGCTTAGACTGGATTTTTATTAAATCGGTTGCAATATCATCAATGAAGCTACAGTTTAGAGCAAATTGATTCTAAAATTGGCTTGAACGCTGAGTCTACGGTTTTACTGTTCGAAATTGTTAGGGTCTTTGGTATTACCGAGGTTGAATGTAAATTATGTTGTGCGTCATTTGCGATTTTCATTCAATCCTCGCTGTTTGAAATGTAGTAGGTTTTTGGTGTTGTTCTGGAGGACGTGATGAGTGATACAGCCTCATTCTTGTTGATAGGTGTTTATTGATGTGCGGTCTAATGGGTTCTGTGCTCTTAATACATTGTATAAACTATATTGTAAGGTATGACAAATATGCTGAGTTTGTAGTTGCACTCACACTACATCTATATTTTTGGGGGCAAATAATTTTAATGAGACAACATTAAAATTATTTGCTTACATAATACATATTTTAAATATTGAATCAGATATTTCATTTACTTACTCTTAATTACTTACACTACATCTATATTTTGGATATTTTTTTTTTTGAATATTATGTTTACGAAGTATATTCTATATAATATCTTAATTATACAATATTATCATTTTCAAGAATATTAAAATATGATTTTACATTTATTTGCACAATTTTTTCTACTTTATATAAAATTTAACCTTTAACTTTCTGTCACAATATTTTTCAAAGTACTAAAAAAAAATTCACCAATATTATCAAAAATCATTTTTTAAAACATACTCTTAATATCAGATGAAGTTACTCTTAATTAGATTACTAACTTATATTCTTTAAAAACTTATTTTATCAAAAGAACCTTTTACATTATAAACAATTAATTGAATCGTTACAATCATTTCAATTATGGAACAGAAAAGTAAAATTTAGTTATTTATTTAACATAGATACATTTTTAATTATTAATATGAATAACCTTCTATGCATGGATTTTGTCGTATCAACAAAATTTTCTTATAAGTACTGTTGGCAACAAAAGTGTATAATTTTAACTTTTTCTCAATTTTATTTTATACCCATTTTCTACACATTCTTATTCTTTTATTTTCTCTTTATTTAAATTAAAAGCACATTTATATTTTACTAAAAAAAATAAATTACCACATAGGTACTTAACTATATTTTTTAACATATTTTTACTTGCTATTTATTATATTAAAATTATCATGTAAACTGTCATGTCTTTACCACAGGTTGATCAGGCCTGGGAGCGTCGACGTCAAATTATCGTCATGTCAAGAGTCATTCTTACCTAACCTTACCTATAATTAACCAATATTTCTATATCTAACTTTCTTTCTACCTGGAGGTTTCTTTTCATCATACTTCATTTTCAATACAACTCTCTTATTATTCATTCCTTTCATAATCATTATTTCATTTATTTCATCAATACTAGCATTATATTTTTTCATAAATGGTTTTCCTATAATACCACTTCTTGCACTTTGTAGATTCTTGATTACATAAAACTTTTCCTTAAAAATTTCTCCATGGCTTTCTATATTTAAATCAATATTTCCTTCATACTCTAACTTTTCACCTGGGCATTTAATACTAATGCTATCTTTCTGTAATACTTTCAATAATTCAGGTTTCCTTTTTATACATTCATATTTCAACACATTCAAATTAGCTCTCTTATCTACTAAAAACATTGAAGAATCGTTCTCTATATTCATACATACTGCTCTGCTATTATTCATGTCGTACTCAAATTTCATTACATTCCTTTCATTCTGTTGAAAATCTGCGCGTTTAGGTAGTGATGCTCGCTTTGAGTCACTTTGTATGTCATCGGGCGTCAAGTTACGCTGCGCTTGCGATAACTGCAAGCTTGGAATCGCGTTGCACACGGGTTGTTTTTTAAATTCCTGTCTTATTGCGTAATTATTATTCACACCTGTTTCCTCAAAATATTTTCTATGAAAACTTTTCAAACCACTATTTCTTTCATGCCTATGACTGTATTTTATACGTGAATTATCTACATAACTCTTTTTAAAATAATTATTTCCTTTCTCTACAAAACTTTTACTCTTGAAATTGTATGACCTGTTTCTGAAACCAATGCTACACTCGAAGCTTTCTTTTGTATTGCTGTCTGATATTTCCATCATGATCAACTCATCTGAAGCTACTTGGATGGCTTCACGGAGATTTTTAAACTGTCTACATGCCATGACAAGCCGTAAACGAGAGTTCCTAAGACCATCTGAAAAACATTTAATTGCTGTTTTTTCGTTAATAGGAAGTAAAATTTTCCTACTTTCATTCTGATCGTGACCTAAAGTACCTAAAAAATTTAACTGGGCTAATGTTAATTCAACTAAAAGATTTTCTATTTCAGTACTAAATTCTTGAAAAGTTCTATTTCCTTGCTTACAATTTAATAATTGCATTTGCAGACACACATGTGACCTTTTAGTCAATAATTTCTTTCGCATGTCACTCAATAAATCGTCAATAACTTCATAATTCGATTTTAAATAAAATTTTCCTCTAACAGACAATCTCGTTTTGAGAACAAACTTTACTAGCATTTCCTTTCCACTTTCATTCAACATCTCGCTATAAAAATCAATACTATCTATTAAGGCTCGCGTATTCTCTTCCTGATCATTCATCACTGGTAACAAGGCAATAGCCGATTTTAAATCAAAATTTTGTAAACCCATCTTAAAATAATTGTTTAACAAACAAAAAAAAATATTATAGTAATTTATATTGAAAAAAAAATTAATTGCTTTTAGTTTCAATCCAACATTCCAATATTTAAAAAAAATAGATTAATTTACTCAATTTTACATCAATTAATATTTAACCTTTAATTTAATCTCAACAAAATGGCAAGTATAAATCTCTTTAACTAAAATATTGTAGGTAGGTATTCAATAAAATTCTAAAATCAAAGTGACAAACGCCTTAATAAACCAGATCGTATCAAATTCTACTAACCTTGAATCTCTTCAATTACTTTCCATAACATTATTTTTTACTTTTCATAATACGTGCTGGCATTTTCCACTTGTGCTGATGTCCTTCTCCCAAACGCGTTAGCAGTCCTAGAGGTGAAGACTGGAGCTCGTCCTAGTCCACTGCTCTGGGTGGCTGCTTGGCTCCTGGCTCGCTGGTCTGGGAGGCTGCTTGGGCCGGGCTATACCCTGGACACCACTGCTACTGAGCCGGGAAATCCCTGACTCCTCCAACAAATATATTCTTCTTTCTTCTTAATCTTCATAAAACATATTTTTCTTCATAAAATTATTTCTTCTCTCTTCATTATTTTCAATAATATTATTCTTTCTTCAAAACCATTATTTTCTTCATAAAATATTTTTCTTTCTTCATTTATTTATTATCTTCTTTCTTCATTTATTTTATTCTTCTTACTTTATAATAATATTATTTTCTTTCTTCACACTCTTCATTTATTTGTAATCTTCTTTCTTCATAATATTTTATTTCTTCATTTTCATATTTTTCTTTCTTCAACAAATTTTCTTTCTTCAGTTTTCATTTTTCAATAACATTTTTTACCCTCTATATTTTTGGGGAAAAAATGTTCCGTTTTCGGCAGGGTCGCCATGAAATGTAGTAGGTTTTTGGTGTTGTTCTGGAGGACGTGATGAGTGATACAGCCTCATTCTTGTTGATAGGTGTTTATTGATGTGCGGTCTAATGGGTTCTGTGCTCTTAATACATTGTTTAAACTATATTGTAAGGTATGACAAATATGCTGAGTTTGTAGTTGCACTCACACTACAATTGCGTTCAATGGGCGCTTTCACTTTCGACGGCATCGATAACTCCCAATTTGTCTATAATTTAGGTACTTATGTATTTAAGATGTTTTCTTGACTTGCAAATAAATATAACCTCAAACTAAGCGAAGCTTGTACTTTATAAACCAAAAAAATGATGGAATAAGTACATTTTCAAAATCAAGTTGTGATTTGGAAAGTATATTTAAAAGCTTTCAACACTCAACACACGTGCATTAAGGCAGATAGTATGACGGATATGTTTATTAGAATGTAAAGGCAAACTACTTTTTCATACTTACCTATTTCAACTACATATTGTTGCGTTGATAAAAATGTTCGGGGTCTAAAAATTTATTTCTGATATCTTTATTAAGTCGTATTCTTTTCCTGGGCTTATTTCCTACTACAATAATAGCACGGATTGTTTATTTTCTAGCCCTAATTCCTAAATACAGTGTAATGACTGCAACTGCTGGAAAATATAAAATAATAGCTCTGCTCTGCGTGTTATTACATTAACATTAATAACAATAAATGAATAAATGAAATAAATTTTATTTTCAAAAAGGTTTACAGGTGTGCTAAGAAATACAATGCTGTATGATGAACATTACGTTGAATAAAATGTTAACTTAGCAATCTAAGGTGTTTACCTACTCGTATATCATAAGTAGGTATTTAGTTTTTTTTAGGTTCTCATATTTAAGTGAATTGTAAATTACTTAGGTAATAAGATAAATTATTTTATTATTTTATAAACCGTAACTTATTAAACGCGCAGTTTTTATAACCACTGACGGCCATAATTTTGGGACAGCTAAAATCATCGCCAAGAATTAAAGTTCAATTAATTTAAAACAAGTTGAACATACATTTTGATTCCTCAACATTAACTCCGTACATGAACATGAAAACTTCTTACAGGTACATTTAATCACTTTAGTACTTCAATGTGGAAATTCTTTTAATTTGAACGACAGCTTTAAGAGTTTGGCAGTTTCAGCCATCCGTAATTCCCAAGACCTTGTCTTCCGGAATGTGTTTGAAGGACAACTTTCCTTCCCCTTCGAGTCTTGCGACCTATATTTGCAATTCGGTGTCAAGAATTGCTATGATTATAACATCCGAAATACAGCTTTTATCCAGGGTGTATTCCTTGATTTTTCTATTGAGTTTGAGACGCTATATTTACTTGCTGTTTTTGTCGCTGTTTTTCGGTTCATAAAATTGTCCTAGACGTTAGCATCAATCAATAACAAAAGTATCTACAAGATGATATCTACTAAGTATCTTAATTTTAGAATACTTTTTACCGACTTAAAAAAGGAGGAGGTTCTCAAGTCGTAAGAAACTTTTGTTTTTTCATATGTATGTTTAGCGATTGCTCAAAGACGCCTGAACCGATATGGAAAATTTTATTTTTTGGTTTGAAAGGGTAGGTACACTTTCCGATTGGTGCCATAAAAATTTGGTGAGGATCTGTTGGAGTTATGAACAGAAATGCACCTCCGAGAGTGCAGAAAATTGCTCAGCTTAATAACATTAAAGTCGGTTTTTTTTGTTTTTAATTTACACACTTTTTTTAGATTCTTTAATATAAAATAATCACTTGCGCTATATGCTCATAAATGAATCTAATTAAGCTACATTTATGTAAATCATGAATTAGTCAGATATTTAGAAACCCAGCACTCACATTGTTGGACGACGCAAAGCGATAAACTCAGTGTATATAACTAGTGTTTGAATGTGCAATTTCAAGATCAAGCGAAATAACTACAGTGCTAATTTTGTTTCTTGCTACAAAATCTAACAGTTACACGAAAATTAGCTGCCAACCAAGCTGCCAACCAAGCTGCCAACACAATGTTTGCATTATTGTTATAAACAATGAAGTTGCAGAAGTTGCATTTACGTTACGTTCTACGTGGTAAAACACCTTTTGTAAATCTCATGTAAGAATTCAGTTAAGGGGTCCACAAACATAATAGATTATTTGTTTTTCATCCGTAGAAAATAGAAAACGTTTTCTCTTGGGATTTTCTCGATGTAACAATAAAATAAATAAAATATGTCGTTTATTAGCTTCTGGCCACGTGGTTCTACTAAAAATTAAAATCAACTCAAATCATCTTTTAACTTTATTTCCTTTTCATTTTATTATCTTTTTCTAGAGATGGGGTGATGAACTGAGGCAGGACACTCTAATTGCATGGATTGAGCTTAAGACCTTAGTTAGTAGATAGTTTAATGAAAGATGATCATGTGAAGGCATATTTAGTTAAAAAAAAAGTACCTACTTAAGGTAAAGTCGAGTAGGTTTTCGAATATCAGGCCAGAAATATATGACACAAACCAATGTCATTTTAAGCATAGGTTCAATCCAGTAAACGTATTAGAATACAGAGTGCTCCTTGTCACGCCATTTACACTTTTAGACGTAGCACTAACCCATTTCGGGAAAAAAGTTTTTATTCGGATACACGCAAAGTTATAATTGGCTTTCCGACGTGCCGCACCGTTTTTCTCCTTTTTGAACTTTGAAACACAGCTTTTTCATGCAAGGCATGTGTTCAGAGGCTGTGCCTATGTTCATTACCTTCGCAATTTTCAAGAGCGATGTTTAAGCTTGTTTCGTGTTGTGTGTTGTTTGAAACGGTGAGCAAAGTAGAATACAAGTGAATCAGAAACACTTTTACAAATAGTTGTATATAGGTTTTTAATTTTTACTGGTTATATTTTCTGATTCGGGTAGTGGACCGTCGAGATTACCCAGCAGCGGGTGAAGTCGGTGATGATAATAATTATTTTCCTTAACAATAAGAACTTAGCCAAAACTAAATCGGGAACTAAAACCTCCTTGACTATTAATATCACTGAATCCGCTGGCACAGTAGACAGATAAGCCCCTCGATTCTATTAACAAACTTTTTCTAAACCAAAGCAAAACATCAACTATTTCGTTTTGTTTCATAATCTACTAATGACCAATGAGGTTAGATTACTCTGTTGTGATGACGTTTTCAAACAAATTACCAATGAGGTTTTGCAAATCACTTTCAATTTGGAGAACGAAATAAAACGCAGAGGTAATGATACCGGAATGGTTGTCGTTGTAAATTAGAATTAATTTGGGGCCCTGATGTTTAGCTTTTATTTCGATTGGATAAACCTAGGATAAACCCTATTTAGAAACAGAGCTCGTCTCTGCCGTCTCGAAACTCATCAAGACTGGAAAGGGGTATGTAAAGTTTTTTCATTAAGCTTCTAAGCTGTCCCATAAAGAAAGTCGGAGTGATGGTTGCAAGAAGACTAAGCACCTACTAATTAAAATTACATTTACAAGAAAGTGTTTGTTATTGCGTATCACGAGCATTATTATGTTTTTTTCTACTTATTATTTCAATACATTGCTAAAAAGTTACTTACCCTGTTTTTCATAATGGTCTTAGAGACTTCCTAGAGATCACACGGCTGCTAAATCTGTTGCAGTATATTTTCATAAGAAAGACAAGAAAAAATAAATTCATTTACAATTCCATTCGTATTCTTAAGTCTTTATTACTTATTTATATGTGATTTATTATTTATCTCTATTGTATCGAAGACATAGCCTAAAAAATATATACCTGAATCCAAAAAGGACTCAGTTATCATTTATAAAAGCTTCAAAATAAAAATCTGAGTACCGAAAATCAACTTTGAGAGGTTCTACCTACACAGTTCATTAAATATTCTTTGCCACATTTTTGCAAAGGCTCTTTATATAAAGAATTGTTATTGAACACGAGAGAAAAATGAAATCGGTTGTTGAACCCTAGAGTTGTGTAAAAAGTAGGTAATTATTATTTTATTTATAGACATACTTAGATAATATTATATCAGCTTGGTAGTGCCTTAGGCACGCTTCCGACTGGCAGTCACTTGGATGTTTAGCTATTTATAGATCGCTTGAAACGATCCTTAAATGGCTCAACTAGTTCCACCTACCATGTTTAAAGCAAATAAATGTATCACGGAAGTGGCCCCGCCAAGTCGAGCACGGCCGTACCATCCTTTTCTCGAACCCATTCAGCCATTTTCGACCCCTCTGTAACTTCGTTGTGGAAAAGACTAGAAGCCTAAGCCTTTCAGTGACCAAGAGGGCATTACATAAGTAGATATATTTTTTTTAAATTGCATTAAAGAACCAGTTAAGTTCTACGATACTTCTAGCAGAGCCACAAACTCTAAATTTTGAACACAGTTATATTTTAGCCTGTAAAGCAAGGACAAACTCTGACATTCTGAATTTTTAGAATTTTAGTACCGACCTATTTTTACAATCTGCGTTTGCCAAGTCACTCTAAGCAGACTCGGTTTACATTCGGTTTCCCAACTTTTTAAATCATTAGATACAATTAGCTAAATGATGACTTTTTCATGGGATTTTAAAAATATTCATTAAATTAATTCTGGGCATTTAGTTATTTGTCAACTTATTTTATAATACTTAAACAGTATTGAGGTGTAACATGATAAGAATGATTGCATTGGTAGATTGTATTGTTAGTCTGAAGCTACGCGAACACGCACCCCCAACTCATCAAAGTTTCATAGTAATCGAATGAACGCTAGAGCGTATGGAAAACGAAAAACCCAAACAAATATTTCTTTTTAGCATAAAAAAGCAGAACTGTTTTCAATGAAGTTATCGAATTACATAATTTATTTGCATCAATGCGGAAGAGTTTGTTTGTTTGTTTGAACGTGCTAATCTCAGGAAATACCAGTCAATTTTAATTTTCGTTTTTCTGCATATGACAGCATAACTTTTGAGGAAGGTTTTAGGCTACTTTTCATCATCATCATCACTATAAATATAAACCGTTACTACGAGGGCAACTACTAGTTTATACCTATATAAAACATTTTATGTAGAGTATTTGTAAACACCTAAACCTTTTTTTATTCTGGTGCCTTCTCATTTCCGGAATTGGTGCAAGTCAATATTTTTGGTTTGATAACGAGCTCAGAGCGGAAAATATATGGGCCTCCGTCGGTAAATAAAACGCGAGGCATATTAAAATGGTATCTCATATCTCGGGGAGTGTCATTATTTTGCGAATAAACAGACTCATATCTTTAATGTAACCGGGAAAGTCAACGTTTATCATGGTAACGTTGGTATATGGTAATGATGATGATGTTTACTTTGTGTAGTTCTCAATTTTATCTTTTCCGTTGATGTATTACAGCAGAACGCTCAGAGCTCATTATAAAATTGAATTATAAACCCCCGACAAAAAAGAGGGGTGTTATAAGTTTGTAGTGTGTTTCTGTGTGTATCTGTGGCATCATAGCTCCTAAACGGATGAACCGATTTTGAACATTTTGTTTTGTTTGAAAGGTGTCTTTGTTGAAAGTGTTCTTAGCTATGTTTCAAGAAAAACTGTTAAACTATTTTTATCGTCATCATCATCATCTGCAGCGTGACTTCACCCACTGCTGGGACCTCCCTTTGTTTCATCCGCCATGATCCTCCACCATTTTCATATGAATTTAAAAATAAATAGAAAAAAAATTGTCTAAACTGCTACGCTCTACAATGACCGACGAGCGACGACCTTCGTGACCTTTCCCACTAGCCCATGTCCGCCGCTGTCATATTAGATTAGAGAGCAATTTAAACTCGTTGGACACTGAACGGGCTATCAGTGTTGTTCACTTGTTCCTATATTGCCACTTATTTCTGTCCTCCATATCCTACATACAGGAAGGATTGTAGAGATTGGTTAGGCTATATACAGCTACCCTATCCAAGTTTAGCTACAATCGCTAACGCAATAGATAACATCCGTACCCATATTATAACTGTGAAAGTGTGTTTATTTGTCCTGCTTTCACGTCAAAACAGAGCGACGGATCGTGAATATTTGTGTGGAGATAGTTGGAGGGCTGGAGAGTAACATAGGCTGCTTTTTATCCGGGTACCACGCGAGCGAAGCCGCGGGCAGCAGCTTGTAAAATAATGACGATAAGTCAAGTGGTCAGAACAAACGATTAGCGATGAAAAAAGAGATTCGAAACGAAGCGTTTGTAGTTTGGCTAAGGGAGCAGATAAATCGAAATAAATAGGTATAACACTTCTGAAAATAAATACGAGTAACAGCATGTCTCCTATAGTGAACTAATAATAGGTTTTTCGCTGCCACATTTCTTTTTATCGACATGAGAGTGACAAAAAGTATTTTCTAAGGTTTCGCTAAATTGACACGTTTTGATGAGACAGACCGTGAAAGATTGTCTTTTGTCACAAACTATTTTTTGATCGTCAGCTACAACTTATATCTAAAAGGTCCACATACTTTGATTCAGTCTTCAAAGGGTAAACGGATACTTTAGGAATTATTTTGCGATTACAGTTATTGTACAGGAGGCGTACCACCAACTCTTACAGCAATGTCAAAACAAGGTGAAAACAGTCCTGCGTTAGGCTTGTTTCAGGACGTACGCAGTCCTGCATCGAGTCGATGACTTGACACTTGACACTCCACGATGACGATAAAAACAAGGTTAACTTAGGCCTGCGTTAGGCTTACTTTAACCTCACCTTAGTCTTATCTAAGTACGGAATCAGAATAATCTTACTTTGACATTGCTCTAAGAGTTCATAGTAAGGTCCCTGAAAATACAATGAAACCGCCATAGAGAATAATAGTATTATGTATCTAAGTACATTTTAAGACACAAAATAAATTGCGAAATGCAATTGAAAAATGCAAGTCTTTATTGCAAGAGGCAGCGGCTCACTTGATAGTAAGTACGCAACTGACAACTGCAACGTCAGAAGAGCTGCGTTGCAGGCCTTTTATTATGCGGTGCACTTTTCAGTAGACAGTGCATATTTGAACTCCTTTCCCATTTCCTGGCTTCAAAACGCAGCGTTTTAATATTTTAAGCGTGTTGGCTCGGCCACAACGATATCAAAAATTCCCAACAGTATTATACCATATTCCACGCCGTTCGCCCGAAACCATTCCAGAATGGTTCCAAGCTGCTTACGCGGAAATGTGACAGCCAAGTGTTATTGTATGTGGTCTTCCTGAAACTCTCATTTTAAAACGAATTTAGTTTAATTGAAATTTTACACTGCATGTGTATTGTGTAGGTACCTACTGTGTCCTACATTAATGATGAGAAAAATATACTGTGGAGGTTTTCTCGCAACTTTTACACAATAACATTTATATTGACCACATGAAAGTCATACAACTAAAAATTCAGTATTACTTATGCCGTTCGTGAAGAATAAAATAGTTTATTTCAAACACCACGACAAAAAATAATTTAAACTGAATACGTACTTATATACTTACATAATATCAAAGAACAAGTTACACAAAGTAACATAATAGGACAAAGATAACGTAGTGAAGAAGGAAGTTCCATTTCTTTTCTTTTTTTATCCTATTTAAAAAATGGTTTAGCCAAAATTACAACGAACCCTAATCTTGGTTTACTATAAATATTACTTAAATAGTTTAACCACACAAATAAATTTTATAATACGGAACGGACCGATAAAGAGATTAAAGTGGGTTATTGCCGGCTGCGACTGGGTGCCGAGATTGCAAATTAGCATATTATGTGGTTGGAATCTAGCTCCGAATATAAGACTTTTTTGTCCCTATTTTATATCATAAAATCGTCCTTAACACAGAACACTAAGGTCCATAACGATGTTTTTTCACCTGACATCCCGTCCCCTCCCGTCCCGTCCGATTTCTCGGGACGTGTATTTTGTTACTATATTTTTATATGAAACGATGTCAAGAAATCGTCACGTTCCGTCCGGGACGAGAAAAATCACGTTACGTATGCAACCTTAACTTGGCTAGAGCAGCTGAGCAGTGAAAGCAACTCTATCGCTAGAATAACCCAACGTAGGCACATAATTCTAATCTGTGACGTAGGTAAAGTGAGCCGTGGTGGGTGGGACATACCAACTGAGCCGTGAGGAACCCAAACTACAACAAAGGAATAAGATCGATATTTGAAATGCTGACAAATCAGTGCCACTGTTTCGATGTATGATTTTGATTTATTTTTATACGCGTCTTATTCCCTTAAAAATTGCTTTCATGTTTTCTATGCGTTCAATGGTTCATGGCAATGGTCAATCTTATCAAAGGTCTGTCTGTATTATAAGTGCTAAAACTTTATTTTGGTCATCACAAAAATCATAAGCAGAAAAACACAATCTTCCAAGCATTTATCTTCTAGCAAAACATGTTTGAAAATATTTTAGGTAAGTATACTTAGTCGTTTTCATTTTGGGAGCAACGAAAGCAATAAAGCGCAAATTAAATGAACGTTTGGAAGCAATGATCTTACCGAGTATCAAGTTCCTTATCCAGGAGTGGAGTTGGGTGTCTGGAATGAATCTTATGATTAATACTGACATTTATAGCTAACTTGGTCCCAGTTTCTTCAGAAACCATTGACCTTTTTGTAGTGGTTGTAAGAGGTGTACCTACTTAATTTTCCACCTTATATCCAAATCATTAGGACCTTTTGGATTATAAGGTGGCACCTAATGATTGGGTCATTATTTCGTTGAAACGAAATAGAAAATGGTATTTCAAACTTCGAATAAATATTAGTACTATGACCTCGACCGTCTCTGTTCTGTTTTAAGAGCCGGAAAATAAAAACCAACATTATTATGATGGCTTTTGGTGATTATACAGATCATAAAGCTATATATAAGGCCTCGTTCGGACGAGCGTCCGTTGAAAAAGCGTCTAATTGAAACATATTACGAGTCTCTAAGTATTTATTCGCACGTCAGCGCTTTTAAAACTTTCGCTTTTAAACGCTACTTTCAATTTGAGCGCTGGGCGGTAGGCATTAAATTGAACTTTCATTTTAAATTCGCCAACGCGCTTTGACGTTAGTAAAACTCTCGTCCGAAAGAGGCTTTACTCAAATAATAAACAAAAGAAAAAGCTGTTGGTGTTACGAAAACTTCCTTGGTGTAACGTAGGACTCACGAAGATCAATTAAGTGCTGAAAGAAATATCTTCGTAACATTTCGATACAGTTTTATTTTATTCGATTATTTACTCACCGAGGTGAAATATCTTGCTCTGTACTTCTTCAAATGCGTCTTCCATCTTCTCTTTTACGTTTTTACCTTGTGCTACGAAAGGGAATAGGTATCTACATGTAAATTTTCCAAGCTACATACTTATATGCATCGATTGCCACCGGAACTAGCAAATTCTCTGTAATCTTACTAATTGCACACTCGACTGACTTCCTCAATTCTGATTAGATCTCAGAGTCGAACATGACCCATCTCTGTAATATCGCACCTCCAGAATAGAAGTGACTTAATTAAGAAAATTGGGAAAATGACTTGGATATGTATAAAGAGAAAAAAACAATCTGCTAGTTATTCAAAATCTGACAGTTTTTGGTTAGAACGAAAAATATAATAGCTGCGTGTCTTTCATTTCGGCAGTTTCTTACTCTCCCGTGGAAAACGACCATTTATCGCATTTCCCAAAAATCATGACTTTTTAATTGAGTCACTTCTATTCAGGAGGTGCGATATGTGCATAATGTACCTCAGAGCTACGAAGGCTATATCCAATAATGACTAGTCATTACCGATAGGCCTACTTGGACACTCGCCATGCTGCTCAATATCTACGCCATTTCCACTAAACGGCTTCAGCTTGGAGTAAAAAGCAATGTGAGCAAGCTCAATATAAGATGAATAGTTTTAAAAATGGAATATCCAGTTTAATTTTGAGGTAAAGTGCTGCAGGAAAAAAATACTTCATAATATGAAATGAAATTATTTATTTGCGTGAAGTGTGGTGCACAAAGAACTTAAACCTCTCCTATCTAAAGATCCACACACTTCGCTAGGATACCCAGCATGCAAAAATGAAATAGGTACCTAGATTACATTTTAAATTAACTAAAATAAATTTATTATCCTAATCATAATTTAAAAACGAGTTAAATTAACCTAATAAATTCTTAACACTGTAAAAACACTTGACAACCAGCCAAGAATACAATTTTGTTTTAAATTTTTTATATGGCAATTCTCTTGTTGTTCGTGGTATTTTATTACTTAAATATTTTTATGCACATACCTAATATAGCAATTTTTATGATTGAGAACTGTTTTCGAATAGATATGGGTTCAACACGCATGGTCCGTATCATAAACTTTACCACAATGGTTGGTCGTTAGCTTATACGAACATACATACGAAACTAAAATATAGGTATGTGTTATAAGTATGATTTATACTCATAACCAGAGGTCGGAATTAGGTAGAGTTATTTATGTACTTGCACTGATTTCATACAGCGAAAGAATAAAATGGATATGCCTCAAATCCCGAGATTAATTTTAAAGAGCAGAAAAATCCCGCGATTTATTGAGTAAAAAAAAATATTTACTTTTACACAATTTAAACCACTTAATTCAATCAAAAAATTAGGTACTTACCTACTTTAAGATAACCAGTAGGTATTTATATCTTGTACTTACTGAGAAATAAATATTTTCATTTCATTTTTTTCATTTCAATTTCAATATACATTGTCCCTCTTCCTTGTTTTAACTCAGTCGATTCCAGCCCTCATCACATCCCGAGCCAAATTACTCTCATAATGACCCAATAATTTAACATCCATTGAAAATTATACCCCCTCCAATTCTCATATCCAATCGATTTCTAGTTAAAATCAACGTGAAATGGTGTGAATAATGAACATTAATTAACTTCACCCAAATATCGTTGGCTTTAATTTCAAATGGGGTGGAGAATGTGCTAGTGTCAAATTGCCGTCTCACCGAACGCATATGCAAACCATGCGTGAAAACTTCATCATCATCATCAGCCTATAGCAGTCCACTGCTGGACCTAGGCCTCCCCTAATGAGCGCCATCGCGCCCTGTCTTCAGCTTGACGCATCCAACTTGTGCCGGTAGCCTTTCGCAGATCGTCACTCCACCTAGCAGGCGGGCGTCCTACACTACGTTTGCCGAGACGTGGTCTCCACTCGAGAACTCGTTTACCCCAGCGGTTGTCAGTTCTTCGGCAGATATGGCCGGCCCACTGCCACTTCCACACTTGCCAATATCCGTACTGTCCTCGATTTCAAAAATTTTTGAGAAAATGATAAACAACAGATTGGTTCACTACTTAGAAAGTATGGCGCTTTTGTCTAATACTCAATTTGGGTTTAGATCTAAACTATCTACAGCTGACGCTGTTCACCAGCTCACTGATTTCATCGTGAGGGAACTTGATAGAGGCAATAAGGTAATAGGTATATTTTTAGACCTTGCAAAAGCCTTCGACACTGTCCCTATTCCTATTTTACTCAAAAAGTTAGAAAATATTGGAATCCGAGGGAATCAACTCAAACTGCTTTCCAGCTATTTGAGCGGTCGAAGCCAATGCGTAAAAATAGACAATGTTGTCAGCTCAGACTTGGAAAATACTTCCTTTGGAGTGCCACAAGGAAGTATTTTGGCAAGTACCATGTTCTTAATTTACATAAATGACCTATGTAACCTACATCTAGCTCACGGTAAAATTATATCTTATGCTGACGATACTGCCCTACTTTTCTCAGGTAGTACGAACTCGGAAGTGCATGAATATGCACAACACGGCTTCGATATTGTAAATAACTGGCTTCAAGGACACCTACTAACATTAAATGCTGATAAAACAAAATACCTAAACTTTACGATGCGGAAATCACAATCGGCACAAATAAGTAGAGCGATACACGCACATCAATGCAATCACTTAATTAACAATAATTTATGTCAATGCCCTGCCATCTCAAACACCAATAATATTAAGTACCTTGGCGTTATAATAGACGAAACTCTATCGTTCAATTCGCACATCGAAGTCTTGAGCAATAGAATTAGAAAATTAATATTTGTATTTAAGACGCTACGATACATTGCAGATCCAAAACTAGTTTTGAATGTATATCTCTCCCTATGCCAGTCTATAATTAATTACTGTATCTCATCTTGGGGTGGGGCCTGTAAAACCTATATCTTAGCTGTAGAAAGAGCTCAAAGGGCAGTCCTAAAGGTAGCCACCTTCCGCCCTTATCTTTTTCCTACTAATCTATTATATAAGTCCTGTAAAGTGCTAACAGTTCGACAGCTATTTATACTAAACTTAGTCCTAAGACAACACAGAACTCTTCCTTTTTGTGCTGAAAATATTAACAATAGACGCAATGATATTCGTACCGACACAACTCCATTAAAACACGCTTTTACATCTAGATTTTTTGTGTTCCTAGGACCTCTCGTTTATAAAAGACTAAATCGTAAACTAGGCATCTATACCATGAATTTTATAAATTGTAAGAAAACCCTACAACTTGCCCTATCTAACCTATCATACGAGGAAACTGAGGAATTATTAATAGTAGTAAAGTAGATAACATCTTAAAGTATCTTAAAATGTTAAAAGTATTTTGTATAAATAGTTATTTTATGTCATCTTGCTTGTTAAATTTGCTTACTTAAGTTTAGAGATCAATTTATTTATTAACCTACCTTTAGATTAATTTAGCCTTCTCCGCCTGAGACACAGGTTCGCCTAGTTCAGGCACGTTGTAAACCACTACCTATGTATAAGTATTTAATTAGTATTATAGTATTATTATAAATATTATTTTACATACCTATTGTAACACATAGCACTAAGTTAATGAATAAAGATTTATTTATTTATTTATTTATTTATCCGTGACTATAGTAAAGTACCTATGGACATTTGTATGGACTGAACTAAGTACAGTCAAGTTACTGCTAGAGGCACTGCACTGAATTTCATGCAATTGAGATACTTTACTATAGTCACGGATAGAATAATAAACTTGTGCATACTGGCGATCGAGGCACAGATTGAAGTGGCGGGATAAGCTAGACTCATTCTTGAAAGATTGGTTCTCCATAGCATTAGATCGAGAATGGTAGAAGTGAGAAAAGGAGGCTTTTGTCCTGCAGTGGGACGATACAGGCTAGAAATAATAATATAATAAAAATAATAATATCACAATCTCGAAGGAAACATTATTATTATCTATTTATTGGAAGAGAAGTTGCAGGTAAGAGCTAGACATTCTCCAAGAGAATTAATAATGTTCATAGTTTCGATATTGCAGTTCTGTGTGGCTGAAACTTTTGAACTCGTGGTCACAGTATTCAGTAAGTAAGTATAAAACTGTTCCAGATTCTATGAAATCGCCGTCCCCGGAGAATAAAATGATAACTACAAAAACGTAACTTTTCAGGAGAAGCAAAAAACATGTTTTCGTTAATAACTTCATAAATACTGGACGTAGACAGATGATTGTTAGCTTTAAGCAATGCTGATTTTTTATGCATTCGGAATGTTTTAATGAAATAAGCGTAATATATGCCAAAATAGAGATATTTCAAAAATAAGAAGTTAGTCAAAATCAGTCATCGTCTAATTTCTATAATGTCGATTATCATTTTATTCCACGTATTTTCTAGGCAAAACCACTGCCAAAACCAATTGCACCACTGTTCTATCATTTTGTTCTACGCTTTTTAGGGGTGGAAGTGATTATGATAATAGTTGAATATCATCTTATTCTCGTTTAGATTGGTCTAACTTTATTTTGATAAGTGCTATTAAATAAAACCATGTTAGTAATAAAAAAAAAAAAAAAAAAAAAAAAAAAAAAAACTTCAGCTTGCTAATTCTCTGAGCTATGTCAACGACTTTGGTTCTCTGCCGAATAGTCTAATTGCGGAGCCTATCCTTCAGAGAAACCCCGAGCATAGCTCGCTCCATAGCTCGCTGAGCGACTTTGAATTGGTGGACCAGCCGTACTGTGAGTGAAAGCGTGAAAACTTATCTGTTCTTAATATAGTACGAGTATACTCTAAAATCTTAAAATTTCATGCAATTTAAATAATGCACGCATTTTGAAGATAACAAATCAAAAGCACAATAAGTACCTATCTTGTACACTAAAGTGTTTAATCATTCATTAAATAGGTACATCTCGTGAATCCTTAAAAAAGCTAGCATTCCTGAGAATTGCAGAGCTGGATAACTCGCAAATGTAAGCGCGCCGAGCAAAGATTATCGAATTTCGGAGTTTACCTGCCTACTTGCAAGCTAAGCGACTTTCCAAACGAACTTAGGCCTTTACATCTCCACTCTATTATTTTTACCACTCTTTACTAAAAGGACCGTGCAAGTATTTGTCAAACCGCAACATAGACTAGACATACCGCTGAATGATACTAGCACTACCCACAAACCCCACAGCTACCACAAATCACGCGGTCACTATGGCCAGTTATTAGGGACCTAAGAGAATGTATACTCGTCCCCTATCGCGTCGGATCGTTTCATGCATGCTAAATAGTGAAATGCTTTCATCGAGTTGACACATGGCGCGATATGCATTCGATATCCACCGAACTTAATGAACACACGAACTCTGATGAAGCTCTTTGTTCGTGATATTTTAAATCTGGTTCCTATGAAAAATACTTCTTTAAATCAGATGATTGTTTTTTTAACAAGTGAAAAATCAGCTTAGATATTCAACATCGTTATCATGCATCCACACTCCACAGCCCGAATTCACCCACTATTGAGTAGCCTCCCTTAGTTTATGCCATCCGCTACCATCCTGCGCCACTCCATAGATCTATGTATTTACATTCAGAGCGTAAGTATTTCCATCTAATTGAATCACTAGCAACTAAATACATATAATGGCCATATCTGCCGAAGAACTGAAAACCGTTGGGGTAAACGAGTTCTCGAGTGGAGACCACGTCTCGGCAAACGTAGTGTAGGACGCCCTCCTGCCAGGTGGAGTGACGATCTGCGAAAGGCTGCCGGCACAAGTTGGATGCGTCAAGCTGAAGACAGGGCGCGATGGCGCTCATTAGGAGAGGCCTATGTCCAGCAGTGGATCGCTATAGGCTGATGATGATGAAATATAATGGTCCAAAGAACTCCGTCTGGAACAAGTTGTGTGGTGCTCAACGAGCCGTGATGTCGCCAAGTTAGATTATGAACTAAACGTTTTTATATTTCTTTATTTATAAAAAGGATCGCACAACAGGCAACAGCACTAGGTATCAATAATTTTTAAAACTAAATATGTAGCAAAGTGAAGAACTAATACATGTACCGATTACAGGTGAACACAACAATCATGGTGAAACTGACGGTTAAACACCTTTATAATTATATTTATACTAGCTGCTGCCCGCAGCTTCGCTCACGTGGTACCCGGATAAAAAGTAGCCTATGTTACTCACACAAAAAAATCACGTTAATCCGTCGCTCTGTTTTGATGTGAACGGAGGACAAATAAACAAACAAATAGCATTATAGCTTAGATTTATTTGATCGTTATACATCATTTTCCATTTCTTTGAAATAAACACTGAATACAGTTTAAGAATAGAAGTCAATACCGTCCAATTTTGTTTATTTTAGAACCCATACAAATACCGACTGCGACAGGTTAAATAAAACTGGATATTTTGTAGGTTTGTACTTTATGTGCCGTGAATGAATAGATTTTTACAAATACAACGTGAATAAACATAAAGGCCTCTATTAATATACTCGTATTAACTTCTGTCAAAGTTGCGCCACGGATTTAACTATTGCCATCCTTATTTGTCAGTGTCTAAGTTAATAGGTACGAGTTTAGAGGCCCAAATGTTAAGTGGTAACAAGCCAAACCTAATTTCAGAGGTAGGTACTGTAACGTTAATGTTACAAATTTAAATATTAGCGCGCAAGATTCAATACAAATTCAAATATTGCCGCGCAAAACTTGTTTACATACACTCACACATCCGTAGAACAAAGGAAATTCTCCTCATTGGCTGACGGAAAGTCTTAGTAAATAGATTTCGCTAAATTACGCCACCAAATAAGGTAATGTTGAAAATCGACCAATGGCACAATACCAAATAATCACGCCATGTCGATCATGTAGTAAATATCAATTATGTATTGCCCCCGTACGAATCTGGAAGGGAGGCTGCTTAAAAAGGCTCGCCCGGTCAAACGGAGCCTCATTCTGAAAATATCATCGCTCGTGATACACTCGTTATAGTGTCAAGCTACTAAATATCTATAGAAGGCAGTTATAATGCCGGATTAAAATTAGAACGATGTCCTAAAACATCGTAGTATAATTTCTTAGTGTTTCAATCCCCTACTTGGGTAAGTGTGCACAAATATTTAAACAGCTGTTAGGATGTACTTTCATTTCAATTGTGTGTATTTCTCTCTTCTAGGTTTGTCTTTAGAGAACCTGTGTTTTCCTTCACAAAACCTAGCTTTAATTATTTGCAATTGCGCTAATCATTCATCCGTGTACATAACCTACCCGCATTAGCGCTTGCATTTCAATTTATAGACTTAGCCTACGCTTCACGCTAGCCTGATCTTTATTTCTTCTATATCATTGCAAGAATACTAGGTACCTACTTACCTACTTACTTTCTTCACATTGTAAACTCCGTCCTGCTTGGCCACCACCACTCACTACTTCACTACGGCTTCCCTGTAGTAAGCATCATCATCGTCAGTGGTGGCCAAGCACATGAAAATGGAGTACATCATATTTCAATAAATTATATATATATAATTATATATATAATATATTTATAATATAATTATATATATAATATATTTCAAATAAATTTATTAAGGTAAATCACAAGAGATCTTTAATCTAGGATCGTAGGTTCTATGGCCCGCCTAATTATCACTTTGCACCGAGAACGGCACTTCCCTGTAGCAGCGGAGTGCTTGATGAGGGGCAGCTATAGCACGGGGTCCAGGTCGCAGGCGACGGCTTCAAAGTCCGCCGACGTGGACGTTCTTCCCCTCGGCGGACTTTGAAGCCGTCGCCTGCGACCTGGACCCCGTGCTATAGCTGCCCCTCATCAAGCACTCCGCTGCTACAGGGAAGTGCCGTTCTCGGTGCAAAGTGATAATTAGGCGGGCCATAGAACCTACGATCCTAGATTAAAGATCTCTTGTGATTTACCTTAATAAATTTATGTTAACCTCGTCATCGTTGTTCATCTTTAAATACCTCGATAGGCGACCCTAGGTTACAGTACCTAATATTATTGAATCTTGATTCCAGGGATTTTACAAAGTGCTTTTAGTCGTTTCCCTCCCACAATCGAATTAGGCTTCAATCTAATTTGAAATTAAAATATTCTCTAAATGGAAGCTTAACATTTTATTCACCTGCCTATTTCATTATATTTACGATCAAAAAGAGTTATCAACATAATGCCGGTGGAATCCTCGAGCCGTCTCAACAACAAAATCAAGGTGAAATAAGGCTTTGTAGAAAATCTCAAAAGTAAGAAGTTTGTTATCCAAAAAGTTTCAATACAGTTTCCAAGAAAACGACGCCGATGACCTGCGATGACGGAGGGAACCTAAGCTCGGCGCAAACAGGCCACCAACCACACCACAGCCACCGGTGGCCAGCGACAGCGACTTTTCAATATATTTTGTAGCGAGTGGCCGCCACCGGCCACACGTTTGCGGCGCGTCTATACAAAATAGATTAAACCTACAGGAAATAGGTCGCTAGTAGCGTTTTGTGGTTGCGTTTTGTGGCTCGTATGCGGCCAGGCTTAGCTCTGCACAACTTAGCTCTGTTGTGCAGAGCTTGTCAGGCTGCAATGGGGTTGGCAGTTTCATTTTTCTTTTACCTTCTGAAGGGTTTTACTACTCTTCCTAGTCGATGAAGTAAGGTTTCCAACTTTTGCTAAGGCGGTATGCTAGAATTCTAGTAACATAAAAATGTAGGTTATAGGTTATACAGGGTGAATTTTTGAGACGGGGCAGTAAGGGCAGCTACCTTAACCGTTGTAGCTAGAGGAAAACGTTCTTAGGAGACCATCCTTAATTTTTGAAAATATTTCGACTTGCATTCACAGATTTTGAAAAAAATGTACAGTCAGCGAGAAAATGGGCCATTTACACAAAACTTTTTTTGATGCCAATCGATCCTGTTTCATCTAAGGATAAAAAGGCTCTTTCAGACCAACCGAGGTTAGAGTACTAGAAAAGTCAGAAATCGCTAAAATGTATTTCTGAGACAAGACAGTAAGGGCTACCTTAACCGTTGTAGCTACAGGAAAACGTTTTTAGGAGACTATCCTTAACTTTTGAAGATATTTCAACCTGCATTCACAGATTTTGAAAAAAATGTACAGTCAGCGAAAAAATGGGCAATTTATACAAAAACTTTTTATGATGCCAGTCGATCCTGTTTCATCTAAGGATTAAAAGGCTCTTTCGGACCAACTGAGGTAAGAGTACTAGAAAAGTCAGAAAACGCAAATAACTTTGATATGATTAGGAGACCCCTAAGAACGTTTTCCTCTAGCTACAACGGTTAAGGTAGCTGCCCTTACTGCCCCGTCTCAAAAATTCACCCTGTATATAGGTAGGTTGATTAGAGTAATAAGTAATAAAAAAACGAAACGTCACCGTACACTGACCGTAAACTGACACTGTACAAATCAGCTAATAAAGATGTAAAGGCCTAAGTTTTTTTTAGGTAGGTACTCATAAATGTTAGAACTTGGAATAAGTGAATGTCTTGCTAGTCTAGTCTTCAAGGTATAGCACTTTGAACCAACCACCGCAACATGACGGTTACCGATCATTTTAGAGAATTAAGATTTTCTTTCATGAAATTAATATCTTGTACAATCTTTGATGAAGTTTTGTTCGCTTTGTGATAAATACTTCATCTGTAATATCGCGCTAAACGCGAACGAGAAAATTTTATTCAACATCTTTGTTCGCTTAAAGGCTTGTTTCCGCTCTGGGGCGCGGGAGAACCCCATTAAATGTCGATGTAAGGTCGAGGACTTGAATATGCGGAGCACCATCTATACTGCTGACATTATGAAACAACAGAGCTAACATGGTCACTAGTGAAGTGTATCATGTCTTAGGAAAGCTTGGTAATGGAACGAATTTTAGGGTCTCCGAAGTACTACACCCACTACATAACATATTAATGGCATTTATACTGCTCCCTGGGTGGCCTGAATTATGCTTACACTGTAAATAATAATAGATGTTAAGGTTGTAGGGTGTACATTAGACATTTAAACGTTGAAGTAGGTCAGTTGTAGTGTTATTTAAAGGGTTGAATATTTTATTAGAACAATTTTAACATTTCATGTAAGAACATTAACAATCCGTAAACAAAATATACATTAATGTATAATATAGGTAAATATTTATTCAATAAAAGAGGCAAACAATAAAATAAACATTTGAAACCACAGTATTTCAACTAATCAGCCCGTTTTCCTTTTCGAATAAATCCGCCCAATTAATGGCATAGACGAGGTTTCTCAACTCTTCCTCCTAAGGTAAGGCCAAGTACCTGGGTAAGGCTTTTATACTTAGACCAAATTTGTTCGTTTTATTATTGCCACAGGGTCCGATACAACTCCTGGATATAAAGAAGGAATTTGTATAAAAGAATAACAATTTATGTAGCAATAAAGACGAATTTTCCATTTCCTTAGTTACGTTTTGTCATACTTGGCCCCAGGTAGCAATTTACAAAGAGACAGTAGAAAATAAATGATGGGAAAGAATATCATATTTTTTTAATTTCTTTATTAGATAGCTTTTTCTAATGAAGAAATGCAATCTTTTTAATTCAGGGTAATCCTGCTATTCATAATGTACTTGTAAGCTTACTAGAGCTTAAGAGGCTGCTAAATCTGTTGCCATCTCTTCTGTTGTCAACGAATGTGAGTGAGACAAGAAAAAAAAAACACTCTAACTTTAGAGAGCTAAAATGACAGCTGATTATGAACAATTTATTGATAATCAGCTGTCATTTTAGCATGCTCTAAGTCTAAGTACTTATGAAAGATGTTTAAAGTTGAACACTGGTTAAACAACGTCCTGTCTTTATTTGTGGATATTGACGAATAGAAAGGGGGTAAAAGCCTAAGTTTAAGTCATGCTAAAATTGACTTTCCGTCAATAATTTGAAAGTCAATTTTGACAGCAAGCCTTGCATAGACTCTTGAACCCTCGACCTTATTCGAATCCCTTTCCAAAACTGTACCTAAGCAATATTCAGGTGGAAACCGAAGCAGGATCGATCGGTGGTTTTTTTGTAAAAAAACTTTAGTCTTAACAAGTGGGTGTCTGCTATTGAGGTGGTGTCGAGTGGCATCTGCTCTCTAGCGCAGAGTAAGCGATATTTCAATGGCACACTCCCCTCCCCCTAAGGTCAGCGGGGACTTCAAATTATTGGAAATTTCACGAAGCAGCTGAGCCAAAGAGCCCAATGTAAAGCACTCTACTTCATTATCAAAAATTGCAGACTATTTTAGCTTTGTCATATTTATCCAGCTAGAGGTAAAAGACAAAGCAAACCGCAAAATTCTTGTAAAGACACAAAATCCCAGACCTAGACTCATAATGGACTGATTTGCTTCCTAGAGCTCACCGGGCTGATTGTCCAACTTGTCTCAAACCTCAAATCGGTCTCAAACTTTGAAAACGATCGCATAGGTATCTTTTGTCGCGTTCGGTCTCGTTCAGATGAGAGTGACAGAGCTACTTGCGTGGTCTGAACTGTCAAATTTGACAGTTTGAGACCGATTTTGGTCGCTATCAAAGATAGACAATCAGCCCCCTGATAACTGCTCAATCAATTGCAGTCTCTTTTTGACATAAGTGTGACAAAAAAAATATTATGGGCTGCACCATAAAAGTAGTATGTGACGATGATTCTTTATCTATGGGCTGCAGGCTGGCGTAGGCACAGAACATAAATTAATCCTATGTTACGGGCAACTTGATTAATCGGGCAGTATTCATATGGACCGGTCATTATGCATAATGACCAAGAGCGTCGGGCAGTTTGATTATTACTTTGACCGGTCCATATTCATAATGCCCGACGGCCCGTGGTCCGTTTAATAAATCAAGGCTTGAATTTATCACTTAGACCGGGCAGTATGAATAGTGCCCTACTTCTAGCCGGGCAATGTGATAAATTGGATTAAAACCTGTAGGTTAGGTTATGTTAGGTTAGTAAAAACTACGCGCGAGGCGAGCGAAGCGTGCCGCGGTAGCGGCCGCCGAAGCGCCAGAAATGTAGTAAATCAATTAAAACACTGCAATTCATCTAATTTATTACATTGCCCAAGATAGGGTGGTCATTATTCATAATGACCGGGCAAAGTGATTAATCATGCAGTTTTTATCACATTGCCCAATTGACCCGGTCATTATGCATACGGACCGGTCATTATTCATAATGACCGGATTTATCACATTGCCCGTAACATATACGCGTAGCTCTTATTTTTGATGTTTCTTGTTATTTCTTCTATAACACAAAAATGATGATTCCATGACGGAAAGATGTTTAAAAATATGAAATTTAATAATGTGTTGATTGGAATGGTAAACCGATCATCATACGAGTTAATTAAAATAATATTTTAATATCGCGGGTAGTATAGCGTGTTTTACCCAAAATACATTCGAAAATCACGTCCGCGGCATGTGGTACCTAAATTAAAGTTTCAGTTCGCGGTTTCTGTTTTATCTATATTGAATATATATACATATTCTTATAAATATTCGATATAGATATACCTATAGAGGTAAGCAAAGCGTAATGAATAATTCAATATAACGTTATAACGCTAATTTATTTTTTATTTATTTAATAATTTTTTTATTTATCTAATAGTAACGGAACCGTTATGAGCTATCATACCAGTTACGATGTAAGTCATCAGATACACAGCCCTTCTTGCTTGCACCATCCAAAATGCTTTTATGCAATTACAGAAGGAATTCTGTATATTTTGTCCACAAAAAATAAGATACAAACCAAAGTTAACTAAAGTAAATTAAGTTCGTATGAGCAAGTGGCTAACTCTGGTGACGGAGTTTTAAGGCGGCCCAAAGGCCTCTGTCATGGCTTAACGACTTAAAAGCCGGGACCTACAATTTAACGTGCCCTCCGATTTGCGGTCACCCATCCAAATGGTGACCGCGCACAACGTTGATCAAAAAATAACGTCTCAGCAAGCTACGCCACGAGTGCTTCCTTCCGAAAGTTAACTTAAATATAACTCTATACTGTCCAAAATGATGACGAAACATGAACTGAGGAGACCCGTTGAACAACTCCTGACTCCGTAATCAGAACAGCTCGCTATCAAAATTGTATTGCTTTGTCACCGAGATCTATAAGTTTGCCAAACAAAACTGCCAAATTTCAGCTCAATCGATTGCTTGCAAGATTCCATGCGAAAAACATAATACAGAGTGAGTAGGTGCGTAGTATTACTAATGAGCTGTGAAAACCTAAGTGGATATCCCTGCCGCTGTAAAAAGTAAAATTCATAAATAAATAAAAATACACGCTTCACTATTTCAGTAAAAGAAATCGCAAAATGAAACCTCGGATCGAATACGAATGTGCTACGAATTCAATCATTTTCCTAAAAGTACCACTCTCTTTTGGAGACCTTTTATGTTTGTTTCATGTTTTATTTATTCCAGTGTTTGTTTACTTAAAGTGGATTAACTCTTTCTTAAGTCTAAACTATATGCAGTTTCAAAAAGAATTGTGGACCAAATGGAACTTTTCTCATTAAATTGGACTCGCTTTCGATGTAAATAAGCATTAACTACGGTTTATTCGTTTTACCACAGTTACTGCAATCTAGGTAAGTACTATCTTTAAAATTGCTAGGTTTACAGCTGGGTATACTAAGGTATAACGAGGTAAGTACATACCTTGGGAACTAGTCATTGATCCGACTGGACCTTAATACTTGTAGCTCTTTAAAATATCAATTATTCTGTAGCTTGCACTACTATTTACTTATTCCTATTTACTGTTCCAAACTTAAGGAAAATTAAAATTGTTCTATGGATTTGGTTTTTTTTAGTACAGCGTTCACGGCCAAGGTAGAGTCAATATCAAAATTTGAAAAATAATTTATTTTAAGCTCTGCTACGAATTCTTATTGCATTGGAAAAGTTTTCTAATTGCAACGATTCATCAACTAGAGCTTAGCAAAACCCAAAGAGAGATGCCACACGGTCGGTGCGGTGCGTTGCGTCGTCGCAGCGAAAGAGTTCTGTCCACACGCGTCGTTTTAACGGTTTATGCCATCGATTACACAAACGCGACTATTCGTGTTTCTAGCACCGCATTTCGTTCTGATTTGTATGGAAAACCACGCCCGCAACGCAGCGCACCGCCCGTGTGGCATCTCCCTAAGGCACTTAGCACACGTAGCAACTTGAGTTTAATCAACTAATTACTTTTTACAAGATTTCATGGTAGTTGCCAACGCAAAAAAAGCCCAGTTTACGGATGCTACGATTTTAAATGATCTTTCGTAACCCATGGTCATCAGTTAGTGTAGGTAACTATGGATGAGGTGAGGGGGTAAAATCTCTACGGCTAGCTCTAGGCTCTACGCGTTGCGGTTGCCAGAACCAACAACTTGACATAACTAGTACTTTATCAGTTGCTTATTGCGGTAATTTTGTGATAACCAAATCTCGCAACTAGAGTAACGTATGTACGTACGAGTACCACGTCTGCGGAGTTTTTCAAAATTGAAAAACACCGAGTTGCAAGTTACTGGTTGCTGCAACTGAGAGCTCAAAGTTGCTACGTGTGCGAAGCGCCTAAACAGTTCATCGACTTTCTTTCTCATTGTAGGTACCTATGTTTACTTCAGTGCCTCCTTTTTCGTAAATTACCGACGTCTTCAATTTACAGTAAATGGCTTCGAGAGCGATAATGGTAATTCAAGTTCGCAAATCTGATTTACAAAACTCTTGATAAAAATGAAAAAGGAAACTTTTTCTCTTGCAAAATACGCGATGCTTTTCAACTCTTTTTTCCTCCATTGGATTTTCCGTTTTTCGCATCACACTAAATATTATAAATGCCAAAGTTTGGATGTATGTTTGTTCCTCAATAACTCGACAACCACTGAACCGATTTGGCTGAAATTTAAAATACAGATAGATAATGACTGGGAACAGGAGATAGGCTACTTTTTATCCGGGTAGTGGTACCCGGATAAAAAGTAGCCTATCTCCTGTTCTCCATGAGTGACCGCGGGCGTCTGCAAGTAATAAATATTACTGCAAAGCCCGATATTCAACATGAATTGTGCTCTTTTTCACTTTCAGTAAAATAACACGCATAAATGTTTTCAGCGGTGGCTGCTTAAACTGACTGAATTGACAAAACATGTCTTATAATACCATTTTGATGTTTGAGTTGGCATATCCAATTTTCCCCTGATTTTCCCACATCTTTATCTTGGAAAAAATGTAATAGTGTTTTCTTGTAAGCATATCTAACAAATGTTAATGTTACTTTAAAATCCCGTAATAATAATTATCATAATGTTAATGTTCTTCTTCTTCTTCTTTCGTATGAGAAAGTGGCCAACTAAAATGTTAATGTTGAGACGCTAAAATATCTTGTGATGTGAAAACACCTTTATCTCCGTGAAGTTATAGGTACCTGAACCTGGGTCATTGACCGGCAGCTGTTGGTCACGTCTCGGTCTCGACACGTAGCACCATTTCAATAAAATAGTGCTTTCTTCGGATGATATGTATGGATATAAGATTAAGGCTGGATCGACCAAACTGGATTAAGTTATATCTGGAGAGTAAACTGCTGTTTGTTTGAATATTTTGACATTGTAAAGTTGACACCTTATAGGTAACCAGGATAATTTGTATGCACATAATAATGTTCGGTTGCGCTTTCTAAACAATTGTATTTCGAATTACCTATGTCGTAACTACTCTGGAGTAAGACGACTTTTGGTCGAATCCAGCCTTAGTATTCCAATTTCACCAAATAAATAAATAAAATAAAATAAATACTTAAATAAATAATGCTGGACATTTCACACAGCATCATGTAGCCCCAAGCTAAGCTGAGCTTGTGTTACGGGAACCACATGACTGATATACTACTTAAATACATTTTTTTTGTAAATACATACATAATATACATAGAAAACACCCTGACCCGAGACAAATATTTGCAAATCATACAAACATTTGTCCCGCGGCGGGGATCGAACCCGCAACCTCCTGCGTCACAGGCGGGCCTTCACCCACTGCGCCACAGAGGTCGTCAAATTAATCGGTCTAGATGTTGAAATATGACTTAAATAATACCTTCAAACATACAAGTACTACAAGGTGCTACAAGTTCCAATCCTACTAATATTATGAAGGCGAAATTCCGTGTGTATGTTTGTTACCACGTATCTCCATAACTACTAAACCGATTTTGATGAAATTTGGAGTGTAGATAGATAATAACCGGGAATAGGACATAGGCTACTTTTTATCCCGAAAAATTTCACAGTTCCCGTGGGATAAGAAATAGTAGTCCACGCGGGCGAAGCCGCGGGCATCCGCTAGTTGTAGGATAAAATTTTACTTTATTAAAAATTAACTTAAATTAAATAAAGACCTTTTTTAAATTATTATCAAGGTTTGAAACATTGTCTATGTTCGGATGCACAGTCGTAAGTCGTAACCTTTTTAGTTCATCATTATTATCATCAGACTGTAATACCAATGCTGGACGTAGGCCTCTCCAATTAAACCTACACCACTTATTTCATTAGACAACTTATATACAATACTTAACTGGGTTAAACTTCTTGACCTTATAGGAAAAGAAGTTTAGGATTAGAGCAATTAGGAAACCTACTTAGTGGGTTCGTGCCGTGTCAGATTCGTCAGATTGCAACTAATTGCGAAGCGAAAGCGAACTATACCTTTAGCACCAGTTTCTAAGAATATAATTCACTCATCTACTAGTAGGTATGTAAAACAATTTACCCTTCACAAAGCTTAGCTGCTAAATCTGTTGCCATCTCTTTTTATTGGCATAAGAAAAACAGAAAAAAGAAACCAGCAAGGTTTCTTTTTTCTAATTAATTGACAAGTTAATATGATAAAAGGGTTAGTCTTCAACGTGCCCTTGTCCTACATAATGAAGCGCTTGTGGCGTATCTCACTCCGACAAAGGAGTTTTTAGGCCGCCTGAAGGCCTCCGTCATAGCTTTAAAGACTAAATAAATAAATAATGCTGGAAATTTCACACAGCATCATGGAACACCAAAGTAAGTACCTAGACCTTATGTTATGGGAACCACATGACTGTGATACAACTTATAATACTTTTTTCGTAAATACATACATAATATACATAGAAAACTACCAGAACCGAGACAAATGTTTGCAGATTATACAAACAGATTATACAAACATAACATTGAGCTTTTCCGTGCTTCGGAGGTAATGTTGCTAACAACAATTATTGTTAATGCTACTGTTTATAATACTAGTAGGTAAATTAGAATAGGACAGTAGGATTTTCGTCGATAAAACGACAGGCTGCTGGTGAAAAACTAGTGCTAACTTCTCAGCGCCAAGTTGAGTTGACACTTGGTCGAGGATCCAGATAAGCGCAGTTTATATCTCGGCCAAGTAACTAGAGCACGGAAATGTAAATGAAATATATTTCAGGCGTCAACCTGAAGTGTTGCCCGCTGTGAATACTTCAGTCTGTTTCACATGCACCGGATATAAAGAAGTTTTCTTTTTTTCTTTATGCTTTACGTTCTTACTTTATAACTAGAAACAAATAAGTAGGTACTTAAAAAGAATAAAATTATACCTAATAGCTAACAGTTGTAGAAGATAGATCAATATTTTAACTAAGATAAGATAGCATTTATTTATTAAGAGTTCCAATCACAAGTGGCTAAGTAAGCCTATTTTTTCTTCTAAGAATGCATATTCGAAAAAAAAATAGGCTAGCTTACCTACCATCTTCATTGAAGTATTAACATAAGAGTACGTACGTACTTAAGTATCGGAATTTTCCTTACTACTTATGTAGGTACTCATGACTTCAATTTAAAGATGATTTTAGATAAAACATCTTCCATTTACCATAATTTCAATTCCATCGTCACAAAACGGGGCGCTTTTTTCAACGAAATCCTGAGAGTCGACTAATGAAGGATAAGTGGCATGTTAAACCATCTTATGTTCATCTCTTTCTTAGAAAATGAACGAATTTCCCTACCTACTATAGAATTTTACTTACTGTATGGCTAAGGCCGGCCACAGACGTTCGATTTTTTTCAGTCCGACTATCCGATCCGATTATCAGCTGGCATATTTTGTTTCACGCATAAAGTCGCTAACTCAGATTCGTTCCAACAAATTCTTTTTTTACGAACAACATTAAAGTTATGTTCTGCAAAATTACTTTACATATTTTACACAACAAAGATGTTTACTTATCACTTTTTCCAACCATCTTCTACCATTTCAAAGTATTCATCGTAAAAAAACATTTTTTGTTGGAACGAATCCGAGTTAGCGACTTTACGTGTGATACAAAATATCCCAGCTGAAGGCGTTGGTGCCATACATTTATTTGAACATGCAACACATGGCGGGCTAAGCCCGGCCACATACCCGGTCGGTCGTCCGACACGACTAAGAGCGTTTTCACATTATCCGCCACGATATCGTGTCAAGTAAAATGTATAAAAGATGTCCGCTCCGATATCCGATATCGGGACGGACAATGTGAAAGGCAGGTACATATTCCATACATTTTACTTGCCCCGATATCGTGTCGGCGTCCGATACCGATATCGGATCGGATAATGTGATAACGCTCGGCATCAACGCCTTTAGACAATCGGATCGGTCAATCGGACCTACAAAAATCGGACGTCTGTGGCCGGCCTTAGTCAGAATTTGGCATCGTAGGTAGATAACATATGTACCTACAGCTTTTATGATTTTAAACGTTTAGATAGCTCAACTCAACCCTAATAAAGTTAAACTTGTAAAGACAAACATGTTCTCGATTAAGTAACCAAGCTAGAAGATAAGTTTAAAATTTTGTAGTTACTATTAATAATCTGTGGACAGGAGCTATCGACGTGACACTAATTAGTTTTTTTTTTGTTGCAGCTCGTCTGCCAGTGAGCTAATATCCAGACGAGGGGTGTTCTCACGTCGGCAGTATGGCTCCGTGGAACAGGTGAGTGGTGAGATTGAAATATAAATACTTACATAGAAACATTTTTTTTCTATAAGTAATCTTATAGAAAAAAAAATAAAAAATACAAAACAAAAAATCTTATCTTATCTTACTAATATTATAAAGGCGAAAGTCCGTGTGTGTGTGTGTGCGTGAATGTTTGTTACCACGTATCTCCATAACTACTAAACCGATTTTGATGTTTGGAATGTAAATACTTTAGGGTTTGGAATAACACATAGGTTACTTTTTATCCCGGAAAAGTTTATGGTTCCCGTGGGATAAAAACAGTAGTCCACGCGGGCGAAACCCGGGCGTTCACTAGTAATTTGATACATTTAAATGTTGAGACTGTATCTGGAATAGCGTTAGCTGTGACCCAGGAAACAGTACTCTCCCAAATGGCAGCAAGCAGTGGTTGAAAAGAGAATGGAAAGGATTAAAGCACACGAACATAACTGAAGCCATTTTAACTTGATTATTCTAGCAACTTTGTAAAGTAAAGTATAGTCACAATGCTGCAGCTGTAACGCTAGAATACTGCAGTCGTAAATCTTTGACAAAGGCGTGATCGATTATGATTTATGACTATGACTATACCTACATACTATAGTGATACTAGCCGGTGTTGGGTACTGATTCCTTAGGGAGTGTACACATTGCTTTTTTTGCAGCGCGTTTGTATCGATACAAACGCGATTCGAACGCGATGCGAACGCGCAGCCCCCCGCGCAGCCCCTCCCGGTTCGCTTTTGTATGGAAAAAAACGCGTTGCGTTGTATCGATACAAACGCGCAGCTCAAAAACGCGCTGCAGAAAACGCAATGTGTATGTGTACACTCCCTTAGTGGTGTGACTTGACTGCAACTTTGAATACTATAGTCGTATTTCTAATTCATCATCATCTCAGCCGTTGGACGTCCACTGTTGGACATAGGCCTCCCTCAAAAATTTCCATGTGTTGCGGTTGGAAGCGGCCTGCATCCACCGCCGACCTGCAGTTTTTACAAGGTCGTCTGTCCATCTTGTCGGTGGACGTCCAACACTACGCTTGCCGGTCCGTGGCCTCCACTCGAGAACTTTTCGGCCCCATCGGCCATCTGTTCTGCGTGCTATATGGCCTGCCCATTGCCACTTCAATTATATATTTCTAATTATACGCATTAAAATTGACGGTCAAAATGTCATTTTTCATATATTTTTAGTTCATACAATGAGCAATTCGACTATTAGGCTGTGTCCCCAGTAGGCAAACTGTGAGCGGCCGACTGAGTTTGCGGCGTATCGGTTTAGTACGCTCTTCCATATATTTGAAATGGAGTGTCCACAGTTTGCTAGTTTTGCGCGTAACGAGGAATTTCCTCCCGCGAACAGTTGGGTTGTGGAATGGTCTACCTGCCGCGGTTTTCCCCAGTGACTACAGTATGGGGTTCTTCAAAAAGGGCGTTTTGAAATTCTTAAAAGGGTCAGCAGCGCGAGTGTGACTCCTCTGGTGTCACAGGCGTCCATAGGCTACGGTAACCGCTTACCATCAGGTGGGCCGTATGCTTGTCTGGTACCTTAGTAGTATTAAAAAAAAAAAAAAAAAAAAAAAAAAACGCTGCAAACTGCGTACAGTTTGCCTACTGGGGACACAGCCTTAGTTTATGTTTTATGTAAAAAAAAATGAAATATGATCACGACTGTATCCCAAGGCGCAGTAGACATTCTCTCAGATCTTTGAAGGCATTTAAAGATCCTTTGAAGATGTCTAAGGGGGCAGAGGTATGTCCAAATACATATTTGATACATGCCCACATTTTGCAGAAGTTAGCATTCCATACGGGACAGGTTGCAAACCCACCGACGCTATTAGAAAGCTAACTGGTTTATGTATTCTGTCTAAATACTAAATTCTACATAAAAACTAAGTAGGTAGGTATATAAAAAGTAATCATTCTCACATTTCGCAAAATAATCAGCTCAGGAATATTAGTAATCCTAAAAGACTCTTTAGAGACTATTACTTTAGAGTTCCGGTTTGTCGGTAAAAATAGGCAAAGTTTTGTTATTTTGCCGTTCATGACCAAACTTCATCGCAGTAAAGAACCGCTGAACCGAACACACATAACATTATATTTTGGTCTGGAAATACCGAGCATTTTTAGGATCCATTTCCAAAGAATACTCAAGCATGAATCGAAAGCTAACTTATATTTATTACAGTTCTACAATACACGTATAAATCATATTTGGATTTAAGATTATTTCTGGAAACCTTCCAGATTACCATAATTTAAAAACAGACTGGTTTTATCCCTGTGGCATGCCGATGGATAAATAAATAAATAGATATTGTAGGACATTTCACACAGCGCCATCTAGCCCCAAACCACAGATCTGTATTCTGTGCCCAAACTAAGCACAGCTTGTACTATGAAAACTAGATAAGTGATAGAATAATTATATACTTTTTAAATAAATACGATAGGTACATAAAATACTTTATAACAACCAGACACAGAACAAACATCTAAGTTTCACATAGATAATTAAATTTAATTCGCATTGGATCCGGGCGAGAACATTTTTTTATTTTTATTATTTTTTTATTTTTCGTGATCATTAAAAATAATACCTATCCGATTTCATTGCGGCGTCAAACCTTATTATTCAGTCGTAGATTATCGTTGGTCAACCGTAGTAGGGGTTAATTTAATCTGGTAGAAAATGTAAAAAAGACGTCGAATGCTATTGTTTCTCTTTCAATTTCCAGATTTCCTAGTGATAGATACTCAACAAGCAAATAAATAAATAAAAAAAACATGAAAACCTCCAGACATAATCCCTTTTTTTTTTTTTTTTTTTTTTTTTTTAATTAACCTATATTTTCCCACTGCTGGGCAAAGGTCTCCCCCAATTGTTTCCATCTCTCTCGGTCTTTTACATCCCACCAATCCTTCCGAAAGGTGTCGAGATCATCCCGCCAACGTTTTCTCGGCCTGCCCCGGCTTCGTCGCCCATCAGGCACCCATGGCGTGATAATCCCTGCCCACCTGTCACCATCCATACGACTCACGTGTCCCGCCCAGCCCCATTTTAACTTGGCAGTCTTTTCGCCGACGTCCTCGATCCCGGTCTTTGCGCGAAGAGTAGTATTTCTGACTTTGTCGGTTCTCTTCACCCCTAGCACGCTGCGTTCTGTTACGGGGTGGGTCAGGAAAGTATTTTTAAAAAAAGAAAAATGAAATTAACTGGAATAGACTTTAATTATTGAGATAGAAATATTTTACAAGATTTAGTATGGAGTTGCCGCAACAAAGACCAAAACCGAACTGCATAGCAAAACCGATCGAGTTACTTCTCACAACATGCCAAGTGCGAGCAAGTATCTAGAATGCTTGCGATGCACTTTTATTATTTTGCATTTCGTGGGAATAAACATTGTAACATCCCCCCCGTTAAGATTTTTCATCACAGGGGAAGTGATGAGAAATAGGAGACGCAGTGATAGGAAGTAGCATAAGTTTTTCGTTCGGATTTGATCTTTGCTTTGGTTTGACATAGGAGAAACAATGAACTAGAACAGAATTAGAATATTAGATTAGAATTAGAACTTAGAACATTAGGATCAGAGCTTAAACTAGGAAATAGTACTTAAATATATATTTATTTATTTATAATTAAATATATGTTTATTTGACAGGATTGAACCGATCGTTATTCTACCTAGCATATTAGTTAACTACTTACATAGTATTGAGTTTCTTTATATAATGATTAGAGTCAGGGGATCTAGAAATTACTAAGTTACTTCTAGTTGGAATCTCGATGTCGCTATCTGAATCGCGAACATGAATAGTCGTCTGACGTCGAGATTCGACTTTAGTATTACATTGATTATATATTTTAATACAACAACTCGAAGAATTGTTTTTACACCACCACTTACGACTCTTATATAATATATAGATGAACGTAATTAGCATGATAACGTAGCCCACGGACAAATAATGCATTCCATATTTATGAAAATGTGTGGGACTTTCTATGTTATCTAGTTCTTTTTCGAACGAGTCTAAATAAACACTAGCATGAATCAGAGAATCTAAGTTATCTACATTACTAAGTTTCGAGAGACGTAAACTAGAAAGAGTCTTATTTTTAATTGTCCTTTCACAACAGTCGTCCTGAATAATATTAAAATTAGAAATGTTCATAGAAGAATTCGTCATCACAATCTCAGTAGGTGTAAACTGCATAGTCTTATAAAACGCTTTACACTTCCTAGGTAGATATAGAAAACCAGTGCCGAAAAGTACCTCGTTATAACTCACTGGATCATTGTCGCACGTGATATGGCATTGTCCGGGTTCAGACTGCACGTAAACCCAACGATTTCCACTAATCTTATGAATCACATCTACATCTCCTTTAAAAAGTTTCACATCACACGATTTTGGTAGCTTCGTAACCACTTCAGTCAGTAGAATAGTTTCGCAAACAGGGTTGGCTAGCACCGAGAGAATACTCACTCCACTTAACTCACAAACGTAGCACGTATTGTCTATGAGCTTGCAATTAGTGACGGAGTCAAGTAGCGAGTAGAACATGCGATCAGCTGTTATTGTCACATAGGATTTAGTAGGTACAACGAGAGCATAGGTATCAGGTTTCGTTATTTCATAGGGAACTGGGAGTGGAACGACTTGGTACAGATGATAAGTTTGTGATAGGACGAGCGGGATTCTAACAATAATAACAATCTTATCTCTATAATAATAACAAATCAACCTTGAAATGTCAATTAGAACGTGGACATTTTGCAACGACAAGGTTATCGGGAACTCACAATGTTTAGGCATATTATTTTTATGCTGATCAAGCTCATTGTACAGCTGTTGAGGACTTAGTACTGTCGGATGCAAAACGTTTAATTTACTAAATAGAATGGCGTTATTTATATCCTCGACATCGAACGACAGGGAGATAATAATACTTTCTAATGAATTTAGTAGAAGATTTAAATGGGACTTGATTTCCAACTTATCGTTACTATTTGACATTTGGTCAAATGCTTTGTGAACTATTTCTAAATTTTCATTTAGACGTTTTTCGTTTTCGCTAAGTTTCGAAATGGAATTGTTGAAAGTAGAAATAGTAGACTTAATTACATGAATGTTATCTCTCATGAGGTGAGCTAATTTCTTTTCGTCTGACTGTACTTGTTCAATAGCTTCAGAGTATTTAATAGCATCATCATTGTCTAGAGTTCCAAAAATAGTTTTAAGTATTGATCCACCAGCATCGATTAATCCACGTTTTACCCTTTCCTGACGGTTTTCCGAACGATTTTCATTAAGCAAATAAGACATAGAAGAAAACTTTTTAACATTATTTAAATGTTGGCTTTGTAAGGACGATAAGGAGTTAAGGCAGTCTGATTGCACCTTAGATGACCTGATTGACTTTTGGCAGAGCGAAACGATTTTTGTAAACTGTTCTTCTACGTATGTCAGATGAGGTTGAATGTTATGAATATCGACATACGTTACCACATCCCAATAATCGTTATTGAACTTAACATCAAGAAGTTGATCGAAATAGAGCCCAGGACTTTGGATAATAGTCGTCGTAAACGGTTGGATGGAAGCGACCGTTACTATGATTTTTCTGAAAAGAAAGAAAGTTAGGATGAAGAACAATTGGCGGCAAGTTTTATTTCGTCATAGTGATGACGTACGTGCCGTCGATTGATTAACACCGTGACAGTGTGATTGCCGTTTATCTTAATGATTTTGTAAGGACCTTTCCAGACTGGAGAAAAGGCTTTATTTTGCTTATGGTGGCACCGGACGTACACCATATCGCCGACCCCGTATGTTACAGGTTTAGTGTGACGGTCGTAATAATGTTTTGAACGTTCTTTTGAAGACTGGATGTTCTGAGAAGCTTTTTGCCTACTATAATAAAGGCGATGATTGAGCGCTCTGATATAGTCCGTATATGTACCACTTTCTAGAACATCGATTGACTTAGGAACATAGGGTTTAAACCCGAATAGTAATTCGAATGGGGTAAAACCTGTAGTCGAATGCACATTGGTATTGTACGACAGCATAGCAGTATTTACGTAAAGATCCCATGTGTTTTGATTTTCGGAGATAAATGATCTGAGATACTCCTTCAGAGTCGAATGACTCCTCTCCAGAGCACCACATGTTTGGGGATGATAAGGGGACGCGAATATATGTTTTATACCAAAGAGTGTTGCTAACTGTTTGAACATGTCAGAACAGAAATTAGTACCCTGATCCGTTACTATCATTCGGGGTATGCCGACGTGGGAAATAAAATGAACGAGTCGTTGTGCAGTTTCTTGAGCTGAACATGTTTGCATAGGATAAGCTTGTGAATACTTAGTAAGGTCATCCTGTAACGTTAGAATAAACTTGTACTTATCGAGTCTAGTCTCAGGAAGGGGCCCTACTATATCGAGGTAGAGTTTTTCCATAGGTCGCGAAGCAGAGGAAGTGATGATCATCGGGGCTTTATTTGTTCCCCTTAGAGGTTTATTGACCTGGCAGGATTTACAACTTTTTACATAACCTTCGATGTCAGAGCGCATATTTCTCCACCAATATTGCAACTTAATCCTTTCTAGCATACGAGCGATTCCGGGATGACCCGCTGAAGGTGAGTCATGATTCTCGCGTAATATCTTTTTTACTTCGTCAGGTGTAGGAAAATAGATATTGTTATGGTAGATATGTACTTTAATATTAGAATCGTGGAAGATAAAAGCGACTATGTTATAGATTTTAGTAAAGTTTAGTTTATTGAATGGATTAGAAAAATCAGAAATAGCAACTTCTTTCTCTTCAGAGTACCAGAATTTTACCATGTCTCTATAATCGCGAAGGATAGAAAAAATGTCTTTATATGACATTTCGTCATAATGATGTACTGTGATAAACAAGTGAGAAAAGATGTGTTTATCGTTTGACGAATTAAGTACTGTTCCGAGTTCACGTTCTTTATCGCGAATACATGGTTTATCTGTTGATGATTCTATGATTTCAGAGCAATAAGGAATGGCATCATCTAAATCGATTGAGGAAGGGTAAGCTATCAACTTACATTTCGCTTTTAAAAGTGACTCATTGTGCTCTTCGATAACGCTGTTATAGGAATTGGAGGAACAACGGCTTAGATGTAAATATCTTTCATATGTTTCAGAGCAAGAGGGCGACTGGGGATTCATCACAGGCGACGACGGGTTTTGCGGAGGTAAACTATGAAGCGGCGGAGACGGCGGCAGAGATGGAAAACTGAGTGGAGACTGAGGATTCAACGGCGTAAACGGGAGATCTACTGGTGGAGATGGTAAGTTCATCGGCGTAAACGGGAAATCTGACGACGGAGACGGAGGGTTCTGCTGAACATCTTGAGAGGGAGGCAAAGGATTTGGTAGGTCATCATCGACTGCTAAGATTGGATTTCGAGAAAGAGAATCAGCATTACTGTTAAGTTTACCCGCTTTGTGTTTGATTTCATAATCAAACTCCTCTATCTTTAGACGCCAACGAACTAACTTGGAACCTGGGTCCTTACAATTAAACAGCCACTGAAGGGGTTTATGGTCTGAAAGGATCGTAAACTTATGACCGAAAAGATAAGGACGAAATACTTTCGTACCAAATATTATGGCAAGACACTCTTTTTCGGTAGTCGAATAATTACCTTCAGCTTTGTTTAACGTTCGAGAGGCGAACGAGATGGGTAAGTCTTTCCCAACTTCCCCTTGCGATAAAATAGCAGAGATAGCATAATTTGAAGCGTCAGTGGTAAGCAGAAACGGCTTACTGAAATCTGGGAACTGTAATACAGGGGCTGTGGTTATTTTTAATTTTAAGAGATCGAATGCTTTTTGTTGTTCCGGGGTCCATACAAACGTCACATCCTTTTTAAGTAAGCTTGTTAAGGGTTTAGAAATGTGTGAAAAATTGTCGATAAATCGACGATAATAGCCTACAAGTCCGAGGAACGATTTGATGTCCTTAGGAGTTTTCGGGGTAGGAAACTTAGCAACACACGATATCTTCGACGGATCAGGTTTCACGCCCGCATCCGAGATAATGTGACCTAGGTATTGTACTTCTCTTCGAAAGAATTCGCTCTTATCGGGCTGTAACTTGAGATTGTGTTCGCGCAGTCTTTTAAAGACAAGTTCAAGGCTTTCAACATGTTTATCTAGTCTTGAACTATGAATTATAATGTCATCCATATAAGTGTAACAGTGAAGACCTTGCAAACCCGTGAGCACAATATTCATCAGCCGTTGGAAGGTACTGGGGGCGTTACGCAGCCCAAACGGCATTCTGGAAAACTCGTAGTGCCCTGAAGGGACGCTGAAAGCTGTTACTTCGCTATTCTTCACTTCAACTTGATGAAAACTGGAGGCAAGGTCAAGCGTAGTAAAATACTTACTATGCCCCAGCTGATCTAGGATTTCATTTATGTTTGGGATAGGATAGGCGTCACCTATTGTTATCTCGTTGAGCTTTCGATAGTCTATGACGATTCTCCATTTAACCTTCCCCGAAGCGTCAGGTTTTTTGGGGACGACCCAGATTGGTGCGGACCAGGGAGAGATTGAGGGACGTATTATTTTTTGATCTAGCATTTCTTTTACTTGACGATTGACCTCATCTTTATGACACTCAGGGAAACGGTAGCTTTTAACATTGATCGGGGTGTCGACCTTCGTTCGAATTTCGTGTTGGATAGATTTGGTACACGTTAATCGATCTCCTTCGATGAAAAATATATCAGAATACTTTGAACAAAGTTCACGTAGTAATGACTCTTCCTCGCGGTTCATATGAGAGCACCTGAGGGCATTTTGGACCTTAAGGTCGCGGTCTGATTCTATAGCCATTACTCGTGGAATCTCGGATGGATCTAAAGAGAGATTATCGTCAGAAGTTTTGAAGTCGCGTTTCGATTCTAGAACTTGAATGACTGGCTCAATGGTTAACGCGAGATTTTTTATCTGAACTACCTTTTCCGACGTATTGAGAACAGAGACTAACACTTTATTATTAGAATTAACACGAACAAGACATTTAGCAAAGTAAATTTCTGGATACTGCGGTAAAACGTTTTCTAAAATCACCCCTTCTTTTATTTCAGGGTTGGTGACATAGCATTCTATGAACATTTCGCTTCGTGCTGGGACAGTGTAAATAGGTCTGGTCATGATCAAATCAAAATACCTACTTGGATCGTCTGATATTACTAATCTCGACTTAGAATAGAGCACATTTGCTTTGTATACTTTTAGAAAATTATTACCGACTATGCCATCGTAAGGGAGATTAATATCGTTTCCAATGACATGAAAATAGAATGGAAGGACATCATTTTTTTTTAAATTAATAGATAAAATAAATTTTCCTTTCGTCTTAGCATAAGAGTTAGTGTCGTTAATGCCCTTGAATCTAATTATATGATTTTCTAGAAGTGGTTTCAGTGAGACGCTTGATTCCTTTATCAGACAAATAGAACTACCAGAATCTACCAAAAAACGAAGCGGAGTTTTAGAATGCGACGTGGAAACTTCTATATAAGGTAATGCAACTTTTGCGTCAAGGATATCATATACAATAGTTTCTTCGTAGGAGTTTGATTTAGAAGTTTTTTTAACAGTGTCATTTATTTTTTCAGATGCAGCGTTCTCGGAAGAAACAACAGGACCACGGGACTCAGCGAGCTTAGCTAACTTAGAACCTTTTTTAAAGATGTTTATTATTTTTTCAGGTGCAGTGGCAGACTTAGAAGAGGCGACGGGACTACGGGACTTCGAGACTACGGAGCTGGATGCGCGAGGACTGGGGTTGCGAGAGCTGATTGAAGGCTTATAAGAAACAGCGGCTCTAGCACAGCCTTTCGTTGGGGGTCTGGTAGATACAGCGGGACCCTGTGACTCAGAGAACTTAGGATACGACTTAGAACACGACTCAGGGGACTTAGAACCCGACTTAGAACACGACTCAGAGGACTTAGAACTCGACTTAGAACACGACTCAGAGGACTTAGAACACGACTTCGAACACGACTCAGAGGACTTAGAACACGACTTCGAACACGACTCAGAGGACTTAGAACACGACTTCGAACACGACTCAGAGGACTTAGAACTACTTTTCACAGCATCTGCGTATGACTTAGAAGATACGGAGCTTTTGTTTGAAACAGAGGCTTTAGCACTAGACTTATGTAATAATATGTTAGGACTATTTAAACGTTTACGATTATGTACAGTTTTAGAATTAAACGTTTTTTTATAGTCTGTGCCTACTATATCACCATCGGATACACGTTGGCACGGATTCGTTACCCGATTTTTTAGTTTAAATCTTGATGATATTGAGTCTCGGCTGCCGGGCAAGGAGCAGGGGATTGAGGCGGCGACTCAACCTGAGGTTCAGTGTAATGCATCCTTCTGCGTGAGTTATTTACTCGGCGTTTAATGCATTGAGCAATGTCATGCCCAATGTTTTTGCAATATCTGCAAACAACAGGCTGACCGGGAGATTGAGCCTGCACCCGGTCTTGATTTGTTCGAGGTTGGTAAGGCACTACAGCTTGATTGACTGGTCTATTAAGAGGCGGCCGATTGACCCTAGGCTCGGGCTTCGACAAGAAATTGTAAATTTTTTCCTCGCTCATTGCAGCGTTAATTGCTGCGTTTAGGGTTTTGAGTTCCCTAGAACGGATTAGCATGCTAAGTCGCGGGTGTAATCCTATTATAAAGGTATGTAACGCTAAATCTTCCGTCATAGCGACCCTACCAGGCAAATCTTTTTTCAAGGTTTCCGAGGAATGTATTTCCGAAAGCAGTGCGGCGACACACGTTTCGATTTTCAGCGCAAATTGGGATACAGTCTCGGTTGGTTGTTGTCTACATGACTGTAGGTCCAATAACAAGTGGTTATAATGTTTTCTTTCGCCAAAGTTTTGTTTTAAAAAGTCTTTAAGTTCATCAAAGCTTTCATAAATTCTGTTAGAGCAAGCTACCTGGGCCTTGCCCTCTAATCTCGAAATAATAAATTTTAATAACAGATCTTTCTGACTTTTTGAGGCGAGATTCAGTGCGTTGTTACAGTTTGTCAAGAAAGCAATCAGAGTGTCTCTTTCTCCCCTATACGGTTTTATAAAATCACACAGCACTTTTATCGGAAATACATCAGGAACGGGATCAGTGGATTTTTCTGCTTTAGTAGTCATCTTGATTAGAAATAATCAATAAAACGTAATATGGACAGAGAAACCAACCTAAATGTACTATCTACCTAAAACTTAAAATATACTTTTACTAAGTAGGACTGGAATTTGGGAACGGCGGAAACAGTGACAATTACAGATAAAAGAATATTCTACTCGCAGTAGGACTGCAACTTGAAGTGTAGAGAGGTTCATGATCCCGAGTGAAGCGGAGGATGATGCGTTTACTGCAGGGTGGCGCACAGGATGTGCGGCGGCGCAGGCGCCTTGGCCAAGGCGCCTCTGAAACAGCGGCGACGTAACGGTGACGGTGGCAGCCACACGGACTGTGCGGCAGCGGTGACGGTGACGGCGGCGACCACACGGAATGTGCGGCAGCGATGACAATAACGGCGGCGGCGGCCACACAGATTGTGCGGCAGCGGTGACGATGACGGCGGCGGCCACACGGATCGTGCAGCAGCGGTGACGGTGACGGCGGCAGTCACACAGATTGTGCGACAGCGATGACGATGACGGCGGCGGCCACACGGATTGTGCGGCAGCGGTGACGGTGACGGCGGCGGTAGAGTTCGGGAGAAAAGTTAAACTTTCACTTTTCACTTAGTCTTGTTTGACCCGTATGAGATGGCTAGCTTTACGTTTTTTAGCTATAACCATCCCACTTCTGACACCACTGTTACGGGGTGGGTCAGGAAAGTATTTTTAAAAAAAGAAAAATGAAATTAACTGGAATAGACTTTAATTATTGAGATAGAAATATTTTACAAGATTTAGTATGGAGTTGCCGCAACAAAGACCAAAACCGAACTGCATAGCAAAACCGATCGAGTTACTTCTCACAACATGCCAAGTGCGAGCAAGTATCTAGAATGCTTGCGATGCACTTTTATTATTTTGCATTTCGTGGGAATAAACATTGTAACAGTTCCATAGCTCTTTGGCAGACCTTGAGTTTGGACTTTTGAGCCTCGGTTAAAGACCATGTTTGGGCACCATAGGTAAGAATGGGCAGAATACACATGTCGATGAGTTTTCGCTTTAGAGACAGTGGAAGGTTTCCCTTCATTAGCGACTTCATTGACCAGAAGCTCCTCCAGGCATTTTCGATGCGACGATCGACTTCTTTGTCCTGCCTGTTATTGAAGGAGACTATCTGGCCTAGATAGATGTACTCATCGACGTAGTATAATTCTTGCCCATCAACCTCGATCTTATGTTTGGTGCTGTTAGTCATGGTTTTTGTCTTTAACCGGTTCATCATCAGTCCAACCTCTAGGCTTGCAGTGCTCAGATCTTCGAGCATATTCTGGAGCTCTGCTGCGGTCGGGGCAAAGAGAACAATGTCATCGGCGAAGCGCAAGTTTGTAAGTTTCTTGTCTCCGATTGTAATACCCTTCGTTTCCCAAGATCGTGACAGTGTTTTAAAAATGCCTTCTAATGTGCTCGTAAATAATTTGGGGGAGAGCGGGTCACCTTGTTTCACGCCTTTATTAATTGTAAAATGTGGCCCTGATGTTGTTAATTTGATGTTCGCTGTACTGTGACTATAAATAAGCTTCAAGAGGTTTATGTAGGTTTTATTAATATTTTGATTTTCAAGGGCTTTGAAAATAGCGGAATGCTTAATACTATCGAAAGCCTTAGTGTAGTCTACGAACGCTAGATATATAGGTTTGTTGTATTCATGGTACTTTTCTAATATTTGGTTGAGCGTATGGAGGTGGTCGGTAGTGGAGAATCCCGGGCGAAAACCAGCTTGTTCGGGGGGTTGATGATCGTCCAGTTGCAGATCTATCCTGTTTTGTATGACTTTAATAAACAATTTGTAAATATGTGAAATTAAACTAATTGGTCTGTAATTATTTATATTACTTTTATCTCCCTTTTTGTGGAGGAGGATAATATTTGAGTGACACATGCTAGCTGGTATTGTGCCTTTATGTAAAATAGAATTAAACAAATTGGTTAAATGTGGTAAAAGTGCAGGTGTGTAAAAGTGCAATCCCTTTATCAACTAAAAAAATAACTGATGATCTTCAAACTCCTGAATCTTCATAAATTTTAGTCTTTGGTTAAGAACCATCTCGATCACGTCAGTAGTTCTCAAACAAAAAAAAACGTATTAAAATCGGCCTATCCGTTGACAGATAGACACACAGACTCACACTGAAATCTTATAATCACAGCTCTTTTTCGTCGAAGGCTAAAAATGAACATGAAAATTACTAAAATATTAACTAAGTATTTTATAAACGACGCAGTTTAGAATTAATTGTTGTATAGTAAAAATGGTGCCATAACAGTTTCCTACTTTCGTATAGAATCGTATTGTAAGTACCAGTTCCCAATGTAGCGTTCTAGGAAAGCAAATGGAGAAAGTTTATACTGTCCAACATAGGTACTTACCTACTTGCTGTTTTCTTGTTCCAATGATTGTGTTCAGTTTTCATTGGAAATACAGAACGACAAGTAAACAATGCTTCGAAATCGAATGTAAACATTTCAAGATATTTACTATGTTTCTCTGAACATAAAATAAACAATGAAAAATATAATTTTAAATTAAAAATTTAAAGAAACCCCCGGCACAAAAAACTTCTATAGTCGTATTGCTCATTATACGGACTAAAGTGAAGGAAAAAATGTCATTTTTCCTTCAATTTTGACATAAAACGTATGAAAACTAATCAAAATTGAAGGAAAAATGACATTTTTTCCTTCAATTTTAGTCCGTATAATGAGCAATACGACTATAATAAGCATTCTTGACACATAGGTAGGTATGTAACTGACAGTTACCACCAATGTATACTGCTTTACCGACTCGTATCATTGAAAGACAAAACTAGATGGCATGACTAAAAATACCTAATCCTGGATTGCGCTAATGAAAACGCAGGACAGCTAGTAAAGTATAGGAAAGGGCTGATGATCTTTAAACGGCTGAACAGATTTTCATAACATAACATAACTATTAGAACTCTCGTCAAAAACACCATTCAAACAAAAAAAATATAATTCAAATCGGTTCATCCGTTTAGAAGCTATGATGAAACAGACAAACACGCTGAGCCACAGATAAACAGAGCCAAAGATACACACTACTGCACTACACACTTATATTATAACACTCCTCTTTTTCAGGAGGTTAAAAATATACTTGAAACTGCGAGTTTCAAAAAATAAATACATTCTATAAAATTTCACTGGCAGAGATTGCTGATGCAGATAACCGGTTCCATTTAAAATTTAATGAAAGCTGCCTCCATAAAAAGCAGGTAACAGTTGGGCAAGATACAATCTCAACAACATCCGAGCCCAATAAACTACGTTGAGTCTGACAAATATTGTCCACAATTTTTCCGTAATACTCTCAACTATTGAACTGCATTTTCTGCATTTAGGTACCTCGCTAAAATATGACAGGTACTGTGTAGTAACGAAATTTACTGCATAGTTTCATATTTGAAGCCTCAGAAGTTTTATGCCGAAATTGATATGAACTTAAATAAAAACTAGCCTTTTCTTCCCTTCATGCTATTAAAGCTTGTAATATAGAAGATCTGTAATCATCAAGCAGCTGTGTCACACGCTTGATTGATGTTTCTCGCTGCCATATGCTAAATGATTCAGCAAAAGCTGCCTTTACCAAGTATTATGCCGTCGCGAACAATGCCAACTAAACAATGGTTGTTTTCAACGTGTGAATAATTAACGTACACTTACTCGTAATAAGGTGATAGTACGTATGTCGCGGTGCTCTGTTTTAGGAAGTCTTGACTGCATTTAAGGTTATGAATAGGCAGTTAAGGATCGAAGACCACACACAAGGTAAAGGTTATTTCGCATTAGTAATACGAGAGTTTTAATTCGAAACTAATTTGGTACGTTTTCACCAAATGAGTTTCATGCTGAAACTATGCCATGCCTTGTCTTCATGACCCTAAAACGTTGATAGATACAACAAGTTTTAAGGTTGAGACTAATCGTAATTAATAGGCAATAGTTTGAAGAATTGCTATGGCCCATTTCTGGTAGGTAGGTGCATTAAATACTACTAAGTATGCATGGAAAAAGAGAATATAGGCAATATAGGCATCTTAGACCAAACTACATAGTAACATTTTAGAGATGGGTCAAGTCAAAACACAGAATAAATAGGTAGGTAAATACCCTAATCCGGGAAATTTAAAAATGAAGAATGTAATAAGAGGGAATGAGGCGAAAAATGAGTGTCAGAAACAGTATTATTAAAATAAAAACAAAAGGATTTCCTAATTACAACGTAATTTTATCTTTCCTAACTAAAAGCACCAAATCATTATTTATTACCCACATCTCGATCATATAATCGTATAGGTGGGTAATTAGCATGATTGCCCCTATGACCCAAATACGCAAGCTATATTGTTGGTATCGAATTACTAGGGATCAACTACGCTACAAGTGACATACTAATTAATTGTCAATTAGTGCATATTCACGCGAATAACAATAATAATCGGTTTCAATAGCGAACCTGTCTGGGAGATCTATGACACTGTAGCCAGTTATTGATGAGTTCACTAAATTGTGTTGTATAACCATTTGCTAATAGAGTAGAGATAATCCCGATATCGCGACAACCGCCACGCACCTAGATTGCCACCTAGATTGCCCCTGCGGCAGGTGTGTGAGTTGAGTAGCGCCCTTAAGGTTTAAAATATTTGGCCATTTAACTGAGACGCTATAGAGAAGATAGGTACACTATCAGTCAAATTAAACTCTATTCAGTGGTATCAAAGGTTCAAGATATTCGGCATGATGGTGAACAAATAAAACTAAATTGAACTTTATTTACGGTTGCATTAGATTCAGTTTCTGACAGCTTTGTTGAACAATACAGTATGTAGATACATGGTATTTCAGAAAATAGCTTCAAGCGGGGTTGGTTGTCTTGTAAGGCCTGTTATCAACATAGACAGGCTCATGTCTTCCAATTTTAAAGCTTCATTGAATTATTTCCTAAAATGTACTGTTAAAATGTTCCTAAATCAAATATAAAATAAGAAAAGGCTGCTTGGATAATGCATGATGAAGATTGTACAAGTAAGGATAAAATACTCCGCAGATGATGATGATGGTTACAATGGTTTTTAGTAGATAAGCAAGGCACACATATGAGTCATTATAGCAACAAAACTAGTAGCAAAAAGTGATTTCAGAAGGGCAAATTAAAAACGTTAAATAACTTTACGGAAGTCATTAAAACGGCAAAGTCAATTATTCTTTCCGCTCGCAACGAGCTGTCGGTAAAATGACCATTAAAAACGGAAACGCCATTAACCCTATTTGGGGAAAGGGGTAACTGGTATCATCCTGATTTACACGCAAGCTCTGTTGTATTCCCTTTAGACTTTAGAGGGTTTCGCAGCGTCAGTAACAACTTGATCCGTGCACCTAAGGCGCAGGCCAAATAGAAGAGACGGGGCGCAGACATTTGTCTCTTCCGCGTCCCTTTCATACAAAATGTGACGGGGCGCCCCGTCTCTTCTGTATGTTTTGCAGCGCGACGCTTCTATACATTTTCTATGAAAGGGACACGGAAGAGACATATGTCTGCGACGCGTCCTCGTCTTACGTCTTTTCTGTATGTCCCTCTAAGGCTGAGCGCACACCTATCCGCGCCGGATTCTCGAAGTACTGCCACATTCGGTCGAATCGGTGTACGAGGTTTCATACAGTTTCATATAAAAAATTCTAAAATTTGATTCGTACGGCGCGTTCGGCGCGGATAGGTGTGCGGTCACCTTAAAAGAACCAATACGTGTGACCTCCCTCCATGAAACAACAGGCAGAAACTGATAGAAACAAATGGTAGTAGCATTTACGTTCCTAGATTCTGGGCACGAGTTCTACCCAATAGCAAAGCTACGACACTGCACATGTAGTAGGTACACGTGTGCACGTGTGTTGTGTATTGTTTAAAAGCGGGTATCTTTTTAGAACTCTACAGTGAACGCAAAAAAATCGTGGAAGCATTCCTGCAAGGGCATTAGGCGCTTATTTTGGTACAAAATCGAATAAACTAACAAATCACAACTCTGTCAGTGATTAGCCAATATTTATGTCATATCAGCTTCTAACTAGGTATATACTTAGGTACTTATATTCCAAGTTGTATTAAAATCTGTTACCATTAAAGCCGTTTTGGCGTGATTGAGTAACATAAGTACCTACATTACAAATATTACTCGTTTAGGATAGGATGTAGCTATTTCCATGGGTCGTTTAATCTTAATAGATCTGTCATTCACATTCCTCTTACATCTTCCCTTTCCATGTACCTGATTAATTGCTAAAGGATCCGGAAGGATCTTTAAGGATTTAACTAATTAGATTGACACATCACGTCGGGCATTGACCATTGGATAATGTTCATAAATATAGTCCCGTATTAATATTTAGAAATATTAACACACACCCACACATGATTAAAATAAATAAAAACCGGTCAAGTGCGAGTAGAACTCGTACGCCGAGGGTTCCGTACCTACCCATTATACCCATTATGTTATTGTAGCCCGCTTATTTGTATGAGCGCCCATACAACTCAGAGGACAATCTTAATTGGCGTCAACTATGTATGTATGGGAACACCCTTTAATTTTCAACTTTTTTAACTTTTTGGAATTTTTCCTTTATTTGTGCTACAAGACCTTGCTTTTTGCCAAATTTCGTGATTCTAGGTCAACGGGAACTACAATTTAGGTTTTCAACCCAAAACCTCTAGGGTACTTCCGGTTGACCTAGAATTGTCAAATTTGGTTACAAGCAAGGTCTTACAGCACAAGTAAAGGAAAAATTCCGAAAAATAAAAAAGTTGATAATTAAGGTAAGTTTTGGTACTTACAAGTTTTCACGAAAACCTAAATTTGCCTATATCTTTTTATAGTGTTGACTCAGGACCTTGATTTTTATAGTCACAATAGGGACTATAGACTTCAGTATATGGTATAAATTTCAACTTGGTAGCTCCACCCGTTCCTGAGATAATCGATGGTGACACACGGACAGACGGACAGACAGACAGACGGACAGACGGACAGACGGACAAGAAAGTGATCTTATAAGGGTTCCTTTTTTTACCTTTTAAGGTAACCCTAAAAACGATTTGGTGATACCAAAGTGGTTTAAAAGTTTTTATTATTTTATTTTCCAATTGAATTCAGATTGCAAAAAGTATAAGACGTTTACACCAGCTTCATGGTACTCTTACACTAATGTTATAAATGTGAAAGTTTGGATGTTTGGATGGATGGATTTCCTCTTTAACTCGTCAACCACTGAAGCGATTTGCCTGAAATTTAAAAAGTACCTAGTTGAAAAATTATCGGGAATAGGACATAGGCTACTTTTTATCCCGGAAAATGCACGGTTCCCGTGGGATAAAAAAATAGTAGTCGACGCGGGCAAAGCCGCGGGATCCGCTAGTCCAGTAATAATTCAGAAAAACCTACTTTAGTTTTGGAAAGTTTTCCAATATCATCCAGTTTCATCAAAATATTGAGAAGAAAAGAATAAAAATATTGCTACTACAATCAAAACTATACAAATATAAACGCTTCAGGGTTCTCTTAAAAAGAAAGGGAAAATTGTCGAAACGTGATGGTACCTTGAGCAGACAATAATTCCGTACCCACCTAACGTAGCGTAGGTACCTATGGTGTTTGGTTAGGCCGCAATATCGCGCAAGTCGGGATAATCAGCCAATAACTTGCGCTGATCCTACAACACCCTAATAAAGGTGCTGTAATACCTAATAAAGTGCGCTGCTTGAAAACTACGAGTTCACCTCACCTTGCTTTTAGGTGAAACATAATCCGTAATGACACGAATAGCTGTCTAGATTGTGCACATTGCTTTTGATGAGTCGACAAGGTTTCAGTACCACATCACGCCTTTTCCCGTGATTGTAACCTGCTTTATGGTCTTAGGTGGGTCTAAGATAACCTTGACATGGCATATTATTCCTAATTGTGAAAATATATGGTTATATGGACAATATAATTGGTTAGGTTAAACAGAAGCTTGAAGAGCAGATATCAGATTCATAACCTAAACCTAATAATAATCTTATTCCTTCTCAAGTATTTGTCAAATCATGCGATCAAGATATTTGTACCACTGATACTTCAAACATTGTCGTATGGATATTAGTAAAGTTTACGTTTATGTGGTTACTCTCTGATCTAGTTTTAATGAACTGTGTAATTAACGTTCACATTTGCGCTTATTTCATCAAACAGTTGATAATATTTTTAATGTGTAGGATTATTTGTTGGCTAGCTTTTCCATATTAAAAACACGTAAGTAAATAGAACATTCTCGTATAATAGGTACTTAATGTAACGAAACCATTTACTAAACCATAAAGAGGGTCGGCTTAGAAGGCACGTCTAAGATAAATCGCCAAAATATCCCTTTGTCGGATTCCCTGGAAAGAAAACTAATTAAGGAACTTTTCATCACGAAAGCTGCTTAGCTTCATTTCGTACGCAAACCAGGATTTATGACCTATGGCCGCCTGCTCGTATAATTCTACACAGAACCTTCATCGTTTACATTACTGCTTGAGCACGATAGCTGCTGCCGGCTAGACGTCTTACAGTAGGTACCTACACCTGCACCATATTTTTTTGCACAAACTTTTTTTAAAATAGTTTGGGCGTACAATATCTGAGCGTCTCTAACATCTATTCAATGGCATGACACGTAGAAAGTCACCTTGCCTTCTATTTGTATTTTTACATAATACCTTCTGATTGTAGTTCAGTCTACCTTCGTCAACTTACCTTGAAAGGACGACGGTCATTGCCCTTAACTACTAGCACCTAGTTATTTGACTCCGATTACTTGTGGTTACCGTTGGTCCCGATTTATAGCAGATTGAATTGATGTACCTACCCTACCTAAGTGGGTCAGCCACTTATTAGTCGCTGTATATTTTATTAAATAAAGGGACGAAATAAATCCAATCTAATCTAGATAATTTTTCATGACAATGCGCAGACATGACACATTATTTTTACATAGTCTCATTATTATCGTTTTTCAGATGGTGTAAGCTTGCCTTGCGTGTTCTTACTTCGTAATTTAACCTAACGCCGGACACTCACATTAGTACAAATACGCAAACCTGTAAGTGTAGGACGATGTTTGCGAATACTTTGAATGTACTTATGAAGGTATCGAAAAGAATAACTGACTCACTGTCTGAATCACAGTGCTCAGTCAAAATTGTCTAAAGACCTAGACTTGATTGAAATTTCAGTGCGTAGAGGTACTACACAATAAGAAAGGAATTTCTAAAGTTACCTGAATACAAGTGCCTTGACGTTTGCTTTGAGAATGAACTCGTAATCGCTTCTTAGCTAGTAATAAATGCTGTATATATTTACGACTAAGCCCACGTCTCGATGTAATTCCTGGATCAAGTACATCCTTAACCTCCAGATTGTCATTACTCCGGTTTATGGGGTGGATGATTGAGAAATTGGCTGAATATCGTCAAAATTGGCTGTTACTGAATGGAACCCTTCGTTTATTCGTATAACCATGGCTCCACCTTTTGCAAAAGGATTCAGGTTGACAAATAAATAAAATCAAAATGAAGACAAGTTAGTTTATGGCAAGGATTATGTTTAAAATTAAATTAAACTAGCAGTTGCCCATAGCTTCGCTCTATATCACGCAAAGATAATGTGGGTTCAAGTAAAAAAATGCATCAGGTATAACTAGCAACTTGACTTCATACACTGAACACTGACTTCATATCATCCATGACTTCAAAACAACGTTCTTTAGATTAGCCCAGTCGGTCATCCTGTGGAGTTTATCGGATCAACAAAAGCCCCCAGATTACCCGCCAGTCGAGCATAAATTAAAAGTTGCAACAAAGTCCATAGATTTGTCTTTGTATGCCAGTTATTGGTCTAGCAGTGAGTCTGAGTCAGCACGCCGCCGGCCATGTGCCGCGGGAATTGGGCCGCACTGCGTCCCAGTTTTTGATCCGACAACTGAAATATCGATGTTAGGTATTTTTGCGAGATTTCCATGACATTTCCGCGTCCGTGGACTGCACCAATTTATTTTATAAAGCGAGAATGAAATGCACACGGTATTTTTATCACGAAGAACTTCAAATTATCGGGTTTAATCTGCTCTTGTTTGTTGCAAATTTTTTCTTTTGTTTTTGATAAGAGCTGTAATTAAAAACATTCGGGAATGGAGATGTTTGATGAATGTATTCATTGTTTTAGCATATTCCTTTACCTCATACTCAACAATGAGGCAAAGTCAACTAACAGCATAATAAATATCTCAAAACCGTACCTAGTAGTTGTAGACTCTACGCTGCACATTGCAATCTGTTTACAATACGTACATGTCGACATGACTTGACACCAACACAAGAGGCTTCATTTACATTACAGAGCACTGATTAGCATTTAGCACTCAGTACACTACAGTGCTAGAGCCTTAGTTGTTTTACTGTGTTTTCATCAGAAATGTGCGAAGAAGCTGTACCACTACTAGTAAAGCCTTATGCTGTATTTTCACCAGAAATATGCGTGAAAACTTGTTGAATTTGGTGGAAATACATACCTAAGTACCTACTTAAATCTCAATATCCAAATTTAGGTAGAGATAGCTTATTATCGTTAAACAGTTATCTTGATTCGTTGCCGCTCCCTCACGACTTCGTAACTAACAATTCTAAAGCCATGGAGTAGGGTAATCTACATACCTTCATATCCTTTCATTAGGTAAATCTACCCTGGGTCACGTTAGCCAACCCTTAGATGTTTACTTATAAAGAGGTACATGTAGTCACTTGATCTTAGTATGCTTCATTTCTCATTTCTCATTTTGAATAGTATCCGTTTACGCTAGACTACCTAGCGAGGGATACTACTAGGTATATAGGTACCTACATAGTATAGACTAACAACCTAGAACACGCTCATTATTTCACGTTTCAAGGACAATGTGTAATCATTTAAAATAAAACAAAGCAAATGTAATTGAAGGGATTAGTAATCTTTATTTTTATAAAGTGACTCACATGTTAGGAAATACCTACAATATTTTTTATATAAAGTGACTCATATAAAATGTTAGGACATTCTTACTATTCTTGCATTCACGTGCCGGACGATGTGATACACGCGTTGTTGAATAGTTATTAAAATGTAAAGCTTTAGCCAGGCGGTTACAAAAAAAGAAGCCAAGTATGTGCTACTAGCTGTTACCCGCGACTTCGTACGCGTTCGGGTAATTTTTAACCAAGTTCCAAAAAAAGGGGAAGTTATCGAGTCGGCAAGTCCTTTTAAAATAGGTTCTATTAAAGAAATTTACCGTAGACCACGTTTCAGGTCATTTTTTTCAGGGGCAAGTATCAGCAAGCTACTGGAGGAGCTCACCCTGGAGCAAGCCACATAAAATTGCATATGTAAATAAAAATCCTGTCTTAAATCTATTCCAGCTAGCTGTTAAGTCTGGCCCTGAGCCTATGGAAGCGAAGCATCGAGCTATTTTTAGACAAATGCAACATGTGACGCTTGATTTTGCTAACGGTGCTCTAAGAAAAAGGTGGGTGCTTGTCGGTTCCTAACAGTAAGTTACTTTGCTCGCAAAATACTCACAAAGGTAATAAGCGAGCGAAGCGAGCCCCGACTTAAGCGAGCGAAGCGAGCTTCTCCCGCTTGCAAAGCGAGCGGAATTTTTTTAGACAAATGCAACATGACATTTGTCACTTGATTTTGTTAACGGTGTTCTAAGAAAAAGATGGGTGCTTATCGGTTCTTAACAGTAAATTACTTTGCTTGCAAAATACTCATGAAGCTAATATGCGAGCGAAGCGAGCACCGACTTAAGCGAGCGAAGCGAGCTTCCCCTGCTCGCGAAGCGTGCGGAAATTTTTAGAGCAACATGACAATGTGTCACTTGATTTTGCTAACGGTGCTCTAAGAAAATGAGGGATGGTTGTCAGTTCCAAACAGTAAATTACTCGTGAAGGTAATATGCGAGCGAAGCGAGCCTCGATCTAAGCGAGCAAAGCGAGCTTCCCCAGCTCGCGAAGCGAGCGGAAATTTTGTAGACAAATGCAACATGACATTTGTCACTTGATTTTGTTAACGGTGCTCTAAAAAAAGATGGGTGCTTATCGGTTCTTAACAGTAAATTACTTTGCTCGCAAAATACTCATGAAGCTAATATGCGAGCGAAGCGAACACTGACATAAGCGAGCGAAGCGAGCTTCCCCTGCTCGCAAAGCGAGCGGAAATTTTTTAGACAAATACAACATGACATTTGTCACTTGATTTTGTTAACGGTGCTCTAAGAAAAAGATGGGTGCTTATCGGTTCTTCACAGTAAATTACTTTGCTCGCAAAATATACATGAAGCTAATATGCGAGCGAAGCGAGCGGGAATTTTTAAAGCAACATGACATGTGTCACTTGATTTTGCTAACGGTGCTCTAAGAAAATGAGGGATGGTTGTCAGTTACTCGTGAAGGTAATATGCGAGCGAAGCGAGCCCCGATCTAAGCGAGCGAAGCGAGCTTCCCTAGCTCGCGAAGCGAGCGGAATTTTTTTAGACAAATGCAACATGACGTTTGTCACTTGATTTTGTTAACGGTGCTCTAAGAAAAAGATGAATGGTTATCGGTTCCTTATAGTAAATTACTCATGAAGCTAATATGCGAGTGAAGCGAACTCCGATCTAAGCTCGCGAAGCGAGCCTCCTCACCTCGCGAAGGGAGTGGAAATTTTTTAGACAAATGCAACATGTGATGGGTACTTGATTTTGCTAACGGTGCTCTAAGAAACAGCTGGGTGCTTGTCGGTTCCTATTCTGTTGTCAGACATAATTCACTTTTCTCGCAATATATTTATTATTATTGGTAGGATTATGAAGCTAATATGCAAGCGAAGTCAGCTTCAAGCCAAGCGAGTGAAGCGAGCTTCGATTTAAACAAACGAAGCGTGCTTCCTCATTTCGAAATCCAATTTTTTTCATGTTAAATGCTTGATAATACGATTTTTCATTCAACCATTTGTAACCATTTTCTTCGCGGTAGGGGTTAAATTTTCGAAAGTCCTGTCTTAAGGATGTTTTTTACCTTTTTATAAGTACACATACAAAGTTTGAAGCAAATCGAACCACGTTAAGAAGTTCCATTACCAACTTGAACACCCTCTGGCACTCTTTCTGAAGGATAATTTTGAATTATTTTTCCATAGATATTTTTATTTGTGCTGAAATATATTTGTACAAAGTTTCAAGCAAATTAAACTACCCGTTAAAAAGTTCCCATCGAAACTTTAACATTCCTTTCACCCCGTTTTGAGGGTAGGTAGTTTTAAATATTTTTTTTCATAATTTTTTTTTTAAACGTTTTGAAGAACATAACTGCTAAGTTTCAAGTTTCTATGTTCAAAGAATAAGATTTTTCATACAAACATTTTTAGCCCTTTTCATCCCCTTAGAGGTCGAATTTTCAAAATTCCTTTCTTAGTGCACCTCTACACCATAAGAGGAACGCACCCTGAAAATTTCATGCTTCTGGGACTTATAGTTTAGGCTGTGCGTTGATATGTCAGTCAGTAACGAAAGCCTTTTATATATTCTGATTCATCACTTCAAAGATTATACATAGTTTTGCTGATTGAAAATTAATAAACTAAGCATTTGTAAACGTCAAATTAAATTGTTAGACTCAACTCAATTGTTAATGTTTCAAAACAGTAGAAGAAAATAATTAATGTAGCTCTGAAGATCGCATTTCCACCACATCTCACTTCTGCAAAATGTACTCTAAGCCAAATTATGTAGGTACTTATTTGGACATACTGTTCGGATTTTTCCTTTATACATCTTCAAAGGATATTGAATAAAAAAATGCCTCAGGGATACATTTTTAATCCTATTTCAGTTTCGTTTTTTCTCTTTCGTAGGTACACTCAAAGCTACCTAAAAATAATTGCTGGCCCGATTGCTCAATCATTTGAAATCGCTCCACAAAGAAGTTAATTCTGTAATTTATCTTGAACGAGTTCAACTCCATTTTCCGCTGATCGTCCTTTCAAAAGCTTTTTTATAATTTGATTTTCTTTCGGAATAGAGCTTTCCGCTGCCATTCTAATTGTTGTTACACCCTGTAAATTGAAATTCCTCTATAACTTTCTACAAGGAAAATATAGGTAAGTACTTTGCTTTTATTCTGGTAGGTACCTACCTTCTAAATTAATATGTAAAGTAAGTATCTACTTCAACAACAAAAGTCTAGTTTATACATGGCGGACGTTACAAGGGCAAAGGAGACCCTTAGTAGATACTTACCTGAAATAGTCAATTTAAAAAGTACTTAGATCATGAAATTGAAAATTGATTAAAATTTGTACTAAATAATAAAGTTTAATTTAATCCGATCTTTATCATTGTTTTATTTGATACTCTGAGAAATAAGAGACATTTTAAATCCTAAATATATTTATCGAAGCGTCTATTACAAGAAAGTTTGATTTTGTGATTTCATTCAAATTATGCTCCTTCAGAAACGATACACTTACGCCAACGAATAATCCAATCAACAAAACATTTTCTAAACGCTTTTTCCGGAATTGAGTTCAGTTCTCGCCACGAATTCTCCTCTAAGTCTTCTACCGAATGAAAACGGGTACCACAAAGTGGTTATTTGAGTTAAGGAAAAAGAAAGAAGTCGGCTGGAGCCATATTTAGTGAATAAGGTTTTTGGTCAAAAATTCGAGAAAAAATTTGAAAATGGAAAACAGGTACAAGAACCATAAACAAATCATCCATTCCTGATACTTTCTTGACTGAATGTACTTAAGTAGTACTATTCTTATGTGTACGATCTTTTTCGTGTGTGTGTGGGTGTGTGTGTTTTTTAAGCGTTTTTATACCTATGTCAAATATGGAACTTGTGTCTGCATTATTGCAGTTCCACGAGCTTAATTCTAAATAATACTCCTTCTTCCTAATACTTCCCTTATTATTATTATTAGTTATATCTTCATAGAATCTGAGATCTAAGCTTGTTAATAAAGCGGTAGAGTTTTATGACTACCAGTCAGATTTGTTTTTTTTTTATTTTGGCTTCTCACGGTTTCTGCATTCAGCCAGTGTCAAGTAATTAATATATTTCAAGTTAATAGATACACACGATATACAAATACATATTAAAAATACATTAATATAATATCCCACCGCTCCCCTTGTGCCCCAGTAAAGATGCGGGGCTTTACTGAAACATCAACACGGACTTTTTGGGAGAACTTGAAATGCAATGCTATCCAATTTTGTTTCAGTTGCCCACACTTATGTACGTTCACAAACACTCAACGGCCAATAATCCAACATTATTATACACATTCGAAGAAACACAAGTTTTGGAAAAAAAAAACAAAAACGAAAACATGACTTCTCAAATTCCCGCCAAACAGCCCCACCAGTCAGATTTTTTTTTCTGCTTTTGATAGCTTTATTGAGTAAGGTTACTTATAGGCTAGTTAGGCTATTTCTTTTAATAATGTCGGATGAAACCGCCAGGGTATTTATATAATTAGTAATCGTTGTTGCAGTTATCAGCGAGCGACCCCGGAGGCGCGGTGGATGCTGTGGCTCGCCGCTACCGGCTCGAGAACGGAAACTCGCTGGGAGAGAAAGACGAGGTCAGAACCAGCGGAGCTAAAGTGGCCACTTTTGATGAAACATCAGATTTTTCATTTAATAAAACATTTAAAGAAAACTGGAGAGAAACCGCACAAGATCGCGATGAGTGGAAAGTAACGGGGGAGGCCTTTGCCCAGCAGTGGGACAGTTTAGGCTAGTCAAAAAAAAAAACATTGATAAAACATCTAATTTTTCATCAAATGTTTCATAGATGCTTCATATGCCTATGCTTCATATATGAAGCATCTGTGAAACATCTGATGTTTTATCAGATGTTTTATTAGATGAAAAATCTGATGTTTCATCAAAAGTGGCCACTTTAGACCCCCAGTAGGCCTATTCCCAACACTTAATCGATATCATCATCATCTCCTTGCCCTTTTCCCACTAGGTGGGGTCTCTCTCTCACACAATCCATCACACACTAAAAAAATCCAACTCTAAAAACGATATATCGTGCCAATTATCGTAGTTCAGCCTAAGTTGGTGGAAGTCTAATTCGGAACATTCGACCAACATAAGTTGAACTGCGGTAATTGGCACGATAAATCGTTTTCGTTTTTGGGAGTTAGCCCTGATATATCTTAATAGAAGACTTATCCTTCTTACTAATATTATAAATGTGAAGGTTTAGATGTTTGGATGTTTGTTACTTAATCATGCAAAAACTACCTACTGAACGGATTTGGCTGGAGTAACACGTAGGCTACTTTTTAACCGACTTCAAAAAAGGAGGAGGTTCTCATGTCAACTATGTTTTTATCCGGGTACGTAGTAGGAGACAAATATACGTGCCTACCTTCCATTATTAAAATAATACCAGTATTTTGATGAAAAATACACGCAACATCAATTTTAGCCTCAAACTTAGCACAGCTGTAGAAACCATGTTAGGTTAGGTTAGCATACGTTGCGACGTAGCACTTCTGCTACGTCGTAGCACTTCCGCTACACCGTTAACCCGTCATTGCTTGACTGATTATTATTACTTCCCTTGGTTGATAAATACCTTTAATATATAACCCAACTCACAAAAGTGTATTTTATCAGTCCCTTGACTTTAGGCTTACTGACCCAAACAATTAGAGTTTATTTATGTTGGAAGTTCCCACTCAAAACTCTGGCCCTTAATCATGAGACAAAAGTTATCTGCGCGGACTGGGTACTAAAGTACACTGTATCCGTGTTAGGCGACTATTTTCTATGACGCTATCTATCTTTCCCGGAATAAGGTCCCTTACATAAGAGGGTTCCTAAGGTTTACGAGGGTGTTCATGAAGATTACGCCTACAAGTTAATAGAAAACTAGAATGCCTAGGACGAACCCGACCGCAGCATAATCCTGCTCCGAGCATTCAGAGGTCAACCGGTGGTAATAAATCTGTTCCCTCATTTTCCTTAAACAGGCCATGTCTAAAAATTCTTCTGAAACCTCGGACGCTTTCGTCCGAGTCTGAAACCGTTGGTACTTGGGCCCATTTTCCGGCTTCTGATAGAAAAAAGGTCGTTATATTTCGCGGTTTTCATATAATGGAACAAAAGGATTTGGTCATTAAACCATACAAAAATGAAAAATCTCGACATGCTCCCAATTCTTCGCCTCCGGCCAAACATGTCGCGAGTTCGCTACATCTTCCACGACTGACATTTCCCCCCGTCATAATTCCGAAAGCAGCCGCAAAATGAAATACAAATAACGGGTCTCGAATGACAGCCCTACAAAAATCTTGACAGATCCAGTCCACAGATTAAAAGCGGGATTTCAATTTATTACAAAACAGGACAAAGGAAGGCTTTTGTTTCGAATTTTATGCTGAACCTTCAAGAATTAAAAGCTTTGAAAATTATTTTTAAAATGGAACTAAACGACTGCTGAAGCTGGCTTTGAAGATAAGTGGTTCTTTGTGAGCATTTTGATGTGTAGATGTTTTTATCATAAACATGCGAGGACAGTGGGCTTTTTTTTTAGAAAAAGTGTATAATGTAATCATCATCATCTCAGCTGTTGGAAAATGTCAGTAGAAAAGATAATTATATCAATATTCATAGACAATTCATAGCTGAGGGGCTTGTCAATAAATAAAAACTAGTTCTTCATCCCATATTTTATACTTGCCATTTTTCATAAATAAAAATTTTGTTCCTTTGAATTGGCCTTACTGAAACTAGTCAAAGAGAATGTAACTACCTAGGTACCTAGTTGAACTATACTGTGACAAACAAAGGCGCTCCGCAGACGAATCGGCTTTGATCTCCGAGTTGCGACAACAAGCAACTTTTGTCTCCCAAATGTTGCGGTGGTCGACGAATTTCAGGTGACAAAATCAGTTCTATATTGACAACATCACCTAACTTTGTACCAGTTGTGTCAAGCTGCTGGTTTCAGAAACCGACAACCGAAAAGCCCTCGAGTCTCGGTTCCTAATGTTTACGAAATTTTTATAGATATCTCAAAGTTTAATGAAATTGTATAAATAATTTTCTATGTCTATTTTACGCCTGCAAGTTGATAGAAAACAATAATGACACATTGTGGCAATCATAAACCGTTTTTGTTGCAAATATCATCAGTAATTGAAAAGTTTTAAATAGACAGTTGCGTCAACCAAAGTTGCTCCGTATATGTAGCGCCTTACTATTCGCTACTCGAATTCGAATAAAACCACCGGGAATAGAGGTCCAGATTCCAAGGATTGGCTCCGTTTGATAGTATTCCCCGAATGTGATTCCTGAAAGGCGACATACTCTATGCATGCATCCATACACTCTCTATACAGGGTGTGGCAAATTTTGTTTTAAATAGAAAATGCATGGGTGTGTTTTTTTGAATTATTGCAAAAACGTACGATTTGATTTGGTAAATTACTTTGGGAAAAGTGTTCCTGATGGGAAATAGAGTCGATTAAGACCAACTTGCTTTTTTTTTGAGAAATGTATTTTTTTAGGCTAACTGTACTTTTTTAAATATCTAAAAACGCAATTAATTTTTCCATCAAAATAAACCAATAGTTTTTTAAGAACAAAACTTTCTAACTACAAAAGAAAAGGTAGCTACCCTGCCCCCCTAGCCATATTACACTATCTACCGTCGCGATAGAATAGAATACTTCAAAATGTATAGGAATTGACGTTCTGACTGACCACGTGACTCATCACCTTGAAACGTCAATTCCTATACATTTTGAAGTATTCTATTCTATCGCGACGGTAGATAGTGTTATATGGATAGGGGGGCTGAAGTGCCCAAAAATTTGCCACACCCTGCTGTAATATCTCTCGACCATTGGACTTTGCATATTAATTATTATTAATGCCTTAAATTAAATTAATATTATTATCGATCGAGCGAGCGAAGCGAGCGAAGATCTTAGTGGTAAGTTGGGCGATTTTGCTTTGTATGTTTGTATGTTTCACGAATTGTTGTTCGAGCATAACTGTCGAACCGTTCATCCAATCTGCATGAAACTTGGTAGGTCAATAGGTTGTGGTAAGGAAATTTACGGTGGAGCATATGAGCTTAATCGATGAAGGGGTTGTGAAGATATTGGGTTCCCAAGGGGGTAAAAAATTATGAAAGTTACACAAATATATTGAGTGGGGTGTCATACGAAAGGGCTTATTTTGTACATTCCAAAATGGTTTTTATTTTTAATCTAGGATGTATAGTTTTTGAAATACGACCAAAGACCAAAAACTACGAAACCAGAGCTGCAAGAGCTCCCGTTTCATAGAGTTTCGATGTCTTCGTAGCTCATTGACTGGTCGGTCTTAAAAAGAGAGTGGCATCGTTGCGGTTTGGTTTGCAATGATTTTAGATGCTACTTGATTTATTTTCATGATAAAAAAAAATTTGATCAAAAATGAAAATAATTGGGGTAAAAAAAGTTAAGTAAACAAATATATTGAGTGCGGTGTCAAATGAAAGGTCTTTATTTGTACATTCTAAAATAGTTATTATTTTTATTCTAGGACGTATACTTTTAAAAATACGACGAGAATTCATAAATATGAAATAAATGAAAAATTAGACACGACATTATGTATTGCATGCATGCTAGTATTTTTTACCATGAAGAGCTAGCGCAATAGGCATACCCGGCAGTAGTAGCACTTGAAATTATAGGGGTAGTCAGAAGAAAGTCCAAATGTTGGCCATCTACGGTGCGCGAGATCTCAGTTCGGGGCGAACTACTAGTTATTATAGGTAAGCCCGTAGCGTCCCACTGCAGGGCAAAGGCCCCCCTTCCTTACTTCTTCATCTTTCGCTAATGTGGTCCATTGTAGACAGTATATTGTATTCTAGGTAAATTACACTGCATCGGAATGAATGACTACATTTAACGCCACACTGTTGGAACAATATTTTGAATGGGGCTTTCTCATGCATAGTATTATGTTATCTATGCTTGTATGTATGCATTTATTATTTTGTAATAGTAAGTGAGTTCGTATGAGCAAGTGGCTAACTCTGGTGACGGAGTTTTCAGGCCGCCTAAAGGCCTCTGTCATGGCTAACTAAATAAATGAATCAAAATAAATTAATAAAAAGGTCCAATCTGTAGGTCTTTGCCCTACAAACTAAAGGTACTGGTTTCCTATATTTTTTTTAATAACCTTGTAAGATAATAGATATGTAAAAAATACAGCTCAAAAAGTCTTGGCCCGTGGTCGCAAGTTAGGTACGTAGTATTATTTTATGTTCTAAACCGCAACGCTTAAACAGCCTCCCAAGTTTTTCAAAGAATTTCACAGAAAGTTTTCATGTTGGATAAATTATCAAGGAGTATTATTTCAATTATGTTTTTTTCTTTCAGCTGTTTGGCCCTCCAAGCGCGCCCGTGCTCGAGAACCCCGAATTCCAAACGCGATGGTACTTCAAATACTTTCTCGGTAAAAGTGAGTAACAACCTAAATACTTCTGACTTTTTTATGAATTCTCACTTGTTTTATTCCACTTTAGATGAGTGTTTGAGGCCAGGCTTAGATTTGATTGTGCTCCAGTCCATTGTGTAGACTTATGATGATCACAAGTGGTTGTGGCTGTGGTAAGTAGGCTTTTGAAATGTCTGTTGTTGTATTCAAAATTGTACTGTTGTTATACATGATATATGTAGGTACATTTAAACCTGTATTGTAAGATTTGATGAACTTCCTCACATCATTCGCGATGCTTTTAAAGTATGATTTTTACAATAGGCAATATGCGTCTGATTCAAAAGCGGGTTAAACGTATTTTTCTATGAACATTATGGCTTTAGAATTATGTGTGTGTAATTATTTTTTAATATTATTTCATTTTCGCTTAGAAATTAATAATTAAAAAGTGCAAAAATATAGTGGGAATTTCATAAGACTTGAAACGCAACGCTATTTGTCACGTATGCTGTGACGTCACACTCCTTCAAACTCGACAGAAAGTTTTTTTTTCTACCTACAAGCGCGTGTAATTTTGGTGACTTGTGACGTCACGTCCGTTTCAAGTGCATGAAAATGTTGATAAATTTTAAAAATTATTTTTGTTATAAAATTTTAGTTTTTCGGCGCTGGAATTTTTGTTACGGTTATTTGACGATATAACCTATCGTATAAAATCATAAAAAAAAATTGTGGGAGTTCCCTATTGGCTCTATCAATTACCATTATGAAAAGCGGCATTTACACGATAGAGATTATCCCACGGATCCGGACTGTAAAGATATCTGTAAAGATATCTGTAAAGATATCTTTAAAGATAACTGCGGATAAAACTAGCGGCCTTAAAACGCTAAAGATTTTCCCACGGATCCGGACTGTAAAGATATCTGTAAAGATATCTTTAAAGATATCTGTACAGATAACCGCAGATTTTGGACTGGCGCGTGGAACGGTATAAATTTACAAAGTTTTTTTCTTGATTCTTGAATTTTGAACCTTGAATCTGATAGCCCCTCCAGACTCTCGAGAGAAAGCTCGGCGAGAAGTCTCGCCGAGACTTCTCGAAGAACAAACAAGCTATCCACACTCTCAATTTTTCTCCGTCGTGATGTTTGAAATCCTTTGTCTCGGCCAAAAATACCGACACCGATCGGAGAACAGGCGAGCCAGAGAACGAGAAGGCGAGAAGCTCCTCACACTCACGCTTCTCGGGTGTTCTCGGGGGTTCTCGCAGAGAGTCTGGAGGCCCTATCAAATTTTGAATCTTGAATCTTTGAAGTGACAGCTGTCAAACTTCAAATGGCCATATCTCGGGAACTACTCGTCCTAGACTCCCCGTTCTCAGTTCAAATGAAAGCTATGACCAAGATCTTCATTTCAAGTGACAGCTGTCAAACTTCAAAGCACCATATCTCGGAAACTACTCGTCCTAGACTCCCCGTTCCCAGTTCAAATGAAAGCTATGACCAAGATCTTCATTTGAAGTGACAGCTGTCAAACTTCAAATGACCATATCTCGGGAACTACTCGTCCTAGACTCCCCGTTCTCAGTTCAAATGAAAGCTATGACCAAGATCTTCATTTGAAGTGACAGCTGTCAAACTTCAAATGGCCATATCGCGGGAACTACTCGTCCTAGACTCCCCGTTCCCAGTTCAAATGAAAGCTATGACCAAGATCTTTATTTGAAGTGACAGCTGTCAAACTTCAAATCGCCATATCTCGGGAACTACTCGTCCTAGACTCCCCGTTCTCAGTTCAAATGAAAGCTATGACCAAGATCTACATTTTCAATAACAGCTGTCAAAATGACATCTGTCATCTGAAATGTAGATCTTGGTCATAGATTTCATTTGAACTGAGAACGGGGAGTCTAGGACGAGTAGTTCCCGAGATATGGCCATTTGAAGTTTGACAGCTGTCACTTCAAATGAAGATCTTGGTCATAGCTTTCATTTGAACTGGGAACGGGGAGTCTAGGACGAGTAGTTCCCGAGATATGGCCATTTGAAGTTTGACAGCTGTCACTTCAAATGAAGATCTTGGTCATAGCTTTCATTTGAACTGAGAACGGGGAGTCTAGGACGAGTAGTTCCCGCGATATGGCCATTTGAAGTTTGACAGCTGTCACTTCAAATGAAGATCTTGGTCATAGCTTTCATTTGAACTGAGAACGGGGAGTCTAGGACGAGTAGTTCCCGCGATATGGCCATTTGAAGTTTGACAGCTGTCACTTCAAATGAAGATCTTGGTCATAGCTTTCATTTGAACTGGAAACGGGGAGTCTAGGACGAGTAGTTTCCGAGATATGGTGCTTTGAAGTTTGACAGCTGTCACTTGAAATGAAGATCTTGGTCATAGCTTTCATTTGAACTGAGAACGGGGAGTCTAGGACGAGTAGTTCCCGCGATATGGCCATTTGAAGTTTGACAGCTGTCACTTCAAATGAAGATCTTGGTCATAGCTTTCATTTGAACTGAGAACGGGGAGTCTAGGACGAGTAGTTCCCGCGATATGGCCATTTGAAGTTTGACAGCTGTCACTTCAAATGAAGATCTTGGTCATAGCTTTCATTTGAACTGAGAACGGGAAGTCTAGGACGAGTAGTTCCCGAGATATGGTCATTTGAAGTTTGACAGCTGTCACTTCAAAGATTCAAGATTCAAAATTTCAGATTCAAGGTTCAAAATTCAAGAATCAAGGATCGAAATCCAAGATCGAAACCAAGGATCGAAATCAAGGATCGAAATCAAAATCAAGGATCAAAATCAAGGATCGAATTCAAGGATCGAAACCATGGATCGAAATCAAGCGCTGATTTTGTCGAGCGCGATAAAGTAAAAATATCCTGAAATTTAAATGACATGGGCACACTACTAATCCAACAACGAGTGTGAAAGAGACAAAGCTACCAAGAAAGCCTCTCAACAAGACCAACAATCCTTATAACCAAGATTAAATGATAATAGATCGTTGTGTGGACTGTACAGATATCTGTAAAGATATCCGCGGATAAAACTAGCGGCCTTTAAACGGTAGAGTTTTTAGCACGGATCTGGACTGTACAGATATCTGTAAAGATATCTTTACGGATATCCGCGGATAAAACTGTCAAAGGTTGGAATGGCAGAGATCGATCCGCGGGAAAATCCGCAGGCCGATCTCTGCGTGTAAATGCTGCTATGTTGGTTTTACTTTATTCAACTAAACTATACGAGGATCTATATTTGAATAAAATCCAACTTATTTGAAGATTCCGACTCGAAATTATTCCTCCTTTCCGCTCTTTCATGTGTATAAATGCGAATCTGCAGTCTTACCAATGATAAATTTATTAAAATTTATTAAATTTTTCAAATAAATTTATTCCTACCGAGGACTGACTTAAATATTAGAATTGCGTATTACGACATTGTTCGATGACGTAGAATGTATGTGACCCCCTTTTCATCATGGGTCTTAGCCCAGAATATGGTTCAGTAGTATACCTCACGTACACTATTGAACCATGATAAAATAACGTAATTACGACAGCAAACATACTAGACTACGCTGATAATTTCTAATTTCCGGACGACACGTCTTCTTCGAATTAACGCGCGGCGGGCATAAGGAGAAAGGAAATAAGAAAACAAGCCTAATTTCCTGAGCAAAGAGGAAATTAAATTTTCTTAGTAAATTACCAAATAGATTCAGAAATGGGATCCCATTTTGTCTCATAAAAATTTTCGTCCGAAAGTCACATCCACTAAATGCGAAATCCTGGCAGAATTTCTGCTGAAGTTGAAAGAAAATATGCGTACAACAGTCGATATTCTCAAGAGCGGAAGTCGAGTTCTCTGCATATGAGAATAAAACCAGATTGCAATGTTTGCAAAAAAACGACTTTGATGACGAGCGCAATAAAATGATGGCACGATTATTCTTTTTAGGGTTCCGTACCTTAAAAGGTAAAAAAAGGAACCCTTATAAGATCACTTTCTTGTCCGTCTGTCCGTCTGTCCGTCCGTCTGTCCGTGTGTCACCATCGATTATCTCAGGAACGGGTAGAGCTAGCAAGTTGAAATTTATACCATATACTAAGGTCTATAGTCCCTATTGTGACTATAAAAATCAAGGTCCTGAGTCAACACTATAAAAAGATATAGGCAAATTTAGGTTTTCGTGAAAACTTGTGAGTACCAAAACTTACCTTAATTATCAACTTTTTTTATTTTTCGGAATTTTTCCTTTACTTGTGCTGGAAGACCATGCTTGTAACCAAATTTGACAATTCTAGGTCAACCGGAAGTACCCTAGAGGTTTTGGGTCGAAAACCTAAATGATAGTTCCCATTGACCTAGAATCACGAAATTTGGCAAAAAGCAAGGTCTTATAGCACAAATAAAGGAAAAATTACAAAAATTTAAAAAAATTGATACTTAAAGGGTGTTCTCATACATACATAGTTGACGCCCCTCTGAGTTGTATGGGCGCTCATACAATTAAGCGGACTAGCTTAATTGGCACCATGGCTAGGTACGGAACCCTCGGCGTACGAGTTCGACTCGCACTTGACCGGTTTTTATTTATTTTTAAATCTACAAGCTTTGTCCCTGTATTCATCACCTACAATGCAATGCACCTTTTAGTGACATGCGTTGCAACCGTATAGATACACCCAACCAATAAATAGATCTAAACAAATACAAGTGTTTTATAAGTACGAGATTCTTACTCAAAGATCATTTTGAAGATTAAACTACGTAATTGGCTGCGGTTAACATGAGTAGACTTTACCTCAAACAAGTTGATCTCTCACGGCGGCAGTAAGCTAAACTTTGTCAATATTACGATGAAATCTGCATAATTTAACTAGTTTCGTTGTATAGAAACAGAACTCTAAAGTGGGATTATTTCAGAATGCTCCTAGTATAGCAGCTTTGGAGTAAACAACTTGAGATAGGTACCTACTTCATGAGAATCTCTATCTGGTCCATAGGTTCTCAACGTGGGCGATAACGCCCCCTTGTGGGCGTTTGAGACTTTCAGGGGGGCAGTAGAAGACCCAGAGAAAATTAGGGGGCATTGAGATGGCGCATTAAGATATGGGGAGGGGGGGCTCTTGAAAAAAAAAAAATGTAATGAAAAGTGGGCGGTGGGCAAAATAAGGTTGAGAAACTATGATCTAGTCTTACCGCAACCACGGCTGGTGCAATCTAGTCCAAACGTCTCGGGCTAAACAAAAAGGTAATTTTCGTGATGAATACTAGAATACATATCTATACTATCTATACTAATATAATAAAGCGGAAGAGTTTGTTTGTTTGTTTGAACGCGCTAATCTCAGGAACTACCAGTCGGATTTCAAAAATCTTCCTGCTTTCTGTAGCTAAACTCTTGAGGAAGGAAGGATATACCTAGGCTACTTTTCAGCATCATCATCGACGTTCTACCAAACGACTAAGTAAACTACACCACAAAAGCTTCAAATATGAGAAAATAAGAACTAGCAAAGTTCAACCGCGTTTTCCGGTAAACAGACTAGTTGACTACCCTAAGGCTGCGTTTCCATTGACGCGGAGTTGGGCGGAGCGGTGCTTAGCGGTGGATTATTGACCAATCAGGGTGCATTTTGCCGCGTTTCATTTCTGTCGTTCGACATGTGATTGGTCAATTCATGCGCCGCCATCAATATTGTTTCCCAAACTAACTTTTCTCTAACTTACTTGAATTATTACAGGTACAATTAATTTGCATAACTAACTTTATTAGACGATATGGAGTTATCTAAATGAATATCGTTTGCAATAATCCGTAGTTGGTTCATGGTTTTAGTGAATTTTGTAAATGTAAGGTAAGTAGGTAATGTAAGGTAAGTACGTAGTAGGTACAATATAAGTAGTAGAAAACGCAATAATCACAACTGTATCCCCAAGACGCGGTAGACATTCTCTTAGATCTTTTGAAGATGTCTAAGGGTAGTCAGGACACGTCCAAATATAAACTTGGTATACTTGTTCACATTTTTCAGAATTAGATAAAGTTCTTTAATCCATTCTCTGCCGCATCTCAGTGGTGCTCTCCGAATGAGGACCACGGCCCAGCTTGCTGCCGGAGCACCTGTGCATCATGGACACTGGACGCGTTAAAAAATGTACCTACTTTAGATCTACCAATATCCTAACAGCATTTGATAGTTTTTAAGACTTCAATCTTATTATGCCACTGGGCCAAGGCACTATCGTGTTAGACTACTTACTAAAGTGAAATATAGTCACTATCAGATATCAAGAGGCATTTGAGCGTAGCAACGCGCGGCTCGATCACTGTCGGAACTAGCGCAATCGCCGATAAATCAGCCGAATTGGGATCAGAACCTAAATCAAGTTACGGGTTGTAAAGTCAACTAGTGCAGGAATCGGCATGGTTCGTTTAGTTCGGTTTTATAGTGACCACATGGACGGACAATATACCTATCGAGTTTTTTTATTTGTATGTTTTGATAGCATAGCAAAATAACATCTTATTTAAACTACCTAAGAAAACTGGTCAAGTGTGATTGATGACGATACTCGCGCACTGTGGGCTCTGTAGTCAAGTGGAAGTGTAATGTAAACCTAACTTTGTACATGAAAAAAATATTTTTCGTAAATTAGTTCTTTTCGTACAGCTTGTCTCGTAAAGCTTAATTCACCAACTTATGTAAGTTTATAATCGCAAAAAAATATTAAACGCATCAATAAAATTATTATAATATCAAATATTATATCGTAAGAATTCCATTTTTTACACAGGAACCCCACGATCATAATATATTACAAGCTCTTATTTCACTGGGTCGTGAAATGGTAGCAATAGGATCTTGAAATCCAATTTAGAATTCAGAGCGTTTCATGTTTTGGCAAGTTACCGAGAGCGTTTAATAGAACTATCGGAAACACAGAGAATTCGATAGCCACCTTTATCGGCGGTGCGTGACGCCATCTGCCGTGCCGAACTTGGGCCGTTCGGCCTTTATGGCTGTATTATCTACGAGGACTATCTGTTAGGTTCAGGACCTATAAAAGTACCCCCACATAAACGATATTGCTTCGATTTTTTCTTATTAGAGACACATTAAACATTCAACACATTTACCATGGCCCACCAAACGCTCAAACGTGTCAATCCTCTCACAGGTGAAAGTGAAGACACGCTTATCCACGATTTGCCCTCAACGAGTACTCGCATACTTTGGTCACGTAGTAGGTACGGAAAGGCAATGACAGCTTGGAGAAACCCATCGTGGTTGGGAGCACAGACTGAAAACGCTCGCGTGGTCGATCCCCAACTCGATGGACGGATCAAATCAAAGAATCATCAGCCATCAGGTTCCACAACGTTGTGAGAGATGCGATGAATAGAAGCTGATAGAGACAGATCATTCGATCTAGATCACAACACAAACTAAACACACCCAAAGATGACCATGACCCTCATGTCGAGTGTCGAGTCATGAGAGGCCGACTTCAGAGAGAGAAAAGCATTCAAAACATCGAGCTAAATCTTTAGAGAGACCTAAATATCAATATTCAGACCACAGAAAATCTTACCACGTCTGCAAATGTTTTATTTTACTAGATTTTTCGCGTTGTAGTTTTTCCTGAGCTGGTGATAAATCCTGATGTACGTGTCTCGAAGTGAATTTAATAGTTGCTGGGTGAGCCTTGGAATTATTTTTAGGATCTTTTTCGAGCTCACAAAAAGACTGGATAAAAGTGTTTGTCACAGTCTTTTATTAGCTTAGCGGATATCTTACCGCTATGATTACAATTATGAAAGCCTTAGGAATATATAATCGTGTTTTTATTTTGCTACTATAGGTACTGCTTTTTTGTAGTTTTTCTAATAATCATTACTTATTTTATTTCATTAAATCCAATTCGCTTCATCCGTTCTTTATTTATGTTATGCGCTTACTAACGAGCAATGTTTCTTTTTATCTTGACATCTTGAAGAACGGCTAAAACTAAGTTCATTCGTGGTTTTTGTCACTAAAACATAATCTTACCTATTATAAAAAGTAATTAATACATACATAGATAGATAGATAGATAGATAGATAACTCTTTATTGTATCCAACTTAATATTAACATAATAAAAATATAACAAAGAGAAAAACTAAGAAAAAGTAGGTACATACATAAACTCACGCCTGTTTCCCATCATAGGGGTAGGCAAAGTAATTAATACTTAAGTCTATTGAATAACAGCTTCCACAAAAACCGAAGCTGTATGTGACGTCGTACATTGAATACCAAGTAGGTCCTTATCTTACGTAATTGGTGAGGCAGCAACTGTTTGTTATTGACCCAAAAGCGTCCCGGACAGCTGCCCGCCTAAGCAGCGCCTTGTAATAATAACTATTATAGTATAGTGAGTTGATACTTCCTACTATATGAACTAACTAGCTGATCCAACAGAATCTTATCCTTTCGTGTTTATATAAAAACGGAACATTACATTTATAACGTTCTCTTGTTATGCGTTTGCTCACGAATACCATTCCATTTTTGATTACCTACTAGTATACATCTAAATAGCACAATTTTCTTCTAATTTCTAACATAACATCTTAACAGCTTGAATAACGTCTAGACCAGCCTAGAAGAAACAATTAGTGGATATTTTATAACCACAACTGGAACAAAGCCTTATAAAAACAATCTAAACTCGATTAAATAACGCTTCCACAAAAACCTAAGCTGTATGTGACGTCGCACATTGTTTACCGAGTAAGTCCTTATCTAACGTAATTGGTGAGGCAGTAACTGTTGTTATTGACCCAGAAGAGTCCCCGACAGCTCCGCCTAAACAATGCCCTCCCGCACGTTGGTCCCGAATTTAGTGCTCCATACACATAGAAACCGAAACTCGATTTTTTAATTCTTTTTTATTGGGGATTGTTCTAGTACACTATTCTTATTCAAATATGTAGGTACCGTCACCATAGCAAGCTTCATGACGGAATAAAAAAATATTTAGTTTATTTTTGTATGGAGGAGAACACATAAATTGGATTATCTCTCGACTCTTAGAAACTCAAGGGCTGCCGCTTATAGAGGGTGTACACCCATACGAGGCCGTCCTCATAAGCCACCAACCTTGCACGGCTGGGCACGGTTTTGGCGCCCAGAGCAAACTGAATATTCGAAAATTTGCCAACTACACTAAAACTAGAATTTCGTAAATGTTTGCATGGTAGATTATTCTAATTCACTATTTTTATCTAACTATGTAGGTACAGTCACCATAGTAAGCTTTACGTAAGAAAAAAAAAATATTTTATCTTTTTTTGTGTATAGATGAAAACACTTAATTCGGATTTTCTCTCGACTCATAGAAACTCAAGGGCTGCCGCTTATACAGGGTGTACACACACATGAGGCTGTCCTCATAAGTTACCAATCTTGCACGTCTGGGCACGGTTTTGGCCAAAAAACGAATAATTCGAAAATTTTACAGCAATACCGAAACCAAGATTTCAAAAAAGTTTGCATGGGGGATTGCTCTGATACACGATTTTTATCTAAAAATGTAGGTACAGTCACCATAGCAAGCTTTATGACGGAATAAAAAAATATTTAGTTATTTTTGTATGGAGCAAAACACTTAAATTGGATTATCTCTCGACTCTTAGAAACTCAAGGGCTGCCGCTTATACAGGGTGTACAACCCACATGAGGCCATCCTCATAAGCTACCAATCTCGCACGGCTGGGCACGGTTTTGGCGCCCAGAGCAAACTGAATATTCGAAAATTTGTCAACTACACCAAAACTAGAATTTCGTAAATGTTTGCATGGTAGATTGTTCTAATTCACTATTTGTATCTAACTATGTAGGTACAGTCACCATAGTAAGCTTTGCGTAAGAAAAAAAAAATATTTTGTCATTTTTTGTGAATGGATGAAAACACTTAATTCGGATTTTCTCTCGACTCATAGAAACTCAAGGGCTGCCGCTTATACAGGGTATACACACACATGAGGCTGTCCTCATAAGCTACCAATCTTGCACGTCTGGGCACGGTTTTGGCACCCAGAGCCAAAATACAAATAATTCAAAAATTTTACAGCAATACCGAAACCAAGATTTTAAAAAAGTTTGTAAAAGGGATTGCTCTAATACACGGTTTTTATGTAAAAATGTAGGTACAGTCACCATAACAAGCTTCATGACAGAAAAAAAAACTATTTAGTTCTATTTTTGTGTGGAGGGTAACACTTAAATTGGATTATCTCTTGACTCTTAGAAACTCAAGAGCTGCCGCTTATACAGAGTGTACACCCACATGAGGCCGTCCTCACAAGCCACCAATCTCGCACGGCTGGGCACGGTTTTCGCGCCTAGAGCCAAATGATTATTTGAAAATCTATAAACTACACCGAAAGAAAAATTCAAAGCTTGCTGTCGTGACTGTATCTACATATTTAGATAAGAATAGTGTATTAAAGCAATCTCCCATGCAATCCCCCATGCAAACATTTACGAAATTCTAGTTTTGGTGTAGTTGACAAATTTTCGAATATTCAGTTTGCTCTGGGCGCCAAAACCGTGCCCAGCCCTGCAAGATTGGTAGCTTATGAGGACGGCCTCATGTGGGTGTATACCCTGTATAAGCGGCAGCTCTTGAGTTTCTAAGAGTCGAGAGATAATGCAATTTAAGTGTTTTCCTGCATACAAAAAAAAACTAAATATTTTTTTATTCCGTCATGAAGCTTGCTATGGTGACTGTACCTACATTTTTAGATAAAAATCGTGTATCAGAGCAATCCCCCATGCAAACTTTTTTGAAATCTTGGTTTCGCTATTGCTGTAAAATTTTCGAATTATTAGTTTTTTGACCAAAACCGTGCCCAGACGTGCAAGATTGGTAGCTTATGAGGACAGCCTCATGTGTGTGTATACCCTGTATAAGCGGCAGCCCTTGAGTTTCTATGAGTCGAGAGAAAATCCGAATTAAGTGTTTTCATCCATTCACAAAAAATGACAAAATATTTTTTTTTTCTTACGCAAAGCTTACTATGGTGACTATACCTACATAGTTAGATACAAATAGTGAATTAGAACAATCTACCATGCAAACATTTACGAAATTCTAGTTTTGGTGTAGTTGACAAATTTTCGAATATTCAGTTTGCTCTGGGCGCCAAAACCGTGCCCAGCCGTGCGAGATTGGTAGCTTATGAGGATGGCCTCATGTGGGTGTACACCCTGTATAAGCGGCAGCCCTTGAGTTTCTAAGAGTCGAGAGATAATCCAATTTAAGTGTTTTGTTCCATACAAAAATAACTAAATATTTTTTAATTCCGTCATAAAGCTTGCTATGGTGACTGTACCTACATTTTTAGATAAAAATCGTGTATCAGAGCAATCCCCCATGCAAACTTTTTTGAAATCTTGGTTTCGGTATTGCTGTAAAATTTTCGAATTATTCGTTTTTTGGCCAAAACCGTGCCCAGACGTGCAAGATTGATAGCTTATGAGGACAGCCTCATGTGTTTGTACACCCTGTATAAGCGGCAGCCCTTGAGTTTCTATGAGTCGAGAGAAAATCCGAATTAAGTGTTTTCATCTATACACAAAAAAAGATAAAATATTTTTTTTTTTCTTACGTAAAGCTTACTATGGTGACTGTACCTACATAGTTAGATAAAAATAGTGAATTAGAACAATCTACCACGCAAACATTTACGAAATTCTAGTTTTGGTGTAGTTGGCAAATTTTCGAATATTCAGTTTGCTCTGGGCGCCAAAACCGTGCCCAGCCGTGCAAGTTTGGTAGCTTATGAGGACGGCCTCGTGTGGGTGTATACCCTATATAAGCGGCAGCTCTTGAGTTTCTAAGAGTCGAGAGATAATCCAATTTATGTGTTCTCCTCCATACAAAAAAAAACTAAATATTTTTTTATTCCGTCATGAAGCTTGCTATGGTGACGGTACCTACATATTTGAATAAGAATAGTGTACTAGAACAATCCCCAATAAAAAAAAATTAAAAAATCGAGTTTCGGTTTCTATGTGTATGGAGCACTAAATTCGGGACCAACGTGTCCCGCCGGGACCACGGAACGGACAATACACTCAAAACCTACAGACATATTACGTATTTATTCTATCACACCGAGGAGATAACAACTATTGGACTATAAATTGAGTCAGGGGTGTAGATCGTTATCAATTGAACATTATACATAAATACACACATAAAATCGCGCCTCTTTCCCACAGGGGAAGGCAGAGACCACGGATTTCCACTTGCTACGATCCTGACACACCTCTTTCGCCTCATTCATTATATCGTAAATAAATATCGGTTTGAACAAATCTAACTAATAAAACTTTGATACTGTTGGTTGGTAAGCGCATTTATAGCTCTGGAACGGTTTGACCGATTTGGATAATTCTGATTTTTTTATTTTTGAAATAATTCGATATATTTTTTTAACTAAACCATTGGACAGTACAACGTTAGTCTGATGCTAGAGATAGATGCTAGTACTCCTGTAAACATCAAGAATCAATGCTATTATCTTTAAAGAGAAACAGTGGTAAACAAACTATTAAAATAACAATTTTGCTTGTAACCAAACCTCGAAGATTCTATTACAAGTTGTGTCCAAGGTTTGCTACGTCTGTGGATCCCGCATAGCCTATAAATTTTATTTGCGCCGTTCCACAAGGTTGCACTCGTAAAGATCGACCTCCCCTCGAGATAAGAACTAAGATAAACATGACAACTTTCAAAGTAAATTCTGTTATAACAACCGATTTTTAAAACACTCAATAATTGACTGTGAGATGTTTACACATCAAAAAAGCTTGCAATCAGTTTGAAAACATATTTTTTAATACACACTATCACACTAATATTATAAAAGCAAAAGTTTGGATGTATGGATGGGTGAACCGATTTGGCTGAAATTTAAAATATAGATAATGACCGGGAATAGGGTATCACGCGAACGAATAAAATGTTAAAAATATTAATGAATTGTTTCCTTGTTAAAAGTAGGTACCTACAATATTTAATTCTAAACCATGTATGTGTGTGTATGTGTGCAATTTGACGGCAACATTTCGTGTGCGCTAAAAAAAAGAAGTTACTTTTACTTTTACTCCTCCCTCTTGGCCTAGATTTTTGTTCGATCTTTAGCGGGTCCAAGATAAAGCCAAAAGAAAAACAAGTATTCTAACTTTCAGAAGTCGAATCTTATTATAATTTCCGACAGACACCCAACATCCCTGTTCTACTTTATACCCTAGTAATCGTCTGAAAACTTAAAAGTGGTTTGTCTTTTAGGATTCAAGTTAAACAAAGTTCGAGCCCGAAGACATTTTAAATTAATTCTAAAGTTTGTTAGCCTCAAACGAATTTAAATACAAGAACAATATACATTTAATTAAAGCAGTAATCACTTAAGCTACAGATTTAAGTTTGAACCTACCGTTGTAGTCTCAAGTGAATTATTTATCCGAGCATCTGTTTATAGGATAATCTTGTTTTTCTTTTCAAATTGCTTTGTAACAGATGAAGTTACAGATTGCTTTCTTCTTTTATTGGATTTAAATAAAACGCAGTTTTCTATTTAGTTTTCTAGTGATCTTACGAATGAAAACGCGGAGCAATATTTATTACTATTACAGCAGTTGGCATAGCTCGTTATTGGAACCACTAGAATTGTTTAAAATCTTTTGTAACATTATTTACTTGAAATAAGTTTGTAAACAGTCGTACAAGTGAACAGACTGGTAAACAAAGTAATAAGTATATACGAAAAACAACCGTGATTACCTGGACGAATAAAATCATAGCTGTTTGTTCGGGCAAACAGACCATAAAACAGATTTTGATTGTGTTACACACTATTGTGTTTGTTGTATATTTGTATATACGATTGTGTTTGCCACTAAGTGAACGTAAGAATATTTTCTTTGCTCAGCCATAAAATGAGCTGGTGGGAAATGAAATGTGTCATAAATTCGTCCGTATTATGGGAAAATCAGTCTGAACGTAGCTTTATTTCTTACGTTCTTAAGAATCAGCAAGTTTCGTTTATGAGAGTTTTCGTAGAGTCGCTAGTTTGACGGTTTTTCATTGGATACATTTCGGAGAGTGTGCTCAGGACATGGACGTATATAAGGGGGGGTTTAGGGGGTCCGGACCCCCCCTTAGCCCATTAAGTTCGGAGGAAACCTAGTCAATTTTTGTATTTTGGAACCCTTGGACCCCCCCCCCACTTAACAAAGATCTTTGTATATTGGAACCTTTGGACCCCCCCTTAACAAAGCTATAGCTACGTCCCTGGCTCAGGAACTGCACAATCTGGTTCCGCCATCTCCCTTCTTCCATCGTACTTCCAGACACCCGGAAAGGCGCCATTTCTACATGGTTGATATTCCCAGTGCTCGTACTAAGCGCTTTGAGTCTACATTTTTCACACGCACGGTGAAAATGTGGAACTCCTTGCCGTAAGATTTAATTTTGTGAAAAAGCTCTTGAGGTAGTGTCTCGTGGCCATGGTATAGTATAGAGGCCATGTTTATTGTGTTGGCGAACGGCATCACTTTCGCAGATTGTTTACCCGGTCCTAGGCAAAGTTTGTTTTGTTGATAGAATACGCCAAAAGTATTGGCGATTAAATCAAGCATCTCTTGTTGGCTTTGTGATGTAGTTCCGCTTTATTTATGAGATTCAACTCAAAATAGACTAGTAGTTCGCCCCGAACTGAGATCTCGCGCACCGTAGATGGCTTACATTTGGACTTTCTTCTGACTACCCCTATAATTTCAAGTGCTACTACTGCCGAGTATGCCTATTGCGCTAGCTTTTCATGGTAAAAAATACTAGCATGCATGCAATACATAATGTCGTGTCTAATTTTTCATTTATTTCATATTTATGAATTCTCGTCGTATTTCTAAAAGTATACGTCCTAGAATAAAAATAATAACTATTTTGGAATGTACAAATAAAGACCTTTCATTTGACACCCCACTCAATATATTTGTTTACTTAACTTTTTTTACCCCAATTATTTTCATTCTTTATCAAATTTTTTTTTATCACGTAAATAAATCAAGTAGCATCTAAAATCATTGCAAACCAAACCGCAACGACGCCACTCTCTTTTTAAGACCGACCAGTCAATGAGCTACGAAGACATCGAAACTCTATGAAACGGGAGCTCTTGCAGCTCTGGTTTCGTAGTTTTTGTTCTTTGGTCGTATTTCAAAAACTATACATCCTAGATTAAAAATAAAAACCAATTCGGAATGTACAAAATAAGCCCTTTCGTTTGACACCCCACTCAATATATTTGTGTAACTTTAAAAAAAAATTACCCCCTTGGGAACCTAATATCTTCACAACCCCTTCATCGATTAAGCTCATATGCTCCACCGGAAATTTCCTTACTACAACCTATTGACCTACCAAGTTTCATGCAGATTGGATGAACGGTTCGACAGTTATGCTTGAACAACAATTCGTGAAACATACAAACATACAAACATACAAACATACAAACATACAAACATACAAAGCAAAATCGCCCAACTTACCACTAAGATCTTCGCTCGCTTCGCTCGCTCGATCGATTAAAAACTTATAGTAGTTTCTAATAGATTCTAAACCAGATGTTGTTTTTGAATTGTAAAGTGGGGTTCAATGCCAACTTAGCCTGGAGATAAAATTATGCATAGCTATAGCTAATCTATCTGCTCTAATACTGAGTAAGGAGATTATTAAGAAGATCCAATCTTCTCATTTAAATAAAATACATAAAGAGATGCTTTTAATCTAATCTTATCTTTTAGTAGTGTCTTTCAATGTATTGAGAAAATAAAGAGTGCAAACAATAAACTTTTGTTTCAGTGCATCAGAATTACATAGGAGTAGATGGCTCTAGAGAACCCTATCTCCTAAGTGTTGTACAAGAGGGCGGGGCTGGACTTTTACGGGCCATACTCTTCAATAAGATGGTAAGAAAACCAAATCTACAGACAAACTGCTTAAATAACTCAACTTCACCCTAAACAGCTTAGAAACAGACTCTTTGAAGACTTTGACGCAAGTGGTTATAATAATGCATACCTATGCTGTTTCGTTAGCAACAGACAAATTTATACTAAAATGTAGAAATTATTGGAATTTCCACAGGTTCGGTTTCAAAGCTTATCAAAACACCAAAGCGTGTACCTACTGTAGCGTGCACAAGCTCTTTGCTGATATTATTACGTGCAGCCAAGTGAAATGATAGAATGTTCTGTAGCGGCGATAAATTTGAAGTTTTGGAATGTTCTAGGGCGCTCACAAAATATATTTGCCGCCCAGCGCATGGGCCGGAGGCGGCGGCCAAACGCCGACGAGGCCTACGGTCAAACAGATTTTGGCACAATTTTCAGCTATTGAACGCGTCGATAAAATGCCTCGGGAGGTAAGATCCGAATTAATATATTACCGGTGGTGAAATTTTGCATGAAACTTGTATTAAGTAAATATTCACTTATTTTTTAACTACTTAAATATCTTTGTTTAAAAAAAACGGGTATATTCATATCAATTATTGCTAATATCTTCAAAAAATAATTAATCATCACTAAGGTCAAACCTTTTGCATCTTTTTTCAACTCAACTGACTAGAAATCTTCTAAACCGTAAATCAGCCAAAACGTCTTACTAACTTATGGAGGTTGTTGAACTCGCAATGGGCACTTAACACTACATGGCAAGGCTAATGTAATATCCATTCCACATCCGTTTCTATGATAATTTTACCGTTTAGATCACGTGCGCTGAATTACAAAAAGACGTCCTACTCCTGGAGGAACAAGAGGGCTCCGTGAACTTCAAGATCGGAGTTATGCTAATGAAACCCTGCCAGAAGACTGACGACGAAATGCTTTCAAATGGTAAGTATTTTCCCCTAAAACTTTTAGATTACCTATTTTTACTTTTTATGCATATTTAAAGTATCTAAAAATCTTTCAGAAAAGGGCGATGAGACGTGGGAACGATTTATATCGCTCTTGGGAGACAAAATTCGATTACGAGGATGGAACCGCTTCAGAGGCGGACTTGATGTCAAAGGTAATACAACTGAGGAGCCCGTCTCATATTTCGACTAGCGGCAACAATATGAAATCGTAAATACAATTTTAGAATACTTTTATATCCTCTCTGCGATCTAAATTGCATTCGTTTTGTAGGTGACATGACAGGCAGCCATTCCATTTACACGATGCACCAAGGCCACGAAATAATGTTTCATGTCTCGACAATGCTCCCGTTTTCAAAAGACAATAAGCAACAGGTTAGTACTACTAACCTATACATAAGTTTATTTTCTGAATCGTAAATGGTTCTAAGCTAGAAATGAAAAAACTTAAGCCATTTAACTTGGGTAAGTGTCGACCATACTACGGAATTCACCGTAAACAACCCAATACTTTTTATCGTCGACGATCGTTCGTCGTTTCAGAATGGGGTATCGATCGACTTCGCATTAAGTGCTTTTCTTTTTGGTGTCCCTAAAGACACCCGTTTTTACAGCGCACATAAGTGAATCGTTAGCAAGAGTTTCACCGAGAATGAACTTTTTCCCGCAATTCTATTCATTTGGTCCTTTTGGACCGGATTTTCTTTGTTGAGAATCGGTAATAAGTACTTGTTTTGTTCAACAGTTGGAGAGGAAGCGGCACATCGGTAATGACATCGTGAACATTGTGTTCACCGACGACTCTGTCCACAATACCTTCAATCCACAATGTGTCAAGAGTCACTTCACGCGTATCCTTTTATTTGTATATTGTTAGAATGCCTTAACGATCTGACTTTGCCAGTTGTGGGTATTCGAAGAACAAGAAGCTATTGTTTTCATTGTATTCTCATTTCAAAGACTAATGTAATTTGAAATTCTGAATAGAAAATTCAAACCAATTTTGTGTCCTCATTTCCGGGGCCTTTTGATAAAGATTTATGTAACAACTTTCAAAGGTCTCATGCAGAGAATGTCAAAAGCAGAAAATTTAGTCCTTGCTCTAGTTTGATTGAAGCTTCGATGAACCTTGATCGATGGATTGAAGTACTTAAGTACTCAATTTTCCGACCGTAAAAATATATTTCCTTAAACTAGTTCTCCAGATATATTTGCAGTAGTATCAGAGGTAGAAGGCGAAGGGTATCGACTGAGCGTGTACAGCGATGACACGGTGCCTCCCTTCGGACCGTCGCTGCCTTGCCCGCCTGTCTTCAACGATCCACAGCTCTTTAGGGAATTCCTACTGGTAAGATTACACTTCAATTTGAGGGCACGCAGGATAGCTATAATCGACAGATTATCTTCTTTGATTCATAGGTCAAGGGCAATCGGTAAACCCCTATTCAACTAATGCTTGGTAAGTCCAGGGGCGGTCGCAGACTTTTATTTTGGGGGGGGGGTCACGTTATTTGCTAGTACGTCCCGGCCTGTTTTTTTTTTGCAGGATGTTAGAGGTTTGATAGGAATTAAATAACCGTTTTGACATTACCAAATAGCAACCTCGAACTAGACAAGACATTATACTGTAAAACTGCTAATACTACGACTGATACCACAATCAAAGATTACATAGAATGCTTGAACTAACTTTATTGTCGATATTTCTTTATCATTTTGACCAAAACGTTTTCACTAAACCGACAAAGGCCTATTGTTTCTGTCACCAGCAACAAAAATCAATCTACGCTCAATCTACGGGACGAAATGAACGTGTAAAAATATATTATTCTGTATTTCAGGTAAAACTGATGAACGGAGAGAAAGCCGCGTTTCAAACGCCGACATTTGCGCTGAAGCGGCAAAGAACACTCGATACACTTATTCGAGACATATACGCTGAACACTGTTCAGATCACAAAGTGGTGAGTTTCACATTCTACCAACTTCATGTTCCGCAGATTAATTAGTTCTTTGACAAAAGCGCTGTGGCATCGCAAACGAAGGTCTCGCCGAAGCTTCTAAACTTCAAGCCATAGATATGCTTATAGTAGTACAGACTTACCTATACATCTTACATCAATATGGGTCGGTACTCTGAAACTTCCCTCATTTTGAATTTGTGTCACCGTGGACGATATAGAACTTTGTTAGATTGACGTAGATGCGACTATTAAAGCTGCGTCTTCTGAAAATAGAACACTCGTATTGTCTTTTATGTCATATCTATGCACGAGCTTCCGACTTCAATGGGTCGTAAAATTTTACTGAAACGGTTTTCCTTCTCGTATAAGATTATTATTATCAGTCTATTTTGTACAGGAATGGGCTGATTCTGCAACAATAGATAAACTCTAGAGATATTTTACACGGAAAGGTACATCCAAATAGGCTATATACTTACTAGCATCGTTAAAATTTATAACCGTAATGGATATAGGCGGTAGAAATTTCCCTGAACATTTAATTTTGTATTAATTAATCGTACGGAAAACTTCCTTGTAAAACAATAGCGTCTAAAATTAAATAATTTATTTATTTTACAAACAGAAATTATAGGATACAATCTTATAGGATAATTATGTCAATAATTAAATTTTTAGTTTACCTACGAGCGAATATAACATGGATGGATGACCATTTTACAAACGGAATAAGTTCAAAATTTAATTTGATTCGTATTATAACGAACCAGTAATAAAACGTTTTTTAATAGATTTTAATGCTTGTTTCAACATCTCTGTGTTAGGTCTCAAATAAAGAAGCTGTCAGTTAGTATATCACTGTCGCTTCCCGCTGTCTGTCCCTATGTAGGTATGCTTAGAACTTTAAAACTACGCAACGGATTTTAATGCGGTTTTTTTAATAGATTAGATTAATAGATTTAGAGATGTTCATTTTAATAGATTTAGAGTGATTCAAGAGAAAGGTTTATATGTGTAATACATGCATAATATAGTAGAGAAACACTGATAATTTTAGAGGCTTCTAATGTGATGTGTGATGTGACCAGTGTGAAGCCGGGGCGGGTCAACATTCATAATTCAAATATCATTTATTCAGTAGGACCGCTATGACCACTTTGAAACGTCTTAAGAGCTAGGTGATTCTACTCCTGTTCTTTCGCGACCAACACCGTGAAGAATCAGGACAACAAACACGGTAGGGGCCTAGCTTTATTTTCGGTGATCCATCCGCTTAAATCTAAATAGTCAAGCTCCAGTGGGGAGCCAGTCGAACAAAGTGAGTCTCGTCAAAGTCGTCAAAAGAAAAAAAGAGGAATAACACCTCAACAAAAATTCGCTTCAGGTCGCTAGTAATGTTTAAAGTACACAGCACCAACCTCGCAAATGTCCCTGTTCTTAGCCAATGCTCTCCCGTCGAGCGCTGTCAGACGTGTGGTCAGGCGGCGCGGGCGCGGGCGGCGCCGGCGCAGCTCGCACGGAGCGGTTCTTACACGTGGGACAAGCACTGAAACTGGACGCCGTCTTGCGAGGAGATGCGCCCACTAGCCTTGTGTCTATGGGTAAGACGTTTCTCGAAATAGGGAAAGGGAAAAATTGTACATTGACCCAAAGTGTACAATAGGGTTTTCACCATAATCAGTTTCGCGCTTTCGCGCAATGGCGCTACTTTCAAACTTCCTCTGATCTACACATTGGTATTAGTCTTTATTATGTAATTTATTAAATTATTTTTGTGAAGCAAAAGTTAATGAGATTGGTGTGTTATGTTCTCAGAACAATAACTAAGTCCTAACAAGAAACTAGAATCAGTTTGAACTAATCATAATTACGATATTTAGGGCTGCTTGCGCAAAGATCTCTAATTGTATTTAGTGATACAAAAAAGCGCTTTAGGCTAGCTTAAATGAGTCTACTCGTGACCACGGCGACTGTAATGTCGCCGAAACGTCGAGGTAAATAAAATAATTTCATTACGCGATTAAGTCCCGATAATAATTTAAAAATAGCTTAAATCCAGTAGGAAAGGTGTGCGGCTTGCCCTTATTCTCATGCGAATTTAATCAAACTATGAAACGTCCAAACTTACATAAACTTTTCTAGTTTCAATATATTTTTTGAAACTTTAAATTAGTTGGAACTCAAATACAAGTATGGAGGATAGCGTTGGTGCCTACGACACAGTTTTTACAAACTTCTGCAGGTATCATCGTTTGATTAATATTGGCTTATTCCACTTTTCCCCCTTGAAATTACCCCTTAAGCCCGTCACAGACTTAGCTATAATATATATTAATATACCGTACTATTATACCGTATATATTATAGCTGAGTGTGCGGTCACGCGAAAATTAGTATAGAAAATATATAGTAATATGCCTAGCTATAAAAATATTAATATATATTATAGCTAAGTCTGTGACGGGCTTTAGGGGATTTGTGGAATATAAAGGCTAGATTGTAAGTCACTGTAACTGTTCCTAAATAAATATGATTTATGATTTATAATAAATATCCAGGTTGCGGCGGTTCAAGACGCGCCCCTTGGGAGGGCCGAGTTTGGCGCTCGGCGCCTTTGCCCGCCTCGCCGGTCTGCGCCGAGCAGATGACCGAGGGACGGCTTCTTCTATCCACCACCTCCAATACTTATATCTTAGAAGGTAGAACTGTGAATTATATTTATGGACCTTGTGTATGCAATATATTGAGTGGTATGATCGCGATGCCAAATGATGCATTCACATACCACACCAGACAATAGGCCGTCGAATGTTTCCGCTGGATGGTACTTTCGAGAGCGGGGATAGACGACAAGCTCTGATTCATGCTTTTTTTTATTTAAGTTTTTTATGCCTTCATATTTTATTAGACTTACGTTTGATTCTAAAAGGTATTTCTCTAGACATGACTCATACTGTTTCTTGGAAATGTTACTTTACATTTATATTTAGACTTTTATGGAATATAATTAAAAATCACTCTGTTTTACCCAAAGAGCGCTGGTGTATGGCGCGTAATGAATGTGTGTACACGCACCGGATATCGGTCCGGCGAACAATTTATGCCGTTTCTGAGGATTTCCGTTTATTGACGGTCCGTTGTTCGGCTAAAAAAACGGACGTCTACAAGCGGTTTAATAGTAACAATTGAAATCTAAATGTCTAATGCGTTTCTGTAAGAAGATGATATTACTTACACAACAACGTACTTTGACCATATCAAATCAAAATCCTCTTCTTCACCATCCCTCCTACCCCACACCTTTCAGAAAGCGGCACAACTAGAGTTGTTCTCCGATGGGAGGGCTGCGTCCGTGCTGCCAGGGTTGGCGAGCGCGCCGGCCTCTTCCGGGTGGGGCCGCGAGTGACCGTCGGCGGGGGGTCAACGACCGGCGGCGCGGGGGGCGCGGGGCTGTACGCGCTGCCGATACTGGAGCTGTGCGCCGGCGCGTGGGCCATGCGCCCGCTGCAGGACTGCAAGCACGCGAGGCTGCCACGGACCAAGACTGCGCACTGCTTCGACTTGTTGGAGAACGGTGAGTTTTGGGGCTCTGAGAGGTCACTTTTGATGAAACATCAGATTTTCCATCTAATAAAACATCTGATAAAACACCAAATTTTTCATCAAATGTTTCATATACGAAGCATTTATGAAAATCTGATGAAGCATCAAATTTTTCATCAACATCAACGATCAAATGTTAGTCAATGGTTGCTTCATAATGTGAAAAATTTGATGTTTCATCACATTTTCATAAATGCTTCGTATATCGTCGGCTAGATTCGAAAACCTCGTAACTCCGTCTTTTTGACGACAATGATATGAAACATTTGTCGAAAAATTTGATGTTTTATCAGATGTTTTAAAAGATGAAAAATCTGACGTTTCATCAAGAGTGGCCACTTTAGCTCCGCTGTTTCTTGTTCAAGATCAATAAGATATTTAAAGAAATACCCCTCTTTTGCTGTGCTCCAATGGTGAGGGCCGCAGGAGAAGTTGCTCAATGAAAAACATAAGCATCGCTGGCACTCAACGCGCTGCGCTAATGTCTAGCCCAGTGGATCAGTCATTGCAACGCAGTGCAACGAAGGGTTGGGTCAAAAAATATGCGATCAATTTTTGCGTAAACATCAAATACTTATGAATTCTGATCACGAAAGTTTAAGACGTTCTGACCAGAATCGGATTCTTACTAAGCTCGTCAAAATATGAATTGTAGGAATAGTTTTGAGTGAAACGACCTAATACGAGAATGCTATGAAATTCAATACAAAATACACAATTTATAATACCTACACTCAATAGCCTAATATGGACACTAGTGTGAGGTCAGACTTATATTTATGTAGATTTGATGAGGCTACTGGGATTCTTTGTTTCATGAAAATCCGAAAATGTGAATCTACCTTTAGTTTGGAATCTACCTTTAGTTTGGAATCTACCTTTAGTTTGAGTAAACCGCAAGGTTGAGCATTTGGTGCAATACTATCGCACTATAAACCAGCAGGGTAAAAGTCACGTAGCTAGCATGATCTACGACATCTAGAGCTGTATTCCTTTAAGAGCCTACTGAGGTGAATTTGTCAAAATAGAGGTTTACCGTTTTAAAGATTTTCTTAAAGCAAATCGTATTAAGATAGTGAAAAACATACTCTAAGTACTACCAATGAACTGATCTACACTGTGGGCTATTTCATATTTCAATATTTTATGTATTTTTTTAGTAAATTACTTGACAAAGTACACAAAATATGAGCGCGGGGTTTTAAGCCTGACCGAACACTAAATTACTCAATTGAATTAAAAAATACGAAAACAACAACTACAATATTTTATCTATCCTGTGCTCTATTTTTTTTTTCGTAGGTGTAGCTATATTCAACACATTATAGGCAAGAAAGTTGAAGATAAAACTCTCCATACATTTTTTCTATGGAGTAGCTACTATGAATAAAAGGACGATTCATTGCCAAAAATCGTCAGACGGCCGCGGCCATTGGAGCTGGGAGCACGTCACATTGCATAAATACTATTAGCTAAGCTGTGGCAGAGCCAGTGACGTCACGTGACTGTGTTCTTACATGAGAAGCGGTCGCGTAAACGTGCTATGTCATATTTTCGATAAAATCAGATTACAGTATGTAAGGCATCTTTTGATAAAGATTTTGCCTGGCATAAAAAATGGACTATTTTCTATCAGCATAGGTACCTAAGTAGTAAGTAAGTGCCTATAGGTAAGTATACGTACGGAAGCATGCACATCCACATAGAAAGCTTTACAATCATTTTATGTTTTTATCATCTGGATTAAGTGATGATGATGCTGATGATGATGATTGTGGGGGTTGGCCTACAGTGGGTGGTGGAGGTGGAAATGATAACTCGGTGGTGATGGTAGTGGACTGTATTTCTTTGTTCTTATAGTAGGTACACCGCTGGATTCCTATTCTGCTACTGCTTGTTGACTTTTTCTTGGTTGATGTGTTGCTGTACTGAGCTCTCGAGTTGAACTGAATATAATAAAAATAGCTCCTGTATTTATACAAAATGACATCGATTAATAACCAATCAGAATATTGCTACCAAAAATTCCTCCAATTAAACAGTCGGACTTAATTTCCATACCGAGGTTATAAATATTGGCTACGCGAACTATAGGTACCTCATTATTCTTTCGACCGTCGCGTAGCAACCATCTTAAAATAGCATATTTCAGCTGTAAAACTAATTATATCTAGGTATCTCGATATAATCAAACATAAGTCTAAGTTTACATAGGTCATCATAAAAAACAGGCTAAAAACTTCAGACTTCCAAATAAAAACACAACATAAGTTTATACAATTCAAAATAATTAACCAGGCTAAAAACTTCAGACTTCCAAATAAAAACACAACATAAGTTCATACAATTCAAAATAATTAACCAGGCTAAAAACTTCAGACTTCCAAATAAAAACACAACATAAGTTTATACAATTCAAAATAATTAACCAGGCTAAAAACTTCAGACTTCCAAATAAAAACACAACATAAGTTCATACAATTCAAAATAATTAACCAGGCTAAAAACTTCAGACTTCCAAATAAAAACACAACATAAGTTTATACAATTCAAAATAATTAACCAGGCTAAAAACTTCAGACTTCCAAATAAAAACACAACATAAGTTTATACAATTCAAAATAATTAACCAGGCTAAAAACTTCAGACTCCCAAATAAAAACACAACATAAGTTTATACAATTCAAAATAATTAACCAGGCTAAAAACCTTAGACTTCAAATAAAACACACTAAGTCTAAGTTTATACAATTAAATTACCTAACCAGGCTAAAAACTTTAAACTATACGAAGTTGTCCGTAACAATGATGCTGATGATGATGATGCTGATGATGATGATGATGATGATCGTGGAACTTTTTATTGATATGGGTATCAAATGAAAGATTTTGATGAGCGAAACACAATCATCATCGTCATCGTCATATCTTTATCTTTTCATATCGTCATGACTTCATAACTTCGTGACTTCGTATCTTCGTAACTTCGTAACTTCGTGACTTCGTGACTTCGTGACTTCGTAACTTCGTTTCTTCGTGACTTCGTATCTTCGTAACTTCGCAACTTCGCAACTTCGCAACTTCGTATCTTCGCAACTTCGTATCTTCGTATCTTCGTATCTTCGTATCTTCTTATCTTCGTAACTTCGCAACTTCGCATCTTAGCAACTTCGTATCTTCGTATCTTCATAACTTCGTAACTTCGCAACTTCGCAACTTCACAACTTCGTATCTTCGTAACTTCGCATCTTCGTAACTTCGTATCTTCATGACTTCGTAACTTCGTATCTTCTTACCTTCGTATCTTCGCAACTTCGCAACTTCGTATCTTCGTAACTTCGTATCTTCAAAACTTCGTTTCGTACCTTCGTAACTTCGTACCTTCGTAACTTCGTATCTTTGCAACTTCGCAACTTCGCTTCTTCGCATCTTCGTTTCTTCGTAACTTCATAACTTCGCAACTTCGCAACTTCGCAACTTCGCATCTTCGTAACTTCGTATCTTCAAAACTTCGTAACTTAGTATCTTCGTAACTTCGTTTCGTACCTTCGTAACTTCGTATCTTTGCAACTTCGCAACTTCGTATCTTCGTATCTTCGTATCTTTGTATCTTCGTATCTTCGCAACTTCGCAACTTCGTATCTTCATAACTTCGCAACTTCACAACTTCGTATCTTCGTAACTTCGCATCTTCGTAACTTCGTAACTTCGTATCTTCGCAACTTCGCAACTTCGTATCTTCACAACTTCGCAACTTCGCAACTTCACAACTTCGTATCTTCGTAACTTCGCATCTTCGTAACTTCGTAACTTCACAACTTTGTATCTTCGTAACTTCGCATCTTTGTAACTTCGTAACTTCGTAACTTCACAACTTCGTAACTTCGTAACTTCGTATCTTCGTAACTTCGCAACTTCGCACCTTCGTATCTAGAAGTTACGACGTTGCGAAGCTACGAAGATACGAATTTACGAAGATGTGAAGATACGAAGTTGCGAAGTTACGAAGTTACGAAGATACGAAGATACGAAGATACAAAGTTACGAAGATACGAATTTGCGAAGTTGCGAAGTTACGAAGTTGCGAAGTTGCGAAGGTGTGAAGTTACGAAGTTACGAAGATACGTAGTTGCGAAGATGCGAAGTTGATAAGTTACGAAGATACGAAGATATGAAGATACGAAGTTGCGAAGATTATGAAGATACGAAGTTGCGAAGTTACGAAGATACGAAGTTACGAAGATACGAATTTGCGAAGTTGCGAAGTTACGAAGTTGCGAAGGTGTGAAGTTACGAAGATACGAAGATACGAAGTTTTTCATATGGTCATAACTTCATATCTTCGTTCCTTCGTAACTTCGTGATTTCGTATTTTCGTAACTTCGTAACTTCGTATCTTCGTATCTTCAAAACTTCGTAACTTCGTAACTTCGCAACTTCGCAACTTCACAACTTCGCAACTTCGTATCTTCATATTTTCTAGATACGAAGGTGCGAAGTTGCGAAGATACGAAGTTACGAAGTTGCGAAGCTACGAAGATATGAAGATACGAAGTTGCGAAGTTACGAAGTTACGAAGATACGAAGTTACGAAGATACGAATTTGCGAAGTTACGAAGTTGCGAAGTTGCGAAGGTGTGAAGTTACGAAGTTACGAAGATACGAAGTTGCGAAGATGCGAAGTTGATAAGTTACGAAGATACGAAGTTATGAAGATACGAAGTTGCGAAGTTACGAAGATAGGAAGATAGGAAGATACGAAGTTACGAAGTTACGAAGTTGCGAAGTTACGAAGATGCGAAGATGTGAAGTTGCGAAGTTACGAAGACACACACACACACACGCTGCACACACATACCACGAAAGTGCTTGGTTGTATGTAACTATTTTTATTCTTATTGTTATTTACTTTTCTCTAAAACCTATACTACCTAGTGACTAGACATTATTTAACACACGGGAATTACTCACGTAAAATTATCGTCGATTTGGTTTAGATTTGAAAGTGAAATAGTACCTAGTGACTGTCGTAATATGTTTTACTCTAAAAAATGTAAATCCGTCATTGGCTATAAGAAACATAAATAAGTCGATTTATTACTACTAAGAGCTGTGGATTTTGTCTAATAAATAAATAAATAAATAAATAAGATGCGAAGTTTTTTCAAATCTGACTTGTAGAATATCGCGTTCAAACAAACAAACAAACTCTTTCGCTTTACAGAATTGGTATTAGATTGGTATAGATGTCAATACAAAATCGTTATGAAGTTATAAATTTTAAAACGTAAAAAATGTTTGCCGAAACTTTGACCGCTTTGTGTCAGAGCGGCCCGCACTGCGTGGCGCTTTCAATGTGTGCGTTCTACGCACACAAGCTTGAGCGCTACGTTTCCCGCCCGTAAATACCTAAAACTGACGAGCGGCATAGCGTCGGAGCCCTCTTAAGAGCTATAAAAGCACAAGGCCACATCTAGAAATCGTGATAATCCGAATTCAAAGATCTCAAGTCTCTATAACCTTACCTTGGTGGCTTTGTCCTAGAAACTTTTATGACTTGCGTGAAAAAAGCTGATAGCACAGAAATACGATGTTCTAATTCTTTTGTTTTAGGTGAAGGAGGCAAAACTATAGTAGCTGTAGCGATCGGCAGGCGTGTTATGTTGTTGCTTGAAGAATCAAAGACTGACAATGAAATGGGATTCGAGTACACACATATCAAGGTATCGGACTTACTTACTATACATTTCTATACTAATATAATAAAGCGGAAGAGTTCGTTTGCTTGTTTGTTTGAACGCGCTAATTTCAGAAACTACTAGTTACTAATATAATAAAGCGGAAGAGTTTGTTTGTTTGTTTGAACGCGCTAATCTCAGGAACTACCAGTCGGATTTAAAAAAATATTTTTGCATCTGATAGCTAAACTCTTGAGGAAGGTTATGGGACTTTTTATCATCATCATCATTAACATTATACCATCACTACAGGGGCAACGCCGCGAGGGCGCTGCTAGCCTATTAATAAAATGCATTTTGGGCTCTCGTCGGCGACTTTTTTTTTCATCGCCACTTATTTTGCGATAATGAATCGCATCTGTCCCGCGTATAGGTACAATAATACGGTTGCTTTGTAGCAGTACTTTATTTCAGAAAAAGTGAAGAGTATACACATTGTATTTATAACGTTTCTAGCGCGACTGAGTCGTAGCTGTAGCGATGCACTTCAAATGGGCGAAAACTTACAAACACCGACAACTGGATTTTACAGCTATATCGCTACAAAAAGTCGCCGTGGGGGAACGCCTTTATCGTTAAAGACATTTGACACAGACAAGCTTGGAATGCTCGTTGTAATACACTTAAGTAAACGTAAACGCGATTCGTAAACGTATCCGGATTAGATTGGCCCTTTTATATATTTGCGGGATCAGATGAAAAATACCTTATTTGGATCAAATTTTCCGGGAAGTTATTGACCAACAGTCTTTAAGTACCTACCTATATCGTCGCCGTAGAGCGAAAAGTCACTAAGTCTATATTTGGCATTTTGAGATAGGAAAGCAGCTGAAGCTCGATATCTCAAAATGCCAAATATCGACTTAATTTTTTTTCACTCTACGGCGACGATAATATATTGTGAAGACAACCAAAACGCTGGTACACGATCGAGTTATAAATACGTTAATTAAACCACAATCGCTCTTGTGCAAATCTCGAACAATGATCCTCGTATCGACTAATGAAGGAAGTTTCTTGTTGTTTCAGGATATTCAACTTAGCGAAACGCCAGTGCTAGTAAAGTTAATGGATGGAGAGGTTGGAATAATGGTGGTCGGTTACAAACACCATTGGGAAGTGTTGGAATCGAGCAATGGCCAGGTAATGCTTTACACCATAGGTTCTCAACGTGGGCGATAACGCCCCCTTGTGGGCGTTTGAGACTTTCAGGGGGGCAGTAGAAGACCCAGAGAAAATTAGGGGGCATTGAAACGGCGCATTAAGATGGGAGTGGGAGCTCTTGAAAAAAATATATTCTCAAAGTGGGCGGTGGACGAAACAAGGTTGAGAAACTATGCTTTACACAAATAACCAGAGATGTGATAAATTATTTTAAACGAGTTCACAGCTAAACAACAGCTCAGACAAAAAATATCTATATCCGCAACATCACCAGTATATCATAAGGTTTCACTTGTAAGAAATATATTCCGGATTCTTGGAATCCGTATGAAGTGTTTACCTGCTACTCTTCAAACTAGGTTAGTAGTTTACCTAACTTGGTAACCCTAATAAGCCACAAATGGCTCTCTAAGATTTATTTATTACCCGACTGCTGATTTTCATTTCGAAAAATTACTAGCTCTAACCGGTGATGGTGAACATTGTGAGGAAACTCGTAGCATAGCATAGTCAGACATGGTCAATACGAATGGACGTATTGACCATGTCTTTTCCGTGGATAAGGAATAAGGATTAAAAAAAGCGGATGGATTAAATGCCGGGCAGGCCAATTACAACACAATGTCTCCGGCACTACAGGAACGTTGTACATTTGTATAACGTCATCAACTAGAATAGAATATAACTTTATTGTATATCATAAAAAGAAAACACAAAAAGGAGAATAGGATAAAGAACCATTGTTCTAAACAGTGATACAATGGGCGACCTTATCGCTGAAAGCGATCTCTTCCAGGTAACCTTTGGATGGACAGGATTAAATTAACTGGTAATGACGGTGACATCTAGTAAAGATGTAAAGGCTTATGTCAGTTTGCTTCTTGTCTTGTGTTAAATTTTAATATCTGGGCGAACGAGCTCTGCTCGGGTGCATAACGCCATCTAGTGGTTCAATTACGAACCAGATTGCACTTGTAAATCTTTTTGCGTGAAAATGCCGAGAAAACGGCTTTTCCCAGATATGAGACCTAGCTAGATCGATTTTTCGCCCCCGGAAACACCCGTACTGCAAACATCGAAATCGTTAGAGCCGTTTTTAAGAACGTCAGTCCGATTTCAAACATCAAACATCAAACAAATATTTCTCTTATAATAGAATAGGATTTTTTTTGTACAGGTGGTGAAAAGAGCAGAAAGTTCCGAGGACAGCGGAGTTCGCCGCGGGACACTAGTCAACGCGCTGCGTATTGGGGATGAGAGGGACGGTCAAATAGTTTTATGTTATAATCGTACGTATTCTATCACTTTTACTTTAATAAATTGCCACATTTCCAGAGTAGGCTGCGAGCAAGATCTGCAAGTGCGTAATAGGCACTGAACGCATTAAGTCGTTAAGCCATAACGGAGGCCTCCAGGCGGCAAAAAGTCTATGTTAGGCTTAACTATAAAAAAAGTTAAAAGATCTAAATTATTCTACGGCCCATAGAATTAAAACCACACGGCGCCGCGCCGTGTAACGCAATCAGGTTATGTAGGATATTAATCAGATATTTCTAGGGTTATAGGTAATTAAAGATTGCCGAGGAGGTTATGGACAACATTGACATAATCAATCATAGGCCAAACGAAAATAAAAAATAAAAACAAAGCAATCAAAAAATCATTTAGCTCCATTTGTCCATTTTTCTCTCATGTTTATTTACATGAAGTGACACTTCCTCGTTAAATTACAACCGGATAAACAATTTATTTACAATTTGATTGGTCACTTCACTTGTGTCTCCTGTTTTATTGACTAAGTACTTCCCACATTTATTGTTCAGTTGTGTTTGTTGTTTATATGCGCATTAACACGAGCTCTAAACGGTGAAGGAAAACATCGTGTGGAAACCCGCGGCTTAGTCAGCCGCACACGTCTTGTATATTGACCATGTCTTTTCTGTGGATATGGCCGGTTAAGCTGAGAGGATGGTGTAGGTGCTGGGCAAGCCTACTCCATCTCAACAATGTCCCAGGCGCTACAGTGTCCCGATGAGTGTAGGCAAAGATTGCCTCCTGACACTGTTTAAATCATCTAGTAAAAGATGTAAAGGCCTAAGTTTATTTTTTGTGTCTGTTGTGTATTGGAACATGTTTTTTACTAAGCATCGTTTTTTAGATACGTGCCACTTTGAAAGACTAACAAGTAAAGGATTGGAGAGTGATGGGGAGTACGATTTTCATTGGACAACAGTTCCTGCTGCTGTAGGTAAGTAGTTCTAATACACCGACTACGTTCCGCGATTACATTTGCCAGGAGATTCCCACAAGAATTTAAATTGTAAACATTTTCTGCGCAACTGTTGCTCAACACCAAAGTTTCTCAACATCAAAGTTGCTGGCAATATGTACAGCCATACTTCCCGTCCAAATGCCTGCTGAAATAATTCTATCAACTTCATTATTTTATCACGTCAACATTTGTTGCTAAACTGATGTTTTCGCTCTCCGGGCGGCAACTCTTCAACATGGCGTAATCAACTCCGCAACACAAATGTTGACCGCAACATGTTGACAGCAAGTCTGCAATTCTGCATCATATTTATAAACAAATGTTTACAATGAATACGGGGCTGAACACTTTCTGAAATATAACATAGTCTACATTTGGGATTAGTGAAGTTTTTTTGTTATAATAACATTTTTTATTACTAGTGGTAACAGCATCTTGCGTCATTGACCGTACTAAAACAACATTACCTCTTTATTATGATAGTAGAGCGTGTTTTCTATGGCAAGCAGTGGGGTTTTTACCAGTTCAATTCACTAACTATTCCAGGCACATGGCCTTTATTTTGTTTTGAGCAGCGTATTTACATTAAAGCGTTGGGTGACAGCAAAAATTTATTTTATAAACAAGTCCTGAAATTCTCGTAGGTAATCTGGGGGGCATTTCCATTTTATAACCTCGATATAATAGTTTAGTTTACATCACTTAAAACTTCTAAACCTCAGCGCGTTTACAAAATCGATACCCTTGTTGGACTTTGCTAAGCTATTTTTCGAAAGTATTTTGATACGACAACGACATTTTGATGAATGTTACTTTATTCCATTGATGTAAATCTTAGATACGCCCAAGAGCGTCGCTATCCGAAGGCCCATGGAAGGGCAAGTTGTTATTTAATAATATGGAGGATGTGAAAAGTATGAATTTTAATTGCAAAACGCGTTTAATGTGCTACGAGGCCTTGACCACGTCTAAATGCTTGATCGGTAAAGCAAGTCATGTGAGTGGACTTAGGACTTTCGATTTATTTGCATTTAGCTACATTTTTTTTTATCTCTAGGGGAGGGCAACTGCCCCTCCCTTCCTCCTGGCGACGCCCTTTGATACGCTAAGACAAATACAAGTGGCATTATTTTTTATTAAGCGGACAATCAACAAATCAGTGTCGTTAGCTTTTTCCCTCACGTATTTTGTAACCTTATTTTTTTTAAATTCCTTGTGGTTGTATAAAATTAGCGGCGCATCTAGTGATTTATATCAATGCTTTATTCATCAAAATGTCATTAAATGTTTCTGTTTCAGTGTGCGCGTTCCCATACATAATGGCTTTTGCTGAGGACCTATTAGAAATACGTTTGGTCGCAAACGGGTCACTAGTCCACGCCGCGTGTATACCTGGATTAAAGCTCCTCTGTGGCCGGAAAGTAAGTTAAAACGAAGTATTATTTTTATTTTTGTTTCTGAAAAAGTTCGGAAGTACAAAGGGATTCAGGGGAACCCCTTTATTTATTCCAGCTTTATAATGCCTTTCAGCTAAGCCGCAGCCCTTTTCCCTTTTTTATCCCCTTAAAGACACGTGTTATACATAGATTCCTGTAGCTCAAACGGCTACTAAATCTGTTGCCCTCTCTTTTCCTTTTCTAATTTGACAGGTGAATATGCATCATCAAAAATAAAAAGTCGTATCAAAATATTCGATTCAGACGGGATTCGAACCCGCATTGTTACAAGCGATCCTCCTCAAGCCAACATAACCAACTCGGCCACGGAATCCATATGCGTCGGGTCGAAAATAAGCTCGTATCTCAAATAGCCTTAAAAACTAGGTTAGTTTTCCTTCAAACAAAAAACTTAGGCCTTTACATCTTTTACTAGATGATTTATACAGTGTCAGGAGGCAATCTTTGCCTACACTTAACGGGAAACTGTAATGCCTGGGACATTGTTGAGATGCACTAGGCTTGCCCAGCACCTAAACCATCCTCTCAGCTTAACCGGCCATATCCACAGGAAAGACATGGTCAATACGTGTGGGGCTGACTAAGCCGCGGGTTTCCTCTCGATGTTTTCCTTCACCCTTTAGAGCTCGTGTTCCTTACGGTTGGTTTGGTCTGAATGTCAAAATAATGCGCATATAAATTTTTCGATACGAAAAATCCGTTGATGCACGGTCAGGATTCGAACCCACGACCTTCGGATCGAAAGTCGAGGTACTATATCCTCGGCCAACACGGCTCTTCTTTCAAACAATACTGCAAATAATTATAGCAACGAAAACGATTCGAAGCTTAGCTTTTTCGGCAGATGGATTCGGTGATCCATCTAGTTAATTAATCCTTAATAATCAAGTTTCGTTGGGATGATGGAACAAAATGAGGCTCATCAAGCTCCTTATACAATATTTAAGTCGAGTCTTTACATCCCAGCGAATGTTTACCAAGTTTCCGGATTAGAAGTAACGTATTTTTCTTATTTTTCTTAGGTAGTTTATTTTTATTCTAAAGCAAGCTTATTTTATCTACAACAGTACCGAACGATAATAAAAAATAATCCAAAATACGATAAAAAAAATTAGCATTACCTATACTGCGGGGCTAATAAACGGGGAAAAATACTGGGTATTGGATTAACTGGAATGGATTAGTTAAAAAACTTACCTACGATTAGACTTGTAGGTAACATTTTTATATAATAAGGGTGGGTTGCACCAGCTTACTTTAACAATAACAAACATGTTAAAGTACCGGTTAGGCAAAAAATGCGTTGCACCATCTGACAATTGTTAAATGACGTCATAACTTAACTGCTAACCGTAACCGCCCAATCTTCGCTGGTTAAAGCTATTGTTAAAGTTAAATAGCTGCCAGATGCGTCAAAATCATAAAAACCTCATACTTCATAAAACGTTTGTGCTCAAAATAACAAACAACATGTCCCTGCTTCTAGAATTTACAGAGGAATCTAGTAGTTCTGAAGACGAAAGTAATAATATTATGTTTATGATTAAGTAATAACAGGTCTAGGAAAAGAAAAGTGTAAGTACCTACCTATTTGCCTAAACCTGCTGGGATATAAAGTCGCTAACTCGAATTCGTTCCAACAAATTGATTTTTTACGAACAACATTAAAGTTATTTAATGCAAAATTACTTTACATATTTTACACAACAAACATGTCTATCACTTTTTTCAACGATCTTCTACCATTTCAAAGAATTCACCGTAAAAAAACATTTTTTGTTGGAATCAAATCCGAGTTTCTCGAGCTTAATATAAAGTATGAGCAAAAACAAAGGTTTGTTGCGGAAACCATTTTTTTATTGGACTGTTAAGTTTTCGAGAAATAAATAAATTAACTACGTCACTGACACATTTATCATCGATTTTCTCAAAAACAAAGTCGGACAAAAAAAATATACCTACGGTAATAGTGCTTACACAAATACACACGTACAGACCAAACCGCAGACACAGTACTCTGTCTCATTTGTTCACATGAATTTTGTATTTTCTGTTCCTTCTCACTCGCACAAAAGAAGAAGAAGGATATATACAAAATTCATGTTAACAAATGAGACAGAGCACTGTGTCTGCGGTTGGGTCTGTGCGTCTGTTACGGCTATTAAAAATTACGAGATCTAAAAAGTCATTAGTATGAAAAAACTATATTTTGAGTCTCGGCTGTCAGTGTCATTGTCTCGCAGACAATGACACTGACAGCAAAATTTGTCAATTGACAGCGTCATTTGAGTTTTCGTCTAGTATAGCCATATTTAAAAATGTTTTTTACACTGATTTTGGGGTAAATAAGATCTCATTTGACTTGTAACCCTGATAACTTTAGCTATGCCAAGAAATACGATGGTGCAACTCATTCCGCAGTCAATGTTAAAGTCAACGTTAAAGTTATCGTCAAATTTGACATAAACCTTAACTTTAACAGCCAATATGGTGCAACCCAGCCTAAGACATGCTAAATGAAAACTTTCATATTATTGTGTGGGTATTTATAATGCGCGAAACGTCCCATTTGTTTTGCACGGTCATCAAACATATAATATTATGGGTACATTAATAGCTTAGTGCTTCCGTGCCTAAATTGTCTGTCCTGGCTTTATAGTCCATTACGGAAACCTTTGAATGGCCTAAAACTCCGTCATAGAGATAGAGTAAGCCTAAGGCTGAGACTCCACCAAAGCGGAGACGAGAAATGTGTATTAAACAAACAATAGAAATTCGCTATTCACACATCTCGTGAGACAGACGAGATGACATTATATGAATAACGAAATTCTATTGGTTGTTTAAACACATCTCCTCTCATCTCCGCTTTGGTGGAGTCTCAGCCTTATACAAACTTAATTAATTTGTACAGTAAAACCAGAAAAATAATGGTTATTCGTAAGACATCGGAAACAATCGCATAAAATTACAAAAAAGATTGACGAAAAGTCATTTGGAAATGAAAATTACTCATAATTTCAACTTTATCGCAAACAAATAAATATCAATGTCATTTTTAAGAAAATCAAATTAGTTGCAAGCCGTGCGAGCTGCGTTGTAATGACACTTCACAATTTGGATGTGCTCGGTCACAATTTGGATGGGTGCCCGCAAATGGCATTACGAGCTGAGCGCTTCCGTGCTTCGGAGGGCACGTTAAATTGTCGGTCCCGGCTTTTAAGTCGTTAAGCCATGACAGAGGCCTTTAGGCGGCCTAAAAACTCCGTCACCAGATTTAGTCACTTGCTTATTCGAACTTACTTACTTAGGGGAGGTAGGGGAGGGACGGGCACTTTTTCACAAAATAACGCGTAAAAAATCAGGTTTTTCATATTATCAACATTTATAGCCAAGTGTTATTGCACTATATATTTGGCTAGATATTTTACAAAAAACTTTCTTAAAATTATAATCGGCCTCAAAATTACGAGAGAATTTCAGAAGTAAGTCAAAAGTGCCCAAACCTCCCTATGGTAGGGAGGCTTGGGCATCCCCTGTGGGAGGTTTGGGCATGACGTATAAAACACTAAATGTCTTTATTCTTTATTCTTTATTGTACACAGAGTAAACACAAAACAATAAACTTACACAATGAAAGGACATGTACAAAGGCGAGCTTAACCCTAAAAAGAGTTTTCTTCCAGCAAACCTTTGAGGCTAGAGAGAGATGATTAGAAGCGCAGGGTCGTGTACACAAGAAAAATTAGGCGTAAAGGAATAATGATAATAATTATGTATATAAAACTAAAACAAAGGCATAAATAAATATATCCATATATAAGTACCTATATTAAATGCATATCTAGTATTTATAAATACATAAACTAGGCCAATAACTACATGAATACATAAACTACCATACAATAATGATGCTATCTACATAAATATAAATGATATATATATATACCTACATACAATCTACAAAATAATAATTTTATAGCGATAGGTAGTGCTCTTTAACTTTACTTTTAAATATATTTAGAGATTTAGTGTCTCGTATGATGTGGGGAAGGTCATTCCAAAGTCTTACCGCCTGAACAGTGAACGAGTCACTGTAGCAGCTGGAGGAGTGAGAAGGAGTTTTGAGAAGAAGTGATTTAGAGGGCCTACACGGTACCCCACGTGGGACAAGGAATTCAAAACGTTCACGGAGGTAGGGGGGAGAAAGAGGACTATGAAGAGTATTGTAAAGAAGTGACAACACGTGAAGGTCACGTCTGCGACGTATAGGGAGCCACTTTAGTTGAGATCTGAACTCCGAAACATGATCGAACTTGCGCAGCCCAAAAATGAATCTGATACACAAGTTTTGGAGACGCTCGAGTTTGTTCAGGAGTTCTTCAGTAGCATCTAGAAAACAGACGTCAGCATAATCTAGATGCGGCAACATCAAGGCCTGAGCAAGAGTTATTTTGGTCTCAAAGGGGAGAAACTTCTGGAGTCGCTTGAGAGAGTTGAAGGAATAATGCATTTTTTTACTGACTTCATTGATGTGACTGATCCATGTCTTTAGTATAAACCAAATTTAAAAGCTTACATCAAATAAAAACATCTCAAGTAGTACCTTTATCACAAAAAATCAACAAAAAGTAAACAATCTTACTTATTCAACATTTTACTTATCTAAGATTAGGTATAACCCATAAAGGTTTGTACAAAATGTACCTAAAGCTACCACGTTTACTTTTATTGCATGTCTTTGGTCGTGGTAACTTACTTTTGATGTCACCTAGTGGAACACTAGCTTTTTTAGGAAAAAAAAAGGTAATTCTTATCTTGCTCAGTATAATACATTAGATTTGGCATGCCCAAACCTCCCTCACATCAAGGTGCCCATTGCTCCTTTGGTACACTTTTTCAACATTTGATTCCTGTAATTTTTTTTGTTTAGATATTTCAGCGTGAATTACAGTTTAATTATACGTTAGTATATAAACCATAGAAATATATTAAAAAACAGACTTGCCTATTGCTGGTTTTTCCTCTATTAAGATGCTAAACCAGATCAAAAAATTGACTTTTACTAGCGCGTAACTTCAAAGGTGTCTGTGTTTGACTACTGACAGAAATGACAAATAGTTTATGGATGAACAGCGTTGCCATTCGTTAAAGTAAACTACCAAAGTAGGGAAAAAATTAAATCTATAACTGGATCGGAATAAAAGGGGGGTGTCCATGTCTCCCGACTGCCCGTCCCTCCCCTACCTCCCCTACTTATATATTTTCAGGATATATTCTACGTCGCGTGCGCTCCAGAGTACATTCCCCTAGGCCGGGACATAGACCCGTGCCTGAGTTTGCACGACTACGAGCTGATGCGGCAGCTGAGCAAGCAGGGTCCTTACTCGGTTGACGAAGACGAAAACAACGAGAACAAGTAAGTTTATTGTTTCACTTTCAAAACTTTCGTGAGTTGTACTAGACATTATTTAACACACGGGAATTAGGTACTCACGTAAAAATATCGTCGATTTAGATACCGACAATGTTTCGATTCATCCGTAATTAAGTGAGTAATTCCCGTGAGTTAAATAATGTCAAGTTTATTGTTCTTTGCAGAGTTAATAATGTTACTTTATAGGTATCATAGATTCTCAACGTGGGCGATAACGCCCCCTGTGGGCGTTTGAGAATTTCAGGGGGGCAGTAGGAGACCCAGATAAAATTAGGGGGCATTGAGATGGCGCATTTAGATATGGGGGGGGGGCTCTTGAAAAAAATATGTTCTCAAAGTGGGCGGTGGGCAAAATAAGGTTGAGAAACTATGCTTTATATCCTTCCTACTAATATTATAAATGCGAATTTGTGAGGATGTATGGATGTATCGATTTATGGATGTTAGTTAATCTTTCACGCAAAAACTACTGAACGGATTTTAATGAAACTTGAAATATACATAGTGTATGACCTGGAATAACACATAGGCTACCTACTTTATATCCGGGTAGGTACCACGCGAGTGAAGGCGCGGGCGGAAGCTAGTACGACTATAAATAAGGAGTAAACCGACCTTTTCATCGTAATAATATTTTTTCAATTGCATGTCTTTATTTACACAGGGGGGAAAACTGCCAAAATAACCGCACAACTTCAGAGAACAATTCTGCTTCGAGCCGAAGCAGCTCCATATCTTCCGAACAAGAGAATATGCGGCCACCATTACAAAGGATGGCACCTGTGTCGCCACCAACTTCTCCACAAGGTATACCATAAGCCAAAAACGAAGAATAATGCAAGTTTTAAGGTCTCAAATAACTTCGGAACTAGCAGGCTTACGAAAATCTTTTAGCCTTAGAAAACAGTTAAATCGTAGCAGAGCTTCAGAATCTTCTTTTGTTGGTGACTATGACGACTTAAACCAATTTGAACCTATACTGGTTTTCTCTATCATTCTACACACATAACAAGTGTAATCAGCTTTTTGAAAAACATTCCGAACGATAGCCTCACGCGATTCAGCAAAATGTTTGTATCTTGCTGTTCTATTACGTGGGGTCGGCACAACATTGTATTCTTCTTCCGTTTCCCTCACTAGCCGTTACCTCAGCACTCACCCCTTTCTTACTCATGTCATCTTTCACAAAATCCATCCACCTTTTCTTTGATCTACCATTACATATGTCAAGCTTTCTAATGACGTTTCAGTGCTACCAGAGAATAGTGGCCGTTGCGTGCGTATCTACAAGATCCCACAGAGTAACCTCAGCGCGGGCACGTACCAGCGCCAATCTGTGTCTGCCGACCAGGTCGTTAGCTCATACTTCCCTGATAGGTAAGTGTCAATTCTAACTTTAATCACTCTTATCACACTAATCACACTAATATTATAAATGCGATAGTTTGTATGTATGTTTGTTCCTCTATAACTCGACAATCACTGACCGATTGTGCTGAAATTTAAAATATAGATAGATAATGACCGGGAATAGGACATAGGCTACTTTTTATTCCGAAAAAAATGCACGGTTCCCGTGGGATAAACAAAATAGTAGTCCACGCGGGCGAAGCCGCGGGCATCAGCTAGTTATACTATAAAGCCGAAATATACAAAATCTGAAAATCTATCTTATCTGACTTTTTCTCCGTGCAATAGTGACGGATTTTATCACGAAAGTCGCTTGATTTACTCTAATAAAGTAAACTCAAATGTATCATAATATATGTAGTCCTGATAGAACATTAGGATTCCTTCTTACGTGGGTATCAGAAAGAACGAGAAGGTGCCACAACAACCAAATATCTTCAGTTACTTCAAACATTAATTTGTCCCGTCGCGACAATCAAACTCACGCCTTTTGCTTTTTAGCCGAGCACTCCACCGAGTTCAAAACGAGATTATAGTCAGGAGATAGATAGGTAATAATACACAGATATTTTGTTATAATTGTGTATTAATTTGTATGTTTCCGCCAACTGGTTTTCTAGGCCAAATAGCATGAGGCAGCGACTAGCTGAGCTAAGACTGGACAGCAAATCGAGAGGAGGGGGCGAAGACGAGACCTTGTAAATATTAGATGGAATCGTTTGTTTATGAAATACCTAGATCCAAAGCATTTTAGCCTGGGGATCTGGCAGCATCTGGAGTAATCTGGACCTTAGATATTTCGGTGAAAGGAAAATGTTTAATGGAGTGTGAGAATAGAATTTTTGAAAAACTATTTGATCCACGAAATCTTTAGGCTGAGGCTCCACCAAAGCGGCGACGAGAGATATGTTTAAACAACCAATAGAATTTCGTTATTCACACATGTCATCTCGTCTGTGTCACGAGATTTGTGAATAACGAAATTCTATTGGTTGTTTACACATCTCTCGTCTCCGCTTTGGTGGAGTCTCAGCCTTTTCTGGCAAAAGCTTACCGCTAAGGTAAAATGACAGATGTAGTTATAAAACGAATATGGATGCACAATTTTAATATATACAGACATAGTATGGAGAGAAAATAAATGATAGCTACGTAAGTTAATTGGCAGAAATACATTTATTGATGTTACATTTACATACTTACTCATAACATAACCTAGTTATTTGAACTTAGATGAACAAAAATATGTATAATAAGAAAACGTGCTTTTTCAAACTTTCGAATAGAATTTTAACTGCGTGCGTTGTTTTAGGTTGTTGTTACAAGAACGACTGTAACGTGTGTTAATAAAGTTAAATATACTTAATAATAAAACACGGGAAATAAGGAAAATTACGGAATGAATAAATAAACAGTGAATGAGGCGAAAGAGGTGTGTTAGGAATTCAGGATAGTAGCAAGTGGAAATCCGTGGTCTCTGCCTACCCCTGTGGGAAAGACGCGTGATTTTATGTATGTATGTAAAACACGTGAATTCATCACGAGTATCGTCGATTTAGACGTAGACACCGACAATGTTTCGATTCATCTCAAGAATCTTCATTGGGGTAAGATGCGAGTCGGTACGGTCACTCCTCGCGGTCGCGTCTTAGACTGAATTTGTACGTGTGTTATTTATTATTGACGTGAATTAATTCAACAATACTTACTTACCCCATTAAAGAGTTTAGGCACGTTACTAAATTTGTAGGTCTACTTGATGCATTACATTCTTTATAGGGTATACGAATTCATTTCCGAAAGATTAACAAAATTCAAAACAGCCCTTATGATTATTTTCTAGAAGACTCCTACAGGGCGATTCACATTTTATCCGACTGCATTCGATTTGAAGATTTAAGATTTTTCTCTGGTGAAAAAAAATTTAGGTTTTATCAAGTTTATCTTAGATAAGGCATAGAAGCGAAACTCTTCACATATAAACTGCTAGATGGATGTATAAGATAGATGTGCACAAATTATGCTCAAAATTGTTAAAAGAAAATTTTGATTAGAGTTAACAATGACTACGTAAAGTTTCACATAATATTAGAGTAGATTGTTGTAAATGTTATAAGAAATGTCAAAAATATTGTGATTTTAATATAATGTTGTATAGTTCTTCGACCCTTTGACCAAATAAAAAAAGGACTGGCCACTTGCTTCATGACTTTTAAACTTACAGAGAAAAAATATAGAACATATTCCTGGTTGCAATTTTCAACTCTTTAGTAATAATAATAAATTACATTTCACACGTAATATAACTACTATAACTCGCGAATAAAATACTATAAAATTGCATTTTTGAATTGAAACACATTTTCGTACCCTCCCTAGATTTGAATAGGCAGAATTCTATATTTCATCAAAGCTACTCCTACAGTTATTTGGTCGGAATATTTGAATAAGAAGCGTCTGAATGAAAAACATATAACCGAATCTCGTATGAATAACCTATGTAATCTAGTCACATGAATATATGCGACATAAAAGACAAAAAAGTGATGTAAAATAGTTATGCATACGAATAGTTATTATGAGAATTGTCTAATTCTGACTACATTTATAGGCCATTTTCTCAGTGTAAGTGTAATGTTATTTGTAATGAATTCTATTGAACGTATTTTGATGCGGTTTTGCCAGCACTTATAGTTCGAGGAATATTTTAATCGTGCTGACAAAGCAGCGGGCAAAAGTTCATAGTTATTAAATTCTTCAATGTCTACGCGACACCAGGAAAGAAGTGCCATCCAAATAACATGATTATCTTTCTAGAAATTAATTACTACTGTAATACTTTGCGATGCAAGAGAATTGAAATCTTATTTAGGTGTTTATCTTCACTGTACATAAATGCTATAATTTTTAGACTAATTATGACTTCTGGGTACTCTTTTAACTAAAAACGATATATCGTGGCAATTTTCGTACCCGTAGTTCAGCTTAAGTTGGTTAAATGTTCTGAGTCGTTTTTCACCAATATAAGCTGAGCCACGGTAATATATCGATTGTCGATTTGTAGAGTAAAGGCCCTGATTACTAACCAACTGAAATACTTATACTTGTTAGTCTATGTTGTTTAAATGTTGTGGTTGAACTCTTAAACCAAAGAAAAGGAACCAAACTGATAGACTTAAGTAACTATAAGATGTTCGTGGACGTCGCATAATTTTCAAACTTAATTTAACTCGATTTCGTGAATTAATTATAGTGAATTTGGCGAAAAAGTATTGTTAAATTAAACTTGTAAAATAAGTAACCGATAAGCATTATTTATGCTTTGTAGGTAGATTACCTATTAAGATTGTTTTATAGAGAATCAATTAAAATATTAGTGTTTAATTATAAGTTTTAAACAATTCGAAAAACAACTAAGTAATAGGAATTGAATCATAATTAGTCTTTAGACAATTTGGATTTGTTTTTAACCACTGACGAAAAAGAGGGGGGTTATAAGTTTGTAGTGTGTATCTGTGTCTCTGTTTGTCTGTCTGTCTGTGGCATAGCTCCTGAACGGATGAACCGAATTATTATTTTTTTGTTTGAAAGGTGTCTTTGTCAAGTGTTCATAAGTATTAGTTTCATGAAAATCTGTTCTACCGATCATCAGCTCTTTATGAATATGAAGGGATATATGTTTTTTCATTAAGTTTTTAATTTAATTGTTATTAATTTATAGATTGAAACAACACTTTCGTAGCAGATTTAATCGAAAATGAAAGAAATGAAAAGAATTTTCATTTTCGATTAGAATATTTTGTTTGTTAGAATAAATGAATGGTTAATATAAACTGTAGACGCCAATGAGATAAGAAAGTACGGTAAGAATAAGATGAGTGACGAATACCTCGTTTTGAATAAAATAAATGAAGATATTTTATGTACAATACAAATATTATATTTACCGAAAGAGATAATTATTTTTTGCGATTAGGCATGGCATTCCTTTAGTTTCAAATGTGATAATTTAAAAATACCTAAGCCTACCGAGAATCGAGAGTATGATAGTGTTATTGAATATATTTCATGAAATGAGAAGAGATGTATAAAATGGTAGATGTTTGCAAATTATAGTCATTGTTCAAAGAACATTATGTAATACTTGTGAAGAAATACGAGTGAAATGTTATTTTCTTTGAAATTTAAATAAATGTCTGTTCGAAATTGGTGTTTTATTCAAAACTTCTTAAAAAGCTTAGGTCTTTACATCTGACTAGGTGATTTACAGTGTCAGGAGGCAATCTTTGCCTACACTTAACGGGACGCTGTAGCATAGTGCCTAGGACAATATTGAGATGGAGTAGGCTTGCCCAGCAACTAAACCATCCTCTCAGCTTAACCGGTCATATCCACAAGAATGACATGGTCAATGCGTGTGGGGCTGACTAAGCCGCGGGTTTCATTACGATGGGTTTGTTTTAAATCTGCTTCTAAGCTCCTACATCATATGTCAAACTTCTCGTAAAAAGAAGAGTGGGAAACTATTATAAATTAAAACAATTGAATTCAAAGTCAACACCTATAATGTAATAATAGCTATACAAAACGTCATAATAATAATCCTAAAAATAATTACGTAAGTACATCATAACGCTAAAACAAATAAAATAATAAACTTACAGTTCACAAGAACTTGGGTTGCTGTTTCAGGGCTGTGATGTCAAGAAATCTAGGGATTTCATTTCCTGGTGATTTAGATGAAGAAGGTATACCTATAACAATAAATTAGGCTATTTAAGATATTTGAAATTTGAAGCAATCCAATTAACCTATATTAAGCCATGACGGAGGCCTTTAGGCGGCCTAAAAACTCCGCCACCAGAGTTACTCATACGAACTTGCTTGCTTATGTTGAGTGGAGTGAGTCGAGTCAATGGTACTTCGACGTAAAATACGCAGATTATGGGTTCGAATGTGTTAAAATCCCAACCGAGGACCATGGGTCCTTTTTTTTAGACTACTAAGGTAGCAGACAAGCATACGGCCCACCTGATGGTTAGCGGTTACCGCGAGCTAAGCGAATAGCCTCTAGACGTTTGCGACACCAGAGGAGTCACACTCGCGCTGCTGACCCTTGTAGATCATTCCACAACTCAATTGTTCGCGGTCCTGTATTACACGTACACACTATATTTTTCGAACGCGCGTTTGTACACGTTTGTGGGATACACTGCATTTTTTGAAACGCATTTATGAGCAGCGCGTTTATATCGATAAACAAACGATTCAATAAACAAACCTTGTAGCAGCTTATGCCTCTCCATATAGTTTCTTGTCGCAAACGACATGTCAATATTCGCCGTTTTTGTGGTAACTTTTGGTTGCGCAGTCACAGGCGCGTTCAGATATTTAGCTGCGAGCTGGTTCATCTTGAGACTGGTGTCGGTGGCGTAGAGATGCGGCTGGTGGATACCAAGAGGGTCATCGCCGAATTTAACTCTGAAATTAGAAAGAAAGAAGAAAGAAAAAACATTTATTAAAGACACACAAAGAAAAAAAACAAAGATAAAAGTACTATAATCAAGCTATTACTATTGTGTCCCAAATTGGTGTCCAACTCAGCATTAGGAACTACCGTCAGTTATTTCAAGAGTGTCATGCTGGACGAGTGGAAAAATGCCTCGTCTTCCGAAGTATGGTACGCGTCATGTAAAAAGAACGCTGGAAGAAAGTGGAGGGGTGTGTTTTGTCTCATGTTTGCGAATAGGGACTCATGCGCAAACATGAGACAAAACACACACCCTCCACTTTCTTCCAGCGTTCTTTTTAAATGACGCGACCTCTACATGGGTTCGAAATTCGAATCACGGCCTATTGTGCATTAACACGAGCTTTTAAAGGTGAAGGAAAACATCGTGAAGTAGCTAAAAGAGCACATGACGTTTTCTGAAGCGCGTTTTAAAGCAGCGCGTTTGTACCCATACAAACGCGAACCGTGAGTGGGTTACACTGCGTTTTTTGAAACGCGTTTTTGAACAGCGCGTTCGCATCGCGTTTGTATCTATACAAACGCGCATGAAAAGCTGCTTGCTGCAATTACGGTGCACATTACGCACTGTTGCCTGATGCTGATATGCTAAGTCGCTTGTGTGGCTGGCTTTCTAAACTAGTCTACAGGTAGTCACGGTCACTGTGCCCAAGCTGTGGCGACCGAGTCGCCGGCAACTGATCATCAGCGTGGCTCTTACTACACTCTCTCTTATGCCCGGGTTACACGAGGCTAGTTTTTCAAGCTAGGATAGCAAGCTAGTTAGTAAGCTAGCTAGTTAGTAAGCTAGCAAGCTAGTACTTCTAGCTTCGTGTACTAGCTTAGAAATGAAGCTAGTTGTGTCTACACGAAGCTAGAAGTACTAGCTTGCTAGCTCACTAACACTAGCTTGCTATCCTAGCTTGAAAAACTAGCCTCGTGTAACCCGGGCATTAGGCCCGGCGGCATTGAAGGCACGGGATGGCAAGGTATTTTTAGGCGACGAATAAAAATATTACCTAACTGTATTGAAATAAAGTTGAATTGAAACTACACTGATTTACCTTTTAGTGACGCTGAGATTAGACTTGTCAATTTGCATCTGCACGCACTGTTGTCGCATGTTTCTGAACATGGCGCTGGCTGATGACGGCATTTCAGAGTCTTGCAGCATTCCGTTCACATGAGTCTGAAAAACAACATTGCTTAGATCCATACCCATTATTATAAAGGTGAAAGTGTGTTTGTTTGTCCTGCTTTCACGTTTAAACGGAGAGACGGATTGACGTGATTTTTTGTGTGGAGATAGTTGGAGCACGCGGGCGTCCGCTAGTTGACTATAAAACAAAAATACATAGTCCTACACTAGCAAACATTGCACAGACCTAATAGTAGCGAGGTCCGGCGGGCATGTCTGTCTAGTGAATTCCCCGCTTTAGGCATTTGTACTCGACAGGCATTAATTAATTATTTATTATAATTAATTGAGGCATAATTGAGGGCGCTTGAGGAATACATCCATAAACATGTAGTAGTAATTCTCCCCTGCTCAGCGCATTTTTTACTCAGGCAGAAAATTTTCCTAGGCATTTTTTAAACTATATTTTAATTAATTATATTTTAATTATATTTTAAGTAAGTATAGATTTGTAAATCATTTAAGAAAACTTGGAAATAATGTAAGATGTTATGTTGGAATACTTTTGTAGAGAGCAAATTTTGAAGCAAATAAATGTATTTAACTAAACAACAATATTTACTGACCATAACTTTATTGTAGTAAGTCCATCCAACATTAGACTGGTCATTGCTGCTAGCATCTGATCTGAAAAATAAATGAATTGAATTGAATTATTGTATTTATTGATTTTAAATTTTAAATTCCATAAAGATAAAGATACATACTCGCTGTAGTCTCTCACGTCCAAATATAAAGTCTGCTCAGGTGAAATATTCGGAGTGGTTGCATTGTCCACTTGCACATTATACAAGCTTAGTTCATTCAAAGTTTTATCAGCTCCATTCTCTGCCTGCTTACATTCAGGGGAATTATTCACGGGTATTATCCCATCGAGAAAATTCAGGTTAGCTGGTTTCGATACCACTTCCTTGATACTGATTTGAGATCTATTGCATTGTATTTGATTTTCATTGGTCTGCTTCACAACTTCCTTGTTTATAACTGTCGAAGTCCGAACCATTTCAAAACTAGTCATGACTCCGATTGACATTTTCATCTGGTCATTTCCTGAGATGGAGACTTGTTCTGTTGAACAGGATATTGTCGGTGTGTTTTGTTGGCTGACTGATATAAACTTGTCTACTTTTTCTTGGAGTAACTGCAGCTGTTCATTTTGTAGCTTGATGATTTTGAACAGGTCTGCAACAGTAGGTTCCCTTTTCTCCTTAGAGACATTGGTTTGCTTTTCAACCTCCATGCATTCAGATTGTTTTTTCTGCTCAAACTTTTCTATGGCCCAGGTTTTCTTGTCTACTGCATTTGTTGGTGCTTTGTAACAGGCACAAGACTGAAAGTTCTGTTGTATTGGATGGGTCTGTACACATGGTGCACAGGCTTTAGGCTGTGTGCAGTGACAGTGAATGTGTCCAGGGTTTTGCACGGTCGGCATTAGACTCTGTTTAAAGCCCGAAGGAGAACCATGCATGTGATGTACTTCATGAACTAAGGAAGTATTTCTGGGCATGTTCTCTAATGCCTTGACACAATAATGACAAAGGCAATGATCTTCCACTAGCTTCGCATATTTGGAAGGTTCTTGACAACTTGCTTTGATGTTAGGTTTCATTGGAGATTCAATGTTACGAGGCCTAACTGGTACTTGCTGGACAATACCTTTCTTCAACATATCAGCTTTTGTGGCAAATGGGTTGTTTTCTTTATCAACATTTAGTCCTTTAAAGTGGTTGTGCAATGGATTCACATTCGGATGGTACTTGTCCAAGTTATCCCTTCTTAGAAAGAAACTGTTGTCCTTAACGAGAACATTGGGAGGAATAGGCGAGTTGTTATCAATTGATGATAGTACTTGCGGCTTCTTTAGTTCCAGACCATTGAACCCACACATTCTATGTTCAAATGTATTCTTCAAGACCGATTTACTAAAAGCTGGCTGAAGAGGTTCACAACTTGAAGCATCAAGTAAGCTCAAGTCAAGATCGTCTGACGGTTCCCAGCTAGGATTCTGTTCTGGTAATAACGATAAATCAGTGCGTATCTTGTTTACAGCAGGGTAAGGACTACTGTTGCCACAATCATACCTTTGTACAGGATCAGAGTTGTATGGTAAAACCCTTGGAAAATCGTAACACGGCTCTACAGCTTTCGTCCGCAGCGGACCCTCTATAAATGGACGAGGAGAATGACACTCCGAGTCACTCATAACAAAATTCTCTGCAGCTTTCGGAGTCTCAAAGCGCACTTTCTTCATGAAGTACGTTTACGTTACTTTCAAAAGCTTTCAGACTACACGCCGCGAAAAGTACTCGCGCCGACCGACCCTATCGCTAGGAAGGCTCCTTTATTTCACTTTTATTGTTTTTCTATCAACAATCAATAATAATGTGACTTTGCTGTATGAGCACTACTCAATATTTAATAATATAGTAATATAACTACAGTCAGTTGCAACAATTCGTAGATTCTTTCTTCATAGCCCACCCAACAAACATGTATGGTATGTAAACAAAAAGAAACGGAAATGGAAAATTGAAGTTGTTTGAATTGAAGTAAGATAGTTGACATTGACAGTCTATTTGACTTACCAATGATGCCAACCGGAAAAATGATACTTTTTCTTTGAGCTGAGTGTGCCAGCGGCAAAGTTTCAAATATTGACATTTTAATGATGCAGAAGGAAAGATGCAATATTTTTATTTTTGCTTTCATTTGAAAGAATTTCATGTAGAATTTCTAATTGTAGTTTAATTATTTCTCTGTGACATGAGTCTCATGTCACAGAGAAATAATTAAACTACAATTAGAAATTCTACATGAAATTCTTTCAAATGAAAGCAAAAATAAAAATATTGCATCTTTCCTTCTGCATCATTAAAATGCCAATATTTGAATCACATGACAAACAAAATCTATTTTTTTCTCAACAGTCAGTGTCATCATGGTGTCAGCCATGTCAATGTCACTCACTCGGTTTTGAGGCTAACCTCAAAACAAAAGAAAACAATTCATCTTCATTTCTAATAAAAATAGATTTCAGGCTGAGTGCAAAAGGAAACAAAATGAATAGACAACTATTCAAGATATACCAGCCTTTATTTTCAGTTGTTAGGTCAAAAGGATATAAACAGCCTGGGGGTGTTCGCTACCCCGGAGGCATAGTCTACTATCCCAGGTAATCAATACTAAAATACTCCTGCTTCTCATACCTTTATAAGTAAACAACTGGTTTCTAAACCCAAACCTTGATTTCATTATATTTGTTTAGATTTCCAGACGAAAAGGATCCTGAAGTGACACCTTCAAAACTATTTAGAGTGGAGAGAATAAAATCTACTAGACACCATCCATATTGGCAGAAGGATATCCTAAAAGAATTGAATATTCTTGAAGAGGTATGATGATGAGTATCTACTTTTAACATAATTATTATTAAAGCATTTCAATAAAATATAACACAATCAAATTGTTGGAAAACGAATTTTAGAATTATTTGTATGAAATAGTATGAAACCTTGCACACCTGCCTGTCGCATTGTTTTTTTGTCGGAATTCGGCGCAGATAGGTGTGCGCTCAGCCTAAAACACCTTTAGAAAATAAGTTAAGTAAAGGATTCGGTTGAGACTGCAACAGTTTTTAGAACTTTTGCAGTACTCTTGTGAACTTATTGTTCTGAGTAATATTTTTTATGAATAAAATCTTGAAGTCTAGTTAATGATTTAATATTTTTAATGCATTTTATTTTTTAGAATCGGGTTACAATTGTTAAAAATATTCCTGAAATAAATGCAGTGCTATGGAAAGTGAAACATTTGGTTAAAATTACACCAATTGTTTTTCCCTATGGCCAGCCATCTAAGGATGACATCAAGTATACAAAGTTACGGGAAAATGGAGAATGTTTAGTTATAAAGAAACTGGAACCACAAGAAAGTCAAATTCAAGCTCTTGATAAATTTGATTCCGATGTGAAGAAAATGGACTCTACCACAATAAAAAGAGATTCTAGACTTAAATGGAACTCAACTGGAATATTCTAAACTATAGTTTAATTAACATAGAAATTAGTTGTAGAATAAACATGAAGTAAGTCAGACTTTGTTTTATTAATTCCTACTAATACCTAGCTACTTTCTCCAGGCCATTAAGTATTCTGTGATAATCAGGTAACAATATTTTTATACTATAGGTACAGTCAGCGTCATCAATCGGTATCCCCCTATTGATTTTAACAAGGACCCTTTTCATTTCAACTTTGGATTTCAGTCGGATTTGCTAGTATACTTATGGATATCTAATTTCGCTCCAGTTCCTATACTAGCAAATCTGACTGAAATCCAAAGTTGAAATGAAAAGGGTCCTTGTTAAAATCAATAGGGGGATACCGATTGATGACGCTGACTGTACATACAGAGGGGCAAAAATTTAGATCTTTAATTAGTGCAGGTTGGTTGGCAGATTGTGAATTGGCACAAATTCTGAGAATTATACCAACAGTGGGACCTGCTCATGATGAATAGGTAAGACATAGGCATAACATAACAAATAAATCAATTGAATTGGATCAAAGAAATCAAACAACTCATTGGGTTTGTATGGGACTACCTATTTATTTACACCAAAAATATACATATCACTGCTTTATTCTTCAGTTGTGTAAGTGTCTTTTTTACCATGTAATAAATTATTCAAATATTCAGAAGTCTTAAAATAATTCTCAAGTAGAATGCCATGTTTCTTTCCTAAGCTATATCTAGCATCTCCCCATGAAACTACAAATGTTGGACTCAGTTTCTTGAATTCTTTCAAATGGAACTTATGTTTTACTATAGAGTTGTAAATATTGCCTCTAAACACAGCTACGTATTCATCACCATTTTTGTAAAGCCGAATAACATATTTTGAGAGAAGAAATTTCATGGCTATGTGGAAAGTGATGAAAGTTCCAAGGTAGACTAGACATTCTGTGCCGTTGCTGGCTATTACGACCTCATCGCCAAGGAGTACAGGACTGTCCCATTTGCTGATATCATACTCAAAAATTCCATAATACATGCTAGCAAGGCCCACCGTTGCTGTTGAAAATGTTAGGTATGTGGTCACATATTTGAGAAGTTCATCCATAGGAGCTTTATATATTAGCTGCCATTCCTTTGGTAAACCGTCTCTAGCTCTCCATCTGTCTTGTATCTCTGTGTATTTAATATGGTGTCCAGAAATAGTTTTCACTGAGTTTATTCTGAAAACATTGGCAGTTTGCTTTTCCGCTAGACGAAACAACCGTATACAATTCATTGTAAACAATCTTAAAACGGCAGTTTCAGACACATTTAATCTCAGAACAGAAATAAACAGAGCTTTTCTGAAATTTAAACAGACAGAACCGATTGTTTTGTTTGATTGATGTTGAGGTTAGTTTTTTTTTCTTCTTAATTTTAGCTTCGCACAGTTTGTGTGTTTAGCCAGTGTCACCGTCAAGTTTTTTTTTTACTGTCTAGTAAAGACAGAGTTTGTAGAGTTTAATGGTGAACGCTGGTGAACACAGACAGAAAAGCGATGACTGCGGCGACTGCGCTTTTGTTAATGGCGACGGGAACAACGGCGGCGACTGCTGCCCGGGCATGAAAATAGTATGCACAGGAGGACTTCGAGCTTAAAGAAGTAGGTATTTAGGTCTAAGCTCGAAGGTATCTAAGGAAACCACATCACCGTCGAGTGGTTTCACATCTTGTGGTGTTACATTATTGAAGTTGTACAGTCAGCGACAAGTCGGTGAACATTTTGCCTATAGGTGTTTCGTTAGGTCCACCAAGTTCCGCAGGACTTATTCTGTGAAAAGCTCTCTAGTATGCAGTGTTAGAAATGGATTGTGGAATTTAAATGAAATTAAATGTGGGATATATTTTTATTGAACAATATGTACCTACCAAGTAAATAAAGTAAGACCAAACAAGGACCCAACATACCTAAATAAACTATACAAGTAGGTAACTTAAAAAAATGTGATTAGACAATTGTATTACCGTAGAACCTCCGAACTTTGCCTAGTGTAGGTAACTTTGCCTAAATTATAAAAAGTACGATATTTATTTTCCTATCACGACAACACTTATTTTTGTTCGTTGGTAGAAACCCAAATCATAAACAGCCAATACTGCACTATTTAACTTTAAAATAACGGCAGCCATTTCATAGTAGTTGCAAAAAGTTTTCGGTGGAAATCGCGCAATTTTTTGACTTGTCCCACAAAATTATGTCATTGTGAGGAACTGGTTTGAGGTACGTCTTTCATATCTTTACAGTAGTTGGCAAATATGATCGGCTTTCGAAACACAATTATCTCATCTAAATACTATGATTATTGACAGAAATATCTGAGAAGGCAAAGTTAGGCGCAATTTTTTGAATAAAGTTTTCCAAACTTTGCCTACCCTAGGGTTGTCAGTTTTAGATTTAACCAACAGAACAAAATGAGGGTTATGAATTTCAAACCACTCCCGTCTGTTTTCTTTTGGTATTTTTAACTAAGACATTGCTACTTTAGCACCAATAAAAGCGGTTAGATGTTCGTTACTTTTTTTCAATATTTTACTATCCATCTATGTACCTACTTTTATTGTTACGACTTGAAAAAAGTAGTGTAGGACACCCTCTGGCTAGGTGGAGTGATGATTTTCCAAAGGTCGCCGCGCCGTGGATGCAACAAGCCATGGACAGGATAAAATGGCGCAGATTGGAGGAGGGCTATGTCCAGCAATGGACTGTATAGGCTGATGATGATGATTACTTTTTTGTGACAGCCCTGACTTTTGGCGCATTTTGTCGGTAAATGATGCCCTAACTTTGCCTGTCATCATATAAAGTTAAATATAATTATTTGGAGTAGTATTGAGAATATAATCTATAAATGGTTCAATATATGATTAAACTGCATTAAAATCTATATGATTTACCAAGTTTTACAGAAAATATGGACCTCAGGCAAAGTTAGGCTCGTTGCCCTAACTTTGCCTACTTTTTTGACAGCCTCTACTGTCAAGGTTTTCAATGCTGTGAGCCTAGCACACACACACATTGAAAGCCCTTTAGTAATTGGTTGACTTCAGCATGACAGAACCGATTATTTATGATCAGTTTGGCGCAAAATTTAAAAAAACTCGAAAAAGTAGGCAAAGTTCGGGGGTTCCACGGTACTTACATGATAAAAAATAAACTTGACAACCATACAAAATCTACGTTAGCACATTTTTATATTATATTTACCTAGTATTGCCTACTTATCTATGCCAAATAGCTATCTAACTAAACAAATAAACTATAAGTAAACATGAACCTGTAAGTGCAGGTACGCAGTTTTTTTTCTGAAAGATTATTCTAGCTTATAAAGAAAGCATTTAAACATAACACAGCCATTTGGCAAAGGTACAAACATCTATACAAATACGTAACAAAAACAAACTAGATAATTTGCATTCTAGGAAAATCTACCACTAGAAAACCATCATTACTTGAGTAGATATTAGTTAAGATAACATAATTATTGGAAAGAACTATAAAGAGATAAATACATTTTTGAGATCTTAAAATAGTACTTACACAGATAAATGAAAATTGTGATATCATCCATTATTATAACATTATAAGTATTTTTCATTGACCAAAAAAGTCTGTGCCAAAAGTGGAATATGAAAGGCCAACATAATATGAAAATTGAATGCAAAAATCATACTTAATAGATCTTAGTGGCACTTTGATCAATTTTGCTTTGTATGTTTCACGAATTCTTATTCCTTAAATTAAAATAAATAGGGAGAGCTAGAATTTAAAACACAACACATTTCATGTTTAGTTGATTTGTCAAACATAAATTTCGATTGGAATGGTTATAAGTAGATAAAAATAATTTTATAAATTCATTAACAAATAATTAATAATCTCATACAAAATGAACTGAAAATATTATCATTTATCAGAATATTTTTCATGACGCTTTTGCCAAGACACATAAAGAACACCGAAAATAGTAAATACCTGGCGATTTTAGTAGTAATGAAAGGTTTACTTTATTACATAAGGTATATGTATAAATACATTATACATCACCTACCTATACATTATAAATAATTACTATGCCAAACTACGTGCTGTTTGTACCGTTTTGTTTCTGGCTGACAGCATCATTTCTTCCACGCTTGTTTTTGATTGCACCATTTTTCGTATCCTCATACTTAGATATTAAATAGCTAGCAAATACATTTTCTGGTCCTATATCATTTTTAGGCTGACTGTCGTTTGAAAATTTTGAATTATCACTAGTTTTATGTAAATTTAGACTAGGATTAACTGCGTCCTTATTTATAATTTTGCTTGGTTTGGGATTGACGAATATGGGAGCTTTATCGTCACTCTTTTTCCGCAAACTTTCAGGGAGCGCGTCGGATTTGAGCTGGACTATTGTTGTGTTGACTACTGAGCAATCTATCTGCATTAGGGTCACGTGGTCGTTCATTGCTGAATCTGGAAAATTAAAGTATTTTTACTGCATTTTGTCTAAAGTCGATGTAATAGTTAGTTGTTTGTCTTAATATCGTCTTGCAGCTAACTGTGCCTATACATAGGCCCACCAGTGAAAGTTTAATGGCTACCCCCACATTCTGTTTAAAGTTAAAGCGCCCCTACTAGATCAACTCGTTCCACTACAAGATTCCCACCCAACGCAAGATTGAGACATGTTTATATTTTGCATGTTGACATTTGTCTTGTAATCATTATAATATTCTTTGTTTCCTCACGATGCTTTCCTTCACCTCCGTTATCATTATTAACCCCATTAGTATTTAACGCAACATACCATTTCCACTTCTCGCCGGCAATATCAGCGCCATTTTTGGCGGCCTAGTGATATTATGTGAGACAGCAGGCAGCAACAGATGCCCTCCCTTTCCGACGCCGACTACATAGAACGTATCATCCCTTCTATGCAGCGCTTGAAGTAACGCGTTCCATTCGCCAAGATCGTCTATAAATTCCGCCGGCTTCCTCAAAGGTTTGCGGTATAAAGTTGCGTAGTCTATAACGTTTTCAGGGAAGTCTATATCTTTTCGCCTTAGACGCCGGAGTCGTGATTTGTCGCGTACATTTCGCCCTTGACTCTTTGTGCTGGGGATTTCAACTAGGTTCTCTAGGTTCAGCTTGTTGAATAACTGGTATGATTCTAATAGGCCATCTGAAATGTAAAAATGGATTTTTTATAATAGAGTTAAGTACTTTTGTTTAGTAAAATTGGACTATGTTGAATGATCAACCCTTAAATTTTTTACAAAGAATAACCCTGATAAAAGCTCTAGAGAGCTCCGATGGCTGCTGTTATCTCTTATCATTGACATAAAAGTGACAAGAAAACAACATTCCTAAAGCCATACTAATTTGATTTTGAAGTTGTTTAGTATAGTCAGCGTCACTTTGAAATGACACCATGGCGTTTACCAATCTGCTTTAGTTACAATTATTAAAGCGTTGCTGTTGGTTGGGATATGGAGGCGGCAGAAAACCGTTTATGCTGGACGTATATTGGGGCGACCTATCTAGCAGTGGACTTCTATAGATCGACGAGGATAAATAAATCCTACTATCCTATCCTACTAATATTATAAAAGTGAAAGTCCGTGTGTATGTGTGTGTGTGAATGTTTGTTACCACGTATCTCCATAACTACTGAACCGATTTGGCTGAAATTTAAAACATAGATAGATAATGACCGGGAATAGGACATAGGCTACTTTTTATCCCGAAAAAATGCATGGTTCCCGTGGGATAAACAAAATAGTAGACCACGCGGGCGAAGCCGCGGGCGTCAGCTAGTAATAAATATTGCTGGACATGTCACACACACAGCGCCATCTAGCCCCAAACTAAGCAAAGCTTGTACTATGGGAACCAGTTAACAGATAGAATACCTACTTATATATTTGTAAATACATACTTACTTATAATACTTATAAAACTTACTCTGTATTTTGTCTTCATTCAAGGAAACCTGTTTTCTCCGAGGGACGTCATATGTCCAGTTGACGTTCTTCCCGCCTCCAATCCACCTCTTCAGGTCGCCTGCGATCCGTATACTTTCAGTTTGGTTTATCCCCATTTCGGCACCTTTCGTCGCGTTCTGGCAGTCACTTCCATACGTAGCGTTTGTGGTTTCTTCGCTTCCTGTTAAAATAACTCTCGTGAAGTTTATTGTGGTTGTAAATTGTTACTGGATCAATTGTCAGATATGTTTTAAATCCCTAAAATTTTAGCGAACATCTTAATCACACGAGAAAGAATTTTCTATTTCGCATCTGCAATAAATAAAATATTCTTATTAGGAACTTACAATCCAAGCTTTCAAACATCTGAAGTCTCTTAAACCTAATTATAGTTCTGACAATGTCAATGTTCTCCAAGTATCATGGAAATCCGTTTAGCTTTTACAGCGTCCATCCGTTTAGCGTTTTATTAAATTAACATTTACAATTTTCAAATGTGTCATAAAAATATGCATAACCATACCATTTTCAATGCTAACAGCATTTTCCTCAGCCCACAGTAAGTGCCTAGTATTGCTGTGAGGTACTGAAGGTCCAACAAATGGCTTTGAATTCCATCTGTAATGCAATGACAATAAGGTTTAGTTCATTCAGTATATACAACAATGACATTTCTACAAAGAGGCGATACAATCATGTTTCATGCTGTTTCATGTATGATAAAGATAATAAAACAGGTTAGTACAAGGCCAAACATTATTGACGGTATAATATTCAGTTAGAAATGGCGTAAATAAAGGAATGAACATTTTTTGTTTCAAACAATGTGTACAGTAACCAACTGAATCAATCTGGATAGTGTTATGAACTGAATGAAATTAATCCAGTTCATCCTAAGGTTGTCTGAAAGAAATCGCTCATAGCGATAAGACCGCCCGTTTTACTTCGCTCCTTATGTTCTATGTGTCTGTAATTAGTTTTAATGTCCATGTGGGTGTCTATCTACCTATGAATATGAACAAACAAAAATAATCTTAAATTCTGCTAAAGAATTTATAATATTAAATATCAACGAAATAATGTAAAACGCAAGAGGTGATGGTTCGATCCACTGCAAGATAAATGTTTACACGATCATAACTTACCCTAAAACATTAAAATTAAGCGATACCATGAACACCATTGCAAATATAACCGCGATGTTTTTCTTAGGTATAAACATTGATGTATCCAGTCGTGGAATCTGTAACAAGAACATAATTGTTATTTACACAAGTTTAATGTATTACAAGGTCAATCTGACAATTGAATAACGCATTTCATTCACTTAAGTAACCTATATGATGTGTAAAACCTGTGTAAATAAAATGTTAGGTGTTCCAGTTTTCATTGAATGTCAAAACTATATTATTCGTGACATGATGTGTGAACTAATTATTTTTAATTATAAAATTTTATATGTTCGGTTGAATGTGGATTCGATTCCCATCAAACTTTTGAGTCTGTTTAAAAAAAAAAAAGTAGTATACTTATCAGTTTCCATAGCACAGCTTATAAGTCGTATTGCTCAATATACGGACTAAAATTGAAGGAAAAAATGACATTTTTTCCTTCAATTTTAGTCCGTATAATGAGCAATACGACTATAGTTTCATTTTAAAGGTGAACGCATACCTATCGGAGCCGAACGCGCCGAACGAATCGACCGAAACGAATTTAAAGAAAGAATTCTAAAATTTGTTTCTTTCGATGCGTTCGACGCGGATATGTGTGCGTTCACCTTATTATAAGTATACATACTAGTTTAAAACACTCATGATTACGACTATCCCCAGCGCGCGGTAGACATTCTCTCAGTTATTTATTTCATGAAGATTCTTTGAAAAACTCTAGAACGGTATGGGGAAATGGGTTCACAACCAATCAAGTAGGTACGTATTATGAAAAACTTGCTCTATAAAATGTGGACATGTACCAAATGTGTAGATATTTGGAACTGCCTCTGACTATCCCTTCAGAATTCTTCAAGCGATCGTGAATGCCTAAAGCCGTGTATCGTCATTGCAAGGCATAATAATTAGTTTCAATTCTGCGCGCCATTTGCTATCGTAAAATTTAAATACTCGTACGTCGACGATAGTACAACCTGTTTAGGTGTTATTGTTCTTGTTTCTAAGCCACGCTGGAGTTCTAAGTCAATGCAATTTCAAATCAATTTTCCAGGTAAAAAAACCAGTATAAATGATTGCAAGTGTGGTGAGAAGTGTTTTATTAGGTACACGCTGTACTGTACAGTGTACAATATACTAGCAGCGCCTTCGCGGCGTTGCCCCCGTAGTAATGGTTTATGGTGATGATGATGAAAAGTAGCCTACCTTCCTCCAAAGTTTAGCTTTCACCTACTTCTGTAACTTTCGCATGCAGAAAGAATTTTTCAAATCCGACAGGAAGTTCCTGAGATTAGCGCGTTCAAACAAACAATCAAACAAACTCTTCCGCTTTATTATATTAGTATAGATTCGGTCGGAATTCTTACCTTTCGCCCCCGTCCGTTATCAAGCTGATCTCTAAGTAGTTTGTTTTCGAGTCGGAGTCGAGCAATTTCTTGTTGCGCCTCCAAAAGCTGCTGTTCCAACGCTGATACGTATTCCTTTTTCTTTTGCCGAGACTGGCATGCTGATTCTCTAATAAAAAAGAAAGAAAGGCCAAATCGTCAATTGATATATCCAGAAATTATAGTTCAGCATACTTATTATTATGTTGGTTATTTGTTATTTATGTAGAATACCTAGTAGCTCTAAGGTTGCGCTTGCTCAATCTCTCTTACTTCCAATCTTAGACTACGCCGACGTTAGTTTTCCAGACCTTACAGTAGAGCAACTTGATAAGCTTGAGCGCCTTCAAAATGTTTGCATCCGCTTCATATTTGGTCTGCGCAAATACGATCACATTTCGGAATTTCGTGCTAGACTCAAGTGGTTGCCTATCCGCCTTCGCCGGGATGCTCACATCTTAAGTCTCCTTTACAAAATTTTATTTACTCCTTCTGCTCCACCATATCTAAAACAATGTTTTGAGTTCCTGTTTACTGCCAATCCCCGTAACTTGCGTTCCTCCTCTACTCTTCAGTTGAAAACTCCTGTCCATAACACCCGCTTCTTTGGTGATTCGTTTACGGTACGAGCTGTTTCATTGTGGAATGACTTGCCTGTCTCCATCAGGAAAGCTAAATCCTTGCCTATTTTCAAAAACGAGGTCTACAAACATTATTTAGCAGCTTCTTTAGGTTAAATAGCATTGCTTTATAGCTGTACATGTATATATATTTATATATTAATATTTAGGTGTAGGTATTTAAATGTAGGTATATAATAATATGTCTTTAAATGTAGGTTCATAAATGGTCTTTTGATTTGTTTCATCTGTTGGTTTATTGTATCTTTTTTTTTCTCCTATTAATTTATGATACTTAATGTCTTTTATTTCAATAATTGTTCGTAGGTATTTATTGAAGCACCACCTCCTTTCACATTCATTTTTATTCCAGTCCATCCAAAGGTTGCCTGGAAGAAATCGCTTTGAGCGATAAGGCCGCCCATTGTGCCACCGTGTATTAGTATCTAAGTTCTCTAGTTTAAGTCTGTAATAATGTTGGTGTAACAATAAAGAATTATCTATCTATCTATCTATCTAGCTCGACTTTTGATCGATCCAAAGGTCGTGGCCGTGCATCAATGGATTTTTCGTTTCGAAAAATGTATATGAGCAACACGAGCTCTAAACGTTGAAGGAAAACATCGTGTGGAAACCTGCGGCTTGATCAGCCCCTCACGTCCTTGTCTTTCCTGCGGATATGGCTGGCTAAGCTGAGAGGATGTTGTTGGTAGGTGCTGGGCAAGCTACTCCATATCAACATTGTTCTAGGCACTAGTGTCCCGTTAAGCGTAGCCAAAGATTGCATCCTGACACTGTATAAATTCATCTATAGAAATCAAAAGATGCATAATAGGCCTAAGTTTTTTATATGTTCATTCAACCTCACAATTATTGCTGAGGTAAGCTGAAAGTGGTTGGTGAAATACATACAGTTTTACATATATATTTTTCTACCTAAAAGAGTTTTATTAGATGAGATCTGTCCATAATATTTTATTCTCATTTATTTTCACTATTTTATTACCAAATCGACCTTGACCATTATATAACTGTTAATATTCAGTGATCATCTTTTCCTTATCAAATGAAATGTTCTATGTAATAACAAAACTAACCGGTTTTTGATCATTCGTTGTTGTTTCTTTATAGCTCTGATTTCGGCTTCACTGCAATTAGATACGTCCACACCATCTATGATTTCTGGTTTGGGTATGACACCATTTTGTACTGGGCTTGTAGGGATGTTTTGTGTATTGGCTGCTTCTATGACTATATTGCTCCTGGGTGGTGATACCTTGTGAAACAAATATACAATGAATGAATCATCTGTATAGTACTTTATTGTTAATTATATTTAAGAAAATTCACAATTCTCTAGTTTTGTGATGAGAAGGTGGTCCCAGGTGCTCCATCAATTCCTACCTAGTAGTTAAAGGGCCGATTCCACTTCCACTGGTACAAAACTAAAAGTGAGCAATTTACTTCATTTTGAGGAACTATCCTGCTCATCACGCTGAAGATCCTCATCAGATCCTCACCAAATTTTTATGAGACTAACTTAAAGTTACAACCTTTCAAATAAAAAAAGAACCATCGGAATCAGATGTCATAAAACCGAGATATCCTATAGCCCACTTTTTGGAGGAAATAACCCCCCCCCCCCCCCCCAACAAAAATCCCCGACCGACGTCAATAACATTATCGAACCTGCTCACAAAATTTCACGAGAATTGGTTGAGAAATGCGACCTGTAGAGGAGAACATACAGACAGATGTCCGACCGACAGACATCCGGACAAAATAAAGCATTTTTGTCAAAGCTGAAGCAGACACTTTGCTCGCTCGGTCTTGCCTACCGACTTTTGTATCCACATGAAAACATGCTAATTCAGTAAATAAATACTTACTTTTGAGTCAATGACACATTTTGTTTGAGGTTGTGGACTAAGAGCTATTTTCTTTCCATTTGTACTATCCGGTATCACAATGGGTGCAACCTGTGTCCTTCTCAGTATGCTGGGTATTGTTTTTGGTTCAACAAGTTTTATATTTTGGCTTATAACTGGCTTATCATTGATTATATTTAGTGAGGAGTGTTCGTTTTCTACTTTGTAGTAAGCATTCTGTATGTAACCATTAGCTGGAAAAAATGTAATTCAATATAATTTTGTGAAGCCATAATAAGCAGTCATTTATTTTAATAAAAAATATATTGTTTGGGAATGTAGAAATATTAATTTATGATTTTCAATAAGTTCATATTTATAATAGGGCAAATACTTTAAACATTTTTGCATAAGTTTAAACAAACCTTTGGGTATTTGAGACTGAGATGTAATTTTATCACAGTTTTTGGTTTTGAACCTAATCCCCTAAAACAAAAAAAATAATACATTATTGTATATTAAAAGGCAAGCTTTGTGAAAATAATTATGTTCATACTACTATAAGTGCAGGTACTTACTTCAATAACTCCATTTTCAATAGAAACAACCGGACCTTTTCTTATGGGATCAGTTTTTTTTGGTTCTAGTTGGATATCTGATTTTGGTACTGTAAATTAAAAAACATTCAGCTAATGTTTCCTAAAATAATTGTTTATTGAGCACCATTCAGGCAGGTATTCTCTTTTGTTTCTATTAACCTTTAGTCTGTCGGGATTCCAGACACAATAGAAAATCAATTGTGTCTCGACCAGATCTGTGCTCCAACAGACAACCGGTTAAGTTCTGCTTCATAAAATATATTGATTTCATTGTTTTTTAAATAACAAATACATGGAAAACCAATTAATCTGTTTCTTTGTGACAAAGTAATTTAAAATATTGAATGGGCCTAAAATGTGGAAACAAACATATGAGTTACATGTCATATACACAAAATATTTGTATTTCTATGGTTTTGACATAACTAGATTTCATTTACCTGACTTTTGTAGAAACAATTCAACATCTTCCAGTTTCAAGTCATAGGAGGGCTCATCAAAACCACACATCCAGTCAAAGGGTGACAGTGATGATTGCCTGGCTGATGCACTACTGCTGCTGCTAAATTATAACATTTTTAAATGAGAGTTTAGCTTTATATCAAAGAGGTAGGTTTGCCTTAGCTTTGATTCAATGGATTTTTCTTTATTAACGTTTTATAAGAGTAGGATAACTAGACAGATCAAGATTATAAGACAGCTAAAGCTAGGACAACCCTTTTGAAATAGTAGGTATAGGGATTTCAAGTACCTACTTGAGGATGTGAGAGGATGTCTATATTGCTGTATCATATTTTAAACTTCAAGAGACCTATTTTCAGTACTGACTAATATAAGGGCACAATTATTTGTACAGGTACATATGGACGTAGTTATGCATAAAGGATCCAATCCACACAATGATAGTTTTGAGAAAAAGCAGTTTTTGTTTAAATTGTGTAAAGAAAAAAAGTTATGATTAATTTTAACAAAGTTTGTTTACAATATTGTACAAAATACTGTTTCCTATGTATGTAAGTATAATTTCGGAGAAAAATATTAATATTTATAGTATTTTTTTTAAAAAAACCCACTGGTTCCTTTTAGCAAAATGGCTCATGTGTGGGTTGGTTCCTTATTAATTTATTCTGTTGTTGAATATTAAATGCATAAAATAATAAATAATCGTATTATATTTTGTGAATTTTATTTAAAAAGAAATATCTTAGGTTTAACATGAAAAAAAAACTATAAAAATAATTTATTTCAGTAGGCTACATTCATTTTAGCCTAACTTTCCTCTACTTCAAAATCAAGTTGACCTGAAAACCCTTCTAAATCGTCTTCTATGGCTTCATCTCCTACCAGATTCACGTAAAAGTCTTTTGACCTCTAAAAATCGCTGAAACAGGAAGACCTGTCACTAATACGAAGTTAAAAGACCTAAAAGTGTGCTACACTTGATTCCGCAAGAACCACACCACTTTTATGTGAATCTGGTAAGAGATGAAGCCCTAAAAGTCGATTTAGAAGGTTTTTCAGGTCAACTTGATTTTGAAGTAGAGGAAGATTGGGTTAAAATGAATGCAGCCTAGTGAAATATGTATTTTTATAGCTCTTTTTCATGCTAGACTTAGATATTTCATTTAATATAAAATTTACAAAATATAATTAAAATTAGGTACTTATTGATTACCTTAGGTATTTTATTCATTTAATATTCAAAGAGCAACTAGTGCAACGAGAACTAACCCACAAGAATGATAAAAAAAAAATACTTTTACAAAGAAATATGTGGTTTGGTTCCTTACAGAAAAAAATAAATTTGTAGATTTTTCAGATTTCTGGGGTACCACAGAGCATGGATCTTTTTAGTTTATTGTACAAATGTTGTTATGTGGGTTGGTTACTTTGTCGAGAAAATGTTTTGTTAAGTCAAAATTGTCAGATCACTTTGATATTTACAGGGTTAGTAGAAGGTGGATTTTAAAAGCTTTCTGTATACTTAACTCAATTTTGACATGAGTGTGGATTGGTTCCTTTATGCATAACTACGTCCATATCTAAATTTAAAAAAATGTTATAGTAGATAAAATGAAATTCAAATTAATGAATAGTTAGTTCCTTCAAGTAAAAGTGTGGTAGGTGGTATGGTAGCAAAGAATATTTACTTTTTAGAATCATCTTCACTTCCAGAATCTGATTGGCTGCTGCTTGGAGAAGATTTCACACTCAGTATAGGAGATATTGGTGGAATTAAAAGTGGTGTAGCGTCTGCTAGAATTTCACTTGGAGAGGCATCAGCCCCATCCAGTAGTGAAGACCACTGGTAGTCTTTAGCCAATTGTTCTAAGAAATCCTCACCTAAAAGGGGTTATCTCATGATTATCAATTCAGAAAATAGGTACCTACCTACAAACTTTTTATAGCTGTGAGAAAATGCAACGATATAAAGTAGTGCACAACTTAATGCTTTGTTTAGTAATTAGCTGCGTAGTTAAAACCGAAAGTGTACAAGGACACGTGCAATGCAGACAATACACAACGGGTCAATAACATTGCATGCAGTAAATAGAAGTCACAATGTTGTGAGCCGCCCGGAGCTTTTAATTTTGTGGGAGTTACTCATAGATTTACCGAAGCCGTGTTTGTTGTCAATTAGATCGTGATCTACATCCATCGGAACGGCCCAACAAAATCCATACACACGCAATCAACACTTCAATTTAATTTAAAACTTAATTTTCATGAGCACGTCTAACAACAATGTGAAGATAGTTTTTTTTGCGAATGAATGAATGAAATTGAATGAATGAATGAGAATGAGGGAGGGAGGGAGGGGTGGAGACGAGAGAGAGAACGCTAGTATAAAAATTCCTTGAGAGAGAACAAAACGTTCTATTCTGTCAACGTCAAATTGTTGTCACGTTCCAATAAACGTTTTCATTACTTTGTGACTTAAAATTAAAACGTGAAAAGCAACATGTTTTCTAACAGGTTTATGAAACTTATGGTAAGCCATAAAAATGTATTGTCTAGCCTCCAATGAAGTTAATCTGAGTGTCTAGCATAGGCCCCCTTACTTATGAAAGATGTTTAAAGTTGAACACTGTTTGAACAACGTCCTGTCTCTGTTTGTCACTATCCACAAATAAAGACAGGACGTTGTTTAACCAGTGTTTCACTTTAAACATCTTTCATAAGTAAGGGCCTGTTACATTAAAAAAAAATTGTATTATAAAGCACTTAAATAATGTTAGATAGAAGTAATGGAACGTTACGTTACGAATGTCATTTTTTGACAACTATTTGACATGACAGTGATTGTGATGTGACTCTGAAATACCCAGGGCTGTCGCGCGCACAGAATCTATTGAGGCCTTTCCCTTTAAACTTGAACACTGGTACAATTTATAGAGATAATAGATAAAGATACCTATTTATATAGTATATATATATATATATATAGATATCTATTGTCACGTTCGGTCTCGTTGAGATGAGAGTGACAAAGCTTTTTGCATGGTCACAGAACTGTCATATTTGACAGTTTGAGACCGATTTTGATCGCTATCAAAGATAGACAATCAGGGGGTTTCTCTCCAATGTTTTTCGAGTTTTGATTTGCAGATTTTGCAGACAGATTTTGACGTCACTAGACGCCATAACTATTATTGTAGCAAGCGTTTTACAGCTTTACCTATCCTATACCATCAAGATACCATCAGTGTATTTTGCAATGGTTTTTTTTATAAAACATACTTGAAATACTTACCTAAATGAAAATAAACATTATTTGTATTTGACAGGTTATACCTTAGATCAATGTATTTTGGTATGGTTTTTTATCAAAATACTTGAAATACCTAAATGAAAATAGTTATTTGTGCAACAAGAGAGCAAAGTTGATGTTTACCTCGAGTGCTGATTTTGAATCCCGAGCGAACGAGGGATTCTAAGAATTGAATCACGAGTGTAGCGAGTGATTCTACGTTAGAATCCCGAGTCTAGCGAGGAATTCAAAGGCACGAGATGTAAAAAACTTTGGTCTCGTGTAGCATACAAAATTTTTCACCTCAGCAGCAAGAACATTAACCTACAAATAAAAGATACAACTTTGTACATAATGAAGCAACTAATCCATAATAGGTATTCATTTAAATCTATTTAAAAATAACGCATTTTTTCAGAAATTAAAAGAACATAGAACAGTTATTGTAGTTTTGGAAATTAAAAGTTTCTGTTTTGTTCAGAACTTACCTACGTGCTTCTCAGGAAGGGAACTTTGTTCATCACAATCACTTTTTGTCTCAACTCTTCTCTCTGGAGATAAATTAGTGTATTCGCCACTGGTTTCACTCATCTTTATTGTTTTATGAATTTTCAACAAATAACTAGCGTAACAGAAAAAAATTCCCGCTATTTTATTTTTAAAAGGTGTGTTATTTGTTTTTTTTTTCATAGACAGGCTAGCGATTGACCGCCATGCACTATCATGTGTCAATCGATGACATTCGAATTTCAAATCACTTTTCCTCACTGAAACCAGTGTGCAAAATGCGATTTTGCACACTGGTTTCTCGCAGCAAAGGATGCCATTTCGAGCTGCTGAGGTGAAAAAAATATTATTTGGGCAGTCCCTTGGAAGTTTCGCAGTATAACCGCCCGATTGCCTTAGGCCACTACAATGGCCCAGGGCACTTGAGGGGTCGCGCGGCCACTAAAATCACGATTTCTATGGTGTTAGGGCTTCCCCATTCGTCGGGAGTGTCTTTATTTGTTGGTAACATTATTCTCCCACTGTTGTTCATGCTAAAAGTCATAGATAATTTATAATATTTCTACAATGTGTCAAAATACCGGAAGAGAAAATACGTTTTCAAACTTTATTTTTGAAAGAAGGTTCAAATAAGATTTTCAGCGATGACCTATACATGTTTGGCATTAATTAAATCTGACAGGTATTTAGGATAATTACTGAACCATTAAAACTCCGTTTTATAGTAAAAAATTTGAATTTGATCAACATTTTGAATATTGCGCGTGAATTTTGTTTGAAGGTCGGCTATTGTGATTGGTGTGTAGTAGTGATGTGAAGGAGGTTTATTTTGTTCGTATTGTTTGCTAACTACATATTTATACCAATCAGAAAGACTTCAAACTAGACTATAGGATGAGAAATGAACCAGTATTGAATTTTTATTTGCCGTGAGCGCACTCCCGCTCCTGGCGCGCGGAACAAAATGGCGTGTTTTGGCCTTTTGCAAACGCGAATTAGATAATTACTTTAATGTCGATGTGTATATGTTTTGTGTTAAATAATAAAGGTGTGTAGTGTACTAAGTGTGTGCACCATGTTGACGCAGATATTTGCTATCAATTTTGAACAATTGTGAGTTTTTATTTTGCAAGGTGCCAAACATGTTTACGGAATGGAATAAACAATTTATTTGGTGGTGACAATGTAATCCCCTTGAGCAGGTAAGTAAGTAGTTAATAAGCTTGTTAAATTCCGATTCCAATGATACCACAAACAGGTTTAGTCCAGGAATAAAATCACTGGCAAAAAAAGTTAAACCGCTATCAACAGTTGTTTCGCGGGCGTTGGTTAGACTAGGCAGGCAATCGGTCCGGGGGGCGGGGCACCTCAACGGGTATGGACCATGTCGATTTTTGAGGGGCGGTCCCTTTAATGATACCATTAAAAAATGTGAGACCGTATTTAGAAATTAATCACATATAGGTATATCATAATTCTGGAATTAAATTCAAAATCAGAAGAAAGAAATGCAAATCTGCCGGTCACTGACTGTGCGTGCCACCATGCCAACCCTACATAAATAAATCTCATTCGCTGCTTCTTAGGGATGTTCGATATTTCGGATTGTATCGATATTTCGTATCGCAATATATCGTAATCCATTGTATCGATACGCGTATCGATACAGGGCATTTGATACGATATATCGTATCGATACAATATCGAATCAAGACAAAGTATGCAGGTACTTAAATAATTAAAAAAAATATTTTATTCATTAAACCGAAACTTTTAATAATGCACACGAAAATGTGCGTAGCTATAACTGTCAAAAAAGGTGTTTTATGATATACCTATCACACTAATATTAAAAAAATGCGAAAGTTTGGATGTATGTTTGTTCCTCTATAACTCGGCAACCACTGAACCGATTTACCTGAAATTTAAACATAGATAGATAGTGACCGGAAATAGGACCTATGCCACCTTTTAACCGGCTAACTTGCAAGTCAAAACGATTCGTTATCCAAACAATTTGATACGATACTTTCGATTCGATACACCTTGCATGTGTTGTATCGATACGCCGTATCGTATGCCATTGTATCGATACAAATATCGGGTGTATCGTATGCCATTGTATCGATACGCGAAAATATCGTATCGTATCGAACATCCCTACTGCTTCTTGCTCTGTCAAAAATTGTATTCGATTGATTTCTTGTGATTCTGAATAATTTTAATTGCGACAGTTTAGCGACTTTTCATTTCGTCGTTTTGATTCAGTTTTACGAGTGACTTTACATCATGAAGAATACTTATTATCGAAATAAGTTATAGTCTAAGTTTAGTGTAAAACAAAAAGAGCTATCCACTAATGAAAGTGAAGAAGGCGCGCCGGTTGCGAAAATGTCTGGCCCTGACGAACAGGACGATTTCATATTTCGCCCGCAACTTCATTTGGATGCAAAATGGTTAAATCCTGACTTACAAGACGCACTACACAATCCGGAAGCCCTCTGTACATTGTTCAACAGCCTCCTGCAGGACAGAGAAATTTATTTCGAGGCTGGAAACGGTTTAGTAAATGCTGCGGGAATTACTGCTAAACTTGGGGACAGTGGAAAATATTACTGTGGCCTTAGAGTAAGTAATATTTTAATCCACAAAAAAAGAATAGTGAACTAATTTTAAAAACATGGACAATGATATTATTGTTGTTCAAGAGGTAGGTATTTATTTTCTGGAACAATTCTTTTCCAGATCCTAACATGCACATGTTGCGATGGTCTATGTGGCCCCCACTCGGGCTGTGCCTGTGCCCCTTGCACAGCCCTGTCAGCAGAGGAAGACCATCGCACCTCCTTGTTAAATCAGATAGTAGCACCACCTCCTTCTTTCCAAGTAGTGGATGATCTGAAATGGAAACTGGATCCTGGTATGCAAAATAATATAATATTCTTTTGTTAGTCTTTTGTAGTATTATAATTCTTTATTGTTAATTTTTTAGACAAATTTTATAATCTGCTCAACCACCAAAAAAACAACCATTTGTTTTTAAATAAATACTATTAGATTTGTAGATAAAAAATAAAAGAAGTCCAATACCTTTTGCTGTATGAAAATCTGTGGTTGAATTGTGTTATGTACAGTCAGCGTTATCAATCGGTATCCCCCTATTGATTTGAACAAAGACCCTTTTCATTTCAACCTTGGATTTCAGTCGGGTATTATAACAGCTATTGCATCGGCTCGTTTAGGAACTTGAGCAAAATTAGATATCCATAAGTAAGCAAGGAAGTTTTTACAAAAATTGAGATCAACGGCTTGCAAACCGACCTCTTACTAGGGGGATACCAATTAATGACGCTTTCTGTACCTCAATATTTATTTATTAGAGTTGTTTGTAGATTTTATTTATTAGTGCTTGTAAATATGTAAAAAGTAAGTTTTCCTGATAATATACTTTCGTTACATATGAAAATCATAGTTTTTACAGTAGTTTTATTTAACCATAGGTCCAGAATGCCTGCAAAGTCTCATGGATTCTCTGGTGTGGGAGCAGCGAGTGCGGGCCATCAATACCGCTGTCACATGTCCTATCATATCACAAATCCGTCGCTTGATAGTACTCTGCAATAGACATCTAGTTGCTGTTATTAGGTATTTTATCAAATCTAATTAATTTATTTGTATTCACTTTCTTGAAAACAGCTCTAATGATTTTGATGAAATTTATGGGTTTACACGGGCGAAAAATCAATCTAGCTAGGTCGCATATCGAAAAATTCGAATTTCTGGGAAAATACGTTTTCTCTATTTTCACACGAGCAGAGCTTGGTCGCCCAGATATTTAGACATAATAGCTTAGTCGATTAAATGATCCTTCTTTGAAGATTGCAAATTGATTTTACAGGACAATATAGAAGTGATTTTTTTTTAAATTTTGAATAAGGAAAGTTTTAAAATCCCTGCTGTTTGTTTCAATAACCATATTTATTTTTATTTGCTGATTACAATCCAATAAGAATAATTTCTTTATTAACATTTTGATTGCTATGACCATAAGCAACATAAGTCATACAACAGATATTATTACATCTCAAGAATTTGACTAAAACATTCAATTATCTTTGGTATGTCTGATAAAGTATTCTTTCTTACAGAGATCAAAGCCATCATAGAGAAAACAGAAAGATAAAAGTAGAAAAGAAACCACCCCATGCCGTCAGTAACAGGGCACTGAGCAATGTAGTTAGTTCTTTGAATAAATCAGTTGAGAGAAGCACCGATAGCACTGATGAAGGGGAAGAACCAAGTGTTGATGATATGGAAAGGTGAGTACATCTGTCAGTTTATTTTAGGTATAATAAACCCATACAATTCAAAATTAAATGAAGTTACACTTACAACTATGCAGATCCCTAACTATTGCAGATAGGACGGTAATATGTATTAGTAATGAAATTATGTACCTATACATTGTGTATACTTACATTTTTGTATGCTGTGTGCTAAGTTTTTAATCTGGCTAAACCATCCTTTAATTTCCTATCATCTATATGCCATCTATTTGCCTAATATCAATATAATTAGACATAGTTTAATTTGTGTTTTTAATGAAAGTCAATATTTTCTCTCGGACTAAAGGGTATTCATTCATTATTTCAACAGTCTGCATTTATGTTCTGTGAACTTTTGTTTACACATCATCAAGCCTCTGTGTGAAGTAGTATTTTACAGTTTACATTCATTTGTAAACATTGCAAAATTGTTTAGAAATGTATTGTTTGATGAATCACAGTCAGGGTCAATACACTGTTTGTACTGCTTTGTAGTCGTAAGGTTTCTCTGATCAATCACATTTGTCTGTGCCTTAGTATAATCTTACTAAACCCCTAGGGATGTTATTTCATTTTCTTATAAGTCTATTAACTTGATTGTTATATTATTTAACTTTATATTAATTTAATGTTTTTATATTCTATATTATTCACTTGAACCATATTAGGTTACTGAAGTTTAGAGCAATACCTAGCAAAAATTGCAACTTATCATTAGGCCGGACTTACACTAGTGAGTTTTTACGTAAGTTTTACTCACGCAAGTGACAATGCAAAGGAAATAAAGTAGCTTTTCCTTTGCATTGGCACTTGCGTGAGTAAAACTTACGTAAAAACTCACTAGTCTAAATTCTTCCTTAATATGTATGACTCATGCTGTAATTTCGACTTATTAATAGAGAGTAAAAGAGAGAAAAAATCAGATATTTTCATATATTGGTAAAATCCTGTGCCAATATATTTAATGTGAGGTGTGATTGCAAAAGTTAGAAAGACTATTGAGAATACCATTTAAAATTACGCTCTTTACAGTTCCCTAGGTTTGGCTCGGGTCGGCGCCCGCGCCGCCCTTCGCCTCGCCCTCTCGCTCGTCCGCCGCGCGTGGCGATGCGGCGAAGACGCGGACGTTTGTTCCGCGCTCCTACAAGACGCCTTAGACGCTGTGAGGGCGCTGCCTGACGCGGCGTTGTATGCCGGCGCCGGTGCAGCAAACACGCCCAAATCGCAGAGGATATGGGCCGAGGTTGTCGATAGTGCTGCTAAGTTTCTTAACCAAGTCGTTGCTGGGTAAGTATTTATTCACCATCAACAAATAGGTAGCAGTCGGAATTCACTTTGAATAGGCCTTAAATCTTTAGCACTAGGCCACTAAGTTTTGTATTAGATAACTGTTAAACTCATTTTTGTTAGAAAGTAGTATCTTTAAAATGGGTTCAGCTTATTCCATATCATAGAAATGACGCGAGTGAAAACGTCACCGATATCTATAGGTGATTTTGGGTCAATTATTATTTGTACAGATTTCTTGAGTAACTGTACTAAAGATTTCATTACTGAACAAAATCAATGGTTTCAAAAATAAACCTTGAGTGCTTGATAATAGATTTTAATTTTCCTTTTAACAGTGAATTAGGCTGCAACGTCCCTCTCGGTGATTGGCGGACGTCAATCTGCGTGTGGGTGGAGCTTTGCGCGCGCAGAGCTGAATTACCCGCGCTTTTGAAAGCCGCCGATGTTCTAGTCACATTACCCCCCAGACAAAAACGACAACCAGATAACAGGTAAGACATTTCATGACAAGTTATAATAGCCTTCTTCTACTACTGCTTTTGTACTCTTAACTACGCTTCATAGAAATAAGAACTCAAATCGGTATACAATAAGAGACGTTTTTGCAGGATAACATTAGAAGATTGCACTGCACCACTTGGACCATTTCTACGGAGGATGGCAAAGGTCCCAACGCCTAATCCTATCATAAACAATGAACCGGTTACAGATCCCAATCCCACAGCAATATACCTAAAGTGAGTACAAAATAATGTCTTTGATATCAAGAAGTGAAGTCATAGATTCTGAGATAAATTGAATTGAAATATTAGTTGCGCTTTATTTGATCAAATGTATGAAAATTGTGAAAAATACTGCCAATACTGGAACTACGTTCTAATGTGACTTTCAGAGAGCTAGACATTCCCAGTGGCGATGGTCTAATGAGCGTTCGAAAAGCAGGAATCGCTCTACTGTGTCACTTGGACCGACTCGGAACTCCTCTTTTACCCCCATTGAAAGGATTTGTCACTGTAAGTATTCTACTATACATTTTATATGAGTGAGTGCAGTGTGACAGTGGTGACTTTTACATAAAGTTATTGTTAAATTAAGTTTCAGCTTTCTTTACCATTCTAGATAAATTATTAGAAAGTGCAGTGTTATTGGAAGTAATATTTTCTGTCAATACAAATAAGGTTGATCCCACTACGACGTGGGATGAATACAGAGAAAACAGAGAGAAGATACAAATAAGGTTGAAAATAATAACAGAACTTTTCTCTCCCTCCAGTGCACAGAATCAGCGCAAGAAGTAGTATCAGTTGGTGTTGGATCGATATCACTAGGAATGCTAAGGATACAGCAAGTGGCTTGCGCTGAGAAACTAGCGCTGCTTCTGACTCACGACGGTGCCATTTATACCTTGCCTTATGATACTATGACGCCGCATCTAGTCCCCGGTAAGAAAGAAAACCTGCATTTTTTTAGATCAAGAGTACATTCAATCTTTACAAGAGCTTGTGAAGTAGTTGCCACTTCAGTCATCAGTGGTCAGTAGCCCAAGTAATACTTGGGCTACTTATGAGAATGACATCCTCATTGCTTCTGTCTCTCATATCGACAGACTCTTAGGCCTTTACATCTTTACTAGATGATTTATACAGTGTCAGGAGGCAATCTTTGCCTATACTCATCGGAAACTGTAGTGCCTGGGACATTGTTGAGATGGAGTAGGCTTGCCCAGCACCTACACCATCCTCTCAGCTTAACCGGCCATATCAACAGGAAAGACATGGTCAATACGTGTGGAGCTGGCTAAGCCGCGGATTTCCTCACGATGTTTTCCTTCACCGTTATATATATATCGACAGAGTAATGTTATATCTCTTTTTCTAGTTGGATTGGTCCGATTAGAAAGAGTTTATGTAAATCTTCTGTTAGTGTAAGTGCTGTGGTATATGAGACTCAACTCTACATAGCTGCGAAATCAGCTCGATAGCATCCACTGATTAAACAAGCTTTTAATCCTACTAATATTACTAGTAGTTCGCCCCGAACTGAGATCTCGCGCACCGTAGATGGCCAACATTTGGACTTTCTTCTGACTACCCCTATAATTTCAAGTGCTACTACTGCCGGGTATGCCTATTGCGCTAGCTCTTCATGGTAAAAAATACTAGCATGCATGCAATACATAATGTCGTGTCTAATTTTTCATTTATTTCATATTTATGAATTCTCGTCGTATTTTTAAAAGTATACGTCCTAGAATAAAAATAATAACTATTTTAGAATGTACAAATAAAGACCTTTCATTTGACACCGCACTCAATATATTTGTTTACTTAACTTTTTTTACCCCAATTATTTTCATTTTTTATCAAAATTTTTTTTATCATGAAAATAAATCAAGTAGCATCTAAAATCATTGCAAACCAAACCGCAACGATGCCACTCTCTTTTTAAGACCGACCAGTCAATGAGCTACGAAGACATCGAAACTCTATGAAACGGGAGCTCTTGCAGCTCTGGTTTCGTAGTTTTTGGTCTTTGGTCGTATTTCAAAAACTGTACATTCTAGATTAAAAATAAAAACCATTTTGGAATGTACAAAATAAGCCCTTTCGTATGACACCCCACTCAATATATTTGTGTAACTTTCATAATTTTTTACCCCCTTGGGAACCCAATATCTTCACAACCCCTTCATCGATTAAGCTCATATGCTCCACCGTAAATTTCCTTATCACAACCTATTGACCTACCAAGTTTCATGCAGATTGGATGAACGGTTCGACAGTTATGCTCGAACAACAATTCGTGAAACATACAAACATACAAAGCAAAATCGCCCAACTTACCACTAAGATCTTCGCTCGCTTCGCTCGCTCGATCGATAAAGGCGAAAGTCCGTGCGTGTGTGTGTGTGTGTGTGTGTGTGTGTGTGTGTGTGTGTGTGTGTGTGAATGTTTGTTGCCACATATCTCCATAACTACTAAACCGATTTTGATGAAATTTGGAATGTAGATAGATAATAACCGGGAATAGGACATAGGCTACTTTTTATCCCGAAAAATTGCACGGTTCCCGTGGGATAAAAAAATAGTAGTCCACGTGTGCGAAGCCGCAGGCGTCCGCTAGTCCTCTATATGGCTTCTACAGTACGGTATACATATCGATTCTTCTATCCTAAGTCGACTATTTCGTATTGTTCCAGGCTTAGAAAACCGTATAATAACCCAAGTGTCGTGCCACCCGGCTGGTCGTCATTTCCTCTGCTCGTCGTCTTGCGGCGGTGTTTGGTCGTGGGGTCTCGGCGACGACGGCCGATTGGGACATGGAGACACTGCTCCGAGGGACTCGCCCGCTTCAATACATCACTTGCACCATCATGAGGTCATAAAAGTGTCTGCCGGGGTTGCTTGCAGGTGAGAGTTTTCTGCGAAAAATTCTGTTTGACAAATAATGCTTTTTTTCTCATGTGACTGTACATTTTTATTGTTATTTATTATTCTCGAACTTAGGCTGGATTTTACTAAACTGGATTAGGTTTTATCTGGAGATTAAATCACAGATTAAACTGCTGTTTGTTTGAATATTTTGACATTATAAAGTTGACACCTTATAACCAGGATAATTTGAATGCATCTAATAATGTTCGGATGCGCTTTCTAAACAATTGTATTTCGAATTCTGTCGGCTAACGGAATAAGTAATCTGGGAGTAAGATAACAGTTTGGTCGAATCCAGCCTTAGTCAAATATCCACAAAAATGCCGGCTGCGCCAACTCAATTCGTATTTTTCAGTGCGGTGATAACAGCGCGAGGCGCCCTTTACACGTGGGGGCGAGGTCTACACGGCCGCTTGGGACACGGTACTATTGAGAACTGTCTGACGCCTCAGCCGGTTTCCTTCAATGCACACAATATTGAACGAGTCATTGATGTTGCTCTTGGTAAGTTTTTTAATTTATTATCAAGAAAAGTAATATTTTTCATTCAGCAAGGAAAGTATAGATACCCGATCACTAAATGATCTCGCTGAAGGTTATTAGAATCTTAATAGCCCTACAACAATCCTGTTTTTTATTTCAGGTTGGGGCGAAAGTCAAACGCTCTGCTGTACATGGGAGGGCGCGGTCCAAGTGTTTGGTGATAGCGAAGCGGGCGTTCCGCGAACCATCACTTCATTATCAGTGCTACGGATAACTAAAGTTTATACTGGAGAGCATTGGCATGCTGCTTTAACTGACACGTGAGTGAGCTCTATTTGTGTGAAATAGAAGTCATTTTTCTCTGCTAAATCGTGACTTAATCTTTCGCAGTGGTCAAGTCTATACGTGGGGTAAAGGCGATGGATATCGTCTTGGTCACGGTAGCACTGAGAGTGTCAAGATACCGAAAACTGTTGAAGGATTACAAGGTAAAACTAACCTTAATCACACGTGAATAAGGATATTTTTTTCAATCAATCAGTTTATCCAATCAAAATATTAGTTCTTACTTTCATATCTAAAAGGTTGTTTTTCTTTTGACAGGTATAAAAATCATAGAGTTGTCTTTGGGAGCGTCGCATGGAATCGCCTTGACGTCCGAAGGTGCATTATACGCGTGGGGAACCCATGAAAGAACCCAAATAACTAGACCAGTGCCTCAGTTACTGCAAGTGCTTAGTCCTTCTTTCAAAGCCAATGGTATGTTCTTATTCTACAAAACTGTTGTCTCTTTCTTTCTCTATGTTCATTTCATAAAATGTTTTGCTTCAGGTGTATCAAGTGGTGCATCGCACATCTTTGTATGGAGTGAGGAAAATCCACGAGATCTGCCGTCTTGCATGCCTTTTGTCATTGACCTATCTGACAGCACATTCAAGTGAGTACCTAACTTTATATCCTAAAATCTGGGCGACCGAGCTCTGCTCGGGTGCATAACGCCATCTAGTGGTTCAATTACGAACCACATTGCACTTGTAAATCTTTTTGGGTGAAAATGCCGAGAAAACGGCTTTTTCCAGATATGAGACCTAGCTAGATCGATTTTTCGCCCCCGTAAACACCCGTACTGCAAATTTCATCGAAATCGTTAGAGCCGTTTTCGAGAACGTCAGTACAAACAAATTTCAAACTTCAAACATCAAACAAATATTGCTCGTTAAATAGAATAGGATGAAATAAAGCTTTACTTTGAACGAAAGTAGGTGATACCTTTGTTTGTTGCAGGTTTTTGGAAAGGTTGCTAAAGTTAGTGGTCGAACAATGTGCCACAGCTCCGATGAAAGAGAACGAGTGTATTGCTATCGCGTGCCTGAATCTACTGCGACTTCAAGTAAGAACTAATTAAACAGATATTGATTAAACATGTGCTTAATCGGGATCTGAACCTTTTTAAGCAGAAATGAGTCTATAATTATTTTTACTTTTGCGAATCGCAACTTATCACTGCCACCCGTGACATAATTGCGAAACAACTCTATTTACGGAGAGGCAGGTCCATAATGGTGAGCGCATACCTATCCGTGCCGAACGCGCCGAACGAATCGACCGTCACGAATTTTGAATTCTATAATGAAATCATATGAAACCTCGTCAAATCGTCCAATTAGACTGAATCTGTACCCCGATAATTCGGCGCGGATAGGTGTGCGCTTATCATAACAAATAAAGTTATTTTTCACTTTCATGACTTTCGAGTTCTTGAAATTAATAAGAGTTAAAATATCAATTTAGGTACCGAAAAGGGTTCGACCGTTTTAAAAATAGTGTGTTGTTTCAGGTGCACGCGTGGCAATGCGCTCGCGGTTTAGACCTAGAGGAGAGTGAAAGCGAAGGTCGTTCTTGGAGCTCTGGCGTCCACAGCGCATTAGTGGCCTTAGTGGAAGGAAGAGCGGGGGTAGTAGCCGCAGTCGCCGCAAGAAGGGCCTTAGCTGCCGCCTGGCCGCTACTACTGCCTACACCGCAGATACGGGCGCACCATCTTATAGCGCTACTGCCTCAGGGTAAGGCTTAATCGTGTTTTAGTATACGTGTTGGTAGAGGAAAAGGCGGTCGCAGTTGCCGCAAGAAGGGCCTTAGCTGCCGCCTGGCCGCTACTACTGCCTACACCGCAAATACGGGCGCACCATCTTATAGCGCTATTGCCTCAGGGTAAGTCTTGGAATAGTGTTTTAGTATAAGCATCAGTTGCCTTGGTAGCGGGAAGGGATTGCTTGCTGCGCTTTTTTAATCGTCACTACCTACGATGAATATTAACCAAATTATTTTCCCCATATTAGTTTTGTTTTGTGAGTTTGAGTAATATACAATAGGGAAGATGCGTCTGATTCAAAAGCGGGTTAAATGTATTTTATTATGAACATTGTTGCTTTAGAGGTATGTGTGTGTAATTATTTTTTAATATTAAACCGTTTTCAATTTTTTTTTTTTTTTTTTTTTTCCTAACCTATCTCGTCCCACTGCTGGGCAAAGGTCTCCCCCAAACTCTTCCAACCGTCCCTATCCTTCGCCGAGTCCCACCATCCATCGGCGAAGGTGACAAAGTCGTCCCGTTGTTTTCAATTAGGAAATAAATTTTAAAAATTGCAAAAAATAGTAGGAATTTCAAAATACTTGAAAAGGATGTGAAAGGATGTGACGACACGAGTTCATAAGACGAGTCAAGGACGAGTCAGATATAACGATCCATAGATAAGTTTTTTTTTTTAATTTTCACAATAGGCAATATGCATCAATTTTTTTTATGGTTTTAAACGATAGGTTATATCGTCAAATAACCGTCATAAAAATTCCAGCGCCGAAATACTAAAATTTTATAACAAAAATAATTTTTGAAATTTACCAACATTTTCACGCATCTGAAACACGATTATTATTGTTGTCACAGATTACTGTTGTAGTAACAATTTGTGAACTTTGACGTGTGACGTCAAATTGATACTAAGTACAACAGTAATCTGTGACAACAATAAGTTCGAGTATAGGAATTGTGAAAATTAAAAAAAAAACTTATCTATGGATCGTCATATCTGACTCGTCCTTGACTTTTCTTATGAACTCGTGTCGTCACATCCTTTCACATCCTTTTCAAGTATTTTGAAATTCCTACTATTTTTTGCAATTTTTAAAATTTATTTTCTAATCGAAAATGGTTTAATATTAAAAAATAATTACACACACATACCTCTAAAGCAACAATGTTCATAATAAAATACATTTAACCCGCTTTTGAATCAGACGCATATTGCCAATTCCTAAACTCGAACTTATTGTTGTCACAGATTACTGTTGTACTTAGTACTTAGTATCAATTTGACGTCACGCGTCAAAGTTCACAAATTGTTACTACAACAGTAATCTGTGACAACAATAATAATCGTGTTTCAGATGCGTGAAAATGTTGGTAAATATTAAAAATTATTTTGGTTATAAAATTTTAGTTTTTCGGCGCTGGAATTTTTATCACGGTTATTTGACGATATAACCTATCGTATAAAATCATAAAAAAAAATTGTGGGAGTTCCCTATTGGCTGTATTTTCTTATTCCGAAATCTTAGAAGTTTCATTTCACTAGTCTCTGTCTGTCCTTTGTGTGTAAAAACGCAACTAACCCCACAAGTATGACAGGAGCAAGACAGAATAGGGAACTCCCACAATTTTTTTTTATGATTTTATACGATAGGTTATATCGTCAAATAACCGTAATAAAAATTCCAGCGCCGAAAAACTAAAATTTTATAACAAAAATAATTTTTAAAATTTACCAACATTTTCACGCATCTGAAACACGTTTATTATTGTTGTCACAGATTACTGTTGTAGTAACAATTTTTGAATTGTGACGTCACGCGTCAAAGTTCACAAATTGATACTAAGTACAACAGTAATCTGTGACAACAATAAGTTCGAGTATAGGAATTGTGAAAATTAAAAAAAAAAACTTATCTATGGATCGTTATATCTGACTCGTCCTTGACTCATTTTATGAACTCGTGACGTCACATCCTTTCACATCCTTTTCAAGTATTTTGAATTTCCTACTATTTTTTGCAATTTTTAAAATTTAATTTCTAATCGAAAATGGTTTAATATTAAAAAATAATTATACACACATACCTCTAAAGCAACAATGTTCATAATAAAATACATTTAACCCGCTTTTGAATCAGACGCATGTTCCCTATTATACTATACAACCAATGATTTACTATAGGACTAGATCAGCAGTGACGGTGCAGACTCGTTGCTACATCGCACGTGTCCACAGACACATCTGACTTTAGTCGTCAACTTGACTCACAGAACACAATTACTCTCGATTGCTTGTTTAGCATGACGTTGCGGCTCTAGTTTTATTAATCTCGTTGTATACAACTGTTACGTTTGTAGGTTCAGCGCCAGCCAGCACCGGGGCAAGGTTTATGACGGAGTTGCTCGTGTGGTCCCTACTCGGCGGCGGCGGGTTGCGAGACGCGCTGAGAACAGCTTTACAAGCGCACGCTGCTGATTCTTATAATCATTTGCAACTAGATGCGTAAGTATCTTGATATTTGGTTTTACAAGTCCGATCGTGTCAGTCAAGTACATAAACTTTGCATATCTTACTTTTATTTTTGAAAAATGAAAAAAGAGAACTATGTTTAAGGTCTTTCCCGCCTTACTTGATTTGCATTTTATCAGTTTTATCTCATTTTCTGTGTTCAATAAAGAAAAAAAAAAAAGATAAAAACTGAGTCTGTATATTTAGTCACAGGTTTGGTTTATAACACTGCATTGCAACAGTCTCTAGATAATGTTTAGCCGAATTGGTAACATTTTCGGCAAAATTGAACCTTTTATTTTTATAGGAGTTATGATCAAGTCGACATTATAACGGGACAACGCGGTACGCAGAACAAAACTCAAGGCGATGAAGATTCTGGTACTGAAGAGTATCAACTGAACAACACAACACCAGAGAAGGGAGCTTCTGTACCTCTAATGCATTTAGTAAGTAAAGTACTTCATCCACTGAAGAAATCTGTCTTGAGTCTTTCTTAGCCCAAATGGCATTCTTATGAAACAATAATGTCCACAGGTGAAACACTTGATCAAGAACACGAGTTGTCAAACACGAATGCAAATTAATGCGATAATACACGGCGATAAAAGCAAAACTGACGACCCAAAGGGACACGATACGGTCAGTCCTAGCTGTGACCTACTTATACGGTTCCAAAGGTATGTTGCGTCCCGGTAGTATCATCATACTCAACTCTATCGAAATACACAGTAGTTTCGTTTTTAGTTTTGGACCCACGCTTGATTTAGTAAAAACCTGAACTTACTTTTTTTGCTTTACATATTATTTTATTGGCACAAAAGCTTGCCATTTATCATAGTTTTCCCATTTATATTTTGTCAACTTTTTTATAGACTCTAATACACCATCTAATATTCAGCACATAACTTTGTACTGCCCATATTAATATTTAAAAAATCGCCACTGGAAGCGCAAGTAAAATGTTATGTTTGAAATGTCATTGATAAAAATCGAAAAATGTAATCTTTGCTGAACTGAACAGATTAAATTCCTGCAAACAGCAAACATTACAGCTCAGCCATCCGGTAGCGCCTTTTGGTGGGAACTAAAACTTGCCCGCATTGATCTGCACATTTCAAAACTTGTTTATTTTTATTTTATAAACTGAGGGTAGATCATAAATTAAAATAAAAAATCGTATCCTTTTCCATTGAGTTTTTTTGTTCAGGTTATTATTTTGCGAGGCGATGTGGACGCGTGGCGGACGTGCGTCGCGCGGCGGGGTCAGAGCGCTACTGAACCAATACACCTCATTACTAGCCGAGCATGTTCATTCGACGCTGGTCTCTTTCAAACGCGCCGTGAGAAGGGCCGATAGCTCTCAGTTGGCGGCGTTGTGTGATCTACTCGCTGTTGATATTGTTGGTAAGGATGGGAGAATGTATCTAAAAGATTGGTTCGTAAAATTTAAATGCATTATCACGAAAACGTTGTGCATATTGATGGACATGACAGAAAATTAAGGATTTTTCTATCTGTGGGGGGACATATCATAGACAAGTCAAAGTCAATTGGCATTTATTAATTAAGGGACCGGCGAACGTATCTACGTACCTAGGAACGTAATACCAAACTAATTTAAAATTGGATCATATTTTTATCACTTTATGTTATTATTTGGATAAGGGCAGTATTTATCTAGGTTCCTGTTACACTTTTCTTCCAAAAACTTACTATTGAACAAATGAAAAGAAAAAATGCCATTTTTAGTGTACCTACTTACCTACAAAGACTTCAATTCAATTTGCTTACATTTCTTTTTAGGTAAGTTTTTCGGAACAAAAGTTTAACAGGAACCTAGATAAATACCTACTCTCTTAACCTAACAACATAAACTGATAAAAATATGCTTAGATTTTAAATGATTTTGGTATTACGTTTTTATGGAAATTCGCCTGTCGCAGGCCTCTTAAGGATCACTTTGAGTCTTCATAAGAGCCAGGTGATTCTGTGCTTGTATCTCGCGAAGAATCCTTGACATAACAAGGTATTATTTTATTCGTTCACAGGATTAATGCTCATAGTATGTCAACTTTTACCTAAAGTCCAAATGACTTCAAAATAACTACTACTATTTACTATGGTATTGTGTTACTTCCCCAGGTCGTGTAGTAACAGAACTCAGTGCGTGGTTATGCGCATGCGCGGCTCGCTCGCCAAGCGTTCTCGCCGACTGCACTCATTCAATCGTGAAGATAACTCGGTCGTGCGATGACGCGGCTAAGGTCCTCCCGTCGACCACCAGGCTAGACGGGGACCTACTCGGCTGGCCCGGACTTGTCACGAAACGGAACCAGCTCAGCAATGCTATTCTGCGAAAGTACGTTTTTTGCTTGAATATATCTTATTTAGTCGGAGACGTAATATGCGCATCGCAAGTGGAGATGGACTTAGCTAGAAGTAAAGATGAAAGATGGATTCAGCGATTACGGAATGGTGGCCCAGAGATGCGCAACGATCAAGAGGCAGACTATTTTCAATCTAACTTTATTAATAAGACCTCCCCATTTAAACCCTTGTGAAAGGCGGTTTAACTTGCTACAAAAATAAGGGGAAAGTTGATTCTATTGCATGTTCCACTGATACTCAAAGCCAGACTTCGTACGGATTTCAGTCTTACTTTCTTATTCACAGGTGCGACATAGTAAACAAAATCAGAGAAGGCGGTGCATGGATAGTGGTATCTGGTTACGTTTACGACGTAAAAAACTTCGAGTGTGAAAACGCTAGTACGGTGGAGTTAGTGCGAAAGTTGAAGGGAACTGATGCTACTTCGGCGTTAAGTGTACCACCACACGCGGCGTTTTTGTCCAGGATAACGGAGAAGTGCGTTGGCATGTTTGCTGATCAGATATACAGCCATAGTTGTAATGTGAGTATGGATATCAGATTTTCTAGCTAGAACATTTTCTAGATCTTTCTAGCTCTTAGCCTGGCCTTAGACTGGCCTCTTAGCTCAGTTGGTAGTAGCTCTGCCTTCTGCGCTGTAGGTCGTGGGTTCGATTCCCACAGGACAAACATTTGTGTGATGAACATACGTTTGTTCTGTGTCTGGGTGTTATAAAGTATTATAAGTATGTATTTACAAATATTTAAGTATTCTATCTGTTATCCAGTTCCCATAGTACAAGCTTTGCTTAGTTTGGGGCTAGATGGCGTTGTGTCAAATGTCCAGCAATATCTATTATATCTATCTATCTTTTCCTTTTCATGTGAATGTATGTTAGTTAAATATGACATGTTCTACGATAAATATAAATTAATACGTAATTTTAGGAAAGTACAGCGACACTCCGAGCGTACCACATCCTATCATCGAGTGCGTTTCAATGCGCGCTGGGTGTGTCACAGAGTGGTATACGGTTAGCGCGGTCACTGCCAGTGCAACAAGCTGAGAAGGAGGCTACGCCGCATTCATCTGCCGTCTTCTTCCGAGGAGGCTTACTTGTAAGTCACATACACTCATACCACAGAACAGATAATAAATACTACGTAAAGAATGGACACTGAGTTTGAGCTGGCGAGGAGCTGACTTTGAGCACGGAACGCGCCACACGCGCGAGACGAGACCGAGACCACATTGTACATTATTCACACGGTGGCAACTTTACTGTATACAAAACTGACATTGTGTTTTGCTAAATATAGGTAGTTAGACGCTGCTTTTGCATAGAGATTTCATCGAGTGTCCGGGGTGTGCTCATACATAAAACCACGCCTCTGTTCCATAGGGTGAGGCCCCATTAGTGTAATGGGGCCTCAGCCATAGGGGTAGGCAGATACCGCTCGACCTACTTTAAGGGTGTCGTACTAAAATGGAACTCTTTCGAAGTGACTTTGTCACAGCTTAGTATCTCAACATCTTATTTTTGGATCTTACTGACATTTCTAATGCAAGACCAAAAAAAAACTAGTTTACTACAGAAAGGTCTTCTATCTATTTATACTAATATAATAAAGCGGAAGAGTTTGTTTGTTTGAACTCGCTAATTTCAGGAACTACCAGTCCGATTTGAAAAATTATTTTTGCATTTGATAGCTAAACTCTTGAGGAAGGTTATAGGTTACTTTTCATCATCATCATCATCACCGCCGTCACTACGGGAGCAACGCCGAAAGGGCGCTGCTAGTAATGATGTAAAAAAAAACAAGGAAAAGTCACTGCTACAAAATTTACTTTCAGGCATCTCAGCTAGCCAATCCATTCGAAGAGGAGAAGGCCGAAGCCCGAAGCGGATCATCCACCGGTGGTAACAGTCCAGCCACAGAGGTTCCAATGCCGTCTCGAGCACCAAAACCTCCAACACGGGTTGAGAAGAACTTTCTCAAAGCAACGGCGCGCGCTGATGCCTTGTTACATGCGTTAGCAGAGCCAAAGTTACACGTAAGTTTCAAATTTTCATGTAAAGTTCATATAATTTTTAATATTATTGTAGAGACATTTTAATGCCTTTTATGGACCTGATGAGTAACATACAAGACGTGTGTGACTCACCAGAGTCCTTTCAGATGAACTTTTACATTGTGAGATCTATTATGATTTTGAGTCACAAATAATAATCTTGACCCTTTCTACGAGTCCTGTGATGTCGAAATTCGTACATTGATAATTGCTACGATTTCTTAGTTAGATTGGCTGTAGCAAGGTATTTTTATGGATCAATAAAAAAAAAAAGATAACGAGTGGGCCAACTGAAAATGTTCTCTAGACATTCTAAAGACATGTCACTTGCCGTCCATCCAAATAGTGACCGCGCACAACGTTGCAACTTCAACGATCAATCAAGAACACCTCAGCAAGCTACACCACGAGTGCTTTAGCTTAAGGTAATTTTCCAGGATCCTCTAGCATTACACCTATGGTGGGCTTGCGAGCGCCGTGAAGGTTGCGCCCCTCACTTCCCCCCCGAGCATCCGTTGGAGGAACTTAGACGAGCGTTACTGGCTGCTTTGTTGTACCATACGGGCTTGAAAGAACACGCCTTTGCTACGGCAACTGCAGGTTTGTATACCTTAAAGTTTCACTATTGAATTAATATACAAAATATAGGTTACTAGTTATTAAAACAACCAACAGATGTTGGTTATTTTAATACTACTACTACTTATTTTAATCCTAAGAAAAGTAAAGGAGAAAGTCGCTAACATTTCATGCAATGAGATCGTGGAAACCGAGGCAAGATCAATCTGTGTAACGTTGAAGAATGCCTTACGGTTGGTTTGGACTGAATGTCAAAATGTACTGATCTGCATAATGTATTTATTCCAAAAAGAACTTTTCCCAAACACCAACAACAGTTTATTAGATTAAAAGAGAAAGGTTATTACTTAAATGTTCACTTAGAATTAGTCAGGCTAACAAGAGGGCTAAAGATTTTTTTGTTAAAGTACAAAATTTCAACTAATTAGATAAACTCAATTTTAAACACATTGCCGTATTCCAGACAAAAGTATAAATGTAAAGCTAACATAACTTTTGCTGCAGAAAAAGAAAAAGGGGAAGTGAAACTTTCGCCCGCAATGTCAGAAATCGTCAAAATGGTACAACAATGCAAGTGGACTCTGATGAGGGCCAGACAACAGCTATCTCGTGGATACAAAGAGGCAAGTCACGCAACAAACAAAAGCATCAAATTAATCATTCGATTTGATATTTAAACTGTTTGATTGGTTTGAATATAAAGTTAGTAAGAATATATAAGCATTATTATTCCAGGTTTGCGCTGCGCCCTTAGAAAGGGCAAGATTTCTCTTACACGACATCCGACCAGCGATTTCCCCGGCAATAAGCGCTCTTCACAAGCGACCACCTTACCTCCGCACTCCCTCAGCCAAAAGGATATTCCAAAAAGTCACCCGAGCGCTTAAAACTCCAAGCTTCAAGCGACGGTTCACCACCGAAACAACCAAGGAACTCCGAAACAGACAGAACAGCTTAAGCAAAAGCATTTTTAAAGTTTCCGGTAGTCTTCTACAAGGCGACGCGTTGATTCTCAAGTCTACTATTGCTAACGCAAATAAAACCCCCGACGAACTTCCGAATATTGTAATTGTCCCTTTGAATGGATCACAGCCGAAGGGATCCCAATCATCTAAGATTGTGTTAACTCCTAAGGGCCAGCAAGTTGTAAGAAGATCACAATCGAAAGGTCCCCATCATGCATCTTTGAAAATTCCGAAACATCAAAAAGAGCCACAAACTCCGAACACTTTACACCCTAAAGTAACTCCAGCTTCACAAACATTGAAAATGATTCACTCTCCAAGAATTTCACAGACGTTAAGAGTAGTACACTCTTCGAAAGTGGCTAAAGCATTAAAAGCAGCCAAAATGACACAATCCTTGAGATTGCCTCCCTCCTCGAAAGCGCAACTGCAAAGTTTAATTACACAAACTCCAAAAGTTCCCCAAATAACGATTCTTCCGCATCCTATGCAATTTCCGCAAGCAGGGTCAAATTCACAATCGCCAAGGGTGCAAACTTCGATACTGTCACAGCCGAAAGTTTCACATTCATCGATTTCACAACCTTCGAAATCAATTTTGTTACAACCAACAGCAAATACTCAACCTTTAAAAACTTCTCAATCAGCGATACTTTCACATCCTTCAAAGTGTCCTCAGAATGCGATGCCTACCGCTGTTTCTCAATCTCCAAAAGTTCCACAACATCCGAAAGTGCCTCAGATTTGTCAACCTCCGAATGTTCAACATGCTACTCATTCTCAAACTGTGAAAGTTTCGCAAGCAGTGCTTACCCAATCCCCTAGGATTGCACAACCATCTATGCAGCCACAACTTCCAAAGGCTCATAACCAACCTTTAAAAGCCCCAAGTGCTGCACTTCTGCAACCTCCAAAGGCGAAACCTGCGGGAGCCTCGCAACATAAAGCCCCACAGGCGTTAAGAATCTCACAGTCTCCTAGAGTTCCCCCTTCATTCGAACAAGATCGATATAGCGAAGATGATGACGATAATGAAATATTAATACCCCAAACAAGAATCAGAATCAAACAATTGAAGATAAAACCTAGGCCGCTGGAAAAAGAGATGAAAAACGCATCAAACCAAGTCGATGCAACGAATAAAGTTGGAACGCGGAGAGAAGTACGTCCCGAAAAGATGCGCCTTAGAGTGCAGAAACGCAGCGTAAGACAGATACCTGATAAAGATAAAACACCTACTAACGAACCTACAGATATGACTGAGCCCCTAGTCCTGCGGGAGTCGCTAGAAAGCGAGAAACAAGTGCGTATGCTCGCTGACGACTTCAAAACTGATCTCATAACTGCTGATGAGGAAAAGGATGATGATACATCGGAGAGGAATAAGTTTGTCAACGCCTGGGTGTCTAGGCTCGCCTGTGATGAAAAAGGTACGTTACCAATTAAACTTTATTCTTTTAATGTCACGGTTATTTTGTTATATGACATTGACATGATAAATTGTTTCAGATTTGTATTGGATGCTAGAAGAGGTGACGCCAGAACAACAAAGTTTGGCGGCTGCTATTATAGATTTTGTGATAACTGAAAGACCCTGTGATATTGATATTTTACGTCGCGCTTTGTATTGTCAGGTATGTATCTTCTTTCTGCGCAGTGTTTATAACGAATGTAGTTGTTAGTTCAATGTGAATTATGGTTATTTTTCAGGTGCAAAGAGCAGAGATAAGAAAGACTGGATATAGCATGATAAACAGTATTCTACATTCGTCCCAAACGATGTCCGATAGTGTAAAGTACGCAGCTTTGACTGGACTAATCGGAGCGTCAATGGCAGACTCAGTACCTTACGTACCTATTAAACCCACCATTCCACTAACCCCGCCTTTGAACGGCATTGAATCTGTGATACCACATACTAAATACATGGTACTGTTAGAGAGATCTAAGTTAATAGACTTTATTCTGATAGAGTTAAAGACAAGAGTTTTAGAAGGTGAACCAGCGCAAAGCTTGCCGTTGAAAATGAGCGCGAATTATGGTGCTCACGCGTTATTGAACCGTCCATCTCGAGCCAGGTCAGTAATCAAAATGTAACCTTCTCCTTTTAGCAATAAGGATGATTTTTAGTAAATTGTTTGTTGTGTATTTTCAGGTTTCTAATAGCCTTACTATCGCTGCTTATGGAAGGAAGTCGAGGTCCAGAATTAGAGCAGCTTATAAATGGAGGAGCACTAAGTTCATGTTTAAGTTTACTGAAACAAATTGGAGGAGAGTCATCTCAATATTCGTCTCTTATTTGCAATAATTTAAAGGCAAAATGTGAGTATACTTTTCTCAGCGCAATTTAAACCGTTATATTTTGGAAATAATTAATTTTGTGTTTTACAGCTGAATGTTTGGTGATCTATGAGGATGAGAGATTAGGAGCTCGAGCTCGCGGGACTTCTTTATCGGGTCCGGAACTCGCTTCTCTAATGAAAATCGGCACTAGAGTTGTTCGAGGAAGGGATTGGAAATGGGGTGATCAGGTATGATACACAACTTTAATTAATAATTTATTTTTATAATTTAACTTTACACTTGCATTTGGGGCATTCCATTGAGACTAGTGGGACGTTTGACTCCAGTATTTGACCTATTGGGGGCTATAATTATGTTATTGAAACTAATACAGTTGTCAAATATATTTATGAATTTGAAGCTACGCAACATTTTACGTTAAATTAAACTTTATTTACTTCTAGGATGGCGGCGGCGAAGGTCGCGTGATCGGTGAGCTAGGCGAGGACGGCTGGGTCAGAGTCGCGTGGGACGCGGGAGGAACCAACTCCTACAGAATGGGCAAGGAAGGGAAATATGATCTCAAGCTAGCGCGGTCGCCTTCGCCGCCGCCATCTGTTGATGAGACCGTGCATGGAGTGACTGGAGGTAAGAATTCATTGAACTTTGTTCACTAAACAGTAAGGTAAAATCGCGTGACCGAATTGCTAAAGACTCATTAAAAATAACACATACAAAGCATGTTGGTTGCATGATTCTTTAAAGCATTGTTTTCGATAAACTTTTTGAGAATTCTAGTTCCTCAGAGATTCCAGTAGTATTTTGTATAATACATTCCTGATGTCTTTAATTTGACTATGATGTGTGATACATTTATACATAAAATCACGCCTCTTTCTCCTATAGATAGAGAGATGTAGTAGGTATATTGTATGGTATGAAATTATAAATGTATTCAAGTCTTCCTTCCATATTTTAGTGGTTGAACACAACACAGAATGGTGGCCAGTGAGCGAAGTCCGCGCCTCATGCACCGGCGCTATCCGGGCCCTATGCGCCGGCATCGGTGCTATAAAGGGGGAGACCGGCATTGTAGCGCGAAGAAACGTTGCCGCATTGCAAAGGAGATTATTGGCATTGGCGCATGCTCACGCCACTCCGCCGCCGACAGCGTTTGCGGCGAATTATCATACAGCGCTTGCTCTGCTGAGAGGTTAGTTATTCTAATTTCTTCTCTTTGTTTGGTTTGACACTATCACGCTATGGAGGAGAAGTAGTTGCCTTACAAAGGTTGGCGTTAGCATACACTCGTTTGAAATAAACGCCGACTGATTTGTAATAGGCTTATGTTTCATCTTCTTAATTGTGTCTGTCTCTCTCTCTGTCTTATTTCGCTCAATACATAACTTTATTGTAATAATTTCAGTGAGCGCGCAAACTCCGGAGATGCGAACGGCTTTGTGCACCGATCCATGGTTCGAACTCTGCTACAGTATTATTTCTACAACGGACAAACCAATTACACAAGACTATATTTATTTACAAGTAAGTTTCAATGTCACACAAGATACATTTCAAAAAATAATCAAATTTATTACCTTATATCTTTTACATCTTAATAATTGGTGGGCCTTTTTGATTTTTTCCAGTATACCTAGTAACATAAATCCATTCTCTCTCACTAGATCCAATGTCTATGGCTACTGCGCCGAGTACTAGTCGAACACAGAGGGCCAATCGAATGGAGGCATACTGTGTGCGCTCAGCTCTTAGCTCTGATTGGTCGGCTTTGGCTCGAAACCCACCCGCAAGACCCGGCGTTGAAACTCAACCATAACACGATAGCTATCAATGCTGAGGAAGAGGAGATCGGTAAGAGATATTTTAAGTGAAACAAGCGAAGTAAATACTTGACCTATATCATTATCAGAGTCGCGGGTTGAATCAAGACGTACAAAATCATTCATCCTAAAGTATTGTGGTTGCTTATGTCTAATATTATTATTTTAAAGGCTGATGGTAACGGAGACTCAAAGTATTCGTTTGATTTCGGGAGCCTATAAGACCTGTAGCCTATAACCTCAAAATCATGACGATAGAAGAAAAACATCAGTTTGCCTAAAGTGGTAGGCGGAGATCACAGATTTCGATTAAACTTCACTCTGATAATACTTATCCCACTTCCCAAAATCAGTTGATTGGTTGCAGATAACAGATGGCGCGCGCCTGCAACGGCCGGATACACCGGCGCGAGTTGCACGGCGTTAGTGCAACTCGTGAGACAGTTACATTCGGCACCACAATGGCACGGACCAATATCCACCTTATTGCTGGAGAAACTCCAGTTAGCTGCTCAAATGGTAAGATTGCTTTTTATGTAAGTCACAGAAACATTCTGGGCAAAAGGACATTACTCCATTACTGTGCATATACATTTTATTCACAACAATTTTAAGTGACAGATTCAAGAATCTGATATAGTGAATGATTTTTATACATTACATTTTTTTCTACCGTTTTTAACACGCGAGAATTACATACATTGAATGATAGGGACAGGTAGTGTTGTGCGTGCATCTAAAACAATAGTAAGTTTTGTATGAATTTTAGGTAACAAGTGACTGGCATTGGTGGCCGCAAGTCAGTCAAGAAATGACACAAACTATGAAACCAGCACCGCCCACTCTGGATACCTGTCTTATTGGTATGAATCTATTTTTCTAATTCTAAACACCTAACTCTTTATCTACCTACCTCATTTCTATAACTATAGAGTCGGTTTTTGCTTGCAGCGGGTGCGTTAGGCGTGGTTGGTGGTGTGGAATGGCGTATTCGGATCGGTCAAAGAGTGTCAGTAGGATCACCTCCGAGAAACGCGATAGTCACACAACTCACTCCAAGAGCGAAGATTTCTCTGATCTACGATGACAATACACAAACAAAAGTAAGTAAAGGCCTGTCAAATTAAGAAAGTTTAGGAAAAACAACAAAATCTTCGCCAATACCCCAACAAACCCGTTTCTTATTTCTTTAAAATATTATAATGTTAGAATATACGAGGGATTCTAATTTTTTTCAGTGTGAACTAAGCGGTATACAAAGCGCTGAAAGCGATCGCCTAATCCATCCGCTAGGTGGCGGCGAAAGCGCTTTACGAGTTTGTGCGGCTTTACTCGGAGCTGGGCCTCAAGCTTCACCAATGCATCCTCATCATCTACCTGGTAAGGCATTATGAACTTTATTATCAACACTATAATGTATTCCTAAAGATGATTGGTGAATATTTATGTATTTGTCACAGCTGATTTGGATGTGTACGGGCTTAGAAAACAGCAAATGGAACTGCTGACGTTATGCGCAGTAAGAGGGTTACTGACAACGCGAACTCGACTTAGAAAAGTTCTTATGCAACCACCCGATAACACAAGTAAGAATGTTGTACCTACTTATTATAAAAGTGTCCACGAAAAACTTTGCTTTGTCTTGGCTCTTAAATATGTGAATAATGAAATAGATTGAATTCGAAACGGCTAAATCTATATACTTCTTTTATGATTTTGATAATTTTAAAGAGTGATTATGTGGTGCTATACATTAAAGTAGACATACTTTCATTTTAATACACATTTCTCATAAGGGAGTGTCCACATTGCGTTTTCTGAAGCGCGTTTTTGCTACGCGTTGCGAACGCGCGTTTGTATCGATACAAACGCGCGTTTGTATCGATACAAACGCGCGTTCGCAGCGCGTATCCGCGTTTGTATCGATACAAACGCGCGTTTGTATCGATACAAACGCGCGTTCGCATCGCGTTTGTATCGATACAAACGCGCGTTCGCATTGCGTTTGTATCGATACAAACGCGCGTTCGCATCGCGTTTGTAGTTTACTAGTTTTATTGCTAGTTCGCCTGCTAGTTTGTCTGATGTTTGTCTGCTAGTTTGTCTGCTAGTTTGTATGCTAGTTTGTCCCTTATCAAAAGTGTCCAGAAGCTAACGTGTCCCTTCGTAAAAGTGTCCCGAAGCAAAAGTTTCTCGAAGCAAAAGTGTCCCTTAGCAAAGTGTCCCGAAGCAAAAGTGTCCCCAAGCAAAAGTGTCCCTTAGCAAAAGTGTCCCCAAGCAAAAGTGACCCGAAGAAAAAGTGTCCCGAAGCAAAAGTGTCCCGAAGCAAAAGTGTCCCGAAGCAAAAGTGTCCCGAAGCCAAAAGTGTCCCGAAGCAAAAGTGTCCCCAAGCAAAAGTGTCCCTTAGCAATTGTCCCGAAGCATAAGTGTCCCCAAGCAAAAGTGTCCCTTAGCAAAAGTGTCTCTTAGCAAAAGTGTCCCGAAGCAAAAGTGTCCCAAAGCAAAAGTATCCCGAAGCAAAAGTGTCCCGAAGAAAAAGTGTCCCGAAGCAAAAGTGTCCCGAAGCAAAAGTGTCCCGAAGAAAAAGTGTCCCGAAGAAAAAGTGTCCCGAAGCAAAAGTGTCCCGAAGCAAAAGTGTCCCGAAGCAAAAGTGTCCCCAAGCAAAAGTGTCCCGAAGCAAAAGTGTCCCTTAGCAAAAGTGTCTCGAAGCAAAAGTGTCCCCAAGCAAAAGTGTCCCGAAGCAAAAGTGTCCCGAAGAAAAAGTGTCCCGAAGCAAAAGTGTCCCGAAGCAAAAGTGTCCCCATGCAAAAGTGTCCCGAAGCAAAAGTGTCCCCAAGCAAAAGTGTCCCGAAGCAAAAGTGTCCCGAAGAAAAAGTGTCCCCAAGCAAAAGTGTCCCGAAGCAAAAGTGTCCCGAAGCAAAAGTGTCCCGAAGCAAAAGTGTCCCGAAGAAAAAGTGTCCCGAAGCAAAAGTGTCCCGAAGCAAAAGTGTCCCGAAGCAAAAGTGTCCCCAAGCAAAAGTGTCCCGAAGCAAAAGTGTCCCCAAGCAAAAGTGTCCCGAAGCAAAAGTGTCCCGAAGAAAAAGTGTCCCGAAGAAAGTGTCCTGAAGCAAAAGTGTCCCGAAGAAAAAGTGTCCCGAAGCAAAAGTGTCCCGAAGCAAAAGTGTCCCCAAGCAAAAGTGTCCCGAAGCAAAAGTGTCCCGAAGCAAAAGTGTCCCGAAGCAAAAGTGTCCCCAAGCAAAAGTGTCCCGAAGCAAAAGTGTCCCGACGCAAAAGTGTCCCTAAGCAAAAGTGTCCCGAAGCAAAAGTGTCCCGAAGAAAAAGTGTCCCCAAGCAAAAGTGTCCCGAAGCAAAAGTGTCCCGAAGCATAAGTGTCCCCAAGCAAAAGTGTCCCTTAGCAATTGTCCCGAAGCAAAAGTGTGCCTTAGCAAAATTGTCCCTTAGCAAAAGTGTCCCGAAGCAAAAGTGTCCCGAAGCAAAAGTCTCCCGAAGCAAAAGTGTCCCTTAGCAAAGTGTCCCTTAACAAAAGTGTCCCGAAGCAAAAGTGTCCCGAAGCAAATTGTCCCGAAGCAAAAGTGTCCCGAAGCAAAAGTGTCCCGAAGCAAAAGTGTCCCGAAGAAAAAGTGTCCCGAAGAAAAAGTGTCCCGAAGCAAAAGTGTCCCGAAGCAAAAGTGTCCCGAAGCAAAAGTGTCCCGAAGAAAAAGTGTCCCGAAGCAAAAGTGTCCCGAAGCAAAAAGTGTCCCGAAGCAAGTGTCCCCAAGCAAAAGTGTCCCTTAGCAATTGTCCCGAAGCAAAAGTAAAAGTGTCCCGAAGAAAGTGTCCCGAAACAAATGAAAAACTTAGAGCAAATAAGCAAATTAGCAAACAAACTAGCAGACAAACTAGCAGACAAACTAGCATACAAAGTAGCATACAAACTAGCAGACAAACGAGCATACAAAAAAGCAAAGTACAAAAGCAAACCCTGCTTAAACACGTTTGTATCCATAAAAACGCGATGCGAACGCGCGTTTGTATCGATACAAACGCGCGTTCGCACCGCGTTTGTATCGATACAAACGCGCGTTCGAACCGCGTTTGTATCGATACAAACGCGCGTTCGCATCGCGTTTGTATCGATACAAACGCAAACCGGGAGTGTACACATTGCGTTTTCTGCAGCGCGTTTTTGAGCTGCGCGTTCGCATCGCGTTCGCAACGCGTTTGTATCGATACAAACGCGCTACAAAAAACGCAATGTGGACACTCCCTAACATCTTGTGTGTCCTATTTGTTTTAATACCTCCTAGTCGAAATGCTACAACTTTATTTAACTTTGTTTATTCAAGGTACACTAGACAGAACTAAAACAAAGCTAGGCACAGAAGGAACATTACTACGTCGCCTTCTCGCTGTGGCGATTCGACCGAGCCCGTTAGCGGCGTCTCATACACCGAAAGAACTAGCAACAGCGTCCGTTGCTTTGTTACATCGGTTAGCAGCGCATTTGAATGGTAAATAACCTTTATTTGTAATAACACAAAGATCAAAATTCTTTATCCTCATTATAACTTCCTAACTTATTTGACGCATATCTGAATGATACATTCACTCTTGTTGAAAAGTGTATAGCGTGTAACGTAAAACTTACGATTTTAGGTGATGATAAGGAGCACGAAATACCACCAGAGATGCCACTGATCGATAAAAGCAATATTTTACAAGCGTCTGCGGAAACGATTACCAATAACAGCTCATCATTGTGTAAGTTTGTAAACGGTCAACTGTTTGGTTGTCTGAATTAAAAATAAAACGCTGAAATATTTTACAAGTAATGATACATAGTACCACCTATTTTCTTCTAGATACTTATTCTTCCAATTAATTCATTCATAACGTCATCTTTTAGCCCGAAAAGACCTCAATACATGGACGAACTCTTCACACGTTCAGCAAGTTATCGAAATGGGATTCTCACGCACTGCTGTTTACGGTGCTATACAGACCATAGGTTAGTGTACCTTCAATGTGATACTCTGTTTCAACCTGTTTAAAGTTTAATGTCATTTGAGCAAAGCAGACGCGCTGAATTAAAAAGACACTGCAATGTGAACTCTAATGTCATAGCTTTAAATTATTTTTGTCTTCAGGAGGAAACAGTATGCCGTCAGTTGAATCCCTGGTAGCGCATTTACTAGAGCTGCCACAACAAGGCATGGATGATTCTGTGATCGAAATAAAACCGCCGAAAGAGAAGAAACAGACGCCGTACAGGTGGCGCAGTTGTTTCGCCTCAGAAGACGAATACGCTCAGTACTTGTCTGATGTTATCACTCCGGGGATGACTGTACGGTGTTGTAAGGCGTTTGAAAGTGTAAGTACATTCTACAGTTTTCCCTTGTTTTACTCACAATTGGCTTATGTAATTTTAACTTGATTCGATTATTTCTGTGTTATTTACTTTTACATAGATCCTACAAAGTAATTCAGTATACATTAGGAAAGGTAAAGAAGACTGTTTCTGATAAAATAAATGGTATCTTTTGCAGGTGGCTTTGGGTGATGTTGGTCAAGTGCAAAAAGTAGAACGTGATATCAAACATAACGTATTTTTACATGTAAGTTTTAATATACTCAACTACTCCGTATCTAGCTCATTTAGCATGTATTGGGAATGTAGATTTACGGTTAAAATATGGCCTGAATAAAGCAATGTGAATAAAGCTGTACGAATCTTTACATATTCTTATATGAAAAATACTTGGCGCAGGAGGTAGGATATATTTTTTAATTTTTACTTCATTTACCCTAGGTTGAATGGCGAGGCTTAGGTCGTATTTCGGGAGTAAGAGCGGTTCATGCTGAAGTGGTATCTGGAGCACCACCATTCTGTGTGGGAGATAAAGTCAGAGTGCGAGCCGCTGTCACACAGCCTCGGTACAAATGGGGCTGTATCGACCACAGCAGCGTTGGTACTGTTAAAGGTAAGAATTTGGACCGTAATTATTTCATATAAAATTCATATAATATGCAGCCTAAATCATACCATACCAAATAATATGTCAGCGCGTGACGTTCCAGTACGTCTAGTTTTTCCAGCTTTATTACTTTACATAAACATCATTGTGTATTTGTTTTAGCAATTTCAAGTAACGGTCGCGATTTGACTGTTGACTACCCGACACAACCTGGGTGGACTGGACAAGTCAGCGAGATGGAACTCGTCACAGATTCATGTAAGTTGTGTTGCTAACTATTCAGATGTAATGTTTGAGATATGGGAGTATTTGCGGTTTCATATTTTTTCGTTTCATTAAATGGAAAGCAAATAACCCATGCATTATTGATAAAACCTTCTCGACATTATTGATTAGTCTAAATCTTTGTATACTATAGCGGAATGGGGTGAAGGCGCAGGCGGCGCGACTGTTGGTTGGCGCGGTTCTATCAGAGCTGTACGCGTGTCATCATGCCGACCCGGCGCCGGCGCTAGACGATTGATCGACTGCCAACCTCATACATACTGGCAAAGCGCGAGTGGCACTGGCCAGGTAACTGTGAAAGCCAATAAGTAAAATTAAAATAACATGTTTTTGACTGTAATAAAAAAAATGTAGCGTTTTAATATTTCTGTCTTCAATCATGAATTTTGCTCTATAGAGAATTAGGGAGCACTATAGAGAGTCAGAACAGAAGATACCTATGGGTCTTCGAATCTTTGTAGTGACCGCCACTGTCTAAAGTCCTAATTTATCCGCCACTGGCTGAAATTTGGCCCTAGTGAATCCTTCATGAACCTAAAAGGCAACATTCTGACAACCATGGAAGCGCTCGTGGCGTAGCTTGCTGAGTTCTTGATTATCGTTGAAGTTAAACAACGTGCGCGGTCACAATTTGGATGGGTGTGTGTGGCATTACGAGCTGAGCGCTTCCGTGCTTCGGAGGGCACGTTAAGTTGTCGGTCCCGGCTTTTAAGTCGTTAAGCCATGATGGAGGCCTTTAGGCGGACTAAAAATTCCGTCACTAGAGTTGACCACTAGCTCATACGAACTTACTTTTTACCATGGACTACTTTACTACTACTTTTTAGGGTTCCGTACCTTAAAAGGTAAAAAAAGGAACCCTTATAAGATCACTTTCTTGTCCGTCTGTCTGTCTGTCTGTCTGTCTGTCTGTCTGTCTGTCTGTCTGTCCGTCTGTCTGTCCGTGTGTCACCATCGATTATCTCAGGAATGGGTAGAGCTAGCAAGTTGAAATTTATACCATATACTAAGGTCTATAGTCCCTATTGTGAGTATAAAAATCAAGGTCCTGGGTTAACACTATAAAAAGATATAGGCAAATTTAGGTTTTCGTGAAAACTTGTAAGTACCAAAACTTACCTTAATTATCAACTTTTTTTATTTTTCGGAATTTTTCCTTTACTTGTGCTGTAAGGCCTTGCTTGTAACCAAAATTGATAATTCTAGGTCAACCGGAAGTACCCTAGAGGTTTTGGGTCGAAAACCTAAATGGTAGTTCCCGTTGACCTAGAATAACGAAATTTGCCAAAAAGCAAGGTCTTATAGCACAAATAAAGGAAAAATTCCAAAAAGTTAAAAAAGTTGAAAACTAAAGGGTGTTCCCATACATACATAGTTGACGCCAATTAAAATTGTCCTCCGAGTTGTATGGGCGCTCATACAATTAATACTAGCTTAATTGGCACCATGGCTAGGTACGGAACCCTCGGCGTACGAGTTCGACTCGCACTTGACCGGTTTTTTGTGTGTGTCTGTGCTGTTAAAGTGTGTGTCACTATAGCTGTTATCTATCTATCTATCTATCTATCATGGAGTTAATTCCAAAACTATTAACTGAAGCTAATTAATCTCCAGCACTGGATCCGCGTAGAGATGCGATGCGGCGTCCGTATCCGTCGTTTAGGCCTCGGCGTGCCCAACAGCATCCACGGGCCCGCCACGCTCACCGTCCGAGGCGGCACTAGCTTCGAGGAGGCAGCTCTAGCCTCTATAGCGGCGGTGCCTTGTGCCCCCGCGCCTACTACTAAAGAACGGCCGCTGTCTCATCTGGCGCAGATACAGCTGCTGGCTGATTGTAAACAGGTAAGATAATTAATAGCCAAAAGTTGCCCTGCAGTAGGACGTTAGAGCAAAACAAAATAAATAAGAATAAAGAAGATTATGTTATCCCACAACTTATCTCATCTTATACTATCTTATAAATCTCTTATTAAATTTTATAACTAAATACCGGACCCGATGTACAGATTTCCAGAACCATTCAGACGACTTTATAGAGTCAAAAAATCATTAAAACCGGCCAAGTAGCAGGAGAAGAATTTAGAAAATGCTACCGTTTTTGTAATTGATCGAAATGGCAAAGATACGTGTGATTCAGTGATTTTGTTGTATGGAAAAGTTAAAAGTATTAACGTTCAATATAACAACATCTTTAGGATGCTGATGCGGCTGCCTCGCTTTTGCAGCGCATCTGGGATGTTTGCGGAGGCGCGCACGGACGGCTTTCAAGCGATTATTCGTAAGAAAGTCGCTTCCCTTCTTCAGCGTGCGCGAGACAGTAGCAATAGCATCCTACAAATGATTGTTTCTCGTCTGGACTGCCCCATCTTAAAAAAATGGATGCAGATAATGATGGGATCTGAATCAATTTGAATTTTGACTGTAATTATTTTCTATTAATCTCTGTACTTCAATTATTTCCTCATATGAATAGTACCTAATGAATTAATTTTAATTTCAATATTATTCTCATTTTGTAAATATTTTTGACATAATTTTATTCTTATTTATATTTTTGTATGTTTTAATTTGAATGTATTATTGTGTTATTATGGATGTAAATCTGAAATAAATGAGTTAATAATAATAATTAAGTACATTGTTATACTTATCTCTCTTTTTGTTTCAGTATTATCCGTGCATAGAAATCGGCATCAAACAGAATCGCAACGTAAACGCAGATTGTCGCGTCCATGGACTCTATATAACTGGTTTTAGACCCAACCCACTTTACTCAGATGTTCTGATGGTAAGTAGTCTACTTTCAACCTTTTATCTTATAAATGAGGTTGTATGTTGATTAACTTTTTTTATTTCAGAGTATGAACTTTATTGCCGAAGATTGGATGGAAAAAGACACTCCAAACAACTCTGTATCCGTTGACAATAACCCACCAACTTTACCTACAGACTATCCCCGGGTAAGTTCTTCAATCTATTAACAATCTTCAATCCTATGCTCATGAGTTAAAGTTGAGTTTCTCTTGCAGGTTTATGTATGGGGTTTGAACGACAAAGATCAGCTTTGCGGCGTGAAGGGTTCCAAAGTGAAAGTGCCTGTGTTCTCACCTGTACTGAGTGCCTTACGACCGGTGCATATAGCGGGTGGTTCTAAGACACTGTTTATTGTGTCTCATGATGGCAAGGTAAGTCGATACGTTCAAGACAAGATACGGAATCAAGACAATTCCGAGATATTAAAAATTCAGACAAAAATTGTTAAGTATTATTCATTTCCTTTGACGTGAGAGTATCAAGATACAAACTCAAGCAGTAAAGGGTATTCTTGCTAAATTGACAGGAAAATATGATTAGAAACGTATGACAGCATTTTTTTCGTAATACTGTTTGATGGGACATTTTAAAAGCCATGAGGGAGGCGTTTACTTACTTACTTACTTACTTACTATCCTGGCGCGTCGACCCCAAAGTGGGTCTTGGCCTCCGACACAATAGAACGTCACCGGGAGGCGTTTAGGCGGCCTAAAAACTCCGTCACCAAAGTTGGCCACTTGTTCATACGAACTTACTTTTTAATGGAAAATATGTGTTGTTATCTTCTAGCTATACGTATGCGGTGAAGGTACGAATGGCCGTCTAGGCCTCGGCCATAGCAACAACATTTCCACGCCGCGCGCCAACCCGTATCTCTCTCACGTGCTGGTGCGAAGAGTTGCGGTACATTCCGGAGGCAAACACGCCATGGCTGTTACTGCTGATGGCAAGGTATGTTGTAAATCCTGTAATAAAGGTCTAAATGAAAGTTAAAAAGACGGTTAAGTACTTTTGTTCTGCTAGACAATAAGGCCTCTATTAATAAACTCGTATTAACTTCTGTCAAAGTTGCGCCACGGCTTAAACTATTGCCATCCTTTTTTGTTAGATAGTGACAAATAAGGATGGCAATAGTTTAATCCGTGGCGCAACTTTGACAGAAGTTAATACGCGTTTATTAATAGAGGCCTAAAGGATCTGAATGTCTGAAGAAGTGAGCGAATTTCTACTTTCACAAGAGTAACGTGCCTGTGAGTGTTGACTGAATCAATTTCCTTAAAACTTTATTGGTGAGTTTGTAGGCTTCTTATCCAAGTATCATGCGAATGAAGCCGCAAAAGTAAACGAGTGATTAATAAAAGTAAAGGAAAATATTGTTTGAAAATAAGCAAGGGGCGGGTAGACAAAAATACTAATTGAGTCATCATTATAATTTCATGATTTGATCCCTGTCACTATTAACGATCGATACTACACGTATTCTTATTATATTCTGTCACTGAAGAGAATCTGATTGCAGCTTGTGAACATTCATTGATTTAAAAATAGTTGGTTGAACCAAATTATTGAACTCTACTCCGAGCAACTCAGACTAAGTCCTGTGGAAATTACTATCTGTTTCAAATTGTATATCTTCATCTAATTTCAACAGGTTTACTCCTGGGGCGAAGGCGAAGATGGAAAACTCGGGCAAGGGAACAAAACAACGCTAGAATCGCCACGACTCATAGAAAGTCTGTCGGGAGAACGGGTTGTGTTCATCGCTTGTGGGTCGGCTCATAGCGCTTGTATCACTGCCCGCGGCCATTTGTATACGTGGGGTTCGGGAGAATACGGCCGACTTGGTCATGGCGATTGTACTATGCAGTTACAACCTAAAATGGTGAGCATTGTTTTTAGAGAAGACTGTTATGTGGTTTAAAAACACCGTTACCAGAATTGACTCATAATTTTACTTAAATTAGAAGATAATTTTACTTATAAAAGCTCAAGTTTTTAAAATACAGGGTGAATTTTTGAGATGGGGCAGTAAGGGCAGCTACCTTAACCGTTGTAGCTAGAGGAAAACGTTCTTAGGAGACCATCCTTAATTTTGGAAAATATTTCGACCTGCATTCACAGATTTTGAAAAATATGTACAGTCAGCGAGAAAATGGGCCATTTACACAAAAACTTTTTTTGATGCCAATCGATCCTGTTTCATCTAAGGATAAAAAGGCTCTTTCAGACCAACTGAGGTCAGAGTACTAGAAAAGTCAGAAATCGCTAAAATGTATTTCTGAGACAAGACAGTAAGGGCTACCTTAACCGTTGTAGCTAGAGGAAAACGTTTTTAGGAGACTACCCTTAACTTTTGAAGATATTTCAACCTGCATTCACAGATTTTGAAAAAAATGTACAGTCAGCGAGAAAATGGGCTATTTACATAAAAGCTTTTTTTGATGCCAGTCGATCCTGTTTCATCTAAGGATTAAAAGACTCTATCGGACTAACTGAGGCAAGAGTACTAGAAAAGTCAGAAAACGCAAATAACTTTGATTAAGTATACATTTCGTACGAAATCATTTTGTCATTTGTCATAATTTTTCATCATTTTGTCGAAATATCTTCAAAAGTAAGGGTAGTCTCCTAAGAACGTTTTCCTGTAGCTACAACGGTTAAAGTAGCTGCCTTTACTGCTCCGTCTCAAAAATACATTTTAGCAATTTCTGCCTTTTTTAGTACTCTTACCTCAGTTGGTCCGAAAGAGCCTTTTAATCCTTAGATGAAACAGGATTGACTGGCATAAAAAAAAAAATTGTGTAAATTGCCCATTTTTTCGCTGACTTTAAATTTTTTTCAAAATTTGTGAATGCAGGTTGAAATATCTTCAAAAGTTAAGGGTAGTCTCCTAAAAACGTTTTCCTCTAGCTACAACGGTTAAGGTTGCCCTTACTGTCTTGTCTCAGAAATACATTTTAGCGATTTCTGACTTTTCTAGTACTCTAACCTCAGTTGGTCTGCAAGAGCCTTTTTATCCTTAGATGAAACAGGATCGATTGGCATCAAAAAAAGTTTTTGTGTAAATGGCCCATTTTCTCGCTGACTGTACATATTTTTCAAAATCTGTGAATGCAGGTCGAAATATTTTCAAAAATTAAGGATGGTCTCCTAAGAACGTTTTCCTCTAGCTACAACGGTTAAGGTAGCTGCCCTTACTGCCCCATCTCAAAAATTCACCCTGTATACCTGGTCATTGGAAAATTTTATATTCTTGACACTTTTGTTTTGTGTTTAGGTAGAAGCTCTAGCAAACTACAGAGTAGTGCAAGTTGCGTGTGGTTCACGCGATGCCCAGACTTTGGCGCTCACAGCTTGTGGAAAAGTTTTTTCATGGGGAGACGGTGATTTCGGGAAACTTGGTAAGAGATTTCATTAAAAAGCATAATTTATGACTTTTGTGCACTACACATTACTACATTACAGATAGATATAAACAATATTTGTTATACTTATCAGGTCGTGGGGGATCAGACGGCTGCGCTGTACCAATGAACATAGAGCGACTAAATACGTTGGGTGTTATTCAAGTAGAATGCGGCGCTCAATTCAGTTTGGCACTTTCGAGGGATGGCGAGGTATGTTATCAAAACTAAGTAGATTTTATATACTGGTGGCCTCTTGTGATAGAGTTTATTCAAAGAAAAGGACCGAGAACACTCTTAACAAAACACTGCACTTTTTACATTGTGCAGACTCAGATATATTTCCATATTAGCTTGTTTCCTAATCAAAACCATTGCTCTTTAGTTTTTATTCATTACTCCTTTCTGTTATCAGGAGTCGACATCGTCCCCTTGACTGTCTATCTTTGATAGCGACCAAAGCGGTTTCAAACTCTCAAATATGACAGTTCAGTGACCACGCAAGTAGCTCTGTCACTCATCACAACGAGACCGAATACGATTAAAGATACGCGATCATTTTGACAGTTTGAGACCAATTTGAGGTTTGAGAAAAGTTAGATAATCAGCCTGCGGATATTGTTTGTATTAGGTATGGACATGGGGCAAAGGCGACTACTTCCGCTTAGGCCACGGCTGCGACTCTCACGTTCGTCGACCGACGCTGGTGGAGGCGCTTCGAGGAATGCGCGTCATTCATGTTGCTGTCGGCGCGTTGCATTGTCTCGCCGTCACTGCTGAACATCAGGTATGGTTTTTATTCTGCAAAAATGCTATTTTGGTTTGAAATAGAAGCTTTTGCATAAGAAATAGCTTTAGTAAATAGAAGTTTGTAATCGAAGTTTGAAATAAAAAATTCGTGAGCCGCTATTACGAAAGGGGGTCTAATAATTCCAACTTAAGCTTCTGTAAGATTGGGGATGTTGCCTTTAAATTATTGTGAATGTGAAAATAAATAAATTTTGTTAGAAAATAATCAAAAATGCTTTTATTTTTGTTAGGTGTGGGCGTGGGGTGACAATGACCACGGCCAGCAAGGAAACGGCACAGTGTACGTGAACCGTCGCCCCGCCATAGTGGCCGGCGTAGAAGGTGTCCAAAGAGTCGCCGCTGGTTCGTCTCACTCTGCCGCTTGGGCGCTGCCCGCCGCTAGCTGCCCACAGCCGGTGGAACCTCACCTGTCGCCTCTACCCTTCCCTACGCTGAAGGACCCACTCGGAGCCAACAGTCTAGGTACGTGAGATAGTACAGGGAGACAGAGAGTCGCCGCTGGTTGCTTTCACTCTGCTGCTAGCTGCCAACAGCCGGTGGAACCTCATCTATCGCCTCTACCCTTCCCTACGCTGAAGGACCCACTCGGAGCCAACATTCTAGGTACGTGAGATAGTACAGGGAGACAGAGAGTCGCCGCTGGTTCGTCTCACTCTGCCGCTTGGGCGCTGCCCGCCGCTAGCTGCCCACAGCCGGTGGAACCTCACCTGTCGCCTCTACCCTTCCCTACGCTGAAGGATCCACTCGGAGCCAACAGTCTAGGTACGTGAGATAGTATAGGGAGACAGATAGTCGCCACTCACTCTACCGCTAGGTGTCCTTAACCAGTCGAACCTCACCTGTCACTTCTACCCTTAACAGTCTAGGTACGTTAGATAGTAAGACAGAGAGAGACGTTAAACAGACAGTCGCCGCAGTTTCCTCTCATTCTGCCGCGTGGTCATTGCCGGCCATATCTGACAATGAAGTACTGAATAGAAAGTTGTAAGGTGAGCGACGCGAGCTCCCAAATATGTCAAGAAAAAATTAAATAAATAAAATAAAATCCCTGATACATGTTGCTTGTGTCGGTATTTTCTCCTTGACCCACCTCGCTCGCCCTTAACCTCATAACTCGGCTAAAGGCGTTTCGCCATCTGTTTTACTCATACCGTAGAATCGGTTAGTGGCAAATTTGCCACTTAGCGCACCTTTTTGTCTACCCTTATCGAATTTTTTCATCTTTCTAACCAGTGACATGATTACAGGTCTATACTCTGAAGAAACAACGATAGAAGAGCCGCAAGGGCCAAGGCCGTCCATCGCGGCCGCTGCGCTCGCTTTAGAACCGCCCGCGGCCGTCCAACACGCACTGTCATTGGTTCTATTGGGATTGCACATCACACAGGTATTATGTCTCTATATCTTCAATGGACTTCGAATGCTAAAAAATCTGAAAGACTGTCTCTGAATCCACCAAAAGTCGAGCTGGTTGTCGCCTCCTATGTCTCTGAGAATCCTTGGCTGATCTTCAGAGGATTTTAGAATGGATGCCTGAAGATGTCACCGATTACAATGGATCCCAAGAGCATTTTGCCTTCCTGTTTCGTAGCATCTCAAGAGCGATCGTATAAGGATTTCCCTTCTTCTCTTCAGTATAACAAAGCAGTCTACTTGTTGTAACCCTTAATATCTATTTCAGGCTCGCACCCTTTTAGTGGAAGCGTTGAAAGCACACGAGGCTTGTTCGGCAGTAGTAGTAGTACCTGTCAACATCGATACTGAAGATTCCGATGCGGAAGGCGACGCGAGAACCGGCGGTGGCGAGGCGCCGGCTGATAGAGCTACTTTACCGGTAACAATCTATCAATCTAACTAGCCCTCTTGAAGCGCTCGTAGTGTAGCTTGCTTAGACGTTCTTGATTGATCGTTGAAGTGAAGCAACGTTGTGCGCGATCACAATTTGGATGGGTGACCGCCAGTGCACCGAACTGAGCGCTTCCGTGCTTCGGAGGGCACGTTTAATTGCCGGTCTCGGCTTTAAAGTCGTTAAGCCATAACGGAGTCCTTTAGGCGGCTTAAAAACTCCGTCACCAGAATTGGCCACTTGCTCATACGAACTAACTAGCCCACACACGCACTATAAGGGATCTCTGTACGGCCACTGAAAACGCTATGGCTGTGGCAAAGTATTGGGAGCGCAAGCTATACTGCTATTTGTATCATCGACACGACGAAGAATATTAGCCCACATCCACATCACATTAATAATTTATTTTTATGTAACCTCTCTACTTAGATGTTCGCCATAGTTGTACTTAATCTTACAAAACTTTTGTTATTTGTTTTGTAGTAAACAAAAACATTTTCATTTTTTCATCCACCGACTGCTGAGTACCAGGCCTTCTCATTTCCACGTGCTACCTCCGATCCTGTGCAAGTCGAATCCAATGCTTCCCCGTCAAATCTCCGGAATCATAACCATCATAATCTCCAGAGAACCTAGTACGAGTGTGTTTCACTATTCGGTATCGACGCCGTAAACGTGGATTTGTATGGGATCACCAAAATATAGGCTTATAAAATAGTGGGATATTATTTATTGAGTTGCCAATGATGATGATCCAATCACAAGCCCTAACGCTTAATTTTCACATCTTTGCCACTGGTTGGCGCTGTTCTGATTCCATACGTACATTTAGGGCGTCGATACCGACTAGTAAAAATTCGTACTTTGCACTCTGAATCACTGATTGAAAAAAAATATTTTAGTTTATTACGAAAGTGTTTACTATTTTCAGCAAAATACTTCCTTTTATCCAATTAGCAGTCTTCTAATAATAATAATAAATAAATAAACATTTATTGATCCAACCAGAATACAATTTACATGTAGTCCTGACTCTCAAACTAGGGCTACCTGTGGGAGACAGTCCCTTCCCAATAGTGGTAACTTACAATGCTTGCACAAAATATAGGTCAATGACCACTAATGATCACACTACTTTCTAGAGCGGAACAAGCAGTCCCCTAAGCGGTTCGATATCATCCCGTCATTCCGCGGTAATGTCATCGAGTGCAGTATCCGTGGCCGCCGCCACTATGACCGTCCAACAAGCTGAGGCACCCAAGATGGCGCTAGATGACTTTACTTCACAACTAGGGGAATCCGATGCGAGAGCGTTAGTGGATCTTTTGAAACTGGCCGCGGCTGGAAGGATACCCGACTCTAGTAATGCTGTGAAGATCATCACTGATGTTCTTATGGGTAAGTGAGTTTAGTATTTGCCTGTTTGTTATCACATCAGCTTTAGTTTCTCATACTACGAGTATGAGCTGAGCTTATGAATTGTGCGTGCAGGTTGAGATCAAGGGCGGATCCAGGGGGGGGGTCAGGGGGGTCATGACCCCCCCCTGGGCCGGATTGGGCCGGGTCCAGGACCTAGGTGGACGACCAATTAAAATTATTCTATTGAACATGTACTTCAGGATTTTGAAAACTACCTCCAAACGCGGTGCTCGGATTGTAAAAGTTGGTAGGTATTGGAACTTTATAACGCGTATTGTGATTTGCTTGAAACTCTGTTAAAATACCTACTGTGAATGCAAAATAATGGACACGTGTTTCAGGATTTTCTTTAAGAACATTAAAAAATTCGTTTCGCTTCATAAGTATTTTGCGAACAAAGTGAGTTATGTCTAACCAAAGAATAAGAACCGACAAGCAGCCAGCCTTTTCATTGAGCACCGTCAAAAAGCAAAATCAAGTGTCACATGTTGAGTTTGTCTACAAGAATCGCCAGAGAATTGGAAGCGACAAGCAGCCAGCCTTTTCTTTAAGACCCGTAATAGCAAAATCAAATGTCACATGTATTTGTATTTGTCTAAAAAAAAATCGGCTCGCTTCGCTCGCTTTTTAGCTTCATGAGTATTAAATGTGTAAAGTGAGCTATGTCTGACCTTTTCGTTGAGCACCGTAATAGCAAAATCAAGTGTCACATCATGTTGTATTTGTCTAAAAAAAATCGGCTCGCTTCGCTCGCTTTTTAGCTTCATGAGTATTTAATGTGCAAAGTGAGTTATGTCTAACCAAAGAATAAGAACCGACAAGCAGCCAGCCTTTTCATTGAGCACCGTCAAAAAGCAAAATCAAGTGTCACATGTTGAGTTTGTCTACAAGAATCGCCAAAGAATTGGAAGCGACAAGCAGCCAGCCTTTTCTTTAAGACCCGTAATAGCAAAATTAAATGTCACATGTATTTGTATTTGTCTAAAAAAAAATCGGCTCGCTTCGCTCGCTTTTTAGCTTCATGAGTATTAAATGTGTAAAGTGAGCTATGTCTGACCTTTTCGTTGGACACCGTAATAGCAAAATCAAGTGTCACAACATGTTGTATTTGTCTAAAAAAAATCGGCCCGCGTTGCTCGCTTTTTAGCTTCATGAATATTTAATGCGCAAAGTGAGTTATGTCTGACCAGAAAAGTGGAACCGACAAGCAGCCAGACTTTTCGTTGAGCACCGTAATAGCAAAATCAAGTGTCACATCATGTTGTATTTGTCTAAAAAAAATCGGCTCGCTTCGCTCGCTTTTTAGCTTCATGAGTATTTAATGTGCAAAGTGAGTTATGTCTGACCAGAGAATTGGAACCGACAAGCAGCCAGCCTTTTCGTTGAGCACCGTAATAGCAAAATCAAGTGTCAATGTTGTATTTGTCTAATAAAATCGGCTCGCTTCGCTCGCTTTTTAGCTTCATGAGTATTTAATGCGCAAAGTAAGTTATGTCTGACCAGAAAGTTGGAACCGACAAGCAGCCAGCCTTTTCGTTGAGCACCGTAATAGAAAAAATCGGCTCGCTTCGCTCGCTTTTTAGCTTCATGAGTATTTAATGCGCAAAGTGAGTTAAGTCTGACCAGAGTATTGGAACCGATAAGCAGCCAGACTTTTCGTTGAGCACCGTAAGAGCGTTTGTCCACCGCCGCCGTCACCGAACCGTCACCGTCAACGAGATTATTTCTGTATGAGATCAAGATGACGTGACGGTCTTCTGGTGGACAGGCGGCTATAGTAAATGTATGGTCGCTACCTCGGCGCCGTCATCTCGTTCTCGTTGACGTGACGGTGACGGCGGCGGACAAACGCTCTTATAGCAAAATCAAGTGTCAATGTTGTATTTGTCTAAAAAAAATCGGCTCGCTTCGCTCGCTTTTTAGCTTCATGAGTAGGTATTTAATGCGCAAAGTAAGTTATGTCTGACCAGAGAAATGGAACTGACATGCAGCCAGTCTTTTCTTTGAGCACCGTTAGCAACATCAAGTCACACGCATTTGTTTTAAAAAACGGCTCGCTTCTCTAAAATAGTTACTTACTGCATTACGTAGGTACTTATACTTACTTATGAAAGTAATCTAACACGTACGAAGTCGCGGGTAACGGCTAGTTAAATTATAACTTCTTGTTACTTGACCACGACTATGTGACCCCCCCCTGGCACCAAAGCTGGATCCGCCCTTGGTTGAGATATACAGAGTGTGGCAAATTCTTGGTCAATTTTTAGATTTTTGAAAAAAAGTACAATTAGAGTACAGTAGTTAAAAATGCAATTATTTTTTTCTTCAAAATAAAACAAAAGTTTCCTAAGAACAAAACTTTCTAACTACAAGAGAAAAGCTAGCTACCCTTCAGTGACCAAGAATTTGCCACACCCTGTATACTCTTCGAAGTTCTTAAACTTTGACTGCTAAAGAGAGATCGTTATCATCATGATTATCAAGCTTCCCTTGTTCTCCACGTTACGCGAGGTCCGTCTTTTTGTCTACCTGTAATCAAAAATCCATTCACATTTATATTAAGCACTCTTTTAGTTACATGTCATCTATTGAGATTTGTAAAAGAATACCGTCAACTGCGAACAAGGCTTGAAAAGTTCGCTAATCTTCGACCTACCTTCCTAAATAATAAAAGGAAATGCTTTTTGGTTAGAGTATTACTTGAGTACGACTCAACTGATAATGAAATGTTGGTAAAAATAAAATGAAGAAATGGGTATTGGAGGGGGTATACCTGAACTGTAAGTACCACCTCACCCATGAGAATCTTACCTCAATTAAATAAATAAATAAATAATAGAATTATATTTCGTGAAAAGTTCTAATGAATTGGATGTTATGAATTAAGTATATTTTTTTTTAAACAACGTGAACTACCTATCTGACTTGTAAAACTGGTTTTATGAATAAATTTTTGAATTTGTATTGTTTTCAGCTCTATGCGCCAGTAAGCCAGGAGTAGCAGACATGGTGGTGGAAGTGTGTGTGTGTGAACTGGAAGAGGCGGCGAGCGGGGGACGCGCGCCGCCTCAGCCTATCACCGTCGACAGCCCTCATCCCTATGCTGATGACACCGATATATCTGGTAAATAACTCAAAGCTCAAAATCAAGATTGCCGCAGTCCTCGACCAGCATTTTATGATCATCTTACTAAAAGGATGAGTTTGTCGAATGGGTCACATCACCTTTAACTGAATACTAATTTATCAGTCACTAACTGACGCCCGCGGCTTTGCCCGCGTGGACTACTATTTTGTTTATCCCACGGGAACTGTGCATTTTTTCGGGAAAAGTAACCTATGTCCTATTCCCGGTCATTATCTATCAATGTTTCAAATTTCAGCCAAATCGGTTCAGTGGTTGTCGAGTTATAGAGGAACAAACATACATCCAAACAAACATCCAAACTTTCGCATTAGTGTGATCTACCGCGCATAAAAATTGAATTTCAAAAATGAATCTTATGTTTAACAGGCGTAGTAAAGATCCCCGGCGCCACTTCCCTCCGCGTGGTATTCGAACAGGGTTGTTCGACCGAGCGTCGGAACGATCCGCTCACAATATTGGATGGCACTGGAAGAGTGCTGGCCACGAGGTCTGGCAGAGAGCCCGCTGATTGGGCGCAGGAGATCATAGCTAATTGTAAGTGTGAATTTTTCTTATCTCAAGAGTAATATTCGAACCACATTACCTCTTAAAAAAGACTGGGGTGTGGATCAAAAAACGGGTGCTAACCCGCTTATTCAGGGAGATAGACTTCACAGCAGACAGATACTATTGGTCCATCAAACAACTTCTTTCTTTGTACTTGTTTCGGCAATTTTAGTTAAAATGACCTCTTTTTCAGGTGACGAAATACGATGGAGGTTTACAAGCGATGTGTCCGTCAATGGCTGGGGATGGAGGTTTACAGTCCATCCGATACTACCATCGGAGTCTATTGTAGTAAGTTTTTTGTTTCTTAAAAATTCATTCATCAGAAGTAATACATTGAATAATATATTCATTGTACTGGAATTACTAATTTCGGTTCACGATTATAATTCTTAACCAAAAGCTACATTTACAACAGTAGAGCATAATATCATAAAATACAAACTGGAAATTCAGATTCTCATAGTTAGTTCTGATAGGGGCTTTGGACAATTTCGATAATAAGGATATTGCCAGTTTTTGTCATTAATATAACTGTTTATTTGACTATATGTATTTACATATTATCAGTTGAAATGTCTTCAACAGTTTCTTAATCCCATTTAAATGTGACACTTCATGTGACGCCATGTGATGACAAAATCTATTAATCGGGACTTTTATCTACAATTTTATTTGATAAGTTTATTCTCGTCTGTTTTTTACAGGACAGTGGTTCAGATAGGTACGTCCTAGCGTGCCCTTCAGTAGAGCTGGCGTGGAGGTTGCTCGATGGCTCACTGCTGACATCGATATCTAACGATCACCAACTGGCGCCGAGGTTGGCACAAGCATTGGCGATATGCGCACAAATGCCTACCCTGTGTAAGTAAACAATAAAATATTACGATGAAGAATTATTAACACGAGCGCTGCAAACTATGTATAAAAATCTGTTCAATAGTCAATTCGGTGGCGAGGTGGTCCCACTTCTGAGTTTTTTTGAACCTCTGTAAATCTACTATAACATAATGTAGCGCGAAAAAAAACGCGCCAGCTGGCCAGTGCTCGCTGAGACGTCTTCGAGGCTGGACGCACGCCGTTTGCTTTATGAAATTCCTCCGTTTGCTTTGTGAAAACATGCGGGGGGTGAGGTAGCGCTAAATGCCTAAAGTTCTTGGATAACCTCGCCTTACCACAGAATAAATAGGTACAGCTTGACTTCGCGAAAACGTTTATTCAAATAGCGACTTTTGCTGCTACGCAACAACGTTCTATTCAGCTCGTGCAAGCGCATATTCACCTACACAAACTATCTCTTTCTAACGCATAACTCTGTCACTATCTGGCGCAGAGTGACGCGGAGGGTTGTCGAGTTGTCGCATGATAGGTATTACGCGCGACGCGGCTAGCGTGCGATCCGAGCGGCAAGTGTGAATCCTACCTTACAAGAGCCAGCCGGGCGGGCCCGCCAATGTACTCTCGACTAAGCCAGCGCCTTACCACCTTAAGGGTGGTTTTTCTGTGAACCGACTAGCAGTTACCACCGCCCTTACAGTTTGTCTACAACTTTTTGACTACGTCAACTAAAGGCTGTAACTTTAAGGATTAGCTTTCAAAAGAAATGTCATCGTTGACTCCCCCCAAACGCCCCTCTACCCTCTATCTATTCACGATATTTTGACATGTTAAAACTTTTGAAACTATCTTGGAATAATTATAATTTTAACATCTTGTTGAAGTAGCGAACATTGTCATGGAGACTTCATCAATTTTTTTTTTCGATGGAAGTGATACCTAGTTGTTACCTTCATAATTATTATTACTTATTATAGAATATCTGGGCGACCAAGCTCTGCTTGGGTGCAAATCAAGAAAAAAAGAAAAAGAAAAATGAGTTAAGTACCTATGTATTTAAAAAAAGCTAGATCTCGATCGATCTAGCTAGGTAGAGACCTAGCTAGATCGATTCTTCGCCCCCGTAAACCGTAAACCTCTGTACCGCAAATTTTATCGAAATCGTTAGAGCCGTTTTCGAGAACGTGAGTACAAATAAACAAACAAACAAATATTGCTCGTTTAATAGAATAAGATAATATTTCATAAGAAGATCATATACTTGTCGGGGAGAGGGTTCTGGGCGTGAAGTATGGATGGTCCGATATGTTCAAAGACACGAAATAACCAATGTAACGTGTAGTCAGGATGTCTATTTTATAATCACAATTACTTTCACAAGACTTAAACAGAGGATTGATTCGATTTTTGCCGATTAGAATTACTATCACAATTTAAAAAACAAAATGGAAACGCGCAAGTGACAATGACGGTTGTCTACTTGACGTTTCCAACTTTGACACTAGCTAACAAACTATATTTGACTAAGAAAAAGGATTTACTTGAAGGCGCAAGAAAAGCAGACCCTGCAAAGTATCTTCATCTTTCACTAGCACTAACAAATTGTCATAGGACAGAAAGAGTCAATAATACGTTACTTTGTGTGTCTTAATTCGTAGAATGTCTCCATCTTGACAACTTAGTACTATTATTTATTCTGTGATATACTATACAAAAAACTAAGACACTATTCATTAATCTGTGAAGACACTATAGAATCTTGTTAATCAGCTGGTTAACAAACAACTAAGACATCCGCTACACGGACGGCGCGCTGATTTTTTAGCCGCACCCAAGTGGCTTTTGACCTCTCTTTTTAACATATATGTTATATTAAGTATTTAATTATATGTATTATATTCTTTATACCTAGATAAGTCTAATCACAAATAATTGCATGCTGTGTTCACTGTGTCACTGAAACTACGCCGACTTTGCTTTCTTAGGACTGTCATAATACGTTAAGTTTAGCGTAAATTACAATTTGCGAACCATAAACTTTCATAATATGACACCCCATTAAATTTATTTGTATAACTTTTATTTTTTTACCCCCTTGAGTACCTAATATCTTTACAACCCCTTCATCGATTAAGCCCATAAGCACTCGGGTCACTCGGCACTGGATATATGCACCAACCGGAGTTTAAAACACTAAATAACACGCTATAGTTACATACGAGTCGATAAAGTACAAAATTACAGTACTAAAATTAACTATGTAAATTAATTTTAGATTAAAAAATAAACTAAAAACCACGTCTTTATTTATTTATTTATTTAGAATGCGTTGTCATCGAGTTGTGAGCTACCCTGACAGTTTTAGCCAACCAGCTACACGGAAAGTGCTCGAAATTTTAGTCGCGCCAGATTTTCCACGGAACGACAGACATACAGACGAACAAGAAAGTGACTATATAGGTATAATAAGAACGTGGTAAAATAATAATGTCTTTGATCCTTGATAAGTGTGCACATTTTGATCCGACGTTTTGAAATGGATTAAAACTACGTTCTAAGATTCTGTTGACATAGATGAATACAAGTGAAGCTAAAAAAAAAAACGAAATTCGGGGTAATATCCCACTTGGCCAACACAGTCCTTGAACAAAAACCAAATTATATAATTGAGGATGCGACTCCACTCCATTTTGTTCCGAATGACATTCGATTTCGACTAGTCCTATTATATAACAAATGAGAGAAGTTTGTGTGAATGTTTGTTTTACCACGTATCTCCGTAACTACTAAACTAATTTTGCCGATTTTTTGTTCTACTCGTAATCTATAGTGATCTTCGATCTTCTGTTCTATCTAACAAGAAGGTGAAAAAAGGAGGCAAGTTTCTAAGAAATAAATGTACCTAATTTCTTAAATAAAAATAAAATAATAAGTACTAAGTTATGAATTTTTAAAGGGGTTGCAATAAAGTTCTATTTCAAATAAATATTTTCTGGTTTGATTCACCAGAGTAATTAAATACCTACTTTATTTTTATTTTATTCAAAATTACCCTTAGGGAGGGACTGTGCATTATTACGAAGGTCGTAAAGTTAGTATTGTTTTTCCTAATCGAAAAAAAAACTAAATACTTACTAACTTTATGACTTTTTGGTTTCATTTTCTGTTACCTGTACAAAGCCGGGGCGGGCAAATAGCTTGTCAAATGTCAAAATGTCAAAACGCGCGTGGATCCGACCTTGTGACCGCCCAGAAGCGGAATGAGCTGCGTTCGATTCTGTGTTTATTTATATAGCAACTCGGGACTCAATAAGGTTGATTTTCGGTTGATCCGTTTAACTCTCTGTGCTCAGAAGTAAAGCTCAAAACTAATTTTGCTTATTATGAGAAAAATAAGCAGTCTAGGTAAACGATAACTTAGAAGCAAATAAAAGACTAAATTTCCTTTCTGTGAGTATTTATTTTGTATATGTAGCTGAACTGGTTTTCAAGAAAAATGCAAAAATCTTGAGAAAAGGTGTCATTTTCAAAACGTAAAAGTATCATGTAAATTTCTATTAATCGTGTTTCTGCCTTTAGAACTAAATAGAAAAAAGATTAAAAAATCACATAATTGGAGTTGTAACTTGATGAGATATTCCGTTTAGTTACAATTTGCAGGCAAACAATCATAACCGTTTTGGAGCTTGGCCTTAATGTAAAAGTCGTAAAAACTAAGGGCTGTCTAAAAAATAAACAGATGTTTATGTCTCCGATTAGTCAAAATAAGAGACAAAAGAGAAAGGCGGGGTCAGCTAGCTAACTGTGTTCAAGCAAACATTTTTCCAAACTGGTAAGGTGTGAGTTTCTTTGATAGTACTTGTAGCTTTGCACCTAAAGTGCTGAGTACGCCTTCTGTACCTATTCTGTGCCTTAACATACATTTCTTCCCAGCCTGGCGAGCCCGTGTATGGTGCGTGAGAAGATTACGCGGCGTAGTCCGCTACGGCGAAAGAGTTGGTACTCCTCCCGCTTTACAACATTTACCGAAGCTACTACAAGCGCAGTACGAACACGAGGAGCCGGCGTTACGGACCGGCACGCATCTGATGCACACCAATTATATGAAGGTATATCTAGAATTATAGAGGCCTTTGCCCAGCAGTGGGATATTGATGGCTGACAATAATAATAATAATAATAATATCTATCTCTTTCTAACCATCCTCTGATGGATGAGAGAGTTGGTACTACAATCTCTCATCCATGTCTCTGGGATATTCTCAAATAAAAAGACATCCGTGCCCGGGGCGTGAATTGAAAGGGGATTTGAAACGTTACTTACATTTTGTATGAAGCAGTTTATATTAACCAACGCCTGATCCGTGTCCAATCCGGGCCCGTCTACTAACGTCTTCACCACGGTTGGCCCGGACACGGCCCGGTCTAATATAAATAATCCCTTAATCATAAAGCAATATATTTCCACAGGAACTAGCCTGGCTTGCGTGCGGACTCCGAGTCGACTCAAAAGTATGCACCGGCCCCGACTCCGCCCGTTGGTACTGGTTCAAACGCTACTGCCTCACCATTCGCACCGCCGACGCACTCATCCGTCGACAAGTTCTACCCACTCCCTTCTTATCTGAAGTGAGGAAGAGACTGGCGGATCTAGGCGTGTATAATACTGAGGAGGCCAGTGGCAGTGACAATCAGTATTCCTGGGAGGATAATACTAAGTTCACGAAGCAACATGATGAGCAGTTACTGCATTGGGTACAAAAGTAAGTGCACACATTACATTACATTTTGGAGTTGGCCACTTACTCATATGAACTTACTTACTTTATTACATTTTAACTTCAATATCATGTTATTCTCGGACCAATCATTCAGAATTCCAGTAGACTGTAAGGGGCCTTTCACTCTTCAGCGTGTCGCCGGTCGCGTCCGCGAGTTGACCATTCACAGCACAGAGAAATTCGAAAATTCAAAATTCTCTGTGCTGTGAATGGTCAACTCGCGAACGCGACCGGCGACACGCTGAAGAGTGAAACAAGCCTAACTTGTTTCGTATTTGAAATCTCTCATCTACCACATGAACTGCTTAATTTAATTTTAAGATTATTTTCGACTAGTGAACGCCCGTGGCTTCGCCCGCGTGGACTACTTTTTTTAAACCACGGGAATTATACATTTGTTACATACACGTGTTATTCCAGAACTTAAACTATCTAAATTCCAAATTTCATCCAAATCGGTTTAGTACTGGAAGTACAAGATGTGCGTCGATAGCACTTAAAGTGCTCTACTTAAAAGCTTATTCATCACAGCCTTGGTCTCAAACTCATTGCCCTAAATGAAAAGTCATTCACCAGGCGTCCAGAAGACTGGACTGGTTGGTGGGGCGGCGGTTCCCGCGGTTGCGTAGTCTACGGTTGGGGACACAATCATCGCGGCCAGTTAGGCGGCGTGGATGGCGCTAAAGTACGCGCGCCCACGCCTTGCCTTGCATTGGCTGCATTGAACCCGGTGCAATTGGTCGGCGGAGAACAGACTCTCTTCGCTGTCACGCCTGATGGCAAGGTCTATGCTACAGGTGAGATATAAAAGATCATCATCATCATCATCATTGGCAGCTCAAATGATAGCCCACTGCTGGGTATAAGCCTCCTCCCTCAAACGCCATTCTAGTCGACCCTGTGCCGTTCTCATCCATATATAAAAGATACTAGGTGTGTATAGATAGGGGTCCAATCATAAAGGTCAGTTAGGTTGGATGGCGCTAAAGTACGCGCGCCCACGCCTTGCCTTGCATTGGCTGCATTGAACCCGGTGCAATAGGTCGGCGGAGAACAGACCCTGTTCGCTGTCACGCCTGATGGCAAGGTTTATGCTACAGGTGAGATATAAAAGATCATCATCATCATCATCATTGGCAGCTCAAATGATAGCCCACTGCTGGGTATAAGCCTCCTCCCTCAAACGCCATTCTAGTCGACCCTGTGCCGTTCTCATCCATATATAAAAGATACTAGGTGTGTATAGATATGGGTCCAATCATAGTGGTTAGTTAGAGTGGATGGGGCAAAAGCACGCGCGCTCACGCCTTGCCTTGCATTGGCTGCATTGAACCCGGTACAATTGGTCGGCGGAGAACAGACGTTGTTCGCTGTAACGCCTGATGGCAAGGTCTATGCTACAGGTGAGATATTAAAGATAAGTGTGTAATAGGGGTCCAATCATAGTGGTCAGTTAGGCGACGTGGATGGCGCTAAAGTACGCGCGCCCACGCCTTGCCTTGCATTGGCTGCTTTGAACCCGGTGCAATTGGTCGGCGGGGAACAGACGTTGTTCGCTGTAACGCCTGATGGCAAGGTCTATGCTACAGGTGAGATATAAAAGATCATCATCATCATTGGCAGCTCAAATGATAGCCCACTGCTGGGTATAAGCCTCCTCCCTCAAACGCCATTCTAGTCGACCCTGTGCCGTTCTCATCCATATATAAAAGATACTAGGTGTGTATAGATAGGGGTCCAATCATAAAGGTCAGTTAGGTTGGATGGCGCTAAAGTACGCGCGCCCACGCCTTGCCTTGCATTGGCTGCATTGAACCCGGTGCAATTGGTCGGCGGAGAACAGACCCTGTTCGCTGTCACGCCTGATGGCAAGGTTTATGCTACAGGTGAGATATAAAAGATCATCATCATCATCATCATTGGCAGCTCAAATGATAGCCCACTGCTGGGTATAAGCCTCCTCCCTCAAACGCCATTCTAGTCGACCCTGTGCCGTTCTCATCCATATATAAAAGATACTAGGTGTGTATAGATATGGGTCCAATCATAGTGGTTAGTTAGAGTGGATGGGGCAAAAGCACGCGCGCTCACGCCTTGCCTTGCATTGGCTGCATTGAACCCGGTACAATTGGTCGGCGGAGAACAGACGTTGTTCGCTGTAACGCCTGATGGCAAGGTCTATGCTACAGGTGAGATATTAAAGATAAGTGTGTAATAGGGGTCCAATCATAGTGGTCAGTTAGGCGACGTGGATGGCGCTAAAGTACGCGCGCCCACGCCTTGCCTTGCATTGGCTGCATTGAACCCGGTGCAATTGGTCGGCGGAGAACAGACGCTCTTCGCTGTCACGCCTGATGGCAAGGTTTATGCTACAGGTGAGATATTAAAGATACTAGGGGTGTATAGATAGGGGTCCAATAATAAAGGTCAGTTAGGTTGGATGGAGCAAAAGTACGCGCGCCCACGCCTTGCCTTGCATTGGCTGCATTGAACCCGGTGCAATTGGTCGGCGGAGAACAGACTCTCTTCGCTGTCACGCCTGATGGCAAGGTTTATGCTACAGGTGAGATATAAAATATACTAGGTGTGTATAGATAGGGGTCCAATCATAGTGTTCTTAGTTTGAATAGAGCAAAAGTACGCGCGCCCACGCCTTGCCTTGCATTGGCTGCATTGAACCCGGTGCAATTGGTCGGCGGAGAACAGACGTTGTTCGCTGTCACGCCTGATGGCAAGGTTTATGCTACAGGTGAGATATAAAAGATCATCATCATCATCATAGTTTTAAGTACCTACCACATACTGTTATTGGCATAGACGTTTGTTTTAAATAAATAAATACAAATACAAATTGGCAGCTCAAATGATAGCTACTTCTGGGTATAAGCCTCTTCCCTCAAACGCCATTCTAGTCAACCCTGTGCCGTTCTTATCCATATATAAAAGATACTAGGTGTGTATGAATAGGGGTCCAATCATAAAACAAATAGATAAATAATTCTGGACATTTCACAGCATCATGTGTGATATAACACAAGCTAAGTACAGCTTATGTTATTGGAACTACATGACAGATACTACATAAATATTTTTGTAATGATGAAACTAAAGTACCCGTGCTCATATCTTGCCTTGCATTTGCTGCATTAAACCCGGTGCTGGTCGGTGGGTAAAAGTTTATCCAAAAATCTTCACTTTATTTTAATGACCTCGAAGTGTGTTTCTTGGTTGAAATCTTTTAAATTAAACAGGACATAATGGAATAACTAACAATAAAATGTCTTTGTTTTGTTTTATCAGGTTACGGCGCAGGTGGTAGGCTAGGAATCGGCGGAATCGATTCCGTTTCGCAGCCGACGTTACTCGCTTCGTTGCAACACATCTTTATTACAAAGGTACAAAAATAATATTCTGGCTACTACTTACCAAAGAATAAACATGGTGGTTTAACTTATTTTTTATTTGCTGTCAAATTGCAAAAGAATTGCCTCAGATAAATAAATAAATAAATAAGCCTTTTATTCAGACATTTTACTGTTTTACACAACTTCTACAGCCTAACTAATATCTGCCTCAGTGTCTGCCTGTGTGCCTCTTCGGACAAAGGCATCAAAGCATTGTTATATTGCCTCAGATAAGCTACTTTAAACCTTGGTACCACGCTAGCTATGCTGTAGGTAGAAATTCTTAGGAAATAGTTTATTCTAAGATTTTTCCACCAGGTGGCGTGTAACTCTGGAGGAAAGCACTGCTTGGCGCTGTCAGCTGAGGGTGATGTTTACAGCTGGGGCGAAGGAGAAGACGGGAAACTGGGACACGGGAACAGAGTGTGAGTTATATTCTGCTTACAAATCACTAGTAATGTTTGAGTGATAGATTATGCACACTTTAATTCGAATTTGTTTTTGATCTAGGACATTTTAGTAACACGTTTATCAATGTATTTAAGTAGTATATGAGTCATGTGGTTCTCATAACACAAGCTCTGCTTAGCTTGGGGCTACATGATGCTGTGTGAAATGTCCAGCTTATTTATTTATTTTATTTATTTATCTTTTTTATTTGTTTTTAAAGTACAGAAAATACCTATGCTAGTGAAGGCTCATGCTGGCCCAGGCTCGCCGAGTGAACGCGTTGCCTCTCTATCGCTCTCGCCTTGCATCGATTAGCCTTCTCACTTGTGTGGCTCACCTAGGCTGGCCCAGCGTGTGTTTGAGCCTTAATGTTTAATCACAAAATGAGAAAAGAATGTAACCATGTAAAATTCTTCCTAGCAGTAGGACAGTATTAATAAAAAAAAATCATAAATTGACAAACAAATCAGATGCATAATTACAAAAACTTATTTCAACAGGAGCTACGATCGCCCGAAGCTAATCTCATCGCTCTCTGGGCTTGAAGTGAGCGCGATCGCATGCGGCGGCGCGCATTCGGCGTGTCTGACGTCACGCGGACGGATCTACACGTGGGGCAAGGGGAGGTACGGCCGGCTGGGCCATGGAGACTCTGAAGACCAATTGGTACCGAAGCTGGTAAGTTATAAGGCTGGTTTTACTGTCACGCGTACCGTCAGCGCTGATAGGCGAGTGATCTTTATTACAATGAAATAAGGTGATTGTTTAGCTACGCTGATTGCTCTCGTCAGTGCTGGACAATCAGTATACTTATTTCATTGTGATAAATATCACTCGCCTATCAGCGCTGACGGTACGCGTGACAGTAAAACCAGCCTGACGTTTCAATGGTATCTTTAAATCAGTCTAGAGTAGAGACTTTAGGACCATGGGGCTCAGAAGCGTGGCTCCTTTACAGGGAAATATCCAAGAGGTTAGTGGATGAGACCAATGACCAAAGGGCTGGTGCTTACCTCGGACAGAGGATAAGTCTAGCAATCCAACGGGGTAACGCTGCCAGCCTTTTGGGCACTTTACCTGCGGTCGGTGATCTGAACTCTGTCTTCTATCTTTAGTCACTTAAAGATAGAAGACAGAGTTCCTTTTAATTTAGTTGTAAGTTAGTTGAGTGAATTTTTATGTTAATGAGTGTGTTTCTTTGTATTAAAGTCTAATATTGGTAAGTCATTATCATACATCTGCCCCCTGATTGTCTATCTTTGATAGCGACCAAAATTGGTCTTAAACTCTCAAATATGACAGTTCAGTGCCACACAAGTGGCTCTGTTACTCTCATCTTAACGAGACAGTTTTGACAGTTTGAGACCAATTTGAGGTTTGAGACAAGTTAGACAATCAGCCTGCTGATCGTACTAATATTACAAATCTGAAAGTTTATGAGTAAGTTAAAAGTTTGTGAGTATGTTTGTATTTTTGTGTTTCAATCACGCCGTAAAGCAGAGGACTGATTTGGATGGAATTTGTAAAAAGTGTAGATTGTGACCTGGAATAGCACATAATATACTATTTATAAAGTTAGTACCACCACGCGAGCGAGGCCGTGAATGAATGAATGATAGTTTGGTTAAATTCATAAGTGCTTTGAGAAATAGTTATTAATCTTATAGATCTGTAAAATCTGGAGCGTAGATTTTTGAGTCAGCATTTTGTACCAAAAATTACTCCTTTGCGCGAAAGTAGTTGTTTGAATCATTTAGTTAGAAGCAGTTGCAGAAATGACCTTTACTTTCTTTTAGGTTGAAGCGCTACAGATGTACAGAGTAGTGGACGTAGCGTGTGGTTCGGGCGATGCTCAAACACTCTGCATCACAGATGACGACAATGTCTGGTCTTGGGGCGACGGCGATTATGGGAAACTAGGTAAGAATTTATAGTACCTTAACTTGAAATTAACCTTGTTGAAGAAACACAAGCATGTCTAACAGAGTGGGCCCACGGCGTTTTCTGAAGCGCGTTTTTTAGCTGCGTGTTCGCAGCGCGTTTGTTTCCATACAAACGCGAACCGGGTGTGGGGCAGCGCGTTCTCATCGCGTTTGGTATCGATACAAACGCGCTGCAAAAAACGCAGTGTGCCTACTACCTTAGGCAGCATTTATTAAATTTGCTCTCTCTAATGCAGGGGCCACACTGCGGGGATATGGCAAATTATTTGCCGGTATTCTGTATTGTGGCTATACGAAATTTGGCAAATAAGTTGCCATATCCCCGTAGTGTGGCCCCAGCATAACAAGCTTGGCGTGAAGATATACATATATAATCCACACGTATATAATTGCGCGCAAGGTACTGACTGCGTTATAGTTTGCCTGTAATTTTCTGTAACTACAAACGTGCATTTGTGTCTAGTAACCGTGTTGCTTTGTCCATAGGCCGAGGTGGTTCAGAAGGATGTAAGCTACCAATGAGAATAGATTGCCTGAAAGGACTCCGTGTAGTGAAAGTGGAGTGTGGATCTCAATTTTCTGTTGCACTCTGTCAATGTGGCAGCGTTTATACTTGGTAAGTAGTTATTAATAATGAAACTTTGAGAATAATCATGTCTTTTCAAACATTTTTATACCGATCTAGAGTTAAAAAGTTCAATCTAAACTATTTACACAAGCACCAACAAAAAAAAAACCCGCGTGTTTCCACCAAAGGGTTTGAATTCTACCCTAACCTGTTGGATCACACTGTATGACACACGTCCTCCATTCCTCCATTTTTAAATGGCATTTACATTGATTTGACCTTTTTAAACATTATAATGATCCAACGAACAATAATCGGTTTTTCAAAATAGCTGGTAAAAAACAAAAACTGTACAAACATATCTGTTTCAGGGGCAAGGGAGACTACCATAGACTAGGGCATGGAAGCTATGAGCACGTGCGTCGTCCGATGCGCGTCACGGGAATGCAGGGGAAACTCATCGTTTCTATTGCTACAGGTAAACATGTCAAATACAATCTCGTTTTGTCATTTCACGAGACCTTGTGAACGTGTCCATTTATAAAATTAATGTCCCATATCTTGGTACCTATAGTCGTATTGCTCATTATACGGACTAAAATTGAAGGAAAAAATGTCATTTTTCCTTCAATTTTGATTAGTTTTGATACGTTTTATGTCAAAATTGAAGGAAAAATGACATTTTTTCCTTCACTTTAGTCCGTATAATGAGCAATACGACTATAGTGCTTTTTTTTTTCGAATTCCGATGAACTAATTGTCTTTGTGTTCTTAGCTATGTTTCATGAGAATCTGTTCAGCCATTTGGAGTTTATGAAGAGATATGTCGGGAGTTTTTCATAAAAATTTTAATGTAATTGTTTTTCAGGGAGTTTACACTGCGTAGCATGTACAGATACAGGCGAAGTTTACACCTGGGGAGATAACGACGAAGGCCAGTTAGGAGACGGAACAACATTGGCTGCGCAGCGGCCTAGGCTTTTGTTGGCTTTACAGGTTTGTATCAATTTCAATACCTCGGACAGAGGATAAGTATAGCAATCCAACGGGGTAACGCTGCCAGCCTTTTGGGCACTTTACCTGCGGTCGGTGATCTGAACTCTGTCTTCTATCCTTAGTAATTTATAGATAGAAAACAGAGTTCCTTTAAATATAGTTGTTTAGGTTGTTAGGTTTTAAGAAGTGTTACTATTAACTGAGTGTTTTTTCTTTGTTTCTTAAATATATATTTCAACACTTACATGTTATTTATGACATAAGTCTGATGAAGATTGAGATAGAAGATTGAAATTATGTGTTATTATCTTACATTTACTCACAGTCGATGATTACAGGAAAATAAAGATTTATTCAGATTATCTTTTGCAGGGTAAAAGAGTGACAAAAGTGGCATGTGGCAGTGCCCACACCGTGGCGTTATGTGTAGAAGCACCTAGGGCGCCGAGACCACCGCCGCCGCCGCCTCTCGAGTGTCACTTGTTGAGAGATATGACTACACAACTGATTTGTAACAGATTGGTAAGTTATCGATTGTTTGTAATCTTTTTGCAGTCATTTGCATTGATATAAGTCATCTTCTTCTGTTTCAATGTGATAATTCTTGTATTTCTATTTACGAACACAAAATTTTCAAGCGTTTTCTCAAAGCTAGGAGAACATCTTGTGATTTTTATCAATGGTCATTTGAAGCCTATTTTTATTATGTAAAAGGGAAGTTTTTGTTTTTGCTTGATGTAATAACAATTTTCTTGTAAACCTTAGTTAATTTTGTTAGGGTCAATTTAACATTGTAAAATAAGTCTTCTTAGCGATTAGCAACAGACCAAAATAAACGTCATTAAAAATCATACGTATTTTTTTGTAAATCTATTTGTATGTTTATTTGCAGGTTTTACTTCACCAATTCTCTGAGTTGGTCTGTCCAAACTTGCCTTTACTAATCCTTGACGGACCGTTGGACCAACTGAGAACGTTACTATTCTATAGCGTGAAAGAAGCTGCGTTCAGAAAGGTAAGGGTAATTTGAAAACCAAAAAGCATTTCCGTAAATTCGTATTATCCTTCAAGTGTCGCAAAGTTAATCTGAAGTTTGTATGAAAGTTCAGTAGTTTGAATTTGCTATTCATAAATAAACTTCGTTATTTTTAGATAGAAGTAATAAATAAACATGTTTCAGGCAATTATGGCAACGATGGTGCGAGAGAGACAGCATGGCCCAGTGGTAGAACTATCCCGAGTGGGAGCGAGACGGGCGAGAAAGGGTGGATCTGGGTTAGCTGGACCGGCAGGCATGAGATCTGTGTTCGGTCAAATGGTGGCGAGATTGCCTGTTCTCACACAAGACGCCTTAGCCTTACCGCATCGTGTATGGAAGGTGAAGTTTGTAGGTAAGTGTCGGGCAGTTTAACAAAACTCTGCCTTTCATTACAATATAAATAGGTTGAAACGTGTGAAATATATCTCTTTTTTCCCCATTTGGAACATTTCAACACATTATAGACAGTTATCGATTTTATCGGTAAAGAACCATCGCTGGAGACACGCTTGCATTTGGACCAAAATACAGGGGGCTTAAAAAGGTCACTATGTCAGAATCACAATAGGAATTGAACTATATGCCGTCACTTTTCATTGACTGAGAGTGAAAAGAGACGGCATATAGTTCAATTCCTAACGTGATTCTGCTATAGCGACCTTTTTAAGCCCGCAGACCTAACATTACCAAAAAATGAATATGTTGTGAAATTAAAATAATCTCAAATCCAAAACGCACGAAACGATTGATTTCTTAAAATATAACGATTTAAATGTTTTTTCCCAGGCGAAAGCGTGGACGATTGTGGCGGAGGCTACAGCGAGAGTATAGCGGAGATGTGTGAGGAGCTACAGAACGGTTCCTTACCCTTGCTAATGGCGACGCCCAACGGTCGCGGAGACGCCGGCGCGTCTCGTGATGCGTTCTTACTGAACCCTACTGCTGTGACGCCGTTGCATCTCAACTGCTTCCGATTTTTAGGTCAGTATTTAATTCGTCAGTATTCATAGGTCGTGGACGTAGGTATGCGGATCGCGAGACTAAAGTGGAGATGGGCGGGACACTTGGCCAGAAGGGACGATGGAAGATGGACAAAGGCGATAACTGAATGGTGGCCCCGAGATGCTCAACGGCAAAGAGGCAGACCACCCGCCCAATGCTCGAATCATTCGAGCATTGGAGTCGAATGATATTGTAAACGTGGTCGGGAATCAGTGGATGTGACTCGCGAGGGATCGGAGAGAATGGCGTAATAAAGAGGAGGCCTATACCCAACAGTGGGTGGAAATGGGCTGAGATGATGATGATGATGATTTAATTCGATTTTAGACCTAGTTAAATGACAAGTAAAATTGGTTTTCGAGCTTAATTTGATGATAGCCCAGCATGACGTGCACGTGCTCGACTCAGTTCGGAAGAAATGGAAGTTAAATTTTTAAGGTCTATTTGTTTGCATTTTAGATGACGATTAATGGATGTATTCAGAACGATGACAATAATTTACACTGTCAACTTGCAACTAATCTTACAACTTTTTTATTAAATTTTTTGTATGTGTGTGTATCCTCAGATCTATTTTATGCCTCAGTTGTGCTAACCCCTTCCTTTCAGTTAAATACCGTTATTTATGGTTTACAACAAATACTTTATTTTCCACTCCATAGCCAACTCACTCACTAATTTATTCAACCCGTATTTTTCGTTTCTTTACCAATCCAAGACAAAAGATCTCACCAATTTCAACCCAGTTTACCTTCCGTCTGAACTTAATAAACGTATTCCATCAAGGTGTCCTAATGGGTATTGCGATTCGCACGGGCTCTCCTCTCTCTCTCTCCCTCGCGGAGGGCGCGTGGCGACAGTTGGCGGGACAGCCGCTGCGGCCGCAGGACTTGGCGGAGGTCGACAAGGACTTCCTACCGGCCCTGCTTTGTATACGCGATATGACGCCGCATAATAAAGTGAGTATTGCTTTTTATAATTGATAATGCACTATGGTTTTTTAATTTTGTTTGTGTTAGTGTTAACTGTTACGTATTTTTTTTTAATAGTGTTTGTATCACACTTTTGTGGTGTTAGGTCTCCCATTCACCATCTCCTGTTTAGTTACTTTCTATGAAACAACTAGCTTCCGCCCGCGGTTTCGTATATTATCTTTATATATATTTGGGATATTATCCCATGGGAACTCATTTACTCATATACTATACTAGCTGACGCCCGCGGCTTCGCTAGCGCGGACTACTATTTTGTTTATCCCACGGGAACCATGCATGTTTTCGGGATAAAAAGTAGCCTATGTCCTATTCCCGGTCGTTATCTATCTATGTTTCAAATTTCAGCCAACTTGGTTCAGTAGTTATGGAGATACGTGGCAACAAACATTCACACACACACACACACACACACACACACACACACACACACACACACACACACACACACACACACACACATGGACTTTCGCCTTTATAATATTAGTAGGATAAAAAATAGCCTATGTCCTATTCCCGGTCATTAAATTTTAAATTTCAACCAAATCGGTTCAGTGGTTGTAGAGTTATTGAGGAACAAACATACATCCATCCATCCAAACATCCAAACTTTCGCATTTATAATATTAGTGTGATAATGTGATATTAGTGTGATCTGATAACTCGATAAAGTAAAAGTAACTTATGTTATTTTCCAACTTTAACTGGAAGGTAAATTACGCCATAAGATTTTTAACTACCCAAGCAAGGATTTGTCATTTTTTCCGCTCTATGTAAGTGTTCTTCAAGTGAGATAGCCCTTAGACAACTCAAAAGATCTTGAAAACCTAAAGATTTTTGAGAAACTCCACCATACCGCAGGAAACAGTCACAATGTATTGTATTTATACAGGAACTGCTAAACCTGGAGCTTCCATTTTCAATACCATCTGCGGCCGGCCACGAGGTGCCACTCTCCACGCGGCACAAGAGAGTCACTCCGGATAATAAGGACGAATACGTGCAACTGGCATTGCATTACAGGTACAATATTAGAAGAATTATGAAAATAACAACCGTAAACTTGATTTTTTAAAATTATAATGTTAAACGACCTTAAAACTATTTTAGTTACTAGCGATGTCAGTCGCATGGCACAAAGCATTTTATTATATTCTGTAAAAATATTTACAAAAATGTTTTATGTTTGTAGCCCCCTTTTTATTAGAAAAAAGCACTTCACACTTAACACAATGGATCCAGGCATTCGTGAAGATAGCCGTTTCCCTGCGCAGTAGAAAATTTTGTATGAAAAACTACACTGCACATCGACACGGCTAACTTCACGAATATTAGATCCATCGTGCGTACAGCGAGCTTAAGAAGGTCGCTAAAGCAGAATCACGATAGGAATTGAACTAAATGCCGTCTCTTTTCACTCTCAGTCAATGAAAAGAGACGACATATAGTTCCATTCCTATCGTGATTCTGCTATAGCGATCTTTTTAAGCCCGCTGTTCCTATAATAAAGTTGTAATCCCCCAGGTTGCACGAGTTCGACGAGCAGATCCGCGCGGTCCGCGACGGGATGTCCCGCGTGGTCCCGGCGCCGATGCTGGCCTTGTTCACGGCGGCCGAGCTCGAGACTTTGGTCTGCGGCTCGCCTGACATACCTATACAGGCGCTGAAGGCATCCGCTACTTATAAAGGTACCTACAATTTGTGTTCAACTCTGTGTTAATTGTAAACGATGGTTTACAGATCTATTTTGTTCTATTTCCATTCCTCTATTTTACTTCATCATCATCTCCCTGCCTTTATCCCATTAAGTGGGGTCGGCAAAACATGTTTCCTTTCTCCATTTTCTTTCTATTTTACTTCAAATTACATTGCACAGACCTATAGTAGCGAGGTCCGGCGGGCATGTCCGTCTAGTGAATTCCCCGCTTGGCTTAGTTGCAAACCTTGACAAAAATTTAACTTGACTAATTTACGATTATACAAAATTACTTGTTGTAGGTGAAAGTCTGTGTGTTCTTTCAACCATTTCACCCCGAAACATGATCATGTTTATTATCGAGTGAGTCGAGCTTCTGATGATGAAACGAGAATTTTTCTCTTGCTCGCTTTACATCCCTTTTAGTAAGTGTAAATATGGAGGCTTGATTATTAATTATTTCAGGCGTGGAACCCAACGCCCCTCTGGTCCAATGGTTCTGGGAGGTGATGGAGGAACTATCGGGGAGTGAACGCGCCTTATTCTTGCGCTTTGTATGGGGACGCACGAGGCTACCGCGCGCCCCACAGGACCCGAGACAGAGGGACTTCGTTTTACAGGTATCGATCTTATCTGCTAAGCAATTAGATTTAATATGGATTGGTGCGTTCTACATACATAGACAGATATATTACAGTAATTTTGTTTTGTTATTGCACTTTATAGTGACAGTTTTAAGACTCAATTTTGATGTGAAAGTGTCCATCAGAAGCTGTGAGTTGTGGAAGAATGCATTTTATCTAAATAGTAAAAAGATTCAAAATTTAATATCTATCAAGTAGGTAGATATGATGGATTTCATCAGGATTGTCAGCAAACCTGAATGTGAGAGTGCAGATCAGAATGTGGAGAATATTGTCAAGTATTATTACTTGGTCTGCCAAGTATTGTCAATTTACCACATTGTGATCTTCGATTTATGATGGCGTTCCTTTCAGGTGTTGGACAAGTACCAGCCACCAGATCACTTCCTACCAGAGAGCTACACGTGTTTCTTCCTTCTCAAAATGCCAAGATATTCATGCAAGACTGTCTTGAGAGAGAAACTGAGGTAAGTTTCCATACTAAACAAACTTTGTCATTATTTTTAAACACATTCATGAAACTACGGTTATAGTGACCACAAATAAGCGTAAAAAACTATAAAGTTATACTACGACGGTTACATCCTCAAGATCATAATATTTTTGACCATGTAGTTTCACTTCTCAATGTACTAGGGCATCACATAATTTTAGAGTACTGTAAAATCTGTAAAATTAAAGCATTAGTAACAAAATAATGACACTCTGGCATCCCTATCTGGCAACCCACTCGCTCGGCTCGCGCCAACTTCATTCGTTTCTTATGTGCGGGCATCGCAACATCGCAATAATTATGAAATTATTTTTTTCGCAAGAAAGTTATAATTAAAAGTTTATAATTGGTAAAACAACGTAAACGAAGTGGTGATTATAGAATAAGAAAGAAGATTAAACTTTTGGAAACTTTATGGAAATCATCATCGTCTACGAGAGATGAAGGGAGGTAACAGTTTTTTGTTTACCTACTCAATTTCACCCAATAATCAAAAAATATTACCTATAGATGCATACGACAAATAATACCGTAAATTATTTACGACAAATAATTTTTACATGTCGACAATTCACATTAAAAAATATGTGACTACCTTCATTTTATTTTTGTCTCGTGTTTATTGTTGTATTGTTTATCGTTGCATTGTGATATTTATCCATCATGATAAACGATTTAGATTACGTCTTAGTAATAACAATTTTGTCAAAGTGCCAAAAACTGCCGGTGTTTTTTTTTTTTTTTTTTTTTTTTTTTTTCTTTGCACACAGGTCACCAACGATTTTGAAATACCTACCTGCGATATATTACGCGACGAGCTCGCGTTTGATAATTATCGCTCAGTCTCGTTTCGTCACATTATGACGACCAATGACCTTAAAACAATAAAAAGGGCAGACTGCAGATTGGATGGATATGTCTACCTGCCAACACAGGTCAAGGGTGTAAAAAGCCTAGGTCCCCTGCGTTATACTGCGTGACGTGATCACGTTTGATATCGCTTAGTCCGGAATGACTTTAAAATAACAACAAACTGCAAACTGCAGATTGTAAGTATGTCTACCTGTGCATACAAGTCAAGGAGGTGGAAAACCTACCTGCGTTATACTGCGTGACGCGATCACGTTTGATATCGCCCAAATGACTTTAAAAAACAATTAAAACGGCAGACTGCGGATTGGATGTATGTATATGTTTACCTGCCCACACAGGTTAAGGGTGTAAAAAACCTAGGTCCCCTGCGTTATACTGCGTGACGCGATCACGTTTGATATCGCTTAGTCCGTAATGACTTTAAAATAACGACAACTGCAAACTGCAGATTGTAAGTATGTCTACCTGTGCATACAATTCAAGAAGGTGAAAAACCTACCTGTGTGACGCGATCATGTTTGATATCGCTTAGTCCGTAATGACTTTAAAATAACAACAACTGCAAACTACAGATTGTAAGTACCTGTGCATACAAGTCAAGGAGGTGGAAAATCTACCTATACTGGGTGACGCGATTACGTTCAATATCGCTCAGTCTCGTGTCGTCGTGTGATGACGACCAATGACTTTAAAACAATAAAACTGCAAACTGCAGATCGTAAGTATATGATCGTAAGTATATGTCTATCTGTGCATAAAGGTCAAGGGTGATATATATCTACCCAGCGTTATAGCGCGATGCGATCACGTTTGATTTCGCTTAGTTTCGTGTCGTCACGTGATGACGACCAATGATTTTAAAATAATAAAAACTGCAAACTGCAGATAGTAAGTATTATTATGTATACCTGCCCAATACCTACCTATGTGATATTGTGTGACGCGATCACGTTTGATATCGTTCAGTCTTGTTTTATTACGTGATGACGATCAATGGTTTTAAAATAATAAAAACTGCAAACTGCAGATTGTAAGTATGTTTACCTGTAAGTATTGTGTCATACTGCGTGACGCGAACAAGTTTCTATCGCTCAGTCTCATGTCGTCACGTGACGACGACCAATGACATTAAATTCAATAACAACTACAGACTGCACATTGTACTGTACAGGTTATATTACCTGACTTTTGTAACTTTGATGAAAGCGTAGTATGTCTTCTACCACTCTCAGAGCGCGGCTATTATAATACCAGACTCCATCACCGGGAGCTCTACTTTATTTGTCATAGTCAGACCATGACAATCGGTTCATGCATTATGTCTGAATAAAGAAATATATTATTACTATAATTATTATAATTATCTATCTTTATAGGAACTCTCTAAACGTTGGGGTCGGTTTCTGGTGGAAGGTGACCGAGACCAAGAAAACCAAAGAGACCTCGTAAAAAAGACTACTATATTTAAATATTCTATAAATATAAAGGCCTTCAGATTAAAAGGTATGACCTTAGCTTACTCTCTAGATCGAAGCAGGAGCAGGCAAACTGGAAGGCCATTCCAGAACTAAACCACCCAGACCATTCAGGTGGGGTGGACCGAAGAACAGATGCCAAATCTGAGGTAATCGTCTTAAGATGGGTACCCGTTCCAAGGGCGGAGACCACCACCTGCCGCGAGCTCTTCCTGCACCAAGACTGAGTTCAGGACCCGCAAAACGCATAAGAGGTAAGTAATACTACTTAATGCTAACAATTTGCGCTATTTTATGCTAATTACTGCGCACTCTGCTGTACCCAACGATCTTATACCTTATAAACTGAGGTAGATGTGTTGTGTTGTGCCCCGCTCCGCGTGGCGAATTAACTTCGGGCTGGATAGCTTGAGTCAACTCGGTCGCTCGTCACAGGCTGTCATTGCTGCTCACGTAATTGTGAAAATTATATTTATCTCGTTCTGACAACGAGGTTTTGTATTTCTCTGCTATCTTTTGGTTTCTTGAGTGATGTAATGTAAACGAAGCTGCGAATATTCTACCTACTTAGCTGTAAAACAATTTCGCCGCGTTTGAAAGCTTTTATAATGAGTTTAATTAATATAACGTCTCTGTTGGAAAAATATCATTAGCTGTACCTAGCTATATGAATGGATTTAAAATCCCGTTTAATAGTAGGCCTCCTGTACAAATGTTGGAACAAACTAACCAAAAATTTAGTAATACGGAGTTACTCGTGGAGCAGTTATGTTCAGCTACTCTAAGTTATAGTCATCAGAATCTGTGATGCTTACATAAAACATATTCCGGACAATTTTTATCTAAAACTTTTTTGACAAATTATTCGTGAAGGCACTTCTAGATTTAGTGTTGAGTCGATTTATCTCTCAGTCAATATTTTAAAATAGTAGATACTTGCACCGCTGCTAAATTACTTATTAAAGACTGCTTCATGGCTATGATAGACTTGCAAGATACATATGTTTTTTAGTACCCGGTCCATAAGGGCCTATCATTTCTTATCTAAGAAATACGGACTGATTCTAGTAATTTATTAAAATGAAATTCAGTGCATAAATGATACTTATAATTGCCACGACAGAGTCAAGGAAACCTTCAAGATTGGGTTTTATTATTATTTACCATAAAAAAAAAGTAACCTTATCTCATTAAAAAAAAAAAAAAAAAAAAACTTTTTGTGTTCGAATTAGACTCTCGTACCTAACAGGTGCCTGAATTTGGCAGAATTTTAACACAAATAGAACACTTATCTTGTTAAAACTCGTTCACTAACCCTAAGGGATTTCACGAAATTTTTTCGTGTTACTTTGCTCAGCTTGTCCTGCAGTTGCCCGTGAACGGCTATAGGTCCGCTTCGAATCGGCTTGAAATTGAGAAATTTCTACCTTCTTTGATTTAACGACTATGACTCCTACATGGTACACAACACACATATATATACCTACGAGTAGCTTATATCCAGATTTGTCTTTGTGGCGAAATTATATTTTAATTTCAAATAATCCTATTTATGGTATTAGATTTTTATGGATGCGCCTTTAAAGGATTGGGGCGTCTTAATTTTAACGGAGAACATGGTTTCTAGGACTGCCGAGCCAGATACACTATCAACCTTTTAGAACTTAAAGCCGCTTCTATAGAATTACAGTGTTTCACTGGCAAATCGATACAAAATAAATTTTGATCCGTAACGATAAAACGAACGCTATATGTAATTATGATGAGGAGGTGTCCAGTTTAAGCATTTAAACAATTTAAGTAGTAAGATCTAGTAGCGGCGTTATAGTGTAGCATATTCTAAAAATCCAAAATCAAAAAAGAAGCTGGACCAGGGATCCAGATGTTTTAAAATTATTATTGATACATTATGGAGTCTATCTCAAACAAGTTTGAATGATTTATGAAAATTATTTATTTGCCACTAGAATAAATATGTAAATGTCATAAGTTCGTCTCTTGAAACGAGATCCGTCCGCATTCGATATCGATGCGTTTACTCTAGACTGGAGTGTTTATTTCTTTCTACACATTCCCTCCTTTTTTCATTCATTTTAATATACTTAAGTAAACTAAGCAATAATCGTGCTACTAAAATTGGTCGTCCCTTATTGGCCTAGTGGCCTTGGTACCATGGTACCCATTGTTCATAAAAATATATATATTTATATCTCAAGGCAAACTAGTTTACATAATACCACATTAGGTACTCTTTTCAACTTTCAGACTCTGGCAGCGACACCCTAGTGTCATCGCTGTTATTGAGCAAGCCTACTCAAGACAAGCACTGTAAGCAAGTGCTATAAAATTGATATACCTATCATCTTTTTCTAAAAGTTCTTTAAAACAATAATAACTGTGATTCCAAAAAATGGTGGCAATTTTCGCACCAAACTTTAAATTGACTTTTTAGAAGTTTCTATTTGTAATCGATTTTCTAGTTAGCGAATATAAATCTGGGTCAAATTATTCGACTTTGAATACTTGTCATTCAGCGCTTGCTCTGATATTTGGTAAACGGATGAGTCAACATGATAGAATAGAACTAAACTTTGTTTTTTCCAATAATGAAAATAATCTGAAATCTGAATCTTGTAGGTGCTTGATCATCTTTCGAAATTATTTCCTAAACAGATACTTTTTTCTTACAAAACGATACATAATGCGAGTGTCTCGACAACAAGCCGATAGATAATGCAGATTTTGTCAGTCAAATAGTGGCGTCTATGCGTAACGGAGTAGATAGTAGACACTAGATATCTTATAACAAACCGACTCGTTTGGTCAGAAGTTCTACATTTGACCCAAAATGATGAGCGTGATGTATTTGGGTTTTTTGTAAAATATTTTAAGTATTCTATCGGTTTCACCAATATTTAAATAATTGAATATTTTGAATTGAATATTTATTTATTTGCAGATTCCATTTTTTGTCAAAACATGCAATCTTAAGTTGATCGTAAGACATCATTAGGTATTAATGTACCTACCTGCTTTTGCGTTAACCGCTTATGTCGTTAAAGGACGCTAAACATCTACATGGTCAAAAATATTATGATCTTGAGGATGTAACCGTCGTAGTATAATTGATGGTTAAACAAACTTACCAAGTGAAGTTTGGCCATAATTATACGAGACGGTTACATCCGAAGAGATCAAGAAGGTCCCACCCGAACCCATAAAGGCCCTTGCTACTTTAACGACATAAGTGTCTCTGAAGAAATGAAGTTGGCGCGAGCCGAGCGAGTGGGTTGCCAGATAGGGATGCCAGAGTGTCATTATTTTGTTACTAATGCTTTAATTTTACAGATTTTACAGTACTCTAAAATTATGTGATGCCCTAGTACATTGAGAAGTGAAACTACATGGTCAAAAATATTATGATCTCTTCGGATGTAACCGTCTCGTATAATTATGGCCAAACTTCACTTGGTAAGTTTGTTTAACCATCAATTATTTCGTTCAGTCAAAGAAAATAACAAATGATCCTGATGACACATTCTAAAATGACCAATATATTATTGTTTTATTTGGTGGCAAAATCGCTGAAAAAGCATGTTCTAAATTTCAGGTAAATTCTATGCATCTCTTCTTTCCTTTTCCTCAATCTGAATGCCTTTTTCTTAAATACACAATAATTCAGCTTTCGATATCTTTCAGATACGCTATACACTTCTGCAAGAGTATAGATACAGATGAATACGCGCGAGTGGCTCTGAGCGCAGCAGAGCGCGTGTCTTCAGAGGAATCGGATTCCGACGTCGACGTGGCCACTCCCGCTACTAACGCACCACCTGCACTTTACTCGCTTAATAGAGCACCTACGTGGTTATGAATACATTGAAGACTCTCGAAGGACGATTTTTGTCACCAGGGCTTGTCTCAAACTGTCAAAACGATCGCGTAGTATCTTTTGTCGCGTTCGGTCTCGTTGAGATGAGTGACGGAGCTACTTGCATGGTCACTGAACTGACATAAGTATTTAATTTTGACAGTTTAAGACCGACTTTTTTCGCTATCAAAGATAGACAATCAAGGGGCAGTTCTAAATAACAAAATAGAAGTTTCCTTTTGAGGAATTGGTGACTTCCGACGTTGTTTTTATTTTTGAATATGATGTAATAGTTTTTTTGGGATATAAACTGAAAGGTGTGTCAGGATCGTAGCAAGTGGAAGTCCGTGGTCTCTGCCTACCCCTGTGGGAAAGAGGCGTGATTTTATGTATGTATGTATGTAAACTGAAAGTTTGAGAACTGTTATTTATTACTTCTAAAGATGTCTAAGGTTAGTCTAAAAACGCATACAGATTGTGCAACACAATATAGAATGCAACAATTCAATGTGTTCGCGAACATACATTGTGCAACAAGCAACAATAAAAACGCGTAGATGCAAACATACATTGTACATCTATAGATGTTCGCGTTTGCATTCCATATTTTGCTACAAAGTATTGATTGCGTATGGGGTTTAAGTATAGGTATTAAAACTCTGGTTTGGAACAGAGAATTGTAAATCGAAACTGAGCAGACATAAGATAAGCGCTTTAATAAATGTATAAACATTTTTGTATGAGACCGGTTGATGTGTGATGTGTAGGTGGAAAACAGCATCTAAGAAACTTAATAGGAATTTAAGACAGATTGCTATGATATTTTTGAATGCACATGATTGTAGCTTTGCTTTGTATCAATGGGATTCTCTGTCAATCACAGGAATAAAAAGCTATTGATGAATAAAAATGTTCTGTCCTTTTGGGATCAGGTGAAATGTAAGAATTTTGAGGAGATATTCTTCTTTACAATGTAATTTACTAGATGATATTTTATCGGTTCATCACGCAATAGATTCACAATTTACACTACGTCCTAAAATAGGTCTAAGGTAATTATTATTACGGTTGCTATTCCGAATAAGTTGCTTTTCAGAATCAGATACTCTACTAAAACAGTGGCATTTTGGTCCTCAGTCCAAAACAGACTATATTGATTCCAACTTGACATAAGGCTGTGGACCACTGCACCAATGTATTAAAGCTAGTAATCTATCTCATAAGATTGCTTAGCTTAGTTGATTTTAAATACTCGATGTATTATGTACTCTGAATAAAAACTTTTGGTTGTAATTTAATAAGTAATGTATAAGCCTTCCAAATGATATTACGACGTATTCTACTCGCATTCCATCCACTGCTTTACCAGTGAATATACCATCTAATTCAGTAGTCAGAAATCTCCTTCCAAAATGTTAATAGACTTTTGTGCTTTTATAGTTTAGTATCTATGTAAAAAACGTTGTCTTAGGTAAATGTTTAGATAAATAATACAACGAGGGATCACTGCCATGTAATATGTAATGTATTATTGGAATGGATTGCAAAGAATGTTATAAAAGTGATAGCGAAGTGATATTAGCGCCTTTTTCGGATGGATCACACATAAAGGCATGTTACAGTACTGTGACAACTTAAACAAATTGAATAATGTTTCTTCTATTGCGTGCTCCTTGTGTCTGGATGAGTTGTCCAACGATTATACAATATTTCCCTAATCTATTTGATGACATCTTTTGGCGCGCCTTAGCGGTAAAATCGACTCTTAAGCTGGGAACAAATTATCGGACGCGGCTGACGGACGCGGCTGGCAGCCGCGACTGATAAGTGTGCACACCGTCCGAACACCCAGCGGGCCAGATTGCCTTCGGACGTCTGAAGGTCCAAGGACACGTCCGCAACTTTCGTCAGATAATGTGCACAGTTCTATGTTCGTTCTATATCCAGATACCTATTCAGTCGCGGCTGTCTGCCGCGTCCGTAAGCCGCGTCCGATAATTTGTTCCCAGCTTTATTCCGTGATGGTACGACGCTTTTACTATCTTATGACGTCGTGATCCTTCTCGCCACTCTTGTTTTACATCTGATGGGCGTCTTGTGACGGCCAGTTACAATTTTAATTTCATCAAAAAAACTTCTGTTGAATAGTCTTCGATGATGTTAAATTTCTCGTCAACTTTTTCCAATTAAACCGAAACACGCTGTAAATATTCTGCGTTTGTTTTGGCGCAGCAGCTGCAACATTTTCGAACATTGTTACAACTTTATGATAAATGTTATAACTGCTGTATTATGAATTTTATAAGAAATTGTAAGTTCCAGAACAAACAATAACGCTAGTCATTGATTATGCAATATTGGTAAGGGATGAGTGCAAGTAACGGATTTAGATGTGTTAGGTTCTTTTTACAATGGTATAATTATTGTAATTTAATGTGACATCAGTTCTTCAAATAAATACCCACTATTTCTTGTGATATTGTAAACATATAACACAGTTATCAAACTACTAAACTCAACTGCGCCGATTGACTAGATAAATCTCTTATTTGGGCTATTGATGTCACATCTATGTAATGTATATTAATTTATTACGCAATATAAATGTATATTTAATCGTCGCTTTGCTAGTATTACTAGAATATTGCCATTTGGTGCTAGTGCTTCACTATTAGTATAAAATTTTGTACCAGAAACTAGTGTGCACAAAATGGTGAAGTATGTAAGGCACATAGCACCCGGGAATAATGCAGTTTAATACATTTTATTTGCTCTGAATTCAGAAGCATGCAGTTAAAAATATGTAGGCATCAAGTTCCCTGTAAAAGTTGAGACCAAGAGGTGTTTACAGGAAGTTACATTCAGAGGTAGCGCAAACATGTGCTAGGAAAATATTGGAGTTTTAGATAATTCTAGGGTGGTTATGTGCCTATTAGTATGTTGATACTATTGCTAACTTTAGGCTTTTCTCCAGTTCTATCATGATAGCGGATGTTTGAATTTATCATCATCACATTACCATTATCTACATTATTAACACCAAAGAATTAAAAGTAAGATGTAAATCTTTGGTATGTTTAAGATCTGAAATTGAAATGCTATTTTACTATGATCTGTACTGTGCAGCATTATTTATTTTTTACAAGCATAAAAGTATAACATCAATATAAAGTATTAATTTAATTACTGTGTTTTATTTGCCTTGAAGATTATGTTGATGAATAACAAAATTGCAGTATAGTAGTAGTAGGTACAGTCTGCCAAAAAAGAGTAGACATATATGGGGGCGCCACTGTGCAAGCTAAATACGCGAAATAGATCAATTATTTTTTAGAAGGAAATTATTACTTCTGTCTGATGTCTTTGGTACCTGTACTTTACCATAGATTAGTAGAGAAAGGGTTTCCAAAGTACCTAATGAATAGTTGCCGTTTCTAGACGTTTTTGCCAGACTATACTAGTCATTCTAATATTCCCAATTTAATAAAAACAAACCATTGTATTCACATGATGTTGTATTCACTAAATAACTTAAACATTGCACTTAGGGAGAGCGCTATTGTAACATAAACTAAAATCACAAAACTATTTCTTTGATTTAGGCTTCAATGTCAGGTATAAGATGACAACTCCCATAAATGCGTAAGTTGCCTTGGCTGTCTGAAAACAAAAAAGTTACAGATAAGTACAGTAAAATCACGAAAAGAATGCCTTTCGGAAAACATCGGAAACAATTGTATAGAATTGCAAAAACGATTGATGAAAATTACTCATAATTTCAACTTTATCGCAAGCAAATAAATATCAATGTTATTTTTAAGCAAATTAGTTGCAAGCTGCGCTGATGATGATGTACACTTCTGACATATTCGGAAAACACGTAAATAACTGAAGTCCAATATAAAGCTTGAAGTAGGTACTGAATGTACTTAGTAAACTAAAATACGATAAGTCCTGTAGTACAGTCAGCAACAAAAATCAAAAAACATTTTGAGTTTACAATTTTTATTAAGTACATCCACTGAACCTGTGGATTTGTAATCAAAATTTTAGCTAATATTAGATGCTTGTCTTTCTCTATTACTTATTTTAAACAAATGTTACCAATTTTGCACAATGTAAAGAAAAAGTGACTTGAAAAACTCAAAATGTTCATAGATTTTTGTTGCTGACCGTATCAACTTTATCATGATCATCATCGAGTCATATTCCACTGACCCATGTATGACATGAAGTTTACTAGCTGTTATGAACTAACCACCTAAAGTCAGTAGGTAAGTACTCTGCTTCGGTATCTACGTAGAGGTAGTGGGGCTTACGGGATAAGTGTAGTATCTTAAAATTTAAGTGGGAAATGTTTTAGTAAGGCCCCAACAAAATATGAAAGTAACACGAATTTTTTAGTCTGAAGTAGTTGAATAAGTTAAATAAAAGCTCTTAAAAATATATCCCACCTAACCTACAGAAGTGATTTACAAACATACCTACCTAGTCCTTACTGTCCAAAATAATGGCAGAATATACAAGTAACTTTGTAGTTGGCAAATACTAACGTTAGCCCTGCCTCTGTTGGTCTGGCTGTTGAAGTACTTGGACAGTCCCTTCAGCTGGGATTCATCTACACTGGAGTCTCCGGCCATTCTGAAATGTTAGAATACTAAATAATTCATTATGCTTTTGCTATGTAGTGTTTTCTGGTCACTAAACATAGATAAGCAGTGCAAGGTTTTATTTTAATTCTATATAATTAATGTAATTTACCTGAATTTTTATAAAGTTACGTAAAGCGCACACAGCACAGCAGCAAGTAGATTTTCTGTCATATTATTTTGGTGCAGGCAGGCCCATTATTTGATTTTTTGATAGGTAGCATCAGTGTTTTTGACAACAGGATGAAACGATACATTTTACGTGGAGAGGGACAAGGACAAATCATTTATATGCCTGAAGAAAAACGTAATTTTAGTACATTTGTAAACGCCAACAAAAATGGCAACTCGGTATAGATCCTCAACATATACGACGTATGTTAATGTCTGTCTATAGAGTAGGATTCAGCACTCAAGTCCTACGGCAAAAGCGGGAACTAATTGTTTTATTTACTTTACTATGCTCTTTTAGTCAGGGTCATTCATTTGTTCTGTGTAGAGCTAACGAACGTACAAAGTGGCATAATTATTATTGTTCAAGCCTTATTTGGACCATTAGTAATTCTTTACTTACCCTAGTTCTGCGATAGCAGCGCTGCGTCTATTGGACTTCAGTGCTGAATCCGACTCTCTTTATGTGAATGTATGTCAACGTCTATCAATGCGGTATGTGAAGAGGGTCCATCACGTCCATACAAAATGCGGCCAATGTTGCCATTTTTGTGATTTTTGCTAAAGTCCGCGAAATTCAAATGATAAACATTATATTTGAAATACATTCGTTTTTTTCTCTTATGGGTAAGATATCGTCGTATAGCCAGTTAGTCTAATCTTTTGTAGTGAGTTTTCCAGTTTTCCTACGTAAAATTTCCACGTTTACAACACCTACTTGCATTATTTTATTTTGTATTTAAACTGACGTAGTCAAACTCGTAGTTCTTACATCAATGAGATATTTACTACTTTTGTAATCTTAATATTACACAGCAAATCTAACGGTGCTTTACAAGCTTATTGATAACCTTACCATTTGAATTGGAACTTCATTTTTTTGCAGGTGCCTTTGGCTTTGATTTGAATAGCTTGTAATATACATAATAGATAGCTAAACCTGCCATAGTCACTTTTGTAGTCTGGAACAAAAGAAATAACGTAGGATAGGTACCTACTTAAATAATTTTGGAGAAGTCTACACTACTTAACTAGGTACTTTATAGAAACATTGAAACTTTTCTAGTTTAATTCTAAACTTACATTTGCACGACCCCGGTTGGTTTGGCTGTTAAAATATCGATTCAGACCTTTTAAATTGGGATCATCTTCTACACCATGGCCTGCCATTATGTTGCAGTAACTAAATATTTTTTTTAGTAAATTTGGTAAAAACTTCGGCAGACAGATTTTTAAATTAATGTCAAGAAGATTACAGATTGAGACAATATTTTTTTTTGTAAAAACAGATCTATTTTGAATGGTTCTAAAGAGGTTCTTTTTTTGCAAAAATATGCGTAGTCGAGTCATACTGAAGAATCCCAAATAAAAACTGAACTTGTAAAATATGCGTTGGCATGTTGGCATCCTAGTACATAGTCAGTCAGTCATATCTACATCGAACACTTACATAGGTTTTTGTAACAAGAAACAAAACAAAAGCAGTGATAATTAATTTAAAATTTAATCAGTTTCCTTATAAACATCACAATTGCTTATAAACTAAAAAATACAAATCTGTTGTGTAGGTACTAAATAAAATCTAATGTTAGGTAATAGTGGGTGTAAAAATACATAAATCAGCTTGCTTAAATCAGCACACAATCATACCTAAGCTCTAGAATCCTAGATAAAAAAATATAGCCATAGAACCTGATTTTTTGGCTATATAAGTATCTATCCTAAATCGAATACCTCTTACAAGTTTTTAAAAGAGCCAATGATGTAAACAAGTAAATAAAAAAAAACATAAATAAAGAATAGAAAAAAAGTAGAATTTCATACAGGTTTCAAAAAAGTTAGGTAGGTAAGATACTTTGAATTTGTTTAAAATTATTTTTCGAAAGTATAAAATATAATTCAAATCTCTTCAGTAAAATTTATTATTAGGAGACTAGTATTTAATACAACAGTAAACCACCATCAAAAACATTTTCGTTCGAAAAATACAGATTTTTACACAACCATTTCATACAGAATTTTGTTAGTCAATTTATTAATACCTTATATATCTATCAATCCCAATTGCAATTCTTTTGAGCACATCAAAAGGTGAAAATACTAAATCTCTTGTATTATGCCTAACTGGACAATTATCATCATAATTTCATTACAATACTAGCTGATACTGTCACTTAAACACATAAATTGATCACAGCATAGTTAGGACCTTCATGAATTATTGCACCACCCCTTCTATTCATCGACCAAATGTCAAAACACACCCATAATTATTAAGTACTTTTTGTCGCTGGCAACACTTAAGTCAAAGAATGCTGTATGGCGCATTGGTGCCAAATGGCTTGGCTAATGTGACTAAAGGAATTCTGAATACAGCATCATTCTTCACACTTTGGTCAAAGCAAAACAGGCCTTTCTCTAAACTGTCCTATAGCCTTACAATAAATTGGCTTAAAATAAATGACTACCCTTCTCAAGCCAAAAGATGTGACGCCATGTAAAACTATATTTATTTCTAGACCGTCGTCTGGCGAATACGGTATTTTAACGGATTTCTAAGCTTAGCCGCTGTGACCGCTGCAGCTTCATTCATCACACTATGATGAGCACAAAAGGTGCTAATTAATAATTGGAAGGCAGCATACAAAATTTAATATCTCTATTTGGGTAATCTTTCACATGAGAATCTATACAGCGCCACATCTAGTCACCAGGAAAACAGGGTTTTGAGAAGGTTTCCAGTCTAATTTACATATCTAAGATATCCTCTTCCCAGTCTTCTTTCTGTCTCTCTGAGATGGAGACGGAGGGGCGTGTGATCTGTTTGAGCTCTTCGTGCGTTCGCGGCGGGATAGGGTTGTCACTGAGGTCAACGTACTCGAGAGCGCGGGAACGTGCCATTCGGTCCACATCCACTTCTGAAAAACGAAATTGGAAACCTTAGAATTTAAGAGACAAAATGTATAGCCTACTAATAAATAAGAAGTGTCCAATTTGAGGTTTCACCAACCAAAATAAGGCATGGCTTTGTATGTCTATGATATCAGCAGTAATAAAAATACCGAGACAGACTTTTTTGTTTTGTTTGTTTTGGTAGACTATACCAACTGCAGTTAACTGCACATTGAAATCTTAAAGTACAGACAATCGAAAAACAACCTAAACTAGTTATTATTTTTAAAACAAACTCTACTAATTCAGGTTTTGATAAACAGAAGAAAAAATTATTCTACAATGCAACAAGAAATCCTTGTTGAATTACCTTACAAAATATCACAAAAGTAGGTACCAATAATCTGATTGTGGTGTGCCAGTAGTGTGTGTAGCACAGGACACTGGAACGCAATGTGAGGGAGTGCCACAAACGCATTGTGCGAGATGTCCAACCGCTCTAGACTGGCCAGTGTGCACAGCTCGTCAGGCAGCTTCCCAATTTGGTTATTTGAGAGATTTAAATCTGGAACAAGAAAATATGTTAGCTTTAATTCACTTGTTTTGCCTCACAGTTCAATGACAGGTACAGTTGGATCTAGGCAATCGTGAAGTTAGGCTTTTCGCTGCGCAGTAGAAAATCTTGTATGAAAAAGTTGCACTGCGCATTGAAACACTAACTTCACGAATGCCAAGATCCATTGGAAGAAGTGTAGTTTAATTTATTATTTATTTATTTTATTTATCGATTATAGACGAGCAGCTTTTAGCTGGTATGTCTATATCACACAGTGTTGAAATAGTCTTTATAGAAAATAGTCTTTGTTTTTTATAGTCTTGTTTGTTTAAGATTCGGTAATCTTTTTGAGCACTGATTTGTTTGTTCGTAGCCAGTTGTCGAGCTTGTTTTTAAAAGCATTGATAGAAGTAGCTGTTACAACGTCATCTGGTAGTGCATTCCAATATTCCATAATCCCTCGTCTGTCGGGATTCCAGACAATAGAAAATCAATTGTGTCTTGATCGGATCCGTCATAAAGCAGACGAGCGGTTAAGTGTAATTTATAATATGAATCTGAAACTAATGAGTATGTTTGTGTTTTAGCCATTCAAACAATTAGGACGAAACTTGGACAAGTTGTTGATTATACCTGTCAAGTAGAGTGAAGCTGTGGGCAGAAGTTTGTACCATATGTAAAACATAATGTTTATGGGAGGTTGCTGCAATTTACATACAAAGAATTTCCTGTCATTCAAACAGCTCAAGATAACCAAATTACATAACATTATGATGATTCATCCTTTTCATAGGTAGTTAATTGTTACTGATTATAAATTAGAAATCAGCATGCTAATAGAATTTAGGTATAAAGTTGAGCTAACAATTACTGTTTTGCCTGAGGCCTCGAAACAACATTTATTAGATTTCACCCAGTTAAGTAGCTACTAATAAAAATATTCATACCTGTAATTAAACTAAACTTGACTGCAAACTTAGGTGGTATTTTGGTAATGACGTTCCCGCTGAGATCGCAGCTCTTAAGCTCTGTATGTCGCATTAGGTGGTATACTGCATCGGGTACTTGCATTAACTGGCATTCTGATAAGTCTGTAAAAAAACATTAATTGTAAGTACTCATAAATCTGATAAAGTAAGTTCGTATGAGCAAGTGGCCAACTCTGGTGATGCAGTTTTTAGGCCACCTAAAGGCCTCCATCATGGCTTAACGACTTAAAAGCCAGGACCGACAATTAACGTGCCCTCCGAAGCATGGAAGCACTCAGCTCGTAATACCTACCACTTGCGGTCACCCATCCTAAAAGTGACCGCGCACAACGTTGCTTAACTGCATAATCATAATCTTAATCTGATAATAATCAAAGAAACTAATGGGTAACCTCACACTGCTTTAGTGTTTTTTCATTTTTATGGTTCCAATTATGTTTAATTGCTTAGAATTCCATGCTTTATGAACCCAAATACATTGTACATTGCATCAAGATTTAACAGATTGCATCATCTTTGAAGTGCTTGCTTACACTACTGAAGGAAATATGATGTGATTTAAAACATGACAAATCTAGACCACTTCTATAAATTACAAGTACCATACACAACAGCAGAGTCATTATGTAAACTCACTTCGAACGTCGAAGTGCTAGATCCGCTATGAGATTTCAAATTTTGTATTCGAAATTTGAATCTCACAATACATTCTTGTGTTTATAATGAGCTCGGTCACTTGAGTGACTTCGAAGTGAGTCTACAGAATGACTGCACAGCAGAAACATTCCTGCTAAGTACAAATTTAAATTACATGGTGTTTCTATACAGGGGTGATTTAACATAGGTTCTGTCCTACCTAGAGCCTTAGTTTCCTGAGCTTCTTCGCACCGCAAGATCACACGCGTTACAGCCAGAGCCATGATTCTGGACTATTACTTTACTTCGAACGTATTTATTACGCAAATCCTTGTTCTGAACTAACCATTAGGTGCTCGCAAAGCGAACTATTTATAAAATTAGAAAGCCACAAATAGACCGTCCGTGGAATAGGGTAGAATGTTTTGATGGTTGGTTTTTCATTACCACCACGAGTTAGTACATCTAATAACGATTTAGTTTTTTATCTAAACATTGAATTTTAGATTGGCTTTGTTTTATTTATTGTTCTTTGGTATGTGTTTTCTTTCATGTTTTTGCTTTTATTATTAAATCTAGGGATGTTCGATACGATACGATATTTTCGTGTATCGATACAATGGCATACGATACACCCGATATTTGTATCGATACAATGGCATACGATACGGCGTATCGATACAACGCATGCAAGGTGTATCGGATCGAAAGTATCGTATCAAATTGTTTTGATAATGAATTCTTTTGACTTGCAAGTTACCCGGTTAAAAGGTGGCATAGGTCCTATTTCAGGTCATTAAATAACTGTGTTTAAATTTCAGGCAAATCGGTTCAGTGGTTGCCGAGTTATAGAGGAACAAACATCCATCCAAACTTTCGCATTTTTTAATATTACCTAGTGTGATATCATAAAACACCTTTTTTGTCAGTTATAACTACTCACATTTTCGTAATAGCGCTCCCATAAAGTGTGCATTATTAAATGTTTCGGTTTAATAAATAAAATATTTTTTTTTTATTATTTAAGTACCTGTATACTTTGTCTTGATTCGATACTGTATCGATACGATATATCGTATCAAATGCCCTGTATCGATACGCGTATCGATACAATGCATTACGATATATTGCGATACGAAATATCGATACAATCCGAAATATCGAACATCCCTAATTAAATCTAGATGACCTAGCTGACAGTGACAGCAGTGTTGCCAACTCTACCATCAGACTTGTAGCTAAATCTGCCCCGAAAAGTTGCTAGATAACCAGATTTTCCTCAAAAAGTAGCTAGATGTAACCAAGGGAAAAAAACTTGTTGTCTACGGTGTTGTCCACAGTGTTGTCTTGGTAGGTTATAAAGATTTATTCAACCTATAGTCGTATTGCTCATTTTACGGACTAAAAATATATAAAAATGACATTTGTTCCTTCAATTTTAGTCCGATTTTAGTCCGTATAATGAGCAATACGACTATAAATCTTACTTTTTTAGCTACAACTTTTTCAATTTTGTAGCTGACGGTAGCCTAAAAGTTGCCAGATCTAGCTACAAAGTAGCTAAGTTGGCATCACTGAGTGACAGGACAGACTGGCAGTGTTGGCAGCTCCAATAAATCGTAATCGCTAGATTCAATCTTAAAAGTCGCTAGAAAGAATCTAAAAACTCATTCTAACCAGCAAGGCTATTTTGACTCACACCATCCTCACCATGCTCAATTGCTCACACGTGAAGTCGCTAACTAGGATTTCTTCCTACAAACTGATTTTTTACGAACAACATTAAAGTTTTAGAATGCAGAATAATTTGAATATTTTACACAATATAAATGTCTAAGTAACCTTTTTTTTCAACCATCTTCTCCCATTTCAAAGTATTCATCGTAAAATACATCCATCTTTGATTATTTTTTTCAAGTTGACTTTTTGTATTTTGCAAACTGTTTTGATTTGCAGTTATTAGAAGTCCAAAAGTCGTTATTTCTAGCGACAAAGTCGCTAAATTGGCAACACTGCTGACTGGTCAAGTGAAATCAATCAGTCAATTTAATTTAAAATGTCACCGTCAATTAACTGAAATGTCAAAACCTTTGACGTCTTATTTTTTAAACGTCGTCGTTGGCACTTGGCATGGCATAAAATTAAATGGTATTGCACCAGTATTGCACTGAACTATCGGGATAGGCCGGCATCTGTATGGTGTACTAATAACAAGGAATTTAAAGACTACGTTAAGTAATTATAGTCGTATTGCTCATTAGACGGACTAAAATTGAAGGAAAAAATAACATTTTTCCTTCATTTTTCATATGTTTTTAGTGAGCAATACGACTATAGTATAAAAATTCCTTGTCCTTATAATACATCAACCTATCAGCACAGGGCCTGAATTCTACTAGATGACAACCGCTTTGGTTTTGGTTCGATCTCTTAAATGTCAGCCATTTGGTGAAATAGTAGAATAGCTTTTCAAAAATTTGTTCTGCCAAAGTTCAAAACCTCACCACAACTGAGTCGTTTGTTATTAGTAGTCATGGAAACAGTCGCTTTAGTTGAGGTTTTGGTTGAGGTTGATAAAAAGTTCGGTACCAGAATCGACGCCCAGAATAGATAATAATACTAGGTACGTAATTATGTAATTTATTTATGGACATTTAAGTGGTCTAAAACAACGTTCATTGGTATTTAGGTAGGTACGTACCTACCTAAGTTTGTATTATTGAGAAGGTAGGTAGGAACCTACCTACCCTTCGTATGTAGGTACCTAATGGTGGTAGGTACCTACGGGTAGGTAGCCAGACGATAAAATTAGGTACCTACCTAGGTAACCAATAAGGTACCTACCAAACACATATAAGTACCTACCTAAGTAATAATAAGGTACCGTACATACCCACGATGTCGGTAGTTAAAGAATAGGTAGGTAGGTACGCACTATGGTTAAAATAAATCGCGCGTTCGTTGACGACGCAAATACATTGATGTTTTGTTGTAGTTATTGCTCGGAATGAACCATGTGTTGCGTCTTCCGCGTGTTAGCGCACAAAGTACCTATGTACAGGTACATAGGTCGGTAATAATAGGTAATACGTTGTAGGTACCTACCTAATACCTATGCCTTCCGGGAACGAATTTAAATACCTACCTATTTTATTAAGTTTTGTTAAAATAGAGATGAATTTAGAATGTGTTCGGCCGCGGCGCTTACGACAGCTGCTCGCTCCGAAACACGACAAAAATGCAGTTTTTTTTGACCAATTTTTTTTCGTTGATTTATGATCAAGTAGGTAGGTACCTAAATACGATGTTAAGTAAAATATTAAGTAAATGTTGAATTTGAAGATAAAATGTAATACCTAATAAATATTTTATATTGGGTGGGGGCGAGCGAAGCGAGCCGATTTTTTTAGCACTTTTTTTTCATTTTGCTAGCAAAATAATGAGCCTAATATGCGAGCAAAGCGAGCTCCCTACTCTCGCAAAATACATATGAATTTAAATGCGAGCGAAGCGAGCCGATTTTTTAAGGCAAATGACATATTGATATGACGGGATGAAAAGGGCTAAAAACGTTTGTACGAAAAATTTAGAATTCCTAGCATTTAAGAATTTGAGACATTATAATGCTGGATGCTGGATCAAAGATTTTGGGGGAGTGAGGTGTCATGGCCCAGGGACCGAGCCTGCCTAGTCATTGCGAGGCCCTACCAAAGTTCCTAGGTAGCTAGGTATTGAAATTTTGATGACGAAAAGTCGGAGTCGCGCACATATTCTAAAACAAAGTCCTTCGCCCCCTCATAAACTACTGAACGGATTTTTATTTGTTTTTTTCACCAATAGACAGACAGAGTGGTTCATGAGGAAGGGTAGGTGACTGGGAGTTTTCCTAACAAAAGCTGCCTATCCTTTTTGAGATAACAACAAAACAATGTAGAAGGCATTGTTCTTATTTTATAGGTTTAAAGAAAATTTCACAATAGAATTTGTCTATCTTTAACGGATGGGTTTACTAATGCTTATAAAAGATTTTCTCTAGTCGGCTTGCTGCGCGAGGCCCCGGGCGAGTGCCCTGCTAGCCACCCCCAAAGGCCGCCACTGCCTGTGAATAAGATTTCAACGCGCACCTAGTGCTACGAATAAGCTACGAAACATAGGTTCATAAATGCCAAAAGATCTAAGAAACTTTCTAAAAGGACTTTTTTACTACTCTACCATGATATGCTGGCAGAAAGATGAGGTAGGTACCTTAGGTTAAGTTTTTAATTTATCATTCGATACCTAGAGTGCGCGCAAGATAAGTCTGCGCGTGACTGAATAAAGAATCTCTATAGAATTAACATAAATAGGTAATAAAATCGAGCAGAGTTATCTTGCGTGCACTCTAGAGTGTTATTTGGTGTGAGTGATATATTGGTTTGAGTAAGTATAAAGTGAAAGGAATTAGTTCTTTTTATTATTAGTTCATTCATCGTTCCTGAACTACACAAGCCTATTGGTAATTTACGCGCGCAGAGTTAGGTATCTTGCTCGCACTCTAGAATGTCATTTATTGCAAAACATAGGTACAATTAAGATGATAATTTATGTTTGTGTTCCCCTATGTTACCATCAGTGTTGGTATACAATAATTAGTCTTATTATAATAATTTAAATAGTAATCAATTAATAATTTCATATTAGTAAACATTCTTAAATAAACAATTTTATATTTTAATTAATTCATTTCATATCAAAATATTCTCATATCAAAATATTCAAAATATTCACTCTACCACCTGTAAGCGCAGATAGCCGGTACTAACCTGCTTTACACACGAATGTTACCAAAGGCCGTAAACACTGGCATATTATTGTCTATTCTATGACACTGGCCTCGGTCAGTTTCACAATTTTTTTACACGATTCTTCGTTTACGAAAGTAGAGTGTAACAAACGCTCATTCAAGCTACCTAGTTATGGGTAGTTACGAAACAAGGTGGTAACCTACCAACGTTGATTATTCAAAGGTGTCCTCAGTTTTTATTCGAACGTTATGTCACGGAAATTAAAGTAGGTAGATATCTACCTACCTAATTTGCATAGACGCACTAGAATAGGTACATTATTATATCAATAGGCCCACATCTCTCTTCAATGCATGTTAGACTTGTTTTAGATGTCCATTCATCAAAGAAGATGGACAGAGACACGTCCAACATTAAGTACCATGACTCTACCAGGATGGAAGTTAAATTGGTTCTATTCTAATATAGAGTCATCGTAATACAAATTGCATTGCCATTCTTAATTTAGAATTTTAGACCAATACGGTGATATTTTTTTACTAGGTAAAGTAGAGAGCTACTTTTGAATAACAAAAAAAAAACATTCAATCTTGTTGGTTACTGACATGACAACAGAGTTGTTGAGCAACCCCTCAGATTAAAGACTAAAGTAATGTATTCAATCTTCCTAGAGCAACCCCAATTAAAAATAAGGTGACAAGTTGCTACAGAAAACTACCTATGCTGTTATAAATGCGGAAACCGGAAGTGAGATCACGGAAATAGTGTTATCGATAAATGGTAATTCACATCACTTAGCGCTCTGTCTCGCTCTTTGGCCTAAAAGCGAGACAGCGGGGCTAAAAAAGCCGTTAAAGCAGAATCATAATCTGAATTGAATATATGACAATATGTCGTCCCTTTTCATAGACACGAGAGTAAGACAACAAAAACATAAGCAATACGAATTTTATTAGGTAGGTACCTAGGTATTATGTATGATTTTCCTATTAACGGTCATTTTAGCCCCGCAGAGCGCTAATTTTGAATGAACTAGCGTTTAGTGCACTAAATTCAGCATGGTGTAATGAGCGCTTTACCTATCGATGGTCACTGGTGATGACTCAACCTAATTTCCATAAGTTGTTAGTGATATGATACTACAATGATCCACTTTCATTATTGTTCCGCTTCTGTCTCATTACTAATCAAACAACGCAATAATGTTGATAAGATAAAATAAAAGTAGGTAGGTACCCAGTAAACAAACAAATCTAAGTTTCTTAACTTCGGCACCTAAGTATTTACAAACAGGGTGGTAATGATGCCTAATGCCTAGAATACAACAAACACCTAAGTACACCGATCAAAGTATTATGTTATCTCATCCTTTGTCTAATCACTTTGTCCTGATTGAAACATTTTTGCTTGTAAAAAGAGGTGGCCGAGATTCGATTAGCGAAATCGAGTCTTTAGCGTAGTAAGCGATTTGTACTAGATCGTTATTCGCGAGTTCGATTCCCTCTATGAATAAAACGATGCAAATCTTTGTTTGTTTGGATAGTCACATAGGTACTTGAGGAGCCAGTATGAATGAATGAACACTTTATATTACGCATGTAAGAAGAGCCAATGTGTGTATCAAAAAAATTTCCTAACTTCAACTTCTTCTGTTTGGCTACTGTGACTAGGGTTGTAAGAAATTTCCTAAATAGACTTACCTAACTGGCTGTTTTCTTGAGCATCCTCGCATCTCCCCACGACCCTGATGATGGCTCGTCCCGCAAGCCGGGCGCAGATCATCATGGGCGCCGCCCGAGGGTCTCCTTCCTCCGCCTCCGCAGGCAACCTCGCACCACCATCGTAATCGTCCGCCGGGGGCCTCATCACTGTATCACTGCACTGCACTGAATAAATCCTTCAAATCCTCAAACTTTTCCACAAAGTCTTTCACCAGCTGATTGCAATCGTGTCTCTCGATTGTGAAGTAATCGTGTCATCTACAGCCGCACCGAAACGCAACGCGCCTAGGTCCACGGCAGCACTCTGCAAAAATTCGAGCTCCGCGTCTGCACCCTGCTTTTATATCGATGCCAAAACAAAGAAGCGTGGTGCGCGAGCGAGATGCCAACAATAACAAATGGAAACGTAGGTGCCTCTCGCTCGCACTGTCTGCTGCGCAGTTCAGGAAGCACGCGGAAAATACATAGGGATCATTGAAATCCTCGGAGATGACAAAGGGAACTGTTTCCCGCTTGGATAATCACGGGTGATTTTCATTTCAGGATGCATTGTCACGTTTTCAATGTGCATTGTGTTTCCTCAATCCAGTTTATCAGATCGGAGATCGCCTTTGTTTGTGTTTGAATTATCGTTTGAATGCTCGCTCGTTGATCAATGTGAAAGGCTGGGCCGCTCGTTTTCCAGCCTAATTCACAATGGGCCATACATCACAAGCGCATGTGTTGCAAATTATTGCAATGTTTCACGTGCAGTCTTGATTTAAAACAGATTTTAATTCGACTCTGGTTTGTATGTGTGCTTTGCAAGAAGTGATACCGTCGATTCACTAGTTTGTTTAATATTTACTTCTATAAACCTATACTTACTTATACTTAAGTTAGAAAATAATGTCCTTTAGTTGACAAGACTTCGTGCCAACGAACGGCCTTGATCAAGAATTAGAGTCGCTAAACAAATCGTGACTGAAACCGGTTCTAGATACAGAAAATGTTCTAATCTAATAGTCGTACTAATTCCGATCAAGGATAATAGAAAACGCGGACAAGATTGTCTTGCCGGCTGTTGTCTGTCTACCCCTATGGAAATGAAGGGTAACTTAACGTGTAGGTATGTAGCGTAATGCGGTGCCGGGCCGGCTAATGGAAAAACGCCCAATGGATCGCCTACTGTAGAGTAGGGAGCTAGCTTATTCCTGAAAATAGGAACGAAGAGTTGGAAATAGGATCTTACTGGCATCTTAGAAACCTGTTGTTTTTTAATATCATACATTTTGAATAAGGAGTACCTAGGGACCTACCTCCTATATAGTGGACTGTCTATGTGAACTGGTAGAATCCCTAGCCTAGCACCCACCGTACGCAAGTAATTATTTGCTTCGTAACAAAGAACGCACGCGAAATTGCGTCAAAAAAGTTCTGACGTCCATAAGTTCTTCCGTTTTACCTGCATCTTGGCCAAATGGAGACGCAGATTTTCTTCAGCCAAAGCAACCTTGAACAGTTGCCAAACTGTATTCCTGATTCTCGTGCTCCGATTAATATTTACCAATCTATTTATTTTGAGAAATAAACAAGGAACTCGGTGCCACGAGCGAAACATATGTTTTGCTTTCGATTTGAAAGTTTCTTCCAGGAATTAAGAGATTGTTGATCCTACCAATCGTGCATTTGATGACCTATTGGACCCATAACCTAATCCTCCGTTTAATAAATCAGAAGTAGGTATGATAGAAACCTACTCTCGACTGCGATTGCCTAACTATTTAGAACCGTTTTAATCTTACATTTCAGTTCTATTGTTTACTTTCCTCTTGCATATTTCCCACGCGATATTCGGGTCAGTGTCATTTTATTATTATACTCTGGTAGGTACCTACTCTACAAAAGTTTGGAAGCTACTACTTACTCGGTTTTGAACCGAATTCAGAAACCTACATTTATTTTCCTCAAAGATTCGAAGATAGTGTGATTTAAACATTAGATTCACCTGCAAACCATTTTTATTAGACTATAATTTGAACACGGCGACCTCGAGTGCCTAAACATTTCCTGCTCGCTTGACCCGGTTTTGGAGCATCTGCGTATTTATTGAAAGATTTATAGCGTGATGGTGGAAAATTTCTTGTTCTACTTTCGCACCAGATTCCCAATGTTTTGAGAAGTCATACTTCTAACATAAGGTTTACGTTTTTATGTTGTTCTGAATCAGTCAGCTTGATTCATGGCGATGACAACAAAGCTTACAGGAGCTTCGGAATCACGTTTTAAGTGGATGATAAAGACGCTCGTTTTAAATTCCCGGAAATGTTGCGCAACCGGGCCAGTGATCCACTTATGACTCGAAGATTCAGAGCTTTCTCGTCAATAAATTACACCTTTGGTAAATTATACCTCAACATTAGAAAACTTTAATCAAGCAAGTGACTAGTTTAGTTTATGTCTGCCAATAACATCCTGACCTAGCTCAATCTCTTTATGAGCGTTAGAAATGTTTTCAAAAAAGTTTTCTGGACAACATCAGATCCAAAACATCGCAAACCATCATTTTGATAATAAACACAAACCCAAGCAAAACAGACGCAAATATGACGCACCAAATTTTCCTCCCATCCGCTGACATTTCGCAGAAGTTTTTTCACCGAAAGCTGAGGTCGATCCTTTGTGCTATTTTAGGAAAAGCTGGACTCGAGCCAGGCGTACTTCGACGTAGTTCAACACGAGTAAGGTTCTTTGATCTTGAAATCTTGCTGCTTCAAAAACGCCTTTATTATATCCCCGTAAAGTTGATTATGGAGGTCGGATTATCCATGTTATTGCTGTTTCAAATCCTGAAGACGCATTTTCTTTGTTTATAGACAAAATCTAGATGGGAATATTGCCACCGCTCTCTAAGCACCTGCCGTTTTTATTGAAATGAATTCGGCGTAATCATGAAATTCTGTTGTTAATTTCAAGCCAACCATCGTCGGGCAGAGGACGAAGACACGCAACACGTGTGTTGTATGAATATGGTTAGAGAAATTTATTGACTCATAAAAGAACAGAGTTCACTTATAATGAGCTTAAAATCTAGGTTTATAACTAATAGTTAATTAAGTAAGTTTCATTCCAGAGATCTGGCAGATACATTAAAAGATCTTATCGTATATATATTTTTTAAGTTTAGTTTTAAATATTGGTAGTGATAAGGAAGTTTTTATATCATCAGGTAAATTATTAAACAATTGTGCACCCTCGTACATTATATTTTTTTGGCCATAGTTGGTTCTAGGCTTTCTAAGTTTCAGTTTGTTTTTATTTCTTAGGTTATGGTGAAAAGTTCTTTTTGTAAATTCTATTTGTGTGTGTATTTTATTCATCAGTACCTTTTTTACCAGGACGCAAGTTTTGAAAGTGTATAGTTGCTGTAGATTTAATATTTTAGTTTCCTCGTATAAAGTACGTGTCCTTGTCAAATAGGGGTATTTAAATAGTGCTTTTATTAACTTGTTTTGAGATATTTGAAGGTTTTTAAGATTGGATTTAGCAGCGCTTCCCCAAATTTCTATGAGATACTCTAAGTGTGATTTCACCAGAGAATTATAAATGATCATTCGAACTTTACGAGGTATACATCCTCCCGATCTACGTAAAGCTCCTGTCAAAGATGTAAGTTTTGACTTTACATAAGTGATATGTGGTACCCAGCAGAGTTTATCATCCAATTGCAAACCGAGATATCTTTCCTGATGAGATCGATGGATTACAACATTATTAATCTTTAGAGGCGAGTAGTGTGGTATTTTTTTGTTTTTTGCACAGAAAATCATGAACGAAGTTTTTTTTGTGTTAATAGTAAGCAAATTGCTTTGACACCAAATATTAAACTTGTGTAAGTCTGATTGTGCATTTTTAATCAGCTCAGGCAAGTTTTCTCCAAAGTAAAAGAGACATGTATCGTCTGCGTAGAGAGTTATATGACCCATCAAGCCTATTTTACTAATGTTGTTCACATAAATCAAGAAAAGTAACGGGCCTAAGACTGATCCCTGAGGAATGCCACATTCAATTTTTCGTAGATCACTCTGATAATTACCGGTTTTTACAATTTGGTATCTGTTTGTTAGATATGATTCCAAAATACGTAAAGCTGTACCTGTAATTCCCAAATCTCTTAGCTTATTGATTAATATTTTATGGCAGACTGTGTCAAATGCTTTTTTAAAATCTATAAATATACCTAAACAAAATTTTTTTTCATCTATATTAATTTTTAGTTTTGTTACAAGGTCAATTGTTGCCGATAGGGTATTTGATTTGGGCCTGAATCCATATTGATGTTCATATAAAAAGTTTAATTTGGATAGGTGGTACTCAAGTCTATTATATATTACCTTTTCAAAAATTTTTGAAACTACAGGCAGGACAGATATCGGTCGGTAGTTTCCGGGATCAGTCTTAGTACCTGATTTAAAAATAGGGGAAACCTTAGCAATCTTCAGACTGTCTGGGAAATAGCCTGTACTAAGACTCTTATTTATGCAGTCGGTTAAGTTCTGTGCAACTATATTAATTATACATTTGATTGCTTTTGTGCTTATACCGTCAATACCAGTGCTAGTGTTTCCATCTAGGTTATTTACAATTTTTATAATCTCGTCATTAGTACATGGCCGCAAGCTTTGCAATTCAGTAATAGGTTTATCTTTTAAGTACGTCATAGTGTAAAATGTGTTGTTTCTATATGTTTTAGGAATGTCATTTGCCAGCAGCATACCAATTGACGAAAAAAAATTGTTTAGGTGTTCACATATTTTAACGGGGTCTTCTATAATTGAATTTATATGAGACAATACAATCACTGATATCGTGATTTAAGTTTAAAGATCTTTAGGGCGGGACCCATAACAAGGATTGAAGATGACTGTGAGTCATTCTTTGCAGGCTTGTTTTTTTTTTCTTTTTAATTTTAAATAAGTTCCTTCTTCAGCAGTCGGGTTTTTTTTTAATATTTTTTTATCTGCAACTTTTGGATGGTATCAAAGAATGAGATTTTCTTATAGAGGATTGCAAATAAAACTGCGTTATCATGAACAACAGTATAATCAGATCAGGTTGTCGCGGGCGTCGTGTCGGCGCTCTGTTGCGCGAGTTGAGCGGCCGCGCAGCAGTGCAGCATGAGCGCAGTGAGTGCGCATGCGCGGCCCTCCCCTCCTTCCCCACCTGCGTCCTCCGCTGAGAGCTCTTCGCGGACCGCTTGTAACTAGAAATAATGGACCCCTATGTATTTTTTGAATTGATAAAAGTGCGGACCCACCGCGGTCCAAGGAGAGGCTATGCACGTGCGTCAAAAATTACACTTATACAATGCAAAGTGTAATTCAAATACATGTTGTGCAAGTACATGTGCTTTGGAGACCGTATGTAATTGTGTTCACTGCAACCCACGAACACGCTACGCATGAATTGTCGTCATTGGTACACGCGTGGCTTACTCGAATATGGCGACCATGCAGCTCAACGCTGTCAACGCTATGCACGCGGTACACGAAATTATTATAAGTATGAATTCAAAACTGTTCTACGCTACAGTTGTACATAGTCGTGGGTTCATATTCGTGTACTGCAGTGGAAACGTAGACCCACGTTGTCAAACAAATGAAATGCGCCGCAGCTAAACTGCCGCAGCTAAACTAACGCAGCTAAAATGCGCCGCGTGCCCGTGCACAGCATGCGCCGCGGTGGGTCCGCGCCTAAACACCTACAGAAACTATACTTTTAGTTGCAACATTGCAAAAACCGTGTGTCGTAATTTGTCAGCATGCTTGGGAGTTGTTATAAAATAAGTAAGTTTTCTTTAAACAAAAACAACCTTCAGATCTTTAGAATTGGCCAATATCTCACGCACTTTCTTACTTTAGCTATACAACCACATCATACAAAACAATATGAACTTGCAATAACCATTTCGCTCAACAAGTTCTGCTGATCATCGTTTGATTCTGGCAAAGCGGTTTCCTTAGAGGCCTGCACTGAACATTATTGGGCATCGTTAAGATTGGATAGTAACTGGGTAATACATAAGTTATAAAGGAGGATAAGTAATAAAATATACTTACGATCAAAAACGATATAATTTCGATACAATGAGTTTGAGTCGATACGGCAAACCAAACTCTTCCTTAGTCAATATCGACATAAAGCTTATTCTGCTTTGTGTGAGAGTAATCGTTCTTCCCTGTTCCCGTTTCAATAGCGGAAATGCGAGTGAAATTAGACGCACGTGAAACTCGCAGTTACATCAACATGCGTCTAGCTGTATGCAATTTGCTGGACCATTGCCAATCGTAAATAATTTATATTGCAAAACAAACTTGTGCTTGTGGAGTCAAATTGACGCCACTAGATATAAATCACGGTATAATTAGACGACAAATGCCATTACAGTTCCATTTATAATTTTAATTGTGTGACCTAATGGAACGTAACCGAATGCTATGCATACATACGGAGGTGAAGTTTGCCATCATGTAAAGTGATCCAATAAAGAACTTTACTAGGCCTTTTGCAAACATTAGCTAACTAAACGCTACCAAGCTAGCGTTTCCTCTGCCATGGTTGATTCAGCATATAAGAATTGGAACCTCAGGAGAAACTGACTCTTGATTCCTGCAAGCCACACCGCATCAACATTTAGAAAGAGCAGCGGCTGGCGAGACCTATAGTAGCACCTGTGGAAATCTATCTAAGTTGTAGTTGTGGTCTCACCATGTCATGTACCTGTGGCAGCGTGAGGTGTGTGGCTAGCATCTGAGGGACCTATAGAAACGTGAAGCGGCTGGGGAGACCTGTAGTAGCACCTGTAGAAATCTATCAAGTTGTAGTTGTTCTCACCATGTTATGTATCTGTGGCAGCGTGAGATGTGTGGCGAGGTGAAGGCGTTCAAAGTTTTCAGGACGATCGACATTATATACGACCAACCAACAACAACTGTTGGTCGAAAGACCACGGGCAAGTGGGCCAGATGGGCCAGCACGTTGCAGAGGAAACACCTACTCTGCCTGTGGGGAACTCCCCAAAGACTTGTAGAAACGTAGGCTGGAGCGATCTGTAGTAGGACCTGTAGAAATTTATGTGTTGTTCTCACCATATCATGTATCTGTGGCAGCGTGAGGTGTGTGGCGAGGTCCGGCGCCGAGTCCCTGGCGCAGGCGAGCAGCGCGTCCGGCGGCAGCGCGCTGCGCAGCGCCGGCTGCAGCGCCGCGGGCACGCCGCCGCGCGCCAGCCACGCCGCGCCGCACCCAGAGAACGGGTTCGTCGCCTGCTCCAGCGACTGCTTCCTTTATCGTGTTCAAACTATTATGTGATGTTGACTGTGTTCTTCATAATTTAAGTAAGATGTAAAACACAGTGTACCTACTACGCCACACGCACTATCAAGTAACTGCGTCTTTATCGTGTTCAAACTATTATGTGATGTTGACTGTGTTCTTCATTTAATTCAGGATAGATGTGAAGAAAGTGAAAAACATAGTAGATATTATACTATGCCACACGCACTATCAATGTGTGTGATGTGAAAAACACAGGTATGATGCCGCAAGCACAATCAAGTGACCTGCAAACGGGTTTGTCGCCCGCTCCAGCGAGTGCTTCCTTTATCGTGTTCAAACTATTATGTGATGTTGACTGTGTTCTTCGTAATTTAAATAAGATGTAAAAAAAGTGAAATCACAAGTAACCTGCAAGCGGGTTCGTCGCATGGAAATATGGGACTGCTTCTTTATCGTGTTCAAACTATTATGTGATGTTGACTGTGCTCTTTATAATTTAAGTAAGATGTGAAAAAAGTGAAAAACACAGTGTACTACGCCACACGCACTATCAAGTAACCTGCAAGCGGGTTCGTCGCCAGCGAATGCTTCTTTATAGTGTTCAAACTATTATGTGATGTTGACTGTGCTCTTCATTTAATTTTATTTAGGTAAGACGTGAAAAACACAGCATACTGTGTCGCACGCACAAAGTGACCTGGAAGTGGGTTCGTCACACGCTCCAGCGGCTGCTTCCTTTATCGTGTTCAAAGTATTATGTGATGTTGACCTGTGTTCTTCATAATTTAAGTAAGATGCAAAACACAGTGTACTAGTCCACATGCACTATCATATAAAGTAACCTGCAAGCGGGTTCGTCGCCAGGGACTGCTTCTTTATCGTGTTCAAACTATTATGTGATGTTGACTGTGCTCTTCATAATTTAAGTAAGATGTAAAACACAGTGTACTACGCCACACGCACTATCAAGTAACCTGCAAGCGGGTTCGTCGCCAGCGAATGCTTTTTTATAGTGTTCAAACTATTATGTGATGTTGACTGTGCTCTTCATTTAATTTTATTTAGGTAAGATGTGAAAAACACAGTATACTGTGTCGCACGCACAAAGTGACCTGGAAGTGGGTTCGTCACACGCTCCAGCGGCTGCTTCCTTTATCGTGTTCAAAGTATTATGTGATGTTGACCTGTGTTCTTCATAATTTAAGTAAGATGTAAAACACAGTGTACTAGTATGCACTATCATATAAAGTAACCTGCAAGCGGGTTCGTCGCCAGGGACTGCTTCTTTATCGTGTTCAAACTATTATGTGATGTTGACTGTGCTCTTCATAATTTAAGTAAGATGTAAAACACAGTGTACTACGCCACATGCACTATCATATCAAGTAACCTGCAAGCGGGTTCGTCGCCAGGGACTGCTTCTTTATCGTGTTCAAACTATTATGTGATGTTGACTGTGTTCTTCATTTATTTAGGTAAGATGTGAAAAACAAAATATGCTGCCGCACGTACAATCAAGTGACCTGCAAGCGGGTTTGTCACCCACTACAGCGACTGCTTTTTTTATCGTGTTCAAACTATTATGTGATGTTGGTTGTGCTCTTCATAATTTAAGTAAAATGTGAAAAAAATGAAAAACACAATAATCTGCAAGCGGGTTCGTCGCCAGGGACTGCTTCTTTATCGTGTTCAATTCAAACTATTATGGGATGTGAAAAACACAGTGTACTACGCCGCACGCACTATCAAGGAAGCTGCAAACGGGTTCGTCGCCTGGGACTGCTTCTCTAACGTGTTCAAACTATTTTGTGATGTGTACTGTGCACTTGATTATTTTGTGTGAGAAGTGATTAAAGTGCTTCTGCAACTTGATGTACACTATGCCACACAGGTTCATCGCCTGTTTTAGCGACTTCTTCCTTTATCGTGTTGAAACTATAACATGATCTTGATCTTGATTGTGCTTGAAAGTTGTGAGAATGGGAATGATGTTGGAAAATACTACGTCACAGGTCTGCATAAACCAGTGACGTACGCATTGTCGCATTACTCAAGTGACTGTTTCCTTTATCGTGTTCAAACTATTACATAATGTTGACTGTGCTTTTGCCTGACGTGTAAACAGTAAATGTAAGGTGAATCATTAGTAACTTGATAGAACATTATGTCACAAACATGCTGGCTGACTCTAGAGATGTCCACAAGGAGGGTTCGTCGCATGCACTTGCTTTCTTAATAGTGGTCTAAAATGTGAATGATAGTGAACAGACTAAGTAGACTTGAGAAGCGTATAGAGAATGTAACGTACGCTCGCGAATGGGTTTGTCGTCTGCTCTAGCGACTGCTTCCTTTATCGTGTTTGATACAGGAAAGAGAGGGAGTGTGAGAGAGAGAGAGAGAGAGAATAGATTGTATTGTATGTGAAAATGAAAAGTTATTAATAAGTGCAAAACATAGCACCGTCGTGTCAGTTAATTCTTCCTTAATTATGTCCAGCCAGAGATGTTGCTGTCTATATGGACGCTTATTTTTGTTATTGCAACTTGGAAACTAAAAAATTTAAATCTTGCAAAATCTCGTGTCACATCATCACATGTCAGCCCTGCCAGTATTACCAAAATCATCATCATCTCATCATCTCAGCCTGGTTGCACCCACTGCTGGGTATAGGCCTCCTCTTTATTTCGCCAATCAGTCCGGTCCTGTGCAATCCTGATCCAAGCTTTCCCTGCCACATTTACTATGTCATCTGACCATCGGGCCGGTGGTCTGCCTCTTGGTCGTTGCGCATCTCTGGGCCACCATTCCGTAATCGCTGTAGTCCATCTTCCATCCTTACGTCTAGCTAAGTGCCCTGCCCATCTCCACTTGAGACTTGCGATGCGCATACCTACGTCTACGACTTTGGTTCGACGTCGTATCTCGACGTTGGGTATACGATCCAGGAGGGAGATTCCGAGCATGGCGCGCTCCATGGCCCTCTGTGCTACTCTTATCTTGTGCATGGATTCCTTAGTGAGCGGCCATGTCTCGGATCCGTATGTTAATATGGGCAATACGCACTGGTTATATGCCTTGGTCTTCAGGCTTTGTGGGATGCTAGACTTAAAGATGTCCTCCAGTTTTCCGAAGGCAGCCCATCCTAGCTGGATTCGTCTTGTGATCTCCTTGGCCTGAGAGGATCGGCCAAAAGATAAACAATGTCCAAGGTATATGTACTCGTCCACCTTCTCAATGCGGTAGTTATCTACAGTGATGTTAATCCGCGAAGGAGGACGGTTGACCATGATCTTAGTTTTGGACATGTTCATCTTAAGACCGATTTGAAGGGAGGCTTTATGCAGGTCATTAAGCATATTCTGGAGGTCAGCAACGTTCTCAGCAATGATGATTAGATCGTCAGCGAAGCGCAAATGAGATATGTAGCGGCCGTAAATGTTGACACCTTTTCCTTCCCAATCAAGTGTCTTCATAGCGTCTTCCAGAACACTTGTGAAAAGTTTCGGGGAAATGGTGTCTCCTTGCCGTACACCTCGATTGATTGGAACGAAGTCGGATAGTCTGTGCATATTCACTTGTAGCTTCGCATTCTGGTATAGCTCTTGGAGGGTACTCACATAACGCTTGTCAATATTGCAACGATGGAGAGAATTAAACACGGCCCAGTGTTCGACACTGTCGAAAGCCTTCTCGTAGTCGACGAAGGCAAGACACAAGGGCCGGTTATATTCTCGACATCTCTCCATCAGTTGCTTGACAGCGTGAATGTGGTCTATCGTGGAATATCCTCTTCGAAAACCAGCTTGATCGACCGGTTGATAATCATCAAGAGATCGCGACATTCGGTTGCAAAGGACTTTGGCAAAAAGCTTATAAACTTGAGAGAGGAGGCTTATAGGGCGATAGTTCTGTAGTTTTGTTTTATCGCCTTTCTTATGAATGATCGTAACAGTGGCATTTTCCAAAATACTATTAATATTTTCTTTGGAGGATATTGTGTCATAAAACTTCACAAAGTAAACATCAGTAAATTTTATAGTCAAGCAAGATGCTATTTATATAAGTTCAGATATAAAAGCTTCAAAACATTATCAACAAGTGTTCCTTGTGGCCTAGAACTGTTCGTCACTGGTATCACGGGTTAGAGAGCTGTATGACTATAAACGTACGCTCGGGGTCGGCGTATAGGAAGCTATGCAATCGGCCTTTGATTTATTCCATAATAGGTGTACTATTATGTTCTGTTACGGGCATGACTCAGCTGCGAACCTTGGATTTTCATAAGTTATGGTTGTAAAGATAGTTTCCAAAGAGTTGATTACATACAAAACCTTGAGAATCTTTAGCGCTTACCTACACTGGGTGAAATAAGACTCTGAAAACTGAAACACTGCACTCAGAGTTCAGCGGACTTAAAAAGGTTGCTATAGCTGAATTACAATAGGAATTGAACTATAAGCCGTCTCTTTTCACTCTCACGTCAATGAAAAGAGGAAAAAGAGGAACAAAAAGTTATTAAGTACTATCTAGTTTAAGAAGCAGGCTCAACTGAGTAATACATCGTGTTAATCTTTCTCTCTCTCTGTTAATTGTAATCGGGCTAGTACCAGAAAACCTGCCAGGTTCATTTAGGAATGTTCGAAAAATAACCAACATGGTTTGTTGAAGCTCCCGATTGTTTTTATGGAGTAGGTAGTCTCATTGCACCTAGTATAAAAAGCACAAAAAATGGAAAGAAACTGAAATTATAAAAAAATAAATAATGCTGGACATTTCACACAGCATCATGTAGCCCCAAGCTAAGCAGAGCTTGTGTTATGGGAACATGACTGATATACTACTTAAATACATTTTTTTGTAAATACATACATAATATACATTGAAAACACCCAGACCCGAGACAAATATTTGCAGATCATACAAACATTTGTCCCGCGGCGGGGATCGAACCCGCAACCTCCTGCGTCACAAGCGGGCCTTCACCCACTGCGCCACAGAGGTCGTCTATTATTGTAATTATTGGTCGTAATTATTGTAGTATACCTGGGTGTGTGGCTGGGCGAAGGTGGCAGGGACCTCGAGGAAGCACAGGTTCTGGGCGCGGAGAGTGAGTGGGCAGAGCCCGCGCGTCTGAGACCCGCAACCAAAGCGCTCATGGGACCACCACCTAAAAAACACCCTTTACATGAGCTTTCATGAACCCTTGGATATTTACAGCTCGCAGCGCCTTCACGGCGTCGCGTAGTGATGGTGATTGGTGATGATAATGAAAAGTAGCCTTCTGTAACCTTCTGTAAGGCCTCTATTAATAAACTCCGCTCAACTTGTGTCTAAGTTGCACCACGGATGTAACTATTGCCCTTATTTGTCACTGTCTAACAAAAAAGGATGGCAATAGTTAAATCCGTGGTGCAACTTTGACAGAAGTTGAGCGGAGTTTATTAATAGAGGCCTAAAAGTTTAGCTACCGAATGCGCAAATATTTTTTCAAATCAGACTGGTTCCCGAGATTAGCGCGTTCAAACAAACAAACTCTTCGCTTTTTGTATTGGTGTAGTGTAGATGGTATATATTGGACAGTTTTTTGTATGAACGTTCTGGTCATGAATATGGAACCGGATAATGAAATCATGAAAATGTTACTGTTGGTTTGTGACTGCTTTTCTTTCTCTGGTGATAAATACAAGAAGTAATAGGTACTGAACTTGAGAACAGACCTGAGAAAGGTGAAATGAAAAGAGTTTCTTAACGAATACACACATATAAGAAGTCATTCTTTACCTGCTGATGTAAGTAAAATTATGTTTTTTATCTAAATATATTCATGCATCGTTCAATGATTTCATAGTAAACTTTTAATAGTAGTTGATGCGCTACTTATTTCGGCGCCACTGAAAACTAGCGTTCTAACAGCCAGGTTCTGCTGGAGCAAATGCTGAGGAGTAGTCTTATTTTCTTGTCACTTGTGACATTTCTGATTTGTCTCTTGAACGTATGTGGTGGCGAAAATAAAACTTTTTTCTATTCTATTCTAATTATTCTTTCACACCCGACAATGCCTTTCCATATTGCATCAATGTGTCTGCGCGGAATTTACAAAACATTACGAAGATAACTAATTAGTGAACTCCACAATTAAGTAAGTAATTAATAGTTTAGAGACATTGCGACAGACATCTAGGCAATCCTTGGGTGAAGCAGAGCGTTAAAGGACGCGCTTGCTAAACGTGGAAGAGATGGCTTTGGAAGTTGAAAGTTAAGCGCAATTCGACCATGATATTTTAGAAATTATTCTTTATTACAAATTGTATTTTCAAAATATATTCATAGTTTTTTTCTACATAATTAGGTTTATTAAAATTACTCAATAGCCTTTTAGCTAGATTTTAAAAGATTAGCAATATACAATACAATAATTCATAAACTGCTTCAAAATTAAGGATTTAAAAACCTCCATTTACTATTATCAGATCATCTTTACCTTCGTTCTAGATTTATGCCCAAGCGATATAAGGTGCAGCGGGGCAATTCTGGCCGAAAAATTTTAGTCGAAATTTAAAACTTCAATGCTCTCGTTCCTCGTTGAGTTACGCTAATTCTGACAAATTGGTGTTATGAAACCTTTATCTGCCTTTTTCTTTATTGTATTTTTGTTAAAGAAAAAGCATACGTAAATGGTGAAATAACACAATTTTTACTAAAAACTGGAAAATGCCAGAATAGCCCCTCAGCGGGGTAATACCGTCAGGTGGTGATATTATTCGAACCAATGATGCTATGATACTATATCCAGAAGCTTTACAAACTAGACAACACAATACACGCGAATTTTAACATTCTAATCTCCTACGATGGTCCAGTTTCTATAAAAAACCTGTTAAAAATTTTGTGGGGTAATTCTGGCATCACTCTTTAGTCGCCCATACATGCTAGTGTTGGGACGCTGATTATCGATAAACGGAGTAAGTATACGCAAAAATCTCGCGCAAAAATGATGTTGCATGAGAAGTAGTTCGCCCCGAACTGAGATCTCGCGAACCGTAGATTGCTTACATTTGGACTTCCTTCTGACTACCCCTATATTTTCAAGTGCTACCACTGCCAAGTATGTCTATTGCGCTAGGTCGTCATGGTAAATAATACTGGCATGCATGCAATACATAATGCTGTGTCTAATTTTTCATGAATTCTCGTCGTATTTTAAAAAGTATACATCCTAGAATAAAAAAAAATAACTATTTTGGAATTTACAAATAAAGACTTTTCATAAATGACACCCCACTCAATAAAGTTAGTTTTTTTACCCCCTTGGGAACCCAATATTTTGACAACCCCTTTATCGATTAAGCTCATATCACCATACATTTCCATAGCACAACCAAGTTTCATGCAGATTGGATGAACGGTTCGACAATTATGCGAGAACAAGAATTCGTGAAACATACAAACATACAAAGCAAAATCGCTATACTTGCCACTAAGATCTTCGTTCGCTTCGCTCGCTCGATCGAAAATTTAATGCGTGTTGACTATGGTTTAATTAAGCTCAAACAAGGCCACAAACAAATACATATACAAAGCAAAATCGCATTAGTTAACCCTGAGATCTTCACTCGCTCGATTAGTTAAGTATTATTTTTATCGACGTTTACTTCAATGCTGTGGACATCACTGGTTTTTGGCAACTTCATACAAAATCGGTGGGGCAATTATGGCAACCGATTTCGATAAAATTACATAAAATCAACACTTTGTGGGGTAATTATAGCGGATGAATTAACTCAGAAGAAACAATGAGTAGAAACGAACTAGTACGATTAAAATAATCTCCAGTCTAAAATACACCTCCTTAGCTTGTTTAATTTTCAATTAAACCGCGAAAACCACTTAATTATTACAAAAACTCGAGGAGCTAATATTTTTACACCCTCCGAAAAAAAGGTGACTGTCAAAATGATGCTGTCAATCAGTCAGTTTTTGCGCTAGAAATGCCATCTATCGTTTATGAATGAACAAAACATTTCTCTACGCGTACATAGATGTCTCTTCGAGGTACAAGTCATAGAACTAGAGATATAACCATGTGCCATAATTACCCCGCTGCCAGAATTGCCCCGCTACACCTTAGTTAATTTTGAAGATTATTTATTTAACTTATTTGTATGACAAAAGACAATGACAAAAATTTGTAATTATCTCATTGATCATAACGGGACTTACAAGTTCAAGGTAGTCCTTGTCTCTTTCACGTCATCGAAAAGGGATAGCAACAAAATCAACCATGGCAGCTGTCTATGATTACGCGACGAACATTTGGTTTGTATAAGATTGACGAGAAGTTAAAAAAAAATACAAACGATTTTATTGTCGCATGTAGAGTGATAACTGGATATTCCATGAATGCCGACAGCTGTACGAATATTGTATCACGCAATAATGAAAGTTGTTTCATTATTTCAGGCATTCGCTTCATGAATTTCCTTCCTCATTTCCACTACTGTCGTCATTCAGTGACTAGTCAGTTCCGAATGCATAATTTTTGCAACATACCTAATAGTTACGAATGTTCAAGATAGGACAATGTTCAGCGTACTTCAAAACAATCGAAAGAGACAGAAATAGACACACAAGGAAGTTGAATTGGGGTCAGATAAGGATAGACAATGAACTAGGAAGACATATCAGGGGATTTAACAGAGGTTGACTCAGACTGAAGGAAATTAGGTACTAACACAAAAATAATAATAAAACTGAAAAACCTGTGGTTCGGAAATTCCAGAGTGTTATTTCCTTTCGTCAGCATTCGTATAAGTCTGTACAAAGAAAAATCGTAAGTGTGAGTGAATGTTCTTATAAATAAAGGTGACAGCCAAAACGGCAAAATGCTGTGAAATATTTTACAGGACTGATTTAGCTACAGAGACTCGGAGTGCCGTCAATCATTGTTTTTTATCTAGGAAGTAGCTTTATTTTTATGTTAAACGAAAAAACGCGTAAGATTTACATTTAAAATATAATTCTGGGATGAACCCTCTTCTATATCAAAAGGATCTTTTACATGCTCGAATCTTAATTCGAATTAGGTACCAAAACATCAGATTACTTGGATGACAAAAACGCCTGGGAATGAATTTGCTCTAACTCAGTATAAACTAGTAGTTCGCCCCGAACTGAGATCTCGCGCACCGTAGATGGCTTACATTTGGACTTTCTTCTGACTACCCCTATAATTTCAAGTGCTACTACTGCCGAGTATGCCTATTGCGCTAGCTCTTCATGGTAAAAAATATTAGCATGCATGCAATACATAATGTCGTGGCTAATTTTTCATTTATTTCATATTTATGAATTCTCGTCGTATTTCTAAAAGTATACGTCCTAGAATCAAAATAATAACTATTTTGGAATGTACAAATTAAGACCTTTCATTTGACACCCCACTCAATATATTTGTTTATTTAACTTTTTTTACCCCAATTATTTTCATTCTTTATCAAAAATTTTTTTATCATGAAAATAAATCAAGTAGCATCTAAAATCATTGCAAACCAAACCGCGACGATGCCACTCTCTTTTTAAGACCGACCAGTCAATGAGCTACGAAGACATCGAAACTCTATGAAACGGGAGCTCTTGCAGCTCTGGTTTCGTAGTTTTTGTTCTTTGGTCGTATTTCAAAAACTATACATCCTAGATTAAAAATAAAAACCATTTTGGAATGTACAAAATAAGCCCTTTCGTATGACACCCCACTCAATATATTTGGGTAACTTTGAAAAAAATTTACCCCCTTGGGAACCCCATATCTTTACAACCCCTTCATCGATTACGCTCATACGCTCCACAGCAAATTTCCATAGCACTACCTATTGACCTATCAAGTTTCATACGGATTGGATAAGCGGTTCGATAGTTATGCGAGAACATAAAAATGAAACATACAAACATACAAACATACAAACATACAAACATACAAACATACAAAGCAAAATCGCCTAACTTGCCACTAAGATCTTCGCTCGCTTCGCTCGCTCGATCGATTAAATCGTTATAAAAATATATTAAATCATTGACGTGTCAAAGTGATCTACATGATCTTATTTTTTTACTTTTGACTGTAAATATTACATTCCAAAAAAAAAAGAAAAACTAAAAGTAACCGGTTTTCTATGTCCTTATAGCAATAAGCAACTAGGTATTTATAATTAGGTATCCAAAAATGTAACCTTACCTTCTTCGTGCACGTCGAGTGAGTCTTTTCTTTCGATGGGTTCGTCGTCAGAATCCGGGTCCACTATAGAGTCCGGCTCGGTCATTACCAACTCCGGAGGAGGGCAGTTGCCACCTGATAGATCTAAGAAAAAAAAAACAATCGTTTTTTACTGTTTGTTTTTTAGACGTGTTAACGTCATACAAATCGATGAACGGCTGTACGCACGAAAAAGTGTCACGTTCCGTCTGAGCTGAGTGAGCAAGCGAGAGCGCGGAACAAGCGATAGAGAGGCACGATCGGCACGATTACCGAACGCTTAGGGCGTTCGGTAATTCATAAAAGTATGTGCAATTTTTCATCAATGTTTTCTTACGACGTTAAACGTAAAATTTTCGTCCGGAAACTGACTTTACAGACAACCAGGTTTTTTATGTGTAAGTATTTCATACAATGATATCTAGCCCCAAACTATGCAAAGTTATGGGAACCAGATCACTATATAATACATCGTCTTTTTTAATACTTACATAAGTACATAATACTTTTATAACATTCAGATATTATAACATAACATTTCAGTTCATCATATGTTTTGTCTTGGGTGGGAATCGAACTCACGACCTACAGTGCAATAGTTACTATTCGCTGAGAGGCCAGTCCAGTCAATAATGAAGTGATAATCTCAGTTGCTTTGTTAATAGGTTGGAATGGGAGAGGTGCGTCCAAGATATAGGCATTTCTACAGTTATATTTTAAAGAGCTAGGCCTCTATTAATAAACTCGGCTTAACTTCTGTCAAAGTTACACCACGGATTTAACTATTGGTATCCTTTTTTGTTAGACAGTGACAAATAAGGATGACAATAGTTAAATCCGTGGTGCAACTTAGACACAAGTTGAGCCGAGTTTATTAATAGAGGCCCTAGAGTTTATAAGTTTAGAGTTAGATGTATATGGTAGTGGTCAACTCTGCGACGAAGTTATCAGACAGTTGGAATTGAAACTGAGTATAGGCTGTATAAATGTTGCAGAGAATTTTGGTGTGTGTATTTTCTAGCTCGTTAGAAATATTTACGTTATGTAAGAAAAACAAGACGGAGAAATCTTTGAAAACTACGCAGTACCGATTCATCTACGCACTATTTATTGACTTATTTAGATCGGTCGTATTTTTAAAAAATAAGTAAAATGGTTTTTGACGCTTTGCCGACGATAAAAATAAATATCGCACAACGCACAATATCCTATTCTATTAAACGAGCAATATTTGTTTGTTCGTTTGTCTGTATTCACGTTCTCGAAAACGGCTCTAACGATTTTGATGAAATTTGCGGTACAGGGGTTTAAGAGGGCGAAAAATCGATCTAGCTAGGTCTCATATCTGGGAAAATTTGTTTTCTCGGCCATTTTTACGCAAAAAGATTTACCAGTGCAATGTGGTTCGTAATTTCACAGAATTAGTTAACACCAAATTGGACGAGTGGATTGGGTGTCTGCCTTTCAGCCAAAGGCTTCTAGTTCGAATCTCAGCCAGTTAAAGTTTATTTTTGTAAGTTTTTTTTATATACTAATATCTCAACTGCTTTGATTTTATAATCATAAATAATTCGGTCAACGAATAAGTATAATTAGGTAGGTAAGTAATTGAGAACAAAGCTGTAAGTATAGCTGATTAAAAATAAAAGAATTGCGAACAAACACTAAAAAAATTACGTTTTAAAGAAAATTGATCAAGAAGGAAGAAAACAGTTAATGTTGTAAATCTAATAACTTTTATGTTTCCGGCTTCGCTATCGGATTTCATTTTCATTTCCTAACAGGTTAATTAGCTCGAATATCATACGCCTTACAAATCACACTATTGCACGTAACGTTGGTTTTAACAAGTTAAGAGTATAATTCTGTTGAAAAGTGGAACACTGCTCACATTCTTTCCGCATTGAAATTCGCAATACGTTGCCTACTTTATGTTTCAATTTTATAGTATTGCAAATATTTATGTATTATGGTCATTAAGTTTGCTCATTAATTAGAAAATTGCATTAACAAATCTACAATTTATACAGTAGTAGTACTGTATAAAGATTGACTTGATTGAGACTTTCTCTCCGTGGTTATCCGTATGATTTTTTGATATAATAATGTACCTAGTTGAAGACATATCTCTGGCATGGTCGGGCTGGACTCTCTGCAGCTAAGGCGGAGTTTGCTTCTGCTTACCCACTACTACATGTTGTTTTGCGGTAAAGTAGATAACCCAACCGCACTGCAGAAAATGGGATTAGCTGTGCCACGTCTCAACATGGTGGGCGCTGAGGGCGCCGTGGGCCCGAGGCGTCGCCCCGTACTGTTTGCTCCGCTCCCCGGTGTGAGGACGGTTGCTGGTGCTTCCGCTCCAACGGCAAGGGCTCTCACGCACTCAATAAATTTATTTTACACACAGATGCTGACATATTTTTTGACAGCCACACAAGGTTCCATCGGCTTATGTTATCTTTTTTAAATAATAATAGGGGGGATGGGGTACAAATGACATCTCTGTACCCCAGCTAGTCTCGCCTGCACGTGGTCCCCCTGCTGACTAACAGAAGAGCTAGCAACAGAGAAGGAAAACTTGACACAAACCCGGCGCGGTGCCAGCCGTTATGCATCTACAACCAACCTGACGGCCTAGGTGGTACTAACACCATTACCCAGGGTCGTCGGAGAGAAATACGCCATCTCTCTATCCGGTTCCATGCTGTTGCCTCAGTGACCCCCTTTAGGCGGCAAGGTGGAATGTTGTGGCAGTATGGACCGAAGGGGGCTTGCCTTTAGTGGCCGGCCCCAGAGCAAGGAAAAGCTTGAAACAAAAACCCGTGAGAAAACACGTAAACTCCTGCGGATACCTGGGGACCTCCGTCAGTACATACCCTCGCTCCTGGAATGGGCGTCACCCGGGGGCGGCCTTTAGATCGACCCATACTCGTGGGAACGCAATGGAAATACAATTAAATCATCCGCATGGCGGCGACGCGGTACGCCACCCGTCACGTCTCGTTTCCCGGAGGGGCGAAAAGCGGCAAACGGAGAGCCGGTTTGCTACGTTGAATGTTGGAGGAGGGATGGAAGAGAAATTGAATGAGGTGTATCAGATGATGGATGAAAGACGGATTGATGTTCTTTGTGTGAATGAGACGAAGCGGAAGGGATGTGACACCACCAAGCACGGACCCTACACGGCGTACTGGTCTGGGGTACCCAGTACCGCCAGAGCTTGCCAGGGAGTTGGTGTCATCCTATCTGCACGAATGGATGAATGTATGAACGAATTTAATTGTGTGAGTGCAAGACTGATTTGGATGAGAATGAAAGTGGGAATAACCCGTATTTTTGTCGTAGGGGTTTATGCTCCTGTAGATTTGGGTACGAGTACGTCCCAGAGAGCACAAAAAGAAAGAGAAGAATTTTGGGAGAATTTAAGAGATGTTTTAAAAGAATGCAAGGATAACGAAAGGTTAATTATGCTAGGGGATTTTAATGGATGGGTGGGATTAAAGCGTGAGGGATTTGAAAGGGTTCTTGGAAGATATGGCGATGAAAGAGTGAATGAAAATGGTAAAAGTTTGCTTGAGGTATGCTTAGAATGGAACCTTTGTGTTTCAAACACTATGTTCGACCACAAAAGGATTCACATGTACACAAGGGAGGCGAAGAATGTCAGGAAAAGTATGATTGATTTTGTGATAGTGGATGAAAGAATGAGAAAGAATATTCTAGACACCAGGTCTTATCGCGGAGTGGGCATCCATACAGACCACCACTTGGTAATGAGCCGTATAAGTGGTCTTTTCAAAGGATGGAGACATCGGGTGCGAGAGTCCGTAGGTGTTCTAGAAAGAATAAAAGTAGAAAATTTGCAAGAAGATAGCGTGAGAGATGAGTACAAAAGTAAATTGATTGAAAAGTTTCATGATTTTGATAATATTTGTGAAACTGAGGGATTATGGCAGGCATTTAAGGATGATATTGTGAATGTGGCTTCTCAAGTATGTGGTGTAAGTAAAAGGAGAAAAGGTCATAAGGTAAAGCATGCATGGTGGGATAAAGATGTACAAAAGTTGGTATGTGAGAAGAAGAAAGCTTGGTTAGACTGGCTAGCAGCCAGAGCAAATGAAAGAATGCAGAAAGCTACAAATGAAGATGTGGCTGAAGCTAAAGATAAGTACAAGAGACTGAAAGGACTAGTGAAAGAAATGATAGCAAGAAAGAAAGATGAACAGAAAGACGTATTTGATGAGAGATTATCTGAGGATTTTCGGACGAACATTAAGTTTTTCTGGAAATCCATCCGTTCAGCAAGAGGAAAAACTCAGACCTCAGAGCTGAATTCGATCAGAGATCAGGATGGAAGGATAGTGAAAGGTGAAGAATGCGTATTAAAAAGATGGCAGGAGTATTTTGAAAGCTTGTTTGAAAGAGAGGATGGTGTACATGCACCTACTTCAGTGATTGATGAAAGTGTAGATGTAGATGAAAGTTGTATTAGCATGAATGAAGTTGTGAATGCGTTAAAAAGTATGAAAGCTGGAAAAGCAGCAGGGTATGACAGGGTAACAGTCGAGATGCTGAAGGCTGGACATGGCGTTGTAGCAAGTCAGCTGTGCCGCCTTTTCAACATGTGTTGGGTTAGCGGTCAAGTACCAAGTGATTGGTGCAAGGCCGTTATAGTTCCACTTTACAAAGGAAAGGGCTCGCACCAGGAATGCAAAAACTACAGAGGCATTAGTCTTCTTAGCATCGTCGGCAAACTGTATGCAAAAGTTTTGATTGAGAGAGTTATGACAGAAACCGATGAGAAAATATGGGATGCACAAGCGGGTTTTCGAAAGGGTATGGGATGTACGGATCAGGTCTTTTCCTTGCGAAGCATAGCCGAGAAATTTTTGGCCAAGGGTCAAAAGGTCTATTGCGCATTCGTGGATTTGGAAAAGGCCTATGACAAAGTGATGAGGAATGAACTTTGGTCGGTACTGTCAAGGTATGGGGTGAACAGCAACCTTATTCGAGCTCTGAAGTCTCTCTACGAGGACTCCAGTGCTTGTGTGAGGATACATGGGTCATATACTGAATGGTTTAGCATCCAAAAGGGTGTTAGACAGGGATGTGTAGCGTCACCATGGCTGTTTAACTTATTCATGGACAGTTGCTTGCAAGATTTAAAAGATAGTGAATGTGGTTTAAGAATGAACGAGTTACTCGTCAAATGTCTTCTCTATGCTGATGACCAGGTTTTACTTGCGTCGTCGGCAGATGAGTTGCAGGAGATGGTAACAATTATGCATGGAGCTTTTGAAAGGAAAGGAATGAAAGTGAATGTAAGTAAGACGAAAGTAATGGTTTTCGAAAGAGAGGAATGTGTGACAGTATGTAATATTTTGATAGATGGTGAAAGAGTGGAGCAAGTAAACAAGTTTGTTTATTTGGGTACATTGTTTACGAGAGATGGGAAGCATGAAGAGGATGTTGAAAGGAGAGTGAATGCGGGAAATCAAGTGAATGGGGCACTGCATTCTTTTCTAAGCAGTCGAAAAGTGTCCGAAAAGGCGCGACTAGCTGTGCATAGAGGTGTTTTAGTGCCGACACTAATGTATGGCAGTGAAAGTTGGGTATGGCAGAAAAAACACCAAAGTAGAGTGAATGCAGTAGAAATGCGTGCGTTGCGAAGTATGTGTGGGGTGACTTTGAGAGATCGAATGAGAAACAGTGTGATAAGAGAGCGTTGTGGAGTGAAAGAAGATGTAGTGATGAGAATTGAGAAGGGTATGCTAAGATGGTTCGGTCATGTTGAGAGGATGAATGAAAGTAGATTAACAAAACAGGTCCATAAGGCAAGTGTGAATGGGACCGTCGGAAGGGGAAGACCTAGGCGCACATTCCTAGACCAAATTGGCGAATTATTGGAAAAAGGCCAGGTCAAGAGTACCTACCCTAAACCGACGAGCTTGCATGAAGAATGTAATGAGAGTGAATGAAGCGAAAGAAGTGTGTCAGGATCGTAGCAAGTGGCGATCTGTGGTCTCTGCCTACCCCTATGATGGGATACAGGCGTGAGTTTATGTATGTATGTATGTTTTAAATAATATTTTATGACTACTAAGTACCTTCTAATTTTTGACATGTTTATTTAATTTTTGACATGTTTATCTAATCCTGTACCTGTATTGCTCTCTCTTGTCTTAGTTTTATATTATATCGTAGTGACTATTTTAAATGTACCAATATTATTTTTAATGAATTATTATGACTTATTATTATTTACAATGACATGACTAAATTTAAGATAGTTTTAAGTAATAGCATAGACGTTTTGGGCGCTTTGGTCTAATCTGTAAGCCTAACTCGTGTGTTTTAAATAAAATAAAAAATAAAAATAAAAATAAAAAAATATAACGTTTTTTATTTTATGCGTCTAGTTCACAATTCGATTTAAAACTAAGTAGGTAAGTAACTACTTACTTAATTTCATTTTAAGCTCTTGACTAACTAGTCAAGAGCTTAAAATGAAATAAAAAATGTTTTTTTTTTTTTTCAAAAAAAATCTCTACTTTTTTTTTGTTCTTGACATATTTTACAAAAAAAAAAATATAAGAGATTCTTCATAATGCATAATTATGATGATTTTATCATCCAAATAATACAATTAGTGAATAACATAATTAGACAAGTATCCTAATGAAGGTCACCGACCGGTCACGATATTTTGGCGCAGATTCAAGTGCTTGTATAAGAATATATTTAAGTCCTTTTTCAGTATAAAATCGTATATCGCATCAAATAATTGGGGACGGTATAAAAATACCGTTGAATTAATCGTTTTGTTTTTCAGGGATATATTTTGGGACATCCGTACCCATATTATAAATGTGAAAGAGTGTTTATTTGTCCTGCTTTCACGTCAAAACGGAGCGACGGATTGACGTGATTTTTTGTGTGGGGATAGTTGGGAGGGCTGGAGAGAGCATAGGCTACTTTTTATTCTGAAAAAATGCATGTTTCCCGTGGGATAAAAAAATAGTAGTCCACGCGGGCGAAGCCGCGGGCGTCAGCTAGTATACCTATATATAGTTGAACTCGATAAAAGACTATGTTAGTTCACAATAGAAATAGAGAAGGAATAAAAGAAAGGCTTAGGCGTAGCAGCAGTGGAACGGCTTTTAAAAAAACCTTCAAATCAACATTGATTTTTTATGGAAGCATTCATTCGAGCGAGACACATAACAAACCGTCATTGATACCTATGTATAATGTTGTCGTAATAGTACATACGCCACATACCACAATAAAATTAGAATAGACAATCTATCTACTTATATGTTTTGTTACACAATATTTGGCATAAAATGTACCTAGAGAAATGGAAGTTATACTGTGTCAGAGAAAAATCAGTATGAACCGAATTAATGAGAATTCTGTCGATTTGAGTTTAAAAAATTGTAGATAGGTACCTATGCATTAAAGACACTGTAAGAACACAATTACGGTCTTACTTATAAAAGCTGTTTAAAGTTGAACACTGGTTAAACAACGTCCTGTCTTTATTTGTGGATATTGACAAGAAAAGACAGGACGTTGTTTAACCAGTGTTCAACTTTAAATATCTTTCATAAGTATGGGGGTTACTTTTCAGAGTATAATTGTACTCGTAGTAGTAGATATGACACTTAAGTAAGTATTTAAAAAAATATCACTATTTTTTTTTGTCTGTGACTCTTAGGGAGTGTACACATTGCGTTTTCTGCAGCGCGTTTTTGAGCTGCGCGTTCGTATCGATACAAACGCGCGTTCGCAACGCGTTTTTTTCCATACAAAAGCGAACCTGGAGGGGGGCTGCGCGTTCGCATCGCGTTCGAATCGCGTTTGTATCGATACAAACGCGCTGCAAAAAACGCAATGTGTACACTCCCTTATGTCTATAGTTTACAGACTGTTGCTTTGGATGCAACACTCTGTTTATCAGATATTTTAATTTAAGTTCCATTTCTTGTGACTGACAGTTGATTGACAGCTGAATTTCAATAAAAAATATTGGGTGATCACTCGGCGAGCTGATGAGCCAGCCATTCGGTATTAAGTGTATATCGATGCCGGTGGCAACATGAGCTCGGACGGTGAAGGAAAATTTAGGCCTTTACATCTTTACTAGATGATTTATACCGTGTCAGGAGGCAATCTTTGCGGACACTGTAGTGCCTGGGACAATGTTGAGATGGAGTAGGCTTGCCCAGAACCTACACCATCCTCTCAGCTTAACCGGCCATATCCACAGGAAAGACATGGTCAATACGTGTGGGGCTGACTAAGTCGCGGGTTTCCTCATGATGTTTTCCTTCACTGTTTAGAGCTCGTGTCAATGCGCATATAATTTTTTTAAAACCAAAAATCTATTGGTGCACGGCCAGGATTCGAGCCCACGACCTTCGGATCGAGAGTCGAGGTGCTAATCCTCTCGGCCAACACGGCTCTTCGGCTCTCGGCGGTGAAGGAAAACATAAAAAATAATTAAATAAACATAGTGAAGAAACTAGTTAGCTTTCTAATAGGCGGCGACGGGCTTGCAACCTATCACGTATAGAATGCTTACTTCGTCAGCTCACGATAAGTCAATAAGAGATTTTGTTGAAAAAAACTTTTTCAAATGAAAACTTATTTTTCTGAACTTAATCTCCATACCTAACCTAGTATCACTTTAAAAGATCGTACAGAGATTTATTACACTTCTTCTTCTTCTTTCGTATGAGCAAGTGGCCAACTCTGGTGACGGAGTTTTCAGGCCGCCTAAAGGCCTCCGTCATGGCTTAACGACTTAAACGCCGGGACCGACAGTTAACGTGCCCTCCGAAGCACGGAAGCGCTCAGATCGTAATACCACTTGCGGTCACCCATCCTTAAAGTGACCGCGCACAACGTTGCTTAACTTCAACGATCAATCAAGAACGTCGAAGCAAGCTATGCCACGAGCGCTGATTACACTTATTTATTACACTGATGTAATATTATTCGCGAGGACATTATTTCCTTGTTTCGTATAACATTATGTTAGGTACCTAGTTCTCGTTTAGACGACACAAAGCTTTTGTTCAACTAAACTAACCTTCACTGAGGTCACGAGCCGATTTCGTACTGTTTGAGGAAACGCAGTATCACTCACGTGAGTAATCTTGTCTTGGCAGAGCATAGCAAATCATGTTTGGTGACTACTCCCGATTTTAAAGTTACTACTGCCTTTAAAACGAAGACTTTAGGTTGAAATTAGCGATTGCATCAAAATAATAAATCGTAAAGAATAATTTACTATCGACTTTGACTTTAGTATTCGGGCGTTAAAGCCCTACCTAGTACAGTTGTTCGATCTCACGAAGTCCGTTTGGTCTTAATTGTGTGTGTTCACATGCACGTTGTTTCTGTGTGCGTAAGCTCGGGAGTGCTCAGAATCGGTCCACGCACACAGAATCAACGTGACACACAGAATCTACACACATAATAAAGACCAAACGGACTTCGTGAAATAGAACAACTGTAAAGGAAGATTTTAAACCTTACCTCGTTCTTTTGGCACACATGGCGAGGACTCTTGGCACTTTGTAACGCACTTCTTGTGACAGCAAAGCCCACAGTTTCTGCATTGCATTGCGTCTTTCAGCCATATCTGAAAATATAGTGTAATTGGTCCTTCGAACTAGATCCTTATTATTCAACTGGCTTGAAGGACCAACACGTGATCTTAGAAACGAAAAAACTTATTAAAAATGGTCTAATTACCCGACTGCGCAAAGCAAAGGAAGGGTAATGTGTTTATCAGTCTATGTATATATGTTTGGATGTTTCTATGTGGCATTCTAGAGGCCAAACGCGTGGACCGATTTTGATGATTCTTACGTCAATCGATTCGTCTGAACCTTGGGAGTGTTAATAAGGCATGACGGTAATCAAAATTCACCAGTGCCACCACCAGACGCCTTAATGTCAAAATTAAAAAAATCAAAATCGTCACACCATGTCAAGTGGGGTATCGTTGAATAGGTATTTCAAAATCAACTTTATGTTTCTTTTACCATTTTTCATTTTAAGTAATAGTTTAGGAAAAATAACGGTTTAAAGTTGATTAATAATTATTCTCGCTATGGATGTTTCTATGTGGCACTCTAGAGGCCAAACGCGTGGACCGATTTTGATGATTCTTACGTCAATCGATTTGTCTCAACCTTGGGAGTGTCACTAAAGATATGACAGTAATCAAAATTCACCAGGGCTACAACCAGACGCCATATTGTCAAAATTAAAAGAATCAAAATCGTCACTCTATATCAAGTGGGGTATCGTTGAATAGGTATTTTAAAATCAACTTTATCATAACTAAAAAGTGTTAAATAAAAAAATATTTTAAAAAAACAAAAACCCGACTGCGTCAAAACTAAAAAGAAAAAAACAAGCCTGCAAAGAATTACTCACAGTCGGGACCCATAACATTGGGAAGATTTGATTGGTAATAAAATGAATGGGTACCGACTGTGAGTAATTCTTTGCAGGCTTGTTTTTTTCTTTTTAGTTTTGACGCAGTCGGGTTTTTGTTTTTTTAAAATATTTTTTTATTAGTATGTTTGAGCAAGAAAATTTATCAAGGTTCAACAAGTGTTCAGAATAATTTCGGATCTTGTTACTCACTTTTTAGGGTTCCGTACCTTAAAAGGTAAAAAAAGGAACCCTTATAAGATCACTTTCTTGTCCGTCTGTCCGTCTGTCCGTCTGTCTGTCCGTCTGTCCGTGTGTCACCATCGATTATCTCAGGAACGGGTAGAGCTAGCAAGTTGAAATTTATACCATATACTAAGGTCTATAGTCCCTATTGTGACTATAAAAATCAAGGTCCTGAGTCAACACTATAAAAAGATATAGGCAAATTTAGGTTTTCGTGAAAACTTGTGAGTACCAAAACTTACCTTAATTTTCAACTTTTTTTATTTTTCGGAATTTTTCCTTTACTTGTGCTGGAAGACCTTGCTTGTAACCAAAATTGACCATTCTAGGTCAACCGGAAGTACCCTAGAGGTTTTGGGTCGAAAACCTAAATGGTAGTTCCCGTTGACCTAGAATAACGAAATTTGGCAAAAAGTAAGGTCTTATAGCACAAATAAAGGAAAAATTCCAAAAAGTTAAAAAAGTTGAAAATTAAAGGGTGTTCTCATACATACATAGTTGACGACAATTAAAATTGTCCTCCGAGTTGTATGGGCGCTCATACAATTAAGCGGACTAGCTTAATTGACACCATGGCTAGGTACGGAACCCTCGGCGTACGAGTTCGACTCGCACTTGACTGGTTTTTTTATTACAAAAATCACGCTGGAACCTATAAAAGTGCGTGTTTGGTAAAATGTTACCATTAACGTCTTTATGAAATATATTTAATTTTTGTGTTCAGAATTTGTAACTGGTCCTTCGAGTTGGGACATCTCGGAAAAAATCCAGCTCATAATTGTTAAAACAATTTTAGACCTTGTTACTCACCTTTTTATTACAAAAGTCACATTGCGTCGATCTATGGAAGTGTGTTCGGACAAAGTCGTGGCTCGCTCGGGTCGGCTTCGGGGGCTTAGGCGGCGCTTTGTCCCCAGTACTAGTGCGAGGGACAGAGCGATTCCCTCCGACTCCCTCCCATTCCCACCAAACTAGCGCATCACCGAAACAGAGACACGGTTCAAAACCTGCGTGTGAAGATAGCTTGTGGCTTTTGCTGAAAGAAACAAATGAATATCGTGTGTGTACAACCAATAGAAAGTTTACTGAAATCTGATCGGGGACAGGCAGGAATTTTGATTCCTGTTTGTCTCCTTTCGGGGACAAGACGCTGTGACCAACAGGAATAACAGAAAAAAGTGGCGTAGTTTGTTGTGGCATTAACAGCTGAACGCTCCCGCGATTTGGAGGGAACATTAAATTCTCGGTCCTGGCTTTTAAGTCGTTATGCCAAGATCGAGGCCTTCTGGCGCGTAAAAACACAGTCACCAGGATCAGCCCTTTTAATGCTATATTCAATGTCAATGTTGATATGGAGTGACATACCTGAACTTGATATCAACATCAGGCGGTAAAAACTGGTATCTCTTCATATGATGCGGCACTGTAGAGTCCTGACATTCCACGAGCAAAGCCGCTAACGGAATATTCAAGTATCCCAACAAAACCTCTTCTCTCTCCCCCGGTACCGTTGCCCACACATTTATATTCAAATACTTATGATTCTCATTTAACTTAAATTCTGTTTCTTCATCAAAGGGTATAATCGGCTTGAGCTGGATGCTTTTCGTCCAGTACATCTGGCATATTTCCACGTGTTCGGTTTGCCTCGGCCCGCCCGTTTCGAACACCTGATCTTCTTCGTCTAGTATTGATTCGAATTTTTCTTTGCATTCTGATGAGTCTGTTCTTATGATGGGTAGGTCAGGGTGCTTGACGGGTTTGACGTTTGCTTGACGGAGGGGGGTACTAGCGCCCGAAGCGGGAGGGGTACTTCCCGCTGAGCTATCGGAAGATTTGTTCTCGACTGAACATCGACGTTTGCGAAGACCGAAATTTGAAGGTGAAGATTCGTTGTTTTTGGGCTGGCGTGATTCGGTTTTGGGTTTAGGCGGGGAGTCGATGGCTGGATCGGGCTGCGGTTCTGCTGTTTTTATTGGTGAGTCTGTGTCTGATGACTGGAAGATTTACTTTGGTTATTAAATTAATACCTACGATCATTTTTCAGTTGTACTAAGTATTGATTGAATGATATCGTGCCCATGAACTCGACCAAATCAATCAATCTAAGTCAAATGTAGTAAAACACTGATAAACATGAGCAAATATCACTACCAATCAAAAGAATCATTATCAAAAGTAAACAATGACATAAAAAAGCTTTACTGAAACAGTTTGACTGTTTGTGAGCGCTCGCTTATACTCAATGTACTTTTTCTCATTCGTCACAACTATGATTAAAAGCCTTCTTAGTTGCAAATTCATAAAAAAAAGATCTGAGAGAATGTCTACCGTGCCTGGGGATCCTGTAGCCCTAACATGTGCAACATCGAGAGTCGAGAAACCAGACTTCTCGATTGGTTAAACTGCTCTAACGTATCAGTGTTCCGAAAACTTTTTGAGTTCAAGGTACGTACATCTAGGAAATCGGAAAATTTTGCAGGTACAGCATTATGAAAAATATTTTTTTTATGCGAAACATGAGCTTGTTTAGTTGGTCATATGCGGTCTAAATTTAGAGTAGCTTAACTGAGATAGGTAACCTTATTTTTCCGAGGCACACCAACTAATGACCACGGCACACCCTTTGCGGAACACTGCGTTAGAGCATCAAGATATCTCTCTCGATGTTGCACATGTTAGGCCGGTGGATCATATATTTTTTTTTTAGTTGCAAATTCATTAAGTTTAATAAATCTCGAAAAGGTCCATCACTTATCATGGTTCACTATAAAGGGCCTCACTTAAGAAAGATGTTTAAAGTTAAACACTGGTTAAACAACGTCCTGTCTTTATTTGTGGATAGTGACGAATAGAGACAGGATGTTGTTTAACCAGTGTTCAACTTTAAACATCTTTCATCAGTAAGAGGGAAAAACTTAGGCCTTTACATCTTTACTAGATGATTTATACAGTGTCAGGAGGCAATCTTTGCCTACACTCATCGGGACACTGTAGCGCCTGGGACATTGTTGAGATGGAGTAGGCTTGCCCAGCACCTACACCATCCTCTTAGATTAACCGGCCATATCCACAGGAAAGACATGGTCAATACGTGTGGGGCTGACTAAGCCGCGGGTTTCCTCACGATGTCTTCCTTCACCGTTTAGAGCTCGTGTTAATGCGCATATAAATTTTTCGAAACGAAAAATCCATTGATGCAAGGCCAGGATTCGAACCCACGACATTCGGATCGAAAGTCGAGGTACAGGTACAGGTATCGAGGTCGAGGTATACCCCTCGGCCAACACGGCTAAGGGGGAAAGTGTACAGGTTAATGCTAACCTGATGATTACTCTTAGTGGCTGTTGCTCGCATACTTTGCAGTCTAACCCCCTCCATAACTTCAGAGACCCGTCTGAATGAGAAGTTGGTCTTCGTCTTCTTGGGCTCAGCGGTGAGTTCCTCCCTCCTTGTCGCGTTGCAGCCGCCGCGTCTCACCCGCACTGTGACGGAGCGACGCTCTACTAGCCGAAGGAGTTTGCCTACCTGATGAATAAAACAGTATGAATTAATGAATACTTTATTGCATGTAAGCAGGAAACTTAAAATTAGATAAATTAGGTAGATACAATAGGCGGCCTTATCGCTTAAAGCGATTTCTTCCAGGCAACCTCTGAGTTGAGTAAAAAGAAAAAAAAAACAATAAACAAACAAACAGTGTTTTTGATTAATACAGTTTTTAAGTAAGTATAGTTTTTTTCATAGATAAAATAAATATATAAATAATTAATGCTGGACATTTCACACAGCACCATCTAGCCCCAAACTAAGCAAAGCTTGTACTATGGGAACCAGATAACTGATAGAATACCTGTATATTTTGTAAATACATACTTATCATACTATTTATTTAATGATATTCTCGTCAAAAAATCTATTTCGGACTAAAGCTTTTACTTTAGTTAGATACTTTACAAAATCCTCAATTTTCTTGCTCTAGCTAGGGCCTCTATTAATAAACACGGATTAACTTCTGTCAAAGTTGCACCACTAATTAAACTATTGCCATCCTTATTTGTCACTGTCGGACAAAAAAGGATGGCAATAGTTTAATCCGTGGTGCAACGTTGACAGAAGTTAATCTGAGTTTATTAATAGAGGCCTAAAAGTCTAGACTCATTTCGATATTTCAAGTGGATCTTTAAAACTATTTTTGTTTTACCTGTGCCACGTTATTGATAGGTTTGTTGTCTATAGCCAGTACCACATCATCTCTTCGTAAATCAGCTCTGTAAGCCGGCGACATTGGTACTACAGTATCAACTAGCACTGCGCCGACGCCTTGACAGCAAACCAGGCCGAGCGGTCCACAGACTGCCGGTAGAACTATATCTAGTACTAGGACACCTCTTCTTAGGGACACCTAGAAATTAAATATTATATAAGGCATAATCAAGGGCGGATTTAGGGGGGGGGGGGTAATGTCCAGCAATATTTATCTATTTAGGTGTATGGGGGGGGGGGAACGTTCCCCCGTGCCCCTCCCCATACACCTATTGTGGAGATTCCATCACAGTACATAAATAAATAAATATTGCTGGACATTTCACACAGCGCCATCTAGCCCCAAACTAAGCAAAGCTTGTACTATGGGAACCAGATAACTGATAGAATACTTTTACACTTTTTTTTTGTAAATACATACTTATAATACTTTATAACACCCAGACATAGAACAAACATCTATGTTTATCACACAAATGTTTGCCCTAGGTGGGAATCGAACCCACGACCTATAGTGCAGAAGGCAGAGCTACCAACTGAGCTAAGAGGCCAGTAAAACATCTTCTTCTTATAGTGCCTCTCCAGTTATTGAAGGTCGGCGGTCATCCTCATAAACTCTTCCTTGTTTTGGGCTATTCTAAATAGGTCTTCAGCCTTTTTGATGCCTGTCCACCGCCTTATATTTCGCAGCCAGGACAGTTTTCTCAGGACAGTAAAACCAACTTAAAGGCAAATCAAATTATCAGAGTTGTTAAAATATACTAGTGGCTCTGTGAGCTGTAGACTTCGCGAGTCTGTCTTTGTTTTGCATAGCTTAAAACAGAGTTTATAGGTTTTCGGTATTCAGGCATTAGTAAAAAGAAAAAGGTTGGTTTTCTCACCCATCCATGCGAATCTACAGCCATAGCCGCTCGCACAGTTCCATTAGGGCCTGAACATTGCAACCGCGTTATTTCAACTAGTCTCACGGTGAGCTTTCCTTGGGGAATCGGGCCGTCTTCACCGTCCGTGCTTCCAGGTTCTGATTTGGGAAAGAATGGCTTATATCTGGAAAAGATAAGGTTGAACTTTGATAGATAACCTAGATACACAATACTTTACTGGTTAATAAAACTTGGGCCTTTACATGATTAATAGATAAGTACAAAGTCAGAAGAAAAGGCGAGGACTCACTCAGCCAAAAAAAGCTATACGTTATTAACCGATTTCAAAACAAAAGGTTTTTTTATGTATGTTACCCGAATACTCGAAGACGCTGAAAACCGATTTGAAAAATCTTTTTTTTTTTCCAATTGGTGGCATAAGATTTGGTGAGAATCTGTCGAGGATCTTCGGAGTTATGAACAGAAACGCACCTCGAGAGTGGAGAAAATTGCTCGTAACATTGAACACCTTAACATATAACATTGCTTATAACAATGAAGTTTTTTAAATTTTTAATTCCAAAAACAGTCAAACAATTGTGTCAAGTAGACCAGCCTCCTTTTCAACTTCATTAAACATAGAATTTAATAAAATTTTAGTTAAGTATCTAGATTGAAAGCCGTTTTATGAAAGCTTCGTGTCGACTTACCGTATTTTATAATTTGGCAAGGTATGTCTTTGTGCGACGGCTCTTCTAATATGTGCTGCGACCAGCGAAGCCAGTCTAGGCTTAAGCTGTCTTCCTTGGAATCTGCCTCTGACTTTAAGTTCTAGCTTGGGCAACGTTTCGAAGGCTAAAGCCCAGTGCGTATATGGATTCCGTCGAAACATCACTCGTACGTTGCCGCTGAGGCTTTCCACTGCAAATTACATGATAATTAAATAAATAAATAAATAAATAATGCTGGACATTTCACACAACATCATGTAGCCCCAAGCTAAGCAGAGCTTGTGTTATGAGAACCACATGGCTGATAATTACTTAAATACATTTTTTTTTGTAAATACATACATAATATACATAGAAAACACCCAGACCCGAGATAAATATTTGCAGATCATACAAACATTTGTCCCGCGGCGGGGATCGAACCCGCAATCTCTTGCGTCACAAGCGGGCCTTCACCCACTGCGCCACAGAGGTCGTCGAAATATAAATATTATTCTCCTTATAATATCTATCCTGGTTGGATCCCGGCAGATGGCAGGCGAATCCGAGGCAGGCCTAAAAAGCGTTGGCGTGATGACAAAAAACTGATGGAGAGAAACCGCACAAGATCGCGATGAGTGGAAAGTAACGGGGGAGGCCTTTGCCTAGCAGTGGGACAGTGTAGGCTAGTTAAAAAAATCTATCTCATAATGAATTTATAGGCTTCATCTCAAACGGGTGCTCAATCTGTTGCCATCGCTTTTAATTGGCACATGTCAAAGAAAACAGATGGAACTAGCTCACACGAACTTACTTATTCACGAGTTAATTTAACAAAATGTTATGCCTATTGAAATGTTTTCTTATGCTAAGTAGGTATATCAGTCTCTTTACTGACTTACTTTTTTCTTTTGATTGAGATGAATTGAACCGAATGTTATTTCCTAACACTCTCATGAATTAATAAAACCTACTTTAAGTAACGCTTACCTAAATTGACAGGTTTTTATGAGATATACATTAAAACGTGTCAGATTCGGAAAATCAAAATATTGTGGCTTATTAATATTCAATACGGCTCCCTCGCGCCCCGCACAACCACACATTATCATTTCGGAGAAAATTATTTTCAAAAAAAAATTCCACAGCTCACGCTTTTCGAGGAAACAGAACCTTATTGTAAATTATTAGGGCCAGCCAATAAAAGTATTTCTATTTCTATTATCAATGTATGATGAGCAATTGCGTCATCGTCTGGCATATTGACTGTACTAATGGAAGTAATGAAGCTATTAGACCTTTAAAACGTTAAGTGCCTTCCACTTAAGGTAAATGAATCAACGAAGTTACCCTAATGAAATTTACCTGTAATAGAAATATTGGCGATCTTTCCCAGGAGCATCACAGCGTCGACATCGATCCTGAAGTTTCCGTCATATGCCAAGTCGAAGTTCAGATCAAGGGATCTCAGTCTTGCTCCGTCATCTTCCACTTCACCGCATAGAAGACGAAGGTTCGTGATGCTGGGGAATTCCGTGCCTACTTCTAAAGAGCGAAGCTGGCAGACGAATGCAAAAAAAAAAAACATAAGTACATTAGTTTTTTTTTATATACATGCATACATAAACTCATGCCCGTTTCGCATCATAGGGGTAGGCAGAGACCACAGATCGCCACTTGCTACGATCCTGACATACTTATTTCGTTTCATTCAGTTTTTTTTACCCTGAATGAATATTTAACATGGATTTACAATGTCCCTTAGAGCTTAGATTATTGTGATTTGTGTCGTGTTTCGGGCATAATATCCATCTGTATATCAATCATTCAGAAGTTCAGTTTATTTATTAAATCATTAAGTTTATTTGAAACTTGTACCAAACCATATAACACAAATGTGCTCCAGGGCAGACGTGCCTTAGATGGCCTTATGGATGATTATTGCATGGCCAGGATTTGTGTGACTTTCGACATCGGTCGAAAGTCGAAGCACGACCCCATTTGGCCAAATATGTTGTTGGATCCAGTCAGCACTACGTAAATTGCTCTCAAGAGTAGTCAGTCCTGCTGTCAGTAATCCGAGATAAATGATAGCCTACTGATATCGATTTCAGATAATTATAAGTTCAAACAAAACAGGCGCTTTGATATCGGTTTAAACTTTATTATGAACGTGCCAGATACCAGAAAAATTATAGCCGCTACGCCTAGCCTCGAAAGTAACGCCCGATAGCTCAACAAAACCTATTATTAATATGCCGTAGGTTGAAAGAAATTAATTTACAAAATAAGTTACAATTTCGGGTAAACACTGTAATCACGCTTCTATCATAATGAAATGTAGATTTATTTTCATATCTCGCCTAACGAAACGAACATACTGAAACGTAATGAATTTGAGAAAATTTACTGTTTGGGCCAAATTGCCTAGGCCTTTTTAGATTTACATAAGATATTTTTCAGGATTTTGCTTCACGGTTGATTAGATAGAGCTTCAAAGGCTGGCATCGCTCATTCAATAAGTCAAGTGGAAGCGTTCTGATTGGGTCTGAAGGTTTGTGGCTGGATTTGTTCAAAATTATTTTTCTGGTAAGAAATTCTAAGGATTAAGAGACTTTGCAAATGTTTGAAGTGGGACTCTGCTACTGGACCGCTTGAATAATTCAGCAAGGTAGATTCGCAAAAGATACGCTGAATAACATCTCACAAAAGGTACGAAAACACCTAGCTACGCTGATTCTATGATCTTCAATTCTATAGAAATTAATTAAGTTTGATGTTGGTTGATTATAATATTTTGTTAATTAATTTTGATCTAAGTCTTCCAAATTTTAAATTTAGTAATTACTCGTAACTTATGATAAAGATTATGTCAAAACAATATTTGATTTCACGAAGCTTCCAGCAAAATCATTATCGTCTTTGAAACTTCGAGGGAGTACGTTCAAGGTGTAATTACCGCGCCCCATAAACGTAGGTAAGCATCAGTATTCATTAAAATAGCATAAATAATGATTTCAGCACCAATGAACAGACGATTAATTGCTCACGAGCTTTATGCGTTCATGCTGTGATTATTTCCGGTGCACCGTGTTGGGCGCCAATATTTATCCAACTGAGAGAGCAATTGAACTGGATTTTCTGCAACATGTAGTATTTCGTATATGTAGGTAGGTAATGCATTCAACGGTAGCAATTTATGAGGCTGCGTTCCAAACATAGATTGGATAAACTAGAAACTGGCAATTTTCGAGTGAGTTTCATAATTTGTTTGCCCCGTGTTGGGCTACAGTATCTAAAACACTAACGCGGTGCTCAACGTAACGCTATCTAGTATATTTTTGAATAAATATAGGTAGGTACTTTTATGTATAAACATATAATTATATATGATTATAAAGATAAAAGAGTAAAAAGAGTGTATAAACATACAATTATATATGATTATAAAGATAAAAGAGACTTAAGTCCAGCATGGAGACAGGTAAGTTCAAAAATATGAAACAATAATGTATATTTTATGAAACGAGGACATGTATATCCTCGTAGTCATACTGGTATGCCAAACTAGTATGCCCATGAGGAAACAGCGTCATCGCAAGATGTGTAAAAGTAATCTTACCGTCAAGGAATCGAATATTTTCCCAGAAGATGTCTTAGCTAGCAGTTCCGCTAGCTCAGTAGCCATGCGACGCCGCAGCCATTGCGTGTCCGCTGTGCTTTGTTGGAATATAAACTGCAGCATCGCATTGAGGGCCCCCTCTGGAGTGCCACCGGCTCCTCTTGTGAGCTCGTTCAGTATTTCCTGTTCAAAAAGTTCAAATATCAAGCCTTAGCTGAAAAATGTTTCCTTATTTTTCTCTTGTAGAGAGTAAAATGTTTCTTCAACATAGCTGTCAATATGGGATGGCGATAAAAGCCATCTGAAACTGAGTAGATTTCTAACAACGTCTCTTGGGAAATATCGCATTGCAAACCTATCCGCCGGCAGCTACGATATACGTAGAAAGCTATGAGTGAGTTTTGCTCCCCACAACATTTCACTCTTGGAAATACAAAAAGAGAGTTGCTTCCAGCCTCATCATTTTGTATGCATAGCACACAATGACGGCGTGGCGATAAAACACGCGTAATGCCTCCCCAATATTAACTCACGCAAAGAAAAGCCACAGTAAAGAGATTTAATAAAGACCCCAACTCTGTCGTGTTCGGGTTCAGCTATTTTATATCAAAAGCGTTTATCTCCTCATTTATTGAATACCTCATTTATAACTCCGTTCTATTTAATTACATTTGTGACGGAATTGAGGCCAGCGTAATGATTAAAAGGATCAATTTAGGGCAGGAGGGCAAGCTGTTCTCGAAATGATGGACGTTCATGTAACTAAGTTTCCCCCTGGGATAATGATTGTTTTGACAACAAATATTTGAGTTTACTCGATGGAAACAGGCAATAAATATTGGTTGTGCGCGAAATGTTAATATTTAACTTTCGTCGCAAACATTATTTCAAACAATACTTTGAAGTATTTTACACTTCAGGCTTTATTCAAAGGTTATATTTTACTTTCGCTGTAAACTTATATCTTAGTGCAAATTCAGACGTACCACAACCACACGACACCGACAACCACACCACAACGACGCGACGTGGTCGGGCGTATATTTGTATTGAAAATGAATTTCCAATTCACACGTACCACATTTTGTCGTTGTTATCGACCACCTGTGTAATACGACCACATCGCAACCACATCGCGACGACATGACGTCATCAACAGCGCGCGCCTAGCTGGCGCCTGCCACATTGACATTTTGTCGGTACCACAACGCAACTGCAAAAAGTCGCTGCGACACAATTCACACGCAACCACAGATGGACCACATTTTGTCGCTGCGACGTGGTGTGGTAGTCGCACGTGTGAATTGACGCTTAGGTAGGGGAAGGGGGGGTAGCCCCGGACGGCGGGTACCACCGGACACTTCAAGTACAGGGTGTTTACGCATACTTAGAAAACAAGTAAACACATATTTAGATGGCGCATAGAATGTAAACAAATAATCTAATCAGTGGTGGCATGTCCAGCCAACAGTACTCACGTGACGACAGATTTTGTCTCGGATCAACCGATTTACGCTGCTCCTTAGAAAGTTTGACTGCAAAAATCCGATATTAAACGTAAGTATTTTTATTTGATATAATTGTGTTCCATAGATAATTTATAAGGCATTCAGATTTTAAAAGTTATTTTCAAATTACTTTCATACTTTTGATGTGGTTGGTAAAAACATAGATTTTGGGAGATCGGGTACCCGCGGTCAAATTTTTGGAGGGTATCCTCGGACATTTTTAAATGTTTGTTTCGTAATTTTTAGGAGACCTTTAGTTACTTTAGAGGGGTTTTTTATTGATGTACCTACATATTTATTACAGGTAGACCATAAAATGCCCAAATTTATGAATAGAACCCCGGGTAGAGGAGACTGGATAGAGCTTGAAATGATAGAAGCAGTGAAATCTTGACGTCATCTCCATACAAAATGGAACTGGAGAAAAAGAAAAACGCTCCTAAAGTGAAAACCTTGAAAACAAAAGGAAATATTCAAAGCCTTGTTCAGAAAAGACAGTCAGAAACAGAAAATATGATTTGTGGCGAGACATTCGAAAAAGACTAGATAATAATTCCATAAATGTAAGGACTGGGCCCATGAAGCTTGTGTAGACATGAATGCATCTTCTGCAATTATTATTGCGATGTCTGCAAAGCTAAAAAGCGACTGGGTCATCGCTAAAGTAGTGTCCGGGGCTACCCGACATTTTTACCGCATGCCAAATTTTAGAGGTCTGGATTTTTAATTTTTATTTTGTCATTGATGAATACAACTTACTAATTCATAGTTATTATTATTGATTATGATATTTTTTATGATTTACGTCAAAATTTTTTAGTTAAATATTGTAAATTATGCCTAAAAAACTCATTTTATTTAAGTGTCCGGGGCTACCTCCCCTTCCCCTACTTAGGTATAATTAACTATCATTTATATTCTCAGTTCGTAACAAACAATCTTCAAGCACTCAAACAAGAACAAATGTACAATTTACGCAAGTCCCAGAGGCGTGTAAATTTTTTATAGCGCATATTTTACATAATTCTACTATTCTTCTAGCCGTAAAAGTTATGGCATATCATTTGTTATTGCATCTACGAAGACCGGCAGACGGGTCTTCATAGCACGGTCGAAAAGGTCATCTTTTCCTATATGTTAACTTGACAGAACATAAAGACCAAAATGTAGGGGGGTTTGGTTTACTGAAAGTTACTTCACACTGAAATAGCTGAACAGTTTGGATGGAAATTGCAATTACATAGCTTATATCGTAAATAGATTACTTTTTTCTTATGACATTGCCCGTTGAATGTAAGATAGACATTAAAAACCATCTATAAGTAATGAAACTTACAAATAACCATTAAACCGCGGGGCGCAGCAAATGCCATAATAAATCGATGGGTTTGGTAAGCATAGATTGAGAATGAAACTGACAATAGAATTATTACCAATCCTACAACCAGGAATCCTGACTTGAAAATGTTGATAAGATTTTTCATTTTCAAATGAATCCTGACTTGTTGTCCCTACAAATGTTGAAGTTTTGGTAAACGTTTTCTTGGAGTTTTATAAGTCCTGGTTCTTGCAAGATAAACTTTCGGTACACGAACTGACCATTAATAACATAACCATTGTATAACTATCAAACTCTCCAGTAGAAGTTTTACAGTTCCGAGTTCGTGGTAATTTATAGCTTGCTGAATCCATGAGAGTGTATATTACTGGAATTACAGAGTACTTTGGTCGTTAGTAAACTTGCATAACTAGGCCGTTCTGAAGTTCGTGGTTTTTCGCCGATAGATCTCAAACTTTCAAACTTAACATTTTTTACGAGAGAAAAAAATGCAAGTTTCGAAACTAGGTACTTTTCATTATTTAACACACGGGAATTACTCACGTAAAAATATCGTCGATTTAGATACCGACAATGTTTCGATTCATCCGGAGAATCTTCATCTGGGTAAGGAGGGAGTTGCGGCAAGGTTACTCCTCGCGGATGAATCGAAACATTGTCGGTATCTAAATCGACGATATTTTTACGTGAGTAATTCCCGTGTGTTAAATAATGTCTAGGTACTTTTGCCTTCTTTATTCATTTAGCAATATTTAATATCCATTAGTTCATATGAGCACTAGTTATAAAGCCTAAAATGATGCCTGAAAGCCTCCGTTATGGCTTTACGGCTTTATAGCTGAGACAGATTAACTTAACATGCTCTCCAAAGCACTGAAACTCTCCGTACACATTCATTTTAGGTAACTGCGTTAAAATATCGCCGCGTCGCTTAGACAATTTATCAAGAACGACTAAGCAAGCAGCACCATGAGAGCTTTTTTATGCTACTAAGGTAGCAGACCAACATACGGCCCACCTGATGGTTACCGTAGCCTATGGACGCCTGCGACACCAAAGGAGTCACTCGCGCTGCTGAAATTATATAGCTTCCGTATTTACAACAGTATTCACGGCAGTATGTAATCTGCTCTAGAGTCATTCGGGGTAAGTGATCGCAGTGGGTAAGTGGGCGCAGTGCCATTATCTCCGAAACGGGGCACGGGGGGTATACAGTTTGTTTTGGTAAGTTGGCAACGTTTATGCAGACAACTAGTTGCGACACATAGTTTGACCGCGTGTACGAGTTGGTAAGGAGCGAACTACAATTTTGACAATTTAAAGTTAGTTTTGGGTTATTTTACGAAGCGTGTAGCATATACGTTCTAAGGCCGATAGTGGTAAGGCTTTTGCTATAGATTTGGAACTTATCTGAGCGTGTTTTGCAAAAGAAAGTTCTTGGCTGAATGAATAATTTTCTGATTTTGTGTGCATTCATTCGTAATTTGTCCGTTTGGGGTAAGTGGGCGCGGGTAAGTGTTCGCACTTTTACGCTAAGCAAATAATTAATAATAATTATTTTTTTTAGGTTTATAAATTTTATAATTATTAATTATTTCATTTGCCAACTTACTTAAGATAAGATAGGTTTTTTTTTAACTTGATGTCAAATTCGATATACTAATTATGATCTCTAAATAGGTAAAATCTATGCAAACATAAAAGTTAAAATTTTGTTTAAATATATAGGTACATAACATAACGTTTTATTAGGTATATAAATTTTATGATGATTGATTATTTCATTTGCCAACATGCTGGTATAATATTTAAAGTGATTCTTTCTTATGTGTTTTCTAAGTGTATTTTATACTTGTAATCGGAATAAATAATGCTTGATTTACTTTTATTTTGCAACGCGAACACTTACACCACATGCAATCACTTACCCCGTAAGGGTGCGAACACTTACCCGCAAGTCGGGGCAAGTGTTCGCATTCCGATTTTTCGTCTTAAAATGCATTTATTTCAAAAACTGAAATAAATGACAGTACAAATTTCATTTATTTTAATTGACAGATAATTTTTCTAACTAAAAACAATACTTTAGGTGCTCTAAATACTAGATCTTGAGCACAGTGAGGTGTCAAAGTGGAAAGTGCGCCCACTTACCCCGAATGACTCTAGATGTCTATTGCCAAATGCTTGCTAACACTGAAGCTTAAATTTGTCTACGTATGTGCAACTAAATGGACGCTTCGTTTGAGTTCTAGGAAGTTCTGCAATTCAAACTTATACCAACGATAAAGCCAAGGAGATAGGAGACGAAACCAATTCTCAAACATCTTTTGTTTAAACTAAAGCATGTGGGTAGGTACGTTTATAGGTTATGCAAGGACCTACTTCGAGTGTCGAAAATATAAAAGTTCGAAAAAAAATTATACACATATATATTATATTATTTTATTATTCCATAATAAAAGTGCTGTGAACTTTTGTGATTTCCCTAAGCACCCATTTTGTAATGAAATGGTACCTATATTACTCGTGTTTATTATTACATTATCTAAAGTTCAGTTTGTTTTTTTTTCATCTACACTAATATTTATTTAAAAAATATTTATTGACGATACTAAACCGATTTTAAAAAATATTTCACGGGATAAAAGCTGCGTCATCCCCTGCCATAAGGTAGTGATCTAAAAACACAGAACAATAATATCCTACGTCTAAAAAACTTACCGGCGGTAAAGTGATCGGCAAGCTGAACTCATGCTCTTGTTTGGGCTTTTTGTCGAACACTCGTATGTAGTAGAGAAAGAGTGCCAGAGGGACTGCCAGAGCCGATAGCGCCCCGAACATCGCGGCTAGGACTAGCCACGGCCAGTCCGGCATGGTCGGTTCCTAAATTAGTTACTATCGGAGAAAAAAATAATTATTTCACTTATTAAAATGTTCTTTGGTTGTATCTACTGTTATTATAAGCACACGGAAATGATTCAGTGTGAGATATGTAAGCAGAGGCTTGTGTTATGGGCGCTACATGACTGATATACTTACTTTTTTTTAAGAGAAAAAAACCCAGACCAGAAACAAATATAATGCAGATCATACATACATTTGAATCGCTGCCTTCTGGGCGGACCTTCGCCCTCTGCACCACAGTTGTCGTGAGAGTCAATCACGAGCCCCTCTTACTCAGATGGAGTTTCTCGGGATGAATCGAAATATTATCGACGATATTTTCATGTAATTCTCGTGTGTATTATAAAGAGAGAATATTTTAAAGGTTGAAGCGATGATAGGCTTACTGTCATGTTATTTGGGCTAAGCGGGGATATACAAGGAATATGAAACGAAATATTTTATTTATAAGACACACAGTACAAATAATGTTAGTGTGCGTAAGTTACTACATACTTACTTCCTTCTTCAAGGGAATTTTATGCATGAGATAAATGAGGCTAATATATGAGTACCTATGTATTTACTTTCCTTTTCCACCTAAGTTTTCTAAACTATCTACAGGAAATGATATGGGAAAAACCAAAATCATTATGGTGCTTAGCCAAGTGGGGTGAAGCAGGAAGGTTTAAATTGGAAAGCAATTATTCATTGATCTGCTAGTTGCCATGACAAGTGGCTAAATTAAAAATTTTAAAAAACCGACTTCAATACAAACTGTTATTGGGTAAGGCTAAGGGTGAGCTGATTAAAATGAGCCCAAACATGGATGTTCCACTGTTATTAATTGAGAAGCTCCATTGAACAGGTCCTGACTCCATCATCAGATCAGCTATCTGTCACCATATTATCATATTGTAGTCGGAACTTGACCGACATGATGAGTTCCAAGTTTCAACTCAATCAGACTATTTATTGAGGAGTTCTGTTGAACAGCTCCTGACTCCATCATCAGATCAGCTCAATGTTACCATAATATTGCATTGTCACCGATAACCTATAAAGCTTTTAAAAATATCCTAATCGCTTCAAGTGTGCCTATAAAATTTGAAGAGTTACCTGGATTTCTCCAAGATCCCATCATCAGATCCTGACCTGGTGACCAAAAGGACCAATTGGAAAGTGTACCCTTTCAAACTAAAAAAGAATTTTTGAAATCGGTCGAGGCGTCTTCGAGTAATCGGTGAACATACATAAAAAAAAAAAAAGATTCCGACGAACTGAGAACCTCCTCCTTTTTTCGAAGTCGGTTAATAAAAGGCATTTTATGTGATTTGCAAACGGTTAATATATTAGTAAAGAAAGGATGACATGGACATTTACAATAATAGTTAATGTTTTTCATTCAAGGTGAATGAGATTGTACAAAAGCTGTGTATATTCACCTATAAAAGTTTAACAAAGCTCTGACACGGAAAAGTCAAGCGGAGTAAGGTATAGTTTCAAGTTGTAGCCAATGTTTGATAGGTAAGTAGAGAAATAAATACCTATTTTCTAAAACCTAAAAGTCTTCTCCCTGATGATAAATATTCGTTTCTTCCACGATAAATGTTACGTAATCTGGAAATTCACACATTTACCATTTTGGACATAACCGCCCAACAATTCGAAATTAAGAGCAACCAATCACGTAGCCGTTGGCAGCGAGCGGCCGAGGCATAAATCTAGAGGGAGGACTTAGTAGGTACCTACCCACGCCCGTGACCTGTGGGCTTAAAAAGGTCGCTATAGCAGAATCAAAATAGGAATTGAACTATGACGGCATGTCTTCAGATTTTTTTGAAAATTCCAAAATATCTAGTCCTCCAAAAAAGTTTCGTCAACATTTTCACGCTAAAGCCACCCAACCACCCACTTTCCACAGCCTAGCCTTACTATGCCAGGCTAGTCAGGGCAAATCCGGGAACAGCACCAGCGCGAAATTTGTTTTCGCGCTGGTGCTGTTCCCGGATTTGCCCTGACATTTAGCGTGAAAATTTTGACGAAACTTTTTTGGTATAGACACAGATAATATAATACTATACTAGTAGTACCTATAGATTAGCGGAGGAGTAGGTACTAGATATTTTGGAATTTTCAAAAAAATCTGAATATGGACTTCCGCAAAGTCACGCCTGAATCAATTAACTATATGCCGTCTCTTTTCATTGACTGAAAGTGAAAAGAGACGGTAGTTCAATTCCTATTGTGATTCTGCTATGGCGACCTTTTTAAGCCCGCTGTGCTCGCGTGCCTTTTACACACGAAATGCACATGCACGTGACGTGAACCCCATGAAATTACGTGGGTTACAGTTAGTCACAGTCTCACAGACTAAAATAGTTAACAAGCAAACTTATAAAAAGTCACTTCGATTTATAAATATGTATCTCGTATTTGAAAACGAAAATGACTTTCTTAACACTTTGAGTGACGTCGACGCACATGGTACTTGCTGCAAGCGGTGCGGCCTTCGGTACTGCAGCGCACCGCAGAGGGTGGTAACAGAAGTTTTGAACTAATGCGATCACATTTTAAAGAAATCATTTAAGCTTTTGGTGTGTTTCTCTTGGTTTTTGTGTAATCAAGCACTGTATAAATAGGGTACGGTACAATAAAGCATTAAACTTAGGCCTTTAGATCTTTACTAGATGATTTATGCAGACGTCAGGCAACATGCCTACACATATCGGAACACTATAGTGCCTGGGACGTTGTTGAGATGGAGAAGGCTTGCCCATTACTTGCCATTAACTAAGCTATCCTCTTAACTTAAACGGCCTTTTCTACAGAAAAGACTGTGAACTGTGAAGCTGACTAAGCTGAAAATAAAGCATTAAGTAACAATTAATTACGCCGTGAACACACGTGTGAATTTTCTAAACTACAGTGATAATTATCTTGAAACCAGTGTAACAGGGCTGTAAAAATCTGAATGTTATTCCACTTTTGTCTGTGAATGTTCAGCCGGTGAAAATTGCAGCCTTCGCGAGGTTAACGAGCTTTCCTAGTCCGGAATTACGAGTTTTTATGTGCACGTATGTTTTGATGGCTCTTACATGTTACATTGTTTGTACCTTTAGAAACACGGAGAATTGTTGGAGAATGGACACGTAGCTCATTAGGTGAGAGTTGAAAGAATAAAATGAATATAACGTTTAAATGAGATTAAAAGGCTTATTAAAGTCGCATTGGCCTAGTGGGGTTCTCCGACTTTCAAAACGAAGGTTTGAATCCCGAGTGTGCGAAAATTTAATAAAATAACAAGCGCATTAACTCGAGCTCTAAACGGTTGAGGAAAACATCACATCGTGAGGAAACCTACGGCTTAGTTTGCTCCACACGTATTTATCATGTACTTTTTGTAGATAAGGAAAGATAAGCTGAGAAGATGGTTTAGGTGCTGAGCAAGCCTAATTCACCTCAACAATAGGTTGCTACTTGGCTTTGTCCTAATCATCTCTGAAACATAATGTAAACGAGAAGATTACCTAGATAGTATTTGATTGATTATTTACCTATATTGTATCACTGTTTCGTTTTCCGATTAAAATAAAATAGGTAGTTATTTTGAACTTCGAAAACACGATCGATTGCGTTATAAATACTAGACCAGATAACTTTCAATTTCAGAACATTTAATATAATGATTCAGCATTTCTTAAGTTTGTATGTAATTTTCCGACTTTTCCGAGGGTTTTATTTCAGAGCTTCAGAGTTTTAGTAAAATCTAGGGCTCAATTTATAACAAAGCTTCAACAAAGTCTTCTTCGAAACTAGCTACATAAACGGCTTCAGTCTTTTCGCGGAAATCTGACTGTAAAAACCTATTTTTGCAACAAAACTTCTGAAACCTAGTATCGACGGGTTAATTGGGGAATATTGTAGCTGCGCCAGTTCTGAACTGCAAACATTTAAACCGGATTTCCAGTTACTAACTTTACAATGAAACATGAGGTTAACATGTAGTAAATGGCCCGTTTATTTAGGACTTTGTAGGGAAACCTAAAAGGAAATTGTTATGAAAACTTTTATAGAACAAGCATCTATTACGTAGGAACTGAGATGGTGATTATTCAGTATTGTTTCTTTATAGAGATCGATTAAAACTTAGGTAGTCTATAAAAAGAACCAGGGTTCGCCGATATATATCAGCGGATATATATCATGATATATATCACGATATATATCAATTGATTTTTATCTTGATATATATCAATGGATTTTTTCCTGTCTTCTGAACTAAAAATTTTGGAGATTAATGTTTACCCTGGCAACACGCAGCGAAACACTACAATTCCGAATAATTTAGATTGTGTTTTTAAGTGTTAATTAAAAAAATCTTTTGAAAATGAAAAATCTTATCAAAATTTTCAATTCCGACGGGATTCAAACCCACAATGATACAAGCTATCCTCATTTAGCAAGAGTGCCTTTAAAAAATATAAAAGATATTTCTCAAATAAACACCAATTTTTTTTATACTTTTTTTAAGTTAAGTATTTAAATAAAAAATGTGGTAATTTGACACTTAAATTATTTAACAAATTACTTACACTTTCTAAAAGTGTTTAATCCCCTTACAGAATGAAATTCGCTTCTTTTTCTTAGCCTGGATATATATCCGATATATATCGGATAAATATCAAAAAATCGGATTTTTGATATTTATTATATAAAATCGGATTTTTTCGAACCCTGAAAAGAACTAATTTTTTTTGGTACGACAAATATGTTAAGTGTATAATGACATTAATTTTGTTTGGATAACTGAAGATATGAATATGTGTTGCATCTATAAATTGAACCCTAAAATTACTGAACATAATGTATCTAAAAAGCAAAGATAAATGCAACGAAAACTGTGATTAGAAAATTAGTTCAGACATTCCATTATTGATTTGATCGGAGTGGAAGCGCACGTGGAACGATTCACAAGCGATTGTTCATGAAATAAATGTGCATGCAGCATAATTTATAAAACTGCGCCAAAAGAACCACGGTTATAAAAACATCAATTGCAAAAATTTGCATACATCTCACTTTGAAAACAAACTCATGAATGACAAACTCACCTCTACACACTAAACACAAACTATGTTGGATAATAATATGCATACGCAATTGACATTGAAAAGGGGTAACTAACTAATCGTATAGAAATATTATTTTATACATTTTGCCGTGCTGGGCCACCGGTGCTCTTTACATCACTGCTTCTATCTACGAACAACTTGTATAGCTAGAGGTCCACGCATGCGCGAGCCTTCGCCAATTGGACCAAAGTTCAGATACCTGAATTGGAAATTGATGGGCACAATATTGAGTTGTTCGCAGGGACCCTAAATCAAAGAATGAGGTATCGGCGAGAATTAATCCTTGTCGTCGCGTCAATTTGTTATGATTTTTATTCAAAGACTTCATAAAGATTTGAAATTTTGGGTATAACTTTACGCTTGCGCGCCATAACGATCGATACCTTCTACAGGTGTAACTCTGTTGCAAAATCTACTTTGTACAAATACGTTTAGGCTCACAATAATTTTGTAATGAACTCTGAAAACAATGGGAATTTTATCGAGGAAGCGAAACAAACTGTTTACGTACCCGGCGAACGCAATAAAGTTCAAATTGGTTTAGCAAACTTATATAGTAAGGGGTGTGTAAAGGGAACGGTGCCCTTACTCTTCCTCGTAATTTATACTATCACGGATCAGTGGAAACAGACAGATATAACAATTTCATAGCCGATTACACTTTGACCTTAGTTTTACCAATATCATTCCTTCATTGTGATCCATTTTCCTCCTTTAAGTACTTATTTATTCACAGAAATGAGTCTGCTACATGGTAAATAGTTAAGTTTAAAACACAAGAATAAATAAAATAAATAATGCTGGACATTTCACACAGCTTCATGTAGCCCCAAAGTAGGCAGAGCTTGTGAAACAAAAAGAACATGGCTGATTAACTACATACAGGGTGTGGCAAATTCTTGGTCACTGAAGGGTAGCTACCTTTTCTCTTGTAGTTAGAAAGTTTTGTTCTTATGAAACTTCAGTTTTATTTTGGAGAAAAAAATAATTGCATTTTTAGATTTTTGAAAAAAAGTACAGTTAGCCTGAAAAATTACATTTGTCAAAAAAAACAAGTTGGTCTTAATCGACTCTATTTCCCACCAGGAACACTTCTCTCAAAGTAACTTATCAAATCAAATCGTAAGTTTTTGCAATAATTCAAAAAACACATCCCATACATTTTCTATGAAATTAGTACCGTAAAACACGCCAACATTGCCACCAAGGGTAATTTTGCCCGAAGATCAATTTATAAGCAAAATTTTAGATTGCAAAAATATTTGAATAATATGGTAACATTTTTTGACTTTAATAGAAAATAGGTTATGTGTCTAGCAACGCTGTCTATCGGGTGTGTCGCTAGCTTCACTCAATAACTTGTTGGAACTCGTTGAGTACGGTGCGTATTTTCGCGGGCAAATTTTGGTGCAAATTCATAAGTGAATTGTGAGTGATGGCGAAAACACAGGTTAGTTTTATTAATATTATGATATGTAAGAACACTTTAGGAGTATTAATATGTTATTATTGTTGCTGAATGTCTTTTCAACCAAGAGTTATAACGGTGGGCAAAGTTATCCAGCAATGTAGCGATCTACTATTGACAACATTGCCCGCCATCAAAATAAGCTTAGGGTTGGCACTTCAGAAACTTGTTTTTTTTAAAGCTTTTAATTAACTTGCAATGTTCGTATGTTTGTAAGTTTGTAAGTTTGTATGTTCGTAAGTTCGTATGTTTGTAAGTATGTTTGTCCGGGTCAACTCTTGCAAGCTTAATTTGACCTACTTCCCGGTGTCAGATTGAGCTGAATTTTGGTAAAATTATGAGTCTTGGGTGACAATGTAATAATATAGTGACAGTTAGCTGAAAATGTCTGATAGTTGAGTAATTATTTTAATTTAGCTCCAAACATCATTTGATCTCAATTAGCATTTAATTTTCATTTGGGTACCTACATAAATATGTTGATTAAAGTTTATTAAATAAATACCTGAATGAAAAATAACTAGTTTTTTTTATATCTACAACAACTACGATCACAAGATCAGTTTACTAAGAAGTGCCAACCCTAGCACTTTTAATAGGTGAAATGCGGTTTGTATGAAAAAGACAAAAAATGTCAGGGTAACTTTGCCCAGCCACTTTGCTAGGAAACCTTCTATAGTATCGTTTTAATTCCTAAAGTAAACGCCATTATTGCCTAAATTCTTGTATTGGATTTTTATTTCATCTTTCTAGAGGCTTTAGTTGCGTCAAAAATCAACGTGGGCAATGTTGGCTAAAAGTCTAGATAACTTTGCCCGCCATCAAAATTTAAAAAATACTTAATCAAATATTGACGCATAATAAAATCTGATAAAGTAATACATGCACATAATCTTACAATAGCAGATGCTAAAAGAAAATACTTACGTTCACATAGAAAAATTTTACAAAAATTGAAATTATTCGAAAAAAGTGGGCAATGTTGGCGTATTTTACGGTACCTAGTTGTAAACATTATAGTGCCACTTATTCGATGGTTATTAATTTAAATTCGTGGCAAATTCTTGGTCACTGAAGGGTAGCTAACCCTAAGACCAAGAATTTGCCACAGCCTGTATATACTTTTTTTTTGTAAAGACATACATAGTATACATAGAAAACACCCAGACCCAGTCAATAAGTTGCGCTATCTAAGGATCGTCATATCTACCTATAAATGGCTCGACTGATCCGTTAAGTGTCCTAGTTACATTGATAATATACTGAAAAGTATTGCTGATCTGTTGCGCCAATTAGTTTTGACTATTATCTCAAATTACGAAAATATATCCTAGATAATATTCTGGAAAATCCCAGATAAATTATTCTAGGATTTTTTTTTGAGACAGGAAATAAAATGAAAACTGTATAATCATCAACAATAAATAGGTATATTCGCATTTATAAATTAAATATTCGACAGATTACACAACATGACACAAAATTTCTAAAAAGCTACAACTTAAATCTCACTTGAAAACTGATTTTCACATTTTCACATGTCTAAAGAATAATGTAGGAACACCTACTCTTGTATTTATTTGTCTTATTTAATTAAATTATAATTATTTACTTTATGCGTCAGAAAGCGCCGCTACTCCGGGAAGAACTTTACCTGTAAAATAAATAATTATATATTAAATAAAATAAATAGGTTAAAGATAGTCTATATCAAAGTCACTAGGTACTATACTATACCTACTATTACATGAACTACTGATTAGCTTCAACTTCTAACCCCCTTTCTTATGAAAGTTGTTTAAAGTTGAACACTGGTTAAATAACGTCCTGTCTCTGTTTGTCACTATCCACAAATAAAAACAGGACGTTGTTCAACCAGTGTTTAACTTTAAACATCTGTCATAAGTAAGGCCCTAAGTCACAGATGACCTAAGTGTCAAACTAAAGGTCGATTCACATCTGACGGAAGATGCATCGCTCGCGTAACACCAGAACGGTCAAGTAGATAGTAAAATGTTATTTAACCGTATGGCGCGTTCACACGCTCGCGTGCAAACGGATATTCAACGAGCTTCTGTCGCGTTTGGTCCCCTTGAAATGAGAACGACAGAGCTACTTTGTGCTCGCTCTAATCATATCTCTATCTCGTTGAATGTCTGTTTGCACGCGAGCGTGTAAACGCGGTATTAAACTCGACCGATGAGACGTTAGCGCAGCGCGCATCGCATACAGAACTTGGTACGCCCAGTCCGACGGATTTTCCGTCAGATGTGAATCGACCTTTATAGAATAATAAGTTATATAAGAAATAAAATAAAATACATATACTCAAGTGGCTATTGAAATCCTTAATCCTTGAAATAATTTTATGAAAATCCTTCAAGTTATCTTTAACTCTTTTTCCAATGCTTCATATTTTCTTCGGTCTTATAGTACGAGAGCCGACCGCAAAAAACCAACGTCACTTGATACTAAGATAAGCTCCATGGCACACGCTCAAAAAAGTGGTGCTAAGCTTGGATCAATTAGTCAAAAGGCTCCGATTTGGCCGGAAGCACAAAAAAAGGGGCTACTTCCGGTGAAAAAAAACGTGTCAATTTACGTCATTTGATACTAATGGCAGACTTATGGCAGCAGTTACTAATTTATATGCAGTGACAGATAAATCTAGTCTGCCAGTTCCTGTATGGCCGGAAGTACTTGGCAGACTGTCTCAAAGCTGACGATTCGGACCCCTAATTTACGTCATCTGATACTAAGTTGAAAATAGTGGCAGATGTTAGATATCAACCCTACGTTTCAGTATAAATTAGTCTGCCATGGCTATTTTGGCCGGAACATCTTCAAAATGTCAATTTAGTGATGATACTAAGAAGAAAAATTTTCGATTTTTTTTGGTTTATCAATGTTTAGACATTAGAATGAAATAATATTATGTATTTATTCATGTTAATATTATTATTATAACCTACTAGAAGCTGCCCGTGGCTTCGCTCACGTGGTACCCGGATAAAAAGTAGCCTATGTCACTCTCTAGCCCTCCAACTATCTCCACACAAAAAATCACGTCAATCCGTCGCTCTGTTTTGACGTGAAAGCAGGACAAATAAATAAACAAATAAACACACTCTCACATTTATAATATGGGTAGTAGACATGTGCGCCGCGCTGAAAATTGTTGGCGCCGGCGCGCTGCAGTTTTTCGTCCGGTGGCGGCGCGGCGCCGGCGGCGTGGCTTTTTTTTTAAATAAAAATACACTAATAAAATCGATCTCTAACGTTTCACTACAACACAAATGACTAGGTACTTACGGATAATTATTATGTTAACAAATCGCGAAAGTTTAACAAGTTATAGGTACATACATAAAATCACGCCTCTTTCCCACAGGGGTAGGCAGAGACCACGAACTTCCACTTGCTACGATCCTGACACACCTCTTTTGCCTCATTCACTTATACTTATAGGTACTTACTGTTCAATAATACTCTAATCATAATCCATGATATCCAGACTAGATCTCTTACAACAACTTTACGATAAGCTGGGATCGTCTGAAGGGCAGAGGCTCGTCTACAAGGTAGCACGTTTAAGGGTCAAAGCGGCATAGGCTTAGACATTTCTAGGATGAAAGGTCTAAGGGCACTGGATATTTCCAAGTGCCCCTGTGTAAAAGACCCCCGTGGAAATCTATTAAGTATGTAATACCTTGCGGTGAAAGAGCGATGGCGTTCGTACTTTCACGACCTGCTGAACAAGCAGCATAGAGAGGTATAGCCACCGGATCTCCCAATCAAGGACTAGTACTGCCAAAAACGCCTGAAGAAGTAGAAAAAGCTCTTCGCCGAATGAAAAATCGGAAGCCGTCAGAATCGATCCCCATCGAGTCCCCATCGAGGCCTGGAAGGCAATGGGCCCTCGTGGTGTGGTGTGGGCATCTTAACAAATCTTTACAACCGCATGCAAGTAGATGTTTGTGATTGATTGATTGACATACTGCACACTGGAGGGATCCCTCGCCAGAGAAGACTAAGAGCTATCACTCCGGTTTTCAAAGGCAAGGGATCTATCAAGAGTGTGACAGCTACCGCGGTATAAAGATCATGTCCCACACCATGAAACTCTTTGAGCGGATAGGAGACTCTCGGATCCGACTAGAGTGTGCGGTCTCGGAGTGTCAATATGGTTTTCGCCTTGGCCACGGAACCATAGATCCAGTCTTTGCCCTACGGACCGTCATGGAGAAATACAGGACGAAGAATACACCTCTATATTTCCTGTTTTTGAACATGGAGAAGACCTTCAACTGTGTTCCTCGTGCGATGATCTAGTGGGCATTACGGTCCAAAGGTGTACCAGAGGTTTATATTGACACCATCCGAGACATGAACCTACCATGATTCCGATTCTGTGGTTAGGACCGCTGTTGGTGACACCAAACCCTTCCCCATCACTGTTGGAGTACACCAGGGAACCGTCCTTAGCCCATTCTTGTTCAGCGGGATATTAGACGTAGTGTCGGACAGTATCAGGGACAGACATGAGAGGCTTGGTTACTCATGTATGCTGACGATATCGCGCTGGCAGATGCGGACAGAGGACTTCTGGTAAGACGTGTGAATGCGTGAAAGGAATCGCTTGAGAACGGTGGTCTGAAACTCAACGTGGCGTGGCGAAGACCGAGTACTTGGCTTGCAATAAAGCAGATTCCACATCCGTACGCTTAGAAGAAGACATGGTCGAGCGCACGAATCAGTTAAAATATTCTATTCTGTATCTGTGACCCCAAGATGCCAGTTAAGTTGAAAGGATATGGCAGTGAAGCGTGGTCGGTACTTGAGCAGCACAAGCAAAAACTGCTGGTCACTGAGATGAATATGCCGCGCTGGATGTGTAGGGTTACGCGGAAGGACCGCGTCAGGAACTATCGCATTCGTGGCAGCCTCCATGTTCGTGATATAGCAGATAAATTGCAGGACTGCCGCCTACGTTGGCACGGACACGTCTTACGGAAACCGGCAAGCTACGTGGGGAACAAATGCTCAGCTATGTTGGCTCCGCCAGGCCCCGGTAGAAGGGGTGGACCCAAGAAGTGCTGGCTTGACTTCGTAGTGGATGACATGCGTGGCCTCGATGGAGACTCGATGGGGATCGATTCTGACGGCTTCCGATTTTTCATGCGGCGAAGAGCTTTTTCTACTTCTTCAGGCGTTTTTGGCAATACTAGTCCTTGATTTAAAGGGAGGTCCGGTGGCGATACCTCTCTATGCTACTTGTTCAGCAGGTCGTGGAAGTACGAAAACCATCTCTCATTCACCGCAAGGTCCTCGCATACTCAATAGATTTCCCCGGGGGTCTTTTACACAGGGGCACTTGGAAATATCCAGTGCCCTTAGACCTTTCATCCTAGAAATGTCTAAGCCTATGCCGCTTTGACCCTTAAACGTGCTACCTTGTAGACGAGCCTCTGCCCTTCAGACGATCCCAGCTTATCGTAAAGTTGTTGTAAGAGATCTAGTCTGGATATCATGGATTATGATTAGAGTATTATTGAACAGTAAGTACCTATAAGTATAAGTGAATGAGGCGAAAGAGGTGTGTCAGGATCGTAGCAAGTGGAAGTTCGTGGTCTCTGCCTACCCCTGAGGGAAAGAGGCGTGATTTTATGTATGTACCTATAACTTGTTAAACTTTCGCGATTTGTTAACATAATAATTATCCGTAAGTACCTAGTCATTTGTGTTGTAGTGAAACGTTAGAGATCGATTTTATTAGTGTATTTTTATTTAAAAAATAAGCCACGCCGCCGGCGCCGCCCCGCCACCGGACGAAAAACTGCAGCGCGCCGGCGCCGCCGCCGACAATTTTCAGCGCGGCGCACATGTCTACTACCCATATTATAAATGTGAAAGTGTTTGTTTGTTTATTTGTCCTGCTTTCACGTCAAAACAGAGCGACGGATTGACGTGATTTTTTGTGTGGAGATAGTTGGAGGGCTAGCGAGTGACATAGGCTACTTTTTATCCGGGTACCACGTGAGCGAAGCCACGGGCAGCTTCTAGTAGGTTATAATAATAATATTAACATGAATAAATACATAATATTATTTCATTCTAATGTCTAAACATTGATAAACCAAAAAAAATCGAAAATTTTTCTTCTTAGTATCATCACTAAATTGACATTTTGAAGATGTTCCGGCCAAAATAGCCATGGCAGACTAATTTATACTGAAACGTAGGGTTGATATCTAACATCTGCCACTATTTTCAACTTAGTATCAGATGACGTAAATTAGGGGTCCGAATCGTCAGCTTTGAGACAGTCTGCCAAGTACTTCCGGCCATACAGGAACTGGCAGACTAGATTTATCTGTCACTGCATATAAATTAGTAACTGCTGCCATAAGTCTGCCATTAGTATCAAATGACGTAAATTGACACGTTTTTTTTCACCGGAAGTAGCCCCTTTTTTTGTGCTTCCGGCCAAATCGGAGCCTTTTGACTAATTGATCCAAGCTTAGCACCACTTTTTTGAGCGTGTGCCATGGAGCTTATCTTAGTATCAAGTGACGTTGGTTTTTTGCGGTCGGCTCTCGTACTATTATAATGGTTTCAGAATTTGATAGATTACGTACAGTACGGCCAACGGATCTCGGCGTGCGTGAAGTTAGCCGTTTCGATGCGCAGTGCAACTTTTTCATACAAAATTTTCTACTGCGCAGCGCAGAGCCTGACTTCACGTACGCCTAGATTCGCCGGCCCAACTGTATGATAGATAAGTTTGATCATGCTGTTGGTATTTGATACTCGACAAAGATTAAAAAATATTAGAACGCAGTTTCGATTCCGAGTTGTTTACAGAAATAATGTTACAAAATTATAACATGATGAATTATTTGAAAAAATATTGATAAAATTTTCAGTTTTCAAAACGAAGAAATATGATGATAAATGACAATTTCGTAGTTCATTCCCAAATATACAGGGTGTGGAAAATTTTTGGGCACTTCAGGGTAGCTACCCTTTCGTTAGCCTAAAAAAATACATTCCTCAAAAAAACAAGTTGGTCTTATGTGCCCCAAAATTTGCCACACCTGTATACAGAAATTTATAAGATCGTAAAATTTAAAGACCAAATTTTTTAGTGCGTTTAACTTACCCTCAAGAAGTTCGAGAGAAGCGCCGCCGCCGGTGGAGACGTGAGACACCTTGTCTTCAGTTCCCCATTTAGCGCAACAAGTAGCCGTATCACCGCCACCTAAAGCACATTATACTATATTTAGTATTTCTTAAACTTTCCCGATCACAACTCATACTTTTAAATAAATATCATTTTACCGCGTTATTCGTCGGTAGCTATCATACTTTAGTACGCCCGCGAACTCGGTTGTTGTAACATAGCCGAAACGTCGGGATATCGGGATATAATATAAAAATAACTAATAGGTAAAATCCTGTGTATTTAAAAGTATACTGTATTTATGTTGCTGGTTATTTATTAACAAGAGTTATGTTAAGTCATTCTACTTTACTCCTCGCCGCGCCGTCCTCATAATTTATTAAATCATTGATATTCGCAACTTGTGCTACAACCATGTTGCTATACAAACGTACCATAGCGCGGACAAGCCTAGGTCAAGTTAAGTCTATTGGTCTGTCAGAAACATATAAAATTATCAAGATATCTTAGATTATTTTTTCTTTTACGCTTAAGAAAGAGATAGTAATACGTTTAGCAGCTAATTGAGCTGTAGGGAGAAGAAATCCTAGTGTTCATATTGAACAAAGGAAAACTAACTACAAAAGAAAAGGTAGTTTGAAAAATCTTCAGTCAGGATATTTACCAATAATAGTTATAGTTCCGTTGGCAGTCGCCTTAACAACACCGTCCATAAGAGCTCTGGTGCCTCCAGCAAACTTCTCAAATTCGAACACACCAGCTGGACTGCAATTATAAACTCAAAATCAATAACGTTAAGGTTCAAATGCATGAACAGTGAATTCAGAATGCAATAATTTCAATACAAGCTAAAATGATCTTTAAGGTCGTTTCACACCGGACGGAAGATCCATCGCGTATCGTAGGTCGCATAACGCCAGAACAGACAAGTACACAATAAAACTTTCAACCTTAAACACTCGACTGATTAGACGTCAGCGGCATACAAAACTCGGTGTGCCGCCTGACGCATCTTTCGTTAGATGTGAATCAATCCTTAATGTTAGTGTAATAGAGATGAATATGGTTCTTACCCATTCCATACAATAACTTTAGCTCTGGCAATGGGTTCAGCCATGAGCTCCCTTGTTTTAGGTCCATGGTCGAGACCTAACCAGCCATCTGGAATTCCTGATTCAACAGTAGCTTCACCAACCTGATAAAAATTATTTATTTCATTAGTCAACTAAAGTTAGATTTGCAATATACAACGTGGGGCAAAATTTTGGCTTCCTTAGCTACATTTTCTTTTGTAGTTCCAAGGTGATTTTCATAGAAAAAAATATGAAAAGGTTGGAAACAGAGTGGAATCTTGTTTTCAACAACTTTCGAACTATAAAAGGAAAGATTAAGAAAACCTTTGAAAATTTTGCCACACCCTGTATATTACTTTTACAATAAGTAAAGCAAATAGGCTGGTCAAATAGTTTTTGTTTTATTATTAAGATAATATTTATGTTATTAAAATATAAAGGTGAAATTATGAAGGATAAAGGACTTTAAACTCTGTTTCTATCACAATAAAGCGTGTTCTACATGGTTTGAAACCACAGCTTCTACCAAGCTGACCTTGCTAGAATTTCGCATGACATTGGTTGACAGTAAATTTCGCTACAGACGCCAATTGGTTGACGGTAAATTTCGATGACGCCATTGGTAGAAAGTGCCAAGGTCACCTTGGTAGAAGCTGTGGTTTCAAACCGTGTAGAACACGCTTAAGATATACCTGTGCGTTCTCATCAAACTTGTCGGCTGTGACAAAGTCCACTGGAAGGTGAATCTTTACGTTGTTCTTGGCTGCTTTCTCTAGAAGTTGCTTCACTATTTTAGCGCCCTCTGCGTCATACATGGAAGAACCAATCTGAAAATATTTATCAATAAATATATATCTATACTATTTATATAAAGCAGAAGGGTTTGTTTGTTTAAACGAGCTAATCTCAGGAACTACCAGTTGGATTTAAAAAATTATTTCTGCATTTGATAGCTAAACTCTTGCGGAAGGAGGCTACTTTTCATCATCATCATCACCATATTCCATCACTACGGGGATAACGCCGCAAGGGCGCTGATGGTGTATTATATTGGGCAGGCTGAGAAAACGTTCGCAGGATGACCTCAACACCTTTCGGAGAGATTGGTGGGATGGAAACAATTTGGGGAGTCCTTTGCCCAGCAGTGGGAAAATACAGGTTGATAAAAAAAATATCATAGACTTTAAAATTTGCTAAGGGCTTGTTTCTTGACCTCCAAGTAAAATTTTGATTAGTTACTTCCTTTATGTTACTTGGCAAGTAAAAGATACTATTAACTTATTAATGGCTAGTTTCAATATTCTATACTGTAGGTGGTTAGATATTTGACATTACTTCTAAACAAAATTATTAGTACTCTTTTAAAGTAAACTTTTTGATATTAGGTTGGGGAAAAAGTCTTTTCGCATTATAGTATGTATGAACTTGTAATAAAATATCTTTGGCTATACTATATGTATCTGGCTGGTTTTGGTATCATTAAAAGTTTAAATTTTAAAGAACATAATTCCAAATTAAAATTAGGAAAATGTGTGATTTTCATTTGTTTTTCGTACCGTCAAGATGAGTGAATCTAATGAAAAAATTCGATACATTTTAAAATTTTACTACAAAAAAGGTAAAAATGCAACCGAAGCCGCGAAAAAAATTTGCCATGTTTATGGACCTAGTGCAGTGTCTGTGAGAGTAGCACAAATTTGGTTTAGGCGTTTTCAATCCGGAAATTTTGATGTCAAAGATGCACGTCGCTCTGGTCGCCCTATTACGGATAAAATGGATGCCATTTTTGAAAAAGTGGAGCAAGATCAGCATATCAGTAGTTACAACGTAGCTGAAGAACTGGGAATTGACCACAAAACAGTTTTGGCGCATTTGAAAAAAACTGGGTACACAAAAAAGCTCGATATTTGGATACCTCACGAGCTCACTGTAAACCTAATGAACCCTGTACTCATTTGTGATTGTTTATTCATTATGAGCTGTTACCACCAGGCAGGACCATCGATTCTGAACTCTACTGCAAATAACTGATGAGATTAAAGCAAGAAGTTGAGAGAAAGCGGCCGGAATTAATCAACAGAAGGGGTGTGGTTTTTCATCATGATAACGCTAGACCTCACACATCTTTAGCCACTCAGCAAAAATTAAGAGAGTTTGGCTGGGAGGTGTTAATGCATCCGCCGTATAGTCCTGACCTTGCACCTTAAGATTTCCACCTGTTTCGGTCTCTTCAGAATTCTTTAGGCAGTGTCAGGTTAACATCACGAGAGGACTGCCAATACCACTTGTCGCGGTATTTTGATCAGAAGTCCCAAAATTTCTATAGCAATGGGATCATGTCCCTACCAACAAGATGGCAAAAAATTATCGAACAAAATGGTACCTATATACTTTAGTTAAATATAAATAAACTATGTTAAAAAATGTTTTGAATTTTCTTAAAAAATGCGAAGAAACTTTTTCCCCAACCTAATATTTATCAAATCTTACTTTGAGAGTGGAAGTAAAAGCAGCCAGTTGGAGTTACGGCGAGCTAATAATTCCATCCTATCCTACTAATATTATAAAGGCGAAAGTCCGTGTGTGTGTGTGTGTGTGTGAATGTTTGTTGCCACGTATCTCCATTACCTACTCCTAAACCGATTTAGATGAAATTTGGAATGTAGATAGATAATAACCGGGAATAGGACATAGGCTACTTTTTATCCCGAAAAATTGCACGGTTCCCGTGGGATAAAAAAATATTAGTCCACGCGGGCGTCCGCTAGTTATAAATAACAGGGCAGCTCCTATTTAACAGGTAAGGACCTAATTAAATAGAATACCTAATTGAATAGAAAATTAGGGACTTACACTTGCAAGTTTTACTCACCTAAGTTAAGTAAGTTTCACAAACTTCAATGACTACTTGTTGATAAGTTTCCTGTAAGTAGCTTCGTGAGTAAAACTTACAAACGTAAGTCCGGGGTTACTTACAGCCATGCCCTGGGTTTCCTTAAGGAAGGTGTATGCCATACCACCGCTGATGATCATCTCGTTAACTTTATCCAAAAGGTTCTCAATAAGAAGGATCTTGTCAGCCACTTTAGCTCCACCGAGGATGGCAAGGAATGGCCTATAATAGAAAACCAGATAACCAGCATGTTTAAAAAGGCTGTTATAGCAGAATCATAATAGGAATTGATCTATATTATTATGCAGTCTCTTTTCATAGACTGAGCCTTTAGCACGAGTATGCACAAAGTCTACTATTCGATCCGTGACTGTAGTTTAATCTCTCAAATGTATTGGGATTTTAGTTCAGTCAAGTTACCACTGGAGGCGCTGCACCGGAATCCCATACATTTGAGAGCCTTTACTACAGTCACGGATCGAATAGTAAACTTGTGCATACTGGCGATCGAGGCACTGAGTGTGACAAGAATGGCATATATTGCAATTCCTATTGTAAATCTGCTATAGCGGCCATATTAGCCCTGCAGTTAATATTTTTCATAGAGGGAAATAAGCTTGGAACCTGTCATATTAAGAGAGCTACAAAATGAGGGTATGTGCCTAAGGGAGTGGGCACACTCGTTTTTTAAACAAAACGCGCTGCGACCGCACGTTTATATCGATACAAACGCGTAACGAACGCAAGGCTAAGTCGGCAAACTGTGAGTGGGCACATTACTTTTCTGTACGCGCGATGCAAACGCACTGCTCAAAAATGCGCTATGAAAAACTCCCTAACAAGGATTTATCTCTAACTATGGCTCCCCTTTCGATTTCTTCAAGAGATCTTAAATTCTCCTGAACCTTGAATGAAAAAAATCTGTATGAATGTCTACTATGCCTCAGGGATAAAATCATAATTCTGATTAGATCCTGTTAGCTATTGTGGAGCAATGCATTCTGATTTTTTGAGATCTGCCAAGTTGTTTCTGATAAATATAAGACAATTAAATAAGGTAGTATTAACCTTTCAGGTTCATGCAAAGCCTTGGCAAAGTACTGAAGTTCCTTCTTGAGCAGGAAACCACTGGCTCTCTGCTCGAATCCTTCTCCCATCATTGAGCTGTGGGCTCGGTGGGCAGTGCCTGTAGGATACAATTATTTTAAAAATGTGCAATGGAATTCTTCATCCAAACTGATAAAATTTTCAAGTCCATATTAAAATCAAAGCAAATAAGTAAATCTTACCAAAAGCATCATTGATGTATAGATCTCCAAGTTTCCGCAAGCTAGCTCTGAATGCTTTGACCTTGGCGGGATCAGCCTTAACCTTTGCTCCGCTTGCATCAACACCTTTGCCTTCCTCTTCAACATGGAAGCGAAGGTTTTCCAGAAGGATCACTGAGCCTACTGGGGGGTCGGCACAAGCTGCCTCTACTTCAGCACCAACGCAATCCGGGAGGAATGCAATATCTCTAAAAAACAAAATAAAACAGGTAAGGGATGCACATATTTTGGCTTTTTGAGACTATTTAGTATTTTGTAAGACCGTTTATAACAGGTACCTGCTCAGGAGCTTTTTGAGCTCTTCAGCGACCGGTTTCAGGGTGTATTTAAGGTTCACCTGTCCGTCAGGACGGCCCAAATGGGACATAAGGACGACGGACTTAGCGCCCTTCTCGAGAGCATATTTCACAGTATCAAGAGCAGCTACAATACGCTGGTTGTTGGTGATAACGCCTTCTTTCAATGGAACGTTGAAGTCCACCCTAAAACCAATAGAATGATGATAAATTAGTGTGTTCGTCAGGAATATCGAGATGTTGTGTAAAGGAGGAATTATCGAACAAACTACTACCTTATCAGCACTCGCTTTCCAGACAAGTTAAGGGCATCAATGGCCAGTTTATTTAAAGCCATTTATAGGGATTTTTCGTACGTTTTCAAATTATAAACCCTTTTACACCAAACACCGGGCAAAAGCAAGATCAAAAGTGACAGTTATGACCTTGAATATGTCAAAAAGGTCAAATCAGTCAAACTATTGTCTATGTCCAATTTTTAGGCGCTCGCTACACAAACGATCAGTCGGTCGTTTCAAGTTTTGAAAAAAAAAAAAAAAAAATCAAAAATGTGTCAAAAATAATAATAACAATAATAGCCCACAACTAACAACAATAAAAACTTATGACTTTCAACAATTAGAAAAACAAAGTAGGTAAATAATAATTATTAAGTTTTTTAGCAATTTAACATTTTTTTATTTATTTTTATTATTGAAAAGAACCAAAACATTCTAGGCCGACTGTACAAACCAAAGAGTATAGACTAGGATGAGAGGATTGCGGGAGGTATTTTCCATGAAATGTTGGTAGTACTTACAGCTCTTCGTTCGCGAAATGCACGCATTGAGATCGAGACGCCTGGATTTGGAATGTTCTTTGAAAATCTACGTTGAATTGTGCGGAAATTCGCGAGTGCGTGAAAAGTTACGTGTGCTACCAGTTACAAACTTCAATTTACATTCTAATTCTGTGTTTATTTGTGATTGTGTTGCGTGACGAACTAAGCAAAGCGTAGTGCGTCGAAAGTTGAAACATGGTGCCGCTAGGTCCCGGGCCAGGCCACCCTGCTGCACACCAAACTCATGGTGGTGCTTCGACCACTTTGTCCGGCCCAAATTCGCTCTCACAATCAGCCCCACAGTCTAACAAGTCTTCAGTAGCGGTGAGTAACTAGCTTTCATAGTATTACATCGGTTTGCGTCAGTCTGGCGGGCGGCACATGTTTATGTAACTTCAGCTTTGTGCGAGCACGTGCGATTTGGCGCTCATTTTGCTATCGGTTTCCAGAAGCCGAACTACACCCTCAAATTCACGCTCGCTGGTCACACGAAGGCCGTATCGTCGGTCAAATTCAGCCCAAATGGAGAATGGCTGGCTAGCTCCTGTGAGTATACCATTACTACAATATTGTTGAATAAATTAGCAGTTTTTGGTATTTATTTACATTTTTTATGCCATGAAGACTAAATGTAGTCAGGGTATTCCCTCTTTGTGAAAATTCTTTGAACCATTCAGAAATTTTAGTAAAATTTTACAATGTAGCTTACTGACTAAAGGATATACTTAGCAACAATCAACCTTAGTTCTTGGACCTAAGAGTGATAATGGTACAACTGATTCCATATTGCTGACTTAGTACTTTTATATTTCCTTGTTACTATACAACTATGATTAACTGATAATGTTTGAAGAATTTGGACTACTTTGCTTTATGTATGGTAAAGATAGAAAATGAATAAAAAAGATACATACACAAAGTTATAAGGCTAATGAATAAAACTTTGTACATTCTCATTGCACCATTTTTGCAACTGAATAATTTATTTCATACATAAATTATCTGAATAATCATAAATTAGCCTACTCCATCTCAACAATGTCCCAGGCACTACAGTACTCCCGATAAGTGTAGGCAAAGATTGCCTCCTGACACTGTATAAATCATCTAGTAAAGATGTAAAGGCCTAAGCTACATAAATTATCTGATACACATAGTTGAACTTAGTAAATTAGATAGGTACTTAGTTATCAAAATAATGCAAATTTATCACCAAATAGGTCAATGGATCTTAAACAACCAAGTTTAGCGCTTAATATAGGTATAACATAATCAAGTTTCTGACCTAGATAATGTGATAATTTATGTTTGATTTCACATTGACAAAACAAAGTTGACATAGCAACAGATAGAAAAGTAACAAGTAGACCAACATGAATACTCTGTATGATTTTTCAAGTAACTTTATACCTTGTTGCTATGGGGGTCAATGACTGATACTGCACACACTACACACACTAATGTGATTTACAGAGTACATGCACGGATCTAAACCTGTGGTATATTTAGAAATCTAAAAGTAAAAGGTTGTGAATGATTAATGTTGTCTGATGAAAGTGTTTGACATCTAATGCAATTATGTACAGCCAAAAACAAATGTACCTACATGAACAGTTTTAAAGCTACTCAGATTTTAAAGAAATGATAATTTTCATCTACATTTTTGGTGAGAAAAATCTCAGTCTATCTAGAAATACTAGCTGATCTGATGAACTATGTAAGTACTGCCTCAGAATTTGAGAAATCATCAAAAAAGCCATTCTGTACAAAATGTATGAGAAAATTATTTTTGTTCATAATTTTTTTTTCTTGAATCTTTCTAATGTTTTAACCGTTATTCTGCTATCTGTCCAGACGTTTTTGAGTTATTAGAAAAAAAGAGATTGTAATCTCCAAAACCACTGCTTCTATTTAAAAGAATATTTCACCATTTGAAATTAACATTATTCCAGATAGGCTAGGATAGGATGATATAAGGATATGTATTAGCCTGAGTAAAGACAAAGCAAACCACTTGTAAAAAAAAATATGCAGAACAGATCACATCTCTTACATCATATTATTATTTATGCCAACAAAAAATCTAAATTCTGTGCTAGGTAGGCCAGTAAAAAAAAAAAAGTGTGACTCAGCAATACAAAAAACCACCTAGCAACAGTTTAGTTAATTTTGAACACACTTTAACAAATTTTTTATAGCTAAGGCTAGGTTTTTCATAAAATTGCAATTTGGACCTAATTTTAATTAGGTACATAAAAGCTATTCTTTCACACTTGAGTTCAATTATTATTGTTTATTTCAGCTGCTGACAAACTTATTAAGGTGTGGGGTGCTTATGATGGCAAGTTTGAGAAGACAATATCAGGACACAAGATGGGAATCAGCGATGTAGCCTGGTCCTCGGACAGCAGGCTCATTGTCAGCGCAAGTGATGACAAAACTTTAAAGGTAATTCATACTGTTTAGTTGTTGTTCACTTTTTATAACATAACATGAATGTGGAAGGATACATAGGTAGCGGACGGCCAAAGAAAAGATGAATGGATTATGTGAGAGAGGACATGTGTGTGAAAGGAGTGACTACTGAGTTGACGAGTGATGGAGTGAATGGAAGAGAACATGTTGTGCTGACCCTACCTAGAACAGTTCCAAATCACCCTAGAACAGTTCCAAATCACCATGTACATTGTACACAATTTTTTTTTTACCTGTCGTCCCACTGCTGGGTAAAGGTCTTCCCCACATCTCTCCAACCATCTCTGTTCTTCGAGATTTCCCACGAAGTCTCCTCAAAGGCGTTGAGACCTTTCACTCTTCATGATCTTCGGCGGTTTCTCTCCATATTTCTTAAAGGCGGTCATACGCCAGCGATTTCTAGGTCTGCCTCGATTCGCCTGCCATCCTGCCAGGATAACTTATAGAATACTTTTATCTAAGGCAGTGGTTCTTAACCTTTTAGTGATGGGGGACCATTTGATAAACTTTTTTCTTGCCGCGGACCACCAACCCGTATCACATCACAATGGTGGGGGGGGGGGGGGGGGTGTATCTTTCAAGTTATATAGTGTTGTATATTTTATATATTTATATATATTATAGTTATATATTTCGTCAGGCAAATAATCAGAAGGGGGTCACATGACTTTGCACTCTCGTAAAATATCTACTCATTAATAAGCGAGCGAAGCGAGCCGATTTTTTTTAAAGTCAAATGCAACGTAGCTCATTTTGGTCGCATAATACTCTGAAGCTAGTATGCAAACAAAGCGAGTGAGCTTCAAACCAAACGACTAAACGAGCTCCCTAATCCGCGAAGCGAAACAAATGCAACATTTACGCTTTAGTTTGCTTACGGTTCTCAAAGAAAGGCTGGCTGCTTGTCAGTTTCTATTCTGCGATCAGACGTAATTCAATTTGTTCGCAAAATACGCATGAAGTTAAGATGCGAGCGAAGCGAGCCGATTTTTTTTAGAACAGTTGCAATGCGTGCTTCTTTATTTTGCTTACGGTGCTCAAAGAAAAGGCTGGCTGCTGGTCGATTCCTATTTTGCGGTCAGACATAGCTCACTTTGCTCGCAAAATACGCATGAAGCTAAAGATAAATAAAAGGCGAGCGAAGCGAGCTGAATGTTTTGAAGGCAAATGCAGCATGTGGCTATTTATTTTGCTTACGGTGCTCAAAGAAAAGGCTGGTTGCTGCCGATTTCTAGTCTGCGGACAGACATAGCATAACTCACTTTGTTCGCAGAATACACTTGAAACTAAAATGCGACCGAAGCGAGCCGATTTTTTTAAGACAAATGATCCCCATGACCCTCCCTATGGGACCGCGCCTGCTCAACACACAGTCAACCAATAATTTGATTCAAATCGTATCAAAAGCGGAAAAGTTTTCTCTTTTAACTTTGATCCGTTGTCACTTGCTTCATTTTTTTCGGATAGCTTCGCGGACGGACCACTTCGGGTGGCTCCAGGGACCACCAGTGGTCCGCGGACCACCGGTTAAGAACCACTGATCTAAGGGATCTATCAAGCGTTCAAGCGGTCAGTTTTGCGTTCTTTGTATTCTATTACGTTACATAGAAATACTCACACAGGAGGCATTCTGACCGCGGCGGTCAAGTAGAACAGATCAGTAGAAATCAGTAGAACGCTCGAACGCAGAAAGCGAACGCAGAACGTTTGACCGCGTGACCGCTCTCTGTCTGATAGGTCCGTAAGTACCAAGCAAATCCGCGAGGACATTTAAGTTTAGTTTCAAAATTAGTTTACATCGTTTCTCACGCTCCTCTGCGCTTATCACTCGATTAGATAAGAATTGTCGGGTTTTAGAAATACAGTGATTTGATTACCCCACTCTTTGTACACACATTTATTAACCTACTAGCTTTAGTCTATCTATAGCTTCGCTCGTATTAAGAAGCCTTATGTTTGATTTGCCACTCCAAGTTAACTATAATGTACTCAAGTATGATCCAAATCATTAAAATAAAAACAAACAAAACAAAATTCACTCACAATAGACAAATAGTTTCTAAAACGTATAAAATATACAAATAATCGAGAAAATGTTCTCCATGTAGTTTTTTAAAAGTAGAAATCAAAGGTGTATTTATATAAGAATAAGGTTAGGTACTTCATTTTTGGGATGATTCAAAATCTCTAAAAGTTAAAAGTTCGACGTTGCATGTTCCCAAATAAATATTTAACAAAATATAAGAAAATCAAAAACTTCTAAGACCAATTGTTGCCTTCTTAAACATTGATGCTACTATGTTCTATCTTATTTCTTGAACATTAAACTTCATTGATATTAATAAAACGAGTTTTTATTGCAAGGTTTGATAAATTCTCAAAGCTTGTTAATGGCAGATGTGTGTATACCGTTAAACGACATAAAACCAATTTTAGTGGTGGTAATATTTAATGTCAATTCTTTGTTGCTATGAAAAAATGGAAAGTGGTAGTGTGGTGCTCATCTATAAACAAACATTAATTATTCATGAATTGGCTTCTGGGTGTCATGCTGAGCCTCGTCACTTACGCAATGTAGGTCAGAAGCATCAGGTTGTAAAGTTTTTAGTTCATTAATTTAGGCATCTTTCGAAGGATGTTAAAATGTATAAAGGTCGGAGATTTATATCATTCATAATAATTTGTAAAGGAAAAAAAATCAAAATGGCGGCAGAATGCCAAAAAAGTTTTTGGCATTCTGCCGCCATTTTGATTTTTTTTAAAGTTTCCCTGCACGATGAAAGTAGTAGGTACAAAGTAGGTATTATATAATCATAATCAAATATCAATCATAATCAAATATCATTTATTCAGTAGGACCGTTATGACCACTTTGAAACGTCTTAAGAGCTAGGTGATTCTACTCCTGTTCTTTCGCGACCAACACCGTGAAGAATCAGGGCAACAAACACGGTATGGGGCCTAGCTTTCTTTTCGGTGATCCTATATATATTATATTCTATAGATAGATACAAACAAAATTGTCAAGTATTAAGGTACCCTAAAAGTGTCACGTCCCCGAGATATTTGGAGGTAAAGATCGTGAAAACAATGACATTCATTAAAAATGCAGTAAGTAATTACGTGTGTTTACGCATTCCATTGCATTCAAACATTAGTTCCCATGTTGATTTAACTATTTATTAAAGGGCAACAAACTAAGAGCACGAAAAAATAACTTATTAATTACTTGCCTACTATAGTCGTATTGCTCATTATACGGACTAAAAGTGAAGGAAAAAATGTCATTTTTCCTTCAATTTTGATTAGTTTTGATGCGTTTTATGTCAAAATTCAAGGAAAAATGACATTTTTTCCTTCACTTTAGTCCGTATAATGAGCAATACGACTATAAATCGTATCACTAGCAAGCAATAAAGCTATTTTGTCAAAGTAGGTAACTTGAACTGCAATGGTTGGCTTATCTTCCATTCAATAACTAGTTAAAAACAGAAATTGGAACACTAATTGGAAGGCTTGCTAATTCCGTTTTGTGCTCTAAAGTACATTATGCGCAAAAATATAGCAAAGGTCGGTGTATATTTTGACCTTTACTCGTCCCCTTACTTTTGCGACATTTTGTCCCTTTGGAATAATTTACATAATTAAAATAACAGGTGGTTACTTCCCTACTCCATTTATATGTATTGTCCAAATTATTTGTAAACATCAGGACATATTTGAAAATTCTTTTAAAAAGGTCATTAAAGTAAGTTTCATATTATGAGCTTGGCCCTGGTGGCCAAGAATATTTCATGGATTTTCAGATTTCAAACTATATTTATATCTAATCTATACCAATAATATAGCAATAAAGCAAAAGAGTTTGTTTGTTTGTTTGAACTCGTTAATCTCAGGAACTACCAGTCGGATTTGAAAAAATATTTTTGCAGTTGATAGCTAAACTTGAGGGAGGATGCTTTTCATCATCATCGCCTTAACTACAGGGAAATTAGGTTCATTGCAATGAATTTTCTGAAAATAAGATTTAAATTAAATACCTATTTCTTTCATTTCAGGTCTGGGAACTCAGTTCCGGCAAATGTTTGAAGACTCTCAAAGGACACAGCAATTACGTTTTTTGCTGCAATTTCAACCCACAAAGCAATCTCATCGTATCAGGCAGCTTCGACGAAAGTGTCAGAATATGGGATGTGAGAACAGGTACTTATTTTTCACATAACATGAAATGTCTATAAAAGTATAGAATAACTTCAGTCTAGCTAGACTAGAGCTAATCATAATAGAGAAAAATTAAAAAATTAAATGTAATCATGATTGTACCCAAGGCGCGGTAGATGTTCGCTCAGATCTTGGTATTTAAAATAAATCATTAAAAAAAACTCTGCCGAGCTCTAGTTAAGATTATATCGACAAGTTCGCATGGAAGAGCTAAATTTTGCCATGACATTTAAGTACAATCTAATAATTTATGTACAGTACGGACGATGGATCTAGGCCTAAGCATTCGTGAAATTAGCCGTTTCGATGCGCAGTATACATTTTTGTATGAAAAAGCTGTACAGTTTATACAATTCTGATTAGTTATAAAAAATATGAATGTTTTTTTACAGGCAAATGCTTGAAGACGCTGCCCGCGCATTCAGATCCAGTCTCAGCAGTACACTTCAACAGAGATGGCAGTCTGATTGTATCATCCAGTTATGATGGATTATGGTAATATACATGTTTATTTGTTTCTTAGGCGCGGGCCATACAGAAAAGACGTAAGACGCAGACGGGGCGCGGACATCTGTTTCTTCCGCGTCCCTTTCATACAAAATGTATTTTGTTATTTTGAAAGTAATAAGTACCTTTAGAAGTATTGCTGGACATTTCACACAACGCCATCTAGCCCCAAACTAAGCAAAGCTTGTACTATGGAAACCAGATAACTGATAGAATACTTACATACTTTTTTTTTGTAAATACATAAGTACATAGAATACTTTATAAGACCTAGACACAGAACAAACATCTAATGTTCATTACACAAATGTTTGTCCTGAGTGGGAATCGAACCCACGACCTATAGTGCAGAAGGCAGAGCTACTACCGACTGAGCTAAGAGGCCAGTCAAAAATCAAGTGAAATCAATTGTATTATTTTTTCCAGTCGAATCTGGGACACAGCCTCAGGGCAATGCCTAAAAACTCTCATTGACGACGACAACCCTCCCGTATCCTTCGTGAAGTTCTCACCAAACGGCAAATACATCCTGGCAGCCACACTTGACAACACGCTAAAGCTTTGGGACTACAGCCGGGGCAAATGCCTAAAGACCTACACGGGACACAAGAATGAAAAGTACTGCATCTTCGCCAACTTTAGCGTCACTGGTGGAAAGGTAAATTTATTTATTACTGATCAGTCTTAGTATATCACTAGACTACCTGCTAGCGTGCCGCCGAAAGGGACAAAAATGGAGTGAATCCTTAGTTTCGTAGTACATAATTCGGAACTTATAAGTTCCGATCGAAGAAAAAGGCGGCACGCGGTAAGGGACAAACAATATTACTCTTTGTCTCTATTTATAACAAGAATTTCGTATAAATTCTTCCTTATTTTGAGTGACTGAGAAGGAACGTGTCCAGTAGTCTAGCTATACTAAGTCTATGTTACTGATAGAGTCTAGCTATTTAGATATTTCACTTTGTTTACATTGTTCGGGCCATAGCACATGTTATACTTGTCGTATCGGCGATTTCGTAGGTTTTACTAAGCACATTGTCGCGTACGAAAGCTTTTATCGATAACTTATCTTTTTTAGCGTCGATGCAGTCCCATTCTATGTTTGATTTACAATAACGTTCTTTATTTTCTAAAATGTATTATACTGCCTTCACCTTCAGAGAACTTTACTTTAAATAACGTTTAAAGGTGGCACACCTATCCGCGCCGAAAAAATCGAATTTTAGAATTCTTTATATGAAATCGTATGAAACCTCACACACCTGCCCGCGGTCGAATCGTCCGATTCGAATCTGGCAGTATTTCAAGAATTTGGCGCCGATAGGAGTGCGATTAGCCTTAATCTACGCCCTAGGTCGAAAGTTCTAGTCCTCTCCAGCTAAACTAAAATTCTATATTCACAGTGGATAGTCTCCGGCTCAGAAGACAACCTGGTATACATCTGGAACTTACAATCTAAGGAGATAGTCCAGCGTCTCTCGGGACACACGGACACGGTGCTCTGCACCGCCTGCCATCCCACAGAGAACATCATCGCATCGGCCGCGCTCGAGAACGACAAGACTATCAAACTTTGGAAGAGCGACACTTAAGCTGAGGTATTTAATTACAAACATGCTACGATATACGATCATATCTTAGGCAGTTCTCACACTGCAACGCACCCCATTGCAGATTTTAACATTGTTTACATTGCAGACCGCTGCGGAGTGCGTTGCCAGTTTGAGAACCGCCTTACACAACCTTCTTTGGGATAAATCATGCAATACTGGGTCAGAAGGTGTCCAGCAATTTCTTATCTGGCCTGCTCTACGGCTGCTCGGGCTTATCCCACGGGAACCGTACATTTTTCAAGCATAAAAAGTCTATGTCCTATTCCCGGTCATTATCTATCTATATTTTAAATTTCAAGCAAATCGGTTCAGTGGTTGTCGAGTTATGGAGGATCAAACATACATCCATCCATCCATCCAAACATCCAAATTTTCACATTTATAATTATTAGTGTGATTTGCATCTATCGTTTACTTTTTTAAGTTTATCCTAGTGAGTAAGTGAGTGTATGAAAATGATCTATATTTTTTAACCCTGAACCTATGTTGTTCTAATCATGTTTGTCGTAGCTATTGAAAAACTGGTACTTTATCTTAACAAACGAATGATCATATTAAAGTTTCCGATGTACAAGCTAATAAGTGCTGTGTTCATTTGTTTCAGATTTCCAGCAGAGCGCAAAAAGCGATCTGTGTTTGCGGCTTCATATTGTGAGCCGGAATGCCACGGGCTTGTGAATATTTCTAAAAGGATACCAGTGTTCGGTATTTTGGACTTGAGCAGAGTATAATGAGTGCATTACTTTACTTTTAATTTTGTATATCACAGAATGTATGTGTGCATTTTCGGTTGTTATAAGATTATACATATTTTTCTATTATGACATGAAAAAATAAGGAAGATATGAAATGTTTTTAGCCATTATGTTTAGTTAAGATTGAGTTTAAGAATCCCGCTTAAGAATAACTGTTGGATGCGATTAAAATATTGTAGTTGTAAAACCGTTTTTTGATTTTTTTGAATCCATTTTCTCTTGTTTGTTCTCAGAACTCAGAAGTTATTCCTCTTTATTACAAATATAGTCCTGGTTGCTTAGTCTTATGAGATAGTTTGTCCACGAAGAATGTTAAAGTTGGTAAGTACATAATTATATACTTATGCTCGAGCCATTTTGGATGTACAATGTTTACTAATACTGCACTGACAGATCAATCAGCTGATAGCAGGAATAGACTAATCACAGAAAACTGAGAATAAATATGATTGGCACTGATTCAATATGGCCAATCGTGATGAATTTCAGTTTTCTGTGATAGGTCTATTCCTGCTATCAGCTGATTGATCTGTCAGTACAATGTTAGTAAACATTGTACATCCAAAATGACTCGAGTAGGTATAGTTAATTATGTAGTACCTACTTAGTATCTACATAGAAAATGAAGTCTTATCAAAATTTACGATTCCGATTGTTGGATTTGTAGGTCATCACTTCATATCACCGGTACATCAATGTTTTTCGTAGTACAAATGCAATTAAGCTTCAATAAACCTTATCATCCGATGCCTCTCCCAGGAGACGCATGACCCAGTTCTCTGCACTCGATAACGAAATAGGTTATCTACTAGTTATCTGGCCTCCGCATAGGGACTCTACTCATAACTAGACTAACTAGAATTAACTAGAGGAGGTACAGTTCTATCTCACGAAGTCCGTTTAATCTTAATTGTGTGTGTGTTCACATGCACGTTGTTTCTGTGTGCGTAAGCTCGGGAGCGCTCAGAATCGGCCCACGCGCACAGAAACAACGTGTATTTGCATCTACACACACAATTAAGAGCGAACGGACTTCGTGAGATAGAACAACTGTATCTACAGGAAAATACTAGATGACTGTTAGTAAAGGAAAACATCGTGAGGACACCCGCGGCTTAGCTCCACACGTATTGACCATGTCTTTCTTGTGGATATAGTTTAGGTGCTGGGCAAGCCTATTCCATCTCAATGTCCCAGGCAATACCAGCAGTGTACCGTTAAGTGTAGGCATAGGCATTGTGTTCAAGTTAGACTTCGGGACGCCTAACCATCATCTCATCTTAATTGGCCTTATCCATTATAGAAGAGCTGATTAAACCGCGGGTTTCCTTATGAAGTTTTCCTTCACGAGACGTTTAGATCTCGGATTATCATTGATGCACAAAAGCCTATGCCGGAAAGTGGTGCCTTTTTTGTTTCGCGCGGCCATCAACCAAACATTAAAATATAAACTCTTCGAGTATAACAAACAATATTTGTGAGAACAGTATACAGCTTCACTCAGTCAGGACCGAGTTATACAGGGTGAGTTTTTCAATAGTACCTCTAGTATACTCTAGGAGTCTAGGGCCAAATCTGAAACTATTAGCAATAGCGAAAAACACTCAAAAAGTTTCATAAGCGATTTTGATAAAACGTAAACGTGTAAACGTGCCCATTTGGATGACCATCCATTAAAAAATGTTTTCAAACATTTCTAGGCAAATCTGATAATCCCGGTTACACACGCATTCCCACGAATACTTAGTAAGAGCAGGACATTCGCAAATTCTACGCCATGGTTTAGTAAGTTAATTTTTGTGTTTGTGAAAAACAGTATATTTTCATTTTATTTTAAACTAGCGGACGCCCGCGGCTTCGCCCGTGTGGACTACTATTTTTTTTATCCCACGGGAACCGTGCAATTTTTCGGGATAAAAAGTAGCCTATTATGTCCTACTCCCGGTTATTATCTATCTACATTCCAAATTTCATCAAAATCGGATTGGTAGTTGTGGAGATACGTGGTAACAAACATTCACACACACACACACGGACTTTCGCCTTTAGTTTCTATGTACTTAATGTGTACCTATTATTATTTCTTCTGTGCACTAATACTACGCTACGCGTACGCTACGCGTACGCTACGCATACGCTACGCCTGTAGCGTTTGCGTAGCGCCTGCTAAGCCCACTACGAAGGTGCTACGTAGGTGCTACAAATATGCTACAATCGTGACATGCTCTGCTCGTGCTTATTTTAACTTTTTTTCTTCTTCTTTATTTTGGCTTCGCACGGCTTGTGCATTCAGCGAGTGTCAAGTAATTAATATATTTTAAGTTTGTAGATACCTACACAAGATAAGCAAATATATACCTATTAGGTCCTCGATTTGAATTTATTCTTCATAAACTACTCAAACCAACTACAAAATATTAAAGTTTTAAGAAATAAAAATCTAGAAATAATATCATAAGTAGGTACTTATGTAAGTTTGTTAAAATCGAACTCCCAGCTTTGAACCCATTCTTACCGTAATAAAAACTTCCACAACCGCGTTTTTACCGTATTTTAGTACGTACATACTGAAAAAGAACTTTTTCTCAAGCGAGGCGCTGCCGTTTGAATTAAAAATCAGCACGGGAAATACGAGGACACGCCCTTTACCCGTCAGGTGACATTCGACTTCTGTTTTTTATTTTTTTGTGGTTTGGTTTTTGTGTCGAGGTGCCGATGCCGTGCAAATTTTGCATACAGGTTACCAGGGATACAGAAAAGGACATACCTAGGGTTTTAGGTAATCCAGAAAAAAAGTACTGTTCCCAAGGGATAGAAAAGTTAGTGTTTAAAAAGTGTGCTTCAGAGGAAACGTAAACCCACACTAAGAGCGCGTTTTCACTGTGACTACTATTGCAGATTTAGAAAAATCTAAAACAAACAGCCACCGAATTCAAACTAAGCCCCGTGGGTTTTCGCGTCCAAACCAAATATAATTGACAAAATAGTTATAACTTAGATAGGTATGGTGTGCAACAGAAAAATGTAGATTTTTTTTCTGAATTCAGAAATGACTTTCATACACCATAGATGTCATCATCATCATTATTTTACGGTTTATGCCCTATATAACTCATGATTGCTTATGTCAAATTTATATGTCTGTCACGTGTCTAAATATTCCTTGAGCCTTTAGCTATGTCGTCGACCTACACCGAACGACCTCGAAATCTTTAGTAGGTACCTACCTATGATTTTGGCAACCAGCGGGCTGATTGTCTAACTTGTTTCAAACCTGAAATTGGTCTCAAACCGTCAAAACGATCGCGAAGATCTTTTTTCGCGTTCGGTCTCGTTGAGATGAGAGTGACAGAGCTACTTGCGTGGTCACTGAACTGTCATAATTGAGAGTTTGGGACCGATTTTGGTCGCTATCAAAAATAGACAATCAGGGGCCAGTTAAGCCTGGGATACACTAGGGAACATTTTGTCCCGCAACATGACGCGCAACACGTAATTTACGTGACGCTGCAACGTTGCATATTGTCCCGCAACATGCCCCGCAACATTGTACGTGACGCGGGGCATGTTGCTTGCTCCAGCGTCGGATACATTAGGGGACATTTTGTCCCGCAACATGACGCGCAACACATAATTTACGTGACGCTGCAACGTTGCATATTGTCCCGCAACATGCCCCGCAACATTGTACGTGACGCGGGGCATGTTGCTTGCTCCCGCCTCGAGAGCGAGCGCACGTGTCCCGCGGTGTCGCGCCATTTGTTACCAAGTGTAGTCGCGTACGCAACGTGCCCAGGCCCCGTCAACTCTCTTGTAACGGTAGGTTCGGGAAGATGGAGACTAGGCGTGGTACTTCTACGTATATTCGGACAGAGTAACAGCCTTTTACTAAAATTCAGTTACTATTTTACGTATCAGTTGTTTTGACACTCGAAAAGTGTACGACAAGGAAGCATAAGAATCTCCAGTCGACAAGTACCTCAATGTAATGGCAAGTCTGATATGAGGGCTAATAGCATTCCGTAGTATTGTATCCTGTTTGGCTATGGAAGGTCCGATCATTTGCAATAAAGTTTCAAAATCAGATGATGACATTCGAGTAAAATTCACAAACGATCCGCCAGACATTCGGAGATCACTTAGAATATTAACTCTTCTTTCTCGTTGTAGTAAGAAATTTCGCATCCACCACCTTCTCTTTCTTCTACGTTTCAACACACTCGATATAATTACTATGTACGCAGCACTAATAGCCACAACCTCCTCGGGCGACATTTCTATAAACACTGACTAGTGTAGCCGGCAAAATGTTCCAGGACAATTGTCGCGGGACACTTCACGTAGTTGTTGGGGACATGTTCCGCAACATGTCCCCTAGTGTATCCCAGGCTTTAAGCGTCGGATACACTAGGGGACATTTTGTCCCGCAACATGACGCGCAACACATAATTTACGTGACGCTGCAACGTTGCATATTGTCCCGCAACATGCCCCGCAACATTGTACGTGACGCGGGGCATGTTGCTTGCTCCAAAATGTTCGGCAAAATGTTCCATGACAATTGTCGCGGGACACTTCACGTAGTTGTTGAGGGACATGTTCCGCAACATGTCCCCTAGTGTATCCCAGGCTTTAATATATCCGCTCTACCTCAACTCCGCCTCCTCCTGATCTTTGCAAATATTATCATGATTTTTTTGAAAAGCTAATGATAGTGATAGTTTTGAATGTTCATTCCTATCATGCCTGAAATACACATGCTACTAAAAAGCGTGCTTGTTTGCTACCTAGCGTGCTTAATCATAAGCATTCTCTTTTCGTATGTAAATTTACATGCTACCCACTACTCGAAATTGACTTATGCATAATATTGATCGTTTCAGATGCGCAAATAATGTCCCATGCACAAGAGGGTCCCATTAAGTGTACGCAATGATTGCCTCCTGACTTAAAAACGTAAGTAGTCCTTTTGCTACCTACATTGATTGTAGTGAAGAAAGGACTAGGCTTTTTTATATAAGTAATTAAATATAATTTTCTGTTTTATTTTAAACCATATCGCAATCAAACACCACGTTGATGTCAACTGTACCTCGGTGCAAAATAAACAACATTTCGCAATTCACATTTCTACCTCGGGGCCACGGGGAATTCTAATAACCAAGCAATCAGAAGTGCATCTGCGAACTAGTGCTCTATAACGCTCCACTTCATAGGATACATCAGAATGCCGGACATAATTAAACTATCTTAGTTTTGACTTCAGTTCAGCACCCCTATTTTGTAACACACGGTAAGTCGCTAACTCGGATTCGTTTAAACAAAAATTGTTTTTTTACGATGAATACTTTGAAATGGTAGATGGTTGAAAAAAGTGATAGAAATGTTTGTTGTGTAAAATATGTGAAGTAATTTTGCACTAAATAACTTTAATGTTGTTCGTAAAAAATCAATTTGTTTTAACGAATCCGAGTAAGCGACTTACCGTGTGTTTAAAAATAGGGGTGCTGGAATCCGAACTTACACGTACCTACCCGTGAGTTTGAAATTATTTATGCAAAACGGATTTTTATTTTAGAAAATCACACTAATATTATTAGGGAAATGAAAAAGGCGAAAGTATTTTGAGGTTGTATGGATGTTTGTTACTGTTTCGCGCTGAAACGACACGGAGCGGTTTTGTATGTTTACCTAAATGGACAGAGTTTTTTCTACTCCTTTTCTTCACATCGTAAACTGAACTGAAACTTTTTCCAAATGTTCTTTGTGTGCTCTTTAAATATAATACAAAGTAAATCAATTTTCCTTGAGAGAAAACTTGGCTATGACGGAGGAACAATTGGATCGGAAGTCGCAAGGAAGTTTGATATTTACAGGAACTTTCATATTATGAAGATTGAAGTAGGTAGGTACTACTTGTGGGATATCAATGTTTGTATTGAACCCTTTATAGCAGGAGTGCTTAAACTTATAGTGTCGGCGATCTACCAGAAAATATTTTGAAAGCAAAGGATCGTCTAAACTACTATGGTTTTACTGCAATTTTTTCGCGTTCACGTCTTGTTGTCGTCGCCTATCCTTTTAATGTACCCTAGGTACCTATTATGTTGGGAATGAGTACCTACCTACCAACTAATAATATGTATTTTGCTGGCGATCGATTCGAAAAGCGGTGGCGATAGACCGGACGATCGCGATCGACTGTTTGGGCACCCTTGCTTTATAGTATCAACTAACGTAATTTTCAATATTTAAATAAGTTATTTGATAGGTACATACTACAAGCGTGATTGTTAGAAGAATCAGCAGTGCGATGCAGACCTTCTCGGAATGTATTCTGAATTCGGATAGTGACGTTTCTTTACTGAAAAAACGTCAACTTTCCGAAGAAAATCATCGTATCGGACACCTTTTCGGAAACTGCTTTTTTTCGGAAACGAATCACACTGCTGATTTTGAAACAAAACGAAACGAAACATGATCGACTACCTAGATCCCCAAGGCGCAGTAGACATTCTCTCAGAACTTAGTTCAGGATCCTTTGAGAATGTATAAGGGGCTAGTCAGAGGTATGTCCAACTACATATTTGGCACATGCCCACCATAAGCAGAATTTATTATCTACCTACTTATAGCCTTTCAAATGTGACAAGCAACAAGCATGAATATAATGGCTAATAGTCAAAAACGTTGGGCAATGGAACCAATCTGTTGACGTTTTCAGGCCGCCCATAGAAATTCATCGTGGCTTAACGACTTTTACCCCTAATGGAACTCAAGGAAGTCTGATAACTTCTTGTTTCTAGCATGTTATACTTTGAATAGCCTAAAAGCATGGTAACTAATATTTGTTAGGTAAAAGCGAAAGTCAACATGAAAACTAGATAGGCATTACCTATAACTTAGGTACCTACTTAGTTTATTATTGAGTTTGTCAAGAAAATTGAACATTCGTTTTATTTTGAAACTATAAGTACGTACCTACCTACAAATGAACTCGTACAAAACGGAGCAGAGAGTAGAGGAGAAGGTGGGAATATGGCCCCCCACTTTGTTTTTTCAGTTTTCAGCGAATATTTGAATACTCAGAGATTTGTAGTCAGTACCATTTTGTTCCAAATATATCTGGCAACAAGTTTCTAGAATGATTCGCTCATACTTCCTATAGGTTTCTCAACATTGGCTTTTTTCGAAAATAGGCAAAACTCTCAACTTGACATAGTGGGAGGGTATTCTGGCCCCTATATTAAATGTATGCAAATTATGAACGCAACAAACATCTTAGAAAACTAGAATCGTAGTAGAAATCAGGCTCATATAATCAAACTTTGGAAACATCTGAATTACCTATCTATTAAATAATAAACATGAAAGGAAAAACATAGTCAACGGCAAATATCTCAACTGTAATATGGTTTCTCTGGATTCGCGCATTCTGTATGCGCCCAAAGATTGCAACTCTTCCGAATCTACTCTTCTCCACGTCTGTCGTCTGAATAATCGGCATTACAATAAATCTGAATTTTTCAGTCCTTCACCAATCGCTTTATCCGCTCAAAATACTTCTCGATACTGAATTTGCTTTGACTGCCATTTTATAGCCCATCGCCTTGTTTCTTACAGCTTCAATAGGTATATTTTGTCTTGTCAGGATCCCAAGATTTTTTTTTAGCGGCAGAAAGACCTAAATACTTATATATTGTTTTATTAACAGAAAAATATACTTATACATATAATATGGCCCCTGGGGACAATAAAACATACTTATAGGGGGCCAAATTAACATTTTATTGCTATTATAACATTACTCCAGTAACAAATAATGTTGAGTAATTTTGTATAATTACCTCCGCTATCTTGAAGAACAACTTTTTTTCACCACACCTTATGATACACAGAATTGAAAATTGAATATTTATACTTTTAATAAATAAAAACAGGGGCACTACTTAAAGTTTCGCAGTCGCAAGTTCCGAATGTCGTAAGCCACACCGCGAGGAAATGCCCTATAGTAATGATCTAAGCTATTTAATTGTCAGTGTGACAAGGGCTTTCTGTTAACGGCGAGAAAATAAAGATAGCGAACATTTTGGGAACATGGATAAATCGAGGGGGGCCAATATACCTGCGGGGGCCATATTTCCACCTTCTCCTCTAACAATTTTTTTGTTATTGTGTTAAAAATTTGGCATCAAATGGGCACGAGATAAAAAAAAATTCATTAATAATATACAAATCCCCGGAACAAAGGCTTTCCGAATTAGGCCCTTACCATAATATATTCTCGAGCTCTACTTTGTAACCGGATGATATAGAGTGCGAAAAGAGGTCGTCCACATTCCACTTATCTTTCCATCAGAGCCGAAAAACAAAACAAAGCATGGTTATGTAAATCAGGTGATTATTTTCGGGGGTGATTCATTGGGCCGTGGCCGGTAATTCTTTCGGCGAACATTAATCATAGCAGGCAAGTACTCGATACTGGCACCTGCTGCTGGGCCTAATTTACGATACTTGGTTGAACCAGTGGGTCACCTCAGAGTAGTAATTACCCACAAATACATCTAAGAGACCCTGGAGTTAGTATAGTAGGAGCAGAAACTCGCGTTCCGAATTTGCGTAGGACAAAAAAACACTATGGCCTTTATTAATAAACTCCGCTCAACTTCTGTCAAATGTGGTGCACCACGGATTTAACTATTGCCATTCTTTTTTTTTAAAACAGTGAAAAAATAAGGATGGCAATAGTGATGCAACTTAGACACAAGTTGAGCGGAGTTTATCGATCGAGCGAGCGAAGCGAGCGAAGATCTTAGTGGCAAGTTAGGCGATTTTGCTTTGTATGTTTGTATGTTTGTATGTTTGTATGTTTGTATGTTTGTATGTTTGTATGTTTCATTTTTATGTTCTCGCATAACTATCGAACCGCTTATCCAATCTGTATGAAACTTGATAGGTCAATAGGTTGTGCTATGGAAATTTGCTGTGGAGCGTATGAGCGTAATCAATGAAGGGGTTGTAAAGATATGGGGGTAAATTTTTTTCAAAGTTACCCAAATATATTGAGTGGGGTGTCATATGAAAGTACTCAACTTATACATTCCAAAATGGTTTTTAGTTTTCTTCTAGGTTCTATAGTTTTTGAAATACAGTCAAAAAGAAAAATTATGAAAACCAATTAACGGAAGTATGGAGAGAGCTCCCGTTTCATAGAGTTTCGTTGTATTCGTAGGTCTGGTTAACAGACAAGGAGTGTGGCATCGTTGTGGTTTGGTTTGCAATGATTTTAGTTGCTAAGTACTTGAAATTTTTTCTTGAGATTGAAAATAAAAGCCGTGTTGGCCGATTGGAAGAGTGCTCGACTTTCGATTCATAGGTCGTAAGTTCGAACCCTGGCCGTGCTCATCAATGGATTTTTCGATTAGAAAAATTTAAATGCGCATTAACACGAGCTCTAAACGGTGAAAGAAAACATCGTGAGGAAACCAGTTAACGTTCTAATAGCGGCGATGGGCTTGCAACCTGTCACGTATGCAAATGCTAACTCCTGCAAATAGTGGGCTGGGCATGTACCAAAATTATAGAGGGAGGGGGAGGGTAGGGCGAGGGGGAGGGGAGGGGAGGGGAGGGGAAGGGGAGGGGGGAGGGGAGAGGAGCGGAGGGGTGGAGAGGGGACGGGTAGGGGGAGGGGAGGGGGAGGGGAGGGGTAGGGGAAGGGGAGGGGAGGGGAAGGGGGGAGGGGTAGGGAGGGTGAGGGGTGGGGAGGGGGGGGGGAGGGGGATGGGAGGGGACGGAGAGGGGAGGGGGGAGGGGAGGGGGAGGGGGGGTGAATTGATTTTCTCATACATTTCGTATTGAACTGCTATTTTAATAATTTCTCGAACTAAGAGGCCTTCCCTGAGGCGCGGTACGAAGTTCGCGGGGTCAACTATTTAATATAAACACGACACGACTTAATGTATTGCATGCATGCCTATAATCTTTACCATACTGAGCTAGCGCATTAGATATCATTCTGTGGTAAACACTAGAAGGAGCACTTAACGTAGGTATAGGGGTAGTCAGAAACAAGTCCAAATCTAGGCTATCAATACAACGGTGCGCGAGATCTCAGTTCGGGGCGAACTACTAGTTAATAAAGGCCATAGTTTTTTTTGTCCTACGCAAATTCGGAACGCGAGTTTCTGGCCTATGAGTTTATTTCGTGAATGCGTCCACGATGCGTCGAACCGTGTCATAATGGTTTTGACAGCTGTCACAGATAGTTTGTCACAAGGTAAAAGTCGTGCGTATTCAACGAGTGCGTTGAATTAAATGACATGGTACAAAATGTTAATCCGTACCCATATTATAAATGTGAAAGTGTGTTTATTTGTTTGTTTATTTGTCCTGCTTTCACGTCAAAACAGAACGACGGATTGACGTGATTTTTTGTGTGGAGATAGTTGGAGGGAGGGAGGAGTAACATAGGCTACTTTTTATCCTGGTAGGTACCTACCACGCGAGTGAAGCCGCGGGCAGCAGCTAGTAAGGATATATAATAATGAGCTCGCATCTTTTCATATGTAAAATGCTTACTTATGTAAAAAGTGGCAGTTCAAATGTATTTATTTGGACAGACTGTTTACCTCTTAGAGTCTAAGACGTAAACAGTCTGTCCAAATAAATATATTATGGTCTAAGACTTAGACCATAATATCTTGAATGACGTACATATGAAAAATAATGAACTGTTCCTCGTATACATTCGAGGCGCATAGCGTTTCCTTGATTTGTTAATTTAAATAAATTTCGCAAAAAGAATAATCTCCATCCTAGCGTATTCCTTTGTTGGACTCTTACTCGTATTAAATCTCTCACACAAGCCTCATTTTTTATTGACCATTATGAAATCACGTGTGTACAAGCCATATCTACCTACCTATTGCCATATTATTTATTCAGATATCTTCTCTCCTTTCGAAATACATACTTTTACTGTAAGTAGGTACCTACCTACATAAATATGTCTCATTCAAATTCAAACCATATAATTGCGAGAACAATGTGCTTAAAAATAGGTCTTAATTTTATGCTGTGGATAGTAGGTAAGTACAATCATTTTATGTTCTACCAAAGTTCGGTATGCAAATATGCTATCACACATTGAAAAACATACATTTAATCAACAACTTCATTCAAATATTTTCCAGTAAGTAGGTACTTAATCTTGGTCAAAGCAAATCCTCCCTTAAAATTATAAAGGTAAGTACTTTGTGTATCATTAAAAAACTTATTCAAATAGATTCAAATATTTTCCAGCAATCTTGGTTAAAGCAACAGATGTGGCTAGGTTCCTAGAAAGGCTTCATTCACCGCGCGCCTGGGCGTCAGTGAGCGCCCAGATACGTCATCGTTTGGACGCCGATTCACGCTGGCCGGTACCGCGAAAATTAAAAAGAAACCGTTGGTGATTTCAAAATAACTTTTCGAATTGCGTTCGATTTGTTGTTAAGTTTTTTTTTAAGAATTGTTTCGAAATTCAAATTCGTGGATGGTGACGGTTAGTGTGGTGATTTTATTTCGATTTAACGGATTACCGGTGCTTATGTGCAAGTGTTTTGGTATGTATGTGTAGTAAAATTGTTGTTTATTTTTTTTTTTTGCAAAAAAAAGTTAATCTAAGTTTTCTAGTTTTCTAAAATAAAAAAAATAAGTAGGCAGATAAAGGTATTCAATTTAGATAATAAATAATCTTACCATCTTAGAATAAGGAAGAAAATGAACTTCCCATCACGCTAATTACTTAGGTAGGTACCTAACATTTTTTTCAGTTCATTAGTTTCCTCACTATCAATAAATAAAAAATAAATCACCGTCTGCATTCAAACTTAAAATTTACCTCTATTAAGTTTAATATTGTTAGAATAGCTAAATTCATTTTCTTTAATAATTAATATTTATATTTTACTTACTCTAATATAATAAGTTTGGATGTTTGTTATAAATTCAATCACGTTAGAACGGCTGAACGGATTTTAATGAAACTTGGACTTCGGAATACCTACTTATACCTACCTACATAGTTTACGACCTGGAATAACACATAAGTATACTTACTACTTTTTATCCGGGTAGGTACCAGTCGCGAGCGGAAGCTAGTTATTTAAAAAGATCTTTACTGAAAAGCGTACGCTTTATAGAAAGCCTTCATGTTCCTGGGTTTCCGGAAAAGCAATATAGGCATGGCTCAATAGAGCACCCTCAATAGCCGACTACTCTTGTTTGTTTTCTGAGCTCCGCAATCCAACGTTACAACTCAATAAAATCAAAAAGGGGAAAGTACTCTCCAAAATGGTAAATGAGAATGTTTGTGGGTTTGTGGAAGTTGAATATAATTTTCGAATTTCGAATACTAAGTGAGAAAGACGCAGAATGGTTTAAATACAAGTTTCATACACCTTGTAAAATTCTGCGTCTTCTTATTTCATTTTTTCCAACGCTCAGGCTACCCATAAAGGTGCATACAGACATTGCGAGGCACCTATGCGTAGCGCATGGTGCGTATTCGCAATGTTGTGTGCCTTCATATTCGTGGCGAGGCATGTGCTACGGGCGTGATTTATAAGCCGCCGATACATGTTTGGCGAGCCTAAGCCAACGCGAGGCAAATTGATGCAAGGCAAGTGCTACCGTCTAGACTAGACGTTTGGCAAGTCTATGCAAACCAATGCAAACCATGCGCTTGTATTCACTCGGCCAGCTAGGCGAGCGACACCGAGCGATGGCAAGTTAATGATAAGTGAATTGCTTAATGCCACTGATTGTGCTGCTTAATAACTAAAATAGAAAATTAATGTTTCCAACATAATGTATAAGACTCAGTTGTTTCAGCCCAAACGATTGGATAGATTTTGATGAATGAGAAGACGTTAGATTCGTCTGAATCACGATATAATCATAGTCTTAGAAAATTAATCAAAAACATCGAATGTAGCGTTCGGACAAAGAGCCACTTAAGTTATTCGATGATTTTAAAAGTGATCATAAACTGATCGATTTTGACAAATAAAATAATGTGTCATGAATTGATGACAGACAGAGTATTTGTTTTAATTTTAAATTAAAACATAATATTCCGCCCGGATATCGAGTGAATCCGCGGGCGGAATGAATTGCTAAATATCAATGAAGTTAGCTTTGCTAAATTTTGTTTGATTGAAATTGGAATGAGAGAACAAATATTACATCGCTAGATATCGTGCCGCTATTGGTTGGGAGTTAATTATCGGAGTAAAACTAATTCCCCAAATAGTCGATAAATCTAACTTCTAAAGACACGGAAACGTCTAAAACATGACGGAACATCAATCTTGAGATGTCATACATATCTCTTTTCAAATCTTTAAATTGACTTCACAGTTTTGGCGGGTACTTTGGCGTTTTTTTGCTGTAGGTCATAGGCGCGGGACATAGGTACAGAAAAGACGTAAGACGAGGACGCGTCGCAGACATGTCTCTTCCGCGTCCCTTTCATAGAAAATGTATAGAAGCGTCGCGCCGCAAAACATACAGAAGAGACGGGGCGCCGTCACATTTTGTATGAAAGGGACGCGGAAGAGACAAATGTCTGCGCCCCGTCTCTTCTATCTGGCCTGCGCCATAGGTTCTTATACAAGTACAAGGCAGAAAAAAGATAAAATGACTTACTCATTATGAAGAAATATGTGATAACACGCAACCATGTGTGTACCATACGCAAGTAGCCTGCATGCAAGATGCGGGTTGCATGCAACAAGTGGAAACGTAAGTAGGTACATGCATGCAAGCTGCATATTGAAAATACCTATTAATATAATGGTGTAGGTAAGTACTTATTAATATTTAAAGAATATAATCAAAATAATGAAATGACGGTGTCAATATTTAAGAAACCATAGGAAACCAAAGATTTTAGGTTAAGAGGGACTTACACATTTGTTTTGCTTGATGCTAAGAATATACCTATGTACTTAATATTATCCATATAACCACAGATAAAGTGGCTTTAATACATTAGAGGTATTTAGGTTTAGTAAAATTATTTCGTTTTTTTAAAGAAAATATTTCATCAGAACAACTGAAAATTATTTTGATTTAAAACTTTCTCTCAATTATGATTCTCTGAAATTGTTATCATCATTTACTTATTAAATAAAAAGTTATCCATTGTCTTTCAGTTCTAGTACGAAAAGCAGAAACTTTTGCTACTTCTGAGAAAATTAGGAGAACTCCTACTGAAGCAGGAAAATTGATGTTTTTCCAACTTTAAATGTGTTTTTCTTCTTGTTTTCAATTGAGTAGGTATAGCTAAACCTAATTAAATTACATCAAAGTTAATAATATACATACATATATACTATACATACCCCTACAGACTTTCCTATGTATGGTTCAGATGTGATTTTATGAAGTAGAGATCACAAAATTTCTTTTTCATCTCATTCACTATCAAAAATTACATCTTTTCTCATATCATAAAAAAGTGAATAAGATGTAACCGCTATTCAATAGTAATTATTAAAAAATAGTAGAGGTAAGTAATACATAACTAGTCTTGGAACATATGAGTCATTTGCAAAAAAGTTGTACATTTTCTTCTTTCACAAGGTATTTTTGTGTAACGATTTTACGTACATTTGTGTATAAAATATCACCGAAGTGACACAACAAAAAATTTAATAAAAAAAAAATATCGTCTATTAGTAATAATTATCATATGTATTATATGTCTATTGAATGAAACTACATAACGCAGTAAAATATTTGTGATTTTTACTTCAACTTCCATAAATATTCGCGTAAGTTACACAAAAACATCTTGTGAAAAACCCGACCACCAGAAATTTTGTTGAATAACAACTAAACCAAAATCGCTACGCTAAATTTTGTTAGATTGGTAGCTTCCTCCAATGGTGCACTTTTAAAATGAATTATGCATACGTTCAGAGCAAACCAAATACCCCAGCTAGAGCGTTACCTACACAGGGCGCGTTACACAAAATACCAAAAACAGTAACCACGACTTTAAACTCGAATAAATAATTCATTTTTAATGTTATAATACTATTATTGTCATTTTTATATAGAACAACTTCTTATCTAATGTACCCACTAACTAATCTAGTAATATTATGAAGTTAGTAGCATAAATTTATATGTTGAACCCGCGAAAACGGAAAGTGGACATCAGGATTTTGTATGAAGAGAGAAATTAGCTTAAGTTTGATTTTAATTTTGAAATAGAAAATAATGGAAATAAAGATAAATACTACGTTATATTAAATATTAGTCTCCAAACAACATTTGTATATGATCAAACGAACTTCCAAGTGAAGTTCGATCATTATTATATGAGTTGCTTCATTAGAATATATGAATTTATACACTGTAGTATCCTTATCTACTTGGTAACTCCGCACAATTTTTAAAGATTTTTTAAACAATTACAAAAACGTTTTTCCGGTCTACTCCACCCTAGCACGCCATCTTGTCTTTTGCTCATTTTTTAGAGTAGTAAGTATTCTGTATATGTTTACAAAACTTTCTATTATATGGGAAAATATATTAAATATTGGTAATATTTAATGTTTACTTGCTATTATAAGGGTGGGAGGGTTTCATATATTCTAATGAAGCAACTCATATAATAATGATCGAACTTCACTTGGAAGTTCGTTTGATCATATATTATACCTCGTTGCTTCATTATTCATATATGAATTTATACACTGTAGATGTTAAGAGCCGAAAGTTTTGAAATTAAAGGCATAATTTTAATAATTATGGATTTTAAAGTAATATAACATTTTAGTACATTTTTTCCGTAATGATTACCTACTGTATCAAACAACAATTAAAGTAGGTAGGCCTATTAAGTTTGTAACAATAAACAGACAGTTTAGGCGAATTCACTTTTGATCAGTATAATTCTGTTATGACCTGGAAAATTCGTTGGACGAGCTAGTCCAACCGCATCTTGCGCATGTTGTTAGCCGCGTGGTGCGTGTTATGGGCAGTAATACTTATAGTCAATACAACTGCTGATAGGCTGCGTTGCAGCCGCTCAATGTGAACGCTTTTGCATTAACAGTTTTGTTTATTATTTTGTTTTAGAAATATAGTCTTAGAAAATGTCCAGCTACAGGTCTGGTGCTGGGCATATATTTGTATTCTCCTTAAAACATGACAGAAATAATATTGGTTGATAGAGATCATCATGAAAACAACATAACATCAGTATTCAGAATCCTTATGCTCGGAGATTACGATGTTTTGCACCCATAATAAGGGAACCCTGTGAGCGATAGAAAGCTAGAGAGATAACGTGTATTTAAATTTTTAATTGATAAGATAAGTTTTTTGTGATTATTATTTCGAGATCATCTAAATAAGATTGAGTGCCAATAAATTGAGGCTCCCAGGTATTTGGGCATTATAGAGTTCAATTTATATCATGCACTTTTATGTAACTACTTTACACACTGGTCTAATACAATATTATTTCCTATTAGGACTGATAGGTAATTAGGTATAGTTAAGGTAGAATAGAATAGAACGATGAGAATTCAGACAAGGTACCTTATGCATGCGCATACGGTATTAAACTGACATTCAACGAAGATGTTAGAAATGTAAACACTGATGTCTTGCAAATGCATCCAGTTGATTTCGTTGCAATTGCAATACAATGTTCCCACTATAACTGGGTGAAGTGTTTTATTGCTTAATCGTACTGTCAGAGAGTGATGACAACATTTGTCGATGATTTGTAGATAAACGATATCCGCAGAGCTTTGCGACCACCAGAATAAGGTACTTACTTGTGTACCGGATAACGATCGTTAAAATAGAGGTTTTTATTGGTAGTTAGTTAGATAACGTCTGAGACTATAGTTTCTGTAAGAGTAGGAACCATGGTTGAGATGGCCAGTAAGGATACACTAGTATTCTTTATGCCTGATCCTTAGTAGTTTTCTTGAGGCTTTTTATGCTAAAAGGAAATGGTGAAAAAGTAAAAATTATACCGCCTTCACTCTCAGAGAAGATTACTATGTAGTACGTCAGTACTCGCGTGGACAATGTCGCACAGTGTTCAGAGGTAGAAAGAAAGAAAAACCGTAGTGCCCCCTCTTTCTATCCTCACGCCGCTCAACTCATTCTGTTTCGTGCGCGCACGGCGTTCGCACAGTTATAAAAATATTTACAAACGTCGTCATGAAGAATCCAAGGAGAATGGAAGCGGAGGATGGAATCGGAGGATGGAAGCGAATGAAGAAGCGGAAGAAGAAGAAATATGTGAAAAAGTGGTCAGAAAGCGATCTGCAAACTCAAGGTACATTTTATTTTATCATCCGTTGAATTCTTCGGATACCCTCGTTGCTTTCATCGAGGTTGGTTCAAACCATAGTACCTAGTACCTACCTAATTTAATTACTCATATTTGTGAGTGCGGGTTTGATTGTGCACAGGCTATTTTTTCGTTGTATTCAACGATAAAATTTATATTTTTCCCCTTGAATTCTTGGGATGTGCCTGGAGATGACTATGAAAGATAAATTTCCATATTCGTTGTATTCTTCGAATTATGAGAATTATGACGAAAAATATCGTAATTTTTTTTAATTTATTTTTTCCCTTGAATTCTTGGGAGGTGTCTGGCGATAACAATGAAAGCTAATTTTCTTATTCGTTGCATTTTTCGAATAATTAGAGTTATGGCGGTTTCTGTTTATTAAAATGCGTTTTTTTCTATTCGAAAAACATCGTGATTTTTTGAACGTCTGCTTTAATTACCTATATTTTGTTCTACCGCCAAAACATTAATATTCTCATACGGGTTTTTTTCGCCTAAATTAGAGCTTTACAAAGATGATACCTACTTACAAATTTATCAGTCACCCTGGTTCACTTTTTATCCAGGGTAATACTGAGGTAAGTGCTTACTTACCTACTTACCCACACTATAGGCCCGAAGTTGTCTCAAGCCCCAATATCGATATTATTACGAATAGGATATTTTAGATCCTGATTTGCTGCAAGCACTCGGCGATTCAAGGTCGGACGTAGTGGAGATATTATAAGCAGCGAATTAACCTTCAAGGTCCACCTAGAATATAAGCGGGCTTCCGAAGGATAATTTGATTAATTTTTTTCCAAAAATTTTCCTCTGATTAAGGGTTCTACTCTAAACGGGGGAGTTTGGTGCCATGCCGGTCGAGACATGTAAACTGAGGGTTAAGCGCTTGATTACCAAGCAAGATCAAATCGGTACCTAAATCGCTTTTCGCTGAAAACAGTTCGGCATTAGAATACTTTTATCAAAGACACTCAATGCATCAAGAAAAAGGAACAAATCAACCGATTCAAGCTTAGATTTCGTCTAACAAAATTAAACGGAAGAGGCTCATCGTTCCGCGGAGTGAAGAACCAGCACGGGGAGTCGGCAAGCTGACGTACTTCAACGTCAACTAGTCGTATAACAAGCCAGTGGCAGGCCAAGGCAGACGACCGTCCCAAAGCCGCGCCGCGCTGTGCACCGCTCGTTGCACCGCGCCCGCGCCGCACCCGTCAGCTGGCGAGCACCGATGAGTGCACCGCTACCCGCCACTGTCTCGCAGGTACGCGCAGGACGTTTGAATTTATTTTTTAAACTAATGGAAATCTATTATATTTATTACGAGTGATAATTTTATACTCGATGTGGGTCTGCTTATTAAAAATCTTTTACAGGATTTCATAACTAAACTCCTGAAATGTACCCGCGCTGTAAGTACTTATTCTAAAACTGAAATCGCAACTATGCCTAAGTTAAAATGCGAACTGACTGCTGGACAATTTATTTCGGAAATTATCTTTATTGCCAAAGCTGATGGAAGCAGTCAGTTCATCCTGAATTAAATTAAATTAAATTAAATTAAATTATTGAAGTGATTAATGAACAATTTAATGGAACATACTCCATCTTGAAATATTCTGTATGAATGTATCATACGGTCCATTTGGATCAACTTTTGTTCACGAATAAGTACCTACCATAAACTATATTTTTTATGTTTTTATTTTCAATATGAAGCATGTATGAATTTACAACGCCTAGCATTTGCTTTGTGTTTTTTAGTCTTTAAATTTTTACAGAAATAGTAAATCCCTTCATTTTTCACATGAATCTTTATGTACTTATTGATTAAGAATCAGCTAGTGGTTGCCTAGCAAATGCAAAAATAAACTATATCTACTTAATTGCAATATATTTATACAATTAGAACTGGTTGTAAAAAAAAAAATATATATATATATATATTATACCAAACAAAGACTTCTTGCTAGATTCTGATGGGTCATTATAATTATTCAATGTCCATGACTACTTATACAGTTTCCAGACTTAGAGATACAAAAAATCTTGGAAGATACGAATAAGTAGATTCTCTTTAAACATATTTAAACACTGTTTGGTATTTAAATGTAAAAAAGAGTTTGAAATTTAAATAAGTAATGCATATTAGAACTTTTGTTTATTGCAGTATTAGAACGATAACAAGGATCTATTATTATATCTATTATCTAGCTATCTATAGTTATCTATCGTGGCATGTCCATTTCATACAGCTGGTTTTTTTTGCAAGAATTCTATGGAAAATTCTACAATAATTTTTCTTTGTCTAAAAGTAACGATAACTTAGACGTAGTTTAGATGGAACTACTTTGAGAGAGAAATAATACTTTGGTAGTTGTCCATCCTATTCGCAAAAATATGATTAGGTACAATATTTTTACGGATGCTTCATCCACAGCTTTTGTAATTCTGGAATAAATTAAGTACCTACATGGTTTTACCACAGAGGTTGACAATTTTTTTAACTAAGTACCTGGAATTTGATGGCGATTTTTAGTCTCAAATCAGTTGCAGTGCAGAAGACAATAAACTGTGTAAACATACTTTTAAATGTATGTAAGTTTTTAGTGTAGACAATACCACTACTTATTGTCATATATTTTAATAGGATGGTCGAAGTGCATCCATATTTTAAAAAGGTAGCTAACATGTTTTGGAATTGGAACGAAAAAAGAAATAATGTTCATTTTCGCGTCATAAGTAGGTACCTATTATTATTATTATTTACTTTTTTATTTTTTGTCTCCCTGAATGTGAAAGCAGATAAAAACTAAATCTTTCATCAGGCTAAATGCATAGATACGGAGTGAGAATTAGATTCTCAAGAAGTCAGGGAGATTGTCTGTCTGTTTAATAAGACACAAAATAGATTTATTTGCGTCTTGTATAAACCCGAAGTGTTTATTAAAATTATTTGCCTTTTATAATATTTACTTAAATATTACTTATATTACTTAAATATCAGTTCTACTTCTACTGTTTTATTTAGTTGAAAAACACTAAAAAAGTTGATATCTGATGTGGTAGGTAACTGGTATGTAGTGAGGGTACCATGGTGGTCGTGTCAACCGTGGTACCCTCTATGCAGATCACTCTGTGTTACAGAGATGATGTTATTTTCCCCTAGTACTTTACTTTCAAGTTCATTAACCCGCTGTACTAAAGCAATGGTGTAGGTGTACATATTTTTTTAGGAACTACCTACCAGATTTTCTCACAACTTTTCTCGAAAAGACTCATGCTATTATGCCTTGAATTATTTGCTAATTTTTTTTAATGTATTAAAACAAAATAGATGATGGTCTAGTCTAGAGGCTAACCACATTATTCATAATTCGACTGTCAAATTAGTAGGTACCTACCTACGGCTATAATTTTTTTTATTTGTTTTAGTGTTAAACCACACTTAGAACACACTACCTACGGCTTTAGAGAATGTGATTTTTTCTTGTTACTCTCATGTACTTAATTGAAAAGAAATGACTGCAGATTTAGGGGCCGTTTTAACTTAAACAAGATTATAAGTAGGTCTATTATAAATTATGACTATAGAACGTTTTAAGCAGTATTTTTAGAATTAAAACCGAGTTTTCTCTCACCACAATGTTACTTGGGATCCAAGTAGGTACCTATTGTGATTATTAAGATAAATAATCAAAGGACAGCATTATTTCAGAAAATCCAAAAATAATTAAATAAGTAAATAGGTAGGGGAAGGGGGGGTAGCCCCGGACGGCGGGTACCACCGGACACTTCAAGTACAGGGTGTTTACGCATACTTAGAAAACAAGTAAACACATATTTAGATGGCGCATAGAATGTAAACAAATAATCTAATCAGTGGTGGCATGTCCAGCCAACAGTACTCACGTGACGACAGATTTTGTCTCGGATCAACCGATTTACGCTGCTCCTTAGAAAGTTTGACTGCAAAAATCCGATATTAAACGTAAGTATTTTTATTTGATATAATTGTGTTCCATAGATAATTTATAAGGCATTCAGATTTTAAAAGTTATTTTCAAATTACTTTCATACTTTTGATGTGGTTGGTAAAAACATAGATTTTGGGAGATCGGGTACCCGCGGTCAAATTTTTGGAGGGTATCCTCGGACATTTTTAAATGTTTGTTTCGTAATTTTTAGGAGACCTTTAGTTACTTTAGAGGGGTTTTTTATTGATGTACCTACATATTTATTACAGGTAGACCATAAAATGCCCAAATTTATGAATAGAACCCCGGGTAGAGGAGACTGGATAGAGCTTGAAATGATAGAAGCAGTGAAATCTTGACGTCATCTCCATACAAAATGGAACTGGAGAAAAAGAAAAACGCTCCTAAAGTGAAAACCTTGAAAACAAAAGGAAATATTCAAAGCCTTGTTCAGAAAAGACAGTCAGAAACAGAAAATATGATTTGTGGCGAGACATTCGAAAAAGACTAGATAATAATTCCATAAATGTAAGGACTGGGCCCATGAAGCTTGTGTAGACATGAATGCATCTTCTGCAATTATTATTGCGATGTCTGCAAAGCTAAAAAGCGACTGGGTCATCGCTAAAGTAGTGTCCGGGGCTACCCGACATTTTTACCGCATGCCAAATTTTAGAGGTCTGGATTTTTAATTTTTATTTTGTCATTGATGAATACAACTTACTAATTCATAGTTATTATTATTGATTATGATATTTTTTATGATTTACGTCAAAATTTTTTAGTTAAATATTGTAAATTATGCCTAAAAAACTCATTTTATTTAAGTGTCCGGGGCTACCTCCCCTTCCCCTAATAATAAAAATAATAATAATATTTTTTTTTACTACTATTATTATCAACTAGCCAGAGAATCCAAGCTCATTGATTCCAAAAGATCATTGATTCTAAATTACTAGATGATCTTAAATAAATGGTTACCTATGGTATTTTCGTTATCTACGTAATTAAATTAAAAGTTCAGGTAGTGGCAGAATGCAACTTTCTTTTAATTTACCTAATTTGATCAAAGGCTTGGTCTAGCATCTGTCCAGTTTCTATTTAAAAATAATAAATTAGAAGAGTTTTATCATCAATAACAATAATAATAAAAAATTAAAGTAATTACGCGATGAAGACCCGTTAGTTCGCTTAAATTAGTTTGATTATCCTTTAGACAAAAAAAATAAAAAATAAAAAATATATATATATATATATATATATATATAGTAGCTATGCTATAGTGTGTATGAGCCCGCCTGTCGGTGTCGGTGAAAACCTCCTCTAGTTGATACTTTAGAGAAATGTAAATTAATTAGGTACATCGGTAATCAGATTAAATTTAGAAGATTGGGTTACTTTAAGCACCTTGCCAGACCCTCGGATGCTGGCTGAAGCAGTCGCTAGCTGATAGTGGTATCGATACTACGATTTTAGAGCTGGCAGCACGAGGCATGCCTCTATTTCTGATAGCAGGAGTTTGTATCGATGTTTTCAGGACAGCAGGCTGATCCATACAATCAGCAGTATTTACCAACTTTTACAATGGATCTGTGGTTGAATCAAATACCTACCTAGTAGTTTATTACAGGTTTTATCCATTTAAACTGAGTACCTATGTACTATTTCCATTTAAATTTTAGTTTTTCTGTTGTTATTTGTAAAAATCAATATAGCTACCTACTTACTCGTAAGCAGGCTTCTCGCACTAACCATTTATGCTCGTCAAAAATTTATTGCAACATCGATCTTATATATTCTCTGAACATCTACATAGTAATCTTCTCTGAGAGTGAAGGCGGTATAATTGAATGATCAAGCGAGCTTACCTGAAGCGAAGCTCGATCTTGATTATACCGCCTTCACCGAAGAGAACCAAGGTCCCTCCCTACCCTAACGAGTTCCCTTTGCAGATCTATGTTGCTGTATGTATCTAGGTTTACTCTAAAAAGAATGAGTTGAGCGGCGTGAGGATAGAAAGAGGGGGCACTACGGTTTTTCTTTCTTTCTACCTCTGAACACTGTGCGACATTGTCCACGCGAGTACTGACGTACTACATAGTAATCTTCTCTTCGGTGAAGGCGGTATAATCAAGATCGAGCTTCGCTTCAGGTAAGCTCGCTTGATCATTCAATAATTGGCATGTCAATGTGTCAATGGTTTCTGCGTCAGGGTCTCGTTTCCATGAAATGGGTCTTAGCGTTATCTCGTGACGTGAACAGATCTAAATGTGGTTGCCCAAAATATTGTGAAAACCTCATCGAACAGGGAACACTCAGTGTCCGGATTTATTATTCTGGGGGCGGTATCAACGTGGTTTTGCTGTGTATTCACATATGACGTGAATATCCAAAAGCCGCACTCCTGACACAACTTCTTAAGTGGCCGGAGTAAGTCATTAAGGTGAGGGGTATTGTATACATCCTCTAAGGTTAACATAAGTGATCGTAGTTGGTGTGTTATCAATACGAAGTAAAACTATAAAGGGCCCAGACTTCAAAACTCTAAGTAGGTAGTACCTAATTTTAAGGTTTGCTTTTTGTGAGGCACTTTTGCACAGACAGCACCCTAACCTGATCAAGGCGTACTTGACCACTGGGCAAGCGGCGATCAAAATGCCTCGTTTGGCGATTTTACGAATATGATGGTAGTTTTATAAACTTTGTGACCACCTGTGCACTCTTAGAACATTAATCAGAGGGAAAACCTAGACTAAAATCTGTATTGTAATTTTTTATAAATAAATCCCAAATAAATAAATCCAATAAAACTATTTGTAGGATTGTTGAGGTGTTAAGCTACGCTTATCGTAGTTGATGTTAAACTAAATGTAAGGCATTTATTAAGCAACATTTAAAATACAATACTGAATTAATAATTTTTAGTAGGTACCCTGAGATCAAAGTGCCGAACTGGCAAAACAAAATAAGCATCTTTCAGGTCGATGGTGATTAGGTTACACACATTTTAGTAATACTCTATTTTAAAATGCTTGTTTCGAACTATCTTGTTTAAAGTTTTCAAATTCAATATGAAACGTTTTATCACCGTTAGGTTCAAGAGTGAGAAATATCTGATTCCGCAACAATATCTTGGGAATAAACAAGTCTTTGGGACGTTGCATTATTTTGACTTATTAATGGTCACCTGCATAATTAAGTTTTATACTTCTGAAAAGTTATTCTGAGGTATTATTGGACTGATTTACAGTGGATTGAAATAGTATAGTAGGTAAAGCCTGGTTTTATCTAATAGAATACAAAATTGTATTGTTCGTTAATTTTAACTTATTATCGTAAAAAGGGTAAGTCTACCCGCGTGTGCTGCTAGTGGTGAATCTGCACCGGGGCACGCGATTTGTAACTGATCTGATTTGGTCTGAGCTTCTGCAGCTGTTGCGCTGACGCTGTGTAAGGTAGGCGGACACCTGAGGTCTCCTCGCCGCACCCGCCCCCCCTGTTTGACAGATACCGGAGAGGTGACCTGATAAGAAGACCTGTTGCAGGGCACTGAAGCTGTTGTGAGGCTAGCGTTGAGCCAAACAACGATTCGTTCCGTTTCAATTCACATAAATACCATGTATTGTGTGAGAACGATTTGTAAAAACTGTATGAAATCAGCTAAATCAGACTTTGTATTTATTTATTTAAAACACGAGTTGGACTTACAGATTAGACATAGACTTAGTGTTGATAAGTACCTAGTGTGAGTCACATAGCAACTGACACCCATTGCTAAAATGCTTGATATAACACATGTATGGCTCGGTTGATGGCAGTAATGACTGAAACCAGCTGTTGCGATGCCATGAGAGTCTGATCACGATTAGGAACCATGGCTGAGGGAGCCGACAATTGTCTGGTAGTAGACTGTCGACAGTATTCCTTCCGCAATTTATATTAATTTTTCCTCGACATTCCTTGAAGAAGAAGAAGAAGGAAAGCCATGTTTCGATAAATTATCGAGTAGGTACCTATATTTTTATGATTAGGGGTAGGTATAGGATAAAGGAGGCGTATGCCCAGCATTGGGTCACTGCAAGCTGACAATGATGATGATGATATTTCGTCCTAGTCAGGTGAATCGTCTAGGTGTTATACTAGCCGTGAGATCATCCTGTAGACTGGATACAAACGAATTTTCATTAAGGTAAAGATCATCATTTCATTCCGGTACCTACTGCATCTTGTACGACGTCTAGTTCGGTAGGAATTGACTCGGGAATTGCATAATATGCTTCACCATGATCTCCGTTATCTAGAATTGCAATTTGCAATCTAGATTATGAAGATATGAAATTGAGGGTAGTTGAAGAAATAAAATAAAATAAACCCTTACATTTTGTAAAGTTTATGATTTTGCATAGGATCGTTACATCTGTTTCAGATTGTACGATTTTTATGTTTAGGTCATTGACCCCGATGCTAGTTTGGTACGAAAGTAGGTATATGATTCGCAGATGATCGTTACATCTGTTTTAGAATGAACGAATTTTCTGTGAAATGAAATGAAATGAAATCATCTTTGAAGACTCGCAGTCAATCCAGATGCCAGTTTAGTAACAAAGTAGCTATATGATTTATTTCGCAGAGGATCGTTACATCTGTTTTAGATTGTACGAATTTTCTGCTTGGGTCATCTTTGAAGACTCGCAGTCAACCCAGATGCCCGTGTAGTACCAAAGTACTTATATGATTTAATAGAGAATCGTTACATCTGTTTTAGATTGTACGAATTTTCTCTTTAGGCCATCTTTGAAGACTCGCAGTCTACCCAGATGCCAGTTTAGTACTAAAGTACCTACTTATATGATTTCGCAGAGGAGCGTTACATCTGTTTCAGATTGTAAGCATTTTCTGCTTAGGTCATCTTTGAAGACTCGCAGTCAACCCAGATGCTCGTGTAGTAACAAAGTACTTAATCATCATGATTTGGCAGAGAATCGTTACATCTCTTTAGATTGTACGAATTTTCTGTTTAGGTCATCTTTGAAGACTCGCAGTCGACCCGGATGCCAGTTTAGTACCAAAGTACCTAGGTATAATATATGATTTCGCAGGGGATCGTTACATCTGTTTCAGATTGTACGAATTGTCTGCTTAGAAGACTCGCAGTCAACTCAGATGTCCGTTTAGTAATGGACTCTGTCAAAGTTATTAACTCACTTTGTAGGAAAAATACGAAGAATTAGTAAACACTTTACTAACCTTTATCATTCGACGACGAATCCATCGGGGATTTTTATTTAACACTTTCACTTTTGTTGTTATACTTCCTTTTGTTCGATTTTTCTTATTTTATTTTGATTAAATAAAGACTGCGCACTTTGCTTGAAGCGCGCGTGCGAAAGTTACCGCGCACAAAAAAGGAATGAGCAAAAGACAAGATGGCGTGCTAGGGTGGAGTAGACCGGAAATACGTTTTTGTAATTGTTTAAAAAATCTTTAAAAATTGTGCGGAGTTACCAAGTAGATAAGGATACTACAGTGTATAAATTCATATATGAATAATGAAGCAACGAGGTATAATAACTAATTTTTATTATTGTACCACTTCTAGTTTTGTTTTAATCTTTAATTGAACAGAGGGGAACAATTTTTTTTCAGAATGTACAACTTTTTTGCAAAGGACCCATATACCTATCTTTGTGTGACAAATTGACATGGACACTCACAACCCCATCACTACCCACTTCTCAGTAAAACAGAGTGACAAAACAAAGAGGCTGATAATGCACCAGCAAGTGTCTTTATACGTGGTTGCCATCTAAACGGCGCAGGCAGCGTGAACTATTTGTAATCTTAATTTGTAATTAAAAAACGGTGTAAAAATTTTGACATTGAAAGTGACATTTGTAAAAGTACATTAACTTACATCTTTATTTTTAATTTGGTTTTTAGTTGTTAGTTTTATTCAGAAACAAATTGGTATTGATTAATTCTACCAACAAATACTTCAATATCAATAAAACAATAGTAATTTTTAAAATGAGGCTGTCGTTTAGTTTTGTTCTTTAGCATGAACGAAATACGAGCTTTCGGATTTAGCGATAATCTAATTAAGTAGTCAGTGTTCAACAGAACCATCACCAATATGAATATTCCCAAAAACATACAATCTAGACATTACTTTTGTTTTATCATCGGTTCGTACATTTCTGGTAGAGGTCGCGTCATGTAAAAAAACGCTGGAAAAAAGTGCAGGGGGTGTGTTTTGTCTCATGTTTGCGCATGGGTTACCTATTCTCAAACATGAGACCTCCCCACTTTCTTCCAGCGTTCTTTTTACATGACGCGAACTGTACCTAGAAGTCGTTTAATGACGGACGTGTTTATGTATAAAGGCACTAATGGATTCGCCCGGATTCCATGTAAGCGGGATAAGCCATGAAAGCCTTAGTAATTGCAATACGTGTGTACCCTAGTGCTTCGAGCTTCCAGGACTACCTGTTGCAAATGGAATGTGAGCTTTGATTGGTACTCCTTTGTACACAAGTAGAGTATATTCAATTCCTTGATTAAAAAAAAAACGTTAACGGCCTCAAAGAAATATTTATTTGATTACTAGTTAGTAATTAGTACTCCTTTGTACACGAGTAGAGTATATTCAATTCCTTGATTAAAAAAAAACGTTAACGGCCTCAAAGAAATATTTATTTGATTGACAATAGGTTTACGCCTATCTAAGGCTTAGATAGGCACAAGTATCTGTGGATTGGTAGGCACAAGTATCTGTGGATTGGTAGTATCTCTAACCCATTGTACTACTGATACTGATTCTTTTCTAAAAACAAACCAGGTGAAAATCAAAGTTTACCATATTTTTGGAGTTGGAGTAACTTCATTTTATGCGAGCGTTTTCGTTGCAATTGCTTCGCTATTTAAATATATTTTTCTCAACATCTGTGAGGAATAGAAAGAAAACACGACAGACTGGCGTGAAAATTATTACCATAATGCCTTTGGACGGATATCGAGATTTTCCTCAATATAATTTTGTTACAATATTAACTAGGAAACTCAATATTCCATTTACCGAAAAGTGCTTTCTATGATGGCGATTATGAAAATGGTAAAGAAAAATGAATTACCTACTTATAAACATTTTAGTATTGCTCTTTAGTTTTTTCTCAAGAATTTATACTAAGAGCAAATTTAATATTTGCCATTTAAAAATACTTTGTAATTTATGTAGGTACTTAATTTGCTAAAACCTTTAGGGTGCGAACACACACAGCGTATCTTGTGCGACTCATTTTACGTCGCGTTACGCGAATGCATAAGGCAAATTCTCTTGCGCGGCCTCACAAGGCGTATCATACTCGTACGTCGTCACGCCTAACGTAATTGGGCACAGAAATGCGCCGTTACGCGGCACAAGATACGCTGTGTGTGTTCGCCCACTAATATATTTACCTATAATAGATGTACCTTTATAAACAGATTAAGCTTTTCTAGAATGGTTTAGCCACATAAATAACTAGCTGTGGCCTCGCGGCGTTACCCGCGTTGTGATGGTATTGGTAACGATGATGATCATGAAAAGTTTTTTACTTTTTCAAGACTTAGGCTATCCAATGTAGAAAAATTTTTCAAATCAGATTGCTTGTTCCTGAGATTAGCGCGTTCAGACATACAAACTCTTTCGCTTTATTATATTAGTATAGATAATCTTCAAAGACTTAAAACTTGTAGGTTTACAAAAAGTAAGTATGTGATATTATATAACAATGTGAGTTATTTTTGACTTTTCTATCAAACAATACATTTAACCACCGACCGACTTATCATTTTCACCAAAGTCTTTAAAAAATAAAATTAACCATCTCCCAAATTGATTGAGCCCCCGGTGTGAGTAAAGTTAGAATCTAAATGGTTATTAAACATCTTTCATATTTTATGGCTGTCGTTTATCAATCCAGCCAGATTTATCACGTTTTCATTTTAATTAATTTAATTACGATGTTTTAATGCGAAATTCGCGAAATTATATTTCTTAGCTATTCGAGCAATGAACCAAAAGTTATTGGATCAGCATTTAAGATTACTTGATGTTGTCTAGAGGTTAGTAAGAGACAAATCCAAACATTATGTATAGCACATGCCAATATTACGATACTAGCTTCCGCCCGCGGCTTCGCTCGCGTGGTACCCGGATAAAAGTAGACTATGTCCTATTCCCGGTCAATATCTATTTATATTTTATTTCAGCCATTTTTTTTATTTTACAATATCTATTTAATTTCAGCCAAATCGGTTTAGTGGTTGTCGAGTTATAGAGGAACAAACATCCATCCAACCATCCATCCATCTCAACATCAAAACTTTCGCATTTATAATATTAGTGTAAATGTGATAGTGTGACGAGATAACATCCCATTGTATGCTAATATCATCACTTTTTATTTATTTATTTATTATTGTTGCACAAATGAAACAGTTATAAAATGCCTAGATCTAGACAGGTAATGGCAAAGGCGAGCTTAACCCTAAAAAGAATTTACTTTACTTTTTTTTACTTTTTCCATGTTTTATTTAGACACAGTACAGGTAGGTGACAAAATAAACTACTGTAGATACCTACATACAGATTCCGCCTAAACTCTACGTAAGTACATTTGATGCGTGACTTGCTATCATTTTGAACGTGAAAATAATGCTACAGTAAACATAAGAACATTCGCAGATAAAATACAATTCACGACGGTGCTCAACACAATTGAACGTAGCTCAAATGTGACGGTGTTTAATTATTTTAACACATTTATAAGTAAAACATTCGTGAAAGAAGGCTCACTAAATTCTAAAATAACGAAATCCTCGTAACAATTTATCTTCATGCAGATCAACTAAGATTGAGAATCATAATACATTTATCAACATTTGTGGCGAAAATTGGTTTTAAAAATGTTGATTTATTATGTTTTCAATAAGTAGTAAACAAACAACTTAGGCCTTTACATCTTTACTAGATGATTTCATACAGTGTCGGGAGGCAATCTTTGTCATTTAACGGGAAAATGTAGTGCCTGGGACATTGTTTGAAATGGAGTAGGCTTGTAGTAGTAGTAGGTAGAGTCCGCGCCAGCACTCAAGTCCTACGGCAAAAGCGGGAACTAACTGTTTTTTTACTTTAATATGCTCTTTTAGTCACGGTCGTTTAGTCTGGGTGTGTAGCGAACTTAACGAACGTACAAACTTGCATAATAATTATTGTTCAAGCCTTAAATAAGGCTTGAACAATAATTATGGACAATTAGTAATTTTTTACTTAACCTAATTCTGCGATAGCACCGCCGAGTCTATCGGACTTCGGTGGTGGTGCGTACTCCAGCGTAATATTGTGATTGCGACGACCTCTGTGGCGCAGTGGGCGAAGGCCCGCCTGTGACGCAGGAGGTTGCGGGTTCGATCCCCGCCGCGGGACAAATGTTTGTATGATCTGCAAATATTTGTCTCGGGTCTGGGTGTTTTCTATGTATATTATATGTATGTATTTACAAAAAAAAAAAAAAAAAAAAAAAATGTATTTAAGTAGTATATCAGTCATGTGGTTCCCATAACACAAGCTCTGCTTAGCTTGGGGCTACATGATGCTATGTGAAATGTCCAGGATTATTTATTATTTATTTATTATTAAATATTCGAAATGCTAATGGCATAACAGCATTGTGTTACATTATATCAGTCCGGCTTATAAAGTACGTTAAGCCATGTCAAAGGTCTTCCAGTAGCAAAATCTATCACCCTGATTTAGCTGCTAACTCATATTTACTTACTAAATTCAATGGCATAGGCACCAGAGAGGACATTAGAGTTTCCTCATACTAGTCATCACAATACTAACGTCAGCCATTGGTTGACTTTCAAATGTTGATTTTGAATAAGTACTGAAATTATTTAACACACGGGAATTACTTACGTAAAATTATCGTCAATTTAGATACCGACAATGTTTCGAACAACTTACTTACTTTTAGTACAACTCACGAAAGTTTTGAAAGTGAAAAAGTACTGAAATGTACACTGTACAGAATATATGATTTGAATAGCGCTGAAGATAAGCACGCTATTCTTAGCTTGATACATCACACCCATCTCCACACTCTTCTAAAGGCGGCTTTATTCTCGCACGCATTCAAAACGAATGCGGGTGTTTTGTGGTGAAAGCAGTTCGGACATGCTTACAATCCCTTTTGACAGTTTGATAAGTTCTGATTTGAAGTATGATAAAAATTTTAACTAGGTGTGCAGTATAAGAGGTAAAGTTTGTAAGTTTGGTAGAAGTTTATGTCTGAAACTACTGGCCAACTATCCAATTTCAGAAATTACCTGACGGGTGAAAGGTGCAGTATGTTTGAGTATCTTAAAATAATGGTAAGTGCCAATAATGCGCCGTTTACATGGTTTAAAATATAAACTAAACATTGAAATCATTCGTGGAAGGTAGATAATCGCTTGTCGCTGAATTGTCATGGAGTAAGTTTCTCGCATCTTCGAGGCAAAAATTCGCTCCACGTTAACTGCCCTTAAAGTTTTCTAGTCAAGCAACATACTTAGACCTCTGTATAAAATAACAAAATCAAACCAAAAGTCACAGAACCATAATAATGTCTCTAATGCTGTATACAGATCATTATTCATGTTTTTTTTTTTTTTAATCTACAACGTGTTAATAAAAAAGGCACATCTACGCACGACCACGATACGGGCACGACAATTTTGTGGATTGTATAGAACTTAACACCCAAAACCACTTATCAGTTTAGTTCTGTTTGCTAAATAGTGAAATGTGGTAAACACGAGCTCTACTGACACAGCGAAACCGAATATAAAGGGATTGTCGATTGTTATCAAAGTAAGTACCACTTAAATTCGTCGGGACATTATGAGGGCCTCATGCGCCGAGAACTAGAGCGAGTGAATGTTTTTCTCTTAAGTGAGAGGGACAGCGCGTTAGACACGCGAAATCTTTACAACAAGAGAACAGTTTTCCCAATTATATACAAACTAGCTGCTGCCCGCGGCTTTGCTCGCGTGGTACCTGGATAAAAAGTAGCCTATGTTACTCTCCAACCCTCCAACTATCTCCACCCAAAAAATCACGTTAATCCGTCGCTCTGTTTTGACGTGAAAGCAGGACAACTAAACAAACAAACAACTTTCACATTTACAATATGGGTACGGATTTATTTATTAAATTACAAAAAATGGAAACAAGCACAGTAGAGAAATAATTTTAGGCTATTTGACAAAATAAAATTCACCAATATTGTTCAACTCCTGAGTGAGTCGCAAAATAGTGTGTAGAATTGATATTTTTCAAAATATTAATCAAAGATAAAGTAGAAGCTCTGACAGAAACTGAAATTGAACTAAATAAACTAATCAGGCACACGACTATATCCCTGAAAATGGTTGATAGTTTTTCAGATCTTCAAGTATTATAAATCCCTTGAGGATATCTAGCCGGGGTAGTCAGATGCAAAGGTTCATATGATCATTCACTTCGAATTTTTTTTTTAAATTAATTTATAAAATAAGAACTTCAATTTCAAAACCCATTAATTTACATCTAAAATTCAGTAACATCATTCAAAGTGAATAACTACGCAATTATAGCCCGATGCATCAAATTAAAATCTAATTATGGAAGTAAAGTTATTAACCCGTAATGTAAATTATTGATTAATTCAAATATGGAGTGACTTTGTTATAAATACTCCTGTTTACTCCATTATGTACTATATCTTGTGTCGTTTTTTTTCTTTGTTGAGTCGTTATAATCCTTTTTTGTGATTATCTAAATGATATCTTATTTGACAAGCCTCACTGACTGAGTTCGAACAGCACCCTACTGCAACTTCAATTTCACACTCAACATTTCCAATAATCTTTAATTTTATTAACAAAAACATCTTTCTTTAACAATATTTTCGCAAATTTAAAAAATGAAAACCATTATAACCTCAAAAGTAATTGTGTAAACTTGGCTGAAATGAAGCAAGTGACTTCGAAATCAATTTATTTTGCGGTAATGACTTTTCGTAGCCTACCGCTACGCCGTAGCACCGTAGCACCTAATAATTTATTCACTTGTTATCTATTTCGCATACGTAGCGATTCTGTTATTGGCAAAAATTATAAACTAACTACTCTTGTTGTATGTCAGTGGAGGTTTACATAGAAATACATTTATATTTTCAATCATTGAGTGGTATAAAAAATCATCGAGTGGTATAAAAAAAATATGTTGTTAATGTCGATAGCTGTCACTAACCAATAATAATACTCGTATATATCGTGGTTGTGTGGTTTGGTGTGCATTAAGTAACGCTTAATAATTGTTTCCATCCCTTTATCAAACATGTCAAATTGAATTTATTTTAGGATGAAACAAAACAGAATTGACATAGGTGAGTACGTTGGTTCCACTTTGACTAAGTACATAACAACCGTAGCAATCAAATTAATTAAAATATGCATCGTGTAAAAGAATGCATATCAGTGAAAGCTTAGAAACTCAACTTAGTTTTAAATTCCACTGACATTTTTAAAAGATTTAACTTGATATAAAATGCCATTCGAACGATGCCGCGAGCGATTTGTCGCAATATCTTAAACTCTTGAATTCTTCGAGAAGCACGTTGCTTTCTACCTTTGTACGGTCGATGAGAAAAGATATTAGATTTCGATAATTTTATTATTACTACTAAACTATTGACTATTGACTCTACTACGTTGATTTTAAAACCGTTAAAAAACCGACGAAATACTAGAGGAAAACACGTTTATTTTACCGATACAAAACCGTTTTGTATCGGTAAAATAAACGTGTTTTCCTCTAGTATTTCTTACCTCTAGAACTTTCAATCTATAGCAAGATGAAATTCGAGAAAATAAAGTCCAGTCGTGACCGGTAATATTGAAACTGAATTTATAATACAAGACTGCGGTGAACTCGATTTAAAACTATGAAATAAATTTATTTTTTCCTGCAATTCGATAGACTTCTAAGCGCATTTACGATAGAAGTATTTTCTAAGTAAGAAATATCATTGCGGGTTTTATTTAAGACTGTGCTTTTTTACAAATTCCGGTTGCCGGGTAGCCAGTCGGCGGAGAAGTGTGTATGTACGGTAGCTTTCATACGTACCGGCGCGGCGTAATTTACATACAAGCGCCGCCCAGTAGCCGGACACCGGGACGTGTGAAAAGGCACTAAGTCTTTGATAATGTGAAACGATTTATACCTCTTTTATGCTGAAACCTAGCATTACTAATGTTTGATAGCCAGGAATTACATGTTTAACAATTTCAAAATATGCATCTCTAACCGCTCTACTTATAAACTCCTCTCAACTTCTGTCAAAATTGAAACACCGTTTAACCTGTTGCCATCCTTTTTTGTTAGATAGTGACAAATAATGACAGGACGAATCCTGAGCATTGTTTAACCAGTGTTCAAGTTGAGAGGCGTTTATAGTAAGGCCTTAGGAGTGAATATAAAATTCAATGTGTTTTAATAACATATACCTACGGGATAAAGTTACATTCATAATAATAAACAAAGTGGAATATAGTTTCCATTTTGTAAGAAGGGATCCCAAAAAATTGTTGCCATATCCTCACCCTATCCTATTGTAATGCCTCGGCCACACCTCGGCCCCTTCCCCATTTATTACCGTCCACACTAATCGGAAAAGTTGGGTTGACTGACATTTACTCCGTCAATCATCATTAGATGGTATTAGTGCAGCGGCAGATCAAAGACTACTTAACATAATGGAGCATGTTTATGTTTTGATATTTTATGAGCGATAGAACAAAGAGGTTTTATTTCATATCGGGTTGACTGCAAGAAAATAATTCGATGAGGTTTCATTGTTTCAGTATTGGAACTACGCTGGAGCTTCATTGAATTAAATAAATAAATATTGCTGGACATTTCACACAGCGCCATCTAGCCCCAAACTAAGCAAAGCTTGTACTATGGGAACCAGAAAACTGATTGAATACTTATATACTTTTTTTTTTTGTAAATACATACATAGAAAAATTCAAAAAGTAACATCGAAAATTAAGGTAGACTGCAATCTGAGTTTGTAGTCTGGGTTTCATGGTTTTGCAGTGGTTTCCTGGTTTAAAATCACTTAAGTAGCACTTTTACTTTTGAAAGTAATTCAAGTGATCTTATTAAGTAAATACCTTTTTTAGTCGTTCTTGATCAATTTATGCGACTTTCTGCGTGGTCACTAAAACATTTGCCTAACCTTATATAATAATTCCTTAGTTATGTCTATTTACATTATAGCAGTACTATTATTTCTACTAAGATATATTGTATAAGTACCCCAATACATAATACAGATTTATAGTACGTTTGGATATATTAAAGTCATCAGATACTATTATGTGTCTAAGCTCTAATCTGTGACCTACTAATGACTTCGATGAACAAGATATCTAATGAACAAGGCCAATTATTCATGACGTGTGCATTAGTAGGTAGGTACCTATAAGTCCCAGCACGTAAATTATCTCTAATGGCGTTTTGACGTTACAATAACATAGACAACCATAAATCTTTTAAATAACTAATGTTTCAACTTAGAAAAGCCATGTGTTTGACTGTTTTTTCTTTATTTTATTTGTTACTAGCTGACGCCCGCGGCTTCGCCCGCGTGGACTACTATTTTGTTTATCCCACGGGAACCATGCATTTTTTCGGAATAAAAAGTAGCCTATGTCCTATTCCCGGTCATTATCTATCTATGTTTCAAATTTCAGCCAAATCGGTTTAGTAGTTATGAAGATACGTGGTAACAAACATTCACACATACACACACGGACTTTCGCCTTTATAATATAAGTAGGACTAGTGAACGCTCGCGGCTTCGCCCGCGTGGACTACTTTTTTATCCCACGGGAACCATAAATTTTTCCGGGATAAAAAGTAGGCTATGTGTTATTCCAGAACCTAAACTATCTACATTCCAAACTTCATCAAAATCGGTTTAGTAGTTATGGAGATACGTGGTAACAAAAATTCACACACACACACACACACAGACGGACTTTCGCCTTTGGATCAATCTCCAGAATCAGCGTGTTTAGTTGATTGCTATGGTGCTTTTTAAATATCGATATTATTGCTTTTCTGTATTTTTATTTCGAGAAGGAGGTATCTAAATAAGCATATTTTCATATTGGCCCCTGAAGGGGCAGAAAATCAATAATATCGATATTTAAGGGGCGCCATAGCGATCAACCAGGTCCGCTGATTCTGGAGATTGACCCCTTTATAATATTAGTAGGACAGTCCTAGCTGTTTACAATTTTTGTGAAGAACAAAAACAGTTTTGCTTGAAAGGATAATATTATTTATCTTCTTAGTCGGGCACACTTGTCAGAGTGGTCGTGGCTGTCGATGGACAGGGTTGCGGCTCGCCATTTCCGGTCACTTCCAGCCTTGAGAGTGCTGAACGTCGAGCGATGTCTTTCCATTTCTGGCGGCCATACTATATTATTATTTATAGTAGGCGTGTAAAACTGCAGGCCGTAGCTATAACAATACGCCTTAAAAGCAACTGTACAATTTTCTATTTTTTAAAAGCTTTTATATAACTTCACTTGTATCTTTGTATATTCGTAGGTATGTCCTGGAATTTTGCAATCAATATTTCACCCACATCCTCTGAAGCTATAGGGCAGAAAGTCACGCTTATAGATCTTTATAATTCTAGTAATAAAAACACTGAAGCCATATTTCATGTGAAATCAATAGTTTTAATTTTGTTAAACGTCAAAGAAGAATAATAATTGTAGAAACGTTTCCTTTAGTTGTGGAACTAACAAGATTACACTGATAAGTGCAATGACCGGGAGCTACGTCATACTAATAGTATGTACTCGCAGGTAACTGTATTGAATATATTTTATCGTGTGTGTGTCGTAAAAGTGAGCTCACAGATCAGAAAAATAAAGTGATATTTCAAAAAGAAAATGTTTCGTCGAAAAAACACAATTTTAATCACAGACATAACTAACGGTAAATGAATCCTTATTTTCAGTCAATAGGATGTACCCGATTTATATATACTTCTATAAATAGGAGTCACATCGTAGCAGGAAGTTGATATTAAAATAATATAAAAGTGTTATAAGTTGGTATTTGAGTGACTCGTACGATTTTATCGATGACATAGGCGGGAAGGGTTCCGGCTCCCGGGGATCGAAAGATTGGTGGAGGGCACGTGAGGTGACGAGGAATCAGGGTTATTGTGCGAATAAAATCACACTGTATAAAATTATTCATGCGAATTTATGTATGTTTGTCTGTCTTTTTTTTAACTTGTGTACACTATAACGGATGAACAGATTTAAATTTTGGAATGGATGTTATTATCTAGGGTGATTACGGCTTGAACACGCTTATTTCAAGATTTAGAGGTTTACAATACAGTTTTAATTTTTGCAGTAGTTCAAAACACAGTGGAAATCCCATTGTTTTTTGAATATTTTTTTATTTTTTATCTTTGTCCGTGAAATGACAGAAATACACATTACAAAAAAATTAAAACCAAGCGTAAATCCGCGGGTAACAACGCAGGCAACAATTGGTTTCTTACTTAATATTTTTTTTGTTTTTCACTTTTTTAATTTTTTTTGTTAAACAGAGGTTGGAGTTATTCAAAAAAACAGGCTTTGTTCTGGGGACTTTCTTAAAAGACTTGTCCAAAATGTCTAATATCAGCATCGGCACAAGCAAGTTCCGGCGTATTACGTACCTTAAGTTGGACGGGTGTAAACTCTTGCATGTTTATTTTATAGCAAAAATTCATCTAACTTTGCCGACCCTACTCAAAATTTCCAATCCGACGTCTCAATATGTACCTTTCAGCTATAAGCAATGTATTTATTGGCTTGGCTATAGAAAATATGTATTTCTTAATACTTATGTTTAATAAATAGCTGTCATTTATTACTGATACACTACCTCGAACCTCGATCCACGTGGCCGTAGCCCCGATTAAAGTTGGTTAGGAATTAGTTACTTCATAAGAAACACTACTCGGAACTGGTGGAACACGCCCCAGAGTTCATAACCTTCTAAAGGTGGTTGTTCGCGCCCAAGACCGAGACCGGAGACCTTAAAAAGCCTTACAAATGACCAGAGACAGGCTCTGTAAGGGCGCGCGAAAGTGACAGGAGACAGAGAACCGTCAGTTTATATGACAACGGTCTTCTGTCTTGGTCTCTTGTCTCGGTCTCCGGTCTCGGTTTCGGGCGCGAACAGCCCCTTTAAGTAGCAAGGTATTCATAAACTAAGTAGGTACTCAGAAATACTATGAGATGAGTAGGTAATAATAATAATAATAGTCATCCTAGCCGGTTTCGGCTACGGCGACCTAATTCTGCCTATATGCCAGGATGAACTCTGAGATGACTTATGTAGCCAATTTTGGCTTTGAATGTGCGGGCGGAAATAGCGCAAGTCACTTGCACAAAGTTGTAGTGTCTGTTTGCAGGCGGTTTGTTCCTGAGATGATCTCGTCGCTGGTCCAGTTCATTACGCCGCACCAGATTTCTTCGATTTTCAACGGGCTCCATTTTGCACTTCTTCATCGTTCTCTTCTGAGCATATTTGTATTTGAGGAGTCGGCCACCGCTATTTCGCTTACTTTCCTGAAGCTCAGAGATGAATAGGTACGGCACATATTACCGCAAATGACACGAAAGCTGAAACAGACAGTTCGGAATAAACGTGAGAATGTAAAGAAAGGTGGAACTATCAGTAGATGGCGCTAATGACTGAGCTGTACACGCAACGGTTAGATTATATCGCCCCTTGGGCCCCTTTTCCCGAGGGCGCAATATCCGAGCGATAGTGCCGATAGCTGGCGACTCGCGGATCGCTATTCTGGCTTGTTGTGTCGATTTGTCACGACTCACGAAGCACAAGCACAAAGGGTTCTGGGACGGAAGGAAAAACGAATTTAAAGATGGAGAGAGTCCGCACCAAAAAACATAGGTTTATTAGAGAAACTAAACTACCTTCTACATATTGCTTTAACTTTCTTAAATAGGTATTGAGCTATCTTAGGATAGTTGTTAACGATACGACGATAGACGGTAGACGGTAGCTCAAATGATCCAAGCCACTACCAGTCGGAAGCGTGTCCAAGACACTCTGGCAGCATTACGGCGCTGGATGTCAATGCTGATCCGTTGAGCCAAATAAGTGCCAGACTTAGGGTTACGCGTCGCATCGATCAGACGCCATGAAAGAATTTTGAATACGCGATGGGCCCCGGCACCCAAGGACCCTGGATTCGGGTAAAAACTAAACTATCTATGTTCATTTTTGGACCCCAAGCCTCCAAGACTGTCGTATTGTATCGATTTGTCTCACTCTCGAAAAAGGTTCTGGGATTTACTTCCGACACACGACTCGATTCCGGTTCTAATAATACTTCGAATTCGATAGCTGGCGACTCTCGGATTGCTAATAGGGTTTCTAATAGTAGGGACACATACAGAGATAAAGGTAAAATGAAGTGAAGTGAAGGTTTTTTGTAATCGAGTCGAGCGACGCCGACGGGACGAGTTGAGTCATACGATAGACTGTCAACTATTGGCATGGTTCGGGTATATTATTTTGACTAGGTACTTATTATTATTTGTAAGAAATCTGTAAAGCCATACCTTAACCATAAGAAGTACCTATACCTACTAGGATGGGGAAATACTTTTTACGTGTTGTTTTCATAATAACCGAGGATATCTCTAGAAACCACGCTATGGCTTCGATGATTGATGTGATGGTAATATAGCTTAGCCTTATAAGACGCCGATTGTATATTTAACTTATCCTAGTTTGTAGTATTGTTTTTTTGTTCATGGTGTGCAGTAAAGTATTTTCTATCTATCTATAACTTCCTTATTTACTTCGTTTCAATATTTTCATACCTAGTCATACAAATAATATTTTTTCTCATAATAAATGCGACACGGAGACATAAGAATGTTAAACATATTCTTTTTTGCCTATACTAAGTCTGGACAAGGGTCAGTCGCGTAGGTCATAATCTGACAAATATTAATGGGTGTGGCCAACTTTGGTGCTTAGTAGTGATACTGTAGAAAAGTTCAGTAACCCACATTGTCCACCAGTCAGTTTTTATGGCAACGCAATATACAAAGGATTCACTAGATAAGAATGATATAGACTAGGCAGGGTTGGGGACAGATCAAGTTGTCGAGGCTCCGATAGCAAAAATGTGGATATTTTTGTATCAAGCTATAATGAAGCTTGGGTGTGATAACTTTCGCTCGCGTCACTTTTCTTACCGCTTACCCCTTTTTTGTATCAGTCTAGCATTATTACTCGAATCCCCCTCCTTATGAATATCATTGTACTTTGCTCATCCTTAAAACGCCAAACATTGATTAATTTAGGCATTTGCTTTTGTTTATTTAATACTAACTGCCCGCCCCGGCATCGCACGGGTTTACACTATAATTATTTTTTTTAACCTCTCCTGTCGCAAAGGGCAAAGGTCTCCCCCATCATCTTTCATGCCTTGCGATCGCCAGCTTCGTCCCACCAGTCAGCCCGGAATGCATCCAGATCATCACGCCAGCGTGTTCGAGGCCTGTTTATAAAATTAGCATTCATCATCATCTCCCTCTATAAAATTAGCATTATAAAATAAAAATAAATAAACAATAGTAATGTTTTCGACGTTTTCCCGAAAATGCTGTTGTTTTTCCAGAATAGGGTTACCTCCCCCTAAGGCAGGATGCCGCGCAATAATATTGAAGGAACCAAGCTACGCGTGATTTTTATATCGTGTTGTGTTGCGCGTGTTGTAGAGCAAACTCGATTTCTCTAACAAAATTAGTAGGTATGGATTTACTAATTTCCGCTCGTAGTGCCCTCATCTAATATCGTACTTAAATATAAAATATTCTATGTCATTTCAGTTTCTGTTTCAGCTTCAGTTCAGTTTCAGTTTAAAATTTAATTTCAATGATTTTCAAAATCTAGATAGATAGATAAATAGATGATAGATAGATGGCATTTACTGTCATACAATTGATATATAATTTTTTATTGTTGTACCAACATCATGTCTGGCGACGTCGGCTAACATCGACATCAGACATTTATCCCCTAGGCTTTAGTTATGCTGTATATTGCGAAAAGAATCGAAGTAAGAAAATAAGTAGGGTAAATGACCCTAATTTTGGCCCCCCACCATTTATTGTCAGTCCTTTGATTTATCTTATTTATTAAGAAACAACCGAATCTCACAGTGCTTAAACTTATTGAAATCGATAAAAACAATCATTAGCTACAATATTGACAAACCAAATAACGAAAAATAAACATAGTGGCGTCGGTACAACAACATTAATAAAATGTCTCGATTTGAGCAGTGAGAAACTATGTTTTTGCTAAGGTAAGAGCTTTCTTAATTTTATCGAATCTAAGTTTATCAGGGGGTTTTACTTTGCTATTGTTTTTAAATCAATTCAACACATATTATTAGAGCTTCCTGCGAACTAACTTTTAAGAATTACATTGTTTTCGTTGTTTTATTGCAGTGCCAACATTTGGTACAGCAAAATTAGTTTTTTCCATTTTATTGGCATTGATGACAATAATTGGTATTTCTGAGATTTCTATGAATAGACCAATTATCGACACTAGGCCAATGTTTGCCATAAGTCTGCTAATAATTAGTCTAACTAATGAATCAAACTAGAAAAAGAGGAATTCCAACAATATCTGCCAAACAACAGAAATTAGGAAGGAAACAACAAAAGAGTAAACAAGTGTAACGAAACTTGTGTTAAAACTTTAGGTACTGTGGAAATAGCCTTAACTCACAAAAAGAATCCGAATGAAAAACAAGACGAAAAGAAGAAAATGATAGTGACTATGTTAATGTTATGTTATATTATAACTAGAGATCGGATAATCGGATGCATATTTACCTAAAGTTAGTTTTTAGCTAGCAAAATATGGAAGCGGCTTATTAGGGATACTTTTATTAAAAATAAAATCACAGGATTTCAGGATTGAATAATCTGTTTTTGGATTTTTGGCTTCGTATTTAGCCTTGTTGGTCTTTTATCTACAATTTCCTGAGGTTTAATAGGCCCAATTTGACACTTGTTACAAAAATCACTGATAATAAAAGTAGGGAAAAGCAAGTATATTACATTGTAACAGGGCAACTGTCATTTGTGTCAAATTTGGTTTATTACATCTCACGGAGTATACGCTTGAATTTGAAATCGCGGGATTTTGCGTAAAAAAAGTGCTTTCCATAAACATCCAACATCTAAATATGCATCCGAATATCCGATCTCTAATTATAACAGACAATTAATGAAACCAAGCAAAACAAAATTCAGCTGCACTATAGCTAAAATAGAGAATATTGAGACTGAGTTTGATGACAAGAATGAAGAAAAATAATAAATAAGTCATTACGAATGTATTTTAAGCTCTCTTTAAGCGATTTCTTTTAATTTACTTAACAGTTAGAAGGGCCAATAAATTGGTCCAACCTGTGCCAGTAATTAGTCAAAGTATGCCAATAAGTGGTAAAATCATGTTTTAAAATAAACCGCAAAAAAATAAATACAAAACTATGTTTAAGTATGTTTCCCATGTATTAAAAACATCAATTAACTTTCATTCTATCATTTTGACAACTTTTTTTTGTTCGCCACACATAACAAAGACAGTTATCATGATTTAAGTACATCAAGATCCTTAAAGGGCCAATAATTGGGGGTTTTACCCTACTTAATTTTTTTTTAAGTATTACGGTGATATACGTCAATGTTGTTAATCTCAAACTGTTTTCCATTCAAGAGCATTCAAAAGTCAATGTTCTTACTCGTATCTATACTATTATAATAAAGCGGAAGAGTTTGTTTGTTTGTTTGTTTGTTTGTTTGTTTGTTTGTTTGTTTGTTTGTTTGTTTGAACGCGCTAATCTCTGAAAGTACCAGTCGGATTTGAAAAATTCTTTCTGTATTGGATAGCTAATTTATTGAGGAAGGCTATAGGCTATTCAACATCACGAAAAGACCCTCAGAAGCCATACAAAATGAAAGAAAGCCTGAATCGTGCTGACGAAAACATGCGGTTAACAGATGATCACAGAAAACTATTACCATAGAATATAACAAGCGGATACGATTGCAATCTCCATACAAAAGAAAGCGTAAACCGTTTTTTTTGTATGGAGCTGGCATTCTGATGTGTTCTGAGGTTGACAAAATTATGTTTTTTTTTTTTTTTTTTCTTCTTTATTTTGGCTTCGCAAAAATTATGTTCTCTTCATATTCTTCTGATTCATATTTTCTTCTAAATGTATACAATATTTGACACTGACATTTGGAAAGGATTGAACATTCAGAAATCAGACATCTGTTTATTAATAGAATGCTATTTGACTTTAACACAAATTCAAATCCACAAAAAAGGTTTCGGTAAGTAACTGTAACTAAAACGTGAATCCATAGATAAAGAATCGTCGTCGTTCCTCCTGTGTGAATCACGGTCTTCATAATAGTTTCTACGCGCATCTATGCGTGATTCTTTTTAATAAACCGACTTAAAAAAAAGGAGGTGTAGGTTCTCAGATTCGATTCAACGGAATCTTTTTTTTTACTATGTGATTATAACTCGAAGATGCCTGAACCGATTTGGAAAATTATAAATCAATTAATATCAATCAATCAATCAATACTTTTAAAAAAACTGTAACAGGTCATATTCTGTCCATACATTGAAGATATTTTGAAATTTTTTTTTTGGAGGGCTCTCTATAATCGATACTGAAGCCAAAACTGTAATTTTATCATTCATGTCTGTCTGTCTGTCTGTGTGTATCTTGGCCGCGCATCACGTCGAAACTACTGGATGGATTTAAATGAAACTTGGTATTATTTGAGTGCATACTACGAGGTATATAGGCCTTGGGAGAGGGGATGAAAGTCAAAATGAGTATCTGGTTGTAATTCATTAACGCGTAGTCCGATTTCATTGATTCTTTTTTGTTAGAAAGTAGGTAGGTACTTTAAATATTGTCCGGTAAAAATTTCAAGGTCATGATCTGATGGAGTCAGGACCTGTTCCATGAAACTTTTTAGTGATATGGGTATCAAATGAAAGAGCTTGATGAGTGAAACACAATTCTGTTATGATGATGGAGTCAGGACCTTCATGGAACTTTTTGGTGATATGGGTATGGGTATGAGTTTTCTCTCTTTCTCGCTTCTCTGCTTCTCTTTATACATGCTTCTCTCCATTTATGCTTGAAGCAATACGAAGTTTGCCGGGTCAGCTAGTGTGCGTATAAAAGTAATACATTACGTCGAACCCCTACAAATTGATTTTTCGTCGGAGTCTCCCAGAAAATGAAGAGTTCTCATTTTTTATACGACAAGGGCATTTTTAAATCCGCTATGGAAAAGTGGGGGTTAAAGGTGAAAAAATAAAAGTAAAATTATCGTTTTAAACATGTTTTAAACTCACTGATTGTGTTGCGTGTATTTATAATGTAAATGAAGATCATGTTTGGAATAGTAGTAGGCAACGATATATTCCCAGGTCTAGGTGGAGGAATATCCAATTTAAGTTCTATCTACAATGAAAGTTACTAGTGCTGGTTTGTGTTCAATTGTGGTGAATGGCCATGATCTTTACTTGCTATCTTCAGCGTTGTCACGGTCCTTTATGTCAAACATTATAATTTCTCTCACATTTAAATAGTCTTAAAGTGAGTATGCTTAGGAATACAATGGGTGCTGCCACATTATCACGTCTCTACCCCGTCGCATAGCATGACCGTAGCAACACCGTCCCGGCAAAAATGATATTCTTTGTATTGAAATGTATGCGACGCCCCACACCACACCGTTCCTACACCGTCGCGTGCCCTGCCCGTGCCATGGCCGTCTTGTCAATCTCCGGCCGTCATGATTATTTTGCTGACAATCAATGACAAGCCCCGCCCATCTGTCAATCCATGTAACCATCATATTAGTAGCGTAGCCAGGTCAGCCCCTAGGGGCAGCTTTTCAGCCTTTTTCTATAAATAAATAATGCTGGATATTTCACAGCATCATCTAGCTCCAAGGTAAATAGACCTTGTATGGAAACTATATGACTGATAAACTACTTGTAGGTACCTATCCTTTTTTTGTAAATACATAATATTACATAGAAAAACACCCAGACCCGATACATATATTTGCAGATCATACAAACACTTGCGTCGCAGTGGGAATCGAACCCGCAACTTTCTGTGTTTTAGCTGGACCTTCGCACACTGCGCCACCGAGTTGGTTCGTATTGTTGGTACTGGATGTTGATTTATGTACACGGGATTTTATCGCGTAATTTACCTTATTTATCACGACGCGACGTTTTGGCTGTTACAATAGCCGTGGTTGCGGGCAGTCTGCCCGTGATTATGTCAAAATGACAGATCATGTCAAAATGAGAGATTATGTCAAAATGACAGATTACGTCAAAAAGACAGATTAGGTGTATATTAAAATGACAGATGGGCCATATCTCGTAAACCACTTATCCCAGACTCTCCGTTCTCTTCAAGTGAAAGCTATTGAAGAGATCTACATTTAAAGTGACAGCTGTCAAACTTTAAACGGCCACATCTCGGAAACTACTCGTCCTAGACTCCTCATTCTCAGTTAAAATGAAAGCTATGACCAAGATCTACATTTAAAGTGACAGCTGTCAAACTTTAAATGGCCATATCTCGGAAACTACTCGTCCTAGACTCTCCGTTCTTAGTTTAAATGAAAGCTATGACTAAGATCTACATTTCAGATGACAGATGTCATTTTGACAGCTGTCACTTTAAATGTAGATCTTGGTCATAGCTTTCATTTGAACTTTGAACGGGGAGTCTAGGACGAGTAGTTTCCAAGATATGGCCGTTTGAAGTTTGACAGCTGTCACTTCAAATGAAGATCTTGGTCATAGCTTTCATTTGAACTAAGAACGGAGAGTCTAGGACGAGTAGTTTCCAAGATATGGCCGTTTGAAGTTTGACAGCTGTCACTTCATATGAAGATCTTGGTCATAGCTTTCATTTGAACTGGGAACGGGGAGTCTAGGACGAGTAGTTTCCGAGATATGGCCTTTTAAAGTTTGACAGCTGTCACTTTAAATGTAGATCTTGGTCATAGCTTTCATTTGAACTGAGAACGGGGAGTCTAGGACAAGTAGTTCCCGAGATATGGCCATTTGAAGTTTGACAGCTGTCACTTCAAAGATTCAAGGTTCAAGATTTCAGATTCAAGGTTCAAAATTCAAGAATCAAGGATCGAAATCCAGGATCGAAATCCAGGATCGAAATCCAGGATCGAAATCCAAGATCAAAACCAAGGATCGAAATCAAGGATCGAAATCAAAATCGAAATCAAAATCAAGGATCAAAATCAAGGATCGAATTCAAGGATCGAAACCATGGATCGAAATCAAGCGCTGATTTTGTTGAGCGCGATAAGGTAAAAATATCCTGAAATTTAAATGACATGGGCACACTACTAATCCAACAACGAGTGTGAAAGAGACAAAGCTACCAAGAAAGCATCTCAACAAGACCAACAATCCTTATAACCAAGATTAAATGATAATAGATCGTTGTGTAGTCGTGATAAGGTTCAAAATCCTTTGTACATTAAATGTCAGTCAGCATTCTACTTTATACATTATATTGGTACATTTGGTGATAGCTGTCACTTTAAATGTAGATCTTGATCATAGCATAAGTATTTATTTATAAGAATAACGATTTTATTTTTTGTTGATGATGAAGATGTTATCTTGTTTTGAAGTTTATCAAAATACGGCTTCGCGGCTGTGCCCCTATTTGATAGTTTTATTTTGGGGTATTGTACCTTGACTGTCCATTAGTAGGAGCACGAGGATATACCTATAAGGATATATTGGTCCTCGTGCAGGAGCAGTAGGAGAATCGAGTAGGAGCAAGAGGAAACGCTCCAATATTGGTTAGATAATAATTCAGTTATTTTTCTCACTTCACAAAGTCTTTCAAGTACCCCCATTTATACACATATACATGTACACATTCTAAACCTATCAAATATCACCCCTAAATATCAAGTAGGTATATAATTTATAATTTTTACCTACGAAAATTCTCCCAAAGGATTTCCTTCTGAGTCGGTAAATACCCCAAATTTGAATTGAAAACCCCCCATCTAGCATCACTGAATGCGTTCCGCACGTTATGTGACATTTATCAAACGTCAAAATCCCATACTGCCCTCCGAAATCAAAGTGTAGTAACAGCAAAAACACGATTTCGAGAAAAAAGATAAGCTTACAAATTAAAAAAATATCCAGTTATTCATAAAACCTTGAATGTAGAGTGAAAGTACACTTAATCTATACCAACCAACCAGTAATAAAGCGGAAAAGTTTATTTGTTAATTTGTTTGAACACGCTAATCTCAGGAGCTTTGAGGAAGGATATAAGCAGGCCTGTCTCACTTCTCACTTTAGGTATTTATCGGACGCGCGCCGCCTCGGGCGGCGCGCGACAAAGGTTGCCACTTGCCGCTCGCTCGGCTTGCGGACTAGACGCATTGTGCGTAATTATCGTGATCTCGTATACATCGTTTCTTGTGATTTTTGCACGATAACTAAACGATCTAATCCGTATAAAAGATACTGCTGTGTCTACGGGTGTCTAAACAAAAGGAAAAGCAATGAATGGACATTAACATTCCACAAAATTCCGGAAGATATTGAAAGGTTGGTAGGTACCTACTAAGCTTTTCTATAATTTGTTGTAAGTACCTATTTAAGTAAATCATCAATAAATACCTAGGTAGGTACTTACTTTTACTCTGTAACTGTAGGTGCATAATGAAAACGAGATTTTATAGGTACCTATTCGATTCCTTTTTGATTGAATAGGTACCTGTTTACAAATAAACAAACATAATACACCTACAAAACTACCTACCTACAGTTTTGTAGGTAGGTACCTACAGTTTTGTTTATTTACATATGTACCTAAAAGTAACTTATCCGTTAAGTAGGTACCTAACCTACTTAATATAATAATTGTAAGTGTTTAGAAGTTACATTACATTCATAGAGCCATGTTGGTCGAAGTGATTAGTACCTCAACTTTCGAGACGAAGGTCGTGGGTTCGAGTCCTGGCCGTGCATTAAATTGCAAATGTGATTGCAAACCTAACATTAAAAGGGTGATTATCGGATAACGGCTCCCGGTCTAGTTGTGTGATGATGATGATTGTGTGTGTCTGATCGATGTCTAGGTAGGTATGAAGGTATAGATATTTTGAAATGCAATTGTTTACAAAACGAACGAGATAATAATGTATCTACCTACTTCACCTACCTACGTACAATACGTAGTACCTACTTACTACTATTTATTCTGTGGTAACGGTAGATTAAATTATATTTAGGCCTACTTATTTTAGAACTTAAGTAGGTACCTACTGTTTTTGTGACAGATAAAATAAATTAATTTATTTGTGTTATCGCAAGCGAAAATTCGACAACCCTTACGAGTCGCGTCACACCGCGCCAGACAGTGACACAGTTACGCATTAGAGCAGGATGGGAATGTTTAGGCAAATATCTCGATAGGTAATAGGCCCATAGGCGAGTTGAATTGCACTTTATAGCTTCGCCGCGAGAGTCTCTATTTAAACAAATTTACTCGCGAAGTGACCCTTCTGTACGTAGTACTAGTATTCTGTGATATAAGCTACTTTTCATCATCATCATCATGATCGCAATAATTATTATGCCATCACTATGGATTATAATTGGGTTTTTAAAAAGGTTTCTTAAAAGTCTGTTTTTTTAAACCTTGTAGATAAAACTCCCATTTAAAGTTACACAAAATATGATGAAATATTGCACTTTGCTAGTAAACCCGACAAAATGTGTGTAATATGTATTTTAGTGTGGTTTAGCTTGTAAACGCTCTATATTTACGATAGTATTTTACAAAAAAATTGAGTGATAAGTTTTAAAATGGGCTTTCAGAATAATTGTGTGTTTAGCATAAAACCAACAAAATGTCTATTACTGTGGTATAGGCTCGGGATTACGCTTCGCAAAACGGTTATGCGACGGTCCTAGTATGATACGGTCTTACTGTGTAAGGTGCTATTTTCGTGACGGGCTCGGTCATGGCTCGGCCCGCTTATGATACTGCGCAGTGAGCGATGACCTAAATACATTCATGCTCTAAATGAGCGGTTTCATTATTTTAGGAGTTGTTTTCTTGCACCATACGTCCCTAAATAATCCATGATATAATGGAGTGCTCGCTTTAAAAACACTCGCTACATTATACCTACTCTTCGTATAAGTACGACATTTATCATCGATCGTAAACAAATATACGAGTAAATGCCGTGAAATGAATACAACTCTGACGAATAAGGTGAACTTTTGATGTAGACTATTACGTATTTGCGAAAAATTGACAAATGAGTTTGCGTAAACAGTGGAATTGAAAGATGGTATGTTCTTGGATATAGGTACTTAAGTAATTTTTAACTGTGATAAAATAAAAATAAAGATTGATCCCCAAGTAAAAAAGATACCTAGAGAGAGATAGTAAAGGAGATCTACAAACATGTCTTAGAAGGTAATCAGAGGCAAGTCAAAACATAAGTTGGATACATGCCTGTTGCTTACAAGTTTCATTCTACGTGACAGAATCACCCAAAGTTTCAAACTCGCACCTTCGGATCGAAGATCGAGAGTATATTCTACTAAGCCAACTGAACTTACATGACATGTATAAAACGAGCTTGATGAAAACGCGACTAGATGTTACACTTGAAATTGTTCAAATGCTAAAACTTTATATACATCCATCGTGAGCTCCTCATAATGGTTTTTATCTAAAAGTTGTTGACATAGACCCTGTGCCTACACTTACCCGTGAGAGTTTAAAGATGGATTATTCTCTACTATCCTTTCAGTCCATAGCCACAAGAAATACATGGTCCTCACGCGCAGAGCTGACAATGCCGCGGGTTTCTCCGCAATATTTTCGTTCGGCCGCGTACGAAACCAGAGATTTGTAACCTGTTACGGTATACAGAAAAATCTTTATGCATAAAATTTCTGTGTGCACACTACACACAGAAATTTTAGTGAGTTGATAATTTTTCTCATCTTATATAACTTGACCGAGTTTGATGTCATTTTGTGCATAAGTTTTGGGAATTAGTTGAACTGTTGTTTTTGGATTAGAATTCAGATTCATTTAAACTTTCTTTCCAAATGTAGCAGGATAATATCAAGTCCTCTACTTTTATAATTATTTTTATTATTTGTTCATGATAAATAGTGTTTGTGACAAGTCTGGTATGCTGTAGTGGTTGTTTAGGATCTTGTAAGTCTCTATAAGATCTCCGCGCTCTCTACGTTTTCTGTAAAATGACCTGTGTATTACTGTACCTACTCTAATTTTTGAAAAGGCTAAACAACCCATAACTGTTATACTTCACTCGCGCTATATATCTTCGAAAGCCGAAGTCATCAATTGATTACTTCGGTCCGAGTTTTTATATTTGCGACCGTATTTTAGCGGTTTTGTGGTTTTCAACTTTATTTTAGACGACGTCTGTGGCGCAGTGGGCGAAGGCCCGCCTGAAAAACAGAAGGTTGCGGGTTCGATTTCCGGCGCGAGGAAAATTAATTTCTAAATTAGTCATGTAGCTAACAACATAAGCTTTGCTTACTTTGTGTGGGACTAGATGTTTCTGTGTGGAATGTCCAGCAATTTTTTTTCCAAAAGTTAGCAATACCGATCAAGATGACCGCTTGTGAAATGCTAGATCGAATCGACATAGGCTTAATTTAAAATATTTTATTTTGACATTTATTTTTCATTTCAGTGAGAGACACCATTTACCCACCAGACATATAAAGGTATATTAGGTACTTACAGTGCGTGTAAAAAACCCTTTGCCAAAAGTCTAAGAATCCCTAACAAACCTTATTAGATACAATAGACATACCTACATATACATTATTTAACACACGGGAATTACTCACGTAAAATTATCGTCGATTTAGATACCGACAATGTTTCGATTCATCCGGAAAAAAAAAAAAAAAAAAAAGTGAAATACCTACATATATACATGCGTCGGATAAAGTGAAGGACTAACTTTGTCTTTATAGATTTCCGATCAAGAATCTTAGACTCAGGTATTTAATTACGAATGTTACAATCGGACGCCGTTTTTAAGCAAATTAGGCTTCGAAAGAGAATGTTCTACTCAATTTAATCAACAATGTTCGATCTAACTGCCCATTTAGCCGTAGGTGCCAATAGAGAAACCATCAGCGGGGTGTAATAAATGTGTGTAGAGCAACTACCTAGCTTTTATACTTTTAATGTGGAAAAGGTAAGTACATCTTCTAAAAACCACGATGTCTCTGAGGTAGTCTGAGGCATGTCTAAATATTAATTTAATTCATTACCAAATGGTGATGTCAAAAAATCTGAATGGATGTCTTCCGTCCTAAGCAAGAAACGTTTGAATATAAAAAAAAACATACATACACCCGAATATAGAACCTCCTTCCTTTTGAAAATCGGTTAAAAACATGAATATAAGCCGGAAACATTCATTGATGCACGACCGGAATTCAAGCCCTCAACCGTTGGATCTAAATTCGAGGCAACTTTAACCGATCCATCAGTGTTTTGCAAAATTGAATAAAAATTCTGACCGTATCATTCGTAAGGGTTTCAGTATTTATTATTTATTATCATTTATTGTTTTAAGATACTGAACCCCAAAATGTAAGTAAACGGTTCACGAAATGGTAACGACGAAATAATAGTATATAATTAAAAGTAATGTATTAAAGTAAGAATTTCAGTATTTTATTTCGTTACTAGCTGACGCCCGCGGCTTCGTCCGCGTGGACTACTATTTTGTTTATTCCACAAGAACCGTGCAACCGTGCAAAAGTAGCCTATGTCCTATTTCCGGTCATTATCTATCTATGTTTCAAATTTCAGCCAAATCAGTTCAGTGGTTGTCGAGTTATAGAGGAACAAACACACATCCAAACATCTAAACATCCAAACTTTGACATTTTAGTGTGATAAAGTGTGATAGTGTGATTAGTGTGATGAAATCCTAAAAAGAACGATTCACGCTCTCGGAGTGAGCCGGTTGATTGCAGTTCTTTGTAACTGAAACCAATTGAACTTTCGTACGCAAAGTCGCATTATTCAATAAGGGCCGTTACAATAACGTGCGAAGAGGCAATCAATCAAGTGCTCACACAGTGTTAAAAAAACAGTTGGCGCAATCAAATAAATTAAATGGAGTCGTTGAATTAAACCGAAGTCACAGACTGTCAAGTATTCGTCATGGAGCAACGTCAGAACTCCCATCTGATGATGAAAGGTTGAGTAAAAGTCTTGGTAGGTATGTCCAATTTTTTACACAAACTAATGACAAAATTAACAGAGCCGCGGTAGAATTCTACCGAGATCCTGTGTCCCTGGCAAGTGCCAAGCATCTTTAGAACACTCATCGTTCCTAAGAATGAAAATGAAATGAAATGAAAAAAGCTTTATTGCAACATAATTAGATAAAGTAGGTAGTTGTAATAATACGTTTAGGTACTTATATATCTAATGCTAGGTTGCAAATGGCGGTCTTATCGCATAAGGTGATTTCTTCCAGACGACCGTTACTAAACTAAAGTACCTACCTAGAATGCTATTTTGTCGATAATATTTAACTATTCAATGTAGGCATTTTTTAATCGGAAAAATTATTAGTTTTTAGAAGAAAACGAGTAGGTTTTTGCTTTTGAATGCGTGTTAGGACAATAATTTGAATATTCACCAAACTGATACGCTAGCATGAACGAACTAAGAGCCTTTGGTTTTAGTGTTAAATTACCAAGTCAATTTACAACATTCTCACCGCTATTGTATGAGTAAACTAGCTGTTTACATTTTTCTACGTCTTGAGATTACTCCACTCGACCCGATGTGATTGGTGAGGGTGACCCCCATTTTCCGATTTTGGAATAAAAAAGTCATGTTGTTATTGATGAGCGGTTTTTCGGTACGTTTGATACGGGTATCCATTTTATTAGAATAATCCCGGTTGAACTCATTTTAAATTAATTATTAGTTTGGATTATACATTGTAAATTAATTTTTAGTTTGGATTATACACTGTATGTATTACTAGCGGTATGTGTTTTATATACGTCGAATAGGTACAATTTATTTTTTAGATGCTGTATCTTTATCTTGTGATGAGAGTGAATGAAGCGAAAGAAGTGTGTTAGGACCGTAGCAAATGGAGATCTGAGATCTCTGCCTACCCCTATGATGGGACATAGGCTTGATTTTATGTATATAGGTATAAGATTCAGTATCTTATACCTATCATAAAGCTATCTAAGTACCTATTCACTTCTTTATCGCTTAGCCGCGTCAGGAGGTATTTTCACATATAGGTACCTACTCTGTGTATCTCATTCTCTCTTCATTATTTAATCATTAAAATAATAATCTGCGAAAATCTCATTAGTTAAGTTCTCTAATTACTCACGTTCTTGATTTATGTAGGTACTTACTGTCAAAAAGTTTCGTATCGTTTTCCTAAGAAAATATCAGAGTTTATAATATTATTTTCATGTTTTGGTAATTATAAGTCGTTCTGTTGAACGAAGAAAATAATTAAAATCGAATTTCAGCGCTACCATATCGTTTAGATTTAAGATAGGTAAGTCTTGCAAGTAGGTTGCCGGCTGATGATTGGACCAGTAGGTACAGACTGAACTAAAGCAATCGTAAGATGTAAGTATAAGTACAGAAAATATGACAGAATATAATAAGTATAATATTAATTGTTATATCTCTTTGTATTTAAGTAGCGCTGTAAGTTGTTTGAAAGTAGCGCCAGTGACAGAAAAAATAAGAAGTAATAGGTTAGCGTGGTATGGCCAATGGGTATATAATGCAGAGGGAAGAAAGTTATTACAAGGAATGTGTTGGATATGAATGTGGAAGGATACATAGGTAGAGGACGGCCAAAGAAAAGATGGATTGATTGTGTGAGAGAGGACATGCGTGTGAAAGGAGTGACAAACTCAGATTACGAGTGATAGGAGGGAATGGAAGAGGAGAACATGTTATGCCGACCCCACCTAGTGACAAAAGGGCAAGGAGATGATGTTGATCCCTTTGTAGAGATGAATAGGTACTTAACAAAAATGTTAGTACTCTTTAGAGAAGAAACAAATATGAAATCGTCATTCTTATAGTTTTCAGTAAAATATTCCTCTTCTTTTCTCCACTACCACTCATAACCTCCCCTTTCATACTGCAACAAATCCACACTACAGGAACTAAATAGAAGCGACCTACATTGTGTCACATTTCCTTTCATACAATCTACATTATGTCGTCTGCCTCTAATCATCTATCCATACAAACACGTATTCATCAAATCAGCTAGTACAGTTCAGCTTGTAATTTGCTTACACTCGTATCTTTATTCATAACCTCGACTCTAACTCGATTCAACCTCCAACATGCGTTTCGGTAGTTTTAGTCGTACAGAATTCCTTCACTCGAACTTCTCCTCGACTTCTTTTCCTTAGATGAGTGGAGGTTATCAACTGTTAACTCAAGGTACGTCGCAACCTACCTTTGCCGCTCCTCAAAACTGAGTTTACTATATATTTGAGACTAGGATGGCTTTTGAAAACGATTTGGAGTCTATATCAATTAAATTATACCCATCGCGAAGGTATTTACCTACAAGATGCGAAAACAGAAAACCCTATGGAAGTTTACGACGATACGAATTTCGTAAAAGATATCGCCTCAGTAAAGATTCGGTTGTGCATATTTTAGCTGAGATTTAAACAAAATAAACGACTATGAATACCGAACTCGAGTAAGTTTTGGAGGCCCTCTCAAGTAGAGTGGAGGAAGATTCGAAGAAACGACTAAAGATACGGATTTTACAGTATTTTACAGGAAGGTATGCATCTAGTCTTCTTGTTTCTACATAAAGGTGCACGTTTAATTTTCTTGCCGTACAAAGCACACGCGTTTGTGCCAAACGGACTAGCGCAAAGCCTTTTTGTGTGTAAAAGTAAGCTTGTGGAAACAATTAATGTGTGGCACGGTTAAAAATTGTGGACCTACGAATTATACACAATTTTTAAGTAAAACCTCAATTTAAGTACCATTGTAAAATACGCTATGTAGGTATAAGTACTAAATTTTCTTTTTAATAACTTGCTGCCTACCCCCGGATTCACATGGGTGTACCTAATACTGAAGAAAATTGTAATATTTTTTTTTATAGTGTTATGATAGTTTACACTTCTTCAGTCACATGGACTCGAAGATTAGAAACTCGGCTTTTGTACTAAATTAACCAAATAGTAGGTAATAAGTAAGTTTTTAACAACAATCCGCAGATCGAATAGGTGAAAGAAAACTTAGTGAAAAAACACGTTAGGTACCTAGTATTCCAATGAGCGTAATAATATTAATAGCGCGTAATATTATACGGCTTGAGGGCTGTTACTTTTTAACCGACTTAAAAAAAGGAAGAGGTTTTCAATTCGTTTGAATTTTTTTTGTTATCCGATTACTTACTTGAAGACGCCTGGACCTTTTTGTAAAATTCTTCCATGTGTGTGTGTGTGTGTGTGTGTGTGTGTGAATGTTTACTACCACGTATCCCCATAACTACTTAACCGATTTTAATGAAATTTGGAATGTAGATAGTTTAGGTTCTGGAATAACACCTAGGCTACTTTTAATCCCGGAAAAATGTATGGTTCCCGTGGGATTAAAAAAACAGTAGTCCACGCGGGCGAAGCCGCAAGCTTTCGCTAGTATGAAATAGAATCAAGCTTGTGCCCAGGCAGGCCAGTTAATTGGACGTATTAGTGGGACATCGGTATTTCGTTAGCCTGGACACTAGATCACTATGGATTTTTCATTAAAGGCTCTCTCTGTGTTGCTTTATTATTGGCTTGTGAAATTTTTGTCCTTTTTTTGTTCAGATTTGTTAGGTGTTTTTGAAACATTAGAGTGTCAATTCGGCAATCAGCTTTAGTTTTCAAAGCCTTTGTGAATACAATTGCTAACTAGAAAAATAGAAATGCTAACATGCAGTTTTAGTTTCTATGAAAGTTGCCAAATTATAAACAAACAAAAAAAAAAGTAAAGCACACACTACTCATGGATGGATATTCTTTTTAATGGAATGAATCTTTTCTATTTCCAACACAAGTTCTTGATGATAAATCATTGCTACCCACTGAGCTGCCAGCCAACAATAGGCTACGTGAAAGCCATTTTCCAATAGCAACAGGGTCATTGAAAACCTACAATGTCCTTCTGAGAGTATTATTTTTGGCGCGAGCGCGATCGGCCGGGCACAGCCACCCATACAACCAGCCAGTGTGGGATGCGACCTGTTGACGTGAGGTCGGCAACCGCGTTACAATCTCCTTGCTCCACCTCTCAGCGGGACATTCAAATAAGGAACGTTGTGCTCGTTTGTTAGAACAATCTTAGAGGCCAGTGATGTGTTTCTAGTGTAGTGTGGGTTTGAATTTAGAAGTTGATTTTGGTAAGTTTGCTTTTTTTACAGTCTACATGGCGTACGATTAATTGGTTTTTTGATTCTTTTTGAATGCAATTAAAACATTGTAGATTCGGAAGCTTGATTCCGCTCTCGTGAATTATATTGATTTTGGAATAAAATAGACGAGTAACGAGTTTATGAAGCACTTACAATTTCGTAACAATAGCTCATTCATCTCCACCATAAAGTGAATCACCATTTTATATGCACATAAAACTGCCATCAAAGTACAAAACAACTTACTGGGTTAAACATACTTATCTCGAAACAGTATAATGTGTTCAGCTCGTCATTATCATCATCATCATAAATTAAACTATTCGGCAGAAAATCAAAGTCGTTGACATAGCTCAGAGAATTAGCAAGCTGAAGTGGCAGTGGGCCGGCCATATCTGCCGAATGACAGCTGAGTGACAACCGCTGGGGTAAATGAGTTCTCGAGTGGAGACCATGTCTCGGCAAACGTAGTGTAGGACGCCCGCCTGCCAGGTGGAGTGACGATCTGCGAAAGACTGTCGGCACAAGTTGGATGCGTCAAGCTGAAGACAGGGCGCGATGGCGCTCATTAGGGGAGGCCTATGTCCAGCAGTGGACTGCTATAGGCTGATGATGATGATCATCATCAACATCACCCCTTATATCACCTTCCTTTCAGTCTCCTGTCAGCTTTGGTTTCTTTAATGGTCCAGTTATAAGTTCAGTAAAGAAGGTCATTCAGGCTTCACACATGGTTGGCCCCAAAAACCAAACAAAACCCTTTGTTTTGTTTGGCTATTGGGCCCAACCATGTGTATAACCACGTTCGGAAAGTTAATCCGAGTACTTTTCATTAGAGCACCATGTATCTAAAAACATCATCTCAGTAGATTTTTACGAAGAAAAACCTGATTTTCATAAATAAAAAAAACCCTCATTGAAAAGAATTACAACAAAATGGCGGCATTACATGTGTTTGGACATACCTCTGACTACCCCCTCAGACATCTTAGAGGATGTCTACCGCACCTTGGGGATACAGTCTTGATCGTGTTTTTATCAGTATTTTTGACTAAGTACAATGTTTTTGGACATTTTGTACATAAAAACAAATTTTTGACTCGCATGATTACTTACCTCTATAGGTAAAGTGTTGCCGTACTAAACTTGAAATTCAATCTTTGTAATTTGGAAGGGTGAGATCCAACATTTCTAATTCGCGGCCTAAATGAGAAGGGAGAAATACATTTTCCATTTGTATAAATGTAATTAGACGTTTAGCTTGACGGAGCGGGCCTTAGCCAAACATTGGAGGTCCTACTTATGAAAGATGTTTAAAGTTGAACACTGGTTAAACAACGTCCTGTCTTTATTTGTGGATAATGACGAATAGAGACAGGACGTTGTTTAACCAGTGTTCAACTTTAAACATCTTTCATAAGTAAGGGGGTGGTTTTTTAACGTTGTGAAATGTCAATTTTGGAGTCCGTAGATAACATACATACGTCTTTTTTTAAACTTTCGCGATCACTATTCGTATTGAAAATTTCATGGACACGGGATTCTATCGCGTAATTTACCTTATATTTTTATCCCCACGTTTCGGCTATGTTACAACAGCCGTGGTCGCGGGCAGACTAAGTAAGGTAAATTACGCGATAGAATCCCGTGTCCATAAAATTTTCATCATACATACGATTTTTAATTAGTAGGTACTAGTACTAATTATTAGGTAGGATACTCGTATTTACTGTACTGAAAACTTTGTGGCATAATAAAGTTGATAATCTCATCATGATGAAGAAGTTTTGTAGCCGTGAGAGTTAAGACAGTGGTTCCTAACCTTTTTACACTTGCTACCCCTATGACATGTCAATCCTACTAATATTATAAAGGTGAAAGTCCGTGTGTGTGTGTGTGTGAATGTTTGTTGCTACGTATCTCCATAACTACTAAACCGATTTTGATGAAATTTGGAATGTAGATAGATAATAACCGAGAATAGGACATAGGCTACTTTGTATCCCGAAAAATTGCACGGTTCCCGTGGGATAACAAAAATAGTAGTCCACGCGGGCGAAGCCGCGGGCGTCCGCTAGTGAAACATATTTTACACCCGTTTAACTTTCAGCGACAGCACAATGTATTCGCTGTTTTTTTGTGAAAAAGATCTCGTTTCTTTCTATTACCCCCCCCAAAAAAGCTATTTTACCCCCGTGGGGGTAATTACCCACAGGTTCGGAACCACTGGGTTAAGGCCTTAATCCAGCTGGTTTGTTAGTGTACCACTCCGGTAAATAATATCGTTATGGTTTGGAGTGGCTTGCAAATTGCAATTTAATTACATTTTTAGATGGGTTGGAACGCTTTTAAAATTTCCAGCAAGATTTCTCAAGTCCAGCGAATTACTTAATTTGAGGAAAGTAAATGATTATTATTGACTAGCGGTTTGCTTTGACTTTGCCTGTGGGACTAGAATGCGCAATGTGACAAATTTTGTCCAATTGAGAAACGAGTTATCTCGATTGAAAAAACTCACCATTCTAGCACAGTAAGTAAGTTCGTATGAACAAGTTGCCAACTCTGGTGAGGGAAATTTTTAGGCTGTCTAAAGGCCTCCGTCGTTGATTAGCAACTTAAAAGCCGGGACCGATAATTTAAAGTGCCCTCCGAAACCCGAACGCGCTCAGCTCGTTATGCCACTTGTGGTCACCCATGCAAAATGTGACCGCGCACAACGTTGCTTAACTTCAACGATCGATCAAGAACGTCAATGCGAACGCCACGAGCGCTTCGTACTACACACTCTAGCATAGTAGATTCAAACCAATCATCTTTGACATTTGAATGGTGTAGGAGTCGGGCGCGGATCCAGCCCTCAAAGAAGGTTGTGGGCAAACCGACCCAAAACTTGGCCAAGTGCGAGCCGAAGTACCTACGATATCGTTATGTTGAAAGCTTAGGAGATTTAATCAAAAGCTCCTAAAAAAAAATTATGTGCTTAGTAGGTATATTGATAACGAATTCAAACTTTTGTTTCTTCGAATCAAACATCAAATTGTTCCTCAATAAACTCAATTAGGGTTGTGGGCATGCCCAGCGGGCTCAATGGGTGGATCCGCGTTTGGTAGGAGCAGCGTTCGTTTTATCAGAACACCAACGCGTCACCTGCCGTTTCCTGTTATAATACAACAACTGTCTATATAGTTGATAACTTTTGTTGTTATAGACTCTATAACAACAAAAGTTATCAACTATAAACTTACTTATTCAACGTAGAAAGGTCAAAACAGTAGAAATATTTAGTAGCTGAACGTAACGTGGGTTGGGACGGTGAATCTGAATAGTCACCACACTTTAAGGCGAGGGTCAAACTGTACTGAATTTAACTGCTGAACAACAGCAATTTCTCAATAACCACAAAACTTACAGATTGTAACTTACTTACAATATTTTAATTTCATGATATTTCAATATTACCTTTGATCAACAAATAAATTTTAATTTAATTTTTAAAAGACATTTCTTCAGCTTCCGAGTTAATTATCTGACTTTACGTTACATTCAACATTTCAGTTCTGAAATTCTCTTACTGCATCCAATGAAGCTAATGTTTCTGTGAAACAGGCACCGTTCTAAGCTGTCCATTTTCTCCTCTACTTAAAAAAATCTGTTAAAATTGAAACACTGTTTAAAAAATTGCCATCCTTTTTTGTTAAATAGTGTTATTTAACCAGTGTTTATGTTTATAAGTAAGGCCCTTTATGTTTATGTAAGTCATTTGAGTATTATTATAATGTTTTTACCTTAAAAAAAATACCTAATTAAAATATAATTAAATTACCTAATTAAAAATACCTAATTACCTTTACCTAATTTATTTCACTTTTTTTGTTCTTTACTAACACCTATGGACTGTTTGTTGTGTCCGAAATAAACAACTTTAATTTTTTTTTTTTTATTTATTTATTTACCTAAACTAAGATATGTAAAAAATTCAGTGCAATTCATTATGTTTCATTACGTTTGCGGCATCACAATACCATCTTTGTCTATATATATGTACATTTATATGTAATATGTAGGTATGTATATTTGTTTATTTATTTTTATGTAAAGATGGTGTGTTGAAGTTATGTCGTCTACGCTTTGCTATTTCCGTATAATGACGGTCAAAATTTCTTAGGAAAACAGAGCTTAACCTATTTCACTAACAATGTTTGCATTCATTGGACGTTATCTAGTTTTATGTCATTTTGCAACGTTCCCGAAAGGAAAAAATGCTTACATGAGTTTTTTTTTGTTTTGTTAACGCCTGATCAGGTTAGTGAGGATTGGAAAAGTGGAAAAAATATAGGTACCTACTTACCCATAGTAAGATTTTTTTTTTCTAGTTAATTGGGAGTAGCGCACTGTGAAGATACGTTAATTTAAAATATTTCTTAAAAGAAACATAAAACTATAGTGTTTATATTATTAGGTACCAGTTACGGTTGATGTGGTGACAGCAAATAATATTTTACAACAGATGCTACTTTATATTACTTATGAAAAAATAAAGTAACAAAAGACATTTAGTTAGGGCCTTACTTATGAATCATGTTTAAAGTTAAACACTAATTAAACAACGTCCTGTCTTTATTTGTGGATAGTGACAAACAGAGACAGGACGTTGTTTAACCAGTGTTAAACTTTTAATATCTTTCATAAGTAAGGGGGTTAGTGTACGTTATCAGTGTTCATTGGTATGTGGGTCGATCAACTATTTTACCCACACTTTGGACAGGTTCAGACCATATTTTTTTGAAAAAAAAATGTTTTTTTTTTTTCTATATTCTGATTATAGTAAGGCATTAGAAATATTATGGACTATATTCTCATATTATATTTTGAAATATTATGGACTTCGCGGACTGTCGGCTCGACGGTGCTATCAAAGGACACCAACACGCCACACGACCAAAGGAAAACACAAATGAAGCTATCTACGGCAAACATGGCCTTCTCTGTGTCTCCGGGTCAAATTTAGGAGGGTAACTCAGCATACACAAGTAAGGGGATTCTAGTGAGGGACATATTTTTAAGAATTTTTTTTGGAAAAGTTAATTAGCCTATTTCTATTTTGTTAAGTTCACGATAAACTATAACATACTAACTTGTTCTAATAAAAGAATTAACCAAAACCAATAAGCGTAAGTACATTTAAATTAAAGTTTACATGTCGAATGTGGTCTTCGGACAGCAATATTTTGTATGGAGCGGACTTTTTACCCGACTGCGCAAAGCAAAGGAAGGGTAATGTGTTTATCAGTCTATGTATGTTTGGATGTTTCTATGTGGCACTCTAGAGGCCAAACGCGTGGATCGATTTTGATAATTCTTACGTCAATCGATTCGTCTCAACCTTGGAAGTGCTACTAAAGACATGACAGTAAACAAAATTCACCAGTGCCACAACCAGACGCCATATTGTCAAAATTAAAAAAACCAAAATCGTCACACTATATCAAGTGGGGTATCGTTGAATAGGTATTTCAAAATCAACTTTAGGTTTCTTTTACCATTTTTCATTTTAAGTAATAGTTTAGGAAAAATAACGGTTTAAAGTTGATTAATAATAATTCTCGCTATGGATGTTTCTATGTGGCACTCTAGAGGCCAAACGCGTGGACCGATTTTGATGATTCTTACGTCAATCGATTTGTTTCAACCTTGGGAGTGTCACTAAAGATATGACAGTAATCAAAATTCACCAGGGCTACAACCAGACGCCATATTGTCAAAATTAAAAGAATCAAAATCGTCACACTATATCAAGTGGGGTATCGTTGAATAGGTATTTTAAAATCAACTTTATCATAACTAAAAAGTATTAAATAAAAAAATATTTTAAAAAAACAAAAACCCGACTGCGTCAAAACTAAAAAGAAAAAAACAAGCCTGCAAAGAATTACTCACAGTCGGGACCCATAACATTGGGAAGATTTGATTGGTAATAAAATGAATGGGTACCGACTGTGAGTAATTCTTTGCAGGCTTGTTTTTTTCTTTTTAGTTTTGACGCAGTCGGGTTTTTGTTTTTTTTAAATATTTTTTTATTGTCTACTGAGTTACCATAAAATTTCATGGAAATTAAAGATTTTCGAGAACGTAATCAAGTTTCCCGTTGTGCCTAATGAGCTTAGATACCATTGTTATGTTCGTTATGTGTGTATATATAACCATTTAGCGTATTTTAATAAAAAATGGTCGGGGACAGCAAAGTGTGGGTCAAATAGTTGATCGACTCATGTATGTACATTACGCGGTACATTTTAGTCCTTGTTTTTTTTGAACATATGCTATTTATTTCCAAAATAATCCAATGACCCTGATAATACACTATGATATTCATTATGAGGTATGTCCGAAACTTATTAGCTACTTACTTTGAAACTAGATACAACTATAATTCATTATTAAGTACCTATGCTATGTCCGGAACTTATCTACCTACGAACTAAATGTACAACCATAATATAGACGTTACCCATTACCTTAAACCATGACAAACTCAATTAAAAAATTCTAACCTTTTAATATACAGGGTGACATTTTTTCAGGGCCACTTAGGGGAAGTCTGAAACCGCGAGAGTTATCGAAAAGTCATGTTAGAAGTTACGGATGGCCCGTCGCGGGGGCGGCAGAAGGGTTATATCGGACTCTCACCGAAAAACACCTAAAAACTGACGAGGTTCCCTAATAACACCATGGTGCTGAGGCTATGGTTACGCTTTCGCATTCTTTAACGATGCCTAAGTAGCAATGAAAAAAAAAAAAACTCACGTGGTATAGAATTGATAAGTCAATACTGAAACGCTACTTAGTTTAAGTGGTGCTTATCGTTTCTGAAGAGTAAGTACGTCTCAAATAGATAAGTACGTCTCAAATATTTAAGTAGTTCAGTTGTTAAATAAGTTGTTGTTAAGTAGTTGCGTTTCAATATTCATGCAATGTCTATTTATCACATAATATTTGGAACTCGGTGACAGCGAATCGAAGCTTTCCTCGATACCAAAGCTTAATTGACTTGTTATCTAGAGTAGGATCTATTATATATGTTACGGGCAACTTGATTAATCGGGCAGTATTCATATGGACCGGTCATTATGCATAATGACCAAGAGCGTCGGGCAGTTTGATAAATTTATTACTTTGACCGGTCCATATTAATAATGCCCGACGGCCCGTGGTCCATTTAATAAATCAAGGCTTGAATTTATCACTTAGACCGGGCAGTATGAATAGTGCCCTACTTCTAGCCGGGCAATGTGATAAATTGGATTAAAATCTGTAGGTTAGGTTATGTTAGGTTAGTAAAAAAACTACGCGCGAGGCGAGCGAAGCGTGCCGCGGCAGCGGCCGCCGAAGCGCCAGAAAGTAGTAAATCAATTAAAACACTGCAATTCATCTAATTTATTACATTGCCCAAGATATGGTGGTCATTATTCATAATGACCGGGCAAAGTGATTAATCATGTAGTTTTTATCACATTGCCCAATTGACCCGGTCATTATGCATACGGACCGGTCATTATTCATAATGACCGGATTTATCAAATTGCCCGTAACATATACACAAATCAGTTACGCTGACGCAAAGGCTGAAACAGTGCGTTTGCAATCTGAGTTAATGTTACTGCGATAAGGTGTTATCTGGAGTGCGTGCGATGTCGCGATTTCAGATAGCGACTTTACCAAGTAAAATTTATTTGCTTTGTACTTTTGTAAGCTGTTAGAACTTTATCACTTTACATTGTTTTTGTAATGGAGTGACGAAGCTTCTGTTTTTTCTACTGATTTCGAAAACATAATATAATGTACCTAAGTGCTAGGTGTACTGGAATGGAATGTTTGGATTTGTCTCCGACTATCTCTAATAGTTATCACCTCAGATTATAAAACATAGATAAGTATTTATGCTTCCTTTGCTTTGCGCAGTCGGGTAAAAAGACTAAGAAGCGTCGTAACCCATTGATGGAGGTAATTTTAAATTTACATTTTTGGGTATGTACCTATATAAAAGCTTAGGTACTATTCGTCTAAGGCAGTCCTTCCTAACCTTATTAACCTTGTTATCCTGCCATGTCAATGAAATACCCCCGTTTAACTTTCACAGATCACAGGTTAGGTTACAAATCTGTTAAGAGTACCTAAGTATTAAAAACTGTTTTGTCAAAAAGATCTCATTTCGTTTCATTCCCCCCAAAAATAAGCTATTTTACCCCCGTGGGGGTAAATACCTACAGGTTCGGAACCACTGGTCCGGGTTTGTGAAAAGTATATCAAAACGACTGAAAACCAAACTCGTCTCGCCGATGACCTCTGGCTATTGTTACCAATTAACGGTCCGCATGGTAAATAAACAAACGCGAAAGCTTTGAACGTATTTTTGTTTTCTTTTTGAAACTGATACCTCGAGAGTTATTTATTTGGTTGCGTAAATAAAGATATCTATTTACAGTTTTCGGGGTGGGATTCGAATGCGTGATAATTGAAGGTTGGATATGTGTTAGATGGACGGTATTTTTTGTTTGGGTGTTTGAAATCTATTAGGGACTAAACCCAATTAGGTAGGTACGACTTTACGTAACTATTGTATTTAGTGCTACTTATCTGAGAAAACAGTTTATATTACAACTACTTTAAATTCAGAAAGCTAAAAAAATGAGAGCCAGTAGATATTTCCCTATATCTTAATTAATTCAGGTTCCTTTGAAAAATCTAAGACTTTTAATATACTTAAGTTAATAATAACACAGTTAAAACTACGACCAAATATTACACTTGACATACTCGTATTATGCATTTATTGATATTTGTATTTGCAGCATACAACCGTTTAGAAATCCCTTACCTATAATTGAGATATAAACCTTGTACATTCAGTAAAAAAGTGCTTTTCATGGATCCCGATTATCTTGACACACCTTGTATCATGTCATTGTGAAGGGTTCCGTGGCACCATTACACCTTACACCCCATAAACGTAGGTGATTTCTCAGTTCAATTCAGTCCCACATTACATTCGTCCATTCAAGTGTAGCCAATTGTGTCTCGTATTAACGAACCCTGTAGATACCAAAGGATACTTCCCTCTGTCCATCTAGAGACGTTTTCAACCAAAAATAACACTGAATTCTCATGTCACTACCCCAATAAAGGAAAACCCGTGAATTGTTTAAAACAAGTAGTAATTATTTTGAATTTCTGGTATTTTGTTTTATTTGGGAAACAAACAGTACCTACATAAAAACATTTAAACTAAAAAAATATAATAACAATAAACCAATTAAGCTTCCTTCATTAAATAAATCATATTTAACTTTAAGCGAGTAAACAGAAAGAGACATAAAAAAAAAAAGATAAAACTTTATAATTGAAAAAAAAAATATAAAAAAGTAAGTAAGTTCTTGTTCTAAATGTGCACTTAAAAATTTCAAAAAAATGGAACAATGAACTATTTTTTTGAAACTTTTCTAATTTACACAAAAATATTTTTATTTCGCCATCATCTCTACCATAGCTGTCGTTGCTCCATGATAAAACTTTAGATGAAGAAGTTCTAGAGAAAGTAATACAAGTTTCACCATATTTTTGGACCTTATCTTAGCCTTTCGTTGGCAATGGAAGTTTTTATAATAACAAAAACTTTATTTAATTGTTTAATTCTTTCGATTAGTCAACTACTTTTGAACTTACCCGTATGTTCCTAGTTTTATCACAAAAGAGTTACCTAAACAAATGAGGTAGTCTATACAAGTAAAAAATCTATATAATAAATGACTATGACTACCCTCTATTTTTTTATTTTTGTAGATTTTTTGGGCCAAAAACACTCATGGGCGTCCTCAACAGACCCTACCAGAGTTTCATCACAATTTGATTAATGGTTTAGAAACACTTGAGGACAAACTTGCAAACATTCATTTTTATTTATACAGTGTGAATTTTTGAGACGGGGCAGTAAGGGCAGCTACCTTAACCGTTGTAGCTAGAGGAAAACGTTCTTCGAAGACCATCCTTAATTTTTGAAAATATTTCGACCTGCATTCACAGATTTTCAAAAAAATGTACAGTCAGCGAGAAAATGGGCCATTTACACAAAAACTTTTTTTGATGCCAATCGATCCTGTTTCATCAAAGAATAAAAAGGCTCTTTCAGACCAACTGAGGTTAGAGTACTAGAAAAGTCAGAAATCGCTAAAATGTATTTCTGAGACAAGACAGTAAGGGCTACCTTAACCGTTATAGCTACAGGAAAACATTTTTAGGAGACTATCCTTAACTTTTGAAGATATTTCAACCTGCATTCACAGATTTTGAAAAAAATGTACAGTCAGCGAGAAAATGGGCAATTTACACAAAAAAAATTTTTGATGCCAGTCGATCCTGTTTCATCTAAGGATTAAAAGGCTCTTTCGGACCAACTGAGGTAAGAGTACTAGAAAAGTCAGAAATTGCTAAAATGTATTTTTGAGACGGAGCAGTAAAGGCAGCTACTTTAATCGTTGTAGCTACAGGAAATCTTTCTTAGGAGACTACCCTTACTTTTGAAGATATTTCGACAAAATGATGAAAAATGACAAATTGATTTCGTACGAAATGTATAATCAAAGTTATTTGCGTTTTCTGACTTTTCTAGTACTCTTGCCTCAGTTGGTCCGATAGAGTCTTTTAATCCTTAGATGAAACAGGATCGACTGGCATCAAAAAAAGTTTTTGTGTAAATGGCCCATTTTCTCGCTGACTGTACATTTTTTTGAAAATCTGTGAATGCAGGTCGAAATATTTTCAAAAATTAAGGATGGTCTTCGAAGAACGTTTTCCTCTAGCTACAACGGTTAAGGTAGCTGCCCTTACTGCCCCGTCTCAAAAATTCACCCTGTAGGTATAGATAGAAGGTTGGTGTTAAAAACTGCATTTTCCTCAAGTTAAACTTTATTGGAACCACTTGGATGGATTCGTATATAGCCGCTATAAATCTTTATTTATTTCATAACAATGAAACACAATGAAACAAATGAAATGAAGTTTTTATTTGTTGCGCTGTTATGAATTTTCTAATATTAGAAGCGAGTTTTGCTTTTATTAATGCTGTTCAAGGAAAGATAAAATACGATCTATGAAGGTTTGTTACACAAGTATGTGCTAGTATTAACTGTCAGAGTTCAGAAGGAAAATAAAACATAATAGAGAAATATAGACAAAGGAAGAAAAGAAATAGAGAAATCTTGAAAGTCTGAACTCGTAGACAATAAGAACCAGATATTGTTTATACGACTCGCCAATAACTATCGTATTAAGTAGTAACTTATTGATTTTAACTTAAAGATACGTCACTATTGCACTAGTCATTATGGGTAACTAGCAGTCGCGGACCTTTGAGAGGCATGCATGGGGAGCCAACACACAGAGGCCCTTTTGACAACCTCGATATTTTGTGATGGACACATTCTACCACTACCCTGTATAACACTATAAAAATGATTTTAAAGGCAGCCCCTGGTCTGTGCAGGACTATTACAGATATGGAAAACTACTACAGGCCTTATTATTATTATTGATTTTAACTTAAAGATACTTCACTATTGCAATAGTCATTATGGTTAACTAGCAGGATAATCACGGCTTCACTCACGTCGTTTTAAAAATTCACGAGATAATTGAACTTATCAAATCATCAAACACAAGTGCATAAAGGCCTTACCTTGTTGTCACACGATTCTGAATTGGCTCGGTAGACAGTATTCTCAATTTCGGCGTCGATGTTCGAAATCGAACAAAGGTCATAGACGTAGGGAATTGTATCGTAGATCAAATATTAAGTTAGACCTGGCTAAATGGAATAAAACGTTTACTGAATATCCAAGAGTCGTCGAAATGTCGATCATCCGACAGCGGAAGGTATTGGCGATGTAGTGAGTGTTGTAGGCCGCACCTGGATATGAATACAAAACTTCCTTATAGAAGTTTTGTATATTTGGGGGTGAATCTGTGTGAATAAAGCTAGTTGATAATCGTAGGTGGTTTGTCTTTTAAAAAACTTAGGAAAAAACTGTTAGTTTGAATAAAATTGTAGGTGTTCCATTGGCAAGCCGGCGAGCCCGCGTTGTAGACCTTTAAACGGTATTTAAAACCGCAATTTTATTAATCCATTAAGACAGCTTTATAAATTCATGTACTAAACCCTATCTTGTGCCAAGAGTATTTTATTATTGCAAACCGTTTTATGACGTCATGTGTCACACGTTATTTCTACAAACACACATATTTTTACGAGACACGTGTAGGACTACTAAGCCATTTGTCTGTAATTCGATTTCATTATGCGAGCAAACACGTGGCTTTTTGCAAGATGAAATAAAAAGTTACTCAGAAACTTAATCTTGTTCTGCTCCTAAAAGTAAATGTGAGCCTACTTACTTTCTCAAATTTTAGTTTGTATAATAGTGATCGACTTAAATCTTTTAAATGCGTAAGACATAATTAAATAAACGTACCTACCTATAAATAAGGAGAAGCCACTGGCTCCTGAAACACAGTTTTCAACTAGTTCGGGAGCCTATGGATTCAATATTAACCTGTATCACTTGATTGTGATGAATATCATTTTTACTTAGAACTAACGAAGAATATGTTGTCTTCCTATCCTCTGGGTACAGTTGTGCCCCAAATTTTTAAACCCCGACGAAAAAAGGGGGGTGTTATAAAGTAGTGTGTATCTGTGTATCTGTCTGTGGCATCATAGCTCCTGAACGGATGAACCGATTTTAATGCGGTTTTTTTTAAACTGACGCGATCGAGATGGTTGAGTTGGGTGACGCTAACGAACTCAGACCTCCTTCGTCTGTTTACTATTTAGGACTCAAAGATAAAGTTTCAGTATCGTTTCTTCAAGGACCTAGTATCAGTCTAATCTTGACAGCTTTTATACGATTGAGTTTTATTTTTGAAAATGAAAAATCTTATCAAAATTTTCAATTCCGACGGGATTTGAACCCGCAATGATACAAGTGATCCTTCTTTAGCCGGAGTGCCTTTACCAACTCGGCTACGGAATCCTTAGTCGTCAGGGTTGAAAATCTTGTTATGACCATTTATCGATTGAAGCATCGAAGTTTTATTTGTCCTTAAATAATATTAAATATTATACATAGATTTGTATATTATACATAGATACCATAAATTTGGGCCCTCAATTCAGAAGCAGATTAGATACCTTGCTCAAATAATATTCTGTAACTAAAGCAATGATGAGTCGAGTAGGTATCGTTTAACAATATCAAACGAAATATTTTTTGTTTTAAAACGTGCCTCAGACAGAGCTGTCTCTGAATGGAGGACCTATTTCATTTTTACGAATTTAACAATTTTGAACAAAGTTTTTGTATTAAAACAAGTCTTTGAATAAATCCAATCTTTCTGAACGTTCTTGCTAGCTTAATATTAAAGATAAATTCAAAGAAAACATTGTTCTATCGAAATATTTATCACATTCCCGTTATCCATCAGCTTAGAGTTATTTTCGATTAAAATGCAAAGCGAAGCGTCTAGCTTTTGCCTGTCCACTACTAATTGGTTCTAATACTTAGGTACATTTTAATTGCAAGTTCACAAAGCATGGTTTCTCCAGTTAAAAAAAAAACTGAAATACAATCACGACTGTATTCCTAAGGTGCGGTAGACATATTCTTTCAGATCTTTTTAGATCCTTCGGAGATGTCTAAAGGGGTAGTCAGAGGTAGGTCCAATACATTTTTGGTTCACGCCCACATTTTGCAGAAGTTAACATTCCATACGTGATACAAGCCCATCGACGCTGTTAGAAAGCTTATTGGTTTTCTCCCGATGTTTTCCTTCAACCGTGAGTTCGTGTTAATGCACATTTAAATTAACACAGTTTTAATATATTAACTAAAATAAAACTACAGCCCCCGAGCCGGTGATAAGCCAACGGAAATTAAGTTTCAAAGATTAGCTAAGTTATTCTAGAGTTTCTCAGAAATATAGGAAATTATGTCAGACTTTATGAGACGAGAATTTTATTACTCTAACTAAACTTTTCTAAGCATAGTGCTGTCGCAACGTCTGATGCTAATGTTGTTTCAGAAGCAGTAGCGTAGCTAGTTTAAGTAAATCATAACTTTACCTGCAAATATATCACACTATCATCACAATAATCACATTATAAATGCGAAAGTTCGGATGTTTGGATGTAGGTATGTTTGTTCCTCTATATCTCGACAACCACTGAACCGATTAAGATGAAATTTAAATATTGATAGAAAATGACTGGAAATAGGCTACTTTTTATCCGGGTACTAGAAACTAGTTAAAAAGATAAACCAACTCAAGTTTATGATTATTTGACGACAATATTTTGTGTAGGTAACAGCTAAAGCTCAGTCAAGTCAAGCCTTCATTGATTTGTATTGCGAAATCCCTATATCCATTCAGCAATAAGTTGTAGCAAACTAAGCCATTGTTTTCTAAATAATGTTTTTCTTCATGCTTAAGCGCATTATACAAGGTGAATCAAAAGTTAGAAAGTTGTCTACTTTTTGATTTGCCCTCGTAAACCCAATATGAAAAATCCTTCATAAAAGGTGAGACACATCTCTATTGGTCAACATAGAGTCTAAATAATCACATACTTAACTAAAACTCATACCATCTTTGTTTCAGATAAAAAGTTCAGTGTGCAGTAAATGGAAGTGGCTAGTGAGTGAGTGATGTGCAGTGTGGTGGGTGCGCGCGCGCAGATTTGACGGCGGCGGCGGCGCGATGTCGCGCGCGCTGAGTTGACGGCGGCGGCCGGCCGCTTCGCACGCCGCACGGATCACCACTACACAGGTGAGATCATTGTCATTATAGCCTGGTATCTGCACTGTTGCGTTCTCTATCTATTTGTCTTCCACTTCCACCCACTGCTGGATATTTGCCTCCTCGTTATCTTGCCACTATCGGTTTTGCGACAGTCGCACCCAATACTTACAGCAAACTCGTGCAAGGTCATCAGACCAATTGGCTGGTGGTCTGTCAACCGATCTGCGGCCTTCCTGGGCCACCATTCAGTTGCTGCCTTTTTCTATCTTCCTTCTTCCCACGTTGCCAAATGTCTCCCATCTTTACTTCAGCTGGTCGATCAGTCAACCCCCGTCTATGACTTTGGTTTTGCGTCGTATGTCAACGATGGGTATCTACGAGGTCCAGCATCGAGATACTCACCATGGCATGCTTCATTGCTCTCTGAGAAACTTTAATTTTGTGTAAGTACGTGCTCATTTGTAAGCGGCCATGTTTAAAATAAATATTTTAATACGAAGTTCACCAATCACAGCGTTCGAATTCTAAGACCTTCGACAAAGTAACGACAGAAGAACAAAGTCAAACATTAAGTAGGTGTGAAGGCATTGAGTAGCGTAGTTGAGTCGGCTTTGCATACCACGCTCCGAGCGTCGAATAGTCGTGAACGATGGAGGCATTCTTGTCTCCTAAGAAGTTATAACCGTTGTTTGACTACCGTCATATCAGTGTTATAACAAAAATACGAGTATGTATTTATAGTATGTATGTATTATGTTTACAGAAATGAATAATCGTCAGTATAAGAGTCATTTCACCGATTAAATGTTGGCAAACCAAACTAAAGGCTAGGGAGCTATGTGTATGATTCACTGCTTGAGATGTACAAATCTATACTATTCTTACATTATAATGAGATAATTTATAATGTGAATTATATTGTGAATCTTACGTGTACATGTGGATGGTTATCTCCTAAAAAAAAACAAGAAAGAAAGAGAAGAGAACATTGTTCCAGGTCACCAAAAGAACCAGTTGGACAGTCTGTAAACCCACGTATAACCTTATTTTGACTAAACAGTTTTTTTTGACTGAACAGGACGAACAGGGACGAGTTGACGAATGAAAGTTATATTTATTTTGAATTTCATCAACTCGTCAAAAAAGCTGTGTTTCAAAAGTGACGATATGGCGAATGACACATCATAAGTACCTACGCTAATATAAAGAAAAAAAAATAACAAGTTTAACAATCAAATCTACGTCATGTCAAAGTCATTGCTTCTTCGAATACAAAATCAAATATCTAGCTCAATTCCTCTTTCACATCCACTCTACAATGTGTATCCATCGGATTCAAAGCTATGAAGTGCACATATAAAATCTAATGTGTTCAAAAAATTTAGACTAGGTATCGTTTATGTTCTCAGTTTTAGTCGGAAAATTGTTTTTTTATTCGACACTAGCTTCCGCCGCACGGCTGCACCCGGATAAAAAAATTAGCGTCCTATTCCCGGTCATTATTTATCTCTATTTTAATTTTCAGCCTAATCTGTTCAGTGGTTGTCGAGTATTTTTAAGAACATTTATAATACTATTGTGACTAATCTAAAAACTATTTCATTTGCGTCAGTTTTAAAACAAAAAAAACCGCATCAAAATCGGTTAATCCATACAGGAGCTATGATGACACAGACAGACACACAGATACACACTACAATGTGTAAATAATAACATCCTTCTTTTTTGTCGGGAGTTAAAAACAACTCTTTGTATAGCTTCATCATGCTAATTATGCTCTAAGAATTTCCCCCAAGGACTTTTAGACGCCCTGTCTCATTGGAATTAATTAGAATATGAAACCATGCAAATAATCGTCTTCATAAACTTTCTCTACGGTCCCTTTTACAAGCCTGGAATGGGAAATATCAAAGTTTGCATTTACGATAACATTGAGAAGGCAAATGACTACATTTTATGCATGGAAGATAATACTACCAAAAGAGAGACTAGATTTGTCTAGATTATACTAAATAACTCTACCAAATACAATGTCTAAAGCCGCGTTTCCACTAGGCAACATTTGGCGCGCGACATGTTACACAACATGTTGAAAGTTAGCGCGGAAGCTTTTGTTTAACAACGTTGTCGGTCTACGCATCTACTACTATGTCATGTTGCGCGCCAGCTGGCAACGTCACGCGCTGTTATGCAATGTTGCCGTACATGTTGAGCGTCACGTGTTGGTCGCCAAATGTTGCCTAGTGGATACGAGGCTTATCGTTATCGGGCATAATGAAATAATTTTATTTACCTCGACGTTTCGGATCACATTGGCTGGCTTGGCCATCTGGAAAGAAAATCGCATGGGGGAAGATCGCATGGTGCAGAGAGCATATCTTGGCTGTCCTATAGGGCGCCGCCCCGTTGGACATCCCTCATATCGCTGGAGGGACATGGTAGAGAGGGACCTGCAAGTTCTCTACAATGGGGATTGGCGCGAACTAGCTCAAGATAGGAGTAGATGGCGTCTTCTTTTGTCGGAGGCCAAGACCCACTTCGGGTCACTGAGCCAGCGGAGTAAGTAAGTAAGTTTTGGATGACATTACAGTGACCATGGTTACGAGTAAACTCTATTCGTTTTGATTAAGTACCTATTTAAAGAAAAGTGTAAATCTTTCCAATATTTCAAGCACTGATCCACGATACCGTCAGGCATCGGGCAATAGATATTCTGTCAGACCATTTACATTTTATTCTAGAATACAGAGTAGGAAATGTAAACCTTTTCTTTACCACTGTTGGACCTAGAACAATGTTTTGGATGGAATTAACTTGTTCAAAATAAAATATGATGTCAAGTTGCTTGGATAGCCCAACCCACCCAACATGGAAACCACACAAAAACGAAAGAAATAGCATCCTATAAAGGAAGCCTACACTCATTGAACCACATTGGGTTGAATGTGGCTTAGAAGAAGAAAGGAAAAAGAAGCCTTACCCACAAGTTTCTTACGATGTTTTCTAGCACAATTTATATTACCGTAGTAATGCGCATAACATTTTACATGGGTAACGAAAAATTCATTGAAACACCGGGAACTTACTAGCGAATTTATCTCGCATTAATTTAAATTAGATTGGGAATTGAGGCTCTCTCTCACGCGGTTACCACAGCTCTTTCTAACTTTCATAGAAAAGGCTGTAAGAAAATATGACTTAATTCCAATGAAACCAGTAAAGTAGCATTCCATTAAAGCGAATAATAAAAACTACTAAGGAAACATTAAATCAGGACTACTAGTTTACTGCCCATCGTAAAAAGCTGAAAGCTCCTGTCTTATTGTTTTATGCACTGTGGGAATTATGGTGAATCAAATCTATAGGGTTGTTGAGTAAAAGCCAACTGTTGCTGGCATTAAAGCTGATTTTAGTCTCACGCTCACCGTCAGCGCTGATAGGCGAGTGATCTTTATTACAATGAAATAAGGATACTGATTGTTTAGCAGAAATGGCTACGCTGATTGCTTTCGTCAGTGCTGGACAATCAGTATCCTTATTTCATTGTAATAAAGATCACTCGCCTATCAGCGCTGACGGTGAGCGTGAGACTAAAATCAGCCTAAGTACCAGTTTACATAGACTCATCACAAAATACACTAGAACTAGTATCTATAAAAAATGGTTATTGCATTTTATGAAAATGCTAGCTTCCACTCGCGGCTTCGCTCGCGTGTGTGTACCCGGATAAAAAGTAGCCTATGTCCTATTCCTGGTCATTTTTTATCTTTCTATTTTGAACAGCCAAATCGGTTTAGTGGTTGTCGAGTTGAGGAACAAACATACATCCATCCATCCATATTTTTATTTTTTTATACTACTAAGGTAGCAGACAAGCATACGGCCCACCTGATGGTAAGCGGTCACCGTAGCCTATGGACGCCTGCTACACCAGAGGAGTCACACTCGCGCTGCTGACCCTTTAAAAATTTCAAAACGCCCTTTTTGAAGAACCCCATACTGTAGTCACTGGGAAAAACCGCGGCAGGTAGATCATTCCACAACCCAATTGTTCGCGGGAGGAAATTCCTCAGGAACCGCACCGTACGTGACCACAATGGCTTCAGGGTGTGAGGATGGATTCCCTGCCGAATCCATCCATCCAAATATCCAAACTTTCGCATTTATAATATTAGTGTGATTTAAAATAGGTAAACAACATTATTTTTCGTGGTGCGTAGCACTGTCGTAGCGGTTTCGTAGCATTGCGTTAGCAACGTAGCTAGCTAAGTAGGAACCACTTACCAAACAATTTTATAATTTGAATCATGCATTTATTTTTGAAACGACTAAGAGGCAGACCACTCGCCCGATGATCGAATGCTATTCTAAACGTGGTCGGGAATTAGTGGATGAGACTCGCGTCGAGAGAATGGCGTAATAAAGAGGAGATCTAAACCCAACAGCGGGTGGAAATGGGCTGAAATGATGATGATTTGTTTTAATTATTCATACGATCTTAGCAATCTAAAATGAATTACTTCGCATCGAAGTATACTGCATAATCTTTGCATATCTTTAACGATAATAGCTTGCGCTAGGCGCAGACTGGCTTGTGTTGTGGTTGACGTTAAGACTCGGTGAACGGTTAATAGCTTCAGTTCATTGACCTTACATTGAACACTGATCGAAAGTTTCGCTTTGAGGAAACATGCTGTTGATTGAATTTCTAAAAGTTCTAAATTAGGCAGTAAACACTCAACTACAGTAAAAACTCAAACGGGAGATTTGGAATGTGTTTCCAAATCAATTTCATACAAAAAGTAGATTTTTTGTAAATCTCAGTTTATGAATTAAATTGCAGAAAATATCTGTTGTCTGTTACAATCAACTATTATCTTTGTCTGGCCTTTTGCAATATAATTTATAGTCGAAACCAATGAGATTATACTAATAGAGATGTTATACTCATGAGAAAAAGCTCTACAAGTGGCTAAATTAAAAATTTAAAAAAACCGACTTCAATACAAACTGTTATTGGGTAAGGCTAAGGGTGAGATGAATAAAATGAGCACAAACATGGATGTTCCACTGTTATTCACTGAGAAGTTCCATTGAACAGGTCCTGACTCCATCCTCAGATCAGCTAGCTGTCACCATAATATTACATTGCAGTCGGAACTTGACCGACATGCTGAGTTCCAAGTTTCAACTCGATCAGACTATTTAGGGTAAACCATGTAGTAACTGGCCACTTAAGCACTTTGACCAATTAATATTGTTATATTTGCTTTGTATGTCCTAGAAGTGTAATGTTTATAGTGTTACGGGAAAGAGAAAACGTTATTACGTATTACAAATTATAAGAAAAACGCGTATCATCAGTTGAATTTTTTTTATATTAATTTAAATAAAAATAGTTGTTTTAGACCAGTAACTGGCCGCAAAAATTAGTAACTGGCATATTCTTTTTCAGTAACTGGCCACAAGATTTCTTTGACGAAATTACTAAATTTAATATCAAATTTTAAGAAAATAATAGAGAATACAATATCTGGCTAATAGAACTATTAAAAATCAACGAAATAGCATACTTCTCACTTAAATAAAACAAATTTAAATTAGGTATTAAGAGATCTAGGCTTCATCTTTGATAATTTTGGTACTTAATTACCTACACATTATCAATGCGAGGAAGGCCTCGCGAACAGCATGAAATGATAATATGATTTCTTTGCGCGAAGTGTGGTGCACAAAAAACTTAAACATTTACTATCTAACTTAGATGCACACACTTCACTAGGAAGGAAACTTGGTAGGTCAATAGGTTGTGCTATGGAAATTTACTGTGGAGCATAATCGGTGAATGGGTTGTAAAGATATTGGGTTCCCAAGGGGGTAAAAAAATTAAAGTTACCCAATTAAATTGAGTGGGATATCATATGAAAGGACTTAATTTGTACATTCCAAAATGGACTCTCTCAAAATAACTCTAAGATGTACCTATAGTTTTTGAAATACGACGAAAGAAAATAAATAAAAACTAGAGCTGCCAGAGCTCCCGTTTCATAGAGTTTTGATGTTTTCGTAGTGCATTAACTGGTCGGTTTTAGAAAGAGAGTGGCATCGTTACGGTCTTGTTTACAATGATTTTAGTTGCTACTTGAATTTTTTTCATGATAAAAAATGAAAATAATTGTCCGTAAAAGGAAACCTGAAAAAAAAAACTACGTATGGAGCTTACGTTAGGTAGGCACGTAGGGTATCTACCTAATTGAATGTAAACAAAATAGACACGACTTAATGTATTGCATGCATGCCTGTAATTTTTACCATACTGCGCTAGCGTATTATACATCATTGTGTAGAGACTGAACTCAGCAGACGTAGCATGTAGTCAAAAACAAGTCCAAATATAAACTATCAATGCAACGGTGCGCGAGATCTCAGTTCGGGGCGAACTACTAGTTTAATTGTTATAGTGTTAATTATTTTCAATGAAGCATTAGAGATCTTAATCAGACAAGTCTAAATTGCCTACCCTATAGCATAAATGACACAAGAAACCATCATCAGCATCAGTGGGAATGTGGATTTGGTGAAACATAGGTAGGTATACAATTTTTATGGAACTCGCATTTATTATACTCAAGTCTTTTCTTAGTTATACCAACGGTACAGGCTTCACATATCGATATATCACTTTCTTCAATGTTTCTCTCAGTTTCGTTTGTAATTGTTGCTTCATCAACATTATAAATTATGGACTGACTTGTTTCAGTTTCTGTTTTTAGATCTGGGTGTCAATTCCAGTACCGAGCTTTTTATCAACCTCAAGCAAAACCTCAACTAAACCTTAGATTTTCAACTGTTTCCTATTCTAATAATGACAAACGACTCAGTTGTGGTGAGGTTTTAGCTAAGATTTGGACTTTGGCCGAACAAATTTTTGAAAAGCTATTCTACTATTCACCAAATGGCTGACATTTATGAAATCGAACCAAAACGCAGCGGAATGATTGACGTTGTCATCTAGAAGAATTGGGGGGCTGAGACCCTACTTTTTCTCTTCCCAATAACTGTTTTCTTTTTTCTACCCATATTCAGCTCATCTGATTCTGTCTGTTAAAAAAACAGAAACCATCAGTAACTGGCCACTCAACTGGCCACCCATGCCAGTTACTGAAAACCCCTAATAAAATTTTACAATATTGTGTCACCTATTATAAGACCTGATTATCTTGCACTACAGAATGTAAGTTTGATCAATTTTATAGAGAAGTCATTTTGTTAATAACTGGCATGGGTGGCTAGTTATTGAAAATTTAAAGTTTTTTATTTCAGTTACTAGCCACACTATCATTTTAGGCTATAAGCAATTATCTTAATCAAAGACGACTAAATTGCGATAATACTATCTAAATGCTAACTAAATCACTATAAACTACAAAGATACCTAGTTTGAAACAAGTTTAATTGATATTTTAATTAAACAAGATCCTTACTGTTTTAACAACTCAACAGTCATATACCATCCGGCTCGCCGATTGTTAACCAATAACGAAATATTTTCGCGTTAAGTTGTTTGACTGGTGACGGAAATCGGTACTAAAATTAAAGCTAAATATATAAACAATTCTCTAAGATGATAACTTATGGCGTACGTCTCACTAGTTGCTTAATTTAAATGTCTAAGCGTCAACATGGCTAGTTACTGAAGGTGGCCAGTTATACCTAGATTTACCCTACTGAGGAGTTCTGTTGAACAGCTCCTGACTCCATCCTCAGATCAGCTCGTTGTGACCATATTATTACATTGTAGTTGTAACTTGACAGACGTGCCGAGTTTCAACTCGATCGGCTTATTTACTGAGGAGTTCAGTTGAACAGATCCTGACTCCATCATCAGATCAGCTCAATGTTACCATAATATTGCATTATCACAGATAACCTATAAAGCTTTCAGAAAATACCCTAATCGCTTCAAGTGTGCCTATAAAATTTGAAGAGTTACCTCGATTTCTCCAAGATCCCATCATCAGATCCTGACTTGATGACCAAAAGGACCAATCGGAAAGTGTACCCTTTCAAACAAAAAAATAATTTTTGAAATCGGTCGAGGCGTCTTCGAGTAATCGGTGAACATACATAAAAAAAAAGCACAAAAAAAAAAAAAAGATTCCGACGAACTGAGAACCTCCTCCTTTTTTCGAAGTCGGTTAAAAACGCGGCGACATTTTGCTATAGCTACCTACTTAGGTAGAATATAAGCAGCGTTGTTTAATATCAATTAGGAAAACTAAAAAATAGCAGAGATAAATAAAAATCCAAACAAACATTTCGAACAAATATCACGAATTTTGTTGAAAGTAACTGCGCATCATAACGTCTTACAATAATAGGTATAATTAGGCTGTCCTTATAATTCACACGTAATCCTCGGAAATCTGATTAAAACTACGTGCGCACATAATTACCTATACAAGCATTTACAAAGCATTAGGCGGTAGTCGCTGTGCGAGCGATTAGGAATATAAGGAATAAACTTTGTACTAATTGTGTCGACAAAATGACTTCCTATGGTGATGTAAAAAGTAACCTTGTTGTTCATAATGGACTTCCTAGAGCTTCCTAGAGCTATGATGATTGCTAAATTTTGATTTACATAGGTACTCGTAAGAGTGACAAGAAAAAAACATGCTATAAAAAAATCGAATAATGGAGTTAGATTATAAGAGTTAGTTAGTGGCTACTTCTGATGACTGAGTTTTTATACCTCCTGAACTCCGTCATGGCTTAACGATTTTACAGCTGTAGCTGGGACGACCGACCTCCGAAGTATGGAAGCATTCAGTTGCTATATTTGTTTTAAAAAAGTGCAGTACCAGTTTTGCGAATAATTCATTTAATAAATAAACATAACGAATCGAATCGCGTTCACGTTATCGCGATTGAATAGGTAAGTATGTAGCTCGCACTTGCTATAAAGATATAATCGATGTGAAACCGACATAAAGTTAAGTATATGAGCCAAAATTGGTCTAAGGAATTATTACAGTTCCTTCAAAAGTTCCTACCTTAAGGAATTTTATTTTGAAAACGAGCTTGGTAGTTTTTTTATAGAACATTATTTTGAAATATCAGTTTTACATACTATTTTGCGATTAGGATCAGCTCAATTTGATTTTGTCGAGAAGCTCATTCATAATATTAATTTCCCTGTTTTTATACTTTCTATAGTTTCATTAATTTTGAAACAAAAGAACAAAAACTAGGTATATTTTTGTTGTAAAAATCTCGCGTGACTATCACACGCACTGTTTCTTTCTTTCATAAGAAAAACATTAATTTACCATCCCGCTCAGATTTATAGTGTCTGGTGATATCCTTGAGTGTGAACAATCTGATAATAAAATTTATTTATGGCATGGTTGTAAAATATACATTTCAATCCAAATATCTGCTCAGTGATAATAGCGCACCTGTATGATAAAGCCTTAAGGGACCGGCGACAGGCGAATTGTCCATACGAACGTAATACCAAAATAGTTTAAAATTTAAGCATATTTTATCACTTTATGTTATTATTTGGATAAAGGCAATATTTATATAGGTTCCTGTTACAGTTTTGTTCCAAAAAACTTACTATAGAACAAATGAAAAGAAAACATGCCATTTTTGGTGTATATACAAAGATTTCGATTTGCTTACATTTCTTTTTAGGTAAGTTTTTCAGAACAAAAGTGTAACAGGAACCTAGATAAATACCTACTGTCCTAATCTAACAACATAAATTGATAAAATATGCTTAAATTGTATATGATTTCGGTATTACGTTTTTATGGAAATTCGTCTGTCGCAGGTTCCTTAATACAAAAGATATTAATGAGCCGTGAACGGAGCGTATAAACTATGGATACGAGTACTTAACCTTAGAATATTGTGTTTGTGCTTTGAAAGCCATTTCATAGACTACTATATCGAGCTATACGTTGTCGTTTACGTCATTTGGTAACTATGCTAATAATATTTGTGGTTTTCATGCTTAGACTCACAACCCAGAATCGAATGCATAAAATAAAACCCTTTAAACGACACATTTTATACCTTCTCTACATGTATTCACTTTGACTTTGACTTAAAAACGACTCTTATCACTTTGAGTCACCAAGGAGAGGGGTTTTTGTAATTAAAAACTAATCATATCTCCATACAAATACAAGTGGGTAAATTAATATTAAAAAAAAATGTTCAGTGTTATAAGCTAAGCAATTTTCTGCCCTCTCGAGGTGCATTTCTATTTATAACTCTGAAGACCCTCGACAGATCCTCACCAAATTGTGGCACCATTAGGAAAGCATACTCTTTCAAACAAAAAAAAAAGAATTTTTCAATCAGTTCAGGCGTCTTTGAGGAATCGGTGAAGTCAATAATAAAAAGCACAAAAAAAAAAGATGAGACGATGAATAAATAAATAAATAAATAAATAAATATTGCTGGACGTTTCACACAACATCATGTAGCCCCAAGCTAAGCAGAGCTTGTGTTATGGGAACCACATGACTGATATACTAATATCAATGAATATGAATTGAGAATCTCCTATTTTTGAAGTCGGTTAAAACGTCAAGAGTTTCTCGAACTTCCAAATTTAATTTAGAGGAAATGTGATTTCGAATGAGGAATCTGACACTGGAACGTAGCGTCCTCGGGGACATTAATAAACGATCAAAATGTTTAGTGGTGTGAAAAATTATGGATGTCGAAAAGAGCGACCAATATTTTAAATGAAAAGCTCTTATATTTTTATCAACAAAACAAATTGTACTTATTCGAACATTATCTGTATGGAGTTTTTTTATTTTAGGCAGAAAATGATTTTCTTTATAAAGAGTTGACCCAAAAAAAGGTGTGCAGTGCCGTTTTTCACACACGGAAAAAGCGTGAGTTTCTGGTGCGATTTCAACATGTAAAACTTTTCAATGGCTTTTTGCTTTGCGATGCTATGGTTTGGACTCATTAGAGAAGTTGGCCTAACATACAGTAGGTTTTTTAATTTGTTAAAATAGTTTTACCTGCTGTAAACTTCGGTAATGGTCATAGGATGTCTTTCAAGTGACGTCAGTATCAGTTTAAACATAAATTTAACGAAGCGTTTCTTTTATATATGGTCATATAAGCGTGCTAGTCAAAATTAGATCATCAGTGCATGTTTTTAAGATCTTTCTGTCCGTGTCTCTATTTGTGTCCGTGTCTGTGCGGATACTTTGGATATTTTGAAACCCCATAGCAAAGCTAAAGCTACGCTCATGAGATATAAACAGTCCTATATGATTCTTTTTTCCGCTTGAAATCACTTTTTGAAACTTTTTTATAAAACTTACAACTTATTAATTTCGGATTATAGGTGCTTACAGGGGCGGATTAAGCTTCAAGAGCGCCCTAGGCAAGCTTCCCATAGGCGCCCCTCTGGTAACAAACCATCAAATACCGTATTTGGACAAGCCTCTGACTACCCAAGGGGGTAGCTCTGCTCTGACTACCTAAGGAGACATTTGAAATGGATCTTGAATCTAGTTCTGAGAAAATGTCAATCTAAGTACTGAATTTTAAGACAGGTGCAACATGTGGCATTTGAAAACAAATTCAAGTGCCGCACTTAATTTTGTTTTCGATGATCAAAGAAAAAGCTCGCTGCTTGTCTTTTGTCTTTACTCACAATATAAAATCTACTCATTAATATGAAGTTAAATGCGAGCGAAGCGAGCAGATTTTTTTTAAGACAAATTCAACATGTGGCACTTTATTTTGTTTTCAGTGATCAAAGAAAAAGCTCGCTGTTTGTCGGTTCTTATTCTGTGGTCAGACATAACCATAACTCACGTTACTCGCAATATATCTATTTACAATATGAAGTAAAATGCGAGCGGAGCGAGCAGATTTTTTTAAGAGCAACGTGGCACTTTTTTTGGTTTTTGGTGATGAAAGAAAAAGCTCGCTGTTGGGCGGTTCTTATTCTGTGGTCAGACATAACCCACGGTAACAACGGTATAACATGAAGTTAAATGCGAGCGAAGCAAACATTTTTTTTAAGATAAATGCAATGGCACTTGATTTTGGTTGCGGTGATCAAAGATAAGGCTCGATGCTTGTCGGTTCTCATTCTGTGGTCAGACATAACTCACTTTATTCGCAACATACCTACTTCTGAAGCTAAATGCGAGCGAAGCGAGCAGATTTTTTTTAAGACAATTGCAACATGTGACACTTGATTTTGTTTGCGGTGCTCAAAGAAAAGGCTCAGTGCTTGTCGGTTTATTTATATCCGGCTATATCTGATTAAATTCAATCGATTCGCTGGAAAAAACTAATGACTTTCGATCGATCCAAAAAATCACCAGATCGTACGTCTATGATCGCGACGCGATTATCATCCCTGTCGCACGGCTCACGACCGACCCGCGCCCTCCGCGCCGCCCCGACCGCCGCCATACGGGGCGCCCCCGCGGCCCGTACCTCCAACATCGTAAATTTTCTGTCTTATTTGAATCGAATCGGGTGACGGGCGCTGGACACACAGAAAAGACGTAACACGCAGACGGGGCGCGGACATTTGTTTCTTCCGCGTCCCTTTCATACAAAATGTATAAAAGCGCCGCGACGTAAAACATACAGAAGAGACGGGGCGCGGGCGCGACGTTGTTTGCTGGCGCCCTGTCCGCGACGCGTCCTCGTCTTACATCTCTTCTGTCTGGCCTGCGCCCGGAGTTATCAAGAAGACGGGACGCACTTCGGAAACGCTATGGAAGTAGCTAGCGCTTTGTAACTATTCCTACTTATATTTTTTTTTTCTTAAAAACTTCTTTGCGCGCCCCTCTGTAACCTCGCGCCCCTAGGCAGTTGCCTAGTTTGCCTTAAGGATAATCCGCCACTGGGTGCTTACCAAAAGTATTCTTTAAATTCTGCTTATAAAGCCTTGTTCAAGTTTGTGCGAGACAGGGCTTACATTTTAAGATGTACCTAAACCTTGTTTTGACCTGAGTTCTAATAGAAATCTGTGACGGTGGGCCGTCGGTAACTTTAGATTGTATTGAACGCTGCCGGTGTTAAATAACTGAGATATTTTATTTGTATTTACTGAATTAACAGTGTTTTAAAAAAGTAGGTTATTTTTCTGGTGTTTGAATAACTTTTTGTTGAAAAAAATATTTCAACACTAAAGAATTTCGATGAAAGTTTTTAGCTCCTTCAGATCAACTCACGGTCACTTTTAACCGACTTCCAAAAAGGAGGAGGTTCTATGTTCGGCTGTACCTATGTTTGTTTTTTTTTAATGATGTCATTGGCACTCAATATACAAGATGCTAAGTTTCTACCCATTTGTATTTTTAAATTCCGTAAGTACTAAAAGAAGTTAAACAAAGGCTTGTAATAAAAATAATTCTCCATGGTTTCTGAAGTCAACGACCTTAAATGGGAGTTACATAAAAGACATACTACCGAAGAAAAGAATCCCTAATCTTACTTTTCTAACCCTTCTTCGAAGTTTTTTCGCATAATCCAAGGAGTTTTCAACAACTGTATGAGGTACGACTTGCGAATGCGAAATCAACTGTGGGTTGGGCCTCTGAGACCGCCGTACCCATGGGCCGATGGGACCGTGTGCAACCCACTTTGTCAAACTATCCGATAAGATTTATTGTAATACGTGTTCGTACTGAGCGCGAAATGTATTATACCCTATAGCATGGTGGGAAAAAAAATCGTATTATTTATTAAACCTTCGTAATAGATTTTTGTAAAGATTAGGTAGAGTCAAAGATTTTACTTTATGGCAATATAATGGTTTGGTTAGAACGTCACTTTACCTAATCTTCGAAAAGTAAAGCATGCTTGTTGCCATTCTTCACGGTGGTCGCGAAAGTACAGGAGTAGAAGACGTTTCTAAGTAATCCTAGTGATAAAACTGGTAAATGATATTTGAGTTTTGATTTTTTTAAATAAGGTAAATTTAAATCTTCTGAATGCCTCCTTGTGAGTGAATAAATTATTATTTAATTCATAGTGGCACGGCATAAGAATTTCTTAAACTTTTATGCTCTGAGGGCACCGGCGGAACCCATGGGCCAGTGAGACCGCATCAATCCACTTTGACAAACTATCCAATAAGATCGATTGTAAATACGTTTTCGTACTTAGTACGAATAATATTGTACCCTACGGCACGGTAGGCGGGAGAAAAGAATAAGTATATGTACCTATATAAGTGTGACTACGTAGTCACTGTACGTTAGTCTTTCTTAAACTTTCGCAATAACAATTTATGAGAAATACATGTTACGGGCAATTTGATAAATCCGGTAATGACCGGTCCGTATGCATAATGACCGTGTCAATTGGGCAATGTGATAAAAACTGCATGATTAATCACTTTGCCCGGTCATTATTTTTATTTATTTATTTCGTTAAAGATACATATAGGTTCGTTACATATGTATGTGCTCAAAAAGTAACAGTTAGGAGACTGCTTTCCGTACTAAAACTGAATAATGACCTATCTCGGGCAATGTAAAAAATTAGATGAATTGCAATGTTTTATTTGATTTAGGGCCGAAACACATAACGGCGTTGCGGCGACTCGACGCTGAAATCAGCGGTGGTGGCAACGCCGATTTTAGCGGCGCGGCGCCGCTAAATCCAGCGTTGTGACGTCATACTCGTTGACAAACCGAATCATTGTCAACAAGTATGACGTCACAACGCTGGATTTAGCGGCGCCGCGCCGCTAAAATCGGCGTTGCCGCCACCGCTGATTTCAGCGTCGCGTCGCCGCAACGCCGTTATGTGTTTTGACCCTTACTTACATTTCTGGCGTTCGGCGGCCGCTACCGCGGCACGCTACCTCATCTCGCGTGTAGTTTTTTACTAACCTAACATAACCTAACCTACAGATTTGAATCCAATTTATCACATTGCGCGGCTAGAAGTAGGGTACTATTCATACTGCTCGGTCTAAGTGATAAATTCAAGCCTTGATTTATTAAACGGATCACGGGCCGTCGGGCATTATGAATATGGACCGGTCAAAGTAATAAATTTATCAAATTGCCGACGCTCTTAGTCATTATTCATAATGACCGGTCCATATGAATACTGCCCGATTAATCAAGTTGCCCGTGACATACATAAATGAGAATTTATCACTCTACATTTCCAGGAACCAACAAAGCTCCTGTTTCTCATTCATCGCTTCTGCGAACATGACAGGTAACATGAATGGTATACATACAGGTACCGTAAATATATCTCAGATTTTTAAAACTTAGCGTGTAATTTCAAACGGGGCTCAAAACATGTACTTGTATCTGCATATTAAATCCGGAATCAGTTTAATATGAACTGAAACATTCCCTTGCTTTTATAATAAGCCTGTTAAAACAACTATCTGTTTACAAACGGTGAGATGAACAAACGAGATCTGCCTACCTGAATTATTTAATAACTGATTTTTTACAATGAACTCTCGTCCATAGAAGAGCACCTTTACATTGTAGGTCTTGCTCATACGAAATAACTTACTTACTGTAGGTCTGTAGGTGAAATTTTAGGCAGCTTGAAGACTAGAGTGGATGCGAACTTAGGTAGGTACTGAATTTTATAATGAAGCAAAATTGTATCAGATTCGCTATGCTATTGAATCGTTTGAAAAGATACTTGGATGTAGGATTATTAAATAAATAAGTTATTGCATTTTTTGTGAATTTTCGGCCATGAATGTAATAGCTAAAATGTTAATTAAAGAAGTTTTAATAATTTTTGGGTAGAGCGAAATTTACAACAGGATGCTAAAAGGGTTACTTTGTGAGAAAAATGCTAATATACTGAATTTGAAATTACATAGAGTAGTTATTATGAAAATTCAAAAAAGAGATTTATACAAGGGAATTGCTTGAAGAATATTTTAGCCCCACTGGACACAGTTACAGCACAGGTTTAATTAGCAAGATTAATTGATTTGGGAGTGTGTTTGAGAATAGTTCGGAACTCGTTTTCGTCTATAATAGTTTCTTAGGAAAACAAAGGATTAGCAATTTAGCGCTACAGTGTCTTCGAACAAAGGCGCAGTATGTAGTAGATTGAGTACGTCTTGAGCGATCAGAGAATATATGAACGATGTAGACTGACGTGAGCTATGTAGGGCTGCCTCGCTTAATAAAAAATGCAATTTTACGATGTAAGTAAAAATGTATGAGCCTTTTTTATTTAGTTTTCAATGTTATAATGACTTGTCACCGATGAAATCTAGCTACTGCAATATATAGTAGTTCCTACATTACAAATACAAATATATTTATTTGGAATCATTAACAGTGAACTTAGATATAATTTAAACGATACTGACAGCAATAGTATTAAACTGTGTCGCTACCAGTAACGCCCTCCTCTTGACAAGAGATATCCAAAACAGAATAAAGTAAAACTTAAAGTTATTACTATTAAAATTTATACAAATAAGTAAGTTATAAGTATACATTGGATTTCTTTATATGTACTAGATCAAGACTACGTTTGTGAATGTTTTTAAACACAACTATAATATAACGTGATATAATATTTTAGTGGTAGTTGCCAGCTTCTTGAACACTCTTCTAACTTGCAGTAGTGCAATGATACACTGGCTTAACTGGTTCTAGTGTTTAATATTGCGATGTTACGTAAATACTGCACCTAAGTGTGAGAAACGCTATAAATATAAAAAAAAAACTACGTTAACTATTAAATATTTTCCAAAAAACTTTTAGAATTATGTAAAATTGTTTCTTCTCTTAAATATTTTTTGTTCTGTTTCTTTTTAATGCTGCCAAACCGTTGTTAAAGCCGGGATCATGGTTATGTTTTTATCCAAATGTAACAAAATGTGAGGGATCCCGATTTTCTTTAAGGAAACGTTCAGCTATCATGGTCATGACAGTTTTAAATTACATTGTTTTTTATGTTACATCACTTGACAGCCCTATAAGCAAGAGCGTGTCTCCGGAGTCTTGTTTCAATCTATGCTAGAGTGCGTCATAATCCATCCCAACATAGAATTATCGACATATCAAGTATAATATAAATACACTGTTTTATATTTATACCAGCATCGTTTTCTTCAAAAAAAAAAAACTATTTTATTATTGAAGTAGACCAGTAGCCACATCCCTCCTAAGGGGGAATTTCAAGGGGGAAAAGTGGAAGAAGCCTACGGTACCACCCTATAGTACAGTACCTAAGTATTCAAATAATGGGGCACAATTAAATAAAAATCATTCGAATCAAACGTATGTATATTTTTTTTATTAAGCTGCATGGTTTCACGTAGATAGGTTAGTTTGCTAAATGACCAGCATTTATTTCTAAATGTATTGCAAAGCTCACTTTGATCCCTCAATGCACTTATCTAGAGATAGAGGGCTTTGGCTTCAGCTACAGTTTCTAAAACAGCGGTGAACGTCGTGACGGCCGTTTTTGTAACAAGTTATACTACGTCAAAAAAAAAAGGTGGAACTAAAATGGTGTTACTCATCTCAGAATTTTCATTTGAAGGCAAAGATGGTACAAAGATGGTTGCCCAGCAATTATTTTGTTTGAATCACGAACTATCATTATGATAACTAAAGTATAGAGACTATAGTCTCTTGGACTGCACTAGATCTACCCAAATTAAAGTTAGTTTAGTTTTGACACTAAACACCAAGGCTGAGAGGTCGTCATTCCGTTTTTAGAGAACCAGTTCATACATAGTGCATAATCTATGGGTCGGTGTTCCAGCGATAATTGCGCTGTCGGCGGCACGAGCGCCTATCGCGAGCTCCACGCTGCTGGTTAATGAACACGACTCATGCCTATCCCCAATAGGTACCGTGTCGTGTAGCTCTTTACAATATGACGCGAACAGTGGTTTTTGACGTTGGAAATGGTGTAAGTAGGTATCTCTTTTAGGCCGGTTTTACTGTCACACGTACCGTCGGCGCTGACAGTCGAGTGATCTTTATTACAACGAAATAAGGATACTGATTGTTTAGCAGAAATGGCTACGCTGATTGCTCTTGTCAGTGCTGGACAATCATTATCCTTATTTCATTGTAATAAAGATCACTCGCCTATCAGCGCTGACGGTACGCGTGACAGTAAAACCAGCCTTAAATGGAGTAATCTTGTTTAATGTTTACAAGAGTGGTTTTTGTAACCTTCGATGAAATTGATCTTTTAGTATTAATCAGTTAAATGTTGTTTTACGTTTCTTCAAAACTTTTGATATACCTCAGAGCATTGATTCTAATGTAATACTGTAATATTGTGAAATTTGTTTTATCCTGGACAAAGGAAAAATCCAAAGTTCAAGTTCAAGTTCAAGTTCTTTATTGGCAACAATTCGGTTACATGTCAGCTTATTCGTTAGGTACGTAACTTGTAAGTAAGTAGGTACATTGTGTTGTGAATACACTGAGTATTCACACATATTATAAGTACATCATAGTTGTAAAAACAAATAAAGTAAAACATTCCAACAAAAATAATATAAAATAGTAAGTCATATTATAATATAAATGAAATAGTAAATATGTCAATATTAAAAAAAAAAAAAAAAAAAAAAAAACAGATACTAGGTACCTATCTAGCCGAGAAACTCATCGACCCTGTAATGGCATTGATCAATGAGCCATTTTTTTAATTTGAATTTGAAGGATTGCGTTGACGGGGCATTTGTAATGGTGTCAGGAAGACGGTTATACACCGCCGGCCCCATTATATGCACCAGCTTCGACGATTTCGTAAGGCGCCGTGGTAGGGCTCTCAGCTTTTGTGCGTTTCGCGTCGCGTACCTGTTACCGTCTCCAAACCTCGCGTACTCACTAAGGTATTTTTTAGTGTACATGGCAGCATTAAAAATGACGAGGTCTGGGACTGTCATTATTTTAAGCGACCGGAAAATGGGACGAGCCGGCGCATCCCACGGAGCTCGGACTATCGCTCTCACAGCTCTCTTCTGCATTCCAAATTATTCAACTCCATTATACTGGGAAACTTTTCTATAAAAACCAGTTGATTAATGAAGATATCAACATATTGATTTTAGAAATAATTAAAAACAAGCCGGTTGGTTGATCAGAATCATTGAAAAATAGAATTTACCGAGAGTTTTAAATGAGGGTGCAGTCATCTGGTGCATTTTAAACGACAGAAGATTCTATCGCAAATGTCGCCTTTACCATTGAACATAGAATTGATGGTTAAACAAACTTACCAAGTGAAGTTTGGCCATAATTATACGAGACGGTTACATCCGAAGAGATCATAATATTTTGGACCATGTAGTTTCACTTCTCAATGTACTAGGGCATCACATAATTTTAGAGTACTGTAAAATCTGTAAAATTAAAGCATTAGTAACAAAATAATGACACTCTGGCATCCCTATCTGGCAACCCACTCGCTCGGCTCGCGCCAACTTCATTTCTTCAGAGACACTTATGTCGTTAAAGTAGCAAGGGCCTTTATGGGTTCGGGTGGGACCTTCTTGATCTCTTCGGATGTAACCGTCTCGTATAATTATGGCCAAACTTCACTTGGTAAGTTTGTTTAACCATCAATTATACTACGACGGTTACATCCTCAAGATCATAATATTTTGGACCATGTAGATGTTTAGCGACCTTTAACGACATAAGCGGTTAACGCAAAAGCAGGTAGGTACATTAATACCTAATGATGTCTTACAATCAACTTACGATTGCATGTTTTGACAAAAAATGGAATCTGCAAATAAATAAATATTCAATTCAAAATATTCAATTATTTAAATATTGGTGAAACCGATAGAATACTTAAAATATTTTACAAAAAACCCAAATACATCACGCTCATCATTTTGGGTCAAATGTAGAACTTCTGACCAAACGAGTCGGTTCGTTATAAGATATCTATTGGGACTCCGTTACGCATAGACGCCACTATTTGACTGGCAAAATCTGCATTATCTATCGGCTTATTGTCGAGACACTCGCATTATGTATCGTTTTGTAAGAAAAAAATTATCTATTTAGGAAATAATTTCGAAAGATGATCAAGCACCTACAAGATCCAGATTTCAGATTATTTTCATTATTGGAAAAAACAAAGTTTTATTCTATTCTATCATCTTGACTCATCCGTTTACCAAATATTGCAAGCGCTGAATGACAAGTATTCAAAGTCGAATAATTTGACCCAGATTTATATTCGCTAACTAGAAAATCGATTACAAATAGAATATAACTTCTAAAAAGTCAATTTAAAGTTTAGTGCAAAAATTGCCACCATTTTGTGGAATCACAGTTATTATTGTTTTAAAGAACTTTTAGAAAAAAAATGATAGGTATATCAATTTTATAGCACTTGCTTAAAGTGCTTGTCTTGAGTAGGCTTGCTCAATAACAGCGATGACACTAGGGTGTCGCTGCCAGAGTCTGAAAGTTGAAAAGAGTACCTAATGTGGTGTTATGTAAACTAGTTTGCCTTGAGATATATATATATATTTTTATGAACAATGGGTACCATGGTACCAAGGCCGCTAGGCCAATAAGGGACGACCAATTCTAGTAGCACGATTATTGCTTAGTTTACTTAAGTATATTAAAATGAATGGAAAAAAGGAGGTAATGTGTAAAAACAAATAAACACTCCAGTCTAGAGTAAACGCATCGATATCGAATGCGGACGGATCTCGTTTCAAGAGACGAACTTATGACATTTACATATTTATTCTAGTGGCAAATAAATCATTTTCATAAATCATTCAAACTTGTTTGAGATAGACTCCATATTGTATATAATAATTTTAAAACATCTGGATCCCTGGTCCAGCTTCTTTTTTGATTTTGGATTTTTCGAATATGCTACACTATAACGCCGCTACTAGATCTTACTACTTAAATTGTTTAAATGCTTAAACTGGACACCTCCTCATCATAATTACATATCGCGTTCGTTTTATCGTTACGGATCAAAATTTATTTTGTATCGATTTGCCAGCGAAACACTGTAATTCTACAGAAGCGGCTTTAAGTTCTAAAAGGTTGATAGTGTATCTGGCTCGGCAGTCCTAGAAACCGTTTACAATGTTCTCCGTTAAAATTAAGACACCCCAATCCTTTAAAGGCGCATCCATAAAAATCTATTACCATAAATAGGATTATTTGAAATTAAAATATAATTTCGCCACAAAGACAAATCTGGATATAAGCTACTCGTAGGTATATGTGTGTTGTGTACCATGTAGGAGTCATAATCATTAAATCAAAGAAGCTAGAAATTTCTCAATTTCAAGCCGATTCGAAGCGTACCTATAGCCGTCCACGGGCAGCTGCAGGACAAGCTGAGCAAAGTAACACGAAAAAATTTCGTGAAATCCCTTAGGGTTAGTGAACGAGTTTTAACAAGATAAGTGTTCTATTTGTGTTAAAATTCTGCCAAATTCAGGCACCTGTTAGGTACGAGAGTCTAATTCGAACTCAAAAAGGTTTTTGATTAATAATAATAAAACCCAATCTTGAAGGTTTTCTTGACTCTGTCGTGGCAATTATAAGTATAATTTATGCACTGAATTTCATATTAATAAATGACTAGAATCAGTCCGTATTTCTTAGATAAGAAATGACAGGCCCTTATGGACCGGGTACTAAAAAACATATGTATCTTGCAAGTCTATCATAGCCATGAATCAGTCTTTAATAAGTAATTTAGCAGCGGTGCAAGTATCCACTACTTTAAAATATTGACTGAAAGATAAATCGACTTAACACTAAATCTAGGAGTGCCTTCACGAATAATTTGTCAAAAAAGTTTGAGATAAAAATTGTCCGGAATATGTTTTATGTAAGAATCACAGATTCTGATGACTATAACTTATGAGTAGCTGAACATAACTGATCTACGAGTAACTCCGTATTGCTAAACTTTTGGTTAGCTTGTTCCAACATTTGTACAGGAGGCCTACTATTAAACGGGATTTAAAATCCATTCACATAGCTAGGTACAGCTAATGATATTTTTCCAACAGAGACGTTATATTAATTAAACTCATTATAAAAGCTTTCAAACGCGGCGAAATTGTTTTACAGCTAAGTAGGTAGAATATTCGCAGCTTCGTTTACATTACATCACTCAAGAAACCAAAAGATAGCAGAGAAATACAAAACCTCGTTGTCAGAACGAGATAAATATAATTTTTACAATTACGTGAGCAGCAAGTCGCAAATAACAGCCTGTGACGAGCGACCGAGTTGACTCAAGCTATCCAGCCCGAAGTTAGTTCGCCACGCGGAGCGCGGCACAACACAACACATCTACCTCAGTTTATAAGGTATAGTAGAAGATCATTGGGTACAGCAGAGTGCGCAGTAATTATGCATAAAATAGCGCAAATTGTTAGCATGAAGTAGTATTACTTACCTCTTATGCGTTTTGCGGGTCCTGAACTCAGTCTTGGTGCAGGAAGAGCTCGCGGCAGGCGGTGGTCTCCGTCCTTGGAACGGGTACCCATCTTAAGACGATTACCTCAGATTTGGCATCTGTTCTTCGGTCCACCCCACCTGAATGGTCTGGGTGGTTTAGTTCTGGAATGGCCTTCCAGTTTGCCTGCTACTGCTTCGATCTTCGATCTAGAGAGTAAACTAAGGTCATACCTTTTAATCTGAAGGCCTTTATATTTATAGAATATTTAAATATTAAAGTATTTTTTACAAGGTCTTATTGGTTTTCTTGGTCTCGGTCACCTTCCACCAGAATCCGACCCCAACGTTTAGAGAGCTCCTATAAAGATAGATAATAATAATAATCATAATAATTTTATATTTTTTATTCAGACACAATGCATGAACCGATTGTCATGGTCTGACTATGAAAAATCAAGTAGAGCTCACGGTGATGGAGTCGGGTATTGTAATAGCCGCGCTCTGAGAGTGGTAGAAGACATACTATGCTTTCATCAAAGTTACAAAAGTCAGGTAATATAACCTGTACAATGTGCAGTCTGTAGTTGTTATTGGTTTTAAAGTCATTGGTCGTCATCATGAGACATGAGACTGAGTGACAGGAGCGTGTTCACGTCACGCAGTATAACGCAGGTAGTTATTTAACCCTGGTGACTTATACTTACAATAGACACAATACTTACAGGTAAACATACTTACAATCTGCAGTTTGCAGTTTTTATTATTTTAAAACCATTGATCGTCATCACGTAATAAAACAAGACTGAACGATATCAAACGTATTTGCGTCACACAATATCACGTAGGTAGGTATTTAAAACCCTTAACCTGTATGGGCAGGTATACATAATAATACTTACTATCTGCACAGTTTTTATTATTTTAAAACCATTTGTCGTCATCACGTGACGACAGGAGACTAAGCGAAATCAAACGTGATCGCATCGCGCTATAATTCTGGGTAGATATATATCACCCTTGACCTTTATGCACAGATAGACATATACTTACGATCATATACTTACGATCTGCAGTTTGCAGTTTTATTGTTTTAAAGTCATTGGTCGTCATCACACGACGACACGAAACTGAGCGATATTGAACGGGATCGCGTCACCCAGTATAGGTAGATTTTCCACCACCTTGACTTGTGTAGTGTTTGTACTTTGTATCTATACAATAGATTTATTACATTGTCTCATGTACACCAGTTGAGGGCAACACTGAGCCGTCAATCGTCAGTCTAGCGGTAGACGCGGTGCGGGTTGGACGTGCGCGTGTGCTCGGATCTGAGTGTAGTAGTGAGCCAGTGAAGCACCGATACATTAGTGATTTCTCTTTGTGTGATAGTGATCACTACAAGTGGCGACGAGGATAAAAGTCAGTAAATAAATTTATTTATTTGTTAAAAGGGAAGGAAGGTGACAATAAAAAATGGTTGAATTTTATAAAATCCATATTCGGTATTTTTATACCGTATTTATATTTCTTACTGGGCGAACGTAATAGTGTAATCCTATTCTATTAAACGAGCAATATTTGTTTAATGTTTGAAGTTTGTTTCTATGTACTGAGGTTCTCGAAAACGGCTCTAACGATTTCGATGAAATTTGCAGTAGGTACGGGTGTTTACGGAGGCGAAAAATCGATCTAGCTAGGTCTCATATCTGGGAAAAGCCGTTTTCTTGGCATTTTCACGCAAATAGGTTTACCAGTGCAATGTGGTTCGTAATCGAACCACTAGATGGCGTTATGCATCCGAGCAGAGCTCGGTCGCCCAGATATTAGTAAAATTAATCTGATAAAATCTAACTGATCGATTTAACAGTTAGATCGATAAGGAATGTTTTTTACGCAAAATAATTCCAGTGAGTCATCCGTTTCATTCCACTCTTTTCTACTTGAATCGTAAAAGTTCAAGTTGGTATGGATGAAGAGAAATAAAAATAAGAAAAAAAAACATTAGATGATTATGTACCTTCCTTATCTCTTGACAAAATTAAAAGAACAGAAATTGCTACTTACTGTTAAATTATTCCGTGTAGATAAAATAGGAATATCTAGTCGAATGAATCATTGTTGTTTATTGAATAAAGTGCAGGGCGATTGCATTGAACGACATACCTACCTACCTAGATTTTTATAAACTTTCCTAGTGAGGTCAGCGACCTACTAATATTTTATAGGCAGTTAGGTACAAGGAGTCGTAATGATAGGGACGATTCCTTAGGTAGGTACATAAAGGTTGTTTTGAAAACCCTTTATCGAGTTGTTTTGTTATTGTATTTTGACTGAGGAGGGTAGACCGTTTTGTCTGCACATAACTTAACTACCTACCTTCTATCTCGCAAAGACTTCGGTTACCCGTGATCATGGTGCATGCAACTGCGTTGAAATATCGGGAAGCAAGAAGACTCAATAATCATGAGTGTTTTCTATCTATTCGATTGGCCTCTTGGCCCAGTTGGTGGTGGCTCTGCCTTCTGTGCTGTGGGTCGTGGGTTCGATTCCCATCCAGGACGGGCATTTGTGTGATGAACATGGATGTTTATTCTGTGTTTGGGTGTTGGAAAGTGTAATAAATGTGTATTTACAAAAAGTATATAAGTGTTCTATCGGTTGTCTGGTTCCCATAGAGCAGGCTTTGCTTGTTTTGGGGCTGGATGGCGCTGTGTGAGGTGTAACGATATTGAATTATTTATATTTATTCTATTTTCTATTTATAATTTGTATAGATAGATTTTATGTAAGTACCTATTAGTACCTAAGATTTAACATCTGTTTATTAACATTATCGTTTAAACGGAGCATACTTTGGTAAGTACTATAAATATTAATTAATAGGCATCAAATAATAATCATAACAGCACAGGCCTTTCATTCGGTTAGATATTATTATTATTATTATTATTATGTTTTGCGATCTACATGAGCTCGGTTCAGAGAAAAGCCGGTAATTATCTAGGGCACACGGGCCTAGGCCAAGTGTGCACTGGTTGTAGGTTGGGCATTGTTATTTGTTTGTAACATTTTAGAAGAGGAGTCATTTTGTAAGAATTTTCTGACTATCCTACATGTATTTAGTATTACAGCTTTCTGTAGTAGAACAAAGATCTGCTTTGGTAATTCCAGCATATCCAGGGACTGGAACAGCTGGTTTGGAATAACTTACAGCTGGTTTGGAATAACTAACAGCTGGTTTGGAATAACTAACAGCTGGTTTGGAATAACTTTATTATTATTATTATTATTGATTTTCGATTCTTATCGACTCGACTCATATGAGTCGGTTGATTAATGATGAACACAGGCCAAAGCCAAGTGCACATCATGTGGGGTTGATATGAGGTTTGATGTTATTATTATTGTTATTATTTGTACTTATGTTAAGGTTCAACATCTTGGGACTATGGAGTCCCGGACCTTTGATAGGCATGCATGGGGCCGAAGCCAAAACACAGCCCTTTTGACAACTTTGATTATTTGTTATTATTATTGGAGTCATAGTGCCTACTTACAATCAATAAAATGAATAATCATAGATTTTTATTAGAATTGAAATAAACCAACTCTTTGATTTTCATTAAATTAAAAATATGCAGATACCCACAACAAAATAAAAATCTTGATTTTCATTTAATTGAAAATAAACTGGATTTCCATTAAATTGAAAGTACCTATGTTATGTTACAAATTGAATTTGAGACTGCAGGCTTCTTTTAAATAAGAGGTAGGTATTATACGTAGGTGCGTACCATACGTATGGACTTTCATTAAATTGGAGGTGACTTTCATTGAATTGGAGGTATCTAGACGTCTATTTAATTGGATGTATGGACTTTCATTAAATTGGAGGTGACTTTCATTAAATTGGAGGTAAGGACTTTCATTAAATTGGAGGTGACTTTCATTAAATTGGAGGTAAAGACTTTCATTAAATTGGAAGTGACTTTCATTAAATTGGAGGTATGGACTTTCATTAAATTGGAGGTGACTTTCATTAAATTGGAGGTAAGGACTTTCATTAAATTGGAAGTGACTTTCATTAAATTGGAGGTATGGACTTTCATTAAATTGGAGGTGACTTTCATTAAATTGGAGGTATTGACTTTCATTAAATTGGAGGTGACTTTCATTAAATTGAAGGTATGGACTGTCCGTGGCACCGATGTTGTACAGGTGTTTGTTGAGGGGACAGTGACCTGTCAGGGTCCTGTGATTATTTTGAGGTATTTCCTTTGTAGGTTCATCAGGCGACGTGTCAGTCGTGGTGTGGCTGCTGGTATCGCTGCTCTGGACTGTCTGCAGTCCGTCCACCGATCATTGTGAAGGTTTTAGGTGATTTTCCGTATCTAGGTGTGTAGCTGGGAGAATGGCAGAGAAAGGATTGGAGCTGGGCTTTCCATTTGTGTTTCTGAGCCCTTTCTGACTAGTCATCTGCGGCGTCGTTTCCCAGTGATCCACTGTGTCCCTTGATCCATTGCAGAGTTACCCTGTTCTTTGCGGCGATACTCTCAAGAGCAAGGTGACATTTGTATATGAGCTTGAAGTTGCACGTTTGGCTCTCCAGTGCTCTGAAGGTTGCTGTACTGTCGGAAAGTATTCGTAGGCCGTAGTCTTCTATCCCTCTCCGCTTGACAGCAGTGGCAGTTGCGGTTATGGCCACACATTCGCATTGGATAATGGAACTGTGTGAGCTTAGTGTACTCCGACGCCGGTTCCCTGGTTTGTTTCGATCCGTCAGCATAGACCTGGACTTAGTTGTTTCCTGACTGATGTCTTTGGTTTTCATGTATCTGTAGTTTTTAGAGATGTTGATTGTCTGGGGATCTTATCACAGTCACACGGGGCGCATATAAGCGGTTCGTGTGATATGGATCTGTCTAGAATACATGCGTGAGAGCTCCTGGTGTTCCTCCATAGGTTCAGATGTGAGTCTGATCGGCCAGTGTCGCTTCCTGGTGTACGTAGGAGTCTAGTGGGATGAGGCCCAAGATTATCTCCATGACATAGCTGTCGGTGTTGTTCTCATGCAACCCGTTATTACAGAGCATGCCAGTCTTTGAAAGCGTTGTAGTTTGGTAATTGCAGTGTTGAGTTTAGTCTTTTCCACCGAACAATAGCACCATATGTCACTTTTGGTCTTACTATGCCTGTGTATAGCCATATGGGTATTTTGGTGTTAACTCCCACAATTTCCCAAGTATTCTGCTGCATTAAAAGAAGAAAGTGCATGCTCTCTGTAGTTTGTGGTCAAGATGCTTATTCCAAGCAATTTTCTGTCCAGTATGACTCCGAGATACTTGACTTCGTTGGTTAATTTGAGCTCAGTACCTATTGAGAAGTTTGGGGGGTCTTATATTGCTAAGTTTCTCTTGTGTAAACATTATGAGTTCTGTTTTGGTTGAGTTGACTGATATACCGTGGCTAGTGCCCCAGGTTTCCACCATTTTTGAAGGCTGTTTTCATCGTGTCACACAATGTACTCTCGAAGCATCCAGTCGCTAGGATGGCGAGATTGTCTGCATAGCCTCCGGTGACGAGCCCGCGACCATTTAGTTTGCGGATAAGTCGTCAACTACTATGTTCGAGAGAAGGGGTGAGAGGACGCCGCCCTGGGGGCAGCTCTTGCTACAATTCCTCTGGTCGTTTTGTTAACTGTTAGCTGAATCGCTCTGTATATTGTTTATCCATTCTGCTAGCGTTGGCGCGGTCCCGTATCTTTCCAGTGCTAGGTTTATACTGGTGAATGTCGTTTTATCAAAAGTGCTTTCTATGTCCATGAAGGCACCTAGTGTCGATTGTTTTGCTGATCGTCCGTCTCCGATCCGGGAGACTACGCTGTGGAGAGCGAATTCTGTCAAATTTGCAAGGCTATAAGCATGCTGGTTGGGGTGAAGTAGGTTGTGTAGGAGGGTGTTACCTCTGATTTCCTGGTCACATAATCTCTCGAGGGTATTGAGAAAGACGACTTTAGACTGACTTGCCGTAATGATTTTGCTAGTGCGTAGTCGCTCTTGCCTGGTTTGGGTAAAAATACTATCTTCACTTCCCTCCATTTTTTTTTGGGTATGTTGCGATGAGCTATTCTCCTCCTCATGTTGACTAGGTGGTCGGCTATTAGTGAGCTACAACATATTAGTAAACCCGGGAATATTCCGTCTAGTCCCGGTGATTTGAAGGGAAGAGAGCTGTTGATTGCCAGAGTACCTTTTCTCTAGAGACAAGATTTTGGGGCTACGTTCCAGTCTTGGTTGCCTGCTGCCCTGTCGCAGTGCAACATCCATTTGTGGGATGCCGTTATTTGGCATCCAGGAAAGTGAGTCGCCAGCAGTAGTTCGCTGGTTTCTTCATCTGTTTTGTGTAGTTGTTATCGTACCTTTTAAGGTGTCCGATGGTACGTTCAGGATAAGGCGATAGTATGCCTTTGATTGTGAACAGGCATAAAGTACCCATGTTGAAAAATATAAATGAGACAGATAATGACACTGAAGTTAGAGATCAAGATAAGTTAAAAAAGGAAAAAGGAAAGGAATGAAGGAACTGGACAGGGACTACGAAGGAATGTGGTGTGAAAATGAAAATTAGTGGTAGAAGAGACCAATGGAAATGAGGATCAGATAAATTAAATTAAATTAAATTAAAGATAAAGATATAAATAAAGCTATACAATTAAAATTTAATGCTATATTAGAAATGATTGATTGTCTTAGTAAATAATAACTAAATGATTATCTATAGTATTGATTACATTTAAAACAAAATAAAATTTGTTAAAAAGGAAGGGATGTAGTGTTTGTACTTTGTATCTATACAATAGATTTATTACATTGTCTCATGTACACCAGTTGAGGGCAACACTGAGCCGTCAATCGTCAGTCTAGCGGTAGACGCGGTGCGGGTTGGACGTGCGCGTGTGCTCGGATCTGAGTGTAGTAGTGAGCCAGTGAAGCACCGATACATTAGTGATTTCTCTTTGTGTGATAGTGATCACTACAACTTGTATGCACAGGTACTTACAATCTGTAGATTACAGTTGTTGTTATTTTAAAGTCATTACGGACTAAGCGATATCAAACATGATCGCGTCATGCAGGTAGGTTTTTCACCTCCTTGACTTGTATGCACAGGTAGACATACTTACAATCTGCAGTTTGCAGTTGTCGTTATTTTAAAGTCATTACGGACTAAGCGATATCAAACGTGATCGCGTCACGCAGTATAACGCAGGGGACCTAGGTTTTTTACACCCTTAACCTGTGTGGGCAGGTAAACATATACATCCAATCCGCAGTCTGCCGTTTTTATTGTTTTAAAGTCATTTGGGCGATATCAAACGTGATCGCGTCACGCAGTATAACGCAGGTAGGTTTTCCACCTCCTTGACTTGTATGCACAGGTAGACATACTTACAATCTGCAGTTTGCAGTTGTTGTTATTTTAAAGTCATTCCGGACTAAGCGATATCAAACGTGATCGCGTCACGCAGTATAACGCTGGGGACCTAGGTTTTTTACACCCTTGACCTGTGTTGGCAGGTAGACATATCCATCCAATCTGCAGTCTGCCCTTTTTATTATTTTAAAGTCATTGGTCGTCATAATGTGACGACATGAGACTGAGCGATAATTATCAAACGCGAGCTCGTCGCGTAATATATCGCAGGTAGGTATTTCAACATCGTTGGTGACCTGTGTGCAAAGAAAACAAAAAAAAACCGGCAGTTTTTGGCACTTTGAAATTGCAATACGACAAAATTGTTATTACTAAGACGTAATCTAGATCGTTTATCATAATGAATAAATATCACAATGCAACGATAAACAATACAACAATAAACCCGAGACAAAAATAAAATGAAGGTAGTCACATATTTTTTAATGTGAATTGTCGACATGTAAAAATTATTTGTCATAAATATTTTACGGTATTATTTGTTGTATGCATCTATAGGTAATATTTTTTTTATAATTGGGTGAAATTAAGTAAACAAAAAAAACTGTTACCTCCCTTCATCTCTCGTAGACGATGATGATTTTCATAAACTCCTTTCCAAAAGTTTAATCTTCTTTCTTATTCTATAATCACCACTTCGTTTACGTTGTTTTACCAATTATAAACTTTTAATTATAACTTTCTTGCGAAAAAAATAAATTCGTAATTATTGCGATGTTGCGATGCCCGCACATAAGAAACGAATGAAGTTGGCGCGAGCCGAGCGAGTGGGTTGCCAGATAGGGATGCCAGAGTGTCATTATTTTGTTACTAATGCTTTAATTTTACAGATTTTACAGTACTCTAAAATTATGTGATGCCCTAGTACATTGAGAAGTGAAACTACATGGTCCAAAATATTATGATCTTGAGGATGTAACCGTCGTAGTATAATTTTGAACTGTATTCTAATTTACTTCGGTTTTATATTCTTTGTAAATACAATAGATTTGCTAGTCTTTTCTTTGTTCACTACGTAAGGACTTGTATTGAATATTTAAGTCTGACTGTCTGTTGCACAGGTGTCCAGCGGATGCTATTGTTTATCGACGTATCGATTTTAGCATGTGTGTCAACGACTGGTATTACAATGAATATAGAATTACACGAAACTAAATGAACAAGTAGTAAATCACGAACAATTACGGTTTCCTGGAAATCTTTCTAAAAGAGGCAGAAGGAAGGAATTTTAGGGGAGTTACTTAATCAATTTAGGACGTTGATCTATGAATTTTTAATAGGTTTATACATATTTATGTACATGTTGTTATGACTAATAATAATATATTTTATGAAATAATTTGAAAATTAAAATTATATTAAGACCTAATCAATATTTTTGAAAATGAGAAATCTTACAGTTCGACACTCAGTGTGTCGCATCTTACTTGACCCCGACTTGTTTTAAAGGAAAGTTTAAAACTAGTTACAAAAAAATGTACTAATGTATCTATCAGTTATGGTTCCCATAGTACAAGCTTTGTTTAGTTTGGGGCTATATGACGATGTGTGAAATGTCCGACAATATGTAGGTATATTTTTATCAATTTTATTACAAACATGTTGATTGAAATTCGCCGAAATATGACTCGTTTTATCACTCTGTTATTGTACTCACTTCATTAAACACCTAATTATGATAGTGGAGGCACTAAACAATGCATAAACACAGTTTACCCGTGAACCTAATCATGTACTTCCGCTACTATCTATGTAGTAATATTATGATGTAGTAATGTAGGGATTAATGTAGTAAAATAAAGATGTACGTAGACAGTATCATACGTCATTAGATTCGGATGGCGGATTTTATACGTTTTAATATGTGGGTAGAAAATATGCAATCCATTTGTTTGAAAACAGTTTGGAGTGACAAATTATAAACCTGGATTTTTTTACACTCTGGAGTCAAACTAAAAAAACCGGCTGGTCATAACTACCTACCTCTTGTTAATAGTTAACATAACACCATCTGAGACGAATTAAAAATTGGTTTTCATAATCACAAAACATTGACAACAAAGCTAAACCTAAACTAATAAATTAGATTTATGTCATAATGTTCTTTTATGAAATGCTGATGAAAAAAAACTCAATTTATTTCATATTAACTCAGTGAACATGATACTCGTAGCAATTTATAAAATTCAGTTCAATTTCCTATTATTAAAAACAATTTGACTCAACATTGACGTAGTAACTGCTTATTAGTATGTTTACGAAATATGCAACAACCAGTTCAATCATGTTTGATCATCATGCAACACCAATGTATGTAACAGTCGTGGTAAGACTAAACCGTTGTAGAATTAACTAACAACTGGGTAATTTGAAACGTGCAACAATCCCGAATAACCCCGAGAGCTTTCCAAACAATTAATTCCCATGACCTGTCTACTTTCCCCAACTCCGCTTGCCAGCTAAATAACAATAAAATTCATCTCGCCTCAATAAAGTCGCAACTAATTAACCATAATTAATAGTGAATGCAAAAATTGACTCAATTATTTCAACGAACTCATTTTAATAATTAAAAAATAAACCAGCTCATTAGCAGCATTCATTTATTCCATAAAACGATTGGTTTTGTTGTTTTGTTTCCATTGCGTACTGTGGCTGGAAGAGTTTGAGATAGTTTAGTATGCGACGATCGATGTACTGAGACACGGGGGAAGGAACTTTGAGGTTGATTTAGTGGGGAGAATGCTTAGCAACGGGTACCTGTTGCCTGGAGCTTCCCAATCTGAAGAGATACCTCCCCCCTCCCCCTCTTGGGATGCTAGCAGTCTGAAAGCGGAGTCTAGGGGCTTTGTAAGTTCTATTTGGATGTTTAACTCTAGCTCGCAATGGATTAAGTAGGTCCCCGTTCGAGGAATCATGTTTGTTGGTTAGAATGCCTCTGCATTTTAAATGAGTGTTCGTTACTTAGCCAAATGGGCAAACACGATGTACCGATGCCAAGGAGACATTTCAAGGCTTTTTATTTAATGAAATTGAGATTATGACTTGTATAAATGAAAATAATTTCAAAGCTCTTTATGTTTTTTGAAAAGATTGTCTAATTAAGAAGGCATATTTTTCTAATGTACTTAGTGACTGTCGTAATAATGCAATATTTAAAAATATAAATCCGTTATTGGCTATGTACCTAAGTTGTATAAATAAGTTGTAATAAATAAGTTGATTTGTCGGTGTGGATTTTGTTTGATAAATCAATAATAAAGTCGTTTTATAAATACATTACCTATCTATATTATAAACAATAATGTCTAGGAAACAAGAATATTTTCATTTCTCATACACGGAAAGTACGCTTGAAGTTACCTGAACAGAGGGATGAAAGTAGCACTTTTCCGCCCTGGGAAGCAATTTTCCCTGTTGTCAAATTAAAAAAAAATACATTCTACTTTGACATTTCTATTGAGTCATATTGAAACTTTTTACACAGCCAAAGTAGTATTTGACACTTCTATTTAACTTTTATTGAGAATTGCTGTAAAAAAATATTTTCAACAATTTTATAGTGCGGGGGCTTGTAAATGATTTGACCTATTAATTTATCTTATAATTTTTCCTATGTAATCTTAACAGTGTTTTTATGAAATAAACTATAAACTATATATATTAGATGACTACCTACTTATTGTTATTAATTTACTTTTCACTAAATAATTATTATTTATATAAAATTTTGAGCTTAAAATATTTACCATCTTAAAAAAAAAAGAACTGGCTGGTAGTTTGCCACAGAAAAAAAGGCGGGAAAGCACCAACTCAATTTTTAGATGTTTTATCACGTAGTATTAGTTTATCTGTGGTTTTGTCGGTCGAGAAAAGGTCGAGAGCAGAGATTTTTATAAAATGAGTTAATCAGGTTTTTATTTACTTTCCTCATATTCGAAATGAAAAGCAGAGTGTTTACCTCGGGTGAAGGCCTAATAAGGCACTCGAATTATTAGCGCCCTCGCTACGCTCAGGCACCAAACCATCTCGTGCCTCAATAGGTTACTTTCAACCCTAGTGTAACAATCTATTATTACATTTATTTTGTTTGCAGTATGTATCTACACAATATTTGATTGAACTTTGCCACTTACGAGTATATAACCTTTTTAAAACAAACTACTCAAGAATTTACTTTTGGGTCAAAGTAAATTCTCGTACAGGAAAGATCCTGAAAGATACATTGAACTAAGATGACTCAGTACCTCGGCAGATTAAAGTTAAGTCCGGCGTTAACCGTTGATTGCAGCTTATCCCATTAAACTTGCCGAGACGCTGATTGAGTTGATACCAAAACTTCTGACTTACAACCTAGTTAGTAAAAAAATATTAACTTGGGAGTTTTGCTAGCTCTTCTTTTTTACCCTCAAATTATAAAATAATCTGAAGAAGCGGTGAAATACTACCTATACTGAACTCAATTGTGGATAGAGAAAGGTTTGTTTTTATTCCATGGAACTTTTTATAGGATGCTAGGTAGTCTTGTTATGAGACAATTAACAACTAAGCACGTTCTTTTACATAAATAAAGTCGGAAAATAAATAGGTAGTGGGTTTAAATACCCTAGCATTTACAAAACATTTTAGACAAGACTTAATTAAAGCCGTGTTGGGCGAGTGGGGTAGTCTTTAAACCAAAAGTCGTGGGTTCGAATCCCGGACGTGCATCAATGGACTTTTGACGATGAAAAACGATGAAAAAAACATCGTGAGGAAACCAGTTAGCTTTATAATAGCGGCCGGCATTGAGCTTGCAATCTTCATGTTTGGAATGCTAGCTTCTGCAAAATTTGGGCATGTACCAAATATGTACCTATGTGGCGACCTCTTACTATTCCACTAGACATTTTCAAAGGATCATAAAGATCTTAATGTCTACCGACTACCGCGCCTTGCATTTGGATGCACGAAAGGAAAATCTAATTAAAAAAATAGGTTTACTGCTCAAGTAAATCCAGCTTAGTAATCATCTTTCATTACGAGATCTAATTTACGATGTTTATGGCTATAGTTAGAGGCGCATAAAAACTCTGGCGAGCTACTGGACGCAAGTAAAACAAGGAAGTATATACAGAACTCGCTTCAAATTGTGTAACCCCAGGAATCCCTAAAATTAAAGTCCCAAAAAAAAAACAATCTTTCGACTGTAAAGTAGGTACCTACATTATAATAATATATCACCATAAATTCCAAGATGGTGTGAATTTTGTGCCATCATTCAATTAAAAAATTAATAAAAAAAAAAATTAAGTCAATGACTCTAGGAGTTAGAACAAGTGCGGCTAAAAATACCGTTACCTATAGCAGATAATATGATTTATATTATGTTCTGTTCTTGTCACTCTCATGTCTATGAAAAGAGACGGCAGGTTCGAGGTTTATAGTGTTTATATTGCAAAAAAGGTTTATAGTGCAATTTCTATTATGATTGTGCTAAAACAACCTTTTTAGCCCCGCTGCACCTTTTCTCAGTTCAGTACTCGCCTGTCAAGCTACAATCTAAATTGGACCCTAATAAAGTGACAATGTTATTTTCCGCATGCACCACCTTCATCATAAACCTTTCGCCTTTGTCTGTTTAGAATGTACGAAGGCGTAAAAATATACTAGGAAACACGTTGCCTACATTGTTAGCTGACGTCAATTCACAATTTATTTCGCATGTAAAATCATAGAAGTTTATTCGATCAACGATGCTTGCTTTCACTAAATGCTGTACTAAAAGACTCATTTAACTGTTTAGGAGGAGTCTTCTCAATACTAGTTGGATTTATTATACAGGGTGAATTTTTGAGACGGGGCAGTACATTTTTTTATATGTGAATGCAGGTCGAAATATCTTGGTTAAGGATAGACTCCTAAGAACGTTTTCCTGTACTACAACGGTTAAGGTAGCTGCCCTTACTGCCCCGTCCCAAAAATTCACCCTGAATAATATAATTAATAATATATTTTATTTACAATCACGGAAGATGACAAAATAATTACCATTCAATTAAGAGAGATGCCATACGGGGATGGAGTGGTGCGTTGCGTTGCGTCGTCGCAGCGCTATGTCAAAGTGTTCTGTCCACGCGCGTCTTTTTAACGCACCGTGTGGCATGTTGTTCTGATTTGTAGGGAAAACAACACATCGCACTGCAACACAGTGCACCGCCCTTGTGGCATATTACCAATAAGGCAGTTTCATTTGTAATGAATTTTGTGTAACATTACATAACAAATTAAATGAAACTTGGTATTTTAAAACCTTCATAAATCAATCGACAAATCTCATCTTGATTTCACATAAATCGAAACAACAAAAAAAAAAATTACTTAAATAAACTAGGTTCAGAATAACATAAAAACAACTTTTTCAATTGTTGCGAAATTTGACAAAACAGAAAACTAAAACATTTTGTTTTACCTAAGAAACTATTTTATTACAGTGACATAACTGACTTAAATATTCTCTGACTGAATACTATAGCTACAAGTTGTCTTTGCAATTTCCGAGTTTCTTAGTTCAAATGATTCCTTTTATAAAAGGCGATAAAGCCGCAGAAAGATGACAAGAAAAATACTTATAGAAGTTGCATTATTTATGAACTAGTGACGTTTTTCACAAGTTCTCAGATCTTGTTAGTGCAGCTCGGAGCCTCCTCTTAACTGAATCAGGGAGAAAACGTTTAAATGCCAACGGGACTGTCTCGGCCCGATAATGTTTTAAACTAACCAATTTTTTGTACGTAATGTATGTTTTAGATAATTAAACCTACTCCTAATCCTATTTTGTCGTGTTAAGGTTAGACGCACACTTAATCCGCACCGAACGCACCGAAATCTTGAAGTACTGCCAAATTCGGCCGAATCGGACTTTTCGGCGCGAGGTTTCACACGATTTCATATAACGAATTCTAAGTTCGGCCCGTTCGGCGCGGACAGGTGTGCGGCCACCATAAGTGTCGTCCCTAATACAACGCGAACACCCGATCATCGCCCGAGTAAGCGATGCTACCATCGTCTGGTTGCATCAATCATTTTAGTCGCACAAATGTATCGCGCGAAAATCTATAATTAGGACAGCTCTTCGACATCAGTATGTTTGATCGCGGATCCGTACGTGCTTATTCACGTAGGTACGCGCGGGCGCGGGCGCGGGTGCGGGCGCGGGAAACGTTGCGAGCTCGTGTTCACATTAACCGCCAGGCGTTCGCGCGAGAGTGTGACGTATTGTCAGAGGTCGAATTATGAACGTCGCGAGTGAAACGCGCGCGCCGCCGCTAGTTTGACATGAACACACACAAACATCTTCACGCGTTGAAATTACCGCGAGCGCTCCGCGCGCACCAGTCGCTAGCTTGCCCGCTAGTTAGACCGCACGTGCGTTTTGTACGTGAACACTTGGAATCACTACATATGTTTGATATTTCGTCACCGCGCCCGCCACCGCGCCCGCGAGTCAACGTGGTTGAACACTACGACTAAAATTCACGCGAACATGCGATGGTTGCGTAGTCGCGTTCTATAGACTAACCTACTGGGTTCAACTGTAGCCAAGAACCATCTAGGATACAAAAAATAAAAAATAATCGTTGATCATGAGATTTTAGTTGGAGTACAAACGTACACAAAAAAAAAAAAAATCATCAGAAAGAACTCTCGTACAAACTTGAATGTCTTATCTCCTTTTTTTTCGGTCGTAGGTACCAGTTTAGGTCAGGCTGTGGATTGTCTTCCAATATACCAGTGTTTGAGAAGATAAGAGGATATAGTGAAAGACAAATCATAGCTTTGTTACGTTACCGTGTCCGTGCCCGGCCCGTTAGTGTAAATATTGCACCTACTGGTTGAGAAGGTGTTGCCACGGAGTTATTAGGTATCGATAAATTATGTATACCTAATGTCGTGCGGTGGGCTCACGAGAATCTTGGATGTGATTGAAAATGTATTTGTTGCTGGTACAGTATAAATGGGTTGGTATTTGCTGTAGAGTTCTCACAGTTGTGGCACGCTTTTGCTAGGTGCTTTTGATAATAAGTAAACTATGTACCTATAGAAAGTATAAATGCATAAATACTAATTGGAACAGGCATAAATGAACAATGTAAATGTATACGTAGGTATAACAAATTCTACAGAGTCGGATTTCATGCTTTTTTTTAAATAGGTAGGTAAGTAACAATATAAAGGTAAAAGGTATTGTTTTTCTTGTAAACAAGTTAAGCTTATATCTAAATTAGTTTCATGAAAAACAATCTTGTGGAAGTAGGAAAGAAAAAGGATTAATATAGGATTATACGTAAGAAGGATTACAATGTAATAATGTCAGTTATTCGTTATTATGTTATACAATATACCTACTCAGGAGCTTCAGGTCAGGAGGCGGTTTATGAGGAGCACAGAACATACTTATAATAATTAATAGTAGGTACTGTACGCGAAATGTAATAAAATAAAACTAAAAATTCTTTTATTTAGACTTTCATCCATATTATGTTGTTAGTAAGTATAGTGACTTAATGAACTATGTTAGTATCAGTAGGTAGGCGACTGTGGTAGACAAAAATCAGTGGCACATTTGAGTGGTGAGTAGGACAACTGGACAGTCAGCGGCAAGTATAGGTTGCCAAGATGGCATGTCTTGACTCCCAAGACTGAATGAGATGAGAGTCAGGCCTGTCGGCTATCGCCTTAGGAGGCTGTTGCAGCTGCCGCATGTAATGTGTTACATTACACCATATATAACTCAAGAACGGCTGAACTAATTTTTATGATCTTTGATTTGTTGAATTTGTCTCCGCCCCGAAGTCTTATCAAAACAAATTACCTAGGTACTTAAATTTAATAAAAGGTAAATACAAAGCCTTAAAACAAGATTAATTGGATTTAGGGTTCAAAAATAAATGTACAATCTTGAACCTTCGTGTCTACTTGCGTCTATGCTCTCATTATGAACACAACTATTCATTATACAGCTTCATTCCCCGCATATCCGATTGCCTATTCAGGAGACATAACTAGGTACTAATAATAAATAGACATGCTCTCTACTTAGCTTTGTATATGTTTTATGTAGTTCTATAATGTAGAATGCTAGCAATTTGTATTACGTCACAATGTCACTACATTTCGTATTATGTTGAGTTTATGTTTAGCGTATATTATTTCCTTATCAACTAAAATTACCTTCCTTTGAAGAATCTGGGATGTGCGTTGTCTATAATTTACATAAGAAAATTATTAAATCTACTCATACGACGGAGCTTTATTTTAAGGAGAAAATTTATGTAGGTAATCGTCTTTGGAGGCATTATTATCGTCAACGTCATTACGATTTCAGTCGAACCTATGTATTATTAATATTTTAGCGTGAAGGTTTTTTTTAAATCTAGAATCATTTTTTTAACACTTTACACAAATTTTAACGATATTAACAAAAAAAAAAATTACCATGCTATGAATTCATGGTAACTTCTAAAAGGGTTAATTCGAAATACTCATGTCACTTCCTCAGTGAACTACTTCTTTGTGGGATCCTTGTCGCAGTTTGCGATAGTTTAATTAGCAGCGGAACCTTCAAAGGCTCTTCTGGTTTGTTTTATAATTAAACTTCTAGCAGGAGCTAATCTGATAAACCATTTTGGAGTTGGTTAACGGGACAGTTTCTGATCAATGTAGTAGCATTTTTGCTGCATTTCTGTGCATCTTATTCAAGATTCTTATTTCATTCATATCTTATTCAAGACTCAATTTTAATACGATCTATTGAAAGTTTTACTAGAGTTTGGTATATGACATTTTACCACGTTTTTACAAACAACAATGACAAACAAGAATGTCTATGGTCTGTCTGTCGTTCCGGGTGGAATCTTACAACTTAAATTTCGAACACTTCTTTTTTCTTTCGGTAGCTCAGATGAGCTACCTTGAAAGTTTCAGCCAGAAACTTAATCGGGAAGTGTTTGAATTTTGAATTTTTGTTTAGAATGCATTGTCGATCGTATCGATCAATACTGATCGATGACAATGAATTCTAAAAAAAAAACCTAGTTTTAGATTTTTTTTATAATCTATATTTCACTTTTTGAAAGCAATTTATATTTTCACTCCTAATATTTTAACGCGTTTAATGCCACCCTATGCGGTGCCCTCCGAAAGACTGGGCCGCATCACTGCAGATGGTACACAATGTGGGTCGGTGTCACTCAGTGATAGTGTGGACAGAGTAGTCCTTTTAATGGTACCTAGTTGACAAAAAAATACAGACTACTAGTGAATCTCCTTGTTACTTCAGTAAATAATAAGCTGAGTTAATGTTTATTTCCTGCAAATAACTGACCGCCTGGAGTGCACAGCAAGCATCCTTAATATAATTTGACGTCAGAGGACTTTGTGGCAAAAAATAGTTCAGTGTTTTGTATCATTTTTTCCGCGAATTTTGGCTGTAGCAGACAAAATATTATTTTGCTTTTATACCATTAGTCCAGTTCGCTTTTATAGAATTAGTCGTGGGAGTTGGTGAAAATAGATTTTGATATTTTCACGGAAGAAAACAAAAAAAAAAACATTTATAGATATTTATTCAATAACAATTTTTACATCCTGTTTGAAAAACTTAAGCCTAGAAACATAATAGTATAAAAATAAGAAACATAATAATAATAAACGAGTAGATATACGAGTATAATAAAAGCTCTATGCTTACCTATGTGTTTTTTGTTTTCTTAGTTAATTCATTGTACGTATACTACTAAATGATGATAATGGAAATTCTGATCAAATTTTCGATTCCGACGAGATACGAAACAGAAAAAAAAATAATTATATCGATGCTAAACCGATGAATATGATCTTCAATATTTTCGGGCTGACATCATGCGGTTCCGTGACTGAGTTGGTACCTGATTCTGTACACTTAAAAACCTTATTATTTTGTCCCTGAAGAAATATTTCTTCAACTCTTTTAAAATCCCTAGTGGCCAAAAACATTATTCAGATCAAAGAGTTATTCGCGCAATCACATGACATCACGTTTCTATTTTACGGTGCATTTGGTCTAGTTTATTGCTTGTTTGCGGGTAATATCCTGGTTGAGTGGATTTGCTGTGAATTTTAGTGCCACAATGAGCTTCAAGATCTGAAATTAAATTAAAAAAAGAACAAGATTTATTAATGCACGCTAGACTGAATTGAATCAGGAACTGAATTTTCAATCGCAATCGTTACTTTTTCACGAGATTTCACGAGATCACTAATGGTAATTGCACAGACAACTGCAACATCCGAAGAACTAGGTACATGCAGCTGCAAATATTTGTTTCGGGTCTGGGTATTTTCTATGTACAATATGTATTTAATTTAAAAAAAGTATGCATGTAGCATATCGGTCATGTGGTTCCCATAACACTGCTAGCTAAGCTCTGCTTAGCTTAGGCTATGTGAATGTGTGTGAATGTCCAGCATTATTTATTTATTATTTACTAGCTGCTGCCCGCGGCTTCGCTCGCGCGGTACCCAGATAAAAAGTAGCCTATGTTACTCTCCAGCCCATCTCCACACAAAAATCACGTCAATCCATCGCTCTGTTTTAACGTGAAAGCAGGACAAATAAACAAACAAATAAACAAACAAATAAACACACTTTCACATTTACAATATGGGTACGGATTTACTGACGTATATTGAAATATAATCCACTTGTTTACTAATATATATCCACTATAAATCCATTCCAATCAAAACAAAAGGTATCAGGAACTCACCTCCATTTGTTTATTATAAACTTGTAATTATGAAGTTGTTGATCTGTTGAAAGGTTTTGTTGATGAAAGGCCGGCTTATATTAATTATCCAAAGCCAAATGTTTCGGGTTTGACTGATACTGGCTATTAAAGCTTTATAATAATTAACTAGCAGCGCCCTGCGGTTACGAACGCTACATTTTTCCACAGAAATATTTTACTATTATTTTACGATATAAACTATAGCGGATAATATTCAGGAAAAGTGTAGCTTACTCATAATGTTGTAAATTTTAAAAACATAATTTTGTTAAAGAAAATCTTTTTACAATGCAGCATTTTCGCTCAGCAAAATAAAATAATTGATTAAAAAAATATATATAAGTAGCATTTACTTTATACATTTACATACGAGTATAATATATTGGTGATTTATGTAAATTCAAAATTCAAATATCATTTATTTAGTAGGACCGCTATGACCACTTTGAAACGTATTAAGAGCTAGGTGACTCCTGTTCTTTTGCGACCAACACCGTGAAGAATCGGGACAACAAACACAGTATGGGGCCTAGCTTTCTTTTCGGTGATCCATCTGCTTAAATCTATATAGTCAGTTGGGAGCCAGTCGATCAGTGTAAGTCTCGTCAAAGTCATCAAAAATAAAAAACAAAAATTCGCCTGACATCAAACGCTACACTTGGCTAAATTAGGTGGTAAGTAGGTACCTACCTAGCTGTTACTTAAAAATAATCATAACACTAAGCAAGGAACCAAAATTAGAATGAGTAGCACTAGCACTTTCTATCGTGCCAAAAGAAAAAACATGCGGTGAATTGAAGATTTTCAGTATACTGATCAAACAGAAAGTAAAGTTGCTTTCTCGTTTCAAACTTGGTTGAATTTGTTGAATTTCATAAAAACATCGAAGTAACTTTTTAATAATGATTACATTAAGCTACGCCTTCGTTTATCATCGTGAGTCATTGTTTCTAATCATTTCGGGTAATAAAGATGGAGGCTCGTAAACAAGGATTACTGATCACAACTCTATTTTACGGGCACTCAGTAATTTGTGGTGTTGATGTTCCGTGGCAGAAAAACTTGTAGGCCTCTCTATTTATAAACTCCGCTCAACTTGTGTCTAAGTTGCACCACGGATTTAGCTATTGACATTCTTATTTGTCACTGTCTAACAAACAAGGATGGCAATAGTTAGATCCGTGGTGCAACTTTGACAGAAGTTGATCGGAGTTTATTAATAGAGGCCGTAGAGTCAGTTTAAAATAATTTTGGAGAGACTAAGTAACTATTGAAAAAACTACGGTCTTGGTCGCGAAGGAACAGGAGTAGAATCACCCAGTGGCGGCGTAGCATGGGTTGGCACCCGGGGCGGTATTCTATTGAGCACCCCCCCCCCCTCCAAAAAAAAATTTCTGACGATATGGGTGCAAGACACAGAGATAAATGTTTGGATAAATATGCAAATATTTGTAACGTAGGCGCCGCGCCGGCTTGAAACTCGGTTTACGTTTTGCCCGCAAAATACTTACCTACTCATGAAGCTAATATGCGAGCGAAGCGAACCGATTTTTTTTAACAAATGCAACATAATCGCAAAATACTGAAGCTAATATGCGAGCAAACCGAGCTCCCTACTCTTGCAAAATACACATGAACCTAAATGCGAGCGAAGCGAGCTGAATTTTTTAAAGAAAAATTTAACATGTGACACTTGAGTTTGCTTATGATGCTTAAAGAAAAGGCTGCTGCTTAAATGCGAGCGAAGCGAGCCGAATTTTCAAAGACAAATACTTAATGAGATGACACTTGACTTTGCTTGCGGTGCTCAAAGAAAAGACGGGCTGCTTGTCGGTTTCTATGACTAAAATAGACATGAAGCTGATATGCGAGCGAAGCGAGCCGATTTTTTTTAACAAATGCAACATAATCGCAAAATACTGAAGCTAATATGCGAGCAAAGCGAGCTCCCTACTCTTGCAAAATACACATGAACCTAAGTACGAGCGAAGCGAGCTAAATTTTGTAAAGAAAAATGTAACATGTGACACTTGAGTTTGCTTATGGTGCTTAAAGAAAAGGCTGCTGCTTAAATGCGAGCGAAGCGATTCGAATTTTCAAAGACAAATGCTACATAATGAGATGACACTTGATTTTGCTTGCGGTGCTCAAAGAAAAGGTGGGCTGCTTGTCGGTTTCTATGACTAAAATAGGCATGAAGCTAAATTCGAGCGAAGCGAGCCGATTTTTTAAGACACATGACACGTTATATGACGGAATGACAAGGGTCCGCAAGCCGCGCGAGGCCGGGCGATTGCACTGTTCGCCACCCCCTAAGGCCGCCACTGCAAGGCATTATACGTACTTTGGTCGCAAAATACTCAGTAGAGTTAATATGCGAGCAAAGCGAGATTAAAACGAAGCTACTTTTTGAGTCGATTTTTTTTAAGACAAATGCAACATGTGACAACACTTGACTGTGCTCAAAGAAAATGCTGGCTGCTTGACGGTTTCCATTCTGGGTCAGACATAACTCATTTTTCTCGCAAAATAGTTATCTACTCATGCAGCTATATGCAAGATCCACGAGCAAAGAGAGCCGAATTTTCTTAAGACAAATGCGTGATGATACTTTTTTCATTCAAGTACCCATTTACATCCCCTTACGGGTAATACCAATTTGAACACCCTCTGGCACTCCCTTTGAAAGGTAGATTTTACAAAAAAGTACGATTTTTTTTCACCGTGGTCCACGGTGACACCCCCCTGGTGCGTGGCGCCCGGGGCGGACCGCCCCGTCCGCCCCCCCCTTACGCCGCCACTGGAATCACCTAGCTCTTAAGACGATTCAAAGCGGTACACTTAGTGATCTTATTGAATAAAAGATTTTTGATACATTTTTTAAACTTTCGCGACTTGAACACATTTTAAATTTATTATTAACGGGACTTAATCGCGTAATTAAATTATTTTATTTACTTCGACGTTTTTGTGGTTACGGCGACTGTAATGTCGTAATGTAATGTCGAATGACTGTCTACCACGTATTGGAAGTACAGTCATCCGGTCATGGATCCTGTTTAGTCAAAAATCATAGTAAACTAGTCTACTCGTGACCACGGCGACTGTAATGTCGCCGAAACGTCGAGGTAAATAAAATAATATAATTACGCGATTAAGTCCCGTTAATAATAAATTAAAAATGATTTTTGACTTTTGACTAAACAGGATCCATGACCGGATGACTGTACTTCCAATACGTGGTAGACAGTCGAACGGTTGACTAAAATCTTAAAATTAAAGCTCTTACTTTGTGGGAGCACACAAATACAAGTCTTTGTATCTTAATCGTAAACTTCGGGAGGCAATCTCTGTAGTGCCTGGAACATTGTTGAAATGTTGCTGGCTTGCCCAGCGCCTAAACCGTTCTCTTAGTATAATCTTTATCAGCAGAAAAGACATCGTTATCGGGCTGCCCAAGCCTGGGTGTTCCCACGATGTTTTTCTACACCGTGTGTATAGCTTATGAAATTGTTTTTTCATTGGTGTTCTACCGGGAGTTGAACCTACGACCCATTGAAATTCAAGGCACTAGCCAACTTACATACAATATCACTATACTGGTCAAATGAAATTCGAGTACAATTACATATCATCATCATCATCTCCCTACCCTTATCCCACTAGGTGGGGTCGGCACAACATGTCGAGTACAATTACATAAAATGACACAATAGAAAATTATCCGTTGATTATGATCTTATCGTCAAAATTAGTTCAGACATTCTAATTCATTCTTTATGAGTGATTGCTAGGCGTGACGTATTGCGAGACCTAATGGGCCTTGCACGGTTAAGGGTCAAATTGGGCCCCAGAGTGGCCAGCTCGAGTGACATTCCATTTTACTTCCTACGTGACTTGTTTTTCATGGTGGGATCGATGGCTATGTAATAAAACATAGCTTATCTGAAAATGTATTTATAACCATCTTTGAGCCTCAGTTTTATTGTACAGCCAGCAACAAATATTATTAAAAAGAATTAGTTCTTAAAGTTCTGTTAGGAAATTTTACTTCTGAGAGTGGTCATTATTTTAAAATATTGTAAATGAAGGCAACTACTTATTTTAATTTTGACCATAAATACCCTATTTCACCGCTGACGAGGAAGTAATTTATTTATCGACTATTTTTTCACTCAAGAAATGTACTAACAGCCACCACAGTAATTTCAAATGAAACACTTGCATAGCGATGCTCGCTTGACGATTAGAAAACTCGCCGCGAGCTTTTTGCTGCGAGCTACTCGCTCAACTCGGCTGAATATGCAAAGTCAAATTATTGGTGGGATCTTTCAGACAAAAAAATGGCGTATACAAAAATATTTTTACAGTAGCAAGGCAATTTGCCTTCGAATGTTCAACAAGTTCCATCGATTTAACTCCCATCGTGAAAGCTCTCTCCGCTATTTCTATACGGCTTCCCACAACTTTGACGTTCGATTTTCATGTTAGTGTAGTCTGTGCTTACCTGTACTTACAAACCATTGGGGCTTGAAAAATGCTTTGAGTACAGTGACGTGGTAATTGAAATGTCTTTTGTTTGTGTAGCTACAAAATTAGTAATCAAACGTTCGTCAATTTTTTTTTTAGAAAAACGGTAGATTATCCTCTCTTAAGGTAAGGCCAAACCAACGCGTTCAGCTCCCTGGCGCTCTGATTGGCGGCCAATCATAGGACGCATCGGTGTGAACACGTCGCTAAAAGTTCGTACACAACAACTGATCGCCACCTTGCACGCCACCGCGGACGTGAGCTGAACGCTTTGGTTTGGCCTTACCTTTATTGTTGAGTATTTGAGGCCCTTCTAAGATATTTCAAGTATCTCGAATGATTTTCTTGTATCAGTGTTTCATTGTGTGCTATCAAGAGTTCTATCTAGTTATCTACAAGCCAAGGTTTTTCACCTTTCTACACAATAGGATCGCGATGCATCCAATAGTTCTATGCTAATGCGATGGACCGTACACAACTTGCGAGTCGGAAAATAACGTATTGTGTGGGTTGGAGGAGCAACAGGTTGGCATTGTATTGGAAAGAAATAAAGCCTCTTTCAGACTGCTTACGAAATCTTATCCCCCTTTAACGTACATAATTGATGAAGCTGTATGATGTGGTCACAAAATGGGTGGGCAAGTAGAATTAATATAATTAAACACTTCTGTGCTTGTTATAGAACGATAAATAGACACCTAATACATACATTGTTCATCACATAGATAAAACCTTAAATATTCATAAATACAAGTGCAAAGGGTTATCTGCCACAATATGTCGGGTACAGAGGCCCAGCGAACATTGATGGCACGGCATGGCAAGATATTTTTAGACGACGAATAAAAATATAACCTAATTGAATGGAAATAAAGTTGAAATTTCAATTTAAAAAAACAATAACGCGGTATGCTTAGGCATGCCGTGTCGGCATCGGAAGTTTCAACTTTCTTTCTATACAATTAGGTTATATTTCGGCATGGCAAGGTATGCCATGCCGTGCCGTCAATTTGCGCCGGGCCTGTCTTCTGAATATTTCCGGCATTGGAGTTGGCCACCAGCTCATCATAACTTATTTAGCGAAGTATTCAGCTAATTTGAGACGATTATCACAACACTTTGTAAAAAAAAAATTCATAATATTGAGTTCCGTTTTTTCATGCTGTTTTATTTTCTTCTGCCATCAAAGTGAACAAACAATTTGACTACCAACCCTCTTCATCTGAGTTTGTTTGTTTACGGTCCTTAGGAATACACATTACGGCTGTTCTTAACCGCTATATTAATAAATGCTTGATCCAATTAAAATGTACAGGAAGAAAAAATATAAAAAAGATATTATAAATTATAAATACTCATACACGCAGTGGCGTAACTATATCGTCTGGGGCCCGTGGCAAATTCTTTTGATGGGGCCCTATCCAGGGACGTAGCTATAGCTTTGATAAGGGGGGGGTCCAAGGGTTCCAAAATACCAAGATTGACTAGTTTTCTGCCGCACTTAAATTGTAGATCCGGGGGGGGGGGGGGGGGGTTGAAGGGTTCTAACCAAGTAGTGGCGTATGTTAACTCAGAACCCCGGGCCAGCCTGGCTTTTGCCACCCCATAGATAGGTTCAATACATTGTGACCCGCGACTTCGTACGCGTTAGGGCTACCGTACTCGCACGCAACGCGTTAACGACATCGATTCCCGGGCTTGAAACTTGGTTTACTGTCCGCTCGCAAAATACTCATGAAGCTTATATGCGAGCGAAGCGAGCCCAAATTTTTTAAAGACAAATGCAACAAATGACACGTGATTTTTAATTTTTCTTATGATGCTTTTGAGCACCATAAGCCTGGCTGCTTGTCGGTTCCTATTTTACTAGTAGTTCGCCCCGAACTGAGATCTCGCGCACCGTTGTGTTGATAGCCTAGATTTGGACTTGTTTCTGACTACCCCTATACCTACGTTAAGTGCTCCTTCTAGTGTTTACCACACAATGATATCTAATGCGCTACCTCAGTATGATAAAGATTATAGGCATGCATGCAATACATTAACGTGTCGTGTTTATATTCAATAGTTGACCCCGCGAACTTCGTACCGCGTCTCAGGGAAGGCCTCTTAGTTCGAAAAATTATTAAAATAGCAGTTCAATACAAAATGTATGAGAAAATCAATTCCCTCCCCTCCCCCTCCCTCTCCCCTCCCCCTCCCTCTCCCTCCTCTCCAAACCATTTTGGAATGTATAAATTGAGTACTTTCATATGACACCCCACTCAATATATTTGGGTAACTTTGAAAAAAATTTACCCCCTTGGGAACCCCATATCTTTACAACCCCTTCATCGATTACGCTCATATGCTCCACAGCAAATTTCCATAGCACAACCTATTGACCTATCAAGTTTCATACAGATTGGATAAGCGGTTCGACAGTTATGCGAGAACATAAAAATGAAACATACAAACATACAAACATACAAACATACAAACATACAAAGCAAAATCGCCTAACTTGCCACTAAGATCTTCGCTCGCTTCGCTCGCTCGATCGATTATGCGAGCGGAGCGAACCAATTTCCAATCTCAAATGCAACACGTACCTAACACTTGATTTTGCTTATGTGCTCAAAGAAAAGGATGACTTTTTGTCGGTTCCTATTCTGCGGTCATACTTAACTCACTTTGCTTGCAAAATAATCATGAAGCTAATATGCGAGCGAAGCGAGCTTAATTTTTTTAAGATAAACGCAACAAGTGACACATGATTTTTCTTATGGTGCTCAAAGAAATAACTGGTAGCTTGTCAGTTCCTATTTTATTATGCGAGTGAAGCGAGCTGATTTTTTTTATCACAAATGCAACATGTGACACTTGATTTTGCTTACGTACTCAAAGAAAAGGATCGGTTCCTATTCTGCGGTCAGACGTAACGCACTTTGCTCGCAAAACACTCATGAAGCTGTATGCGAGCGAAGCGAGCCGAATTTTTTTTAAGACAAATGTGACACTAGGAAATGTTTGCCTGAAATCGCCTCGAGGATTTATTCCCAGAATCACAATTATTGTAACGGATTATCCCTTCGAGTTTTAAAGAATACCTACAGTTTCCTGTAAAGTTAAAAATCGCAAGGCCAGTCTCAGAAAATCGTCTGTCAATAATAATTAGTCATTAGATTACTAATAAATTACACAAGTCTTGATGTATATCAAACTTACAACCAAATGAGTTTGTTTTAGTTGTTGTTAGTTAGGTAGGCTTTTCTTACACTGGTTCCAAAATGTACAAAGATTAACATTACGCCCAGGGCGTCGATTCTGGTACCGAACTTTTTATCAACCTCAACCAAAACCTCAACTAAAGCGACTGTTTCCATGACTACTAATAACAAACGACTCAGTTGTGGTGAGGTTTTGAACTTTGGCAGAACAAATTTTTGAAAAGCTATTCTACTATTTCGGTGTGGTTGAGGTTGATAAAAAGTTCGGTACCAGAATCGACGCCCAGGGGTATTTAATAATAGAAGTTGTGGTTTTTTATAGTTCCCAATTTTTTTATAAGTTTAAAAAATTGTTCTGCCCAAGCATGCTAAAAAAAACATTAAAAAACATAACTCGAGAAATACAAAACATCGGGTGTACCAAGTTTAATATTTTTTTTTGGACGTCATGAACCATCTGTTTACGCACGGAAATACCTGTTCCGCCAGTTTTTTTTATGCTATTGCTAAGGAGGGGGGGGGGGAGGGTCTGGACCCCCTAAACCCCCCCTCCCCCTTATATACGTCCCTGGCCCTATCAGTAAAAATCATCACGAGCTCGCGGCCTCTTGAGCCGGGGCCCTCTGGGGTCGGGGGCCCGTGGCATTTCGCCACCCCTGCCACCCTATAGTTACGCCACTGCATACACGGAAAGTACGCTTGAAGTTACCTGAACAGAGGGATGAAAGTAGTACTTTTCCGCCCTGGGAAGCAATTTTCCCTGCTGACAAATAAAAAAAAAACATTATATTATGACATTTCTATTGAGTCATGTTGAAACTTTTTACACAGCAAAAGACATTTCTCTTTTACCTTTTTATTAAGAATTGCTGTAAAAAATATTTTCAACAATTTTATTACATGACTATTGTTATTAATAATTACTTTTCACTAAATTATTATTAGTTAAACAAGATTTAGAGGTTGAAATATTTACAATCGTCAATGAAAAAAAATACTGGCTGAAAATAAAAAAGGCGGGCGTTTTTTTTTTTTTTTTTTCAGTGGCAAACTACCAACCAGTATTTTTTTTTAAAGCACCAATTCGATTTTTATCTGTTTTGTCGATCGAGAGCAGAGATTTTTATAAAATGAGCTAATCAGGTTTTTATTTACTTTCCTAATATTCGAAATGAAAAGCAGAGTGTTTACCTCGGGTGAAAGACCTATTAAGGCACTCGAACTATTAGCGCCCTCGCTACGCTCAGGCGCCAAACCATCTCGTGCCTCAATGGGTTACTTTCAACCCTCGTGCAACAATCTAATATTTTATTAAGCCTGATGTGACGTTTCGACTAGATTGCACTAGCCGTGGTCGAGGGAAGACTATTTAAAAAATGTCGTGGGTTACTTACCTACTGTCTTGCTCTTGGCGCAACGATCCTAAATGGATCTTGGCACCAGAGTTTCATCAGCTATCCCTTTCTTTCACCGTTTTAGTCGAGAAAAAAGGTATAAGTATAAATATGCTTTGCTTTAGATAGTATTTACATTTTCTCCAGTTTGTGTACTAAAACAATCTAATGCAAAAAGAAATTTACAAAACACAAATATTTTTCTACATTATTGAGCACTTTAGTGTTTCTCGTCTGAAAGCTACCTAAAGATACGAAAGTGCTGACGCAAATTTCTTTGTTTGGAAACGAATACATTTTGTGCAGAGCTCTACATATATTTTACTTCATTTGTTCTATCCTTTATTTTGTTTTTCAGGAGAATATGTTAACAAAATCTTAGATAGATAGATAGATAGAAAACTCTTTATTGTAAGTACATGTCTTAAAAAAACATATCAATGAGTAAACCTAATGAATAATTGTACAATGGGCGGTCTTATCGCTTTGAAGCGATCTTTTCCAGACAACCTTTGAATGGAGAGAGACAACAAGATTAAAGGTATGGCAGGGGGTGTACAAATATTTATGATATCTACGAGATTTAAATTTAAAAATGCTTACTTCATACTTACTTACTAAATTTTAAATTAGCTAGAGTGTTTACACAAAATAATACATCATACAATAATAATCATACATATATACCTAATATACAGGGTGTGGCAAATTCTTGGTCACTGAAGGGTAGCTACCTTTTCTCTTGTAGTTAGAAAGTTTTGTTCTTAGGAAACTTCAGTTTTATTTTGAAGAAAAAAATAATTGCATTTTTAGATTTTTGAAAAAAAGTACAGTTAGCCTAAAAAATTACATTTGTCAAAAAAAACAAGTTGGTCTTAATCGACTCTGTTTCCCACCAGGAACATTTCTCCCAAAGTAACTTATCAAATCAAATCGTAAGTTTTTGCAATGATTCAAAAAAACACATCCCATACATTTTCTATGAAATTAGTAGTTGTAAACATTATAGTGCCACTTATTCGATGGTTATTAATTTAAATTCGTAACTGCTTCGGCATGCTGGGAGGCTATTGCACCCTGGATTGCACCCTGGATTGCAAAAGAGTCATGGAAAAAGCCTTTTTTGTGGACAGGGGTTTTCTTACTTACTCTTAGGGTCCTGTCCTATCTTACTACGACACCATGGTTGCGCCACCACAAACAAATATACGAAAATGTTGTCCCGCTTGATTACACAACCAAGCGGACACCACGTTTACGTACCTACATTTTATTGGTGGCGCTAGTGTGGTGTCGCCACCAACCATGGTGTTTTAGTGAGATAGAGCCTAAAAACTAAGAAACGTAAACATTAGTAAGTTTGTATGTTCAAAGTTTATGTAAGTTGCAATAGAGAACATGCAATCGTAATATTTTTCAATATTTTGAGTCTTAAATGCAAAAAAAACATAAAAGAAGACCCAGTGCAACGTTTTTATTTTAGTTAGTATTGATTTTTAACAATTATTACGAATTATAAGTACGTGAAACGGAACGTATTTCAATACACCAATCAGCGTCGAGTAACATGAGTGACGTAAAAATCTTCTCAATTAGGGATGTGACCCTTTATACTGATGAATGTGCTATCGATAACTTTAATGGTTATGATTACTAATCATAAACATAAGCAACACAAAAAGCCTGAAACATATATATTTAGTCAGAAACAAGGGTCGTTCGCGATTCATCTAAAATGCAATTTGCCTTTGTAGCAATATGCCTGACATGAATATCTAAAAAGTAATATGCCTGATATAAATGCGTTAATTTCATATAATGCCTAAGATTTTTCATCATAATCAGTTCAAGTGAAAGCTATTGAAGAGATCTTCATTTAAAGTGACAGCTGTCAAACTTCAAACGGCCATATCTCGAAAACTACTCATCCTCGATTCTTCTTTCTAAGCTCAAATGAAAGCTATGACCTAGATCTACATTTTCAATGACAGCTGTCAAAATGACATCTATCATTTAAAATGTAGATCTTGGTCATAGCTTTCATTTGAACTAAGAAAGGGAAGTCTAGGACGAGTAGTTACCGAGATATGGCCGTTTGAAGTTTGACAGCTGTCACTTTAAATGAAGATCTCTTCAATAGCTTTCATTTGAACTAAGAACGGGAGTTTCCGAGATAAGGCCTTTTGAACACACACTAAAAAAATATGTAGAAAATGACACTAGATGTAAAATATGACAGATTATGTCAAAAATGGCAAAAAAAATCTGTTGTTTTTAATCTGTCAATTTTGACAATTAGTGTCATTTTTTATTTAATCTGTCATTTTTGACATCTTTTCTCATAAGTAATAACATCTAGTGTCATTTTTGACATGATCTGTCATTTTTTATATAATTTGTCATTTTTCCCGGTCTTTATCTATTCTATATTTTAAATTTCAGCCAAATCGGTTCAGGGGTTGTCAAGTGGAAAAAAAATACATCCAAACATCCATCCATCCAAACTTTTGCATTTTATATTAGTGTGATGATAATCAATAAATTAATGAACAAAATCGCCTAACTAACCACTAAGATCTTTGCTCGCTTCGCTCGCTCACTCGCTCTAATATTTTTCAAATATTTAGAATATAATATAACTTTATTGTACTTACCTACACCATAAAAAGAAAACACAATAAGAAAAAGAACCATTATTTTAAACAGTGATACAATTTACGATTTTTTTTATTTTATTTGTTTGTGTAAATAATTTACTTTGATTGTGAACTTTGATTGTGTAAATAAGGAAAGAAAGATAAGAAAAGCTTTTTATTTCGACCACCACAAATATAACCTGACGTGCTACCGATCGTTACACATCAATTGGTAGGTAATAGTAGATTTCGATACATTCGTCTTGTGGCACATCCCTAAGCGGATAGCTGTGTTTAGTGGACCAAGAATAATAGCCATTGTATTATCAATCTTATGTCTTGTAGATAAAGACTAACAATTGATAACGGTAGATAACGCCATCTCGCGACAAGTAGCTGAATAAAAATATTTCGCAAAACGCCATCTCTTGACAGGTAGACTTTCATTTTAATTTATTATTATTTTATTAAGTTTAGAACCATGTTCCGATGGCTATAGGGTTTATTATCAATAAAATTAGTTTTATAGTTTTAGGTCCTTTTTAACGTTCTCCTCGACACGAGTGACGTCATCGTAACTTTACATCCGTTTGCGCGCGAAAATTTAAACGGTCAGTTTGAAACCGCAATGTTTTACATTAAATTGAAGTATTTTAATTTTTTTTTAAACTCGTGGTCTATTCTACATAAAATTCATTCAAATGAAAGCAAAAATAACAATAATGCAGGTTCTCTATTAGGTTTTAAAAAGTATAAGTATTCGGGGTTTCGCGAGGGAAAATGTGTTTGTGGCTTTTTATGAATAGCGACTACACGCTACTTCTGTTATGGAGTAAATAAATAATTTATGGAATTATTGATCTGATTTTAAAAATATTTTATAAATCCCGGAAAATTATCAACCTACCCTGTGGAAATCTCTAAAAGACTCCTGGAAAAATTCCGCAACCCGCTAGTAAAGCAATACGTAAAAACACTACAGCTATCATAAAAAGTTATATCATCATAACTCGACATAAAGTAGGTACCTACTTATTAAGATGATAATTATCTCAGTTATTAGGCGATAATTCATATTTATTATCTAATTATGAATGAATGTTTATTAACACCACCAAGTTTCACGTTGCCTAGAATATTTACAGATGCGTTTAAAAAAATAAGTGTTTAATTTAATACCCAGGAACGGCACGGGCGGTACTTTGGACCTCTTTTTAGACTCATGGCCAAATTTAGAGCGTAAAAAAAAAGGTTTTTGCGATCGATTACACAAACGCGATTCTTCCTATTCGTGTTTCTCAGATAAATGACTATAGGCGAGGTAGAAGTTAGCTATAACAAACTTTCTCAACTAATGACGTAACGGATGTTTCGCTCACATTCTACTACATTCTCTCAGATAGGAATTTAGATCCTTTGAAAATATCTCAGAGGATATTCAAAGGTATGATTAATGTGTGTATTCCACATTTTGCAGAAGTTATCTTTCCATACATAACAGGACCTTCTGTACGAAAGTCAAAGCACTTGGCCAACATGGTAGTGTTGAGTATGATGTGAAGGGCGCGGCTCTTTTGTCCCGTACAAAATTCAACTTTGTAAGATCGGCTCAACTTCTACAAATATTATACTTCAATTCAAATGTCATGTGACCGTACACAATAAGACAAAATCAGAAAACATGACGTTACTCTTTCCTCAAGCTTCATTCAATCTTCAATCACTCCTCGCTTGACAATGACAAGAAATAATGAACTGACCGAACAGATTGTCATATGAGAATGAGTGAGTAGTCCGCCAAAATAATGAACAGTCAATTTAAAATGACCGGCTCAAATGAACCGGCTCATAGTACCGGCTCAAAATGAAAATGAGCCTAATTTTACAAAAGTCAATCTAAAACCATGTCATACCCAACACTACAACATGGCACGAGCACTATAAGTAGGGACTATCCTCCACCAAGTACTGGATTCAAAACAAAACCCTGTATTGTACTGCGGTGCCTGTTATCCAATGATAGCGTATTGTGGCACAATAAAATTGGATTTGCAGTACTTATGGCATTCGGTGTTAGCTTTAAAATATTGTGAAGTAGAGTTGCTACCCGCTTCGCATTTTGATGTTGAATTGTCCTTAGTTTGTTCCAAATACATATAGCCATGTCTTTTGAATAGAAGACGAAAAGATAGAAGATAGATAACCAAGAACATTTTATTTGAAAATGGTCCAAAATACGACAGTTTTTTTCAAGCGAGGTGTATGCCTCTTGATGCTATAAATCATTCAAATTGTAGGAGCCACAGTTATCAAAATATTTTTTATAGGATTGTATTACAGTTTCAACTTCTGAATTTTTCACTATATTGTACTATATCAGTAGAGAAATATAAATAATAAAATTTCCGAGTAAGTAGGTATATAAGCAAAAAATCTATACATGTTATCCCTTCTAAAATAGGTTGAGTAAAGCCCCGCTGCGGGGCCCTTTTTAGGATAAAAATAAGCAAAACCTTGAATTAACTTTCATTGACTGATCAACAGAAGAGCAAAATTACAAAATGCCATAATCATGAGTAAATATTTTATTTGTGAAGGCTGATTTCATTACTGTATCTTTTCACTTACTTATACTTCACTGATTTGCACTTTCTACTAGCCTGACCTGGAAATGACAGATCGTTTACATCAATATAGTACGAGTAGCTCAACTGATCTATAGTAGGTAGTTTTAAAATCTTTTGTTATAAGTATTTAAATATTTTTATTCACACAAACTGTTATGCTATTGATAATGATGTATTTATAATTCTTACAGTCCTGAAACCAGTCTAGCTGCACCACAATAATTATCACGTCTAGTTTTATAACATTTATATTATATACTCGTAGTCCGGACTTTATTGATTCAAACCAAGAACCTTCTATAAGGTTCTTGATTCAAACAAAAGAAAAAAATGAATTTGTGACAAAGAAAATAGCTGAATAATTCAGTGCCTCCAGTCAAAAAGGGCACAACTCAAATTCGGCACTTTTCAGGAGAGCCAAAAAACCGAACTTTTAATGTTTTTTGCTATTTCGCAAGTGAAATCAAAATTTCTTTTCATACAGAATTGTAGATAAAAAATAGCTCTTTCATTTAATGGTAATCACTTTCACATTCGTTTACAATTTCTATACTTTTTTCTTGTTTTCCTTGAGTTGTGCCTTTGTTAACACAGATGTAATGGAATAACGTTAACTATTCTAGTCAATTTACTCGTACTAAAAGAAATATTACGACTTGTGCCTTTTGAATAATGGAATAACTTTATTAATACTAGTCGATTTACTCCTATTCAAAGAAATACTAAGACATAATCCATTAGTAACGAATACTTATTATGACAATAACGGCTTATTTCCATCAATTACTGATGTCAAGAGCTGTAGTTATGTAAATAGAATCTAAAGTTAAACAATAATTATGATATTTTTAATATTTATTTCAAAAAAATCAACATTATAACAAATGTTTTCAGTAAGTATTCCTAAATTTTAAGTATTCCTCGGTATATTAATTTACTTCCTCATTTTCTGGTATAAAGCACAAACCGGGGTCGTCTTCAGCTCTCTCTGATTCAGAATTCAGTAAGTTGTATAAAAATCTTGAATTATGGTAGATCCTTTATGCGTGGGGATAACCTGACTCACTAGTTATAAAGCCAACTTAGCTTCTCCCAGAAGCTCAGAAGTTTCCTGGGGTCTTCACATGCTTCGAGTAGCGACCTCGGGTTGTTGAGGATATGCTGCCGTTGTGCTGCTACGCCCAGGTATTCCAGGACTACGTGGGCTGCTGATTCTTCTTCGGTTAGACATCCCCTGCAGAGTGGGATGTCCGTGGCACCGATGTTGTACAGCTGTTTATTCAGGGTACAGTGTCCTGTCAGCGTCCCTGTGATTATTTTGATGTATTTTCTTTGTAGGTTCATCAGGCGACGTGTCAGTCGTGGTGTGGCTGCTGTTATCGCTGCTCTGGACTGTCTGTAGTCCGTCGCCCGTGTCCATCGATCGTTGTGAAGGTTTTGGGTGTGTTCTGTATCCAGGTGCGTAGTTGGGAGAACGTCAGAGAAAGGAATGGGGCTGGGTATTCCACTTGTGTTTCTGAGCCCATTCTGGCTAGTTCATCTGCAGCGACGTTTCCCAGTGATCCACTGTGTCCCTTGATCCATTGTAGAGTTACCCTGTTCTTTTCAACGATACTTTCAAGGGAAAGGTGACATTCGTATATCAGCTTGGAGTTGCATTTTTGGCTCTCCAGTGCTCTGAGGGTTGTTGTACTATCTCGGGGACTACTATGCCGCATACTATGCCGTAGTCTTCTATCCCTTTTCATTTGATAGCAGTGGCAGCTGATTGGAAAATGGAACTGCGTGAGCCTAGTGTCATAGGCAAGGTAAGATAAGATAAGATTAGTTTTCATGTGTTTGTATTTTGTAGTGTTTCCGGGATGTCGATTGTCTTGGAATCTTATCACACGATATTATGGTAGAATAAATAAGTATCTCGTATCATGTGGTGGTCATCAAAACTTTTTCTAAAACTTGAACAAAAATCGTCAATTTGGTAATACTGGAAGGCAGAACGAGATCAATGACATTAAAAAACAAAAATTAAGACTTATTTACTTCATCACATTAAATCAATCAATACCAGCAATACACAGATTATTATAATACTTACTACATAAAAGATACATTTATGTCTCATTATTATCCATGCTTATAATCACCAAAAGCAACAAATAGAGATATTCCCTTAGAAACATGCTAACAAATGGATCAACTTCATTTATTTCTAACTCTGTTTATCTAATGCATTGGAACATCATGAGTTATGCCTTTTTGTTTCATTGTAATATTTTTTTAACTGAAATTATGCCTTTATGTTCGATGATGTTTTGGGCTTACTGCTACTTATTTCCTTTTAGTTGGGAAATTTTGTCGATAACTAAAGACGTTCCCTTTCTGACAGTCGAGTTATACCCTTGATGTAGTTGAAAAAACCAGGTTAGGATGCAGCTAGAGTTATGAATTTTTGATATGTTATGTAACTGGATACGTAGATCACGATAGTGCAATAAAAACAAAAGGGCACAACTCGACTTATGTTCTTTTTGACTGGAGGCACTGAATTATGCCACGTCTTATTCAACCTTATCAAGGAAAGGATAGGTTTATAAAATGAGGGCTGAATTCACTTTCTGTACAAATATAAACTAATTTAACTTGATCTAATTCTGAGGCAAGCCGAGGCATTATACCATTACTTATCCTCTCCAGTAAATAATTCGCATCACATGGGTTCGATTTATAGTGGGCTAGCATAATAAATATATTTCTTCTTTGCGTAACAGTTAGAAGAAAAATTGCTTCTTGCGTATTTAGATTTAGAAAATGATAAGTGTGTAGAAAGCGCAAGCTTTTTATTTAGTCGGACGACGAAGCCTTCTATTGATAATAATGCTTTAAACTAATGAAAAACAATACAAATTGCAATTGAAAATGAAGTATTTTCATACATGCGCTAAAAAAACGTATTTTTTTTTACTGTTAAGTAATATTATCAATTTTAGTACTTAGACCAAAGGGACTCAAAATATGAATAGAGAAAATCTGGATCAAACGAGTTGCGGTCATTCTAGCCCTATAAAACTCAGAAAACCCCATACATAATATACATTTTTGGTCTTACACTACAGACAGACATAACGAAGATTTTCAAGCGGCTTAAAGGTGTAAGCGTCCACAGGCCCGCATCGCACGCAGCGTACGGATCGCATCAAGCGGATTATCTGTGTAATGCGATGCGTACGATGCGGACAGGTGGACGCACTTATATGAGTTTCTATACAAATAATACTACGATCCGTTGCGTGCGATGCGTCCGAAGCGTACGATACCGACAAGTGGACGCTTACCTTAAAACTCCGTCACTACTTAATAAAAATGGTCTAAATAACTTAATAAAAATGATCGAATCCCCGCTGAAAAAATCTTCATTTTGTGTTGTATGTATTTTATCTTTCTGGTTCTACTTTTGTACGCGCTACAAGTTTGAAAACTCGTAAACTTGAAGAGATTTTCCAAGTTTTAATAACATGATATGGGGACGGAACCCGCTTTAGCTTTCTGAATCAGTTTCTGTTTTGTCATTACCAAGTTTTATTGGATAATTGATAAGCAAATAAAAATAAATTGTGGCCTACAAAAGTACGAAGAGAAACTATAGATGTTTTTTCTTTGCACAAGAAAAAAGACAAATCTACAGATAACAGTCCGAGATCAATTTTAACATTTATTATAATTATTATTCCTAGATATTTACCTTAGGATCAGGTATTTTCTCTCTGAAAGATACTTATAGGTAAGGGAAAATCTGAAATTTTTAACATTAAAGTTCCCAAAATCCCCCCGGATAAATATTCTGGATTACGAATTTGTGAACTAAAAAATAAGAGAGGGATTTACCCTGTTTCAAATTGAAATTTTACAAAGCCCCTAAGAATGGGATTTATCAAAGGGGAAAAGTGGAATAACACAAAAATATCTGTAAAAATAATATTTTTGCAAACCGTATGCAACAGCTTTTTTCGTTTAAATATTTGTGCAATATTCCTAGGACCCTCCCTCCCCTATAAATAAAGGATAAATAATATTCCAACTTAGTATGGGAACCGCGTGGACAACGGGTTGGAATTCAAAGTGCGTCTTAAAGTGTTCTTGAGCTGCGATAAATATAGGGTTGGTTAGAAATGACGCTTAGTAATGTTGATTGACTTGTGTACATGGCTTAGCAATGTTATATCGCTTGTTTATATTATGTGTATATATTCTAAATTTGAATTTAGTAATATATGCGAGCGATTTATCTGTACCTAATTACGGAATACCTCAGGAATTCCTGCGTAAAAAATGGTAAAAGTATTAGGTTTATTATACTATAGACTGACATACTGACAATTCATAATGGGAATGAGACAAAATGTGACAATTTTAGGCGCACAAAACGCAATTCTAAACATCATTGCATTCCCCGAATAAAAACGCAGACTTTGATTACCAACCAATCCTTTCAGAGGAGCGTTCGATTTTTGTTTTTTCTAGCGAGGTGACGAAACTTCAATGAAATTTAAAAGCCAGCAAAGTGCGCCAGAGCCCCGGTGAATGGAAAAAAGGTTTTCCACCAAATAAGACAAAAAACATCCTTTTATGTCTATTCATATTAAAGCTCTGAAATTTTTGCGCGACTGAAATCGAAATTCGGTAGGTACGCACGGTAAAATAAATAGAGAATATCGGATTTTTAAGTGTATTCTGTCGTTGTGGTTCATATCATTGCTGCCCTAACTACCATGCTCCTATCATTACATACCTAGGTCTGAAGGGTTTTTTTAACAAAAGTTTGTATATTCAACAGCTTTTTAAAGATAATGCGTCTACAGACCTATCTAGATACTAAGGGAATTGTATGTTCTCAGGTTCTCTTTGTAGATTCTTTAAAAATTTCAGAAAATTTTAAGAAAATTATGGTTTTTAAACTTATACTTTTGATACAAGCTCTTCTTACCCTTCCTGCAAAGGAAAAAGGTAAACTCAATGAATTTTTAATTAAAAAATACGCATTTTAGAAATTGAAAGAAAAACCACACAGCATTACGGACAAAAGCTTGTCCTGTCCCATACTTCGTTATTGGATTGGTTACTTGTACGTATTGTGTCTTTTGAAGTCTCCAAGTTAAGAGTGGATAATCTTTTGAGACCGTAGTACTTCTTTGCTTTGTCATCGCAAAATGTAAGTCTTTTAGAACCTCAAAAAGGTAGTATCGAATGTGTGTTTTCGTCCTTTTGAAAGGAGTCTTTCATTAAATCCATGTGGAAATAACGAGGGTTTCCATTCGGCATATTAAGAACTTCATCTTCTGAGATGCAAGAGATGTACCTAGTAGCTGTATCAGGAAAAATACTTGTAACATCTGCAAATCCGTACTCATGTTATTGTGAAAGTGTGTTTATTTGTTTTGTTTATTTGTCCTGCTTTCACGTCAAAACAGAGCGAGGGATTGACGTGATTTTTTGCATGGAGATAGTTGGAGGGCTGGTACTTTTTATCCGGGTACAACGCGAGCGAATTCGCGGGCAGCAGCTAGTATTTGATAAGTTTATGTTGTATCGGAGATAGTTTTTATATATTTCACAAAGACGCGGTACGTGAATAAACACAACATTTTAGGCAGCTTATTAATATTTGCTAATTAATTTTACGGTCTTATCAGGATCTTATTCGATCTTATTTCTTATACTACTAATACTAAAGAAATCAATAAGAATTAACGTATTGATTTCTTTACTTAGTAGAAAAACCAATGCGTTATTTCTTGTGTACGGTATTTATTTCTACGAGCTTAAGAGTTAGTTTTTACATTCGTACTTATTAAGTTGCCGGATATAAAGTTTATAGTTTATTATTATTATTTAAGTATTAAGTGTTTAAGGTATATTAGCTTCACAACTAAAGGTGTGTGTGAATGCATTAAGTGTATTAAATAGTCAACTAACTTTCACAGAACAATTGTACGTTGAATCCGAACTCTTGTTCAGTGAATTTATAATCAGTTTATTAGAAACAATCCCGACTAGTAAAGCTTTTCAATTAGGAAGGGTATGTGCATAGAAAACCGGACTTTAATTAGTGTTGCCAACATTTAGCAGAATTTCCAGAACTCAGCACTCAACAGGTATCGAAAACTTTACTTTGTTCAGAATCTATTATCCAAAAGTTACTAAATCACTGTTAATTATTATATAGCTTAATTGAAAGAACTTTCCAGGAATCATGATATTTCATAATTATTAATTAAATTGTAATAATTATACTTTTTACAGATTAATTGCATTAAAACTAAAATAGAATACAACGACTCCTCAAGGAAACAAATACTTATGAAAAGGCTTCTATAAAAACATACTTAAAAAACATACTTAGATTAAAAAGTATAAAAAATAGCTCTATAAATACTCTGAATTTACACAATTATTCTGTTTGATTGGGTATTATTATTTATCGGCTCGATATCGGCCGATCACATCTGTTGGAAAATAAGGCTTGAAACCTGAGTGTGAAAACAAACAATAAGGCAACAGAGATGTCACCGGGGATGGAATGAGCGATTTGACAAGGGTCAAACTGTGTCAGCAGATTCATACCGTCCTTTCATAAATGTAACCCAGATTGCCCCTTTTGCTCATACTTTTTTGACTGTCATAAAATAGATACGGTATCTTGGGAGAACTATCTCTTATGTCATTTGGACATTTCTATCTGAAGGTGCGTTTTCACCTCTGTATATCTGTTCTATACAATAATGTGAAAGTGATCGGTGATAGTGATAAATTCTGAAATAAGATTTTTTTCAAATACGAAGAAATTTAGAAGAATTATGTCCGAGATCAATTGATGATTATTTCATGACGCGGTACAAACATTTTCTTAGATCAGCAGGCCCAAGTAGTAGCCTGAAATATATCAATCAGACTGAGATATCTTAGATATCTGTCTTGCATTTGCAATTCTTAGAAAGCCAATCCTAGTATAGCTCAAAGACCAGATGTCCAATCCGGTGAATGGAGTTGCAGTAATCATTAGTAGTATTCCAATTCCGATCATCCCTTTGAGTCAAAGCAGCTGGATTTAGTTCACCGAACGCGCTGTGAACGGTATTGTAATTAAATATTTTAACTAGAAGCAAGATTGACATTCTCAGTATTATTTCTATTAAAAAAAATGGAATTGTTAATGAAAAATCTTATCAAAATATTTCAATTCCGACATACCGTACGGAATGTAATTATACCTAAGTCAGTGTGGTTTAACACTATAAAAAATTTAAAAAAATATGGAATTGTTAAGTTCTGCAAAATGTGGGCATGCACAGCACACATATATTTTAGACATACCTCTAACTACCCCCTTGGACATCTTCGAAGCATTTTATTTTTATGAACATTAATTATAATCAATTTTTAGTACAAACTTTCTAATTGAAATCTTAGATAAATAAATTATGAAGAACTCGATACTAATACATTTAAAAATTCTCAACGTTTAACTTTCTTTCAGTTTAAGGATAATAAACAACAGCTGAAATTTCAGTGTACAGTGCAAACACATCAGGATAGCTAGCTCACTAAATCAGTTTGAAGGGAAATGAATAAAAAAATCGACAAATGAAATCCATACCCATATTATAAATGTGAAAGTGTGTTTATTTGTTTGTTTATTTGTCCTGCTTTCACATCAAAACAGAGCGACGGATTGACGTGATTTTTTGTGTGGAAATAGTTGGAGGGCTGGAAAGTAACATAGGCTACTTTTTATCCGGGTACCACGCGAGCGAAGCCGCGGGCAGCAGCTAGTGTTGTCATAATTATTATGTAAGTTGAAACACAAGAGTAGGTTTAAAAATCTTTAGATACGGATAACATAAAACTAAGAAAGTAATTAAAAATCATTGCACGCAGATATGTACTAATATACACTTAAATGGTTCATATAAAACGTTTTTAACTATATTTTTCAGACATAAAAATAAAATGAGAATCATACTCACTCAAAATACTTACTTGCTTGATCCTACGAGCACATGGTGTTCTTTACTAGGACACACTTGTCTTAGTAAACAGCCTGTGGCTACGTTTGTAAGTGGTCTAGCTGTTCCTTACAAATTGTAGTACAACATAATGTAAAAGTTACGTCGTTGAATCATAGTACACTGATGTTCTCTTCGGATTTGTGAATGAACAAAGAGGATTTGATGCAAAAGCTGTAGTTAGGATTATAGGATTGTAGTTAGGATGATAGCTGTAGTTAGGATTGTAGTTAGGATTATAGGAAGCGGAAATTTGTGGTCTATTTAAGGATCTTTACTTTTATTTGGCATATAACCTTTAGATGAGTATGTTTGGATGTAAATGTGAGACACATTTTATCATTCTATCAATGCAACACTTGAAGTGTGGTTCGACGAAAATCCAAACATATTTACAATCTTTCAAATTTATTAGATTAGTAGAATTGGTACTACTGAAAAAGGAGGAGGTTCTCCATTCATCAGAAATCTTTTTTCTTATGTATGTTCACCAATTACTCAATGACGCCTGGAACGATTTGGATTTTTTTTGTTTAAAAAGGTAACTTTCCAATTGGTGCCATAAAAATTTGGTGAGGGTCTGTCGAGGATCTGAGAAATGCATCTCAAGAGTGCAGAAAATTGCTCAGATTTTAACATTGAAATCGGTATTTTTAAATTTTAAATTTAGCTCTTATGTTAATGTAACTTTTATACTGTGTCATGCTATAATTCCGTGCGTCTCGTCAAAAGTAGGGCACTCCATTCACGATATTTTGCAAAGAGCCGGAACCGGTCCGCTTGCAACTTTGATGAGTTCCAACTGCGCCTCTTATGAGACAGATTGTTGCCAAATAATAATGGGATTCAGACATTCAGTGTCAAATTAATTCGTTAAATGTAAAACTAGCTCCCGGTTCCTGTGTTGAACGAATGATCCTTGTGGGCTAATGAATAAAGATTTAAATTTGAGGCAGAAGGTACACTGGGTAAAAAAACAAAATGCTTTTCACACTGCATTATCTAGACCCAAAGTAAGCAGAGCTTGTATTATGAGAACCACATTAAAAACTGAAATAGTGTACATGTCTTAGAAATTCTATCTATTCATATCTAGAATCCGCAACCGTTCGCCGAAGACCGTTTCGCCGATGGACTGTTCGCCGACAGGACGAGTAATGTAATGACGAATAAACGCGATATTGGAAAGTCTTTCTATAATTAATTTGCTTTAATGTATTAAATACTCGTAAATAAGACAGTGTATACTTAATTGAGCGACCGAGCTACGCTCGAGTGCAAATAGAGAAAAATTAAAAAAAAAAACTTACAAAAATAAAAATTTTCACTAGCTCCTCCGAACTCGAATCCTTCGGCTGAAAGACGGAAACCCAATCCACTCGGCCACTTTGGTCTCAACATATTCTGTGAAAATACGAACCACATTGCACCGGTAAATTATTTTGCGTGAAAATGCCGAGGAAACTAATTTTCCCAGATATGAGACCTAGCTAGATCGACTTTTCGCCCCCTTAAACCCCCATACCGCAAACATCGAAATCGTTAGAGCCGTTTTCAAGAACGTGAGTACCTACAGACAAATAAACAAACAAACAAATATTGCTCTTTAATTAGAATAGGATTTGTTTTTCCATAAACAAACTTTTAGAGAGTAACCAACCAGGAATCTTCTGTGACAAAGCTCTTAGAAAGAAACTGTTAGTTTTCTAGTACTTTTTTGTAGTCTGTACGTGGGTTTTATATTTTTTTATCGACATTCCACGAGACTGAAGCTCAAAGGAAGCGAGTTAATGAATAAGATAGATATTTAAACTTCTAACAATATATAACGTAGTCTTTAACATATTTGAATAAACACAAACAATTTTTTTTAAACGGCTTTAATATAGCAGAATATTCTGTAGTATGGTGGTTTGCTTTTTACTACAAAAGTAATTACGAAATCCCTTTATACATAAACTAGCAGCGCCCTTGTGGCGTTGCCCCCGTAGTGATGGAACATGGTGATGATGATGATGATGAAAAGTAGCCTATGACCTTTCTCATGAGTTTAGTTATCAAAATCAGAAATAATTTTTCAAATCGGACTGGTAGTTCCTGAGAACAAACAAAATAACTCTTCCGCTTTTTTATATTAGTATAGATTAGTATAGAAGTATAGATTGTGACTTGAATGAAACGGAAGGTATGGAATATAAAAATAGAAGGTATAGAAGTAGATAGAAAGTGTATGATCTTATTGATTCGCCGCAAAAATCTACCCATTGTTCGTTAGAGAAATTTTACGATACCTCCACTGTTCAGTTATCCGATTGTGTAATTTAATTTACTATGAAATTGAACTACCTAAATAACATAGTGAAACTGAATACATATCAAGCAGACATCTCGGATACACGTCAATTGTTATCGAAACCTCCTCAACTATTACTATCTGTTGCCTTTGTGTTTCACGCTACTGGACCTATACTTGGAAATTTTGAGGTATTGCTAGTAGCGAGCTTTGATTTCAATACCTTGGTTAATATAGTTGTATAATAGACATCTATGATGTTGATGTGAAAATGCTCCATTGTTTTTAATAAAAAATAAAATAAGAGTTTGTTTTCGTTGAACTTATTTTGCTTTTACGATCTACTAGCTATAGTCCGCTATTTAAAAAAATCGATACAGCCATATAAACTTTCAACTCAGGGTGCTTAGTGAAACGGTCACTAAGCACCCTGAAATACCTTTAACATGATAAGTGTTTCAAAATGACTAATGAATGTACTTCAGATGCTGTATTTACTAACATTTAACAATTGGTTGTAAGAATATATTGAAATTATGTATTACTGAATATACAATTTAATCAAACGAGAAGCAAGACGAGAACAATCACGTAATCTTACTAAACGCTGCAAGCGAAAACGTCTACGAACGTGCTACGACACGTCCACGAAATACGAAAGTGCTACGCCTCTACGAAAGTGCTACGCGTCTACGATTACAAATACAATAATTATAGGTAGGTATGTATGTACGAAAGTGTGTCTACGACGTGTTTACCAAAATGATCCAACCTTCTAGTTTGTAAACTTTCGTAACTGTTTTACAATGGGTTCATTTGAACAATTTGAGATAAGGGTGCGTTGAATTTAGATTTAGTTCTGAAGTAAACAAAACAAAATGTATCATTCGTTCTGTGTTGGTTTCTGATTTAAAATAGTTTTATGAATCATCGTTCCACAAACGTTTATGAAATTATAAAGACATTGATAAGTTCCTTTCAGTATCAATTTTATTTTATAATTTAAGTACTTAACATAATTAATTAAATTTAACTAAAAATAGCTGGAAAAAAAATATTTGGTTTAATTAATTTCAAAAGATATACTTATGTCCTTAGTTAATCTAACAAGATTGACGTCTCTAATCAATTTCCCTTCTTCATCACAAAATTGATAGAGGTATGTTATGATGCGATAGAAAGACACAAAAAATAGCTAAGCAAGAATAATGTTTATATAAGTTCCGTATAGTTAGTTCATTTTTAGTGTTATAAAAATGTTCTTTCAAGTAGTGTAAAAGTCTGCAATATTATTATTAACTAGCTTCTGCCCGCGGTTTGACTCGCATGGTGCCCGGATAAAAACTAGCCTCTGTCCAATTCCCGGTCATTATCTATATGTCTTTTAAATTTCAGCCAAATTGATTCATTGGTTGTCGAGTTATAGAGGAACAAACGTACATCCAAACATCCATCCAAACTTTCGCATTTATAATAAGTGTGATCGTCTACTATCTTGTCCTAAAAATCTTTTAAAGTTGGAAAAAATCGGGATCAAACGAATTCTGTTAGTTTTGAAATCAAGCAAATAGTACACAACTCTGAAAGAGTTCACGTCACTCACGCTCACGTATTCAATTCATACCAGAAATTGGAGCTGACGTTCTGATGAAACTAGGTACAACGATCAAACTCGTACGGACGATCTCATGTTATTAAACTGAAAAATCTTATCAAAATTTTAAAAATTTTTGAATTGGTAAAGGCACTCCGGCTAAAGGAGGATCGCTTGTATCATTGCGGGTTCGAATCCCGTCGGAATTGAAAATTTTGATAAGATTTTTCAGTTTAAAAATGTAAATACCCAAGTGTGGATTAACACTATAACAAAATAAAACCTCATGTTAGTTAATATAAGCTGTAAATAGAAAAAAGCTGATAAAATACTTTTGTTTCGAAGGTTGTTAGGTTCGAATCTTAGAAAACATTTTCTAAAGCTCCATCTCTGCTAAATTGACAAATCATTACGAATTACGATTTTCAAGTGATCAAAAATTCTGTATTTACATACACATCAAAAAAGTATGCGATCAGTTTGAAAACATAACATATTTTCCTATATTAGTATTTTGAAATATCATCAAAAATATAGGTAGGTACATTTAATGAATTGTTTCCTTTTTAAAAGTACAATTTTTAATTCTAAATCATGTATTTTTAAAGAAATAATATCTTTAAAGAGGTTTTCATAATAATATTTTGAATCAAAGAATATTTAACTTTGAAACGTATAAGTAAGTATACTTTTAAGCATACTTTTGTTGAAAAATCATTGAAAAAAATTAAATTTTGTCTTGTTATCCATCTTTTGTTCTTGATAAAAGAGAAGAAACCCTTCCATATAAAACCGTATAGGTCCATATGAAAGGAGCGTACATTTGAAACGTGATTTCAATAAGATTGTAACACGTTCTCACATTGTTCTAAGGTGGGCGAGTTCTTTGTTCGTGTTTCAATCTTGTTTCAATGCGCCGACACACTTGATTGTGATTTAGGTATAGAATGGGTTGGTCGTCACGGTAGCTTAGCTAAATGTTTATTCAAAGTATCGTCAGCGACAGAATTGTATATATTTTACGGATTTTTGAAGTTTTTTATTGAATAAACTTAGCAGCACCCTCGTGGCGTTGCCCCCGTAGTAATGGTATTTGATGATGATGAAAAGTTCAAGGCCTCTATTAATAAACTCGGATTAACTTCTGTCAAAGTTCCGCCAAGAATTTAACTATTGTCATCCTTTTTTGTTAGACAGTGACAAATAAGAATGACAATAGTTAAATCCGTGGCGCAACTTTGACAGAAGTTAATCCGAGTTTATTAATAGAGGCCCAAGAGTTTAAGTTTCTGTGTGTATTTTTCATGTGTTTCTGTGTATCTAATATGGACTAAGAAAAGTCTAAACGATTTTTATTATTTTATTTTTATTTTTAGTTATCAAATACAGAATTTTTTTTTTCAAATCGGACTAATAGTTCATGAGGTTAGTAGCCTACGCATTATATTTTGAGTTAAATGTTAACTGTACAGCCTCACTTAAGCGTACTCAGAAAGTTACTCCATAGACAATAAAGACCTTACTAATTGAAACTAGGAACTAGTCACTTTGAATGCACTATGGTACATAAACTTAGTACTTAGCAACCGGCGCAAAATGACAGTACGTAACAAACATTGCTCGCGATTTTCAACCTTATTCCATTGAATTAGGTAGCTAGTTGTAATCTGTTGTGTCTCTTTTAGTCATGCTAATTTTTGGATGTCATTACGAGTACAGAGGCTTCAGGGCTTGTTAGCTGTGTACTGCTTTTCACAGTCTAAGGAAAACAGCTGATTATGTTGTCTATAAAATTATAATGTTTGTATGTTCGTATGAGCAACTCTAGTAAGGGAGATTTTAAGCCGAGTTGACACTATCCAAGTCAACTTGGACCAAGTGCAACTTGGATGACTCTGATTGGACGCCGTCGGACTCACGTGACACTCGGACGACGGCGTCCAATCAGAGTCATCCAAGTTGACTTCGTCCAAGTTTTCTTGGATCAATTGAGCTTTAGGCCGCTTTAAGGTCTCCATCATAGCTTAACTACTAAAAAACTGGACCGACAATTTACCGTACGCTACGAAGCGCTCAGCTGTTGTATGTATGTTGAATGTGGTCAAGCCTTTGAGCCTACACTGCGAAATCTTTTGCTGCTAATTATGGTGCCAAAACCATACACTACTCCATTTGTGGGGTACATTTATCAATTTATATAGCTGAGAAAGATTAATATGGTAGGTACTTCTTGTAAAAAAAATATTTTTACCAAACTGTAGATAAAGAAGAAACTGACGTAACTTTACACAAAATAAAGATAAAATGTTTGATGGTTATATTGTAATATGTTATTAAATTAAGTATGTTTTACTTTTGCAATGAATTTAGGTAGTAAAGTTCAAAGGCTTTTGTTTGCCTGAATATCTTAGAGAATATTTAGTAACCATACTACTACAGTTTGATCTTGTTTCTAAGAGCTTTCTCGATACTCGACACTCTCGTTCATCGTAACTTTACTAGTGATTTTGGAAAAGTAGTGGGTTTTACAGATGAGAAAAAACAAATTACTTTCACAAAATTCCTAGTCAATATCATGGTAAACTTGACCTGATGTCTTGACCTGGTCTGGTGATGGAGGAATCAGAAAAGAAGATAAATGGGTTTTTTAATATTTTAAATATATTCATTCTACGTTATGAATACTATTTCAGCCCCGTAAAGGTATAGTAAACCATACAAATCCTCTCGAGACCGCATTCGCGCGTCCGACCGCACGATTACGAGTTTCAAAAGATTCGCTACACTGACTTTCAATACGATTTACTGGTAGGTAGAGTATATTTATGATGTAATACGCGTAGTAACTTTGAGTGGGAGTACTTCAGTGTTTGACTTGTATGCGTAACTGTGCATCAGTTAAATTCGATTTTTACATCAGAAACATCACGGGTACAGCAGCTCAACAAAGTTTCAGCATCATTAGAATAGAACAGCATCCTCATCCTCCTCGCATCGTTTTCCTCATTGCTGAGGGTCGTGATCCCCTGACCATGGAGTAATCTTCATCCTTATTATTTGGCGCCACCTGTTCCTATCTTTGGCATCGTGGAGCGCGTCGTGAAGCTTGGTGTCCAGCGTAGAGCGAATTTGGTCCGACCATCTAAGTGGACTACGACCTCTTGGGCGTTTGCCTTCGATTTTGCCAGTAACCATCAGTTGTTCGAGGTTATGTCCATCTTTTCTGGCTATGTGACCGAAAAACTCCAGTACTCGGCGCAAGCAGATGGAAGAGAGCCTGGTTTTGATTCTCAGTTCACGTAGGATGGACTCGTTCGTGCGAAATGCAGTCCATGGAATCTGAAGCATTTTCCTCCAGCACCACATCTCGAAGGCATCTATGCGGTCCCGATCAGCCTTTTTTAGAGTCCACGTCTCAGATCCGTAGCTAAATATGGAGAAGACCAGGGAGTTAATCAGTTTTATTTTAGTCTTCCTCGAGATGTTGCGGTCTTTCCAAACTTTATGCAGCTGGGTCATTGCATTCTTGGCCAAGCCTATTCGCCTTCTCACTTCTTTCTCGCAGGATCCCGTGTTGCAGATGTTAGAGCCCAAGTAAATGAAATCCTCGACCGTTTCAAGAGGTAGGACACCTGTTAACTGTAGTTGGTTGGTTCGGTCTATTACCATTAGTTTGGTCTTGGAGTGGTTAATTTTGAGACCCAGTTCCAGGCTGATCCTTTCCATTCTGTCTAGAAGCTGTGCCATCTCGTTTTCGTTGGCAGCGAGCAGTGTGGTGTCGTCTGCATAGCGGAGATTAGAGATTTTAGTGCCACCTATGGTAACACCACCCTCCCAGCCTTCACAAGTTTTTCTTATTATATACTCTCCATAAGCGTTAAATAGAATGGGGGACAGAATGCAGCCTTGCCGTACACCTTTTTCGAAATAAAATGGGTCTGATGTAGTTCTTTGTACCTTAACGACGCCTTGATTGCATGAGTAGAGCGATTGAATAAGAGCAATCAAGTGTTCAGGTACTCCGAATTCTTCCAATACTCGCCATAAGGCCGACCAGACGACGCAGTCAAAGGCTTTGCTGTAGTCTATGAAACACAAGATGGTGGGAGTGTTGAATTCGTATGACTTCTCTATAAGTTGGCGAACGTTTAAGATCTGTTCGCGAGTCCCTTTGCCTTTTACGAAGCCTGCCTGCTCCTGCGGGATTTGCCAGTCCAGATAGTGACGGATTCGGTTATTTATTATATGGAGCAACACTTTGCTTGCGTGAGATATGAGCGCTAGAGTTCTGTAGTTGTCACATTTAGAAGTTGAGCCTTTTTTGTGTAGAGGTAGAATAACAGACTTCGCCCATTCGTTGGGCCACTGTCCAGTACGCCAGATGCTGTCACATATTTTGAGAAAGGCTTCCGCTCCTGGTGCTCCCATTGCTTTTATGATCTCAGCTGGCAGTTGATCTGGGCCGGGTGCTTTTATGTCCTTGAGTAATGATATAGCGGCAGAGACCTCAGATAGCAATATGGGGGGTTCCAGACTCATATCTCGCCATTTGGTGGACATTTGCGTTGGCGCATGATCGTGAGGGTTTTCGTAGAGTTTCGCGCAGTATTTCCACCATCGTTCTGCTACTGCGTCCAGATCTTGAAGCAGCATGCCGTGTTCATTCTCAATTACCCACGTTCTTGGTATGAACTGCTTGGAGAGAAGTTTAACTTTTTTGAAAAGGTCGGAGCTTTGTATTTTACGAGCATGGTCTTCTATTTCTTGGCAGATATGGTCAATGAAGTTGTTTTTATCGTGACGGCAATGTAGTTGAATCACTCTGCTCAATTCTGAGTACTTGTCGCGGTCTTCTTGACTTGTTAGCCCTTGGGTTTGAGTGTTTTGCGCTCTTCAATTAAGTTCCAGGTGTCAGTAGAAAGCCATGATTGTCTGCGTACGGGTGGTGGTCGTTGGCTGGTGATCTTCTCTACGGACTTCCATATCAGTTCTTTTAAGTGGTGCCACTGTTCGTTTGCAGCTGCGGTCGTAGATAGAGGTTGACAGGCGAGTGCGTTGTTTATATCACTTCTGAACGCCATTTGTTCCGGTGGAGCTAACGTGCAAGAAGAAGAACAGCATAGAAGACGAAAAAACAAAAAAAAAAATAGTTAATTGATTCAGGCGTGACTTTGCGGAAGTCCATCTACAGATTTTTTGAAAATTCCAAAATATCTAGTACTCCTCCGTCAATCTCTACCAAAAAAGTTTCGTCAAGATTTTCACGCTACAGCCACCCAACCACCCACTTTCCACAGCTTAGCCTTACTATGCCAGGCTAGTCAAGGCAAATCCAGGAACAAAAAAAAATTACTTAGGCAGCCAGCATTTATAGATTTACATTTACATATCCGCTAGGTGGACGAGAGGGGCCGATGCCGGATCAGGCAGCCGCTCGTAGTACTCGTGCATGGCTTGAAGTGGTTGGTGCAAACAAGGATGCCAACTTCAAGTTGTATGTGCTCCAAGTGGCTGCCAAGCACAAGGACCTATTTCTCGCTCCGAACATCGGAACTGCGGGAGTAGTCTACAGACGGTATAGGGAAGCACCGACTAAAAAAATGTGACCTGACTAGGTTTTAGTTATATAATTTTGAATGTATGTGGGCCAAAGGCATTGTTTCTTTTGTATAGGTACTTTGTTTCTGCGTTGCCTGAATTAAAGAAATTATTGGATATCCAATAATATAAATAGTTCTAATCTCCTGAACCAACAATACAAACTCACAGTTGAACGGACCGACTAATGATCGTGTAGGTTGTTTTCGTACGTCATTCTGCAAATACATACCTTCCTACAGTATACTTAAAGCAGAAGTAAGTTGGTTTGAGAACTCGAGAAAATAAGACGCTGTTTGTATTTGAAATAGAATAGAATAAAACTATTGTTCATTTCATATAAGAATCGTAAGAAACTTAGTTACTTAGCTATTTAATGAGGGGACGGGCTTGCAACCTGTTACGTACGGACGGTGAGTTTCGACTAAATATATATTTATGCTATATCTATACTAAACAGGGTAGGGCAAATTTTTGGGTCCTTCAGGGTAGCTACCTTTTCTTTTGTAGTTAGAAAGTTTTGTTCGTAGTAAACTAGATCCAAAAATAAAGTCTATAATAATAAAGCTATACTTTCATAGGAACAAAACACTACCCTTAAGTACCCAAAAATTTGCTCCACCCTGTATATCTAAATATATAGTAGAATAGATATGCTTCTGACTAAACCTTTAGTCATTTTCAAATGACCTTAAATGTCTAAAGCGCTGAGAAGATGTCTGTCTACCGCGCCTTGTGGTCCGTTGCCCATGTTTTCATGTTTTTCCTTCATTTAATTCGACCAATTGTAAATATATCATTACCTCATTGAAATATTTATTATCTAGGCACTGTTAGTGTTTATGAATGTTTTTAAATATACAAAATTGGACAGCAACAAATGTGTTTAGCTGCCATTTTAGCTATAGCAAACCCATAAATCCATTATGTATAACAGAGACAGAAGTACTTCATGACATCTACAATAATGAGCGTGACGGCAATGACAAATGTATGGCACCTTATCATTTGCAAAGATCGGCGTTTGCCATTACTTTTTACCCGACTACGGCGAAGCAAAAAGGAGGGTTATTCCATTTACATATACAGTGTGTAAGAAAAACCCTGTCCGATAAGTGAGAGTGTTATTAGGTTTGATTTATGACATCATTTTCAGTTAATAAGTTAAAAAAATGGAAAAATAAATTAAACCATGTAAAATAAGAATACACACCCTTGGCCACCATGGTTAGGCCGGCCACATACGTCCGATTTTTTGTCGGTCCGACTGTCCGATCCGATTGTCTGAAGGCGTTCGTGCCATACATTCTTTTCAACATGCAACACACCAGGCGCGGATCCAGCCCTCAAAAAAGGTTGTGGGCACAGCCACCCAAAACTTGGCCAAGTGCGAGCCAAGTACGATATCGTTATGTTGAAAGCTTTTATCAGATTTAATTAAAAGCTGCTTTTATATACTTAGGTAGGTATCTAAATAACGAATTCAAGATTTCGTTTCTTCGAAGTTTTCAATTTTTCTTCAATAAACTCAATTAGGGTTGTGGGCATGCCCACCGTGCCCACCAGTGGATCCGCGCCTGCAACACACGTCCGATCCGACAATCGGAAGCAAATGTATGGAGGGGACAGTCGTGTCGGACGACTGGTCAGACAAAAAGTCTGACGTACTTATATGCCATTTGGAAATTGCCACATTATGAAAATATTAGCTAGATTTAAGGAAAATTGGAGTTATTTAGTTAAAAGTGGGCAGTTAAAATATTATAGGTTAACTACTTACATTAATATATCCATTTTGTTTTATTTTTGTTGAATTCTCAAGGGAATCCTACATGTACCTTTTGAATCGGACAGAGGTATTATTACACATTGTATAAATGTTGTTTTAAGTTATCCTGTAATTTAAGCGGTCTTTCCTTAGATAGAAATAATGTTAAGGGTGTTACACAAGGCCCATCCATCATCTGCCAAAAATGAGCGAAGATGTGAATAATTCGAGAAACAGAATCGTGCCAGGATGTATCAAGTCGAGTTGAGGCAGTTATTGTGATTATGATCAGTTTTGTTCCCGGTTATGTTTCCTGACAGGTGTGCTTACACCTGTCTTTGTGTAAGTCTTTGAGCGCTTTTACATAGGCATTTTTGTAGCGCTGCAAAAGCGGACCCCTTCAAACTACAGCGGCTGCGGCGTCATTTAATTCTTATCACAACAGTTTTGAAGAAAAAATACCTTGTTATGGTCGAAGATACACATTTCTATCCATAGCTTTATAATACCTCTCTCTTTATCTCTAAGTTTGCTGTAAGAAAACTATTTTAGGGTTAAGCTCGCCTTTGTACATTACCTTTAATCTAATTGTGTCTGTATAGGTTTTTTTTTTGTACAATAAAGAATTTAAGAAGATTTTCACCAAAATCTATGAATTCCAGTCAAAAACAAACATGTTAAAAATATTTCTTTTGCAGATATTTTTCTTAGTAACAACATCGTTTCTAAAAAAACAATTTCTTACGTTTCAACCGTGCATAAAACCAGTAGGTACGCGGTTACCATAGCTTGGACGCTTGGTATAGGTACCTACTAGAAGTATGACTCAAGAATTTAAATGTTTCAAAACTTCCGCAAATGTCAGTTGAAAGTCCCGTAAATTTAATTATGAACATAAGTCACGTCTAATTGAATGTCCCGAATGAATGCCAAGCTTAAGCAATTAACCTATGATTACCCCTTGGGAACCTTCGCTGAACCAAACACGGTGAATTTACATTTATAATGAAAACAGAAACAGATTTTGTAGAATATTACGTATTGAGGGTTACAGAAGAAGGTCATGGTGTAGCTTCCTTAGTTATTGGATAGTCAACATAGCACACAAAATATACAGTAGCTACTTTGGTTACGGATGAGTGACAGTTATGAAAATTCAACAATTCTTTATTTTTAGAATTACTTTACGTGCTTCAGATACCTCGCTATGTTGTCGATCTGAGTAAAAATCTTTGTGTCCCAATTAAGGCTTTCAAGTGGCTTAGATATTGTAAGAGTTAGCATAGAGTGCAGGTTGAGTGCATAAGCCAATTAAACTAAAATCCTTTACCCTCGCTGCAACAGGTCACATACCTAACTAAACTTCTTTTATATCTTCAACCAAGAGTGCCAAAAGTAGCAAACAAAACTTGGAAAAGAATTAGAACAGAGTTAAACAAAATAAAAGCAAGAATTGCATGAATACAGGAAGTATTTTTCACAGCAATTGCTGTATTTATTTACCTGTTGCGCCCTCACGAGATCGAATTCTTTTGACCAATAAGCTTCTGTATCATCTCAGTTTTAAGATTGAGATTAGCTTGCGTTCAGTTATCTTAATTTTAGGGTTGGGTTAACCGAAATTAATTTATTAAAGGCTATTGAAGGAAGTGATATTCATGACTGACTTTTAGAGTAGGATTTCGGGGCATAATTTAATTATAAACTAAAAAGAACGCCTAATTTATTTGTACACGCAAGAAAACCACAGACGGGAGGAGATGAGGAGATGGACGTGCGTGGCTCAGACGATTTTTGTATTTACACCAGGATATTATATTTTGTCGGTTCTGCATGGCTGAGAAAATATAAAATTTCAATTCGAGTTTTTCTATGTATGTACGTATGTTCGTCGAGCTATTGGCTGGCAGAGTTTTTAGACCGCCTGAAAGCCTCCATCATGGCACCTCCAAAGCACGGAAGCGCTTAGCCGTTAATGCTGCGATCACCCATCTTAATTGGACCGCTTTCAACGATCTATTTATTTATGAACATCTAAGCAAGTTACGCTACAATGGCTTCAGAGTCGAGTTTTCTGATATTGAACAAATCTAACACTTTATTTATTTGTGGCCAAATATTGGGGTGTTATAAAGTAGGTATAAACAAAAAATGTATTATTATTAGTTCAGTTATAGTAATCAGTTATCTTGTTTCCATAGTACAAGCCACATAATTATATCGAGGTAGAAGCAAAGAGTGTATGTACTCGCGTGCCGAAAGGAAGGGCTGAGGACTTCTTTCCTCGCGGCGAAGTTCATTCCGCATTCATTCCATTGCGGCTTTAATTTGACGCGCCAGACTTGACAAGCATTGAAAACCAGCAATATAATCCAAACTGTCAACTGCGTTCGTCAAAGTACCTAAGGAAAATGTTACACGGTTGGTTTTCATACAAATCAATGAACTTTTTGCTTTTATCTCGATATAGTTCTGTGGTACAAGCCTTGCTTAATTTGGGGTTTGATGTATTATTATAGAAGACACAAGGAATTTTTATACTAAGTAGTTACGTAGTAAGTATAAAAATTCCTTGAAGAAGACACAATCAAGAGTAGACCTATACAGGCGTTTGTATTGGCGGCCATTGCTATGACAACGTCGCTGGCCGGAAACCGTTTACGATCGCTTTATTGTTCAAGTGTCAAATGCGCCGACAGTCGTGACACGTCCAACACATTTGTCAGGTTAGAGTCGGGCAAATAGGTAGTATTGGTAACGGTTCATGAAAGTACTCATACTTAGATACCATCGAATTAATTTTGTGTTTTGAGGAAATGTTAAAAATTTTGGTGCGCAGGTTGCGGGGGAGTACCAACACCGTCCTAGCAATGATAGCCTCAAGGGTAGACTGTCCTTACACGAGGCATTGCTGTAACCTACCTTCTAACCAGGTGCGGTGTGCTATTTATAACTGTCATTGTACCTACTTGTATTAGTTTTTTTACTTGAAATAAATGTATTTAAAGTATTAGTGCAATTAAGATAACATCCAGATATTCTCATCATGAGGATATAGTTCGTATGACTGTCTTAGCTTAATTTTTGAACCGCTCTGGCAACAACTAGTTAGTATATTAAACAAGTAAAAATTCAGTGCATTATTAAGTATCTATGGGCTTGCGACATGTTAAAAAACTACTTATATTATTGAAATCAATAACCACTAAATTAAATTAAATTAGTAAAATACATTTTTACTAGACAGTTTACCATGCAATATGGACAGGACATTCCTTTAACTAGCCAATATTTTCAAACGACTATAGGAGCTTACGATCAAAATTGAATTCATATTTGTCTTTCTTCGGGTTAAAACGATTGTTAAATAAGATTGACATATTTTTGCAACTGAATTATAATGATTGACATGTTTTGTTCATTTTTGACATCATTTGAATAACACCCTTAAACATCGTTAAATCCGTGCAATAACAAAGCTTTCCACTCGCGTTTAATGTCCTTACTTATAACGTAAGATTCACCTTTAAAAGTGAAAACCTTTTGAGAGTTCTCGTTTTTTTTATGTCATCATTCTACTAATGTGAACAAACATTGCATGAGAACTGAGAATACTAGCTCAGAATGAAATAAATTAATCGACAAAATTATTTTTTGGCAAAAAAAATTAAGCTCGGTTTTTGTTTTATGGCTCTTCATCTATTAAAGTGCCTCTCCAGTTATTGGAGGGTGGCGGTCATCCTCTTATACTCTTTCCTATTTCAGCGTTTTTTTATACCTATCCACTGCTGTATATTCCGCAGCCAGGGAGTTTTCCTTCTACCAACAGATCTTTCGCCTTGTATCCTGATAATCATGATATCATGATAATATGGAGTAGTTGATAACGGTCATCTCATGTGAATGACCGAGGTAGCAAATTTTTCTCTGATTAATGGTTCGTATAAGATTGTTTCCGCTACATTATTGGTAAATTCTGTATTCAACTTATACGGATCATACTAAGGTATACCCACATTACGAACGCCTCTCTTTTGCAAAAAATTTCCTTGAATGTCCATGCTTCGCAGCAAGCACTACTGGTCACACGAAGCATTGAACAAGTCTAGTGCGTAACTTCAAAGTAAGCCTTTTATAGCACATTACTTTGCACATTCGCATGAACGATGCTCTGGCAATTTCGATTCGGACACGTATTTCCTACGTTTTATTGATGCCTAGATTAAAAGGTCGTGGGTTCGTTTGATAAGATCAAATGTCGGCTAAAAAGGCTTATTTTATATCATTATAATATTAGTTCCAATTATACCTATTAAATAAATCATGTATTTTTATCACAATTCTTATAGAAAACACTCCATGACAAGCTTCGAATAGAATGAGATCAATTCAACGATAATTGAATTCTATTGTCGAGTCACTCTACATTTGCAAACCAAAATGTGAGTAATAGCAATCAACGAATGGATTACATAAATATTTCTAGAATTATTTATATAGCTGAGCGCTTTCAATTATATATGAAACTCCAAAAAGTTTTTGTGCTGGTTGTTCAGTTCTATTTGATTCAGCCACAAAAACATTGAAATATCATCTAAAATGCAACACATGGTATTTGCCAGCGATAAAAACATTTCATTTCAACGTTGTCAAAATCAAATGAAAATGAAAACTGTTTGATTAGTTATCAAACAGTTTTCAATCATATTTTTACCTATAGTCGTATTGCTCATTATACGGACTAAAATTGAAGGAAAAAATGTCATTTTTCCTTCAATGTTGATTAGTTTTGATACGTTTTATGTCAAAATTGAAGGAAAAATGACATTTTTTCCTTCACTTTTAGTCCGTATAATGAGCAATACGACTATACACAGAAGTATTGATGAAAGTTGTTGCCGTAACTGTAATTTTACCACTATTCGATCGAGCGAGCGAAGCGAGCGAAGATCTTAGTGGCAAGTTAGGCGATTTTGCTTTGTATGTTTGTATGTTTGTATGTTTGTATGTTTCATTTTTATGTTCTCGCATAACTATCGAACCGCTTATCCAATCAGTATGAAACTTGATAGGTCAATAGGTTGTGCTATGGAAATTTGCTGTGGAGCGTATGAGCGTAATCGATGAAGGGGTTGTAAAGATATGGGGTTCCCAAGGGGGTAATTTTTTTTTAAAGTTACCCAAATATATTGAGTGGGGTGTCATACGAAAGGGCTTATTTTGTACATTCCAAAATGGTTTTTATTTTTAATCTAGGATGTATAGTTTTTGAAATACGACCAAAGAACAAAAACTACGAAACCAGAGCTGCAAGAGCTCCCGTTTCATAGAGTTTCGATGTCTTCATAGCTCATTGACTGGTCGGTCTTAAAAAGAGAGTGGCATCGTTGCGGTTTGGTTTGCAATGATTTTAGATGCTACTTGATTTATTTTCATGATAAAAATTTTTTTGATAAAGAATGAAAATAATTGAGGTAAAAAAAGTTAAATAAACAAATATATTGAGTGGGGTGTCAAATGAAAGGTCTTAATTTGTACATTCCCAAATAGTTATTATTTTGATTCTAGGACGTATACTTTTAGAAATACGACGAGAATTCATAAATATGAAATAAATGAAAAATTAGACACGACATTATGTATTGCATGCATGCTAGTATTTTTTACCATGAAGAGCTAGCGCAATAGGCATACTCGGCGGTAGTAGCACTTGAAATTATAGGGGTAATCAGAAGAAAGTCCAAATGTAAGCCATCTACGGTGCGCGAGATCTCAGTTCGGGGCGAACTACTAGTTTTATTAAGTCACTTCTTGTTTGTCTGTCTGTTCTAGTTCGTTCTATAGTCGTATTGCTCATTATACGGACTAAAATTGAAGGAAAAAATGTCATTTTTCCTTCAATTTTGATTAGTTTTGATACGTTTTATGTCAAAATTGAAGGAAAAATGACATTTTTTCCTTCACTTTTAGTCCGTATAATGAGCAATACGACTATAGGTGGAATCTTGCAACTCAAACGAGCACTCCCGATTAGCTTTCTGGCTGAAACTTTCAGAGTAGCTCACTACTAGATGAAAATGCATTCTAAAAAAACTTGGTTTTTAGATTATTCATTTAATCCACTTACATAACACTTGTTTACATTTAATTTGGTTCAGCAGACCTTAAGGCCCTGATCGACGAGCGAGTAAAACCGCGGTCTTATGGCTCGTCGGCAAAGCACGGTGTATCATTGCAGTACCGCAGTTTTGTGAGTTGACGAGCCTGGCTCACGGCTCGTCATATTTGGGACATTTGAAAATTTTATATATTTAAATATTAATATAATTATTAATGAAATAAACATATAGGTTCACCACATACCTAAACATTAGAGAGTGCGGACATGGTATACAAATTGTACGTTTATTCATTTGACAGAATGTTTTTTAATGTCCAAGGGGGTAGTTAGAGGCACATCCAAATACAAATTTGGTATATGCCCACTTCTTGCAGAAGTTATTAGAAGCAAAACGTTGTACCTAAAACTCAGTAAAAGTAAAACTGAAAATGTCTTCACCTTGTTGCTTGGTGTTTGTGGTACTACAGCTAATAGAATGCAACAACAACATTAGAATTCTTTACCGAATCTAGAATGCCTGATAAGATCTGAGAGATTGTCTACCTACCGCACCTTCGGAATACAGTCGTGACGTGACCATATTTTATTTTATGTAGGTAGTTTTTGAATACGTGTTAGGTTTTGTAGTATTGTGTAGGTTTTGTTTACAAAATAATCCCACTATATCAGTGGGATTATTTTGTAAACAAAACCTCATCGCATTTCATCACTAATGGATGATACTGTTGTGACATAGCATTGCATTAATACGAGTAAGTATATTGATAAGTGCACTTATGCATTTGATTTCGAAAAAGCAGCTGCTGTTAAATGACGTTCATAAAACACAACTATAGTCGTATTTTAACTTGTTAAACTTTCGCGATTTGTTAACATAATGATAATTATTATTACGGGATTTTATCGCGTACCTTTTATTTATTTTGTTTCCCGACGTTTCGAACACGTTGCAGCGTTCGTGGTCACGGGATGACTGAAGTACTGGAGCTACCGCCGAGAATTGAGAGTAGAATGTGAACGAGGACTTTTCTGGTTCTGAAGACGAATTGGGGGTAGTCGTGGATCCTACTCTCAATTCTCGGCGGTAGCTCCAGTACTTCAGTCATCCCGTGACCACGAACGCTGCAACGTGTTCGAAACGTCGGGAAACAAAATAAATAAAAGGTACGCGATAAAATCCCGTAATAATAATTATCATTATAGTCGTATTGCTCATTGTACGGACTAAAAGTGAAGGAAAAAATGTCATTTTTCCTTCAATTTTGACATAAAACGTATCAAAACTAATCAAAATTGAAGGAAAAATGACATTTTTTCCTTCAATTTTAGTCCGTATAATGAGCAATACGACTATAGCACCATTTTCCTATATTTTATAATAAAACTATTTATTTTCATAATAAAACCTTTACATACCTACCTTGATTCTAATTTACAAAATGTTTCCATGTTCAAAATAAATATAAATAAATACATATTGGTTCAGACCGCGTTATATAGCCCTAAAATAAGTAAAGTTTGAATTACGAAAAACAGATAACTGATTTAAAATATACATTCTTTTACCTACACTTAAAATACTGTATAATACCCAGACACAGAACAAACACCTAATGTTCATCACACAAATGTTTATAGGATATAAGTTGCAGCCAAAACTGCCTCCATAAAACCCATTAAATGATTTTAAATGCTTGAAGAGTCTTGAATCTCCATTCGAGAATTTATGAAAAATGCCTACTTTTCTGTTTCTGAAAAGACTACGTACTCGTATGTTGTGGTAACCGCTTTATAGGAAAGCGTAGATAACTACAGCTAGATCAATTATTACATGATCGAGTGCGGTCATTCATCAAAGCCTTTGTTGTACATAATTCCATTACCGATAACTTAATTTAATGTTGTTTAATTTATTACAAACTGTTTATTCAAAATAAGTATCTAACCGGCCAAAAAAACAAATAGTAATGACATCATTGTAAACACTATATACGGGATATTTACCATGATTTTTGGATTTTCGAGTCTCCCGATATTTCGGCATTGTTGCATGCGCCATGATCACGGTAAACTGAAGTTTTTGCGAGTTTGTGGGTAATCACTGGCAGACGAAACGGTCTACCCTCTTTCTAAGTCTCGAAAACTCGAAAATCCAAAAATCATGGTAAATATCCCGTATATAGTGTTTACAATGTTTGCAACCATGATAGTTTCAAAAGTTTTAGCGTGTCTAAAAAGACTGCTTTAGCTGAATCATAATATGAATTGTATATGCCGTCTCTTTTCATAGACATGAGAGTGACAAGAAAAAAACAAAATACGAATCATATTATGATTCATAAAAGGAATTGCGTTAACAGGCATTTTAGCCTCCCTGGTCTATATATTCTCTAGTCTATATATTGGTGGATTTCTTTATTGCGCTTCAAATAACGTCATCGCGCATCTTTGGTAGAAATGCAATCATATGCATGCATAACAATGAAAACAACTCTATTATGTTTATATTTAGCAATGTCTTTTAATCAGACCTTGGTCCATACATCACATACAATAAAGAATTATAACAACTCTCTTATGAGCTACAGCCGTCAATATGAGTTATAAAGAATTCCAGTTAAGGTGACAGTTTGCGCCTGATACCGGGGTAGGAGACCGACACCAGGCCCCCTGATTGTCTATCTTTCATAGCGACCAAAATCGGTCTCAAATTGTCAAATTTGACAATTCAGTGACCACGCAAGTAGCTCTGTCACTCTCATCTCAACGAGACCGAACGCGACAAAAGATGCCTTAGGCGCAGGCCAGACAGAAGAGACGTAAGACGAGGACGCGTCGCGGACAGGGCGCCAACGAACAGTGTTGCGTCCGCGCCCCGTCTCTTTTGTATGTTTTGCGTCGCGACGCTTCTATACATTTTGCATGAAAGGGACGCGGAAGAGACAAATGTCCGCGCCCCGTCTGCGTCTTACGTCTTTTCTATCTGACCCGCGCCTAAGCCTACGCGACCGTTTTGACGTTTTGGGACCAATTTGTGGTTTGAGACAAGTTAAGGCGCTACTCACACACCTGCCGCAGGGGCAATCTAGGGTGCATGGCGGTTGTGGCAATATCAGGAGTGTCTCTACACACTTGCCAAATTGCCCCTGCATGCCTACACACATCACAATTAAGGATGCAATTAAGGGTCATCCCCACTCCTACACCCTAGATTGCCCCTGCGGCAGGTGTGTGAGTAGGGCGCTTTATACAATACAATCAGCCTGCAGATACAGGCTTTTTCGGGGCGCGCGAAAGTGACACGAGACAGAGAACCGTCAGTGTCTCCTCTCCTGTCTCGGTCTCTTGTCACCTTTACATAACGAATCCAAATTATTGATGCTTTTCGTTGAATAGTATTAGCACTATTCAAACTAATGTTCCAAGTAGTTCAGTCAAGTTTGATTTACTGGCACCTCACTTATTTGGGAGCTGCGTTGGACGTCAAACTTAGTACATCTAATAGATTAACTAAACTTTGGCGCTACTTGGGATCTGTGCTGGACATTGTCTAACTTACCACTTCATGCCTGCCTATCAAACTTTCGTCAAGGCGTTAAATCTCTTGTGAAATTTTGGTTTCTATTTCGACGAGCCTCACTTTGTTCGATATGCAATGTTCCTCTCTAAAGTATATGGATCACTATTTAGAGCATAGGTTCTCAACGTGGGCGATAACGCCCCCTAGTGGGCGTTTGAGACTTTCAGGGGGGCAGTAGAAGACCCAGAGAAAATTGGGGGGCGTTGAGATGAAGCAAAGGGGGCGATAATGTAGTCTAAAATAGGCAAAAAAAAACACTCTAATCCAGTGGTCGTCAAAGTGGGGCCCGCGGACCCAGCGGCCAAGCAAACAATTTTGATAGATAATAGATAATGATGATAGATAATGATGCTACCACGTTAGAGAAAATGTTGTGCCGACCCAACCTAGTTTGAAAAAGGCAAGGAAATGATGATGATGAATGATACTACCTACGTTGCTACAATAATAATTATAATTGATTATAAAACTTCGAGATAGGTCGCTTTGTCTGCTTGGTTTGGAGCTCGCTTTTCTCGCATCTAGCTTCATGAGTAGGTATAATACGAACAAAGTGAGTTATGTCTGACCACAGAATAGAAACCGACAAGCAGCGAGCCTTTCTATGATCACCGCAAACAAAATCAAGTGTCACATGTTACATTTGTCTAAAAAAATTTGGCTCGCTGCGCTCGCATTTAACTTCATAAATCCTCATTTATAAAGTTGTATTGTGAATAAAGTGAGTTAATAAGTCTAACCACAGAATATGAACCGATAAGCAGCGAGTTTTTCCTTAGAACACCGCAAACAAAATCAAATGTTGCATGTTGCATTTGTCTTACAAAATTCGGCTCGCTTCGCTCGCATTTAACTTCATGGGTAGGTAAAAGTATATTGCGAGTAAAGAGCGTAAAGTCTAACCACAGACTAGGAACCAATAAGCAGCGGTTTTTTTCTTTGATCACCGCAAACAAAATCAAGTGACACAATGTTGCATTTGTCTTAAAAAATTCGGCTCGCTTCGCTCGCATTTAACTTCATGGGTAAGGTATATTGTGAGTAAAGTCTAACCACAGAATCAGAACCGATAAGCAGCGAGTTTTTTTTATCACCGCAAACAAAATCAAGTGTCACAATGTTGCATTTGTGTTAAAAAATTAGGCTCGCTTCGCTCGCATTTCACTTCGTAAGTAAGGTGTATTGCGAGTAAAGTGAGTAAAGTCTAACCACAGAATATGAACCGATAAACTAGCTTTTCTTTGAAAACTGCAAAAAAAAATCAAGTGTCACATTTTGGATTTGACTTACAAAAATTCGGCTCGCTTCGCTCGCTTGGTTTGAAGCTCAATTCATTCGCATTTTAACTTCATGAGTAGTTATGTCAGACCGCAGAATAGGAACTGATAAGCAGCGAGTCTTCGAGCCCCGTAAACTTATGATAAGTTTCAAGTTCGTTAGTACCTACCTACCTACTAGGATTTTAACCCCTTTAGGAATTTCGAAAAATCGTCAACTAAATAATTCAAGAATTTGCGGCCCGCAGTGATACCTCACAATGTCCTATGCGGCCCTTGACCAGAAAAGTGTGACGACCATGCCCTGATCACTATCACTCAAGTACGAGTTAAAATTAAAACAGGAAAACCACATACTGTTGAGGAATATTTAATTTTAACAGCAGTTAAAGAAGTAATAGCCACTGTGCTCCAAAAGGGTGTTTAAAATTCGCGACAGATGGTAAGAAAAATAAAAAGTAAGATAGGGTAACATAGGAGAGGGGGCTCTAGAAAAAAATAAATTTTCAAAGTGGGCGGTGGGGAAAATAAGGTTGAGAATCTATGATTTAGAGGAATCTCTTACTCCTAGCATACGTTTTTAGTTGAAAAAGTAACATAACAATGTAAAGTAAAGTAAGTAAGATAACAAGTAACCGCGAGCTGATTCAAACTAGTCTAAACAAGGTTATTTAATTTACTAAGGAGTTTGGTTTAGCAGCTCCTTACTTCATCATCAGATCAACTCGAAGTTAGAAAAAAATCAAACGAACAAGTGTAAAATTTGGGTTCAAAAATCTCTATATTAAAAAAAATATTTAAAAAAAACAAAAACCCGACTGCGTCAAAACTTAAAAGAAAAAAACAAGCCTGCAAAGAATTACTCACAGTCGGTATCCATTCATTTTATTACCAATCAAATCTTCCCAATGTTATGGGTCCCGACTGTGAGTAATTCTTTGCAGGCTTGTTTTTTTCTTTTAAGTTTTGACGCAGTCGGGTTTTTGTTTTTTTTAAATATTTTTTTATTTAACACTTTTTAGTTATGATAAAGTTGATTTTAAAATACCTATTCAACGATACCCCACTTGATATAGTGTGACGATTTTGATTCTTTTAATTTTGACAATATGGCGTCTGGTTGTAGCCCTGGTGAATTTTGATTACTGTCATATCTTTAGTGACACTCCCAAGGTTGAGACAAATCGATTGACGTAAGAATCATCAAAATCGGTCCACGCGTTTGGCCTCTAGAGTGCCACATAGAAACATCCATAGCGAGAATTATTATTAATCAACTTTAAACCGTTATTTTTCCTAAACTATTACTTAAAATGAAAAATGGTAAAAGAAACCTAAAGTTGATTTTGAAATACCTATTCAACGATACCCCACTTGATATAGTGTGACGATTTTGGTTTTTTTAATTTTGACAATATGGCGTCTGGTTGTGGCACTGGTGAATTTTGTTTACTGTCATGTCTTTAACAACACTTCCAAGGTTGAGACGAATCGATTGACGTAAGAATTATCAAAATCGGTCCACGCGTTTGGCCTCTAGAGTGCCACATAGAAACATCCAAACATACATACATAGACTGATAAACACATTACCCTTCCTTTGCTTTGCGCAGTCGGGTAAATAGTCAGTGGGTGAGTGAGACAGAAGACAGTAGAGAGATCTTCAAAATTTTGGACGGTATCTTCATTAGTACATCCGTGCGAAGCCGGACGGGCATCTAGACTTACATTCAAGAAATATGAATCCTAACAATTCTAATGAAATAATTTAATAATTTTAAGGATCTAAAATCAACGAAACTACGAGCTTTCTAGTAACTGGTGCTTCACGCTCTATACACAAAGTTTAAAATCACAATCTATTTGCTGAAGAGGTCTGTTTCAGTGTAGTTACAATCTATTAAGGCGAGATCGTTTGCTCCGTCTCGAATTTCTCCTTGGTCCTGATTACAGGATTACTCCAATGATCCGTTTACCGCTGTTTTAAAGGCATTTTCACACGAAGTACTCGTATTTTTAACTATGTATAATTTACTTATCTCTCTACTTATCGTCTTCTGATGAATAAATAATTTTTGACTTTGACTTTCGATCCGAAGATCGTGGGTTTGAATCATGGCCTTCGTTTTGGTAATAGTAGGTATACTTTTGACACAAAAAAGAAAAAAAAGAATATAAGTAGGGTAAACGACCCTAATTTTGGCCCCCCACCATTTATTATCACCCCTTTGATTTATCCTATTTATTAAGAAACAACCAAATCTCACAGTGCTTCAACTTATCGAAATCGATGAAAACAATCATTAGCTACAATATTGACAATCCAAATAACGAAAAATAAACTTAGGGGCATCTGTACAACAACATTAATAAAATGTCTCGATTTCAGCAGTGAGAATCTATGTTTTTGCTAAGGTAAGAGCTTTCTTAATATTATCGAATCTAAGTTTATCAGGGGGTTTTACTTTGCTATAGTTTTTAAATCATTTCAACACATATTATTCGAGCTTCCTGAGCACTAATTTTTAAGAATTGCATTGTTTTTGTTATTTTATTGCGGTGCCAACATTTGGTACAGCAAAATTAGTTGATTTCCATTTTATTGGCAGTGATGTCAATAATTGGTATTTCTGAGATTTCTATGAGTAGACCAATTATCGACACTAGGCCAATGTTTGAGCATAAGTCTGCTAATAATTGGTCTAACTAATAAATCAAACAAGAAAAAGAGGAATTTCAACAATATCAGCCAAACAACAGAAATTAGGAAGGAAACAACAAAAGAGTAAATAAGTGTAACGAAACTTGTGTTACCTAAAAAGTTAGATACTGTGGAAATAACCTTAACTCACAAAAAGAAGACTGTAATCCGAATGAAAAACAAGACGAAAAGAAGAAAATGATAGTGACTATGTTAATGTTATAATTATAACAGACAATTAATGAAACCAAGCGAAACAAAATACTGCATCTCAGCTGCACTATAGCTAAAATAGAGAATTTTTAGACTGAGTTTGATGACAAGAATGAAGAAAAATTATAAACAAGTCTTTACGAATGTATTTTAAGCTCTCTTTAAGCGATTTCTTTCAATTTACTTAACAGTTAAAAGGGCCAATAAATTGGTCCAGCTTATGCCAGTAATTAGTCAAAGTATGCCCATAATTGGTAAAATCATGTTTTTAAATAAACCGCAAAAAAATAAATACAAAACTATGTTTAAGTACGTTTCCCATGTATTAAAAACATCAATTAACTTTCATTTTACAGTTTTGACAACTTTTTTTTGTTCGCCACACATAACAAAGACAACTATCATGATTTAAGTACATCAAGATCCTTAAAGGGCCAATAATTGGGTGTTTTACCCTAGTTTATTGACAACACACACAGAAGACAGAGGATAGAGCATAAAAACAATCATATGACACGAGCCCTAAATATACGACTCAATCGCATAGTATGTATCAATACTGGTATTTGATAGGCATTAACTTCCATAATCAATTTACCCGGAGCTCATGCTTTGATTTGACTGATATGAGTATCTATATCTCTCATAAGTGGTTTCAAGATTCACAGGCCTTCACGGAATCCGATTCAGATTGCACTTAAGAAGCTGGGAGTATCATTCCAATGTAAATGCTCATGCCTCTGTATTAAAGTGCTGTAATATACAATAATCTAAAAATATTCTTCACATTCTTTTTGATAATTTGTAAACAGACTCACAATAGTATCATCAAGGGTAGAAGAAGATATTCCAGATCCTTTATAAATAAAACTAGCTTCCGTCCGCGGCTTCGCTCGTATTGTCTATCTAAATTTGAACTACTATTCTTTTATGCCACGGTTAGGTACGTGTATTTTTCCAGGATGAAAAGTAGCTTATGTGCTATTCCAGACTATAGTCTATCTCAGTGCCAAGTTGAGTAACAAACTTCTAAACATCTAAACTTTCACATTTATATATTACGAGTAGGATTAGGCGAGTATATAAAAAACATGATTTGTCATTTGGCTTATGCCTACTTTTTAAAATTGTTTTTAGCAGTTACGTTTAATTTCATCATTTCTCAAAACCTAAGTTCTTGAAAATTACTTTGAAAAATAGAGGTAAATTTCGATTTCAATTTGATTGAAAACTAATTCAAGATAATGAAAGTTATCTGAAAAGTAAGATGGAATAAACAATTCATTTAACATCATTTAGAAACTCAAGATCGGATTTGAATCAACAGTTGTTTTCTCTGTGTAGAATATCCTTAAAACAAACCTTCGTCTTGTCTTAATCGACTTTAGACACTGAGATTCAGAAACGAGAAAGCCTTTGTTAATAATTTGATTAAAAAGATCGCCCTCAGACTCTTTATGATATTATTATGATTTAGAGTCTTGTTTTTAAGCGAGTGGTTTTCGTATACTAATCCGGCAGTTACCATTCACTTACCTTACCTTACCTTTCAATTTGGTTAATTAGCCATAGTTCCATCATGTTTGCACGATGGGTTGACGATATTGTTGGCGTCACAGGCCGGCAGTGAATCAGGCAAGCGCAGGGAAAAATGCCAAGAGCAAAGGGAGCCCTATACCCAGCAGTGGGAGAAATCGAGCTGCGGATGATGATGATAATGCCACAGTTCTATGGTTTGAATCTATTTTGGAAAATCGCTTTAGTTCTCTTCTCATCTTGGAATTATAAGAATGGTTTATTTGATAGCATTTCTCAAAATAGCGTTTGAAAATAACTTTAAAACAAAAACCGAAAAAGCGGAATGGAAGGTTTCTCCACTTTCAATCTACCCCTTGATTATCTATCTTTGATAGCGACTAAAATCGGTCTCAAAGAGTCAATTATTAGTTCGGTGACCACGCAAGTAGCTCTGTCACTCTCATCTCAATGAGACTTAACGCGAGGAAAGATACCTAAATGATCGTTTTGACAGTTTGAGACCAATTTAAGGTTTGAGACAATCAGCCTGCTGATGGTTGTGGGTAACCTCGACTATAATCAAAATATCAGTGGTTTATTGATTCGTAAATCTTTTTAGTTAGCCTATTTAGGTATAAATATCGACTTATAAAACTGTTAACGGCGAAGAAAAACCAAGATATGTTAATGTAGTAAAGAATTATTACTTTTAAGTTTATGAGGTTTTTCTATATATTTTTTAAAATACCCTATACGACTTTTTTGGATTTACCTTGAATATTTAAAAATCCGAAGAAACAACAAGATTTACATATTGTCACCATGACTTGATCAAACTACGTCGAAAGCCAATTTTCACGCCATTTGCAAAATTTCCTGCTTCACTTTGACTCGCATAATAAAATAAGGAATGTTATTTTCCTATTCTCCGTACTGAAATCGTACTCAACAATAAGTTTTCCTTTCTATCCTAGACTGATATAATTATAAAAAAAATACAGCACATACCGTACTATTTAAGTAGTGTAAAAACATAGATAATTAGATATAGTGTCTAAAACACATTAATGTTTTTACTTCTCGATACGGCGCGGCGTCAGGACTCAACGTATACCTGCACTAAATAGGACGCTATTTTACCTGGGACTTTGTTGAAATAGCTTGTTCATCACCTAAAGTACCTAAACTCTCACCTCATTTGGCTTTATCAACAGGAAATATTAGTAGCTGACTTAGCTAACCAGAGGTTTATAACTGTTGGTGTGAAAAATTGATTGTAAAGTTCATTGATCTGGGTTTTGCACCCTTGGATAAAAAATATAGTTTCTAGGCCACATTTTACTTTGTCCATGCTCGCCCACGTTCCCATTATGTCATTAACAATAGGTAATCGTTATATGACTGTCACCGCTTATTCAAAGCCTTATCATCAACAAGTAAAGAAATAGAAGTGCATGAGGCGACGGGTTTCACTCCTTCATTCTTGGTATTTGGCAGGGAATTGGTTGTTTGTGGTACACACTACGTTGATAATGAGGTAGGCGATGAATTTTTATTCCTTCCACGTGACCGATATGCGGAAAATCTAGGATGCCTTTCAGAAATCTTTGATAAAGTACAAGCAAAACTTTGGCATGCACATGTTAAAAATACGTCTCACTATAACCTGCGTCGGCAATCGACAGAGTTCAAAGTAGGGGATATAGTGATGAAGCGTGCTTATGTTCTAAGTGACAAAGATAAATACTTTAGCAAAAAGCTGGCACCAAAATTCATTAAATGCCGCGTCAAAGAGAAAAGGTCTCCTTTAGTCTACATTTTAGAAGATATGTCAGGTAAAGACCTAGGCACCTGGCATATAAAAGATTTAAAATTATCTGGTTTAAATAAATAGTCTAAGTAGAAGCATCGTTTATAATTACCCAATTACTTTCCAATTACTTTTTTGTAACGTTGCACGTACATGTTTATTATTTCTGGTTACTATTGTTTACAAACCATTAAATTTTACTATAATAATAAACAAATACTACCTATACAATAACCTATACTAAAATTAAAACATAATTCATCATCCTATTTAAATACCTATCTAACTTAAAATAATAAAATATCTGCATAGCAACAACTAACACTTAATACCGCGACTGTACAAAACGGCTTGCATTCATACGACGCTCTGATTGGCGGAGCGTACTCTTTTGTTTCCGAGACTCGATGGTTCGGCCGGCGGCCGCGCACACACAGCCATTTAACCTCACCTTGCTTATGACGTGTGCCAGTGCGTTCACTAATAATAAAGTGTCTTCTTACGCGCTCGTTAAACACCGTCCGTGTTTTATTATTAAATTTAATAAAATCGTAGGTAACTAAATAAATACCTACGTCGTACCTAAATTAATAAATTCAAGTGTGTTCCTGACCCCGATAGGGTAAGTGTTGAACAGTGTTTATGTAGGTAGGCAATCGCTTAGATTATTTTTTTTACAGTGTTAAAACTTATTTTCATTTATTGCGCTTATATATCAAGTATGTTTCTTTTATTGCTATATAAGCGAAATATATCATTAGTTAATCATGTCATTTTAGCGCAACATTTAGTTAATTTTATCATTCTGCTTATTCAGATGTTAATACCTATTTGCATTACATGATCTATCGCATTTCATTTTATCTCATGTAAAATAATCAGCCCGCTAATGTATGTTCATTTAGTTTTCACCTTCTTTTAATTTCATCGTAGATTGGCCCGCTAATTGTGCACTAGTTACTTAATTACAATTAGCTTAACTCATTTCATTTCGCCAATCATGCATTTTGTTTAGTTTCTTCCGCTATTATTTATGTAACTCCGTTTCTGATAGTGAACACCTGCACCAACTGCTTACTCGGCTCTCTTCATAGGCTCGTCAATACAGGGTGTTCATTATCAACGGAAGGCGATTAGAGCAATTGTTTTATTGTGAACATTTATTCACAGGGTCCTACGCTAGGGGTCCATTCCTAGGGCACCGTTCCTTGGACTTAAATTACCACCTTCGACGGCTGACGTCACCGGCCCTATCCGCCTTCTGCCGTCGAGATCCAACCCGCCTGAGCGGCCTGAGGACAGCCAGGAGAGTACCGGACCGCGAAGCGAATCAGACCGGCATAACAACCCCGACCTTAATTTTTAATAATATATATTTCATTTTATTTTGTTGCTGACGTTTTTGTTTCATTTTATTACCACCAAAAACGAAAACGCCACACTGGCGCCCTTTAACGTGGTTCTAAAATAAGGTCTGGTTTTGCTTCGTTAGTAGTTGTGTGTTATGTGTTGATTTTTTTTATTTTTGTGAAACGTTATTTTTTATTTTTGGTTGCCCGCAACTAAGGTGTACACCCTGTATGTAAACTTTTATAAATTGTTTTTGTGAAAAACTTAATTTTGCTATAGTTTTGTAGTCGTGATTTTTTAGAATTTTCAAACATCCTGTATGCGCAAACTGCAACTATTGCAATTACTAACTAAAGTACTGTCGAGTAGAAAAGTGTTAAATAAAATTTTAATAGTTCTTGTTTAATTTTAATTCACTTGGTTGTACACATTAGTTGCATGAATTTTTGCTTGTTATTTTTATTTTTGTGACTGTTTTTCAGTTTTTTATTTTTTTTGCATAAAATATTTTTTTTGTTTGCCAACCATAACGTTATTTAGCTTGCTTTGTACCAGAACGGAGAAGGTTATCTGAACACTGTTCAACATTTATTTTCTTGAGGTTAAAAAGTTTTTATTTAATTTGCGATTTTTTTATTTTTTTTGAAAGTTGGTATACTTATATATTTTTTTTTAATTTTGCACAATGGAATATCCTATAAAATTTTTATCCTTGCAAAAATCGGAGTTGGAATATGAAGTGCTTATTAGGGGCGATACTCCCGCCAATACAGTTGACGAATTGAGGAAACAAATTTCAAAATCAGGACCTGTATTTCTTTCCGACGACATCCTTGACTGTCCGCTTAAAATCAGTCATGATTTGAAAGGGATTAGCGACGTCCTTTCTAAAGTAAGATCCCTTCTCGATTCCAAGCCGGACAAAAATGCGGTACTGCGAGCTCAAAACTACCTTCATCACCTATACCACCGACTTAATCGGCTTGTTTGTGATGACCAGTACAAGGATGCTTATAATGCATTGGCATCTGAATTTCGCGAGTTATTTAAACGTCACAATTTGCTCAAGGATACTGCTGTTGATTCATTGCTGGCATCATCTTCTACTTGCCCTTCAAATGAACCAGCTAGTAACCCTTTTAATATTAACGTGACTTGCGAACGTGGCGTAACTAGTGAGCTCACTAAGATTAAATTCGACGGGAAATCGTGTGTACGATCCTTTATACAGCGTATTTCGGAATTTAGCAAGGCTAGGAATATTTCCTCATCAAAATTATTGACTTACGCCACCGAATTGTTTACGGGAGACGCGTTACACTGGTATCGTGGAATCCAGAATTCGGTTTCAGATTGGGATGAACTTGTTTCACTACTCAAAAATGATTTCAGTCAAGCGGATTACGATTACAGACTGCTCTCGGAGATACGCGCTAGGACTCAAGGTGAAACAGAAAATATTACCGTTTATCTGTCAATAATGTCAGGGCTGTTCTCGCGTCTGTCAAAACCTCTTTCCGATGAGGACAAATTAGAGATCCTCCTACATAACGTCAGGCCGTGCTACGCAAGCACCTTAGCTTCTGTCGCCACTATCGATACTATCGACACACTGAGATCGTCATGCCGCAATTACGAAAACATTCAGGCACGTCTTGCTGGTTTTCGTGAGCCTCCTAAAGTTACATCTGATACTATGGCACCAGAATTTGCATACAGCGGTCATTCATCGCAGAAACCGTCTGGTAGTAACATAAATTTGAGCAAAAATGATAACGAGAAAGTCGATAATACTAATAGCAAATATGTACATGCAATGTCATCTACTTCCAAAACACCATATTGTCCGAGGTGTCGTAATAATACCCACAATCTGCGGCAATGTAAGGCCGATAAGAACAAAATACTTTGTTTCGTTTGTGGTCACGATGGTGTTAAAACTCCGCAATGCCCGACATGTAATAAAAAGAAGTCTGAGTCTTCAAAAAACGTGTAAAATTGCAGAATTGTAACACTAACGAAAACACATCAAATAAGTTCGATAGTGAAGATTGGGCCAAATGGTTACAAACTATTAGTTTATATTTTAGTTCCTATAAAATAAATACAATTCTGCAAAATCAACCGAAAAATGACCCTAGGCCCTATGCAGTCGTGCATATTAATAATTTGAAAATGCATGCTTTGATGGATTCTGGTGCAGCTGTAACAATTTTAGGCAACAATATTCATCGTGTCTTTGAGCAACAAGGTTTTGAACTCCAAAAAGATCATAGCATCACTGTCACAGCAGCAGGTGGTCAATCTATGTCAAGCCTTGGCTATTTGAATTTGCCTATCACTTTTGATAATATGCTTCACGTCATGAAAGCTTACGTTGTACCAGACATAAATATTGATTTAATTTTGGGTATCGATTTTTGGCATAAATTTAACATTTTTCCAAATCATCTCAAAAACATTGTTTATTTAAATTCACACGTTATCTCTGCCGCTAGCCTTCACTCTAATCATACCTCTTTTATTCAACCATACGATCACTTATCTGATACAGAAAAATCTGTAGCAGACAATATTATGGCACAATTTAAAGATATATCTGCCGAATGTAAGGGTTTAGGTGAGACCAAGCTAATCACTCACCGAATTGATACTGGTGACGCTCAGCCCATTCGCCAGCGTTACTATCGGATGTCCCCGGAAAAGCAGCGCATTCTTGTTGAACAGGTGGACGAGATGCTAGGTCTCGACGTAATCGAGCCTTGTGAGAGCGCTTGGTCGTCCCCTGTCTTAATAGTAAACAAGAAAAATGGCCAACCACGTTTTTGTCTCGACAGTCGTAAGCTGAACTCAGTCACCAAACGCGATGCCTACAACTTGCCTTACGTGTCTGAGATCTTAGACAACCTCCGTGACGCTCGTTATTTGACCAGTTTAGATTTGTCCAAAGCGTTTTGGCAAATCCCAATAGCTCCTGCTGATCGAGACAAAACAGCCTTCTATGTCCCGAATCGTGGTACATTTCGCTTTAGGCGTACCGCATTCGGCTTAACTAACGCCCCCGCGACGCAACAGAGGCTGGTTGACATGCTTTTCAGTGAATTTGACCTTAAAGTCTTCGCATATCTGGATGACATCATCATCGTCTCGAATGACTTCAATTCCCATGTCTCCACCTTACTGCGTGTTCTAGAGAAGTTGAAGCAGGCCAATCTCACCATCAATCTGGAAAAATGTAAGTTTTTCCGGAGTGAGCTGAAGTATCTGGGCTATGTAGTTGATAGTGGTGGACTTCGTACCGATCCCGAGAAAGTTCAAGCTATCCTCGATTATCCGACACCTTCTTGTCGAAAGGATATTAAGCGCTTTCTCGGGACAGCTACCTGGTACCGTCGTTTTGTCCCCAACTTCAGCACTATAGCAGCTCCGCTTAATAAGTTGACGTCGTGCAAGAAGGGTGGACCTCCGTTCGTCTGGTCCCCAGAAGCGGACTTGGCGTTCCGTAAGCTGCAGGAATGCTTAGTTTCCGCTCCGGTTCTTTCCTGCCCTGACTACAATAAGCCATTCGAGGTCCATACCGATGCCAGTAACTGCGGCGTGGGCGCTATGCTAACCCAAATCGTAGATGGTAAGGAGCACCCAATTGCTTATATGAGCAAGTCGTTGTCAGCTGCAGAGAGGAATTATAGCATCACAGAGCGTGAAACTCTTGCTGTGGTCATAGCTTTGGAGCACTGGCGGTGTTATCTGGAGAACGGGAAACCTTTTACCGTTTATACAGACCACAGTGCCCTAAAATGGTTTCTGTCCTTAAGTAACCCTACCGGTAGGTTAGCCCGCTGGGGTGTTCGATTGTCCGCATTTCACTTTGAGCTGAAACATCGTCGCGGCGTTGATAACGTCATCCCAGATGCCCTAAGTAGAGCCATTCCCGTAAACGCTATTAGTACTTCAGGCCTGCACTCCACGACTTCTGATTCTTGGTACAAAAACATTTATAATTCTTGTCTTACCAAGCCCCAAAATTTTCCAAATTTTTTTATTAAAAACAATTCCCTTTTTAGACTTACAAAGAACAAACATGACTCGACTGACTTAACTTCAGAATTTGCGTGGAAAGAGGTGGTCCCAGCAGAACTGCGTGAGCAGGTCATGCTCGAAAATCACGCGGAACCTACGGCAGGACATCTTGGTGTGTTTAAAACGTATCGTCGCCTCGCTTTACGATATTTCTGGCCAGGTATGCACCAGGACGTCGTGAAATTCGTTAGTTCGTGTACCAAGTGTCTTACATATAAAGCTCAGAACCATCAAATCTTAGGCGAAATGGGTCGCCCTAAGCAATGCTGCCGTCCCTTCCAAGCTATTTCAGTGGACCTCATGGGCCCTTTGCCCGTCACTAGGAAGCAGAATAGCTACATTTTAGTAGTGACATGTTGCTTTACAAAGTTTTGTCTTATTTGTCCCTTGCGATCTGCTACTTCTGCTGCTGTCTGTAAATTTTTGCAGGATTCCGTCTTTTTAGTACATGGAACTCCTCAAACTATATTTATGGACAATGGTAGCCAGTTCGTCAGCACTGCCACACAGTCCCTCTTTAAAGAATATAACGTCCCTAATGTCTTTTATACCCCAAAATACACGCCGCAGGTCAATACTGTCGAGCGTTATAACAGAACAATTATAACCTGTATATCAACATTCGTGGAGGATGACCACCGGACGTGGGACGTTTTTATCCCCAAGGTGCAGTTCGCCATTAACAATTCGGTGAATGAGGCGACGGGTTTCACTCCTTCATTCTTGGTATTTGGCAGGGAATTGGTTGTTTGTGGTACACACTACGTTGATAATGAGGTAGGCGATGAATTTTTATTCCTTCCACGTGACCGATATGCGGAAAATCTAGGATGCCTTTCAGAAATCTTTGATAAAGTACAAGCAAAACTTTGGCATGCACATGTTAAAAATACGTCTCACTATAACCTGCGTCGGCAATCGACAGAGTTCAAAGTAGGGGATATAGTGATGAAGCGTGCTTATGTTCTGAGTGACAAAGATAAATACTTTAGCAAAAAGCTGGCACCAAAATTCATTAAATGCCGCGTCAAAGAGAAAAGGTCTCCTTTAGTCTACATTTTAGAAGATATGTCAGGTAAAGACCTAGGCACCTGGCATATAAAAGATTTAAAATTATCTGGTTTAAATAAATAGTCTAAGTAAAAGCATCGTTTATAATTACCCAATTGTTACAAATTAATTCCAATATGTACTTTAAAACATTTATAATAGACCTCCAATTACTTAGGTACATTAAAATGGTCACATCAATATATAAAATTTCGCGTTAGTAGCCTTTTGAAATGGTCACTTTTGCTATAAAACATTTAATTTTGAAAGGATTAATGAATACCTACTTAAAAAACTTATAGTGCGGATTTTATCTCTAAAAATATATAAAATCCTTTTGTGACGCGGGGGGTGATGTAACGTTGCACGTACATGTTTATTATTTCTGGTTACTATTGTTTACAAACCATTAAATTTTACTATAATAATAAACAAATACTACCTATACAATAACCTATACTAAAATTAAAACATAATTCATCATCCTATTTAAATACCTATCTAACTTAAAATAATAAAATATCTGCATAGCAACAACTAACACTTAATACCGCGACTGTACAAAACGGCTTGCATTCATACGACGCTCTGATTGGCGGAGCGTACTCTTTTGTTTCCGAGACTCGATGGTTCGGCCGGCGGCCGCGCACACACAGCCATTTAACCTCACCTTGCTTATGACGTGTGCCAGTGCGTTCACTAATAATAAAGTGTCTTCTTACGCGCTCGTTAAACACCGTCCGTGTTTTATTATTAAATTTAATAAAATCGTAGGTAACTAAATAAATACCTACGTCGTACCTAAATTAATAAATTCAAGTGTGTTCCTGACCCCGATAGGGTAAGTGTTGAACAGTGTTTATGTAGGTAGGCAATCGCTTAGATTATTTTTTTTACAGTGTTAAAACTTATTTTCATTTATTGCGCTTATATATCAAGTATGTTTCTTTTATTGCTATATAAGCGAAATATATCATTAGTTAATCATGTCATTTTAGCGCAACATTTAGTTAATTTTATCATTCTGCTTATTCAGATGTTAATACCTATTTGCATTACATGATCTATCGCATTTCATTTTATCTCATGTAAAATAATCAGCCCGCTAATGTATGTTCATTTAGTTTTCACCTTCTTTTAATTTCATCGTAGATTGGCCCGCTAATTGTGCACTAGTTACTTAATTACAATTAGCTTAACTCATTTCATTTCGCCAATCATGCATTTTGTTTAGTTTCTTCCGCTATTATTTATGTAACTCCGTTTCTGATAGTGAACACCTGCACCAACTGCTTACTCGGCTCTCTTCATAGGCTCGTCAATACAGGGTGTTCATTATCAACGGAAGGCGATTAGAGCAATTGTTTTATTGTGAACATTTATTCACAGGGTCCTACGCTAGGGGTCCATTCCTAGGGCACCGTTCCTTGGACTTAAATTACCACCTTCGACGGCTGACGTCACCGGCCCTATCCGCCTTCTGCCGTCGAGATCCAACCCGCCTGAGCGGCCTGAGGACAGCCAGGAGAGTACCGGACCGCGAAGCGAATCAGACCGGCATAACAACCCCGACCTTAATTTTTAATAATATATATTTCATTTTATTTTGTTGCTGACGTTTTTGTTTCATTTTATTACCACCAAAAACGAAAACGCCACACCCTCCAATTTCTCAACGGGGTGTCTATCAATATTAATTAAGCCGGTATTGGCACACTGTCTTGTTTTAAGTCGTTATCGAGCCCAATCACTTTTGTTTAGCTTTTCAATAAATTGTTTCTGCATTTTTAATATTCGTATTCGATAAAATCAACAGCTTATAGATTTTTATCGGCAGGGACGTAGCTATAGCTTTGTTAAGGGGGGGGGTCCAAAGGTTCCAAAATACAAAGATCATTGTTAAGGGGGGGGGTCCAAGGGTTCCAAAATACAAAAATTGACTAGGTTTCCTCCGAACTTAATGGGCTAAGGGGGGGTCCGGACCCCCTAAACCCCCCCTTATATACGTCCCTGTTTATCGGATAAAAGTCAATACCCCTCTCAAATGTAAAAGGAAAAATCGTAGAACAATGGTTGAAATGAACGCCGTTACTAAGCCTTTGCCACTTGTAAAAACTAGTCTATGGCATTTTACAGGGTGACCGATAAAATAACGTCAATCGTAACAAATATTATGGTATTTTTTTTGTGTTCAATCTTGAGCAATCTGCTGGAAGACGGAAAAAAACATAGATCTACATAAAATCCTAGATGTCTGAAAAACATACAAATTATACTTGACACATTTTCACTGAAAGTAGTATTTTAGATGCCAAAAAAAATGTATAATTTTTTAGCATATTTCAAGTTTGAACAATAAACGGGAGAAAATTTAATAAAACTTCCTCGTAGCACCTCAGCTAAGCTGTTGCCGACAGAATCCATTGTAGAGTGACACATTTTAATTAAATTCGTGACAAAACAGTCTTGCGATTGCTGAGGTACATAGGTTTCTAACAAATAAGATGTTGAATTTAGAAATTACGAATAATTTGTTTGAAAGAAAATATTTATGTTTTCTGCACCTTATACAACGTGGCTTACCTAGATTCTCATTCAGGTGTCGTCAACCATTTTACACTATTCTTGTATTCGTTTACTGTAAGGCGTTTTCATTTCATTTCATTTTATTTAATTTCATGATTTTTCAACGGTTACTTCTGATAGTTTTTTTTAACCACCATAAGCAAATAACTTAAGAACGGCGGGACCTGATTGGTTGATTTTTTTCAAAATAAATTAGAAAGCATTATTTTTGGTTTAAATTTGAAATTAGGATAAGTCAACATCTGTAGTCTGTTAATAAGTGATAGTATTCTTTGTTTAAAAATACTAATTGATTGTTTAATGTTGTAGTATAACAAGGAAACAGTTTATTACATTCTTAATAATATTTCCATCTATAAAAATACGTTACGTTTTCAAACTGTTCGCAAACTTTTTTGATGTGTGTATGTAACCATTTCTGTTAGGTGCAAAAATGCTTCAAATTATAATCTTTATGAAGTGGCCGGCGCGTCACGGATGATTGCTCCTGAATCGGATCGGACGACCCTAATTATGGCACGTGCACGGATAATAGAGCACGGCCCTATTGAGGACTTCTTTATTGCGCAGTAGTTTGGAAGTGATAGCCAAACGTTTAGCTAACCTTTGTTGTCAAGTGTAGGCAAAAGATTGCCTCCTGACACTGTAAACTATAAAGGTGGACTCACACCTATCCGCAAAGAACGCGCTGAACGAATCCAATTTTAGAATTCTCTAATTGAAATCGTATGAAACCTCGCATTCTGGCAGTACTTCGAGAATTGGGCGCGGATAGGTGTGCGTCTAGCCTAAATCATTTAGTAAAGATGTAAAAGCCTACGTTTTTTTTTTCTTCGAACACAATCTCATTTATGTATGTCTGTTAATCAGTCAACCTTAAATCACAAAAATGAATCATCTTTATAAAATAAATACTCCAAAGCTAAAAAAACTACTTTGTGGTCTCTTTATCACCTCATTTCAAATTCTCATTTTTTTCAATTAAAATAAAAACTACTTTATGGTCTACCGCCCCGATTTCAAACGGCATTTTTTCATAAAAAACATCAAAGTATCTACTTAATTTCCTCTAATGGACGTTCCATCTTTCACAAGTATTAATTACAATCTGTCTCAAAGTCAGGGCAAAAATAACAAACAATTTAACTTAGAGGTAATTCCAGTTTCAATTTAAAATAAGGTTCTCATATTGACGGAGTCCGAGCTCTAATTTCAGTTTATTTTGTAAGGTGCAGCCAGGGCTGGAGCTAGGACGGTTTATGGAGTAAAATAATTAAATTGTTCGCAATTTTTGCAGTTTATTTATTTCTTGGAGATTTTAGAGTCTTCTTACACTAGAGTAAACAGTGAGTTAGCTAAAACTTAAACATCTTATTAGACATTTTAGAATCTTAAAATTATTAATTGTAATAATCTCCAACCGTAGCATCTATTTCATAAGAGAGAATAGCCCCTGTTATTTATGATGGACTTGAAGGCTTCCTAGAGTTCAGAAGGCTGTTAAATCTGTTGCCGTTTTTTTCATTGACATGAAGAGTGACAGAAAAAAAAAACATTCTCTAAAGCCTTTCTAAATTGACAAATTATTATGAATATTATAGGATTCAACATGAAAATACAATATTTTAATAGACTTAATTTCTGTTTGTAGGTTATAAGCACTGATCGGAGTAGGTAGAGCTATTTAGGTTCATTGACCGCAAACATTGATGTTAATATGGATATTCCACGGGAAACCGCAAACATTGATGTTAATATGGATATTCCACGGGATTCCGACTAATACTTCGACCGCTGACCAAGAAATAGACAAGAGAATAGAATATTGAATTTTTTTGTTTCAATAAGTAAATTATTTTTTTAACATGTTGGTAATTTTAATTAAGATTTTACTGTAGTTAAATACAAATAGTTTGTTCTTTTCAATCATGTTTCGATTTTTGAGGAACTAATAATTTGTATGGTATGTTCTTGTACAACTTCAGAATGAAAATGTTAAATGATTGTTGATTCTTGTATAAATATAAGAAATTGTTACAAATTCGGGGAATATCCATATTATTCTATCATATGGCAAGTACATAAAATAGCTCTACCTACTCCGATCACTGGTTATAAGGTTAAATATTTCAAATGCACAATCAGTGTTTACTTACTCATTACAAATAAATAACAAGGAGGTCAAACTATTTTATAATTGATTTCAGAATATCTCCAATAACATTAAATAAAAATCGCTTTCCTTACTACATCCCTGGTCCCCAGAGCTTTCATGAAATTTATTAAAAAGAAAACGTATTGACAACGTTCAACATTCTTCGGTTCGAACTGTTGAAAACTCGTAAACTTTTACTCAATAAGGTTATTGATCGATGGTGCTTTAGCGGTTCATTAGTTCGAGAACAAGTAGATCGGAACAAGATCGGAAACTTCCGATGTGCAAATAAAAGCTGCGGCGATGCTGGAAAGAGTGAATGAGGATGGAAATAAAAGAGTAACGACAAGTGTGGATATGTCAAATCGCTTGCTCAGTTTTTTGTATGACCAAATCTCATAGGATTAAGTGGAAGAAGTGAGTGACTGCAGTTAGAATGTCGCTTTGCAAAAACTATGCAAGCGCTATAATTGCACACCGGAATTACTCTCGAAAAAATATGTCGATGATACTGACAATCAGAGAGAGACACGACCGCGAGAACGTTCAGTACACTTAGCGAATTTGAGCTCTCAGTTGCAGCAACTTGCAACTAGCTGTTTTTACTATTTTCGTATAATTTTAAGAAACTGCGCAGACGTAGCAACTCTAATTGCGAGTTTCGGTGATCGCAACAGTTTTCAGTTGATAAAATTAATTCCGAATTACCGCAATTAGCAACTGAGTCAAGTCAACAAATGTGACAAGTTCCTGGTTTTTCCAGTCGGCAATCGAAACGCATCGAGCGATTTCTCCGAATGAATCGAAACATTGTCGGTATCTAAATCGACGTTATTTTAGCGTGTGTAATAATATCAACTGACAAAAAAATTTAAAGTGAAATACAGTACGGCCAACGGATCTCGGCGTGCGTGAAGTTAGCCGTTTCGATGCGCAGTGCAACTTTTTCATACAAAATTTTCTACTGCGCAGCGCAGAGCCTGACTTCACGTACGCCGAGATCCGGCGGCCCAACTGTAGTAATTTCAAGTTCCATCTGTACATTCCAGGATGCTGGGCGGTGTGGGAGGGCGAGCTGCGTCGATGCGCCGGCGCGGCAGCTCGCCCGGCGTGCGGCGGCTGGCGGCGGCCTGCGCCGACGACTCGCCGCCGTCGCCGCGGCCCACGCGCCGCCGCCGCGCCGCCGTCTCCGCCGCCGATCATAAGACCTGCGCGCTTATACACACTAGGCTCAAACTGGGGGATATCATGTAAGTCATACACAATGAGTATAATAGAATAGAATACATGAGGAGGTTCTCAATTCGACGGAATCTTTTTTTTTTATGTATGCTTACCGATTACTTAAAGACGCCTGGACCGATTTAGTAAATTCTTTTTTTGTTTGAAAAGGTATACTTTCCGATTGGTGCCACAAAAATTTAGTAAGGATCGGTTGAGGACCTTCGGAGCTATGAACAGAAATACACCTCGAGAGAACAGAAAATTTCTCAGTTAATTACATTGAAGTCGGTTTTTTTTTTATTTCTAAGTTTAGTAACTGTTTAACATACACTACACTTAAAAACAAACAACACAAAAGAAGAAACATGAGAAGAAAAGGAATAAAAACATAGGTACAAATAAGGTAACACTATACCAAATAATAAATAAGCGGAACCTACAACTAGAAAAAGTCCTTCCCATGGAATACTTAAGTACCTACTTAGCATAAAAGAGTGGCTAAAACAGGGAAACCTGCCCAGTGGCAGGGAAACCTGCCCAGCAACGGTGCTCTCCGAAGAAGAATGACGTGGATGAAACTGCGGGCACAGCTGGTGCCATTAGATATCCCTAAAGTAAAACGAGAACGGATCATTCGCTCAAATTAACTTACTAAATAGTCATAATATATTTAACTTAAAAAAACTTAATGTGAATCAGTCTTTAGAGGACCGGCGAACGTAGGGGAGGGCGGGTTTGAAAGTGCCGCGGGTAAGTTGTGCCGGTGAGCATAACTCGAAGACGAAAAGTGGTAGCTGCATTTTTATTTTACATCTCAGAACGTCTAACTATCGCGCGTCACCGGCATTTGTTTTTGTGGCGGCTGCGACGCGGATTGAGCGGCGGTAGGTACTTGGACCCTCCGTCAACACATTTGAAACTATTTTGTGTTTTAAACATTTTGGTCAATTGTCTTGCCTTTTAAAGCTACATATGCCAGTGTTTCACTAGGATGATGGTTATTTATTCATACATCGCGTGTCGATTTGTTTTGCGGGTTCTGATAAACAAAACTTTTTTTATTTGATAAAATGTGTGTGTCCTAGTAATGGGGTAAAAAGTGCCTTTCATTGGGGGCTAGATGTGCCGCGGCACAACCAGCCCCAAGCGATCTATTGTTATCGTCTACTTTTTTATTGATAGCATGAGGACATAAAAACGAAAGAGCAAGAGAAGATCTACTTCGAAGGAGCACCAGATTGGTTCCTCCACCCCAAAGATTGGTTTTACCAACTTTTTGAGAAGAAACTTATAACCCTTTTATCCTAATGAAAACTCATTAGGATAAAAGGGTTATAAGTTTCTAAACACCGACGAAGACTGCACCATCTTTTGTCGTTGACCGGCTGCAACCTGAAGCCTAATCTGAACCAAGTAGATCTAATCATGAACCTGGTACATCGCATAATCAGAAAAGGTCTTGTCCTCCAGAAATGAACCCCGAAATTCCTCAATAACGTAATATGCAGACTAGTTAAAAGGAAAATCTTACAGGAAATACTGAAAGCGATAATGAGAAAGAGGGAGAGCTTTTTAATGTATAATAATAAGACTTAAAAAGTAAAATTGATTATTAAGTGCAAATTAAAAAGTTAAGTTGAGTTCAGTTAGATAAGAAATAAGAAAAATGTTGATTGTTTTTGTTTTTATCTTTCAAGTAGTTTAATAAGAGTTTAATTAATGTAAGTTTTTCGGAACAAAAGTGTACCTAACAGGAACCTACTCGTAGATAAATACCTACCTACTCTCTTAATCTAACAACATAAACTAGGTAGGTAATAAAAATATACTTAAATTTTAAATGATTTCGGTATTACGTTTTTATGGAAATTCGCCTGTCGTAGGCCTCTTAAGAAGGTAGGCTACTGCCTTTTATTTCCGAAAAGTGAGTCACAAAAAGTCAAGAAGTCATCAGGTTTACCTTAAATAAGTAATGTAAACTCATTAGGTATTTTAAGTGTAGGATTATTTTATTGATCTCAAATAGATTATCGCATTGAATTAATATCTGTAATGATAATTTATAACAAACTAGCGGACGCCCGCGGCTTCGCCCGCGTGGACTACTATTTTTTTTATCCCACGGGAACCGTGCAATTTTTCGGGATAAAAAGTAGCCTATGTCCTATTCCCGGTTATTATCTATCTACATTCCAAATTTCATTAAAATCGGTTTAGTAGTTATGGAGATACGTGGCAACAAACATTCACACACACACACACACGGACTTTCGCCTTTATAATATTAGTAGGATAAATAATTGACTAAAATTGACCTATAAATATGAAGATTTCGATCATGCTAACATCGTGCATCATGTTTTAAATAAGTTATGTCAAACTTTTTTCGTTTCTAAAGCATTACTTATAAAGCGGGCGATCAATCGGATAAGCGGACCTAATATATTTCAATTAAGGAAACAAGTAATTTTAAACATTTGAAGCTGTAGGTGTATCTGGCGGTTTAATGCTCTGTGACAAATACAGTGTAGGTACCTACTTAATCAAAAGGTATATTATGTAAATGTAGTTCGATAGTAAATTACTTTACTTTCTTTGAATTTATTGTGTTCAATTTCTACGAAAAGTTTGCACAGAAAAGCTTCTTTTAAACTTCGGAAGTTTTCATCTTCAGGCTTTCCTTTGAAAACACCTATGAACGCCATCTATGAGAAGAGGCTAGTAACTGTCGATGAAACAGAGGCGCCACTGCACTGGTACTGAAAGTGTTTCTAGTGGCGCCATCTGTATGGCTTGTTTTCAAAACTGAGAACTACCTGCTTGCCCAGTCATGAAACTGAAACTTCTCCTCTGAAAGTAACGCCACCTGTAGGTTTCAGTAAACTCTATTCTACCGCCCTCTGTGTTCACTTAATAACGTTTTCATTCAGTCATCCCAACCCTAGTAAACGCCATCTATCGGTATGAAAATTTTGAGCTTACTTTCAGGCGAAACACTCCGGAAAACACTCCTTGTTTTGAAAATAGAACGTTTTATTTGCTCGGTAGCGACATCTTTTAGCTGTATTGGTAACCCGTTCGGGGATTGTAATTACTGAAATAGAAACTTTTTTTTGGTGATTGAAGTTTTGGTAGAAGTGGAGATCAAGTTTGTCGGTACAGACGTTTGGGCAGATGGCGCTAGTATTGTGTTTGCGGGCATTTTGCTAGATAAAAGTACAATAAATAGGTTTTCAGTTTATATATTTGTATGTTATATTGATACCTAGGCTTTCACTGGATATTCAGATTTCTTAGATTAAGTTGAGTTTGGTCAATTTCTTTCATTTTCTTATCGAAGTTATTCAAAACATCGTTGAAGTTAAGCAACGTTCTGAACGGTAACCATTTTGATGGGTCACCCAAGTGACAGCTGAATAGCTGAGCGTTTCCGTGCTTTGGAGGGCAAGTTAAATTATCGGTCCCGGCTTGAGGCCTTAAGGCGGCCTAAAAACTTACTACCACAGAGCTACTACTCACAGAGTCACTAGTTCATAAGAACATGCTTTACCTATAGCCTGCCTAGGAATACACGCATAGATAAAACATGTTACAAAACCAAAACTTACATTATTCTTTTAAACTGAATTACCAGATGCCTTTGCTAAGTGAATTAATAATAGCTGATAATACATGGTTTGGTGTTCTTTAACGTGTCCTATGCTATAGTCTTTAAAATCAACAAAGTGACTTTAATTCAATTATATAGAGAGAGAGACTTTAATTCAATTTTAGAAGTATAGCAATATTTTAATTTTTACTGGAAATATTACCATTTCTGTTATCAATTTTTCAATGAAAGTGTTGTCAATTTATTTGATATTAAAATAGTTTTTATTCTACTGTTCAGGGGCGTAGCTATAGCTTTGTTAAGGGGGGGGTCCAAAGGTTCCAATATACCAAAGATCTTTGTTAAGGGGGGGGGGGGGTCCAAGGGTTCCAAAATACAAAAATTGACTAGGTTTCCTCCGAACTTAATAGGCTAAGGGGGGGGGGTCCGGACCCCCTAAACCCCCCCTTATATACGTCCCTGCTACTGTTATACATAAGACAGACAGAATAGTATAATTGCGTTCAAAGCTCGAGTCTATTCATCCGCAAACTGAATCGAAGCAAATCGTGCAAATTCAATCTGATCCTACTATTAATAGATATGCCAGTTTGTGAAGGTGTTGGGACTTTAGTCACTAACTCCACGACCACAGATTTAGATTAAACATGATCTTAATATATTGCTTGTGAGTTCTTGTAGCATGTGTGATATAAGTGCGTAAGTTAAGCAACGTAAGGCAGCTAGTAGCATAATAGAGAGCCGTTAAACGTCTGTCCGCGGCGTTCACTCGGTGTAAATGGAACGCTCCGTTTTCTCCACGTGGCTATTCTATTGATTTCCGGCGGCAGAAAGAGACGGCGCCATACCTCAATTTGTTGCACTATTTTCCGTCTCCCTCATTCGCCAATATATGACCCATTTTTATGCCGCTTTCCCTATATTAATATAGCCTAAGTAATTAGGTGAAAAGTTCCGTCGACGCGATGTAATCGCGGACCTATGACTGCAGTAATGGCCTCGCATTAAACGATAACTTATTAGAATTTATTAGTCACCTTTAATTTATTAGGGGAAGCTTACTGGCTTTGGCATATTTACTTAATAAACTAACAGCTTACTTCATCACTGAGCCATTTGTAATGAAACATTTTTGAAAAACATGTGTAACAGGAATAAATACTGCCTAAAATCTAAATAATACTATAAAGTCGTAAAAATATGCTCAAATAAATGACTTTGGTATTAAGCCGGGTTGACACGATCCAAGTACACTTGGACCAAGTGCAATTTGGATGACTCTGATTGGACGCCGTTGGACTCACGTGACTCACTCGGACAGCGGCGTCCAATCAGAGTCATCCAAGCTTTACGTTTATATGGACAATTCGTTTGTCGCAGTCCCCCTAAGTATATTTGGTAAACTATAAACATAAGTATAAAACATACTAAATGATCATTATATAACAATAAATCAGATATATTTGGTCTATGAAATCGGATTATGTTACAGTTTGAGTAGTGCAATGAGTTTTTTAGTATTAATTTCGTTCATTCAATTTGAATATAAAACAAAATAAGGTTAGTTACATCCGTACCCATAATTATAAATGTGAAAGTGTGTTTATTTGTTTGTTTATTTGTCCTGCTTTCACGTCAAAACAGAGCGACGGATTGACGTGATTTTTTTGTGTGGAGATAGTTGGAAGACTGGAGAGTAACATAGGCTACTTTTTATCCGGGTACCTACCACGCGAGCGCAGCCGCGGGCAGCAGCTAGTACATAATATATAAACTTACCTAGGTACCTACTATTACGCTAATATGCTTTTGTTGTGCTGCAGCCCTCTCCTTCGAAGGACACCTATGGTGGCAACGAACGCATTAAATCCAGGTGTAGCGCCTAGTGCTGTGTAAATCAAAGGATTCGGCTGAGCAGCGTAGCATCTGCAATGTACAGCTTACTTGTGGCTTACGAATGAATACGTGGCTCGGCGTTCTAATTGGCCTGTTAATTACAGTTATGTTCGACAGAGGTCTGAATTACTTAAACTGTATATTGTGTCCTTTAAGACTCGGTCAAATTCAAAGTCAATAACTTTTTATTCAGTACTAACTACCACCTGCGGCTTCGTTTGCATGGTATCAAAATTTAAATGGCCTATGTGCTATTCTGTGTTACGTCAAAATTTCAAATCTGTTCAAGTTATATCTGTTCAAAATTTCATCCAAATCGGTCTGGTAGGGTTGAAAGATCAACTTACAAATTATATCCAAACACTAAATTTCAGATGTATATTAGTAGGATATTAAAACCTTCAATGATTTTTGTTTCGATAAAAGTACGTGTATTTTTCATAAAAAAATATTTGAGACACCTCCCAAACTAAAGTAGCATTTTGTTATATGCCTTACTGGTAGAATTAATTAAGTATTCACTGGTAATGGGAATTTTGACTTATGGTAAATTCAAATTAAAAAATCTCGGTACCTTTGATACTTTTTACTAAAATGGGCACTGTTTATTTATATACTACCCAATACAATAATTATGTCATTTTACTTGTGATCTTTGTGACATAGCAAAACGTAGCGTTCGACTCTCGTAGTAATAGTGGCGTAGCAACGTAGCAACGTAGCAACGTAGCACTCGCTGCGTAGCGCACTTTAAGTTCGAATTTGTTTTTATGTTTCTCCCATTTACAACTCCTGTTTCATCATCTCCGAGCTAGGCCAGGTAGCATAAATGGTATAGCGGTATGCATGGATAGACCGAGGTTGCAGATTCAAATCCCGTCTGGGTACAATTTTTGGAGAGTATTTTTAAAAACTTACTATTTTTTTTTTAAACTTACATATTTAATTATTTATGCAACGTCAGGATACAATCTATATAATATGAAGACGCAAGTTGTACCAAGCGGGACGCAGATCCAGATTTAGAAAAAAAATCTACCTAGATTTTGTCTCCCAAATCTGCTAGTTAGACTTAAAAATATATATAATAGGTTGGGGAAAAAGTTTCTTCGCATTTTTTAAGAAAATTAAAAACATTTTTTAATATAGTTTATTTACATTTAACTAAAGTATGTAGGTACCATTTTGTTCGATAACTTTTTGCCATCTTGTAGGCAGGGACATGATCCCATTGCTATAGAAATTTTGGGACTTCTGATCAAAATACCGCGACAAGTGGTTTTGGCAGTCCTCTCGTGATGTTAACCTGACACTGCCTAAAGAATTCTGCAGAGACCGAAACAGGTGGAAATCTGAAGGTGCAAGGTCAGGACTATACGGCGGATGCATTAACACCTCCCAGCCAAACTCTCTTAATTTTTGCTGAGTGGCTAAAGATGTGTGAGGTCTAGCGTTATCATGATGAAAAACCACACCCCTTCTGTTGATTAATTCCGGCCGCTTTCTCTCAACTTCTTGCTTTAATCTCATCAGCTGTTCGCAGTAGAGTTCAGAATCGATGGTCCTGCCTGGTGGTAACAGCTCATAATGAATAATGCCCTTCCAATCCCACCACACACACAGCATCACCTTGTTGCGAGTTAACCCGGGTTTCGCCACAGTCTGTGAAGCCTGACCGGCCTTTGACCACGACCTTTTTCGCACGTTCTTATCGTACGTGATCCACTTTTCATCACCAGTTATCAGCTTCTTCAAAAATGGTTCGGTTTCATTACGTCGTAATAAAGAATCACAAATGAGTACACGGTTCATTAGGTTTCTTTCAGTGAGCTCGTGAGGTACCCAAATATCGAGCTTTTTTGTGTACCCAGTTTTTTTCAAATGCGCCAAAACTGTTTTGTGGTCAATTCCCAGTTCTTCAGCTACGTCGTAACTACTGATATGCCGATCTTGCTCCACTTTTTCAAAAATGGCATCCATTTTATCCGTAATAGGGCGACCAGAGCGACGTGCATCTTTGACATCAAAATTTCCAGATTGAAAACGCTTAAACCAAATCTGTGCTACTCTCACAGACACTGCACTAGGTCCATAAACATCGCAAATTTTTTTCGCGGCTTGCGTTGCATTTTTACCTTTTTTGTAGTAAAATTTTAAAATGTATCGAATTTCTCCATTAGATTCACTCATCTTGGCGGTACGAAAAACAAATGAAAATCACACATTTTCCTAATTTGAATTTGGAATTATGTTCTTTAAAATTTAAACTTACAATGATATTAAAACCAGCCAGATACAAATAGTATAGCCAAAGATATTTTATTACAAGTTCATACATACTATAATGCGAAAAGACTTTTTCCCCAACCTAATATATTACATTATCTGATATATTTTTAAACACAAAGAAAACCTATCTGATTGTGTCTTTAATTGAAATAAGTACTATCTTCCTTAACAAAACACACTTTTGATTAAACCCAGCACAATCTAAAGCACCTTTTCTTATCATCGCGCGAGATCTCAACAATTAAAAAATAAAAACCCGTTCTACTAAATCCCCGTCGTTCTGCAAACTTAGCCCATTCATTATTGGTGCACTAGTTTAAGCACCTTACTTTCCAGTCAAAGGCTTAAATAATTAAAAGTGGGGAAGAATGGCTGCGTTTGTTTGTAGGCCGTCGTTGCCTTGTGCTGGGTAATGCGCTTAAAGTGCTTACGAGCTGAGCTTTAGGACTGTTTTAATGAAATTATTTGTTATACCTACCCCTTTTGGGTGTATGGATTCTTATTTATTAATATTGACTTGTCATTCCAGTAAGGTTTTACAGACTGTTTATTTATGAAAATCTAATGGAAAGAGATCGTAACATGTTTAGCAGTCGTTCATGCTAAATAAATGCCTTTTTTAATGAAATCTTGATCTTTGATAGAGGGATACAAGTTTATGATGAGGCTGAGGTTACAAGTTCAAATCCCGTCGCGGGAGTAATCTGTTTCTTTTTGGAACTCTTTAGTTTTGCTGAGAGTCAACTGTCTATTTCATAAAATGAGGAAAACTAGTCTGGTCAGGACCAGGGGCACTAGCCATATTACACGATCTATCGTCGCTGTAGAACGATCTATCGTCGCTGTAGAATAGAACACTTCAAAATGTATAGGAATTGACGTTCTGACCATGTGACTCATCTACTTGAAACGTCAAATCCTATACATTTTGAAGTGTTTCTATTCTACAGCGACGATAGATAGTGTAATATGGCTAGGGGGGCTGGTTTGGTTAGTGGTATCTACCTGTAACTTTCAAATTGTTGTAAGTTTGAATCCAGACCATGCAATTTTCATTTCAGTTAATGTATATGCGCGTTAACATGAACTGTTTATAGTGAATACATATTTTAAACTTTCGCGAATTGGACGCATTTTTTAATTATTAACGGGACTAAATCGCACAATGAAATATTTTTTTTTACCACAACGTTTCGACGACATTACAGTCGCCGTGGCCACGAGAAGTCTTCTCGTCGAGTCTTCTCTTGACCACGTCGAGGTAAATATAATGATTTCATTACGCGATGAAGTCCCGTTAATAATTTAAAAACTGTTTATAGTGAATTAAACATCATAAATAAACTTTATGCTTAATATTGCAAAGCTTTGAAAATAGAAATGACTACTTATTCTGAGAGATTTTTCAAGAAATCTCATAAAAATTCAGTGAATATGACACTAAAAAGTAGTCCAATTTGTTTTGTAATACATTGAATACTAGTTGTGAGTTTATTAACTATAAAATGAATAGCTTAACCGATAGAAAACGAAATTTGGTTTAAAAAAAATGCCCGTCTAGGGCATATGACAAACTGTTTTAAAGTCTACGTAACGATTTTTTTTTTTAACCGACTTCATTTTAAACGTAATTTCTGTGCCATGGTTTGAAGTGTAAGTAAAATATATAGAGTCGATAAAAAGTTAAGGTATCCATAAATAGTTTAAATATTCTACAAAGAATACCCACGCGCTTTATAAACGCCAGTTAACGTTTTTCATGATAATGACAATAAAAGTTTCTATGCCACTGCCTGCAATGACACCGTAAATTGTATTTAGAACCGCATTGTAATATTTTATTCAAAACCTGTTATTATGTAGAATAAACTTAGACCTTTACATTTTTAGTAGATGATTTATACAGTGTCAGGAAGCTATCTTTTGCCAACAATAATCGGGACACTGTAGTGCCTGGGACAATGTTTGAGATGGAGTAGGCTTGCCCAGCACCTACACCATCCTCTCAGCTTAACCGGCCATAACCACAGGAAAGACATGGTCAATACGTGTGGGGTTAACTAAGCTGCGGGTTTCCTCACGATGTTTTATTTCACCGTATAGAGCTCTTATTAATGCGCATATACATTTTTGGGAACGAAAAATCCATTGATGCTCGACCAGGATTCGAGCCCACGACCTTCAGATCAAAAGTCGAGGTACAAACCCACTTGGCCAACACGTCTCTCTACAATAAAACATAATCTAGAATAAAACATTATCTAAAGACTCACGAAATTGAATAATGATTAAGAGTAATAGTAAAATATCTAAAACCAAGAATAACGTTAAATTACATGTGACTTTTCCAATGATTACTAATTTTAATTTATGATTTTGAATTATACAGGAAAATAAAGTAATATTCCTCACATTCAAGCATAGTTTTTGTCAGGTATCGATAGAAACTGGTAGTTCTTGTGGCTTACACACGATAAACTAAGTGTCTGTTACAATTTTACGAATCTGTAATCGAATATGCAACCAAATCAAGAGTGCATTGAACGGTCCACTACATGAATGCACCAGAAGGGCTGCGTTACGGGATGAATGGCGTAGGATCGTCAAAGTCGCAACAACCCCCTCCGACATGACGACCACGACCACTCTGTCAAGAGTGTAACGAAAGAGAAGAAATCGAATATTCAATCAACAGCTAGTTCACTTTTTAAAGTAAAAGGACATACAACTGCGGTTACAAACACTATGTGCTGGTGCGACGGCACCAAGTTACACAAAAGCAACGTTTACCCGTGGCCCGCGCGGAGCATTACAATGCCAACTCGATCGGAACTCACCTACTGACTTCACTTACAATAGCTGTGACATGCACTTTGATTTTAATAAACAAAATATTTACTTAAATTAGCTTCAATAACAGTGTTTTGATCAGCCAATCGCATTACCAGAAAAAAACTACGAGTGTAAAGTTAAACCTCCACTTTAGTTAGGAATAAAGATGACGATTTTGTTTTTTGGAAATAAATTGTTTTGTATATTCTCCTAAACTTTTTAAAATTCATTTAAAACATAAAGCATATTAAGGACCTTTTAAACTTCACGGTATAATTCAAAATAGATCATCAGAAAGTTTAAAAGTGCATAAATAAAGGAAAACATCGTGAAGAATCCCACATACTATTCAGCTCCACACGTTATTGACTTAATTGAGGATAAGTCAGAAGATAGTTTAATTGCTGGGCAATCGTATTTCAAATAAGTCTCAGACACTATAGTGTTAAAATGCAAAGTTATAAAAATGTAATTCAAAATAAGATATAAAGTCTTATACAGGATCTGCATAATTATTTGAATTAATTTTGAAATTTTGCGAATATCTACTAGTTTTTATAATTTCTTTTAGCTATTGTTTTATACTCGCAGCGAAGCTATTCCACCTGAGCATTTTCAGGGGACGCAACGAAAAGCACAAAAGAGACAATACTTGCAATTAACAAACCCGTTTAAAACGTTTAATGGCAGAGCAACTCGCAACCTGAGATGGCCAGAATTACACAATAATAATGGTGTTACGTACCATGCACTTGCGTGTAATGGTTGAAATTTTACAAAACTTACTGTAGTATTATGTAGTAATTGGTCAGGTTCACCTGCATTTTAATATTTAAATAAAATAGTATTATTTTAAATAATAAAAACCACGCTATCCTTGGGATGGCTCAATAGATTCTAATGTATTTTGTAATGTAAACATGTAGTCGTTTAGTTTCAGTAAGTAAAAGTTTTTCCTAATAAATAAAATATGTGGAGAATTTTTAGGGGAAATGTTTACCCAGCTGTGAAATACAATAGGTTAAAAAAAACCAGTGCAAACCGTGTTTGTTGCCCTGATTCTTTACGGTATTGGGCTCAGAAAAAAAAACCAGCAGTAGAATCACCTAGAAGCTAGGGCACGTCTTAAGATCTAGGTCCTAGCTCTTAAGACGTGTCAAAGTGATCTACATGATCTTAATAAATAAATACATTTCGACTTTGAATGTGCTTGGTTTGTATTTCTCTGATTTAGATGCTGACGATTATTTTTGTACTTATGAGTTCACCTAGAATCCTAGAATCTAGGTCAAAAATTATTTAGGTCCAAATTGGACCCGGTATGTGGCGCTGATATTCAGTTATTTTGGTAGCGAGAATCTTATTAAAGTAGAGCTAGAGTCTGTAATAAATTAAAAATTAAAAGAAATACCTGAAGCTTTAAGGAAGGTTGGAGGTTCAATTGTTTTTTTAGTTCAGTGATCCCATGGGACAAGTGGGAACGGTTCCCCAGAGGGTAATGACCCCGGCACCCGGTCAGTAGGTCGCAGCATGCACAATACAGCCTTTTCGGAGCTCTGCATTTGTAAAAACGATGCAAAAACTACTGTTTTAATATTTACTGAAGCACTGGCTACAATGTTTAATTTAAATATTAAATTGTATGTACTGCAAGCTTGTACTGACTCAGTGTGGAAACAATCAACATACTAGTACAGTGAAAACCAAAAATAAACAGATTTTATGGACGAAGTGGTATAAGAATGAAAATTGTGAATGTAAGTTGTCCGTTTAATTTTCAAACAAGATTTGAACCACCCGGTATCCAATTGAGTTGAAAAGCACACTTATTAATAATTTTTTAATTTTTTTAATTTGACGATGGAACTCTGCAATGAAAATCCTCAGTGAATAACATAAAATACGTTTGGGTTTGACTCAATTCCGCGGTTACCTACTAAAAGCTAACTAACTACCTACTACATAAATGTCAACAAAAAGTTATTCTAAGCTTAATATATTCAGTTCATCGTCATCATTGTCATCTCCTTGCCCGTATCCCACTTTACTTGACCATCTACAATTTTAAATTAAAAAAACTCTGATTCGGAATTTTAAATAAGTCAATATTGCGGTAAATCCTAAAAGTAACTATGAAAAAGATAAAAATTTATTTGGTGTGTAGCTGTACAAACTATAATGTGTGTGTATTTAAAAAAATATTTTATTTACAATACATTTTAAGTCATATTCATAAAAGTAGTAAAAAAATACAATTACAGTGTAAGTAGTTGCAATTATACCCAATTCTTTGGAGGAATACATGAAAAATTATGAGATTGGTAATAATCTAAAAGTCAGGCACTTGAACAATACAACAACCAGATACCAAAATGTCAATCAACGTCGGCTAACATTCCATTTGAAATGGGTTCAACTGAACAGTAGGTTCCGAATTCGTTCATTTGAATTACGTTTATTGCAACAGTAAATAACGAGTAATGATAGTGTAAAAGCAACTGTCCACAAAACCCGAATGTTCGGGAAGGGCCTAGAGGAATTAAACCACTGGATGTGTAAATAAAATACCATCACAAAATGTATTAGAATCAATTCGGTCAAATAAGGATCGATCGTTCCAAGCGATTATTCTGATTCATCCGTTGTTTATTATTATTTTCATTTGATTCATCTGTCATGCATGACTCATGACAAAACCCACTATCTAATTTGAAGTTTAGTAATAAAAATGTTTGATAAAGTTTTTTTGGGAAAATAATATGATAAGTTTAATCATATCGTAACTAAAATATATTTAGCTATAAAAATGGAGACGGTCATGGATCATGATCGTTATGATGAATTTTGTATTAAGTACATTTCTTTTATTAGAATACTGGCAAGGAAGTAAATAGAAGTTAGTCATAATTTAAAACAGATTATTGTCTGTGCATTTTAATGCAGCAATGCAGACATAAAATATAATTATGTGAAGTTAAATATTTTTATATGAGTGAGTGTTCTAGCTAGAATTAAACACACCGATTTAAAATATGTTTCAGCATAAAAATATTAAAGTTGAATCATTTGAATCTTTGAATCTCAAATTATAACATACTCGTATTGCTCTTAAAATTACTCATATGAGATTTTTGAGATTTGTGAGGAATTTGAATTTAATGAAAATCAAATTATTAGTAGACATTTACTCCATTGCAGTTGAACATGCAATTATTTAGCAAGGCTTTAAAGATTTTTTCTTGACAATCTTATGTCAATGAAAAGAGACCGCAACAAAGTATACCTATTCAACTTTATTGGAGTAAAAGTGTATTACTAATTTAACTTTCATCAAATTCCACACAAAAACAGAATAATAACATCCACAACAACTTATATTTGTTATTGTCTGGAAAATCCCCGTATCCAATGGGTGTTTTGCCCATTGCTCGGCCGGGTGCAAGGGGCGACGACCTCGCCGCTCGGTCAGTAGGTCGTCGCAACGCGATGCGCTAACTACACTTGAACTCTGCATTTAACGCACTAGTTTTTCAGTTCTACGCCTGCTAAAAAACCAAGTTTGAGGTTTTAAAGAAAAAATTAAATGTTTGACATCCGCCTTATGACATCCGATTTCGACGGTTTTTTTTTGTTTGAAAGGTTAAATTGGTCTCATAAAAGTTTGAAGAAGATCTGATGAGAATCTTCGGCGTGATGAGCAAAATAGCTCCTCAAGAAACAGTATATTGCTCATTTTTTAATTTCTACCCGTGGAATCGGCTCTTTAACTACTTGGAAGGGATTGATATAGCACCTAGGACCACCTTCTCATCTCATAACTAGAAAATTGTGAACATTTATTCTGTTTTAAGCTATGCAAAGACAGACTCGTGAGGTCTACAGCTCGCAGTGCCACTAGTCTAATCTAAACAACCTATTGTATCCAGTGGGATAGGAAAAGAGAAGGGAGGTCTTTGTCTAGCAGTGGCTAGACCGTCTAGCCACTGCTAGACAAAGGCCTCTTCCGTTCTTACCGGATCTAGGGCTTGAAAAGGAAATCCATTTTTCGTACTGCTAGAGCAAAACGAGGCTGAAAATAATTATAAATATTTCAAATGTGATATCCGTACCTCCAAACCCATATTATAAATGTAAAAGTGTGTTTATTTGTTTGTTTATTTGTCCTGCTTTTACGTCAAAATAAAGCAATGGATTCACGTCATTTTTTGCATGGAGATAGTTAGAGGGCTGGAGTAACATAGGCTACTTTTTAGGGTTCCGTACCTTAAAAGGTAAAAAAAGGAACCCTTATAAGATCACTTTCTTGTTATCCGGGTACTAGCTAGTTAACTAATATTGTATTTATAACCCCATAAATTATTATTTATCTAGTATAATATTAATGTTATCCGCGTCTTATACTATCTGTTTATAATCTACATACTTGGAATAATTTGCATAATGTAGATTGTACGATGTAATATGCAATTTTAGCCCGAGAGATAGGATGTATTTTATTCTTTTACCTACGCTTTTCGGTCTCGTATTAGATGCTTGTAGTTTTAGATTTACAGTAGAAATAAAAAACTAGATTTTTTAGATGATTATGCAGGCTGTGCTGGGCTTTCACAACAACCTTTACATTAGAGATTACTAGAGAAGAGTAAACAAAGTTGAATTAAATCTATTTTCTGATTCAATTTCAACTTTGACCAACGTGTACATAAAACGCTTATTAAGATGAATATTTAGTTGCTGGGCAAGTCTTCTCCATCTTGAGAATGTTTACCTCCTGATGTTGTATTCTATGAAGATGTAAAGGATATATCCATGAGTAGAAGTAACCCACTGTCTACCACCTAATCTAGCTATCTAAAACCTACTACCCTAGGCAGAGCATCCAAGTTCCAGTTTCACATTACTAGCTCTAGATTTTGCGAACAAAAGCTTCCTCTCAGGCCCCAGATAGTCCAACTATGTCTGTGCTGGTTACATCTTGGCGATTCTCCAACATCGCTCGACTGTGAGTTGAGTTAGCTCACCATTTCTAGGCGGGCGTTTAATAATATTTATGTAAGCCTAACTGATTAAGAGATGAACTATGCAGATTACAATTTAATTACTTATTTCTTGGCAGGCGATTTTGAGTGATATTTTAATCTTACGTTAGGTACATTACAGTATCAACACACTGACTACTTTTAGACATAATTAAAGAATCTTGAATACCTAAAGATCTCATCCTAAAGTCGTGGTCATTATTTCGTTTCTTTTTTTATTATTTTGACTTTGATATTTGATAGGTTGATCGCCACTGACTCCTGATCTATTGCGTGACAATAGCCCCACATTTAGTCTCGCGGGAGGGATAATACTAACCATGTTCTTGTTGCTAATGGATTGCTATTGGTGACGTATACTAAATTATTATTATTAGCTTAGTAGATTACTCGAGTTACACTTAATTGATGTGCAGGATGTCTATTTTGTTGAGTTGATCGTGTTAATACCTATTAAGATATACCTAAGCATTATTCGCTACTGCTTTCTAGCGAAAACTGAGTAAGCACGCGTACGCAGTATTCTTTTTTGTTCAAATCTAAGTGAATATCGCTACCGCTGTAGGTAGTGAAAATTGAGTGAGTAGAGTATGCGGTAATCCTACTGTTCAAACCTACCTCCCTAAAACGAACGGTAGCTATATTCCTGACCAGCAAAATCTGTTTCGCAAAAAAAGCCAAAAAAACTTTCTTCCAGCGCGATATTCTGGTCCTAAAATCATGGACGTTTTTCAGAACATTGTCCTGACAATTAAGAACACTACGAAAAAAAAAATCCATCGATTGTGTTAAATTGGTCTTCAGTTAGGTATGCTCTTTCATACATGCCATGATTGATTTTTACTTGAAGAACACATTAACTATCGTTTTTTTCATACATACCTACATAAAATCACGCCTATCTCATACATTTGTTTATACAGATTGCGATTACACCCCATCATTAGATAGATAAAAAAAAAATGCTACTTGACTCATATCTAATTAGAAGCAATAATTGAGAATTTTCTGCAGTATTTAACTTATAAAACAAAAATATATCGATTTTAGTAAATAAAGTGCAAAATTGAAACTAGATTTTTTTAATTTTTTTATTTGGAACGCTGAAAACGCTATTGGCCATGATGTGACGTCACACAATTTGTAAACAAACTTGGCGAGGTTTTTACAGTGACGAATGTCTGATAAATGCCAATATTTCCGATATTCTAGGTCCCAAATTTTTTTTTGTCTTATCGACAATAATCGAACAATTGTTAATCATGACTTACATTAAAAAGAGTCAACTTGCCTATTTTTTAAATAATTATGAGACATACCTTTTAGCTGGGAGTATATCTATCAAATCAATTTGGGAATGGCGAGAGCATCACTTAGAATCTAATGACGTGAGACCACATTTCAATTTAGAACCTGCTCTACGTAGGGGGCATAATGTGACAATAGATTTCGTGAATTTTTAGGGAATGCATATGGTACGGGCAATGTGATAAATCCGGTCATTATGAATAATGACCGGTCCGTATGCATAATGACCGGGTCAATTGGGCAATGTGATAAAAACTGCATGATTAATCACTTTGCCCGGTCATTATGAATAATGACCACCCTATCTTGGGCAATGTAATAAATTAGATTAATTGCAGTGTTTTAATTGATATACTACATTTCTGGCGCTTCGGCGGCCGCTACCGCGGCACGCTTCGCTCGCCTCGCGCGTAGTTTTTTTACTAACCTAACATAACCTAACCTACAGATTTTAATCCAATTTATCACATTGCCCGGCTAGAAGTAGGGCACTATTCATACTGCCCGGTCTAAGTGATAAATTCAAGCCTTGATTTATTAAATGGACCACGGGCCGTCGGGCATTATGAATATAGACCGGTCAAAGTAATAAATTTATCAAACTGCCCGACGCTCTTGGTCATTATGCATAATGACCGGTCCATATGAATACTGCCCGATTAATCAAGTTGCCCGTAACACTATACGCCTAGTATTATTTAGTTCACATGATGATACTCGTATTGGATCAAAAGTTGTCGAATTGAAAATTATACTGCTTATTTTTCCTTACACCAAATCATTATGCCTAATGTATTCTAAACTGTGATAGTACAAGAACTCGTAAGTTTGATGTCCTTTTCTGGTTTATGAGACCTCTTTATAATGTAACGTAAGTAATGTAAAAAAAAATCATCGATGAGATTTTAAAATGCATTTAAAAACGCAAGAATAGATTACTTCTTTTATTTGCTTACTGACGGTAAAGCACAGACATACTCACATAATAATTTATGCAGCGAGGAGGAGCTAACGGAAAGCGGTAGGGCCTGGGATATTATTGCAATGAAGTATGCTTGCCCTACCTTACCCGTCCTTGTCTTATTCGGCTTTGTCCATAGAGAAGTCATGGTCAGACTAAAGTATCTCTACCTAATCTGTGAAACTAAACTACACTTCATCTTCCTTAAGTAATTAAATATTAGAACTAATTTAAATTAATTTAATTTAGACGACCTCTATGCCGCAGTGGATGAAGGCACGCCTGTAACGCAGGAGCTCGCTGGTTTGATCCCCGCCGCGGGACAAATGTTTTTATGATCTGCAAATATTTGTCTTGGGTCTGGGTGTTTTCTATATAAATTACTAGCTAGCTGACGCCCGCGGCTTCGCCCGCGTGGACTACTATTTTGTTTATCCCACGGGAACCATGCATTTTTTCGGGATAAAAAGTAGCCTACTTCCTATTCCCAGTCATTATCTATCTATGTTTCAAATTTCAGCCAAATCGGTTCAGTAGTTATGGAGATACGTGGTATCAAACATTCACACACACACACACGGACTTTCGCCTTTATAATATTAGCAATATTAGTATGCATTTACAAAAAAAAGTATGTAAGTCGTATGTCAAGCAGTGGTTCCCGTACCACAAGCTCTGGCTTAGCTTGGGGATACATGATGCTGTGTGAAATGTCCAGCATTTTTTATTTTATTTATTTATGTTCGGATTGAAAATCAAAGTACATCCTACTAGTTCAACACGCTAGATTCCAATTTTTTTTTCAAACCACCCACCTCTGAGTATTAACGAGTCGCCACTAGTCCATTATACCCAGCAAGTCTCCCAAATATAAAATTCATGACTTCGTATACACCAGAGTCGATCAATTACAAAGGCACACAATAAGTAGCCGTTACTGGCTTGGCTATACAAGCAAACGCTGCGCCTACATTTTGCAGTAAACCAACATTATGATATTACTAGGTTAGGCATGTATATGTCGCAGCCAACTGGTTGAATTAGCCATTCAATTAAATGCCTAGCCATTTAATTGAGTGCCGGCATTCAACTAAATGCCTAGGCGGATAGTTGAATCATTGAAGCGTTTGAAACGTTCAACACTCTGCCTGATTGAAAGGCCGCCATCTCATTGAATTAGTATGTTTTTCTGCCACCGCGGCGCTACTTTCGCTTTGTTCACAAGATGGCGTCTACAGCTGGTGTTTCTTGAATGTTGTGTGTTGTTTTGTCGTGAAAAATAAACAAAATAAGTTCCCAGTGTTATTCGTATGCCACAAAATAATGGATTTACCTTCGAGCAGCCTTTCTGCGTGGGTGTGTGATACGCGTGCTATAAAAAAAAACTAACTTTTTCTGTGTGCAAGTGAACCGCCTAGTCATTTCATTGAGCGCCGCCATTCAATTAAATGGCTGACCTTCGTTTAGCCGTAGTGTGGAACGTTGTGTTCAACACTCCGCCTAAACGAAGGTCAGCCATTCAATTGAATGGCGGCGCTCAATGAAATGCCTAGGCATTTAATTGAATGGCTAATTCAACCAGTTGCCTGCGACATATGCATCGGCTACATTGCATTGCAGTTGTAGTGTTATCCTACCTTTGTTTTCTCAGCTTTTGTCCAGCGTAAACTGATAATATGTTCGTGTGCCTACGGCCTTACTAATAATAACTTACCTTACCTTATCCGTTTAGATGAAGATTTGAACTTTTTCTTGTCATTTTATAGTTTCAATTCAAATATTAAAGAGTCATAATTCGAGTTAGGTCTCTTTCATTATAATGACTGACAATTTCATTTTTACAATTTTAAAATTGGGCAAACTTTAATTTATTCCTTAGAACCCTAAAGCCTCGTATCCACTAGGCAAAATTTGGAGACCAAGACAGGTACTTGTCATTTAAAGTGGCGGAGACCCGAATACTGAAACGCTACTTAGTTTAAGTGGTGCTTATCATTGACATTAACTTTCATTAAATGTCATTTTTGTATACGATTCTGAAAAGTAAGAATGTTTCAAATAGATAAGTACGTCTCCACCGGTCTCCGGTCTTGGTCGCTGACTCGAACCGCCATCTTTACTAGTAACGCTACTTGGAGAATAAAAGCGACGTGGCATTTACGTAGTACATGCTACACGATAACAAACTTCTTTAAACTAAAAAGTACCTATTGAAAATGATATGGACACGGGATTTTATCGCGTAATTTACCTTATTTATCCCGACGTTTCCCGTGGTCGCGGGCAGACTGGAGTAGGTTTTCAATGTCCATTGTGAAGCGGCGGTATTATCCTGTTGTAACATAGCCGAAACGTCGGGATAAATAAGGTAGATTACGCGATAAAATCCCGTGTCCATATCATTTTCAATATGAATAGTGATCGCGAAAGTTTAAAAAGGACTAAAATGTACCTTTGCTGTAATGCCGTTTGCTTCACCACTCTGATATTCTCAATAAAAAATGCACCCTTTGTTTTGTAAGCTGCCTAAAGAGAAAACGTTAAGCTGTATTGGGCTGGTACGAGTACATAATGCAGCGACACACTTGCGAAGAAACTCGAAATGAACGCCCAATAGTGGCCTACATTGATAAAGAGTTCGGAACGCGCCGATGTATGCTCAACTTTGGACGAGGAAAAAAGCAATGTGAAAAAGAGAGTTTTATTTCAAAACTATTTTATTTCTGTGTCATTGTGGGTCAATTCACAAGCCGTATTGGTGTAATAATACTAGTTATTAATTAGTTTCCATTTTTATGTGAGAATTGTAATGATTTTATTATGTGTGCAAATAAAGTATTAAAAAAAATGATGCTGAGCAAGTCCTCTCCATCTAAGAAAACATTGTCTCTGGCAGTGTTCTCTAAATTATCCGTAGTAGGTAAAATGACAGCATATCCCATATACCTACATAATTATTTGATCATGTTTCTGCGTACCCGTAGACATCTTCAATGGACCTAGGGGGTCTTAATTGCAAAAGCCTCTCAACTTTGAACACTGGTTAAAGAACGTCCTTTCTCTATTTATTAGATAGTGACAAATAAGATGTTGCTTAACCAATGTTCAAAGTTAAGAGGCTTTTGTAAGTAAGGGCCTGAATGCCTAAATATTTGAGAGCATGTTTAACGTGCCTTTTAAAATAAGCGAAGTAATCAATTGGTTATGATCCCTATATCTGAAGGTTATGATTTAAAACTATTTATGATACTTTATATTTTTTAAATATTTTTTCTTACAACAGAGTATTTTTACTCACACGAGAATTTAACGGTGAAATAACATGTTGTGAACTATGAGTTTGTATCTTAATCAATTAGTTTGTCTCACGTAATCCTAATTACTTCAAAATATGGTCAAAATATCAATCGTTTGAACTTGAACTTGAACTATACCTTTTAGTTAGAGGATCTCCAAGAAACGCTCTTGGCGTAGCTTGCTGAGATGTTCTGGATTGGTCCGGATCAAAGCCAAATTCACTTAACGCAAGCAACGTATTCTTATCAGACTGTTTTTTGAAAACTACTGAACCATTTTTCATGAAATTTGCACTGTTACCTAAGTTGAATTAAATGTAAGCCAATAGAAAAGAGTGAGTACAATCCAATTAATATTTTCAGGGAATTGCGTGGACAAACATAAGTAGTACTCCTAAAATCAATATATTTGTTTGTTTGGAAGACAGATTATATAAAAATAGGTACCATTTTGAATATTTTGCAGTTCCAATAATATTACATACTTAGATACATACGTGTCGACTTGATAACCTCCTGTTCTGAAGTGTGATTTACACTTCCGAAAATGCATCAGATCCGATTCGATAATTTTATTCGGAAAGTTGACGTTTTTTCAGCGAAGAAACGTCACTTTTCGAATTCGGAATACATTCTGAGAACGTCTGCCGGCGTACCACCAACTCTTAGAGCAATGTCAAAACAAGGTGAAAACAGTCCTGCTTCGAGTCAATGATGAACACTTGACACTCCACGATGAGACGTTACCAAAACATTCCTGCGTTAGGCTTACTTTAACCTTACCTTAGTCTTATCTACGTAAGTACGGAATCAGAGTAATCTTACTTTGACATTGCTCTAAGAGTTCATAGTAAGGCCCCTGAATCGCACTGCTGGAGCTACTACACTATCACGAAACTACTGTGGCACATATTCCGATGTCTTATAAACAGCGCTAGCCTTTTTAATCGCGCGCTCGGCCGTCCGACCCGCTCTACTTTTCCTCCTTGTGAAGCCCACCAGCTTCGTTAGCGAGCCGCTTTCACGTGCCGTGTTACTGTGATGAGGTCGAATCAACTGTTTCAAAATGTGCAGCGCTTGTATGATAGCGTTCATAAGCGTATGTATTTCTCAAGTGGGTAGTAGTTATTAGTTTTTTTTTAACCTATATTTTCCCACTGCTGGGCAAAGGTCTCCCCCAATTGTTTCCATCTCTCTCGGTAGTTATTAGTAATACTTTAAAATGATAAAATTAGTTGTTAGGAGCACGGCAAAGTAAAAGGAAAGGCTAAGTTCCTTTTATTTAAGATGCTATGTTGCGTTGACAAAAATAATCCTTACGATTGAGCCTTTTGATCGGTATCATAAAATTACGGGTGGTTGGTTTTACAACTTGGCGGATTCGATTCCCGGTTCAGACAGGCGATTATTCAAAATTCTTTGAATGCAGTTTAAATTGTTTTTAAAATCAAAATAAAGTCTTCTCACAGTAAAAGTTCCTATCTACATCATTTAAGATATTTTTCCTCTATGTGGCATAGCCGTGGAACGCCCTGTATTGTATAGCTTAATTTGGTTCAATTATTTACTCTTGCAAATATTTTTTAGGGTTCCGTACCTTAAAAGGTAAAAAAAGGAACCCTTATAAGATCACTTTCTTGTCCGTCTGTCCGTCTGTCCGTCTGTCCGTCTGTCCGTGTGTCACCATCGATTATCTCAGGAACGGGTAAAGCTAGCAAGTTGAAATTTATACCATATACTAAAATCTATAGTCCCTATTGTGAGTATAAAAATCAAGGTCCTGAGTCAACACTATAAAAAGATATAGGCAAATTTAGGTTTTCGTGAAAACTTGTGAGTACCAAAACTTACCTTAATTTTCAACTTTTTTTATTTTTCGGAATTTTTCCTTTACTTGTGCTGGAAGATCTTGCTTGTAACCAAAATTGACAATTCTAGGTCAACCGGAAGTACCCTAGAGGTTTTGGGTCGAAAACCTAAATGGTAGTTCCCGTTGACCTAGAATAACGAAATTTGGCAAAAAGCAAGGTCTTATAGCAGAAATAAAGGAAAAATTCCAAAAAATTAAAAAAGTTGAAAATTAAAGGGTGTTCCCATACATACATAGTTGACGCCAATTAAAATTGTCCTCCGAGTTGTATGGGCGCTCATACAATTAAGCGGACTAGCTTAATTGGCACCATGGCTAGGTACGGAACCCTCGGCGTACGAGTTCGACTCGCACTTGACCGGTTTTTATTTAATGGCGAAATCAGTTAAATGAATTTATGGCTGAATTTTTATTTTTTTCTCAAGGAAGGTAAACTCAACGTGTGTAGAGTTTATAGTAGCCAAGGACTGCGGCGTCTTCAGTTCAGTTCAGGCACCTACAATGCATTCTGGTAACGGGGTCGCCTCTTAGACTAAGCGATGATGGTTCGTGATTTTAACTCATGATGTGCCAACATGACATCTACTTGGGTATAAGGAAGATAAAACTACATCCGAATAATTTTAAATCAGTCATTTAAAATTTTGCTAGTAAAAAAAAAAATGCGTCACCTTTTGCGACTATTTGTTAAAGTGTTTAAGGCTAATAGTGATACAAAAATCGTAAATTTTATTAAAATAGCGTTTTTAGTTGAGCGCGAATTTTAGTCTAAACTAGCTGTACCCGGCATGCGTTGCAATGCCACGTGAAGTGAAGTAAAAAAGTGTTTGGTTTTATATTCTGTACATAAACAGATTTTTTTGGATTTTAAATTAAATAAGTTTGTGTCATGTATCCCCGTCCCGTCCCGTCCCGTCCCGTCCCGTCCCGTCCCGTCCCGTCCCCGTCCCCGTCCCCATCTCCTCCTCCCCCTCTCCCCCTTCCCCTTCAGCTCGATGTCACCATATCATTACATTATATTGGAAACTTGACAGATATGCTGAGTTCCGAGTTTCAAATCAATCGGCATATTTACTGAGGAGTTATGTTCAACAGCTCCTGACTCCATCCTCAGATCAGCTCACTGTCACCATATTATTACATTGTACCTAGTTGAAACTTGACAGATTTGCCGAGTTTCAACTCAATCGGCCTATTTACTGAGGGGTTCTGTAGAACAGCTCCAGGATTCCATTATCAGATCCTGAAATGATCTGAGCAAGACACCACCTTTCAATCAAAAAAATAATGTTCCAAATCGGTCCAGGCATCTTCGAGTAATAAATAATCGAGTACCTCCTTTATTTTGAAGTCGGTTTAATAAAAATATGTTTTAGATCACGCGTAGACTAAAGTGACTGCCGCGTGTTTTCATCAGCGCGATTCAGAAAATGGTCATTTTTAGTCCCGCCATCTAGTTTTGATTTTTTTCAAATCCAACTGGTACGTCCAGAGATTAGCGCGATCAAACAATCAAACAAACTCTTCCGCTTTACTATATTAGTAAGATTAAAGATAAAGATAAGTATAGATTATTTCCAACTTTTCAGATCACCGGGTTTTTTAATTTTTTATTAATATTTTTTTGGAGACACACAGCGCCATCTAGCCCTAAACTAAGCAAAGCTTGTAGCTACTATGGGAACCAGATATCACAATCTGGTTTCAGCTAGCTCCAATAGATGTCTCTATGTCCTTTGTTCTCGAAAAAACTTTAAATTTAATGATTGAAGTTGTCGTATTTAATTACTTACTTGTGATAAGAATTTTTTTAATAATATTGAAACTCATGCAAAAAGTTCATTGTAACTTGGATATGCTGGGTAACTGTGGGACTTTAGTTCAGAACAGAACTATGCTGGGTAATATATGACTCATCTCAGAAATGACTTTACCAATTTTTATGCAGTTTTCACTGTTGTATTGTGGTAAGCCTGGGTCATTTTTTAGTGTTAGTTTCATCAAAATCCGTTCACAAATAAAAAAGATACATCCTTTTTTATATTATTTTTTTACTAAAGTCACAGTACATTCTTTAAATGGACATATCTTTTTTATTTGTGAACGGATTTTGATGAAACTAACACTAATAAAAGGTCCAGACTTACCACAATACATCAGTGAAAACTGCATCCAATTCGGTTAAGCCATTTCTGAGATCAGCGCGAACAGCGAACAGAGAACTAAAGTCACAGATTACAGCACTTTTTGCGCTCTAGATCGCGCTTACGAAGTGTTTTGAGGCTCTAGGGTTATATAGATCAAAAACTGACTTCACTTAATTGAATACTTATAAGTTTGGGCTTAGACATCATTCTTATTATAAGTATAGAAGATATGGTACTCGATGAGGTTGAGAAATCTGCAGCTGTAGCTCGGTCTACCCGTATAGTTATTTGCTGTGGAAGCATAATAGTCGTAAATTGCCGGCATCTGACTCGATGCTGCCTGTGAATGCTAGCAATTGAATTTGAAATATTTTCTTAGAAATAATTTATGTATTTATGACGAGAAACGATACTTAGTGTGCTGCTTAGGTTTCGCATGATTACGTACATAATTTTATACTATTGCTGGATTGAGAATCTTAAGAGTTTATCTCTTTTTGGTTTAATTTTTATATTATAGTTATCGCTTAATATTGGTTTTGACATAAAACTAAAGTTTTATAGTTTTTAATGTTTCCATTTTAAGTTAACGTCTAATATACCTACGAATATAATCAAAATGCTAATTAGAAGTAAATGCTAATTAGATTCATAAAAAGATTCCGAAATAATCCTGTCTAGTATGATTTATCTATAAGAACGAAATAAACAGATACAAGTAGTTAGTATAGTTTCAAAAAAAATACTCTATGAAACATAGAAAGTCCGTGCTGTTCTTTTAAAGATTGTGCAGATTAAGTGGTAATAACGTGCCGTGCAGATATAAACCCTCATGAAGAGCAAATATGTCGAGGAGGCGTCCGTCCGGGTGAAAGTCGTAAAAATGTTGACGACTCCAGCGACACAAGCTATGCAAGCTGCACCCAACACCAGATAAACAAGCATTTACGGCCGGCCGGCTCAATTCAGAACTTCCGTCTAACAAGCTCAAAGTCGTGTCAACTAGTTTGATGGAGTTGATCGATGTAAATAGAAAGTTAGTTTTGCCTCCTTGAAACTTTAACTTGACCAGTGAAGTTTGACTTCCGTTGCAGCTGATTTATACTTTATCGCTCTCCTGAGAATTTGAATTTCGGAAAGGTGAAGTGAACAGTGCAGAGTAGGTAGTGAAGGTGGAGGGTGGTAGTGGTTACGAGATGATGGAGAGGTGATGAGGTGCAGGCTGCAGAGAGGCAGAGAGACAGAGAGCGGGCCGGGGCGGCGCGGGTCCGGGTGGCGACTGGCAAGTGCGGCTGCGGGGGTGCGCGCGCAGGCCGCGCGGAGGCGGGCGCGGGCGGTGCGCGGCCAGTGGTCTCGAACCTACCGATTTTTCGGTATTTCTACCGAAATGGGGTCTGTCCTACCGAAATACCGAAACGCAACGATTTTCTACCGATTTCAAAGAATACATGGAAAATTTCCCGACATTTTACCAATTTTACAGTTTTAAGTTGGCAACCCTTTTCATTTATGTTTTACGGTACGGGGAATCCCCTAGGGGTCTTCAATACCTACTAACAGTTTAGCGATATATTTCGGGGAGTACCCTTGTGTCATACAACTCGATGTTTTCGGGGATTCCCACGGGTAGAAATGTTCCTAGTCAGAAGCTTGGACTTGTATTTAATCTGTGCTTTGATTAGAAAACGATGTATGACATTTCGTTCTCCGCTCCTCAACTCTTCCGATTCCGAATGAGTTGCTATTTTGATGATAATGTCAATGTCAATGAATGATTGAGATCTTTGAGGGTAGGTATCTCTGTGGATGTGGGTAGTCTGTGTTCTGCGGTCTAATGTCTAACGATCTTTGTTGATTTTCCCCGCCTATTTCTGTTCCTTATTAGCTGCAAACGGTTTGTACCTTCAGTACCTACGATGTATTTTATGCTGATTTTATGTGTTGTTAGCTCAAAGTTCGTTAGCTCTACACACCAGAACAACTGAACGACCTTGACTAAAAGAGCATTTAAAGTAAATAAAACAATTAGTTCCCAATTTTTCCGTAGGACTTGAGTGCTGAATGCCTACTCTAGAGTAAGATTCAGCACTCAAGTCCTACGGCAAAAGCGGGAAATAATTGTTTTATTCACTTTATTATGCTCTTTTAGTCAAGGTCGTTCAGTTGTTCTGGTGTGTAGAGCTAACGAACGTACAAACTAGCATAATTATTATTGTTCAAGCCTTATTTGGACAATTAGTAATTTTTTACATAACCTAGTTCTGTGATAAGTTATCACCAGTGATCGGAATGAGGCGGGCTAAAATACCTAAAGTTCGAAAAATAACAGAGGCAAATGGAGACGCCTTAGGACTAAATATTTTTCGACCCAATTATTTCCGTTTCCGGAACATTAATAAAGAACATCTAACATTAAGGTGAATCAATTTTTTACCTGAGTTAATAACAAAAACTAAAATGTAAATTATAACGATAAAAAACTTTTTTCCGTCGGTCAAATAGAAAAATTATTTGAATTAGTTCACAATATTATTAATATTAATTTTAAATGTACTTACTCACTGTGAAAATTGTGCCAACTTTCAATAAAATTCTTACTTACTACAAGAATAAAATTCTTGTAGTAAGGAAGTCTCCCCTTTTTTGCCTCTGTTCTTTGAACTTTAGGTATTTAAGCCCGCCTAATTCCGATCACTGGTTATCACTGATAACATCGCTGCGTCTATCGGACTTCAGTGCTGAATCCGACTCTAACTAAATATTCCAAATATTTAGTTGGTGTTGTAAAAAAGGAGAGTTATTTTATCAGAAGCTTTCTCATTTTCCCGTTGCTTAGATAAAAAATCAGAAGTTAGGTTCTGTGGCTAAAAAAACATTCTGCAGCTTGTCTACTTAGTCCCCAAAAATAATTATATTTAGGTAGGTAGTAAGTATAATATACCTTTATTTGTGTTTGATTTAAGTAAGTGAACCTGTAGTACCTACTGTACGTTTTTTCTTATTAATATAATATAATATAATACTTATTTGATTCAATATCGTTTTTTTTTTCATCTACCGATTTTAGGTCCAAATATACCGATTTTTGTAGGCAAATCTACCGATTTGGCTCATTTCCGTTCGAGAACACTGTGCGCGGCTCAGTGGCGTGCAGCGAGCGCCGCGGACGCCCGCACCGCAGTGTCGAGCACCAGCCCGCCATGCCCGGCCCGCGCCTCTCCCGCGCAGCCTGACAGCATGGCCCACCCGACCGCCACCATCGCACGCAGCCACGCTCTGACGACGGTACGCATCTGTGATCGAACATAACCTCGGTCGCCCGCCTTGGAGCCCGAGGCGCCTTTCGCGACCTCGGGACCGCTCCACGGTGCTCCCGTTCAGTGACAGTGTTTCCAGCGTCCACTCTCGACCGGCGAGGGTCGCTCGGCGCAGAAGTTCGTCTCGATTCGATCGTCTGCAGACCGAGAGAGTAGGCGCGAGTGGGTGCCGCGCGCCACGCTAGATGGCGCTCGGTGTCGTTCCTGCGGTGAGGTCTCCGCCCGCGCCCCCGCCGCCGCCGTCGCCGTCGTCGTCGCTACCTTTTGTTTCGCGCCGTTCATAAAATAATAATCGGCAGGCCGGTGGTGAGCCCCGCCGTCGACGCCGAGCCGTCGCTGACGTCAGCGGAGCCCGGGCTCGCGCCCGGAGCCGGCTTCCCCGACCTTCTCCGCCGCCGTCTGCGACTCTCTCGACACACCACACTGACACCGTCACATTCTACACTAGCCCTCCGCCCCTTGCACGTGCCAAAATATAAGTCAAAACTTAAATTAACGTTACATTTATTCCAGTTACATTTTTACAAAAGTTGACTAGTCTTTAAAACAAATTGTGTCAAAGTGGTGTTCGTAAGCGCTCCGTAGCAAAGTGACAGCTATGACGCACCGAAAATGTGTAGGTTTCATTCATGTAACCTACAAGGGTTGACGATTGATCTGCACCTAGCAACAACGACGGCGACGGGAGTCGGTTTTAATTTTAGTAATAGTTGAAATGTTTTGTGGAAATATCGAAAGGATCCCTCGAGCCGATGCTGTAAATAGTCGAGGATTTATTTAGTTGGAGTGCGTCGTGAGCCGCGCCGCGCCCATGCCCCTAAGTCGGGTGAGTGCTAGCTTGTAAGGCTTCGTAGCGTGCCATTTTCACGAGAAACTCTGCGTAGGTGTTTTCTATTACTTTAAGCCAATAACTTTGATGTTCCAACACACAGAGCGTAGATAATAAATGGCATAAATATTTACTGTTGAATCGAGTTAATAATGTTGTGTAACCATACCCCTGTTGATGTACCGTTTTTTACCCGACTGCGCAAAGCAAAGGAAGGGTAATGTGTTTATCAGTCTATGTATGTAAGTATGTATGTTTGGATGTTTCTATGTGGCATTCTAGAGGCCAAACGCGTGGACCGATTTTGATGATTCTTACGTCAATCGATTCGTCTGAACCTTGGGAGTGTTGTTACAGGCATGACAGTAATCAAAATTCACCAGTGCCACCACCAGACGCCTTAATGTCAAAATTAAAAAAATCAAAATCGTCACACCATGTCAAGTGGGGTATCGTTGAATAGGTATTTTAAAATCAACTTTATGTTTCTTTTACCATTTTTCATTTTAAGTAATAGTTTAGGAAAAATAACGGTTTAAAGTTGATTAATAATTATTCTCGCTATGGATGTTTCTATGTGGCACTCTAGAGGCCAAACGCGTGGACCGATTTTGATGATTCTAACGTCAATCGATTTGTCTCAACCTTGCGAGTGTCACTAAAGACATGAAAGTAATCAAAATTAACCAGTGTTACAACCAGACGCCATATTGTCAAAATTGAAAAACTCAAAATTGACGAACTATGTCAAGTGGGGTATCGTTGAATAGGTATTTAAAAATCAATGTTAGGTTTCTTTTACTATTTTTCATTTTAAATAATAGCTTAGGAAATATAACGGTTTAAAATTCTGTTTGTGTGTATCTTGGCCGCGCATCACGTCTCGGTCGAACGAAACTACTGGACGGATTTAAATGAAACTTGGTATTATTTGAGTGCATACATACTATACTACTACGAGGTATAAATAGGATACTTTTGATTACTATACCTACTTACTTACTGAAATTCAAGACGGTTCCCTTGGGAGAGGAAATGAAAATCAAAATGAGTAGGTAGGTATCTGGTTGTAATTCATTAACACATAGTACCTACGATTTTATTGATTCTTTTTACCCGACTGCGCAACGCAAAGGAAGGGTAATTTTGTTAGAAAGTAGGTATGTACCTACTTTAAAATGTTCTGTAAAAATTTCAAGGTCATCGGTTTTGTAGTTCAGAAGTTACAAACATCGCAACCCTCAGTATTATTTTTTATTTACATTAATTACCAAAAACACAACTAGATGTCGCTGCTAAATCTGAACCAATCCTAGATCGCGCTATCGTTGCGTTTTGAAAAGTTTACCTATTCTATCAATTTTTGAAGGCCATTATCGAAAGTTTTTGATATTATTGGATTGGATTGAATTATTGGCTGATGGGGAATTGGATTGGATGGATTTGAAGAATAAAATTGAATAAATAATTAGGGCGATACGAAGTTACTTAGTTTAGTTGGTTTATTAATTTCTTGTTGGGTAGGTAATAGTTAATCAAGGTATTTTAAAATCAACTTTATCATAACTAAAAAGTGTTAAATAAAAAAATATTTTAAAAAAACAAAAACCCGACTGCGTCAAAACTAAAAAGAAAAAAACAAGCCTGAAAAGAATTACTCACAGTCGGGACCCATAACATTGGGAAGATTTGATTGGTAATAAAATGAATGGGTACCGACTGTGAGTAATTCTTTGCAGGCTTGTTTTTTTCTTTTTAGTTTTGACGCAGTCGGGTTTTTGTTTTTTTAAAATATTTTTTTATTCATGGTCCTAGTTGTTGGCCATCATTGCTCCACGTCATTGATTTTGAACAGTGTACGCCTTGTATCGTGGAGCTTATCCCAGTAATTAACTGCCAGCTGACATGGAACCTTATCATTATGATTAGGGTGTAGTAAACTGGTTCATAATGATGACTTTTCATTATTAATCACTCGATAAGCAGCGGCTTTCTGTTCATTTTTGTGTCTAACGGTGGTCGGTGTAGGTATATCGAAAGATCTAAAATAGTGTCTGTTTGTTGCGCAATTTTCAATCCTGGTAGCTTCTTAAATGTTACTTTCAGTTTGTCTCTTTTTCAACTCAAAATGTTCATCGATTTTTATAGCTGACGACTGAGAGCACGACTTAAAGTTGAGTTTTTTATGAATACCATACGTTTTAGAGTGAGCACAAAAATACATTACTTAGACCTCGAATGAACGGTTAAAAGGTACCTACTTAGAAATAGCCGATTTTGAAGATTTTGTTAAATCTCTTTATATCGAGAGCTGTCAAATGAAAGGTTTTCTTTCGCTTTATATATCCCAAAGTCTAATACGTTTCATATAGTTGTGAGCTTCTTTTATTACCTTTACCAGTTGAGCCATCTAAAGATCGTTGCTTAAATGATCTATAGGTTGCTCAACTGACCCAAGCCACTGCCAGGCGCCCCGAGACACTGATAGCATTACCAAGCTGAATGTCAATGCTGATATGCTGATAGCCAAATATGTGCCAGACCTCGGATCATGCTTTGACCCAAAGCTCTGAAAGAATTAAAAACAAAAGTATTTGGATCAAATTGATGGTATTTTGGAGCAGAGTCAGGTCAAAATTACTCTAAACCGGCAAGCTTGTATAAAAATGAAATGAGGATGTGTGTCAAAATCGTAGCCGGTCGTAATTTAATCTTAAATCTTTTTTTTTAATTTACCAAAAAAACTGTAAAAGTGGATTTATCGGTTTTTGTTCCGAAGCTCCTCTTGATTTCGGTCTACCGTTACTATGTAATTTTCTAAGAATCGATGGTTAGTTTTCAATGTTACATTAATGGATTCACAAATTATTTAGCGTCAAAACTGGCTTTCATACCGTGCTTCTAATAGAAAATGGGTTTCAAAAAATTCACTTGAAATCAATCATAAAATCGTGACTAGAAATTGCTAAATATTTGAGGCCACTTTTGAAATTAGGACAAAATACAACCTTTTGGAATTAGGTCAGTCAAGTGCTGTATTGTTCGTGGTATTGTCACGAAATGCGTTTAGCTAGTAAGGAATTTCTTTGGTGTCAAATTAGAATGTTTTCATGTTGTTTTTGAATAATAATAATGAGCTTTTTAAGTTATTTTATAATAAAAAACATTATTTTATGATTTTAGTCACATTGTTTTATTAATTATTCATGTAAATTGTTCACTGAAATGCCAAATGGGTATCCAGTACCTACACTAACGTCTTTACGGAACGCATGTAGGTTAGAAACGTGAGAGGAAACTGATTCGGATATGTTAATGATTTTTTATTTGGAGAGGGCTACGAGAACTCAACCGAATTATACAAAAGTGTTAGCCAATAAGCGGTTTTGATGAATCAGCAAACAAATCGAAATTCCTCTGTGTGGATTAAAGAAAAAAAAAAATCCTTCTCCTAACTTGCCCACTAACTCATTTGAACATACGTGCTCCTATTATATAATATCAGAATACTCATAAGAAAGAGATGTGTAAAATATTAAAAAAACAAATTTTAGATATTTTTTTAGGCAATCGAAAATGTAATTATCTTACAGAATGTGCATATCCATGGTCTTTGTTTACCTAAGGGAATAAGTCTTGTTTTATACATGTATACCTTCACAGTTTTCAAACCCGTATATTTCAGAACTACTAGACTGTCACTAAGGTCATTAGTCTTCCGCTCCTGCGCAGTTCCCATTACTCGCACGATTTCGGCCGAGCATTATACAATTGATACAAGAGACGGATGCGAACAATTCCTGAGTATTTTTAATGTGCCATTAGCACCGGCTCCTAGCGGCCCGTACGTTCGTATAATTCAGTGGTTTGGTAATGGAGTTTCTAGAAGACCTCTGTCATTGCTAGTTTATCAAAACGATCACATGTACCAACTGCATTTTAATTAATTTTCCAGATTCATCATCATCTTCCTGCCCTTTTCCCACTTACGTAGGATCGGTACAACATGTATTCTTCTTCCATTTCCCTCTATCAGCCGTCATCTTAGCATTCACCCCTTTCTGACTCATGTCAACTTTCACACAATCCATCCATCTTCTTTTGCTTTGGTCTACCTCTACTCATATATCCGTCCACTTTCATATCAAGCACTGTAGCCGTACCATGACGTCTTAGTAAACAATTCAGTTCAGTTTAGGTTTTCCGTTTCAGTGACGGACAGAATTTTCTGTTTCAGTGAACTATCCAGTTACGTAGAATATGAAATCCTTGGTTTAGCTTCTGAATTTCGTCAGCGTCATAGCAAAAGTCATGTGACAAATTAGCGTAGCAGTTCAGTTTAGGACCTAAACTGAATCGCATTTAAAGCTCATGGTATGGGCCCTGTTCTCGTAACATGATAATTATTTTCCAGATTATAAATTGTATTTTTTTATGCGTTCACTGTTTTCCACACTGCATTCCAATTTTTCCAGACTGAAAATGAAGGCATATAAAATGCTTGGTTTTGGTCTGAATTAAAAAAAGAAATAGATAAAAAAAAATTGGAAAAACTAATAATCTATGCAAGTTTACAGATTGGTCCATCTGGAACTATTCGTATTTATCCTATTCTATTAAACGAGTAATATTTGTTTGTACTCACGTTCTCGAAAACGGCTCTAACGATTTCGATGAAATTTGCGGTACGTGGGTTTACGGGGGCGAAAAATCGATCTAGCTAGGTCTCATATCTCAGAAAATTCGTTTTCTCGGCATTTTCACGCAAAAAGATTTACCAATGCAATGTGGTTCGTAATTTCACGTAATTCGTTGATGCTAAAGCGGCTGAGTGGTCGGTTGTCCGCTTTTCAACCGAAGGCCGCTAGTTCGAATCTCAGTCAATGAAAGTTTTTTGTAAGTTGTCTTTTGTTCTTTTTTCTTTTTTAATTTTTCTCTATTTGCATCCGGTCAGAGCTTGGTCACCCATATACAGGGTGGAAAAAATGAATGGGCCCCGGAGGGAAACTACTTTAAATCCTTAAGATACAGTATTTTACTTAAAGGAAACATTCCTTTATTTTTAAAAAGAAACAAAACTGCATTCATATATTTTCTAAAATTTGCTTGCCTCACCCGGAATCGAACCAGCTAAAAATTAAAAAAACAAACCTCGCTCTATTTAATACCACTAATCGATAAGATTAATGTCAGAATAAACTCTTTATATCACACATTTGGTTTTAGAAATCAAAAAAGATCATGAAATCTAACATTAATTTTCACAATTTTTTTCATTAATTTTTATTATTTCACCATTCGCTTCAAAACTTTTCTAGACGGTATTTGTCTATTTGAGGTGAGATTCAGACTTCCAAAAATGCATCCGATTCGATGATTTTCTTCGAAAAGTTGACGGTTTTTCAGCGAATTAACGTTATTTTCCGAATTCGGAATACATTCCGAGAAGGTCTGAATCACACTACTGAATACTTCTCACCATTCCACTGTGGAGCTAAATTGCAATTAAAGCCCTTATGTACTAAATATTAGATTTCATGGATTTTTTGTACGACTGACGAGTGTAAGACCTCATGTTTCTTTGAGAAGTTTTATCTTTAGTATTGAATGTATCGACTAGTGGAATAAAATAGGAAGTATTTAATTTTTTAATTTTTAGCTGGTTCGATTCCTGGGTGAAGCAAGCGAATTTTAGAAAATCTTTGAATGCAGTTATGTTTCTTTTTAAAAATAAAGGAATGTTTCCTTTAAGCAAAATACTGTATCTTAAGGATTTAAAGTAGTTTCCCTCCAGGGCCCATTCATTTTTTCCACCCTGTATTTGATGTTTATCTTACATGACCTGAGTAATATTTTGATTAGCCATATTAGGTAAAAGTAAGTAACTTATTAGCTATATTAGGTAGATACAAACGCTTCGTATCGATTCTCTTTCTATCAACGCATTCAACGCTAATCCTTTTCATCGCGTATCCTTTGTTCTTGAACTTCTATCCGACAACTGACCACGTGACTTATCGTCATTGAACTTCAATTCCTATACATTATTCTGTTTTCTATAGCGCTAGCGATTGTAAAATTGGCTTGTGAGTTCAAATCGTTGTGCTTTGGAGCTACAGTTGTCATGATCGTGTTTTTTTTTTTAATAATCTTTGAAGCTCACAATGACTTCCATTAAATAAACTAGTGCTAGGGGTCTTGGTGCGGATAATTCACGCAGATCGGTCTGTTTGTAGTGCTCGCAGTTGATTGGCTAATGGTCGGCCAACAACCTGAGACCTCGCACGCTACTGATACGCCCTGAGAGTCCAATGATCCAGCTGATGATACCTACACTTACAAATAAATAATGGGTATCGGAAAACCTCGGAAATAATCGCATGAAATTACAAAAATGATTGACAAAAAGTAATCTATAGGCACTGGCCTACTCTGAGTTTAGCCTACTCTAGTAAGTTTTTGCAGGCAAACAATATCTTAAACATTGGATTGAGAGCCTGGTGACCTGTAACACAGGTTTTCACAAACTTATTTCAGGCACCAGTCTCGCACAAAACAGTCATACTCCACCTTGTTTCATGAACTTTAGCTATATTTAACCATTTTGTTTTGTGTGAGATTAATAAACGTTATTATTATTATTAATTTGAAAATAAAAATTACTCATATTTTCAACTTTACGCAAACGAATAAATAATATATAATTTATTCGTATTATCAAACATGCAACTTTGAACATTTTAGGAGAACAAAAAAAGGAAACCCCTTTAGCGTGCAATTAGAACTAAGTATTTTTATTTAATGCCTATTTATATTCTTTGCCAAACGTGACCATGTATTTATGTATTTACTTTAATTTTATGTGACTCTTAGCAGGTTTGTTTAAAAAAATATTATTCAGGCAATTCCTTAGAAAATATCTTAGAATTACTTTGACGGTTACTAAACTAAAGGTTATTAAACCAGAAATACTTTGACGGTTTTACTATTACTTTATTTAGTTTTGGTTTGTTCAGTAGACCAGACGTTGATTAGGCGCCTGGGCTGCACTCATTTGCTATACCCATGTATGTATGTATGTTTGTATGAGCTAGTAGCTAACTTCACGGTGATTCTTCACGGTGTTGGTCGCGAAAGAACAGGAGTAGAATCATCATCTAGGAGTAGAATCATCATCTAGCTCTTAAGACGTTTCAAAGTGGTCATAGCGGTCCTACTGAATAATTTTTTTTTTTTTTTTTTTTTTTCGTTCTTTAGTGTAAAATTAAATAGTTAATTATACCCTAATAAAATTACAATCTAGCCAAGTAGGCCAATGAGCAATTTGAATTTGACTTAGTTTTATAAAGTTGCTTATATCTAAGAATGTGCCCAACGCGTTGGGCACATTCTTAGATATCAACGGCACGTTTCTTACTGTCTCTTTTTAAGGGGAAGACACTTTGTTCTTGTGTTCTTTATATTATGTAGCACTTATTCACTAACACTTTCATATAATTTTACACTACACTAACTCAAATGGTTTAGTTCGTTTGAGTCTTCTCACTAGGTCTGTGTTGTCGAGGAGCTGGATGGCCTCGACGTTCACATGGTGATGAAGTCTTTTTTCGTGAGCTTCTGCGTATTTTTTTATAACTTTATCAACGAAGTCTATGTTAAGGTCCCGGTGAAGGTCTTCGTTTCTTACGTACCAGGGGGCATTCACGATACCCCTAAGAACTTTATTTTGAAAACGTTGGATGATGAGAATGTTACTTTTTTTGGTACAGCCCCACAGCTGTATACCATAGGTCCATACTGGCATTAGGACCTGTTTGTATAAGATAATTTTGTTGTGTACTGATAGAGCGGCTTGTCTGCCAAGCAGCCAGTACATCTGTTTGTAGCGTAGCTCCAACTCATCTTTTTTTTCTTGACGTGAGCCTTCCAGCGTAGCTTTGCGTCAAGCGTCATACCCAAATACTTGGCTGTATTTTCATGCGGAATGAGCTTATGGTTTAAGTATACTGGATGATACTCCTCCTTTTTGTTGGTAAAGTTTATATGGATTGATTTTGATTCATTAAGGTTGATTCTCCATTTCTTTGTCCAATCATATACTTTGTTAACTGCCTTTTGCTCTTTTTCTGCCGCTTCTGCATGTGTACTGCCAACTGCCATTATGGCCGTGTCGTCAGCAAAGGTCGCGATCATACTATTCTCTGGTTCAGGGATGTCACTGGTGTATAAAAGATACAGGACCGGGCCTAGTACGCTTCCTTGTGGCACCCCAGCTTTTATTTCTTTAATATCAGAGTAGGCATCCTCTTGCCGTATTCTAAAAACTCTGTCCGTTATGTATGATTGTAGAATATCTACATAAGGTTTGGGAAGAATTTTCCTCATTTTAAGTATTAGGCCTTCATGCCACACTTTATCAAAAGCTTGTGCTACATCCAGGAATACGGTAGAGCAGATGTTTTTATTTTCTAGGGTACCTTCGCTAACATTTGTAATCCTATGGACATGGTCGATGGTTGAATGTTTTTCCCTGAATCCAAACTGGTGCTCTGGGATAAGGTTCTTGGCTTCTATTATAGGTCTCAATCTTTTGAGTAACAATTTTTCAAATAGTTTAGAAATTATTGGAAGTAGGGAGATCGGTCTGTATGATTTTACGTCACGAGGCGGTTTACCCGGCTTTACTATAATTATTACTTCAGCTACTTTCCATAAGTCAGGCACATAATTTAACCTAAGCGCAGCGTTTATAATATTTGTAAGTTTCACTAGAGCCTTTTTTGGTAGGTTATGTAATATTTCGCCTGAGATGAGGTCGAATCCTGGCGATTTTTTTGGATTTATGTTCTTATGAATCTCACTTCGGACCTCTCTAGGAGAGACCGGCGGTATATAAAGCTGTTCATCCAACACGTCATAGGTCGTAGCTTCTGTGCTAAGCGTTGGACCTTCATTTGGCGTAAAGATGTTTTCTAGGTGTTCGGCAAACCGTCTTGCTTTATCTGCATTGCTGACTGCCCATTTCCCGTTTTCCTCTTTTAGTGGGGGAATTTGGGTCATTGGCCTTTTCATGTTTTTTGTCGCTTTCCATAGCGAATAGTTACTTTTGCGGTCATTGGTTAGTTTTTGTAGGAAAGAGGTGGTTGTGCTGTCGATGACTGATTGTATTTAATTCTTCAATTGTTTTGTCATATTGTTAAGCTTTTTTTTTGTCGTGAGGGCACCTGGATTGTTGCCATCGCTTTCTTTGTCTTCTTTTTTCGCATATGAGTTGCTTAATCTCTTTAGGGTAATTATTTTTAGTGATCTTTTTTTTAATATCTGGTGTATTGTTCCAAGCAGTCTGCTGCACCACGTTAATAAAATGTTCAACTTCTTTGTTTAGCTGTTCATGAGTTTTTATTGGGACTTTGAGTTCAATATTCATGTCTAGCTCAATTTTAAAACTTTCCCAGTCTGTGTATTTATTAACTAGGGTTGAAGTGATATCCTTGAGCACAACTTTATCACTAATTTCTAAATGTATTGCAGAGTGGTCCGAGTTCATGTCGTAGCTCTGGTCTATTTTGAAGTAGTTTGGAGATATTTTTATATATGAAGAAATCTATCAGGTCAGGTATTTTAAAAGGATCTCCTACTGAATAAATGATATTTGAATTTTGAACTCTGATGACGGAGTTTTTAAAACGCCTGAAGGACTCCATCATAGCTTAACGAATTCAGGAATTTTAATACAATTTCCAATTAGAACATTATGGTTGTTCATAATTGCATTGTGATGTAGCCTCCGCATAAATACAGTGGGCGTAGTTAGTGCCGGTTAAAAGACAAAAGGTTACCGAAGCAACCAAATAGTAATTAAATGGTTGGCAAAAAAAATTATTAGGTACTTACCGCAATATTTGACTACGTTTTCTTTGTCGATAAAACTTCGATATTTTGCTAACGCTTAAACGATAGCCAATCTATACTACCTACTGTTTCTCATATTAAATTTTTTAATACAATAAAAAAATAGTTTTTTAGCGTTGTTTGTTAGCTAGGATTTGATATTAGAATAGTTGATCATCAAGATATATCACGTCATGATTTAGAAGTATGATTTTTACACACCATTGCAGAGTTCGACCCCTTTAAAATGGACGCTTTAGGAATCAGAATAATTTTAACTTTCAGTTAGAAATTGAAATTTTTATAAATACTTTTGACATAGCTCAAAGAATTAGCAAGCTGAAGTGGCAGTGGGCCGGCCATATCTGCCGAAGAACTGACAACCACTGGGGTAAACGAGTTCTTGAGTGGAGACCACGTCTCGGCAAACGTAGTGTAGGACGCCCGCCTGCCAGGTGGAGTGACGATCTGCGAAAGGCTGCCGGCACAAGTTGGATGCGTCAAGCTGAAGACAGGGCGCGATGGCGTTCATTAGGGGAGGCCTATGTCCAGCAGTGGACTGCTATAGGCTGATGATGATGATGATGATAAATACTTTGAATAATACATAAAATCACGCTTCTTTTCCACATTGTGTACGTAGAGACCACGGATTTCCACTTGCTACGATCCTGGCACACGTATTTCGCTTCATTCTCTCTCATTACATTTTTCATACAAGCATGCATGTTCATGTTCAAAATGTCATATATTTAGTCCAAGGAAGTTAAAGTCTAAAGTCTTCCTCTCCCAGCTGTTCCGTTTACATTTCACTTTGGATATTATTTTTGAAAATGTTAAAGGGCCTCCAGACTCTCGTAGAGAACCCCCGAGAACACCCGAGAAGCGTGAGTGTGAAGAGCTTCTCGCCTTCTCGTTCTCTGGCTCGCCTGTTCTCCGATCGGTGTCGGTATTTTTGGCCGAGCCAAAGGATTTCTCGGGCGAGAAAAGAGAAGGGTCCTACACTCACGTTTTGTCTCATTGCAGATTAATGAGCGGCGGTGGGCAGACATCCATATTGTTTGTTTTTTTCGAGAATTTTCTTTCGTAAAAATGTGGAATAATGAATAGAGTTGAAATTTATCGATTTTTTTCAATCTGAGCCTATTTTATGGGATGATAAACATCGAAACTACTAAGATAAAAGTTTTTTACATTAAGTATTTTATTTTTTTTAACATTATTTTTAGTTACAACATTCACAAAGTTACAGTATGCAATGGCACACAGAGCCAAACCGGCCGCAGTTTCAAAATCGACGTCCATACCGGATAAGCAACAGATCACGACTGAGAACAATTGAGAGTGTGGATAGCTTGATTGTTCTTCGCGAAGTCTCGGGCGAGACTTCTCGCCGAGCCTTCTCTCAAGAGTCTGGAGGCCCTATTATAGTGTTATAGTTTTCGCAAGTTATTACTAAATACAGCAACGGGGCAGAACCATAACTCATAGCGAGATTCTCGTATTAGAAATCACTAAATAGACAATTCCTATTACAATTCCTATAGTGTTTGACACAAGCTCTGCTTTCTTTGGGACTATGTCTGGATTTATTTATTTATTAATATTGTTGTAACCTAACTTCTGACCGATCCCAACGTCATGCTTGAACTGACAAAGTGTTAGAGTCGGATTCAGCACTGAAGTCCGATAGACGCAGCGCTGCTATCGCAGAACTAGGTTGTGTAAAAAATTAGTAATTGTCCAAATAAGGCTTGAACAATAATAATTATGCTAGTTTGTACGTTCGTTAGCTCTACAACCAGAACAACTGAACGACCTTGGCTAAAAGAGCATAATCATCATCATCATCAGCCTATTGCAGTCCACTGCTGGACATAGGCCTCCCCTAATGAGCGCCATCGCGCCCTGTCTTCAGCTTGACGCATGCAACTTGTGCCGGCAGCCTTTCGCAGATCGTCACTCCACCTGGCAGGAGGATAGTCCTACACTACGTTTGCCGAGACATGGTCTCCACTCGAGAACTCGTTTAGAGCTTATTAAATAAAACAATTAGTTCCCGCTTTTTCCGTAGGACTTGAGTGCTGAATCCTACTCTAGTTGCTTTTGTTGCCCCCTTGGAATCCTGAGTTCATCCGATGCAGTGCGACCTACTTCGTCAGTTGTTTGTGTAGGTAGGTAAACACTGTTTATTGATAGGCTATGTAAAAGCCCGTCAGCTTCACGTGGTTCTTATTGTATTGTCACTTGTACCTAACGTGTGTGGAAAGTTACTTATTGTTAAACACACTCATAACTTGACGTTTCCTGATGTTTTTTTTTTCATTTGAGAGTACTATTACAGAGCACACCACACACACAGCATATATATTATATCTTTTGAAATATAAATCTTGACAGATCGCAAAAAATATATTTTGTACCTAATGTAAATTCGCTGTGTGTGGTCCTACATAGAATTTGCATGGGCGCGATCTCAAAATTTGTATTTCATAAGATATTATTATCTGCTGTGTGTGTGATGGGCTTCAATTATGACTAAATTAAATTCCTAGGTTTATGGCATTTATAAACCAACAACCTTTTTTGGCTAACTTTTACTTTTGTATTATCTTAACTCTTTAAAGAGTAATTATATCCATGTCACTCTCTAAGATTTATCTTTACTCTTCGAATTCAATGGGTGCATTATTGAACTGCAGCTTTTATATCGTTAAACAATAGGTACACCTACTTACTCTATATTTTTCAACAGTAGGTACATAATCCAAATGGGACTTGTTAAAATGATCCAACTTACTATAAGAATGAATAGAAGTCATTTTGCATAACTTTTACATAAATTTTTTTTTTTTTCAATGTCAATGCAAACGGTGAAAATGACGAAATGCATGTAATTGTAGGAATATAGATGTGGATTCAAGCTGGCTCTCTGAACACTGAGCTTACGAACCAATCTAGAAACATAACGCAATTACCTACCAGGTTACCTGTTCGATTCATGCAGCATTCTGTCACAACACGTCATGAACACAGGTGCATTTGACCGTACTCTGATTGCTCAGTTAATTATCGTATAGAGCGTCGATTTCGCTTAGACTACTGCCGGCAAATCGCTCGCGGCTACGGGTGCATTGTTCTATAGTTCACTACGCTCAGAACTCTAGTAATAGTGCAAACGCCAAGCGCCAGTTGCGAAAATCAAAACCCAAAACTGTCTACACCTCTCAAGAACCTTCTATATCGGGACGCGCGACGCTTATAATTCTTCAAACAAAATGGTCAAAATATGTCTGTGACTTGCTGAGGGGGAAGGGACCCAACTGTCACACATGACATTATTTCTGACATATTTCTGCCAAACATGAAAACTTATAGTGATACCACTATCATAATTTTATGTTCCCCTATGTGAAAATATTTTGTTGAGACGTGTAGCACACTTTGTCTTTGATCGATAAATCTTAAAATTGTAACGATTTTATTTACAGAAAGTGATCTCTCCCCAATTCTACTAGATGACAACGTCAATCATTCCGCTGCGTTTTGGTTCGATCTCATAAATGTCAGCCATTTGGTGAATTAGTAGAATGGGCGTTTTTCGACTGGCCCGGCACGGCAGGCACCGGCACTGGCGACGCAAAAATGTATGAAAATGTACTGCTCGTTTTTCCACTTCCAATGCAATGACAGTGACTTGGACCAGTCCAGCTGTTCCTTTACAACATCTTTAGATTTCTCAACATGTTCTTACATTTATATAAATATACCTACCTAATATATTTTACTGCCACGCCCTCGCGGCGGCTTAGTTTTTGTGTGAGATAAATGATGTTGCCTGTCACAATTTTTACATTATAAACATTTAGTTAATCTTAAAATAAAGCTCTATGTACTTACCTACTCTTAAAATCTGTACCTACCATAAATATTGCGAGAAAATATACTGGTATCACTACTACGAAAAATTGCTTTGACACGACTTTCATAGGGATTGATAAATATCGATATTGAAGATGTCGATGTTTTTTACACTAACAGTAGAAAATGTGTATAAAAGTACTCGTAGGTTACATGTTTTTTTACCATTTCTATCCAAAAAAATACTTGTAATAAAAGACTAGGTAAATGATTTAGGATTATCAATAAATCTTCATTATAATTGTAAAATATATTTATTTACAAAACTAATAATCTAAAGGTACTTACAAATATTTACAACTAGCGACCCGCCCCGGCTTCGCACGGGTCACATCACACATCACACTAGAAACCTCTAAACTTATAAGTGTTTCTCTACTATATTATGCATGTATTGCACATACGAATATAAACCTTCCTCTTGAATCAATCTATCTATTAAAAAAACCGCATCAAAATCAGTTGCGTAGTTTTAAGGATCTAAGCATACATAGGAAGATGATGAAGTATGATTACAAATTTTTATTTTAAATTTTTTTTAAATTACATTCAAACTTTTATGAATGTTATCTTCAAAAGTAAGCTTCTCATTTTTAAAATCGTAATATTATGTGAAAATACTGTGCATTCATACATTTTTTTTTAAGAAATATCGTATATTGTTTCATCACTTAGGCCACATGCTTTTTGTATGGAGAGTGCTTACGTTCTGCTGAGTTATTAAAAAAATCAAAAACGTTACTATAAACTATGAAACTTCCGTGTTAGCAAAGCATCTAATTTTACGTCGACATGTTTTAAACTGAAATGCAGATTATTGTGAGCGACATCTCATTTGATGGAGCTTAGGAGCCTAATATTCTTAAAGACCGGGTAAATAATCTAGTCTAGGATCAAATAAAAGTAGGTAGGTACTCACATGTATAACGATATTATAATATTCACTTCACTACACCAATAAACAGCAATTAATTTAATAGAAGACGTCCTTCTAGTTTGAAGAGCAAAATGCAACTGGCAGGGCGGGCCGGCTCGACTTTGCACGAAGACCTCGATCGGGTGATCGGGTGATCGGGTGATCGGGTTGTAGCCGACGAGCCGAGATTTGTCGATGGAGCGGCCCGCCATGACAGCTAGTACTTCCGGCTTAAAGCAACTATTCAAACTAACAATTTATTTAAGTATTAATTAAAATATAGATGATTGACTCTTAAATTAATACAAATTAATAATAATTAAAATATGTAGCTATTATTGTGAAGTACAATGTCCTGGGTTTGGTTATGTTGCTGACAGTCGGCCATCCAAAATCATCGTACGACCTCGAACGATCGATAACAACAAACATAATTTATCATAAGCGCAACATAATTCACACAAATACCAATATCTGGTTGGTTGGCAACCAACGAACGCCATCTAGTGGTTCAATTATGAACCACATTGCACTTTTTGCGTGAAAATGCCGAGAAAACGGCTTTCCACAGATATGAGACCTAGCTAGATCGATTTTTCGCCCCCGTAAACAAACGTACTGCAAATTCCATCGAAATCGTTAGAGCCGTTTTCGAGAACGTCGTACAAACAAACATCAAACAAACTTCAAACAAACAAATATTGCTCGTTCACTAGAATAGGATAAGGAATAGAATAGGAAGCTTATTTAAAATTACTTCTACACTTCTATTTAAAATACATTCATTTTAGAGGACCAGGGATGTCCATCCAAGCTATCTAAAGGACCAGGGATGTCTTTTACAATAAATAATGGACCAGGGTCGTCCTTTACAATAAACTAGTAGCGCCCTCGCAGCGTTGCCCCCGTAGTGATGGTTTATGGTGATGATGATGAAAAGTAGCCTATAACCTTCCTCAAGAGTTTAGCTATCAAATGCAATAATATTTTTTTCTTAAATCTGACTGGTAGTTCCTGAGATTAGCGCGTTCAAACAAACAAACTCTTCTGCCTTATTATATCAGTATAGATTGTGGACCAGGGATGTCCTATAAGAGACTCATCTTCAATCTGCTGGCGACTGGACCGCGTGGCTGGTGACTGGCCCGTCGACTGCGCGAGCGGTGGCTCGCTCGACGGTCTGCACGAACGATGGCTCGCCCGATGACGCGAACGGCGGCTCGCATGGCTGCACGAGCGATGGCTCGCCCGACGGCGCAAACGGCGGCTCACACGTCTGCACGAACGATGGCTCGCCCGACGGCGCGAACGGCGGCTCACACGTCTACACGAACGATGGCTCGCCCGACGGCGCGAACGGCGGCTTACACGTCTGCACGAACGATGGCTCACCCGACGGCGCGAACGGCGGCTCACACGTCTGCACGAACGATGGCTCGCCCGACGGCGCGAACGGCGGCTCTCACGGCTGCACGAGCGATGGCTCGCCCGACGGTGCGGACGACGGCTCACACGGCTGCACGAGCGATGGCTCGCCCGACGGCGCGAACGGCGGCTCTCACGGCTGCACGAGCGATGGCTCGCCCGACGGCGCGGACGACGGCTCACACGGCTGCACGAGCGATGGCTCGCCCGACGGCGCGAACGGCGGCTCGCACGGCTGCACGAGCGATGACTCGCCCGACGGCGCGGACGACGGCTCACACGGCTGCACGAGCGATGGCTCGCCCGACGGCGTGAGCGGCGGCTCGCACGGCTGCACGAGCGATGGCTCGCCCGACGGCGCGGACGACGGCTCACACGGCTGCACGAGCAATGGCTCGCCCGACGGCGCCAACGGCGGCTCGCACGTCTGCACGAGCGATGGCTCGCCCGACGGCGCGAACGGTGGCTCGCACGTCTGCGCGAGCGGTGGCTTGCACGGCTGCGTGGCTCGCACGGCTGCGCTAGTGACGTCTCACCCAGCTGCGCGAGCGGCAGTGGTCCTGACAGCTCAGGGGGTAGTTAGCCAGGGAACTCTTGCTACGGCCACGCTGCACGTTGTCCCTCTCTGCTGTACGTTCCATAGGTTGGGATGGAGAGCAAATTTGTCTCTCTGCTCAGGTGCCTCTACTGTAATTATTAAAAAAAAGAAACTCGGCAGATTTAAAGTTCATAAAGAGAAACATTCAATTTGATTTTTACTATTTTATTATGTGCCTACTAGGTGCTTATTCATTATATCCTTGATACTGATTATATACCTAGTAAATACCTTACATACTATAGTCCCATGTATGATTCAATTTCAATTTAAATTATCAATTTATCAGAACTACTTCTAAGCGAATAAGTAGTGGCACAATGGGCGGCCTTATCGCTCAAAGCGATTATATTCAGGCAACTTTGGTAGGTACAGAAACAGAGCAACCACAAAACAATAATTATGATCGATCATGTTATTTTCTCTAAACCATTCAACACACTATTTACCCGGTGATAATAATTTGAAGGTAAAAAGTAAATGTCACGAATACCTGGGTATACGTTAACAATTAACATAGAATAACACCCGCAGCGATTTAATGCTATCAGGGAGTAGCCCTGACTCAGCAAAAAAAAGATCTCAAGGTCTGTCTGTCAAAACAAAATCTCAATCTGCTAACAGGATGGACTAACAAATTCAAAAATGCGGCCACTTATGTGAAGCGTATGTTAGGTATATATCCCGCTTCTGATGTGAGCGACATCTCATTTGATGGAGCTTAGGAGCCTAATATTCTTAAAGACCGGGTAAATAATCTAGTCTAGGATCAAATAAAAGTAGGTAGGTACTCACATGTATAACGATATTATAATATTCACTTCACTACACCAATAAACAGCAATTAATTTAATAGAAGACGTCCTTCTAGTTTGAAGAGCAAAATGCAACTGGCAGGGCGGGCCGGCTCGACTTTGCACGAAGACCTCGATCGGGTGATCGGGTGATCGGGTGATCGGGTTGTAGCCGACGAGCCGAGATTTGTCGATGGAGCGGCCCGCCATGACAGCTAGTACTTCCGGCTTAAAGCAACTATTCAAACTAACAATTTATTTAAGTATTAATTAAAATATAGATGATTGACTCTTAAATTAATACAAATTAATAATAATTAAAATATGTAGCTATTATTGTGAAGTACAATGTCCTGGGTTTGGTTATGTTGCTGACATTATATTGCAACTTTCATGTCTGGGACAAAAAAAGAGTGCCTTAAAAGTTGATCCACCCACTTACATATATTATGTAACTTTTTGGTCCTAGACCCTGTTTTAAAATATAACGAAAATATTTTATCGATATCGATAAGGAGTAGGTAAGTATTATTTTTTATTACCTCATCCTTATGCATAGTCTCGCCACGCAAATTTTGTACCTTTGTAAACCTAAATTATTCAAAATTCGAACCATTGCTAATCGCAATAAGGCCTAAACATTATTTTAAAAACCGCATTAGTATCGTGGCACTGTCACTCAAGACAGTTGTCATTAGACAGTCGTGCATGAGTGATGTCCAAAACATAGTAATTAAAAGACATTGCTAGGCAATTAAAGACCGTATTCACCGTATCCGTTACGATTGAAAATTAAACAGAGACGTGACGGCAGGCGATGCGATCTTTTTCATTTTAGTCGTAATGTTTTTGAATCGATGTTTTAACCTCAGTTAAAATAAAATAATGTATATTGAAGTAGAAAATCAGCTAAAACACAAAAAAATATATACATAATGAAATGTCACATCATATTTTAAAGATTTGAGGTGTAGTGGTTTTTTATTGCACTGGTATAACACCATAAATTGGCATTTTCATGGAGCACCTTCCACGGTGATAACGATACGGAGACTGATAAGAATCGATTATTAAGGTAGATTTTAGTGACGGTATTGGATTTGATTTTCAAATTAATCTTATACCGTTTCGCTAGAGGGGTAAGATCATAAAGGCTAGTCCCGATATAGAAGGTTCTTGACACCTCTATACAACTCTCTTGGGCAATTGTTATGTGCGTCCTGCAATATGACATTTAAAACTAAAGGGCTAGCAAGTCATATTCGCGCTCATCAGCGAAATACCTAGCTCAATCCAATAGCAAGGTTCGCTGTCGACGGACACGTCGTGAAGGTCATCATCATCATCAATAGTGCAGAACGTTTCAAAATCTTATCCAGCAGAACGATTCAGACCTTCTCAGAATGTATTCCGAATTGTAAAGTTTCTTCGCTAAAAAAACGTCAACTTTCCGAAGAAAATCATCGAATCGGATGCATTTTCGGAAGTCTGAATAGCACTGCAATTCCTTTTTTGATTGATAATTGTGAAATCAGAATCTATGAATATAATAAAACAAAGTCGGGTTTGTCTAAACGCTCGTGGCGTAGCTTGCTTCGACACTTTTAGGATGGGTGACCGCGACAAGTGACAAGAGGAATTATGAGCTGAGCGCTTCCGTGCTTCGGAGGCACGTTAATTGTTGGTCCCGGCTTTTAAGTCGTTAAGCAATGACGGTGGTCTTTAGGCGGCCTAAAAACTCCGTCACCAGAGTTGGCCACCTGCGAACTTACTTATCTAACGCAAGAATGAAATATATGCTAGCTATTCTATGCAACATATTCAGACTACGGGAATAAAAATCGCAAAGATACAGTTTGCAATTTCACGTTTCAGAAACATAATACAGACGCTGTCTACATTTTGTCGTAGCAACTAACTTCCGAGACTGTTCAGTCAGCAGCCATGAAATAACAAGCTCCGAATAACAAGCAAACAGGAGAATCCAAAGAACAATAAGGCTAACGGAAACTACAAATTTTATGAAACCCAACTATCGATTCTAGTGGAAACAGTAGATTAAACAAAGCGGGCATGAAATGTTCAGGTTCTGAACCTGTAAAAACAGTTTCAGCTAAATATATTACAAAAAACACTAACTACAATCCTACTAATATCATAAAGGCGAAAGTCCGTGTGTGTGTGTGTGTGTGGATGTTTGTTACCAGTATCCCCATAACTACTAAACCGATTTTGATAAAATAAGGAATGTCGGTAGTTTAGATTCTGGAATAACATATAGGCTACTTTTTGTCCCGAAAAATGTATGGTTCCCGTAGGATAAAAAAATAGTAATCCACGCGAGGGAAGCCGCGGACGTTCACTAGTAGGTAAGTAAATACTTGTTTGTCGGCGTTCCTTTTATAAGTACAATGTTTACTTTTTTTTTTCACTTCAACTCATGGATTTATCTCCAAGAAAGATAAAACTGTGCTCAAACATAAAATCATGCTCTCTTGAAAATATATTGGAGGCAGTCTCAACCAAGTCAGTTTATACATCTGGAATAAACCCGCTTTTAGACAAGTTGCAAGCCCAATTTCATCGAACTAGCAGCTTGTCTCTTGATTGTCTATCTTTGATAGTGACCAAAATTAGTCTCAAACTCTCTTATATGACAGTTCATTGACCACGCAGTTCATCTCAACGAGACCGAACGCAACAAAAGATACCTATAGTCGTATTGCTCATTATACAGACTAAAATTGAAGGAAAAAATGTCATTTTTCCTTCAATTTTGATTAGTTTTGATACGTTTTATGTCAAAATTGAAGGAAAACTGACATGTTTTCCTTCACTTTTAGTCCGTATAATGAGCAATACGACTATACGCGGTTTGACAGTTTGAGACCAATTTGAGGTTTGAGACAAGTTATATAATCAGCCTGCGGAGCTCGTGTTACATTTTATTATTACAAAAAACATTTACCGTTCATTCAATCTAAAATGCATTTAGCCAATGGTCACAGAAGCTCAATTCTAAGTTAGAAACTCTATAGCTTCGATGCTGGTCGGATATCTATTATAATCCGACCAGCATCGAATAGAATTCAGAGTTCATTTGTCCGAGCATCTCTGACGAAACGCGATGGTCGTCCATCCAGCAGTTATTGGGATAACAAACCTCGGGGCACCAATCTACCGAACTGCTGGGAACGAATGGTATTTGCATAAATCACTGCTCCGACTCTAGACGAGACCGATGCACTGTTGGCTATACGGAGACCGATGCACGGCTATACGAGTAGTATACAGTTTGATTTACTGGACACTGATTCAACGTAAAATTAACCTCATTGTTTTATCACAGTAACGGGGTTCGACAATTATGCCCCCAGGCATGCCCCAGACTTCCCAAAAAGGCATACGATTCGACGATTTTCTTCGAAAAATTGTTTTTTTCAACGAAAAAACGTCACTTTTGAATTCGGAAATCATTCCGAGAAGGTCTAAATCCCACTGCAGATCAGTTTGCTTTCGATTAAAATAAATTGTATAAACCAATCTTGTCGAAATTGACATTATAAATAATTTTTCTGATGAAATAGATTGATATTTTTAAAAGTGATGGAATCGGAGATTTTTTAATTAGGTACTTAATTAAAATGTGGTTAAAAAAATCACCTACTCTTAAAACACATTTATAGTATTAGCTTACAAGGCATGATAATTATGTCTTTCTTGCAACAGATCAGACAGTCTATAATCTTTTTGTAATATAAATACTGCTGGATACTTATTTTTTACACAGTGCCATCAAGCCCTAAGCAAAGATTTTGGAAACCACAAATCTTTTCGATGTAAAATGATCTCATACACTTTCTTTTATATGAATAAGCCATGCACTGAGTAGGTACTTGAAACGAGTACATTTTTTAATATCTATACTTTAAATATTTTTACCGCCAAGACAGAACAAACAACTATGTTCATCACACGAATGTTTGTATATAAAATCGAACCCACTACCTACAACGCAGAAGGCACTGACCTGAAGATTTATTCCATAGCAGTTTAGCGTAAACAGAATTGTAAAATATGGTAACTTTTACATAAGATTATATCTTTCATAGTAAGTAATTGGATGGTTTGATGTCGTAAACCACACGTACCATTTGGTTGTGTGTAATCTACTAATAGACTAACATTGCAAGTAGCGTGCACTGACAAACATCTTAATTGCTTTTAAGTAAATTAATAGATATAACCAACTTGGCACGCTGAATATGTGTTTGTCTTTATTTTTATTTAAATATTATTTTACGGTTCTTATTTAAACTTTCTTTATCCTAAGGATAAACACATTTAAAGGCCTCAGAGTTTTATTTAAGACATTGCACAATAGAAATACGTTGCAATGGCAATGGGCAGGCCATATAGTACGCAGAACAAATGGCGAATGGGGCCGAAAAGATCTTGAGTAGAAGTCCACGTCACGGACCGGCAAGCGCGGCGTTGGACGTCCACCAACAAGATGGTCGAGGGTCGGCGTTAGATGCAGGCCGCTTCTAACCGCAACACATGGAAATCTTAGACAGAGGCCTATGTCATGCAGTGGACGCCCAACGGCTGAGATGATGATGATGATGATGACAATAGCAGCGACAATACCATTCAATCATTTTCCTATTTTCACCCAATGCTAAGAAGTAAATTATTAAAAAAAATAGTATGAGGTGAGATCATTCAAATCCGTACCTCCGTACCCATATTATAAAATTAAATGTGAAAGTGTGTTTATTTGTTTGTTTATTTGTCTTGCTTTCACGTCAAAACAGAGCGACGGATTGACGTGATTTTTTGTGTGGACATAGTTGGAGGGCTGGAGAGTAACATAGGCTACTTTTTATCCGGGTACCACGCGAGCGAAGCTGCGGGCAGCAGCTAGTACCGTATAAATTTATGTCGATTCATTTCTGTAGCAATATTTTTTATTGCACGGTACTGATTACTGCTACTGACGTCTGTAGCTTATGGACGTCAAGTCCGACGTCATTGTGTTTCAATTATTATTATTATCACCGAGACGCATTGTCGCATGACCATCAATACCACTTGTTGCCACTTCAAGCTTTTCAATTAATTTAACTTTTACATAATACATATTCCCCCTTACTTATGAAAGATGTTTAAAGTTGAACACTGGTTGAACAACGTCCTGTCTCTGTCTGTCACTATCCACAAATAAAGACAGGACGTTGTTTAACCAGTGTTTCACTATAAACATCTTTCATAAGTAAGGCCCATTATGTAGAAGACTCATAAACTCTACTTATCTATACCAGGAAGGAACGACACTGATACTTTATCTTTGATCAATACATAATAAGTCACAACGAACCTATTTCTAAGCATTAATATAAAGCACGTAATCCTTGATGTAAAAAAATTCAGGTCATTGCTTTTTCGTATGTGACAACCAAACGAACGTGTCGTTCTCTTTTTCTTCCACGTCAAATTTTAAAATTACTTTTTTTTCTTGAATTTATGAGCTGACTTATTAGGTGACATTTTCTACACGGTCGATCAAAGGGGCGCATCTCATAGTTTATATTAATCAATGTTCCAGGATAGGTACCGATGGTAACTGACTGAAGTTAGCAACAGTTAGCACTGTGGAAATAGGATGCACAATACGCAATTCTTAGGCCAAAGAGCGAGCAGAGTACTAATTTGTGAATGAACTATCATTTAGTGCACTGAATTCAGCATGGTGTAATGAACGCTTAAGTATTTTTTTCATCTTCTTCAGTTTTGATGTCCTGAAAAGAAATTTTTTATGCACAATATGCAATTCGCAGGCCAAAGAGCGAGAGACAGAGCGATGATTCTAGAGATCAGTTTCCCAATTCGGATGGTGTACCTAATAACCTAAAATTACAACCGAAAGTTTGTAGTACTTATCATTACTTAGCTATTTCATAATAAGGTTTTCTTCGCAATATTACTACCCATTTTATTCTAGCTTGGCATAGATCTCTTTGTATCTCCCATCTTGATCCAGTTTGGCTCGATTTGGCAGAGTCCCAAAAGGCCTTATAAACATTTCTCAGATGTTAAATAAAAAGCATACTTCTTTTTCTTGTGTTAAATGGGAAGTAGGCTGCACAATGGTTGATTATTATATCAGAGTCGATCACCTGGACTTTACAGATATTTATTAAAAGTACTTTCCTATTCTTTTAAAGTAAAGTTTAGGTTGGTCACAAGAGTATGAATTATTTACTGAATGAATAACTTTTGATTTGAGTATGGGTATGAGAGTAGTAATTTCATTTGGTGTATTTTATGCGATCTTAGATAAGGGAGCTCACCAATATTTGTGAAGCGCATTTATCCTAAACAATTTCGCAGTTTACCCGCCAAAAAGCCAGGTCTCAAGTTAACTCGCGCGTAGTGTAGTATACCTACTATTAAAACGATTTCGGCTAATAAAACATTCTTGCATAGCAGAAGACTATATAAAACACTAGCCATTGTCCCGTCCAAGAACAAAAAAAGATTTTGTTTACTTTTTGCAAACTGTTTCCATTTTTCCTCTCTACCATAGTGAAAGAGCAGGACAGATTACATCTATACTAATTAAACATGATACAGTAAACATAAACAGACGTACCCATGACCCCGAAGCACCTGGTTGTGTCTATCGGAAACTACGCTTTCACGGGATATTCTTGGTAATTCCTAGAAATCCGCAGCGCAGCATTCATGGTATCGGAAATCGGATATCTTTCAATGCAAATAATTGTTGCAGACATGGGGATGGGTTTTTTTTTCTGCTGGCTTTATTTAGAATACTGTGAAAAGCATGAAGCAATAAACTCGAAAACGATATAATTTTTTAATGACAAAAACAATATAATTATATAGTGTTCGTTACACTTAGAGTACACCTATGTTAGTCCAACCGCGTTAAAATTGTACTGTCAAAAATTAAGTTCATGCCAGTATCGTCACATCACGCTGATGGTCACAATTAAACTTACCGTCAGTAGGGTAGGTAATTATGGAAATCAAATTTATTTGAAAAAAAAAAATCAACTGAAAAAATGGTTTTGAGAGACTTGGTGCCCTAATGAAAACATTCGGATTGGCTTCCCAAACGTGGCCTGGCCATACCTTTTTTTTGTTGGCCGGCACTTTAGCTTTTGGGCCCAACCATGTACTTCCGACTCTGACAGAGTTTAAAAAATTTATACGTAAAAGTTCTGTGCAAAACAAACTACATACGTACATACATCTTCTATCACCATCCTACTTCCTACTAATATTTGAAATGCGAAAGTTTATGAGAAAGTATTCATAATTCATAATTCATAATAATTTATTCAAAAGTTTTAGGTTACATAAATTGGTCTTAAATAAAATGATGCTCTACCAAAACCTACCTTTACAGGTGTATGAATATAAAAATAGGCACTATCTTATAATTAGGCTAATGTCAAAAATTCAAATCAAATAAAAATAGTCAAATATATCAAACAATTCATTCTTTAAAATTAGTAAGGTTAATATCAATGTTACAATTAAAAGTTCAATATTAAAAATGTCAAAGTTTAAATAAGATTTGGTCGAAAAAAATAAATTCATGCTATAATAATACTTTCATGTCAACGGTCAAAAAAATTACTTCATAAATAGGTACCTACGAGTATGTTACAACTTATAGTCAAAAAATTCATTTATACTATAGAAGCATTTTTCAGCAAGCAGTATATATCTGGATGTATAGATGTTTGTTACTCTTTCACGCAAAAACTACTGAACGGAATTAATTAAACTTGGAATTTACATAGTTTATGACCTGGAATAACACATAGGCTACTTTTAATCCGAGTAGATTCCACGCGAGTGAAGCCGCGGAAGGCAGCTAGTAATACATAAACCACTAAGTCCCTATAGGCATGTCCCTGCGGACTCAATTAGGAATAAAAGTAGGACAAACTGCCACTAGGCATCAAATATCATGCCGTCTTCAAGTCTCGTCTAATGCAAATTATTATGAAATTGTAATAAGGTTGAATTTTTTTTTAATATAAGTACTTAATAGACCTTTTCCCAGGATTAGCATGCATGTTCCAATGCACCGTAGCATTGTTTGGCAATGTTGCAATGCAACGCACCGTGTGGGCGAGTATTGTCAAATATCATTTATTCAGTAGGACCGTTATGACCACTTTGAAACGTCTTAAGAGCTAGGTGATTCTACTCCTGTTCTTTCGCGACCAACACCGTGAAGAATCAGGGCAACAAACACAGTATGGGGCCTAGCTTTGAGAGAATAACTAGTAGTTCGTCCCGAACTGAGATCTCGTGCACCGTAGATGGCATTACATTTGGACTTTCTTCTGACTACCCCTATACTTTCAAGTACTACTACTGCCGAGCATGCCTATTGCGCTAGCTCGTCATGGTAAAAAATACTGGCATGCATGCAATACATAATGTCGTGTCCAATTTTTCATTCATTTCATATTTATGGATTCTCGTCGTATTTCAAAAAGAATACGTCCTAGAATAAAAATAATAACTATTTTGGAATGTACAAATAAAGACCTTTCATTTGACAACCCACTCAATATATTTGTTTATCTTTTTTTTTACCCCCTTCGGAACCCAATATTTTGACAACCCATTTATCGATTGCTCATAATGCTCTACCGTAAATTTTCATAGCACAACCTATTGGCCTACCAAGTTTAGCTTACATAACGTAACCTACGTACGTAGTTTATTTTTTAGGTTTCCGGACAGTTATTTTCATTCTCTAACATTATTTTTTTTAAGAAAATAAATCAAGTATCAACTATAATCGTTGCAAACCAAACCGCAACGATGCCACCCTCTCTCTAAGACCGACCAGTTAATGAACTACGAAGACATCGAAACTCTATGAAATGTTAAGATACCAGAACTGCCAGAGCTCCGGCAGCTCTTGTTTCTTAATTTTTGTTCTTTGGTCGTATTTAAAAAACTATACATCCTAGAGTAAAAATAAAAACCATTTTGGAATTTACAAATTAAACCCTTTCATATGACACCCCACTTAATATATTTGGGCAACTTTAATTTTTTTTTTACCTTCTTTTTACCACCGTAAACCATAAGTACCACAACCTATTGATTTACCAAGTTTCATGCAGATTAGATGAACGGTTTGGCAGTTATGCGAGAAGAAGAATTCGTGAAACATACAAAGCAAAATCGCCCAACTTGCCACTAAGATCTTCGCTCGCTTCGCTCGCTCGATCGATTATATAAGGTACAGAAACATCATTGTAATATTATTTTGTTTCACCATTTCCAAGTAAAGTACCGAGCTCTCGGTTAAAGTAAAAAGTAGCTTTTACAGTTACTGAGTAGCAATAACCACTACGTCTGACTAACTACCTAATACGCGAATGAGGAAGACTCACGATTTTAGTTGAGTATGCAGATTTGTAGATACAAAAAAAACAAAAAATACTGTGTTTTTGGTTTTTTAATCGGATCAAAAATGACCGAGTTACAGAGATTTTAGTGCACCAATCTAAAAAACGCTCGCGAGAAGGCCGCGACTGGCTGTGACGTCACCAGGCGCCCGCGGCTCGCTCCACTAGTACAAAATCCCTAGTTATTTTCAAACTAATTTCCGACCGCGGCATCGCTCGCGTGGCACCTGGATAAAAAGTAGCCTATGTCCTATTCCCGCTCATTACCTAACTATATTTTAAATTTCAGCCAAATCGGTTCAGTAGTTGTCGAGTTATAGAGGAACAAACATACATCCAAACATCCAAACTTTCGAGGTCATTCACGTTTTTTGTTAAGTAAGTATATTATGCAGATTTGTAGATTTAAAAAAGTTATAAATGATTTCATCTTTATTTTTAAATATGAAAAAAATATGATTACGACTGTATTCCCAAGGCACAGTAGACATATTCTATCAGATCTTTTAGGAATTTTTAGATCCGTTGAAAAAGTCTAAGCGGGTAGTCAGAGGTAGAGAAGCAGTGTTGGCCGAGTGCGCTAGTGCCTCGACTTTCCATCCGAAGGTTGTGGGTTGAAACCCAGCCGTGCATCAATGGATTTTTCGTTTCGAAAAATGTATAAGTAGGTACCTAAGTAGGTATGCGCTTTAACACGAGCTCTAAACGGTGAAGGAAAATATTGTGAAAGTGTGATAGTGTGATTTGAAAACCAAGTTTAGGTAGGTAGGTATGTGATTATTTTGACTCGTACATACAAATTATTAATTTTAGGTATTACGATTAAAAGTATGTATAAAAAATACCTATTCACTAAAAAGTTTAAAGGCGAAAATTATTTTTAAGTAGGTACCTACCTAGGTAAGTAGTAAGTAGGTAGGTACCTACTTAAAAATAATTTATGTAGGTAATAATTTAAGTAGGTAGGTAAATAATTTAGGTAGGTAAAGTTAATATTAGTGTGATTCGACTCCTGATTGTTAGTTTTGTTTGTTATTGTTTTCGGTAAGTACCGGTACCTACCTAAAATACCTATTCAGTAAAAAGTTTAAAGGCGAAAATTATTTTTAAGTAGGTACCTACCTACCTACTTACTACTTACCTAGGTAGGTACCTACTTAAAAATAAATTTCGACTTTAAACTTTTTACTGAATAGGTATTTTAGGTAAGTACCGGTACTTACCGAAAACAATAACAAACAAAACTAACAATCAGGAGTCGAATCACACTAATATTAACTTTACCTACCTAAATTATTTACCTACCTACTTAAATTATTACCTACATAAATTATTTTTAAGTAGGTACCTACCTACTTACTACTTACCTAGGTAGGTACCTACTTTAAAAAAAATTTTCGCCTTTAAACTTTTTAGTGAATAGGTATTTTTTTATACATACTTTTAATCGTAATACCTAATTAATAATTTGTATGTTCGAGTCAAAATAATCACATACATTACCTACCTACCTAAACTTGGTTTTCAAATCACACTATCACACTAATATTATAAATGCGAAAGTTTGGATGTTTGGATGGATGATGTTTGTTCCTCTATAACTCAACAACCACTAAACCAATTTGGTTGAAATTTTAAATATAGATAGATAATGACCAGGAATAGGACATAGGCTACTTTTTATCTGGGTACTACGCGAATAAAGCCGCGAGCGGAAGCTAGTTAATATTAAAAATGCAAAAGTTTGGATATTTGGATTTATGTTTGTTCCTCTATAATTCGACAACCACTGAACTGATTTGGCTGAAATTTAAAACATAGATAGTTCTTGACCTGAAATAGGACATAGGCTACTTTTTATCCAGGTGCCGCGCGAGCGAAGCCGCGGGCGGAAGCTAGTTTGAAATTAACTAGCGATTTTGTACTAGTAGACCGAGCCGCGGGCGCCTGGTGACGTCAGACGCAGCGCGAAGCTCCGAGCGCGCGTTTTGAAATGGCCGAAAAGAAAACTTGAATAACTTCGTCATTTATTGATGGATTTTAATTATTTAAAAAACAGAATGCTCAGAATGCTAAAGAGTATACGCCCTCATACTTAGAAACCCAATATTTCGTTTAGTGATTGATCACCATTACCCCTACCAATCATAAGCTTACAACGATTAAATACTATTTCCGGCATCTACTCACTTAAAAACCTGTTTGGTTTGCACCTGACACAAACATTTAAGTTAATTCTTATCTCGGATATTTTCGAACTAGCCACCGTCATGCGATTGCGTGGCTACTCGATCTTTGCTTACGGAAAACCACAGAATAAATAATACATGAGTATTTGAAGAATAAACATCACTCTCGCAAAACACATAATCTTCAAACGCACAAAATATATAAAATCACAGTACATCACAGCTCAAATTATATATGCGTAGAGTAATAGATAGAATTCAAATTTTCACTCTAAACTGAATCATAATTCAACGTGATAAAGCACAGTTTTCTTTAGCAGCTTATTCGAAGTGAAACCATACCTGGCTAAACAAGGAAAAAATTTATAAACAACACTCTTTAGAAAACGCTTCACTAAAATAGTTTTATGATGAACAAGCATGTTCCAATTTCAAAATGTTTGTAAGAAGTGTTAAAGAGCCAACCTCATTATGATTTCGATATTACTTTTTGGATCTTATTGAAAGTTTCGATAATATAAATTGTTTTAAAACCCTGTCCGATTAAAGAGGGGCATGTAGAAATCCCAATCACATACCAAAATAATAACAAATATAATTTTAACTATCCACTTTTTGTATCTAAATTAAAAAAAAACATTTTTTATTTTCCTATTTTACCATATACGAACAAAACGTATACGAGTACAAGTATACGAGTAAAGTCTGTTAAAGTGATTAACTCACCTACATCGCTTTGTCACAATAACCAGCCATTATTTTTATGCGTCTATTGCTCTTGTCTATGCTCTTGCAAGTAACATAAAATAGGCTCTTTACTTGTAGATCATGAAAAACAGGCCTGAGGCTGAGTCCTGAGTCACGGCGTATCGCGAATGCGGATCCGCCGCGCACAAAACAAATGCTCGACGTGGTTGTACGAGTTGTCCTATCTGCGAGCGGGTGCGGATTCAATATAATGTGTATAGAGAACCCTAGTGTCTAGTCAAACCTAACATAGGCTTTAAGACACTATTTAACAGACAAATGTATTGTGTTGATGAATAAAATATCTGTGGAGCCTACAGTTTTTATCCTAGCCGGGATTCTTGAATAAAACCGCAGTCTTCACATAAGTATATCGTTGTATTGAAGCAGAGATAGACGTACAGAAGGTATAGGAAGATGTTTGGGACGCGACAGAATACAAAGCAAGAAATAGAGATTATTATTAATATCTATCTTTATTATTATCTATCTATCTATCTATCAAAAAATCATTTCGAGCATTTGTTTTGTGCGCTGCGGATCCGCATCCGCGATACGCCGTGACTCAGGACTCAGCCTTAAGAACCAAAAATGTTGGACAGCACTCCAAAAGTACAATTTTACAATGGTTAACCTTTTTATTATTATAAAGTAGTATTCAATCCAAACTGATAGAACTCTTAGGCCTCTACGTATTAACTTCTGTCAAAGTTGCGCCACGGATTTAACTATTGCCATCCTTATTTGTCACTGTCTAACAAAAAAGGATGGCAATAGTTAAATCCGTGGCGCAACTTTGACAGAAGTTAATACGAGTTTATTAATAGAGGCCGTAAAGTTTAAGATCTTCATGATTTTTTGTTGCTGACTGTACATGGTTTATTTAAATGCTGGGCTTACCATGTAATATGATTGACCTATTTTCACTTTGAGTGGGTTGTTTCATCTAGCAAACATAAGCAGTTTACTTTGAGTCAACGCGTTCGCTGCTTAAGTACAACAGAGTTTTAAAAAATTAAATAATGTGTTTTATTATGTAGTTCTATAAATTATACTGTCGGTAACATTCGTATAAAATTGCAAATGTCGTTGGAACGAGCAATCACCACATCAACAACTTATACAAAGGCAGAATTACAGCATGTCTAATATTTACACGCTCCAATTAAAATGCGGTGGCGACCTCTATGGCCCCTTTCGTAAAAACATGGCTCTGTCTACACTTAATTGTTGCCTTATAAAAGGTATTCAGTATATTACAGAAATAAATAAACGCGCAGGATCTAAGGTAGGGTGTATTTAAAATGGTAAAGCGCATCACACACACAGCAGATTATATATTATGAAATATAAATCTTGGCAGATCGCGCCCATACAAATTCTATGGAGAACCACATACCTACTATAAAATACTTATTATGGGAACCAGATAACTGAATATGTACTTACTTATATATATTTTTTGTAAATACATACTTATTATACTTTACAACACCCAGACACAGAATGAACATCTGTTCATCACACAAATGTTTGTCCTGGGTGGTAATCGAACCCGTCGTGGGTTCGATTCCTACAGCGCAGAAGGCAGAGCTACTACCAACTGAACTAAGAGGCTAGTCGGCCAAAAATGGCCTAAAAACACACACATACTTTTCGATTTCCCTAAAAACTCTGACTCGGCCAACATGGCTTTCAAAAGGAAATAAGTGCGCTTTTAATACTCACTCTGTAACTAGCCGTCAGGCCCACTAATGAGTTGTTCTGTCAAGCCTATTTATTTATTTAATCACGCTTGTTTCCCATCATAGGGTTAGGCAGAGAACATAGATCCCCATTTACTATGGTCCTGACACGCTTCTTCCGCTTCATTCACTCTCATAAAATTCTTCACCCAAGCTCTTTATGTTATTTAGTTGATAATTAAGCTTTTGGTTTTCCTAAATAAACAAACAAAAAAATATTGACTGTTAAATAAAATTCTCACATCGTATTACTAGCACCTAAAAGCATTGATAACCAGTTTCAAAAATGCGTCCTCAAATACTACAAAAAGGACAGGATGACAGGAGGCGGTTAAAAATTCATCCCGCGATATAACCTCTTATAGAATAACCTGACCCTTTTAAGTGCCGCTTTGTGAGATATATGCTTTATGCCTGCAATATAGATTGACAGGTAAAGGACACAGTGCCATTTTTGCCTTCCAAACTAAAATGGCCGCTTTGCAATTCTTGAAAGAATCAAACTTAGAAGAAGAATCAAGAATTAAACTTGAAATAAAACTAGAGTTGTCGGTAATGAAAATAAATGGCCTGCATTATTTATTTACTTATTAACTAGCTGACCCGCTGAATTTCGTACCGCCTTATTTTTTTTAAGATTATAACAAAGTTTCATTACAATCTGATCAATGGTCTAGGAACGCATTACAGAAACATACAGTTTTATTTAAATTAATTTAATAATGAAAAAGCTTTTACTATACCAGTTCTATAGAATTTTGTAAAAGCAAAAGTCATTAGCCTAGCGGAAGGTACATTGACTTTTGTTTCGGTCGTAGGTTAATGTCCCTTGCAAAATTTTAATATTTTTTCTGTAATTCTGTAATTCTTTATTGTATACATGAGAACATTTACAAATAAGACAGTAAAAAGTACATGTACAAAGGCGAGCTTAACCCTAAAAGAGTTTTTTACCAGCAAACATTTTTTCGAATCTATCACTTGTTTAGTTCTCGACGACCTTTATCTATTTATTTATAAGTTTGATATTTCCTACTGCACGGTAAAGTTCGTATTTCCCTTCCTTCACCGTTTCTGGTCATGGGCTATCCCAGGTTATTTCTTGCTATTCTCTAGCTTATTTTTGTTTGGCGTAACCAAGTTTAACCATAATATTGTCTATTTATATCATTTCATTGATAGGATTGGATATTATGTATCGATGTAGGAGTCAGGGTAATCTAATTCTAACCATTTCCGAGACACCAGTTTGCTATTAGTTGCAGACATAAGTTATGTTCTACATCTGATTAGTACAATAATACCCATTAAAATCAAAAATCTAGAGCCCTGAAAACGTGGTTGTTTAAAAACTTATTGATCAAAAGTTCCTACTTACCTTGTCACTTTTCACCTCATATTAAAATTGCCCCGAGTGTTTTTTTAAAACAATAGGTATTAAGTGATTAAGGTCAACGTATTCCCTTAATCTGCGTAGGTAGCCAAACCCAAAATTAATATAATACAGCTCGAAGCGGCCATGGTATAAATTATTCCTCTGTCTGATACACGAAAAAAGCGCGTAGCTTCGTAGCCCGTAGCTCGTAGAACCGCTACGATTATTCGTAGCGTAAAGACCAACCATTTCTGCTGGTATATTATTGCTGTTCATCGACACAGAATGATGTCTGGGCCTGTATTCTACTAGATGACAACCGCTTTGGTTTGATTCGATCTCTTAAATGTCAGCCATTTGGTGAAATAGTAGAATAGCTTTTCAAAAATTTGTTCTGCCAAAGTTCAAAACCTCACCACAACTGAGTCGTTTGTTATTAGTAGTCATGGAAACAGTCGCTTTAGTTGAGGTTTTGGTTGAGGTTGATAAAAAGTTCGGTACGAGAATCGACGCCCTGAGTGCACTGCGAGACGCAAATCCATTTTTAACATTTTTCCCTTTTACGTAAAGCTGATAGTTGAGTGCAAAAACTAAATCGATGTAAAAAGCTTTTTGATAGTAACATGCAGACGTGTACCATCTCGCATTTTATGCTCGAGTTACGAGCGTTTATTCAAACGATGCAGTGTTTACAACATTACCACGTGATTTATTTACAAGCTATAGGTATATAGGGGTTTTATGCTTAATTATTTGGTTGCGGCATCGTTGAAGGCCGAACGCGCAGGTAGCTGGCTAGTCGCTGATAATGTAGGTTCTATACAAAAATATAGTGACAATTCCTTGAACAGAGTCAAAGATGACGAGACGGGCGCGTGACGTCACACGAGCGGCACTCTGCGGCTGCGGCTATCGATCGGATAAGCTCGTCACATCCCGCTCTCGCCTGGGACAGTGGGTAGCCCCGTCCCGCTCGCACGGGACCGCTACCTCAGTGGAAAGCTGCGTTCCGAAATACGCTACTAATATTTATTTTAACGCAGCCGCCCGGGCCGAACACGTGGTGTCAGAAGGCGCCGCCGCGCCAACTGGCATCATCATTATTTTATAAAAATATTTTTTTCTATTAAAACTTGCATACACAAACTAACACACGTTGTAACGAAACAGTACTTACTAACTTAACGAAATAGTAATAAGTTATTATTTTCAAAAAAAATATTTTTCTTCTTATTTTTACTATGCCATCAGGCGGCCTGGCGGCCTAAAACTTCGTCACCAGAGATGACTACTAACTCGTACGAACTTACTTTTTTTTAAAGCTAGATTTATACGTTAGCCTTTAGCTACTTACGCTATTATTGGTCCTCTAAAATTCTATCAGATATAACTATGATATAAAATAATTTACGTTACCCTAAATGTCAACCACTACGGTGTTGACATTTGAAGAACCATTTTTCGCTCAGTTACACTAGCATTACCGACATCAATATTATTGAAATGTACGATACAACGAACATCCAAGGTCACAGCTGAAAAATTTAAGCACTATATACAATTTTTAGAATTTCAGTGCAATTTCCTATAAAAATTGATAGCATTTCTAGGAATTATCGTAACGTGGAAATAGCTTGTTTTGCTACTAGTACTCGTATTTTCTCGGTTGCAATCAATCGCCTATTAAATAGTCGATTAATGGCGACCGAGAAAATTTAAAATAGGCCCTATTTAATGCAGACGGTCTTCGAAACTGTTTAAACAAATTACCTGAATAGCTTATAATTAAATTATTTATTTAAAAAAATTGTTCAATCATATGAAAAACTTTAAAAAAATCGCTGCAGACAGTTAAAACGGATTTATTTTTACCTTTCATTTGCTTGTAAATTACTTGCAGACTACCACTTGATAAGAATTACCTTACAGCCAGCCAAGTATGAAGACAGTAGACACAGTCTACGTCTTCTTACTGATTCTACTTTTACTTATTCTTTTTACTTTTACTTTTACTGATTCTTACTGATTGAGATCAATCATTGGCTAAAGAGTTTTGAGTTTCAACACGTGGCTACTCAATAATCAGATTCAAATGCCGCTGTTGGTATCACTGACGGCTCTCTGCCGGTCATTTTTGTCGGGAAATTGGCCTATATCCGATGCTTCGTCTGTGTCCATCAATACTGTGTTTGCATTCGGCCAGTTAGTTTTGAATCAGACTTTTTCTGTAACAGCTCGGAGCTCTGGGATAGCAGTAAGTCGAATGTTATTTTGATTTCTGTAAGCGGGTCAATTTGAGTCGCACGGTTTTTATGAAGCGTTTGTTTAGTTTTTTAACTTTGTGACTTACACCCAAAGGGCGTTTTTCCACTAGCCGGCACGGCACCGACACCGGCACCGGCGCCGGTGGTGGGGATGCAAAAATGTATGAAATAAGAGTAAGAACGTCTTTAATAGATAAGTCTTCTTCTATATTTAAGGGGTAGCCCCTTGTCGGCATAACTGATGCCTCCTTCTCCACGAATCTCTTTCCAGGGCAGCCTCCTTGACTTTCCTATAGGACATGACAGCAACCTTCTCTTTCACTTGGCTCATGTAGCCTATCCTTGGTCTTCCTCTTCCTCTCCTTCCTTCCACTTTTCCTTCAATTATGTTTTTAATGAAACTGTCATGTCGTATAAGATGGCCAATCATCTTCCCTCTTCTATTCTCGACAACTTGCATCAACGATTAGTGCCCCCGCACATTAGGCGGCCAGGCCTCTGCGGCCAACTATTTCTTCCGTGACATATGCAAGTGCGCGCACTAGGCGATCAGCGGCCAGGAAGAAATAGTTGGCCGCAGCGGCCTGGCCGCGCGACCTGGCTGCTAATGCGCGGGGGCACTTAGACTATTCAACGAATAGATAAGTATGTCTCAAATATTTAAGAAGCGCTTTAAGTAGCTCCTACTCAACTACCTTTAGATAAAACTAAACAACGGAACTGTCCCCAGAAAGCTCCAACCACCATTAGTGAATGGACGTAAGTTCAGGCTTATGAGTCCGCGGCACGCAGCGCTTGTAAACACCGTTCAAAGGTTCAACGATTTTAGCCAGTTTCGTTGGAATTGCAGATAGGATGAGCTATTTTATTTTTAATCAATGCAAATTGTATTTTGTTGTGAACTTCTTGTGTTCACGATAAAAAATTAAGAATTTTTGAAAGTTCTTTGTTGACTTGCTCACCGACTCAATTGTTATTCTAAAACAAACAAAATAGAAATAAATAAAATCACGGCTGTATCCCTAAAGCACAGTAGACATTTTCTAAGATAAGAGTAAGTATATTAAACCCATCGCCATCTATTAAGATACAATCTTGTTTCCTCGCAATGTTTTCCTTCAACGTGACCACACTATAGCTCGTATATTCAATTCGCTCGCAGCAGTTTTCCAAAACAAAAACCTATTGTTGCACGGCTGAGATTTGAATTCACAACTTTTGAATCGTTACTCGAAACGCTAACCCAATCAACAATTGTAACATTCTGAATAATAATTAAACACAAGACAAAAAGGCGTCAAAACCCATCGCTAAAGTGAGTGATTTTCACAATTAATATAATCAAGTGTATAAAAAGACTCTGCCCCGTCTATAAATACGGGGATCGGCTCCATAACTCGCTTACACGCCCTGTCGGACCTCGCGCCACTGTTCTACATGATCGATACTAAACATCATCATTCACAAACATTCTACTGGGTATTTAGTCATCATCTTCTTACTACTTTTGTTAGTTTTAAAGTTAGTATGTTTCCATAATGCCAGCCATACAAGATCAGGTTTACCGTCAAGTTTGCAGCGCACTTGATGCGGCGTCCAGTAAACTTGACGGTGTATGGCAATGGGTGTGCATGACAAGTCTACTTGAAGCGAAAAGAATTGACCAACTAACGTCACTGGGTAAATAATAAAAAAAAATGGCGGACTATATGCGTGTGCGGGCTGGAAAAAAAACTTTTTTTTTAAACCATCGATTGTGATATCAAAATAAAGGGTTTTAAAAGGCGAGTAGGTTCGAAAATATGTTACAATCTTTTTTTGTTTGAAAACAGTTTTACGCCGCAGACCGCAGTCGGGTTATTAGTTTTTTTTTATAAACTGCCTCTGATGTTTTATTTAAAACTAGCTGACCCGGCAAACTTCGTATTGCTTCAAGCATAAATGGAGAGAAGCATGTATAAAGAGAAGCAGGGAAGCATGGAAGAAGAGAAGCAGGGAAGCATGAAAGAGAGAAAACCCATACCCATACCCATATCACCAAAAAGTTCCATGAAGGTCCTGACTCCATCATCATAACAGAATTGTGATTCACTCATCAAGCTCTTTCATTTGATACCCATATCACTAAAAAGTTTCATGGAACAGGTCCTGACTCCATCAGATCATGACCTTGAAATTTTTACGGGACAATATTTAAAGTACCTACCTACTTTCTAACAAAAAATAATCAAAGAAATCGGACTACGCGGTAATGAATTACAACCAGATACTCAATTTGACTTTCATCCCCTCTCCCAAGGCCTTATATACCTCGTAGTATGCACTCAAATAATACCAAGTTTCATTTAAATCCATCCAGTAGTTTCGACGTGATGCGCGGCCAAGATACACACAGACAGACAGACAGACATGAATGATAAAATTACAGTTTTGGCTTCAGTATAGATTATAGAGAGCCCTCCAAAAAAAAAAATTCAAAATATCTTCAATGTATGGACAGAATTTGACCTGTTACAGTTTTATTAAAAGTATTGATTGATTGATTGATATTAATTGATTGATAATTTTCCAAATCGGTTCAGGCATCTTCAAGTTATAATCACATAGTAAAAAAAAGATTCCGTTGAATCGAATCTGAGAACCTACACCTCCTTTTTTTTAAAGTCGGTTTATTAAAAAGAATCACGCGTTAGATGCGCGTAGAAACTATAGTCGTATTGCTCATTATACGGACTAAAGTGAAGGAAAAAATGTCATTTTTCCTTCAATTTTGACATAAAACGTATGAAAACTAATCAAAATTGAAGGAAAAATGACATTTTTTCCTTCAATTTTAGTCCGTATAATGAGCAATACGACTATATTATGAAGACCGTGATTCACACAGGAGGAACGACGACGATTATTTATCTATGGATTCACATTTTAGTTATAGTTAGGTATCTACTTACCTAAACCTTTTTTGTGGATTTAAATTTGTGTCAAAGTCAAATAGCATTCTATTGATAAACAGATGTCTGATTTCTGAATGTTCAATCCTTTCCAAATGTCAGTGTCAAATATTGTATATTGTCATTTAGAAGAAAACATGAACCAGAAGAATATGAAGAGAACATAATTTTTGCTTTCATTTTGTATGGCTTCTGAGGGTCTTTTCGTGATGTTGAATAGCCTATAGCCTTCCTCAATAAATTAGCTATCCAATACAGAAAGAATTTTTCAAATCCGACTGGTACTTTCAGAGATTAGCGCGTTCAAACAAACAAACAAACAAACTCTTCCGCTTTATTATAATAGTATAGAATATAGATAGGTTAGCTTTTGACTTCATTCTTGCCTGGACAAGGATGACGATGATGAACCGAGCTTCCCTAGAAAATGCCTATTAACTCTAAGGTATTTGGGTCAAAGGAAGACGGAAAGACAGTTGGTGGCAGTTTAGTCCAATCGAAAACAGTGTTTTGCTAGGAATATCTCAACCTTTGACTTATAAATAGAAGCTAGCTGATGAAAAATCTAAAAGTAATTTCACCTTGAAGGTCACAATCATAAACTAATGTACGTTCATGTTAACAAATATGAGAAGATGAAGAAAATGAAGAAGCTCTGAATATTTTATTTATTTATTTATTTAACACTTTCACACATAACAAATTGTGCAAGGAGGACTTAATGCTAAAGCATTATCTACCAGTCATCCTGGGCGTGCAGAAAGATGGTGTGGCGTGTCATAAAAATATTTTAATTTAATGATAGAAAAGGTCGGTTTCCAAAAATTAAATACTACATTTTAAATAATAAGTATATAAAATAATCTAAACTTACATAAACATAAATATATAAAATGAAATACTTATAAATATATATATTATTAATATACCTAACCATTTTATAACCATAAATATCATAAATGAGTATTTACCTAATATTATAATATGCAAAAAGAGGATAAGTGATAATGAGCTAAAATAGCAAAGGTGGGTAAACATCTCGGACGAAAGTAAACATAAACAATGATGAAAATGATAAAAGTAGTAGGAACTATTTTATCTTTAAATAGGTAGGTACCAACTAAAGATAATTCAGTTTTTTGAGATAGTGCTCACGCACTGACTTTTTAAATGACTCTTTTGAGTCGATCTTTCTGATCTCAGTTGGCAGATCATTCCATAGCTGAACAGCCACAAACGAAAACGAGTTTGACATAAACGACTTGCTAACAACTGGAGTGAAGAGGAGCAGATTGTCCGCTGACCTGAGCCGTCTATTATGTTCGTTGGTCAAGAAACGGAAGCGCTCTTTTAAATAGCAGGGTGTGTGTGGATCCTTTAGAACTGAAAAAAGTATACATAGGATTCTCAAGTTTCTACGTTCGCGGATAGGAAGCCATTTTAGCTTTTTCCTAAATTGAGTCACGTGGTCGTATTTGCGCAAGTTAAAGATAAAGCGAATGCAGGTGTTGAGCAGACGATCTAGCTTATTGAGAAGGTCCTGATTCAGATCGAGGAAAGCTGCATCGGCATAGTCTATGATCGGCACAAGGAGGGAATTAGCCAAAGCTGTTTTCGTAGGGATCGGCAGAAAGTTTTTGAGGCGTAGAATGGAGTGGAGAGTTGCATAGAACTTTCTACCGATCTCTTTCACGTGTGGTATCCAGCTGAGATTAGTGTCGAATATGACTCCTAAGTTTTTAACTGTGGATGAGAAAGGAATTTTGGATCCATCAAAAAGAAGTGGAGGAATGCTAGAGACAAATAAGATAAATAAATAATAAATAAGATGACATTTGGTCGAATCCAGCCTTAGTTAATTATTTTCCATTTCTTCATTTGATTCTTGATTGAATATAATTCCACAAATTGGCTAGATATTTCCATACTTTTATAGAATAGATCTAATATTTATCTCGTATTAATATTAGTGTATCAGCGTCCCGACGTCCTCCAAAGTGTGCTCGGATGTGGCGCCGCGCCGGCGTCAGGAGCCGAAGGACGCGGGCCTGGCGACAATCCAGCCTGCAGATCTGTTATGTAACCCATTCATATTCCCATTGAAGAAATCCAAGTGCAAAACACTTCACTTCTTGTTATAAAAAGTGACTTTAAATCAATGATCTTCTATATAAACTGAGGTAGATGCGTTGTACCCCGCTCTGCGTAGCGAAAAAAAGTCAAACTAATTAGCTTGAGTCAAGTCGGTCGCACTTTGTCTTGCTCCGTTGTAACGCACATTCACACACAGCACGCACATAATTTATCTCTTTCTGACGAAGGGATTTTACATATCGCTACTTACTATTTTTTAGTTTTCTTGATTGATATTATACAAAGCTTATCCTTTCTAAGCTGTTACAAATTTCGCCGCGTTTGATAGCTTTTTCTAATGAGTATAACGACTCTATTTGTAAAATCTCATTGCTTTAGATAATTTTCATTCATCGCTTACTCTCTGCTCTCTCTTGGAAAGATGCAAATTCAAGTGGTTAAGCCGTAAAATATTCCTTCCCTCTTTTTCTTTCTGCTCGTACCCCACCCTATGTTCGATCGGCATATTTTTTTCTTCCACCTCTGATATCAGTCGTTATCTCAGCACTATTTAACCACTAGCTCACACGAATGTAAAGTTGGACGACTTGGAATCAACAGTGCGATTCGGACTTCCGAAAATGCATCCGATCCAGATCCGATCCGATATTTTCTTCGGAAAGTTTACGTTTTTTCAGCGAAGAAATGTCACTTTACGATTCCGAATACATTCCGAGAATGTCTGAATCGCACTGCAAAATTCTATGACAATTCTCACAACAATAAACAATAAAAAAACTGATCATTTTGAGCTTTGGAATGAGATTTTGTAAAGCGAATACCTTGCTATACAAAAGTATTAATTACCTACATAGGTACTTACCAATAATTGCTACGCAAGTTGTTGAATTAAATGATATGCGAGAGTAATAATAAGTACTTAATTCTGATAAATATACTCGGTACTACTAACATTTAAAGAGTATTTATGAAAAATCTGCAATAGTAAAAGATAATGTTGTCACCATTCTGCGGAATGATTCACGTGTTCTTGGAAACACCCACGCTTACAGAATGCGTCACACTCACTTGCCAATTTCTAGAAATGGGGTAACCTAGACCTTCTGTTACAATGACTTCAGTTACACCTAACAGCCGCAAAACCTATCAAAATAAGGACAAGCTAATATGAAAAGAGAGTGCGAAGATATCTTTACTAAAAGTCATAATGACGTCGCGTGTGACTTTTAGTAAAGTTATCCATTTTGACTCTTTTGGACAGGAACTAGATATTTTCAATATCTTAGTATGTAGGTACTTGCAAAAAGTCACGGTAAATTAATTAACGATAACAGTCTGGCGCAGCCCGTAGTCTGACCATCTCCGTCTGCTTGTCTCGCTGCCTGAATTCCCACGTTTTTTGTATAAGTTGTTGTGGCATTCAACAAGCATGTATTGTAACTTTATGGTTGTCAATGACTTTAGGGTTCAATTGTTTAACGAACTCAGTTCCAAAGTGAGATAATGAGATAAACATATCCACCGTGTAGGTATAGGTGTCACATTATTGCAATTTTACATACGCAAACGTAATCGTCTTGTCTAAATGAGTGACGTATGAGTAAACGGTGATTAAACGCTAGACTGGGTGCTCAAGATATCATTGTAGTCCATCACTTTATTGCCAATAAGAAACCAGTTGATTTACTGTTTATCATTCAACACTTGGCCTATAACATACTACAGTACAGCTAGACTGCTGGACACTTTCCTTCTCAGTCACACAAAACTAGGAAAGATAAATACAAAATTATAGTGAAAAAAGAAACTAAGTGTAATATTTTTTGTCCCTTGCCGCCTTTTTCTTCGGTAGGAACTTATAAGTTCCGAATTAACGGATTCACTTCATTTTTTGTCCCTTTCGGCGGCACGCTAGCTGGTAGTCTAGTGCTATTCTAAGTCTATACACCGTTTATTTTTGGTCAGTTTAAAGCCGGCGCCTACGTAATCTATATCGATAACCTTACTCAAAAATAATAATAAAAATGAGATCTATTTTTTTGCAATTAATAATATCACGAAACATAGGCAGGATAAATCACGGAGATACGTGCTCTGTGCTCAGCTGTTGCTACGGCGTAGAGTCTATGCTACGTCGTAGTCATACATACATACCATGGTGATTAGCTCTGCGCGCCTACGACACCTTACCAAGTGTTTTCCTCACTTTTGTTAATCTTTTCAACTATTTAGTTTCGTATGAAATACTTATCAAATTCAAAAACTAAACCAACGACACGAATACGATTAAGCAATACAAGCAGTGGGTGCTGGCTTTAAACTGACCCAGAATTAACGGTGTATAGTTATTTTTACTGTGCACAGCTGAATATGAAACACTATCGGCCATTCCTCAACATTGCATTGTTTCTTGCTCAAGTCCATTTCAAGTTCTACAATGCGATGCCTGACAATCGGTTCATCAATGCAGATAGGTCTTTGCTAAATCTCTTTCTGCATCTCTCGTTCTTTTACCAAAAAACTATAAGGTCTTTTTCAGAGATCTTTTTCAAGCAGTCACTGAAAAAAATAAAGAAATGAAAGGAAATCAAGTACTGAAAGTAATTCAATGAGTCTATACTTACCAATTTTTTTAAATTGAATTTTTGAAAATTTTCAAGCTTTTACCTAAGGCTTATATGAGACACTGGCTGGCAGTGCAGTGCTTAGGCCAATCACACGCCTAGTGTCTCAATAAGATATTTTTATTTTTAGGTAATGTAGGTTAGTTACTAATCTAGGTTTAAGTTACTACTAACACAATATGGATCCATGGTCTGAAATAAACGCATTTTATTTTATTTATTTATTATTAAGAATATTTTCATGTAAAAATCTAGCGTGAGGAAGGATGTTTGAGAAGAAAAGCTGAAGTTTTCAAAACTACTCTTTGGTAATAAGGATCGGAGTGAAGGGGACGAGTTGTTTTCGAAATCCAAGCAAATATCTTTATTGACCATCTAGTTTTATTATGTTGACAAAGTTCCTGCTACACTCTGCTTTGATCGCGATGTTGCACCACGATTCCATGAAACACCCACGCTAAGGAAGCACGTCACACATTAATTTCTAGGTTTTGTAAAGGTCATTATGCAAACTAGAACGAAATACAATTATAAAAACGTACCAAGTAAATGACAATAGCATAGAGTCATAGCATACTTACATCAGAAAACAATAAATGAACTTTTTTTGTTCATAAAAGTATAAATAAGAGATTAGCACGTTAAAACAAACTACCTATTTCATTACTTACTTCTATTTTATTTATTGGTAAGTATATTGTTATAGATAGATATAGATAGATGAGTACCTAAAGGCTACTACACACATGCCAGCGGCAATGCCGCCGGGTTCATGCCGAGAGGCTATGCCGCCCTATGGCTATGCGGCGTTGTATGCCGCCGGGTGCACGGCGGCTTGGCCGGCGGCTTGCCCGGCGGCCCTGCCGCCGGCACTGAGTGTAGTAGCCTTAATGTTACCTGGGTAAGTCGGCACGAGCATAAGTTCTGAATCCGGCGTAACTATTAGGTAAGTTAGCTTTTTTTTTATTATAAGAATTATAATATGGTATGAAATAATACAGATTTACCACATTACAATCATTTTAAAATTTGGATTCTACTATATCGAGATGAACATTCATTTTGTTGTTTCCTAAAATGAAAGTAATTACCAAAGATAAAGTATCCGTTCCTGTAATTACGCTTATAAATAACGAGCTCTAAAAATAGACAAACTATCACGTGGTTTGCCTACTTTTCTACTTTCAAAAAGGGATCATGTGTCAAATTTATATTTTGACGTGCCACAGATTACTCTCTCTCTCTTGCGCCGCGAGGGCGCTGCTAGTAGGTAAATAAATAATGCTAGACATTTTTCACACAGCATCATGTAGCCCCAAAGTAATCAGAGCTTGTGTTATGGGAACCACATGACTGATTTACTTACTTCTTACATATATATATTTTTTTTATTATACATAGAAAACCCCTTGATATCTTCAAAAGCTAAGATATTTTATTTTTGTTCAAAAGTTAGTGAATAGGCATGATGACTAATTTTCAAAATCTCTTCTATGATATTCAGAAGTATCTATTATGTCTAAAATATATCATATTTCTGTAGAAAATTAAGGTTTTTGTGCAATAAAAGTACATTTAAATTTTAATTTTCAAATTTACGCCAAAACGCTCGCCGGTGTCATGGCGTCTGTTTTTACGTCACGGCTCGGTATATAAACTAGTGATGACAACTTAGCTACATAGAAACAAAATGACATTTACCGAGACGTGACGTAATTCGCTCTGATGGGTGTTTTAGCTATCATGGCGGATTGTTGTATTTTGTAGATTTATTTTAACAAATAAATTATTAATCTCGATATTAATAAGAGAATAGGTACCTAAATACATTTTTCAAAATCTTTGAAACCTATTTCATTAGATCAGATAAATATTTTGGCGAGACTTGATTACTGTCATCATGCCTATTAAAGGAAGAGGACTACCTTTTAAAAAAAAGGAGCCTGATATAACGTTACAGCAATCAAACCATAATAGCGTTGTTGCTATGACAACCATCTCCAATAGTGTTATCTCAAAACTCCATCTCAAACTCTCTTCGTTGTTAAAGTAAGAATTTTATCTTTATCTTTAATTATATACCTAATAAGAAGGCCTTTGCCCTGCAATAGGACACAAATAGGCTAAAATAATAAAACCAATAATAAGGTACGACTTACCTACCTACATAATACCAGATAGACTTACCTTTTTATTCATAACAGACTTATAAGCTTGCTAGAGCTAAAACGGCTGCTAAATCTGTTGTCGTCTCTTTTCAATGAAATAACAGAGACAAGAAAAACACATTTTCCATACCTAATATAGCCTTGCTAAATTGTTCAATTTTATGAATAATGGGGTAAATCTATACCCAAGTAAAGTCGGGGCTAGCTAGACTGTTATGTAAACATCTAGGGCCATTTGAACCTGTCATTCTATGTCTAATCCCAATCTCAAACTAATAGGCAATATGCATCAATTTTTTTTATGGTTTTACACGATAGGTTATATCGTCAAATAACCGTCATAAAAATTCCAGCGCCGAAATACTAAAATTTTATAACAAAAATAATTTTTGAAATTTACCAACATTTTCACGCATCTGAAACACGATTATTATTGTTGTCACAGATTACTGTTGTAGTAACAATTTGTGAACTTTGACGTGTGACGTCAAATTGATACTAAGTACAACAGTAATCTGTGACAACAATAAGTTCGAGTATAGGAATTGTGAAAATTAAAAAAAAAACTTATCTATGGATCGTCATATCTGACTCGTCCTTGACTTTTCTTATGAACTCGTGACGTCACATCCTTTCACATCCTTTTCAAGTATTTTGAAATTCCTACTATTTTTTGCAATTTTTAAAATTTATTTTCTAATCGAAAATGGTTTAATATTAAAAAATAATTACACACACATACCTCTAAAGCAACAATGTTCATAATAAAATACATTTAACCCGCTTTTGAATCAGACGCATATTGCCTATTATCATCCCCACTCCGATAAAACGGAACGGTAGAACAAGTAGGTCGGTCTCGTCCCAATTCAGTGGCGCCTGGCAGTCGGCAGCGGCGACGTCTAGTCTGTTCAGCTTCCTCAAAAAATCTTCTTGGAAGCCACCCAGATTATTTTTTGCCTATTGATACAGCGAGGTCAAACAGGCTGTTATGTTAATGGGACATAACTGGGGAAGCCCTGTAGGTACTCTCGTAATTTGTCAATGTCATGGCGCTTTAGGCCGCTTTTTTGCTCGACTTTTAGTTTTGAGCTGTTTGGTCAGTTTAGGGTAATTTGTAAACGAAAAAATTAAACAAAATCACGACTGTATCCTTAAAGCACGGTAGAAATTCTTTTACATCTTTAATTTAAGATCTTTTGAAGATGTCAGGGGTAGTCGGAGGCACGTCCAAATACATATTTGGTACCTACGTGACCAAAAAAATACATTTGCCTAATTAAAACGAAAAAAGCTGCGGGTTACAATGTTTTCGTATTAAGAGGGCTGCGACCGGCGAATTTCCATAAAAACGTAATACCGAAATCATTTAAAATGTAAGCATGTTTATATCAGTTTATGTTGTTTGATTAGGAGAGTAGGTATTTATCTAGGTTCCTGTTAAACTTTTGTTCCGAAAAACTTACCTAAAAAGAAATGTAAGCCAATTGAATTGAAATCTTTGTAGGTACACCAAAAATGGCATTTTTTTCTTTTCATTTGTTCTATAGTAAGTTTTTTGAAACAAAAGTTTAACAGGAACCTAGATAAATACTACCTCTATCCAAAAAATAACGTAAAGAGATAAAAATATGCTCAAATTTTAAATTATTTTGGTATTACGTTCCTAGGTAAGTAGATACGTTCGCCGAGCCCTTAAAAGCTCATCAACAGGTGGATAGTTGTTTTATAATTTTTATTTTTACTTTTATTATTATTATACTAATTGATACTAAGCAATGACAGTCTAGAAATTTATTTAATTATTTACAAAAATGCTCAAATAACATGCGCATAGATTACTCTTTATTTTGATTATGTACTAGTAGGTACTGCTATATTTTCACTATTACTTCGGGGCCTGTTGGCATTGTTTTATAACATGAAACTGGCCTCGTTTCTGTGCGTTTGAGCACTTTTTTCAGGATTTACTTTTCTATGCAGATAATCCAAATAATATTACAATAATTCCTGAGGAAGGGTTGAATTCATAATTGTTTTGTGTTATTAATGTGTTATCATTACTACTTATTAATCAACCACCAGAGGACACAAGAACTAACAATTTTAATGAATGTGCCTAAAAACATCATCTGAGAGATATTGAAACAATTTTTTTTTCATATTTTTCCATTAAACTTATTCTTTGTAGTGTTTACAATTATTTTCAAGTGAATGAAACTCCTCACACTCTGAAACAAATTGTGGCACATTGCTTCAGCCAAGTTCGGTGAGGTATCGCGGTGTTTCAGTTCAATGAACTTAGCGTTAAATTCGTTTGAGAGATTGATTGTTTTCTCTTGAATGCGGCAATCTATTGGCTTTGGAAGTACATAAGCATGCAAAAATGCTTAGAGTTTTATCAAGATAAGTACCAAAAAATATACTAATAGTAAGTCATATTGTCAGGACTATAGTTTGGATTTGCTTTTTGGAGCATCTATTGCCTATAGAGGTACATAAGCATGCAAAAATGCTTTAACTGGTATTTGCTAAGATAACTAAAAACATACTTAAGGCTGAGACTCCACCAAAGCGGAGATGTGTCAGATGTGTTTTAAACAACCAATAGAACTTCGTTATTCACACATCTCGTGATTACATTGTCTGATTACTGATTATTGATTACATCTCCGCTTTGGTGGAGTCTCAGCCTAAAGTTATTCGTACTGTACTGTACTGTCAGGACTATTTAATGTGGTTTTTGGAGCACACACACAAGCGCTCACTTGTTACTGCCATTAGCAGTCACTCATTCATCTTGTGACCGCACAGAAGGTTGCTTAACATCCACGATGTACAGTTTACACAACGAACTCTTACTTGTAAATCTTCAATAGAATATAGACATCAACCCAGTCTACAATTGCTCGCGCTTACCTGCATTCACACACACACGTTTTTAACACGAATGGAAACAATACAAACACAAATGTATTGTTCATTGATAATTATATCAACAGACATGAGTACTGTATGAGATTCAGTCGTCCGTTGTCCTTACATTACACACAATCTGCACACAATGGATCTAGGCATTCGTGAAGTTAGCCGTTTTGCTGCGCAGTAGAAAATGTTGTTTCAAAAGGTGCACTGCGCATCGAAACGGCTAACTTCACGAAAGCCTAGATCCATTGTGAGTAGTGTACTAGATTTATTTATCGTTGGCCGCGTGACCCGGCCAGGGCGGTCGTCATGTGCCATATAATGCATCACCAATGTTACCGAACCCGAATTGTCATTGCGACCAACGATATGTCTGGTGAATGAAGCGAAAGAGCTGTGCCAGGATTGTAAGAAGTGAAAATCTGTCGACTTTATCTACCAACATGGGAACGAAGCGTGGTCTTTTGTATGAAGAAGTAAATTGAATGCTTAAAACTTCCCACTTAGTGAGGCATGTATTTCACACTTAATCGAAATAAGGAGCAGAACGTGCCATTTAAGACTAGAACAATTTCATGCTTGTTACATGACACGGTTACTGAACTCAAACAAGCTCTGTGGCGTCGTGAGCGAATAGTCGTCTTAAGCTTGTTTCACTCTTCAGCGTGTCGCCGGTCGCGTCCGCGAGTTGACCATTCACAGCACATTTCTCTGTGCTGTGAGTGGTCAAAATTAATTTCTCTGTGCTGTGAATGGTCAACTCGCGGACGCGACCGGCGACACGCTGAAGAGTGAAACAAGCCTTACGGTGCATCCACACCGCAGTTATTATTTGTTGATCAACGTTTCCAAATGTTACTCTGCAACATCCGACAACAAATAGTTATTTGTGCAAAAAGAGGGCAAAGTTGATGTTTACCTCGAGTGCTGATGTTGAATCCCGAGTCTAGCGAGGAATTCAAAGGCACGAGATGTAAAAAACTTTGGTCTCGTGTTGCACACAAAATTTTTCACCACAGCAGCGAGAACATTAACCTACAAATAAAAGATACAACTTTGTACAAAATAAAGCAACTAATCCCTAATAGGTATTCATTTATTTCTATTTAAAAGTAACGCATTTTTATAGAAATTAAAAGAACAAATATCAGTTATTGTAATTTTGTAAATTAAAAATTACTGTTTTGTTCGGAACTTACCTACGTGCTTTTCAGGAAGGGAACTTAGTTCATCACAATCACTTTTTGTCTCAACTTTTCTCTCTGGAGATAAATTAGTGTATTCGCCACTGGTTTTACTCATCTTTATTGTTTCATGAATTTTCAACAAATAACTAGCGTAACAGAAACAAATTCCCGCTATTTTATTTTTAAAAGTTGCGTTTTTTTTTTTCATTGATTGGCTAGCGATTGACCGCCATGCACTATCACGTGTCAATCTACGACATTCGAATTTTAAATCACTTTTCTACACTGAAAACAGTGTGCAAAATGCGATTTTGCACACTGGTTTCTCGCAGCAAAGAATGCCATTTCGAGCTGCTGAGGTGAAAAAGTTATTTATTATTATACTAAATGTTACCGTGTTGGTAAATGTAAGCAACGTTTCCTAACTTTAAAAAACAGTCATTCTCTAATAATCGATAACATTGTTAGAGATTCTTACCTCAACACGGCAACAACATAAAATATGTGGGGCTCAAGAAGCGGGCGAAAAAATTATTGCCGAAAGTTATTTTTTCTTAATTTATGTTTTTGGCGGTATGGACGCGATGAGTAACATTCATCAAATAGTATCAAGGAGCCACAATAGTTACAGATACTTACCTAATGTTACCGTGTTGCACAGTGTTGCTCCACAAAAGTCAACTGCGGTGTGGATGCGAAAGATGGATTCAATCTTCCCAACAGTAAGTACAAATGATTTACAAATATACAGGGTGGGAAAAATGAATGGGTCTCGAAGGGAAACTATTTTAAATCCTTAAGATTTTACTTAAAATAATCATTCCTTTATTAAAAAAAACTGCATTCAAAGATTTTCTAAATTCGCTTGCTTCACCCAGGAATCTAACCAGCTAAAAATTCAAAAAATTAACACTCCCTATTTAAGTCGCTAAAGTAGTTTCCCTCCAGGGCCCATTCATTTTTTCCACCCTGTATATTCTGGGTCTCGGTGTTAGGTACTGTGTATGTGGTTATGGGCACCATAAAGCTACGCTTTTTGGCCTTTTGCCTCCTTTCAGTACATACAGTATGTATGAGTATGCTCATAAATCGCAATGGAAAGTGGCCAAACAGCGAGTCATTCTAAATTATTGAGTGGGTGTATGTACGCGTAGGTACTTGGCAAAACCATGTATAAGCCTTACATCACAATGTTGTTTCATTACCTTTAAGAACTTGGCACAAGAACTCCTTATCGCCATAACTTTGCCAAAGTACCTATAATATCTACTTATCTAGAAAAATCTAGTATAACTTACTTTGAAATTATTACAAGAGAGAAAACATTTTTTTTATTTTGTCAACAATATAACAATCGCCTGGAGGCGTACCACCAAGTCTTAGAACAATGTCAAAATAAGCTTAAAACAGGCTTACTGCTTTAGGAATGACATTCGTTGTCATGTTTCAAGCTTGTTTTAACATTGCTCTAAGAGTTCATGGTACGGCTGCTGTAGGTATTTAATGTTGACCTCATGATTGATGTTAATATAATTTATTTGATAAAATCATGTAGATTAACACTGGAATCGACACGTCTTATGAGCTAGGTTATTCTACTATTGGTTTTATATCGCGACCAATACCGTGAAGAACCAGCAGTGCCATTCACACTTCTCGGTGTGTATCCGATTCTAATGTTATCTTCGGAAAGTCGACTATTTTTCAGCAAGGAAAGGCAATTTTCCGAATTCGGAAAATATTCAGAGAAGTTGTGAATCGTCCTGCAGGTCAAAAAACACGAGAGGGCCTAACTTTATTTTCAGTACGAGTAATATTTGATTACTAGCGAATGCCCGCGGCTTCGCCCGCGTGGACTACTAAGTACATATTTTACTACCCCACGGGCATTTTTTCGGGATAAAAATTTGCTTGTGTTATCCCAGAACCTAAACTGTCTACACTCCAAATCTCATCAAAATCGGTTTACTAGTTATGGGGATACGTAGTAACAAACATTCACACACACACACACTCGGACTTTCGCCTCATAATGTAGTAGGATTATAAACGGAGTTGGAGCACACCTATTCAATTCAGTCCAAGATCATGAGGTCAGTATTAAATAAGACAAAAAAACAAATAGTTTTTTAAATTGACATGACTTAAAATCATCGAATAACATAACATTCTTTTTTATAGTTTTACTCTATGAAGTGGATCTATGTTTCGTAGTACACATAAGGTCCATATTAGTACAGAATTATAGAACATAAATGTTCTCTACCTACAAAGAGCCGGCACTCGATGAGGGACAAAATGTATTATGCTGTCTCTTTTTATCACAAGAATTTAGTAAATATCCTTCTTTGTTTTGTTTGAGTGTCCAGCAGTCTATGTATACATGGTCCATGGAAATATTGCACAAACTTGAGGGTAGGTTTTATTGGCAGTCATGAATATCGAAGAAGTTTACTAGTCGTGTCTGTTTTGACAGGTGCGTAATTTCACAAATGCGGCTAATTTTGATTTTTCAGTGGATCTGTTAAATAAGTATTCGATAGTGCCACAGTTATGTGTGAATACGATCCACGGCGTTTAAGTGTAGCTAAATTGCTTAGTGGTATCACCGATTTGACGTAAAATAGTGTTTATTTACTAATGCAAGATAAATAATTAAACTAAGGTTGGATTCGACCAAACTGTCATCTTACTCCCAGAGTACTTATTCCGTTAGCCGACAGAATTCGAAATACAATTGTTTAGAAAGCGCAACCGAACATTATTATGTGCATTCAAATTATCCTGGTTATAAGGTGTCAACTTTACCTACAATGTCAAAATATTCAAACAAACAGCAGTTTAATCTGTGGTATAATCTCCAGATAAAACTTAATCCAGTTTGGTAAAATCCAGCCTTAGTAGTATCACCGATTTGACGTAAAATAGTGTTTATTTACTAATGCAAGATAAATAATTAAACTAAGTAAATAGTAACAACACAATTCCAATGATCGTAGCACTGTAAGTTCAAATATTGTGACAATCAGTGTAGTGTACAAATGACAGAGGGATGGATATCGTGTAAGTTATTGTTATATTATTCAATTTATATTTTATATTATATTGTGATGTAGGGGAGCGAGGGGCTTGTTGTAACAGGGGTAAGTAATAACAGAGGATTTTCACTATGAATTTGAACTATAATTACGTATTTCTATGACTCAATCTAACCTTTATTATGCACCACATCGTGTCGCCAAAGCTAGTTCCTGCTAGACGGCGGAGTGAGTAGATATGTGCATGCGCTTCATTTTTGCAAGGTAATAGAAAATTATACCTTCGTAATTTTTTGGTTGACGATGTAATTATCGGCTTATTTGAACCTTTCTGTCCACTATTTGTTTTCAAATTTATATATTTATTCTATTGTATAACAGTTTCTGTGATAACTTTGTTGATGAAATAGTTATCTTGACAAGAGTGAAAAATTGTACTCGGGGGCTAGTTGTAACATATTCTCGGGGCAAGTTGTAACACCTTCTCGGGGCAAGTTGTAACACATGTATCAATAACGGTTGGTTGATAGCCTATATAAAATAAGGCTGTATTAAATGTAAAAAAAATCTAAAATGGCGGATATAAGAAGTCATCTTCAATTCATCTTCAACAAAATAGGTTAGTTACTTTTTTAATGTTGATTGCCTTATATTTCGTTGATTAGGTATTGATAAAAGGTATTTAGAAATATTTAATTTTTTTCTGCTTAAGAACAATAATTAAATGATTAAAAGTGTCATATTTTTGTTTTTCTTAGTGTTACTACTTGCCCCAGTGTGTGTTACAACTAACCCCAAGCACGGGGTAAGTTGTAACAGAGCACTTCTTTTGGAAAAAAATTAATTGTGAAATAACTACCAGTAGTTTTGGTATTATTATTACTTTATTTGATAGGTAAAAAGTTAAAGTATCGATCTTTGTTTAAATAGTGGTAATTTTAAGGTTATATCTGGAGATATATTCATTTTTCTGAAAACTGTTACAACAAGCCTCTCTCTCCCCTACTTTAAAATACTGCAGTGTACATTGATTGGTCGGGCTAGGTGATTTTGATCTGATGCTAAGCCTAGAAAATTAATAATTTGACTAAATTGTTTGAATTAACGATTGTTACGAAAATTGCAGTTTAGATTGATTGTACAAGACATAGGCCAGTAGAAAAACTTAATTATTAAAAAAAATAAACTAAGAATACCATAACTTAGAAAATTTATAGATATTTAATTCTAAATGTGTTAGAATAGTAACAAATGGAATACCTACCTACCTCAACATAAAAAGCGTTGAATTTTGTATGGGATCCTAAAACAGAACTTAAACAAAATCTCAGTTGTTGATTCCTATAAGTACAGTTCACAACAGAAAATGAGTAATGATCTTAGAATTTAGCACGGGTTGTTTCTGAATACAAGGAGCAGATATTTAAGTACTTACAAAATATTAAAATGTTACAATACCTAACACATTTTCATGTCGATGCTTTACACCTCTTTTGGCGGCAAGATAATTTAACAGATTTTTGTCTGTCTATGCAGTTGATCTAAATCAACCATCACACACTAATGTTCTCACATTCTCTGTCTTTCAAAGCACTTTGTTTTAAATTTCACTTTGTTTTATTTTGTATTATTATATGTACCTACCTATCTACTTATGATTATATTCGTAACAGAACCTACTCATTTGTTTTGGAGGTGAGCGTTGAGACTGCTTCACAGTTTGCAACTTTTGCAGTTTCACCGTTTTACTTGTTTTTATTGTTCACTTTTGTATAATTGTTCCGAATAAATAAATTATTATTATCTTCATGTTGAACTCAACTATTACAAAGGCTGTTTAAAATCCGCTCAAAGAATTTAATAGATTTTGTCTGTCTATGCAGTTGAACTTTAGGCTTTATAAAATGCGCTCAAAGTTAAGAACGTATTATAATTCGGTCCTATTCTTGTATCTAAACGCCATAAACTCGAGTGGTTTAGCTAATGAGGCTGGCAAGGGCAAGATGCGCCGATGTCCTTAGCCTCGGCCGATCACTCGACCTACCTTCCCCCCTCCCTCCCTCCCCTCCCATCTACCCTCTGAGGGGTAGCCGCACCCTTAGTCACCCCACGGCCCTTTGTGTGCTGATTTTCAGGAGCCTATTCTTTCATCGAAATTATTTTACTCAGTTAAAATCTGCTCGTCGTTCAACGCTCTGTTTTACTGTGATCAGCTTTATTTTATTAATGTTTGTAATGGTAAAAGTTTGAATAATTTCATGCTGATTTACAAACACAATATTGTAAAAGTTAACCATTGAAATTTACTTACTATAAGCTCTTGAACTATCCTAATTTTGTGGCATGAACGAGCTTTAATCACATTAGAATGTTGGAATAAACTATAAATCAATATTCTAAATTACCTAGTATGTTAAGTTAGTTAAGGCCATAAGAGTATTTCAGAAAACTTTACATTGAACTTAACGGTCAAAAACATCGTAAGCAAGCACGTTCGTATGAGCAAGTGGCCAAGCGGAGTTTTTAGGCCGCTTAAATGGCCTAAAACATCATGATAACGTTTCTTTGTACCTATGCCCAGCCTAGCTATAGTTCGCGTCACGTAAAAAGAACGCTGGAAGACAGTGGAGGGGGTATGTTTGCGCTTGGCCACACTTGCACACGAAAGTATATTATTTTTTTTATTGTTTGTTTTTTCTATGGAAAACCATTTCGTAATTCAAAACTTTGTTGTCGAGTTATAGAGGAAAAAACATACATCCAAACTTTCGCATTTATAATATTAGTGTGATAGTGTGATGTGATGTTGTTATCTTTTTCATTGGCATAGGAGCAATACCTAACATAATATTTTGTAATTATTTTCAATCCTCAAACATTTACGATCTTTCTGTAAGTTTTTAAAACTTCACCCGACCGCGGCTTGGCTAGTTTTTATGCTATGCCAAGTCACACCTGTTATGAGTTTCATCCAATTGAGTTCAGTAGTTAAAAGCGTAATTGAAATACCAAACGACCTAAAAATTTCTAATTTAATAGGATTAATATCATTATATTGATTTTTAAATACCTACTCAGTACCTCATCATTATTCATTATCAGAGCGATTTAATATTGCCATTTTCACTCTAAATCTATTCCAATTAGGGTAAATCTAGGTATAACTGGCCACCTTCAGTAACTAGCCATGTTGACGCTTAGACATTAAAATTAAGCAACTAGTGGTACGTACGCTATAAATTATCATCTTAGAGGATTGTTAATATATTTAGCTTTAATTTTAGTACCGATTTCTATCACCAGCCAAACAACTTTACGCGAAAATATTTCGTTAATGGTTAACAGTCGGCGAGCCGGATGGTCTATCACTGTTGAGTTGTCGAAACGGTAAGGATCTTGTTTCATGAAAATATAAATTAAACTTGTTTCAAACTAGGTATCTTTGTCGTTTATGGTGATTTAGTTAGCATTTAGGTAGTATTATCGTAATTTAGTCGTCTTTGATTAAGTTATTTGCTTACAGCCTACAATGATAGTGTGGCTAGTAACTGAAATAAAAAACTTTAAATTTTCAATAACTAGCCACCCATGCCAGTTATTAACAAAATGACTTCTCTATTAAATTGATCAAAATTACATTCTGTAGTGCAAGATAATCAGGTCATACAATAGATGACAAAATATTGTGAAATTTTATTAGGGGTTTTCAGTAACTGGCATAGGTGGCTAGTTGAGTGGCCAGTTACTGATGGTTTCTACTTTTTTAACAGACAGAATTAGATGAGCCGAATATAGGTGGAAAAAAAGAAAACAGTTATTGGGAAGAGAAAAAGTAGATCTAAAAACAGAAACTGAAACAAGTCAGACCATAATTTGTAATGTTGATAAAGCAACAATTACAAATGAAACTGAGAGAAACATTGAAGAAAATGATATATTGATCTGTGAAGCCTGTACCATTGGTATAACTAAGAAAAGGCTTGAGTGTAATAAATTTATTATGGATATAAATTTTTATGGAACTCGCATTTATGCGACTTCCATTAAAATTGTATAGGTACCTACCTATGTTTCACCAAATCCACATTCCCTCTGATGCTGATGGTGGTTTCTTGTGTCATATCTGATATAGGGTAGGCAATTTAGACTTGACTGATTAAGATCTCTGATGCTTCATTGAAAATAACTAGTAGTTCGCCCCGAACTGAGATCTCGCGCACCGTAGATGGCTTACATTTGGACTTTCTTCTGACTACCCCTATAATTTCAAGTGCTACTACTGCCGAGTATGCCTATTGCGCTAGCTCTTCATGGTAAAAAATATTAGCATGCATGCAATACATAATGTCGTGTCTAATTTTTCATTTATTTCATATTTATGAATTCTCGTCGTATTTCTAAAAGTATACGTCCTAGAATCAAAATAATAACTATTTTGGAATGTACAAATTAAGACCTTTCATTTGACACCCCACTCAATATATTTGTTTATTTAACTTTTTTTACCCCAATTATTTTCATTCATTATCAAAAATTTTTTTATCATGAAAATAAATCAAGTAGCATCTAAAATCATTGCAAACCAAACCGCGACGATGCCACTCTCTTTTTAAGACCGACCAGTCAATGAGCTACGAAGACATCGAAACTCTATGAAACGGGAGCTCTTGCAGCTCTGGTTTCGTAGTTTTTGTTCTTTGGTCGTATTTCAAAAACTATACATCCTAGATTAAAAATAAAAACCATTTTGGAATGTACAAAATAAGCCCTTTCGTATGACACCCCACTCAATATATTTGGGTAACTTTGAAAAAAATTTACCCCCTCGGGAACCCCATATCTTTACAACCCCTTCATCGATTACGCTCATACGCTCCACAGCAAATTTCCATAGCACTACCTATTGACCTATCAAGTTTCATACAGATTGGATAAGCGGTTCGATAGTTATGCGAGAACATAAAAATGAAACATACAAACATACAAACATACAAACATACAAAGCAAAATCGCCTAACTTGCCACTAAGATCTTCACTCGCTTCGCTCGCTCGATCGATTAACACTATAACAATTAAACTAGTAGTTCACCCCGAACGAGATCTCGCGCACCGTTGCGTTTATAGTTTATATTTGGACTTGTTTCTGACTACATGCTACGTCTGCTGAGTTCAGTCTCTACACAATGATGTATATATACGCTGGCTCAGTGTGGTAAAATTACAGGCATGCATGCAATACATTAAGTCGTGTCTATTTTGTTTACATTCAATTAGGTAGAAACCTTACGTGCCTACCTAACGTAAGCTCCATACGTAGTTTTTTTTTCAGGTTTCCAGACAATTATTTTAAATTTTTATCATGAAAAAATTCAAGTAGCAACTAAAATCATTGTAAACCAGACCGCAACGATGCCACTCTTTTTCTTAGACCGACCAGTTACTGAATTACGAAGACATCAAAACTCTATGAAACGGGAGCTCTGGCAGCTCTAGTTTTTATTTTTTTTCTTATGTCGTATTTCAAAAACTATACATCTTGAGTAAAAGTAAAAACCATTTTGGAATGTACAAATTAAGTCCTTTCATATGACATCCTACTCAATTTAATTGGGTAACTTTAATTTTTTTTTTCCCCTTTTGGGAACCCAATATCTTTATAACCCATTCACCGATTGTGCTCATATGCTCCACAGCAAATTTCCATAGCACAACCTATTGACCTACCAAGTTTCCTTCCTAGCGAAGTGTGTGCGTCTAAGTTAGATACTAAATGTTTAAGTTCTTTGTGCACCACACTTCGCGCAAATAAATCATATTATCATTTCATGCTGTTCGCGAGGAAGTAAAAAAGAAAGGGTATTGATAATGTGTAGGTAATTAAGTACCAAAATTACCCAAGGAGAAGCCTAGATCTCATAATACCAAATTTAAATTTGTTTTATTTAAGTGAGAAGTATGCTATTTTGTTAATTTTTAATAGTTCTATTAGACAGATATTGTGTTCTACATTATTTTCTTAAAATTTGATATTGAATTTAGTAATTTCGTCAAAGAAATCTTGTGGCCAGTTACTGAAAAAGATCATGCCAGTTACTAATTTTTGCGGCCAGTTACTGGTCTAAAACAACTATTTTTATTTAAATTAATATAAAAAAAATACAACTGATGATACGCGTTTTTCTTATAATTTGAAATACGTAATAACGTTTTCTCTTTCCTGTAACACTATAAACATAACACTTCTAGGACATACAAAGCAAATATAACAATAAACATTGGTGAAAGTGCTTAAGTGGCCAGTTACTACATGGTTTACCCTATATAAAGCGGAAGAGTTTCTTTGTTTTGAACGCGCTAATGTGAGGAACGACCAGTCGGATTTAAAAAAAAATATTTCTGCATTTGATAGCTCAACTCTTGAGGAAGGCTATTGGCTACTTTTTATCATCATCATCACCATATACCACCACTACGGGGGCAACACTACGAGGCCGCTGCTAGTAAAAAATATTTTCGTTGGATTCAAAAGTTACAAAATATTTTTGCATTGTTAGAAAAGTAGTCTAGCCCTTAGTAAAAAAATATTTACAGAAACTACTAGGTACATATTTACATAATTTTATAAAATACAATAATAACCAGTTGAGCTATCTCAGGATCATTGTAAACGGTCTATAGGTAGCTCAACTGATCCAAGCCACTGCCGCTTATGTAAATAAAAGGAAACACCATATTAGCCAGCTCAACGTTTCTAAATATTTCTATATCAAGCAAAAAGCTCTCCGTGAAGACTTTTATAAAGGTTTAATTAAAAACTTTTATTTAACTTCACTTTTATGTAATCTTTGTATGTCCTAGTTTTATGTAGAAAATATACCATCGACTAAACCATTCTAGGAATAGATCACTTCTCAAAAATCACTTTTCTCGATTATTTATTAAGATACAAGCTGCTGCCCGCGGCTTCGCTCGCGTGGTACCCGTATAAAAAGTAGCCTATGTTACTCTCCAGCCCTCCAAATATCTCCACATAAAATCACGTCAGTCCGCCGCTCTGTTTTGACATGAAAGCAGGACAAATAAACACACTTTCACATTTATAATATGGGTACGGATTAGATGGTGATGGCATTGCATTGTCATCATTGGTAGCCACTGCTGTAGACGTTCTCACATTTAATGCCACTCCACCATCCTACGCTTTCAATTCTCTGCATTAAATTAACCTATCACCAGTGGAACTAGTTTAAACAAATCCGCAATAACACCCAAGTTAATTATAATACCAATTGAGAGATCGCGAAATGAGTTCGTCTATGTTATTCCCGGTATATGTTCCGCTGACCTAAATGTAAAGGTTCAGGGGTCAGTTACACCGTGTCGCCGTCTCCAGCGAGACTCCCGTTGTGAGCTATTGATACCATATAGTGCATATAGTCAGGATATATGATCTGCGCGGAAGCTCGGCTAAGCAAGAGATGTGATTCCGATCTCCGTACAAATGTTTACATGATTTGCTAATGGTTTTTACGGGTTTGTGTTGATTGTTCTGGTGTTATTTTAAACCACAAGGCATCCTAACGTGGGTCTGGGATATTTTTATGTCAGGCTAGTTAACGCCCGCGGCTTCGCCCGCGTGGACTACTATTTATTATTCCACGGGAACTATACATTTTTAACCAGAATAAAAGGTAGCCTATGTATTATTCCAGAACCTAAACTATTTACATTCCAAGTTTTATCAAAATTGGTTTAGTAGTTATGGGGATACGTGGTAGCAAACATTCACACACACACACACACACACACACACACACACACACACACACACACACACACACACACACACACACACACACACACACACACACACACACATACACATACACACACACACACGGACTTTCGCTTTTATAATATTAGTAGGACTAGTACTCAAAGCAGTGCTTTGAGAACTATTCTTTATAAACCCACGGGAACATTTTTCCAGGATAAAAGTAGCCTTTGTCCCGGTCAATCTATCTATAATTTAAACATGCAAATCGGTTCAGTGGTTGTCGAGTTATAGAGGAACAAACATACATCCATCCCAACATCCAAACATTCGCATTTATATTAGTGTTATGTTATTTTCATTTACATCAGCAACAGTCATAGCTAAGGACTGATAAAATTTGCTTCTGGCTTAGCATAAACTAATTTTACTATGCTTAAAATTAAAAGCACATTTTTGATATCTATAGTTTTGAGCCTGTTTACATTTCTGATTCTTATGAGATTGACATGTTAAATGTAGAAGATAGTCTGTTTGTGGCTCAATCATGTTTTAGCTGAAATGCATTGAACATTGATATCAATGACATGCGATTAGAGTTTACCTAATTTTGTCTTGGCTGATTTTAGTCTCACGCTCACCGTCAGCGCTGATAGACAAATGATCTTTATTACAATGAAATAAGGATACTGATTGTTTAGCAGAAATGGCTACGCTGATTGCTCTCGTCAGTGCTGGACAAACAGTATCCTTATTTCATTGTAATAAAGATCACTCGCCTATCAGCGCTCACGGTGAGCGTGAGACTAAAATCAGCCCACCAAGTAAAATAGATTTTTCAACAACATGAGCTAAAGGAAGCATATAACTTCAATCAGAGACATACATGCTTCTTCAGGAATTAGTGAGCGTCTTTTACATTCTTAAATATCTTATTTGAAACAAGTTTTGTAAGGCTCTTCGGAACTATAAGGTACTTTAATTCAAACTATCATTTGTATTTGCAAAGTGTATAAGTAAGCGAGCATAATATATTATTATTCTCATTGTATGTTTGATCATAAAGCAAAATAGGACGCGCTGTGTAGGAGGGACTGCATTCATCTAAAATAAATTGTTACAAGATTTTATAGAGTTTAGATAAACCCACGAGGGATTCTAAAGCGATGTTATCTATGCTATTATAAAAGAATATAATCTTTGAGTAAGTAGTTACCTATTTACCTACTTCTATTAATAAATACTTACTTTTATAAAAAAAAATATTGGTGGACATTTTCACACAGCGCCATCTAGCCCCAAACCAAGCAAAGCTTGTACTATGGGAACCAGATATCAGTTATCTGGTTCCCATAGTACAAGCTTTGCTTAGAATACTTATATATTTTTAGTAAATACATACTTATTACATTTTATAACACCCAGACACAGAACAAACATCTATGTTCATCACACAATTGTTTGTCTTGGTAGTATCAATTCAATATTGACGTAGAATTACATTACATTGTCCTAATTAGTTATGTAGGATTACATTAGTTCTGCATTGCGATACAGACCTTCTCGGAATGTATTTCGAACTCACAAAGTGACGTTCCTCATTGAAAAAATTTCAACTTTCCGGAGAAAATCAACAAATCGGATGCATTTTCGGAAGTCTGAATCGCACTGCTGGAATCCCGTGCACAAAGGAAATTAATTAGCAAATTGGTGAAAAAATCCTTTACTAAATATCTAGGGTTGTATTTCAAAGCAAAGCCTAGAAAACAACCCAACATAGCAAGTCATGAGCGTATCAAAGTAAAGGCGTATTTACATTGATCCAGTAACTAGCGGCAATCGTAGGACTTCAATTCTTCTCTGAAGTCAATGTTATCTCAAGGGGATTTTTTAGCGTCGGCGTCGACACAAAAGTTATATCCACGTGACTGGACCATGATTATGTGTTCAATATAGTGATCCATTTGATTTAAAATCAGTTGCATAAACTACTTATACTTATTCGCAAAAAAAGTATGTTAGAATTCGCGTCAAGTAGGTAAGTTTTACGACGATCGATGTGACAGTCTGTCTCTAAGATTTAAAAAATACTTGATGTAATTGCTGTACTATTTAAGGTACCGGGCCATCGGTTGATATTTTTTGGCAGTAGCTTTTTAGCATTTGCATGTTCAAGTCCCGTTTGAATACAATTTTCAAAAAGCATTTTAAAAATCTTAGAGAACCTTCAGATGATCCTTAGTGTGAGATTAACACTAATAGATAAAAGCTACTGCTATTTCAATTCTCAATACAAGCCAGGCTTAAGAATTAATTAATGTAATGCACTGCTTTGCAGATACGCCCTTTGGTTTCGACCTGAGTCACGTGGTGCGAGGCATTGACCCACATTTTGCATGCCTTTACGTGTGTGCGTCCTCGTAGTGTTTCACTACAATTAAAGTAGATACCACCGACAAGAATTGACATATTTTTCCGTTCTTTTAATTTGTTTGTGTTTTTTGTTTTTATTATGTAGGTACTAATACTAACAGCGAGAATTATTTTCATGGATAAATAACATACTTGCTGTGCCCGAGACTATGTTAACTTATATCAGTATCACACTATCATAATAATATTATAAATGCAAAAGTTTGGATGTCTGGATGGATGGATGTATGTTTGTTCCTATAACTCGACAACCGCTGAACCCATTTGGCTGAAATTTAAAATACACACGGTTTATGACCAGGAATAGGACATAGGCTACTCGTAAGTAAATAATAAAAAAAATGTACTTAGCAATGTTCAAATAAATATTTTCACATGACTAAAACATAATAAATAACTAAAAAACATAAACATAAACAGTTTCTACTTTCGATAATAAACTTTATCACTAGGTAGGTACTGTGTCTCCCAAGACACGATAGACACTTTCTCAGATCTTTAGATATTTAAGATCTTTTAGTCTAATTCATACCCACATTTTGCAAAAATAAGCATTCCTTACGTGACAGGTTGCAAACCCATCGCCGCTACTCACAGAGCAACAGTAAAGCTTACTTTAACAGATCGATTTAAAAATATGTTACAAAAAATCTTTGATATACCTATCTGTCGTCTTTATTTAAGTAGGTACCTATTAAATCTCTCTCAATGTTGTTTAAATAATAAATCTTAATGAAATTAATATTTTTCGGGTTGCCGCGCTGCTATGTACATTTTTATTATCATTGATCGGTAGAATAGAAAACTGATTGATGTCAAAATACTGAGGAAAAAGCGCGGCAACAAGATGGAGGGATGACGAAATACTGAAAGACAAGAAGGATTGTAAAAAGTGTGAATTTGAAAAAGAGAAAGGAATTAATATACCTACCTGTCAAGAGTGAGTATTTTGTGGTTTTATTATGTAGTTTCCAAACTCCCTGATCAAAATAGGGTCTATATTTAATAAACCTAACCACTGAACAGATAACTAATTTTCATTTTAAATTCTATAATTAATAATACCTACAAATACAAATATAAATACAAATAATTGATTGATAACTCCCTAGTTACAGGTCAGAAACACCTAATGCATGTCTGGTAGATTATAAAATTAATTTACTTAAGTACCTACTTAAATCATAAAAAACATATTCTAGCAACCACTTTTTTAATCTACATTTGAACGCTCCGGTGGTAGGTGGGTCTCATATTACCTACTTTAGGTATTGTGTCGTACACGGATGGCCCCATCGCGTAGATGGACCTGTCTATTTAAGCTAGCTTGTAGGTGTCACAAGGCGGTCTTAATAAAAATAATAACACGCACATTCTATTTGTTTTGTTTTTTTATAAGTTATAAGAGCTTTGCTAGGAAGCGCTGCTGATAACTGGTGGTGGACGTCTTGTCCGTTGTATTGTCGGCGCAGTGATTCCGCTTTTAAAGGGTCAGCAGCGCGAGTGTGACTCTTCTGGTGTCGCAGGCGTCCATAAGCTGCGGTAGTCGCTCACCATCTATTGGGCCGCACGCTTTTCTGCTACCTTATTGTATAGTTTTATAAATAAAAGGTACTTACTTATAACGTTACCTACCTTCTATTTCCTTAAATTTTCTCTCATTACCATTATTTTGTCAGAAACATTATCGAATGATTTAAATAGCAGCACAGTTTGGGTATTAAGCAGAGATATTAAAGCTTAAATGCTAATGATATTAACTGCTAAGCCTTCTGGCAACCAGAAAGTTTAATGTGTCTAGGACACGCCACATATCCGGTACCAATTCAATTAAGTAATATTCGTAAAAATGTTTCTTTTTGATCAAAATAATACTTCGTATGTTTAGAGCGTAAGATCGATTTATTTTTAAAGTGGTGTTTTAGGTCTCTGTATATTCTGATACAGTCAGCTAAGATGAAACTATCTATTTATTCATGTTATAATAATTTATTATGATTAGCATATCGTGCCCACAGCTGGGCAAAGGCTCCCCTTAATCTAATCGGTGTCTTAATTCTCCACTTATCCCGGTCTTGTGTGTCGGTTGCGTCGTTTTCGCACTTGTATCACAGATAAATTAGATTTTTATGACACAAGAACTTTCTAAGATTATTTCTGATTTTCATTTATTTTGTTGTGTTCCTGAGTTAATAGAAAAATTAAATTAAGTACTTACTTACTAATTTTAAAAAATTCGACATATTCGCCAAAAAAAAAACAATATTCGAAGAGAATAATTAAATATCGCAGTTTCATGTTACAAAACAATAATGGTAGGTAACTTTTAAAGAAAATGAAATACTTAATCAAGAAATTGTAAGACTAACTCTGCAAGTATGCTGTCTCAAAAATTTTAAGATCTGCCGGTCTATGTGCAACATCGAGAGAGATATCTCGATCGGACGAACTAACCGTTTGAGAAGTCTCGTTTCTCGACTCTCGATGTTGCACATGTGAGTGAGGCCGGCTGGGGATAAAGCTGTATCGAGAAACCCTTAGTTCAATTTTATTAATTGTTATTGTTGTTACTTACTGCCCCACTACTGCAAAGGTCTCCCCCCAGTTTTCCACGTTTTTAGATCCAACGCCAACACTTTCCAATGGTTACCGAAGGTGTCTAGCTCGTCTCGCCGTATCGGTCGCGTGCTATGCTACGCTTCTTCATAACACGCTTTATTAACTCGTAATGTTTGTATGTTTGTTCGGGTCAAATTTTGGAACTGAATTTTAAGCATGCGAAGTGTGTGATAGATAATGAAATATTACAACAGCGAGCTGAACTGATGATGGAATTAGGAGCTGTTCAAATTAACTCCTCAGTAATTAATGTTAAAATACCCGTGCTGAGGCTCATTAAAAGAAAGCTAGGCCACATACCGTGTTTGTTGCCCTGATTCTTCACGGTGTTGGTCGCGAAAGAACAGGAGTAGAATCACCTAGCTCTTAAGACGTTTCAAAGTAGTCATAGCGGTCCTACTGAATAAATGATATTTGAATTTTGAATTTTTTGAATTTTGAATTTCATTTGATTATTATTTGAATCAGCGCACCTATTAAAAGCTTGTTTAGTACTTAAAAAATGATTTTTCAACTAAAAACTTTTTAAAAGTATGTCCTCTCTAATAACTGTAAATCTGGGAAGAAAGCCGTGAATCTGAATACGTTTTTAAATATGATTTTGTGGTTTCAGGTTGGCGGCAGCGCAGGAGGCGGCGGGCGCGCAGGCTCGCGCGGCCCCAGCTGATACCATGGGCGGCGCGCAACAGCCCGCTACTCCAGGGCCCAGCTCACTCTTTATATTTTCCGACGAGAACTATATTCGGAGGTAATCACTTTACTATAGTCTTTTTTAAACTTTCGCAATCACTATTCATATTGAAAATTTTTTTGGACACGGGATTTTATTGCGTAATTGTAACATAGCCGAAACGTCGGGATAAATAAGGTAAATTACGTGATAAAATCCCGTGTCCATAAAAATTTTCAATATAATCACTTTACTCTTATGCTTCATCCCATTAAGCCCGTCACAGACTTAGCTATAATATATATTAATATTTTTATAGCTAGGCATATTACTATATATTTTCTATACTTACTAATTTTCGCGTGACCGCACACTCAGCTATAATATATACGGTATAATAGTATGGTATATTAATATACAGGGTGTGGCAAATTCTTGGTCACTGAAGGGTAGCTACCTTTTCTCTTGTAGTTAGAAAGTTTTGTTCTTAGGAAACTTCAGTTTTATTTTGAAGAAAATAATAATTGCATTTTTAGATTTTTGAAAAAAAGTACAGTTAGCCTAAAAAATTACATTTGTCAAAAAAAATAAGTTGGTCTTAATCGACTCTATTTCCCACCAGGAACACTTCTCCCAAAGTAACTTATCAAATCAAATCGTAAGTTTTTGCAATAATTCAAAAAAACACATCCAATACATTTTCTATGAAATGAAGAGTTGTAAACATTACAGTGCCACTTAATTGATCGTTTTTAATTTGATTTCGTAACTGCTCCGGCAAGCTGGGAGGCTATTGTAAAGCGCGTATTCAAACTTAGAACAAAGTGCTTCCCTGCAGATGTACAAATGGTATGCTCCATGCATACCAACATTTCTTGCGGGTCTGTCTGAAGAGCCTAAGGCTTTACAATAGCTTCCCAGTATGCCGAAGCAGTTACGAATTTAAATTAATAACCATCGAATAAGTGGCACTATAATGTTAATAACTACTAATTTCATAGAAAATGTATGGGATGTGTTTTTTGAATTATTGCGAAAACTTACGATTTGATTTGATAAGTTACTTTGGGAGAAGTGTTCCTGGTGGGAAATAGAGTCGATTAAGACCAACTTGTTTTTTTTTACAAACGTAATTTTTTAGGTTGACTGTACTTTTTTTCAAAAATCTAAAAATGCAAATATTTTTTTCTTCAAAATAAAACTGAAGTTTCCTAAGAACAAAACTTTCTAACTACAAGAGAAAAGGTAGCTACCCTTCAGTGACCAAGGATTTGCCACACCCTGTATATTATAGCTAAGTCTGTGACGGGCTTTACTGTCCTACTGCAGTTGTTAGATGAAGGAACCGTTAGAGGCGCTACTCTGGATGTAGTTAAATTACTAAACTCGACAGTGAGTATCGTTTTGTGAACTCGTAACTCGTATGATTTGCGTATTTAGAGTGGATTTGAGTAAAAAGTGCCAGCAAGTATTTTTTAGTACCTTCGCATGTATGTTGTGGCCAGCGAAACGTAGGTACACTATTGAATAGACTAGATACGTTCATTGTAGTTTGGTCAACGTTCATTCTACACAAAGGCTACTCGGTTTCAAAACTCAAGCTAATCATAGATATCAAATCTATGATCAAAACAAAACTAAGAAGCGAATATTTCAGAAAAACAAAAGAACTCAAGCGCGCTAACCGACCCAACCTAGAAAACCGACCTATGATACCCCAAATTGCGCAAAACGAACATAAAATTGTTCCTGTGACAGTTCAACGTCGGGACGCAACGATTTGATTTGATTTCACGCGATGGATCGGTAGTACTACTGAGTAGTTCAACTGAAAGTCTATGATACACTTTGTATCTCTAGTACTACTTTATTACGAGTATAACCAAGCCAAATGCAGAGTACCTATCAATTCGAATTATTTTCACTGAATACGATCTAGAAAATCCTCACTTTTTTGTTACTAAGTACCTCTTTTTATTATAGCTAGTGTCAAATCCAGACGAGGCAAGCATAGGACCATGAGGAATGATACCAAACACAAAAAGCATTTTCTTAAACCTAGCAATGGATTATAAGTTATTGTTTTGATACCTTCGATCTGAGTTACATTTTCCAATGTAGGAACGTGATGACATGGCATAAGACAAATTAAAAGTTTACGCAGAGGGTTACTATTACAAGATTTTCATGTCCAAAGACTTGAATCTTCCCAGGATCAATCCTAGTCATTTGCGGGGGAGCCCGACTATTGCCTCCTTATAAATATTAAACGCGCACCTTGTTTGCCCTCTTATGCATTTTGTAAACAAGCACCCTAACCAGACCTGTCTCTCTGACATAACATACACCTCAATGTTGCACTAAAACAAGCTTTATCACATTGAGTTTAGGTTCAATATTTCCAAACGAATTCCAACCTCACCTTCCCTGCTTCTAGTATCGGTGTGTGTTAGGAATGTAACTTTCACGCATTGAATATAGGATTCAGTATTACTCAGCAGCAGATTCTAATAATCTGGTTATTCGTCGCAGTGAATCTTCTGGTAAAAGCACTGCTGTACTTCTGTGTACTATCCCACATCTTGAGTTCGAGACGTAAAAACTGCGGGGTTAGAGAGGAGGCTTTCATTTACGTATTCGTACTGAAGAAATAATAACGCACAAAGTGTTTATAAAAACACAAGTATTTTGTAAAAGAAGTAATTCGAGTTGTATCTATCAATTAAATGTCTACAAAGCAAGATAAATTTCCGATATTGTTAATGACTAGGTATGCTGGTATTAAAAGCAGCCGTTTATTAGCATTTTTGTAAATTCATATCAATATCACAAACTCATGAGACATATTTATCAAAAAGAAACTGCAAATAAAATAACTTTTAACTTTAAGTATTGGAAAATAATAATACTGCGGTAGTATCTAAAAGTACCTTTATATAGCTTAAAATAATAAAAAACAAATCAATATACAGGCGAATGTACGAGATAAAGCTCTGAACAAACCAACGAGGGTTTAATTTAGAGAATCCGCAATTGAATATTTTCGTGTCGTCACGAAGTACTTCGTAATGGAAGGTTTAAATTATGTATGTAGGACGGGTCAGAGGAATATTATTAGCCGAATGCAGCAATGTTTACCGATATTTTGTGGAATAGCGGGGCTACTCTCACATAGGCTTATTTCAGTCTCACGCTCACCGTCAGCGCTGATAGGCGAGTGATCTTTATTACAATGAAATAAGGATACTGATTGTTTAGCAGAAACGGCTACGCTGATTGCTCTCGTCAGTGCTGGACAGTCAGTATCCTTATTTCATTGTAATAAAGATCACTCGCCTATCAGCGCTGACGGTGAGCGTGACACTAAAACCAGCCTAAAATCAGCCATAAGTCCAAAGGCTTTAGTGAGGGGCAATGCACGCGTTGACTTTCGTAGCTGTGCAATTTTGTTACCGTCTCATTTCTTTCAGTAGATAATTTTGTATAAGAGAAAACGAACGAAGCAACTTATTTGTATTTATATAATTTAATTTGCTTGAAATTGTTGTGATTCTTCTCCAGTTATCAGCGGAGCTAAAAAGGCCGCTATAGTAGAATCACAATAAAATTGCAATTTCTTCGGTTAGTTACTCTCAGTCTATGAAAAGAGATAGCATTAGTTCAATTCGTATTGCTATAACGGCTTTTTTAACCCTGCTTATACAAATTTTAAAAAATACTTACATTCCATACTAAGAGCATATTATATTGCACACAGTTGGTGACTTGGTATCTTTAGCACAAGTTTCTTAAATCTTTCTCCTTTGAGACCAAATCGAAAATCGATAGTAACAAAACCGTGTGTAAAACTACAAACTTCGTCGGGCACTTGGGCCGAAAAACAACTGAATTGTGTCACTGCAGAATGCTCCTGCAACAAACTGCAAATAGCTTTTATACTTTACTTCTGTTACGATGGAATATTTAAGCTACAAGATGCTATGCTATTTTTGTACATAAAAAAGTGAACAGTCGGACTTTATTAAAGACATTCATTGGACGTCCACTGTTGGACATAGGCCTCCCTCAAAAGTTTCCATGTGTTGCGGTTGGAAGCGGCCTGCATCCACCGCCGACCTGCAGTTTTTACAAGGTCGTCTGTCCATATTGTCGGTGAACGTCCAACACTACGCTTGCCGGTCCGTGCCCTCCACTCGAGAACTTTTCGGCCCCATCGGCCATCTTCAGAGTCATTCTGTACTAGACTCACTTCGAATTCACTCAAGTGACCGAGCTCACTAAATACGCAAGAATGTATTGTAAGTGTTTGTAGTAAGATTCAAATTTCGAATACGAAATTTGAAATCTCACAGCGGATTCAACTCTTCGACGTTCGAAGTGAGTTTACAGAATGCGCCTACTGTTCTTCGTGCTATAATTAGGGTCTATATTCAAGACATAAGACTCTTACTATTTTCAATGTCTTCTACCTTGTCGAGCCTGACTTTGTTCTATAGCCCCTCGGTAGAATCACCTAACTCTAATTTTTGCATTAATTTTAGTCGGTCATTTTAAATTGCGATTGATTAACGGCTAGCAAACGTTGGTCTACAATTGTCGATTCGTATATTAATAATGCAGGATAACGTAGAAACGATTTGATCATAAAATTACTAAGATATTAGGTGAATTGGTATGAAATCAGAAACCAAGAGTTTCCAAACTAATTTGCTGACAAATTATATGAGTTGTGCATAAATATAAGCAAACCTACTAGGATATGATAATATGTATGAAAAATAGCAAAGGAAAAACAATCAATATTTAACCTAATCTCAATTGGCATAAAGTTATTTTTTGCACTGCGATATCCTGCTATGTTACACGACTTTATTCATAAAATAATAAGGTAACAGTAAAGCTACTAAATTTAGCTTCGATAGATGCATTATCTACGATCGATTACCAATTAATATCGATGCTAGCGTAATAAGCGATATAATCGAAAGATAATCGAGTGCAGAGTGTTAATTCTGAAAGATTGACGTTGTATCTTAGTACATCACTTACAGTCTCGCTAGCATTGATATTCCCACAGGAGTAAATTATGATTCGGAATAAAATATTATCATCTATCAGTAAACATTGCTACGTTTTACAGTTATAGAATTATATTACCTCTTTACTTAGATTATAATGACAGGTATATGATCGAAGCCAAAAGGCAAAACATTCTCAGATCTTTAACAATATAAGTCGTTAAGCCATAACAGAGGCCTTAAAGAGACCTAAAAACTCCGTCACCAAGTTGCCACTAGCACATACGAACTAACTTTCTTACCTACCATGATGAGAAATTATTATTTCATTGTAGTACTATGCCCAAGTCAAAAATAAATATTGTTGATATCCAACGACCATCGATTTTAATCAGCCGCGATTGTCATAACACATTCCCTGCCCCGCCTGCAAACGGAGTCCATGTCCGTAGCACTGAACCTGTTAAACATTTCATATAACAGTTGCGGGGGCAGTTGACTATACTATTATCTATTTCTGTTCAATTTAATCTTCATATCATATCATATATAATTTATTTATTTATTTATTATTTTATCTTCAATTAACCAATGTAATATAATTTTTATTACTGTAACACACTGTAGCTTTTTAAATATGGACATTGAGATAAAACGTTATGCGATGTAATTCAGTGCAGAATGTCACTGGAGAGCAGAATAATTAATATGTCATCATGTTACGTAGGTTACCAAAGTGGATGGTAATATATTGGCTTCGCTGACACACATTGCCCAGCTCACATAGAATAGTTACTTCTATTTCTCAATCATAAGTTATGAGTTCAATTCCCATACAAAACATATTTTTTCAATAACATTAGATCTTTGATCAATTATAAGGCTGTGTCCCCAGTAGGCAAACTGTGGGCGGCCGACTGAGTTTGCGGCGTATCGGTTTAGTACGCTCTTCCATATTACTAGAAAAAATATACAGTTTGCTAGTTTGCGCTCACTGTACGCAGTTTGCAGCGTTACGCGACAAACTAGCAAACTGTGGACACTCCATTTCAAATATGGAAGAGCGTACTAAACCGATACGCCGCAAACTCAGTCGGCCGCTCACAGTTTGCCTACTGGGGACACAGCCTAAATGTTTATAAAAAAGTTTTGTTAATATTCTCTCGGTAATTCGGTTTCCATAACTTTGCTAAGGTTGCAACTGATATTCACTAACATGAAAATACCCAGCTCAGTTTCCTACAGTAATATGCAGTATTGCAGTAGAAGAGTAGAATCTCGTCTATGAGTAGGTAGCTGTTGATATTGGATTTGCAAAAAACTCCACGAGTTTTGCATCAATAGCGTAAGGTGTTTCAGAAATATCCAATGTCTACGGCGTAGCCTGCTACGATATGTGGCTACGACGTAGCATTACTTATTGTAGATTGACTACGTCATCATAGAAGTATTTAAAAATATACAGTATAACTATGAAAAAATATACAGTATTACTATTAAAATTTAATGTTTTATAACTTATCTGTGCTTATCTGTAGCATAAATTAACACTCGTTCTATATTCACTTATGTAGTTATTGAACAGCTGACGTGCGTCGCTTGAAGTGGCCAGTTTACGTAAATACTCTTTATCAGCCGATATTAAATAATAAAATCTGTATACAGTGAGTTATAAAACCATTTTCGATCAGTAAAGGCATTATTAGGTAGTAGGTATCGTATCGAGGTTTGATTATATTTATGTCATTAAAAATTATCCCGAAAAAATATATAGGTTAATGTAAAAACACATCCTTGACTTTTACTCGACTGCCTAATGCATGGTTTCTTAACCTGGGGACAATGGACCCATAAGGGGTCCGTGGCAGGAGTGCTGGGGGTCCGTAGGATGTTATTGATATGTTATCACCTTTGTACCCGGCATGAACCCCCGCTACTCATTAGTTACTATGCCGCTATGGAAAAGAAGAGTGGATGCGGGCAATATCGCAATTCTTCCTAAGTTGGAAATGTTTCTGCCGCATAGTAAAGACCAAACAGTAAAACAGTTTGAAAGTGGTCCGTGATTACAAAAAGGTTGAGAAGCCTTGGCCTGATAAGCGAGTTAAGAAAATAGGGAGATAAATACTAAAAACTTTTAATTTTTATTGACATGAATAAACGAATTATAGCACTTTTTGGGAAATGTCGTTGGGTTTCTTTTATACTTTCGTATTTGATCAGTTATCTTTTTGTAAAGTTGTTTGAAGTGCTCTTTTTTACAAATATAACAAAAGATATTCAAGACACAAGTAGATACTTAACTGTAACTTTAATGGCATCGGTTTAGCTATGAAACTTATCCATGGCAAATGTTTCAAGGCTAATGGATAAATAATAACACGTAGTTTGTCGAAATGTGACTTTCACATGTTTTATCAAGATTTCAGTGTAATGGTCAAAATCGAAATACAGTATATCGAAACAACTGCTACGGAAAATCTTTTCTAATACCATTAATAGATATTTATTATAATTAATATTTGTCTCGGGTCTGGTTGTTATTTATGAATCTTCTTCTCTCGTGTCAATGAACTCTCTTTTCAAATTTGGTTAGACCAAAAAGTCGCTACGGCTATAGCGGCGTCCGAGGCGGTGTTGAGGTCGGCTCTTGTGCAGGAAGAGGGGAAAATGACCCTCTCAATATCTATGTATAATATGTCTGAATTTACAAAAAATTATAAGTAGGTATAAGCATTACATCAGTGATGTGGTTTCCATAACACAAGCTCTGCTCAGGTTGGGGCTACATGATGCTGTGTGCTATAAAAATAACATTTTAACCTCAGCAGCTCGAAATGGCATCCTTTGCTGCGAGAAACCAGTGTGCAAAATCGCATTTTGCACACTGGTTTCAGTGAAGAAAAGTGATTTGAAATTCGAATGTCGTCGATTGACACGTGATAGTGTATGGCGGTCAATCGCTAGTCTGTCTATGAAAAAAAAAAACAAATAACGCACCTTTTAAAAATAAAATAGCGGGAATTTGTTTCTGTTACGCTAGTTATTTGTTGAAAATTCATAAAAAAATAAAGATGAGTGAAACCAGTGGCGAATACACTAATTTATCTCCAGAGATAAGAGTTGAGACAAAAAGTGATTGTGATGAACAAAGTTCCCTTCCTGAGAAGCACGTAGGTAAGTTCTGAACAAAACAGAAACTTTTAATTTCCAAAACTACAATAACTGTTAAAATGTTCTTTTAATTTCTGAAAAAATGCGTTATTTTTAAATAGATTTAAATGAATACCTATTATGGATTAGTTGCTTCATTATGTACAAAGTTGTATCTTTTATTTGTAGGTTAATGTTCTCGCTGCTGAGGTGAAAAATTTTGTGTGCTACACAAGACCAAAGTTTTTCACATCTCGTGCCTTTGAATTCCTCGCTAGACTCGGGATTCTAACGTAGAATCACTCGCTACGCTCGTGATTTAATTCTTAGAATCCCTCGTTCGCTCGGGATTCAAAATCAGCACTCGAGGTAAACATCAACTTTGCCCTCTTGTTGCACAAATAACTATTTACCCTTAGTTCGTCTACGGGTATCTATATTTGTAACTCGGTTTATAGGTGTGATGATGAGCATGTCAAGTTCCATAATTTTCTATATGACTCTAAAGCTAGAGACAAACTGATCCTACGTATGCAACGCATTATGACATCTGACATCTTGTTTTTATATGAATATCTATGCAGTAGAAACACACTCAACGTATGCAACGTAACGTACGATAAGTGTGTTTATATTGCATAGATTTTCATATAAAATCAAGACGTCAGATGTCATATAATGCGTTGCATACGTTGCGTACGTAGGATCTGTTTGTCCCTAGCTGCATTCTACACACAATGAACTAAAGTTCAACTTTATTAGTTTTTTGCGTAAAATATGTCAGGTATTTGCTTATTACTAGCTGCTGTCAGCGGCTTCACTCGCGTGGTACCCGGATAAAAAGTAGCTTAAGTTATTTTCCAGCCCTCCAACTACCTCCATACAAAAAATCACTCAATCCGTTGCTCTGTTTTGACGTGAAAGTAGGACAAATAAACAAACAAATAAACACACTTTCACATTTATAATATGGGTACGGATTGTCATTAAAAAACCTTTTCTATTTTCAGGTATACAAAGTTCATCATTGAGTGGCCACCCTTCGAGTACGCGGTGCTGCTTACCATCATCGCCAACTGCGTGGTGCTGGCGCTGGAGGAGCATTTGCCCAACGGCGATAAGACCATCCTAGCACAGAATTTGGTACGTCCATATTCTAAACTAGCACCGCCCTCGCGGCGTTGCCCCCGTAGTGATGGTATATGGTGATGATGATGATGAAAAGTACCTTCCTCAAGAGTTTAGCTATCAACTGCAGAAATATTTTTTCAAATCGGACTGGTAGTTCTTGAGATTATCGCGTCCAAACAAAAAACCTCTTCCGTTTTATATAATTAGTATAGATTAGTATAGAAGATATAGATTACTCCAAGAGCTGAAGCGCTCGTGGTGTACCTTCGACGTTCTTGATAGATCGTTGAAGTTAAGCGACGTTATGAGCGGTCTCAATTTGGATGGGTGACCGCAAGTCGTATTAACAGCTGAGCGCTTCCGTGCTTCGGAGGGTACGTTAAACAGTCAAACCCGGCTTTTAAGTCTATAAACACTGAAAGAATACTTAAATGTAGTTATCTTAGACTATTGTTTTTGATCGACATTTTATATAATCCTAAGGCCTCGTTCGTATGAGAGTTAAAAAAGGTTGCGTTAAACCGCAACGTTGTCGAAATCAAAACTCAAATTTAATGAAATTCCTACCGCCATAGCTCCATAAAAGGCGTAGCGTTTTAAAAGCGCTGACGTGCGAATAAATACACAGAAATTGATATGTTTCAATTCTACGCTTTTTTAACGGACGTTAAAAAAACTCCCGCAAACAGGCCCAAAAGTTCATAGTTTTACTAATCGATTTTTTTCTCTTGTTTCAGGAAAAGACCGAGACATACTTTTTAGGAATATTTTGTGTAGAAGCGTCGTTAAAAATTTTAGCATTAGGTTTGGTTTTACACAAAGGATCGTATCTTAGAAACGTTTGGAACATCATGGATTTTTTCGTAGTAGTAACTGGGTAAGTGATACTTTATTACTAACAATTTTTCTATTGTAGTTTAGTTTAGACAAGATATATAATATGTTGATATATTTCAAAATAAACGGATAAAGTAACACCACCATTTTCTTACTATTCCGAAATTCCGAGAAGTTCACCATCTTATAGATGAACTTTTTTATATTCATGGGATTTTTTGAAATAAATACAAAAGCTAGAAATATAAAAAAAATATGGCACATTATGTTATAAGTAAAATATTGTTTTGATATTATTTCCCTGACAATTTATGATCATAAACAGCTCATATCATCATTCCTGGAATCAAAAGTAACAAATGTAATAGATATAAAGCATTAGTAACGTACATGAGACCACGACGTAATATTGAATCCGTTTATTTTGAAGAAAACATTACTTTGTTTAGTTTTTGTTTTACAAATATTTTAAATGGCTGTTTCTGTTATTTTACTTCTGTAGTTTTGATAATAATTGGATTTATTCAGGAGGCAGCCTTACAATCGTTACCGAATTAAAAATTTACAAAATAGGCTATTAAGTACTTTAGTTAGATCATTAGGATTTATGTGCCTCTACCAGGGGTTTACTAAATAAAAGGCTTGATTTTATGTTCCTATAAATATGTGAGGTTTTTTAGCAAACAAGTCTTACTAAAAGTTTCGGTCATAAAGTCGTCTGAAAACACGTGGTAGAGGTACAGTATTGTAAGAAGATTGTGGAGAAGAAGTGCCATATTGATTATGCGCTAACAAAACTAGGTCGATGACGATATTCGCCGAATCCAACGTGGACTTTGACCTGCGGATGCTGCGCTCGTTCAGAGTGCTGCGCCCGCTCAAACTCGTCTCGCGGATACCAAGTAATTCACAGTAATAGGCGAAAAGTTCACATAATACCTAACCTTATTTGTAATAGAACGTTCTCGCTAGATGTTTTCCAATTTTAAACTTTTTTTAAACAGTAGCTAAAATAACGCTAGAATATCGAACAATAGAATTTTGAATTATTTCATTTAGTAACAACAATGTAGCATCGTATTCTCGATTTTTTGAATAGATTTTTTTGTAAAGTTAAAAATGTGTGTGACTTAATGTGATTTTATGGAAAATGTTTAATGTATTTTTGACGGCTACGTTTTTGCATAATAGTTAACATTTATTTTTATGTAACATGTAGGTACTTCAAATACGAGAGCTAATAAGTAAGAACTTAGCTAATGAAGACTAGGTGTGAATAACTGGTATACTAGATTAAAATGTGTATAATTAATATGATTAGTTAATAATGATGTGAGTTAGAATGTAGCTTATTAACATTTTGAAAACATTCCAAGGACTGTGCTTTCTAGACCCATTTTAACTTAGAAGCAATCCAACACGAAAATTGCTGTAAAATGCTGGCCACTTTCAATTTTTGAAATTCGAATGATCATACTGGCCAGTTGTATTTTTTTAGGGATCGAATAGCGCAGTCCTACGTAGTTGTTTCTAAGCTAGTTGCTAGTTCAAGCTATAGTATCGAGTGATATGTGTTTGGCAGTATCATCACGCAGCTGCCGGTCGCGCCCGACGTCGACTTCAGGACCTTGCGTGCCATTAGGGTGCTGAGGCCCCTTAAATTAGTTTCGGGCGTTCCTAGTGAGTTCTAGAACATTTTTAGTTAGTAATTGTAGTGCCACTAGACCATACCGTTGCATATTAAACACTTGTATCCATTTACCCTAAGTCATGACATAACTATTCAAAAATTATTACAAAATTACATAGTACATTAATACCGCGGCCCGCAAGCGTAATCGGGAGTATGCGGGCCGAGGCAAAGTCGAGGCACGCATCACAGAGTCATTGTGGCCAAGGCTAGTATAGTTCTTTTCTCAAACATGCGGGTAAATTAAAGTAGGTAAAGTCACCATAAAACTAATTAAATTATAAGGACAATAACAATGGCCGCGCTGAAATATGGATTTTTTTACTTTTTTTCTAGTTCTTAAAATGTCGTATCAGTTCGAAAGATAAATAAAACCTACTTTAATTAATCTTATAAAACTTAATGATCTTTTTATTAGTCAACATTTTCGGGTTTAAAAAGTTCGTTTCATTATCAAATTACGTTGCCGGCCGTTAGAGCAGGCCAGATAAGAAATTTCTGGACACTTTCTGATTCAGTACTGCAAGAACAATTTATCCCAAAGAAGTTTGTGTAAGATATGGTCGTCTATCGTAGCATGTTGGAGAAAAAAAGCTTATTGTTATCTATATTCCTTGTTTAAAAAAAGGAAGGAGTTTGCAACTCCTTTCTTTTTTTATTTACATGACATCAATAATGCTAAGCTAAAACCTTTATTGTACAGTTAAAATCAAGCTATGGCCAGAAATAAAAAAAAATACCGCGATAGTCATTTGTCTTCTATTCTTTCCCAACAGTAAATTTTTTCCCGCTCAATTTAAAACAGTATGCAACGGTATTTTCATTTTTCTGCACGTTTATTTTCTATATTCATTTTGTTCTGTATCACGTTTCATTGATAAGCCTAACGTAATAGGTAAATTATCTAACCTTATTTAGATAAGTACGTAACCTTCTTATTTAGATAGGTAACCTACTTTTGCATTTAGTTTGTATTTTACTATTCCTTAATTTAATAATGAACGATTTATTCATTGTGATAAGAATTAATACTAAAATTACCGATCTTTTTAATTTTCTATAAGATTGAGCAACTTATAAAAGAACCAGTCAAATAGTTGTCGTAAAAGCTAATTTAGAGATTCTAAGTAAAATTTTCATTCATCACGAAATATCTAAATTCTATGAATCCATAATTATCATTGGCAATTTGCTGTCCTTTAAGTTTGAACTATCAAAAACCTTTTTTAATTGATTTCTGCGTACTATAATTTGAACGTTGGGTGTGTATAATAAGTGTGATTTTTCCGTGTAGGTCTACAAGTTGTGTTGAAGTCGATCATCAAGGCGATGGCCCCGTTGCTACAGATCGGCCTTTTGGTGCTTTTCGCTATAGTCATCTTCGCCATAATCGGCCTCGAGTTCTATTCGGGGGCGTTACATAAGACTTGTTATAATTTAGAAGATATTAGTAAGTATTTTTTCAATTTACTATCTATATTTGCAGGAGCCTGCCATGAAATATGTTCCATCATGACCTGCATGCCGATTGAGACTTCCGAATTTCGCATCCAATTCGATGATTTCAGTCGGAAAGTTGACGTTACTTCAGCGAAGAAACGTCATTTTCCGAGTTCGAAATACATTCCGAGGTCTGAATCGCAATGGTGGTCAGAACTAAAGACCATAATAAGCTAGGCATTTTGCCCAACAGTGAACTGACTAGTCCATTTCATAATTTTTATAACAATTATCAACTATCTTATCCTTCTTTAGACTACACAGACCTTCTCTATGCTACAGTTTGTCTTAAAACAAACGTACAAAATAATTCCGCTAAAGTTTAGTTATATGACGAAGAGAATCCGAAAAGAGATAACTCGGTTACACAAACTAGTACCAAGCACAATAGTAGAAAACAAGGCCACGAACTTATAATAATCATGCAGAAGTAGCAATTTCGATTCGATATGATTCTCGCTATCGAGACAGTTCCGAAGTTTGTAATACAAGTGGAAATGTATCCGACCTAGTTACGAATACGAAAGTTTCTTGAAACAATTATGCCATTGCAGCTTTATATTGAAACTGCCCCGTGGCGTGCTTAGATTAAGTAATTGAACCTTATGATTAAACTTCTGTAACTGTGTTATTTACGTTTTCATAGAAAGGCGATTTCGATAGTAACTTTAAAGGCTTTCTCTTGAAAGCGAAAAAATATATTTTTTCATCAATGATTTCACTGCGGACTTATGGTCACACCAGATTGTCTCACTGGTAATAGGCGTTTTTGTTAGTGGTAATTATCAATTTTTTATCGGTAAAAACATAGGTCCTATAAACTGAATCAGGCTATTTAGTAAATATCGTTCATCCGCTCATAATTAGACCTCTATGTGACTCATAGATTGACTCAAGATCAATAGGATGCCCTTACCTTGCAGTGAGACCGTGCAGATTATAAATTATACTTAGTCCGGCCGCAGTTTGTATCCGATTCAATCCGAATTCAAAGTCAAAAATCGACACATGAGCCCGACTGTAATTTTCAAGGCGCAGTACACTTTTTTTCAGACATTTAGACATTTCAAGATCCTGAGAAAATATCTATTTACCTACTTTCTATGAAAGTAATATAAAGTTAAAAAATATTTTATTATGCCTACTAGTCTACTGCTATTCTGAATTCAAATCAATCAATTAAAAAAATTATACATATATTTGTTAACACAACAAAGGAATCCTTAATACTTACATAGATTGCCTTAGGTATTCCAATATTGTACAAAGATATCGTATATCATAAACAACTGTCTCCACACTAAGGCAAGCCTGTATCGTGGAGACCAGTAAGAGGGTTGAACAAAATGACTTGACTGGTCTTGAATGAACTAACAAGATGAAATTGTCCAGGTGAAACAGTAAATGAAGGCGACAGTCCAACGCCGTGCAACGCGGACGACAAGGCAGTGGCGCCATTCGGAGCCAACGTGTGCAACCGCACGACCAGCACGTGTTTAGAGAAGTGGGAGGGGCCGAACCGGGGGATCACCTCCTTCGACAACATCGGCTTCGCCATGCTCACCGTCTTCCAGTGCATCACTATGGAGGGCTGGACTGCCATCCTATATTGGGTGAGTCTTTTTACAAGCTAAGCCGCGGGTTCCCTCACGATGTTTTCGTTCACCGTTTAGAGCTCGAATTAATGCGCATATTAATTTTTCAAAACGAGTAATCATGTCTTTCCAGTCGGTTAAGCTGAGAGGATGGTGTAGGTGCTGGGCAAGCCTACTCTATCTCAACATTGTCCCAGGCACTACAGTGTCTCGTTAAGTGTAGGCAAAGATTGCCTCCTGACGCTGTATAAATCATCTATTATGGACGTAAAGGCCGTAGTTTTTTTTTTACAAGCATTCCGAAGATTGACCACATAGATTCTCTTGGATATTTTGTTTTCTGGATTCTCTGGACTTTTAACATTATAAACTGGCTTTAGTTGTACTAGATTACACACAGGTATTACGTAAAAACACTGCATGTGTTCTACCTTTTTCAGTATGTTTACCATCATGACTAATCTATCCCAATCTATAAAGCGGAAGAGTTTGTTTGTTTGTTTGAACGCGCTAATCTCAGAAACTACCAATCGGATTTGAAAAATTATTTCTGCATTTGATAGCTAAACTCTTGAGGAAGGTTATAGGCTACTTTTCATCATAATCATCAAACCATCACTACGCGGGTAACGCCGCGAGGGCGCTGCTAGTTTATTTATATGCACTTTATTTTGGTCTTAAAACTAATAACAGGTTTTCTTTTAGTAATTTAACACGGCCATAGTGATATTAGTTACATTAATTCTTAAGAATGTTTTATGTAAATTCCTTATGATAAGTCGTGAAGCATTGATTTTAAACTAGCTCTTTTTATTATTTTCAGACGAATGACGCGCTAGGCAGTGCGTTCAACTGGATCTATTTTGTGCCTCTCATAGTATTGGGTTCATTCTTCATGCTCAACTTAGTTCTTGGTGTCCTTAGCGGGTAAGTGACCACACTTCTTAACCTTTGTCTCACTTTCTTCATATTTTTTGTTACTCAGCTCCCGTAATGACAACATTCTTTATACGAAAGAATTAAGTAGGTACTTACTTACAATAAAATTATGTTTATCAATCACCTTCGGCCCAAAACTTCGTAGACTCTTCTACGTTTTACATTTAGATTTCCTCTATTCTACAATCATTGTCATGTTTCGGTGGTTGGATGGGATCATACTCGAAAACTATTTTTCGCAAGAGTTTTTTTACGCGACTTTCATAAAATCTACATATTTCGTATTTTATATCTTTTATTTTGTAATTTAGAGAATTCTCTAACGAAAGAGGCCGTGTTGAAAAGAGGGCTCAGTTTCTAAAAGAGAGAACGGAGCGACTGTTTAATCAGGACTTCACCGGTTACCTAAACTGGATCACAGAAGCAGGTGTTATGTGTGATTTTGGCTAATATGAGCACCTGTTTGATTACTAACATTGTTATACAGTAACTTAAACGCTTATTTGCAAAATGATATGCGTTTTTCATACTAATGCTAGTATTCTGCTAGTGACGAAAAATCATTTACTTTGTGTGTTTTAATGCTATCTATCGATGCCATGTCTGACATAAACTAATAATGTATTTTTTGAAAGCAGTAATTCAAATATTTTGCTCACAATGTACCTAATACTAACAATGTTGTAACAAGTAGTACGTCATCAACTGTTGTCTTATAAAGCTATAAAAATATATGTGTATGTATTTAAAATCATGCTAGTTTGTGTTTTTGTATCGCTATACTGTATGTTTGCAGTGAGTTCGCTAAAGAAAGAGAGAAAGTAGAAAATAGACAAGAATTTCTTAAATTAAGAAGACAGCAGCAGCTAGAAAAAGAACTCAATGGATATGTTGAGTGGATATGTAAAGCAGGTAAGGGAAATATATAATTTAACTGACGTGATGGTGTCTAATTTTGAATAAGAGATTATGAAATCTTATAAAGCGCTTTACATTGAAAGATTTTAATAAAACTAAACGAATTATTGATCAAAAATTTTAACTTACAGAGGAAGTAATATTAGCAGAAGAAAGAACGACAGAAGAAGAAAAAATGCACATAATAGAAGGTAAGAAAAGTGCGTGTTGCCAATGATTCTCCTAAAGTCTAGTAGGCTCACCAAACAATATTAAATATAGGTACATTCTAACATTGAGTTGAAGTTTGTTGAGGCTAAAAGACTAAATAATCAAATATATACTGCGGATAGATATCAATGACTAAATTGAAATAATTATTGTAGCTCGAAGAAGAGCAGCAGCAAAGAAGAAGTTAAAAAACTTAGGGAAAAGTAAAAGCACAGATACAGAAGAGGAAGAACAGGATGAAGACTGTGGGGACGACGGTCAGTATAAAGATGAATTGTTTAATTTACTTATACGTGTATTTATTTTTTTGTGTGTACCTAGATACCTTTTATAAATTTTCATTAAGTTTTTTAGAAGCATGCTGTTTTGTTGAATAATTTTTGTCAGTCATTTCTGTTGTGAATATTGTACAATTTCCAAAGTATGTAGATTTCGAACATTATTGTATAAAAATGTATTTCTTCGAATGTTGCATGCAACTCGTCGATTCATTCTTATACATTTCGTATTCGTACTCTATTTGTGTGTTGTTTACAGTTCCAAAGAAAAAGCAAGGTATGGGATCAAGCGTGATTCTGGTAGAATATTCCTTTTCATCTAAGTAGACAAAATAGTCTAGACATAGATTTAGGAATAGCCATACCTTGTCCGATCCTACCCAATTAAAACGCCTGTACGCTTACTTCAAATTACTTACAACACGAAAACAAAATCTGGTTACTAATTTATGCGTACAGACGTGATTCCCCTGTTCTTGTCCAAAAGCTGTTCTACAACCTATAGGCCCATATGTCCTGACGCTTGGATCCCTATATCTTTAGTAGATATGAAAAGTTACCTTAAAGCGTGACTTCACAAGGTGTATGATAAACGAAAGAGTGGTGACAAAGGAAAAAACGAAATGTTCCTACTGAATGCTGTAAATGCTAGTTGTGATAGTTGAACGTGAACCCACTCCCTATGGCTAAAAGAAACAAACTACCGGAGTCCATTTCAATGACAGCAGTTGCTGTATCATGAAATGAGACCATTCTAATCGCTGTTTAAGCTACGGTCCTATATATGTTTAGTAAAAGATCTTGCAACAAAAACTGTTTGTTGCACCATAAAATAATCTTTAAGTCGTAAGAAACAACAATAAATACACTTCGACTATCAATTCTCGCCGCTTAAAGATTGTTTTGTGGTTGATAGATCGCAGAAAGTGTTTTCGTTGCTAACAAAAATTACAAAGTGTGATTTATTCTAGGTTTTCTGAAGAGCAAATCGAGGACAGCAGGGAAGCATGCGAATTTCTGGAGAGCGGAAAAAAGATTTCGCTTCTGGATTCGGCATACGGTGAAGACCCAGTGGTTCTACTGGTTCGTTATAGTGTTGGTGCTCTTCAACACGATATGCGTTGCTGTAGAGCACTATAATCAGCCGCCTTGGCTTACCTCATTTTTATGTAAGTATTGTTATTTATATTTTTGTCATAGTCGCCATTAACCACAAATTCATTCGAAAATCTAGCTTGGCTTCAAAGAATTTCATTGTCTTGTTCTCATGTCAATAGACAGATAACAGGTTTAACAGATTTTACAGCCGTTTGTGGACTAAAATTCTATACGTCCATTTGAACGCTTACAACATAGACGCATTGTTTATGTCGACTAGCTCACAATTCTCTTCAGATAATTTTGTATATATCTATACCAACATATATAAAGCGGAAGAGTTAGTTTGTTTGTTAGAACGCGCTAATCTCAGGAACTACCAGTCAAATTTGAAAAAATATTTCTGCATTTGATATCTAAACTCTTGAGGAAGGTTATAGGCTAATTTTCATCATCATCATCATCATCATCACCATATACCATCACTACAGGGGCAACGCCGAGAGGACGCTGCTAGTTGCCATATGCATGCCATATGCATATGCATGAATGCAAGCCATGTTTTCTTCTTTTCCACAGACTACGCCGAATTTGTGTTCCTCGGTCTCTTCATGATGGAGATGTGGGTAAAAATGTACGCGCTTGGCCCGCGGATATACTTCGAGTCCTCGTTCAACCGGTTCGACTGCGTGGTCATATCGGGCTCGATATTCGAAGTGGTCTGGTCGGAGGTCAAGGGAGGATCCTTTGGGCTGTCAGTGTTGAGAGCTTTAAGGCTACTAAGGATATTTAAGGTCAGTGCGTTTTTAAGAATTAAGTTAATGAATAAAGATTTATTTATTTATTTAAAAAAAAAATTAAGAAAGGATCGAGTACAATTACACCTGAATGTAAAAAAACGGTGATGTCCCGTAGAATTCTAAAGTTAAGATTGCTTTGTGTTTCCACTGTTTCTGCAAATATGATACTTTCAAATTCAAATTCTTTAACACTTATTTACAACAGGCCCATGACCACGATACGAGAGATATAGAAAACAAGTATTTTAAATTGTGTTTCTAATTCCAGGTCACAAAGTACTGGTCATCACTCCGGAACCTCGTGATATCTCTCCTTAGTTCCATGAGATCCATCATCTCTCTGCTGTTCCTGTTGTTTCTGTTCATTCTCATCTTCGCACTCCTCGGCATGCAGTTATTCGGCGGCCAGTTCAACTTTGAGGATGGCACTCCACCTACCAACTTCAACACTTTCCCCATCGCGTTGCTTACTGTCTTCCAGGTAAATTATAATAGTAATAGTAAATTTATTTCTTCAACAAACGGTACAAGTCATCACAGTCATCAGTGGTTTGTTTGTATCATTTCTCATGAACCACTCTTGAATGTTCTGGTTCCACGTCATGTGTAACTAACTGACCCTTTTCATGGGAACCACATCGATCACCGTAGATTTTTTTTACTAACAGTCTCTTTCATGGCAGTTATATTTCTGCTTACTCGTTGATCCTCAGAATTGTGACCATACACAAAACTATTGACTATCGCAGACACTTTAACAGGTGCAGTAACTGTACCCTCTTGGCTTTTGCAGATCCTCACAGGCGAAGATTGGAATGAAGTCATGTACGACGGAATCCAATCTCAAGGTGGCATCCAAAAAGGCATGCTGTACTCGCTTTACTTCGTCATCCTCGTGTTATTTGGCAACTATACGCTGCTAAACGTGTTTCTTGCCATCGCTGTCGACAACTTGGCTAACGCCCAGGTTAGTGCTGCTGTAATGATTCCACAGTAGCTTTTCTTGTGGTCCTTTCAGCCGTATCTTACAGACATTCATTTTACATTGGAAATTAACTTTTTCGTGATAGGAAATAAGGATCAGCTACTGTAAATCGCTCTCGTGTACAAAGATAAATGCTGACTGGGTTATGTTGTGTGTCTCCGTTGAAGCTGACTTGTAAATTGGACGCCGCTTTTCGTGTAATGTGCATTTGAATTCCAGGAACTGACAGCGGCGGAGGAGGAACAAGTCGAGGAGGACAAAGAGAAGCAGTTGCAAGTAAGTCTTTGGGCACTTGGTCCAAATCATCTGATGCTTTCTGTTTAGAATCACATTTTGTGTCACAGCATGCTCCACTTTCCCACGAGCATCTTTCAATTGGAGTCCTATATTTCATGAAATTTTCCGACAAATTAGGAATTGGAGAAAGAGATGGGTGCATTACACGCTGTGGACGGGACCCCAACGCGGGTAGATCTAAGTCCCTCGTCGCCTACGCGTAGGAAGGTAAAATTATGCTCGGCGGTGTGGTATTATGCTACGCTTCGTCGTGTGCATTCCAATTGGTACAAAATATTGTTGATACGATAGAGCTCCTATACATACTTACCCCCTTCTAAAGCTTGAATTCACTGCATGAACTTTTGCACGCTTTGTCTCTAATCTTCCGCAATTCTCTACTTCAAGGATTATCAACAATATTTTAAGGCCGATAGTTATACGAATCAATGTCGCTTCTGTGGGTTATAGTAGGTGTTCTATACCAAAAATTATCAGCGTTTTATCCATAGTTGGCTAATTCATGTTATGTTCAAAACAATGATAGTGAAGTTAAACATGCGATCGCAGATGTTAATGAATGAAAATATACAAGCACACTTATTTCTCATGTAATGTTTATCAGCTTACATTATCATAGTAAGTTAATACTCGATTGAAACACTTAGATAAACAAGTATAAATACGAGTAAAATGCACGCTAGCACTAAATTACTTATGATGTCATCAGCTAAACTCATTTCATAATTGATTTGCAATAAAATACATTTTGCATCATTTTATTTAGAGCCGAATTCATAACTCAACTATCTTATATCCATGTTATACTCATTAATAAATTCAACCTTCTTTATGGTCTTGGTATCTTGTATTAGTTTTAAAATCGTTAAGGTAAACATTGCTTTGGTCAGAATGCAATAAACAAATTTGGGATTGTTTTCAGAACAAAAAGAAAGAAGAGGCCAAAAAAGAAGAAGAGGATCAACCAGATGGACCAAAACCAATGCTGCCATATTCGTGCATGTTTATTTTATCCCCAACTAATGCGTAAGTAATAAAACTATACCTACTCAATGATATGCAACTAAAACTGTCAAAAGTCAGGCATCGAACAATATAATTCTAACTAACTTCTGCAAAATCAATACTAACTTTTGCAAAATGTGGACATGTACTAAATACCTATGTAAATGAACGTGCATCTCACTACCCCCTTTAAAATTGAAAATTATTTCAGTCTAAATATTTAATGTGTGTTGTTTTTGTTTCAGAATTAGGCGCGGCGCACATTGGGTTGTAAATTTAAAATATTTTGATTTTTTTATCATGGTAGTTATTTGTTTGAGTTCTGCAGCTTTAGCAGCTGAAGACCCCGTAGTCGAAGAAAGTAATTGGTGAGTTCATTTTGCATTTTACCTTCTTTTATATTGATACTGATGACACCGAGAATTTGATCCTACTCCGGTCTTTCTTATTTAGGTCCTTAAATGTCAAAAATTAAAGTAGAGAGGATAATTGTAGGCTTGATGGCAATTCCACATGAACTGCTTTAAATCGCATTGGGATAAAGATAAAGATACTTTTTATCTAACAACCTACAACAAGAACTGGCGAGCAAATTCTCATTACCAATACAATCAAAACACCTGCCCCTTGATTGTCTATCTTTGATAGCGACCAAAATCGGTCTCAAACTCTCAAATATGACAAATATGTTCAGTGACCACGCAAGTCATTCTGTCACTCTCATCTCAACGAGACCGAACGCGACAAAACATACCTAAACGATCGTTTTGACAGTTTGAGACCAATTTGAGGTTTGAGACAAATTAGACAATCAGCCTGCAGATAACGTATAATCTCGTCTGTTAAACTTTCGCGATCACAATATGAATACATATTGAAAATTTTATGGACACGGGATTTTATCGCGTAAGTTACAACAGCCGTGGTCGCGGAGTCTGCCCGCGTCCACGCCTGTTGTAAGGTAACATAGCCGAAACGTCGGGATAAACAAGGTAAATTACTCGATAAAATCCCGTGTCCACAAAATTTTCAATACGTAGGTATAGGTACCTAATCTAGGTAGTGAATAATGATTAATTCACAGGAACAATATCCTAAACTACTTCGACTACGCATTCACCGGTGTGTTCACGGTGGAGATGCTATTGAAGATAGTCGACCTCGGCATCCTGCTGCACCCGGGCGCGTACCTGCGCGACCTTTGGAACATCATGGATGCCGCCGTCGTCATATGCGCGCTCGTCAGCTTCGGTTTCGAGATCGGGTGAGTCAATGGGACATAGTTGGTGCCGTCGTCATAACGCATGTGGGACATAGTTGCTGCCGTCGTCAGTGCAGTCGTCATAACGCATGTGGGACATAGTTGCTGCCGTCGTCATATGCGCGCTCGTCAGCTTCGGTTTCGAGATCGGGTGAGTCAATGGGACATAGTTGGTGCCGTCGTCATAACGCATGTGGGACATAGTTGCTGCCGTCGTCAGTGCAGTCGTCATAACGCATGTGGGACATAGTTGCTGCCGTCGTCATATGCGCGCTCGTCAGCTTCGGTTTCGAGATCGGGTGAGTCAATGCGACATAGTTGGTGCCGTCGTCGTAATGCATGTGGGACATAGTTGCTGCCGTCGTCATATGCGCGCTCGTCAGCTTCGGTTTCGAGATCGGGTGAGTCGATGGGACATAGTTGGTGCCGTCGTCATAACGCATGTGGGACATAGTTGCTGCCGTCGTCATATGCGCGCTCGTCAGCTTCGGTTTCGAGATCGGGTGAGTCAATGCGACATAGTTAGTGCCGTCGTCGTAATGCATGTGGGACATAGTTGCTGCCGTCGTCATATGCGCACTCGTCAGCTTCGGTTTCGCGATCGGGTGAGTCGATGGGACATAGTTGGTGCCGTCGTCATAACGCATGTGGGACATAGTTGCTGTCGTCGTCATATGCGCGCTCGTCAGCTTCGGTTTCGAGATCGGGTGAGTCAATGGGACATAGTTGGTGCCGTCGTCGTAATGCATGTGGGACATAGTTGCTGCCGTCGTCATATGCGCGCTCGTCAGCTTCGGTTTCGAGATCGGGTGAGTCGATGGGACATAGTTGGTGCCGTCGTCATAACGCATGTGGGACATAGTTGCTGCCGTCGTCATATGCGCGCTCGTCAGCTTCGGTTTCGAGATCGGGTGAGTCGATGGGACATAGTTGGTGCAGTCGTCATAACGCATGTGGGACGTAGTTGCTGCCGTCGTCATATGCGCGCTCGTCAGCTTCGGTTTCGAGATCGGGTGAGTCGATGGGACATAGTTGGTGCAGTCGTCATAACGCATATGGGACGTAGTTGCTGCCGTCGTCATATGCGTGCTTGTCAGCTTCGGTTTCGAAATCGGGTGAGTCAATAATGTGGGACATAGTTGCTGCAGCCGTCATATGCGCGCTCGTCAGCTTCGGTTTCGAGATCGGGTGAGTCACTGTAGAATATTGTATGCGTAAGAATGGTGTTTGAGGGAGGAGGCTTACCCACTTTACCCAGCAGCGGACTACTATTTGAACTGCCAATGATGATAATGATGATTGTCCGCGATATCAATACTTCGAAAACTAATAGTGTTGTAGTATAAAATTTGATTTTATATAAGAAAAGACAAACACAGGAACTTACATACGAGGCATGCCTTTTAAGTTTGGTCGTTTACAGAAAAAAAAAACAACTAGAACCTTAAATACTGTTTATGGTTTTGCTAGGTATTTACCACGTAGTTTAATACATTTTTCCATTTGCTCGAACCAGTTATTAAAACATTTATTCCACTCCAAAGTGGGGTGTTCAAAATGGCTGATTTAAAAGCGTCGACGGCTTCTTCACGGGACTGGAACCTTTGATCACGAAGAGTTTTCTTAATTTAAGAAAATGGAAATATGGAAGATGGTCAAGAATCTCTGTTTTAATGCTTCAAATACTCAATCGTTTGACGAGCGGTGTCTGAGCTTGCGTTGTTAGGTGTAAGGCGATGCGTCGCTTTGGGTTAGATTTCCTAAGTTCCACGACGATTTGTGGCAATCAAACTGTGGTTTACCACTCTGCATGAACCCTCCTACAATCTTCAAGTGCAATCGTCACAACATAACCGGTTTTCGCCACGAACGTAGCCACTATCTTTTTTGAAGTGCTTCGAGAGTGAAAAACTTTAGTCGGCTTTGGCTCGTCTTGGAAGACCAAGATTGTGGATTGTTGTTTAGAATCAGGATGGAAAGCATAGATCCAAGATGCGTCACCATCGATGATGTCGTAGACGTGATTTGACTCTCCTCGGTAGAACCTTTCAAGAGTTATCTTACACCATCTGACGCGGGCCGCCTTATGATCGTCGGAAAGTAAATGCGACATCCAACGGTAAACTAGCTTTCTCACACCAATCACTTCATGCAAGATCTTTTTACCCGGGTGACTTGACAGTCACCCGGGTTATGTAGATCGCGCGTTTCTATGTATGTGGGTTCGTTCGTTCGTTCGTATGTAAGTAATATTCTTTATTACCACGTTTCTCCTAAACGGCTGGATGGATTTTGATGAATGAGGTATCGTTAGAATCGTCTCCATCTCGATTGTGCTCTAGGATACTTTTTATTTCGATAAATCAAATAGTGCGGCTAAAAAATGCAACAATGTGTGAATTTTCAAAATGAAAATCACGCTATCATATCAAAATTCATGTCAAAATCAAGAGATTGGTGGACTGATATCAAATATAATTTTTTTAAAAATCTAACATGACATCTTCGAAGACTAAATCGAGTCTCAAAATTTTTGAAAATCTATTTTTCGCCCTAAATAGAATTGCTAGCCAAAACGCATAATAAAATTTTCTATTTAGTCACACGCAACGTTTAGAACAAACTGCATCGAAATTGGTTCAGCCATTTAGGAGATATCTCATATTTAAGAAATAAGTTACGCATTTAATTTAGGTACTCGCAGAGCCATCTGTGTGTCAACTGTGACAACAACGTTTAGGAAAATGCGCACGGCATCGAACCCTAGATAATGCTGTTTCCAACTTTTCAGTTCAGCCGGGTTTTTTTATTTTTGAATAAATTGCTTGTTAATGGTTGTCCCCGAGATGCCTAATAACGCCTCTATCTCCCGATATGTCACATGATGATCTTCGAGGATTATTTGTCTCACAGCCACGGTGTTATCTTCAGTGAAGACGGATTTTGGACGTCCTTCACGCGCTTTATCACTAAGACTAGTTTGTCCACTATGAAATTCCAAATTCTAGCGTTCAATAGTCTGCAGACATGGGACTTCATCATTGAACACAGATATCAGCTCTACGAAACACTGAAGCTGTGTTATGCCTCTTCGGAAGTTATAGAAAATTATTGCACGGACATTTTCTTTCTAAGATTCATTTTCGTACGTGACCTGACTCATTCAAAACGACGCTGTGACTAAACAGTTGCAATAATCCTAATTCTTTTAATTGTTTTCATATTGTAAATTCAAACAAATTTAAATATTGAACAGTTCAAAATTCAAAATTGATGCCAAATATGTAAACGACAGAACTTAAAAGGCATGCCTCGTACAACCATGTTGATTGTCATTTTATTATGCGCACTGATAAACTTCGGTTTTTAGATCGGGTTAGTTATTCAACAGTGATGTGTGATGCTCCACTAGGTTCGTGCACCAACTGTGCTCCAAGCATCTTCAAAGTATGGATACGTTCGGGTTCTTGAAGCGCACTCCGCGGTGAGCGCTCTAATCAGTGACTGTTTTTGTGGAGCGGAGCAGAATTGATGCGCGAACCTAGTGGATACCTAGCATTATATTGTTGGGATTTTGCAAATAATTCGTGTTGTGTGACAAATAATAGACTTTGTTTTAAAGTTCTGCAACTGATTCCTGTTTTTTTTGTTACAGAGGTGTCAAAAAGAGCGCGGGGGCGAGCAACTTGTCCACAATTAAATCGTTAAGAGTGTTAAGAGTGCTCAGACCTTTGAAAACTATAAAACGAGTTCCAAAGTTAAAAGCAGTGTTTGACTGTGTAGTGAACTCTTTGAAAAATGTCATAAACATTCTCATAGTGTACATATTATTTCAATTCATCTTCGCTGTAATTGCTGTTCAACTTTTTAATGGAAAGTTTTTTCATTGCACGGATAGCAGTAAAAACACCTTTCAAGACTGCCAGTAAGTATATTTTGTTAGTCCTTATTGTTTTAGTAGAAAATTAGAAAATTGACTACCGAGAATTATGTCCACTAGCAAACAAAGAACTTCCTGAAAGATAACTTTTGTTCAGCAGCCTGGACATTCTTCAGCCAGTGTTTAGGGCTAATTAAAACTTATTTCTTATTCCAGAGGGTCGTATTTCGTCTACGAGGCCAACAGCCTGATGCCGAAGGTGCAGAAGCGACTGTGGAACACGCAAAGTTTCCACTACGACAATGTCGCATCTGCCATGCTCACGCTTTTCGCCGTGCAGACGGGAGAGGGGTGGCCACAGTAAGTACTTTTTTTATACTACAGCTCGTAAACATTAAGGTTAGTATCTTTTATTTATATGTTGGCACACCTACAGTGCTCCGCGCATCCGCAACTGCTCTGATGGAGACGGTACACGCATCTTTTACAAAAACCGCCACCGATTAGATACACGCTCCAAGAGCGCGAACGTATCCACTACTGGAGCGGTTACAGATGCGCGGAGCACTGTTATTGCGCGAACATAGTGGATACCCAGCTTTAGCGAAGTGTACCTATTATTTTGTTACAAGCCGATAATTTTTCAATGAGATGCCAGTTTAGCATCGACATCTGTGCGTAGTTATACCAAACATGACGTGATCTAGTGGAGTATATAAAGTAGGAAATATGTTATTGAATTGAGTAGTAAGTTGACGTAACCTTTCCTTTCCAGAGTATTACAAAATTCTATGGCAGCCACCTATGAGGACAGAGGACCCATACAAAATTTTCGAATAGAAATGTCCATATTTTATATAGTTTACTTCGTGGTGTTTCCTTTCTTCTTCGTTAACATATTCGTAGCTCTGATTATTATCACATTTCAAGAGCAAGGCGAAGCCGAGTTACAAGACGGTGAAATTGATAAGAATCAGGTACTTTACAACATTTTATATCAAACATTATTTGGAGAGTAGGAGCAGTCTAGTTCAGATAAACATCTTATTTTTCAGAAATCATGTATAGACTTCACGATAGAAGCGCGACCTCTGGAGAGGTATATGCCAAGTAAAAGGGCAAGTTTTAAGTACAAAGTGTGGAGAATAGTTGTCTCCACGCCATTTGAGTACTTCATCATGACCCTTATTGTCCTAAACACATTGTTGCTCATGATGAAGGTACGTATCACATGCTTCTATATAAATGTTAGATTTAAGCCATTCAAAACAATTTCTAAGAATATCATTCATCATAGTCAAAAACAAACACTAATAATGTAAGACGATCACTACATACAAAACAGACGAAGCACTATAAATGTGGAAGTAGTAATGATCACAGATTTGAGTTAGCTGTTGACAAACTTAGCCAAATTCACAAGGCACTAACAAAATAAAAAATTAGATTAGTCGTGTCCTTGAACTTCACTGAAACCTGCACTAAACCACATTAGAGAGCCAACAAAATTCCAAATACCTATATAATTAACTATTTAAGACCGCTCTCTAGTAATGACATAATTCTATGTTGAATAATATTGTGTGTAATATCTTTTGGCATCCTATCAGTCATTTAAGTTCAGGGATAATTTCAAACATCACAATACTGCTTTATTGGTCTATTTTTCAACTAAATGTGTATTAGTACTGCCTAGTCTTAAGATTACATTACACGCACACAACAACACATACAAACAAAATTTTGACCACTGTATTCGGCGTCAGTATACACTGCATCGGAATGCGCCGTACTTTATACAACTGAGCCTTCCTGTCAAGTGTACCGCCGTGTCATATTATTTAATCCTGTATTCTGTTCCTCCTTCCGTGACTCCTCGCTTGCTATTCATTATTTTATATGTATTATGTATATGTATCAGTGTCTATGCACGGTATACCTGTCCTTCCAGCACATTTATGGCACAAGTTACACCAACATTTTATTCGGCCGTTCGTGCTTGTGAATGCACAATATCTCTGGAATCTGTAAGGACGTGGCATGAGCCATATATATGTTGTTCGTGTTGCATGTTCTAATTTAAGTCCTCCTAAATTATCTCAATGTGGAAATTCTGCATGCTTGGTGGAATGGCCTACTGCCAGGCGTAACCATGATGTGGCTATTGGCTGCTTTATATTTATATTGGAAATCAATCTAAATTCAAAAACAAATAATACAAAAAAAACAAAGTAACACAAAAATTTACATTTAAAGTTTTTGTTGTGTTTAATAGTATCGATATCTTATTTAATGTATATTTTGTTGTGACCCGTTCTTATAAGTTTTATATTGCTACTCAGCACCAGATTCCTACCATGTCTTAGATCATCTCCCTATCCCTCTTCGACGATTGAATATCACTGAATTAGAGTTTCAATATATGAAATGCATTAATTGGATATTAAGCTAGTTTCAAATCATACCTTACATCACAACTTTACTTTTTATTTTTTAACCGTAACATGTTGAAATCGGAACCCTTCAAAACTCGACCTTTAAAGTTAAAAATATATATTGCACACTTTGGGCAGTTTTTTCTTTGACATTATGTACTATAAATAACATAAAATCATATCAATTTTAATTGCTTATGAACGATTACGTAAATTTACGAATATTCGAATATACGATAACGTAAATGTACGATTGAAATCGCGAAAATACTCTCATTAATGAATACCAAAATAACTCAGTAGTGTGTCCAGTTTGTTTTTAAATAACTTATCGATAATGGTATTTTTGATTACATAAAACTCAATAAATAGAATAATTTGCGAATATAAAAAAAAAATTCTTTAAAAACCAAATCAATGTAGTTTTGATTTGTTCCGAAATAACATCCTATTTAGCTTCTACAATGAATTTTGTGTGAAATAACAAAATATATATTTCCATTGCCATGGGTTTATCCGTAACTCCCGGGCACTTCAACACAAAATGGCAGTACTATAATCAAAATGACCTCTACGCGGATATCCTCAAGTATTCGAATATGGGGTTTACTGGAATGTTTTCCGTGGAAACCGTGTTGAAAATCGTCGCTTATGGTGTCAAAGTAAGTACACAAACACTGACACTTTGATAATGTTGATCAACTTAAATGCGAACAAATGTACTCTTTCTATTGCTGACGACTTGGTTGTTTGTTTTACATGACTGAATGGGATTCTTTGCAGCCGAATTAATATCTACCCTGCCCAAGTACCCAATAGTATCTTCTCTCTGATATCTGATATTTATTTGCAACTAGCAGTCGAGCATGGCTTTCATAACCTGCGGCATGAGACTAATATAAACTTGAATTCACTTGTGTGTCTATGTTGTTGTTTTCACTGTCAAGCCCTTCCACCTTCCGAGCCTGAACGTAAGTACAACTTTAATGTGGTTGCAGCACTCTGCAGAGCAACGGTAAGTAAACTTTTCCTTTTGAGACAAGCACTATTGTAGTAAATGTGAAATGACTGTTGTAAGAATGTGCGATGGCTGTAACGCATGATTGTATATTGTGGTCTGCATGCATGCACGACGAGCACCATGCTACACATCTACTGAAACATGGCCATGTAATCGAAAAGCAGCTCGATTTCAATGAACAGACACACACAAACACTCACCTGTAAAATAATTACAATAACTTGTAAAATATGTATCATTAGAGTAACGACTAGAATATTTTTAATGGTATCATTCAAAGTTAAATGCAGAAAGAAACTTCGATGAGACTTATCAGTTCTGACTTTGATCTCTATGAATAACGATCTCGCATTTGGCTTTAGTATTACTGATAAAATTTTCAATTAATGGAAAATTGGTATATATTTTGTGGTAGTTTCACGAGGCTCCAATACTACTCATGGACACGTTAACATTCATGAACCTCGTCTTTACGATCTTCTTCTTACTCGAGACCGTATTGAAGATGATCGCCTTCGGGTGTACGGTAAGAAATCACTATATTTTTACTAGATTAACATTAAAAGCCAATAAGTTTTTTATTTTATTTTCATTAATGATTTTTAAAGTTACGTTTGAAATATTTGCATAGTTAAGATTCGCGTTACAAGCGCAAATATTGAAATCATATTTTATAAAATTTTAAATAGATTGCATAAGCTTAAGTTGGTGTTATATTTACAACCTTTGAATATTTGCGTTTGGCACACTTTCATTATTACTGAAAATAAATTAGATTTGCATTTAATATTCAATACTGACTTGAATATGTTTTAAATTAGAAATCATTTCGATAGACTTTGAAAGATTTATGCTTTTTGACATGAGATAAAGTTTTGATAGCATTTTATAGATTTTTGAAACTGTTGAGAGACTCCCCCATCCTATTCCTATTCAAATTGTCCTCTGTATGAACAGTCAATTAATAGAAAGTGTACATTTGTATACTGAATGGTATACTTTTAATGGTACTAACATTTAATTACGTGAGATGTGGGTTTATTGTATTTTACGTGGTCTGAATATTTGACAAAAACACTTCCTCACATAATCAACTGTTGGAATCGTTGTTCTTTGTAAACGTTTTAAAGTAAATGCTGATTATTCCAAACATGTTAGGCAAATACCAAAATAATCTTGCCTGTTTCCAGAATTTTTTCAAAGATCCGTGGAATACATTTGATTTCATAACGGTCATTGGAAGTATAATTGACGCCTTAATCATGGAGTTTGGTGTAAGTATAATATACCGCAGTGATATTTGATTCAATAACTATCAATTAACCTTGTCTTATCCATCTTATCTTCGTACCGTTTCTCTCAATCCATCTGTTTTCTTAATGGTTTTCTAACCAGAAACGATAAAAGGGTATCCTGATTACAGACCGACCTTGGTGAAAACTGTGCTGACATATCCTGTCAGCAGGTAACATATAAACAAATTTGGTTGCTAGGAATTTTAGATTTTTGTAACTAATTGGGTTTGTAGGTAAATTGTACATGGTTTTGGTATATAAAGGTAAAAAAGTAGTATTGCTAGAACATATTAGATTATATTAGGATAGATAGAAGGTTTGTAGATAAGTATCAAGGAGAAGTGTATGCTAAACTGTATGAATATTTCCATCACAATTCGAAACAAAATAATAGTTACTATGTAAAATGTTGTACCGATTCTAGATGATCATTTCTAAATTGCTAGTGATTGACGTGTGACTAACTTGTAATTTGATTGTTGAAAAAATAAGAATTTGACTCATTGTAGCAGACTCGAGAAACAAATCGTCCCGTATTTTTCAAAATTTATAATATTTCCGTTTCCTAGTTTCACAATCTTTTCAATCTAGTTTTTATATTTCTGATTATGATTTAGGAGTACTATCATTATTGCTAGATTGTCTTTTTATTTAGTAAAGTGTGTGTTTAGGATTAGCATCGTTATACTCTTGTCATTTTTGTGTGTATGTGTTAATTAGAATGTTTTATAACTTTCTTCTTTCATCTCATTATTTTAAGTGAAATTATGTAATACTTTTGTAGGAAAACACATTCAACGTCGGTTTCCTTCGCCTGTTTCGAGCCGCGCGACTGATCAAGCTACTCAGACAGGGGTACACCATTCGAATATTGTTGTGGACGTTTGTACAGAGTTTCAAAGCCTTACCCTACGTGTGCCTTCTCATCGCGATGCTATTTTTCATCTACGCCATCATCGGGATGCAGGTTAGTTACAAATGTTACAATTTTATATTCAAAATAGTGGTCTCACGAATTCTACAATAAATTAAAATAAAATGGGTTTAATCTTTCATTACAGGTGTTTGGCAATATAGATTTATTAGAATCACAAGACATGAACAGGCATAACAACTTTCAAAGCTTTATCCAAGCGCTCATGTTGTTGTTTCGGTAAGTATTAGATATAAATAACCTTAAAATAAATTATTCGAACTAAACAAACTCAGTTTAGTTATAACAATGTGTCTTAGACATAAACCACTATGATCATTGTGCCTCTTTAATTTATCAACCATATAACCGTCAAATGGGTTTTCGTGATATTGACTAATACTCGAATACTGAAACGCTACTTAGCTTAAGTGTATACGATTCTGAAGAGTAAGAACGTCTCAAATAGTTAAGTACGTTTCAAATAAGTAGCGTTTTATTATTCGAGCGTAAGTCATCGAAAAATCGAATATTAAATTGTTCTTTTCATCTTTCAGATGTGCTACCGGCGAGTCGTGGCCTAACATCATGTTGGCTTGTATCAAGCCAGCAAAATGCGACAAGGACGCCGGCAAGCCGCCGGGCGAAGAGTGCGGAAGCACGCTCGCCTACGCCTACTTCGTGTCTTTCATTTTCTTTTGTTCCTTTCTTGTAAGTTCTTACTATAGCAAATTTGGCCTTTATTTGACGCACAGAAATAAATGCAATAATATTGTGGTGTCTTTTCCAGATGTTGAATTTATTCGTTGCCGTCATTATGGATAATTTTGATTACCTTACGAGGGACTCGTCCATTTTAGGCGCACATCATCTCGATGAATTTGTTAGGATATGGGCAGAGTATGACCCAAACGCCACGTGAGTAGCTTAAGAAGGTTCGACACAACATAAGCATGTTTGTTCTTGTAATAATAAGCTTGTTTTTTGTTTTAGGGGAAAGATCCATTACACAGAGATGTATGATATGTTGAAGAATATGGATCCGCCTTTGGGGTTTGGAAACAAATGTCCAAATAGACTAGCGTATAAGAAATTAATTAGGATGAATATGCCGCTAGATGATGAAGGGAAAGTTAATTTTACTACTACACTGTTTGCCTTAATTCGAGAAAATTTAAACATCAAGATGAGATCTGGTAATTTTGCAAAAAAATATGTATACTTACATAAACAGTTTTGGGTTATTTGTGAATCAATATTACATTTATACGTACTATTGCAGCGGAAGAAATGGACCAAGCAGACTCAGAACTAAGAGAAACAATAACACACATATGGCCACTACAAGCGAAGAAAATGCTAGACTTGCTGGTGCCTCGAAACGACGTATTAAATGCAGGAAAATTGACAGTGGGAAAGATATACGCAGGCCTTTTGCTCTTAGAAAGTTGGAGATCGACTAGGTTCGGCACGAATGCACCCGCGGGCGTTCCGGTAAGTCATCCTTATCATTTTTATGCACTCAACTTCTTTCTATAATACGTGTATCAGTCAATGACTTTACTAACAAACAAAATAGATTCAAATGAAGCCAGAGTAAGTCTGCAGCAATATTGATTTGTTTATACTTGTCTGTATCTTTTGAGCCAAATGTAACAGTTACGTGGTTAGGTAATACACGTTTAGTAGTATTGTTGATGGCCCCTTAAGATCCCCACATTAGAGTACTTAAAATGTTCTAGCTAGAATAGATTTGATTGTGTTGTCTACTTATGGATGTATTGTTGTGTACAATGACCTGTGTGAAATGTATTCCTGTAAACGTTCTAGTCCAAATTATATATTGATGTATTATATTGGCTCGATAACACAAAAAGAACGATGCATTTACAACAATACAGAGTCACTCCAGTAGAAATCGACTCAAATGAGTCGACTACATCGGTGGTTTACTTTTCAGGCATTCAACGAGAATAGCCCTACGGCCATTCAGCCGGTAGTATTAATATATTTTACGGAACGATTCTTTAAATACTTTTTCTTGCACTACTCTAGAGTATTTTTGTTTATCATGAATTTTGCATCGTGTTTTAAAAAAATAAAAAAACGCGTTAAATTGATGAAATCAAACTTAGATTTTACAAACATTGATCAATGGGAATATTACTTATACTGGATATTCTTAAATTGATCATATAATAAAAAGTAGTTTAGTTATTTGGAATTGATAGATATAGATGATAGTGACGCACTTGATGACGTTTAAACTAGATTAGGCAAACTTGTGGCGTGAGACACATTTCTTGCTTATCAAGTGTCCGTCAGGGCTTCGTAAACCACAAATAGTGACCTGTCCTATAGTTGCAAAATAAACAGTAGTCGAGTGTGTCTTGTTTTAACGTTGATTCATTGTCTTGTAGAGATAGTAACATCCTCGTAGTTGTTTGCCGTCTCTGTTTGTACCATTTCTATATTCCTAAACCGACTGCTATTTCCACTGAACTTTACACTTTTTATGGACTTTAATTCAAAACTTTACTTACTTTTTTTAGTAGATCTTCTATTTTGCATGTTTTAATAAAACGTTTCTTTGTCTTTGGCTTTTGAGTGTTTGATAAAATTACATTCTGGCTCAATAAATAAATACCATAATATTAGAAGCCTACGACAAGAATACCTATGAAAGCTTGATAAATTATATTATTATCTTATTTGCCTACTAACTATTACATGTAATATAATCATTACTTGACGAGGGAAAACATGTTTCTCAAGTCTGCGCATGCTGAAAAGCAAATAAACTTTTTTATTAACTATTAATTCTGAGTCAATCAAAACTTTTCACCAACCATTATGCCTCTGGCTTCAATCTTATATGTAGCACAATATTTTATAATTAGCACATTTTCTGATAAATAAAGCTTTGTTATTTACAGCTGTTTGCCTTTTATCATGTGATCCTGATCTGCAATTATGTTCAGCATAAACTAAACATAATACCACTCTAATACATATTTTAACCAAAAATAGATATTCTCAGAATTCCGTAGCCGCATTCATGTTCACACACACAAATACATCGACTGGGAGAGTCCATTCGTTGGACCTGAACACAAAACACATTAACTCACTAAAGAATTCCAGCATGGACGTATGGGGTTTGCGCAAACTCATGTAGGCTTTAGTTAGTTCGGGGTCGTTGTGTGACATGAGCATGCGCAAGTGTGCGTGTGTGGGCGGGTCGTGAATGGGGTGCATGGTACAGAAGGCGTCCATCTTTAACTGCTTGATGGACGTGGCCGCTGGTCTGGGCCCGACCGGCTCCCGCGCCGGCTCGCTGAGCCACGAGCCGGCCGCCGCCGCCGCCGACCACCCGGAGGATCCCCACCTATTAGCCAATCTCGCGAGACGTGGCACCAGAAAATCGCTCAAGTAAGTTCATTTCTTTCTTAAGTTCTTTTTAATTGTCTTGTTTCTGTCTCGCATCGCCCGGATTTAACTACTTCCCACAACTTTCATAAAATTTAAAAATACTGACAGAGCAATTAAAAATATGAACAGAACAAAAAGAAATCAGCCGAATCTGTCGAGCCCGTTCGATTATTTATATCGATATTTGGTCTGAGATAATGTTTGAGTGTTTGTTTGTTCTATTTACTGGTGCTGAAAAATGGTAGTATAAATGCCTGTACCTAACGAGTATTTATTGTAAAAATCATAATTATGATAGTGAACGAATCTTAATAATACTTCAATATAAAATAATATTATTAGTTTTTTTGCATTATTTTAAATACTTATGTATACTCGTACTAACAAAATTAACAAGATTTTTCTATTGTTACAGGAACAATAAAAAGGTGAATACCGCCAGAAAGTCGAAAATGTTGATAAAATCATTGTCGTAAACCCAATCAACCAATCATATACCTAGCTATTGTCAAGTGCAATCGATGTATCCACCAATATCATTCCGCTATCAAAATTAATTGGGACTATTTAAAACGATTAGTAAAATAATTGGCGATATTTTAAAAGACAGATGTGATGTTGGTACAAAGCTATGTCCTTATGTCTACGCTACTGGGAGTCCCCTGTAGTGACCGACCACATCGATGTACTCGTACATAGATAGTTGATATTGTAAGCTTTGTTTGAGTGTTTAATGTCGAGGAAATGTGATAATTATAACCATTCTGTTGTTTAAACTTAGATTGATATCTGTTTTAGGTGACGTTGTGGTAACAAATAAATTAGGGCCTTAGGCTCAAAACTAGTTTTTATCGATCTGAATGTGTTGTTCTACGAGTATTAATCGTAAACGTTTTAAGTTTACAGATGGTTGTTGATGTTTAGGTAAACATTTTGAGTAATAGTTGTTTAATAGGTACCGTAGTTTTTTATGTCTGTATTTTTATCTCGAGATAAAATAGGGAATGTATTTATTTACAAAAAGTTAGGTATACTGATCTACTATTCCTTACCCATTTAGCACTCTCACTCAACCAAAACATGAAGACATGAAGACATAACATTATTTACATGACACCAGAACATTACCCTACAACAAAATCTGAACCCTGTTTCCTTTTTGTTTCCTTAGCATGTTATCAAAACTAGCATGATAGATCCTAGATATAGAATAGTGATGGAACATTTGGTGAGTAAAATGGTTTGATCAATACACGAAGCACGGTTTGTCGCATGAATTGCAATTACACGCACGTCAGCCGGTTGCATGATTTGATAAAGATTTTGTAAATATGGGACAGCAAATAGGCTAACTCTATTTAAATCTGACAATGCTAACCTATTACAAAATGCGTTACTAAAATTTACATCGATTGTAGGTTTTGGAACTTCAAGGATCACATCACGCCTCAATGGAGTCGTTAGATGAGCGGGGGCACTTACAACCGCCTCACGTAGCTTATCAAAATGGCCACCAAGGCAGATCTTCAAGTTTAAGGTAGGTACTGATTGATCACAAGCCATAAGATTATTTTTTGTTTCATTTATTAGTTTTTGTTATTTCCTCTTTATTTTATAGCGCCATCGATGAAGACATTGATCTCAAAGTTATCGTAGTCAAAACTGGTATGTCACCATGCACGTGTTACACCTGAACCACTAACCAAAATGTGTATTCATCGGATCTCTTTTCTTAACCCTTCTTTTTCGAGCCCTTATTGTCGCATGTTGTGTAATTGGCATGCAGGATTTACGGTTTGCCTACACGAGTGGTATGAACGTATGTTGTGGGTTACAGACGAACGCCCAGTCCTCGACGGAGAGGTCACCACCACTACCCCCCGGGCTATCACCACGACATCGGTTTCTCGGACACCGTCAGCAATGTCGTGGAGATAGTCAAGCATGAACACCAGAGGCACGGACGGCCACATAGAGGGCCACACCAGTACCATCCGCATGGTAAGTATCGTTTGAAATCTGTACAGCTACATGTCACAGCCCTGTACTTTTCGTCAAACCCTTCTGCGTGTGACTACCTCAGAAGAAAGCTTTATTTTCCTTACAGTAGATGAATTAGTCATACTTCTTATTTTAATTATTTTGTTAGTTTATCAGCAGATTCGTTGTATTTTAGATGGCTTGAAACCATCGCGAATTTACGAAATACTTTAGCATTTCGAGAGCCTTATTTTTCATTTATTCTGTAGTTTTTACTTTTTTTAAATTAACCAACACGATTGACTAATCTTATCGATTGACCTATTCGAAACAGTTTTGCAAACATTTTTCTTTTCATAAAATACGTTAAATATTTGTGGAAAACTACATATAAATCTAGTCATATTTAGTTGTAGGTAGATTACCTACTCATGTTCTGTAGACGTAGTGACTACATTGTAGTCATAATACATGAATTAGCACATTGATATTATGCATTCATATAATGTACCTAGAGATAGAACATTGGTAAAAATAGTTTTCAAATCTAAATTGGATATAATATGTTCTTAGAGACAGCCATTACCTAATCAAATAATATTGTTGTAATACCTACCACTTGTTTAACTTGAAATATAACTAAGATAATTTCATTTTGCATGCTGCATGCCTAACCTCGACGCCCAGATAAATTTCTCAAGAAGCCCCTTATTCGCACAAAACTGAACTGCTTTAACCATGAGTTCCGTTCCTCGCCACACAGGATTATGTCACAGGAGTGGCTGAACGCTTGCACTTCCATAACAATATCACCGTAACATGCAGCATGCACAAATGCTTAACAATGATTATATAATACTTTTTGAATCTAACCTGCTAACTAAACATTTTTATAAATAAATGCTAATCAAGAGTTCTGATATGGTTTTGCTAGATGTACTGTATTTTTGATTCAAATGAAGATATGGTGAAAAGTTCTGTTTAAGATGACAGAAACATGCTTTGTTAACACGATATTTGAGTTTGTTTTCCAAGGCGTCGCCCGGGCTAGGATAAAGGTACATGTGAAGGTATTGCTGACAGGAGAGAAGCCGTGGCGGACGGGCTATCCTACGACCATCCTGAGCTATCCCTCGAGGTCGCCCACCCCGCCACACCGACCACACCACCACACCTACGGTGAGATTCACTCGCCACACACTATGGACGCACTGACACTGGCCAACATCACCCTATGCCGTAGACGTAAAGTATTCCGAAAGCTAATTGCTATTAAACTTCAGAAACGTTGATGCAGTTCATGGCACATGAAAAATGGAAATAACAAACTGTGTATACTACGCTAGTATAAGAATTTAATCAAATTGTAAAGCAAACGGACTGAATCGAAAATTAAATAATCTACCCAAAAACTGGTCCTTTGCTACGGTTTGCTAAAAATCTCCGTTTTCTGCCAAGGCAGAGTGCTTTGGCGCAACACGAAGAAAAGCAATATTTGAACGATTGGTTGAAAATGTAATTTGGCTTTGCGTACTAAGCGAAACGCTTAGACATAAGGAAATTGTTTGCACATCTGTTGGTATTCGTTACAATTATTGATTTGCTTTATTTGAAGTCCTTCTTTGTTTCTTTGATTTTAAATGTCTCAATATTGTATGTGTGATGATGATACACGTATTTTTCAGAAAGCGCTTATAAAGGCCCACTTTTGAACCATACTGTTGTTGCTTGCTCACTGTGACGTTGTGGTCATCAGAAAACCAGTTTCAGACTAAGGTTCACCAGCACCAACGACTTCTCAATTGTACCTAAGTACATGCTACATGCACATCATGTCAGCTGAAAATTCATCATTGTTAAGGTGACGAGTAGATATCGAAGACGATCAGTGGAAAGGCAGACTGTTATTTTGACCTTAGACTATTAGTGAGTTGGTTTTAGAATAGGATTGAAACAATATGTATGGTCTGATAACTTGGCAACGTATGGCACGATATATAAGTGAAGTGAATTATTGACACGTGCCATAATCCAAAAAGATTTTTAATGTCTGTGAACATTCTCTTATTTTGAATCAATAACGCCTGAAGATCTGACGAAACCGAAACGCTTTGTTAACACGATTTTTGAAAACGTGTTTTTATGACCTGGTTCAAAAGTGTCCGACGAAGCGGGAAGAACAACAGATGGAATTTCAAAATCATTCAAGAAGCAGTTTGGATCCACACAGGTGGCGAGCGGGATCGAGAGTGGCGGGAGTGGCGCGACCGGTCGTGGGAGCGCGAGCACGCGCGCCGCGGCCGGGGCCGCCAGCTGCCGCCGACACCCACCAAACCGTCCACGCTGCATGTCAAGCAGCAGCCGCCCTTCGCCAGAATCAGCCACAGTCCCTCGCACGTTAGTACCACAATCTTCTAACGTTTCATGGTTTCATTCGAGATCTATTATGATGATGCTGGAATTCTTTCCTTCCACATACTAAAACTCTTATTCCTTCTGAACAAGAAGCTGGGGTTATATTATCGAGATTCCAAGATCTGTTCGCGTTGTTTAAAGTGAGATCGTCAGTTCGTTACATGATTGACACATAAACACATACGCCGAATCCTGATAGAATGGCTTCAGCATAATAATATGATCCCCTCACTGCACTTGCTCGATCTATTTATGATAGATAGTTTCGTAGAACCGGCCACATATGTGGCGTTTGTTCCATATTTGATTCGCAAGTTCTGTGTATTATTTTGGTAAACATAAATGTAATCTTTATGTTCCATGAAACCAGATGTTGGTCTAGCCAATTTCAAAGCACTGCCTTAAAAACGGAAAAGTCATCACATCACACAGCTACCTACAAAGAAACTAATGGATAGCAATTTCATTTAGGAAGTTCATCGATCTCACTTTCATCTTTATGAGATCTGCCGGCCTACTACGACGCGCTTTAAGTGATTCAGTTTCAAAAACTATTCAGAAGGAAAATCAAAGTGTGACATATTGCTGTTCAGCACTGAATGGTTTCCAAACTGAAACACATCAGTACGTCGCAGTAGTCCTGGCGAACCTTTAACTTGTGTTTTCCGTATTGTCCTAGGCCAGACTGCTTGATGGTTATGATGACCAAGAGTAGAGCTGAGTCAACATTATTGGTATTTCAGTTATCACTGAGGCATACCCACGCGTTACGCGAACCCGTGGAGCCTCTGCACGACGAGTACGAGTACGGCCGAGAAGTTGAAAGACTGATACACCGAGACTATAGATCTAGAGAAAGGTCAGTGTTTGACGCTTCTTAATTTTTGTCACGTACTTTGGAAATTCAGTTCAGTGTGTTCAGTCCAGGAGTTGCCTTTTGTCGAATAGCATCTCTCAGTAGTCGGTCTATTCGCGGCAAGGAAGAGGGTAATACGTGTTGTGATGTTTCCAGACGCGGACGGGGGGGCTACGAGACATCAGAGCGCTTGTCGCGTCCATACGAGGCGCCGCTGAGCTACGAGGCGGCGCTGGCGATGGGGCGCGGGTGCGCGATGGCGCGCGCGCTGCCGTCGCCGGCGCCGGCGCGCGTGCCCAACGGGTACAAGCCGCGCGTGCGCCACTCCGACTCGGACGAGGACGACTGGTGCTAGCGGCGGGACGGGCGCGCGCCCGCCTCCCCCACCGGCACCGTCTGAGCGTGCCTCGCCGCCATCGCCACCGCGCCTCGGACGATATCGTTTTTTACTCGGCGAACGTGTGTAAATAGACGACAATCGTTGCTCAGGATTTTGGAAGTGCCTCGCGGAGCGCGACCGCCCGCGCGCTCCGCTCCGCGAGCCGGATCCGAATTCTAGTGTTTACAAAGTTTTGGAAAATTTAATTTTTAATTCGCTAAAATTTTACTCTTTGATTTATATTACGGTTAAGATGATCGAAGTATGAAACGGTGCCAGGCGAATCGTTTGCGCTAGGATTTTTACATAAATGAAATTATTAGTCTGTATCGTAAAAGTAAACTTTCTATATTAAATTTGCACTAATAAAGTAACATAATATTGCCTCTTGAGGGCGGAGCGCGAGGCGGCCGGTGCGCAGGCGCGCCGCGCGCTCCCGCCGCACTCGACACCGTTTCATATTTACATAGACGTTGAGAGAACACTAGCGAATCATCGTCGGACAAATTAATACTAACGTATTGTATAAAATATTTACTTAGTGAATAATTTTTACTTAGTTAATATTGTACTAAATAAATAAACATTTTTTTATTGAATTTGCTGTCCTTCCCCCAAGTGCTTTATACCTACGTTATATTTTAAATTTAAATACGATTAACTAAATAAATGAATTATATGTAAACTTTAAAATATTATATTTCTGCATTAAATTTAATACTACCCCAGTTGTTGATCTTTAATGTTTTTATTGGTTAGATTTTGTCGCCTGGTTTCATTAACAATTAAAAGTAGGTAGTTTTATAAAATCTATCATTATTAAATTGTACCATAATATTGTCATGCCTTTTGTCATTTGGAGGGAGAGTATCGTTTTTATATAACATCTTCAATATTTCTTCATACAATATACTTATTAAATTCACAATATATTCGAATATTTCAGAAGAAATGCAATTTATCCACATACTGCTCTCATCACGTCATTGTTAACGAATAAAGATGCTCTCTAAATATATAAAATGCCTGTACTCAGTCGTTGACATAATAATTACACGTCACAACATAGAACTAGCAATGCTAAGTTACGATTGTAAAGGTATTTGCGAGCTCAAATATTAAAATTAATGCCCCATGTTGTGCGCCAGTGTTGCAAAACTGGCGCCCAACAAATGGCTAGAAATAGGTAAAGATATTTCAGAAATGACACCACAAATGATTATTATGTCAGCGAAAGATACATATATAAGGTGGTATATTAGCTGATACGATACCAGGCACAAAATCTGGTTATTATAAAGTCTACCAAGAGAATCGGTTTATTATCATTCAAATGTATTCTAATAAGCTTACTAGAGCTTGGTTGTTTAGCAACTTTTGTTATTGTTGAATAGCATGGATTGCTTTTTAACTTATGGTTACTTCTAAAACCGCTTTTGGTTTCCAATCCGAGAAAAACGAGTTCTTCAACAGATTTTTTTTCTTGGATTGTGGATCAAATGATCTAATGGAATGGAACGTCTGCTTTAGTACGCCTATTGCTATAAGTAGATACTCAGAAACTTTAAAGACATTTACCGATTCTGCTGGCGACTGTTTTCAAATCTATGTCCGTTAGATTCCTCGTCCCATTTAATATTTTATGTCATCGTCATCGATAGTCACCTGTTAGTTATCCGCTCTTGCGACTATTGTGCTTCACATTGTAGATAAATCTATAATTTTCGTCGTAATAGAAATCAGTATATTAAATAATTTTATAAACCACAATGACTGAATTCAAAAACAAGTGTTCTGCAAATTTATCTTGTATCAAATTATATTATTCTTCAAATTACTAATCTTGTTACAATTTATGAAGCACAATAGTCGACAATAATAATCGTTCAATATCATGAGGTGAATTTGTTGCGAGGCGAGGATAAATGGCGACTACGTACGTCACTTAGTACGACAAAATTGTAAATACATAATTTTCTGTGATAACATGAGTAAAAATGGAGAATATTATTAGAACTGTGTGATTGCAAACGAAAGTTGTTCATTTGTCTTAGAAACGCCGCGTGTTTGGGAAGGAACTGTAACTTGTAGATTTTGGTAAATTTTGGATTGTATAGTCTTAACTTAGCAATTTTATCCTTATAATTTTGAGGAGCTTTTCATAACGAAAATCTAGTCACACCATAATATAATAGTAAGTTTTTCTTAAGGCAATAGTGAGTATCTGTTTTGTATTTGATAATTCTCTAAGATCTATCGAAGTTGTTTGATTACTGTTGGGAACAGATTCCTTCGCAAATTCATGGCAAGGCTGTCAGTAGATAAATCTAGTGAAATCGGATATTACATTATTCTCTTCAATTTTTTGATCGTTGTTAGTTGCGAAGGGCAGGAAAGGGTTATAGCTTTATATATTTTACCTTTGTTATTGATTCAAATATTATAGGTACAAAAGTCTAAGCTGGAACGCAAATCTCGTCGTTTTGTCCATTTATTGATTAGATACATATTCTTTAAATTGTTTGTTTTCATGATTACGTTATCTACACCTACGAATGTGAATCGGATGTTTTGAATAATTGATATTATTAAAGTTAAAATGGCAATGATAATCTAGTCGTAATTTAAATACCTTGTTTTTTAAAGTGTTCGGAATGGTTCGGCGCGTTTCACAGATATAAAGTTGTTGCCCACAATCTCAGATTGTTAGATTTCTTCTATGTAGTTTTATAATTTAACGAGATTGACTCATGAAGACATTTATATTATTGTTATTGTATAGACGTATGAGTATTTTCGTTCCGTCATTTGTAATCGAGGTGTTAGGATGATACAATAAGCCGATGGACTTTCGATGACTGAGTGGTTTAGTTAGAGTAACCGAGTGCGTCCCGCTTTAGTGTCTGTGTCCCCTCGTATTCGTATCGAAGCGACGATTCATATTCGTTTATAAGAGTTGTAAATATGTACATTATACTGCGGCCATTCGCGTAGGAGGCCGCCTGTGAAAATGTCTAGTGATATGTTACTAGTTAATGTTAGCTAGGTAATCTCGTCCCCAACTGTCCTTTAATTTATGTTGGGTGTTTCACTGCCTTAAATAATAATTAATAATGTGTGTAATAGTTACCTTAACTACTACCGATAAGTGGCATTTCAATTACTTATATGTTTTCAAACTACACAACTTCCGTAGAGTATGAAGATTGAACTGAATCTTTGTCAATGAATTTCCTACTTTGATAAATACACGACTAACAGCAGCATAATGATTAAAGTAATCTGAATATTGAGTAAGGTTTAGAAGTTCACTCTCTTAGCTCACTTCGTTGAGAGCGGCAGAATGGCCGGCTCTAGGTTGACGCAGATATAACGCTTCAATAATATTTATTTTAAACTAATAGTCGCATGCTCTAACGCTACTTTAACGTGTCAAGTATAAACTATTGAAGTGAGATGAGAAAGTCTGAATCCAATAATCTAAATCATGCCTGCCTTGTATCAATGTATTGCTTCACGTTCATATTTTGTATCTAACGTTATAATTATAATTAGCATAGAAAGTTCATCGGCGTCGAGAGAGCACCATAGTATGTTTTTGGTATGTTCCAAACTTTACAGGATAGTGCAATCCTATTGATATTGTATTAATAAAGAACCAAACTTGAATTAGTATTTAAGTAATTTATTATCCTAAAACTAAAAAAAACTATACGCATGTTTTCACCTATACTGGTAAAATGGTTATGTACAATACGAAAGAGCTGATGTTTTATATATAAATTCTTGCTCGCCTGTAAAATTTTGCAGAATGAATCATTATAAGATTGTACAATACGAATAAATGCAAAAAAGAAATTTCCTCGATTTTACGTGTTACTTTTTAAATCACCTTACCAATTCAATAAATACATAATTCACTGAAAAGCTAGACATTATAAATGAACCTGAGGCCAAAATCGTTCAAACGCTCTACCATAATCATTATTTGTTCAGAACATCTTAGAGGAAGACGTAGAAATATTTCTAAGTGTATTTAAAACTTCAACAGAACTGTTTACCCAGAAGCGATAGACATTCATTCAGATCTTCAGTCATTAAAGATCCATTTAAGGTATCTACATGAAATATATGTCGCAGCCAACTGGTTGAATTAGCCATTCAAACGGCTAGCCTACATTTGGTACACGTTCTTCTTTCGCAAGTAGTTAGCATTCTAGCTGAAAGGTTGCGAGTCTATCGCAGCCATAAATTAATGTATGTTGTTATTTTCTAATCAACCCTTTAACCTACTGTCGGATAAAGGTCTATTACGGCGTCGACTGGCATATAAACAAGGCTTATTTAGCAGCCTATGATAACGCTTTTAAGACCATTATCAATAACAAGGTAAAATAACATAAAAAACATTTGAAAAGTGACTAATAATTTATTGAGCCTGTTAGAATACAATCAATACGCGTACTGTCGATTTGAAGTCAATAAACAATCCTTACTTGTCAGTTGTCCGATGAGTCAGGCACGTCAGTTTCTAAGGAACTGACGTCAGCATCCACGTCGCTTGCTGTGGTGGGTTGGACGCGATTTCTATGGGTGGATTCGCCGTGGCTATAGCTTCTTGAGTCTGGTATGAGAGCAACACCTAGAAATAAAATATAATAATAAATAATGCTGGACATTTCACACAGCACCATTGTAGCCCCAAAGTAAGCAGAGCTTATGTTATGGGTACCACATGACTGATACACTACTTATACACTACTTATATACTAATATCGATGTAGGCCTTTCACAATTATATGCACAATATTAACGCTGATGAAGCGCTCATGGCGGCTTATTCCATTATGCTCTCACTTCGTGATCCCAGTGGGATCATACAAAACTTTTGAGTTCATTAATATATACGTGAAGATTTTTATGATCCCATTGGGCTCACGAGAGTGGGAGCATAATGGAATAAGCTCTCGTGGCGTAGCTTGCTTAGACGTTCATAGATAGATAGATAGATCATGATCATTGAAGAAGTAAGCGACGTTTTTAGCGGTCACAATTTGGATGGGTGAGCGCTAGTGGTATTAATAGCTAAGCACTTCCGTGCTTCGATGGGCACGTTTAAGGCATTTAGAGCCAAGGACGCACATGCGGATCTTGCGTGCAGTGGTGTCTCTGAAGGAGAACACCGTGGCCGACTGTGTGATGGCCGGGCAGAGGCAGGAAATGTGTTAACTGTCGGTGTCGGCAAGAATTCCAAACATGTTGCAAATTCAGCCGCTTTTTAGAATTTTAACGGGTTTTTTTATTGATTTACCTTGTGAATTCCCCAATTCACTGTCTTCGTCGTTGCCCACCATCACTATAGAGCTGTCTTCAGAGTCTTGCAACATGGCAACACCTTCGTATTGTGCTACATACGCGGATGGATCCAGAAGAAGTGCCTGCAAAACATTCGAATAAGTAAATAACTCAAAAATCATCTACCTATAGTCGTATTGCTCATTATACGGACTAAAATTGAAGGAAAAAATGTCATTTTTCCTTCAATTTTGATTAGTTTTGATACGATTTATGTCAAAATTGAAGGAAAAATGTCATTTTTTCCTTCACTTTTAGTCCGTATAATGAGCAATACGACTATAGTTCTGGCTCCCTACTCCCATAATTAAAAACGATATTATCGTGCCAATTTTCGTAGTTCAGCTTAACTTCAACTTCTTTGTGGCTACTGTGACTAGGGTTGTCACAATCCTGCCAGTGTCCATGTCATGCTAGTATCTTAAACTTTGCTGGAGAGTCGTGAATAAATATGGCCGGTTTATACAGAGTGAGACATTTTGATGCATAATCAGCTGTCATTTTAGCATGCGTTTGGAGATTGTTTTTCTTGTCACACACTAAAACGAGCATTAAAACGAGATGGCAACAGATTAAAAAGACCTTAAAAGAGCTTAAAAGACCATTGTGAATAACAGGGTTAAAGCCTCTGTCTAATGGTAAACATTATTTTTTTGTATGATGGACTAGCAGCGCCCTCGCGGCGTTGCCCCGTAGTGATGGTATATGGTGATGATGATGATGATTAAAAGTAGCCTTAACAGCTATCAAATGCAGAAATAATTTTGTAAATCGGACTGGTAGTTCCTGAGATTAGCGCGTTCAAAAAAACAAACTCTTCCGCTTTATTAAATTAGTATAGATAGATGAAAATTTACCTCGCTCTGAGGTCCCGACGAAGTGACACTGGAGCTAAGCGAAGTGCCCCGGCCCGAACTGTCCTGTGATTGGTCGCTATGCATGCCCCGACCGTCACCAGCGCCGGCGCCCAATCCGATGCCTTCCACCTCATTCCCATTGTCATCGTACATCGGCTCATCGGGCAATGGTAGGGGAATCAATTGTGGAGGGTTTATTTCATCTTCAGCCTGTCAATTAAAAGGATTATAATGTGAAATAACTGATTCTGAAATCCGTGCCGACTGGACCTTATTAGCACAGGAGAGGGATGAATTGGGAAGGCCTTTTCCCAGCAGTGGGACATTGAGGGCTGCTAATAATAACGGTCCCATGCATACTTATCAAAGGTCCGGGGATTCCATAGTCCGATATGTTAAACTTGATATCTATCTTTGTATCTATATGTACTTATATAAAATCTATATCTATACTTTGGAATATATGCATGCACGCGATCGAGAACGCCTGTGGTTCATACTAACTGTTGGGTATTTGGCTAATCTGTGACTTTTGTTTATCTGTGCATTTGTCCCCGTTAACGGTTATGGACGCATAAACACCGGAATTTTCTATTTTAAAAGCAATGATTAGAAAATGTGTTCTTACTGCCTGCTGTTGACTGATAATTTGGAATAGCCAATTGGGAACGACTGCTTCTTCATCGAGTAGACACGACTCGAAGCTATCTGAAGATCTCCCTGATACGAATAGCTCTTCTGAATTCTGAAATTAGTAAGGTTTGTCAATCTGTCATTTCATGCATCTGTTAAAAGGCACGTAGCTATTGCTTCCTCTTTTCGCGCTAGAAAAGGAAAAGAAAGTAGCAAATTTCTTACAGCTTGTCTAGAAACGTCGACCGCCATACTTCCAGTTTCAGAGTCGATTAAATTTATAGCATCTGGTTTATCGCCCGCTATTGGTTCACCATTGATGGAGAATCCACTGAAAGCCTGCATAGCTATAGCCCCGACATTGTTCTGTGCAATCTGCGAATAAAAAGAAATTAAGTAATAGCCTACATAATAAAATGTATGAACGAAGTAAAAGCAGAGAATATTACTCACAGAAGCGAAAGGTTGATCCTTTCTTTCAAAAATTTCTTTCACGGAAGATCCGTGCACAGCTTGTGTAGACAGCTTCCCTTGCGAACTACCAGCGGACAGATATTCAGAGAACTTTGAAACTGAGTTTATCGATTTGAAAGAGAGCAAATCTAAATCTATTGTCAATCTAGTATCGTTCAGACTATCACACTCATCATCAAGAGTCGTATCGAAGGAACGGTTCAAAGCATGTTCCAAATCGCTTCTAAGAGAATTATTCTCGTTTGTTATAACAGTTTTGAAACTTATCGGCGAAGAAGACAGACGAGCCGCACTATTTAGATCATCACGACACAAAATAACAGTTTCGGAATCTATTGAACAGTTGTTGTCATAAGGTCCATCGATAAAGTCTAAAGTCTCTTCAACCAACATTCTCATCGCTGTAAGCAAATTGTTCGTTTGACTCGGCTCTGCACTCATACTGGAACTGTTCATCCATTCTGTTATAAGACGACTATTTACAATGCTAGGATTTTGAATTGGAGAATCAGCTGTGTGCTTTTGCGGCTCTACTAAAAGAACCACGTTTGATATCACCGTGCCTGCAGACATTGTGTTCTGACTATCTGCAGTCCAATCATCAAATCTTTGAGATGAGTTTTTTGAGGTTATGGAACTTGTGGCTCTTTTATCATTTAAGCTCTCAGTTTTTGGTATGTTTACGCTCGATTTGGGTTTTTTATTAGTTGTAGATTGCAAAGGCGAGCTTTCTTTTAACTGTGCAATAAACACCTCTTTTTTCTGGCCTAAGCAAGCCCCTTTTACAACGTCACTGATGGCATCGCTGGTATTGTTAAATTGTCTTGAAGTTTGTGGAATGTTTTCTTTGTTCTCAGATGTTTTTTCATCCGACATTTTCGCGCTTTTGGCTCGTTTTGTGAACTTTTTGTTTCGGTTGGGCGTTGTGTTTTCTGATCCACTGTTTGCTGTGCTGGTTTTATAGGATGAACTTGAATGTCTTCGGTTGGTCGCATTCTTGGATCGGATTGAGACCGCCCGGACTGTGGCTATACTGTTGGGAGATGAGCAGGTAGAGCTGTTTTGAGATTGAGGACTTATTGCGCGTTTGGTAAGAGAACTTCTTATCTCACTTTCGGCAGCAGGTTTGGCAGGCTGCCTATCATTTGCACTACTTTTTTTTTCAACATCATTGCGTAAGACTACATAGTTCGCTTCAGGCACTTTATTTTGAAATTTCAACAAATCCCGTTTGATTTCTTCAGTTTTTGAACGAACTAAATACTTTGGTGTGTTTATTTTCATAAATATGTTTGTTTTAGCGGAATCCAGGCTAGTGTTCAAACTCTTGTTGCCGTTCAATGTAGGCTTGATGACATTTCTCCTCAGATAATAGGGTAAGTAGCTTTTGGTTACTGTTCTGATTGTCTTTGGAACATCTTTGGACTCAGCAACGACTGCTGTTGAAGACTTTTTGGCAAAATGAGCGGATTTTGTATTTTTAGCAGTTGCAGAACTGAAAATGTTAATCACATTAATATTGTATTTTGTATAATTGCATAGCCATCGAGATAACTTTCTGTCCATCATACCTCATTGTCACTTTTGATGGCACCTGAAAATTATACACCATGTTATTAATAATGCTGATTAACGTAAGTAAACATAAATTAAGTTACTTTACCTTAACGATACTTCTTATGGGTCTATTAGCTTTAGTCGCATTTCTTGGCACAAAAACACCTTTTCGTTGATCGATCTTATTCACATCCGTCTTCGTCTTAGCTGACTGATCATTACGAATCGGTAAAGATGTTTTCGGTGTAGCTTTAAATTCTCTCTTCACGAAACTTCTTGCCGGTATTCTTTCTTTCGAGCTAAGTTTCTTCTTCAGACTCGAGTCCGTTATTTTCTTTACGACAACGGGATTGAAGACTTTCCTCTTTGTAAGAACTGTAGGTCTAGCGTTCTGCCACTCTCCCTGATACATGACATCTTCAGATGATTGTTTGTCTCTATAACTATGTACTTGGACTCCACCGCAACACAACGTAGGCCGAACGTACTTAGTGGACATTCTTGACATGCTAATGTCCCTACTGGAAGAAGATAGAATTTGCAAACCACTCTTTTCTAAGCTTGAAGGACTGTCAGGGATGCTTACGATACTGCCGCAGAATTTCAATCCGGAATCAATTTTAATTCCACTGGGTATCGATTTAAGACATTTCATCTCGGTATAGAATTTTGCTAGAGTTTCTTCTTGAAAGTCTTTGTTTAATGGCGAATAAGTATTTAGCTGGTCGAAATCATCTATAGCAGGTGACTCTTGATCCTTCATAATCCGTCCTGTTTGTACTATGTTTGATCCTTGTTCTTGTGCAGTCACCTCATTTTCTCTTAAAGCCAACCACTGCATCTGTTCAGTGTGTTGATTTTGGGGTGTCATTTGTTCTTCAATATGTATAAGAGTCGTCTCAAGTTTCGGTACGGGTGACTGATGTTTTAGCGCTGGTGATTGTGATCTTGGCACATGTGACTGTTTCCTCGGCATTAGTGACTGTTGTCCCGGCACAAACGATTGTTTCTTCGGCATTGGCGACTGTGGTCTTTGCACAGGTGACTGTTGTCTTGGCATCGGTGATTGTGGTCTTGGTAAAGAAGACTGTTGTCTTAGCATAAGTGACCGATATTTTTGCACAGACAGGTTTTGTTCTTGCATACTCGATCCCTGCTCTCGCATAATCGGCTTCGGTTCTTGAATTATAATATTTTCTTTTTTTATCTTACTCTCTACTATCTCTACTGTCTTTTGTTCAAGCATAATCGGCTTTTGCGTTTGGTTCATATACGTTTCTTGTTGTCTTAATGGCGATGCTTGTTGCCCTAATTCTCGCTTAGTTGATTGTTGGTGCATAACAATCGGTTCGTTAATTTGAAGCATGGCTGTATTTTGTTTACTTATAGGAAACTGTTGTTCTTGCGTAATCAATTCGGGTTTTTGTAAAGTCTGTTCTCGCATAGTCGCGTCTTGTTTCCTCAACTCCTGTTTATGCGTCATAGTCGAAAATTCCATTTGCGCGTGTAAATTCGGAATTGAATTCACGATTTTAATACCGATTCCTCTGTCTCTTGGCACTATAGTTTTGTAAACAGTTTCGTCATCATCAGTCGATGTGCAACAATCTGTCGATTTTTTCGGTATTTTGGAGTCTGTAAACCAATCTGTGCTCTTTATTTTAGTATCAGTAGAAGAGTCTCCGATCTTGATACCCGCATAGAAAATATTCGGCATTCTAGTTATTGACGTTGTTGTAGAAAGTATTGAGTAATTTGGTGCCGATGTATCTGGTCCGCATTGGACGTCCATACTTACGTGGCGAATGCCCTTGGACGTGGAAGGCTCATTAATATCTAGAAAATAATAGTCAACTAAAAATGCAGACCCATGTCAAGCGTGTACCTAAATTATTTACTTAATTTAGAAAATCGTATAAGTAGATACCTACCTACCTAAATGAGAAAGTGATACTTAGAAATAGAACACTAAAACGTTACTGACATTTTTAGCTCTACGTCATCTAACTGTAGAATCGTAATGATAAAAGTAAATTTCAATAGGTACCATTCAAGAAAATTGTCTCATCATTGTCAACCCCAATGTCATGTTTATCAAACATATTGAAATCATTTACGACCGTGTTGCTAACGCTACGAATTAAGGTCTCATTCTCAAAGCTCATAGGATCTTCTTCTGCGTCTGTCCCGATAGTTCTTCTCATAGCGATGGTCTCTTGAATGTCATCCATTACTATATCAATGAGGAGACTTTTCTCAGTACCCGCAACACCAGCTGATTGGTTGAATTGCGTCACGTGATCGTATCTTGTGAAATTTATGATGTGCTCTTTGTATGTTTCTATATTGTCTTCGATCATTAGTTCTGGATGACAAAGTTCTATAAGACTTGCCGGTATCTGTGTATGAACATGTCCATTATACACACATCAAAACAGTCTAAGCAACACCTATTAATTTTTGAAAAAATATTTTTTTTCTAAATGTTTCTTTGAACAGAATATCAAAACTTCTTTGAATATCCAACCTCCCTGATAAACTAATGAATACTGGCTGGATAAAAAAAAATCGTGTCTAAAAACAACAAAACCATTCTTTTGTCGAATTCAACGCCATTTCTTGCATGTGTTTTACTTATTTTTCGATTAAAAAACTTTAGTAACCACAGTTAATCACAAGTTCTGTTTTGCCAAATTTTTTACTGTAGTAATGGAGCGTCGTCATCTTACCATGGAAGAGATACAAAGAGCTGTAGGAAGGCTCGAAATGGAAAACACTCAAGCCGATGTCGCCCGGCATTTTGGCGTCCATAGAAGTGTAATTTGTCGACTCTGGAGGCGTTATTGTGACACAGGTGATCCGTCTGAACAGCACCCAGGCCGAGGGCGTAGTACCACTCGTCGTCAAGACCGATACATCCAGGTAACATGTAGACGTGAACCAAAGCTGACTGCCCAAGAGATCGCATCAAGGCTACAGAATGCTGATGGTCCTGCTGTCTGTCCCCAAACTGTGCGAAACAGACTGCATGAGTATGGCCTACGTGCGCGGCATCCAATCAGATGCCCACAGATCCGTCACGGGAATCGAGCTCGACGTGTTCAATGGTGCAGACCACGGGTACTGTGGCCGCAACAACGATGGCACAAAATTCTGTTCTGCGATGAATCTCGATTCGGTTTCAAGCCTGATACGAAAAGAGTGAGGGTGTATCGTTGCTCAGGAAATGCTAAACGTTTGAGATGTGTCCAGGAAGTCCACCCAAACAGCGGCTCGACAGTAATGGTTTGGGCTGGAATAACTAAAGACCGAAAAACCGATCTCGTTTTTATAAATGGCAACCTGAATGCCGAAAGTTACGTGCAACATGTGCTGACTCCTTATGTGCGTCCATTTTCACAAACAATGGAACCTGAGTTCACTTTGATGCACGACAATGCCCGTCGGCATACAGCAAGGCGGACTCAAGAATGGCTACAGAGGGAAAACATCCGCGTTTTACCGTGGCCAGCTCAGTCGCCTGACTTGAATCCCATTGAGCATGTATGGGATATGCTCCAAAGAAGAGTCCTGAAAGACCTGGATGGGGTTTCAACAGAACAGCAGCTGAAAGACCTGCTCAAATTCCACTGGGATAGACTGCCTCAGGAGGACATCAATAACCTTATTGATTCCATGCAGAATCGATGCAGACAAGTTTTAAACAGGCGAGGAGGAAACACGCTGTAATAGATTTTATCCAACTGCCCAGAAGATGGGTTATGATTTTACTTGAAAGTTAATTTTTGTTTATTTGTACCGAGAGACAACAGTCGCTTAAGCCTACGTTTTGTTGTAAATAAATGTTTATAAGCAATTTATAGAATTTAGTTAACTAAAAACAACAAAGAATAGTTATTTGATAAAATAGAAGAGAAATAATTAAAACAAAGTCTACAAAATTAAAAATATTCAAAAATCAATAGGTGTTGCTTAGACTTTTTTGATGTGTGTACTAATATCGTCTACGTTTATGTCTATTATTATATTTGTTTTTGTATGTCTAGGTATTCTATCTGAAAGCTTTTTTGTAGCCGGGTTTTAGGCTAATTCTTGTTTTCTATTAATTTGGAATAACTGTATTTATCTACTAATAATTGAGTATTAGAGGCTAATCTTTCTTATTAAGTTATCTTAAGATTGATATTAAAACTTACAGGTTTCGAAGCAGTAGGCTGCAAGGATTTGTACTCCTTCCTGCGAGGCTTTACTCTATACTGGCTGTAATCAACCGACACATACTTGTTGCTAGCATCTTTCATCAAATTGTTGTAACTAGACTTCTTTTTAGCTTTTTTAGTTATTTTAATTTTGCTTGCTTTATCTTTCGCTTTCTTATCCTTCTTATCCTTTCCAAAAGATTTGGAATGAGACCTTTTGCAGATAACGCATTTGAGTTCAATACATTGCTTCTTTGTCTTGTATCTTTTATAAGTTTTTTTGTAGTATTTCGATAATGATGTGCTATGCTCTGCGTCGCCTGAGCTTATATCGTCAAAGTTCATATCGTGGGAAGGATATGGAACCATCTCAAGGTCGTCTTCGAGCCAAGCTTGGGTTCGTTCGAACTTAGTCTTATCATTGTCAGGATCGAATAGAACCATATCAGTTGGAGTGGACTCCGGTTCGTAGAGACTTGGAGAATGTCTATCTATATATTCATAGTCTGAAATGTGACACAATAGGCATGTATATTCTCGGAAACTGACAATCTTACAGCTGTCAGCTAATTTGCTGAGATAGGTTTTTTAAACTATGTTTATAAAAATATAGTTTATGAACTTGGTATTTATAAATCTTTAAAAAAAAGTTTGCTACCCTCAAGCAAACACCATCGTCATTAATCTATGAAACCTCACTTCTATACACTTGGCCAGTACAGTGGGGCAATGAACTAGGTTATAGCAAAATCATACTTTGATTCGTATTATGTTTTTGTTCTTGTCACTCATAAGTCTATGAAAATAGACGGCATATAGTGCAATTCAGATTATGATTCTCATAGTTTAAATCAATCTAGCTAGACTAAACATAGAAGTATGGCCAGGTAGGCACCTACCTTTTAAGAACTCCGCACTAGTGACACTAAGATCGTCTTTAAGTTCCATATCTATAAAACAATATTTGGCACGAGATTCTTCTATAAGGCCAGTCTTTTCTAAAATAAAGCATTATTTTAAATCAACCATAGGTATCATAATATTTTTAAAGGCTAGTAATATATCGGCATAAGTACCTGATTGAACCAAATGACGGTACTTGTCTACAATTTTTAAACTGAAAACAAAATAAATAAAAACATTTAGAAAATGCTTCTAAGCAAACTTTCATCATTAAATCACAAATTACTGATAGAAATCTGCACTGTTCTTTACAATCCAACGCTATGTTTATTTCCGAAAAAGAATGAAAATATCTAAGCACAGGCAAACTCGCGAAAAAATTAAAAGTAGAGTAATCCGTTCTATTAAATATTCATCAAACACTAACCCAGTATCATCGTCCCTGATCTTCTCCAATGCAATCATTTCTTGTGACTTCTCAGATGGATCATCAACTGAAAAGCATTAATTCGCTTTAAAACTCACCTTATTATTCTTTTTTTTTTTTTGTGTTTTTATTATTTCTACAATATTTTGTGCCTATGCTGATGTATCAATTGCTACTCAGCGATGGTGAATACGTGTTTTTCACTTTAACCATCTAGCTTTCCTTATGTCGCGTTAGTAAACAGATACTCAACGAGACAGGTATATAATTTGTGCGAGCACGATATGTTGCGTTCGGTCTCGTTGAGATGAGAGTGACAGAGCTATTGCACGGTCACTGAACTGTTATGAATGTCTGTTTGCTCGGAAGCTTGTGAACGTACCATTAGGTACTCAAAGATAGTAAAACGAGAACTTATTCTATCAATATTTTGTCACTGTCTATTTCATAACGAAAAAAGAGATAGTTCAAATTACCAAACTAACCAGAACTAATCGACTTCAAATGGTAGTTTTCAATGAAGTATTTCTTTCGTCTTTCGATCGCTTTCTCCGTTAGCGTAAGCAAGTCTAGCAGCTTGCATTGCATCCATCTATAAGATCAAATTATTTTATTCGCTTTTAATGTTTTAAGGAGTTATGCCCTCTGAGTCACACCCCTTTCTGTCACACTGTGACTCAACGGGAAAGAAATTCCTCTAGAGTAACACTGTGACACAACGAGACTTTATTTTACCGTTGAGTCACACTCTTAGTAACATCACAAAGAAACTCTTGCCATAGTTAGCTCCACACGTATCGATAATGTGACCATATGTCCCTCTTTGGGCGGGACTGTCCCTCTTTGAGGCTCTCGGTCCCGCTGTCCACAGCGAGAGCAAACCTTTCAAACCTTTCTTACCTACTCTCAGAGCACTCGATTCACCCAAGGTACTATAAATGCGAAAGTAGTTTAAAGTAGTACTATAAATGTCTGACTACGCCTAAACCGATTTTGATGAAAGTTGATGAAACAGGCCAATTTTTATTAAAAAATGAAAAAAAAGGCTAATTTTTGTCGCGTGGATAAAAATGAAGACCTGTTTTTTTTATAGTCGACGGGGACTTTTTTTTAGACCACGGATGGAGAAATATAAAGTGGTAACCTGGTAGGAGGCGGCGACTGACGCCCTCTACTGGTACGAAGCGCCAACTTCATAAGTCTGCAGACTATTTTGTCTAACTCCGTGGTAATGTCTTCGTCTGCCGTCAACATCGTACGAAGTTTTCGCACCTTTTGGTCCAGCGCTCGGCGGAGACAACGAGCTGTTATAAAAATACCATATTAAGAAGTTTGTTCGTATTGGACTGGTCAACTTTGGTGAAGATTGTTAAGCCTCGACGATCTAAAGTACGATTAAGAGCGCTACCACAAATCACATAAAGAACTATCACACCGTTTGTGTAGACATTAAACCACTCGTTATACAAGTACCATGATGATGAAAAAAAAAGAATAAGTATAGTGAAGTAACAAAAAGGCCAGAAAATCACTAACACGCGGTTGGGTGCGTGGCTTTGCCAGGCCATATATTGAACTGTATTTTAGAAGTATTTAGGTTCTATAATAGCTTGAAATAAGATTTTTCAGTGACATAACATCTGGTTAATGCTGGGACCAGGCACAATATCGACGAGTTACAGAGTATGATTTAAAAATCAAACCATGGATATCCGGGACCATAGTACTTCCGTCAGACAGAGAAGTGGAACGAACGTCTGTAGAATCCCACTGAAAAATAAAGTAATCACTATTACTATTCAGTTCTCAAATAAAAATTATAGAACCTGATGATCCAGCGATCAAGATTGAGACGAACAAATCTAAACGGTAACAGATAGATACGGTAACGGTAATAAATAAAAAATTGCAAAACCTTTTAGAATTTTAATAAAAAAAAACAATTACAAGAATTCAACGAACACAAATCAACTTACATTAGAAAATCAAAGACTTACTTGGTAACTTAACTTAATTAGTTGAACTAAATTCGATCACGAAAGAAACAGTCATGTCTAGTCGGAATAGGATTCACTTTCAAGATCACTTGTTAAAAAAAATACTAAAATAAGTTAAGTTTCAAGAATGACTGGCCGCATCTAGCATTTCTTTCACCCTGAGTATGTATCGTTGCATGGTCAGTCTTACATTTGGAACTTAAAATAAGATATTTTGATAACTAAACCCTACTATCATGGCAAATACAATCATAATTCAATCAGAATAGAGCTCAAAATACGATAATCATTTAATCATGAATAATCTACTGAAATTATATGCATTTCTTTACGTCTGAGTATGTATCGTTGTCGGGCCAGTCATCGTCCTGAGTGCTGAGAGTGGTTCCGTTGTCGACCACTAGGCGGGAATGTATCACCACATTGTCCACTATCTCATAGCCGTCCCATTCCAATAGATCTCTGTAAAGGAATTTCAGAACCGGTCAGTATTGTCGACAAGTATTACAAGATAAGTATTAGTAAGACAGTATTGTAACTCCAAGGCCTCTATTAATAAACTCGTATTAATTTCTGTCAAAATTGCACCACGGATTTAACTATTGCCATCCTTTTTTGTTAGACAGTGATAAATAAGGATGGCTATAGTTAAATCCGTGGTGCAACTTAGACACAAGTTGAGCCTAGTTTATTAATAGAGGCCTAAAGGACTATGGGAATGTCTAGTCTACATTGTAGAGCATTTCCATACACAATTGGTTTAGTGTGCGTAAGCCGATTAGCCAATGAAATGCTTCTGAACACATATACTGAAATAATGTGTATGTGAATCACATTATAGCCAAACGGACTTAGTAAAATAGAACGTTATCTAGTAGAATGACTACTTACTTGACTTTATCCACATCGTTAGTGATATGAGCGACGACACCCATCAGTTGTTCTATAGGAATCTCCAGCCTGTTCAAATCGACGGAGAATTCATCGTCGAACTGATTGTCTATGAGTCTGTTTATCTCGTCGGAAATCAACTCTGTTATGCGATTTTCTTCGGATTTTGACTGAAAAACCATTGCTTGCTTATAACACTGTCATTAATCAGGCTGAGACTCCACCAAAGCGGAGATGTGTGAGATGTGTTCTAAGCAACCAATAGACTTTCAAAAGACGAGATGACATGTTTAAATAACGAAATTCTATTGGTTGTTTAAAACACATCTCACACATCTCCACTTTGGTGGAGTCTCAGCCTCAAGTAGCGTTGCGCGCGGTCACAATTTCGATGGGTGATCGCAAGTGGCATTACGAACTGAGCGTGCTTCGGAGGGCACGTTAAATTGTCGGTCCCGGCTTTTAACTCCTTAAGCCATGACGGAGGCCTTTAGGCGGCCTAAAAACTCCGTCAACAGCTACTTGCTCATACGAACTTACTTACTTTTACTTACTTACACTGTCATTTTGAAACACTATTTCGAGAATGCTTCACTTAAATGCAAAAATTAATTGTGAGTAAAATTAACTTCCATTTTGCCAGTTGTGAAGAGGAGGATACAGAGGAGAATGCGGGTTCGAATCCCGTCGGAATCCAAAATTTTTATGTCTTTTAATTTTCAATGAGTCACGTGATAGCCAGCCCTTCAAAAAACATAATCATGATAAAGTATCTCACCTCATATGGAGGGTTGTACTCCCTCACGACCTTATAATACTGATTCCAGTACGGTGCATTGTCACCCCAGTTGATATTATCCCACGTATGCACTCCGTTCTCCAGCTGGTTGGTACTTTCCTTGCAAAGACCTTTTTCCTTGTTGAAGTTCAGCATCTTCGTTAGATGTCGGATCTCGTCGACGACCTCCCGAGTGTGAGTGAGCGAATCGACTCTGTTCTTTTCGATCAGATTTTGTGTGGTCTTTGAGAATTTCTTAACTTGTAGTGTGGTGCAGTTTAGCCTGGAAGGAGTAGACAAATTTTCAATGTTATTGCTCTTTACCACGATAAGGATATTTTATGGTTTTTTGTTGTGTTGCTGCCTTGTAGAGTATTATTACATGCTTGTAGTAAAAAGTAAGTAATTAATCGATTTGAAAGCTGTTCATCTGACGCGATAGTTTACAGCTCTTAGATTTTCCTATATAACGTAGTGATCTCATCAATACCAACAATATACCTACGCTAGCTTACGCCCACTGTTTCGCTCGCGCTGTACTTGTGCCTTTTTTATTTCAGGTCTTGGTATACATTATTCAAGTTTCAATAAAATCAGTGCAGCGTCAGAAACACAACATCCAAACAGACTACACACTTTGACATTCGTACCCATTCGTACACATAATATAAATGTGAAAGTGTGTTTATTTGTTTGTTTATTTATCCTGCTTTCACGTCAAAACCGAGCGACGGATTGACGTGATTTTTTGTGTGGATATAGTTGGAGGGCTGGAGAGTAACATAGGCTACTTTTTATCCGGGTACCACGCGAGTGAAGCCGCGGGCAGCAGCTACTTTAAAATATAAGTTGGATTTCACCCAACCTGCTATTAACATCCTCGATCATATAAACTCGATTGTCCATCTTCCGTCGCGGCACCACCACATCAAAACACATCTGTTCGTAATCAAACATCAAGTAGTTCTTCCCCGCTTCGGTATCGAGGTTACACTGCGAGGTTTTATTGTGGTATTCCAGTGAGGTAAGGGAGAAAGAAGGGGATGTGATCAGAATTGTCACGCAAGACTGCTGAGCCGAGTAGAGTTCGGTGTAGGATTCTTCGCTGGAAGGGGAGAGGAATAGGAGAGGATAAGGAGGTAGGTTGAATTTTATGGAATCACGATTGGCATGCAACTAATAGCAAAATGAGGATAACGGCTAGCGGTTAAATAATACCTGGATGTTCCACTGGTTATCCACTTTATTCGTTCTAACTTCACATTCGTGAAATTAGCCGTTTCGATGCGCAGTGTAGCTATTTCATACAAAATTATCTGCCTAGATCTTTTGTGCCTAGATATTTTGTGCGTACTGTATATTGTACGACTTTTTAAATAGAAAACAACTTGGCAATCGTTCTACACTTACTGGTTCGCGTATACATGCGAATGAACAACTAATGCACAATTTAAATCAATTAGAGTTAATTTTGTACTCTTGCTTACTTGTTAGGTGCACAGATCATGTTGCTTTCATTCGGCGCCTCTGAGCTATCCCAGGTACTGATCAACTCGCTCACATTGTAAGGATTTGGCACATCTGTGGATAAAGTTTTTTTTAAGACTAGCTTCCACCATTTCAAGTACATTTTAAGTACTTATGCTACAACTTGTTACAACTATATAGAACCAGGCACAGAATGTTTCTTCTGATTGGGAATCGAACCCACGACCTACAGCGTAGAAGGCACTTTCAACTGAACTGAGAGTGGCCTCTCAGCTCAGTTGGTAGAGCCAGTCACAGAAAATTTAACACAGAAAAGATAAATGCTTACTGGAGACAAGTGCTAAGCTATTGAGATCCAAATCGCGTTGTTTGTGATAGTCTTTTGATGTGAAGACTGCCATTTGACTGCAGCAGCCGAGGTGATTGGTGCCAGGAGGTCCCGGGCCGATGCCTTTACATGACACTGTGTACTCGGGGTAACGGGTGACTATGTTACTGCACCTGGGGGACATGTAAAATATAGTATACTAAGGAAAACAAAATCAGACAGTTGTTGACGACCTCTGTGGCGCAGTGGGTGAAGGCCCGCTTGTGACGCATGAGGTTGCGGGTTCGATTCCCGCCGCGGGACAAATGTTTGTGTGATCTGCAAATATTTGTCTCGGGGCTGGGCGTTTTCTATGTATATTATACAGGGTGTGGCAAATTCTTGGTCACTGAAGGGTAGCTACCTTTTCTCTTGTAGTTAGAAAGTTTTGTTCTTAGTAAACTTCAGTTTTATTTTGAAGAGAAAAATATTTGCATTTTTAGATTTTTGAAAAAAAGTACAGGTAGCCTAAAAAATTACATTTGTCAAAAAAAACAAGTTGGTCTTAATCGACTCTATTTCCCACCAGGAACACTTCTCCTAAAGTAACTTATCAAATCAAATCGTAAGTTTTTGCAATAATTCAAAAAAACACATCCCATACATTTTCTATGAAATTAATAGTTGTAAACATTATAGTGCCACTTATTCGATCGTTCTCAATTTAACTTCATAACGGCTCCGACAAGCTGGGAGGCTATTGTAAAGCGCGTATTTAAATTTAGAACAAAGTGCTTCCCTGCAGATGTACTAATGGTAAGCTCCATGCATACCATTCTCTCTTGCGGCTCTGTCTTAGGCACCTAAGGCTTTACAATAGCCTCCCAGCATGCCGAAGCAGTTACGAATTTAAATTAATAACCATCGAATAAGTGGCACTATAATGTTTACAACTACTAATTTCATAGAAAATGTATGGGATGTGTTTTTTTTTAATTATTGAGAAAACTTACGATTTGGTTTGTTAAGTTACTTTGGGAGAAGTGTTCCTGGTGGGAAATAGAGTCGATTAAAACCAACTTGTTTTTTTTGACAAATGTAATTTTTTAGGCTAACTGTACTTTTTTTCAAAAATATAAAAATGCAATTATTTTTTTCTTCAAAATAAAACTAAAGTTTCCTAAGAACAAAACTTTCTAACTACAAGAGAAAAGGTAGCTACCCTTTAGTGACCAAGAATTTGCCACACCCTGTATATGTATTTACAAAAAAAAATGCATTTAAGTAGTATATCAGTCATGTGGTTCCCATAACACAAGCTCTGCTTAGCTTAGGGCTACATGATGCTGTGTGAAATGTCCAGCATTATTTATTTATTTATTTATTTATCTATTGCGTAGTCTATTAGCATAGTCAGTTGCCAAACCATGCCAGTTCCTTACTACTTTATATTCTACTCATCAACTATCCGGCTTATAGACCAGTAGAGCATTCTAGCGGTGCCCAGAGCTCTCCGCTAAAATACTCTGAAACAAGCCCACATCTAGTGAGTCTTATAGCAGTTTTTTAATGATATCAAAAGTTTGACAAAAAATTGTAAAACTTACCAATCATGAAACTGCTCTCTGGACCATTCAAAGAAGTGATCTAATCTCCTTAGTCCATTCTTCTCCAAAGCCTTGAAGAGTACATTGAAGTCTCCATTTGGTGTCGTGAATATCGCGACCCAGGGTTTGATGAAGCCGAAGACAGTGTGGACCAGTCGCTCCAGGTCTTGTGGCAGCATGTGTTCTATCATCTCTATGGCGATAACGGCATCGCAGCCAATCAGCCTGTAGTCTGGGTCTGCAGCATTGCCTTGAAACAACTGTTGACAAAAATGTTCTTTGTAAATAATAATATGAATTACAAATGATGAACATTGATGTCTGTTCTGTGTCTGGGTGTTATAAAGGATAATGAAAATGAAATGCAAAGTAGTGCATAAACGGTTCAGAAAATAAATTACAGAGAGGACATGAGAGCAGGTATGTTGCATGGATGTTTCTAACAAACTTACAATGCTATACATTTTCACTGGTTGCATCAAGTCTCAGTAAAAATGCAAGTTTTTTTTTTCCTTGATGTGGGCTTCTTTCAGAGTATGCTGACTGCAACCATTTCTGATGCGGAAGTCATGCTTTGTAAGTCCACATGCAAGATACTTCTTGATATTGAATAATTTTACATTTAGATTTTCCTATGGGACTGACATAGTTTTATTGTAAGACTCAAAGCCCCTAAATTAATATAGACAAGTTTTTGTTTAACTTACAGTAACTTGTAGCGGGTTTTCTCTCTTTGGTCCATAGTCATCACAACCCATCAGATCAGATGAGCAACGTAGAGGTATGCTCTCTATGTCCACACCAAGGATACATCTTATACCGGATACCTCCTTCAGGTATTTTATGAAGCTCATGTCATGGTACCCAAGGTCTACTACCTGTAAACAGAAAAATACTATAAAGACTAAGAAAAAACACAAGATTTTGACAGACAAGCAAGATGTATTTATGGCAGGGTTCACCGATATATATCAACGGATATATATCATGATATATATCACGATATATATCAATTGATTTTTATCTTGATCTTTTATCAATTTTTTATCTTTTATCAATGGATTTTTTCCTGTCTTCTGAACTAAAAATTTTGGAGATTAATGTTAACCCTGGCAACACGTAGCGAAAAACTACAATTCCAAATAATTTAGATTGTTTTTAAGTGTTTTTTTAAGTGTTCATTAAAAAAATATTTTGAAAATGAAAAATCTTATCAAAATTTTCAATTCCGACGGGATTCGAACCCACAATAATACATAAATGTAAATACCTAAGTGTGGTGTAACACTATAACAAATAAAAAAATATAAAAAAATCTTTCTCAAATAAACACTAATTCTTTTGATACCTTTATTAAGTTTTTTAAATAAAAAATGTGGTAATTTGACACTTAACATATTTCACAAATTACTTTCACATTTTAATCCCCATACAGAATGAAATTTGCTTCTTTTTCTTAGCCTGGATATATATCCGATATATATCGGATAAATATCAAAAAATCGGATTTTTGATATTTATTATAAAAATCGGATTTTTTCGAACCCTGATTTATGGTAAGTAAGTAGGTACCTACCTACATTTTATGATTAACAGTTTTCCCCAACAACCTCACCACTAAAGCGAAAATTAAAGCAGTGGGGTGGTTGGGAATAATAATGTACCTACAAATCGAAATTACAATTTCTAAAATTTAATGTCAGTTTCTTATCAGAACCTTTCTAATCAGCAGTGATCGGAATTAGGCGGGCTTAAATACCTAAACTTCAAAGAACAGAGGCAAAAAAGGGGAGACTTCCTTACTACAAGAATTTCACTGGACCCAATTGGGACGAAAATTGGAACAATTTTCGCAGTGAGTAAGTACATTTAAAATTAAAGTTAATAATATTGTGAACTAATTCAAATCATTTTTCTATTTAACCGACTGGAAAAAGTTTTTTATCTTATAGCTTACATTTTAGTTTTTGTTATTAACTCAGGTAAAAATTGATTCACCTTAATTAATTAATATTCTTTAGTAATGTCCCGAAAACGGAAATAATTGGGCCGAAGAATATTTAGTTCTAAGGCGTCTCCATTTGTCTCTGTTATTTTTTGAACTTTAGGTATTTTAGCCCGCCTCATTCCGATCACTGCTAATCAGACTTTAAATAAAATGGTCTGCTTTCATGTATTCTCTGAATCTTGAAAAGTCTGCAAGCCTCGTCATGGCTTCTTCTTTGTCAGGTCTAATAGTTTATAACGGTATATTCAACCTCACTCAATAAACATTATGAATAGTGACACTTTCTAAAATATCTCATCAATGTCTAAAATATTTAACGCACCTTTTCTAACTTCCCGCACCATCGCTCATCCATAAGACAGTCACTGACTGCCGCATAGCGCTGAAGATAGACAGGAGGGTAGAACACCACACCTTTCTCCTCATCGAACTCTGCGAAAACCTGCTCGTCTGATTCTTCATCATCAGAAACTTCCCCGTTTCTGCCAAATGTCAGAGAAAACTTGCTGTAATACGGACGAAGAATACGGTCCAAAGCGTTCAGCAAAGATTCCCGGAAGAAAATTAGTGTCTGCAGAGTAATGATCATGGTTTACGTAGTGATTTGAATAAAAGTTTTGTATTTATCTCCCAAGAAACGGCAAATTCGACAATGTTACATCCATGATGCTCACATGTTTTTTTTTGCAATGTTTTTTGTTTGGACTTTTTTTCTTTTTGTTTGACACAAGTCTGACATGACAAGATCACGATCACTGACAGTGACAGTCAGACAAAATTGACACACAGACCACTTCAAGCAACTCAATCAGCACCATCTAGTAATGGTTTTCATAACTAAAACCATCAATCAGTATTTCAAGCATTTCCGGTTTGAACAGAGGTTGTGTATAATGTTGCCAATTTAGCAGCTTTATCGCTAGAAATAGCGACTTTTGCTCTAGTGTAAGCGACAAAAAATTTGTTTTAGCTTTAGCGACTTAATTTAATATGTTTAGCGACATAGCTAGTGACTTTTGGACTTCAACCTGCTTAGCAAAACAGTTAGAGGCCAAGTAATGGAAAGGTGGAAAAGACAAAAAGTCAACTTGAAAATAATTTTTTTTTAATAGAATATGATAGGAATAGACTGCCGTTTTATACAAGTATACTTACATAACTAGTTTTAGAAAATCTTGTTTTTTTGGGGAAGTGGTTATATTTTTTTGACCGACGACGATGAATAACTTCAAAAACAACTAAAACATCAAGCTGATTTCTCTCTAGCGACTTTTCAGATTCAATCTAGCGACTACGATTTATTGGAGTTGACAGCACTGGCTGTGTGTGTGTCATGTCAATTCAATTTGTCAATCAACAAAATGGCTGGCTGTTGCTATTTTTACGAATTTACGATGCATAAAGTTTTGTTTTGTTGGGTATGTACTTGCTTGTTTTGATCGGATTTGTAGCTGCTTGCTGCTTGGAATTCGTTTCTATTATAAATTTAAAAGAATTAAACTATCCTTAAAAATATACGAACAATGTGTTTCATACCGTTGAAACAATGTGGCAGCAGAAAACGAAACGGGCTTGTGACGAACTACCAAAATATTATGTCCATTGAATGTCTAGCTTGTATGTACTCTAGAGGAGCACCCTACATTATTTACCTGAGTAATTTCAGGTACATACAAAACCGTTGTTATCACTAGACCCATTCCTAGATCAAAGTCTCAAATTGACTATATTCTCCACTTAAATGTAAAAAGTTAATTTATTGTCATTTTACTTCAGGTCACCCGGTTAAATTATATTAATCTATGTTTTAATAGGTACATTAATTACAGTTTTTTATTAGAAATATACCTACGGTACCTACTAAAACAAAACCTGAAACAACCACATTTATTTATGTATATTTCCTTTTAAAATCCTATACAGTACGTACTATAGATCTAGGCATTCGTGAAGTAAGCTGTTTCGCTGTGCAGTAGAAAATGTTGTATGAAAATGCTACACTGCGCATTAAAACAGCTAACTTCACGAATGCCTAGATCCTTTATGAGTTCTATACCTATCGCTATAGTCCATTCAATTTTTCAGTGAACACTGCTTCAATATTCTGTTATTAAAAGAGAATTTAAGAAGAAATTTCCAATAAGTTACTGGGACCTTAATCCACAATGGCGTCCCCAGCCAGTACTCTGAAGAAACCTATTCTGACAATAAAAAGGGAAAACTTATTCAAATACACTCCGGTTATAATATCACCTTTAAAAAGGTAAAATGTAGAAATATTCACTATACTCTAGCAAAAACCAATGTACAATATTTACTAACATTGCACTGACAGATCAATCAGCTGATAGCAGAAATAGACCTATCACAGAAAACTGAGATTCATTATGATTGGCCAATATTGAATCAGTGCAAATCATATTTAATCTCGGTTTTCTGTGATAGATCTATTCCTGCTATCAGCTGATTGATCTGTCAGTGCAATGTTAATAAATATTGTACATTTGTTTTGGCTAGAGTTTAGTTACCTATTTTAATATTTGTATTGCAATTAATATTTGTAATCTAATCTGCAATAAGAGTCTTATAGAAAACATAACTTAAATGTTTCAGAGCACTCACTACGACTCAACCTACTCCAAGTGCAAAGAAAACATGCCTGGAAATATCTGATCAACAGAACATTGTTGAATCATCTGTGTAAGTATTAACTAAAGCAATATGACAACAATGTCCTTTTAGAATAATCCTGCAGAATATGTAGAGAAGATTTTATTAGTAGAAAAAAAAAAAGTGAAATATGATCACATATTCACATAGTGAGGTAGACATTATCTCAGATCTTTTTAGGCATTTAAGATCCTTTAATGTCTAAGGGGGTAGTCAGGGGTATGTCCAAATATTTGGTACCATACCCACAAATAAGATTAGGTCCAACAAAATAGAAAGTATAAAAATCGCTTAGGGAAGTGATTGATTTCTGAGTAAAACTACTGGTAAGCAAGAGAGACCTTGGGAGGTATAATATTTCTTTCAAGTGAAGTGTAACATTTTTATCTTAATGCCACGGTCTTTTATCATATCTGTTAATTTTTCTATGCCCTGTATAAAATACCGTTTGCAAATGTTACAGAATCACTGACAAGAAACCTGAAATAATAAAAGAAGACAATCCAAAGAAAGAATTAAGGAGTAATTCACCATCCGGTTTATACACCATAACCGTACCCATAGACTCAGGGGAGAAATTCACAAGCAATATCCAGGTCAATAGGTGCCTGAAACATGAAGAATTACCTGAGCACAAAGCTGAAGGCCTACCGCAATTTGGAGACATATACAATTCTCCTGAAGAATTCTACGACTATACAACTAAGAATGCCCAGAATTGGTACTTTTATTATGTCCGTCAAGACAGCCATAATTTGAAGACAAGCTTGCAATATAATAAGAATAAAGCAACAACTGTAGTGTTCTCTTGCAGATTTAATACGAAAAAGTATAAATCTCAAAGCAAGGGCTTAAGGAAACGCAGGTTTGTATTACAATATACAGAATTCCCATTTGCGTGGCGTGAGAACAAAATATACTTTATATTAGGTATACCAGACTGAATGTGTGTGTGTGCTCTCATTATACACGTGTGTAATGGCCGCCAGAACTCTGAACTCTTAGGGAGTAAGCACACTGCGTTTTTTGAAGCGCGTTTGTATCGATATAAACGAGATGCGAACGCGCAAGAAACGTTCAAGAAACGCAGTGTACCTACCCACTACCGGTTTTATTTTAGTATGAATACGAATGCGCGTTTGTATCCAAACAGACACGCTGTGAACGCGCTGCTCAAAAATGCGCTTCAGAAAACGCCGTGTGCCTCACATAAGAGCATAATTCTTCGTTTCATCTCCATGAATACAACTATCTGTGCACATCACGCTATTCACACTAACCCGGTTATTTGTGCCCATCGTCGACGAGTAAAATATAAAAAAAAAACCTTTAAGAACATACCAAATCAAAAATCACCCAAAGCTGTTGAGCCGGTCGCAAGTGATGATTTTTCATACATGCGACCATTTCTATCTAGATAGGTACTTACTTCTTTTCTATTATGTTTTTTGGTGAAGTAATAAAAAAAATATAATCTTTGCAGTGAAAAACAAGCGATATTTTGTCCCGCCGGCGTCAATTTGAAGTGCGATGCGGGTACAGATGTGTACAAGGTGCATACTGTGTGTCACCACCACAGACACGAGTTGTCCGCAGAACTGTTCAAACAACTACCACATGGCTATAGGCTGCCCCAGGAGTTGAAGGCTGAAGTAAGAATCACACCTATAAACCTAAATTTTGATTATTTTTTTTTAAAAGCCTTTCCAGGACAAACAAAAAAGAATAGAATAGAATATAACTTTATTGTACACCAAAAAAAAAACAAAAATAAGCACTAAAATAACAAAAAAGAAAAATAAGCCTCGTTTAAAAAAGTGTATCAATGGGCGACCTTATCGCTAAAAGCGATCTCTTCCAGGAAACCTTTGGATGGACAGGATAAAAAAGAACACAGATCTATAATTTAAATCGTATGGTATTGAGTTCATGTAAATATACTACATACTTATAAGTATACATTATACAGTACGCACAATGGATCTAGGCATTCGTGAAGTTAGCCATTTCGATGCGTAGTGTAGCTTTTTCATACTCAATTTTCTCCTGCGCATCGAAACGGCTAACTTCACGAACGCCTAGATCCATTGTGCGTACAGTTGGGCCGGCGGATCTAGGCGTACGTGAAGTCAGGCTCTGCGCTGCGCAGTAGAAAATTTTGTATGAAAAAGTTGCACTGCGCATCGAAACGGCTAACTTCACGCACGCCGAGATCCGTTGGCCGTACTGTACTGTACCATACACAAAATATTTTTTTTTCCGAATCGATGGTCTCCTGTAAAAACCTTAATACAAATTACGAATATTTAGAAAAAAGCAAAATCGGTCCATCCTTTCTCAATTGATGCTTCTACGCCAACTACGTATTTCATTCATTTGAATTTTTGAATTTTTATTATAATTTCAGATTCAAGATCTCGCGCACTTCAATTTAGACCCAGTGATCGCACGTCGGTATATTGAATCTAAAACACCCGGTCTATCACTTAGAAAATCTATTTACAATACATTTGTGAAAATAAGAAACTCACAGTCAAAAAATACGATGTCCCCCGAAAGGGTACAGGAGATGTTAGAGAAAATAAAATGTAAGTAAGTAAACACTTTAGGTAGGTAGTGAAGCGCTTGCTAGATACGAATTTGATTCTCGTTTTGGGACTTATATTATCACATTACAAATTAATTATTTTTAATTACGGAAGGAGGATTTAAATAAGTTTTATGTTTTTTCAGATATAAAAGCAAATTTTTCCGATAATTTGCCAAATAAACCACGGTTCACTGCTCAAAAAGCCGAAAATAGTCTTAAAATGGGTAAGATTTTATTGTTTATTTTAAAACACTTACCAACAAAGTTTTTTTCCTCATTTCGGAAATCGATTAATTAAGCTCCCGTTTGAGTTTTCGCTTGTAATTGTATTTCCAATCAAAATTTTACGTCCTACGGCTGGGCATACATGGGCAGCTTAAAGCAGTCAGGACCGACTGCTCCAAACTGCCAGTGTATGCTTGCCCTAAAATTGCATAATGTCCAGTAAATATCTGTGTTAATGTTTTATTAGCTACCCCACGAAAGTGTGCCGAAATGCAAGAGCAAAAAGTGGCGCAAAGCGTAAATGCATTGAAGTCGACAAGTGAAGTAGAGGAGAATCCGTGTGCAGAGGTTACGCAGGATGATTTCAGTTACAATATCATTGCGTGAGTTTAACCTTCTATTGTAGGTACTCGTATGCAAGTTTCAATTTAATTTCCACCAATGATAGAGCTGCGCTGAGCGAGACTAGGAAAATGAAACGATACCATTGGTGGATTTATTCCTCGCGCAAGGGCCTTTTGCAAATCTCTAGTGGAACCGCACACTAAAGCCTAAGCTACACTGAACGGAGATTCCATCGCCGATCTACCGTGGCGGAATGCATGAATGCATTATATTGCCAACGAAACAACCGATCTTTCTCGTAGTGTGCCCGCTAAAGTAATATTATATACCTTAAAATATAGTAGCGTTCCGCCACGGAAGATGGCTACGGAATTTCCGTAGCATCATACATTGAATTATTCCAGCATGGTTGGCTCTCGACAAAAATCACCGAGCAAAAGCCTCCCTATAGTAAGAAATTTTCCTTCAGCCATTCTACACTTGATTCTGACTCTTGACAAGTCGCGGTTTTCTTTCGCGTCAATAGGCTGTAGTATAAGTATATCTACAGACTACTTTTACTTTGAAATAAGAATACAATAAACATTAAGCTCCAGTACCTTATTCGAAGCATAACAAAAATATAAATGAGAGATGGCAATCTTGTTTTTCTGTCTCGTGTCGCTTTACTGGTAACATTTGTACGACGCATCCGCCTTTTAGTTCCCCTTTCTACCACCAGGTGGCGCACAAGTCACCTATAGGCGCTGTGCGATTTTTATTCTCATTGGCGTTTTGTTCTTCGTCGCGTTCGGATGTGCTAAAAGTTCTTCCAGAACTCATAGCACATTATACTGGTATCTTTTCATTTTCGAATATTTTATTGTGAAATATTTCAAAGTGATATAATTTTTAAACGATCTTACCGTTTAAATTTTACTTTGTGTTGAAATTTGACAGTTTTAAATATTTTACGGTGAAATATTTCACGGTGATTTAATTTTTAACGGTTTTACCGTTTGAATTTATTTTGTGCTGAAATTAAACAGTTTTATAATTTTTAGAAAAAAAAATGGCATGCGATACGCGGAGGTTCAAAAACGTTACTGTTCTCGACCGGGTTTTGTAGATCTTGAGACGAATGAGGAAATAAAGCCTTTTGATAGGTTTACGAATTTAAGTCTAACGGAACGTGGTTTTGCTGCACTAACCACGGGTAGAAATGTTCCTAGTCAGAAGCTTGGACTTGTATATAATCTGTGCTTTGATCAGAAAACTACAGTGCCACAAGTATAACTTGGCGCGGCTGAGCGCCACTGTGTTCAAAAAATATAATTAATTGTACAGAAAATACCACGAAATTTGGGAAAATATGTAAGAAAGATTTAATCATTTGCGTATTTGTTTAAGATAGTTTATTGATATTTCGCATCTTATTACTCTTTTTCCGTTTTTTCCGTTTTAGTTCCTCAAATCGCCACCGCCAACTTATACTTGTGGCACTGTATGTATGACAGTTCGTTCTCCGCTCCTCAACTCTTCCGATTCCGAATGAGTTGCTATTTTGATGACAATGTCAATGTCAATGAATGATTGAGATCTTTGAGGGTAGGTATCTCTGTGGATGTGGGTAGTCTGTGCTCTGCGGTCTAATGTCTAACGATCATTGTGTATTTAGTTTGTTGATTTTCCCCGCCTATTTCTGTTCCTTATTAGCTGCAAACGGTTTGTACCTTCAGTACCTACGATGTATTTTATGTGTTGTGTTAACTTGTGTTGTACCAGGTTGTACAAATTTGCGAAAGGCCGCTGCCGCTGTATTCCATATTCCCAGTGTGTAGTGTAATCAGACTCAAAAAGTGGCTCGATTGTTTATGCAGTGATTTGTTGAGAAACGTGAGTTTGAACGAGATTTCAAGACGCCAAGTGTGTCACAGACATTTTGAGGCCTTTATGACCCGCCCCGGCTTCGCACTGGTCACATCACACATCACAGAAACCTAAGATTTATCAGTGTTTCTCTAGGTACTATATTATGCATGTATTATACATATAAACCTTCCTGTTGAATCACTCTATCTATTAAAAAAACCGCATCAAAATCTGTTGCGTAGTTTTAAAGATCTAAGCATTGCTTAAATCTTTAAAACTACGCAACGGATTTTGATGATGTTTTTTTTTTACATAGGGACAGACAGCGGGAAGCAACTTTGTTTATTATACAATACCTATACCTACTATGTAGTGTTAAGAAAAAATTTAAAAAATAATAATAAATGATTACCTAACTATGTTTCGTTGTTTTCTATCAACAACACCTTCTTTCCCTTAGGCCACTGACCTCTACTATGGCATTGATCTCAATAGTACACATTGAGATCAATGCCTTAGAAATATTGAATGAAAAAAGCAATCCTACCAAATTAATTTGTTTGGTAGAATGACAATTCTGCTCGGTGCCGGTGTAGCAGAAAAAAAAAAGAAACGTCATACATCGTTTTCTGATAGCCAATCAGGAGCGAGTAACATCTATATAATCTGTGAACACAAGTCCACACTAAAATGTTCCCGACATTTCCATCTGATACGTAGTATCTCTACCTAATCTGTGGCACTAACGCAAGCGCTAATAAAACAACAAGAAGCTGCGCAAAGTGCTTTTGACGCTTTAGTGACGTGGTCAGAATCATCTGTCGACTTGTCCCCGCGATCGCTTGTAGATAAAATAAAAGAACTTTTTGAGGATGGGGATTTCCAAAAAACATCAAACGATGCCCTTCAGCTTGCGTGCGGTCACCGCGCTGATCTTATTCAGCAACGTCGAGATAGTATTCTTCGTTCAGTAAAGGACAAGTACTTTAAAGCAGCGTTACGAAAGATTCCCCCGAGTTCAGAATATCTTTTTCAAAAAGAAAATTTTTCCTCGGCTATAGAAAAAAATGGGGGTAGTAGCAAATGCTTTTGGCCGACAAGACATGCAAACCAAAATAAACCCGCTGCGCAAGCGGGTACAAGCCAAACCAATTATAAAACGCCTGCACAAGGCTTTTTTGATCCCATGCAATTTTATGCAAACATGCCAAGATACGGGTTGACCCTGCCTGCGCAAGGCAATCAACCCTTTTTTAACCCAATGAGGTGGCGCGATATGCATCGCCCACAAAGGGGTCAGACTAATTTTCAAAACCCCCAACCCCCCCCGCCAAAGAGTACCTAGATCTCGTTTCCCGGACGACTATCGTCAAAATACAGCCAGAGGACAGAATAAAAACTCTGGACAGAGCGTCCCGCGCAGGGATTATCCACCTAGGAGAAAATTATGACTCGATCATGTTTCAAGCAGGCAGACTAGTAGGGTTTGTACACACTTGGCAGTCGCTACATGCCCCGCCTACCCTAATAAAAATAATTCAGGGTTTTCGAATCCCATTTTACAAAAAACCTCCTCTTTGTGCCCCAAATCTAAAATATCAATCTTTCCCTTCGAAAGAAATGGAGGTAACAATTCAATCGCTATTAAAAATGAAAGTTCTGGAGCCCGCGGACCGCGGTCCCGGTTTTATATCTCCGATATTTTTGACCCCGAAAAAAGACGGTTCGACTCGACCGATATTCAATTTAAAAAGACTAAACAAATATCTCAAGGTAACCAAGTTCAGCCTAATAAACATACAGAGGATTCCATCTAGGGATGTTCGATATTTCGGATTGTATCGATATTTCGTATCGCAATATATCGTAACGCATTGTATCGATACGCGTATCGATACAGGACATTTGATACGATATATCGTATCGATACAGTATCGAATCAAGACAAAGTATGCAGGTACTTTAATAATTAAAAAAATATACTTATAAAAAATGAGAAAGTTTGGATGTATGTTTGTTCCTCTAAAACTCGACAACCACTGAACCGATTTGCCTGAAATTTAAACACAGATAGAAAATGACCGGAAATAGGACCTAAGCCACCTTTTAACCGGGTAACTTGCAAGTCAAAACAATTCGTTATCAAAATAATTTGATACGATACTTTCGATCCGATACACCTTGCATGTGTTGTATCGATACGCCGTATCGTATGCCATTGTATCGATACAAATATCGGGTGTATCGTATGGCATTGTATCGATACACGAAAATATCGTATCGTATCGAACATCCCTAATTCCATCCTTCCTGCAACCAAAAGACTGGTTGATAAAAATAGATTTATCCAATGCCTACTTCCATGTGCCAGTTGCAAAAGCACACAGGCGTTTTCTCCGCTTGGTGTTCAAAGACCAAGTACTTCAAATGACCTGTCTCCCGTTCGGCATTGCATGCGCACCAAAAGTGTTTGCTTCGCTCACCAACTGGGTCGCGCAGATAATGAGAGACAGAGGCTTCCGTATCGTGGTCTATTTAGACGATTTCTGCCTTGCCAATCAGGACCCTCGTCTCCTGTTAGAACAGGGCCAGGAAGCTATTCGACTCCTGCAGCAATTAGGATGGCAGGTCAATTTCGAAAAATCGATATTAATTCCCCAAAAAGTACTCGAATTTCTGGGCATTATCTGGGATCCGCATACCAACAGAAAGTCCCTGCCAGCCAGAAAGTGCAGGGAAATGAGCCAAAAAAATAAAAAAGCTAGTGGCTCAAAAGTTTGCGAACTTAAAACAAATTCAAAGCATGGTAGGCTCATTAAACTTTGCCAGTTTTCCGGTCACTCGCGGCCGTCTGAACCATCGAGCCCTTCTAAAACATTGTCAGAGCCTCCTTCATTATCCGAACTTTCGGTTTCCAATTCCGCAAGAAGCTCTCAACGAACTAAAATGGTGGTTAGAGAACGTTTCAAAAAGCTCGATGATTCATTACCCTCCCGTATCTCACTACCTAGTAACCGATGCATCCGAAATAGCATGGGGAGCACAGATAGACAATGTAAAGATTTGGGGTCAGTGGCCCCCAGGGCAGTCTGCTCTGCACTCAAATCAACGGGAAATGTTAGCAGTGTGGTACGCGCTAAAAGGTCGGTGCCCATCCCTAGTAGATTCATCGCTCTTGATACAAAGCGACAATCGGACAGTAGTGTCATTTTTGAGAAACGAGGGAGGCACAGATTAGGTAGAGATACTACGTATCAGATGGAAATGTCAGGAACATTTTAGTGTAGACTTGTGTTCACAGAATAGATAGATGTTACTCGCTCCTGATTGGCTATTAGAAAACGATGTATGACGTTTCTTTTTTTTTTCTGCTACACCGGCACCGAGCAGAATTGTCATTCTACCAAACAAATTAATTTGGTAGGATTGCTTTTTTTCATTCAATATTTCTAAGGCATTGATCTCAATAGTACACATTGCCATAGTAGAGGTCAGTGGCCTAAGGGAAAGAAGGTGTTGTTGATAGAAAACAACGAAACATAAATAATCATTTATTATTATTTTTTAATTTTTTTCTTAACACTACATAGTAGGTAGGTATATTAAACAAAGTCGCTTCCCGCTGTCTGTCCCTATGTAAAAAAAACAGAATCAAAATCCGTTGCGTAGTTTTAAAGATTTATGCAATGCTTAGGGAGTGTCCACAGTGCGTTTTCTGCAGCGCGTTTTTGAGCTGCGCGTTTGTATCGATACAAACGCGCGTTCGCAACGCGTATTTTTCCATACAAAAGCGAACCGGGAGGGGCTGCGCGGGGGGCTGCGCGTTCGCATCGCGTTCGAATCGCTGCAAAAAAACGCAATGTGGACACTCCCTTAGATCTTTAAAACTACGCAACAGATTTTGATGCGGTTTTTTTTAATAGATAGAGTGATTCAACAGGAAGGTTTATACGTATAATACATACATAATAAAGTACCTAGAGAAACACTGATAAATCTTAGGTTTCTGTGATGTATGATGTGACCAGTGCGAAGCCGGGGCGGATCATAAAGGCCTCAAAATGTCTGTGACACACTTGGCGTCTTGAAATCTCGTTCAAACTCACGTTTCTCAACAAATCACTGCATAAACAATCGAGCCACTTTTTGAGTCTGATTACACTACACACTGGGAATATGGAATGCAGCAGCCTTTCGCAAATTTGTACAACCTGGTACAACACAACACATAAAATACATCGTAGGTACTGAAGGTGCAAATCGTTTGCAGCTAATAAGGAACAGAAATAGGCGGGGAAAATCAACAAACTAAATACACAATGATCGTTAGACATTAGACCGCAGAGCACAGACTACCCACATCCACAGAGATACCTACCCTCAAAGATCTCAATCATTCATTGACATTGACATTATCATCAAAATAGCAACTCATTCGGAATCGGAAGAGTTGAGGAGCGGAGAACGAAATGTCATACATCGTGTTCCAATCAATTTCCAATCAAAGCACAGATTATATACAAGTCCAAGCTTCTGACTAGGAACATTTCTACCCGTGGAGGGAGGTACGAGGTCTGTTCCCCTAATGAACATATCGTCAGGTTTATGGTAAACTCCCCTATCTGCAAAAAGCAAAATGTTCAGGAGAGAGAAAAGACTGGGAAAAAAACATACTTTTGCACTTTTGAAATAGTTCCTATAGACCTATTTAAAAAAATTAAATACATTTGCGTATTAAATGGAAAGCATGTTTATATGTATTATTTAATAATACATAATATTGTTTAGATAGCGTAATAATGCAGATTCGCGACTTTACAGCTACATACAAAAATTTTGCCAAAAAGTTTTTAGCCCATGGTAAACTCTCGTATGTGTCATATTCGCTACTTTGCACCGTCAAAATTGCTTTTCGTTTATTTTTTCGACTGCGAAAAAGTGAATCTAGTATAGAAAATGAGTTTAAAAACTTTTTAATAGATTAGAAGTCTTATATTTGAGACAATTTAGGGGTACAAATAACAACATTACACACAGACACACTAAATTTAGTAATTACTATAAAAAACAGCCAAGTACAAGTTCTGTGGTTTGAGGTTCCGTAGTTATTTATCTTAATACTAGCTGTTACCTGTGACGTCGTACGCGTTAGATTACTTTGATTAGTACCTACGTAAGCAGTAACGTTTTTAACGAAGCAAGCTTCCTTTTTTTAGGCCAATGCAATATTGGAACACTTGATTTTGCTAACCGTAATCAAAGGAACGGCTAGGTGCTTGTCGTTTCCTATTCTGTGGTCAGACATAACTCACTTTGTTTGCAAACACTCATGAAGCTAAAACGCGATCAAAGCGAGCTTCCTCGCGAGTATCCTCGTGAAGTGAGCCGAAGTATTTTTATACAAATGCAACAGGTGATAGGTACTTGATTTTGTTTACGGTGTAGAAAGAAAAGGCTGACTACTTTGTCGGTTCCTTTTTTTTGGTCAGACATAGTTCACTTTGCGTGAAAAATACTCATGAAGCTAGAACTCGAGCGAAGTGAGCTTCAGATTAGGCTGATTGTTTTTAGACAAATGCACCGTCTTACACTTGATTTTGCTAACTGTGCTCAAAAAAAGAGCTAGCTGCTTGTTTGTTTCCTATTCTGGGGTCAGACAACTCAGTGCACGCAAAATACTCAAGAAGCTAAAACGCGAGTGAAGTGAGCTTCCGTTTCTCGTCAACAGAGCCGATTTTTTTAGACAAATGCAACATTGTAATACTTTGTTTTGCTAACGGTGCTCAATGAAAAGGCTGGCTGCTTGTCGGTTCCTATCTGTGGTCAGACATTACTCAGTGCGTGCAAAATACTTATGAAGCTAAAACGGGACTGGCTGGATTTTTTTAGATAAAATGCAACATTATGTAACACTTGGTGTTACGGTGCTCAAAGAATGGGCTGGCTAATTGTTAGTTCCTATTCTCTCGTCAGACATTACTCACTTTGCTTGAAAAATACTCATCCTCATGCGAAAACGCGAGCGAAGCGAGCTTCCTCTTCACGTGAAGCGAGCCAATTTTTTAGACAAATGCAACATGTGAAACTTGACTTTGCTTACGGTGGGTGCTCAAAGAAAAGGCTGGATGCTTGTCGGTTCCCATTCTGTGGTCAGACATTACTCACTTTGTTCGCAAAATGTAATGAAGCTAATGCTAAGCTAAAGAATGCGAGCGAAGCGAGCCGAATTAGTTTTAAGACGAATGCGTGATGATATGATTTTACATTCAAACATTTTTACCCCTTTTCATCCTCTTTGGGGTATAATTTCCAAAACTACTTTTTTAGGGAATCATTATAGGTACCTACCTTCCTCTCTTAATCCATTTAAGAACACTTATAAGATTGAAGCAAATCGAACCACCTCTTCTGGCACTCCCTTTGAAGGGTAGTTTTGAGTTTTGAGAAAACTTTTATACTTAGGTATCTGTATTGCAAATAATGTATAGGTACCTACCGAGTTTCAAGCGAATTCAACCACCCGTTATAAAGTTCCCATACAAACTTAGACACCCGTTTCACCACTTTTTAGGGGTTTATTTGAAAAATCCCGAAACAGTGTCTATTTATTTTGCACTAACAAGACCTATTAGAATCAAGTTTCAAGCAAATCGCTCTACTACGCGTTAAAAAGTTACATACAAACGTTTTCAGCCCTTTTCAACCCTTCAGGGGTTGAATTTCGGAAAATCCAACCTTAGTGGGTGGTTTCAAGTATGTGCTCTCTTAGCTAAATAATGTTGGCAGAACGCGAATCTGCCATATTCGCTAGTTTACCGTGATCATTTTTCTGTTTCAAACACAGGAACTCGGTAGTAAAATGTCTTATCTACACTTACGAGAGTTTACCTTGTTGCAATATCAAAAATTGCTCTGATTCGCTTATTACTGCTATGGTATCTCAAAAACTATGGGAGCTACAGCCATGAGAATTTTACACAGTGTGTATCACCGCATTTTAAACTATTTGGCATTTAAAAGTCATTTTCGTCAAAAACGCAGATAGGGGAGTTTACCATAAACCTGACGATATGTTACAAGATTTTTCGTCTGTTGGATCATCACAATATTCATATCGAAGTTCACTACTTGCCGGGAAAATTCAACCCAGAAGCAGATCATTTGTCTCGCCTATCGCATCCACCAGAATGGCATCTTCTACCTCAAATAATGCAGAAAATATTTCGCAAGTGGGGGATTCCACAGATAGATTTATTTGCATCGGCGACAGCACACGTAGTCCCGACATATGCTTCTCTAGACGTGACCGACTGTCAAGCTCACCTACACGACGCGTTCAGCCAGAATTGGAATTACAGTCTAGCGTGGTTATTCCCGCCTCCATTTCTAATACCTCGTGTTTTAGCCCACCTCAACTCGGCAACAGGTATTTACTTGCTGGTAGCCCCACGATGGCCGAAAGTATTCTGGAGACCAGACCTTCGGAATCGCTCACTGGCGGCCCCGTTCACCATCCACAATCTAGCGGAAGTGCTGATAGACACAGCGACGGGCCGACCTCCACCTCAAGCCCGAGACATGACTCTGGAAGTATGGAGATGTGGGGCTGGTCGGAAAGCCTAAGCCACTGGTCTCAAGAACAAAAGGATTTCCTTTGCTCCAGTTGGAGGCAATCTTCACTCAGAACCTATAAACCAGCGTGGGATAGATGGACCACCTGGGCTCGAGGTAATTCAATCAATTTTTTAAAACCTTCTGGTTCTGACTTAGCAAGATTTTTGATAGATTTATACCAAAATCACAACTTATCTTATTCTACTATTTTAGTTTATAAGTCTGCTATTTCAACACTTTGTGATCCTGATTCAGCTACCAGGTTGAGTTCTCATGTACTTGTAAGGCACGCATTAAAAGCTATTTCTAAAAAAGTACCTAAACTAGAGAGAGCCCCAATATGGGATACTGATTGCTTAATAACTGCGCTGCAAAATACCCTGGTTAACGAAAATAGCCTATATGAGTGCTCAAAAAGGGCTGCTATCTTACTTTTATTATGTTCAGGTCGACGTGTTCATGATTTATCCTTATTATCAGTTGATTCCAATAATTGTATAATTGAAGAAAATTCTATTATCCTATGGCCTAAATTCGGATCGAAAACTGATTCCTCTACTTATCATCAGTCTGGCTGGAAGTTACTCGAAAATAAGAACAGTCAGGCTTTAGATCCAACTTTTTGGATAAAAAAGGTTATATTGTTGTCTACTGAAAGGCGTAACATATGTAAATCCAATAATTTGTTTTTAACAGCTTGCGGACCACCTAAAGCAGCCTCGCCAACAGTTATTGCAAACTGGGTCAAGAAAGTGCTAATGGACGCAGGGATCAAAGCTAGTCCTGGAAGTGTACGCCCAGCTGTCGCATCAAAAAACTGGGTACAAGACTGCCCCCTGGAAGAGATCCTAGCTAGAGGAAACTGGCGCTCATGGAACACCTTTGCACAATATTACTGTCGGGTCATTAAGCCTATGGAACCACTGTCAAGTACAAGTTCATGTTTTGTGCCTATTAATTAAGTTGTACGTACTGAAATTTAAATAAAACTCATTTGTTTTTGTTATGTAATTATAATTTATAAAATTGTTCAATCTTTGTTACAATATTGCCTTGTGATCATTGCTAATTGAAATTTCTGTTATTTGTGTATACAATATCTGTGTTTTTGATAAATAAACCTCTTAAACTTTACTCTTCTATTAATTACCCACCTCAGGTTGTCATGTATTTTAGAAGATCACTTCATAACGTAGAATAAATCTCACTCCTTATGCTCGTAAGATCAGATAATCAAGACATACTCATCTATCTTGAGCTATTTATCTACTTACTTTAACACTGTATCACATTGGCGTTCTACCACCAGGCGATAACAGACAGATCTCATTTATATTTTTGTTATGCTTCGAATAAGGTACTGGAGCTTAATGACAGCGTTTTACCTTACAATAAAACGCTTATTAAGCGGAATACCTTATTCGAAGCATAATTTTTATTCCTGCCTGGCTGAATGTAACCTACACATTTTTATTTAAGTCAAGATAAATTTCGTAAGTCAATTTAATTGAAATTATGCTTCTACCTCCATAAATTTGCTAAAATAACCTGGAGTTCATCTAGCTAGTCTTCGACAGAATGTCATAGACTATGTAAAATTTTTTTTTTGAGAAATAAATAAAAATAATTTATCGATAATAATTAAATATTATTACTAAACTAGGTACAAAATAAAAATGTGTAGTACCTATCTACATCTTACAGAGATAATTTAATTTTAATGAGATCCAATGAGAATAAAAATCGCACAGCGCCTATAGGTGACTTGTGCGCCACCTGGTGGTAGAAAGGGGAACTAAAAGGCGGATGCGTCGTACAAATGTTACCAGTAAAGCGACACGAGACAGAAAAACAAGATTGCCATCTCTCATTTATATTTTTGTTATGCTTCGAATAAGGTATTCCGCTTAATAAGCGTTTTATTGTAAGGTAAAACGCTGTCATTAACTTTAAACTTCACAGTGAGTATGAAGAATATCAACCTACAGAAGTAATTGTACAGACGAGTGTTGAAGAAAGTGAAAGTACCGATACTGTCAAACAGAAGACAGAAAAGTTAGCCGTAACCAACGCACCGTTCAAAGACTACAAGATTGGCGACGTTACCATCAAACCAGCGGCAACTGACTATAACGGAACAGTGCATACATATAAAGTACTTATTGAGACCAAGTTGAAACAAAAGACAGATAATGCTTCAATGAATCCTACTAAATCGGAAGACACTATTGAAGAGACCATCACGATAGAAGAATCGAATAATATTACAAAAGATGACATTAATGAAACAGCGCAAGCGAAAGTTCAAAGCTTTTCTACGAATGTAAAGTGCGATAAAAGGCATGACAATCTACCGGAACATAAAGCTGTAGGTTTGGTCAAGGTGCGTATGATTAATAACAATTAAATTAAAAATGTCATGAAAAACATCCGACATCTCTTCATCAACTAGAAAACAGATGAATATCTTCAAACGCCTGAAAATATCTTCATAAATTATCGTCTCGATAACAATTCACAGCAATAGGCAAAAAACTGAGTCTACATCCTAAATCCAATTTATTTTTCAGGTCGGCGACACATTCTCATCAATGGAAGAGTTCGCACGATACGCCGCGGCACATTCCTTGAAATGGTTCTTCTACTATCAAGTCGCTCACAGCCGGAACGTCAAAACTACCGATAGATACAATCCTAAACGGAAAACTTGGTACAATTTCACCTGCCGCTTCAACAAAGGCTGGTACAAAAGTCAGAGTACAGGAGCTAGGAAAGTGAAGTAAGTCTGGTATAGTCACTATACCACATATACTATCCATACCCATATTATAAATGTGAAAGTGTGTTTGTCTGTTTGTCCTGCTTTCAAGTCAAAACAAAGAGACGGATTGACGTGATTTTTTTGTGTGGAGATAGTTGGAGGGCTGGAGAGTGACATAGGCAACCTTTTATCCCGAAAAAATGCATGTTTCCCGTGGGATAAAAAAGAAGTAGCCCACGCGGGCGAAGCCGTGGCCGTCCGCTAGTAGTTTTTGAGGCTAGGTCTTTGTTTATTTATTTTAATAAATAAAAGCTCGTGATGTTTTTAGGCAAAAATCAATATTCTGCCCCGCCATGGTGAATATGACGTGCAATCCCGGCGAGGAGGCGTTCCGAGTGGTGTACGTGTGTCACCACCACAGCCACGAGCTAAGCTACCAAGTGTTCAGCCAGGAGGCGCACGGACACAGGCTGCCACCGGAACTGAAGGATGAGGTATTGTATTACAATATTCTGCTCAACTATGAACATGACACAACCTGGCGAGGTGTTCCGATAGTGTACGTGTGTCACCACCACAGCCATGAACTAAGCTACCAAGTGTTCAGCCAAGAGGCGCACGGACACAGGCTGCCACCGGAACTGAAGGATGAGGTATTGTATTACAATATTCTGCTCAACTATGAACATGACACAACCTGGCGAGGAGGCGATCCGAGTGTTGTACGTGTGCCACAACGAAAGCTACGAGTTTACAGCCTGGAGGCGCACGGACATAGGATACCACAGTTTCTATTTATCTTTTTAATTCATTTTACGCTAACTTTCAGTTGCAACGTCATTCAAGTGGTGCCATGCCAGCCAACTAACATATTAAATTTAAAAATAATTTTGCTATTCTAGACCACAATCTGGACGCGTTTAGATAAAACTTGGAATTGGCGTATTCCAAGTTTCACCCAAATCGGTCTAGTGGTTGCGACTGAAACACAAACATTCAAAGTTGGATTCAATTTCTGAAAAATACGTAAAAGTAAATGTTCATTACCACTCAATAATCTGCAGGCTGTCTAACTTGTCTCAAACCTTAAATTGGTCTCAAACTGTCAAAACGATCGCGTAGGTATCTTTTGTCGCGTTCGGTCTTGTTGAAATGAGTGACAGAGCTACTTGCGTGGTCACTGAACTATCATATTTGAGAGTATGAGATCGATTTTGGTCGATAAGATAGACAATCAGGAGGCCGGTATGTTTACAGATCCGTGAGTTAGCGTGGTTCCAGCTGGACAGGAGACTTATGAGGGCGTATTTAATGCACAAAACTGGGTTCGACTTGCGACCGACAATAAAAAATGTGCTATCCAAAATGAGAAGAAACAGGGAAAAATTAATTATCACAACGGAAAAAGAAAAGGAGGTTCTTGATAAGATAAAAGGTATATTATTTTACTAGGTATTTGATCAAAGAAATATTACTAAAACTACAGTACGGCCAACGGATCTCGGCGTGCATGAAGTTAGCCGTTTCGATGCGCAGTGCAACTTTTTCATACAAAATTTTCTACTGCGCAGCGCAGAGCCTGACTTCACGTACGCCGAGATCCGGCGGCCCAACTGTACTTCAGTATACCGTCATTGAATGACTGATAAACATCAGAATGTTCCTAAAGTAGGTTAGTCATCATCTGGACAGTGAGTAACATAACTTCCTAAATGCCTGAATGGCTATTTGAACTGGCTATGTATCTAGTTTTAGGCTCATTTTATAATCATTCGATTTTTGTATTCATTTCAGTGTGGTTTTTTATGTTTTAACCTCACAAAATATTATTACTTTTCCAGAAATAAAGAAAAATTTTGACATTCCAAAGCGCGCACGGAGTACAAATCATAGAATACAAAATGAAGAAGACAGTAGTAAGTACAGATACGTCATACACTCATACTACTCACTCAACTCAGCACTCAACAGACGCTTTCGAAAGACTGATATGCACTTTAACAAAAACCCGCAGCTCATACGGTCCGACACATTTTGACCCTGTCTTTCTTGTGTATAAAGCCGACCTACTTCATCTCAACAATGTAACAAGCACTACAGTATGCTTCTTGACGATGTATAAATCACTAGCTTCCGCCCGCGGCTTCACTTGCGTGGTACCTACCCGAATAAAAAGTAGTCTATGTGTTATTCTAAGTCATAAGCTATGTAGATTCCAAGTTTCAGCCAAATCCGTTCAGTAGTTTTTGCGTGAAAGAGTAACAAACATCCATTCATTCTCACAAACTTTCGCATTTAATTATTCTCTTGTGTTGGACATGTTGATCAATGTACTTTGATTCATCTGAATGATAGCCATATTAGACCAGCTTGGCTTAACTGGTTTCCCTCGGAAGGACTGACCCCCAATACACTAATTGTTGACTGATATTAGTAGGAACGAAGTAGGATTTAGTAAAGATGTAAAGACCTAGTTTTTTTCTAGATTATTCAGATAGTGAGGAGGAAGGAGTAGCGAGCCGAGTCGAAGCACGCCTCAACAACATACTACACGATCGCGAGCTGATACAAAGCGTGAAAGAACTGCAGGAGATAACGGGATGCGAGATACATATCGATTCGGGAGACGGGAGAAATATGTCTCACTTGTAAGTATTTAGTAGGGGTTTATCGATTGTTAAATGTTTTCATGTCAGTATTTAAACAGCTAAGCATAGTACTAATTTAAAAAATGTACATAGATTGTTTTACTTTTAAAACGTGTCGTTCAAGAGAGTTAAACTAGACAGAAATAACTCAACTAAAAAAACGTCTGATATTCTTTGGAGAATCCCTTTTTCACAGGAAGATTCCATGGATGAATCAAAACATTATCGATATCAAAATCGACGATATTCTAGAAGAGCTATCCTGTCTTATTGTAATAATGACGGTACAGTTTTTTTTTTGTTCATTTTAATAAATTAATTCACAGGCAATCGGGATTGATAGAAGAAACATGCTACGATGACTCACATATAACCGATGACGGTGATAATCAAATTGAAGTAGATCAAGAAGTGTATCCAATGGATGAAAATGTTTACTATATAGCCGATACTACACAAAACGGCGAAGTTTTATACCTACAGGACAATATATCCCACGAATTAGCCAATACTACGCAGCAATGTGAAGATACTTTGTACATAGACAAGCTTGGTGAAATTACTGGTGAAAACGTTGTTATAGTAAATAGAGAAGACCAAGATTGTGATGACGTTCAATATGAGGTACATATAGACGAAGAAGAAGTAATAGTTAAACACGAAAATATCACGCAATATGATGTTACTGATGTGACAACTGAAACAGAATATGCAGATGATAATAATGATATTGATGACCAATACTCAGATAATATATCTTATGTTAAAAATGTAATAGAATGTTCTGCAGTCGCTAACAATGATGTTGAATACAATTATATTGAAAGTGAAACAAAATATACAACAGTCACTGAAAATTATGTTGAATGTAGTAAAGAAAATGACTTTGAAAATGTGTATCAAGATGACAATGACCTTAATGTTAAAAATGAATTAGAACCTACATCAGTGGATAAACAATATGTTGAATGCAATGATAACGAAAGTGGCTTCCAAAATGTATACCCAGACACTAGCAAAAACAATGAAATGGAATACACATCAGTCAACAAAAGCGAAAATGACTGCCAAAATGAAGATAGTGGTGGCTATTATGAACTAACAAATATGAGAGAATCGAGTTATTGCAAAGATGTTGGAGTGCAAGCTGATTTTGAAATCATAGGACTTGAAGAGTAAGAGCTTTTTAAACAAAGTACTCATTTAAACGTAAAAAAGTTGATATAAAAAAGCTTGTCTGTGTATTTTTCAAAGTATGACTTTTTAAAAGTGATGCGCAATTTCTTGTTAATTGATCGTAATTGTGTTTCTTCTTGTTACAGGGATAGTGAAATAATAAAAAATATGGAATCTAAGTTCTTGAGCGCCGATTTATCAGCAAGTAATTTTAGCGTCAGCACCAGAGGCCGACCCAAAGCTATCTTGGACGAGGGAATCATAAACAAATATAACATTGAGTTTTACATGTCGATTGGTGGTGTAGCAATATGCATAGAAAATCTATCAGTCAATATGGGATTGTCTGTCATTGAACTATTGAAGAAAGTCTATCAAGGCGAGGCTGTTTTGAAAATGTCCTCAGGAAGGTCTGGCAAAGTTAGTCGTAAAACAGTGCAATTGACGTACGTTCCTGTTGCGGTCTCATTCCCATTAGAAAACTACAAATACATAAATGTGTTACAAGAATATAAAAGTATTTGCTCTAAATACGCAGACTTGGTGCATAAGTTAGAGGAAACCATTGAAAGTATGTCTGCAGAACTTAAAGAAACAAAGAAAAAAATAGAAAATATCGGATCAAAAGAATCTATGGAAGTTAATAAGAACTATGATGATTTACAAAAAGGTTATAAGGAAAGTCAGCTATTATTAAAAGAAAGTAAAGAAGGTCTATCAAAAACTCAAGCTGAGAATAATATACTGTTAGACAAGGTAAATAAACTAGAAAGTTACCAACTGCAAAAAGTTTTGGAACCAAAATATATTATCCAAAAATCAAGTGAAATTTCAAAACAAAGGTTTTCGAAGCTAGAGCAAGAACTCCATGAAGTTTCTTCAGAAAATATAAGGCTAGTTGAAAAGGTAAAGAGCTTAGAAGAAGCGGCCGTTGAATCGGCAGCCAATATCAAACACTATCAAGCAAAGATTAATAAACTTGAAGATTTGTATTTAACCGATAGTCAGTCGTTACTTGACAAAATAAAAATGCTTGAAAAGGAACTTTATACTTTGGTTAAATCTGGTGGAAAACCGTCATCGTCTCTAAAGGAATACTTCGAAGATTATAAAATAATAGAGAATGAAGAGCTGACAGATAAAATTAAAATGCTAAAAGGAAAGATTACTTCATTGAATTCGCAATTAGAAGAAGAGAAAAACAAGAATTTATCAGTGAAAAATCACAATTATGCAAGTAAAGCAAAAAAGTCATTTATAGTCGGAAACAAAAGTTGAAACAGATTCAATTTATAGAGGTCTTTTATCATCACTTTGCGTGTATTAGTTTTTGTTTGATCTCGCAACCTTCGGCGTTGCAGGCCGATACTGACCGCTTAGCCACAGCCCACAATCGCTGCAGCGAAATTACGAACCTCATTGAACGGGTTAATCTTTTTACGTGAAAATGAACGCTAATTTTTCCAGTTATGACTATAATGATCTACCTAGATCGATTTTTCGGCCCTGTAAACCTCCATACCGCAAATTTCATCGAAATCGTTAGAGCCGTTTTCGAGAACTTCAAATATTTCTCGTTTAATAGGATATGATACCTCCCGCAGTCGGGTTTTTTTGTTTCAATTTATAATTTTTGCTTGTTTTAAAAACATGACGTTCTGGAACGTTTTTTGTTGCTGTCTGTATTCATGAAACTTTTTGAGCTAGTCGCCCTTTTTGGGGTTATTTTGATTTGAACATGACCCCGCATCCACACGTTGGGGCCAACGTTGGGGCCAATGCCTCTCACCAACGTGTGGAGCTGACAAAATAACTTGGCGCCAACGTTGGGGCCAACGTTGGGGCTTGGCCGTGCCGTGTCGGTTTTATCAAGTTGGCGCGCCAACGTTGGGGATCCGTCCACACGTTGGCGCTATGCTCAGTCCCGTTTCGACGCGCATCGTGAGCGCACGTGTCGACTGACGAGCGAGAATGTCATCGTATTCCTTATTTATTGTGTTTGTAGAACTATCGGGCTGAAATTTTGCACACTTATAGATTCTCCGTGACAATTAAATATTATGGTATCAACAAGCTGATCTGACGATGGAGTCAAGAGCTGTTCAACAGAACTCCTCAGTAAATAGGCCGATTGAGATGAAACTCGGCATATTTGTCAAGTTCTGACTACAATGTAATAATATGGTAACAGCAAGCTGATCTGATGATGGAGTCTAGTATTTTTTTTTATGTTACGGGAACCGTGCAATTTTTTGAGATAAAAAGTAGCCTATGTCCTATTTCCGGTTATTATCTATCTATATTTTAAATTTCACCCATATCGATTAAGTGGTTATCGTGTTAGAGAGGAACAAACATACATCCAAACATCCAAACTTTCGCATTTATAATATAGTGTGTTGTGTGAAGTGTGATAGTGACATGATGTGATGTGATTGTGATAAAATTGGTATTCAGTAATGTAAAATCACTTAGAGAAATTTCAATTTCTGTATCGGACGCGCAGACATCGGACGTCTGCACGTTGGCTCTGACGGAACAAGACTGGTGTATCGCCAACGTGTGGATGGTTCACGAAATCTTGGTCCCAACGTTGGGACCAACGTTGGTCCCAACGTATGGAGCCGGCGTAAAGCGATAATAGTGTTATCATGATATCGAATCACACGGTTTTTTTTTCGTAATTTGAGTTAGCTAAACGTGATTGTGACTTGATGTAAGTACTTACATAACTTTTTGTACAAACAGCTTCATTACAAAAAATAGCACACACTCCAGTGTAATAATATTGTTTATTTTTCTTATAGGTTCTTACCTACACTACAGTGATGTAATTATATACATAATTAAAATAATTGTATTGTAGACCATAAAGAACAAAACAGAATCGAAGAACTATTCGTATTTATACATATTAGCTTTTGATTGTTATCATGTAAATTATCAGGCACTTAAAATAATGTTTTTTAAATCAATAAACTTACATATGGTAATTAAAAAAGGTTTTTATTTAAGCATTTATTTTAGAGACCATGGACACAATACATAAGTATTATTATTATAATTTTTCACCAAACCATTTAATTTATAATCTGAAGAATGTCAGAAAATTCATATTGTCAAGTTACGGCCGAGGCCAGAGACAGACTTTGTAGGGGCTGTACTAAACTTATTACTTTAGATTGGCAATAGGTAACTCTGATAAAATTAATGAAAATCTGGAATTAAAGAAAATTATTGATGATTATTTTGTTTGTTTAGAAATACTAAGTTATTTGCTCAATTCATATTATTGACTTGACCGTTATTCGAACCTTATTAATTTGAGATAGGCACTTCCGTTTCCCGCCTTGCATTTCCTTTTTCTAATGAATTTACCATTGACTTCCGGCTGCTTCCGGTACATACGTCACTTCCACCAGGCAGGGTGGCGTGCGATTTTATCGACGACATCTTTATTCCTCATTGGCGTTTTATTCCCCGCCGAGTGCGGACGTGTCTTGCCAGGTGCAACCACGTCTTGAAGAAGTTATTTTTTCTTTTGAATTTTGAATAATTTAAAAAATTAATATTGCGTTTTATGGAAATTGCAGACAGATTGCATATTTCTAGTGTTAAGAGTGAGTTTGTTCCAAACTGTAAGTAATTATTTTCTTTTCTTTTAGAAATTAATATTTCTGTTCAAAAAAGCAGAAAACTATTCGTAAATCATAGCTATTTTTTGAGTTTATTATAAAGATTTGTTAGCATGATTCGGTCGGAATTGTTCCGAGACTATCCGATTGTGTGAACACTTCTTAAAAAATTGTGGGTAATTTTGTTATACTTACTTCGTTGAATTGTTTTTCGCTTGAGCCAGTCGGTATAGAACCGAGACTATCTGGATTTGCGAATACCTTTCAATGTGTAGGATGTCAAGTACCCACAATATAATCTCAAATCATAATAATTAATTGCTATATTTGCCTATTATGTTTTTCTGCCACGGGCCAGTCGGTATTGTACCGAGATTATCTTACCGTGGCAGTTTAATTTATTGTAAGGGCAGTGTCTGGATATACAAAAGGTTATAAATATACCCTGTATTTCCAATAATGCAATTATGAAACGATTTAATGGCTTTTTGCTTTTTTATGATTTTTAGATATTTAACGGTTTACCGTTCGATTTTAGATTTGATTATTTAAAAATAATTTTATTTTAAAGAGGTGTGTCATGATCGTAGCAAGTGGAAATCCGTGGTCTCTGCCTACCCCTGTGGGAAAGAGGCGTGATTTTATGTATGTATGTATGTATGTAATTTTATTTTCGTAAGATCTTAGTATAAGCTCTTAGCTTTCCAGTATTATAAAGCGGTAATTTCTGCAAATATGTGAGTTATATTATAATGTATAGTGCAGTGACAGGGACAGTTCTCCCATATGCTCTCTATAACGACGCGGTCAGCGAGTAAAACAAGGGGGGGGGCAAATATAAACACCGCTAACGTATAATTATTTATATTTTGTTATCTGTCCCATAAAGTTCGAAATGTCGAAAAAGATTACGTGAGTACCTAACCTATAAATGTTTCTGTCATTAATCTACCTATTATGGCGAACATAAAATTTCGTTGAACATGAGGCTGGATAAATGACTCAACTGGTCGTAACATTTTTTTGTAAAAGGAGTTGTCTCTGGGCATTAGAAGTTCCTGGCTCTGAAAAAGTCGACCAAGTTGAAGTTTTTTGTACAATCGTGTTTGCTAATTCAGATTCTTAATAATATTATTTTATTGTGGGTGTGGTCCTGAGCGAAAATTCAAAGAAGTAAGGTTGTCACCTTTGTGATAAAATTAATTTTGAATGAGTTTGAGCATGGTAACGTTATGCGAGATAAAACATCCCATAGATTCACTTGTCAGGGCGACACTCGCAACACAGGTACCTTTTTTGCACGAGCTGGCTTTTCATTGGGAAGAAGCCGAAAGCGTGCGGCCTCAAACGTGTGGCCACTAACCTCTTCCTCGCAGGTTAATACTATTAAAAAACGAGCGTCTCCTCGCAGGAGCATGTCAATTAACAGACGCATGACTGTTGCAAAACTAGTCTATAGTGGCTGTGCCCGCGCGTCTACTCGCAAGAGTACCTAGGTACGTAAATTAAAAGAAACCCCAGGGTTTTCGACATAGCCTCTTTGAATCACATGACTGTTGCAAAACTAGTCTATAGCGGCTGTGCCCGCGCGTCTACTCGCAAGAGTACTTAAATTAAAAGAAACCCCAGGGTTTTCGACATAGCCTCTTTGAATCAGATGACTGTTGCAAAACTAGTCTATAGCGACTGTGCCCTCGCGTCTATGCGCAGGAGCACGCAAATCAAAAGAAACCCTCGCAGAGTTTTCGACATAGGTTCTTGTGTTGTAATGCTGATAAATTAAATGGCTGGTGTTAAGCTCATCTGTCGTGACTGTGCCCTCATGTGGCACTCCTTACGTCGCTCGGTCGACAAGCTCGACTCACAAAATCAACCCAAACAGGGGCTGTGATTGAGGCATGTGACCTAACCGCTCATCGATCGATAGTAAGAAGAAATAAATCCCGTAAGTATTGACATGACATTTAGAACAGGCCTGCTTTGCGCCCAAGCACCGGGTCTTATACCTACTCAAGACCTTATGTGGGTATCGCATACCCTGCAGGAATCTTACTCTTAAAGTAACGACAGACCGAGTTTCCAAATGCTTCGAAATTAACGTTCGACAATGGTGTTATCCAATGGTACGCTCAGCTCCCAAGTTTCCTGGCGTTTAATTTGCTGGTTAAGAGAAGAGAATCTACCTTGTTAAATGGGTCGACCTTTTTAAATTTTGCGGAACCCAGTTGCGTAATGATGACCGTAAATTTCAATGAATATTGCTCTGATCCCTTCTTTAACTGAGGGACTATGACCTTGCAGTCTAGTCTCAGGTACAGTCACCTGCCACTAAGATTTATTCATTCCATATTCTTTTTTAAAACTTAGACGAAAGTATTCAAGTACCTAGGTACACAACAAATATCTAACCATCCACTAATTTCATTATCCGTCGAAGATCTAAAATATTTTTATTGGTTCCTACAACAAGGTTTTAAAATTTTTTGAGTGTACCTTCATGCCTTGAATGTATGTTGTTTCTTGGTGCATGCAACTGTACCTAAGCGTTACTATCAGTAGCTTACTATTTTATTACGATGATCAACTTTATTATCAAAGCGTTAGGAGATTTTAAATTTTGTGTGGATATTTTAAGTTCAGTGTAACTTATAGAATTCCTTTATATCTACTCACGTAAGGGTAGATTGCTGATCATTACATATAATATACCATGATAATTGCTATGTGATTAGACTGGGAAATGATAATAATAAGACTGCTGTTGCCGAAGTGAGTTTTGAACTAAATTTATTATTAATTAAAAGTAGGTATCTACTTGGTATGCACAATGCCCTTTGTGCTGAGTGTGCAGGTTGGTCTTTACACATGTTTTCACACATCCTACGAGCGAACATTTATCAAAAGGGATTCCAAAGCCTTGTCGGACTCCTAAACCTTGTAAAATTCACTGTTCCGTTGTGTGGCATAGTCTCTAGTTCTCTGCTTACTTAATGCATTCTTGAAATTCGTCCGGAAATAGAGTAACATTATAAGTTAGTTGTGTGTAGTCCACAGAAATGCAAAGTTTTTCGGCCCTATACATACGTAGCATCCATGTTTATTGTTAGGCACCAGACCCATAGCTTAGCCGGTTCTCTGCCGAGGTTTCGATTCATTCATTCAGATCGGCACGTGTTGACCAAATGCACAAAGAATTTACTAGATGAAGTAGGTATCAATAATGATTGCCTGTATGTAAGTAGATAAGTATAAGTAGTAATAATGTTTACGTTGCAGTGTAAACTATTACTGAGCATTTATTCGCGACGCGTTTGGTCGAATGTGGCCCCCTCTCACATGTGGGTACCCTCCATCCTTTCTAATAATGTAAGTACAGTTATGCATGGTGTTTATTGGTGAGCTGACATCAACCGACTACTAGCAGCTGCTTTTCAATTCGTCAATTTCAATCCGTCAATTTCTCTAAATTCATTATTTTTGTCCGATTTCTTGCAACGTTTATGCTAAGTTAGACGTATCGACGAAGCTGCCGTGATGCTTCGAAAAAGTGCAGTCTATGTCTCCGTCAGGTTGCGCAAATGTGTAACTGAACAAATGAGTTAAAGTACTGAAATGGCAGCCAGGTGAATCTACCGTAAGAATGACGTTCTTCTCTGCTCCTTATATGGCTCATTTGATCTTAAAATATCATATTGATCCACTTTATCTGAAAGGTAACAAGGTGGTTACATTATTTTGAAATTTTCCTTTGGTTCACGATTTATCTAAGTGCAAATTATTTTCTTGCATGAATCTGCAAATGCAAGATATTACTGAAAGAATAAGTACATTTTTTGGTGTAAGTACCTACAAAACCAATTCTTCAATCCAAATGTTTAGATCTATTAAAACAAAGCAAGTATAGATATAAGTCTAGCTTCTTAATGTATTATTCATTCATTCATCGTGTCAAATGAGCTCAAACAAAACATTCGGTTTTAAATCTGTTTGCTTCAACATGAAGCCTTTGGCCCTATGTAAAGCCGCGATAAGATCTACGAGATATTTATTAAGAAACTACCTACTATTTTCAATAATAAATAATTTGTTCAATGCCCTCGTATAGGCATTGCGTTACAATTTAAGAATTATTCATTTAGAGTTCAAATGCAATTAGATATACCTAGGTATACCTACCGTTTTGTGACCTTGTTCCTTGTGATTTCTGGTCGAAAGTTAAACGAATGCTGAACATTATATAGGTAAAAGTGTGAAATTCGGATCACCCTCAGGCCTGCCTACGGGTCAAAGATAGTTTGTACAATCGGGCTCGACACTGTTTCAAACATACAGAATTGGGTCCAATATTTTTGTTTGCTTCATCTTTTGTTCTGCGACTACAGAATATCTGCTAAAAAGTCATAGTTTACTCGTTTTTCTGCAGAATAGGTGAAATAAGAGTTAAGTATATAAAAGCGATAGAAACGAAAGTATATCGCTACACCACTTTGAACTATAACAGTTATTGGTTAGAGATTTTCCTTAGAAATGTAAAAATGCTTCCATACAATTATAATTAGGTATTGGTACTTACATAAATTCACGCTTCGTCCCCGTACGGGTGGAAAACAGAAGCTCCTTTTTTTCCTAGAAATTTCCAAAAATACTTTTAAAGGAAAATTAATACTTTTTGTAAAGCAATCAGTTCTAGCTGCAAGTTCTAGTAATATTTTGGTAATTAAGTATGTGAAACGATTTGATTTATATCTACCTATATTGATTGGTAGAAAGTTCAATATTTTTTATTAAGTAACAATAATTTCTTTTGATATCCTTGCTGTAAAGTACTTTGCTTCTGGCTCAGCTTTTATTTTGAGGCTTCTGGTAGGTATATACTACCTAAACTACGAACTAAAGTTCAGGTTCTTTACTTTTGAGTTAAAATTCAATATTCTTTATTACATGTTATTATGCCTCTCACATTGGCGTCACTTCCACCACCAGGCGATAACAAACAGGTCTCAAATTAATAAGGTTCGAATAACGGTCAAGTCAATAATAGACGCGTTTTACCTACCAATAAAACGCATATTATTACTTACCTTATTCGAACCTTATACTTTAATCTCTGCCTGGTGATTTTCGACTCGCAATGAGGAATAAAGATGTCGTCGATAAAATCGCACGCCACCCTGCCTGGTGGAAGTGACGTATGTACCGGAAGCAGCCGGAAGTCAATGGTAAATTCATTAGAAAAAGGAAATGCAAGGCGGGAAACGGAAGTGCCTATCTCAAATTAATAAGGTTCGAATAAGGTAAGTAATAATATGCGTTTTATTGGTAGGTAAAACGCGTCTATTTTGATCAAGAACCACCAAGAACAACCTGACAGTTCTGCAAATTGCAAAAAAACAAGAAAATTTGAATTTCGCGGGCTAGAGCGGCACCACATCCACACAATAGTAAATTGTAATAAGCTGGGTACTCACCTAACTTATAGCACGTAACGTAACAGTTAAACGTAGATCAATGTTCAAGTGAGTGCCTACATTGAGTACGGACTGCTCGTCCATGGTTATCATTACCATTAGACTGCCACCCAGGTGCCAGCCAGAAATGAAATGAAAATGAAATGTATTTAATAAACCTGAAGAACCAGAAGCGGTGCCGGGCGCCGGCTGGCACGGCGGATCGCTACGCGAGCGATCATGCTACGAACACAGTGCCTCGATCGCCAGTATGCACAAGTTTACTATTCGATCCGTGACTGTAGTATAGTCTCTCAAATGTATGGGATTCCGGTGCAGCGCCTCCAGTGGTAACTTGACTGAACTAAAATCCCAATACATTTGAGAGACTATACTACAGTCACGGATCGAATAGTAGACTTTGTGCATACTCGTGCTCGAGGCCCTGAACTTGAAACTGTATCCTGCCTGTGTATCTGATAGGTTACGTGCTAGCGTGCTACAAGCTAAATGAATACCCAGCTTAAATTGCGCACGCATCTTGTGACGCACGCAACCCAACGCAACAGTGCTGCCGCGCGCCATGCAAAACAAATTTTCGCGCTCGCTCGGCTTGGCTGCTGGCTGGCTGGCAGACATTTTGAATTCAATGATTTTGATTGAAGCTGAATTGACGACATTTTGATTTTTTGACAACTGACGGTTACGAAATTATGTGAATTTTTAACCAAAATAAATGCGAGGGAGATATCAAATAAATATTTAGAACTTTGGTTTATTGCAATGGGATTAGAGAAGCGACATGGGAAACCATCTGCGGGTGAAAAGTCCGCTGAGAGTTCAAATGTAGAAGTCATTGAAGACACAGTCTTTCAAGGAGCATGTGATATTTCTCGTGTGAAGCAAGAATTGAGGTATTTACACTTACACTGCGCTTTTTCCATTCCTATTTACTTTCCTAAGTTGTTTAGTGATAAAGTCGGGACACCAAGAGGAGAAGAACCCTTTGTCCGTGCCTTCACAGCATCTGAGGCTTCTTTTGCTTTATTTTCACCAAGCAAATACAGCAACCAAGTCCTATCACTTTGGCGTCACTGAGCATGTATTGTTTAGGTTTCTAAACATACTTTTAGGTTCGCAATTGTTCGCAAAGGTTTCCAAACCATCCCTAACCACCCTGACATTATAACATTGCATCTTTACCTACCATAAGTTATATCTGATTATTGAAAATTATGATTGCTTTGATTCTGTAACTATTTTCCTGTTCATCATCATTATCACGATCCACAGCCCATAGGTACCCTGTGCTGGGTGTAGGGCTCTCTTTGTAAATGCCACATAATACGGCCCTGCGCTGTGCCAATCCAGGAATTGCCCGTGACTTGTCAAATTTTCTATTTTTTCATGTTACTTAGCGTTACATTGAATTGAATTGAAACTATTTACCATGACAAAATGCATAATATACAACTCTATTACTACTTATACTATTAAATTGCATAATATACAACAACCGTGCCAACAAACTATACTTTTAATTTTCAGTGAGATGGAGGACATTATGGAAGGTGATATAATATTGAAAGTGAATCCAGATGGAGGTAAGACTTTGTTGAGGTATCTCTTTAGTAGGTAGCATGGACGTATATAAGGGGGGGGGGGGGGGGGGGGTTTAATTAGTTGCAAGCCATGCGAGCTAACGATGTGCACTTCTGTCACATTCTGTTTTGTGGAATCATACAAAGCTTATATTAATTCTGCCTGGATGCTGTTGGCCATATTCGGACGTACCTACTGTACTACATACTTGATTATGCTGGTGAATTTAGTGATTTTCGGTGTTGTCTATTCATATTGTCAACTACTTGTTTTTTTTTCAATTGTCACAACTGGACCTGCCAATACTTTTGAGACCAAGGCCAACTAGCTCATACAAACTTTCATAAACATAATTGATTCCAAAAAGTGTTGGATATCAATGTGAAAGGCTATATAGATTATATAGATGGATGGATTGCGTGAGAGAGGACATGCATGTGAAATGAGTGACTGCTGATATGACGAGTAATAGGAGAGAATGGAAGAGGAGAACATGATGAGCTGACCCCACCTAGTGGGAAAAGGGCAAGGAAATGATGATTTGATTCCAAAAAGTATTTGATGTTGTCATATCACTATTATCTAAACATTTATTTCAGATTGGCAAATACTTAGTGGAAGTGATAAAAGTAAATACTGCATGGAGCATCTCGATATGTTCCAACACCAGGATGACAATCTCCCAAAGATCGGAGACAGCTTCAAAACTCACCAAGACTTCGTACAATACATAAGCAGTAATGCTAAAACATGGTGCTTCTACTACAAATGTACCGAATCACAGAACACCGACACAGAAAACGAAGCTTACACATACAATTGTGTTTATTTGAAAAACAGAGATTATAAGAAGAAATCACTGAAGAAAAGGTAAAAAAGGATAAAAATTACTTTCATTTATTTGTTCTTTCTCAGTTTTTAGTTCATTAATTTAGTGGAAGTGCTTATGGCGCAGCTGGCTTAGACATTAGATTTTTAACATTGAGGACATTCTGAGGGGTCACAATTTGGTGTCACCACAACTGCTCTCAGTGTAGGCCGGCTTTTATTTTTATTTCCCTTTTTCCCATTAATTTGAAGATACATAATACTAGTACTGAACTATTTTGCTACTAGCTTTTAAACGTTGTTATATTTTTATTACAGGAATAACTTCAAAACAGACTGCCCCTGTAAAATCAAACTCAAGCGCAAGCCTAATGAAGAACTACAAGTCGTATTTGTATGCAATCATCATGATCATGACCTCTCTCCGGAAAATTTCAACAAGCTGCAAACTAACAAGAAACTTTCCCCGTACTTGAAAGAAGTTGTAAGCATACAGTGTTATTGACTTATTCCACAGAACAGATAATAATACTACGTACAGAACGGACACTGCGACCCCCCACCAATCGGGGCTTCCTCACCCCACGAGCGGCTTTGAGCTGTCGAGGGGCTGACTTTACGAGACCGAGATCACAGTAAACAATAATTATTCATACAATGCAACCTTACGTCACGCACACAACTGCGCGTGCACAGAAACGTCATTGTGTAGTGTCTGTGTAAATAGGTAGTTAGACGCCGCTTTTGCATAGAGATTTCGTCGAGTGTCACTAAAGCCCGGGTTACACGAGGCTAGTTTTTCAAGCTAGGATAACAAGCTAGTGTTAGTAAGCTAGCAAGCTAGTACTTCTAGCTTCGTGTAGACACAACTAGCTTCATTTCTAAGCTAGTAAGCTAGTAAGCTTACTAGCTTAGAAATGAAGCGAATGAAGTAGAAGTAAGCTAGTAAGCTTACTAGCTTAGAAATGAAGCTAGTTGTGTCTACACGAAGCTAGAAGTACTAGCTTGCTAGCTTACTAACACTAGCTTGCTATCCTAGCTTGAAAAACTAGCCTCGTGTAACCCAGGCATAACAATGTCACTATAAAGACTAAAAACTTTGTAATTCAAAGACCACACTTTACAAGTAATTTTTTGTTTACCAATTTGGATCAATGGTTTTTGAACACATTTATATCCACATAATCTTTCAATTTTTATAGTGTAGGATAGGATGTCTTATTTATGTTTTACATAACCAATCTTTACAGATAATGGACTTACTATCACTAGAAGTTGAGATCAGTAAAATAAGGAAATACGTTGAGATAGAGAGTGGCGTCAAAATGAGTCGCGCATTCTTCTACGACATTGAAAAGAAGATGAAACTCAATAATGATGAGAGGCAGATAACTGACAAAAGGCTGAAAGAGCTTTCCGACAAAATGAGTGGTTAGTATAAGTCGCGTCACGTGAAAAGAACGCTGGGAGAAAGTGGAGGGGGTGTGTTTTGTCTCATGTTTGCGCATGGGTTACCTATTCTCAAACATGAGACAAAACACACCCCTCCACTTTCTTCCTTGTTAAAAACAATAAACATGCTATAACATCTAATAGATTATGATTATTTATACAGTCCAGCAGGCTTAAAAAGGTCGCTATGGCAAAATCACGATAGGAATTGAACAATATATGCTGTCTCTTTTCATTGACTGAGAGTGAAGAGACTGCATATAGTTCAATTCCTATTGTGATTGTGCTACAGCGACCTTTTTAAGCCCGCAGAAGGCAGAATAGTGCATGCGTAGAACTGCTTAGTGCCTCGAAAAATATTTAAATTAACTTCTCTGATAGGCTGAAGCGCTCATGGCGTAGACTTCATAGATGTTCTTGATATATTGTTGAAGTTGAGCTACGTTCTTAGCGGTCACAATTTGGATGGGTGGCTGCAAGTGGTGACAGCTGAGCGCTTCCGTGCTTCGGAGGACACGTTAAATTGTCGGTCCCGGCTTGAAGTCGCTAAGCCATGACGGAAGCTTTAGGCGGCCTAAAAACTCCGTCATCAGAGGGCCTGTGTGTGCTCATACGAACTTACTTTTGTAGGCTGCATAAATGTGGTTCTTCATACAAATTATTTCGAAACTTTATAATTTAAGTTGGTTCTAAACATACTTTCTGTTTTTCAGTTCTAGATGAAATCTTTAGTTGTGAAGAAGAAAACTCTAATAATCAATCAACGAACAAACGTGAGTATTAACTATTTAGTACATAATAATGAGGAATGTATAAAAATAAAATTGTTTCCTTTTTTATACTACCTAACACTTTTCTAGTTAAGAAAATTCCCTGTTTGGTGATACAGTCACAAAGTGTAATTTTTTATTCTTTCACTTTTGCTCAAGATGCTTCAATTGATTGTCTAAAATTTTCAAATATTATCCTTCTAAAATTTTAAATATGATATTTGCCTCAAGTGAAAAAGTCACTTTTCTCTTCTTTATATTTTTTGGTCAAAAAATCTAACTTGAGTCTAAAGCATCGTCAATCTCAAGGTTTAGAATACGAGATTTGATGGAAATCAAAATTGTAATTGTTATTGTTAACTTCATATAACGTTACTTAATATACTTGGCAAGTAACGTTATATGAAGTAACTAATCAAACCTTTACATGAAAATGATGAAACGAGTGATAAGAGTTTTTTTTAACAGGTTCCAAGTCCTCAAACAGCAGTGCCCCCTCAAAAAGGCTAAAATATCAAGAAGACAACGATTCGGCTTGTGAAGACGAAGTAATCGAGAGTGTTCAAATATTGGAAGACACGGAGTCGCAAGATGGCGTGTGGAATGACCAGTGTGTTCCAGCGGGACCTAGCAGGTAAGGATGTAAACACTTCTTCCAATGGATCTAGGCATTCGTGAAGTTAGCCGTTTCGCTGCGCAGTAGAAAATTTTGTAAGAAAAAGTTGCACTGCACATCGAAACGGCTAACTTCACGAATGCCTAGATCCATTGGGAGAAGTGTACATTAAGCTACGGCCAAACCTGCGCGTCAAACACTCGGGACGCGGGACGCGAAAAAGGACGCGAAGCGGGAACGTCAACAATGGCAGTATTCAACAAATACTGCCGAAACGAATGTGCCGACCCCCTTTTATGTGTAGCGCCCCTTATGTATTTGATTTTGCCGCTTGGCAGTGCCGATTTATGCCAGCCGGCTTAAGTGGATCATACGCGGAAGGTCAAATACGCATAAAGTCAAAACCTACATAAAGTTTTGACATTTGACAAGTTAAAAAAGTTAACTTTTTTAACTTGTCAAAACTTACATCCTGTTGTCATTTTGAGTATTTGACCTAATGCGTATTTGACCTTCCGCGTATAATCCTTACTTTTTGTTTCAGAAACTCTACACTCGGCTGGGACGAATCAGCGATCGTCAACCCCGAGGAGGCTGAGAACGAGGAACATGAAGAATTCCCTGACACCTGCGAAAATACCTACACAGACGATTACAACTCCGCCGACTACACCGTCAGCGAGACCGTCCAGGAGGAAACAGCCGACGCACAGACCGAACAGTTCGAGTACCAAACCGTCGTCCTTCAAGACGAATTCGGCAACGTCATCAACTGCGGAAACGACGAACAGATCGTCTTCCTACAACCCGATGACAACAACCAACCACCCGACAGCCAAACGATCGGCTACTTCGACGGAGAGAAAATAATCTACGTAGATCAGAATGAGGCGAACGGCGCTCACGACGTCGCCGTACAGACCGGCGGTCAGAAACCAGGACACTCGTACGTACCAGTGTTCGATGTTTATATGAAGAACGGCAATGTCACCGGCTTTGTTGTGAACGATAAGGTCGGCAAGTCCGATGGTGTGGAGATAGGGGTGCAGACTCCCGATGATACGGTTCAGAAGTAAGTGGCTAAACTATGCGAGCTCACATTGTACGCATATAGTCAGCCATTACAAGTAACCTTTCACGTCACCTTACTCCCTAATAGAGTAGCTAAAATTATAGTTTAATGCAGTCACCAAACGTGCAATTAACGATTTTGGGATACATTGAATGATTGTTTACCTACTGGGTATAAAATCGAAACTGCGTAGTTATTAGTTCGTCTTCAATTTACACGAATTAAATCATAATCTTGATAGCTATTTCTTCATAAAGACTGCCCCCCTTTCGCGATCTGCTGGAAAAGTAGCCTATGCTTTTCTAGTTAACACCAAAAACTAGTAAAAATTCATATTTTCACTAGAAATTCTCAACAGACAATAGAGTATTTAGTATAAGCGTGTTGCCTGATGGTAAGCAGATACCGAAACCTACAGATTGCAACATTAGATGCATCATTCGTGTATGACGTCCTTATTATCACCATTCATAAAGCTTACTATCCTCAACTAACACCAACTATCTATATTTGTTACAGCGCGCGCGATTCTCAACTCATCGACGAAGGTAACGAGATACCAGATGTACCAGCCCCGAATGGAACACAGGAGATCGTGAACGGAGACACATACACAAAGCACGAGTACATACACAGATACAACATAGACCATTACATGACTCTGTCTAACTTCCCCAAATACATCGACACCCTAGCCAAGAAAACTAGAAACGATGTCCTAAGTATGCTCACTAAAGTCTACAATGAGAAAGCAATGTTCAAAATGACAACAACACAGAGAGGTAAGGAGGGAAATACCAAAATATGGTACCTAACTGATGTGAGGCGCAAAGGTAAGTATAAAATGAGTGAGGAAGAAAAAATGAAGCGAGATAAGATCGGACAATACATAACAGACATTCTGATTCTAAAAGAGAAGGTCAAAACTTTGACGAATGATAACTGTGAGTTGGTGAGCAGAAATAAATATTTGGAGGATGTAGCACTACGGCTAGCGAAGTACAGAAGTAATACTAATTGATATTCATTATCATAACTTTGAAGCCTTTCTCATCAATTGCTAACTGTATAAGACACGCTGTCTTCATATGAGAGACTAGCTGCTGCCCGCGGATTGCTCGCGTGGTACCCGGATAAAAAGTAGCCTATGTTACTCTCCAGCCCTCCAACTATCTCCACACAAAAAATCACGTCAATCCGTCGCTCTGTTTTGACGTGAAAGCAGGACAAATAAACAAACAAATAAACACACTTTCACATTTATAATATGGGTACGGATTTGTTCGTTGGAAATTGAGGTAATTGACTTATTACATTTAGGTACTTACCGGAGCCGTGTTGGCCGAGTTGGTTAGTGCCACGATTTTCGATCTGAAGGTCGTGGGTTCGAATCATGGCCGTGAATCAATGGATTTTTCGTTTCGAAAAATTTATATGTGCATTAACACGAGCTCTAAACGGCGAAGGAAAACATCGTGAGGAAACCCGCAGCTTAGTCAGCCCCACACGTGTTAACCATGTCTTTCCTATGAATAAGTCCGGTTAAGCTGAGAGGATGGTGTAGGTGCTGGGCAAACCTACTCCATCTCAAACAATGTCTCCTGACACCGTTTAAATCATCTAGTAATGATGTAAAGGCCTAAGTTTTGTTAGGTATACTTACCAAATGTAACGTTTGCTTGTGCCGCTGTTTATATTATTTGTTTATTTTTAAAGGATTTTGGGTGCTTGAAAATTGTAATGTTAGACGTCAAACCGATTTATTTTTCAGTGTAGCCAGCAGTTGGTGAGAAAGGCCATAATTAAACTAAGTAGTATAAATCTAGATTTATATAAAATAGAGTATATTGGTACTATACAGTAATATAGTTACTAGATAATGGTAAATAAGGTTGACTTTCGCGTGAATTGTAACCCAACTTCGATAGTGTGGTAACAAATCCGAAAGTAATAAGTGTAGCTTACAAATTACAAATCTGTTGACATGGTAAAACTTGTTATTTAGTCAACAAAACTTTACAATGTAAAGGAACAACATGTTTTACCATGGCTTCTTTGTAAAGGCTGGCACAGACTTGACGGGCCGTAACGACACAGAAACGTAACACATCGCAAAAATCTTTCTAAGTTAGTAGGTGTGATGTAGAATTAATTCACAGTTATGGTCGATAGGCATTCATGAAGATCACTGGTATCTTTTTGAATAGCCTTTATGCCTGGGGTACCTACACGGGTAGAAGAAACGGTATAGTCAAATAGTATACTACTCTACCAGTTCCAAGTACTCAGTTTCTGAAGAAAAACTTTTGACCCTACCAACGCAATGTCTTTTTTTCACTAAAATAGGTTTGCTTTTGACCACACCCTGCCTGATGTAAAGCTACAGTGTGGTCTAAGATGAAGCACGCTTACCTAGAAGGAACTTATTGACGATTTGAAGACACCCAAATTATACTTTTTCGGAAATACAGACCTCGGCAAGGAGTTCTACATTTCCGCAGTGCATACGAAAAATGTAGACGCAAAGCGCTTAGTACGAAGACTGGGAATATGATCAGTATGATAGTTGGTATTCTGCTGTGATACTATGCCGTTTACTCTGTATCCTAGGCATAAAAGCTAAGTGATTCTACTGGAATCACTGTTCTTTCGCAAACGAGGAGCAAATATGGTTTGGGAACTAGTTTTCTTGCGATTGTGATGCTGTACGGCCAAATAATGTGCTAGCCTAAACTTATTTTTAACATATTTCGAGAAATTGCACGTTGCTAATAAGCGAACTTTACCGATTTTAAAATTAAATGATAATTGAAAGCAATATCGTGAATTATAAAATACTTTTAAGTTCCAATTGAGAACAATCGTGCGTCAGATAAATAGATTTTAAAGAAAGTGTTTAGTTTTGTTAGCAAGGCATTTTAGTAAGATGGAAAATGTGCGATTAATTAAGTCACGTTCTATTAAACTGTTGTATTTGTAAAGTATTTTTTGTTGTTATTTATTTGCCTAGTATAAATCACCTAGAAATTCAATCTCTGCCTAGAATATCCAATTCTAAATGTATTTGCTTTTATCTCATAATATAGATTTTTTTAGCCTAACCGTGGTGGGTCCTGAAATACCGTCTCTGTTTTGAGTTATGGTTATAAAAACTAACTCCATTGATGCAGGACCGGGATTGGAACGACTTTCGGATTCAAAGTCTAGGTACTATCTTCTGCCAACATGGCTCAGTGTAATTAATACAGATTGGATATCTTAGCCAAGAGGTTATGCGGGGTTGATGCAAAAATATTTGACCGTCGATATACACCACCCAGGACAAACATTTGTGTGATGAACATAGATTTTTGTTCTATGTCTGGGTGTTATAAAGTGTTATAAGGACAGTAACAAATGGAGATCTGTGGTCTTTGCCTATCGCTATGATGGGAAAGTGTTGATTTTTTTTATGTAAGTATGTATGTAAATACCTAATGCTGAACATTTCATGATTTCACGTAACACCGTGTAGCCCTAAGCAGAGCTTGTGTTATGGGAACCACATGACCACATACTACAGACATGTACTATTTTTTTGTAAATACATACTTACATATTATAGGTAGGTACTTACCTACCATAGAAAACACCCAGACCCGAAACAAATTTTTTTTATAAGTCATTCATACTCTTATCCATCGACCCACGCAAGTCAGTTGAATAAATAAGTAATTTGTGATTGCGTACCAAATCCATATACTTAGCGATAGGTATAGACAATCACAGAACAAGAGGTGAAAGTTAGTATTGTCTGACAAAGCTCATTGTCTGTGATCTATCAGCTAAGACCGGTTCGAGCTATGCAAATGACTCTGATGAAATTATTTAGTTTGAATCGCCATGGAGTAGTTAGTACGTAATCTATGCGTCATTGCCACGTGCTCTGTTTATCATGATGTTTGCTCAAAGATCTCTGAGAAAAGTCAGCAATCTGACTACCTATTCAATCTGAATTTTGATGAAAACTCTAAGCAAAAATTAAGTTACTTATTACGAGTAGGTCTACTTATGATGGTATCTTCTTCCATTCTCTTCGGTCACACAAATATCCCATTCAAATTTCAATCTGAAATATTATACAACTGCGGTAGGTAGGTACCTATATAGTAATATACAATGCGGGTTCTAATCTCGTCGGAATCGAAAATTTTGATAAAACTTCATTTTTCAATTACTTAAATATTTATTGAAAAGTAGATACTTCCTTGTAATAAAAGCTAGGATAGACATTTATAAAAGGAACATTTCTATCCATCTATCTAAGTAGCCTGGTAACACCCTCTGCTGGGTAAAGACCTCTTCTCTATCACGCCACTCCTGGCGGTTTTGTGCCAGCCGGATCCATTGCTCTCCTACCGCCCTCACAATCTCGTCTGACCATCGGGCAAAAGGAACATTTGCTTGGAATAAAAACAAACCCAATCCCATTGCCTCAATCAGCCATTGAGAATTTAACAATGCACGACGCAATCAGCAGATAAAGCACCTACAGCAAAATAAAAATGTCACGAGCATTTTAGGTAATTTTGATCAACGCGCGTTCTTTCAAAACCGGTGTGGCAGTATTTCCTATTGCTATAATTAAAATCGGCACCGCTCAGCGACAGTTCGGATTCCAAGGAAGACAGTAGATACGAGGTCGTAACTCCTACAAAGGACAATCAAGGAGATTGTAAACGACTGTTTAAGATAACTAAAGATTGATCGGAAGACTATTGCCTAGTTTAATTTATAAATCTATACTGTGTCTATACTACCTATATTTTATAGAGCTTCTGTAAAAGGTAGTCTCTGAAACCACTAATCCGATTCTTAAAATTCTTTCACTGACAGAGTTACACTATTCTTGAATGGTAGGTAGCAAAAGGGACGAGTTGACGAATAAGTCGTCTAGGCTATTTTTACCACGGAAGTTTTAGTTTTTTTTTTTATAATTTGTTCCTTCTCGACACCTTTCAGAAGGGTTGGTAGGATATAAAAGACCGAGAGAGATGGATACAATCGGGGGAGAGTTTTGCCCAGCAGTGGTAAAATATGCCGTCGGCACTAGGTACATAGTGTTTTTCGTTCTCAATCACTAATCATGCAGCAATCACTTTTGCCTTAGCCATGTCTAAAACGTAGTGTTAATTTCTCTGTGACCATGTCATCACGAATAACAAGTCTACATATCAATTTAAAATAACACGCTAAGATAATGGGTTAGTCATAGCTGATAAAATATAAAATATTTTGGTAACATTCACTCAGTTTGATCATGTTAGCGGGTATTCGGCGCGTATTAGGTATCTGGAAACCGGCTCGCTCGCAAAACACAAAGAAAAAATAGAAAAGAGACGACGAGAAACAAACGAGGTGGTTAATGCGCCAATATCTGGGCGACCGAGCTCTGCTCGGGTGCATAACGCCATCTAGTGGTTCAATTACGAACCACATTGCACTTTTAAGTAAATCTTTTTGCGTGAAAATGCCAAGAAAACGGCTTTTCCCAGATATGAGACCTAGCTAGATCGATTTTTCGCCCCCCGTAAACACTCGTATTGCAAATGTCATCGAAATCGTTAGATCCGTTTTCGAGAACATCAGTACAAACAAACATCAAACAAATATTAATATGTTAGGTGCTAATGCTCCACAAATTAACCACCTCGTGCTTTATATAATCGCTTAGTAAAAACAACGCGTAGTCTGTCATTATTCGTGACTCTACGAAATAGCAATAAGTTTCACGTATTCTCATTTAGAGGTGTTAAAAAATTCAATGCTTATATTGTCGTAGATTGCCAGCCAGATGGTTAGATTGTTGTAAAGGCAGCTGCAGATCTGCACATCGCTGCGGGGTGCGTTGCCAGTGTGAGAACCTCCTTAATATGCTCGAAGCCAGAGTGCATCCGGGCTGAATTTGCCAGTAAACCACACCAGCTTTCTATGTAAAGGCAGTGTTTACAAGTACGGTTACTTCTGTAAGCAAATTGGAAACGTTTGTGTTGGCGTTCACTGTATGTTACGCAACATGACACCTTTATGTTTGATATAATGTTAGGCAAATATTTTTTATAGTTTCCGCTTTCGATTTTATTGCAATAGGTATGCAATTTTGTAATACACAAAGGTCTAAATTGCATAGCGACAGCTATTTTTAGAAAACTTAAAAAAAAAAAACAAGACTTACCTATTACTCAACTTTTGTTTTATTAGGACCAAACTAATTTCTTTTTTCAGGAGTCTGAAGTGTAGACATTCAGATTTTACTCGTAGATAAAATTGAGTAAATATTGACTTGCTTGGACTTTGTAATTGAAATGAAAGTTGGTGCTCTAAAATTATCTACCTACCTATCTACTATTATATTTCGCAAGATTAAAAAAACATCGAAAGAAGAAACGAAAATTTACAAGGAGCATGCTTAGGTAGGTTTTTACTTTACAGTGTAGAGCTGATCTTACAAATAATTTACCTAGGCAGACAAACTATGGTGGATGAAGAATAGGTGTTTATGTATACAGGGTGTGACAAATTTTTTGGCACCTCAGGGTAGCTACCTTTTCTCTTGTAGTTAGAAAGTTTTGTTCTTAGGAAACTATTGTTTTATTTTGAAGAAAAAAATAATAGCATTTTTAGATTTTTGAACCTACAGTTAGCCTAAAAAATACATTTGTTTAAAAAACAACTTGACTCTATTTCCCACCAGGAACAATTTTCCCAAAGTAACTTACCAAATCAATTCGTAAGTTTTTACAATCATTCATAAAAACACATCCCATACATTTTCTATGAAATGCCTAAAAAATTGCCACACCCTGTACCTATACATACTTACTTATCTAGGTAGACAAGTAGAACCTCCTTTGTAAGTTTTGTTTTCTGTTACAGTAGGTAGGTACCTAAGTATACGTACCTTTTGCCCTATAATTTCCATTTTGTGGTCTCATTCATTCATAATGGCCCAAAACATGACTTTGTGCACGTGAGGGCACTATTAGTGTGATATTAAAATGCAAGACGCTGTGCCGACTGTTGTAGAAAATTTTGGATGGTACCGTTTAATGAACTGGAAAATGTACTGATTTCGTCAGGTGAAATGTAATCGTAAAAGGTAGTCAAAGTAATTTGGCGTGTTTCGGCTACAAGGTACCTAATCCAATTTTATGGTCATAAAAACAAGGAAATTTTAAGTTATACGAAGTTTGCCGGGTCAGCTAGTTGTACATAAATATATAAGCTAGGGAATTGTAGGGCCTGAAACACAATTGTTTTAATTTGGTCCGATAAAAAATAATCGTAAAATTGTAGCAAATCATCATTATTTACAGGAAAAACAGTTTTATTCGAACGTCACCCTTCTTACTTATTAAAACTAAAGAAGCACACAGGCAAATTCAGTCGTTTTTGAGTAGGTATTTTTTTTATTTTTGGACCTGTTCAAATGTTTGTAAGTAAATAAAGATTGCGCTCTGCATTAACACCTATTACTTATTATATCGTAATTTTTGTAAGGTTCTTCAACCATTAACATTTTTGTGTTTTGAAAGTAGGTAGTGGCTAATAAATTGAATATTCAACATTATTGAAATGAACTAAGGTGTGACAAACGGATGGCGAAAATTGCATGGTCTTTATTTTGAACATTTTGTAGGAGAACTACCTAGCTAGAGAAAATACTTAAGTAACCTAGAGTTGTTGTTGATGAAAAATTAGTTTAAGTTTTTCACGCGTAATCTATCATTATTCATTCGTAACTCATTTGCACCACCAGGATCTACAAATTTGTCTACATAAAGCCGTGTTTTCACTAGGCGACATGTCGCAGAACTTATCCTTCGACATTCACGTAGATGTCTCTGCAAAATGTTGTGGGGCAATGTCCCGCGACATATGACTTGTTCACATTGGCCAGATGTCGCCCGAGGAGATAGTAATTGCATTTGTGTACCGCCATTTTCAGAACACAAAGTGACATACGTTCTTAAAGCCTGTCCGGCGACTGTCGAGGTACACGAAGGTCGCGCGTGTCGACGCTCGCAGACTGTCGACTAGCGACAAGTTGCGCGACCCGTAAATGTCCCAGGCGACGTCGGGCGACATCGCGCGGGACACGTGAATTTTGTGTCGAGCGATACAGTCGCAGAACAAATGTCCCCTAGTGAAAACGCGGCTTAATTGTTACGAGGCCGAGGTCAAAGCTTTGATTTGGCATGACCTGTGGGTAGACTAAGCGGTTGCATCTTCATTACAAGGCTAATGTCTTCATCAAACATGTATAAAGTTACTTACATTATAATTTATTTTATGAAACCAATAAGTTATTGGGACACTTATGGGTCTAATGCTGATCCCACAAATTCGGTGTAAACTTCCGTTATTGTTAAAAATTATTCAAAATGGAAATTCGCATCGAGCATTTGTGGATGCAGTCGTACACTTACCTACACGCTAAAAATTTACACTTTAGAGCCGTGGCCGAGGAGGATACTACCTCGACTTTCAATCCGAAGGTCGTGGGTTCGAATCCTGGCCGTGCATCAATGGATTTTTCGTTTCGAAAAATTTATCTGCCCACATGAGTTCTAAACGGTGTTGGAAGACGTGAGGAAACCCGCGCATTAGTCAGCCCCACAAGTATTGACCATTTCCTGTGGATATGGTCAGTTAAGTTGAGAGGATGGTTCAGGTGCTGGTCAAGCTACTCCATCTCAAACAATGTCCCAGGCATACAGTGCCCTATTAAGTGTAGGCATAGATTGCCTCCTGACACTGTATAAATCATCTAGTAAAGATGTAAAGGGAGTAAGTACATGCACTTTTTAAAATGTTTTATTTTATAAATATACCTAATAAGAACTAACGCGTGAGTTGATCGATGGCACTGCGCTTGCGCGCGGCGGAATGCATTACCTGGTAAGATGTCATTATTGATTTATGGCAATGTAAACTGAGGATATGATTCGTATGTTTGGATTTTTTAGTCCCTTTTCCTCGACTCCAACAGAGGACAATGAACTGTGTTATTTCTGTGTCCAAAAGAAATTACAAGCACAAATGTGTATAAGTACCTATAGGTAGGATAAGTACACGCCTTTTGCTAAGCCTAATGTTAGAGTACCTAAGCGCTTTTTCCACCAAAGTAAGGTCCCAAGTATACTAACTGCCAGGTAAAGTGTCTTCCGCACAGTTTTCACCATCGCAAAGTAGCTAATTACCCAAATGACTGTCATTTGCTGTAGAAATAATTGGTTCTCTGTTAACTGTTAACTTATTTTATTTTACTTACCGTGATTAAAAATAGAATGCTTGCGGAAATAAACCACATTTTAACAGAAATTCTTAAAGTAAGTACTTATCTCATAATTTTTTCTTTGTTCAAATTACATTGGTCGGAACTATTGCTATTTCATTAAAACTCACGGCAGGCAGTTGTATAAAGTGATTTTTTATTTATTTTATTTTATTTATTATCGGAACAACAAACAGCTACATTATATAGTAATGTTATGAAATATATAGACGACAGTTTTGATAATAATGCAGCCCACGGCATTGTTCACAGATTACTATAAAAAATAACAAAACTTACCACTAGAGGTTGTATACATGCAAAACATCCATCTATAGAATACAATAAAGTGGAGAGAATTATAAAAACTCAAGTTAGTAATACACTAATACACATGTTAAATTTCGACAGTTTAAAGAAAAAAAGAACCAAAAGAAATTTAGGTTTGAGAATATAAATCAAAACGGGGTTAAATAAAACTTAAAAAAAAAAAAAATCTAAAAAATACAAATCACAAGAGAGCATTATATACTGCAACCTTAAACTGATTTAAGCTACTGACAAATATATCAACATCAATATCAATAAATGCATCATTGTAAGACTCCACCATGCGGCGAGTGGGTGAACGGAGTCCCATGTTCGTACGGCATGTATTCAGTGCGAACAACTGGCCTGGACGAACCTCTCGTCTATGAACGGTACGGGGAACAAAGTACCCCAAACCAGATGTTAAGTCAATACAGTCAAAATGGTTATTAACTATTTTATAAAGCACAACAGCTTCTAGGTATTTACGTCTTGATTCCAGAGTTAGCATGCTGTATTTGCAGAGCAATTGGGAGTAAGACATGAATCGTCTGTGACACCTGTAATACATAGCACGTAAAAATTTGCGTTGCACACGCTCTATGGCATCGACGTACTTAGCGTAAAAGGGATTCCAGATAGGTACAGCATATTCAAGCTGCGAACGAATTATTGTTTTATATAAATAAAGGTATGTAGTGGGGCGCCTAAAATCTATTGATGACCTCATAACGAAACCATACATTTTAAAAGCTTTATTCACAATATTGCCTATGTGTATATCTAAGCACAATTTAGAGTCGAGCTGTATTCCTAAGTCCCTTATGGATAATACCTTTGTTAATGCATTATTACACAGATTGTACGGAAAATTTATAATATTAATCTTCAAAGAAAAGGTGATATAGTTACATTTAGGAATGCGTAATTGAAGTTTATTGATATGGCAGTATGTTGATAAGAACTCTTTATACTTAGTGATTATTTATATTTAGGTAGGTACTTATATTCTTTTTTTTTCTCTCATAGTGAAGGAAAAATTTTTAAATTAAGTAAGTAAGTATACAGAAAATAAATTTCTGCTGAGACAAAGCTTAGAATTACATTTTTAGTTATGCAATTTAATTTTATATTTCCGAATCCAAATCGGGCTCAGGTACATTGTGCCTCTCTATCTGTGAAATATTTTATGAAGCCGAATGAGTCGTTCCTGAAATTAGCATTACCTACATTTAAACTTACAATTTTTTTTTATTTTTAGTTTAGATGGGCAAAATACAAATACTTATCATTAATCATTAGGTAGAATTTTTGCCCAGTTCCGCCCACTGTTGGGTATAGGCCTCCCCTTTATTAATATTTCAATGAAATGGGATATGCTCGTACGTCATATTAGTATAATGTTTGACCCTACAAATGCTACATTCCATACGATACCATCAGCTGATGAGGACGGCAATGCAACCGCGTAATGCAACAAATTAGTATTGTTTCATTAATAGAAGAATTTGTTAAATCACGCCTATGCCTTACCGGTTTGGTGTGGATGTGAAGAAAAGGCGCGCGCGAGTGGCCCACTAGTCAGTCTCGCAAGGGTCGCCGGTTCGTGCAGACCTATATCTAGTCATTAAAAAAAACATTTTTATTTTTGTAATCAAAAGGTCATCATGAAAGTGTTCATCGTATTGACGGCAGTCACCGCTATTGCGAGTAAGTACCTATTTTCATAAACACCTAGCACTATTAAGTACCTACTAAACTTTAATAGGTACTTAGGTAATAGTAGAAAAAATATTTTACAAAAGTACTACTTTAGTAACTAAAGAAACCATGCACAGTTGTACTTTTGCAAAGTACTCTACAAGTCAACACACACAGTGAATTGAACTATGTTTGTTTTAGTGAATGAAGAAAGAAGTTTAATAGATACCTACTTAAATAAAAAATATGTACTAGATAGATTTTCATTTGTTTTATTTATTGATGTTGGATTTTAAATTATTAGGAGCAAAGGCGTAGTACTCGTAGCTTCGTAGCGCCATACAAAAGACATCAACGCGCGACACGTCTACGAAATTTTCGACTAAAGAACTACAATTTCAAATAGGTACAACATTTTAGTTTGAAGTCAGTTTGATATGAGTTTTATTTTACTAATTTAAGTAATGTGTTATTTGTGTCATAATTATTACAATAAAGGTCATGTCTATAAGATTTTGTAGGTGAATCTCCTTTTGGTTTTCTTTCTACTTGTTTATCGTTAAGAGCACGGGAAAAGTAAAGTTTACCAACCAAGTAGGACGTTTGTGCTAACACAATTTTTCCCTTAAATTAAACTGTTTATGCTATAGCATGGCCTAACTCTACTTTTAAGATGTGCTCAACGAGAAACCGCTTTTTTCTCATAACACTTTTACACTTGCCCTAATTGCAGAAACAATTAAGATTATCGATTCAAAATAGCCGATCGTAACCGCACAATTGCGAAAGTGTTATACAACACCGACCTAGTACCACTGGTTATGACAGTATGCACGTAATTGTCACATACGACATGATAACAGCTCTTAGGTTGGAAACTATGGCATCAGCGCATTATTTTTGACCTCACTTTTTGTATTTGCCTTTTCCTACTTAGCTTTTTCGTATAGGCAGCGTAGAATGTATATTATCTTCAGAAAAATAGAGAAAAATAGAGGGAATTATTGAGAATTGTATCCGAAAGGATAGCTGTTCTGTAAGGCTCATAATGAAATTTAATAGTAAACTTTTAAATTTACGATAAAAACAGTTTTGAAAAGTAGGTATCTAGTGCTACAATTCAGAAGCTAAAAATATTGAACGAGGAAGTGTGAAAAAGAATTGTAAGCTTAGAAACTGTACACTTTGAATTGTCAGGATATTTTGGTTTAGTTACTATTTAATTTACGTTTTAATCTCGGTGACCTTGAAATTATCTATGGGGTGGTTTGGTTAAATAAAAAAAATTTATAAATTAAAATCTATAATTATAATTAGGTACTCTAGAAATTAAAATTAAAGCCAATCTTACTTCATAAGAAATTGTTTGAGCTACTGCTCGTAACCCCCCTAATAATGCATAATTTGAATTTGAAGATCAACCTGCAATTATCACAGTATATACCCCTAATCTAGTACAACAAAAAAAAAATACCTAAATTTATGTGGGGTATTTAAGAAAAACTTTTACATAAGTAAGTATGATTTTTAGTAAACAAATTGACTTCAGATAGACTTTTTAATAAGTAGGTAAGTACTTACTTAAGTATCAAAATTATATTTTACTTTTATAGTCTAGAATACTTTTATTGATATTAGGTACCTACTCTTACTATAATTTGGACAAAAACATTGAAAGTGACCCGTTTGTAAAAGCTAGACGACCATGAATTTTGTAATCTTCTACGTGAATGATAATCAGTAATAGTTATAAATTCATACCACGCTAAGTTCACCATTCAAGGTTGCCGTTATGTCGTCTTTGAAAACTACACTAGACCACAGATAATATACTAGACATAAGCTTGGACTGTTTGAAACGTAAAATTTTGTGAAATAACATAAGAACAGAACATAAGCTCATAAGGAGAGGGGGATAAGAAGAAAAAGCGAGAGAGGTAAATATTGTAGAGTTCAAACAACCAATACCTAAGCAATCAATAACATTACGAAACGTAGCAATCAATACCTTGATAAGGCACTAGAAAATACCTTAATATCATTTTATATCTATCCATATTATCATTTTATTGATCGTCAATTAAAATCTAAAAGTTTGTACAAACCCATTATACGACAGCATTCAATTTAATCTTTTATAACTTTCATTGTCAATTTTGCAATAAAATTACTTGTTTCCGCGTTTAGCGAAAGTCAGTTTCTCTCAGCAAGCTAAAGAAATAGGTAAAACTAATTTGTAAAATAAGAAAAAAACATTGCAACTGCCTACTCACTGCCTTCATCCTTGAGTGAGTTCGCAGACATTGACATTCACACAATTCCATTCCGTTTCACAAAATAATACAGCCATACGAAATTTCTATAAAGATTGCATTAACCCTCGTAAATGTTGACACCGGGCTATATTAAAATTTACGCAAATGCTTTTGCAACTTTTGAAAATTAAGTATATTTTCAATGTTATTTGAATTCAGGGTTAGTAAATAGTACCCTGTCTGCTTCGAAAGAAATATTACTTACTTATTGAACATTTTGATGCAGGTTCGCTTTTCACATCATAGAAATTTTGATTCCTCTTTGGAGACGATAAACGCTATTTAAAAAAAACTTCAAATTTACTAAAAATGCATTTAATTAACTTTTGAAAGTTCATAACAACTTTGTCTGAAGGTGTTCAACTTTTACGTAAGTAGGTACATTAAAATACTTCATGAATCTTCTTCCATATTATCGCTGACTGGTTATAATGAACTTTAAATCTTCATCTTGATGATAAATTTGTTTCTAAGCTAATAAATAATAAAGAGTTTATCTTCGAGTCAAATCTTAGGAATACTATAACAGCTCGAAGCTTGCTACAATCTAAAGTTACAAACATGTCTGAACAATTGAGCGGATGTTTACCGTACTTAGGCGATGACTACCACAGTAGTAGGTACTAATGATCCAGCGCCAATATTTTTTTTACAATGGTCTTATAAATTGGGTATGCATGTGCTTGTATGAGCTAGTAGCTAACTTTGATTTTTAAAATGGGATCTATACTTCTGTTTCTGTATTTCATATTGAAAAATATACCTTACAAGTTAGTCAATTAGGTAGGTAGATATGTGCGTGTATAGAATCGCGTGAATACTAACCGAATCCCAGGCCGACCCTTGATGCATCAGATGCACCGTGTTGTAACACAACTCACTTTCACTTCTTGCGTCAGAGCTTGCGAGACGCCTACGATCATGTATTATCCCAATACTCGGAGAATTTGTGAGAAATATTTGATACCTACTGAACTTTAGCCTTTAAAATCCTGTAAATATCTTCAGTAGAATTATTTTATGTTCTAAAATAGTGCGTCATTAGTCCTTACGCTAAGAATGTTCGAACGTAAAATTGGTAGGTATATGAATTCGACTAATCGACTATGCATTCTTATATTAGTATTTAAGTTGAAACAATAAGTAAAAATACAGAGGATTAGTAGATCTTACTCTGATTCTAAAACAGATAGCAATGAGATCACAAAATATACTTACCTACTCTTGCTTCGTATGCAGTCTTCGTAGTACAACAGTCTAAATACCTCTTTTTACCTTTTAAACGCAAAACGTGATTAATTATAACATGTTTACAGACAACTGGTCATTACGTAGGTTACATTATGTACTCACTAGGTTTCTTGGTCGATAGGTTTTTCAACTTTCGACAACAGTACCTATACTTAGCAGGTATCTTTAATCTCAAGCCTAGGTTTTAGAAGGTTCACATTTTGAAATATTAAAATATGCTGAAATATCTAATTCTTGATACCTACCTAATCAATATTCATGAGGTCAAAATTAGAAGAAAATAAAGTTCAAAGTGAGTCCTTGACTGGTTATTAGAATTGCTAAAACAGCTATTCGCAAATGTCACGTAACATCCTTATTTGTTTGATGGCCCACGTTCACCTAGTGACACGAAGTTTAGTCAATAGGTCAATTGATAGAAAAATAATAAATTTCATTGTAAACGAGGCTTATGCACGACACTAATCTATACTTCTATTCTAATATTATAAAGAGGAAAGATATAATTGTTTGTTTGCATTGAATAGGCTCCGAATCTACTGAACCGATTTGAAAAATCTTTCACCATTAGAATCCTACATTATCCCTACTGAACATAGGGTAGGTATAGTTTGCGCCCCGACTTCGCACGGGTAACTTATAAATTAAACCCATGCGAAGTTAGGGCGAACCGCTAGTTTGTAATAATTCGTAAGTTGTTGTGTCAACTGACATTTGGCTTGATAAATCTGTCGTGTGCACTATGATGTGGATATGTGTCAGTGGGCCTGACCGTTGATGTAACTAAGTTATATAAAAACCTGATCTCAACCCATTCTTGTTGTAATATTGGCTAGTAAAATTGGAACGAAAGTTCTAGAATGAATTTTCTGTAGAAAATCTCGTGTTCACCAAAACTATAACCAATTAATGTTTGGTCTGATATTTACTTAATGAATTAGAGACCTCTGGTTTATTTAATTGGTGAAAATTAATCGATAACACAGTTCATTAATGGTATGTCTCGTCATAAAGACTGCGATTTTCTTTAAATAAACCGAGAAAAATACTCTCAGTCAAGCGTCACAATTCAATTAAGATCTAATATTTGACCAGTTTAAATTCTTGACCGGAACAATTATTTGCAACCTACATTGTCTACAAACATTTATTTAGGATTACAATATGTTACTCGTAAGTATATAAATCATAGAGTCCAGAAAATCATAAACAATTTTTCCATTTTCCAGGTGCTCAATACGCCTGCCCCAAAAACGCAAAGGACGGGCAGTATGAAGACGAGAGACAGTGCGACAAGTACTACGAGTGCAACGATGGAGTCGCCACCATGAAGATTTGCCCCGACGGTTTGGTCTTCGACCCTACCATCAGGAAGATCAACAAGTGCGACCAACCCTTCAACGTAGACTGCGGAGACAGGACTGAGCTCCGTAAGTACTTCGTATTAGCCTGCAGATTTTGACAAGGCATTTAATTATCGGAATTCTTTGATGAATCGCACCCAATAAAAGTTTACCAAAGTAACATTACAGGAACAAATAAAGTCCATCAAAATTAAATATTCAATCAAAACTAACTTCATATTGTGTTCAGTCGGAGATTTTCAGGCAGATGCAAATAGGTATTATAAATACCTTTGCCCAGCAGTGGGACAGTATGTATTAGTTAGGAAAAATATAAATAAAAAATACTCGTAATTCTGCAAGAGGTAAGCATTTTGTGTAAATGATGCCTATAGACTTGCTTTAAATGTTTTGACATTAATTAGAAAAGTGTTTTTATTCAATTCCCTTAGTTCGAAGAAAGTTAGGAAGAGAACGTTAGCAGACGCAATTATAGAAGACAAACCTAAGCTGTATGACAGTGAACCACATGTGGACACATTCTGCTTGTCTTACATAGACGAAGATCTATTGCCAAATTTCATCAGAAAAACAAGTGTATAGAACCAAAACACGTGTTTATGCAAATAAAAGCACGATTCTTGTGTAACTACGAGGAAACGTGAGACTAAAATAGCAAATATCTTGCCAATAATGTTTTCCCGTAATGATTTGAATGGATATGCGAAAAAGCTAGAATTCTGAGTAATTTACACAATATCAAACAATGTTCTAGAATAATCTAGAAGGTTCGAGAATACAATTGAAAGTGATAGCTAGGGGCCTTACTTATGAAAGATGTTTAAAGTTAAACACTGGTTGAACAACGTCCTGTCTTGATTTGTGGATAGTGAAAAACAGAGACAGGACGTTGTTTAACCAGTGTTCAACTTTAAACATCTTTCATAAGTAAGGGAGTAGACGTCTAACTGAGCAAGATTTATGTCTCCTTGACGCCACTTCAGTTCCTGCAAGTGACGGTATCTGTGACACCTTTGGCCGCCTAGGTCGGCACACACCACTGCCTTTCTAGGTCGACAAGTAAAATATAAACTAACATATGAATATATGTACTGTTGAATGGAATTAACGCAGTCTAGAAGATAAAGGCTATAGCTGACATGACAACTCCGCGCCCGCACCGCAGAATCGCCGCATCGCAAGCTGTCAAAGAGATTAGGTATTCTTTGTATGAATTTCTATGAACCAACGCTCACTACATCAACTCCATAGCGTCACTGGATCGCTGCATCGCAAGCTGCCAAGGAGTTGATGTGAGCGTTGTTTTATAGAATTCCATATAAAGAATACCTAAACCGCACAAGGCGATGCGGTGCGTAGCGTGCGCGGAGTTGACAAATTAGCTACAAGCTTTACTATTATATCTTTAGACATTTTACAAGGCCCATACAAATCGTAAGTGTAGGAATGCAATGACAACAGCAGACGTGTTCTGGTTATTGATAAGAATTAATATAACTGCGACGATATTTTATGAGAATACGACCACCAAGAGCCGTAGGTAACCGATGTTTATTCGAATATTTTAACTTGTTTAGTAATAATTTTAATTGACGTCATAATTGATAGTTTACTTAGGTTATAGCATTTTATAGATAATAATAAAAGTTATAAGTATATAGAACATAATAAATACCTTCCGGATACAAGAATTACTCATAGGTAGTAGAATCCTGTTTTACTAAGTTTCCTCATTTCTACATCTTTCACAGACTGAATTGAAGGTCACACGATAAACCAGAGGCAAGACATAATGCAAATTGTAAGTCTGGAGAAAATGAAACATGTTTTTTTCCTCCAGTTAAACGTTACGTGTTTTTGCCAAATCCAATATATTGTTGCTTTGTCCACGAGATAAGAATACATAGTTTACTAGATAATAATGATAGAGCTTCATGTCCAGGTCAGTTCATTAAATCATTAATTTTACTCACCCTATAAGAAAAAAAGTATTATACTTACATCTTCAAAGGATTTTCCTTGAAAGTCGGAGACTGTTTACCATGCGATTAAGAGTCTTACAAACTGCATACAATCACCTCTACCTTCCTATGAAATACTCTCAACCTTGGAGACTTTACAATACTCTCTTCAGACTGTCTACAATATCCTCTACTCCCACAGAGCCTCCTAAGCCCAGCCCTCAGTGCCCGCGCCGCAACGGTTTCTTCGCCCACCCCGACCCAGCCGTCTGCAACGTCTTCTTCAACTGCATCGAAGGAGAATCCATCGAGGTCAAGTGCACTGCTGGACTCCACTTTGACGAGTACTCCGGAACCTGCGTGTGGCCCGACTCTGCTGGCAGACAGGGATGCAACGCCCAAGACCGTAAGTAACTGAGAATGAAGAGCAAGAATTGATAGCAGATATGAAGTACTGTTGCATTCTAGTAACTTGAAATGAAAGTCATCATAAATATTGCATGTAAGGAGGACTGCTACAAGCTACTATTGGTAGGGTTTATGAGCCCCTCGATTGTACTAACAAACTTTTTCTCAACCAAAGAAAAACGTTAACTATTTCGTTTTGTTTCATAATCTACCAATGAGGTTAGATTACTCTGTGATGGCGTTTTCTAACAAAATACCAATGAGGTGTTTCAAATTACTGTCATTCTGGAGAACGAAATAAAACGCAGCGGTAGGTAATGATACCGGAATGATTGACGTTGTAAATTAGAAAAATTGGGGCCCAAGGCTTTTGAACCTAGACCTAGACGATTTAATTTTGGTTTTTTCGGTAGTCAGAATTTCTTAAAATATGAAATGAAATGAATTTTCATTACAAATTGTTTGATTGATACCCTGCTCGAATAAGACAAGAAGTCTGGTTATAGATAGATAGACAATGATTGTAATTTGAAAAACAAAGACACCTTTTGTATTTGTTGACAACAGAAATATTGTTTAACTATAAAAGTAACATTTTGAGCCTGGTTCAGTTTAAATCTGACTCTACCATATTTTTTTCTCTAACTTCATCTCCACCTTACAGATAAGACCAAGGACGGTTTCGAGTGCCCCAAGGAGCAGGTAGTAGACCCTTCAGGCCAGATCGTGGCTCACCCCAAGTTCGCGCACCCGTCTGACTGCCAGCGGTTCTACGTGTGCCTGAACGGGAAAGAGCCCAGGGATCTCGGCTGCCAAACCGGAGAGGTCTACAACGAGGAGTCGCAGAGGTGTGATGCTCCCGAGAACGTGCGCGGATGGTAAGTTGAATAGCTAAGTCTGCTAAGTTCTTACGGAACATCACTAGGTAGAGATAGATAACACTTTAGGTAGTGTTGGTACACTGCGTTTTTTGTAGCGACTTTGTATCGATACAAACGCGATGCGAACGCGCTCGTTCCCTTCCGGTTTGTGTTTATATGGAAACAAACGCGCTACAAACGCGCATTTGCATCGATACAAATGGGATGCGAACGCGCAGCTCAAAAACGCGCTGCAGAAAACTTCGTGTGAACGTCTGAACAGTATATTTGGTCTAATATAAATCTTGCTTAAATTATCTAAACATAAGTACATAAAAAAACAATTGGCAGCCTTATCGCTTAAAGCGATCTCTTCCAGGCATAGACTATTTTTTATTATATTAGGTATAAACTACGAAAGACCTTTTCTATCTCTATTTCCCTCTTCAATATCTCGCTGTAGGGGCTATCTTACGTTTCTTATTTTAGTACTCATTTTTCAACGTAACTTTATCCGCAATAAATATTTGAGGTACTATCATGGACGTATATAAGGGGGGGGTTTAGGGGGTCCGGACCACCCCCCTTAGCTCATTGAGTTCGGAGGAAACCTAGTCAATTTTTGTATTTTGGAACCCTTGGACCCCCCCTTAAATAAATAAATAAATAAAATACGTTTATTTCGAGCATAACTCATAGGTACAGTAGGTAGGCACACGACATAGAATACACAGAACACATAGGTAACTTAAAAACTAATTGGGTTGCTGGACAGGTGTCGCTCGCAACAGTGCCTCGGCCTCGTATAGGGGCAGTCCACCCTGGTCGCAATCATTGCCAGGACGGTGTTGGAGCTGGCCCGCAACCTTAACAATGATCTTTTTATTTTGGAACCTTTGGACCCCCCCCCCCCTTAATAATGCTATAGCTACGCCCCTGGGTACTATGCACGATAAATAAATCTCCTATCACTAATTTAACTAAAGATTTTAGAAAAACCAGACTTATTGAATAACATTTTTTTTTTCGATAAGACCGCCCATTGTACTTCGCTCCCTTTGTTCTGTGTGTCTCTATATCTATCTATATATCTTTCAATGCATTTATTTATGTGACTAAAACGTGTATTTTCATTTCCAGCGAGGACTGGTACAAGGACTCAGATGAAGCGGCGCCAGCACCCAAAGCGAGATCTTAATCTAGTGATACCTAAATTACTATAGTTTCAGCTATAAGACTTGATAAGTTAAATACAATTTAAGTTAAACAATTTACTCTTTTATTTACCCCTAAAGGTCATAGCTGACCAGTCAACTCTGCACCTAAACCTCACCGCCGCCGCCTCTCCTCGGTATTCTTTGTATGAAATTCTATGGACAAAGGTTCACTACATCAACTTCTCACCGATATCAGATCGCCGCATCGCAAGCCAAAAGTGAAGGAACAAGTAAACGCCGAAAGACGATGCGGTGCGGTTCGGGTGCGGAGTTGACTGGTTAGCTAAGACCATAGTCGTTGAATAAGATAATTGTATAACTTGAGCTGTAAGTATAGAGACGGATGGATGGAGCAGAGTGGAAGAAACGTGTACCTAATCTCAATCTCAATGATGATAGACAAGACAATGATGATAATGCTACCTACCTATGTTATCTAATACGGGACATACGTACTAAAAACGAAAATATGCAACAAGAGATTTTTTAGATAGAAGCTGATAAAATGAGTAGAGAAAATAAGTTATACTATCAACGGCACTTTTACAAATTAAATGAAAACGAATTGAAATCAGACAGTGTGTGCTACTACAGTAGATACCTACCTACTATTGAAAACTGGTATGCTATTCTACTATACTTACCAATGATATTATAACGCAAAAAAATCTATAACGTAGTAAAATTCCGTACTGCGTTTATTATCAAAAATCTACATGTTCTAGTCTTCTAAAAGACAAAGGTCTCTGAGGCAAGTTTTTTTGACATTCAGTTCTTGCCAGCTTCACATCCATTTCGCAAATCATAGCGTCAAAGTAAGCCCACTCACGGGCACGATAGAGTTGATAAATTACCGTAGTGCCTAGTAAAAGTAGATTTCTATACATAGATAAGTAATTAAATAAGTATTTCTGTTGAAAAACCTATTTCTAAAATAAGATTAGATTACGTAAACAGAAACATCTACTATCCTGTAATTGTATATAGAATTTTAGACGGTGATGAACCAGCAACTCACATTATTCTATATTTAGCTAACTTCTGTAAAATGCGGGCATGAGCCAAATATAATGTCAGGATGAGCCTTTGACTATCTCAGTAGACATATTCGAGTACTCTTAATTTACTAAGGATTTGTTCGAAAGTGTTTCAGGCAGGATTATGTCCATGTTTTTTTTTTGTTAAAAAATTGGACACATTTGATATCAGTTTAAAAAGTATCATTAGTATATTTTTTGTCTTTTTTGTCAGTTGCCCTAAATAACTACAGATTTTAAGTATTGTGAAAGACACACTAACATTTGGTAGGTGTATACTAAGTAGCATGCAATACAAAGTAAATGGAATTTCGAAGAGGATCTTACTTTCAACTGATATTTGAGCGACCTTTGGCTTCTCTACGCTCATTATGAGGTAATAGTTATAATCAACGTCTGGTGTTTGCTAACATATAAGAGTGTAAGTATACCTAAATACCTATACACTACCATCATCACATACCATTACTTTGCATATTTTATTTGGTAATTTGATTATGCGGAGGGAAGAAAGTCATTACAAGAAACGTGTTGAGTATGAATGTGGAAGGACACATAGGGAGAGGACGGCCAAGAAGATGGCTGGATTGTATGAGAGAGGACATGCGTGTGAAAGGAGTTACTACTGAGATGACGAGTGATAGGAGGCAATGGAAGAGGAGAACATGTTGTGCCGACCCCACCTAGTGAGAAAAGGGCAAGAAAATGACGATTACTTTGCAAGGCTGTTCGATAATACTAATAATACGTCTCGTATATAGGAAGAATACCCACATATGAAGCTTTTGAGAACTCACATCTTCAAAGTCGACTCTTTAAATTACATAATACAAAAAATACTTAACTGTTATTAAAATTTAACTTGAATTGGAATGTTCTTCGTAAGATTTAATATTACCTTTTCACCAAGCTCATATTTATTCTACTCTCAATTTATTAAAACAATTTAGTATTCCATTTCAAGGCTTATAAAGTCAGTGATGTGGTTTCGTGTTTTATAACTGTTATGGCTGATTTACACAGGGTCAGTAACTGACTACAAATTCGAGGCAAGTCAGTGCTGACCCGAAAAAAACCCTGTGTAAACTGATTGGAAGTCAGTACAGTGGCTTGAAGTCAGCGCTGACTTTTAAAGTCAGTTGGCGCCCCCCGCCACCCGCGCACCCCCGCGCCAGCCAAATAAACCCCGTGTAAACAGACAAGTCAGTGCGTGGTTAGTCACTGCCGCTGCGTTGTAGAGTGACCACGTTTTTTTCGCTGGCGATAAAAATCATGTCGTTGAATAGAGCTCGATATCATTGACAGCAATTCGTCAAAATTCTGTGGTGACATCCTCATAGCCAGTTTGTACTCCGCAGGATTTTCAAATCGCAATTGCTTCAGCAACAAAGCAGAGCCACTAGTTTCGTTTCTATCGTCAATCCATTTTCTTACCCATTGTCGTTTATTTTTAGTTATCTCATTTTCTACCATTTCTATTAACTCATTCAACAGCAAAATTGATAAATTTTTCAACAAATAATTAAATCGTCGTTTCAGTTGTTTTCGCGAATTCATTTTTCCCACTGACTTCACACACGTGTGCTCACCGTGAGAAACGCACCACTACTACTTACTTCATGTAAACAGTTTAAGTCAGTCGCGGCGCCGACATTGGCGCTGCGACTGACTTGTCTACTGACCCTGTGTAAATCAGCCATTATTACAAGCTGTCACTATTTACAATGACTTTAGTTCTGCTTATATGTAGATGAAATGGCAGTTCATTACTTTTAACTACGCGAATTTGAGAATAATTGCCGATAAAACGGTGTTATGGGTAAAACAAGTACGTTATAGTGAAGAAGATGCGCATTATGATAAAATATTCGTGCCATGTTTTTTTTAGTTTTGGAAAACTTCCTCAAGTGTAAGCTGAAATGGCAGTGATAAGTTATTCAAGTAGAGAGAGAGGTCTGGAAAAACTAACAAAACTGGGGTTAAAATTAGAAGTAACGACTGTATCCCCAAGGCGCGGTAGACATTCCCTTTGATCTTTTTAGGCATTTAAGATCCTTTATAGATGACTGAAGGTGTAGTCAGAGCTAGGCCCCATATCCTGTTTGTTGCCCTGATTTTTCACGGTGTTGGTCGTGAAAGAACAGGAGTAGAATCACCCAGCTCTTATGACGAGTAAATGATATTTGAATTTTGAATTTAACATGTATGTCCCAATATATATTTGTTACATACCCACAATTTGCAGAGTTATTATCCAACAAACTGAATCCTTTAGTAGATATTCTTTTGTAGTAGATATTCTTTTTTATTTCAGTTTGTTACTAGATACTGATACTTTATCTTTGGCTAGGTATATAGGATGAGAGGATGACATAAAACCTAAGTAAGCATACTCCTTAGATCTATATTAAAACACTGGCAAGTGACAGGACCATAGATAAAAGAAAACGAAATGTACATGTCACGATTCGATGTTCAAAACTATGAGTGGCCAGTTGTATCGTGATTAGTTTTACAAGAAGAAAATCGTGAGGAGATCAGCCTAAGTGAACTTCAACATACAATAGGTCAACTATCATTGCTCTACATAGGTGGTTAACCTCGAACGATTTTGTTTGTTGTTTGCGTGTGTTTTTTATTAGTCGTAAAAGTGTTCTCTGCTAGGGTTATTCGAAATTGACTATTTTTTTAAAGGGTTTGATAACAGAGTTGTTTCATTTCAGCCTTCTCCATCATTTCATCATAACCACCACCAATAATCCTTTGTCACTATCAGATAAGCCATTTTCATTAATGCTTTTCTCGAGAGTTTGAAATGTTACCGCTATAATGTCTAGCGAATTTCTGTCGACGAATCCAAGGAACTTACTGTTTTTTTCTACTTCTAAACGCACTCACCTTGCAAAGTTGAAGACCTTAGCGTTTAGATTTCTTATAATTAAAGGCTTTAAATGCATGGCGATTATAATAATAGCTTTGGTTCCTTTCACCAATTCAATTGCTTATTTATTAAGATATCATCTACAATAATCTATTTCTGAATTAAAATTTGTCTAGATGTCTGTCAATCTATTTTTATGTAAGTAAGTATAAAGATTGATTAAGAGTTGAAAGTAAGTAATTTGACTAGACGTTTAAACGTAGTAGGGTAAGCTAATTAAGCGTGTCTTGTGGTATAAAAAGGACTCCATTAACCTTGAAAGTACATCCGTCTCTACATTTTTCCATAAAATAAGTGTGCACTGACTTACCTAACCATTTTAACATTTTTTTTTTTTTCATTTATTTACTTGCATTTTTACCTAGGTAAATAAATCTTCTTTCGTTGTTAGTCATGAAAAATAGTTATGAAAATGCACCAAAAGAAATAAAATGATTCTGAATATTTGGTTTGACTGAACTCGATTAACTAAAATCTGCGAAATATTAGTCAAAAACTTGACAAATTCAAGATCAGGCATGGTTAATTCATCATCATCATTACCCATAGCCCGAATTCAGCCATTGTTGGGTGTAAGGTTCTCCTTGTTAATATAATTTTCATGGTCCTTTTAGATGTTAATAATTCTAAGTTATTCAAATTCAATACGGCAATGGAATGCAAATTAAATTATTTTTTATAAATTTAGCAATAATGTTAGTTAGCTAATGAAGTGATTCCGAATCATGGAGGAAATGTACCTGAAAAAATTAAACGAGTAATAAAAACCGTATAAAATTTATGCATGTGTGCATAATTATATTTCTACTGGCACTTAAATTTATTGAGTGAGTCTCAACTTTCGATCCGAAGGTCGTTTTGAGTTCCGCCACATTAATGGACGGATGACGATGTCTTTCCTGCAGATAAGATTTACTAATTTAAGATAAACGTTTAGGTCATCATCATCATCCGCAACCTGACTTCACCCACTGCTGAGTATAGGCCTCCGCTTTTCTGTGCCACTCCTCACGGTCCCGTGCTAGCCTCATCCAATTTCGTCCCACGACACTCGCTATGTCGTCTGCCCATCTCGCAACCGGACGTCCGACATTCCTGTATCCTGTTCTTGGACGCCTTTCAGTAGACACTTTACTCCTTCCCTTACACCTCTCGTCATGTCTCCGTGCCAGGTGTCCTAACGTTTAGGTACTGGTACAGATTTCTAAAAGTAAGTACTGGGCAAGCCTGAGCCTACTCCATCTCAATGTCCCATGCAGTACAGCATCACAGTGTAGGCATGAATTACACCTTACGCCTTTACATCTAGCCATGCTGGTCGAGTGGGATAGAACCTCGACTTTCGATCCGAAGGTCATGAGTAATCAATTGATTTTTCGTTTCTAAAAATTTACATGCCCATTAACACGAACTCTAAAAGTGAAGGAAACCATTTTGAGGAAACCCTCGACTTAGTCAGCCTCACACGTATTGACCATTTCTTTCCTGTGGATATGGACGGTTTAGCTGAGAGGATGGTTTAGGTGACGCACGCCTACTCCATTTCAACAATGTCTCAGGTACTACAGTGTCCCGTTAAATGTAGGCAAAAATTGCCTCCTGACACGGTTAAAAACATCTAGTAAAAGATGAACCTACCTAAAATGCCTAAGTTTTATACATCTAATATTAGATGTAGTTAATTAAGTATATTAATTAATTTGCACTCCATCAAAATTAAAATATGGTTGCCAATACAACAGTGAACTTTAAGGATTACAATATTCTTTGCAAGATTGGCAAACGGTTGAGTCAGACTGCTTCGGGTAACGGGTGTGGTTCCGATCGAGGGTCAATATGTGGTTTGTTTTTAGTACTTAAGATTTTATTCTCGAATGTTACTGAATTTGTTAACAATATTGTAAAAGCGAGCAAAATTGATGTTTGATACATCTAGCTAGTCAATGTTTTTATTAGATATGTTTATAAAAACCTGAATATTAACTTCTAAGTTGCCTATTACCTGGTATTTTATCACCAGATCCTGACTTGGAGACAGTCAAACCATTACCGAAGCTCTTATAGCAAAGTGTCAACAGTTTCTAGTTTTGGTGATGTGATTGATTCTTGATAAATAAGTCTACGATTTTATACATAATAGAAAAAACCCGAAACATATATACCCGATGCAAATCATATTGTAATCATCACTAAGAATAAAATGAAAGTGTTCGTGCACTTTTAATTAATATTTGTAGACAAGAGAAAGGATCTCTCTGCCTACACGCAATAAATTATCTTATGATATCTGATTGGCAACTCAATGAACAATAGCATTGTCATTTTTGTTGTTATCCGTACCCATATTAAAATATGAAAGTGTGTTTTTTTGTTTGTTTGTCCTGCTTTCACGTCAATACAGAGAGACGGATTGACTTGATTTTTCGTGTGGAGTTAGAGGGCTGGAGAGTGACATGGGCTACTTTTTATCCCGAAAAATGCATGTTTCCCGTGGGACAAAAAAGTAGTAGTCCACGCGGGCGAAGCCGCGGGCGTCCGCTAGTTTTTTATAACTTTGAGAGGCCGGCGACAGACGAATGTGTCCATACAAACGTAATAACAAAATCATTTATAATTTAAGCATATTTTTAACACTTTATTATTATTTAGATTAAGGCAGTATTTATATAGGATCCTGTTACACTTGAGATTAGGCAGTCATGCTTTTAAAAGCAAATAATTTCGGAACTAAATAATATTGATCTTATTTATGTCTTTTGCCTTGTGACTACCTTAACTTATTGAATCCGACGTGAGAGAGCTTGAAAAATTGAAATTAATAGTCTACTTGAATGACTACAAAAGCTTAGGCACACATAATGTCCTAGATTCTTTTAGTTAGATTTATTTTCTACATGTTTTTTATCCTGCTTTTTTTTTTTTTTTTATACTACTAAGGTAGCAGACAAGCATACGGCCCACCTGATGGTAAGCGGTTACCGTAGCCTATGGACGCCTGTGACACCAGAGGAGTCACACTCGCGCTGCTGACCCTTTTAAGAATTTCAAAACGCCCTTTTTGAAGAACCCCATACCTACTGTAGTCACTGGGGAAAACCGCGGCAGGTAGATCATTCCACAACCCAACTGTTCGCGGGAGGAAATTCCTCTGAAATCGCACCGTACGTGACCGCATTGGCTTCAAGGTGTGAGGATGGATCTTATTGGATGATGAAGGATGAAGTATGAAGGAATGAGGATGAAGCTTATTTAATACATTATATAGAAAATACTTTTAGAGACTATTCTAGACCCTTTTATTTCTATGGCCAGTACCTATATTTAATCTATCTGAGGTTTTGCTTACATTTTTATTATAGAAGTTATGTCAAATATCTTACCACAGTAAGCAAAAACACATATGGAATATAGGAACCGTCCGTAAGTTAATAAGTTTACCTTTGAACTTGCGTCATGGTTACATAATAAAGACAATGCCGAATAGGACGAGGTGAAATCGGGTGTGCCCGGTCCCGGGGCTAGGCTAGACCACAGCACTAGTGTTGAATATGACGTGACTGACGCGGCTCTTTTGTCCCGTACAAAATTCAATTTTGTGTGATCGGCTCAGCTTCTAAAAATGTCATGCTTCAATTCAAATGTCATATGATCGTACACAATATGACAAAATCAGAAAATGACGTTACTCTTACCTCAAGGTTCATTCAATCTTCAATCACTCCTCGCTTGACAATGACAAGAAAGAATTCAGAACTGATCGGACAGATTGTCATATGAGAATGTGTGAGTAGTCCGCCAAAATAATGAACAGTCAAGTGAAAATGACCGGCTCAAACGAACCGGCTCACGGTACACCGGCTCAAAATGAAAATGAACCTACTCTGACAAAAGTCAATCTAAAATCATGTCATACTCAACATTACACAGCACACTAAACAGTTTATTCAGCTAGACCCGTTCTTAGGCATTCGTTACCCAACTAATTGTAACGTTGCCTAATTTGACTTTATCAGAACTTATGCCTGGTAATTGGAGTAATTATTGCTGGATAGGTTTGGACTGGTTTTGCAAACTAATTAGATATTCATATCCACGTCATAGTCAAAATGTTTAACCGGTGAAACATTTTTTGGACTAACCTCTGTTATAACTAATTTTGTCGGCTTTATTCAGTCAAAACTGCTTTAGAACGTTTTGAACAAAAAATGCACAAATAGAGTAGGTAGTAAAAATAGAGTGGTAAATAAAATAAAGTCTATTTTGCCAATGCCTACGAATTTTTAACTTTGACACAATGTAATAAGTTTCATTTTTACATGTTTCAGCTTCATCTGCTTTTGTTTTTAATTAACTAAGTACTTACCGGCTTAAGGAGGATCGTTTGTATCATTGCGGGTTCGAATCCCGTCGGAATTGAAAATTTTGGTAAGATTTTTCATTTCTAATGAAATAATACCAAAGTGTGGTTTAACACTACTTATAAAAATTAAAACTTATAAGTACTTACTTACTTCTTAGTAAATAAATGAAAGCAAGTTGTAATAAAAATTATTATTATCATGGGAAATCAATTTCAATAGAAAAGTAACTATTACGCAGTTTCTTAAAAACTTTGTGTATTTGTATTGTCGACCAACCTATGCTAGTTTTTAAATAAATATACTACATAATAAATGCTGCGTTTCTCTTAGAATTAGATAACATTGTCTGTGATGATGACGTCGTTTGTTATTCAGTTTGCGTACGTTGTCAAGTGAAAAGCTCACATTCTTTATTTAAAAACAAGTTAGAACATTCTATAATATTCAAAAAGTTTAAAATTAAGAATATAAACTTTTTAGTACCTAGGTATTTAGAATTGTTTCTACTTGGAAGCTCTTTACTTTAAATTCAAAGTTGACATAATGCCATCTATTAAGGAAATTGCTCTACTCAGTTTTTTATATAACTCATTATAACTTCATAACCTATATTTGTTTGATATTTTAGGTACCTAGTAAACTTTTTTAATTTCTATAAGTAAGTAACTTTATTTAAACAAATTAGAACGAATCTTGGCATAAAAGTATCAAAAATTGTTCTGAACTGATTCACGTAATGCAGAATCTGAAAAAAAAATCAAAAGCTCAATCCGTCCAGACTTCCTGCTTTAAATCCAAAGAATCCGAATTCTTGTTGGCAAACGAGAAATGCAAGTACACGAAAGTCAACGACCTTCAAATTAACTTCAACCATTACCGCATTATAAGTTGGTCCTGCTGCATAATCAGCTATAATTAGGTACTTATCGGTAAAGCGAACGACTTTGAAAGCCATGAAATTGACCATGACGTCGAACGAGGCAGACCTCTCTGAGTCTGTAGTATCTACATGTATGTATGATAGTTGTATGTGGTTTTTGTGTATGATTTAACACTCGCCCGATCTGATCCGTTCCCTAAATGAGAGTGCACGTTTTCATGCAGGTTGGTATTTTCATTTAGAAACGCATACTGACAGTCACATGAAATAAGTCATCAATAAGTTCATAGGTTTTAATCCTGTTTACTATAACTGCAAATTAAATACTCTTTTTTCTACCTTAAAAAACGTCAAACGTCAGCTGCATGTCGGATGTGTTATGGGCTAAATAAAGCCACCACTGACAGAGTGGACGCCTAAACGGAAAACGACCCTACGGCAGGCCACACGGCGAAGATGGAGGGACAAAATTGATGCCTAACTAGAGGAGTGGTCCACGGTGGCCCAGGACAGAGATGGCTGGAAAGAAGGAAGGGAGGCAATTGCCCTGCAGTGGGACACCACAGGCTCTTAATAAAGAATTAATTAATTAAAAAAGAAAACTTCACTATTTGGGTCATTATGCTCTTTAACTTTTGAGCTACCTTTTTTTTTTTTTAACTAGCGTAAACTGTCCTACTGCTGGGCAAAGGCCTCCCCCGTTACCTTCCACTCATCGCGATCTTGTGCGGTTTCTCTCCAGTTTCCAAGCTGAAATGGGATTGGGCGGGTCATGTCTGCCGTATGCATCCAGATAGGTGGGCTGGAGTGGTGACTGGTTGGCGTGATGACCTGGACGCCTTTAAAGGAAACTGGAGAGAAACCGCTACCTTTAACTAAAAAAAAAACTTCAGCATTTGAAAGAACATACAAATATCAAAGCTTTCAAAAACTGCTCTTTCCAGTAGAAAGTTTATGATAGTAATTAAAAATACTTAGAATTGTCAATGCATAAATTACGTAATTTCGCGACAAAACTAGCAAACCATCCGATAAATGTATTTAAAAGACTTGCATAACAATATTGATCAGTCATATTTGGTCATCAGAACGGTGTACTTGTCAAAAATTTATGGTGTTTACTATAATACCATAAAAGAAATTGCGACAGTGAATAATTGCAGCCACATTAGTCGAGTGAGGTGTAGGCTTGCGCGTGAGGTTCGGCTGCCCGAGACAGTCAATATAGAGAAACCTTTGGAAGAACACGCACGTTCTTTTAGTAATAAAATAAGTATTTATTAATAATAAAATATGAAGAGTTTGTTGATCGCCGTGGGGCTAGCCGTCTGCGGAATAGGTGAGTGAAATTGAGCTTTTTCTTACTGTTGTGTGTACAAGTAGGAATAATTTTGACCATAATATGCTTCATAGACACACTTAATATTATGATGTTTGTAATGCTGTTTGAAATTATAGTAAGTACTTATTTTTTTATCAAAAAATTTAAGAAAGAGAATAATTCGATAGATTTATTGATATTTTTTCCATTTGATTGATATTGAAATTCCCCATACTGACCTACTTAAATATTTAATCATCATGGAACCTTATTGTTTTGAAATATTGGTGAATAATATGAATTTATCTAAATATGTGATCTAGAAATACCATACAATACAACTCTATAAGTTCTATTAAAATCGTTATTTATTCGTGTTAATATTTATCAGCTAATAGGACACATTCAAGCTTTTTACAATAATCCTGAAAATGTGCACTAATTTATAATTTTCTGAATTTTCTTTTGTAAGTTTTAAAGTCAAAATTCTTCTATCGCAATTCAAAAGCATTAAAGATCATCGAAAAATTATTTAAAAAATAACACCTTTAGTCCGTCGGGATTCCAGAAACAATAGAATGTCATTTATATCTCGACCAGATCTGTGTTCCGACAGATAACCAGTTAATAGTCAGTATTCTGTATCACTTTCAATCACTCTGTATCAAAATGTCGTGTCAAAATTAATGATTGATCTTCTGTTATTACTAAAGTGTCGTTGAACAGTAATGAGATGAAATACACGAAGTCATAGTCACGTACCTACCTTCTATTTATATAATTATGTGTTTCCGGTTTCGTCCGCAGTTTCACTTGAAGATTCTCGAAGAAAAAGATCGATCATTTTGCTGAATAGAATAGCCTATCACGGAACAGTATAGTTTCCTATCAAGTTTTGGAATAAAATTATTAGTTCTAGAGATTACCTCATACAAACGTATAATAAAATTACCTCTTTTTAACAATAAAAAAAAACCATAATACCTGAATATGGAGATTTTAATGTGACCATAGACGACCATATATGGCTCAAGATCGGGAGGTGATGGAAAAAAGGGAGCCTTTTTCCTGTAGTGGGACGATACAGGCTAAAAACTATCAAATAATAATAAATGACCTCCAGTGGGATCCGGTTAACCCTCGGTAAACATGACGTCATTTTAGTCAACCAACTCTTAAAATAACAACTGATTTAAGAGTTTTAGTTTAAAACTTGGCAGATATACGAAACGGTTCAAATAATACATTTACTCTAATAATTAGGTACTTTACAATTGTACAAACTATTTCTACTTAAACTAGGTCAAGTTAATCTTTTACTATAGGTATCCCTAACTAGGCTTAAATTTAGTACTAGGATAGTTATATTTTCTAAGCATTTTTTCATAGCCCTCCACTTTCTAACAAGGTCTTTGGACTCTGTCACCAAGGCCGGCAATGTTTGAATGTTTACTGAATTGCTCCAATATGCCAAATGTACCTAATACCTATTCAGGCGTTCTCCTTTCACTCCCGCGTCTCAATACACGACGTAAATTAAACTACAGTCTGCATTCAAATCATGGATCTTACCCATTTACTTGGCATACATAAAAAAGTGATGAAATAAGTTCAAACAAGCTACTAGGCGCAGGATGTTTCTGGCATTCAGAGGGAAATATATAACTGACTTTTCCAAAACTCCAGCAGAGTTGACCATTACAAAGCCTTATAAATTACCTACTTTCAATCAAAGTAAGATATTTTAGCAAATAACATTTGTTTATTTTTCATTGTATTATTGGTTTTGTTATCCTTTTTTGCAGGGCAAAAGCCTCCCCTCTTTTTTCCTTTAACATTATATAAAAGTAGGTACCTATTGAAACTATCAGTTAAACATGTTTCCAAATAAAATCGAAGTAACTCGACTGCAGTATTGTTTCGCAAATATAATGGCTATCGTCAAGTGCTCCAATGATTTCGTTCAATACATATGTCGCAAGGGCAAAACGCCTATTAAAAGCTCGTCACGAGAATGTAAAACGTTTTCGAAATAGAAAATTACGTGAGAGTCGCCCATTAAATGTTGAGCAAAGAAATTTCGTTAATGCTTGCTTATTGGCGGAACTAATGCGTTCTTGGTAAACAAAAGGGGTTACAACTTACATTTATGTGGAAATGCTTAAAGTGTTTTAGTAGAAAAATAAGCTTCTTAAATGCTGGTAGAAAAGAAGAAAACATAGCAAACAATATAATAGTCACATAATAATGTTTTTCTGGATTCTATGTCTAAATTTTACTTGTCTGCAAAACACTGTTTTGTTTTGGTTCTCGCCTCTCCCCTTTCTAAGCCAAAGCATGGAAATGGCTGAGATTTATGCCTAAATAGTAAATATAAATTGAATGAGAACGGTAAGGCGTTTGTGGCTGTGGCGTCTAGCCCGTGTGTTTCGAACACACGGGCTAGACGCCACAGCCACAAACGCCTTCACCCGAAACTAGAAACTACAGAGGTGTGGCAACCACCCGCGTCAACCGTGTGCAGCGAGTCCAAGAAAAAATGTCCGAGAGAAAATGTATGAAAACTACAGGAAATAGGTCGGTGGCGGCGTTTCGTGGTTGTAGGTGGCTCGTATGCCGCCAGGCTAACAGTCAAAAATAATGTTTATAATAGTTTTCAGACATTAAGTGCTTCTCATCTGAGGAGAGTGACATGATCAAAAGATACCCATTCCAATTTGAATTCTTCTTTGTCTATTAACATTTGTAGTACATATTTAATACTCTACGAAAATAAACAAACTAGTTTACGATTATGACTAAACTAGAAATAAACCACTCCATAATTAGTTATTCTTAAGCAACATATAAATTAACTAATTATTAACGAAACACACTCATCTACAAAAGTTTTAGCGTTTCAAAGCTTATGCAATGATAAAATTCTATAGCATATTTACCTACTTGTGAGGTAAAAACGTCTGCCACCTCAGGTTTATCAAAATTTTTTTGATTTGTTTTTTTGATTAAATGATAATTTCATGATTGCTGCTAAAACTATTTTCTCTAAAACCCAATTTACTTATTATCTCTATAAAAACCGTTTTTATTTACTAGAGTTAAAATAACTGTCACTGAGTATACTTCCCTGCGCAACGTTCGAAACCAGATTATGAATCAGGTTGGGTTAGCCACAATAGGTACTTTATAGCCTTGATTTTAGGCTACCTTTGGTTAGGTTGTGTAACCAGCGTTTCCTTATCACACAGCCTTTTAGGCAAACTTGAAAGTTTATGAAGTACTTCACAACTAGTACTTTACTAGCTGATCCGGCTTCGTATCTCCTCAATTTTTTTATTTATTTAGATTTTTTGGGGCCAGAAACCCTCGCAGGCATCCTCAGCAGACTCTACCCAAGTTTCATCACAATCTGATCAATAGTTTATAAACGCATAGAGACAAACTACAAACATTCATAAAAAAAGTGTCTGGTTACAAGCGTTGATAGTTTTTCATACTTACAATATTTTATGGAGTGCTCTAAGTTGGTAAAAGTAACAGAGGTCGATCAGATTTTTGATTTAGGGGAAGGTTAGAGGTGCTTAATTCCAGGCAATTTTTGGCTAAATCCAAAATATCAATATGAATAAATAGATAACGATTTTGAGTCTAAAATCTTTGTAAATAGATATTATACTTATGTAGTTTTCTCAAACCAATTAAACATTGCACACATAAGCTTGTTACTATGGAATAACATATTATTAATTCATAAAATAATGCACGAAAATGATTGGTACATTCACAAAAGTTTTAAAAACTCTAGGTCTTAGTTGGATAGTTGGCAAATTGCTTCTTTAAGGTCATTATACAATATAAGTAAAACCTATTCAGAAGAGCAGAGACAAACAAAACACCAATAGGCTAATTGCAAATGAGTAACATTATTTATTTTTCAGTTTCAGCTCAAGAGTTCGACTGCCCAGATAATAAAAACAGTTTCTACCCAGACTCGTACCAGTGTGACCTTTATTACAAATGCAGCAAAGGTCAGTATCGCATGAAAGGTCAACTCTAGAATGTATAGTAAAAGTTCTAAGTATGAGTAAATTGTATTGGGAGGGAATTGTCAAATTGATGTATTTTTAACTTACGTGTTTGTGTGGGAAATATTTTATATTTACCTATACTTAGATATAAATATAGAAATGCTCATTACTGTATTAACCATTTAAATCCCAGAGTTAATTTTGTGATGATAAAAATACCATTCAGTTGAACCTAAAGCTAAAATAAATCGATTTTAATCGAGTAATTTTTCTAGTAAATCTTCTTTACTATCAGGGACAAGGAATATGTGGAACAGGGGTATTCAATCACTTTGTGTTATATTATATTACACGGTAATGTTCACTTTGTTAATATGTCATTACTGCACATTTCGCTGTCTTTTTACCATTACAATCGTAAATAGAGTGTGAAAATTCTCAACATTACCACAGATGTTACAACGTAGGCTTGCGACTGTCATACTTACACATGACTGAGCAAAATCGATCGGATCTGGCAACACTTCAATTTGAGCACCCAATTTCATTCAATGAATTTAATAATTGCCATGACTAAAGCAGGACTGCAGCAGTCATGCAGCAGTAAAACAATATTGTTTTGGTATGAATCCAAGCAATGTTGAAACAAGCTAGAAATAGTCTTGCCTTAGCAAGCTTAAAGCAGGACTGTTTCAAGCTTGTTTTGACATTTCTCTAAGAGTTCGTGGTACGGCCCCAGAGGGATAATTATGCCAGCGTCTTGGCCACGCTGCCGACTGGTAGCGACTTGGATCAGCTGAGCAGTGAGCTAAACGATTTGCAACGACCCTTAAATACTTACCTACATTTAACTTTTTGACTTTGCTTATTGATCGAACCATTGTAAATGAAAATGTTGTCACTGTGTTGCCACTAGCTGATATCATTTATATTTCAATACTAGCGGACGCCCGCGGCTTCGCCCGCGGGGACTACTATTTTTTTTATCCCACGGGAACCGTAAAATTTTTCGGGATAAAAAGTAGCCTATGTCCTATTCCCGGTTATTATCTATCTACATTCCAAATTTCATCAAAATCGGTTTAGTAGTTATGGAGATACGTGGTAACAAGCATTCACACACACACACGGACTTTGGCCTTTATAATATTAGTAGGAAGGATAGTAGTATAGGATAGGATAGTAGGATAGGATATTAGTAGGATAGTAAGATATAATATCTATAGGCAAAAGACACTAGTGTAAAATGCATAACATTATTTGCCTTGCGCAAATAATTGTCCTTTGAGAACGTAGTAGAAAGTACGGTTCTACTTCGTCACTATTCTCAAGTAGGTATTTATTGCATTTGAGTGTTGCATAAGATGTAAAATTTACATAAAATTTGTGTTATTGCCGTCACGATTTTTACTTATTTGGGTTTTCTTTATTTAGTAGTAACTGTCTAAAATTATTTAATTGACTCAAGCTATAAAATTAAAATATCTATAAAATTTGCGTTATTACTGACCTTAAGATCTATTTGATAGTATAAAACTCAGTAAATGTTTGTTTTTTGCAACTTTTAATTTCCGTTGATCACCAGGCATTTTGTTTAGCAATATGTTAATGATGTGCTAACTAACTCACGATATTTAACTTGCACGATATTTTGAATGTCAAATTCTGGAAGGCTAAAATGGCCGCAACCGCAATACCTTTTATGAATGAATATTAACTGATTCATATGCTTTTTTCTTGTCTAATTTGTATGAAAAGAGACTACTTATAATACTTGAAATTTATTTATGGTTCAGCTTAGCATCATTCAGATTCAAAATACCCTACGAAAATTCAATCATTTTGATAAAAACAAAATGGTACGACACAAATTAGAACGGGGCGTAGGAATAAAAAAATATTTTTTTTAGCCAAGTTACGGATGTCCTACAATTTTATGAAAATTGAATTTTATAATTCATTGATTTGTTGACGATCAGCTACGACCTTGCTTCGTTACCCGCGTAGCTATGGTATATGATGATGAAAAACCTATGACCTTCCTAAATAATTACAATTAGTAAGCTATCAAATGCAGAAATAATTTTTCAAAACCGACTGGTAAATACTTACCAGTTTTTTTGTTTGTTTGTTTGAACGCCCTAATCTCTGGACAAACAAATTCTTCAGCTTTATTATATTGGACTTTTGATCTATCACATTTCTAGAAAATGCTCGAAACCAAATTACAATGCCTAGATATATTAGTAAGAAAAAACTAAAAGCTAGCAAGCTATAATTGGAGCTTATAACAAACGAAATAAAACTGATTTCAAAAAATTGAAGTCCTGATTTGAGTCACTGGAAGGGTGGGTTTATTTTTAAATGAATAATATTTATATCACATGTTTATGAATTTCAGGTAAATCTGAAGCAAAGCTGTGTCCTGATGGTCTAGTATTCAATGATGAGCACCCAAACAAGGAGCTATGTGACATCCCTTCAAACGTTGATTGTGGCGAGAGGAAAGAACTCCGTAAGTTGATTTTTAATTACTTACTTACTACTTACTATCCTGGCGCGTCGACCCCAAAGTGGGTCTTGGCCTCCGACACAATAGAACGCCACCGGCTTTTGTCCTGCGCTGCCTCCGTCCAGTCCGTGGACACATGAAGTGAGTGAAGGTCTTTCCCCTCTTCATCTTTCCACCTGTATCTGTATTTGAAATACGAGTCCAAAATACACTTCGTTGCAGTGCAGCACTACACAGGATCCTGGTGTCCAAGCTACTTTCCCGGAAAACCATGATTTGCATCTACATGATTTTTAATTACATGTGTATCTCTTTTTGAAGCGCTCGTGGTGTAGCTTGCTTAGATCTTTTTGATTGATCGTTGAAGTTAAGCAGCGTTGTGCGTGGACACAATGACTGAGTCCAGCTTGACTTCCTGCTTAAACAATAAATTTACTTCGAGTACGTACTTGTAAATTTTATTAAAATCATCTACTTTTTAACTACCTAATAGGCACACAATAATCATCATATAAAATGAAGCATTAAAAAATGTAAGTATGCGAATGTCCAAAACAAAATCTCTTAGGCTGGATTTTACCAAACTGGATTAAGTTTTATCTGGAGATTAAACCACAGATTAAACTGCTGTTTGTTTAAATATTTTGACATTATAAAGTTGACACCTTATAACCAGGATAATTTGAATGCACCTACCTAATAATGTTCGGTTGCGCTTTCTAAACAATTGTATTTCGAATTCTGTCGGCTAACGGAATAACTACTCTGGGAGTAAGATGACAGTTTGGTCGAATAACTAGGATTTAAGGCGGCTTGCTCAACGATTCTTAGTTGTATTTAGCTATATTTAACCCATACAAAAAAAGCGTTTAGGCTAGCTTAAATACAAGTAGGAACGTTGATTAAACTTCAGTTTTTTAATCATTTTTTTCAACTTCCAGAGGAACCGAAGCCAACAAAGGAGTGCCCGCGCCAAAACGGATATTTCACGCATCCCGACCCACAGGTACGTGAAGGCCAAATACTTACGAAACCCTGTCGTATCCTGCAGACTTTGGGAGGTATTCGTGATTGTAACCTTGGTGGTAGAGATTAGGTTTCCAAAATAAAACTAGTTCTTTTTCGGTTTTTTGTACTCGTTTAAATATTATATATTTCATTTTGAAAAATATTACAAACGATAAAGTAATAATAGTAAGACAAGCATGGACATTGTGTATTGAATGAATGGATATAATAGTGGCTCGAGCTGTAGACCTCGCGAATCTGTCTTTGCATAGCTTAAAATAGAATAAATGTTCACAATTGTCTAGTTTTGTGATAAGAAAGTGGTCCCAGGTGCTCTATCAATCCTTACCTAATAGTAGAAGGGCCGATTCCACTAGTAGAAATCTAAAAGTAGTAGTAAAACAAGATTTTGCTAACCGGCTGAAACTTTCAGAGTAGCTCACAACTTGATGACAAGGCATTAAAAAAACTTTTTAAACTAAAAAAGTTTTTAATCTACATTTTTATAAACTGTAGGCTCATTCTGTAAACTCACTTCGAACGTCGAAGCGCTGAATCCGCTGTGAGATTTCAAATTTCGTATTCGAAATTTGAATCTTACTACAAGCACTTACAATACATTCTTGCGTATTTAGTGAGCTAGGTCACTTGAGTGAATTCGAAGTGAGTCTTGTACAGAATGACTCTGCTGATCTGATCTCTGACTCTCATTTCAGGCTTGCGACAAATTCGTGTATTGCGCCGATGGAGTCCCCAACGAGCACTCGTGTCCCCCCGGCCTCTACTTCGACGAAGAGTCCTCCAACTGCGACTGGAAGGAAGCCGTCAACAGGAGGTGTGACCAGATCACTAAAGGTAACTTTTAAATTATTCAGGACTTACGTAGGTCAATCAACACAGAGATGACTGGAAAACTTCTGGAAAAAGAATAATGTTTATGGTACATAGTAAAAATTAAAAGTAAATTGTACTGGATAATTGTATAGTGTTTATCTAACTTCATTTAATAAATATTTTCTGTACAAATTATGATACAGTATTTCCCATGCGGGCAAATCCATGGGCGCCATTTAGTACCTATTCAATAAGTGAGCACAACCTAAATATAAGGCCACGTTCTTATATTTTTACCTACATCTGTACACGTTCTTGAATATCTATCTGAGAGCTAAGCTAGCCAGCCCAGCAAACTAGATGATTTATACAGTGTCAGGAGGCAATCTTTGCCTACACTTAACGGGACACTGTAGTGCCTGGGACAATGTTGAGATGGAGTAGGCTTGCCCAGCACCCACACCATCCTCTCAGCTTAACCTGCCATATCCACAGGAAAGACATGGTCAATACGTGTGGGACTAAGCCAACTCAACAAAACAAAGTACTAGTAACCCTGTATTTTCTAGATGTCCTAGACGATGGTTTCTCGTGCCCCGACGGAGAGGTGATGGGGCCCAATGGCCGTTCCCTCCCGCACCCCACCTTCCCCCACCCCGAGGACTGCCAGAAGTTCTACATCTGCCGCAATGGCGTCCAGCCTCAGAAGGGAAGCTGTGATGCTGGAAAGGTCTACAACGAGGACACCTTTATGTGCGATAACCCTGAAAAAGTTGAGGGATGGTGAGTATCCTTTAATTTAACTTTGGTACACTGATGAAAATGCGTCCTGATCAGAAAGTCTAATTTTCAAAATGCCTAGGAAGTAAAATGCCTAAAATGACTATTTTGCGGAAAACCTAAACATAAAGAAGGACTTAAGTCCCATTTACCTGTACCACAAAAGCACGTTGTAATACACGATGGCAATTAGTTTTATTATAATATCTATTCATTTTGGAATTCAACGATCATATGTTTCGTAGTCTGCGATAAAAGCATAGGTAATGACTATCTTAAAAATGTATCGTGATAAAACGCATCTACACCGTTAATTCTGGGTCAGTTTAAAGCCAGCACCCACTGCTTGTATTGCTTAATCGTATTCGTGTCGTTGGTTTAGTTTTTGAATTTGATAAGTATTTCATACGAAACTAAATAGTTGAAAAGATTAACAAAAGTGAGGAAAACACTTGGTAAGGTGTCGTAGGCGCGCAGAGCTAATGACCTAGGTATGTATGTATGACTACGACGTAGCATAGACTCTACGCCGTAGCAACAGCTGAGCACAGAGCACGTATCTCCGTTATTTATCCTGCCTATATTTCGTGATATTATTAATTGCAAAAAAATAGATCTCATATTTATTATTATTTTTGAGTGAGGTTATCGATATAGATTACGTAGGCGCCGGCTTTAAACTGACCAAAAATAAACGGTGTATATTACGACCTGACTTAGTAGGCGTTCTATTTCATCATAAGCCCATTAATTTAGGACAAATTATAAATACTTAGGTATGTGTCCGGGTATTTATCACGTAAATTACCTTTTTAATTGTAATTTACGTGATAAATACCCGGATACATATGTATTTAGGACAAATTGATGACAGGTTGCTGTTGTGGCATAATACACATATTATATAATTTGTTTTTGTTTTTGTTTCATCAAATTGAAAAAATCTTTGCTTTTATTTGTTGAACCACTGTTGCCTAATTATGCCACATAGGATAGAAAAAATAAATCTAACCATTGATTTATGGCAATAAAATATAGGTCTTTAAACCAAATGTATATATAACTTTTATTTAATGTATTCTTATTATTTTTCAGTGAAAACTACTACGAGGGCCAGCCGTCAGACAAGAACAAATTCCCCAAGAAGGCGTGAAGTGTCATACAGTAGAGTAGTTTAGTGGATAATGTATTTTTATACAAAATAATAAATTATACTTAATTTTATTCCAACTGATGATTTTATTTTTAAGCCTAAGAAAAAAACAGGAAAACATCGTGAGGAAACCAAGGAAGCTTTTAAATAGCGTCGATAAGCTTGCAACCTGTCATCTTCAAAGGATATATTCCTAAAAAGATCTAAGAGAACGTCTACCGCACCTTGGGAATATAGTCGTGATCATTTATGATTATTTAAGCTTGTTTTAACATTGCTCTAAGAGTTCATGGTATGGCCCCTGTGCGGTCATAAATATGTGTATGACCGGTAGTGGTATAAACAACACAGTGTTTCCGTGCTTGGGAGGGCACGTTAAATCGTCGTTCTCGGGTATAGAGTCGGTTAGCTACGATTCTTCTGGGGGCCTTAGATCGTCAGATACTTCCTAGTCACTGAGCTACTAGCTCATACAAAATTACTCCAATATTCCACATGTCATTTAGACTTGAACACAAAACTAGGTATTTGTGGAGTTCATGAGGCAGAAATCCAGATCACCTTGAGGGTCATCACATTGTGAGCTTCAAGTTTATATGGTGAGAGTACCGATTACTCGTCTTTCAACTTTCATTTGTATCTTTTCCAATTTTCATTGGATCTACACATTGCTGGCTGAGGGTTCAGACTCCCCTAGCAATATTTCAAGAGTTTCGTATCGAATCTCTTTCTATCATCTTTAATCCTTTGTTCAGACGTGAGACCCAAAAGGTAGGCATTCGCTAAAATGTTTAGTTGTTCCTTTGACTACGGCAACTAGACATCATTAGACATCAAAGATCTGAGTTTCTGGGTGATATATTCGTAAGCTTGTTTCTTATCCGTACCCCTATTATAAATGTGAAAGTGTGTTTGTTTGTTTGTTTATTTGTCGTGGAATCACGTCAAAACAGAACGACGGATTAACGTGATTTTTTGTGTGGAGATAGTTGGAGGGCTGGAGAGTAACATAGGCTACTTTTTATCCGGGTACCACGCGAGTGAAGCCGCGGGCAGCAGCTAGTTTACTATATTATGAAACTTCAAGTTCAACCGGTCACTGTTCACCATCAATGATATCCACAATCTGTTAATTCATTCACAACACGTCTCCTTTCCCTTTCAACAATCAGTTCATCGCACGATACAGCTGTTTCTCAAACTGCAGTGTGCAATTTCACTGTACGCAAAACCAGCTTGTCAGAGTCGTATCTAGGATTAACGATAGGGGCAAAGTTAAGTATTAGTATAACAAAAAAAGTTCCTTAATACACATCTACGGGGATAGTAAGATACAAATCCAAATAAACGGTAGTAATATTCGTAATCACAGAAATATTTTATTGCTTACCAAATGATGAGAATAACGTATTATGACTTTAAAATGTTTGAACAAGTAATCAGTGGGGCGATTAGATAAACGAATTTTGAAAAAAGCAATTAAGTAATACTTATAGGATAGTTTGGTCAAGTTTTAAGGAAAGAGTTATTGGAAGAAAATTAAAGTTTATTGTATGCATTATTAGCAATCATTAGTAAACGACCATAATATTATGAGTATACGAAAATATGAATGTTCCATCTTATAATGTACGAGTACGTAATAAGTGTTTGGTCGCCTTAATATATTTCTTATATGCCCATGCCCCTCTATCAAACATTCTAGTTACATTCCTGTTCATCAGTATAGGCCATACTGGATTGCGGACCAATTACAGATAATAATTGTGGCACTTGCGCAAGCGCACACGCCGTGACCGATGTAAGAAAGCCGGGTCGACTGGTCGTAGACAAAGCCTAATCAGCCAGATATCTTAATGGTACGAGTAATAAACATGACATTGTCACTCAACTGTCACTCATACAGATATAGTTTTAGAGAGGTTTTAATTGCTATTAAGTATTTTTGATCTTTAGTTAATCTTTACAAACAATCCCAATTTATTTTCAGAGGCAATAAGTAGTTTTATTCTTGTAAAACTTAATTGTGACGTGGTAAATTGAAAAGAAGATGAGGAATCTGTGATTCCCTACAATCTTACCGGTAGACCAGTAGCATAGCTTGGTTGCTATGGTTTATGGCTTATGTATTCTTGATCATTCTTCGTAGATCCATGTTGCACTCGGTGTGGTTCCAACTGTCACCGCAAGTTGATAACAGATAACATCAATATTATAAACCGATTCAACGCGACCGATTTCAGTAATATGCAACTCTCACGCAACTGAGATTGTTTTGTAAGTACCTACGGACGGAAAAAGATTTTTTAAATTTTTTATTACAATTTATAGTGGTAATCCACACTTATAGTGTTATTCATTCTCAATGGGATAAAGATTTTTCCTATAGGTAACCTTTAATAGGCATCATTATGCAACAAAAGTGACTCAATAATAAACTTCCTTGTTTCATAATTCAAACATCAAGGATCACGGATTTTTTATAACTAAAGATTGTCTTCAACATGGGTTTCAAAAATTAAATTAAATTGAAAACAAAACTAATATTCGTAAAATTATTAAAGAATTTCACGACTTTATGGTTCGTAGTTCGTACTATGCTGATTGATTTTCTATAAGATATATTATCAGTCAATAGATCTATTTATGTGTAAAACACCAGTTAGTTTCACAGTTTCCAGTCAGTTTAATTCGATTACAAAACAACAGGCAACGCCTAAACGTGTTTGCTTTATAAATAACCACAGGAACTCATTTAATCAAATAAAATAGTCTTCATTGAACTCACTGCACTCGACTTTCTAAAGCATTAAGATCGGAAGGATACCTGTGGAATGCACAATGCATTTAAACTTTGAAAAATGTTAGAATGCTCTTTGAGTGTGCCTACATTTTCTAAGTAAGCGAATCTACATTCATTCCCTATATCATAGTTTCTCAACCTTATCTTGCCCACCGCCCATTTAGAGAATATATTTTTTGCAAGAGCCCCCACCCCATATCTTAATGCGCCATTTCAATGCCCCCTAATTTTCTCTGGGTATTCTACTGCCCCCCTGAAAATCTCGCCAACAAGGGGCGTTATCGCCCACGTTGAGAACCTATGCCCTACATAATATTCAATATTGCATACCACTGCTTTCTTATCGATTCTTTTATATCATAGGAAGCAAGCGTCAAAAGAGTTGAAAAAAGTAATAATCGTATTAAAAAAATTGGCTCTATTTTTTTTGTATAGAACCAACTTAGGTAACCTTGGATATTGAGTGAGCTAAAATATTAGATTGTATTTAACGTCATGCAAAATGCTAGGTACCTACTCATAATATTGTGTTCATACATACGTATCTGAATTTTTTTTAACACATTCTCTGCCCCAGCCTTGCGGTTCTACGAGCGCTGCAGGACAGCATCAACCAGGAAAACGTATGCGTCATGGTCACTGAACTAAATATGACTGAATAAACTAAGAGGATGGTTCAGGTGCTGGGTAAGCCTGCCCTATATTCAAGAATATCCCATATTTACTTTCCCCCTTACTTATGAAAGATGTTTAAAGTTAAACACTCGTTAAACAACGTCCTGCCTCTGTTCGTCACTATCCACAAATAAAGACAGGACGTTGTTTACCAGTGTTCAACTTTAAACATCTTTGATAAGTAAGACCCTTTGAGTGTAGGCCTCCTAGGTATATAAATATAGTAAAAAGGTAAAGATCAAAGTAACATGTCCTCCTTTTATTTAATGCAAGAAATCGATGAATTAAATGTTTTTGTCATGTCCAAAAGTATATAGACTGTGTGTGTGATATAAGTGTTGTCATACAAAGCCATCGAGATAATAACTAGAGAAGAAAGTACAAACCATAGACGTGTCACAAATGAGTCGGAACATGGACGGGAGATTAGACACCGCACAGAAGCGACACAGCTTTTTTACCTACTAATTATTACTCTGCCTTATCTAAATAAATTAACTAGGTCGTGGGTTTGATTCCCACCCAGGACAAACATTTGTAGGATGAATTATATTATTTCATAGTATTATAGGTACCTATGTATGCATTTCCAAATAATAAGTATTCTACCATTTTTTAGCCCTGAATAGCAGAATAACTATTAAAATATCAAAAAATTCACGGAAAAAAAATTATAGGTAGGTAGGTACTACTTACAGGAAACTTAGTTTTGAATAAATTAGGTTTGGGTTTGGTTAGTATCTTTAAGGTGATGATGATGAAAAATATCCTTTTTAAACTAAGTAAAATAAAAATCTACCATTACAATTTATTTGATAATAAACTTTAGTAGGTACTGATAGACAAACAGACAGACAAACGGCATAGGCTGAGTAGGTATTTTATGATCTAAACAATAATCAGTTAAGTATATTATACCTAATTGAGTTAAAATAACTACTTAGGTGCATATAATTATGAGTTCACCAACATTTATTACCTACCGTGTCCAATCTGTATAGTTCCATTTTCATATTCTATGATTTTCTAGAAATGGCGGCAAATTATGACAAAAATTAGTTTTGCTTGGTTTTAGTTGATGTTTTGTTTACTTACCGATGATAAGTTACGCCACTATCCTTTTTTTGTGTGGTTAATGCGTTTTTGTAAGATTCTAAAATGCAAGACGGCATTTTTGAAAGTCATTTTTATACCTTTCGTCAACATTCAACACCATAAAGCCAGCGACCGATTGCGATGAACGTGAGCTAGTGAATGAATGAGCTGACGCCGATCGGCTTCAATTGTGGCGTCAAGTCTGAGTTCGCCGGTGTCCGTTCTAGTTTACATATTTCTTCAAAGTACAAAGCACGCCGCGTGAGGTATATGCCCGTTTTCGTAATGGTGACTTGAACTCAATACCGGCAAGTGCCTTATCTATAGTCTTAGCTATCAAATAAACAAATGAAAAAATAACATACATTTCACCAATATAAAGCTGAACCATAGAAATTAGCACAATATATCGTAATTAAACTCTAACTTTGAAACTCTCCAGATCTTTAGACAGCGTCCATTTATTATGTCAAGGTTAGTCCAAATGTATGAATCTTATAAAGAAATATGATATAAGCATTCCTTACCATGTTTTTTTCATCTTAGACCTCACAATAACACACATTAAAAACATCAATGGATTGAAATTGATGAAAATTGAGGCATGGTCAGCCTACGATCTTCATATTGCAAAAAACATCTGTCCTCGGGCAACTCTCACAGCCGTTTTGTACCAAGAATACAACGAATCTCTCTCAGTAATATATTCCTAGGATCAGTGAAACTTTCAATCAGAGCTACGAATAGTCCGAATCAAAAACATAGACACAGAATCAGTGCTATTAGCCCAGGATTAGGCTGCGTTTCGATTGACGCGGAGCTGGGCGGAGCGGTGCTTAGCGGTGCATGAATTGACCAATCACTATGCTCGAAATCTCTGCTCCGCTTCAATGGAAACAGCACGAGCGGAGCGGGGCAGAGCTGAACGGATATTCATATAAAATAAGCGAGGTGATGCGGAGCGGAGCACAGCGGGGCGGTGCGTTGCGGAGGGTAGCTAGGAGAGCGAAGCAGTCCGCTCCTCTCCACTCCGCTTCAGTGGAAACACTCACCACTTTTAACCGCTATTCTCCGCTCATCTCCGCACAGCTCTGCGTCAATGGAAACGCAGCCTTAGAAACAAGCAAGACACAGAATGACAGACCGATCTATAGACCTAGGTCTGTCATTCTGTGACACAGACCGCTCTACTTGTAAACTCCTCTCAACTTCTGTCAAAACTGAAACACCGCTTAAACTATTGCCATCCTTTTTTGTTAGATGGTAACAAATAGTGACTGGACGAGTTTTGAGCATTGTTAAACCAGTGTTCAAGTTGAGAGGAGTTTATAAGTAAGGCCAGAAACCCAAAATCAGTGACATCGCCCCAGGATCAGAGTGACACAGCTAGTGTCAAGCCCCCCTACACATGCGACGGCCGCGGCAGCGACGGGCGCCCTCAGTGTTGCCGGGCCGACAAACCCGCCAGACGTGACAGACATGGCTTGTGCGCGATCCCTCATTCTAGCCACCTGCGTTGCTTATGGTAAGGAATTTTCAATTTTTTGTGACTTTTTGACACGTGATATTTTTTGTTTAATTTTTTGCGACATTTTGCGATGAATTTGAGATAGGGGTGCTTATAAGGAAGTGTGTACATTTTACTTATCCTTAGGGTTCCATATCTGTAATTAAAATCTGATTATGAATTGAATCGATGTTAAAATTTGGGGTTAAAATAGTCAGCTTTTTTTGCAAACTTAAGATAACTCTAGTATAGTTTCATCTCATGTTACCGCATTGCTGTCCAATTGCACGTTTCGAGGCCCACATAATATTTTGCGTAGATATCAAAGTATTTTTGTAGCCATACTTAATGATCTAAGAATCTAATACTAAGCAGTTGTTCCAAAACTTTGTTATAATGAACTTACATAAACCATTTACTTCACGTTTATACCACATACTTACTTCAAGTTTTTTCAACATTCACAATCCCAAGAACACCAACATTGTAGATGAGTGTGGCGAATAGAAGTCACTCAGGTTTATAATGTCAATAAAATACATAGGTTATAACAGGTTTCACGGCAAATGTTTAATAAAGCAGCAAAATTATATAAAATACCAATTAATAATCTGATTGCATTGTACCAAGCAATTAAACGCTACTTAGATGTAAATAATCGGAGAATCTTATGCTTTTATCACATTCTACTATCAGCTGTAACGTTGTTTATTCCCATAATCAAGATCTATTATGTCGTTTAAGCTGTCTTCCAAATTAGCGGTAGCCGCTAGAAGTCGGACGAAAAACTTTTTGACATTCCACTGTGCTTGTATCTACAGACATTGAGCATAACAGACACGTAGCGTAGCAGATAAAATAATATTATTCTATACAGTTTGTATGAACGTATTCATATTTAACTTAACGTAGCCGCGTGAACACTCACAGACACGGACAGACACAGTATTCGCGGCTTCGCGCAAATAATTTTGTCTGCGCGGTGCGTATCTGTCCGTATCTTTGCGGGTTACATACGGGTATAGAACGCGGTTGATCCGTTGCAGTGGGCATAGCAGACCATATCGTGCTTCTTTCCGTACCAGATACGGTCATAGCACGGTCATGGTATGGCACGGTGTAGTCGACAAAAACTCTAGTCATCACTATGACGGTGGATGTTGTTTAGAAACTCCTGTTTTTTTACAACAAGTGTTTGGTGACCTTAGTTCTATTTGTCAACTTTCAATTATAGGTAGAGTTCTTTGGGCTAATATCTGTAAGTCTACGGTTCGATATGATTAGGTAGCCGGAACGATCAATTCGCAGTTTGACTAAATCTCGATTATCATGATCCTGAGAGTTCTCATTTATTGATCGCATTTTCATTCTCATTTCATTCTCATTTCATAGTCATTTCATTCTCATTTCATTCTCATTTCATTCTCATTTCATTCTCATTTAATTCTCATTTAATTCTTATTTCATTCTGATTTCATTCTCATTTCATTCTCAATTCATTCTCCTTTCATTCTCATTTCATTTTCATTTTCATGAAGTTTTGAAGTCGGATGAGTGGTTTCAGAGAATATCTCCTGCATCCAAACTCACAAACTTTACCTTTTTATAATAATAGTGTAGATTTGATACACCTCTATGTTCAAAGAATAAAAAACGTAAGTAACTAAAGTAACCTTTAATTTTTTTAGTAAAGCTCAAGCACACAATCAATATTATTTAAACGCAAGGTCGTTTAAAATGTTAGCCGTGATTCAAGATGTAGTTAAAACAATAAACTACTCGTAACTTGGCTAAGTATCACAAACAGCACTGCTGTAAAGAGATTCTCTAAACATAGCCTAGCCTAAGTTTGGGTGTGTAGTACAAATAAACACTTAAAACACATTTTGAGATGAAAAATGAAATGAAAAATGAAATGAAAAATGAAATGAAAAATGAAATGAAAAATGAAATGAAAAATGAAATGAAATGAAGTTATAATGATCACGAATGTATCCCCAAGGTGCGGTAGACATTCTCTCAGATATTTTTAAGCATTTTAAGACCTTTGAAGATAATCTGAAGGGGTAGTCAGAAGTATGTCCAAATACATATTTGGTACATGCCCATATTTTGCAGAAGATATTCCATACGTTACAAAATACATTTTAAAATAAGTAAATGAATACTCGCACGAAAAACTAAACGAACTATGTGTCAATTAGCTACGGGTGAAAAGATGCGATGAAAATAACTAGATAAACTAGTTTCGTTGCATAAAATGTCCATGTAACAAGAAGATACAAGAAGTTCCATTTAAGGGTCATTGGTTCTCCGTCAATTACATAAGAGATGTGATAATACTCTACCATGTGAAAATATCTATTCGGTCTTTTGTTAGGTAAAAAGATACAATGGTGTGGAGAGCGAATTGTTACACACGTACAACAATTCACACCTAGTTTTTGAACAGTTTTAGAGGGTGTGTTGTTCTTGTTCGATAGGCACTTATATAAATGATGATGCTCTTCATAAATCAATTTTCTAACATTTTTGTACTTACAATTATAAAGTACCTAGTAATCTCTTGAAAATTCTTTTTTCTTAGAAATATTATGTATTATATTTTAAGTTACCTAATTATAATAATGATAAATATGACAATTAGGTACTTTACAAACAATTGAATGTAATAAAATGAAATTGTTTCTTTCGTCCGAGCATCTTTAATTTTTATTTTCAGTTAAGTAATTCAATATTAAATTAAATTATATGCAAACTAATGATACTGTCATGTCGCAATTACTTAAGTAATTACTAAAATTGCTTCCTTTTTCGACGCAGAAATAGCCATTTAGTTTTGAAAGAAGCGTGTGTTTGGTGTTGCATAAGTATCAAGAAAGTAGGTTTTACTACTAAACAAATGATTGGTCATATTATATAGGCCTACGGAGTATTCTACGCGTAATCCATTCATACTATCTGCAAATGTTATGCAATGATAGTATTATGAAATGCGAATATTTTTGCGTGTCATTCATTAAAATTACTTTCTTGACAGTTCAATGTGAAGTTTGTTTTCTGTGCGTTTTGTTGCATTATCATTGAATACATTATGAGCATTAGTTTCAGGGGTCATGATATCTCCAGTGACTATAATTCCAATTGATGTAAGGATCTCTAAGGTGCACCAAGAAGTTAATTTGTCAAAAAAGTAAAAGCTTCTTTTTTTTAGCCACCAACTCGCCTGATGTTAAGCGACGGTGTGGCCGAGGATGGATTACATCGATCTATAAGAAATCTATTTAGAATGATTTGAAGGAATATAATCTAGGTGCCTTGTTATAGATTAGGTATAGTTTTCAGTAGCTGTACCATGAACTCTTAGAGCAATGTTAAAACAAGCTTGAAACATGACACCGAAAGTCATTTCTTAAGCAGTAGGACTGACATTGCTCTAAGAGTTCATGGGATGGCCCCACGAAACAAGTAGGGCGGCAGGGAGTTCCATTAATGGGCAGTACGTATGTATGTGGAGCCAAACCTTTGTGTACGCTTCAGGGGGATTGAAGCTTTTGGGATTGAAGTTATTTAACAAGTTCGAGCATGGAAATCGGACGATCGAGGCCCTTTTGCTAATTAAATTGGTCATAACTCAAGTAATTTTAGACAATTGAAACATAACAATGAAACACCTAATACTACGGCCTCAACATTAATTGTTTAAACATTTCCTCCGGCGGTTACTCAACGATTGGAAAGGAGCCGGAATCGAGACCAAACGAAACTCAAGGCGAAAACTTTAAACGACATTTAAAAATACTGAATTATTTAGGCCGGTTCTTTGTGATTTATGTTGTGAAACCTTATTAATATTTCTGATAGTTTCCTTATGAGATTTATATAAGACTAGCTTCCGCCCGCGGCTTCGCTCGCGTGGTACCCGGATAAAAAGTAGCCTGCATCCTATTCCCGGTTTATCTATCTATATTTTAAATTTCAGCCAAATCAGTTCAGTGGTTGTCGAGTTATAGAGGAACAAAGATACATCCATTCATCCATCCAAACATCCAAACTTTCGCATTTATAATATTAGTGTGAATTAGTGTGATTGATCCAAGTTCACAAAAGTTTATGTAAGTAAGTATAATCAAGAAAATCAAATTTAATAAGTAAATTCATAATATTACTTGCTTACAACTTAAAACTTGATATCTAGAGTTAAAAAAGTTGAATAAATAAATAAACTCGAAAAACACTCATACAAAAGTGGCATACAAAAGACATCAACGAGCTTGTGCATTTCTCATAAACCGTAATAAATTGCTAATTATTGTTAGATAAAGCATTTTTGATTATATTTTGTATCAATAGTTACGAGGTGCTTATTTTAAGTTTTAAATATCTCGTTCACAAGTTACAGAAACACACAAAAACACCTTGTTTAATTAAATTCACTACAAGTTGCAACATGAACGCTTTAAACATTATCATTGCAATATTAACTTTTTAAGTCTTTAATTAAGGTGCTAATGTTGAATAACAAGTTGTTGGGCTAGTAAAAACGTGTATAAGGCTATTACGATGAAATAACTTGATGTTTAATGCTGGGTATCCAATATGTTCGCGGAGCAACTGTGCTCCGCGCATCTTCACCGCTCTGAAAGAGACGGTACGCGCATCTCTATAATTGCGTTTCGAAAACCACCATACCCATTGAAGGGCACATTAAGGAGCGCACCGTGGAGCGTGAATGGATAGTATCCACTACTGGAGCGGTTACAGATGCGCGGAGCACAGCCGGCGTACCACCAACTCTTAGAGCAATGTCAAAACAAGGTGAAAACAGTCCTGCATCGCGTCAATGACTTGACACTTGACACTCCATGATGAGATGTTACCAAAACATTCCTGCTTTAGAGCGTTTCCACATTATCCGATCCGATATCGGTATCGGACGCCGATACGATATCGGGGCAAGTAAAATGTATGAAATATGTACCTGCCTTTCACATTGTCCGTTCCGATAGTATCGGAAAATAGCACATGGTGTCGGCTATCGGATGTCGGCTATCGTCGTCCGACACCGATATTGGATTGGATAATCTGAAAACGCTCTTAGGCTTACTTTAACCTTACCTTACTAGTCTTATTTTAGCACGGAGTAATCTTTCAGAGTAATCTTACTTTGACATTGCTCTAAGAGTTCATAGTAAGGCCCCTGATGCGCGAACAAAATGGATAGGTTACAACATTAGTATGATGTGTTCAGAAATGCTACCAATGCCTTCTGATTTTACAAACATTCGTTCTTTAGAATATAAAAAAAAACTAAGTATTAATTTTAAAATAGAATTTATTATATTTAAAAAAATGCCAACTTTTAATCAGGATCGCGCAAGCCGGCCGGATTTTATGTTCAAATACCTGTTAACCAAATATTTCATCATTATGCACCTCACATTCCACGCACTTGCGGTTTTCCGTCTCTAAAGGTTATTCCGCTGCCTACTTTAAAAAAATGATTTGTCAACTACAATGTACAGTACCTACCTACTTTGTAAATATAAACGGGATATTTAACTATATAATATAAACGGGATATTTACAATGAATGTACGGGATATTTACCATGATAGTTTCAAAAGTTTTAATGTATGTACAATACTTCCAGATAACTAATGCGTTTCGGAAGCCATCGGAAACAATCGTATAACATTACAAAAACGATTGACAAAAAGTAGTTTGGTCTTAAAAAAACACTCACGATTTCAACTTTCGCAAACAAATAAATATCAATGTCATTTTTAAGAAAAGCTATTAGTTGCAAGCTAGGCGAGCTCCACTGCTAACAACGTGCACTTATGTCTTTTTTTTTTTTTTTTTTTTTTTTTTTTTTTTTTTCGGACGGACTTTTATGTTGGCTGGTCACGTGTCGACCTTTGCAACGTTACCGGACTATGGCGAGAGCAGAAGGCTCTACGCCGGATAAAGATAGGTTGGGGCAACATGCGCAAGGGCACCACTTAGGTACGGACCTCGGCTTGGGCTGTCGCCAGGGGAGGGTTTTTTGAGGACGGCCGCAGCCCAGAGGGGGCGGAAACGGAGTGAGAGACTACGTCTTCGACCCCGCCGGCGGGGTCGGTGTCGTGTGGAGTGTATTGTGTATACTATCTAACGCGGATGACTAGATCTCCGCCGCGTTAGCGGCGGTGATCTTGTCGTCGGGGTCACCAAGAACGTGTCTTGGTCGACGTCGGGATTTTGTATCGAAGATAACGATCGGATAATCGGGGAGGTTTGAGACCAGAGGGTTCGGATGATGAGGCGCCGAATCATAAAAGCGCCGTGAGGCGCGCTTCATGAATTCAGCGATGGACTCAAGTCCGAGGTCTCGGTGGAGGTCTACATTGCGCACGTACCACGGGGCATTGGTGGCATTACGGAGGAATCTATTTTGGACTATTTGGAATTTATCAATATGATAAGATTGGGCAAACGCCACGGAGGCGTACGTCATGACGGGTCTGGTACAGGCTTTATAGAGCGTCAACTTATTTCTAAGTGACATTTTGCTCTGTTTGCCCAGCAAAGGAAAGAGGCGACTAAGAAAGAATTTAGCGCGGTTTCGAACAGTAACGATATGTTCGCTAAAGGTGAGGCGACTATCAAGGGTAACACCTAAGTAACGAGCTTTTTTGGCCCAAGGAATGGGTTCACCAAAAAGAAAGATTGGTCGGGGGGATTTGAGTTTACGCGCGGGAGGATCCACGGGGTCCACGGGGGCCCTTCGGTCCTGATCGGGTAGAACGGTGCGTTGCCTACCGAAGTATACGGCAACACTTTTAGTGGGATTGACTTCTATGCGCCATTTGCGGAGCCAAACACCGAGATCTTGGAGGGCCTTTTGCAGCCTTATACAAATCCTATCGATATTTCGATCGGATGTGTACAAGGCTGTGTCATCCGCGAAAAGGGCGATTTCGACCTGATGGGTACGTGGAATATCGCTGGTATACAGCGTGAAAAGGAGAGGGGAGAGGACGGAGCCCTGAGGGACTCCGGCGCGAATCGGGTGAGGGGCGGAGAGCGAGCCTTCCACTCGGTAGCGGAAGTTTCGATTGAGAAGGAAGTCTCGTAAGATGAGCACGAGTCTGTCTGGCACTCCAAAGTTGAATAGCTTGTAGACCAAGCCGTTGTGCCAGACTTTATCGAATGCTTTCGCTACGTCGAGGAAGACGGCACCCGTGTCCGCCGGCCAAGAGCGATCATTGAATTTACCGAGCACGTGCTCTGTAAATCGAAGGACTTGCTGAGGGCAGGAGTGTTTGGCACGGAAGCCAAACTGCTCATCGGGGAGGATTCTAAGCTCGTTAACAATGGGCCAGAGACGATTCAGGAGAAGTCGTTCATAGATTTTGCCCAAGGAACTGAGGAGACTGATGGGGCGATAGCTGGAAGGCTCCGTAGCCTTCTTACCCGGTTTGGGAATGCCAATGACTGTGGCTTCTTTCCATGCGTCAGGAAAGGTGCAATTCTCCATGGCCGCATTGAAGATGCTGACTAGGAGGTAGATAAGGACTACTGGGAAGTTTTTAAGCACCCTGTTGCTGATTCCGTCAGCGCCAGGGGCCTTACGGGGATGGAGATTCTTGATAATCGCCTGGACCTCTGAAGCCCTAATGGGAGTGAGAGGAGGCGCAGAGGGAGGGAGGGAGGACAACCGATCGACTTCACTGTCCACCGTATCGAGGTGGGCAGGGTCTACGGGGGCGAGACTGGGTGTGCATTGCGACTCAAGGCTTTCAGCTAAGCATTCAGCCTTTTCGTCATCATCGAATGCGCGACTATTGTCGGGGCGGGTCAGAGGGGGCATGACAGAGTAGGTGTCTGACTTCATGGACCTAGCCAAGTGCCAGTAGGCCTGGTGGCTTGGCTTGAGTCCAGAAAGTCGATTTTCCCAATCGCGGTCTCTGTGCTGTCGGATACGGGTCCTAACTAGGCGCTCGAATGCGCGGAGCCTACGTCTGTTTTGGTCGGTGGGCCAAGAGCTGTAATGTCGGGTCGCTGCATGCTTCTCCGTGATCAACCGTCTCACGTCATCCGGCAGGGTCCCGCGATGGTCAACCATCACCGGGACCCGCTTAGATAACCCGCTGATTGCGGAGGTGACATGGTTGGTCAGGGAGTCGACTGCAATAGTCACATCGTCGGGGGACCTAATGTCGTCGGGAATCCTAACCAAATCCGGTGAGTGAATGTCCTCGAGGGCTTTCCCGAGTTTGTGCCATTGCACTACCGTCTTTGTCGGGGGGGTCGTGTCAGGGGGGGGGCCGAGGTGCATGAGCACCGGGCGGTGGTCGGAGTCGAGTTCGTGAAGCGTTTCTATGGAGTGAAACCGTAGGGAGACACTCCGTAGTAACGCAACGTCTAGTATGTCGGGTCTGAGACCCACTTGATTAGGATAGTGAGTCGGAGATAGGGGAGGGATAACGTCAAAGTTAATCGTATCGGCCAAGTCTTCTAAGATATGGCCATTGGGATTGTAGGTATTACATCCCCAGGAGGGGCTTTTACTATTGAAGTCGCCTGCCAAGATGACAGAGTTATCGAGATCGAATAGTGCTCTTAGGTCACTCTCGTTAAGGGTGCGGGAAGGGCTCAGATAGCAGGAGGCTATCGTGATTGGGGGGTGGCCTGTCATAGATAGTCTACAGACAGAGGCTTCTAACTGAGTCAGGGAGGGCGTGTCGATCGGTATGCAGTGCAAGGACCTCCTGTGATAGATCAGTGTCCCACCGAGGGGGGCTGTGAGTCTATCGTTGCGCACAAGTTGGTAATTCGCGATCCGAGGATCGCGAATGCACGGCTTCAGGAAGGTCTCTTGCACCAGCAAAATGTCGACGTTATGTCGGGAGAGAAAGTCAGCAACAGTCGCGCGCTGTTTGGCTAGACCGGCAGCGTTGAAGAACGCTACCGTAACGGAACGGGGCTTTGTCCTTTCGGGTGTACTAATCATATTGATTAGACAGAGAGGGGCAAATAGTAATGAGGGCTTCGTTAAGCCGATCGCTATCCGTGATAAAGATAAGCTTTCCGGTTATCTTGTCGCGGATCTCAAACATGATGCGGCCGTCCATAAAAACGGGAGCAACGTTTACGCCTAGATGTCTAGGCTGATTGCGCGGAAGGTTTGGTTGCGCAGCGGGCGCTTTGCGGAGGGGCGGCGGAATGTACGGCGACGACGCACATTTTAACGGAACGGACTCGGGCGCGGGCGCGGTTTTGGATGGCTGTTGGCGGCCCAGGCTGGTGGACGGCAAGGGCTTGTCCCACGCGCTGGGGAATGAAGCCCTCGGGGGCGAGAGGCCCACTTTAGGAGCGGGCTGAGAGGGATGGATGGGAGGAGGCGTACGGTCCGGCTGCCTCCGGGCCACCACCTTGTTCGCCTTGGGCGCCTTGGGACAACCGCGATAGTTCGCGGTGTGTCCCTCGGTACCGCAAAGCACACAACTAGGTGGCTCGGGACAACCGGGAGTACGGCTGCAGTCGGAGGTACCGTGATCGCCAAGACATTTGACGCATCGCGGATGGGCGTGGCAGTTTCGTGCCGAGTGACCATAGAGTTGGCATCTATGGCACTGAGACGGGGCACCGTTACGGTGTGGGGGCTCGACCTTTATCCCGGAGAGGCCGTTCACCGCCTTCAGTTGGAAGACGGCTTTGCCCTCGGACGTACGGTCGAGGATCACGAGGACCATCTCGTACGTCTTACGGGCTCGGGCCGAAACCATGCGGTGAACCTCCCGAACGGGGAGATTCTGGGACCGCAGGTCCTCCTTGATGGAGTCGGTCGAGTGCTCCTTTGGAAGGCCACGAATGACAACGCGCAGAAGGCGCTCTTCCTCAAGGGCGAAAGTGTGGTAACCGATACCTTGGGACCTAAGGTGGGTCGTGAGGGACCGGTGGTCGGAGGAGGAGTTGACGGTAATGCGAATACCGTCGCGGGTGTTTTTCGCGTTTTGGTACGCGATTTTTGCCAACCTGCAGTAGTTGGCGACGGAGTCCCATTTTTCCTTCTGGCGAAGGTAGATGGGAGGCGGGCTTTTCTCCTTCCGAGCTGAAGGCTGGGTTGGAGAGGGCTGAGAGGGCTGAGAGGCCGAGGAGGACTGGGAGGCCTGAGGGGCCGGCGTGGTCGGAGAGGGGGCAGCGCGTGGGACAGCGGCGGCTTTCGCGGGCGGGGCTTTGCCAGATGGCTTGCCAGAGCGCTTCCTCTTTCGTTGGACGACGGTATAGCCTTCGTCCGCAGAAGAGGAAGAGGAGGTGGTGTCGGACTCTGAGTCGGAGGAGTCCGGAAGGACGACGTCCATCGCGTCGCGGGATTCTTCGGAATCATCGGAGGGCGCGGAAAGAGCAAGCTGAGAAGAGGGCTTGGGAAGGGGCGCGGAGGTCGAAGCCTTAGGGGCTTCGGCCTGAGTGGCGAGGGGCGCGGGGGCCACCGAGGCCGCTTTTGGTGCACGGGCCTGAGTTTTTTTGGCCGGAGGGGCCGGGACTGCCACGTCAGAGGTGACGGGCTTGGCCTTAATGGCCGGGACACTTTTAGGGGCGGCCTTAAGGGCCCTGGTGGCACAAGTTGCCTTATTGGGGGTTTGGGTGGTGAACGAGCGAGCCTTGAGAATCTCGGCTAGTATTCCCTGGTCCCGAGAGAGAATCTCCTGGATCAGGGACACCAGCTGTTCGCGGTCTAGGGCCGCGAAGTCAAGGCAGGCGTCGTTCACCGCCGCGGGCGCGGGGTGCCCATTTCTCGCGAAATGGGCCTTAAGCACGGGGGGCGGTTCCATAGTCTCCCGGGGGGAAAACCCGGGAGGTGAGTGTGTGTGTGGTCCTCCCTGCTAGGAATGCAGGGAGGGGTGTGTGCTTGCGTGTCTTAATCTAGATGTGTGTCCCTTCGTCTCTCTTGCGGGACGTGAGGGGTGTGTCCTACACGCTATCTGGTGTCGGCTATGGTGCTCCCCAAAGGCCGGTGGTACCAGACCCAGCCGGATTCTCGCTTTCCGCTGAGGGCGGAACGCGAGGCGCTCCGGGTCAACGCCCGATTTGGTTCGTTAGCACCGTGAGGTATCCCCAAATCGACCACTAAACGTGGCTTTCGACGTATCGCCCTGAAAAGGACGGGGCTGGAGAGCACGTCCTAAAAAGGACGCAGTCGAAGAAACACTAGATATGCGAAGAAACACTGAATAGTCGTCCTGAAAAGGACGGTCAAAGAAACATAAGAAGTTGTCCCAAGGGACAGCGTCCTCGGGTGAGGACGCAGCGCGCACTGAGCGCGGGGAGGGGCTCGAAGCGGAGCGCGGGCAGAGCCGCGCGGCTCCGGGCGGGGCGGGGCGGGGCTTGCGGCGGGCGCGGGGGCCAGCAGCGGAGCGAACGCAGCGAACGTCTTGTCGGCACGGCGACCGACAGGCGAGTAGCAATGATGTGCACTTATGTCACATTCTGTTTTGCCATTTATACTGCTTAGATGCTGTCGATGTCGTGTCGGTCATATTCGGAAAAACGAAAATAGCCGATGCGCATTACTTATCTTGAAGTACTGTACTTATCTTGTGGCAAAAAGTTCTTTAACATAGCACCTGAATTACTTGACACCTCAACCAAATTATATAAGTACTAATATAAGTACCTACTATTTATTATTGTCCATTTGCTATTCAGGGTTACGGTACGGTAATGTTACAGTTTACTTTTTCATGGAGAACTGATAATTAAGGGTCAAAATGAGCCTCGAATTAAACAATGTTACATTGTATTGAATTCTCTGAAATAATTAATCATCAATGTTTAACACATTTCCTGCTCCGCGTCCAGGATATACTTATTGTTTGAAAATAAAGAATTTATAGAAAAGATTAAGAAAAATTAATATCTACCACCAGTTATCAAACTAATCCATCAACACATTTAGCAACAGGTAGTCAAACCAGTTTGACAACAAGTAGGATATTGTGCTAAGCCCCAAACATCGACTGGGCGTTTTTCCACTAGACGGCACGGCACGGTAACGGCAATGGCGACGGCGACGGCACGGCAATCGGGGACGCAAAAATGTATGAAAATGTACGGCTCGCCTTTCCACTTACCGGCGCCGGCACGTTATGAGATTTTCATACATTTTTGTATCCCCACCACCTGCCCGTCGCCGTTGCCGTTGCCGTCGCCGTGCCGTGCCGTCAAGTGGAAAAACGCCCAATAACCTATTCTTGTGATTGCAAAACCGCGGAAGGTGCAGAGAAACCTGCTGGCATCTCATTCTTACATAACTGGCGGAAACGATTGACATCTCCAATTTATTGTTTTGTCGTTGCCCTCCTCAGTAGCAGATGGTAGAAACCTCATATGATAATGAATAGCATAAAATTTACATATTCGTTGTGTAGAAGCTATTTTAGATTTCAGTGTCTTCACTTCGGCCAACACTCTAGTGTTAGTGGTAATGCCTGGAATACACATGCTACGTACTAGCACGTAAGGATGCTAGTTTCGAGCATGCTACTAAGTAGCATACAAGAAACACACAAAGAGTATGCTTATGTCGTAAGTACGCTACCTAGTAGCAAACAAGCATGCTTTTTAGTAGCATGTGTATTTCAGGCTTTAAAGTGCTTAGACTTTAGAGCTGAAGGTTGTGGATTCCAATCTCGGCTGTTATCAATATTAACTTTTGTAAAATAAGGGCATAATTATGCCAAGATGTATTTAGACATGCCTCTGACTACTGTGACATTTTCAAAGGACCTGCGGGTCTAAAAGGCCGTTATTCGTGAATCACAATTTGTTTCATAGAGTGAATCGTATTACAATTCAGCTAAAACAATTCCTCTTTCATTTCGTAAAATGCATCGAACTTCCAATTCTAGTAAATTATTATTTTAAATGTTCACAGTGCATGGTATAAACTTATAATTATCGATCGAGCGAGCGAAGCGAGCGAAGATCTTAGTGGTAAGTTGGGCGATTTTGCTTTGTATGTTTGTATGTTTGTATGTTTCACGAATTGTTGTTCGAGCATAACTGTCGAACCGTTCATCCAATCTGCATGAAACTTGGTAGGTCAATAGGTTGTGGTAAGGAAATTTACGGGGGAGCATATGAGCTTAATCGATGAAGGGGTTGTGAAGATATTGGGTTCCCAAGGGGGTAAAAAATTATGAAAGTTACACAAATAAATTGAGTGGGGTGTCATACGAAAGGGCTTATTTTGTACATTCCAAAATGGTTTTTATTTTTAATCTAGGATGTATAGTTTTTGAAATACGACCAAAGACCAAAAACTACGAAACCAGAGCTGCAAGAGCTCCCGTTGCATAGAGTTTCGATGACTTCGTAGCTCATTGACTGGTCGTTCTTAAAAAGAGAGTGGCATCGTTGCGGTTTGGTTTGCAATGATTTTAGATGCTACTTGATTTATTTTCATGATAAAAAAAATTTTGATAAAGAATGAAAATAATTGGGGTAAAAAAAGTTAAGTAAACAAATATATTGAGTGGGCTGTCAAATGAAAGGTCTTTATTTGTACATTCCAAAATAGTTATTATTTTTATTCTAGGACGTATACTTTTAGAAATACGACGAGAATTCATAAATATGAAATACCTAAATGAAAAATTAGACACGACATTATGTATTGCATGCATGCCAGTATTTTTTACCATGAAGAGCTAGCGCAATAGGCATACTCGGCAGTAGTAGCACTTGAAATTATAGGGGTAGTCAGAAGAAAGTCCAAATGTAAGCCATCTACGGTGCGCGAGATCTCAGTTCGGGGCGAACTACTAGTTATGACAGAGTAAGTATTTATAATCTAATATGGTACAGTGCTCATTGTACGAGTACAGTACTTCAAGGCCTACCGCTTGTATCTACTTTCGCTTATTAGCTCTGACCACTAATGTGCAGCTTTTGGTCAAAACGGTTTATAGTTTTGTATAGTATCATAACCAACTAGAAATTACGTAACTATAGAAGTAAGTATAGTATGTACAAAGAGTTTCCAAAAATAAAGTAGGTAAGTACGCATGTTGCTTGTCCTCGGTCACTTGCAAAATTACATTTGAAAAATA